>JARWIR010000007.1:20762762-23381096 GCA_029959085.1 Nemophila menziesii | reverse complement strand
ACTACTTTTATTTTCTGCCAAGAGGCGTGCTTAATAGTAGTACGAATCACGTATCCATGTCAGCATCTTATGATAATTTTTTTTGGAACATAAAAGAAAGGGGGAATATTTTTATAGAGCCCCATAACATAGAATGTTCTAAAATAAAGCCCCCTTATCCATTAGTTAGTATCTAACTAGTATATAGAAAACTACCCAAAACCCCCCTACCTAATCTAATCATACAGTGAGAACCCAAAAATCAAAACAAAGAACCCATATAGGGCTCGTGACCCTCTCTCTCATCTCTCTCTCTGTGCTCAAGAGCTAATGCAGCCCCCCACCCCTCTGCCACCACCTTCCACCCACACCACCCTTTCGATGCCCACCTTCGCAACACCATCCCTCGACACCACCAAGCCACCACCACCACGCATCACCTTCTCCACGCATCACCTTCATTGCTGCATCAACTGTTCTGTATCCCACAGACCGCTGGAGCTCTGTAGCCCTTCGTTCCTTTGTGAAGAAGAAGACACGATGCAGATCTGACCACCAGCGAACTGGACCAGCGCCGCCTTCTTCTCCGGCCAGATCCGCGCTGCTCCCTCCACCTATCTCCTCCGCTGCAGATCTCCTCTATTCAGATCCGTCATGATGCAGCAACACTGTAACATCACCCCAGCACTGTAACACCAAATCCTCCGAGGCCACCACAACGAAGCCAAGATCCACGAAGCCACCACCACACTGTAACACTCATCTCTTCTCCTCCTCCAACGCCTCATCTCTTCTTCTCCTCCGACGCTTCTCCTCCGCCTCATCTCCAGACGCGTCGTGCCTCAGGTTGTTGGGTTCAACCCACTGGTACAGACTTGGTGGTCCAGACTTGGTATGTCCAGCCCATGTCGTGCCTTAGCGTGTGAGTGTAGTGAAAAATGAAGTCTAGCCCATTGGGTGTACTATCAGGCAGAAATGAAGTCCAGCCCATTAGGTCTGGACAGTATGGGCCCATTAGATCTGGACATTATAGGCTTGTATACATTTTTGGACTACACTAATATATTTTGTTCATTTTTTCAGGTTAATTAAACTCTAATAATTAGCCAGTGTTATATAAAAATTAAAAACTTAAGTAAAAATTGGACATTGGCATTTAATATGGACCAGAAAAGGCTTGTGTACAGCCCATTGTGTACAAGAACTTGGACAAACCTGGACACAACCGAATTCTTCACCATGTACAAAAAATAAGGAATGGATAAAACCCGAGCTTAGGTACAGCCCTTGGGGTATAATATTGAACACTTTGAACATGGAAATGGCTTAGGTACGGACCTATAAGCACGGGTTTTGACTTGGAAATAATCGAGTTCCAACATAGACAAATAATGCACGAAGTTTAGGTACAGACACATGTACACGGAATTCTCTATCAACACATGTGTGTAATGGAAAGTAAGAGAGAGAAATGTATTAGTTAACTTGTTTTGTTTGGTTAGGCTTTATATAGAACATTTAGTAACTTAGGCTTTAAAATGGGGTGGGGGGTAAAATTGGGCTGTAATTTGAAGATTCCTCTAAAAGAAACATGAGAATCTCCTTATTATAATGTCAAACATTTTTCTAGTTGACTTAATCTTGCTCTAGGAGATGCCGAATTTGAATAATTAATATAAGTTGACCAGCTAAAATATCATGAGCACGTGCATTATTAGAGCTACCTTTATGCAAATGAAATCATGAAAATTCCACTGACAAAGGCCAATAATAAAGATAGACTGGTATGGCCATTTACGAAAGACAGCGTATATTCAATAAAATCAGGATATCATACTCTTGTTAATGAAGAGATGGAGAAAACACCATAAAGCTCACTTAATGGTGAAATGGACAATAACACGAAATTATGGAACACTATCTGGCATGCAAACGTACCATCGAAAGTGAGGAACTTTTGTTGGAGAATATGTAAAGACATTATACCATCAAAACAAAATTTAAAGAAAAGGAAATGTAAAGAGGATAACACCTGTGAATGGTGCGAAACGCAGATGGAAAGTACCGATCATATCATACTCAAATGCCCCTTTAGCCTTCAGGCATGGGCTGAGTCATCACTTCAAATTAAAATCGATGACCAAATGAACGGGTCTTTTTCAGAATGGTTCCTAAAAACAATTTCAAGCTTTACAGACAATGGAGGGGACAAAAGAAGGGTTACTGCAACAATTATGATCACAGCTTGGAATATTTGGAAAGAAAGAATGAAGGGGTTTTTTGAAAATAAAGAATGGTCGATAATGAATATTACCCAAAATACAAATGATATTATTGCAAGGATCTTTGAAGCGAGGACCGAAAAGAAGGATAGAAAGCAATCAACAATCGAAAAAGGAAATAATAACAATAGTATTGAGAAACCGGCTATTAAAGATCAGACATATATGATATGGTTCAGTGATGCGTCCTTTACTTCTGAACGAGAGCCAGCGGCTATTGCATCTATCAGTGTTAACTCACAAGGTATTATTACTCAAAGAAAGACGGTAAGATGCAGGATTAAGAATGTACTGGAAGGGGAAGCTTGGGCGCTTTTACTGGCCCTTAGACATCTGAGAAGTTAATATAAAGTTGTTATATAGTCTTTATTTGTCTGTTGGAGTAGATAGTACACACACTAGACATCTGATCCAATTCAACAGACGTCTGACATGCGAATTCAGATTTTAGATTGAAGATCCAAGAAGAGAGAGACTTGAGCCACATTGTCCTATAAATACAAAAACTCTCTCTCAACTCTCACAATATCATTTTCAATATGCTTTCAAGATCATATCCATAGAGCTTAACACTTAGAGAGAGTTAACTAAGCAACCAACCTTCATAGTAGTCATCCAAATGTTGCCTTTTTAATAGGTTTACACTTAACACATCTACTCGTCTAAGTGTATAGATCTAGTATATTAGATTGTAATCTACACATCCTAAGATTGTGGGATCTTTTTTTGTCTCTAGAGAAGGAATATGATTTACTAGTGGTAGAGAAAAAGAGAGATCTTGGGTGGAGATTGTCTACTTGGTTTGCTAGTGCTGGTGATAACACTAGTGAGTTTCTTTGAAGGGATGTTCTGAAGAAGTTGTAAAGGTCTATACTCTCACCTTTAAGAGACACAATATTGGAGGAGCTTGGAATCCTAATGGTGCTCATACCTTAGGTGGTGAATGTAGGCTTGGGAGAGTTTAACCACTCTAAATCTTGTGTTTATCTTATTCACTTAACTCTTATATTCTTGCATGATATATGTGTGATATATTGTCTATATAGAATTGTTTTTAGTTGTAATTGTTATTATTGCATGCAAGGTGTATGATATATTGCTTCGTAGATTGCCATAGTCCTATTATCCCTCTCCCCTATGGGACCATATGGGTTTAAATATTCATTAATATGATATTCTTCATTGTTTATATTCACTCTATAGAAAGTTTTAGATTTTATTGTAATCAATCATATACACAGGGGCAGATCCAGACACTAAATTGAGGGAGGGCTTGAAATATATAGGAGTTTGGGGTCAATTTTTCTGAAATTTTTAAGTTAAAATATGACACATAAATATATAACTACCAGTATCAATAAAAATATGAGAGTCTAACACCATTACGTTCTTCGTCTCTTTAGTTGATGAACTTAGCAGTTAGCATTTATCCAAAAAATATACAAATCAACACCATTACACTTAATTTATATAGTATCGTTAGTATTATATCAATATACTATATGTTATATTAATATTCTAATTTATAAATATGATGAATAAATTATCTACAAAAATTAAACATTGAATTAATGTAAATAATAAATCACTAAGTATTATTACCCTTAAATTCAAAATATAGACACGTATCGCTATACAAAAATTGCAAAATTTAACAAGTCGATCTTATGAAAATTAACAAATTTGTAACTTTAATGTAGTATATTAAAAAAAAAGAATTTTTTTCGTCAAAAATTAAAATATAAGAATAAAGTTGAAATCTTATTCTAAATTCTAATGTGTAAAGATACTAAAGCACTAAGACACAATGATTTATGTGCTTCTTAGAGCATGCATATTATACATAAACGTTCAGAAGAAACAAATTAATTTTTGGGACAAAATTACATTTACGTATCATAAAATTTACGAGTTCAGGGGGCTTGAGCCCCCTGGTTCCACTAAGGATCTACCCTTGTATACACTCATACTCTTGCTCTAGATTAGGAGTTGCATATAGTGGATCAAAGAAGAGGTTTATTTCATTTTGAAGAGAAGTATTCATTTGTGAAGTGGGTTGATTCTTATGTTGGTGATTGCACAAGAAGAAATTTTGTGTTGAACGAGCTTAGTTTGTGATTTGGGCCATGAAATATCTCATTGTAATTTTTTTTGTATTTCACCTTTAAGAAATATACAAAACTTAGTGAAGAATCTTGAAATACTAAGGTGGAGCCTTAGGTAGTTAACAACGATCTGAAAGTGTGAATCACTTATATATATATACTCGTATAATAACTATCTCTATCCCTTTACTTATTGTCTAGAATTAAAATTGCATAATTTTTATCAAACCAAGATCTCTATATTATATCCTTATTGTTTGAGTAATTTCTTAAAAGAGTTTTTTGAGCTAACTATTATCTCGTAAAACTGTTAGTTAGTCATTATTTGACTAGTGCCAAATTCACCACCTATAGAGCTTACATAATGTTAGAGGTTTTTTTATACAAAATTATTCACTTACATTCTAAAAGTGTTATCCCCACGCGCGCGCCGCCACAATTGTCCACGTTTACTTCCTTATTTTTAGGCGAAGGAAGAAAAACTTGATTGCACGAGGTAGCCAGCAAGCCAGCAACCCCCCCTATTACTCACCTCTGAATCTATCAAAAAAGCGTATATTTTATCACTCCTTTCTTTATATACTTTTGAGCGTGAACAATATAGAAATATTTCACGATTACATTTGTGAATATACACAAACTTAGATGTGTAGTATTATATCTTAGGGATCGATCAACGATCAAACAATATAACACGTCGACTGTACTGAATTTTATTCTTACGGCGATGGATTCATCCATGCCACTACATTTCTTCTTTGGTTTACTTTGTTTACATTTCTGGTTTACTAAAAGAATATGTCTTTTAAACACTTTTGTCATTATTAATAAGTCATTTTTCCCGATTACCCTTCCCTCGCACCTACTCTTATATCTCTCGATGTTAGTGAAGGTCAATGCATACTCAAGATAATAGTGGATTCTTTTTTTAAGTATAATAAACTATATTGATATCAAAGCAAGGCTTGCACATGCATTGGTCGCAATTGGTTTGACATCGTCTGTGTTTGTTCTAACACTTAAAGACAGACCTAGGGGTGGAACACTTAAAGGCAGACCTAGGGGCGGGATGGATAGCACCCCTCCCCACTGCCCCGGGACTCAGTAAGAATTCCTTCAATTTTCTTACTGAAAAGACCTTAGTAAAAACAGACTTTCGCCCCACCCCCGAGCATAAATATTCACCTCACAAGTTCTCCCCGGACTAGCAATTACCAAAAAAAAGAAAATCAAGGATACAATTTTGAACTCCACCAGTTCAAATATTTTTGCCCTCTTTCGGAAGGAAATCCTAGATCCACCCCTACTAACACTATGAGTATTATTTCAAAAATAATGATTTTAAAGATAATATTACTAAGAAAACAATTTAAATATGATGGATTTTTTGTAATTTATTTTTATTTATTTATATTATGTTAGTATAATATTTAATTGTCTGATAAAGTTGCACATACCGCAAAAGGGAAAATCAAAACAGGAATGAACTATTTTACAGATCAGATCTCTATTCTCAAGATTTGAGATTGACTGAATCTCCCGGATCAAAAAGGTTCCTTCCAATAAATTTTTTTAACCCTACTCTCTCTCGCCTCTTTTCACATTTTAAAAAATACTCAGCCTTCGCCGCCGCCGTCGCCCTCCTCCCTTTCCTTTCTCGGCGACGGCGGCAACCCCCCTTTCCTTTGTTTGTTTTTTCTTGTCCTTCCCTTTTGTTTCTTTTTACAGATCCGTTAGACCATTAGTTTACAGCCTTCAGCCATGGCCATGAAGTTGCAGCACAAAACCTCGACAAAAGCCATCGTTACCACCGGCCTGGATGATTTGGGCTTAATGGGCCCCCTATTTTACAGCTTCTTCATTTCCCCTTCTGGTTTCAATTTTTTTGAAGACAGAGCCCAACTGAAGACCCATTTTAAGATCGTTGTCCAAGAAGACCGAACTAGAACAGCACCTATTCAAAGAATTTTGAAGGCTCGTGGTATGGAACACTATGAAATTTCTTCAATTTTCAAGGTTTTTATTTTTGGATATAATGTTTCTGCTTCTGTTTTGGCTTCTGGATTCTATATTCTCCTATTGATTTGGTGGGTTGGGGAAGAAGGTGCGGTAGGTCTTTTCTCCTGTTGGGTCGGAATGTTTGGTTTGTTTGTCAGGCTACGTATTTGTGAGGTCTGTGGGGGTGGTTAACAGCTTATTTTCTGTTTGTATGTGGTTTGGTATTTCTATTCCCCTTTCCTGTTATTCCTTTAGAGGAGTTTGTGGTGGTTCACATTGGTTTGATTTTATCTGTTCAAATGGTTTCGATTGGTGGGGCTCCAGGTGTTTGCCGTTCACTTGGCTTTTCTTCATTTCGATCCTTATTTGGTCGATGAAATTGGAACCCTCCTGTCTAAGGTTGCGCAAGAAGTGGATTTGTTGTGTTTCTGTGTTTTTGTGGTGTTATTCCGTTTATAACAGGTTCCATATATTCGCGGATGGTGATTCATTCAAGGCCTTATTTAGTCATTCAGCTGTTTCCGGTATTAGAAACTCCGGGTATTTGCCGTTCAGTCGGGGTTTCGTGTGCTCGGGTTTTGCTTGTTTGTGTAAATTGGCTTGCGTTTATTTGGTTTGGTTGGAGAAACGTGGTGTGTGCGTCTCTTTATGGATTTCGCTTACTCATTCGGCCTTTCCAGTCTCAGTTTGCGTTATTATCACTTGGGCTAGTGATACTTCTTTTGATCTGAGGGCTACCAAGATCTTAGTTAATACAACTGTCGCCTCGGCCTTTGGAGTCAGCATCGAGTTGTTAATTACTTTAATCAATGAAATGGTAGTCGATTTGCTCCCCCTCATCCCGAGTCTTGAGTTTTTCTGTCTCAAGGATCATGTTTCTTTGACCCTTAGAGGTCTCAGCCCGCTACTTCTGTGGTACTTGCGTTACTGGTTTATTTTGGGATTGTGTTGTTTGAGTTTGTCAAGCTTCTTTTTTAGTTTTAGTCCTTTTTCTATTGTATTAGATCTAAGTTGTTTATTTTTCTTCGGGTTTGGTTGGTCAAACCCAGGTACTTTGTAACTTTTTCTATTAATATAAGCTATTGGAAAAAAAAAAAAAAAAATCTCCCGGATCGCTGAAGTTTGGTTACCAATTAAAAAAAAATTCAAATGGCAATGAAATTCTTGAATTGAAGAAAGTGGACATACTTGAGGTCAAGTGGAAGACAGAAAGTCAAGGGAGATGTGCGGAAAGATTTATGAAGTATTCTCAATTATATCAAGTTGATAAACAGGTATGCAGGCAAGGGCAGCATGATTTTCCATCAAAAGAATAAGGAGAAAATGAAAATAAACGCGGCGTGAAGAAAGGCAAAAGATACACAACATTGGATGGGATCATGTCGTTTAAACAAAAAAAAAAGATGGGATCATGCCATGATGGGATGGGTGTAAAATGAAATGGATAAAGTAGATTATTTTCACAACCATAAATTGTCTTTGGGTGGCTTACAGCCGCCGCCATGGCCTAATTCACAACATTTCTTTTAGGATCAATACATTAAAAAAATGTTCTGAACAAAATTCAATTGGATTCAATAATCAATATTTTTTTTTTCATATATAAAAGACTTAAAAATCAATAATCATCAGATTACAAGACAGTTAACATAAAATCTAAGAACAATCTAAAACTACTCTAACAATCGTACATTCACTCTTATCTCTTGTAATGAAACGCCATAAATAATCGAGAGGTTCATGTAGCTCAACAGGCCCAGAACCCTCCCTTACTACTTCCTTAGCTAAATTATTTGCGCTTTGGTTGGCTTTGTGAAACACATGGTTTTTATCACAAAGTTTGGATGATCTTGCAGTATACTACGACACTCACGTCCTATATGCGAGAGGCGACTACTAGAACTCCCACCGCCCTTCACTAGCGCATGGAGCTCCTTTGAGTCCGTCTCGATATATAGTTCTTTATATCCCTTTCCTACTATCCATTGTAATCCATAGTGAAGCGCGAGGAGTTCCGATGTGAACGGGGAATCTGCAAGACAAGAACTGACGAATCCAATGGTATGAACTTTGTGCGAAGTTTCTTCCCGTGATATGAGTTACTACCCCTTGATCACTTATACTGCCCCAAACATCTGACTATCTTTTCCAACTGAAATGGAATATTACTACCAAAATTGCATTGTACATCCAGAATAGTCCTAAGAAGACATGATACCTTTCCTGCTTCAGTTTGAGCAGCAAATGGCGTCCCCCTTCGAGTACCCTTGAATCCACAAGTACCGTCCAAGGCCAAAGAAACCACCCGACCCCGTACATCTATAACAGTAACAATGGTATTATTAAAACTTACTTGAACATGAATAACTCCCTAGATAGATTACTCTCTTTTTTAGGTACATTTCCAAATGATAGTTAGTTTTTGAGTCACAACCATAAATTGTCTTTGGTGGGCTTTTAACCGCCTCCATGGCCCATTTACAACATTTCTATTAGATCAATACAATAAAAAAATTGATCTAAATAAAATTAAGTCGGATTCCATAATCAACATTTTCTAATAATATAGTCATATGACTTTGTATTTTTTTAAAGTATTTTATTCATACATAATTATACCTCTTTTATATAGGTACCTTTTTTTTCAAATTATTTACATGTGGTTTCTCCACATGTGATACTGGTGTCGCCTAGGGTGTGATAAAAATAAGATAAATATAAGACAGAAAACAATACACTTTCACCCTAGACAGGCACAGTACTGCAAGTATTACAGGACATATGCAAGTTCTAATGATAAGTTGAATTCGTTCTCAAGGACTTAGTGTGTTATACGAATGAGCAGCAATAACGAGTAAGAAGTAATTAATTAAAAGACAGAAAATAAAGAGAGAATAATTTCGAGATATTAAATTAAACTAAGGAAAATAAAAGACAATAAAATAAATACGAAGAAATATGAGATGAGAAGTATATGTTAGGTTTTGCTAGTATGCACTAATCCTTCTACTTCTTTCTATCAAATCTAGTTAATAAGGGAGATAATTAGCTCTTAGATACTTAGTCAGGATTCTAAATTCCCATACCTTAGACCTTGAGAGCGACTAAGGGGGCTACGGACACACCACGAGGCTGGTTTAAATAGGGTTTTCCTGCTAATAGGGCCCTAAGCAATCAATTTCCAAACATGGTCATAGTGGTTAAATTATACCCTAATGACTATCTAGTTAGAATTAGTGTTGCCACGACCAATATCGACACTAGACGTTATGTGGTGTTTCAATAATTAGACACCCAGCTAAGGTGATCATCTAACTACTATTAAGGTAATCCTATACTCGTGCAATAGCAAGGAAAACAGTCATTAAATCAAAACACATAAACAAATATATAGATAAGAAGCTAATATCAGATTAAAACATATAATTTCCAAAGAAACTTAGATAGAAAGAATTTAGAATTCATAGATTATACATGATGCAAAACCCAAGCTATGGGAAAATTAGTTCATACCTGAAGGAAATAAACTAAAAGAAATGATAAAAGACTTCATCTTGCTCTCTACAATAATTCTGATGATAAAAACCCTAAGGACTAATTACTACGAGGCAAGGATGATTTACAAGTGATATAAGGGTGTATTTATAGGTGTATAGAAGACCTAATTCGTTTTCTTGAAGGAGAAGGTAAGTAGTGGACTCCAAGCCCAACTCAAATTCGTAACCCTAAAATATGAAATTAGACCTGTTTTTGTTTTGGTCCTAACAGCTTCAATTCTTATCCGTTTGACGCGTATGAGTAGTCGAAATTCATCGTCTCGGAATGATCTCCAACTTTGGTCTTGACCGTTTCTCCAAATTCCCCACCGATTTTGAGATATAAGCTGATTGTGGTCGTAGGTGGTGAAATTCAGATTTAAGGCAGCTTTTCCTTTTCCATATTTTTAGCTTTTCTTTCCTTATCTCCAATTTCCATGCTAATATCTTTCCATATCTCTTAGTCTTTTACTTGGACTCTAATTAATCTCCATAATTATCTTTAAATCTTCACACTAAATAAATAATTAAACCCAATATGCTCTAAAAATAATAATTTACTAAATCAAGACTGGAAATAGGATAGTGTAACATTTCTCAAGAACATCGACTAGAAAGACTTCTAAATCACTAAAAATGATGTATCATCCTAACATTAATCTATCACAAATGAGGAGACATCAGATACATTACTCTCTCAGGTACATCTCCAAAGGATAGCTGAGTTTTTAAGTTTTCCGACCAGCTTAACTACCACTTACCACCACCCCACCACCTAAAACATCTCCATAACCCTAATATGTATACAAATTGCTAAGCTACACTACATTAATATTAATATCTCTCGCTTTATTCAATTCACATTCACTCTTATCTTCTGAAACTTAGTACAACTTTTAAAACTATTACATCCCTTTTAACCACCAAACCTCATTTAGTACAATAACCCCACATTGCATTTAAGTTCATACAATCAAATCACTATGCAATTCTATGCAAAAGCTCGTGTTACAAGTACTTAACCTATGTGATTATTCGGCTAGGCAAGCTAGGCAAGCTAGGCAAGCTCGTCAAGATCACTACCGCACACCGTACGAATATGAACCAGTTTTGTTTCTAAACCCCCCTCCATGGTGACCGATTATGATACTAAGGTTAATCTATATTTCGATAACGATATATAAAACATAAATTAACTCAATTTATATGCAACAAAATAAAGAACCCAATTTAATTAAAATAACATATCCCAAATAGCATTAAAAACAAATCAGTTGTCATTCAAGATTCATACAATTATACAACTCAAGCTACAAGGAATTTAGCTTATAATTAAATAAATCCATCAACTCTATCTCCAAAAGCTATGCACAAAACCAAAACAAGACCGCATATCTAAAGTAAACATAGTATAAACCTTATATCTCTTTCCAAAACCCATTTTCTTATTGACAACAAAATAAATATTATGTTTATGAAACGCAAAACGAACGAAGGCTTTAACACATAAACACTTAAAAACATAAGTATATTTACATATGCCAAACCTATTACCATTGGATGCTAGTTCCATATGTACCCTTCTCTAACTCCAATAATTACTAGTCCAGATAAACCGAAGAGTTATCGTAAATATTGTAAAGCCACTGTCACCACCATCGCAAACCCCAAAAGAGTTTTCTAGAGAGCGTAATATTGGAGATGTCCATTATGATTGTGGTATATATCACTCTGATAATAGTTAAATTTAAGTTTTTTCTTTTGAATTTTTTTTTACATATGATCTAAAATTATTAATGTATCACATATTTCTAATCTAGAATAATATAAATTATAATTGTCATTGGAATGTAATTTGTTATACAGATATTTGAAATTTATATATATTGATTCAAAATTATTATCTAAAATAGTAAAACCCATCAAATGATAACTTTTGTCAAAATATCAATCCCAAAATATTATATATTATACAATTAAGGAATAACGACTAAAAAAGGTCTAAAATTAAATTTAACATTCATAAAATTTAATGGCTTTTTATCCATAAGTATATATCTATAAAAGGTTTAAATTTACCAATAAATGACCTGATATGTATTTACATATCAAGATTTAATGTGTAAAATATTGATGATTTTTTACACATTAAAAGCATAACTTTAAGGGTCAATTCATTATTATTTAGACTTTTTATAGTCAATCACTCTACCATTAAACTCCTCTATGTAATACTTTTCTTAACGTAATATTTTTCCCGAATTTAAGAGTATCACTTAGAGATGTTTACTATAGATTAACATTACTTAATCATTCATGAAAATATATCTAACAGATTCCTCAACTAGGATTAAAAGTAAATAAAATCAGTTAAATTAATTTAAATATTAAGATTTAAGGTATTATTTTAATTCTTTAAAGAGTTTAATTTATATAAAGTCACACAGAAGATTTAACATTTGAAAATAATATTGAGGGAGGTCTCAGATGGATGGTCTAGAGTACTTAGAATAAAATCTTACTCATAAAAATGTTATGAAGAATACGGAGATAAAGTATTTTTGTGGACTAAATAGATATATGTGAAATATTTTAAGAATCACAATGTTTTGGATTGGAAAGTGAAAGAAATGGACTCGCCATTATTAAAGGAATTTTGAAGCCTCAAAGATGAGATATATATATACTTCTTTTGGAGATACGAAAAGTAGGAAGATTTTGTCAATATGGTGAAATTGAGTCGTCACATGGAGAAATAGACACACTACTACCAATGTTAAGAATAATAGTGGATACTTTGAGCTTTGTAAAAAGCCGTAGGATATTTTTCGCAAATATAGTTTGGGTACCATGTTTAACCCTTAAACATGCAGTTATAGTATGAATGACCATACAAAACAAGTTATGGACAAAAGATCTAACAGTATACATGAAGTCGGATCCGATTTATGATATGTGTGGGGAAGATTTCAAATCCAACAAGTATTTGTTTTTTTTCGTGTGAGTTTTCATGTGCGATTCACAGAAATTTTCGAAAATGCCTTGGTGTCTCTAGAGATATGAAAATCATTACTAATTCTATCAAATGACTCATGAAAATGAAACAATGTAAGGTTTGGAACAAAAGAGAAAGACAAGTCAGTTTACATAATATGACACATGCTCTATATTTTAAAAATCACATAAACTAATCTATATACATATGTCTTGTTATTATATTCAATAACCATAATTTATATATTAGATCATCCAGTATTTGATGACAGTCTTATCCAAAAATTAAATTTAAATCTTTTATAAGATTTTTCTTAGTTGAGCTTTTATAAAATAAAAAAAATATTAATTTGAGGCCTTGTAGATTCCTCCTGTTTAGGTCTTTAGTATTAGCTACAAAATTCCAAAGCCGAAATGGGTCAAGAATTAAATCTCATGTGAACTGTCAAAAACAATATCTTATACCCTTTGATCTCATGATTCATACATGAATGTTTTATTTTCGCATTAAGAATCTTGCTCTAGGCTTTGATATATGGAAAAAAAATATAATGACATCCATAACATCCGTATATTTAACTAAATATAATAGAATTAACCTATTTTTAATTTTTTATGATC
Organism: Nemophila menziesii; assembly: GCA_029959085.1. NCBI lineage: Eukaryota > Viridiplantae > Streptophyta > Magnoliopsida > Boraginales > Hydrophyllaceae > Nemophila > Nemophila menziesii. The sequence continues at coordinate 23,367,581 of JARWIR010000007.1, read as the reverse complement.
ATCTTTTATAATATCTTCTCTATACCATTATCCAACTTTCTTTGATGATTTAAAAATGTAAAGTTCATCTTATTGATCTCAAAATTCAACCACTCAATTTTATTTTATCTAAATTTTTAATAAATATATTATTCTTATTAAATTTATTTTCCAAATATTTTATTATAAATTCTTTCAAAATTTTCTAACCTACTCAAAACTCCCCTGAAAGAATAATCATGGTGAAAGTATTCAAAAATTTTATTGGTCGTAGCAGAGTTTTGCTCACGGAGGTGGTGCTCAAATGTTACTCCACTCTGCTTAAGCTTCAAGATACATGGAGCTTGAAGCCATGGGCATGGAATCATGGACACATAGAGCTCGGAGATACGAACTTACGAAAGATTGACATGTTGAATTCGGTGGTTGTTGCAAACATTGATAAAACTTGATGGTGATGGAGTGAAGATATACTGTTGTTAGTGGTTGAATGATTACGAGGTGACGAAACTCAATTTTGGTTTGCAAAAGAAAATACGACGTTAGTATGATATCACCAACTTTTTTTTTCACGCTATTTGTTTTAATAATTTAAGAAAATGTTAATGCACAAATTTAATTCATTAAGTTTTAATAATGATAATTGTTTAATATTTTTTACTAGTATTATTATACAAATATTAAGTTTATACTCATTGTTTAGTTATTGTTCAGTGTTAAATTTTGAAATTATGCGTTTAGCTTAGTGCTATATAACGACACTCAATGTTAAATGATATTTTCAAGTGTCCAAAATAAGTTTCTCCACGTGTTACTTATTTACTCAATTTTAATAATTACATTAATATAAAAAATGAATTTTGCCCAGTGTTATACAATTTTGTTCTATGCTGCCATCGAAAATATTTAGTATTTGATAATCAAATTAATTTGAAAATATAATTCGTGCTCAGTGTTTTCTAGATAGTGTCACCAACGATCGTGCTCATTGTCACCCAGAGGTGTTCAGTGGCACATCTGATGTGCTTAGTGTCACCATCGACAGTGTTCTATGTCAAATGTCGTTATTAGTGTCAACCATGAGCTCTGACCATACTCATTATTAATGGTTTAGGTATTTTAAACTGTAAAAAGTGTTCTTTTTATTTGAAAATAATTTGAACCTTCGATTATTTTTCTATGTGTTAATGATCACATTAGTGGAAAAATTAGATTTTGCCTAAGTACAAATCTATTTAATGTCTTACCGGAAGTGCTAAGTATTGATAATCACATTATTTTATATAATTAAATATTATCACCCGAATATGTTTGTCATACCTGATTTACTTAATGTCACTATTGATAGTGCTTTGTGTCAACGTCAGTCATGCTCAGTGTTAGCCTTGAATTACGGTCATGTTTAATGTAATGTTTTAGTTGTTTTGAATTTTAAATTGAATTATTAAAGTAAGGATATATACCACCTAAATTCATACACCTAACATATCACCTATGATGTGCCGTGATTTGATTGGAAGTAAATCGTTAATTTATTTATTTACTCAATTTGATTAACGATTTACTTTCAACCAAATCATGTCACGTCATAAATAGTACGTTGAGTGATATGAATTTGGATGGTATATATCACTACTCGTATTATTATGTAAGAATAAGAGCATTGCGATATTAGTATCTCTTTTTGCTTCACTCATTTATCACTGTGTCATCTAATGTGACATTAAATAAAGGAAAGAGAAAATACTTATTTAAGAGAGAAAAATATTTTTATTGGTGTTTAAAATCTTCATAAAAAGGTGATCTATGGGTGAAGAAAAAAGGATATATATATATATATATATATATATATATATATATTGATTCATTAGTGAAAGAATCTTTTAAGTACTACTCATTCAAGACTAATTCTTTAGCTTAACACATAAATCTCGAAAAGCTACATTTGGACTTGTATAAAACTAAATCATTGATTGCTCAAGTTGTTTTAAAGTACTAATATATCACAAAAAGCAAAAGCAAATGAACCCAAAAATAGAATAAAATAATACTCCGATTCTACCCTCTCCACCCACCACTTTAATCAAAGTAGTAAACACATAGCAATCAAACAAAAACAAATAATTAAGTATTACTCTTCACCTTGTGGTCTAAGTAGATTCATTCAATCAAACTCATATAATATTCACACATTAATACACACTGAGCGTATTTCACATACAGTGAGCGAAAATGGAGAGCTTGGTGATTCACTCTCCTTCCTTATCCCTATCCTCTCGTATTTCCATCCCTCATCTCCGATCACGACCGTCCATTTCTCCTAAACCACCTCTCCCTTCCCTCCGTCCAATCTCCACCGTCAATTCCTCCGCCACCACATCTAAATTCCCCTTTTTCAATCCCATCAACAAAACACACAAACCACTCCATGTCCCACACGCTTCCAATTCCACACTAGCTCCCACAGAATCAATCCCACCTCCACCGCCGGTAGGAGGCGGCGGTGCTAAGGTTATCCCATTAATCATCTCATTAGCTATAGGTCTCCTTGTTCGATTCGTTGTCCCAAAGCCACCAGAAGTTACATTACAAGCATGGCAACTCCTATCTATTTTTCTATCTACCATAGCGGGCCTTGTTCTCAGCCCGTTACCCGTTGGTGCTTGGGCTTTTTTGGGTTTAACCGCTTCAGTTCTCTCCAGAACCTTAACATTCACAGCCGCTTTCTCAGCTTTCACTAACGAAGTAATCTGGTTGATCGTTATTTCCTTCTTCTTCGCTCGTGGATTCGTTAAAACTGGCCTGGGCGATCGAATTGCAACTTATTTCGTAAAATGGTTAGGAAAAAGTACTCTGGGATTGTCTTATGGATTAACTTTGAGTGAGGCTTTAATTGCTCCAGCTATGCCGAGTACTACTGCTAGAGCTGGTGGTGTTTTCTTGCCGATCATAAAGTCGTTATCTTTATCTGCCGGAAGTAAACCCGGAGATGCTTCTTCCAAAAAGCTCGGCTCGTATCTGATTCAATCCCAATTTCAGGTATTTCTCTATTTGTTTTTGGTAAATTGATTCCTGTTTTATATAGAAAAAAGTTTTAATTGCATCACTGGTCCCTGTTTTATTGTGGCTGTGACAGTCAGCTGGTAACTCTAGCGCACTGTTCCTCACAGCTGCAGCTCAAAATCTGCTATGTCTAAAACTAGCAGAGGCATTAGGGGTTGTTATAGCAAATCCATGGGTTTCATGGTTTAAAGCTGCTAGTTTACCTGCATTTGTTTCACTTTTAGCAACACCATTAATCTTGTACAAGCTTTATCCACCTGAAACTAAAGATACACCAGAAGCACCTGCTATGGCCGCCAAAAAGTTGAAGCTAATGGGTCCCGTCTCGAAAAATGAATGGGTCATGATAGCCACTATGCTTCTCGCTGTCTCTTTATGGGTTTGCGGGTAAGTTTTTTCTTGCTGTCTCTTTATAGATATAATAAAAGACTTAAATACCCTTAAAAGGTCTAATTTTTCGGAGTTTTCAGGGATGCGCTTGGTATACCAAGTGTTGTAGCAGCTATGTTAGGATTATCAATCCTACTACTACTAGGAGTACTAGAATGGGATGATTGTTTAAGTGAAAAATCAGCATGGGATACATTAGCTTGGTTTGCAGTATTAGTAGGGATGGCTGGTCAATTAACTAACCTTGGTATAGTTAATTGGATGTCAAATTGTGTAGCGAAAGTTCTTTCATCATTATCATTAAGTTGGCCAGCAGCTTTTGCTGTACTTCAAGCAGCTTATTTCTTTATTCATTACTTATTTGCGAGTCAAACGGGTCATGTTGGTGCATTATATTCAGCGTTTCTTGCTATGAATATTGCTTCGGGTGTACCAGGAATGTTGGCTGCACTTGCGTTAGCGTATAATACTAATTTGTTTGGTGCGTTGACTCATTATAGTAGTGGTCAAGCTGCTGTTTATTTTGGAGGTACTTTTTTATTTTTTTTGTAGTGATATATAATATAGGGACTGATTGGTAATTAATTTTAATTTTTATGTGAACAGCGGGTTATGTGGATCTTCCGGATGTGTTCAAGATTGGATTTATTATGGCGATGGTTAATGCATTGATATGGGTAGTTGTGGGTACTTTCTGGTGGAAGTTCTTGGGATTGTATTAATTTGTTGACAATTTTGGTGTAAGTAGATATAGAGAGAGAGAGAGAGATATTATGTCCTTTGTTTTCTTTTATTTTCTTTTCTTTTGGGGCAATGGTGCCAAACATTCTTTTATCAACAAACTCAATTGAGCTTCTAATGTTATGTTGCTCTCATCTATTGCACCATATATATTTTTAACCTTACAACCAAAAAAATAAATGTAGAATGGGTTTAAAACATATATACTTGTTTCAACACACAAAAAGAAAAAAAGCCACAACACAAGAAGCGCATCCCAATCTCGAAGTTGCTACAAGTCTTTTTAAACAACCACCACCACCACAAACCACGACCCCTGTTTTATTCTCAAACAAAATTTATAGTCCTAAGTGTGGGGGTGGGGAAAGGAGAGTATTGAGAAAAACTTTAGGAGTTATAGATAAAAATGGAAATTATAGGTTATATGTATAAATAAGGGGTATTAGGAAATATAGATATAAGCATTTCAAATTTTATATAGTTTAAACTTGTTCAAAGAAAATGACACATTATTGAAAAATATTTTGGTATATAATTTATACAATGTATAAATAAAGTGATTTAAGAGAATAATATGTATTTAAAATATATAAGTTAATTTTAAAATATTATATTAATTTTTATGTAAAAATTTATCAAATTATGATTTTGAATTAAATCTAATTTTTATTTTAAATAAGATTAAATATTATATTAAGGATCAATCTAAATTTTTCCAAATATAAGGAACATTCTCACCACAATGTCATTTCCATCATCAAACTTCCTATATCCATTTGAGGTTTTTTCTTAACTTTTACAGTCACTTTATTACATAAAACTTCTTTCACACAATTCTTGTGATTATTAAGTATTATTTTATTAAGATTTAGTGTAAAATTTCATCTAAAATTTTTAAATTTTTAATTTCTGTCAAATCGAAATGAGTCGGGTGATTATAATGTTTGTAGTGGTCTGCATGATCATTTTTATTAGAAATGGTTTGATTTTAGATATATTCAAGCGTCATTGAAAAGAATTGGAGAATTTTCCATTTATGTTTGTATATTTGCTCAATGCAAATATTTTTAATTGTTGTTTGAAATGATGTAGGATGATCTAGATAAGAATTTTGATGATTTAGTGTTGTTTTGATGTGAGGTGAAGATTTTCATTTAAAAGTTGCAAGAGTAGTCCATCGAATGAGTCAATATTCTCACCAAGGATTTAATTCGTTAAAGGTTTGTCTGAGTTTGTCTCGTTAGTTAAACAAGACAATCTCAACCTTTTAATCCATGCTTGTTATTAAACGAGCCAAACTCAAACTTGTATAAACTTGACTCGTTAAACTCTTGAATTATTTAGTAAAGATTATTTAAAAGCTCGTTAATAGGTTGGTGGATATATTCATTTAAAAATAATTAATATATATACAAAAATCAAAACTACGTAAAACTTTTGCATATGTAATACTTTTAATTATAACTAAAATACTCAATATCTATGCATTTTTTTCTTCAACTCAAATTATGTTTGTATTGTATATTATTCTACTTAACTTCGTTTTATATCACCTAAATTTTTCAAAATAAATGATATTTATATATTATTAAAAAATAAACAATTCTTAAATAAGTCTTAAACTAAACAAACCAAGTTAAATTCAAGCTCTGAAAAAAATTATCGAACCAAGCCCAAATTTGAATAATAAGACTTAGTTTTAAAATCAAAGTTACTAAAATTTTACTAAACCAAACTCATGTTGTAGCATTTCATGTCTTAGTGAGTGGAGGAGTGACTTTTGTTCATTGTTACAATTGAAGATGGAAAGTCACGAATGTGACTTTTTGGTTTATCCCATATCGGTGTGTTTTAACTTATTAACCCCTTGTCCAAAAAAAAAAAAAAAAACTTATTAACCCACCCCCCCCCCCCCCCCCCCCCCCCAAAGACTTTGTGCTTTTATTGTTTACCAAACAACTAACATCCATATGCACACTAAGAGATAATAGGTAAGCCCACACACGCGCGTACCACTACGCTCTGCCCGAGCCCAGGCCCCTAAGGGTCGGTCTTAGGTCTTGGGGAATTAAAAAATAAAAATAAACTAGTTTTATAACCAACTTTTATTTATTTTTTCTAGTGAAGACTTAGTCCGACTTTGACCATTTCCACCCACGTTTTGCCTTCAGTCTTACCCACGTTTGTGTAACGGTAACGTTGTAACTGCTCCTATTAATCTGCCACGACTAACAAGTCTTGACTGAGCCATAACGGCTAGTTACTGGCTAGTTTTTCTTGTCTATAAATAGGATAGTTTTGCAGCTCATTTCACACCAGCTTTACACACCAGCTTACAGCTTACGAAACAATACTACAACAAAATATTTCTTCTCCTTCTTTCATTCTGTTCTTGAGCGAATATTATACAGAATCTAACCTACGGTTGCGAGTGCACCCGAGAGTAGGTAGTAGTGTTTAAACCTTGAGGAACGTTCGGAAAAAACGGTGTACCATCTCGGCTATCCCGGAATGCGACAGTGGCTCCTCCACGACACTACTTTTCCGTCTTCGTCTTCTACAGTTCAGTTATCACCTTCATTAATCGGGTTCGTTTTTTATCTTCGTCTTTTATATTTCTGTCTTTAAATTTTCTTTTCGTACTTAGTAGTTAAAGCTGACTTTTTGAAATTTTAAATACCATTACAGTAGCACTCTAATTTTTTTACCAACAACTCAATATAGCTAAAGTTCTACTCAACTCGATTCATTTGCAATCCTTAAATCTTTTCGTATTCGTATTCGTCTTCATATTCATCTTCCTTCTTTAACCCTTTCTCCTAAATATGTCGTGTTCATATATATCTCGCTTTATACCGAGGTCAGGTAAGTTATTCTTTATCAACTCCTGCATATAAGAGATCTAAATTGACCAATTATACTATCAATTCCTTGTGATTCTAGTAAATGGCTGAAAACGAGTTTCCTTTTTCCTGTTTGGGTCAAACACAAATGTACCAAGTGGATACAATAACATATTGGCTTTTCCTAATAAATATTATAAGGCACAGTGCTTCTTACCAACCTAATGTTATATAGATATTTAAAGACTAAGTCATTTAAAAATAGGTTTAAACTTGGACCAAAGAAAAAAAACCATGGTACTATGTTAAGATTCACATTTCAATTCGACTTATATATTGTTATGTTCGAGGAGTCATCCCGGTTAGGTAGCGAGTAAATTATACAAGATGCTTAAGGCTTTTTGATCAGTACTATATATAAACGATCCAAAACAGAGATTTCATCACAACCTTTACTTAGTAGGTAAAAATAAACAAAGAAAGATCACAATTTCATGGCAAAAGATATAAAAGATAGAGATGTACTTATTGCAATTGTCACCCTTTTGGGTATTATAGGCTCGCGTACAGTTAAAGCGTTGAGACCGGAACAACCCAAAAAAGAAAAGAAGATGCAAGAGCCAAATAATCATGCGGCGTCACAACATGGAGGTGCAGAAAACGTTGCGAATTCTGAAACTACTCAAGTGCCCTGATATCACGTGCAGGTATCAAGGATCTAAGGCTTTTATATAAGTTCTTCTTATGTTATCGTTTCATTTGCCTGTTGAGCTAGCATATATAATGTCTTAATACAGCTGTAACTACTCGTGTATTTTTATACCAGGTTGTCCTCCATGTCCTTATCTCTTCTTATCTTTTACTATCATTTGCAGTAATATTCAATCAAAAACTTTATTTACAAATTTTATGATCAAATATGAGATACATGAAGGTTTGTTGGCGTAATAGTTACTTAAAAGTGATAATCACTTTTGATGCAATGTTAGAAACATTAATAAGATCTACTTTATTTGACATATCTCACCTTTAGTAGAGGAAAGTACAAATTGAGGCCTATAATCTTTCAACTTTATAATTTAAGTCCTAGTTAGATAAACTTATTTAAGGCATCTTTTCAATTTTCTGGGTTGGAGATTTTGACCTTTTTACCCTTGTTCGTAGTTAGTCACGTATTTATATTCACTTCTTTTTTAATTAATCGGTTATGTTTTCTTATTAAGGTTGTTTGGTTAATTGGGCTGGCCCCTCCAAGAACAAAAAAAATATTGACGTGCTGGCCCACGTTTCAATATTGGGTCATAAAAAACACAACAAGTTCAAAATGGGCTTATTTTTACATTTACAGGATACTGAAAAAAAACAGCATTTTTTAAACCATAATGGGCCAGCCCATTACCAACAAAAATACAGTAGGCTGGCCCATCAGCAGTATGACCGAAACAAAATAAAAATGCAACTGCACAACCCAAATATTATTAAGCCGTACCCTTTATGACAAAAAAATAAACCAACCCAACTTTCATTCTCGCGTCGGGCTGTACCATTCACAAACAAAGAAGAGAACGGCGGTGCAGGGGGGTTGGTGACGATGGAGGAGTAGCGCAAGAACAAAAAACCAATCTCAAAGCCGTTGATCTGCTGAAGAATGGTCACCGTGAGCTTGTTGATAATAATCTGGGTTCGAAGGTGGAGGAAAAGGAGAGAAGGCGGAGGGGTTTGGGGATTCGGCGGCAATTAGGAGAGGGGATGGGGGTTGGGCTTCATTTTGAACTGCACTTGGCGGAGGTGAGATCTGAGTTTGGGGAAGATGGGATCTTATGCTGAAGATGGAGGGGAGGGTGATGGTTGGGGGTCTTCATCTGCTACAGAGAGGCGGCGGTCTTCCACTGCCACAGGGGGCGGCGGTCTTCAACTGCTAAGATGGTGGATCGATTGTTGGTGGTGAGGGGTTAGAGAGAGGCGGCGGTTCTTGTGCAGAGAGGTGGTGGATCTCTTGTGATGCAGTGAGAGGTGGTGGATCTCTTGTGGTGATGGTGATGTAGGAGGATGATTCAGTGGTTGTTGGTGGAGATGATGGTGGTTAATGGTCCACGACAGGAGGAAGGAGGGGGGGTTGGTCTGATGGTGATGATGGTAGGGACGAGGTGCAGACAGTGGGGTGGGGTGGGTGATGATGGTGATGATTTTTGGTTCGTAAGAGAAACAGAGAGGGGAGAGGGGAGAGAGAAGAGATAGGGGATGGGTTTTGGTTTATGTGTTTTAGGACCCTAATGGGTTTGATGCTCAGATTTGGAGCTTTTCACTGTGATTAAAGGGAAGGGGAGGGTATCTTTGACATTGTAGTCTACCCTAACTAACTAGTTAGGATTTGGGCTTATAATATAAACCCAAATGGTTGTAGGCCTTAAAAACTAATTACCCCCCTTTAGTAGGCATGTGACAAAATGGCGTCTTTATTCAACCTTTCTTTAGGCCTACTAAGATAGTGGTAACTATTCACCGTGGTTCTAAAAGGCGCTAGACCCTACTAGGGCGGTCGACCACCTTCGAGCGCGTAGATGGCTAGGCGGCCTATTAATTGGAATTTAGGCGGTTTTTATATTATTTTACATTAAATATATATTACTAATACATTGAATTGACTATTGTTTACATCCTAATATACTTAAAGTATATCAAGTTAACATAAATAATATATATTTAATTATATAATTATAATAATTTAATATTTTTAACCTAAAAAAATGACCAATTCGAGAAATTAGACTTGAATTTGAAAAATCATACCTTCTTCTTTTTCTTGCGCGTTCAAACTCTAACTAAGTAGTTTTTTCTTTATTTTTTGTGTATGCGTTGAGTTGGATTAGATTGAAATAGTTATTCATTGGCTAGCATGCTAGGTATAATTCGGTTTGGTAGACCCGTTAAGCTGATTGGGTAGTTTATTAACTATATTATTCGTAGACGAACCTTCGAGCCATATTCGAGAGAAATTCTAGGCGGAATGCACTTTAGAACGCCTAGTCGGAGCGCCTAGGCGGCCTTGTGTTAGAACACTGCTATTCACAACTCAATACTCTTTTGGTCAAGGGGGTTGAATGTTCAACTTGATAACCTTTGCTTAGAGGTTTGATTGAGAGAGTTTGATGACTTTGAGAAGTCTAGCCATGCGACAACATTATTTAATTGATATCCTAACTGTAGGTTAGGTTAAGGAAGTTAGGGACTCGAAAGTTAACCATGTAGCATTGATTCAATAACCTAGCATGAGGTTATGACCAAGGTTACACGGTGACCGTGGAGGTTTAGCCTGTTCATTTGACTCGATGGAGGTTTTTATCGAAATTTTATAATGACCGTTCAATTTGTTTATTTTGATAACCTAGCGGGAGGTTTCGAACGAGGTTTTATGGTGACTATAGGTGTCTAACCAATTTGTTTGATGATAATGTTTTTTTATTGTAAATATAATTTATATTTATATTTTTGATGAAATCTATATATAAAGTGATTTTGATAAAATGATATACGATTAAAATATAAAAGATTGGGAAAATGACCCAAAAAATCAAAATAATATTATTTTCAGCCCAATAACATCAATGACAAAATTTCTTCCTAATAACATCATTAACTAAATTTTGTCCTTGATGGGAATCGTCCTTGACGGGAATCGTCCTTGACGGGAATCGTCCTTGACGGGAATCGTCCTTGACGGGAATCGTCCTTGATGGGAATCGTCCTTGACGGGAATCGTCCTTGACGGGTAAACATGTAATCTTATAATAGTAAGTTAATGGATGATTCTTTGGGGCAAGTATAATATTATTTTGATTTTTTGGGTCATTGACCCTAAAAGATTTAGAATATTATCTTTGTTTTATGTAAAAATTTATTAAGACGTGACTTTAAAATATATTCAAAAGATAAGATGAGATGCCAGGTTAAAGATTAATTTATTAAGAAAATATTAAAAATATGATCAATTGTCAATCCAGTAACATATACCTTAAATCTTAACTCAAACTTTGTATTCCAATCATTGTATTTTTTTCTCTTAACTTTTATTTTACCAATTAACTAAACAAAATATTTTTCACTCAATTCATGTGACTATTATTTTTTAAAATCATATTTACTAGCGATCCAACTTAAAGTATCGATCAAAATTTTCAAATTCTTAATTCCCGTTTCATTGTAAGTGATTTAGGTCTTTCGAGGATATTGTAGAAGATTAGTTAATTGCATTGCTCGTTAGTAGCTAAGATGTCTTATTTTATTAATCTTCCAATTGTTTGAATAATGAATACCAATCAATCCTTGTGCAGTATCCCAACCATGATTTAGATTTATCAGAGTTTAGGATTTAACTGTAAGTGTTTAATTTTGTTTGGATGTTTTATTTAACTGTTTTAAATAGTTATTAATGTTTTAGAATAGATGCATTTTTTTTCTTCTATTTATTACCGTACTATCCTTTTTTTTTTGCATACATGAGAGGCTTAAAAGCCGTTAAGAACAAAGTAATACAAAAAGAACAAAAGTTCTTATTAACTATCTAATACAACTCTAGCAGTTGCACATTCACTTTTGTCTCTTGTAATAAAAGTCCAAAGATAATCAGGAGGGTCAGTAAGAGTCACTGGCTGTATACTAGACAAAGCCCCTTCTTTTGCTAACTTATCGGCACAGAGATTCGCTTCTCTGAATATATGATTTACTTCGAAATTAGGAAACTTTCTCAGCATTTCACAATATTCATTTATAATTGAAACATAGCGACTACCTAAGTTTCCACCGCCCTTCACTAGCGCGTGGAGCTCCTTCGAAGCTGTTTCAGTAATTATCTCAGTACAACCTTTGCTAATAGCCCATCTAAGATCAAAATGTAGAGCAAAGAGTTCCGAAGTGATGGGAGAATCAACAAGACACGCACCCATAAATCCAGATTGAACGTACCATACTTATCCCTTACTAGCCCTCCAATATCCGCTATTCGTGAACTTTCACGGCAACAAAACTTCAATCAATGTTAAGTTTGTTGCCATCGCTGGGTTTTACCCATTTTACCATAACATTTGTAGCTACTTTGACTATACCACCATCAAAGCACTTTCCCCATGCTAAAATAAAGTTACTAGCTAATGCGAAAATCTCTCTTTTAAGCTCCAAAATATGCGGTATATTAGGTGCCTCGTTAAATATTATTTGATTCCGTTTGATCCAAATGAGCCAAAGTGCAGCAACAAACACATAAGGCCACTCGAAACCAGCTATTCGAGCCTTGGATTGAAGATGGCCCTCAACCCCAGGCCCTAACAGCCCTTGAATCCACTGTTGCAGGTGTGATTTCCGCCACAGCTCCAGGTGCAGCAGCCGAGTTGCGCCTGTTTTCTCTTCTGAAGCGATTCTGCAACCATCCTTCATTCAACGACAGCAGGTGGGACCTGTCGCTGTCCTTCAATCCTCTACGCTCCAGAAGGTCCGAGTCCCAACCAGCAGCAGCGCGATCCCATCCTCCATCAGCAGGTCCAGCATCCGCCCCAGCTCGCGCACCAGAAAGTGCACGTCCTCCCCCCTGTAGCGCAGCACAATAAGTTCCAAACTAATATAGGTACTTTACATTTTATTAAAGCGTGAAAGGGGTCTTCCCTTTCGGCACCACAAACACTACACATTCGAGATTCGGTAATGCTTCTCCTGTATAAATTATCAGTTGTGGCAACTCGATCCAAAACTACTCTCCATACGAAAATTCGATTTTTTTGAGAGCATTTCATCTTCCATACTAGATCCCAATTGAATGATTCATCCATTTCATATTCCTCCATGTTCATATAGGCTGACTTTACCATAAACGAGCCTGAGTTTTCAAATTTCCATATCACTCTTGTCCCCTCCACTTCGCTTCGTTCAATAAGGCCATCACGAATATACTTAACACCAGCTAAAATGGCTTTGCAAGCACTCGATTAATTCCCATTTCGGATACGATATAATAACCCATTCTTGAAGTATTTATTTCTAAACACCTCCACCCGCGCTACCATTTGGTCATCTTGTAAAACTTTCCACCCAAGCTTTGCAAGTAAAGCCAAATTGTACCTTTCGGCACTCCTAATTCCAAGACCACCATACTTCTTGGGTTTACAAATTTGTTCCCACGCGACCCAATGCAACTTTCTCTCCAAAACCGAGGAACCCCAAATGAAGTCCCTGACCACTTTATTAATCTCCTTACATACATACTTTGGAAATTTCATGACTTGCATTTGGTAAACTGGTATAGCATTTAAAACCGATTGAGCTAGAGTGGCACGACCTGCTAGGGAGAGTGTCTTTGTCTTCCAAGTGGCTAGCTTACCCCTCATTTTTTCCACTATTCCTTTATAGAAACCCTTAGGAAACCTACCAGCAAGTACCAAAATAAACACTGTGACAAAAACCACTTGCCAAATCTTTTTGAGTTTGCTCAGGGACATTCGCTGAAAAATAAATCAAGGATTTTCCCTCACTGATCGTCTGTCCAGCCTCTTTACAGAACCTATCCATCGTCTCTAGTATCATTTGTACCTGCAATAAAGACGCCTCACCAAACAATATTAGATCATCCGCAAAAAATAAATGAGATAGTTTTGGACCCTGGCGACCAATCTGAATCTCCTTCCATTTCCCCGCGGCGCAAAGCTCTTGAATCAGTAATGACAATCTTTCCATGCAGATGACAAATATGTAGGGCGAGAGAGGGTCCCCTTGTCTAGGGATGGCAACAGATCGGTTTTTTGCAAAAATTTCAAAAACTATAACCATAACCGTTTTTATAATGAAAAACCATATCCGAACAGTTTTAACCATCGGTTACATTTTTCAAAACCAAACCGCATTATTCAGGTTCGGTATTTTAAACGGTTTTGCGATTTTTAACCATATTCAAATGATGATTTAATAAATATATTAAATTTCATAAAATAAACCACACATATAAAGAAAACTACAAGGTTTATAAAAAATTGTGTTGGTATTTGATTAAATTGCATATTATTATTTAATTGGTTAAATCTAGTATTTTGCTTTTGCTTTTAGAATTTCAGTATATCTAATTTAACCTAAATTATTATAACATTTGAAAATATATATGATAATAAACGGTTTTCGGTTCTTCGATTTTATTTTTATCAAAAACTATAACATAACGGTTTTAACCATCGATTATACTTTTCAAAACCATAACCTAATGGTTTTAACTATGGTTATATAATTTGGTTTTCAATCGGTTCGGTTATCATCGGTTTCGGTTTTTTATCGTAACCTTTGCCATCCCTACCCTTGTCGGATCCCACGGTGAGGTGTAAAAGGAGGTAAAGGCTCCCCATTCCAAAGAGCCCGCATTTCATTCTCCTTCATGCTAGACATAATCAGCTTTGTCCAACTCTCCGGAAAACCAAAATGCGTAATTGTTTCTTCGATAAATTTCCATCTAATTTTGTCATAAGCCATTGCAAGATCAATTTTGTCCGCCATGATTCCATTCCTCCCCTGTTGGTGACGCATCTTATGATCCACTTCTCGAACGAGCACAACATTATCTATCGTTGACCAACGTGGCAAAAAACTACTTTGGCACGGGCCAACAATGTTAGATAGAATGGGACTAAGTCTATTGACCATGGCCTTCATTATAAACTTAACAAGACAATTTATAAGACTAATAGGACGAAACAAACGTACCCGGGTCGGATCTGAAACCTTAGGGATAAGATGAATAAGCGTACCGTTCAGACCGGGAGGCAAAATACGTGTGTGAATAGCTTCTCGAACCATCTTGCAGATCGAGGGGCCCACCTTGGTCCAACATTTCTGGTAGAAAGCTGTTGACATACCATCCGGCCCAGGGGCTTTGGTTGGATTGGACTGAAAGACAACAATACGTATTTCTTCATCCGGGCTGCTCAAATTCATTGGATAACTCCTTATCAATCGGGCCAATATATGGAAGGGTGTGACCTTCCGGTTGATCGCATGGCTTATCGTATAGAGACTCGAAATAATCCCGAACCAATAATTTCAACTCCTCCTCTTCCTCTATCCATACGTCTAAATCATTAAGCAACCTCTTACAAGTAGCCTTTTTTTCCGTATAGTCGCAGGAAGTTGATAAAAACGCGTGTTCCTATCCCCTGAATCAACCCACTTTTCTTTTGATTTCTGAAAATACATAGCTTCCTCTTGCTCTAGCACACTCTCATATTCCTTAGTCAATTCGCTACTCATATGTCGGAGAGACGAATTATACGAAACTTGGAGCGATTTCTGAATGCCTCTAATTCTTGCGCATAATTCCCTTTTCTTTCGATTTAAATCCCCAAAGACCTCTATCTTCCACTTATTTATCCGGTTTTGAAAATCCACTAATCCATCTCAGATACCCAAGCTATCTCCTTCCCAGTTATTATTGACGAAGTCTTGGAACCCTTTATGAAGGCACCAGGCAGTTTCGAATCTAAAGCGGCGAGAATTTACTCTAGGCCTGTGATTTGGACAAACTTGAATTGAAATTGGCATATGGTCAGAATGAATCCTAGCCAAATGAACAACACGCGTATTAGGAAACAAGATCTGCCACTCCGCATTGCCATATGCTTTGTCAAGGCGTTCCATGATTCTTTGTCCCAAATTCCAATAGTCACACCAAGTATATCGCGGGCCCTCAAATCCAAGATCATTCAAACCACAGCTGTGTCTCCATTCCTCAAACTTCTCCATCCTCCTCGTTATACCCGAAGTTCCTCCTTTTTTGTCAATCTCCTTACCCACCTGATTGAAATCCTCTGCTACAAGCTAAGGAGACTGTACATTATGAAAAGCTTGATAAAGTGCCTCCCATAATACATCCCTTTGCTTATAGTCTGGGTTTGCGTATATAGCTGAAAATAGCCAAGACTTTCATCCTTTCTGACTTATTTCTATATTTATTACTTGTCGGCCAGCCGATGACACACGTACATTTACATCTGAATCATTCCAGAGGAGCCAAATCCCCCTCTGTAGCATTCCGAATCTACTCTAACTGAATTATCCTTTTGCAATGAATTTATAATTTTGTTCGCAGTAACGCCACTTACTCGCGACTCCACTATCACTGTAAGCCAAACATTAGCATTAACCATCATTTCACGTAATACCCGTCTAAATCTCGGTTTGGCCGCTCCACAGCAGTTCCAAATTAATATATTTGTGGGATATTTAGACTTCTCCCAAGACATACCTATAATATCTAAACAATTCATTAAATAATAAAATTAATTTACGAGGAGTACCTCATGGCGCATCATGCGTGAGAAATCATATCCACGTCATCATTCGCGCGTGAGGGTCCCTGTGTTTGTTCCTGCGTTTTTGCTTCTGCAGAATCCGGGACTTGGCTTTCAAGCCACATTGTGTCGTCTTCTTTGTCTTGTGCTTCCGTTTCCCAAAGCGGGTCAGGAGGTTGGGATGCCATGGCGGGATTCCGTATGTTACCACATGGACTAATAGGCGCCAGTCCAAGGGAAATATCCCCACCAGGCGCGTGCTGTGGTTTTACAGGTTCTTCATCAAAAGGAATGAAGTTTATATCTTTTGCAAGAAGGTCCCTGTCACTTTGTACCCCATCTATTATATTTACTTCAACCAGCACATCCATTTCACCTCCCAAAACCGGTCCAACCATCAGCCTGTTCTCTTCGTTAACACCAGACATCCCTACTGCACCACTCTCTCTTGAGTTAATAACTATACTAACCTCCTTAGCTCCTTTATTTCCATTTTTCTTCTTACTCGAGCTCTCCCCAACACGCGCCTCAGTTTCCTCAACGCTACAGACCTCCACAACATCCTCCAAGACCTTCCTTTGGTCAAAGTTGGGAGACGCAATAATATTATGTTTAGCGCTCCCCACTTTTTTGTTATTCGTATTCGCCCATGAAACGTTTTTCCCTTTATAGGAATTTGATTTTGTTCCAGAGATTTGTCTTTTACTCGGTATACTATTTACCGAATGCCTCACTTCATTCGTGTTTCCTTCCATTCTAAGCGCTTCAAATCGGGTCCCCAAATTACTATTAAATTGCGACTTTGAAATGTTATTCGTAGCACCTCGCCCACTCCCTTTATTACCACGCCTTACCGTTATCCATTCCTCATATTTCACCTTACTAACTGGGGCTTCTAGGACTTCTTCAACCAATACTTCCTTTCCCCTAACATTTTTCCTCTCTTCTTCCATTCTATTTGGTGCACTCGGAGGACAATTTTTTTTTGTGCCCAAATTTACCACACTCAAAACATATCAAATGGAGTCCTTCATATTCAACCTTACAAATATCAGACCCAATTCTCGCCTCAGGTTCCAGGGGTTTTTTCAAATCTAACTCAATTGCTAACCTTGCATAATTACCTCATAGCCTACCCTTAGTCATATGATCGATTTTAACCGTTCGGCCAAGCTTGTCGCCAATATTTCTCAAAATACGCGCAGTATAATTTTGCATACTAACATTAGATATCCTGAGCCACGCAGTTGTGGTTGTAATTGAGTTTGAAATGTCGTTAAATTTTGGCGTCCATTCTCTAACGATAAGATAGTGATCCAGGACCATCCAAGGCCCGCCCGATAGAGCAAAATCGAAATCATCTCTACGTTCAAACTTCACCATGTAATATCCGTGTCCAACATCCACGAGTTCGAAATGACCCTCCGGTGACCAAATCTGTTTTAGTTTAGATGATAAGTAGGTAAATCCGACCTCCTTACCCAATAGTCTAATCACCGGTGTGTTACGCCACAACCGAATTCCTTCCTGAATTTCATCTCTTGTCCTAATGACCGTAGGGATTGAATCATCCACTTCTATATCCTCATCATCCTCAACTAGGTCCTCTAATTCTAAGAATTCATCCTCCCCCGTTATGTGACTACTCTTTTTTTCCTCACTATCCTCAATAATTGGTATGACTACATTGTTACCCCTTAGAGTACCTTTCCACCCACCTAGTTTTGGTCTAATGAAATTACCCATATTGTTACTTGTGAATGTCATTGGAGCTTTTGGGTTCTGAAATTGTGCAGCATCAGGCTCTCGGTTTTGGTTAATTGTCGTGGCAGTAGCGTTTGTGCCCTCTTGATTAGCCTGTTGCCTCTTTGCTGCTCTACCATCTCAGATTGCAGTCGACAACTCAGAAAATTCCGACATATGTTGATCGGTATTCATCACCGTCGTGTCTAGTATAGCGACAACAGCAGAAGTTTCTTTTGCTGGTTCCATGGTTATTTCAGGCGACTGTTCAATCCGAGGCGTGTCACCGGCCACTATCGGCGGCGCAGCAACCATTTTCAGGTTAAGATTGGTTATTTTGGAGCGCAAATTAAGGAGTACCGTTAGAAGAGCTTTTGGGATTTTTGTACTATCCTTTTCTAATATAGCAATATAAGTAGACTTCAAGATCTTGATTCGTTATTGACAAAAAAAAAAAATCAAAATAACTAGTTTCTTTTAATTTAATGTGTTCTTTAGCCTTTGCTGAAAGTTCTCACAAGGAGCTCTAATGGAAGTAAAACATTACCTAACCATTCATGTCTTTGGCTGAAATGTCCTTTACCATTCGCGCCCAAAAAAAAAAAAATGTCCTTTACCATTGAAAAATCTGTTACATGAAATTCTTGTGTTTACACAAAATCGCAGTTAGAATCGCAATCTATACTAAAATCTCCAACTCTTGTTTTCTACGCCTCCATGAAATCCTTACTTTTCTTAGCAGGGGAGTCCAAGAAAAAAAAAACCCTATTTTTCTCTGAAAATTTAATTATACACTCAAACTTAAAGCGACCCTTCCGTGCTGTGTATATCCGGGAAGTCATCAATGGAGCTCAACTTCCTCATGATCAATTTTTCTTGCTTAGCATCTATTAACCCCTTTAGTCAAGAATTCACAAATATACCCAAATACTTTTAAGATATGCAAACGTAACTAGGGACAAACATAGGGGGTGTAGTTTGCAAATAATAATAAACTGGTGCAAAAGGATACATTCTTGATCTGGATTTTCCGTAAAATTAGAATGCAATGCATTCCCAGCACTATCTATTATAGCTGAGATAGTCATTGATGATTCAATACATAAAATAGCAGTGATTGCATCTAATCGAGTAACTTCATTTCTAAACATTAATCTTGCATGTGCTACAAAATGGACAAGTGGATTAAATTATAAGAATTTAGCGTAAATAAATAAATGATTATTATAATGGAAAGTAAAGAACCTTGAGCTAGTCGTATAAGACTTTCCAGCATACGAATTGTTGTCCTTGCTGTAATATTAAAATAATTAAAAATTGATACTTAAAAAACGATTTTCACAATAATATAATATAATTAACAAACCTGCATTATGAGTTGCTGATCTTCTTTGAAGTTGATAATAACTGGAAATTACTGTTTCGGCCTCCTTTGTAAGTACTGGTCTGAAATTACCTTTTACATAGTAGATATATCTGCAAATATAAGGGACCAAATAGTAATTTTGAAACAAAAAGGACCAAGAATGTCACTAAGTGGCAAACAAAAGGATCATCTAAGTGATGGTCAATATCGTACCTTCTAAGCAAGGAAAGTGGCCAAATATTTTCAAGATCTTCATTACAATTGCTTTTCACATTATCTCCCTATTCAAAAAATTACAAGGACCAATAAGTAAATATTTATAACAAATAATATAAATTTATTACCTCAGCAAGAATATGAGATGAAACTACAGCATCCCATTCCGGATTCTTTGTATCTAATAACACTAAAACTATATCAAATCTACTTAACAAAGGTCCCGAGAGAGTTGTATTTACAGAAAGAGCTATTTCATGTTAAGAAAAATTGAAGGACCAATAAGCAAATAGTAAACAAACTAGGGACTATTTAGAAAAAAGATACGTTGATCAGGATCATATTGTCCTTTGGGATTAGTTGCACCAAATACAATTGTTTTCGTACTAAGAGTTGTTACAAGTCCAGCCTGTAATATATCATTTTATTTATCACTAATTATGTAATTAATCATTAAAATATATGTTTATGTTTAATCTTAGGTTGTCTTAATACCTTGGCTACACTTATTGTTTGCTGTTCCATTGCTTCATGAATGGTTGCTCTATCATGCTCTCTCATGCTGTTAAATATATAGTTAACAGTGTTGAATAAAGTATATTACATAGTTTAATTAATTCTTTTATTTATTTAAATTATTATTACCTATCAAATTCATCAATGCAACATACACCACCATCTGCTAATACAAGTGCACCAGCTTCTAATACCCACTCACCTGAAATATTTTTTTAATTTTTTTTTAAAAATATTTCGAAACTAAAAAAAGTAAAAAAGAAAAGATTATACCTCCATCTTTGACAGCTGTAACAGTTAATCCAGCACTAGTACTACCTAATCCAGTTGTAATAACAGATCTGTTACTTAATTTAGCAGCAAATTTCAAGAATTGAGATTTTCCAGTGCCTGATAAAATCAATTTCACTAACTTAAAATTTTCTGTAGATAATAAATTAAGAAATATAATTAAATAGATTAAAAAATGTACCAGGATCACCAACAAGAAGTAAATGAGATTCTCCTCGAACTTTTGTTCCAGAAACATCAATATGTTGTACACCTCCAATAAGTGTTAATGCAACTGTTTCAAACATAAGGGTATTATCGGAATCCAAGATATAAGGTTCGTACAATCGCAATTAAAATGGTTTTGATTTCATACCCGCAAGTTTGACCGTGAATAGCCCAAAAACCTGTGGGCAAATTGCCCTTAATATAGCATTCCTACCTAAATAACATATAATTAGATCAAAATATAACTTAATTAATATCAAAAGATACAAAAAATCAACCTTTAAGTGGGGTATCCTTAAAATCTAACCAAAACTGATTAAATTTCATTATAACATCCTCGGGGATATCTATTTCCGCCTTTAAAACATTCATTCTCCTGTATCAAACATTAATAATACTTTACTTATATTTGACACTCAAAAATTAAACCTAAATTGCAAATATTACCTCACATAATTAGCAACTAATACAGGTTCAAGGTCACATCGAACATCCTTTAAATCGGAGGACCATTTTGCAGTTAATACCCCAGTAACAACCACATCATCTGTTAAAGTAATCCCATGAGTATATTTTGTAAAAAAATTTACTGAATGTAAAAACATATTTACTATTATAACCTCCAGCTTTAACTGTATCAACTAAATCATCCTTTAATATTACAGGAATTGAACGAGGAATAGCTCCAACACCTAAAACTTGTGTACTTTCTTGTAATTTAATTTCTTGATAATCACGACAAGTTTTGCTATCTTCTAATAAATGAAAACTTTTGCTTTCACAAATTTTCGACCCCTATATTATGAAAAATGTTTAAAATAGACCAGATGAGGTAATATTGTGTGTTTGAATGAGTTTAAAACAAATTATTACCTGTGAAGGGCAATAAGTTGGCTTTGGTATTGAATTTTTGTTTTCCACTTCAGGGTAAACTTTGAACCTAGACATATTTTGTCATCTCAGTTAATGATGGATAAAAATTTAAAAGGAAAGTATTTAGAATTTTTACCTGTGTAAACATGTTTTGCACTGATAAATTTTTTCACCTTCGATCATTTTAACTCCTCCTGACCTAATTACTGTTCCTTTTAAAGTGAGAAGTATTCCTTTATGTTTTACTCTTACTCGCCCAATACTTGGAAAAGTTTCTAAAAGTAGAAAACTTACATTATTTAAGCATAAAAAAGGTTAATTATATTAATGTAGAATTAAAAATAAAAATAAATAAACTAACCGGGGCATTCGAGAGGAGAGCCACTAACATTAATTCGAACATGCACGTTTTCCTTAAAACTTGCATTTTCGCATTTCTGAATTTCTTCAAAAACCACTTTCTACACATGTACATATCAACAATTTATCAAAATTACACATGTATATATATATATTATATAGTCAAGTGAAAGTGAAATATTCCAAGTCTTTCAGAAAATAGCTAATATGCTCATGTAGGGATAGATTTGCAACGTTAATGTATAAGTATATGGGTATATTTGCTACTTTTTGAAACACAAGGGTATATTTAGCTATTTTGGATAACATTGAGGACCAATGATGCGATAAACCGTTATGATAGTAGTACCTGAGCCCAGATAGCTGCTTCGTCAAAATTGTCTAAATATTGAGTTGGTTGAGAGAAAATGAGATTAGCAATGGGAGGATTTTCATCCATTAATTCTGCAAAACTACAAAACCAAACATTAACTAAAGATGAACTCGACATTACTTAGAAATATTCATTCGAGTTATCATTTCAGCTTATGATTAACCTGAGTTATCACTTTAGTCTATGACATTTAAGAATAAATCGATTTATAAATTCAAATTTACGACATCAAATAAAAAAGATTAGCCCCAATTATCACTTAATTCAACGATATTAACTCGAATTGACTTAAGTCTACAAAATCAACCTAGAAAGTATAAATCTATTATATATCTGACGCAGTATATATGGAAGGGAAGAGGCTTACTCTACATGGAGAGCATAGTGAAGGCGAGGGTCGGGAGAAATGATGATGGTGCGAAGCTGCTCAGCTTGGTACTTTATCAGAAACGCCGCCATGGCTTTTCCGTGTCCGGCGGCATCGTTCATCGCTGCCGGTGCTCGGGGTGAAAAAAGTTTTTGGCGGGAAAGATGCTATTATTATAGGCTATACTTGTTGGGTGACCTTTGAACTTTATCTTTATTGGAGGTTAATGGGGAGCTCTTTTTTTTCGTCAAAGAGAAAATTAATTAGAATAGTTATTACACATAAAGATTAAGGAACTTAAAAGCCACAAATAGCGAATACATCGCGATAAGTCGATATTGCGCCTGGTACATTTTACCAGAGCGTTTGACGTACAGTTGAAAGACCTCTTGATGTAGCTAACTTTCCATGTAGGGAATTTGATTAATTAGTTTTTCATTTCGGCAATGATTGGATAGATCTGCCATCAAAGACCCGATCCTTTGAAAATATCTTGAACAAGCTCAAGGTTATCGGAGTAGAAGGAACAACCTTTCTCATATAGAGTAAAATAGCCAAACATCCACCCTCAATAGGGCTGCGAACGTGACATCTTTTAGCAATTTTATGAGTAATGGGACCATTAGAATTAACTGCAATGAAGGCAATACCTGTCGGTTCCCATTCTTTGGTAAAAGAGGCACCACAGAGCCACACTGAATCTGAATCATCAGAAAGAAGAGGGTTGTTATCACTCATTACTTTTGAATCAACTTTGATAAGATTATTGTCTGTAAGCGTTTTTGTATATCTGATACTGAAAAGATCATCTTAATGGTATTAACTTTGTAAATAATTTTCCAGATTTTGGTAGAAACCTTTCATTTTTCACTTCTAGATATTCCAGATTGTGAGAAGGATATAAGTTGATGTTAGCATAATGATCAATAGTCTCCATGATCCAATCGCCCATGTTACGTTTACCTTCCCTGTCGAATTTCATTTGCATGTTTGAATTTGCCAAGACCGAAATACTAAAGGGACAATTTAAAAAAAGAAGTTCAATATCTTCTTTTTCTGATTCGCACATTCGTATTGATCCTCCTGAGCACACTTTCTAATGTGAAGATTATGTTTGGTAGGAAGAGCTCCATTACGAATTTTCCAACCAAAGGCTCTAAATTTTGACGGGATATTTGAATGCCAAATAATATTCCATAATCAACTATTATGATTCTCTCCTTTTTTTTAGAGCATTGGGCTTCATTTTGAATCTCATCATTTACAAGAGTATGATATCCTGATTGTGTTGAGTCAATTCCATCCTTAGTAAAAGTCCTAATTAATTTGTCTTCTTCGTTTAATAGCATAATAGGAATTTTCAGAATTTCCTTAGATATGTTCATCGGAAAGAGTTTCTTCAAGAGGTTAAGATTCCATGAGGTTGTATCATCGTTAATTAGTTGTGCCACCCTATTAATGTTACATCTGATTGGTTTATCAAGGGTAAGGACATTTCCAATCCAGTTGCGATTCCAAATATAAGTGATGAGACCGTTATCGATTTATCATCTTGAGTATTGTTTAATGAATTGGATGCCTTTATAGGTGTTGGAGTGCAGATTATTAATAATTCTCCAGACTTTCTTAGCAAGAAGAGCAATGTTCATTTTTTGGAAATCACGGAAGCCAATTTACCGATAGTTTTGGATCTAGCCACTTTTTTCTAAGAAACCCAATGAATTTTTTTCCTGGTACTTATATCCCACCAGAAGTTAGAAATTTTTCCAGAGAGTTTCTTGCAAAGAGTTTTAGTAAATTAAAAAATTGATATAGCATAAATTGGAAATGGCGTGTAGGACAACTTTAATTAGTACTTCTTTCCCACCACCTGATAAGAGATTATAAACCCAGCTAGCCGATTTAGATTAAAGACGGTCTTTTATATAATTGAGGTTCTCGGATTTAGCACGTTTTAGGGAGAAAGGTCCAAAGTATTTACCAAAAAAATTGGTTGTAGGTTGTTGAGGGTTTGCGAAACTTCATCACATAGAGTATCTGGAGTGCCTTTGCTAAAAATAATAAATGATTTACAAAAATTAATTCTCTGATCTGAAGTTTGGCAAAATTTAGATACAGTCTCCTTGAAAGATTCAATCTCATTATTCTCAATATTAATGAAAAATATAACATCATCAGCAAACAGGAGGTGAGTGAGCTTAAAACAATTTCTGGATATCGAGTTTCCTTTAATATTACCTTCTCTACATTGATAGTTAATGAGGCTAATGAGGCTATCTATGAGAAGAGAAAAAAGGAGTGGTGAAAGGGGATCGCCTACTCTAATACATTGACTCCGAGAGAATTTCTCCAATCTCTACCCATTAACTTTGATTTGAAAAGAGACTAATGAGATACAATTAAAAATCCAATCCCTCCATTTATCATAGAAACCGAGACTTTTAAGTGTCTCAAAAAAAGTTCTAATGAAGTTGATCATAAGCCTTCGACATATCAATTTTAACCACAACATAGTTCTTTTTAGATTTTCTTTTATTCTTGAGAAAAAAGGAAACCTCTTGAGCAATAAGGATATCATCATGGATGCTTCTTCCTTTGATGAATGTTGATTGAGTTGGAAAGATAATATCATCCATATACGGTTAGAGTCTGAGAGCTAAAATCTTGGCAATAATTTTATAACTAAAGTTGATGCAAACTATCAGTCTATAATCAGCTGTAGTTTTATAGAATTCAATTTTCAGGATAAGAGAAAAAAAGTATCATTCAGCATGTTAAGAGGGTTATTAAATTTGAAGAAATCAGACACCAATTTAAAGATGTCATCTCTGATGGCATCCCAAAATTCATGATAAAAGTTGCCAAAGAGTCCATTTAGGCCAGCAACTTTAGAGCTTGAAGACGACAATTTTAATTTCTTCTAGATCGAGAATTTCAGTTAAGGATTCATTCATGAGCGAAGTTATTTTACAAGGGATTATATTGGAAACATCAACTTCATTTGATAATAATTGATCATAAAATTTCTTTGTCATTGGCTCTAAACAAAAACTATTAACCTAATCATCTAGAATTGAATTTTTGAGAGGGCAAAAAGTTAGAAGAATTAATGAAGTTTAGAGGTATAGTTTTGAAAAAAATTAAGTTAATATTTTGCTTGGGAAAGGTTTAGAGCAGAAATTATGTTCAGTAGAAGTTATATTTTGTAAGGCACTAGTAAACTTAGATAAAATTTGCATTGAGTCCCAGAATCAGGGGCGGCCGTCTACCCTGCCCTCTTACATCCGCCCCTGAGCTTGATGTGAGACAAGTTGCATATGAAAATATTAATTTTTTCTACACCAACAAGTGTGTTCTATGTATTGTCTAATTTGTATAAAAATTTAAACATGTGTAACTTAATAAGAATAAAAAATAATATAAAAATCGAAAAACTGAAAAACAAAGTCCATCTGACAAAATAAATCTTATACAATCTAACCAAGACTATCAATCTAAACTACCTTAGGATTGATTCCTCTACTTTCCAACTCAAGAAAAAATCATGATTCAAATTATTGTTCGGAAACTTCTTCACAATGTAAATTTTGTGTCTTATCTTCTTACAAATATCCTCCAATAAAACCTTCTTTATTAGAGCACCACTAGGGAAAAAAATGGGAGTTCATCTCACTCCAAATCATATAAATGAGGACCTTATGAAAAAGTTGAATAATGTTGGATTAAAAATTGTTAGCCACTACCTACGGTACCAAGTACACAATGACATCATCTCATTTGTTAGAACAAATGATTTTTTGAATCTGATTAGTGAAACTACACTAAAAAAAGGTATCCAAGTTTCACATTCGAAGTGACAAAAAATGCACATGGGATATAAATAGTGTGTTAAGAGAGTAGCCTATCTTAAGGGTCAATCAAACAATAAAGTTATACTTAGAGAGACAGATTTCACTCGGAACACGTTTAACCAAAGGTACGTTAAGAGAGGTTACCCAAAGATAATCCCAAGTGTGCTTGAAGAGAAAGAATCATTTGCAAAGGGAATCCATTCAATGACATCCTATAAAGTGGATGGTTATATACCATTAAACCTCATATGTAGTTTGAAAAGATGAATAGACTACCCTTTCTCATCATATTCAATCCAAACAACATCTTAGTAATAACCTTTACTATTTGCCCAAGATCTTCAAATTGATTCCCAAGTCAATCTGAGAGGATTTGAGACCTAAATTATAGATTGCTGGAAATCTCTTGGAAATATGAATGTGTGTAAAAAACTAAGCGCAATTCGGAGTATGGATGGTTTATTTATGATCGTTTTGGTGGCCCAAAAGTGACTAGTGTGTGGAAACCCCGAAAATGCTCGACATTTATAAAAATTTTAGCCCATGGATCACGAATTTGGAAGTTATAAAAGGTCTTTTCTCTTTTTTTAGATCCATGTCATTCATTTAATCAAAAGGGAGCAAAAGTTTGTAGGGGAAAGAGTGACCGTCCAATTTGTTTGTCTCGATAACTTAACATGAGATTTTGATCGAGATTTTATGATGACTATGAGGGTCTAACCAATTTGTTTGATAATAATACTTTTTTATTGTAAATATAATTTATATTTATATTTTTGATGGAATCTATAGGTTAAGTGATTTAAGCAAATGATATATAATCAAAATATACAAGAAATTTTTAGAATATTGTATTAGTTTCATGTAAAAAATTATAAAGTCGTGACTTTAAGATAAATTCGAAAAGTAAGATGAGACGCTATGTTAAGGATACGTGGTGAACTGGGTAAAAAAAAGAAAGTAATTATTTTTTAATCACTTAAGAGTATAAATCTAATGTTAAAGAAAATATTAGAAACATTGCTAATTGTCAACCTAATATATTGTACATTAAATCTTAACTAAAACTTTCTAAACCCGCCATTGTGTTTTTTTTTCTTAATTTTTATCTTGCCACTTAACTAAACAATTTTTTTTCACACAATTCATGTGACTATCAATTTTTTAAAATCATTTGTATTAGGGGTTCAACTTAAAGTATCGGTCAAAATTTTCAAATTCTTAAATCTCATTACATTCCAAATGATCTGTGTTTTTAGAATATTAGTTAATTGCATTGCTATCTATGTAGCAAAGAAATCTTCTTTACTTACTCTTCTAATTGACTGAATCTTAATCAGCCGTATTGTTGGGTTCCCAACAATATCGGTTTAGGGTTCAGGCATGTGCTAGAATGTTTACCTAATCAATATTTATTTTTGTTTGGGTGTTTTATTTAAATGTGTGAAATAGGTATTAATGTTGAGCCATTGATTAGGAACAACTCATTGAAAAATTTATTTGTTAAAAATAACCTCCAATAAGATTCTTTATTAAAACATTCTTTGATAAAAATACCCTTATATAATCTTTTTGATTACTCTATTATTTATCATTTAAATTTAACCACCATGTTACAACATCCTTCCATCACCACAACAACCACCACCACCATACCACAACCACCCCCACTACCCCACCCCTACCACCACCGCCCTACCACCACCAAAACCACCATCAATAGTTAATCAAACAATAAACTTATACTTAGGGAGACAGTTATCATACCGAAACACGTCTAAACTAAGGTACATTAGAAGTTAGGATAGGAGACCCGAAGATGATCTCAAGTGTGCTTGAAGAGAAATATTCTTTTGCAAAGGGAATCCATTTCCTAAGATCATATAAAGTGGATGGTTATACACTTAAACCTCATACGTAGTTTGGAAAGATGAATAAACTACCCTTCCTTATCATATTCAATCCATACACCATCTTTAGTAAGAACCTTTACTTTAATTAAAATCTATGGTGAGTGAGAACTAAATCAATTAGTAAGGATACCAAAATGGTGTTAAATATCATGTCAAAATAAGTTGTTAACCCGATTAGTGATTTCATACTTGAAACAACCCCAGATGAGGACCGTATGTGAAGAAGACATTTCTAAATCCAACTCGTATCCTTGAAAACTGAAATATTCTAATTATATTTAAAATTCATAACGTTCATTCTGACCCAAGTACAAAAAAACTTGAAAAACCCCAAGGTTGATATACGAGAGTTTGTAAATCCCAAATTCCTCCTCATCCATAGACTTACATATACCATCATAACAAGCCTTTAGTCCAGTGTCTCTCCAAAGTAATGCATAAAACTTACCTTCAACTTAACAACAACTCGTTTTAGTAAAAGGAAGACCAAGGCTCAATAAGAGGTCTTATTGACAAGTACATATTTATCATTTTATTTTTTAAAGCGATAAGTACTAAATGCTGAATAACAGCTGAATAGATCTTATTCTGTTAAGAGGTAGTGTATGAATGAATCAGACTAGGTTTAAAATCTTAATAAAACAAACCAGTTAATAGATATTCAGATCTTGATTGGTTAGGAAAAACAAACAGTCTTACTAATCCAGTATCTTAATGAACCAGATTAAGATTTCATCAAGTGCAAACAAACACCCCTTTAATATGTTAGAGCATACCTGCAGAGGATATCCACTACGTAATCCAATGGTCAAGTATCTTGGTGTTTTTTCTCATAATGAATTCATATTCAAATTTTAAATTTTTCAGAGACAAGCAAAATACCAAAATATTTAGTGGGGAGCGTGCCTTCACAAATACCAAAATCTTGATAAATGTCTTCTTTAAAAAGAGAAATACATCATCCAAAGAGTATATAAATTATGTACCTTGTTGATTAAGCCCTGCTAAGTCTTCAAAAGATGATGAAGAGGTAATCCGTAAAGCAATGATGGATGAGCTTTATTTTGACACAGGTTGGGTAATATTGGAATTAATATCATTCTAGTATTTTGTTCCAAAACACATAAAGATTTCCATCCTAGTAAAAAAGAGGTATTGTGAAAGAGGGCCACCTTAAAGAAAACCCTTAGTTACATGAAAGTAACATTTAAAACTCCATTTAATAGAGATGTATAATCTTAGTCTCACAAGTAACCCTGTGATCCAACCAATAAAAGAAGATAAAATTACAAATGCTATCAATACAATCAAAATAAAGTCCAGTGGATGGAATTAAAGCCTTTTTTATATCAATTTTGATGGAAAGATGAGGAGAAATCTTCCCACGAGAATAATCTTCATAATGTCATGATATTTTTGGTGATAAGAATATTTTCCACAAGAAGGCATTCTTTATTAAAGGCCTATTGATCTAAAGAAATAATATTTGAAAGGAAACCCTTAATACGATTCACATTAATCTTGGATATGTATTTAATAAATGGTATTGTAACAAGAGATAGGGAAACCAGTTGGGTTAGCTTAACTGGCCAGAGCCTTGCTATTTCTTCAGCATTTAAAGGGGAGGTCTATGGTTCGAATCTCCTCCCTAACGGATCTAAAGTAAGAGGTACAAGGCTCGAATTCCTCCCTGAACATGGGTCACCTAGTTCTGATTTACCTGGGAATATACATGGGGAGGCGTGTATATCCCCGTGGGAACGCGACTTGACTCCAGACTCTTGTTATCACTAAGAGAAAATAAGGTCTCTTTGATTTACTTTGCAGCGTGTAGTCATAGTAGTTAAATATCCTCCTATTATACTTTCCCAATGAGTTTCTTGATAATATTACCCAATTTACTATCTAGGTGGTATGGATGGGGTCCCAAGGACATTGGTGGAGTAAGAGCTTACTTCTTGCACCGATAGGTATGAGAACAACCTTTTTACTACTTCCAATAGGTGTTGTAATCACTTTTACAACCGCTTCAAAAATTATGAAAAAACACCTATTCGTATCACCACAAAGGAACCTATATCTTTTCCAGTAGGTGAGATACACACCTCTCTATCACTCATTTGAACAAAAAAAAAACCCTCTCTATCACTCCAAATAGGTGTGTCAGTCGCCCCTTTATCACTTCAAATATGTGTAATAATCACCTTTCTAACACTTTTAATAAGTGTTTTAGTTATTTCTTTATCACTTAAACTAGGTGTGATAATCACCTCTAAGAAAATAAACCTACACATTGAACTCTCTAATGCTCCAATCTTGAGAAAATGATACAATAAAGTGTATCGTAGTTATACGATGAGCGAATTTTATCTAGACGGTGTTTGGAATCTCTCTCTCACTCAATTTGGATAGATTTCATGAGTTGTATAAAGTTGAATTTGAAGAAGAATGGAGTTGTTTATATAGGCATGAAGCTATTCAACAGATATAATTAATTCGAGTTTTTTTCAAGGTTAGCATTTTTTTTATAAATAATTGGCAATTTGGCATATAAAAAGGAAAGTATTTTCAGATTTAGCACAAGGGCGGCATCCCGAACACCGCCCTTAGGCAAAATTGTAAGGGCGGTCATTCAACCCTTAACAAAAATTCAATTTTGCCTTAGGACGGTGTTCGGGATGCCGCCCTTGTGCTAAATCTGAAAATACTTTTCTTTATATGCCAAATTGTCAATTATTTATTAAAAATATGTTAATATTAAGAAAAACTCATATAATTCACGAGGTTTAATAAAATTCAAATGTTTGTCCATATTGGGGTCCCATTTTAATTCTTCTTCCTCGGCAAGCTCCACTTGGGATGATGTGTCACATATTGATTTTTGCGCTTATACTTTCTTCAGCAGTCCTATTTGACCGTACTTCAACAATCATATTTTTACCTGACATGTGCTCGTTATGTAGTGTCTTGACCGCTTGTCTTTTGTACAACATATTCGTGGGGCCAAAGGTGTGATAAAATAAAAGAATAATAATGATATAAAAACACACACACCTCAGAAACCACAATTAACTCTTCGCAAGTGTACATATCGTTACAAGTACTAGGTAAGTAAAATAGAGTTTGTTCTCAGGGATTTAACTAGTTATTTCAACTTCATGTTCAATATTTGAATTGATGGTTTTAATTATTTTGATTATAAATCAAGTAAAGTATTTTGTTTTCTAATAAATTAAAAAATAAATAATTTATGCAAATAAGATAATAGTTCCAGAGATGCAAGTATGAAACTATCATATTCAATGAATGATTCCTAAGAATAAGGGTGAATGGGTAATTTCTGAATAGACGGGATTCAATTATGTTCCTAACCCCTTCCAGGTGAATACGACTCTATCCTAGATACTAGAGACCCCAATCGGGTGACTCTACAATATTGTCAAACTGATGTCTCCCAATTTGTTCTAATTATTAGCCCCTTGGAGACATCCTTTTAGGTGAATAAATGACTTATTTGATAGACTTTTAAGCTTAATTGATCATATTGCACTTTCTCCCCTTGGAAATTAACTATTTGCAGAATCTGAGCTTTTGTGCGTAAATTTGACTATTTTTAATACAAAGTTAATCGGTTCTTGAATTTCATGAAAGACCAATCCAAGGAGGAGAAGTGAGAATTAAAGTCTTAGTGTATTTTAGTGTGTTAGGAAATGTTTTTACTCGAGTTTCTATTTTTAGAGTGCACTTTCCTATTTCTATTTCTTGAATTATTGATTTATTCTTTTTAAGCATATGCGGTTTAATTATTTATTTATTGTGAAGCTTTAAAAGATAAATGGTAATTACTTAGAGACCAAGTCAAGATAAAGATGAAAGGAAAGAAGATTTACATGGAAACAAGAAGATTTAGGAAAGATTTATTCAAAGAAGGAAAAGATAAAGCTGCCTTTTGAAATCTGAAATTCCAGCCACGTTTTAAAGATTAAATCATAATTAAAGATTGGCTAGAATTCTGGACAATTGGTCTGCACCAATAGAAATCTCTTTCCAAGACAAGAAGTTTCATATATTGGAACTTCTCAAACGGATAAGTATTGAAAAAGATATGACCAAATCAAATCAGCAGAAGAATCTTACCTTTTCTAGAATTTAGAGCTACAAATTTAAGAGTCTTTGACTTGTCTTCCACTCAAAGCAAATTCGACCTAGGGTCCTCCAACACCTATAAATACACCCCTTAACCTCCTACTTTCACACACTTCAGAGAATTAAACAAGAGGCTTAAGGTTTTCAAGTCAGAGCACGAAGGAGAGAAGAAGCTAGAAGCTGGAGGAATCCTGTTCTTCCAACAATAGTCATTCAACCCTTTAGGTTATTTATTTCTTTCTTGTAATTGAACATGAATTCCTTTTATTTTATGTTAATCTTTAATTTCATCATGAGCCAAATTTCTTTATACTTGGGAATCGCATAAAAGGGATGAACCTTAATTAATGAATCTATGTTTTGAATTTGGGATTGTTTAGATTTAAATAGGATTGAGTCTTATATATTGGTTATTACTTTGTTTTTATTACTAATTCTTTTCCGCGCAACTAGAATTAGCTGTTAGTATTTGGGCTATTCACTTTAGTGGCGAAGTGATCATCCGACTGGGGGGTTTGAATACAGATCTAGGTAATAACCGTGTAATGTCCGTTATTGACCGACAGGCTTAACTAGTTACATAGCCAAAGAGGTAAAATCATATCATCCGAAGAGCCATATTCGACCATACAGGTGTTTATGATACTTTAGGATAGCTTTTAGGTCCACCCGACAGGGGGCTAGGAGATATTAGAGTCCCGAATAATATTATAATTCCAATTCTACCCTTAAACATACCATAGATTATATTGATTAAGTGGATTCCCTTGCGAGACTCAAGTATCTCTCTTATCTGAAGTTAGTCGTTTATTTGCTTTATTTCTTTTCTGTTCATTTAATTTTAGTCTTTACTTTATTTGCAATTTAAATTTACAAAAACCAAACAAAAAATTCTTAGCTTTTATTTTCTGTTTAACAATTATCTCTACTATCTGATTAATATTTGGGTTGAACCTAATCCGTCCCTGAGAACGAACTTGATTATCATATATTACTTGGGACAACCGTACACTTGCGGTTAAGTGGTTCCTTTATTTGCACTTAATTTTATAACACCCTAGGACCCACCAAGTTTTTGAATTGATGGTTTTAATTATTTTGATTATAAATCAAGTAAAGTATTTTGTTTTCTAATAAAATAAAAAATAAATAATTTATGCAAATAAGATAATAGTTCCAGAGATGCAAGTATGAAACTATCATATTCAATGAATGATTCCTAAGAATAAGGGTGAATGGGTAATTTCTGAATAGACGGGATTCAATTATGTTCCTAACCCCTTCCAGGTGAATACGACACTATCCTAGATACTAGAGACCCCAATCGGGTGACCCTACAATATTGTCAAACGTGATTAAATCTTATTCTATTGACTACTTAATGGGCACGACCTCTCGGTTCAGTACCTCGCATTAGGCGCCTATATGTTATATCCGTAATTAAACCTCCCCTCCTGGGCGATAGCTTAATTACTCGAGCTACCCGTTATTTAGCTACAATATGGGTAGTGTTATTACAAACATATAGTTAATGTAAATTAATTGAAAACCAATTCAATTAAATACTAAAATCTCAAATTCAATTAAAACAGAAAAACAATAATCAATTGTTCATATAATTACAATCCTAAATAATAAATTGGGCATAATGGAATTTGGAATATTTATCTTAGAAATAAATTATAGAGAACATAAATCTAATACTAGTTTATATAAATAATAGAGATGGAGAAGTGTAGAATTGATGTAGCGAACCTCTAGCTCTTGATTCTTCCTCCTTTAGATCCTCCTAATTGCTTCTATGATGATATTGATGAATATTAAGCTCTGACAGTCAAGGGATGATTTTATAATTTTAGGAGCTGATATTATATAGATAAAAAACATTCTAGGGTTTCCAAGGGCTAGGTTTTATAGTCACAATCCAACTCAAATTCGTTTTCCTTAATAATAACATTGATTTGACATCTAAAATAAGCATTGTATCTAATAATTTCACATTTAACACACAAATTATACAAAAAATGTTCAAAAAGTAACAAACCTCCAAAACAATGCAAGAAACTGGAATATATCAAATAATAGTGAGAACTCTCTCTAAGCACCTAATATACCTACAATTATGTCTCACAATGGGATTTATTTATCATAAAAAGGGAGATATCAAGACCCCTAACTCAAAACTTTGTCGTCCCGACAAATAAAGATATGAACAATACGGAAGTCTCTAAAATATCGGTTGAGTCAAATAAGCACGAGATAAGGAGAATTGCCCTAAAGCTTGAGTTACTCTCATAAATGTCCTCACTAGCCATCAATGAATTACCCTAAAGCTTGAGTTACTCTCATAAATGTTCTCACTCAACCCAATATTTGATGCGCTGAAGTCACATCCACAATAACCCAATACAAAGCATCAAGATGATCACATAAAAATTCCACTTTGGTCCAATTCATTTAATATTTTTCATATACTTTTCTTTTGTAACTTAGCTATGACTCTTTTTTATGTGAGATGTCATGCTACTGTTTTTCCCATCATATTTCTTTTATTTTCACAACTTCTTTCTTTTCCTTTTACATCCATAAAGGGTTACAATATAAACAAGTGATTCATCATAAAAATCACAATTACATAGCTTTAGAACCCCACCCAAGTGTTCCGCATAATCGTATCCTACCACTTCAAATTCAAGCTCTTGAGAAGACTGTCTTAGCATCACGATTCGAGTGCGGGTCATATGGAAAAGTCCTATAATCTTTTTTTGTCATATAATAAGAATTAACATTGATTACACATTTGGTTAAGAAAAGAAGAAGCGCCTAACAAAGTAAAGTCCTCCCATTGGTGAATATTAACGTTTTTTCTTGTGCATTTAGCTAGAGCATCCGCTGTTCCATTAAGTTCCCTACTGATATGAGACACTTTACAATCCTTAAATTTGGAAAGCCAGGTCTTCATTTCGGCAATAAAGGGGTAAATTTGCCAGCGAATAACTGATTTATGAGTAATACCTTGAATAAGTTCAAAGTTGTCGGAGTAAAAGGACACACTCCGATGGTTGAGGAAGGTAGACTTCCTCATAGCAAGAAGAAGAGCCCAACTTTCACCAATAATCGGGCTCTCAACCCGACATCTCTTATATATTTTCTCGGAAATAACGCCATCTTTATTTACTCCAATAGCTGCAATACCGGCTGGTTCCCATTCCTTGGAAAACGATGCATCACAAGTCCACAAGAAATCATAGTCATTAGTAACAAGAGGGTTAGGTTGCTCATTACCAGTATCAACACTTCTATCTTGGATGGTACTAGTCGTGTCTTTCTTATTTTTAGGTTGAAAATACTCATTAATCATACTCAAAGCCTTATAATTAACCTCTTTGATATTCCATTCAACCTTACCAAATAGACATTTCATCTTAGCTTTCCAAATAAACCAACAAGTTAAAAGGATAGAGGTCGTGATCTCTCTTTTGTTCCATCCATTTAAAGTATAAGCTTCAATAGTCTCCATGAACCAGGAGGCAAAATTACCATTAAAATTCTTATCGATTTTAATCTGCATAGAAGAGTTGGCCCAAACAGCCAAACTGAAAGGGCATTTAAGAAACAGATGTTCCATATCTTCAGGGCCTTCTTCACACCATCCACAAACCACATCAACAACACATTTCCTGGATTTAAGATTTTTCCTAGTTGGAAGAGCTCCATTACAAATTTTCCATCCAAAGTTCCTAACTTTTGTTGGGATACATGAATTCCAAATTGTGCTCCATAGAGAGCTATTATTAATTTCCCCTTGTCTGGATGTTTGGCCTTCTTTTGCAATATCCATACTAACAAGTTTGTGGTACCCTAACTTGGTAGAATAGACTCCATCTTTGGCTTCTGGCCAAATAAGTTTATCATCTTCATGGAGAAGCATAATAGGGATCTTAGTGTATTCACCAACAATATTGAGGGGAAATAGATTATTGAGGGTCTGAGTATTCCAGTTTGTCATGCTATCATCAAAAAGATGTGCAACTCTTTCAAGTTTGCAGTTATCTGGCCTATCTAGGGTATAGTTACCTTTAATCCATCTGTGGTCTCAGATACTAGTATCAAGTCCATTTCCAATTCTCCAGATAGCATGTTGTTTTATAAATTGAAGTCCTTTGAAAAGGCTGGCCCAGCTCCACGATCTTTTCCTTGGAAGATTTGAGTCAAAAAGTCTTTTATTAGGAGAATAAATGCCTTTAAGAACTCTTGACACAAGAAGGTCTGGGTTATTAACAATTCTCCAAGCTTGTTTTGCAAGGAGAGCAATGTTCATCTTTTGTAAGTGCCCGTTTGGAAGTGCTTTTTCGGAGAAGCACTTAAAAGTGCTTTTCGTATTTTAAGAGTTTTTTTTATTTTTAAAAGCACTTTTTTGAGAAGCACCAAATAGGTGTTTCTTAAAAAAAGCACTTAAAATAATTTTAGATTTCAAAATTATTTTTAATAATTTTTTAAAATTTTGAATTTTATTCTAAAAGCGCTTTTTTACTCTAAAATAAGCACTTCCAAACGGGCCCTAAGTCTCTAAAGCCAATTCCTCCGATAGATTTCGAACGGGCAATCTTGTCCCACTTGACCCAGTGAATCCTCTTTTGGGGGCTAGAATCCCACCAAAACCTGGCAATAATCCCAGAGAGTTTTTTACAAAGAACTTTCGGGAATTCAAAAATTGACATAGCGTAATTGGGTATCGCTTGAAGAACCGGTTTAATCAGTATTTCTTTACCACCGTTGGATAAAAGATTTGAAATCCACCTAGCTGATTTGGCCAAGAGGCGATCTTTAATATAATTAAGGTTTTCCGATTTTGCCCTTTTGAGTGAGAAAGGAATACCTAAATATTTACCGAAGAAGTTAGTTTTCTCTATAGATAACATATTGGAAACTTCATTACAAATCCCATCTGGGGTGCCCTTGCTGAATAAAATGGAAGATTTTTAAAGATTAATGTTTTGACCTGAAGCCAAACAAAATCTCTTAAGAACCTCTTTGAAGGCGTTAATCTCATTTTGCTCAATATTGATAAAGAACAATGCATCGTCCGCAAAAAGGAGGTGTGTTAAATTAGGACAATTTCTAGCAATAGAGATCCCTTTAATGTTACCGTCTCTACATTGTTGATTAATGAGATGAACAAGACTTTCAGTGAGAAGGGAGAAAAGTAAAGGAGAAAGCGGGTCTCCTTGTCTGATTCCTCGAGTCGGATAGAATTTATCTAATCTTTGTCCATTAACTTTGATCTGAAGAGACACCGAGGAGATGCAGTTATAAATCCAATATGTCCATTTCTCACAGAAACCCAATTTTCTAAGAACTTTGATGAGAGAATTCCAATTGACTTGGTCATATGCTTTGGTCATGTCAATTTTAATAGCCGCATAGTTTTTCTTAGATTTACGCCTATTTTTTAGGAAAAAAGCCACCTCTTGAGCAATGATGATATTATCTTGAATACTTCTACCTTTAATAAAGGCTGACTGAGTCGGTGACACGATATCATTCATTAGTGGTTGTAATCTGAGCGCCAAGATCTTAGCGATAATTTTATAACTAAAGTTAATACACGCTATCGGCCTATAATCTTTCACTTGCTCCTGGATTTCCCCTTTAGGGATGAGAGAAATAAGGGTATCATTCAAATCTTTAAGAGAAACATTCTGATCAAAGAAACTTTTAACCATAACGAAAATATCATCTTTGATAATATCCCAAGATTCCTGATGGAAGTTACCCGGAAGACCATCCGGGCCCATAGCTTTTGAACCAGACATACTAAAAACCGCATTTCTAACTTCCTCCATATCCGGGCTCCTTGTAAGACAAACGTTGGTATTGAAATCAATTTTGTTCGGGATACACTATGTGGCATCATCCATATCATTTAGTACTTGATCTTTGAATAAGTCCTCAAAGAATTTCTTAATAGTTTTATTAATGATATTGGGGTCTTCAGACCATGATCCATCATCCATTTTGAGCATTGTTATATGATTAAGTTTACGTCTACTTTGGGTTTTTGCATGAAAGTAATTAGTGTTTCTATCTCCTTTCTTTACCCATTTATCGCGAGCTTTATCCGCCCAAAACATTTCTTCTTGCTTCCAAGCTTCTTCTAATTTATTAAATAAAATTATCTCTTTTTCCCAATTTTCTTCAGAAGCTTCTTTATCTTGGAGAGATGCTAAGTCCCTTTGGTACTTGTCAATAAGCTTCCGATTATTGAAGAAAACTTTTTTACTCCATCCTGTGAGGGCGAGGCACGTAGCGTCCCTTTTATCACAAAAATCTTTAATGTTCATAATCTTCTCACATGGGTTCCAAGATTGTTCAATAATATTCTTGCAATTAGGGTTATCCAACCAACACGATTCGAACATAAAATATTTAATATATGAAGCTCTTAAAGAGTCTGTGTTAAGAATGAGTGGTGAATGGTCCGAGCCAATTGATGGCGGCACATGAATAGAATAGTTAGGGAATAATTCGCACCAAGAAGTAGAGGCTAAACCCCTATTGAGTCTTTCTTTAACGTTCTCTTCACCTTTCCTCCTATTAGACCATGTAAAGTAACATCCCTTGCTTGGAAGGTCCACGAGATTGTTATCATTAATAAACTCGTTAAATTTGATAATTCTATCCAAATTCGGTTCAACTTTACCTTTTTTTCGGAAAATCTAGATATTTCGTTGAAATCTCCGATAAGGATAACAGGTTTGTTAATTTTAGATCTCCACGTTGATAAATATTTAAAAACGGATTGTCTTTCTACCTCATTAGTGGGCGCATAAACACACACCAAGTACCAAATATTTTTATTAAGCTCCTCAACTTTCGAAACTACAAAAGAAGGTGTAGACCATACAACCCTAAGATTGACCGAGTCATTCCACAACACAAGTATACCCCCAGACATAAACGATCCTCCCCTGGGTTCTACTAGATGTGAATTATTAAAGGAGCTAAGGTGCTTACAAGACTTGAAGCTCTTGCTTCTTAACTTAGTTTCTAATAAACAAGCTATGGAAACACGATACTTAGAGATAAGGGACTTGAAAGCTTTCTTTGTCGTGGGCGCCCTCACACTACGGAAATTCCATACCAAAATACTATCCATTAAACCCGGCCCTTTTAAGGGACAGGCCGCAATCCACTGGAGAAATAGGAGGCCGGCTTTCCATCACGAGGGGACCCTGTGTACTCGCCACCTCTTCAGAGTTTGTGTCTTCATCCGAATCTTCACCAAAATGACCATCACATCCCTCACCTTTAAAATAATAAACTTTCTCATTCTCCACATTCTTCGCAATATCCTTGGATTCATATTGATTAGAGTTCATGATTTGGTCCTTGACTTCGTTAAAACTCATGTATAGTTCGTCAACAAAAACTTGCATATCACAAATGCGTCTTTCCATTAGATTAAAATCACCTTCATTGTTTTAGCCTTATTATTATGTCCCAACTGAATTGGAGCAGGAGCTTCTTTTCTTTTTAAGACTTTGGGCCAAGTAAATTTCTCCTTTGGGCTAAACACACGACATCTAGGCTTCGAAAGCCATTTCTTTGGACTCGCTTCCTCTTCTCTTGGGAAATGGATGACATGAACAGATTGAGAATTGTATGACTCCTCATCTGGTTTGAAAGACTCCCCTTCAAAATCATCAAATACCAACACCTTCTTACCCTTATCCAATACTCTTCCACCTTGAGCCATATCAGATTGGTTTGCAGTAGGGTTATTAATCTCCTGAAATTGAGGACCAGCGTTGACAGCACGAAGAACATCAATGGAGTTGGAGTTCACCAGATTATTGCTAGGGTTATCAGAAGACGAGATAAAGATGGGATTATATTGATCCCCACCTTCCTTCATATACACTTCATCTTGGGTAAATTTGTGATACATATCATATATATCTATCTCTCGTGCGTTAAGGACTTCATTGATTGCT
Organism: Nemophila menziesii; assembly: GCA_029959085.1. NCBI lineage: Eukaryota > Viridiplantae > Streptophyta > Magnoliopsida > Boraginales > Hydrophyllaceae > Nemophila > Nemophila menziesii. The sequence continues at coordinate 23,327,032 of JARWIR010000007.1, read as the reverse complement.
TGGTTGCTGACTATGATGCTCATCCCAACATCACCCAATTCCTCCCTGAATATCTTGAAGATAGAGGGATAATTTTTCTCTGAGAGTTCGACAGGTCTATCAAGGGAAGAGACTTTGTTATAAATTTCTTTAAGGAGTTCAGAGTTTTCCCTTTTCCTTTTAGAAGAATCATTCTCATTCTTTTTGTTATCTTTGTTATCCTCACGAACTAGTTTCTGATTAGAGATGTTAATGCTTCCAATCTGAATATTTCTGGATAGCGCGTTGTTGCCACCATTGAAATCACCATCTTCATCGTCGTCGTCTCCATCTTGACGTCTGAAAGGATAAAATCTGATAATGTCATCAAAATTACCCCATTGGTCCCTCCTTCTTATCACGTGAAATACAGAGTCCTCACTCCTCATAACCATGTCTTTGGACCAGTTGAAGAATCTCGCCGAGTCGTCATTCCACCTTGGTCTCACCATAGCAGTTGAACAACCCATTCTGTTATGGCCTAGCCTTCCACAATTGAAACAAAAGAGGCCAATACTTTCGTAAATAAAACCCACCCAAGCTAGCCCATCGAGTTGGTTGAGATAAACACCAGTTTTGATTGGTTCATTCTCGTAAAAATCAGCACGAAATCAGATAAACTTAAGATCATCTGTGTCAGCAATGGGGTAATCCACCTCTACCACATCACCAATATAACTACCAAAAGCTTCGATAGCATTGAGATTATTTTGTATACCTGCTAATCCATAGATGCGCACCCAAACAGAGGAAATGTCAAGATCAGCTTCATCGAGTTTGGTATTAGAATCCACCTTAACCAGAAGGACATGCATTCCATGAACAAGGCCTGGCCTATTGAAGAACAAGCGCTCAGCTTCTTCTTCTTTGTCAAGAGTGATTCTAAAAAGGTTGGTTTGGAGTTCTTCAAACATGATTATGCATTTGACTCCCCAGGACTCTAAAACAACTTTGCGAAAAGTTGAAAATCCAATAGCTCTATCTGAGACAATTTTCGCAAAGAAATTGAATTCAGTTTTGTTAGGTTTAGCATAGGCAGTTTTAGTAGCGAGAGAAAGGGATTCGAGTTTAACGAGATTTTCATTTTTAGTTCTAGCAAGTGGGAGGAAATGGTTTGATTTAGAGGTCATGATGTGACTTGAGGAAAACGTATTTAGCAGAAAATGAGATGTAGTAGAGCTGTAGAAGACAACATAAGAGACCACCTGAAGAATATATAGTGCTAAATGAAGATGAAAGGTCTTAGAAAGACTGCAGTTCTTCACCGCCCAAAACCATAAGTCATTGAGCGCCAAATGTCCCACGCGTGCAAAAGAGATACAACAGAAGAGGCTAATAGAGTAGCCAATAGCTTTAAAATATAAAATATAAGAAACGTGATACGGAAAAAGATCCCACATCCTAGGTATCTCCTTATCCAAAGCAGCTATAATCCAAATACAAGTAAAAGTTAAAATCTGAACGTTGAGTTGAAGCTGCTAACCCAATGAAGTGCTGAGAAAATAAAATGAATAATCTCTGACAAACTCTTCGCCGTAATATTGGAGAAATCAAAGCAACGTAATATTGGAGAAATCAAAGCAACGGAGTATATTTAATTGAACACGCAAAAAGTATTTTGCAGTATAAGACTTGTGTTTTGAAAAAGAAGAAATAGAGAATCCATAAGAAAATCCTCACGCCTCAAATTTCTATTGGTGATGAGAGTATAGTCGCTTGGATTATAGGAGCTGATATAATAGGAGTCTAGAACTTTTGGGAGAAGATTATACATCATATAAAGAGATATGGCTGAATTTTGAATCTTAAACTATCTTCTCTACAGCATGCATATCTGTTCTATACAAAATAAATTATAAAAGAAAGAGTAAATGACACTTTTGCCCCCTGGGTTTATACGTGATTGACAGGTTGCCCCCTAACTCTTAAAATGCGCCTCGTTGCCCCCTAAGATTTAGTTTTGTGACCCGTTACCCCCTACTGCGTGTTCCGTCCATTTTCTCCGTTAAAAGTGACGTGAAAGTGACGTGGCATTTCCATGTCACATTTTTTTTTTAATCCAGATGTTAATTACATGTTTAATTAATTTAAAACAGGGGTAAAAAAGAAATTTTACACCGCACCCCCTACCCCTCCTCTCTCTTCCCCACTTCTTCTTCTTCCCGTTCTTCTTCCCTGACCTGCTCTTCTTTAAAAAAAAAAAAAAATTCAGCAAGTGCTTCTTTATCTCCGGTGAGTTTTCCGGTAGGTGCTGTTTCTGCACCACCCACACCGCCGCTACTATTCTCCGGTGGTGGAGCGTTTTCCTTTTCTTTCTCTTTAGTATCGGATAACTCAAGTAAAAACGAACCATGGTTAGAACGTAAGTTAAAACTTCCAAACGATTCATTTTCATAACAAACTGGATAATAAGGACTTGTAGCTGAATCTAATTGATGCCTAATCAATCAACTGTTTACATTTTTTTGAAAGATCTTTGATGAAACGTGTATATGAATGTCTTAATGAAGCGTGAAAACTAACGTATCCTTCCATATCTTCATCGGTATACAATGGGTAAAACAGTCAAAATATTAAACGAGTAATTAATTAATTAATTAATTAATTAACGTACAATCTGAGTTACGGAGTTGAGATCTTTGTACAGCAATTCACTTCACTCCAGATCTTTGTATACAATGGAAGTTTGCTGATTTTTTTTTTTTTTTTTAAAGAAGAACAGGTCAGGGAAGAAGAACGGGAAGAAGAAGAAGTGGGGAAGAGAGAGGGGAGGGGGGGGGGTGGGGGGTAGGATCTTTGTATACAATGGAAGTTTGCTGAATTTTTTATTTTTTTTAAAGAAGAACAGGTCAGGGAAGAAGAACGGGAAGAAGAAGAAGTGGGGAAGAGAGAGGGGAGGGGGGGTGGGGGGTAGGGGTGCGGGTGGGGTGCGGGTGGTTATTATATTAATTATATTTAATATTATAAAAACTATTAATGAAATTTCATTTTTACCCTTGGTTTAAATTAATTAAAAACGCAATTAACACCTGGATTAAAAAAAAAAAAAATGTGACATGGAAATGCCACGTCACTTTTAACGGAGAAAATGGACGGAACACGCAGTAGGGGGTAACGGGTCACAAAACTAAATCTTAGGAGGCAACGAGGCGCATTTTAAGAGTTAGGGGGCAACCTGTCAATCGCGTATAAACCCAGGGGGCAAAAGTGTTATTTACTCTAAAAGAAAAGCAAAGCAAAGGGAAAAGAAGCGTGCTAGGATTTTTAGTATGTGATTGGATAGAGTAGATATGAGAATCCAAAGAGCATAGATTTCTTCCAATTAAAAGATATAATAATAAGCTCCTTAGTCTAAATACTAAATCATCACCAAAATAATAGAGAACCGAAATTAAGACCACTTTGAAAAGGTAAAAAGCCAGATGAAGGCTTTGCATACATCTTTCAGCAGGATTTACCAAATAGATAAAAATATTATATATAGGGATATAAAAATTAGAAGAAGACCACTTCCTCGGGGTGGGGTAGAAATAGGCTTCTGAATACCTTTGCATGTGGGAATTATAACTTTGCAGAGACAAATTGAAGATACAATTAGCAATCTCAACTCTGTAATTAGCTTCTAGGCCATAGAAATGAAGCTGCATGTGTAAATAAAACACCTTAGCTTGGTTATTGATTGAAACAGAGCCCAATTCTTGCTGCGAGGGAGGTAAGGACCTTCCTCAATGATTAACAAATTAATTTTCCCCCAAACTTGAGAAGAGACTAACTCCAACAGATAATAGAGGCCACCCAAGCAACTATAGATAACCCAATGCAGCAAGAAGATTAAGGAGGAGTTCTCATTAGTAAATGTAAAGGCATGATTAGTAAGACGACCAGCTTGCATGTGCATAAATATGATCCAAAAGTCAGTAATTTTAGTCAAAGAGTAATCAACCATCCTTAGGTAAGTTATACAAATCAAGGTATAGAGCTGCATGTGACAAGAAGGCTGATGACCGAACCAGCTCCTTTGGGTCATCAGGAAAAGTTTATTTCTAGTTGAAGGAGGTCCTCTATCAAAATCAAGTAAAAGAAGAAGGCCCATAAGCGAAGTAAGTGGAATAGAAGAAATCCAGAGTTCCATTCCGAAGAGCAAATTATGGATGCAGATTCATGGATGAGGGGGAGAAGGAGTCAATTTGACTTTTTAGCAGAGCATTCTTTAGAGAGCATTTTTAGAGAGAGAAAAGAGAAAACTAGGTGCTACTTTAATAACTCGAAAAGTCCTATAATTTAAGGGGTATGGCTTGTAACATGGATAATAATCCGTGTTACAAGCCATGGATTATTAGGCTTTAGAAAGGTTAGAAGGTGCAGAGATGGAAAACAATCCAATTAAATTTGGACAACAAGCTAGGAGGCAATGATGTTATCGTGGTTAGACAAATGTTCAAATGGGTGCTACATAAAACTAAAAGTATTTCTTTTTGTATTGAAATTTTGATAGGGTATGCTCCCTTGGTTGATTATTCTCTAATCCCGGTTGTCTATGACATTCATTTCGACAAGGTAAAAGAGAATGTGAAGGAGGATGGATTGTGGGATTATAACCGGTTCCAACACAAGATCCCTACATCTAAGTTTGTTAAATAATGACGGAGAAGGTGTCTGGTGATAATGAGTCTCATGACATTCTTTAATGGCTTCATGAGACTCATGGAATTTACTGGTTAAGTCATCTATTTTTACACATGTATCAAGCTGAGAAGACAAGGTAACTGTATGGGATAAGATTTGGAAGTTGTGGTGTCCTTAAAAAATTGGAGTTCTATTATGGGGTGCGGTTTAAGATATATTGGCGACAAGGGTAAATTAATAAGAAGATGTATGTATATTTTGAGTACTTTCCCGTGGTGCGACTTATACAAGGAAAGTTTGATCCATTTATTTAGGGACTGCGACAAGTCTAATACCATGTGGAATTAACTTGAAACTGAATGCACTCATTGAAGAGAAGCATACCCTACGACTACTGCTATGTGGTATGGTGAGGGGTGGGGTAGATGATGCTTCACATTGAAATACTTTGTACCCATTTTGGTCAGCTACTGACAAAGTTTGTAAGTATAGATAATCAAGGTATTGTACAGATGCAAAGGAGGGGAGCAGGGACGAATGTAACAAGCCCCATGTTCCAGGAAATTTGGTTGTTTTTCTTTCCCTTCCCAGCACGTACGAATCAAGGGGTAGTGTTATAGAAGTTGTCCAAGTGTACAACATCACAATAAGTTTTTACATCAGTTCTTGACCCAAACAGACATTAACTAGCCACCGGCATGGCTTGATGAAGCGCGAAGGAGCGAAACAGTTCAATAGGGGCTCTTGTGAAACAATCATTTTCTTATAACTCTCGGCCAAAACTCCTTAATAGTGTTCAATCTTCATTGACATCTTCTAGTGCAGTTAAGTGGCGGAATACTCATTTGGCGGGTAAATGGCTTTTTGCAGGGTTAAATTGGAATATTTTTTTTAGCGCATTGATTGGTGTTGTGTGTTCGAAACGAAATTAGGTTGTATTTAGTAATAATATGATACGTAATGGCGTCATTCTTATCAAGAAAGCTAAGTACATATCATCGGAATATATAAGAGCATGGAGTGGACGTCCAGTAAAGGGAGGTTGTCATAGGGAATACGTTGAAATGATTGGATAGTGCAAGCCTAATGAAGGGATCAAGCTCAACACAGATGGAAAATACAACACCAGGCGAGGCGTAAAATGGGCAAGTGGAGTATTACGAGACATAGAGGGCAAGAAGTGCTTTTACTGATATTCTCACCTCTACTTTTGTCTCTGCTTTGTATTACCTCTTCACACCACTCCTCGATTAGTCTCTTTAGATAATAGTCATTTGGGTGATACCTGAAAATTAACACTTGATTGCAAACAGAGAAAATATAGCAAATTTTTCACGAGTATAGTTAAGTCTCAAATCAGTGTGTTATAGAATAACCAGATATTATGGGCCGATAAATAGTCGGAGTCAGTCAATCGGAGGATAGTTAAGGTGTTCCATCAACTTTATACCCATGCTAGCAAAAGAATAACAAATCGAGTTCTACTAAAACACTTCAAACCTTTCATTTTAGATTAGCAATTAGGAGAACAAATTCAAGATTCACTGTAATGTAAAGAAAAAGAAAAATAAAGTATATAACATAAAAATTTCCACTCAATGACAAAAAAAAAAAAAATAATTATAAAACTAATTCACTGATATCATTAACAATATATTCGCCTACAAAATTCCTTGTTGTTCCTGATATAAACAATTTACTTTAGTTTTCTCATATACTCATAACTCTATGTGTATTATGTATTATGTATTGTGTATCCTATTACCTCCATCTCACAGGCAATCAGAGCATTGGAACTGTTTCCAAATGCTCATAGTACAGGGTTAAGAGTGCTATTTTTTTCCTCTCACTTTTGTATTGCAACTAAATTTACAACTAATAGAAATTTACGGATCATCTATTTATCTGTGACCTTCTATAATCATCTATCCCCGAAACTTGAACGGTCCGAAGAAGGTCGCTTTATTCTCTCGAAAATATCATCCAAAGACTCGACCGAGGAAATTCGACTGTGTCGGGAATCTTGACCACTACCTTGACGCAAAGGAATGAAATTATTGGACTCTATATTTGACTTAAGATGTAGAAGACTAGTCTTCATTGCATCCCACGTTAACGCGATTTTAGAAGAAGATGCTTCTTCTATTCCCACTCCAATATTTGTGGGAGTCTCCGTATTGTCTAATGATGATGTGCTCTTCTCCTTTAAGCTTAAATCCCTTTGAGTTCTCATGGCGGCATATTTTTTGGTGATGCTTTCTCTAGTGCTCTCGTTTTGTGCTTCCTGTTTTAGAGGTTTTGACACGCTGTTATTTCCATCTTCCATGTTATTAGTGGACGCCTTTGATTCACCAGAAGCCTAATCGAAATTACAAGAAAGCTCAGGGACCAGATATGATATTGTTATACACAAAACTAACAACATTATAGTCTTAACAGACTAACAGTAATGGATATCATCAGGGGTGGAGTCAGCAATATTGAGTTAATTGCACTATAGCTCCCTATAATATGCAAAAGATTGCATTCTAGGCCTTGAAATCATTTTTAAAAAAAAATTAATTACACTATAAATCCCTATATTATACAAACCTATATGATATTGGGAAAAACAAATTATTCATATGAATAAGATAAATTTTAAAATTTGGGGAACCAAGAATCTAAGAATCAGGGGCTCATAAGGTAATAATGTAAATTTATCTGTTTACATGGTCAAAATAATGTTTATTTTGCAAAGTCAGGCTATGGCTCACCCTAAGCTTAATGTAGCTCCGCCCTGTTAGTCCCTCAATTTATTTTTGAGTTAATTGCACTAAGTCCCTAAATTCTTTTCGAGTTATTTGCACTCAAAAAAGTTTGGCAAGAATGGAAATACTTTTCTTCATAAAAAAAATCTAGATAAGTGAAAGATATGGGAGAATTTCATAACATTTTACTTAGAAAAGGAAGAGGTTATATTATTAGAGTAATGATATTTGTCACCCTTTTTATATCACTCTTTTATCACCTCCTACGTGTATGCTTACATGTACCAATGAATGGATTTCTCTATCCTATTTAATTTTTCTCTATCTTCTATTCAAGGAAATCAATACATATATATAGAAGGGTGATAAAAGGGTGATATGAAAAGGGGTGACATATATCATTACTCATATTATTATCATTTTTCTTCATATATTTTCTATTCCCATAAAATATCCCCAGAAGTATTGCATAATTAGCCCTCTAAATAACATATCAAGAGCTTTCATACCAGGTTATTGCCAGATTCAACATCTAAACTTGTACTGTTGAAAGCTCTTGCTAATGGAATAACCAGTTCACCAACGTTATGTCCTTGTTCATGCCACGCCCGTTCTGAACATCTCAAAGGGTAATAATGTCACTTCCTATAAAGAAACTAACAGACTTAGAAATATGGAAAAGAAAGGGACCTCTTTGCAAAATAATTAATCCCGAGGGATCAAATCCATCTAAATTATCAGCTACTTCAGTTTGGACTTTGAATATTTTCCAGTTACCGAAATAACGGAAAACACGATCAAAGAAGTTACTGGCGATTATTACGGTGTATATAACCATAATAAGAGGGTAAATTTTATTGAATCCTTTCCCAAAGAAAGGGACAGCATCGTCAATATTCCCCATTCTCTGACAATGTAAGACAAATATTATCAAGCAATTAGCAGAAAACTAGGAAAATATACAAGAAAATAGAGACATACATACCTTTTCAAACATTGTCTTTGCCCCATCATTGAGGTGAATTAAATTCAGAAAATTGTATGAAATTGGAGGTGCATATCGTGCAACCATCCTAACAAAATTCAGTCATTGTCAACTTTCCTATGTACAACATTTTGGATTTTTTTTGCAATTTACCTCCCTATAATTTGGTACAACTATAGGATAGGAGTTTGAACGAATTTTTGATGAAAGGAGGTTTAGTGCACTTATTTTCAAACCACAGGGTAAGGTGCACTTTTATAACCACAAGGGTTAGGGTGATAATTTACCAAACCATAAGGAGTAAATTGCAAAATAAAAAAAGTAAGAGAAACATACGAGCAAATCTGAAGCAAACTGACTGAACTTGTTTGTCCTGGAGTCAAGGAGTAAAAAAAAAACATTCCTATCTTGAACAAAGAGTAATACGTGCATACACACATATACGTTAAAGGAATCAAAACCGTAACCTGCATTTCCACAAAAAGAACACATAAAACAATAAAATTTTCAACACAAACTTATTATAAACATGTAAAAAACATAAATCTTACCTGTACAAGCATTTCATGCTTCTTCACTGCATTTATGAGAATCGAGAATAGAGATAAATCAACTCCACTAGGCAAAATAGTTGCTTCCGCTACAAGAATCGCAGCAGACATACAACCTAGTACAATCGCTAAAACTTTCTCAACTTGCTTTCTTAATATACATCGCCAAATCAACTCTACAAAACAATTATAATCCGATTATACGAGGATAAATGATAAATCAAATGACTATGTAACTGAAACAATTTCATACGAGGATGTTACCGAAGGTGTCGAGAAAAGACCCTAGTCTGCCACTTCTTTCATGCCTGAAGCTAGACACATACTTCCTGGAAATCAATTTTACATAATGTAGGGACCTATAGTGCAATTCGAAAGAAAGTAATCGGAAAAAGACCAAACCATCTATTGGAACTACGGTGCTGATAATTCTTTATTGTATCTTCTAGCTCAAGGGCTTCCGTGACATAACTCATATATTCACTGATCAATATGAGGAAAACAATAAATCAAGTTAATTGCACTATAGGTCCTTAAATTATGTAGAAGATGCGCTATAGGTCAATATATGTACCTCTTATAACGATAATACTTTTCTCGAGCTGTCTCTAGTTGACGTCTTAAAGAGGCCATAGTCTTTTCGTCAGTGTCATAATCCATATCACTTTGTATTCTTCCACCTTGTGGTTTGAAAGAGGGATCTTCAATAAGCTGAATAGGTAGGAAAAAAATATTTAGCACAAATAAATAAAATAGCAAAATGCTATTAATTTTATTAATTACTACATAATTAGAGGAAGGTCTATTACCATCTGAGCCAACATTTTATCAATCACAGTCATGTAAGGTCTCAATGGGTCCCGCTTCGACATTTGCTTTGATGTTGCTTGAGCAACCTGATCCAGCAAGATATAGGGACTTATAGAGCAATTTTTGCATAATATAGGGACCCATAGTGCAATTAACTCAAAATTTTGTCAACAACGAAGCTTACCACTATATCATTCGAAAATTCTTGATGAGCATCGTCAAAATTAACGGCCATTTTAGCCACTTTATGAGAGAGAACTTTTTGCCGATTTGTCCAATCAGCGTTTCTCCAAATACCTCGTGGAATTTCACTCAAACTAAAGCCAAGAAGAAACGCACCGGTCACAAGACCAAAAGTATTCGAACAAGCCATAGCAAAACCAAGTATATTTCCACTCCTACATATCAAGATTTCAAAATTGTCGATCAAGTAACAAAATAATTTCATTTTTGTGCATTTGACCCCCCCTAAGGATTACAAAATCCGCGATAAACGTGAATTTTGTAAACCTTAAAAGGGGTAAAATGAACAAAACCTAAAAGAATACTAGAAACATTTTCGAAATAGATACATATGAGTATGCATGAAGAAAAGTGATAATTACAAACCAGTCCTTTCGCAAAAGGATGAGTAGTATAACTCCAAAAAGTCCTATAACACCAACACATACATAGTATACAAGGTTAACATGTACACTTGTTTTTAATCTTTCGGTAACAGTGAAATCTCCAGCATCTTCATAACCCTGAATTATAGGCACCACTACCCTGCTTAGGAAAATAGTTTCATACAAATCTGTAAGACAATACAAAACTATGCTTAAACAACATAAGATTTGGATATGTTTAAGGCACAAACTCTGATCTGTACCATGTAAGTAGAAATGTACTCCAATAGGACACGCTCCATAAGAAAGATATTCCCGTCCTGTCACTATCTATAAGCGTCTGCACGGTATACAAGAGGGACTAGGTTACAATTTCACAATTTGCACAAGAGGGCCTAGACTCTAGAGTTACACCCTTCGCCATATAATGACACCTCATTATTATCACCGATTGACTATAATGTTTTGCATTTGACATCCCTAGTAATGATGGTGCTTTGCATTAAGCACCTAGAGTGTATCATATAGAAATTTGTTCCCCTTATAGCAATTTTGACATAAAACAATTAAAAAAAAAAAATTACTTACCTATATCAGAAGTAGAAATAAGTTCTGCCCAATTCATAATGTATTTAATACATTTAATTTAGTGTTAATATCATCACTTGAATCACCACTAAAAACTCATTATGTAAATTCTCACATGTTCAACTATATATTACATGCTTTAAAACGGTCATTATGTTACATGCTTTATAAATATTGTTTGTTTTATCTTAATTCATAATATATATTCAGTCTTCCTAGGTAAGTTAAAGGTACACCATCCTAGGGAGTAGGCATCCTTTGGTTGGGGACCCCTGACTTTTGTGAAAAACAAATATTCATCCCTATAGTTTTTTTTAATACTTTATGGTCCTTCGTTTTTCAAAACTTTCACTTGGTACCCCATTTTTAAAAAGCATTGTTTTAAGTTTTGATTTAGTTTATTCTTATGAATATTTTGTTCTTTATAAGATAAAATATATGCTATTTTTCATAATATAGGACTTCTAGAGAAATTTGCATAATATAGGGACACATAGTGCAATTAAAAGAAATCTGGCACTTGATTCCCAATAAAAATTCCTGGCTCAGCCCCGACACCGTTGACAGTAGTAGCCATAGCCATGTACATTAGCTCCACCTAGTTTTTGGCTCAAACCTCCTAGTTATGCCACTAATTTCAGCTTAATTATCATTAAGCTTATAAATTTTCTGCGTGGAATATATGAATTCTAATGCAATCTAGCAAAAGAAAATGCAAAACTAGGTAATGGATGATCAATAACACATGAAGGAAACGTACGGCCCAGATATCAGCGGGGACGAGGATGATGATGGACACAGAACAGAACCAGGTGTAACCAACAGTGAAACGGACGTAGCGAGGCACATGTGGACCCGCGAAGTACCATAGCGTGATCGCCACCAAACCCAACGTTATGGGTAGCGATATTAAATAAAACACCCACATTAATGAAATCTCGCTATAGAGATATTTACACGGAGAGAGAGAGATTAGAGGAGGGTGTTGGCGTTAACGTAAAACACCTTAATGGTGGGGCACCCGTCACGCGGCAACCTCGTTTTGCTTTTCATTAATTCGTTAAAAGAAAGACTTCTTTCTAATTAAACACTTATCAAACGTTGGTTGCCTTTTGAAAAAAAATAATAATATTAAAAACGTTGGTTGCCTTAAAATATGTCAAAGTTGCCTAAAACTGTTTACATATTTATTAGGGTGTGAGCTCGGGTCGGTGGACCCTAACTAGGTAGGGTTACAATAAAGCTTCATGTTAATAATCATGTTACAACCGGGTTAGAGTCGAGTTAGGGGAGAGCATGGGTCGGTTTTACCCGGTTTTGAGGTTAGGGTAAACCGAAGGTAATATATTTCGGTTTAAGGAATTGCTTAGGTAACCCAAGGGTAGGGTAAAAAAAAGTTTACCCTCGGGTTACTTCGGGTTACCCTTCGGGTACCTTCGGTTTACCCTCGGGGTCATCTATGGTCAAACTTTTTTGTAACATAAAACTGCTATTATTAAAAATCAATCTCGAATTGCACTTATCTCAAACGAATAACTTTACAAAACAAACTTTTGATAATTCGAGAGCCTAAATAGTTTGTTAATTATAGACTATGTTAGATTTTTTTTAATATGTTTTCACCTTAAATGTAAACATTATTATTTGAAATCATTACTTTACGGTTTTTCGGTTTGGATTTACCCAACCCAATGGTTTGGGTAATTTATGGGTAGAATAGTTGGACCCGAAAAATTAATAGGTAACCCGAAGGGTAAAGTTAGCCAAGGTAAAATTACCCTTGTTTTTTTAGTTCGGTTTGACTAAAATTCGGGTCGGTTTTCGGTTTTGTTAAAATTATGCTCAGCCCTACGAGTTAGTATTGAGTTAAACTTGCTTAAAATTGTAGTTTTAAAAAAAAAATTAAACATAAGAAAAATAATAATTTCAAACCATACAAGTTAACTTAGTTAGTATATAAGACGAGTTAAGCCAAAAGAAAAGCAAAAACTTACAAAATGCAGTAAGTTTATAACCTATTTATTGTTACATATTGAATAAAACAATCAACTCATAACTTATTTACTATTACATATTGAATCGAATCACGATCAACTATCGAATCGAACGTCGTATTGTTTAGCGTTATCACAAAAATATAAAATTTAACGAGTTTACACAAATTGGTAACCTAGACGCTATCACAAAATACTTAAATTTTAATCATACTCCAAATTTTGCAAGAAATCATGGATAAGAGAGTCGGAGAATCATCTCTTAATCCTAAAATTTCTTCGTAAAATAACTTTTACACCTATTCATCTCTATATTTGGATAGAAACACAAAAGGTTTAACAAACACAAAAGGCAATGAAGTCGCATGGAAGGCCCTTAAACCAAAAAATAGGCCACGAGGTTTTAGATACTCTGTTATATTGAATATTACAAGATGCTATAAGCCTGAGTTGCCTCAGAGATGTTTAATTCTTCACCTTGGGGATTAGCACAAGTATGGTAGTATTTACTTGCTTCAATAAAGTCTTTGAATTGAACACATCCCTCGTAACTTTACATACATGTTTACCAATAACCGCAAACATGCTTATAGAAGGCACTAGTAATCCTATCAAGGCTTGGTGACTTTTGCTCATCAATAGAGAAAATAACATCCTTAATCTCTTTATCATTGACATCTTCTACCATATTTGAAGCAAATTCCCTCCCTAACTCTCTATTTAACATGTTTTTAAGGAAACTAGTTGAGACCTCCTCCTCGTTCCTATCCTATTTATCTAGAGGATCCTCGTAGTATTTCACAAAACTATCATTAATTTGTGTTTCCTCAATAATTGTATTTCCATCATTCAGAACAGTGGAAGACAACTTATTTCTTATAACCCATGCTTTAATAATTTTATGATAAAGGTTTGTACCACAATCACTCCCCTGAGACCAAGTAATTCTTGATTTTTGTTGAAGAAAATGATCTTGGAGCTCCAACAATTTTTTTTAATTTATCTCTAACATCTTTCTCAAATTGCAAAACATTGATGTCCCCATTCATAATTGATGTCTCATTTTTTGTGATAAAATAATCTTATTGCAGAACATCTTTTTGGGGGGTTTGTTGGACCTAATTGAGGGATTATTCTCTGATAATCGACATATCTTGCTTTGCCATCTATTTTTGGACATATTGATATTTTTAGATTTTTTGTGCCTTAATTGTGTGTTAAGTGTGTATCTTTTAGGTATGTGGTTCATATAAGATGAAAATATGAGGATGATAAGTCAAGAAGTCAGTCCAAACCCAAGCCAAGGCGTATAAAGAACAAAGTCACTTTGGAAAAGTTAGAGCGTTTACTAGCAGATCTTTAACGTCACTTGATTCGGTCACCATAAATTATTGGTCAAAGTTTTGGATAAATTTCCTTTTGATTTGGATATAGCTTGAAACAAATGATACGTGAAAAGTAACATAAGTCAATTCGTAGTTGAGATGAAGTAGTTATGCCATTTGCTTCCACCGTGATTCGAACATGTCATACACTAGCTAAGAACGGGTTAGGCTATTTTTAACCCATCTAAGTGAGCCCATTAGGCCCCAAAACGTTTTTATCCTAGTCTATAATCATTTTAGAAGCTCAAAATTTAGCACACTTGAAATAATGCATAGTTTGAAGAGAGCTACACGCCTGGGGCAACGAGGAGAAGAAGAGGAGAAGGGTTTCTACCATTGTCCACCATTATTCGCCATTCCTTGTCCATTTCCATTCAAGTATTAGGTTAATTTAATTTTGTTTTACATTCTAAACATGACTATCCTATGAATATTGTTCCACTCCTGAAAATCTCCAATAATGTCAAGTTTCTTGATAGAGATCAGAGCCTCACACTTCTCTTGGCCGTTCGAACTCTATATTTCTTTAAACCTAGTAATAGAACCTTTATTAGCTTCATTTTAGGGAAATTCAGCTTTCTATTAACTCACTCATTACCCTCATAAACTTAACTACAACATACTCCTTGTTGTATGTACTCAACTTCTTCAACTTCACCAATTTTAGTAGCGAATATGTCCCCATCAAGCTATAAGAAATTCCAACATTCACCTTTGTGTTACCACTCTTTCCATATTCTCTTACTAAGTAATCACTTACTACCTCATTTTTACCAATACTCTTTACCTTTATTATCTCAGTCATTAGAGAAAAATTATTTCTCACCTTCAAAGTAGGAAATTAGGAATATACTTTGAAACCATAGGTTCAATCTTTTCCACTTTAGCAGATTGAGTGCCACACTTCTTACCAGCGGAGGCATGGTGATTAGCAAAAATACAATCAAAAAATATGAAGGCCAGTTAAAGAACGATGAAAAACCATCTGAAAATGGCAAAGAAAACCGCAAATGAAATTCAAGTAATAATGACCCTATCCAAACCGAAATATAAAGATATTGTGAAAAAAATATATTGATCCAATGTTGATAAGACAAATTTCCAACTCGGAAAAGGAAAATTTTAAAAGCCAACCTGACAACACTTTCCAAATCAAAAATCACTTTTGAGCAGACAAATCCCCGCACGTGGCTTATAAGATACACTAGAAAGAAGAAACACTTTAATGCTGACAACTCACCACACTTTTTTTAGTACTGGATATAAAGCCTACACAAATAAAAATCCAAAAATAGTAACAAAACTAAAAAAGGAAAGAATTCCGTAAAGCTAAAAATGGCGGGAAAAAACAGGTGAGATGAGTCAGAAAGTGATGTTGCGGTGAAAGAGGCTAACAACGGGGAATTAGTGAGAAAACCAATAAACCTAAGTAAAAATATGAAACCCTAGAGAGAGAACGTAGAGAGAAGTAGGAGAGAAAAAACTATTTTTTGATAATCTTGTTATTATTTGTCGTGGTAATGTTATACAATGTTAAAAATGTCTTTGTTGATATTATTATTTATTTTATTTTATGGTCCTTTTACTAATTAATATTTATTTAATGTATTGTAGTGTAAGTGCTCAACTGATGAAAGTTCAACCCTATCAGTTGTTGCTAGGGTAATATTCTATTAGGCGTTATTGTGAAAGTTTTTGTTTGCATATTTCCCTTTTGTGTTTGTTTTTATGTGACAAAACTTTTGTATTTAACATGCTAATTAAACTGATGTATATTATTATCTATCCTTTTGTGCAACATGTCTTTTGTCACTAGTTGACTATCTCGAGCATGTATATCCGTATTATATAGACATTAGCATTAGTTGATAATTTCCTAAGTTGTAACTTGTTATATTTTATGCTTTTGCATAAATGATAAACTAATACCTTGTTTGTATGCTCCATTAGATCAATTATCTTGACTTGTACACATGAGGGGGAGATAATATGTGTTGTACCCTTTTTCCTTGACTAGATTTTATCTCATTGGATTTTGATGTCTCGTATTTTGTGACAGAATAATCCTATCGCGAGTCATCATTTGGCAGGTGGGGGATTTAAGACTTATTTGTGGGATTATTCCCTAGTATTTGATGTTTTACACTTTTTTATCTAGTTTCAACTTTAATGTTACTTTTATAGTTTTTATGTGTAATTTGTGTGTTAAGTGTGCAACTCTCAGGTACTTGGATGCTAGGATACTCCAAGGCAATGATAAGAATTCAAGAAAATGATACCATCCTTTAGTAATGGCGTAAAAGGATGATTCAACCACTTTTAGAAAGTGGAAGCATGTGTGGCCAGATTTGGAAAGCGACTTGTTCGAGTTACCACACAATATTGATGAAGATTATAGAGGAGCATTTTGGTTTCTAGCTAGCACTTGAAGTTAGAAGTGCGTAGGCTGACGGTTCATGATTTGGAGATATAATCAAAGAGTAATTGAGTTTTCCATTGTCGTGGTTCGAACTAATCCACATTCCCTAAAAACATTTTTAGGTTGACCTTTGACCACATAAATGGGTCCCACAACTCCAAAAATGTTTTAGAAATCCTATATATCTTAAAGATCAAAATAAGGTTTTCATAATTTTGTAACACTTAGGAGCATCCATTAACGCATGGAGAAAAGAAGAGAAGTTATTCCAAGCCATTCCACGCCTATCATTCAATAGTTAATAGTGTAATCTTATTCTGTTTTTTCTTTTGAACATCAATATTACACTTTTATTTGTTGTTTAAATTATTTATTAATGAACTAAATTACTCACAACTTGAGAATCGTATTATGATGTATGAACCCTAGATTAATCCTTTATATCTTATTGAGTTTTGGGATTGAATAATTGAAATACATTGTTAATTTATTTATTTTATTATATATTTGACTTTAAATGTCAGCCCTTAATCTAGACAAATACAATGTTGACCTTAGTAATCAGGACTTTCACCCGGGAGGGGAGTTCGGTTACAGATAACAATATATAATCGTCTGGCGTGTGTTAGTGAACTGGGAGGTCTTAACTAACCAAATAGTCATTAGGTAAGAACCTTAAGTGTTGATCATCATTGTAGAGTGCACTCGAGAGAGAGATATCTAGTGGTGTTAGGTAGCTTCCTAAGATACATGGAAGGGAGTTAGGAAGATAGCTGAATCCCATCTATATCATATTTCCTGATCCGTCCTTAAAAAATTAATTGTAGAATCAACTAGTAGAGATTACTTGCGGGTTCTTGAGCTATAACTTCTCATCTTAATCTTCTTATTTTCATTCTGATCCTTTAGTTAATTATAATTAGATTAATTTATTTGCATTTTAGACTTTTAGTCATTTGTAATTGAAAAACCTAACAAATATATTTCTTACTTTCTAATTGCAACTCGATCCTTATTCACTTTATAAAACACAAAGGTATTAACCTCATAGTCCTTGTGGAGAAAGATAACCCATTACTTACCTTTTTATTACTTGTCAACGACCCGTACACGTGCGGGTAGTAGCTCCCTCAAGTGTTGAAATATTTATCACACTGTTGGGGACCACATATTTTATTAGCAAGGTTTCTAATGAGACGACGCAAAGTGCATATTTAAAATAACATCCAATAAGGAGTATCATGAAATATTATATTTATTGTAGTGGTGTCTCCTTGAGTCTGAGGTGATTTACACACACGGGAATGAACTGCGTGATGTACAGACCGTTCCAAGTAGTAAAAATAGTAATAATCATCTCCACATGGATTGTAAGACTAATATCTTGTGTTTAATCAAATTTGAATAGGTCATTATGTGATTAAAAAAATATATAAAATATTATATTTTAATTCTAAAACTAATAATTAAAATTACTAAAAAGCAATTTATTAATAATTCGAGGTCTCGACAACAATAAAGAGATAAACTTAGAGGAGAGAAAGTTAGCTCGAGTTGATCCAGTATACCAAAAAACTGCAACTTAGGCTCAAGTTGAATGAGGGAGAAGTTAAACTATTCACATTAACCGAGACCCTACGATCCTCCAAAATCTTTCCCGAATGATTAGCGACTACCTTTTAAATTTTGAAATTTCTCCCAGGTAGACCTATAGATCTTTTAGGTCCTTGGTAATTTTATGCATTAATTACTATGTAAGGAATTAAAATTTGTCGTGGTCTAGTTCCACCTATAATTCCTCCTCCTATGTATAATTTATAAATTAAGACTAATCATTACATTGTCATTGTAAAAAAATTTTGTTCATACAAAATAAACGACAATACTCATAAATAAGTATCGATTAAGCAAAGACCTCAAATTCATACAAAACCACTAATTTATAATTATAGGGTTCATAAGGAGTTGTATCAAACTAATAAAGAAAATATTTTATAAAGAAATTAAAATAAAACATAGTTTTAGTTTGAACAATAATTAAAAAGGAAATAAAAGTAAGGGAAATTACAATAATGAAAAGATAATGATGCTTACTTCTTGATGTTTCCATACTTATCATAAAATAGTCTAGTTTAGAGACATCATTTTAGGTGAAATATGCGCTTAGCTGAAGGAATTTTCCCTATTTATTATTAGTTTCGCAATGATTGCCTTGTTTGGAGGTTTGTTACTTTTAGAAAAAAATTCGTGTAATTTGTGTGTTAAACGTGAAGCACTTAGGTACAATAATGATATTAGATGCCAAAAAAATGTTAAGGAGTTGAAGAAATAATATCCAAGATGAAATCAAGAGTTAAAAAGAAGTTGTTTTGGAAAGTGCAAAAGCTGCCAAAAGATGTTGGCCCAATTTAGAACGTTTAGTGTTTTCAATTATTCATAAAACCGACAGAGAATTTTAAAGATCCCTTTTATATCAAGATATGTATTTGAATTATGGTCACATGGCCACTGGTTTTGAGTGATATGGAGTTGTAACGAAGGAGTTATGATTTTTATAAACTCTATGGGCCAACAAGTCCACTTAATAAGGAAAACGAGTTTAAGTCACACACTCCTCTTCTCCATCCTTTCTTTCTACCATTAGGGTAATTATATTAGATTCTTGGCTTAACCATGTTTGTAAGGTATTTACTCAGTATTTTTATTTCTTTTAGCATTATGAACTAATTACCATAGTTTGGGTTAACACTATGTATAATCCTTGTTACTGTTCTATGTTATTTGGGATTATGTTTAAATGATTTGAGCTTTTACTTTATAATTGTATTTTTTGTTTTCCTTATTCCAGCTATAATCTTGATCACTTTAGGACTTCCCTTAGTAGTTGGATCGTCACCCTGGCGGGGGATTCAACTATAAAAAATAACACACAATCATCTAGTGTGCAGTAGTGATCCTGACAGGATTGCCTAACTAGATAGTCAATAGGGTTTAGATATTCACCACCGATCTCTGTGCATGTTCCCCTTACCCAAGTCCCTTAGTATTGTTGAGGCTGTCTTCTAATCTACCTTAACTGGAGTTAGAGATATTTTAGAATCTCCTCTACGTATATATGGTCAATTCACTCTTATAATTAGAATGGTGATTTAGGAAGATATGTGCGTACTAGCAAACCTAAGCTATATTACATCTCTCTTCTCTTAGCTCTATTTATTCAAATCAGTAGTTTAATTTCTTAGTTGCATTCTCAATTATAAAACTAAACAAATATCTCTTTTAATTTATCTTTTTAGTTTAGCAAATAAAATATTCTACGCGTTCTTTCTAAACACGAGTTTGAGCTAACCAATAAATCCCTATGAACAAATCTTATTCATCAACTATAACTTGCAAACAATCTGTGCACTTGTAGTGAGTTTTTTGTAGTGTTATTATGTATGTGCTTTATTATTGTTTATTTATCACACCTTTGCAACCACCAAGTTTTTGGCTCCACTGCCGGGGATTTTTTTAGTTAGTTATTGTGTTCAGTTTAGTGTATTAGTTTTTTTATTTAGTTTTACGCTTGTTTTTGTCTCTTTCAGGTTATTTTCTAAGTGTTGGTGTATGCTATCGGATCCTGGAAGTTATTCCGAGCTCAGAAAAAGGGAGATAAAGAGCAAAGGAAGAAAGAAGCAATGACTGAAATCTTAGATCCATTAGTAGTAGGGATGATGTACCACTTGGGAGAAAAATAATAATCAACAAAATCCAACCCCCCAAGTGGTACCACCACAAGGAGTACCACAAGGAGAAGATCCACCTATTATTCAATGTCTCAAACAAGGTCTTCCTGGTCAGGGATCACCTTTTAGAGTACAATCATCAGGGATTTTCCCTCAAGTGATCCAAGCTTCGAGATTCAAGCCCGACCAGGGTATGCTTAGTCAGTTTATGAGCTTTGGACACTAAAATGGTTCGGGACAACAAGATCTGCTAAGGTCAATTCAAAGTTTATGCAGATTTGTGATGCCTACATTACTCAAGGCATTACACGCGAGCAGCTGTATTACTTCATGTTTCCGTTTTTCTTGACCGGAGGTGCTAGTGAATGGTTGCATAGTCAACCATCAAATTTTATTGCGTCATGGGACGAGTAACAAGTCCAGTTCTTTGATCACTATTATCTGTAAATCATGAAAATGAAGGATCAAATGGAACTTACAAGTTTTCGCCAAGATAATGACGAGAATGTAGGAGAGGAATGGACAAGATTTCAACAAAACTTATTCAAATGTCCACTTCATGGTTATACCCCAGCACTTCAATTAGCGATGTTCTACCAAGGCATTAATACCGATGCGAGATTGAAGGTATATAACCTTGAAGGATGAGGTTTTGTGTATATGGATTTTACAGAAGCTGTAATTGGTATGGAAAAGATAGTCTAAATTGAGAGGAGTTGGCCAGAGTCGTGAGCTCCCACTACAAATACCAGAGGCACGCTGCGTTTAGACAGTGAAACTGCTATAGAAGCTATGTTCTCCGCAATGGGGAATCAAATGAAGAAGTTGGCACTTACAATGGAGAAGGGTTTCCAAGGGAAACAAGTTGAGATGAAAGTAGTGCAAGAAGAAAAAGGTTGCCCGCGTTGTGGGTTCAACGGTCATGTATTGGTAGAATGTGAAAGAAATTCGGAATCCATATGTTATAAATCAAATGGAGGAAATTACCAATCGCGAAATCAAAATCGTCCAGGTATGCAATGGTCTAATCCGATGGGACCATGAACCAAGGTAATTCTTACCAACCACGACCTCAAAATAACAATTGCCAGCAGTGATCTCAAGGTCCTTATCAAGAGCTCCAAGGTTATAAGAAGACAACACCACCACCATAACCAACCTATGATGTGTATGCCTATAGTTTAGCACATAAACCATTGCCGCAACATCCGCAAGAAGGATCGGAATTTGAGATCTAGAAAACACTGCAATCTTTCTGGACTTAAACTCAAGACAACATGTGGATCTATAATGAGAAATTTAATGAGCAATCCACATTGCTGAAAATGGGGATACAAGTCACCCAAGTAACCAGCGCGCTTGAGAAGTTTCAACAAGATCTTCCATGTATGGTACAAGGTATAAATAATGACGTAAAGGCCATAGAAAGTTATTATGGAAATGTTGTGTTCGAATCATGTAAGGGTATTTTCCTTCAAGCTGAGACAGTTGTGGAGTCACTACCTACTGTAGAAATTGCCGCGGAGGTTCCATAAATTATTGAAGAACCAACCAAGCCAGACTTGGAAGACACAAATGTTGAGCTTCTACTCAAACAGATCCAGAATGAGATCAAGGAGGCCCTTGAGATAGGGGACAAGGGAGTCTAGAAAGAGGTAGAAGACTCGGGGTGAGAAGAAAGAAGAAGTAATTACACCTAAGGTCCAAGATAAGAAGAAAAAAAGGTAGAATCATCACCTAGTGACATCGAGCTCAAGACATTTGAAGAGATGTATAGCGAAGAAAGAATCAACACCCAAGTCATTGAGATTGTTGAGAAAGGGCTTACACCGCATCAAGTATTCACGCAAGCTATCCTAGAGAAGAGTGCAAGTATAGAAGCCAAGATCGAGATTGTAGCTCATATTAAGGAAGTCTCGAAGAGTATTGAAAAGAAGCTACCATTTTAAGCTTCAAGATCCTGCAGGTTTAGTACGGGAAAAGGTGTGATAAATAAACAAATAAATAAAGATAATAATAAAGGACACACCCATGACTACCGCGAGAAACTCGCTGCAAGTATCACAGATCGTTTGCAAGTTTAGTTAGTAAGTAAAAGTTTGTTCGCAAGATATTAATCTATTAGATTTATTTGTCTGTATAAAGAAGTATAGGATAATTTTTTTTTGTTACATAGGTTCCGGGCTAGCTTGCGCGCGCCCGACTAATCCCACGGAGATATACATGCCTCCCCATATACATTCTCATGGTAAATCAGAACTAGGTTACCCATGTTCAGGGAGGGGTTCGAGCCTTGTACCTCTCACTTTACGCCCGTTAGGGAGGGGATTCGAACCATGGACCTCCCTTGTAGGATAAATTATTTGTTGATAAGAAGACAATAATAGAAATAATATTTATTTGGTTTGTTGATAGAAACGATAATAATGCAAATAAATAATATAACAAAGAATGGAAATCAGAAATATAGCTTAGGGTTGCAAGCATGCACTTATTCTTCTAAATCAATATTCTAGCTATAAGGGTGATTAAAGCTCTTAGATAAATAGCCAAGATTCTGTATTCCTCCTAACCCCCATTCAGGATGGACTTAGGTATAGACCTAACAATTACCAGGGGACTTGGGTAAGGGGACCCTGCACAATGATCGATGGTTAAATCTCAAACCCTAATGACTATCTAGTTAGGCAAGCCCTTCGAATCACTATCGCACACTAGACGCTTATTTAATGTTTCAATAATTAGACACCCCTTCTGGGTGACCATCTAACTACTATTAATGGGGTAGTATATACTCGTGCACTAGCAAGAACTATGGTCAATAAATCAAAGCACATAAAACAAACATATGGTTAAGAAGGTAGAAATCAATTTAAAAAGGTTTTCCCCAATAACATAAAAGCAAATAAAGAACTAGAAATCAACGATTATACATATGCAAACCCAAGCGATGGGAAATTAGTTCATATCTAAAGACATAGAAATAAACTACGGGTAAAAGTAATTAGAAACAAAGATAAGCTAAAGAATCTAATACAAATTACCCTAATGATAGAGGGAGAGGATAGAGAAGAGGAATTTGCTAGTTTTCAACTTCTTGTCTTCCTCTCTACAGGTCTTGTTGATTCTCTTGAATGAACAAGGATTGGTCTAAGGTTTAGAATTGAGCAAGGACATGTTTACAACAATAAAATGGTGTATGTGTAGGTATTTAGAAGACCCTAGGGCGAAATCTTGAGTTCCAATACAAACTTGTTTCCTAAAATATAGGAGAGGATAGACACTGCTCACTGTTTGATCATATCTCCTTCGTTATTGGTCCGATATTCGCCTACTTTATATCGAAGTGCCCGAAGAGAAAAGATCTACCTTAAATCTTTTGAATTCTCATCCAAATTCCCAGCAGATTTGAAGTTATCTTCACTTTAGTGGATGTAGCTTCAGAATTTCAGATTCACATGTCAGCTTTTCCATTCCTATTTTATCTCTACTTCCTTTTATCTCTTGATTCTTTCCATATCTTATTTCCTTATCTCTTTGAAATTGATTTGGCATTTTATTATATTTCATATATCTTTAAAGCTTCACATTAACACACAAATTAAACCAAATATGCTCTAAAAATAATAAATCATCAAATCAAGACAAGAAATAAGAATTTATCAAAATACAAATACAAATCTATAATTAATTAACCATAACCACCTAAAATGATGTCTACAACCTAGATTATTATATCACAAATAGGAAGACATCAAGGTTTCAACCTCCCTATTTGAATTGATGGTAATCTCAGTGTGAAAGCAATGTGTGACGTGGGTTCGAGTATGAACCTTATGCCTAAATCAGTGTTCGAGAAGCTTGGCATCAAGGAAGCAGAAAAACAATCTAAGTTGACTGTCCCTACTGACTTTTCTATTCTTGACTATGAGGCAAATAAGCAGGTTCCTATCTTACCTAGAAGGCCATTCTTGGCAACAAGTCAAAGCGTCATATATTTTCATGAGGAAAAGGCACCCTCTGCACAAAAAATGTAACTAAGACATTCTTTGTTTTGGATAAGAATCCAAAGAAGGTGTCACCAACAGTTATGGTCATTCATATTGAGACCAGAGAGGTCAAGGAGAAGGTCCACACTAAAAATGTGGTAAAAGCCCAAATTGAGTCTAGGGTCAGCATTGAAGTTGCATAGAAGGCCCTCAAACCAAAATACAGGCCACGGGATTTAAGAATGCGTGGATGTAACCGTTTGTCGTTACTCGTGTAGTTTTGGCATGAGTAGTTGAAATACGACCCAAGAGAGGGAGAAATCTCCGAATGATTGATGTTTATAGCCTCACCTTCAGTTGGGGAGGCTACATACTCAATAAATAGAGGAGGTAACACGTCAAACTTAAAACGACGTTAAAAAAAGTGCTTTCCGGGAGACAACCCGCAATTTTTTATGTTTTAGTTTTTTTTAGAATTAGTTGGTTTAATAAATATTGCAGTATTGATGAAGGTAGAAATTGTTTTTGATGTGTTGGGTACGTAGGATATGAGTTTAGGGTGAATAAGTGGTGTCGCCTAAGGTGTGATAAAATAATAGATAAATAAACGCAAATAAACACCCTAGCTAGGACGGTTCTGCAAGTATACAGGACGTATGCAAGTTTTAAATGATAAATAAGATTCGTTCCTCAGAGACTACGAAGGTTAGAGAGAACTTATGCAAATTGTCAAGTGCAATTAAAGGAGTTAGAAATAATAATACGCAAATAAATAAAAGACAAATAGATTTTTATTTGGTTTTTGTAAATAGAAAATTAAATAATAAATTAAAGACAGAAAATAAATAAAGAAAGAGAAGAAGATAGTATGAGAGTTTAGCCTGAGTAATTAGCAAGTAATCGCCACTAGTTTTGCCGTTCTAAACATGTAAGGGTGAATCATGTAGTATTCCAATAATCGGTTTCAATTGCGCTAGGTAATTTAAAATAGGGTTTACCTGTGTCAATAAGGAGTCCTAAGCAAACTTTCCTTGCAATTGATTAAATGGCAATACACCAAACCATAGTGACTATCTAGATCGACTGGGTTATCGGACCATCCTTACACTAGACGTTATGTGCTAATTCTATAGTTAAATATATCGTTTCTAATGACTATCTAACTATTATGAAGGTAATTCCATACGGTCGCGATCCGCAAAGAACACAGAATATAAATCAAACACATAAACAGAGAAATAAAACATGAATTCAATTTAAAACATATAATTCCCAAATTATATAGATGTCAACCAAATCTAGGGTTCATACATAAATGCTAAAACTCGAGCTAAATATAATTTAGTTCATACTAATGGAAGAAAAGAAAGAAATTACAAATTCAAAGGTTGAAGAAGACATAATTGATGAACAACTCATTCCAGACTTCTTTTCTTGTGTTGTAAGCTTCCTCTTGGCTTAAGGTTTGGCCAAGGATGATTTTCTAATGATAAGAGGTTGTATTTATAGGGTATAGGAAGACCTAATTCATTTCTTGGAATATAAGGTAGGTTTTGGACTCCAAGCCCAACTCAAATTCGTAACCCTAGAATCTAGAAAAGGTAAGATTTTGATGTTGTTTTGTTTTGGTCATAACTGATTCAATACTTATCCGTTTGACGCGTTAAAATAGTCGAAATTCATCGTCTCGGAAAGCTCTTAAACTTTGATATAAACCATTATTCCAAATTCCTATCCAATCTTGAGATATAAGCCCTTTTGTGGTCGTAGCTGCTGGAATTCAGATTTATTTGGCAACTTTATCTTTTCGTTTTTCACAATTCTTGCCTTTATCTCCAATTTCCATGTTTATCCTATTTCCTTTATCTCTTAGAATTAACTTGGCCTCTAATTACCACATATCTTTAAAGCTTCACAACTAACACACAATTAAACCCAATATGCTCGAAAAATAATAAAATAATTAAATCAAGACACCAAATGGGAAAGTGTACTAAATCATGAGAAAATCGACATATACTCTAATAAATACACCTAAAATGATGTCTCCAACTAATATTAAATCATCACAGATAGGGAGACATTAATAAGATCGAAGAAAATCGCATACACAGCAGTTGGGCGGTATATATACCGACCCCACGACTGGCATACAACTAACTATAAAGGTTCATGACAGTTAACGCCATAGTCAAAGTCAGAGAGTTGAAAACCTCGACTGGCATACCAGACCTCTTAGCGGCATGCCGACGCACCAACTGTGTCGACATTTTAAAATGGGTCATGAAGGTACAAATTCAGAGAGTCAAAATCATCTGATTGGCATTATCGGTCTAACGACCCGCAATACCGGTGTGCAAGCAATGGTGTCATGACGATATAGGCCACGGTTCAAGGTCAGAAACTTGAAGAGTATGAGCGGCATAACGGTCCTCTAAGCTGTATGCCGACCCCCTTACCGTGTCGTCATTCGCGACAATCTATGTCACGGTCCAACAAGAGAAGTACCAACTGACATACCGGCCCCAAGGGCGGCATATACCAGTGCGGGGTGCGACAACTTAAGAAAATGAGGGTTTATTCATATCAGTTCAAAAACCTTAAGCCTTTTCTTCTCCAAGAAACCCAAACTCCATTAAAGCTTCACCAAAACTTCACCTCACATCAAAACAACACCAAAACACCAATCCAAATCCTCATTTCAACCACATAAACAATATTTGCCCACCCAAATCATTCTAAAACATCTAGAATCCAAGAATCAAAAGCCCAAATTCCCAAAATCGTTTTCCAGAATTTCTTAATCACTTATCATCCAAGCAAGATTCCATCCTACCCACATAAAGAATCATCATCCTTACACCTTTCCTAAGCCAAATAACATCTTATCTACCTATAGTCAAAGGCTAGTTCAAGAGTATTTAAATCGTTGAGTTGGAGGTCAATAGAGATGATGAAAAGAACGAATACTCTATCTAGTGTTAAGGAGATGAACAAGAATCAAAGCAAAGAAGAAGACAAGTGAAACGTTTGCAAAGTTGTGAATAAAGAAATAGGGTGATTTGATTGAAGCACCGGTTAAGGTGGATTCAAAGCTTCAAACAATTGAAATCTTCAACGAAAAGACACCACAACCTCTCCAAGTTGAGATTCCTACACCCGATATGAGCAAAGATTCTAAAGACTTATAAGCTATATCCAAAGAAAATATGTCTGGATTAACACTTGCTCATGAGAAAAAATTCAAGAATGAAGTTGGAGAAGGAGAATACAAGATATTTCTAGAGATGGGTGAAAGATTGAGATGGGCCACATACATGATGAAGCGTTGAAGTTTATGTGTTGATTTAGTTTCCGAGTACTATCTAGGCCTCTTTATCTGATATAGTGAAGATCAAGTTCTAGTTCGAGGAAAGTTTGTTCCTTTCACAGTTGAAGAGATTCTTAACCACTTCGCGTTCAAGAAATTTGGAACTTGAAAATACCAAAAAGTGGTGAAGAATATAAACACTTTTGATTGGGATATACTTTATGAACATGTGTTGAGTCGAGATTTAGTGCAAGAACACAAAGGAGAAATGAAGACGCCTTGGCTTTACAAGAAGCTTTAACCTGATTCAAAGATATGTCACAACTTCATCACACCAAATGTTGGGGGAATACTCGCACCTCGGAAGTAAGTAAGAAATTCACTCTCTTTTTATGAGGAAATAGATGTAGCATAAGTAATATTTGATGAGGCTATGAGAATAACAATCAAAGCAACAAGGGTGTTCAACCTGAGATACCCATCAATGATTACGAGCTTACTAAGGAAAGCAAAGGTGAACTTGGTGAGAAAGAAAACTTCGTGTACAACATAAGCAAAAATATAGATGATACATGGATCAAAACAATCTTGAGAGGAGCAGTTATGAATATTCAACCGAAGGTAGAAACTTCTCGTGAGCGAGAGTCAAGTTCGAGAGAATAGGATCTTGTATGGCAAGAAAATCTCGATGATCGATTTAATCAAGTAGAAACAGCTCAAAATTTCTTAATTAATGATGTGGCACAAATCAAAGCTGAACAAGTGCGCATCATGTCAATCCTGGAGAAAATAAGTCGCGATATCGCGAAAGATCCACCGCAGCCTATTTTGTGTATCGATCATGCAAGGAAGAGTATGTTTTCTTTCTTCCTTACCGTTTATGTACTTATAATATATGTGTTAGTTTTCAAAAAAAATCCGAGTTTGTTTTGAGTCGTGGGGACACGACTCATTTTTTAGTTCGGGGTGTGGGGATTCGTTGTCCCTTATCTCCAATTCTTGTGTTATATTGCTTTTTAGGAAGAAATCAATTTTTTTGGTAGATGGAAATTGATGTAGATTGTGTTTAATAGATTAGAAGAAAAAATTAGTGAGTTAATGATAGTAGGTAATATGTTTATGAACTAGTTGTTTTGTATGCTTTGAGTAATGACATGAAAACACACAATAATAGTAAAGAAAGGATTAGTAAGCAATGCGGTGGAAGTAAATTTGATCTTAAGGAGCCTTGATGGGTGTGTAGGCCGTGATATTCGTTCTAGTTGATAAACACATTTAATAAACTTGCTAGAGGTAAGAAAGTAACAAAATTGCATAGTTTAGAAAGTGATTAAGGCGGTTCTTTGATAAGACCCTTATTTCCTTTTAGCTTGTTGTCCTAATGTTATTGAATTATTATCCGTATTATACCTTGTTAGACTTTCTAAAGGCTTTTCATTAGCCACATTACAAGCCCTACCCTTTAGATTTTAGGACTTTTCCATATGTCCCGCACTTGAATCGCGATGCTTAGACAGTCGTTTTAGAGATTGAGTTTAGGGCGGTGGGTTCGATTATGGGAAACATTATTTGGTTGAGTATTTTTGAGATTATGTAATTGTGCTCTTGATGAAGATTCACTTGTCCTTATTAACCCTTTGCCGGTGTAAAAGAAAAAAATTGAAAAGAAAAAAATATGTTGAGAAAGAAGTAGCATGACATCTCACATCAAAAATAGAGTCACAACTAACTTATAAAAGTAAATAATATGAAAAGGATTATATGAATTGGATCTGCAAGGTGGAAATCCTTATGCTATCTTCATGCTTTATAATAGGGATGTGAAATTAAAGGCATCAAAATCTTAGGTTGAGTGAGAACATCTTATGAGAGTACCTCAATCTCTAGGGCGATTCGTTGATGGATAGTGATGAGAGAGCCAAAATCTCACTCTACTTTATACAAATATACGGTCATACTGTTCCTAAGCCTAACATTACAACCTTAAAGACCTTATGATTCTTGACTATGTGATCTAGGATCAATAGAACCAATAGAGAGTAGTTAGATGGATCATTGGATACTATGTTAGGATCGATTAACACTCTATAGCGTCCATATCGAACTAAGAGAAAAACCTAACCTTCGTGCATTGCAAAGCTAATCTGATCTTGAACTTAAACTGTGTTGATTTTTTGTATGATAAGTGTGTATATATATATGTGTGTGTGTGTGTGTGTGTGTGTTTGTGTGTGTGTGTATGATTTAGTTTGTAGGTTTTATTACATGGAACTTGCTAAGTAGTTTCTTTGAAATTATTACTCAAATTATTCTATCTTCTTTCCTTTTTGCTTACTTGGCTTAGCCAATATATTAGAGTCTTCCATGTGTTCGTATTTCTTATTGTGGCGGATAACACAACTTTGAGTTAGGGGTCTTGATGTCTCCGTAATTGTGATAAAATAATCTAGTTTAAAAACATAGTTTTAGGTGAATTATGCACTTAGCTGAGGGATTTTTTCCCTATTTACTGTTAGTTCTCAATTCTTGCCTTGTTTTGGTGTAATTTATGTGTTAAATGTGAAACTCTTAGGTATAGTGATAATATTAGATGCCAATGTTTTTTAAGAAGTTAAGGAAAGAAGATCTAGGATGAAATCAAGAGTTGAAAAGGTAGAAGAAGTTGTTTTGGAAAGTGAAAAAGCTGCCAAAAGCTGTTGGACCAATAGAATGTGTAGTGTTTTCAATGCTGCATAAAGTCGACAGATATTTTGAATGAGCCCTTTTATATCAAGAAAGCTATTTGAATTGCGGTCGCATAGTCACTGGCTTTGAGTGATTTACAACTGTAACAAAGGAGTTATGGTTTTTATAATCTCTATGAGTCAAACAGTCCACTTATTAAGGAAAACGAGTTTGAGTTGGATTTGAACTCTAAGGCCTAGCCCTTTACCTAGATTTCATCCCTACACACACAGACACACACACACACACACACACACACACACACACACACACACACATATATATATATATATATATATATATATATATATATATATATATATGGTTATTTACTAT
This sequence comes from Nemophila menziesii, assembly GCA_029959085.1. Lineage (NCBI taxonomy): Eukaryota > Viridiplantae > Streptophyta > Magnoliopsida > Boraginales > Hydrophyllaceae > Nemophila > Nemophila menziesii. The sequence continues at coordinate 23,296,211 of JARWIR010000007.1, read as the reverse complement.
TAGAAACATTTCCTTGTTTGTACTTACATCCATAGTACTCAAGAATTCGTTAGGGAGAAGCAAGTTGGCTTGTAGAGGAAGACATAAAGGTGGGGAGTCACAAACTCCTATTCTACATCCTTCCATTATACCACTAGGGTAGTTTATCTTAGATTCTTGGTTTAACCATGTTTTAAGTTATTTACTATTTAGTTTTATTTCTTTTAGCATTATGAAACAATTTTCCCATAACTTGGGTTTGCACTACATATGATCCTTGAAGTATATTTTATTGTTCTATGTTATTTGGATTATGTTTAATTGATTTGAGCTTTAAATTTATAATTTTATTTCGTGTTTGTCTTATTCCATCCCTAATCTTGAGCACGTTAGAACTGTCCTAAGTAGTTCGAATGTCACCCTGGAGGGGGATTCAATTGTAGAAAATAACACATAATCGTGTAGTGTGCGGTAGTGATCCTAACAAGCTTGCGATAATCAATAGGGTTTATATCTTCACCACCGATATCTGCGCAAGTCCCCCTTACCCAAGTCCCTCGGTAGTGTTGAGGTTTCCTTCTAAGCTACCCTGACGAGAGTTAGAGGGATTATAGAATCCCGCTAATTATATATTCTCAAATGACCCTTATAATTAGAATAGTGATTTAGGAAGATAGGTGCATATTTGCAAACCTAAGCTATATTCTCATCTCTATTCTCTTATATTTATTTATTTGCATTAGTAGTTTAATTTCTTAGCTGCATTCTTAATTATAAAACCAAACAAATATCTCTTTTAATTTATATTTTTAGTTTAACAATTAACCTCTTCTACGCTTTCTTTCTAAACAAGAGTTAGAGCTATCCGGTAATCCCTGAGAAAGAATCTTATTTATCAACTATAACTTGCAAACGATATGTGCACTTGCAATGAGTTTCTCGTAATGGTATTAGGTATGTGCTTTCTTATTGTTTATTTATCACACCTTTGCCACCACCACTTCTACTTGCCTCTCATCTTGCCTCTTTTGATCTGAATAGTGTGTAATTTGTGGGTCATCTTGGGCCAACCCACATATCAAAATAGTTATTTGATTGGCTCACAAGAAAATTCACACAAAATTGGACTGCTCATGTCTTCTTAACTAAAATATTTGTATCCTCCTTATCTGAATTCGTAATTACAATATGTTTGTGTCCAGGCTAAATTCAATTCAACTTTTATCCAGTGGTATAAGAATCAACTTCTAATTCATTTGCAATCGTCCTAGATATGATTTTTAAGTTTGAGAAAGTTTTGGCAAAAATGTACTTATACTTCTAATAAACATTTTGAACTTTTTGGGTCAACATGTGGTTAACCTTTGGCCTTCCAATTGGCTACTTCTTGTCTTTTCAGTTCCTTATTTCTTGATTTAAACCTCCAGATTCCACGTTTTCTACAATTTTCACCTACAATGCACAAAATTCCTCAAAGTGCTCCAAAACACGTGAATCGTAAATATTAGCTACAAACTCATATTAAACCAAAACATGGGATAAATCTCATCTTTTAAACTCTTAAAACCCTAAAAATTAAATATCACGTCTATAAGAACTCATCAAGAAATGTGAGGAATCATATATACTATTACATATAGTAGTGAAAAGGTTGGTAACGCCCATATATTCTTTTAGTAACGCCATATCTACTCTTACATTATTGTGTAGTTAGTTGGGTAGTTAAAAGGATTGTATTATCCTATATAAAGGTAACTTGATCACTTACCTTTTACATATTATTTCAAGTATAATAATATTACTCTCCTTGTTCTTATAATATTTCGAACACCTTAGTTTTTATGAGATAGATTTAACTCTCATTAAATGCATGATGGGTCAAAAAAATACAAAAATAAAACTGCAACAATTTATATTTAGAAATGTCTGGAAAACCGAATAAAAGGAAAATACAAGTAAAGATCCATCCAATGAGAAACCAACACTAAAAATAGCTGAAAAATTCAAACAAACAAACCACATTTGTAAAATTTGCACCTGACTAATGAACCACTACTGACACAAAAACACCATGATCCATCTCATCATAAATTACATGTCCCCACCAGTCTTCTTAAATTTTAACACGATGCGCCTTCCATGAACTTCTCGACCGTTGATTTCAGTTAAGGCCTTTGCAGCATCTCTTGTGTCATAATACTCCACATACCTAAAGTTCCTTTCTGGAGTGTCCACCAGTACTCTTACCGGGCCTAATTGTTTGATCCATAAAAAGTATGAAATGAGTAAAATCATCGAAACAGACAAAAATCAAATATTATTTGATGACAATATTAGTTATAATGTTGAGAATTGATGCAAAAGTATCATCTAATAATTTCCTTCAAATGATGATTACTTACCAAAAGTTTCAAAAATTTGTGACAAGCTACCAATAGAGACCAATGGATCCATATTAGATATCATTAGTGTTCCTTGATTATGTCCATCAAGGATATTTCTTGAGTTTGGAACGATGAAATCAGCCCAAACAGCTTGACCAATTATGAGATCACGTGCTGGTGGTAGAAGTGAGGGAGGTGGAATGGGAGGAGACAGCGATGCATCGCCCAAACAATTATACAATGACACTGCGTTGTGATACCTTTTCCACATACACTGATATTGTATATTTTGGTTTTGAATCGCCCTCAAAGCACTATGTGCGTGCCTCAAATCATAAAAGTAAACAATTACAATTCCGACTTGTGCTCTTTCCATTTGAACTGACCGGATGTCTCCAAATACCTCCAACTCCTTTCTCAAAACTGTCTCGCTTGTGTCTGGTGAAACAGAGCTCAACATCACGGCCCTAGAAGGATTATTGTAGCATAGTGGGGCTAATAACATAACCGTTGGTCGTTGTGGGACATGTGTTGGAATGCAAAGTGGTGGACGTTGAGGGTAGAACTCTTCAGCGAAAGGGTTAAGGATGGAAGTTTTAGATTGGTGAATGGGGGTATCCATGACTGATGTTGATAGGGGGTTATGTTTGACAAAGTTTGGAAGAATATAGTAAGTGGTCAACACAGAATGTATTTCTTTCTTTATATTTCTCTCTATGTGATTTGTTATAGGAATGAAATCTATTATATATACTGTGTTGTATATTTGAATTTGTCTAATGAAAGAGAAATATAAACGTTACTAATTTGAATTTTTTTAGGATATTTTTTTTTTCTTGGACCCAAGATTAATATAAACTATGGTGATAAATTTTATGAGAAAAACAAATAAATATGGAAAAAAAATTAAAGTTAAAGCATTAAAACACTATTACGCCTGCTCCAACGGTCATAAAGATATTCTTGAAGTTTAAATTTGCAATTTAACAAAATATACTATTCCAATCCTCATAGACTAGAGGCTATTTGAATTGAATTTTTTTTTATCTTGTAAGCAAAATTATTCCATAATCCAATTTTTTGAAATACTCCAACGGTCATAAAAATAGTCGTTGGAATGCAATCCCCACACCAAATTTCAAACGGGAAAATGATGTCCACCGAAGTGTTGCAATTCAATAAAATTGTTCATTTGGTTTCCATATGTAGAAAACATATTTAAACTCTTATCCATATATTATTTAGTATTCTTCAACACTCAAATAAATAATTGGTGGCATAAAGGCCCCATCCAAAATTTCAGTAGCAAAATAATATTTTATGTTTATTTCCTTAAATAATATACTAAAAACAACTTTGCAAAGTATAGTATCAAATAATCAATCAAATTTTATGCCTGAAAGAAGTATTGTTGAGAATATATTAATTTCGTAAGAATATATTAAGGGTTACTCGAGGGAAATTATATCTAAAAAATGCACCTTAAAGTTTGATTTTGATGTAAACTTAAGATTCAGTGGATTTGACTTTGTGCTTAAATTATTCAAAGTTTTGTATATCCATGTACATTTATTATGTGATAAATATATATATATATATATATATATATATATATATATATATATATATATATATATATGTAGCTACCACTTCTTACAATATCTTAGTAGCTTGTATCACTATGGGGGTTAATGCGGGAGTAAGGGGATTAAGGAAAAGGAACCCCTATACTCACACATGTTAGTACTTTGTATGGATGTCAATTTTTATATATTTTTCAAATTGGGGATTCATAAGGGGTCTAATGGCATCCTAAATGTATTAAGTAGAAAATAAATCTCTTAATGTTTGTAGATAATTTTTTTATTATTACTTATACTAACAAGGCAATAAAGGATTTCTCTTATTCAACGAATTATCTGACCTACTAATCACTAAAATTAAGAGTAATATATTTTACGAGGGATGCCATGATTACACAAAAAAGGATATTTGAGATATTAAGTACTCCTGAAGGTTGATTTCTCACGAGATATTTAGGGGTCCTGCTAATTATAGGCATATGCAGACAAAATCCAACTCATAAGGTCAATTTTTAGAAGCCTTTCTAGTTGCTAGTGTCATGTCTTTGCTTTTCCTATAAAAGTGATCAAAATACTGAAATGAAAAATGTCAGTATTCCCACAAAAAATAACTACCAAGTACACTAGAAGGGAAAATATACATGGGTGGAGGTTTATATGCCAGTTAGTGAGAACGACTTTGGAATTAAAGACGAGTTCATAAGAAACCAGGTAGATATTTTAAAGTTTTTATAGGGGTGATGTCTTGTGAGGGACACACTATGGTCCTACAGGGTGTAACAAATATTTTTATAAAAAAAGAATCTTTTTGGAAAATCTCAATCCCTTAGGATTCTTATTGGGATGGAGATAAAATCCTCAAATTAATGTGTATTTCGAACAAGCTTATATCTTATAAAGAAGGCAAATGAAATAGATTTTTCTTTATAATGGGACTACTAGATACATATTCATCGATTCCTAGATGATTTTGAATGCAACTGATATATCCTTAAGTACACATAGTAAGCTGCAATATTCTTATGTGAAGGCAAATGGATATGACCTTCTGATGTCTCCATTTATGTGATAGACTAATCTTTGTGAGCTTCATTTTCTCCATGGCGGAGCTCAGCAACTCCATGGTCGTATTTTCATACACTGTTGCGACAGAAACTTCAGGCGCTCGTGAGCTTCCATGGCACAAGCCTTCAATTGGCTGGTTTTTTGAAGAAGAAGGTCGGAATTCCTTTACGCAACATCACATATATAGAGCCTCAGCCGGTGCTACGGAGCTTCAATGACCGGGATGTGCCATGAAACCCTCCGGAGAAGAAAGCCCGAAAGAGAGTAGATCGAGCTTCAAACCCCAGAGCTCGTTGTGTTCTGAAAAAGCTGCGTAAGATAATTTTAAAAAGAGAGAGAGGAGAGAGTTTTTAGGGTTGTAAAAATATTCTGATATAAATTAGCATATATAGAAAAATAAAAAATAAAATAGGGTAAATAAGTAATTGGGAATCTAGGCCCATAGTTAAATCTTATTTGTGGCCTTCGGTAAGAAAAGGAGATTAGGGAGGTGTAGTTGCGTCTTAGGGTTGTGTCTTCAAGACCCTATGGGTAATTTCATCATATTTAATTTAATTAGGTTTATTAATTGTTGCATATGAATTGAGTTAATTTATTCTTTCCATAACTTGACCAAATATAGATTGACCTTAGTATCTTAAACTACCACCCTTATGGGCGGTTTGGGAACAAAACTAGTTCATATTCGTCGGGTACGCGGTAGTGAACCTGACGGGCTTGCCTAGCCAGATTATCACATAGTTTAAGTAGTTTGGAGTGCTGAGCTTTGGCGTTGAATAATCTCACCGAGGACTCTAGTAATAGATGAATCCCAAGGACTCTAATTATGATCTCTTAGAAGTTCTACTGTAGTTACCATAACTCATGGATTGATTCAACATACCCGGATCGGGCTTGAATCGAGCAACTTGAATAACTGGAGGGCGAATCTCTATCGGTTGAACTCAAAATTGGCCTCCTTGTCCAGGAAGACCTCGCTCTCTACGCAGAGTGTTAGGTAGAACTCCTCCATTGGCTCCTACTTTTGGTTGCACTCTTAGGGGAATTGGATTTTCCCAAAGGTGCATTCTTAATTCTTGGGATTAGATTCACATCAACATTTACGTCCACTAGCGCAATTACATTCTCCATAGCTTCTTGCTTCTCTCTCTCTCTCTCTCTCTCTCTCTCTCTCTCTCTCTCTCTCTCTCTCTCTCTCTCTCTCTCTCTCTCTCTCTCTCTCTCTCTCTCTCTCTCTCTATATATATATATATATATATATATATATATATATATATATATATATATCCTTCTTTGAGCTTGAAGTAAATTCTTGGGATCCAAGAGCATACATTAAACCTAATAATCTATAAAGAGACAAAATCAAAAATAAAAAAAAACGTAAAAAAACCAATTAAATCCACTACAGTAAAAAAACATAATAATTAATGATATAGTCCCCGCCAACGATGTCAAAAGCCTTCGTTTCCCAAGGTGTGATAAAATTAACTAACAAACCTACACCTCGAGAGATCATTCTGCGCAAGTGTATGATTAATTTGCAAGTAATAAGTAAGTAATAATATCATTCTCCACAGGAAATAAAGTCGTTAATTTCAGGCTTGTATTCTTAAAGAGTGTAGACAATTAACCTGTTATAACTAAAAAAAAGTAAACAAAAATAAGATATTTTTATTTGGTTTTCTGATTAAACTAATATGCAACTAAATAAACCACAAAGAATGAGATGAGAGAGTATAACTCAAGTTGCAAGTAATCCCCTTTCGTGACAATGATTGTTTCAAGTATAAGGGTGAATTTTGGGTAATTCTTTGTCAATCGGGATTTCAACCTCCTCCTAAACTACACTGGTGGGAAAATCCTTGTATTCCACATTTAGCTTGAAACTCTTACCCTTAGGCGGAAAACCCTCAATACAATCATTTATTCTTTGTTCAAATCAATCTCAATCAATACTTGAGCATATCAAATATCTTTACTAATAAAAGTCACCCCACTGGTTCAAATAGGCTTCCTAACTTGAAAGGCGATCTTAGAAATTCCAAGGCTAGTGCGGGTTTGCTCCGGCAAGTTTCAAATGATGATCCAAGTAGGTACCTTGGAGAGTTCAAGATTTCCAAAGTAAAAAAAATCTGGAATTTTGGCAAGTAAGACCAATTTCCCATAGGATGAATAAATGCCTTCAGATATAATAAGCTTCCTATCAATATCATTCTCAGAAGTTAAAATGATCCATCTACTTGGGTGCTTGCGAACTTCACAACTAACTAACCAATCCTGTACGATTCTTTGATATCAACCATGTCTGGGTTCTTAACTCCCACCTGATGTCTTTCCATTTGTGATGATTTGATATTAGTTGGAGACATCATTTTAGGTGTATTTATTAGGATATAGGTCGAATTTCTCATGATTTAGTACACTTTCCTATTTCGTGTCTTGATTTAATTATTTATTATTTTAGAGCATATTAGGTTTAATTGTTTGTTAATTGTTAAGCTTTAAAGATATATGGTAATTAATTAGATGCCTAGTTAATTCTAAGAGATAAATGAAAGAGGATAAACATGGAAATTGGAGATAAAGGCAAGAAATATGAAAAAGGATAAGATAAAGTTGCCAAATAAATATGAATTCCAACAGCTACGAACATGAAAGTGATAACTCAAGATTGGCTAGTAATTTGGAAGAATAGTCTGAATTAAAGTTAAAGAGTTTTCCGAGAAGACCAGTTTCGACTATTGGAATGCGTCAAACGGATAAGTATTGAAGTAGTTACGACCAAAACAAAACAGCATCAGAATCTTACCTTTTCTATATTTTAGGGTTACGAATTTGAGTTGGGCTTGGAGTCCAATACCTATCTTATACTCCAAGAAACGTTTTAGGGTTTCCCATACCCTATAAATACACCCTCTTATCAGAAGAAACACATCCTTGGCTAGTCCTTAAGCCAGGAAGAAGCTTACAACACAAGAAGAACTCCGGAAGGAGTTGAACTCCATATCATGTCATCTTCAACCTTCAGATTTGTAATTGTTTTCTTTTCTTTCTTTAGTATGAATTAAATAAATTTAGCTTGAGATTTAGCATATATGTATGAACCCTATATTTGTTTAAACGTCTATCTAATTTGGGATACCATCGTATTTAAATTGAATCCATGTTTTATTTCTCTGTTCATGTGTATTGATTTATTCTCTGTTTTCTTTGCTAGTGCACGAGTTTAGGATTACCTTAATAGTAGTTAGATAGACATATTTAACTATGGAACCAACACTTAACATCTAGTGTAAGGATAAACGACAACCCAGCCGATCTAGATAGTCACTATGGTTTGGTGTTAGCATAATTAATCAATTGTAGGAAAAGTTTGCTTAGGACCCTTACTGACACAGGTTAACCCTATTTTAAACTACCTAGCACAATTGAGGCCGATTATTGCAATACTACATGATTCACCCTTACATGTTTAGAATAGACAAAACTAGTGGGGATTACTTGCTAAGTTCTCAGGCTAAACTATCATACTATCCTCTTTTCTTTTATTTACTTTTCTTGTCTTTAATTTATTAGTTTAATTTTCTATTTATAAAAACCAAATAAAAAATCTATCTTTCTTTTCTTTATTATTGCGTATTATCTGTTCTAGCTCTCATATATGCACTAGATAAATTGCATAAGTTCTCTCTAACTTTCGTAGTCTCTGAGGAACGAATCTTATTTATCATTAAAACTTGCATACGTCCTGTAATACTTGCAGAACCGTGCTCAGCCTAGGGTGTTTATTTGCACTTATTTTATTTATTATTTTATCACACCTTAGGCGACACCACCACCACACAACCAATTAAAGAAAATCTAAGCTTTTGTTCCACCGTCAAGAGATCACCATCGAGGAGTTGCAACTTTTGTCCTTCAATAGTTTCAAAGTATTAAAGTTTTGTACCTACCAAAGCTTTCCTATTATTAAGGTGAATACTCTTATAGTCCGCCTTATGTTCTTGCTTCTTTTCCAAGCTAGTTGCCCCTAGACATATCTCATCGACAACCAAATTCCCAAAAGTATGCATGGGTTCTTGGGTGGTCCTTCCACGCCCTAAATATGTAAAAGTTGTTTCATATGAGGTAGTAACATGATCCCTTGTACTCTCAAAAGAGCCAATTTCTCCCAAGGAATGCGTTTGAGTTTTGTAACAAACACTTGTTGTATATTTAATTGATCACATACTTTGCCTAAGAATGACTTGGTTTCTTCATCAAATCCGTGGAGGATAGTTGCTTTAGCTTCCATAAAGGTGTTAAAAACTACCAAGCTCTGATCTAAACTAGACAAGAAGTTACCCGTCTATGCTATCCTAAATTTGTCTTCTAAGTTTTTAGCCAAGCCAACCAACAAGGGATGCTCACCGGTGCTGAGGTAGCTGTTGTCATGGCTGGTGGAGCTTCCGCCGTGGCAGGTGGGGCACAAGAGCTGAAGTAGTGGAGATTTCTTACAAGGGGGGAGGGGGGAGGGGTATCTTCTTTGCCTTCTTGGTCAAAACAAAATCCATAGAACAATCCAACAAAATCCCTTGAGTTTTAGCCTAAGAGAGACCAAAAATACCAATCTCCAACGAGTTATGAGGTAGCGTTAGGCTTCTCATGCCTGAAAGAGACCGGATTTCCAAGTTTTCTCAAGACGTGAGGTTCATGGGGTATGGTGACTTTTGGTGGTGGGCTCAAGGTGGTGCTTTTGAGATCTCCTAGATTAAGATTATCCGATGAAATGCCTCGAACGTCATGTAAATATGATCTACTCATCAAGGAAAAATGAAAACAAGATCAAAGTTATGAGATAGACACTAAATCAGAATCATTTAGGAAGAAAATCTCTTATCTTTTTCTATTTTCTTTCTCTAAAACTTTTGTTGCATTTTTCATTTTGCAACCAAAATGGATTGTTGTCATCGAGGTGGAGAATTTTTTCGCTCTCCATCTATTAGCTTTAAAAGAGATTACTACTTTAGGTCATTTAACGACTGATTTTTTAAGATATTTTTTTGTTACAAATGAGGTCAAAATGACCGGGAAGTAAACTTTCTTACAATTTTATGACTAACGGATTGTACTTTAGGTACAACGCATACATATCGATCTTTCACTAATAACCGTCATAGACCAGCTGGAGGATCCCGAAATGGTACTGGGCCCTACTTATTAGACATCCCAAACTTAGCCATCTAATTCGCACACTTATTAGCTTCCCAAAAATTTTAAGATATTTTTACAATTGTTTTCATGTAATTTTTACTGATTAAGTTTTTAATTTTCTATATTATTATTATTGTTATTATTAGTAGTAGTGTCGTCGTTATTATTTACTAGTATTTTTCTATTATTTGACAAAAAAAATTAAATTGGTTTAGTTTGGTTAACATTTTAAGTTTTAGTTAAAGAGAATCAATCCCCACTAGGGCAAAGCAGAATTTTAAAAAAAAAACTAAAAACCGTGTTAATTTTAACCAAACCGACACGAATCATATGTTAATTTTACCTAGGGCAACCTTACCTATCGGGTTACCTTATGATTTTCCGGGTCCATATCTTTTACCTATATATTACACAAGCTATTGGGTTGTATTACCCAAACCTGAAAAAAAACAAGGTAATAAAAAAAATACAAAACATGCATATCAGAGAAGTAATATCATTTGGTTTTCTCGGATATTTCAAACATGCATAACTTATTTTCAAATATTCGATTCACGACTTCTTGGTCTGTAATGTCAAAATTGTAACTTTGATCTTTAGAAGTATAACGATATCAATTTCAAATTTTGTCATTAATTTAATTTTTCATGTGTTAATTTTTTTTTGACTAATGTTGATTAACGGGGTAAATCGAAAGGGTAACCCGATTTAACCCGAGAGTAAACTTTTTTTTACCCTACCCTTGAGTTACCCTAACAATTTTTTAAATCAAACTATATTACCTTTTGGTTTACCTTAACTTCAAAACCTGATAAAACCAACTTGTATTCTTCCCTAATTCCCAGAGTTTTTTAAGTTTAACGTTTTTTATAAATAATTGGCGATTTGGCATGGGAAGAAAAAAATTGTGGATTTGTTACAAAGGCGGTATCCCGATCACCGTCCTTACTTAATTATGTGATTAAATTCTAAGGGCGGTCATTCGTTGACCGCCTAATATCTAATACACTTTTTTTAGTATGGGCGGTAGTTTGACCACCGCCCTCTTCACAAAGATATGGGTTTTGCGATGTTAGGATGTCTCATCAAAAGCAGTTATATTCTGAATATTGTTACCTATACCACCTTGATATAGGGCCTCTTTATTGAACATAGAGGAGGAGAAGAAGCTCGTAAGTTGTTCGATAAAATATCAATGGAGAAACTTTGTGAGCATATTGAAGTTACTTTTGGGGTCTTAATAAATGGGCTATGCAAAGCAGGGCACGCACTTAAGGCTATCGAGTGGCTTAGGTATTAGAAAAAGGGAATATTAAACTTGATATAATAGCTTATATCACTATTATTGATTGTTTTTGCAAAGACCGAATACCCCCATATGTTGTCACTTATAATTCGTTGATCCAAGGTTTGTGTAATTTTGGTGGGTGAGAAGAGGCTAATATGTTATTAAATGAGATGTTTGATTGTCGAGTTTTTCCAGATATTATTATATACAATATATTGGTCGATTCATATGGTAAGAAAGGATTAGTAAGAGATGCAGAAAAAGTGATTTATATCATGAATAAAAAAGGAATTAAGCCTAATATTGCTACTTATAATTAAACCTGATATTGCTTCCTTTTCCCGTAATAGGTTTATGATATACCGTTACAATTTTTTATTTTTGTTAAGAGTATTGGTTGAATGACCGTCTTTATTTAAAATTGTATTTTATTCTTTAGGCGGTGTGTTGACCATCGCCCAACAAAAGGGCGGTAAACAAGACTCCGTCCTTATGCCAAAATGCTAAAAGAATTCTTTCTATACTAAATTGTCAATTATTTATTAAGAAAACGTTAAAGTAAAAAAAATAAAAAACTCTAATTTCCACTACATAGTTTCTTCGAGCATAAAGTTGACAAATTTTATGTGACAATGAAGTACAGCTAGATCCATAATGCACAAAACACGCTCATAAAGTCAAAAGGAAACCGCGGCGGTTTTACAATTAATATATTAAGATAGTGGAATCATAGTCGTATTAAATATTAATTATCCCCTAGCAAACATGGTTTCCTTGACCAAGAAAGTTAAACAATTATTTTGATTTTAAATATTAAAATACTTGATTTAAAAAATATTATCTTGAATCAATAGTTTTAGTAATTGTATTTCAATGATGACTAAGTTTTAATCTGACATTCTGCTGGTTTAAAACCGGTGGCAGAGATATTTTTCCCGATATATATTTAATATTTACTTCATACGTATAAACAAGAAGAAAAGCTTATGTGACATTTTATTTGTTTAAGCAATACGGATTACTTTGTCTTTTTTTCTAGAAATATATATAAGTGATACTTTTTTTTTAAATATCTTTTTAGTAACTAAAATATTTATAAGTGCTTTTACAAAAATACTTTCAAATAAACCTTTACTAATTTACTGTTTCCGTGAATAAAACCAACATAAAAAAATGTTGGAACATAAACAAAAGAGTAATCATATATATCTTCCATATACTATCCAATAACGTATGGCGTGAATTAGTTGATTATAATCGTTACTTTTTTTATTTTTTTATTTAATTTATAATTTATAACCAACCAATTTATATCACGTCTGGTACTTGAGTAATATGATTTTAAGTGGTATACATTATTACTTAAAAAAAAACAGAAAAATTTGAGAATAAATGATCTCTTTATGACAATAGATTTCACTTTTTTAAATGAATCAAGAATTTTACAACATACAAATAATTTTAAAACTATACCTTCCCTTTTTTTATTAATATCGTCGAACTTTTGAAACAAAATTATCGAGTAATAAAAAATTTCACATCCCTTTTAATTATTAAAAGAACAATGATACAATTTTATTTACTAATTATTACTCCAAACTAATGGAATCATAAGTTAACAGATTAAATAGTAACATACTAGTAAAAACATAATCAATCACAACAATTTATTCAAAGTCCAAAACTAGGACCCAATGAATATTGCCCTATAGGCTTATTAAATTACAAAACATGATAACAAACCAGTAAACACCATATATATCGGAAGTCGAAACAAGTAAATTGTCTCCACAGATCCAACTTCAAGTTCTTTACCAGCAATAACGACGGGTACAACTACGGGAACATCGAGTCCTCCTTTCACAATAAGGACAACATTTCATTTTTCCCATTAATTTTCTAGCATGAGTAACTCCCGAGAAGGAGAAATCTGAGACTTGGTTGCCTCCCAAATCTGCACCATGCAAACGTGCATAAGTTGGCATCATCATTGCAAAAACTAAGAGGAGTGCAAAGATTGCAATTGTTGCTTTGGCCATGCTTTTAGATGAGAGGATCGGAGGATGAAGAAGAAGAAAAAAATATAAGTTATAATTTCTATTTGTGTCAAGACTTTATATAGAGACCGAACGTGTATACTATTGTTTATTTTATTACCGGCCCACAAATTATGACTTTTTTCTCCCTTTGGTACGTCTAATTTTTCTTTATAAATGAAAACATCGTTTGAATATGGACTATCTAGTAAAAGATGGTAGTCGTCATTTCGCTTGATAAATCTTTTCAATAATGACGAAATATCATTGAATATTATGTAAATTAAAATAATATATAATAGAGAACATTTCTAGAGGTATTCGTCCTAACATTATTACTTTTTAATCCAAATTTATTAATTAAATAATTTTTATCCAAAAGGTTTTAGAAACCTTTTCTATAAGGGCGAGCACGGTTCGGTTTGACTCGTTTTTTTTGACGTAACCGAAACCGAAGCCAAAACCGAATGATTCGGTTTTTAAAAGTGTCGGTACCGAACCGAACAGTTTTTATCAGTGTTGCTTTATCGGTTTTCGGTTCACTATATGTTCAGTTCGGTTTTTTTTTTGGTTTTTGTTGATATTTTGGTAAAGTCAATGCGTGGTCAAAATTAGCTGAGTTGGCATCTTACTTGGCATTCCACTTAGGTTTCGGGTTGGGCCAATTCTCGGGTTATTAACTTGTACCGCCTTACTTACGAGACTTAATCTCACGCGTTGATCAAGTATCACTATGAACGGCTCAGATTAAAACCCTTAGAGAGACATATAAAAGGCTCGGGTCTTCAGTGTTGGTCAGACTTACTCTCTGGTCTTTTGACTCTTCGCTCTCTTCTCTCTCGTGTTCTTCAGATACTACTTAGGGTTTCTTGTAAACATTAACAATCTAATCTATAAAGATTGTTAATTAGAATAGTGTAGATCAAGCCTATTGCTTGAAGATTGAGTAGATTTCTCGATTGATTCTTAGGGTTTCACGCTGAAACTCTTGTGTTGCTATTCTTGTATTCTTGTAACCGATCTGAAGTGTAACTGTGTTCTTATAGTGTGCGAAGCATCATCTGAGGGTGGCTTCAACGTGGATGTAGGCATATTGCTGAACCACGATATATCCTTGTGTTCTTTACTTTCTGCATTTATCTTTTTCTGGGTTTGATTTGTGTTTCAACCATAGATCATTTTGATCTATTCTCGCCAAAGTTTTATTACGTTTTTACTAAGTGTTTTTACAACAGTGGTATCAGAGCCTTGTTCGATTGAACTCTAAAAACGTTTTGTGAAAAGATTTGTTTCTAAACTTTACAGATCTGTGTTTTGGCGTCTTAAATTTTTTCTGAAAAACTTTTCCAACAATACAATTTCTTTATCTTGTATTGTAACTCACAGATCTAATATTTTTAGGGTTTTCGAAACTTAAAAATCCTTGAATAAATTTTTCTAGGGTTTTTTCGATTTATACTAACCCTAATAGCTGTTGCATGTGTTGTGCCTTGTGTTTCTTGTATACAGATATATTAAGAAATGGCAACAACCAGGCTAGAAGTATCGGTGTTCGATGGAAAAGGTGATTTCAGTGTATGGAAGAAGAAAATGCGAGTGTTACTTTCACATAACAAGGTCATAAATGCTCTTGAGCCTGACCTTGAAAAATGGTCCGAAGAATCTCTGAAAAGAACAAATGAAATACGAGAAGAAGCTTATAATTTGCTGTTCTTAAATCTTTCTGATAACGTGATACGAAAAGTAGATGGAGCAGATACTGCACTTGAACTATGGGGTAAGTTAGAATCTCTTTACTCTTCTCAATCTGCTCCCAATTTGGCTTTCTTGAAAGGAAATTTATTTTCGTATAAAATGGATTCTTCAAAAACTATTGATGAAAATGTCGATGAGTTTCTTAAACTTAATCTTGTTTTAAAGGGTTCTGATATGGCCTTAGATGAGACTTCTAAATGTATGATCCTTTTAAATGCTATTCCTGATTCTTATCAAGTTGTGAAAGATGCTTTTCAATACTCTACTGTGATTCCTACCTTTGATCAAATTGTTGCCTCTCTGAAAACTAGGGAACTTGAATTAAAAAACAATAAGCGAGTAGGAAATAATCTGTTTGTGAATCATAAAATTGAAAACCATGAGCATGCTAAAAACAATAAGAATAAGAAAAAGTTTAAAGGAAACAAGAATAAAGAAACTCGTAAATGTTATCACTGTGGAAAACCTGGCCATATTAAAAAGAATTGCTATGCGCTTAAGAACAAAAATAACAATAGTAACAATGAAACCAATATTGCATGTATGCCCCATAAGATTGATGATACTTGTGAGGTATTGAATGTTTCAGACATTGCCTGTAAGACTAATTGGATTTTAGATTCTGGATGTACTTTTCACATGAGCCCCAATAAGGACTGGTTTGTGGACTTAGTTGAATCAAATGTTGAAACTGTTTATATGGGCAATAATAATACATGTCAGGTAGCTGGTATTGGTAAAATCAATTTGAGACTTAACAATGGAAAAAGTGTGACCCTTACTGATGTTAGGTGGATTCCTGACCTAAAAAGAAACCTTATTTCTTTAGGTGTTTTAGATGATTTGGGTTGTGTGTATAAAGTTTCAAATGGTGTGATTAATGTGTTTAAACATGATACACTTGTATTATGTGGTAAGAAAATATCTGGTTTATATATTCTTGATGGTACTTGTATCAAAAATGATATGAATGCTGTTAGTACTAACACTGATAATGCAGCTACTATTAAGTGGCACCTAAGGCTTGGCCATATGAGCCAATTAGGCTTAAATGTGCTAAGTAAGGATGGAATGTTTGGTAAGGATACTATCTCTAATCTTTCTTTTTGCGAGCCTTGTGTGTTAGCTAAACAACATAGAATGAAATTCAATGTGGGTATTCATATGTCTAAGTCTATTCTTGAATATATACATGCTGATTTGTGGGGTCCTGATAAGTATGAAACACATGGGGGTAGAAAATATTTCCTGTCCCTTGTAGATGATTATTCTAGGCGTGTTTGGACTTTTTTGTTGAAAAATAAAAGTGATACTTTTGAAACAATAAAAGATTGGCTTATCTTGTATGAAAAACAAACTGGAAAGCATGTTAAAACACTTAGAACTGATAATGGACTTGAATTTTGCAATGAAGAATTTGATAACTTTTGTAAATTGCGAGGCATATTAAGACATAGAACTGTTAGAAAAACACCACAACAAAATGGTGTAGCTGAAAGAATGAATAGAACTCTTTTAGAAAAAATTAGATGCCTCTTATTTACATCTGGTATGCCTAAATCTTTTTGGGGTGAAGCCTTATATACTGCAACTTATTTGATAAATAGGAGCCCAAATAGATCACTTAAATGTGTGTTCTTAGGTTATCAAACCATGCATGGTACTAAAGGCTATAGGTTGTGGGATAAAAGTTCTAGAGGGTTAAAAATTATCATCAGTAGAGATGTAATTTTTGATGAAACTAATTTCCCTTGCAAGAATGAATCTGTGATTTCAGGTACAGACACTAATAAGGCAGATACTACACCTGAGAGTGTCTCAATTGAGGTGGAGCCCCTATCAAATGCTGGAAGTGATGAAGTTGACCAAAGTCAACCTGATCCAGCACCAGAAGATGACCCTGATGGAGTCCAGAACCCAGAGCAGCCAGCTGAACCTGTGCATACCACTGAGACTGAGACTCCTCAGGAGTCCCTTCAGGAGAGCTTAACCAATTATCAATTGACCAGAGATAGAGAAAAAAGGGACCCTAAACCTTCAACAAGGTACTCTTATGCAGAGCTAGTCTATACAGCTTTAATTGCAGCCTCTGAGGTAAGTAAGGCTGAACCTGAATCTTATAATGAAGCTGTGAAATCTGAGTTTAAAGGTAGTTGGATTAAAGCTATGAAAGATGAAATGAATTCTTTGTATGTTAATAAAACATGGATATTAGTTAAACCACCAGTAGACTGTAAAATTATTGAGTGTAGGTGGCTTTATAAACTTAAAGAAGGAATCACTGAAAATGAACCACCTAGGTTTAAGGCTAGATTAGTAGCTAAGGGATATACACAAAGAGAAGGAATTGACTTTCATGAAATATTTGCCCCTGTAGTTAAATTTAAAACCATTAGAATGATGCTTGCATATGTTGCATGTTATGACTTGGAATTAGAACAGTTAGATGTAAAAACTGCATTCTTACATGGTGAACTTGAGGAAAACATATATATGCATCAACCTGAAGGATTTGTTGATACAAAACATTCTGATTATGTATGCTTATTGAAAAAATCCTTATATGGCTTAAAACAGTCCCCTAGACAATGGTATAAAAGATTTGATACATTTGTTTTAAGTCTTGGTTTTAAAAGGAGTGAATATGACAACTGTTTGTATCTGAAATTTGAACCAAATGTGATGTTGTTCCTTCTTCTATATGTTGATGATATGTTGTTAATAAGTAACTCAGTGCAGAGAATAAATAAACTCAAAGCTGACCTTGGTTCTGAGTTTGATATGAAAGATCTAGGCCATGCTAAAAAGATACTTGGTATTTGTATTGAAAGGAATAGAAAGGTATGTTCTCTGAAACTTCATCAAAAACCATATCTGCAGAAATTGGTTGAAAAATATGGTAATTTAGATGGTAAGCATGTTGAGATGCCTTTAGCTGGTCATTTTATCCTTAGTAAAAATCAATGTCCCAAAACCTTTACTGAAAAGGTGAAAATGAGTTATGTCCCTTATTCAAATGTTATAGGCTCACTTATGTTTGCAATGATTAGTACCAGACCTGACTTAGCTTATTCAATATCTTTGCTAAGTAGATATATGTCTAATCCTGGACTTGAACATTGGCATGCTTTGAAATGGGTTGTATCCTATGTTAACAGTACTTTAGAAGTTGGATTATGTTATGGAAATTGGAATGTGCCATTTGAATTAGTAGGTTATGTGGATGCAGATTTTGCTGGTGATAGAGATAGTAGGAAATCAACAACTTCCTACTGTTTCTCACTTGGTAGAAACTGTATTACTTGGAAATCTCAATTGCAGCCCTTGGTTGCATTATCTACTACAGAATCTGAATATGTTGCTATATGTGATTGTTTTAAAGAAAGTATATGGTTACATGGGTTGACTAAAGAATTGAATTTTACTAAGTCTTTTGTAACAATATATAGTGACAGTCAAAGTGCTATATTCTTAAGTAAAAATCCTGTTTATCATGAGAGAACCAAACATGTGGATGTTAAGTTTCATTTTATTAGAAATTGGCTTGGTTCTGAGGATATTAAACTGTGCAAAATTCCTACTGAGGATAACCCTTCTGATATGGGGACTAAAGTGTTAACTGTTACAAAATTTAAGCATTGCTTAGCTTTGCTTAACATTCAGTAATTTGGATCTAATTATTGTGGTATAATTTATTTACTAAACTTGTGGTTTTTAGTAATTATTTTTCAGGTAATTATTTTGGAGCAACCAGATGGTGCTGAGCACACTTGGACACTTGGCTACGGCTTATGATGATAGAGGAGCAAGAGGTTTGACTTTAAGGTGGAGATTGTTGATATTTTGGTAAAGTCAATGCGTGGTCAAAATTAGCTGAGTTGGCATCTTACTTGGCATTCCACTTAGGTTTCGGGTTGGGCCAATTCTCGGGTTATTAACTTGTACCGCCTTACTTACGAGACTTAATCTCACGCGTTGATCAAGTATCACTATGAACGGCTCAGATTAAAACCCTTAGAGAGACATATAAAAGGCTCGGGTCTTCAGTGTTGGTCAGACTTACTCTCTGGTCTTTTGACTCTTCGCTCTCTTCTCTCTCGTGTTCTTCAGATACTACTTAGGGTTTCTTGTAAACATTAACAATCTAATCTATAAAGATTGTTAATTAGAATAGTGTAGATCAAGCCTATTGCTTGAAGATTGAGTAGATTTCTCGATTGATTCTTAGGGTTTCACGCTGAAACTCTTGTGTTGCTATTCTTGTATTCTTGTAACCGATCTGAAGTGTAACTGTGTTCTTATAGTGTGCGAAGCATCATCTGAGGGTGGCTTCAACGTGGATGTAGGCATATTGCTGAACCACGATATATCCTTGTGTTCTTTACTTTCTGCATTTATCTTTTTCTGGGTTTGATTTGTGTTTCAACCATAGATCATTTTGATCTATTCTCGCCAAAGTTTTATTACGTTTTTACTAAGTGTTTTTACAACAGTTTTGGTATGTGTTTAATTCGATAGTCCGATATATTTCAAGGGCGTTTACTTGAGACACTTTATTTTCTAACAAATCCATATATGAAATGTTTGATTTTCATGTTATTGACAAGTATAGGAAATTGCATTTTTGGAACTCAAATATTATATATTAGTGGTAAACAAATAATTTTAAAGAAATATTTATAAAATTTAATGTGTATGTTTTACCTTCAACAAAATTAATAAACGAAGGATTTTTAAGGGGCAACGCCCAGTTAATTACACGGAGCGCGTAATAATTCTCAATTAATTACAACTTTAACTTAATTCCCACTTAAGCACAAAAAATCAGAAGATTACAAAAATACTCATAAGCCTATTAATTAATTATAATATTTATTTATTTATTTATTTATTTTCATTTATTTATTTTTAAATTTTATTTTATCTTTTTAAATTTTTTTTTCGAATTTTTTTAATGCGTTTCACGAATACACAATTCTGAGATTTGTGTATTATAGGAACACACAAAATTGGAACAACCAAAATCAAGTTTTGTGTATTCCAGGAATACATAATTTCGAGTTTTATGTGATCCATGAATACACAAATATAAGATTTGTGCGTTCCAAGAATACACATTTCTGAGATTTGTGTGTTTAGGAATACACAGAATTAGAAAAAATAAATCAAGTTTTGTGTATTCCATAAATACATAAATTCGAGTTTTATGTGCCATGAATACACAAATTTGAGTTTTATGTGTTGCATGAACACAAATTTGAGTTTTTTGTTATCCATGAATACACAAATTTGAAATTTGTGTGTTCCAGAAATAAACAATTATGAGATTTGTGTGTTCAGGAATTCACAAAATTGGAACAAACAAAATCAAGTTTTGTGTATTTCAGGAATACATTAATTCGAGTTTTATGTGTTCCATGAATACACAAATTTGATTTTTATGTGTTCTATAAATACACAAATTTGATTTTTATGTGTTCCATGAATACACAAATTTGAGTTTTATGTGTTCCATGTATACACAAATATGAGATTTGTGTGTTCCAGGAATACACACGATTAGAACAAGCAAAATCAAGTTTTATGTATTTCAGGAATACATAAATTCGAGTTTTATGTGTTCCATGAATACACAAATTTGAGTTTTATGTGTTTCATGAATACACAAATCTGAGATTTATGTGTTCCAAGAATACATAATTATGAGTTTTGTGTGTCCCACGAATACACAGAATTGGTACAAACAAAATCAGGTTTTTTATATTACAGGAATATATAAATTCGAATTTTATGTGTTCCATGAATACACAAATCTGATATTTGTGAGTTCTAAGAATACAAAATTCTGAGATATGTGTTTCTAGGAATACACAGAATTGGAATAAACAAAATCAAGTTTTGTGTGACCTGGAACACACAAAACCCTAAAAAATAAACACACAAAAATAACAAAAAAGAGTTGGACAAAAAGATAATATATCAAGATAATTAATAACGAGGGAAAATATGGTATATGCGATTAATAAAGAGAAAAAAATAATTTTGTTAAGGAAGAGAATCATTTAGATCGATTTTATGACTTTGTGTGTTACAAGAATACATATATCTATATTTGTGTGTTATAGCAACACATAACCCGAAATTTCGATTTTAAAAATTGGAAAAAAAATTAGAAAAAGAAATTCAGAAAAAGAAAAAAATTTGAAAAAAAATATTCGGAAAAGAAAAATTTTAAAAATAAATAAAAAATAAAAAATCATATAAGGACAATAATGGAAGGTAAATATGACAATGTGTTTAATTAAGAATTAAGTTGATAATTTGTGAGTAAGTATGAAGTAATTTGCTCCTTATATTTTTTGGAAAGGAAAAGTGTGGAATTATAATTAATTGAGAATCATCCCGATTTTTAAAATATATCAACTAATGACTTATGTAAAAATATGTTGCAAATTATGACATTTTTAGGGGCGGTGCATGTCATATATGAACATTTTTATTTTTAAAAATTACTCCATTTTCTATCCCATTGTCATAATTTCTTCAATAATATAAATTAAATTCAAGAATGTCTTAATTTTTGTATTTTTTTTGGGTTTCGTTTAGCATAGAAAACCATACCGAACCGAACTTTTTCGGTTTTTTAAAAAGTTTATACCGAACCGAACGGTTTTGTCGGTTTTCAGTTTTTTTCGGTTTTTTGATTTGTTCGATTTTTCGGTTTTGTTTTGCTCACCCCTACTTTTATATACACCAAACACCCTTACCTAATCTATTATTTTTATTAAAGACTACAAATAAAATTTAATATGATATGTAATTTTTTCAAAAATTCCCACTATCTATTATACCTTATTGTTTTTACTATATATACTAAATTATTCACCTTACTTTTCAAACCCTGAAAATTTATCTTTCCTTTCTCCTCTTTCCTCTCTACTTTCCATTTCCACACCTCATGCGTATGATTTCACCATAACACTAATCCACTTCATTCACTAATAATCTTCAAATCCATGGCTTCCTTCTCTGCCTCAATATTTGCCTGAGGTTAAAACTCGTCAACAAGATTCGCAGATCTGAGCAGACATGAAGATCCCTGGTCCGCGTGTGTTTCACAGAAGGTCTATGATTTTGGTTGTAAAGCTACATGAAGAAGCAGCAACCATGGTGGCATTTTCGTGGCTTCAGCGTGCCCGTTGGCGAAGAAATATAATAGTATTAACACTTTAATTTCATGACACTTTTGTTCCCCTGATCCAATTATAAGCCTTATTAGACCATAATCAATTGGATTAAACTTTTACGATAACACTACACATTCAATATTTACATATGTGAGCCCATAATTATTAGATTTTCCCAACAACAACCACACAACATATTACAATAAATAAGATACGAAAGCGAACATTTACCTGCATTTGATTTCTTCCAACCGAATTTATCTAAACATCATAGAAATCCAACACAAACCATGTTAAAATTAAGCTGGGAGCATAAAATGAACGTTAAAGAATTTGGATAATGACACTCACCATTAAATATAAAGCTTACCTTAATTGTTCCAACTGCTTTAATGTCAGTCACAACCTGATTTTACAGTATCTATTTTGAGTTCCTTAAGTATCTATTTCATATTTTCTTGCTCGGATATTACTACTTTTTTACATTTATCTCCTTTAAATTATATGTTGATAATGTTTGAAAGAGTGCAGGGAGATATATTCGAACAATAAAATATGAAATAGATACTTAATGTAATATTGTAAAATCAAGATGTGGTAATGAGGTAACGAGGCTCATAATTTACTAACAAAGTAATAGTTTAACACGACATGACTGCAACACCTGTTGCATGCTAAGGAAATTAGGAAAAGACCCAACTCTTCAAAAATACCATTAGGATTGCACAGCCAAGATACATACAGATCTCAAAACTCAACTTCATTTGTTCACACATAATCATCACAACCACAAGGTCACCAAGACTAAGAAAACATAATATATGGACTCTATAGATGCAGAAAACATAAATCATATAGGTATTTTATTTAAACATTAAACCTTTAGTTCTACTGATGTACATATTATGCATCAAGATATAATTAAATAGAGGCTTGAATATGGTTATGATTAAATAAAAATCAAAAGAGTCCAACCACGCCATGGCTTAAAACCTGGCAAGAATCATCAAGTAGGTTCCCTCGCCATGTTATGGGATGATCGTCTCAATCCAATCATAAAAAAGCCCCGCAAAAAATAAATGTAAGAAATTTTACATCCTCAAAAGTAATCCCTCCAAACAGAACATGTATAATTCAAAATCAATGTAATGCAGTATTAGTACCCAAGGGTATTAACTTACTACAAAAGCATTATTAAAAAGAAAAAGGAAAATGGAAAACTTACATAAATATACCCTTTTACAGCAGCACGACTTTAAACATCTTGAGAAAGTTTCAATTGTCCATAAATTTGGTAAATCGTTGCACCAAGAGCAGTAAGATCTCAAAAGAAATACAATTTCATGTTAATTATACCATGAGTCCTTATATTATGTGAAATAACCAACAATTGGTCATTGAAATAACAAAATAAACCAAACACAAAGATAGGGTGAGGCCTAGAATAGACCTACTAATTATGAGTTGTAAAGTGCTAAGCGTTTTATTCATTCATTTGTTTTAAGGAGATCTTTATAGACTTCTTGATCATAATCCGCTAAAGATATATCATACAATTACAGACTTCTAGATTCTCTTGATCGTAATCCGCTAAATATATAAGATACGATAATCTAGCTTAATATAATGTACATGTGATGATTGACACTCAAAATGATCAATACTATAATCAATAAAAAGATCAGCATGTTGATGATAAAATTATATTTGTCATCAAGATCCATATCAAAAGCAAAAAACTGGATGTAAAACAATGAAACTAGAAACAAAAACTTGAAATTGATTGATCTTAAGAATAGGAGTTTAAGAATAAACATTCTTCACAGTGCAGTAGAGGACGTAACCATAGATAATACATAGATCAGTTTGGAGAGGTTATGTTTGGTAAGATAGTAATATGAGAGGAGGGTGATTAAAAAATTGAGAAGATTTTTTTTAATGACCTGAGAGGTAGGTTTTTTATCTATTTATGTCTGGCATACAATAAATGATATTTTTGGGAGACATAAGAAGGTTTTTTAGAAATGAAAGAAAAATTAAAAAATATACTGAATTTTTTAGAGTTTTAGAAATAGGTGATTAGTTTTCTATGCATGTCCTAAATTAATTTCAACTTTCACTTGTTTATTCTTTTTTAACCAAACTTTTAAATTGAACCTATCAACTAATCAAATTAATCAAGAATTTCGTAACTTAGGAATAATTTAAAACACGATAATAAAATTTTATTTAGTATCACTCCAAACTAATGGAATCATAAGTTAACAACTTTAAAGTAATATAACAACAAATCAATCTCAACAATTTATTCAAAGTCCCAACTAGGAGACAATGTATATTGCCATGCATATAGGCTTATTATATTACAAAACGTAAAGACACACGACACGAGTAAACTCCATATCGGAGGTCATAACAATACTAATAACGACCAATATCCGATATATGTTTAGGCTCTTTACCAGCAATAACGACGGGTACAACTGCGGGAACAATTAGTCCTCCTTTCGCAATATGGACAACATTTCATTTTTCCCATTAGCTTTCTAGCATGAGTAGCTCCGGAGAAGGAGAAATCTGAGACTTGGTTGCCTCCCAAATCTGCACCCTGCAAGCGTGCATAGGTTGGCATCATCATTGCAAAAACTAAGAGAAGTGCGAAGATTGCTATGGTTGCTTTGGCCATTCTTGAAAAATTAATTATATGCTTAGGTAAAGAGGAGAAAGAAGAAAGAAATCTAAGTTTTTATTGAATCCATGTTTGTGTTAAGGCTTTAAATAGAGATTGAACAAGTATAACATATTTTTATTTTAGAACTCGGCATGCAAACTATGACTATCCTATATCTTGGTGTACATTGAATTTTCCTCTCTATTCCGACAAAACAAATAAATTGAAGAAGAATTTTCCTCTCTATTAAATTAAACTACTTTTATGTCCTAAGTCCGAACATTATCTTTTATTTTTTGGGTTCGGGATGTCCTAACAATTAGTTAAAGGATAAAAGGTGACAATATACATTATGGAACATTCTTATATTAATTTTAGGTGTATATTTAATTAGCAAAAAGTATGAAAGATAGAGAAGAAAGTAGAATAATTGAGACAATGGAGTATGTAAACAAGGATAGTTTGGGGGGATAAAGATTAAAAAAAATGCAAGCTAGGTTTACTAACTTTTATAAGAATATGATTCAATAAATTATCATAAACGGAGATTAATATGAAATGGTCCACTTTATCATTAGGAAAGTCACCCCAAAAATCAAAAAATTAATGAAAACCTTATTTAGGATCCTAGACGGCGGAAGTTAGATAAACAATTTTTAGTCTAAACACAACAAAAGCTCCGCATCCAGATATAATTAATGAAAACTATTATTAAAAGTATTTAGAGATTAAGTAAATAGATGTTTTTAATCTTATTCAGGAAATTTTTATAAATAATATTTTACTCAAAGGTCTAAATCATATGTTGATTATGTTTGTCCCTAAAGGGGAATTTCCTGAAAGGAGTAGGGGACTAAAAAACCATTTCGAGCGTTGACTTGATTTATAAAATTATTTCAAAAGATTTGGCTAACTGTCGTCCCTTAGTGTGTGATAAATAATCAACACTCAAGGAAGGTAACTTCCCCTAAGTATACGGGTCGTTGACAAATAATAAAATTGATAAGTGTGGGGTTACCGTCTCCACATGGACTATCATGTTTACAATAATGTATTTTATAAAAGTAAAATAATATAAAGTTACTAAAAAATGACAATAAGATAAATAATATATTTGTTGGGTTTTGGATTAAAGGACTAAATTACAAATAAGATAAATATAACTAAAAAAAATAATTAAAATACTAAAGAAGAAGAAAGGGGATGAGAAATATGCTTAAGCCTCGTGGGTTATATTTCTAATCAACCTTTAACTCGTTATTTAGTATAAGGGCGAATTGAGTTGTTCACGTTAGTCGGGATTCAACGATCCTTCTAACTCCTATCCGTAGTTTAGAAGGTAACCTTCCCCAATTAGATACCCCTCTCGGGTGACCTTAGAAATGGTTTCCGATGGTTTTAAGTTCTAACCCTATTGACTACCTAGTTAGGCAAGACTTTTCGGTTCACCGCACACACTAGGCTCTTTATATACTATGAAATCCGACCCCCTCTCGGGTGTTAGCCAAAAGTATCAAACTGCCCAATACTTGATCAATGCATGAATTGGTAATAATCACAAATATATAATAAATTGAATAAAATAAACCTCAATTCAATTAAATATCAAAATATCCCCAATCTAATTAAGACAGAAAATAATCAATTAAGGTTCATACCCATTGCAAGCCTCAAGCATAGAAAGTTTAGTTCATAATAAAAAAAATTAAAATTAAAGAAAACTAATACCAAAATCATGTTTAAAAGTTAAAACAAAATAAAATTAACCCAAAGAACAACGAGAATCGGATGTTGGATGGTTGAGAATGGTGGAATTGGGTTGAAACCCTTATCATGTTCTTTTCTCCTTCTCCAAGACGTTTTGCTCCTTCGAATATTTGATTGCTTCTGATGTATAATGGATAAGGAGGCTTATATAATGACCTAAAATCATTTTGGGGCCAAATGGACTCACTTAAGTGAGCTACTAATGGCCCAACCCGTTTTTAAGTAGTGATGTCCAGGTTTGAGTCATAGTGCAAGCAAATGACATAACTTTTTCATCTCAACTCCGAATTGTCTTCCGTCATCTCTCACGCGACACCGACTTCAAGATTTTTTCAAATTCACATGAATCAGGTCCAAAGCTATTACCAATAATTCATGGTGACTGAAACAATATGACAATAATATCTCTCCAACAAATGCTCTAACTTTTCAAAGTGACTTTTACCTCCAATTACGCCTTGAATTGGGATTTAACTTTACTTTTTTACTTGTCATCATCATATTTATACCTTGTGTCAAACATGTATCTAAAATATACACACTTAACACACAATTAAGGCACAAAAACTCTATAAACAGATTTATGTCCAAACCAAGATTGAAATGTGAAACATATCAATTACTAGGGGAAAACAACTCACTTAGGCCCAATAAACTCCAAAAATAATTTCTCGTGCATAGATTAATCTATCAAAAAAGAGATATCACTAACCGTTTGCAAAAAATTATGAATGACACTACCAACTAATTTGGCATTTGTACACAATCGAAGTATCCATGATAATATTTTGATTTCTCAAGAAGTGTCTTTTTTCTCCGGAAGAAAAGAAAGAGTAATAAAAATTATGCTGCTGTGAAAGTAGATATGGCAAAGGCTTATGATCAAGTTCGATGAGATTATTTTACTATATGTACTATGACAACTTGGATTTGCAGGGAAATGGATAGAATGGATTCGTATTTGTAGTTTAAATATTACTTTTTCAACCAAGTTTAATGGTGATCTTTTACCTCAATTCAAACCATCTAGAGGATTTTGATAAGAAGATCCTTTATCACTATTCATGTTTAGTCTTATGAGAGAGGCGCTCATTACGCTTACTCAACAAAGGTGCGAGAAAGTACAATCAAACAAAAGAAGAAGGAGTCAACATGAGGAAATGGAGAATAATTGACTGAATTAAAATAACAAGAAACGGTTTGGCGCTAACTCATCTCCTTTTGCATATGATTCATTATTTTGTATATCCCTTAAAAAGTAGGAAGTACAGGCTTTCAAGGAAGTTTTGACTACATATTGTAAGTGTTCAGGTCAGAGAATTAATTTTAACAAATTGTCTATTTGCTTTAAGATGGTAACACCAAAAGATTTGGTGCGTATAACCACATCCACACACTACATGTTCAACAACAATAAAATTTTGGGAGGTACCTATGTAATGTATACCACTTTTCCATAAACGATTGAAGGTGGAAACACTTAAATGGACTAGAGAACGAGACTTTTCTAAGGCACAAGGGTGGAAACAAAAAATACAATCTGAAGGGGGTAAAAAGTAAATGTAAATGTTGTTTGATAGGCGATGGAGTCATATGATATGTCAATTTTTAAAATTCCTATAAAAATTTGTAAATATTTAACTAGTATGGTTACCAATATTTTGCGTGGTTACAAAGACATAAACAGGATTCACTGGGTGGTTTTGGAGAAATTAACATCTAGTAAATCTATTAGAGGACTTAGGTTTTGTGATTTTGAGAAAATGAATTCATCTATATTGGCAGCGCAGGTTTGTAAATTTGGAAGAGTCCAACGTCTTTGGTTTCTCAGATTTTTAAAAGGGTATATCACTCCAAAATATCTTTCAAGGAATGCACTATAAAACATTTATATCATGGTCATGGTCAAGTATTATGCATGGTAAATAATTTCTCCAGCGACATGGTCTATTCATGGTAGGATCAGGTGAGTCTATCAACATCTGGAAGGATAACTGGACAATGACAAGATTTGAATTAAAAAAAGCACCGGGTTGTGATATTACAAGAGTGTCAAATTTGAAGAATGGGGGCGACGAGTGAAATCACAGGTAACTGGATGAAATTATTCTGGAACCAGTCAAGTCATTGGTTGTCAAGATCAAGATCCTACAACCTCATGAAAACGATAAGTTTATCTGGCTAATAACAATGAACGTAATATACACGACAAAGTCAGGATACCACACTCAGGTTCATACATGTTGGAAAAGAAGGCCCAAACATCATCAACTCGACAAAATATCGATCATAGAGTTTGGAAGTCAATATGGAATAATAATGTACCCATGGAAAATTAATATTTCATGTGGAAAGCTTGCAACAAAGCCATTCCAACAACAAATAATCTTTGACAAAGCAAATGTTTTAAGTCACCATATTGTGATATTTGTGATGAAACAAAAGAAACAATAGAACATATGTTGTTAACTTGTCATGAAAATAAAATGGTCTAGACAGCAACAACATCCATGATTCAGATTTAAGAATTGGCTAAATACAAATTGACGGATAGACAATGAACTAACCATGAATTGATGGTAAAAATAAAAATAAATGATGAATTTATGGATGAATCACGAATAACTATACACACATAAAAAATGGAAACTCAGAAGGTTAAACTTTTAGATGGGATGTTAAAAACTGTACATTCATAGAAAAAGGTAGGATGGGAAAAAAGATTATGACATCTTATATTATGTTCACAATGTGGAGTATACGGAAAGAAAAAATGACACAGTGCCATGCACGAAAAAAGTTTAGTACCGATTATATTATTAAAAAATAGAGCATCAAATGACAGAGTTGTTCGGAGAAGACTGGGACATTCAAAGAAAACAACATGACAATAATTCGGGTGCAGGATAAACAAAATGCGACTACGTCCTGAACATAGATACGAAAGTTGAGTTTCTATGTGATACATACTTTATTAGCAGTTACAAACCGACATGGATAGCTTTCATTGAGAAGGACAATGTGAGTGGTGCCCAGTTGCATTTCAAAGAAGTTATTATTTGCAGGAATTCCAAAGAAGTAGAAGCCATATAGGTCCTTCAAGCAACACTAGAGGAAATGTCAAATGGTAATAGGCGTATGAGTATCAGTCAGATAACCTTGGATTAATCTGAGAGATAAATAGGTCATTAAAGGTCTCTTGGTAAGCATGCCAGGCAGTCTAGTCGATTAAGGAAATGGCTGAAAAGGGTCATCACATTACTTTCCAACATCCGAAAACAACTAACAATATGGTTAATCACTTAGACAAACTTACTAAAGGACAAATTCCACAATTAGTGAATTTCAGTGAAGAGATCCTAACCAATTTTTCAAAGATTAGAATTGGATAACTTTCTCATGTATAGGTAGATACTAATATATTAGATCGCTATATATAACCTAGTTGTATTTTCTTGCCCTTATATATATATATATATATATAAAATCTTTGAAAGAAAATATATATATATATATATATATATATATATATATATATATATATATATATATATATATAAACAAAGTGAGAGACAAAAGAAAAGAATCTTAACATACCTATTAAAAATGAATTGTGTAAAAATAAATAATGTATACTATGTCTGAGTTATTTAAGAGATATAATGATCAAAAGGTCTAAGTTTTAAAGATATTTTAACTTTAGAATCCATTTAAAATATGATTTTTACTTTTAACTTTATTATTACTTTTTCTAAACAAACAATCAACTTATATAAGAAATGTATAATTGTGCTTATTGGGAATAAATATTGGATAATTTTTTTCATTCCGATCCAAAGATTCTAAATGTATAATAAATTTTTATATTCCAATTTTCGATTAAAAGAAAATTGGATCAAAAATAGAATTACATATAGAAAATTCAAAACTTTCGATTTTTATTTCTTGTGATTATCATTTTGAATATTGATTGAAAAGTTATCAAAAATAATATTTAGATTAAATACATTATTTGTCGTATGTATTCTATCGTGATTATCAACTTACCCCCCAAACGTTGTAAAAGATCACATTACCTTATGTACTTTAATTTCGTGACTTGTTGCCCCAACTAACCACTTTCTTTCAAAACCGTCTTTAATTTTGCAACTTGTTACCAGATATACTTTATTTTTCTAACTCCTTACCCCTTATATTATGATTTTATAACTCGTTACCCCAACTGATGGCTCACTTAACAACGGATTTGGATGAAAATCGTTAGTGAGGAGCAATGAGCGCAAAACTAAAGTGTAAAGGGGGAGGTAATGAGACTTTTTATAACATTTGGGCGATAAGTTGACAATCGTGATATAGTTAAGGGAGAAATAGCATAGTTACTCTTACATATATACATACACACATTAATATGATTTATATACAATATATAACCTAAAATCAAAAATTGAATTTTGAATCTTACGGATGCAGGGTGGAAACGGTATTGTTGTTTTCATGTTATAGTTTTTTTGTTAGGTAAACGATTGTATTAATCAAAATCACTTGTACACTCTACGTTAAGGGTGTGCACGAGTCAACCTGGTTTAAAAATGCGCAACCTGTAAATGACCTGTACTTGTGAATATTGAAAAATTAGACCCACACCCACCACTACATAATAAAAACCATTGAGATACGTATATGTTGGTTCTCGGGTGCATTGCAGGTTACTTGGGCTGATAAACACGTCAAATTTGTATCCAGGGTCATTAAACGGGTCAATTTTTATTCGCAAATGAAAGTTGTACAAAAAATACAATATTGATGTCTTTACTTATGTGATAGATTAGTCTTGTTACGAGAAATCATTTTGGGGGTATTTAGTGCTTATTTTAAGGGTTTTTTCCCTATATATTGATGTTTTACACTTTATTCTCTAGCTTCGGCGTTTATGTAATTTCTAGAGATTTTGTGCGTAATTTGTGTGTTAAATGTGAAAATCTTAGGTACTTGGATGTTAGGATACTTGGAAATGATGATAAGAAGTTAATTAAGTGATATTACCCCTTAGGTATGGAGAAAAGGGAAGATTCGACCATTTTTAGAACGTAAAAGCTTGTGCCGCCCATATTTAAAAAGTGGATTGTTTAAGGTGCCACACAAGATTGAAAAGGATTCTAGAGGAACCCCCACACACACACATACACATACACACACACACACACACACACACACACACACACACACACACACACACACATATATATATATATATATATATATATATATATATATATATATATATATATATATATATATTTATTTATTTGAAGTCTGAAACGCGTAGAATTCGACGGTTCGCGTTTCAGAGCTGAAATGAAGAAGTTATGTTAATTGTTGTTGTCGTGGTTTGAACTAGTCTCTTCTTTAGTAAAACATTTTTTAGTTGGATTAGGTCACCTAAAAGAGGACCACAACCCATAATACGTGAGGGAACTTATAAATATCATAAATTAACATTATAAAAGAGTCCATGATCATATTAACACTAGAGAAAAACGCCTGGAGCAAGAGAGAAGAAGATAAGAAGAGAAGAAATAGCTGGGAAGTTGTTCATGCCATTCTAACCCTTCCATTATTTTTTATCCAGCAAATAGTTGAGTATTCTTATTATGTTTTATCTTTTGAACATGAATATGATATTCTTAATAACTATCTTTTACTATTTAAGTATGAACTAATTCTATTTAGCTTGAGAACAACATTTAGGTATGAACCCTAGACTTATTCTTATGTGTTTATTGAATTCAGGAGAGTTCCCTTAAATAATTATGTTTGTGATTGCTCTGCATTATGTATTTGCCTTATTTTTATAGTCCTTGTTATGCAAAATTATAAAGCTTCCACTATAGTAATTAGGACGGTCACCTTGACGGGACGGGACGAGGGGGGTTAATTATTTAAAACGATACATAGTCGTCTAGTGTATAGTAGTGATCATGGCGGGCTTGCCTAACTAGATTTTTAATAGGGTTAGATATAACCACCGATCATTTCCTAAGGTCCCTCAACCCAAGTACCCTAGTAGTGTTGAGGTTTCTCCCTAAGCTACCCTAACGGGGATTAGGAGAAATTCAGAATCCCGACTATTGCATATTTACACAATTCTCCCTTAAACAACAAAATGTAAGACCAAGTCTAGTGAGGATTACTTGCGAGTTCTAGATCTATAATGTCATTCTTTCTCATTTGTATAATTAGTTGTCTTTAGTTTGAGTCTTAATTAATTAATAGTAGTTTTATTTGAGTCTTAAACCCAAAACTAAACAAATATCTTTTATCTTTCATGTATCATTTTAGAATCTCTATCTAGTACACTTTATAAGAACACTATCTTTAAATAAACTTTCGTAGGATTGAGAACAAACATAACCTACTTAGTATTACTTGCAAATGATCCATGCACTTGTGGAAAGTTTATCTCTGTTCTCTAGAGGTGTGTGCACTTTTCTATCATTATTTTATCACACCTTCAGAGACAACAATAATATAGGGTCTCCATCTACACTCAAATAATCTTCGATTTTAGAATCTATATATAACTTGAGATTTTAGAAAACATACCTTAATTCTTAGCAAAATAGAGATAATATTATAATAGTATACACAATTAGACTTATTAGATGAAATTTTATTAAAATATTGGCGGATTTTGATAGGTAAGGAAGAAAAATAAACATATTGGGAGATAAACATGATCCCGATGATTTTTTAAAAGTCAACTAATCAATATGAATTACTCTAGATTTTTATATTAAAATGATAATCTAGTCATACAGGTTTGTGGGTTTCAGTTTTAAAACCTGCAACCCAAAAAATATGTATATTTTTAAAACTGAAACCACATTTTACCCAATAAAACGATAATTCGTTTAGTTTCAAGTTAGTCTAGGTGGGTTGGTCGGATTGGTAGGGTTTTTGACATAATGTACAACTTTACTAAACTTAAGAATTTTATTACTCTAACCAATAGCATAGAGTATTCCTTGCAATTCTAAATCCTAATCATAATTAATGAACATCTAAGATAAGCTCACTATCATTCAAAAATGATAGATTAGGATACAAGGAATAGAATATGCGATACAAGTCTTAGCTTCTTTGAGTACGACTTGATGTGAGGGAACCACACCCTCGAAAGCTAGTTTATTCCCCATTATCCAAATAAAGTAGATTGTTATTGCAGGGGCTAATTGTCTCGCCTTCTTCCTCTAAGTTTTCCATATGTTCATCTTTTTAAGCAATTTAAGGGAGCTCAAAAGGGTACTCATTTCTGCCGTAATACCAATCCACCTTTGAACCTGCCTCCAAACCACTATTAAATTATCACATTGAAAAAATTGCAAGTTCATCTCGAAATCACCCAAACAAATCCCAAAAATCGGATTTATTTACATGTACTTCATATGATCTTTTGTTCAAAATTTTTACTCGATGACAATCCACACAATTACCATATGTTTAGGGGTTACACATAGGTCCCAAACTAGGTTTGTGAAAGTCCTAGGTGGCACTCGACAGTGAAAAAATTCATAAGGTGGTTGATTTAACACAAAATAGGCTTCACAGGTCATAAACTACCATGCAAGCAACCTTTGGTCACCTATTTGACCTAATACCTATGCCATTTGATGTGTAATTCTACTAGAGCTAAACGTCATAGTCTTATTTTCACTTATGAACCCATGCAAGTGGTGTTGGGGTTCGTCACACACCCCGATCTCCATATGAACATTCTTAGACTGCGACAGGGGTTGGCGCCCATGTGTGTACAACCTTTCTCCACTATGTGTCATGTTATTGATGTCATTTATTGACAAGTATGAGCTCATGTTCCCATGTATACGATAATTGATTATGTATAAGGGTAGTTTTTGCACCAATTAGGAACTTATTTTCCCAAATCACTTATATAAAATATTTTCACCTACCTGAACTCCAAGAGAAGTATTAATTTCTTCTTTAGAATTCCACAGTTCCTTCATCTACAGCTAGTCCGCTTTAGCCACATTCTAATACCATATGCAAATATCTTTCAGATATTTGTTATGTACCCATTTAATCCATAATGAGTCCTTCTTGCCTATTATTTGCATAAGAATTGCCTTGTTCCACATACCCAAATCTTTCAATACAAGTCCCCCTTCAATCTTAGGTGATAGTTTTTTCTTCTATTAATTATGAAGACTTACTATTGCATATAAAACCATCAGCATATACTTTACATTTGAAACATAACTGATAAAGCGTGAAACACCCAAACAATAGAAATATACAAATGGTGGAACTCTTATGCTTCTTGTGAAATTCTTGAACTGGATTCGTATTCAGCCAAGCTTATTATCTAAAATTAGACAAAGGTTAGGACCCTAAGAAGGCGTGCCTCCCTATGTACTACGAAGGTCAAGTCATTATTGGGGCCGAGGAGCAAGAAAAATATATATGATTTAGGTCCGACTATAATATGATGTGTGTAATAGTGTAAGTCATACCTCTTTAAGTGCATGACATGAATATTTATAGATAAGAAGACCCCAATATACTTAGTTTGGCTTTTATTGTATCCCACGAAAAGGTGCTCAGGACACTGAGTCCTCAGGTAACAAAGCTCTTTCGTCCTTGCTTTGAGACTCTTCTAGACTCGGTCGTGATACATGTGAGGTTAATGCACAGATGTCACGCTCGGTGTACCATGATCGGCCCTATCAATACCCCTTAGATCTTAGAGGGCGGTCCCGATGATTCTCTAGAGTCCTAATGAAATAGTTCATCCATCCCTAACTATGATCTCGGGTGTGGCAGTTATAAAATAGTTGCTAACGAGACACATGGTACCTTGGAATTGGTGAGCAGATATGGTTTTTGCGGTCCTCTCGATAAGATGCGTGCACCGCCAAATGAGATTTGAGGCGTCATGCCATTATTACATCTAGAAGACAAAATATTGTTTGTTTTCCTATTATACAAAGCACTCTTATCATTGGTCGCCACTCGCGTCTATCGCTTTCCTTCAAAACAATTTACTTTTCACATATCTTTTTCCTCTTTTTCCTTTGGAAATGTCATAATCATCTGGCACAAAACGTCAACTCGATATGAGGGAATCAGAGGATCGTAATATCGACACTCTTCCTCCTAGGGCGCCTTCTCTAGAAGGGCACAATGTTGGTGTCAGTGCTACTTTGAGGGAAAGGAGACAGAAACTCTCTCAACATGCTTCTTCTGACTCAAGGACCTTAACTCGCACAAAGGGTGTTGCAGTATGAAATTGACCATGCATGAATTATTTAAATAACTATTATTATTTTTAGCTTTATAGTTAATTTTATTGTGTTAATTTTTAGACTTAATTGCTCAAAAGGTAAAAAGCATATTCTGTAAGACTCAAAAAGTCCAGATTTTGAACAATAGATAAGTTATCTTTGTGTTTTGGATAGTTTACAAATTTTTTGGATGAGTCATGTATTTTTTTTAATGGGTCAAGCGTATTTATCAGTGAGGTACATATGTGGACGTTATTAGGCAATAATTTTTCTACATAAACTTTTTTGTTCAAGTACCCTAATTTGTATTAGTTAAGTTTAATTCTATATCTATAGTAGTCTTATTAATCAAGGTATTAACGAAAACGAATTTAAAAAAATATAATATTTAGGTAATTTTAATTATAATTTAGTAGTTTGATTAGTTAAGATTTTAAAGTAATTTTGAAAAATATAATATTTAGAATTTTTATTTACCGTGTTTACATTTTTGTACTTATTAAATACATGTTTTAATTATTATGAATGAAAATACATACTTTGATTAATTATGAATAAAAACTGAAAGTTTCTTTTATTGGTACTAGTGGTATTCTTATAGTTTCTTTTAGTATTTTCGTGTGGATTTGGATCCTCTCATAATTAGTTTATATACTAACTATCCTAACTATTATATTTATGTATAATTAGTTTTTTAATCTAGTTTTTCTTCTTTCTTTCTATTTTTAATCCTCCATATTTATGTATAAATGATTGGTAAATCAATTAAAAGATTATAATAAAAGTTTTATTTTAGTAGGAAGCATTTTGGAGGGAGTTTATTATTAATTTGAAAAATTAATTATAGATAAATATAATAAAATATAATTATTTTAATTGTGATTGGTTGTTAGGATAGTTAGTATAAAAAGCTAGTTAGGAGAGGATCCAAGTCTTTTTCGTGTTTGTGTCGAGGATGTATTCGTTTCAATTATTCAATGCATCATCTTTTAGATATTTAGTAATTATAGTATTAACGTAAAAAGTATTTTGTTTGAAAATATTGACTGAAAAAGTCATAAAAGTCTTTTTTTTTCTTTTTTTTGTTGGGTAATGGAAGTCATAAAGTCTTTAATTATGATAATTCATATCCAGTATTACCATATGAGTTTCATTATCACCATTCAGCAGCATGACACCTAATTTGGACGAGAGAAACAAATTTTCTGTAAGGTTGAAATTAGCTGTATATATTACATTAAATATTCAACAAATCTAGATTGATTTGATAGAAAGTCAATATCTCATGCGGTCAAAAGAAATAAAGATGCCAAGGGCAGGTTAGGAACTTCAACAATAAATTTTCTTCTAGCTTATGAATGCATGACTCATTTTGGTTGTCCATGTTCCAATTGCTTTGCAAAAACATTTTGATAGTTGACTTTCTGAATAGCCGACCAAAAGAAAAAAAGACTTTCCGGATAAAAAGTGATTGATTAATTGCTTATTCATTTCGTAAGCTTCATGAGATTGTGTGAATCTAGAAAAATAATTATGCTCCGTCCAAAAAAAAAAAAAAAAAAATAATAATTATGCTTTAAATTTTGATATATAATTTGGGCCATCAAATTGTTAAACCATATGATCAATCACTATATATAATATGTAATAAGATTAATCTGAGTATTCCAATGGTCAGATTTTTTTAAGATCTTTTTATGGATAATAAAATATTTTATTGCATGAAAAATAAAAAATTATAAGTGACAAGATAATCATGATCTAGTTGTCCAAAAAAAATATCATGATCCAGAAATATAAAATATATAAACTGAAAATCTAATTTTGTAAAATCGATAATTGGTATAATAGTTAGACTACCCCGCAATGATCAAGAAGATCTGAGATCAAATTTTTTTAGAATCAAAATAATTCTAAATTTAAAGTGGCTCTCATATATACTATTCAAAAAAAAAAAAATCTGCTTTTGCTTTTTATGACCCTCAGTTGTATAAATAACTCTGTATAAATAACTCTATCAAACAATTACTCTCATTAAAATAGTTGTAGAAACAACTACAAGAATTAATCATCTAAACAAATGGATGACATAAATAAAAGTTACTCTAAACAACATCTAAAATTTTTTGTGATGAAAATCACAAATTTTCCATCAAACTTGACAATAAAGTAGGTTTTGATTTCAAAGTTCAAGAATAAATACTAATGGCGTTTCATCGTAAAAGACTATCTTTAACGACGACATGTTGTTATTAAAGATGAAATTCTACCATAAGCAACAAAATAACATATCATTAAAGACGATACACGTAGTCCCTAACGACAAATAGTGTAGCAGTGTAACTCCTCCACATAATCCTGAATGTAACCCTGACTATACTAAACAACCATGTCAAATTATGTTATTATGGTAGACTAACGATATATATCAACCAAATTCATAACACCAATATACCACACATGATGTCATGATTTGATTGAAAGTAAATTGTCAATTAAATCGAAAAAATAAATAAATTAACGATTTACTTCTATTCAAATCACATCACGTCATTGATGTTATATTGGGTATATGATATTAGATTGTAATTCCTCCGTCCACTTTTATTTGTTCTACTTTTTGTGCCACACAAAGATTAAAAAAGATATTAATTACATTATTTCTTTAATATATTACCCCTATTCATCAAGTATAAAGTTATTTATTATATCTTTGTTTTTATTTAATTATTTAATTAAAAGTAATATTGGAAAAATTTAAAAAAAAATTAATAATATATAAAAGAACAAATATTGTTCGACATCTTTTTTTTAAATAAGAACAAATAAAAATGGGTTACGAGAGTATATATTTTACTAATTTTGGAAATACCAGTGTCCAATTAATATCAAGAGTTTAGTGGAAGTAAACATTAATTGCATGGGGTTTGTGTAATAGCTCATGCTGAGGTTATTCATATGTCATAGTAATAGTATTCAAAATATTATAGCAGCCGCCTAAAGTTATTCCTTATGGTCTAGATTTTATTATTGCCGTGCACGTTTTGCCGTAAAAGGAGATGAATCTTTGGACCTTTTATATCTTGATGGAAGAAAACATTAAATTTTTTAAAATATAAACCAAGTTGACAATTAATTATGAATATTCATGCACATTCTATTGTTCGGGGGTAGATGCGCTAATAAGACCAACTGTTTCTCATAATGACTAGTTGTACTTTAATTCATTATAGGCTAAATACACAATTACTAGGATTGATCCCTTGTAAACAATTATTATCTTGTCTTGTTATAGATTACTCCCTTCATTCATTTTTATTTGTCTTATTTTATGTAGAGTAATGATATATGTCACCCCTTTTCATGTCACTCTTTTATCACCCTTCTATATATATGTATTGATTTCCTTGAATAAAAGATAGAGAAAAATTAAATAGGATAGAGAAATCAATTCATTGGTCCATGTAGGCATACACATAGGAGGTGATAAAAGGGTGATACAAAAAGGGTGACAAATATCATTACTCTTTTATGTAACACAAAAATTAAAAAGTATTTTAAATACATATTTTCTTTACCATTTTTATTTATTAAGTATAAGGTAATGTATTACACCGTTTTTTAATTAATTAATTAAGATTAGAAAAATAAAAGAAAAAAATGTTTTGATAATATAAAAAACAAATATTTTTAGACAACTTTTCTAAAAAATAAAGATAGACAAAAAAAATTATATATTATAAAATTGAAGTTAAAAGAGTTATGGCCTAAAATGATTGTGGTAGTAAGTTTTTGTTGGAAACCTCCTTATTTTTTGTTGAATCCACAATCACTATTAATACGATTACATATTAGTCCAATTTATAATATCCTTCATATCAATTTTTAAATATGATTGAATTAAAAATTTAAAAAATTACAGTATATATGTTTGATTAAAATGACCAATCATTGATTGTTATGCAAAGCAAAATCCCTTTTTGTCTTCTATTTTTGTAGACGATTTATTGTTTACCAAGGTTTTGACTAACCAGATTAATTTGTTGCAGGGCACAATGAATAAGTTCTTTCAGGATGCGAGACAATATATTGGTGTCGATAAATCTCTCAACTATTTCTTAAAGAATGTAGATAAAGGTTGGTAGCATAAGTACTACCGAGGAGTGGTTTTGTTCGCAAAAGGAGTTGGACAAATATCTTGGAGTCCCGAGCCTGTTGGGGAGGTGACTTTAGGGGTTATATAGGGACCTGGTTAATGGGATACATAAACAACTATTGGGATAATTAAAAAGGTCAAAGTCTATCACTAGTTGGGCACGCCATAGCAAATCTGCACTCAACACCATATATGTCGTTTTACGTCATGCAACCAGATGAATTACCTCAACACGTTGCACGAAAATATATAAGATACAAAGGGATTATATACGAGATCTTCTACGGACCAAAATAAATTTCACTGGATAACTTGGGGGTTTATGTAAGACGAAAAAGGAAGGTGGTTGGGACATCGAGAGACAAAGGAAATGTACAAGGCGCTACTTGGAAAGTTGGGATGGTTTATTCACACTGATAAGGCGCTTTGGACATGGTCTTTCAGACAAAGGTAATTTAGAAATGGGATCCTACATCACAAAATAAAGACGATTATTTGTTAGGTATAAAGAACCATTGAGAAAGGTATTCTCGTAGTTAAATGGGGATACTAATGAATAACTCTGTACAAAAAGAGAATAGCCTTTTGTTGTACATATGGTTAGGGAGGAAGCATTATTAGAGTCGGATTTATGTCATGTTAAAGAGGAAGAGTTAGATTACATGGTGGATGACTATACATAAAAAGGATGGATCTTGGAATCGGGTGTTATTCCAACACTTCTTGTTAGATGGGAAGCTTCTTCAAATTATGTATATTCGGGTGGAGCAAATTAGAGACAACATATTTGTCTTTCATCGCAACATGAGGCGAATAAATCTACTTGGTTACGTCAGCTTCCATTAGCTATAGGTTATCAAGTTTGGATGTAAACCTGGAAGCGGAACGGTATATAAATGATGAGTTGAGATATTATCGACATACAAGTTCACGATATAATATATATAGTGAGATATATCGCGAGTAAAAGAGAAAACTAGGGGGCCAAGGCAGCCACCACCACCAAAACAAGTCGGTACAAGTGTAAAAGGCCTGTTGAGGAGGCAGGCGCCTGAGCTAGCTGAAGATATATCTAGTCTAGTTTTCAGTTTATCTAATCACGAGGTTAGAAACTATTGCAATGGTACTTGGGGAGGATCGTATAGGGGGTACTTGTATATGAATTCGTCCACACTCATCAACTACTAGTGCGAGGGGACATATGAAACAACTAGTGCACCAGTAAACAAGGGCAATGATCATGGGAGCTGTTGATTAAGACAGTTATTTGGTAGCTAATTTTGCAGGTTTTGAGGTCTTGTTTACTAAGTGGTGGTGTAAAAACTTAACAAATACGAGTCACTTATTAGGTATCCCTTGAAATATAATCTTTGCGACAATTATTTGGACGATATGTTCAGCTCAAAATGATTGCATATCTAGAAAGCGTCACTACCGAATGTGACAGGCTTAATAGGTAAGGCCAAATGTCAAGCAAAGGATTTTATCTGATCTTAGGATGAAGTACCTAATGGGAGGATGAAACAACACAACCAGGTGGATTTGGTTAAGGGTATCAACCCCAAGTAGGGGATGAATTTTGTTTGTATATAGCCTATTTTCTCGGGGTTTTAATGTGAAAAATCCTTAGGCGATTAATTTCTAACTAGGTGTTTTAGGATATCTCACCTTTCATGCATCACTTCGTCAAAATACTTGTGAAAAGTTAGATTTTATCCTTCACTTTTGAACTTCTTAGCTTTCATTTTATCTTA
Organism: Nemophila menziesii; assembly: GCA_029959085.1. Classification (NCBI taxonomy): domain Eukaryota; kingdom Viridiplantae; phylum Streptophyta; class Magnoliopsida; order Boraginales; family Hydrophyllaceae; genus Nemophila; species Nemophila menziesii. The sequence goes on along the minus strand of JARWIR010000007.1, from coordinate 23,254,091 downwards.
TACTTATTGAAGTCATAACTTCCTATGTGTTGCATTTTGACTCTTGAGATCAACTATAGTCTTGCTCAAAACAATTTATAAACACTTCCTATGCTTTCATTTTTCTCTTTTGAGTCTCATAACATAAACATTTTTCAAATATTTGAGACAATTCTTTTATCTAATTAGACCACCATAACTATGTTCATATTGAGAATTGGCTTTTCCTTTGAACTGCAAATAGTCTTAGAAAGTTATTTCTAACAACTTTTGTGTTATACACTTTATATTTGAGCATCAAAGCAAAATGTCAATATTTGTTTTGGTGGCAAAAGAAATAGTGTAATTCGACAACCTTGCACCTCCTAGATCAGGATGCTGATCGAAACGAGAATCCATTTAAGCAAGATAAATGGATGACATTTTACTAAAAAAGATATCGTATTATATGGTTCATAAATTATAACCGTCGAACCAGAGCTGCCAGATGGAAAATAGTTGTTGGGGAACAAAACAGGTGCATGATTTATGCAAAGTGACATTTCCATGTTTTATCAAAAGATGCATCAACTTAATAGAGTTGTTCGACCTTACTTGTCTATATATATATATATATATATATATATATATATATATATATATATATATATATATATATATATATATATATATATATATATATATATATATAGCTTGTGTGCATCATACAACTCACCTCTTGAAACTCCAACTGATCATCTTACTATCCAACACTCCAAGAAAGAATTCACAAGCTTAATTATTCATTTCACATCTTAAAATCAAGATTGTTGTATTAATTGTTATCTTTACTCATTAGGAGTAACTATTCACTATATTTGTACTTACACTTTCATAAGAATCAATATATTTAGCTCTAGATCTAGATTAGAACTGAAGATTTAAGAGAAGAGTAGTGTGGATCAAGCTCAAGCTTGAGTTCAAGGAGAAGACTTCTCAACAGAAGTAGTTTACTTGTATATGTGATTACACAAGTGGATTGTACTAATTCATTAAATTTCAAGGTGTGACTTAACCAAATAAATGTCTCATTATCGGGTTGTGAGATAACCGTTAAAAGTATCAGGTTTGTAGGTTATGGTTTATCTCTGAAAAATCTCTTTCTAATGTATTATATCTCACCCTTAGGAAAATCAAGGATCTTAGTGGGGAAGCTTGAAAATCCTAAGGGGAAGACCCTAGGAAGTGGGTGTAGGAAAACCAAACCACTTCATATGATTGTATATCTTCTTCCCCTTATCAATTTACTTATCGCTTACATTATGTGTATTTACTTTCTTATTAAACCTAGCATAGTTCATGTTTAAACCCTTAGCGTTTGATAGAAAGAATTAGTTAACCTTTATCACACTTAGGTGCTTAACTTTTTGAACTTAGAAGTTTATCTTAACTAAAATTACTTATTTTTTCCTTATCTCCTTAGGCAGACAATCCATTAGTAGTATTTATCTTAATTTTAGCTTCATCATCATTTACATATCTTGAATCAAGTCTTAGGATTCTGTTATCCTTAGCTAACTCTTTAGTTCTCCTATCACTTAGCTTATACATTTACAAACTCTTAAGAACATCCTTAAAATCCTATCTTAGAGTTTGGATTATAGGTCGGTTAACCTTAGTTAAGGAGTAATTATCTTATAATAAGGCATAATTAGATTAGGAGTCCTATTCACCCCCATCTAGGATGAATTAGTGGTATCAGAGCCTAACTCCACGTGAATAGATTAACCATTAATAGAGTTATATATCTTTTAATATTATCATTCCAAATGATAGTGATTTTCCTCCACTGTTTAAAGGTGAATATTATTCTCTTGGATATATAGAATGGAGGAATATATAAAAGCCAAAGATCCCGATGTTTGGAGAATCATTTGAAGAACCATTTATACCATACAAAGTAGTCCTAAATCAAGAAGGAGTCGAAATAACAACCTAAGAAGTTTAACATCGCTTTGAATAAACCGAAGAGGAGATGTGTAAGCTTACACAAGATGCTAAAGTCGTGTATATTTTGATATGCGGTTTATCCAAATAATAATACAAAAAATTTGATATGTGCGGTTCGACTCATGAAATTTGGGAACACCTTAAAATACCTCTATGGGATTATAACCACCAATGAAATTGAAATAAAAAATGGTGATCTCACTCTTAGTGAGTTAATGGCTAGTCATGACATAAACGATGCATATAACTAGAAAAATCTCAATAATTTTTTTAAGAAAGACTAAAGCTTATTGAGATACATTATATGTTTTTCTATATATAGGTATTTTTTTATTTGTTTCTTAATTCGTGCCTATTATTGTTTTTTTTTTGCTGGTGTATTTGCTTCTTTAAATACTAGTTTTAGGTTTAGTAATATTTATAAAGAGTAATGATATATACCACCCAAATACCACCCAGTGACGTGGCATGAATTGGTTGGTTATAAATTATCAATCTATTTATTTTCTTGATTTGATTAAAGATTTTTTACCAACCAATTCACGTCACGTCATTAAGTAGTATTTGGGTGGTATGTACCATTACTCATTTATAAAACATGTGGTGTAGAAAGGATAAACATTTATAACTTCTAGGACCTTATTGCAAATTTCCTTTTTCTGTCTTCTCCAAACAGGATCATGTTTCTTAACCAAACAACATGTTGTTTTTGTCTATCTTCTTAGATGCGCCCTTTTCTATTTATACCCATTTCCAACTCCTCTTTAACCCTAAAAATGAGTTTCTCCTCTTCATTCACTCATTTCATTTTCTAAAAATCAACACCTCCAAACCACTATCTATCCTTTTCTTTCCTCACTCATGGAACCTAAAGGTAAAGAAAAGGCTTCAATAGTATTCTCATCCTCAAATACTTATTGGACTTCCAAAAATACCAAGATAAAACTTAAAAAGGTTAAAGAAAAGAAATAGAGTATGAATTCATATTGTAAGAATAAGTAGTAGAATAATATTTTCTTGATGAATGACCAACCAAAAGAAGAATTTGAGGAAAGGCACAAATTCCTTCTCAGAAGATCCATTGTTCAACTACCTCTTAGAGTTAAGCTTAATTTGTTAAATCATCCTCCATTTAATCTATATGAACTCTTTCAGTTTCAATATCTCATTTAGTTTCCTTTACTTGAAGATTTGTTTCATTCCTCCTTAGTTAGTACATTCTACAACAATGCTTAAACTTTTGATAAAAAAAATGATCTTTATCCACTAAGGTTACCATCTCTATTAATTCTATTACTTTTCAAAAGATTTTGGTTTTAACTATAATAAATTGGAAAGTTTTATTCTCAATGGTTGGAATATGGAAAAAGAACCAAATAATGTTATTCTAAAAAATGAAACTGAAATTCTTATGTCCTAAAAAATGATTTAATAACATATTCAACCATGGAACTCTTGCATTTTCACTCTCGATATTCGTATTGCTCATAAATTTGTAAATCATTTTCTTCTCGGGAAAGAAACTAAGGATGGAATAATTACAGCATATGAAGCCATTCTCTTGTATCATCTTTACTCCAAATAATCTATAAATTTTAGAAAAATATTCATTAGAAGTATTATTTATAGGGCTCATTTTGCTTCTACACTTCTATATGGAATCGATCTTAGCTATATATTAGTCAAACTTGAAAAAAAATTGATTCGTTCCCTAACTATCTCAGTTTCGAGCCTTCTTGGAGAGTTGATATATGTTTCATCAAAACTATGAATATTTTTGTTTACAATGTTGAGTATACGTTTGGTGTGAGGAAATTATGCCAAATTCTCGTATCAAGTTGGAGATATTTTTAAGGCCAAGGTTCCTTCAATTCTCCCTTGTGTGATTTCACTTTTTCTTTATCTAATACATGCTCAAAAAGTTGATTCCAGACAAAAGTTTTGATTTTTTTTCACTGCTTATCTATACTTACATGGTTCAACCAATTTCTTGAACTGAGAGTGGTTTCTAATCTCTTCAACTGTAAAAGGAACTAACTTTCCTCTAACTGGAATACGACCTTCACTATCTCCGCTAAAGATGCCTAAATAGAACTCAGAAACTAACTCCATACATAAACTTGAACATCTCACCATAAATGTAGTCCAACCCAATCTCTCTCCCATATCTAGAAATCTCTTGCAATCACCTTCTCCAACTTCCTTTTCAAATTTCCTCTCATGAGCAAAAGCCAAGTCCGGTAAATGTGTTTTTCCGGAAGCTAACAAGGCCTTTGAAACTTCATTCATCCCGGGCATATGAAACTCGATTTGTAGAGGTTCCGGTGACTTTTCCTTGAAAGTTGTAATCTTTTTACTCTTTGCCGGCTTTACTCTACAATCTTGACCTGTTTTACCCTTTTTCTTTGTATTGGAACTTGAAATTTTCTCAACAGTTTTCTTCTCAATAGTACCCACTACCTTACTTTGATTTTTCTTCCTCTCCCTAGCAGTAGATAATTTTTATGTTCTTTTCGTCATCTCAATTGACCTCCAACTCAAAGCTTTGAACACTCTTGAAATTTTTACCCCTTGATTTTGTATTGAACATGTGTTGTTTGGGTTAGGAATGGTGTAAAGATGATGATTCTCTATGTGGGTAGGATGAAATCTTGCTTGTTTGGTATGGGTTTAAGAAATTGTTGGATAAGATTTGGAAATTTTGGTTTTTGATTCTCGGATTCTAGGTATTTTGATTTGTTTTGGGTGGTTGAATCTTCTGTATAATGATGTGGGAAAGGAATTGAATGTGACTTTATGGTGATTGGGGAGTGTTTTGATGTGTAGTGAAGGTTTGTAGAATCTTTAATGGAGTTGGGAAAGCTTTGGGGAAGAAAGAGAGGCTTAAGGTTTTGATTTTCGTAGGTATAACTAACCTCCCTTTTATCTTCTTCTTCTGGGGGCGCCGTGCGGTGCACCACGGATGAGGTGCGGTGTACTGCAGGTATCTTCTTGTTCAACCCCTGTGGCACGGTCTTGACGATACGCTTTAGGCATGGGGGTCTCCTAATGGACCCTGAATTCACAAACCGTTGTCATGGTTTTTGGGTTGGTGCAGTGTACTGCGGCACCCTTACAGTATACCATAGGTACTTTCTATTCTGTACCGTGTCACGGTCTAGCGCGAGTGACGACACGGCTTGGTTCGTGAGCCTCGACACTGAACCGGATTTTCTGAACCGCGGTGACAATTTTCTTCGTGTGGGGCACCGCGGCACCCGTGCGGTATACCACGTGAATGCCTGGATGACACCTTTGCTTCGCATATACCTAAATTCCTCTGCCGTTGTGATGCTTTTTGCGATGCGGTGCACCACAGTGATGGTGCGGCGTACCGCATGTTACATCTGTTTTTTGCCTAATTTTTTTGTTTCTTTTCCCAAACTTGATTTCTTAAGTACATGCACATCAAAAACACTAATACCTTCCTAAATACTACAATATCTACTAAAACAACTGATCTGAACATACACTAAATACATATAAACTTAAAATAAATGTAGTTTGTCTCCCGTACAACACTTTTGTTTAATGTCTTTCAAAGTTAGACGTGTTACCTCTATCAAGATGTCCGTATATAGCCTCCCCAACAACGAGCAAGGTTGTGAACGTCTACTAATATTCGTTTGATACCCCTCTTTGGTCTGATTTCTATCACTTTTCCAGAAACAACTTTGTGACGATGAATGGTCCCATCCACGAATCTTTGTGATTGTGTGGCCTATTATCTGGTTTGTGGGCTTTCCATACAACTTCATGGCCGACCCCAAACTCACTCATTGGTCTAGTATCTGCAGTATTTGTGTGGATTTCTTCTGGGACTCTCTTCCTTGTAGCAATGTGGATGACAGAAACTGTGGGATCTAACTTCCTTGGTTTTTTACCCCAGACATAGAATGTATCGGATACGTTTTTAGCACGGAGAGTAACGGTATCTTCTTGGAAGTTGATGATGGTTTGACTTGTGGCCAAGAAAGGCCTTCCAAGTATGATTAGAACCTGCTTATCTGCATCATAATCAAGAATAACAAAGTCAGTAGGGATGGTGATATTACCTGTTTGGACATGAACGTTCTCCACTATTCCCCAAGTCTTTGTCAATTAGTTATCCGCAAATTGTAAGTCCATGGGAGCTTTTTCCACCTTCTTGATGCCAAGCCTATCGAATATTGACTTGGACATAAGATTCACACTCGGACCCACATCACACATGGCTTTCACTTTGAGCATACCATTGATTTCAATAGGAAGATTAAAACTTCCGGGATCTTTGAGCTTTAGAGGTAACTCCTTTTCAACTTTTTTTGAGACTCTCTCAGTATGAGCCACCGACTCTTTACTGGTCTACACTCGCCTATTTATCTAGAATAACTTGTGTGAATCCCTGTTGCGGTGTAAGCCCTTTCTTAGCATTCTAAAGCATATGGTCGTTGATTTTCCCTGGACTATACGCATCTACAAATGTTTTGAGTTCAATGTCGAACTTTGGGTATGTCTTAGGAATGGATGGTGACATTGCTTGAACAATTGGTGGCGAGCCCACCTTCTCTTCTTCTTACTTTTCTTGCACAACAGGTGCAACTTCTTCTTTCTGCTCTTTTGGGGTTTCTTCTTCTTCTTTCTATAATGCTCAACTAGCTTGTAGTTTAATGACCGGTCTAATCTCTTCTTGCATATCCTTGAGAAGATCTACGATGTCGGATTTTTCAGAAAAGTCAGAGTCTTCGGGGCTAGGCTTGGTTGATTCTTCTTCAATCTCTGGAACTTCCACAGAAATTTCTGCAGCAGGTGGTAATTCCTCTTAATTTTTTGTTTCAAGGAAGATTGCCTTACATGCTTTGAACCCAATATTTCCATCACCTCCTTCAGTGGCCTTCAATTCTCTTGCTTCTACTAAATTACTCATAAAATTCTTTATTTGGTCCATCCGTGTGCTTAAGATTTGAATTGCGGCCTCTTGTTCTCTGAACTTCTCATGATGTGTTTGAATAGTGTTCGTAACTAGATCCATAAAGCTTTGTAATCTCTTCTCTGACACTATTCCTTTTTAAGGATGTTGTGGTAAAGCTTTTCAGCTAGATTATCGGTATAAGTATCATTGGCTGGCTATGCTGTAGATCTCGGTTTCGGGCGCTAGGCGGTCGACCGGGGCCTATCGCCTAGACGGGTGTGTAATTTTGTATATTTAGTGATATATATGTAGTAATTATAGCAATTTTAAATATTTAAGTCATAAAAATCATCTAACAACACTATACTAAATATTAAAATACCAAAAATTGAGTTATAATAATAACTAAAGAATTCTCGAGAATAAGAAAAATAACAAAAAAAGGTCTATGCGGGCATGTTTTTCCATTAATCGGCGCCTAGGCGGCCAGGTTTTGCCATTAGTCGGTGCCTAGACGGGCTAGGCGCCTATTCCACGACGACTAAAGCGCTTGGTAAAAACGCCTAGAATTTTAGCTAGGCGTAAGCGGTTGAGGGGGAAGTTGACGCCTAGGCGGGGAGATCTACAACATAGTTGGCTGGTTGTTGTGGAGGAGCTGGTCTATTATAATTCTTATATTCTTGATACGGACCTTGACCTCTCTGTTCGTAAGTGTTGTTCTGGGGACGTGGTTGATTATTACCTTGATTTGCGACCCCTTGAGGATTTGAATACTGCATATACCCGGATGATTTCTATTACCAAATTGGTAATTCCTACGATTTGATATGAAGTATACATATACTGGATTTCCTTCACACTCTTCACATGTATGATTTGGTACTTCACAACGTGGACAACCTTGTGCTTCTTGCACTACATTTGCTGCAGCTAAATTTTGACGTTTTTGTTCCATCTCAAGCTTCATCTCCTTGAATTGATTTTCTTATGTTGTTAATACATCTGAATGAGCAGTTTATATACTTAATTAAAGCATGCATTCGGTATGTGTAATAGGATCTTGTGAAATTGGTCAACTCCTATCTGTTTCCATAATACGTTCCATACCTTCTGTAGATTCTGTAGGATCCATGGACACAAATCCTCCTCTTCCAAGATTATCTACTCTCAGTTTACATTCTGCATTAATACCTTGATAGAACATAGCTAAATGTAAATATGAGTTGTAACCGTGGAGGAGTGGACATCCTGTTAAATTTTGTTGAAACCTTGTCCATGCGTCTCCTACCTCTTCATCATTTTCCTAGCCAAAACTAGCAAGCTCCATTTTATCTTTTAATATCATACTCTTCAGATAAAAATGGTTAAAGAATGCGACTTGTAGTTCATCCCAAGTTTTAATTGTATTTGGTGGTTGTCCATACAGTCAATCACTAGCATTATCGGTCAAGAAGAACGAAAACATATGACAATACAGTTGCTCGCGTGTAACGCTTGTAGTAATGTAGACATCACAAATCTGCATAAACTTCTGAATCGCTCTTACTAGATCTTGAATTGCTACACCACTATAGTGTCCATAACTTGAAAATTGACTGATAATTACCCAGATCGGGTGCTCCAAAGCCTGAGAGATCTTGTTCGTGACGTTGATTATTATTGGGCTCTCTTCCTGGTGGTGTTATTACTTGAGGAATAGGTAATACCTGAGGAATTGGTATTCTTTTATTTTTGTTATTCTTGAGATTATCCTCAGGTGGAACTAGATTATCCTTTACGTTAGACATGGCTTCTCTTTGCTCCTTCTCTTCTCTTAAGCATTTGTTGTAAGCCTGAATACACTTTTCAGGATTCTCGAGCATACACTAGAACCTAAAAGAGACAAAAACAAAAAGAAAGCGTAAATCTGAAAAAATAACTAAAAACTACTACACTAAAAATTACACCCACACGCTAACGAACACAAGTCCCCGGCAGCAGCGCCAAAAACTTGGTGTCGGTTGGGGTATGATAAAATAATGGTATAAAAGTAAAGAACTATCACCCTAACTAGACATGTTACTCACTGCAAGTATCACAGGCCGTACGCAAGTTTTAATGATAAGTTAGATTTGTTCTCAGGGACTAAGTGTGTTACACGAATGGATTAGAAGAAAGCGTCGTAAGTTTTAGTTTAATGAATTAACATACAATAAAAATAAAGACTAAAGACTAATGCAATAAAATAAGATGTAAGAATAAGATGAGAAATATAGCTCAGGTTTGCTTGTATGCACTTATCCTTCTATTTCTTCTACTAGTATAAGGGTGATTAAAGCTCTTAAAGTAAGTATCCATGATTATATATTCTTCATAACCCCCTTCCGGGTGGACTTGGGTGGCGACCTAACAATTACCAGGGGACTTGGGTAAGGGGACCCTGCGCAATGATCGGTAGTTAATCTCAAACCCTAATGGCTATCTAGTTAGGCAAGACCTTCCGGATCACTACCGTACACTAGAAGTTTATGTGGTGTTTCAACAATTAGACACCCCTTCCGGGTGACCATCCAGCTGCTATTAATGGGGTAGTCTATACTAGTGCACTAGGAAGAACTACAGTGAATACATCAAAGCACACAAAACAAATATAAAGGTTAAGAAGCTCAATCGATTTAAAAAGGGTTTTCACAAACAAACTTAGATAGAAGAAATTAGAATTCAAAGATTATACATATGCAAAACCGAAGTTATGGGAAAATTAGTTCATGTTAACAAGAAATTAAATAAAATAAAGATACATACTGTGGACTTGCTTCTCTTGATGACTTCTATGAGTAATATAAATTAAAGGCTGAGAAATGACATTTTTACAATGATAAGAGGGTGTATTTATAGGTGTTTAGATGACCCTAGGTCGAAATCTTGGAGTATAAGGCAAGTAATTTGAGTCCAAGTCCAACTCAAATTCGTTTCCTAAAATATAGGGCATCATAAACACTGCTCACTGTTTTGGTCATATTTCCTTCGTTATTGGGTCTATTCTCGCTCACTTTATATCAAAACGTCCGCACCAGAAATATTTATCTAACTCTTTAAAGGCTCATCCAAAATCATAAACTTTTTGAAGTTATCTTTACTGTAGTGGACGTAGCTACAAAATTTTCAGATTTATTTGGCAGCTTTTTCTTTCCTAATTTAACTTTACTTCCTTTTATCTCTTGATTTCTATTGTATCTTCTTTCCTTAACTCTTTAGAATTGATTTGGCCTCTAATTATATTCCATAAACCTTAAGAGTTTCACATTAATACACAAATTAAACCAAATATTCTCCAAAAGTAATAAATCATCAAATCAATATATGAATTAAGAAAACATCAAATAACGGGGAGAAATCCCTAACTAATTAATCGAATACACCTAAAATGATGTCTCCAACCTACATTAATATATCACAAATAGTGAGACATCAACGATACAATTTAACGTGTAGGCAGTGGGAAAGGGAGTTGTTATCAGTGGGTAAAAGTTAACTTACACCCTTATCAAGCAGAAACTTGGTGATATGTTTTATTGATTCAATATATTCGAAGCCTTCAAGGCTATATAAGTTTGAAATTCTTGGTTGAAGTTTGATGTTTTTGTAATGGTTAAATTAATTGTTTAGTTGAAGTTAGATGGTTGTATTATAGTTAGGTTATTTGTCTATTCATTATCAATCTTTGTCAACGAACCGGCTTGTAAGTTATCATAGTTAATAACTTTTGAACTAATTGATTTATGTTTGTTTCTGTAACTTTTTTTAGTTACGATTTCTTGTAGTTTTGTAAAGAATTGGGCGTCAACGTTTTTTTAATTATTATTTTCAGATTTTAATTTTAAGCAACTTTGACTGTGTTGAGGTAACCCCGAACTAACCTGAGGATAATAATTTCTACCCTTATTCTAGGCTTAGTATCCCAATTTAGTAATTCGAGATACTTACACTCGGATTACGAATTCCCCAAACCGTGGTAAATCCGATCCGTACACGCCCGTCCTATAATGCGACAATCTTTTTGTTATTATATTAACATCGATCTTTAGTGTAACAAGGAACTTTTTTACCTTTAATGTGGATATGTGATTATAACAAACTCTACACTAGGATCCAACTTGAAGCAGAACTTACAATCACAACGATGTCTGCGGATAGTAATACATTTTCTGCCTTAAATCATACATGTTTTGCATACATTTGTCTTCCTAAAAAATTCTCAAAAGAAGATTTTACTCTCCAACACTTGCGCCGATTGGTTAACTCGTTTGGGCATGAAACAACCAAATGTATATTCTATATTTACCGTATCACCGAATGACGTTTGAGGAGTGCTCACGAAGGACATGTTTCGCTAGAGGACTCCTAGAAGGACTCCTAGAAAGACTTACAGATCAAATATTGGAGATCTTTTGAAGTATGTAATTGATTTTACTCCATGGTCTTAGAATCTTCATTGTAATAAATAAAAAAGGATTTTACTCTTCATAATTAAATTAGTCCCAAAATTGTCATTTTTCTTTTTAGTTGGGTAAATGGTTGTATTTATAAAAAAAATTTACACTAAACAAAGAAATTATCTACCTAGTCCTAAAAATTTAAGGTACCAACAATAAAACTAAAAAAAGTAACTCATACTAATACCATCTCTAATCTTTCACCATCATTTAAAAATTAAAAAGGAATGATAAGGAAATAACAAATGACATAAAAAATCAAGACATTCCCAGCTCAGAACTAACATTACATATAATCTTAACTAGAACGGATATAGAATTTTTTTCTGATGAGGATTAAAAGTTAAAAGACCGGGTTAAGTCGACCTAGATATTGGGTTGAGGGCATTGACCTGATGGGACTATGAAGCACTATTTCTTTTTATACTCAGGGTAGAGATAAACTTTTCTCTTTTGGTGGGGTTTATATATACTTTTTTATGAAGAAAACCTTCAATCGAATTTGCAGTTCACTATCGTATCAGTGGGAGCTACAGCACCGTCCCCGAAATCTGGCCTGATCTCAACCAAAGACTAGTATCTGTTAATTAAAGAGTGTGAGAATACTCAGAAGAACTACACAGTAACACAAATATATAATCATACAATATATTAAAATCACAATTTTGGAATATGATACTATATAGTTGCTAGTTAACGAGCTTTATCGGCTTTTTATAACAAGATACAATTATATATAATATAAGTAAAAAGCCTCACACAGAACAACAAGAACAAACACACCAGAATATCCGAGATCCAAATATAAATTAGTCTTGTGCTAATCCCCAGCAACGTTGACGTATACAATAACGATCACAATTAGTAGTACGTTGACAAAATGGACAACATGGGAGTGATGGTAATAATCTTCTTGTACGGATGCCTCCCGAGTTATAATTAAGTCCATCACCTGCGGTGGAGACGCCTGTTAAAAGATTGATTTGATCTGTGTCCGACACGCTTACATATGCATCGGTTGATATCTTTGTTTCTGCAGTATAAGACGTAGGGTCGACAAGGTAGCAACAAATCGAGGAAAGAAAGAGAAGTGCAAGTATCGCCTTGGTGGTGGATATAGTCATTGTTGAAGTATTTGAATCGTGTAGAAGCTAAGTCAAACTTATAGAACCTTTATTTATGTTAAGTGTTAACATTTAATCATTTAAACATAAAGGTCCTTTGAATAAAAAGTAAAAAAATATTTCCCACGTATGATGATTTCATCCCTTAAATTTTTTAGCTATTTAAATACGTGATATTAATTTTTATAAGGGTCAATTACTCAAGGAGACTTGAGGAGAATCAATGTGCCATATAGTATAGGAACCAAGTGATTCCTCTCTCCTACTTAGAGGCAAATAAGATGTTCAATGTCATAACTACCCTTATAGTGTATATAAGACAAAAAAATAGATTTCTCTCTCCTCCACTACCATTACACTCTCTCCTCCATTACCATTAATCTCTCTCCTCCTTTATCATTTTTCTCTCTCCTTCTTCATTAATTATCAGATAATTTCCAGCTCCGACCACAACCACCGATCACCGCCGACCACCGCTGGCCACCGCCGGAAAATAGTTCTGAGCATGGAAAAAAGTTCTGAGTCTGGAAAATAGTTCTGAGTTTGGAAAAAAGTTCTGAGTCTGAAAAATAGTTCTGAGCGTGGAAAATAGTTCTGAGCGTAGAAAATAGTTCTGAGCATGGGGTATTGGGCATGCTCAATAACTTGTTGATCATTTCTCATATAATCAGTAAACTTCCTAAGCATTTCTCGTATAATCAGTAAACTGCTAAGCATTTATACAAAAGTTATTGAGTTTAAATATTTTTTTTATTCAACACAAAAAATCAACATCACCAAAAAACTTCTGAGCATTTAACAAAAATTCTGAGCAAAACACAAATCCGGCATTTCACGATATTTCTGGAAAAAAAGTAATCTAATCTAACACAAATCTATTACATTTCTGGAAAAAAAAGTAATCTAATCTAGCTTAACGATGTGGAAACTTCTGAGCGCAGCCTTCTAGAAACTTCTGAGCGCAAAAGTTCTGAGTGCAAAAGTTCTGAGCGCAAAAGTTCTGAGTGCAAAAGTTCTGAGTACAAAAGTTATATGTGCAAAAGTTCTGAGCGCAAAAGTTCTGAGTGCAAAAGTTCTGAGCGCAAAAGTTCCATTGCCAGATTTGTAATCGCCAACAATTTCGAGCGCAAAAGTTCTGAGCACAAAAGTTCTGAGCGCAAAAGTTCTGAGCGCAACAGCTAAATCTCAGAATTCAAAAGAGAGACAGCTGGTACTAGCAAAATTAGCTAATAATTCGTTTTCAAAACATTTATCTAATGAAGATGTGCAATTCAAGCTATTATTACCTTCAATAACAAAGTTTGCAGCCTGCAATTCTTCCTCACGGTTACGATTTAGGAGCTGCAGTTTTAGGGCTTGAAAAAAACCATCATCTTCATCACGATTTGGACTTATGGGCTGTGATTTGGAAAACCTTAGGCGCATCTAATTTATAAGACCCATATGGGTGTTGTTCTTCAATAAGCAGTTGTTTCACTTCTATTGCCACAACTTCGTCACAAATCCGGCTTCATTGCCGGAACTCAAACCCTAATTTCGAGCTCCATGGATTTTCGGAGGAGAGGATTGAGCTTCAAAGAGAGAGAAAGAGATGAGAGATGAGAGAGGAGAGAGGAGAGAGGAGAGATTGAGCGTGTATTGTGTTTTGATTTTTATTTGACAAAAGATATTATATATAGGTAAATAAAAAACAAAAGAGGGTAAGAAAGTAATTGGATTTTTGGCTTATAGTGTAAAAATTAGTTTGTGGCCTTTAGTAAGAAGAAGTAATATAGCTGGTCTTGTTAGGTCCCGATGTAGTATTTTCAAGACCCTTTGGGTAATAATCTCTTTTTATTATAACGGTCAACATTTGATCAAATGAAATTATAATTTATTATTTATTATTTTGTTATTAATTCGTCCTATTCGTAACCTTCTTTAAATTTAGCCTATTATTTATTTTCTTATAAAATATTTTTTTTATTTAGTTTTATTATAATTAATATATTATGAATATATCTTAATTATTTATTGTATCATTCATGAGATTGGCTAAATCTGAATATAAAGAATATGATCATAATATTACTGAAATGAGCTTTATGATTGCTTGGTATATTTGGAAGGTAAGAAATGAATTTTTGTTTAAGGGCACCGTGTCTCTGACCCTTTGCTTTTTTGCAAAATACTCTAAAAGCCCGTGATGATTATAACTTAGCCAATAAGTACAACTCTGAGGCTATAAATAGAAAGAAAAATAGAGATATTAATCTTTTTAATGAAATTGAGGATACAAATATTATACATTCAGATTTGAATGTAGATATATCAACAACTAGTGGTAATGTTATTAGTTGGATACCACCAAATGAGGGTTGCTTTAAGATTGATGCTTCAATTAATTTGAATACTAATCTGCTGCTTTTGCTTGTGTTGTGAGGGATTCTACAAGTAAACTAATTGAAGGAATGGCAAAAAGGATTAAAGTTAACTATATAGAAGAAGCTGAAGGAAGGGGAATCCTAGCAGCTTGTGGAATGGCTACTAAGTACCCTACTGGAAGTGTTATGATAGAGAATGACAATTTTTTTATAATTAACCAAGTTAACACTAATTGTAAGCCTAATAGTGTAACTAAACTACTTGTCAAGAACATTATCTTTTGTAAAGTCAAGCATAGACTTAGGATCTCCTTTGTTAGGAGATTAAGAAATAGAGTTGTGGATTGGGTGGCTAAACAAAAACTCCATGGAGCTTTGTTTAGTCTTTGGGATACCTTTCCCCCTTCCCAATTAGCGAGATTGATAGAGAAGGACTTTGATCAGCAAGGCATTGGCTGATTTACTAATTTGTAATATTTTGCTACAAGTTTTAATTAATCTTTCGATTTCGAACAAAAAAATACTTATTGTATCACCACCACTGTTGTTGACCAGTCAACTCTAACGATCAATAATCAATTTTGACGATTAGATTAAAATATCGGACAACTACCAATCAACTCCAACGATTTTTTGTATTTTACAATTTTCTGATAAAAATATATCACTGTGATTTTTTTATATTCTCTTGTTTTTTTTCAATTCTGATGAAAAATTATACTGAAGCGGTACCAAACTAAAACTACAATATCGTAAATACAGAACTACAATATTGTAGTTACAAAACTACAAAATTTACCAAAAACACAAAAGATATAAAAAATTAATTAATTATCAAAAATGGCACAATCCTTACCTTCATCACACAATATACCAATAAAGAACGAAAATCTTTTATCTCGTTAATTTACTTCGACTATATATACATCATATAACAAAACAAAATTGAATCACTAAAAAGTCCCCAAACTGTATACCAACACAAAAAGAAAGGTAGGTAAATGATCGCCTTTTGGAGAAGTGATACCCCCATTAAAAGAGCGCCTTGTTTCTTGATCATCTTCTTAGTTCATGTTTCTCTATTTTAGACATTGGTATGTTGGATAATCAAGTTTACTCCATTGAAATTCAAGCAAGCTCTCAAATTTACTCATGTTTCTTTGCGAAAACTCCTACTCGTACTTTCGCCTTCGAAACTTCAACAACTTCCGAAGAACCTAAATCCAAACATGTAAACAAATTTCAAAGAATATGCGTTTGCTTAAGTTTTTCTAATTCAACTGTATCGACTAAACACGTAAGTATTTCCATGGGTTTAGTAACACAAAGAAGAAATTCTATCGGAAGTGTAAGTTATATATCAGTAGAAGCTCATGTTTACAAAATATTGGGTGAAAAAGATAGATATGTAGATTATTTAGCCTTAAATAACATATTGATGTCTCTTAGGTCAATGATTAAGATGATCAAAATACATAACCTTAAATCTAAAAGATACACTAGGGTCATTAAATAGATACCCACTATTCTAGAAAAAAAAAAGATGCCCATTAATGACAACCAAAATGATGAAATTAACAAACAAAAGTGTCAAACGACACAAGTTTTTAGACCTTAAAACTATGAGTACATCACTATTAGCAGCTCAAGACTGGAGGTTGTTACAAAATCCGAACTCACTCGCATCTAGGGTACTTAAAGGAATCTACTATCCTAAACAGGACTTGATTGAGTTTAGTTGATACAAAGTCAATCCTGATCATGGGCAAGCATTATTGTAGGAAAAGATCTTTTGATACAAGAAAGAATTACCCAAATTGGAAATGGAGAAAATACAAAAGTTTAGGATCATAAATGCCTAAAGACCAGATATATTAAAGGTAAACCTAAAATTATGGAGTATTAGACGGTGGACCAACTAATGATGGAAGAGACGGATGAATGGAACAATGAAACTTTGGATTGAATTATACCAGATCCAACCAGTATCGAGATTGAACAAAATCTAATCCTGGGGCGACAGGAACAAGATACCTTTACATGGTCCCATACGAGGATGGGGGAATACAATACTAAATCAGGATATCAACCACAGTTCAAGGAGAACAAAATAACTCTAATATATGCAATATTGCGTGGAAATCTCAAATATGCAACAAGGTTTGAATTTACAGTTGGAAAGCGTGCACAAATATATTACCCACGGGAATAAATTTAAAAATAAGACATTATGTAACGGGTAACTGGTGTTACTAGTGCAAAGAGAAAGGTGAAAATATTACTCACCTATTATTATCTTGTGCAGTTGTAAACAAGTTTGGGTAGGATCAACACTACAAAACAGGATCCTAGAGCAAAATGAAGGAACTATTGGTGAATGGAGTAGTCAAGTTTCAGAAGAGACTAGCAATATACTTTGGGATAAGAATATTATTAAGGAATATATTTTACTTATGTTATTGAATATTTGGAAACAAAAGATGAAGACAATACATGTATACAAACAATTAGAATCGGAAAATATCATAAAAGATGTGCATGCAAGAACGAAAGATTTATTTGGCATGGAGTGGAGCAAATAATCAACAAGTAATAGTACAAAAACAAATCATAATACAACCCCAGTTTGGACAGAAGCTGAAATAATAGGAAATCATAGTATTGTTAAATGTGATGTTTCTTTCGTCAATAAAAAACCTAGTAGAATTGTCATCATCCATACAGACACTAGAGCAGTAAATTGATGTATTATTACAAAATATATATGGACTGATTCAGCTGTAGAAGGAGAAGCACATACAGTCCTAGGGGTAAGCTAAAATATGTGATGAAGAATCTCGAGTTAAGATAATAATTTGCTCAGATAACCTTGAAGTTGTTCAAGGTAAAGGGTCACTGTCAGTGGAAAGTTGGAGAATCAGACCAATCCTTTCACAAGTTTGGGATATCGCTGACCGTCATGGAAACATGTGATTCAAACATATCCCGCATCGTGTAAACGGGTTGGCTGACTGCATCGCGCGTTTCGCTAGATAGAGGGCCATAACAAAAGTTGGAGGCTCTTTGGGAGGAAAATACTTTTTAGAGCCTCCTTTTTAGACACTTTATAACTTAAGTCAAAACTAGAAAAACCTTCTTTTTAAAGCCTTTAGTTACTTTCTGATGGAAGAGCTATTACTATTATACCCCTATTCAGTCCAGCGTGAAGGTACAGACCCACGAGGACTGAACGGACTGTACCTATGGCTTTTTACAGTTTGCTATGTTTTTCAGTAGGCTTTTTAATTATTAAGTAAAAAAACAAGGAGGGGGCTGGCCCCATAATGAACAAAACAAACCCATTTACCAAAATATGGGATGTACCCATGTAGACAAACAATTTACAAATGTAATAAACATTAACTGGGTTGAAATAGAAAATTGTAAAAAAACATTCTATACATAAGGATGTAATAAACATTAACTGGGCCTGGCCCAAGAACAATTTACATTTTAATCTTTCAAAAAACCCAAACTAGCCCATATAGGGCTGTACCCATTACCCAGAAAACCCTATATGGGGCTGGCCCATGATACACAAAAAACCAATGGGCTGGCCCCATCAGCAAATTTCACCCCGTAATGGGCTGGACCCATTTACGCAGTTCATTAAAAAAACAGATCGAGATCTAGATGGCCCTATTCGTCTTCTTGGTGATGAACGGAGCTGGTGGCGGTGCAGATATCGAACACGGCAGCGCGATCAGCAGCGTTGGTGGTGCGAGTAAACGGGCCTCCATCTGGGCTTTGATTTTGGCTTGGATTTCAAAGATTTGGTGAGAGTGAGAACCTGCTTGATGGCCTCGATCTGAGTTGCTGAAGGGAGTGGCAGGAGAGCAGCGACGGTGACACGGTGAAGCAGCGGAGGTCAGGTTCGAGACCCGGTGAAATAGTGGTGAAGCAGTTCGACTGCAGCAGCAGGGCTTCGTTTTTGGAATGAAGCTTCGTTTTCTGCAGATCTTGGATGGAGAAGTGGTGGTTTCGTGACGGGACAGCGACGGTGGAGTGCTGCGGCGACAGTGACGGTGGGGTTGAGATGCTCGGTGGTGGTTCCATGGCGTGCTCGCGGTGGTGGTGGTGGTGGTGGGAAATATTCACGGCAGATGCGGCGATGATCTATGTGGGTGTTTGGGTGGGCAACGATGATCTCTGTGGGTGTTTGGGAGGGCAACGATGATCGCTGTGGGTGTTTGGGAGGGCAACGATGATCTCTGTGGGTGTTTACACAGAGAGGTAGAAGAGGTGGAGGGCGGTGGGGAGTTTTTGGCTGGTGAGTGGTTTACGGAGAGAGAGAGAGAGAGAGATGAGAGAGAGAGAGGGACGAGAGGTTTGGTGGGAGTGTGGTTCACGAACGTGTTTATAATGGAGAGAGAGAGAGAGAGAAGGGGTTGGTTTGGGTCGCGTGTTTAATTGGTCTGGGGGTGGGAATTGTGTTTTGACCGTAGGGATAGAGGTGGAGGGTATTTTGGCCTTTTCATTAGCTTCTAGTTAAGTTTTAACTACTAGTTACAGCTAGGCTTTAAAGAAAAAAGAAAATAGGGTATAGCCATGAGCCGTTGTAAATAAATGTCCCGCTCGTTGGAATCTCATTTTAATAGACCGGGGATCAGCTAATTTAGCTAGGATTTTTTTGCGTAACACTTTGTCCAAAACAGACAACACAAGTTTCAATATTACATTCCAAGCATTATTAATTCGTACAAGTAGCATGAAGTAGTTGAATTGATTCACTGCAACCTATCATGCCCCTGCCACAAATCAAATAGAAAGGAACAACAACAATATAGAGAATAAAAATATTGGCCATGCACAATTTCAATCTCATCACCTGAAACAATTTTGAAGTTGCTTTTGTCCATTACATAGAGGAGAGAATAGAAATGAAGCTTTTGCACCCTTTGTATTCCTAGTCATTTTTGTACTTCATACCTTCTTTTTTCTTTTTTTTTCGAAATCCACTACTCTTATTACGTTAAACTGAGTTATTACAACGATTATCTAAATTAACAATATGTACATACAAGAAATTATCCATAATACCTATCGGACCATCTACCATTCGACTATTCCATTGTTGTCGTCATAACTTGCAAGATGCGCTAATCATTGAGAAAGTATACCAATTCGTTCGTAGATCGCATGTCTCATTAGTCCTCCAAAGTGAAACTACATCAAACACAAAACCCCTCGCACCTTTCCTAACCCCCGTGAAAATACCAACACCAACACGACACGTACATAAACCAAGAACCAGGAGGTACTTAATCACGGTAGCAAAGCTAACCATGACTTGCCATAGTGTAGAACACCACAAGTCCTCCCAGATAAACATAACCCAATTCTGGATTTGAACCACAAAGGATAAGACAGGCCAAGGGTGGTACTTGTATTTGAAGCCAAAAGTGTCTTGTTTTACAATAATCTGTATCCTACTATATAATCGTACCGAGTTCAGATGTCTCATCGATTCAAAATTAGGTGTCACGCAATATGTAATTCTAAATATTTGTTGTACACCACAATCCAAATGAGAAACAATCGTCTCCTGTATCCTGCTCTTCTTCTCCCTATTTTGTTTATTTGCAATAATTTCCAGAAAATTCTTTATCATCACCATCACCATCTTCATAATAATCTTTCTCATCTGTATAATTGAAGTAAATCCTTTTCCTTTTATCATCTCTGTAAGATCATATCTCCATTCAGCCGTTTTCTTTCTTGGGCATTTTTCACTTTTCATCTTCCCCTCTCTTCCTGTTGTGCTCTAATCCCCATTATCTCCTTTCTCTTTGATATCATTAGTAATTAAATTTTCATACCTGATGTATTCAGTTTTCCTAATATCATTCTTTCTTTTCACCGCAATATCCTTTTGCTGACTTCCGCCGCCTGCCCCTTCACTCAATCCTGATGGTTCCTCAGTGTCCAATTTTTCCCTTTCGTTCCAGTTTTCTTTTTTCTTTCCCTTCTCATTCATGTTATATTCACTAGTTCTATTACCAACTTTAATCCATAGATAACGATTTGCCTCCTTTTTACATAATCCTAATATATGATTTCTTGCTATATTATCATACTGTTCTTGTTTACCATATTTAAAGCACATAACATATATAAGTAAATCAATTAATCTAACTAATTTACTATCCATACCATACTTTCCTGTATTATATGTATAGATCTTTTTGTTGTCACCCAAAAAAACCAACGCATACGTATAAGAAACAGAGAGTATGAGAAATATCATACCTGCCTCACTTAAAATTTTCCTTTGAAAATTAGCTCTCTTATTATATGTCCTTTGATTGATATAATCAATTTCTATCTGTAAATCATTTGTGTTACGAACGCTTGTCTTCCCCCTTTTTCTATAAAACCAGCAGCTTATTCCTCTTCTTTCGTGTTTAGTTGTCGATTCCTTATTCAAACACCTTATCTTCGTCCTGTAAGTGTTGTTGTGATCTTGTAACATCTTCTTGTATTGCTTTTTTGTATTTATCCTCACCATGTTCCAATAGATCGAGAAGTAATAATTATCGGTATAGTGATAATCCTTGTACCATATGTGTTCATAGATCGAGAAGCAATAATTATCAGTATAGTGATAATCCTTGTACCATATGTGTTTTGTAATTTGATATTCTGTAGAAAACCCATCTGAAACTTCGCTCATCCTTCTCTTTGCTTGAGTGTTATTAGATTGCTAATATTATAGATATTGAATATTTGATTATTGAAACGTTGTTTCTGTGATGAATTTGTATGCACTTGCTAAGATTATGTTCAGAAAGTGTGAAGTTGAAGATGAAGAATAAGTCGGTGGATAGGGTATGCTTCGAGAGAAATTCGAGAGAAACCCTATCCAACCCTCGTATATATTGTCATACCTTCTTCTATCGTTTTCTTTTTTTGTTGTTCTTAGCTTTTCTCTCAACGTGGCTCGTGAAAATCTGATAATATAAAATATTAATATTATTAAATAAAAATAATTTATTTTATTAATTTTTTCATACTCTTGGGAGAAATGGAAAAGACTATCCATGCACTAATAGTTCTATATTAAAATTTGAGAAAGAAATAATTGGAATTACTAAAATTAAAGAGTTTTATTTTAGTAATTATTTATTTCACTTGAGAGAAGTGGGAAAACTTTTTATGTGTTAAAAAGTTCCACCTAGAATATATAGAAGAAAATAAATTAAAAAACCGACCAAGAATTTATGCCTCATTGACTTGGAATTAATTCAGGATATTCCATCATCAAGACCTCTTAACTCAGCTGTTACGGGAGTTACAATAGCTTGGTAAAAAAAAGCGTCTGCATTAATGAGATTTTATCACCGACCATTTAATGTGCATCAATAAACATTTGATGTGACTATTTAATTCGGCTGTTACAAGAGTTTAGTCAGAAAAACGTCAACATTAATGAGTTTTTATCACCGACCATTAATGCGCATCAATGAGCATTTATGTGACGGTTTTTTGGTTTGTTTCTACTCTTATAAATAGTGACTTTGTCACTTGCATATTCTAAAGAAGATATAAACTATTCTAGAGAGAATAAAGAACTAACAAATTTTTGAAGAATAAAATACTTTCTTCTCCATGATTAGTCAAATCATTTTTTACATAGAAATTAGAGTAATAAGGGATACGATTGTTAGAGATACTGGTACTCGCGGAATATCTTTTATAACGCTGCACATTTTTGTGTATTGTATTTTTTGAATATTTTCGTGTAAGTTCTTTTTCGTTTCTTAATATTTGTAGTATTATGGTTTTTGGGATACATTCATATTCTGACTTTCCTAATTATTGTAATAGTTGTAGTATTGCATTTCTCGGAATATTTTTATATGAAATCAATGTTTACTTTACCAGTGATGTTGTTAGTTTTTACCAACATAAAACACTTCATTATTCAGACTTAAAGAGCTTAATAGTATAGAGAAAACACTTGGGGTAGTTGGTACTACCTAGGGGTGGAAATCGGATCCGAAATTTCCGATTTCCGACTTTTCTAGATCCGAAAATTCCGATTTCGGAACACATTTTTAAGGTTCCGAAATTCCGAAATTCCGATTTTCGATTTTTCCGAAAAAATTGGATCGGAATTGGAACCACATATAAATTTTCAAAATTTCCGGGTTTTCCGATCCGATTTTATTTCCGAATTATATTTCCGAATTCACATTCCGTATATTAAATAAATAATAAATATTAAGATAAAAGAAAAATTATACAGCCGGAAATGTTGAAATTTTCAGAACAGAAAAAGAAAAGAAAGAGTAACGTTGAATTAGAATGAAATATTCATATATTGATTTAAGTTTATTACAGTCGTGATGTTTGTTATATTTTTTATACAAATCCAACAATGGCCATTTTATGATTGTTGTTAGCCTTTTACTTAGAGAGAGTGATTGAGTATATGGGAATGGAGTGGTGGGTAAGTTTTGTGGGTCCATAATTTGCCGTGACGGTTGGAATGAAACATTTGAAAAAAAAAGATTGTTGGAACGAATAATTTGGTTTTTCTTTTTACTGTACTTTTTGAAATGTTTTCCAATAAATATCAATTTGAATTGTTTTTATCTTTTTATAATTAAATAAACCGTAGGTGAATATTACATAGTTTCAAATTTTTAACTATTAGTTCCGTAATTTCCGAACCCAAAGTTCCGAAATCCGAACCCAAAATTCCGAAATTTCCGAACGAAAAGTTCTGAAATTTCCGTGCCGAAATTTCTGAATTTTCGGTAAATTCCGAAATTCTGAATTCGGAACTGTTTTTTCCAGTTCCAAAAAAATTGGATAGGAATTGGAATGAAAAAAATCTATTCCGGAAAAAATTGGAATTTTTCCAAAAGACCGTATTTCCGATCCGTTCCTTCCGATTCCACCCCTAGTACTACCTTACCTTGAATAAATAAGTAAAAAAAATCTTTTCGAGGGTATCCACTTTAGTAATAGAGAAATTTGCTGGTCCAATTTCTTAGCGGCATGGACATGATACAGAAAGAAATATAATTACTGGAATTAAGAAATAAAATGCTTGAATTAATATACATAAACATATATATAAGTAAGTAGAGGTATTGATATATAAGTTATTTCCATAAGATCCTTAAACTACATTATATATACCATGAAATCCTCAAGCAGGAGTTAGAGATCTTGTTCTTAATGAAAGGGAACATCTTAGTGCTCATAAAGCATAGCAATCAATGAAAATCACACCTACCATGGCTTATCTTTCTTAGAAAGTGTTTTTTAGAAAGAAAAAAGAGAAAAAACACTTACCTTCAAAAGATCTTATTGAAAAAAAATCAAATCCTAGGTTAGTTAGGTCTGAGCAAATTGTCATTCAGACTTGACTTTGGATATTCATCGCCCACCTTGTATGCACTTAGTTTTTCTGCATTATCCTTCATCATTGATGAAGAACAAGCCACCAAATCACCTCATTTGGATTGAAACCTGCAAGATTACCCAAATTAACACTTACATCACATTTATCCACTTAATTTTGCAAGTTTTGCAAGTTTGAGCTCAAATTACCCCCCCCCCCCCCCCCCCTATTCAAAGACTACAACTATGAATTCAAATATTCCAAAATAGCAATAGTTTTAATACCTATGGACCAGTAGTTGAAACTCCAAAGCTACATTGCTACTCTAACTGATAATCAAAGTTGGCAAGAGATGAAAGCTTTGAATTAGAAGAAATGGTGGATATCGAACAATTAGACTATAGTGATGATTACACATCAAACTTATGGCTCACGTTTCCACAACTTTGTCGAGATCTTAGTAGGCAATGCTATGGAAAAAACTAGAGGTAATAGGCTGATATGGTGGCTTACACATTAGTTATGGTTGCTAGCAAGGCAAAAGGGGTGGTGGTGTGAACTTAAAATGGTGGTGGTGGAGTAATGGAGGCAGAGGAAAAGAGGAGAGAAAGATTTTTTTCTGGGTTTAATTTAAATATAAATTAATTAATTAATTAATATATAAAAGATAGTGTTGGTCTTTTTTTTTTCTTTTTTTTTTGGTTACATGGGTTCCGGGCTAGCTTATGCGCACCCGACTAATCCCACGGAGATATACATGCCTCCCCATATATATTCTCATGGTAAATCAGAACTAGGTGACCCATGTTCAGGGAGGGGTTCGAGCCTTGTACCTCTCACTTTACACCCGTTAGGGAGGGTATTCGAACCTTAGACCTCCCCTTTAAGTGCTGAAGAAATAGCAAAGCTCTGGCCAGTTGAGCTAACCCAACTGGTTAGGGTTGGTCTTTTTATATAGAGAGAGAGAGATAATGCAGTCAATATGTCTGAAGTGGGAAAATTAACCAGTTAGGGTTAGCTCGACTAACCAGAATCTTGGTTATCCATCTAAATGGTACAGGTTCGAACCGTGTCAATGACACCAGGTCTAAAAGCGGCTCTCCCATGTAATAAAAGAAAAAGAGTAATGATATTTGTCACTCCTTTTTGGTTCATCCTTATATCACCCTTTGTGTGTCACCTTTTGTGTCATTAAACCAGAAAGAAAGAAAAAAAGTAATTAAAAAAAAGAAATATTTTAATTAGTGTTTACAATCTTCACGTAAAAAATATATAAAAGTAAACCAAAAAAAAAAGTGATAAAAGTTATTACTCTAAAAAAAAAGAATGGGAAAATTGGAAATAAGGTTTACTTGATTTATAATTAAAAATTAGAAAGTGGTAGTTTAAGCCTATAACGATAATTGTCCCTTTTATAAATGAACGAAATGAGCAAATTTGAATAATTTATTTCAATAGAATGAATGTTATCAGGTAATGTATTAGGAAAATTAAAATAATAACATACATTACTACATGTTAAGGGTTTGACATATCTAAATTCCACAGTTTTATCTATTATGTACAACCGTATCAGTATGACATATCATATGTTAAGGGTTGTTAGAGAGACCATAAATGAATATCTGAGTTCTATAATATTATTATTGTGTACAACTACATGCCATATACTAAGGGTTGTTAGAAATGTGACTCGATCCCATCCCACACCTTGATAGCTTTTTTAACTACGCATATCATATTACCATGCTGATAAGATCATGTGATTAAATATCATTTTATCACGTTATCGTATTCCAAATATGCTCGGCGGAGGCGTCCAAAAGAAGAAAAAAAAATATGCTCGACGGAGAAAATGGCTAAATCATTTTTTTTTCGGACAATTAGATTTGTAAAGTTTGTCACCGTATTGTTAGAATTAAGATAGTGGATAAAAGATAAAATAAAAAACAAGACCACAAAAAAACACCGACATGAAAAATTCAAATAAAAAAAAACTAAAGCAAAATTATTATAAATAAGAGTTTAATAGTTGCTGTTAATTGATCGATTTAACTAATAACGTATACAATATATAATATCTGTAGTTAAATAAAGATATTATGATTAATGACTTACATGGACCATGTCTTATAATAGGGGTAAGTAAATGAGAACCAGAAAACCAAACTAATTCAAAAAATCAGAAAAAACCGAAAAAAACATAAACCGAATAACCAAATGGTTCGGTTTTTAATTTTTCAAAAAACCGATTTTTTGGTTTGGTTTGGTTCGGTTCGGTTTATTACGCAAAAACCGAACTAACGAAGGAAAAAATAGAGAATGTGTAAACATTTTCTAAAAGAATTATATGAGAGAAACTTTTGTTGAGAATTTATCATTTACGTAAAATTTTAGTTATACTATTCGATGGTGCTATTAAAGAGAATTTTTTTTCTATCACTTAAAATTATAAGTATTCATAATTGTATGAAGTAGGAAGTACTAGATTTAAATTTATTATAGTATTGTAAATTAAGATAAGTATTGTTAGATTATAAGTTTATATATAATTGATATATTAATAGCTTAAATAGACAAGTAATAGTAGCATAATTGTATTGGAATATTAGTCTCTATTGGACAATGTATTTTAAGAAATGGGATGAAAATATTATTGACCAAGCATCCGAATTCGAAGCGAACCAAAACCGAACCGAAATGAACCAATTCAGAACCAAAAACCGAATGTTGAACCAAATGCGAACCACCCGGGTTGGTTATTAAATTATAAAAAACCGAAATATTCGGTTCGGTTCTGATTTTAGCCAAAAATCGAGATGAACCGAACCATACTCACCCCTACCTTATAAGGAAGAATTTTAGTCATAAGTCAACACTATATAAAAGATAGTGATATGTATTTCAATTTACAAGTTTACTAATTTATTAAATAATTCAAATAAATTAGAGGTGAAATTTTTAAATTCTTATAATCAGGGACAGAGCTGTGTAGTGGTTTGGAGGGTCCATGGCCCTCTCTGGTTTTTACAAAACATAAATTATAACTAACTCAAAAAATAAAAATAAAAATATATAACTAATTACCTTTTAAAATTTTATAAAATTATTATTTGGCCCCTCCTAACTTATAAAATTTGTTTTATTAGGTCTTAAATTATTTTATTTACAGGATTTTTTTTTTAATTTTTATGTAAAAAAAAAGAATTTTATCTAATAATAAATTAAAAAATTAATATCCGGACTTATATTACATTTTTTACACAATATAAGGACATCTATTTTTGTATAATATAAAGACCTATTTTGCAATTTTTGCATAATATATAGACTTATTGTGTAAATACGCCGGGAAAAAAATTATGTCTATCTCAATATTATAAGTGGAAACCTATAATATTACCATCATAGTAGTCAGATAACCATTGACAACGGTATATTTAACTATAGAATTAGCACATAACGTCTAGAATAAGGTTTGATCTGACAATTCAGCCTAACTAGATAGTCAATGGTTTAGTGTATTGCTATTTAATCAATTGCAGGAAAAGTTTGCTTAGGTTCTTATTGAAACAGGTAAACCCTATTCAAAACTACCTAGCGCAATTGAAACCAAACTATTGAAATACTACATGATTCATCCCATACATGTTTAGAACGGCAAAAGTAGTGGGGATTACTTGCTAATTACTCAGGCTAAACTATCATACTATCTTCTTTTCTTAGCTTATTTAATTTCCCGTCTTTAATTTATTAGTTTAGTTTTATTATTCAAAAACCAAATAAAAATCTATCTTTCTCTTCTTTACTCTTGCGTATTATCTGTTCTAACTCTCATACCTGCACTTGAATATTTGCATAAGTTCTTCTTAACCTTCGTAGTCCCTGAGGAACGAATTCTACTTATTCATTAAAACTTGCATACGATCTGTATACTTCCAGAACCGTGCTCAGCTTAGGGTGTTTATTTGCACTTATTTATATAATTTTTTTATCACACCTTAGGCGACACCATCCATACCTCTGGAAAATTTGTAGTGACCAAGTAGTTAGAAGATGTGTCCATGAAGGCGAAGTTGATAAGATTACATCAAGCTGTCATGGATCGCCATATGGTGGTCACTTTAAAGGCAATAGATCTGTAGCTAAAATTCTTCAATCCGGTTTCTATTGGCCTACCCTACACAGAAAATCGTTTTGTCCAGTCATGTCGAAGATGCCAGTTCATTGGTAATATATCAAAAAGGGACGCGATGCCGCTTAACAATATTCTAGAAGTTGAAATCTTTGATGTATGGGGAATAGATTTCATGGGACCTTTCGTTACCTCCCATGGAAATCTTTATATTTTGCTTGCGGTAGACTACGTATCAAAATGGGTAGAAGCAGTGGCAACAACAAAGAACGATGCTCAAATAGTAATAAAATTCTTAAAGAAACATATATTTTCAAGACATGGTACGCCACGTGTTCTCATCAGTGATAAAGGTACCCATTTCATCAATGTTCAATTGAGAGCCCTCCTTCGTAAGTTTGGAGTGAGACACCGCATTTCAACCGGTTATCACCCACAAACTAACGGTCAAGTTGAAGTTTCTAATCAAGAAATCAAATCTATTCTTGAGAAGACCGTGAATAAAACAAGGAAGGACTGGTCATTAAAGCTAGATGATGCTCTCTGGGCTTACATAACAGCATTTAAAACACCAGTTGGGGCATCTCCATATTGCATGGTCTACGGCAAAGCGTGTCATCTACCTATTGAGATTGAATCTCGAGCCTTCTGGGCTATCAAAACTCTGAATCTAGACCCAGAACTGGCCGGAAAACAAAGGTTGATGCAGTTGGAGGAGTTTCGCAATCTTTCCTATGAAAATTCACGTCTCTACAAGGAGAAAACAAAGAGATGGCATGATAAACGACTCCGTCCAAAGCATTTCGGGAGAGGACAAAAGGTACTATTATACAACTCTCGATTCTCAAACTACCCAGGAAAACTTAAATCCCGTTGGGGAGGACCTTACATTGTTACGAAAGTCACGCCTCATGGAGCGATTGAAATTGAACATCCAAACGAGCAAAGGACATTCATGGTGAATGACCAGCGTTTGAAAAGATACCATGACAGTGAAGACTTTGGTCGAGAGGAGACAATCCATCTCGCAGAACACGCTTAGCCTGAGGTACACGTCTAACTCAAAGATGTTAAACAAAAGTTCTCTTAGGAGACACCCCTTGTTTTAATTACTTTTTAGATTAGTTTTATGTTTTGTAGTGTATATTTCTAAGTTAGTGTATATTTTTAAATGTGTTTACAAGCTAATAGGAGAGAAAGGTAGTGTGTTATTGTGTAGGAAATGAGTTTGGGGTCAAAAGGAAATACTTGGGAAAAATTCGGTTCACTGGCCGGTCAAACCACCGGCATGCCGGTGGGGAGACACGTGCCCACGGGTTGATGACTCGGGTTCTTTGCCGAGAGGATTGAAAAAGAAAGGCCAGGCGCACCGGTATGCCGCTCAGGGCACCGGTATGCCGGCCAGAGGAGAAACGCGTGCCCACAGGTTCCAAGGCACGTGTTTTTTGACGGAGTCGTTCCTGGACAAAAAGAAGCACCGGCATGCCGGTGAATACCGCCGGTATGCCGGCGAAACAAAAACACGTGGCCTGGGGTGGTGACTCGGGTTCTTTACCGAGATGTGCAAGAAGTAGTAAGAGAGGTGCAAGAAGTAGACACGTCCAACACCGGTATGCCGCCGATATGGCCGGTATGCCGGCGCTAGGTC
This sequence comes from Nemophila menziesii, assembly GCA_029959085.1. Taxonomy (NCBI): domain Eukaryota; kingdom Viridiplantae; phylum Streptophyta; class Magnoliopsida; order Boraginales; family Hydrophyllaceae; genus Nemophila; species Nemophila menziesii. The sequence goes on along the minus strand of JARWIR010000007.1, from coordinate 23,224,054 downwards.
GGTTTTGAAGAGTTTTATTCCTGTTTCACTTCTTACCTTATCAAGAATTAACCCTAGCCTCCTCTACACAAAATTTTCAAACCCAAACACTATAAATAGACCTTGAAGCTTGTACAAACCTCCACAATTAACACAACAACATCAATAATCCTATCCTCCGTCCTTCATAATCACAATTTCTTCATCAAATTCATCACACTACACCATAAAACACCATCAAGAACATCAAGCTTTCAAGATTTCTTCCAAGATTCATCAAGAAACCTTCTTCTTTCATAAATTCCAAGCAACAAACTCAAGCTATACCAATCTCTCTTAACTTTTAATTCATCCTTGGTGTAACTTGAGTTGTGGGTTAATCAAACATGACAAACAGATCTGATGCTATGGATTACACGAGGAAGTGTTCCATCTTAGAGAAGAATAAAAAATTGCCTGGAGCCACCATTGAAAAGCCTATCAATCTTCATGAGAGAGGCACTAGCACAACCACTACCAAAGAGATTAACATCTAGGATGTCTGTACCATCAAAGCCTAAGAAAAAGACAAAGATTCATGATCAAGGTTCTTCTTCTTCTTTCTCTAAGGATAATTCTTATATTCCCCCATGGGCTATTAAATTGCAACATGAAGTTGAACCTTTAAGAGAAGAAAACAGGGAACTTTGGGCGGAAATACACAGATTAATTCACACTTGGAAGAGGTAACTACAAACATGAATATTGATAATTATTCTTCTCCTTCTTCTTCGGAGGAGGACATAATGGATCTTTATGGCCAGCCGGGTACACCGCTCTAATTCTCCTTCTTAATAGCTTGTATGAATTAGGTAGTTTAGTTTAGTTTTAATTTTATTGCTTTATTGAGTTTTTTCGAGTCGTGGGGACACGACTCACTTTTGAGTTGGGGGTGGGGATTCGTTGTCCTCATCTTCTTTTCGTTTTTGCATAAAATTTAAAAATTTTAGGTTGAATTAAGACATAGAACATGTTGAATGTACCTATTTGAGCATGATTTAATTAGGTCAATGATAGTAAGTAGTGTGTTCCCGAAATATGTTACAAATATGTTTAGCATGCATGTATGAAAACAGGAAATAAAAGATAGAAAAGTTAATGAGCAATGCTAAGAAGTTACGTTGAAACTTAGGGAGAGTTATTTGGTGTGTAGAACGTGAGGTTTGAAATTAGTTGAAAACCCACTTGTCTATGAACTAGTAGTGAAAAATTAACAAAATCCGGTAGTTAGAAAAATGAATAAGGCAGTTCTTTCATATTGAAGCCACTTGAAGCCTTTTTATACCTTCTCACCCTTTTTATTTGATTATTGTTATTATTTATCCGTATTAGCCCCTCTGAGCCTTTCTAAAGCCTTTTATTAAACACATTATAATCCATACCCTTAGTTTGTAGGACTTAGCTATATGACCCGCACTCGAATCGCAAAACTTGAGACAAGTCGTTTTTAGAGCTTGAGTTTGGGGTGGTGGGTTTCATCATTAGGGAACATTGGGTTTTGGAAATTGTAATTGTGAATTTATTGATGATGAAAAAGTTAATATTGTAACCCTTTGCCGGAGTAATAGTGAATGAAAAAGAAGCTACGAGCTAAAGTTATGAAAAGGCATAATTATATGAAAAAAATAGCGTGATATCTCGAACATCAATAACGAGAGTCATAGCTATAAAAAAGAAAGAAAATTGATATGAAAAGAATATATATTCGGACCGGCAAAGTGGAAATTGTATATCATCATAAAAGGTTTTATCTGGGATTAATTGGGGATGCACATCAAAAGCATCAAAAATTGGGTTGAGTGAGAACATCTTCGAGTGAAAACTCAAGCTCTAGGGCGATTCGTTGATGGAATGTGAGGAGAGAGCCAAAAGCTCACTTTTCATTTAAATAAATATACCACACCGTCCCTAAGCCAAGTTATAACCAAAGACCTTAGGATTTCTAACTGCTTGGTGGAGAAACAATTGAGCTATTAGTTAGTAGGTAAGTGGACCATTGGATGCTATATTAGGACCTATGAACAACCTATAGCCATTAACACGAACTAAGATGATACCTCTCCTTCTGGCATTGCGAAATTAATCTTGACTTGAATTCATGGATTGTTGAATACGTGTATATTAAGCATACTTGTGCATTATGTCTTGAACATTACTACATGAGACTTTTTAGGTATTATGCTCTAGGATCATTCATTATGTTCAGTTCTTATTGTTGGCATATAGCCTCCCTTATTAGGTTGTTTTAATGTGACAAATCCTCTTGTGTTTAGTGTGCTAATTACTATTGTTATAGACATTCTATCTTGCACTCTTATTCATCAAAAAGCACAATCTTTATCATTTAGATCAAAAGCTCTATTGTTATATCCTAAGAAGCTAATTTTCATACAAATACTTTTAACCTTATCTTTGTATACATTGAGAATTAGCTTTCGTGATCAACTACAAAGTTTCTTAGAACGATGTTCTCTACAACTCTCGTGAAGAAAGTTTTATGATCCGAGCATCGTAAGTAAATGATATACTCATTAAAAGGTGTTTTAGACCTTTGGTGCGGTACACCGCACTATGGGTACGGTACACCGCAGATGTGCGGACCAGGACACGGAGCAGGGCTAGTCCGTCAGAAAGCAAGTGAATTAAGCAAGCGTTAGTGCGGTACACCGGACCAACCCCGCGGTGCACCGCAGGTTAGGGTTTTCTGCAGCAAAATGAAGACAAAAGGGATATATCCGTTGGGAATATTAATATATCCGTTGGACACAAGTCTTATGACCGTTGGGAGCATTTTGCAGCTATAAATTGAAGGTCTTTCAAGGCTACAACTACACCATTCATCCACCAACATTAAGGAGCTTAATTGTTATCATCCAAGAAGGTGTCAAGAGCTAATCATAGTCAAAATCATTCTTATTATGCTATAAAGTCATATCCACTCTTTAGGAGTTCATCAAAGTTGTAAAACCATTCAAACACTTGATTCTTCCTCTTAGTCTAGTCTTTGTAATAGTTAAATTAAGAGAGTGTGTGAGTATAGGGATTATACTTGGTGTCCTTGTGTTGTGATTACACAAGAGTTTGCTTCGGGTTTTCGAAGTGGTTGTAAACGGGTATTGTGTTCTCGCCCTGGTTAAGAGAGACACGGAGCTTAGTAAAGAAGCTTGGAAATCCTAAGGTGGCTACCTTAGGTAGTGGAGTAGGGAAACCGAACCACTATACATGCTTGAGTATTCTCTTTCCCTAAACTATTTACTTCTGCACTCTATATGTTTGTTAATATGCTTGTATGAATATCTAGGTGATTATTATCTTTGCTTATTAATCAAACGTATGTCCATCTAGTTTAGAAAGAGAATAGGATTTAAATTAGCTTTTAATTTTATTTACTTAGAGTAAAATTAGCCGATTAATTTCCGTAGTCCTATTCAACCCCCCTTCTAGGACGCATATAGGGCATATCACTTATTCTCCTCCGACTTCTTCTTCTTGTTTATTCGACTACCCTACTGTTCTTTACATTTATTGTATCGGGACGATACAACTTTGAGTTGGGGGTCTTGATGTCTCCTCATTTGTGATAATAAAATCTATTTCTGAGACATCATTTTAGGCGTATTTATTAGTATAGAGGTTGATTTTCGCATGATTTAGTATACTTTCCTATTTTGGGTCTTGAATTGATTTTTATTTTTTAGAGCATATTGGGTTTAATTGTTTATTTAGTGTGAAGCTTTAGAGATATACGGTAATTAATTAGAGTCCAAGTTAGTTCCAAGAGCTAAGGGAAAGAATATAAACATGGAAATTGAAGATAAGGAAACAAAAGCTAAAAATATGAAAAAGGAAAAGCTGCCTTAAATCTGAATTCCAGCACCTACGACCACAAATCAGCTCATATCTCAAAATCGGTGAGGAATCTGGAGAAACGGTCAAGAGCAAAGTTAAAGATCTTTCCGAGACGATGAATTTCGACTACTCATACGCGTCAAACGTATAAGAATTGAAGCTGTTAGGACCAAAACAAAAATGGGGCTGATTCCACATTTTTGGGCTACGAATTTGATTTGGGCTAGGAGTCCAACACTTACCTTCTCCTTCAAGAAAACGATTAGGTCAACCTATACACTATAAATACAGCCTCTTAACATTAGAAAATCATCTTTGGCCAAACCTTTGTTGGAAAATTTGAAAGAAAGCAAAAGCTTTCCCACATCGGTAGGTGACTAAGGCTTTTGCCTACTTTTATACCTTGTGGTATTAACAAAGCCCAAAGATCCAATACCCATGCACATGGCAAGGTAACAATTAAACCCACACGCGCGCACCACCACCACCACCACCCACCCGCCCGGCCCGGCACCGGCACCGGCACCGGCGACGGCGTGGGGCGTGGGTCGTGGGTCGTGGGGGAGTTTGGGGAGTCAAAAAATGAAAAATGAAATGAATTTTTCTACCAGCTCTTATAGTGGTCGTGGACAACTCAAAACGTAACCGTAGAGACAAACTCCACCAATCACGCACGCGGTAAAAGAAAAGGAATAATCAGCAGCTGTTACATGTGGGAATGGAATGTCAAAGGTCAAAGATGCTACAAGATATAAAAACGTGGGAGTTACAAGACAAATCCAAACGGTCAACCCAATCAATCAATCAATCAATTCCGGAAGGGAATCATGGGACCTACTCCTCACACCTATATAAAGGCCTCACTCTCCACCAGCATTCACCACACCACGAATTACAAAGCACAAAGCAGGAAAAAAATAATTCTCTCTATATTATTTTCTTTCTTTCGTTTCTGTTAGAGGATACCGGTACTACGGCCGGAATATCTTTTTAACACCGGGATTTTTCCCTTTACCGTGTAAGTGTGTGCTTTCGTTTTTCCGTGTAAAAGCTTTGTAATTCATTCTCGTTGTTATTCAACTTTCCGTGTAATAGTTAGTTTACAGTTAATTGAAGTTTTGATTTATTTTGTTTCGTTTTCGTCAAAATTTTTCTAAACGGTGATATTTTATCACCTACAACCTTAAAACAAGAGGAAGCTTACAACACAAGAAAAGAAGTCTGGAAGGAGCTGTTCATCAATAATGTCATATTCAACCTTTGAATTTGTAATTTCTTTCTTTTCTTCAATTAGTATGAACTAATTTCTATTATCTTGAGTTTTAGCATATATGTATGAACCCTAGTTTTGGTTGACATCTATCTAATTTGGGAATTCTATGTTTTAAATTGAATAATTGTTTTTATTCTCTGTTTATGTGTTGGAGTTTATATTCTGGGTTCTTGTGGAACGCGACCATATAGAATTACCATCATAGTAGTTAAGTAATCATTGACAACGGTGTATTTAACTATAGGTTTAGCACATAACGTCTAGTGTACAGTTTAGATCTGACAAATCAACCTAACTAGATAATCACCATGGTTTAGTGTATTGCTATTTAACCAATTGCAGGAACAGTTTGCTTAGAACTCCTTATTGACACAGGTAAATCCTATTTAAAACTACCTAGCGCAATTGGAACCGATTATTGAAATACTACATAATTCACCCTTACATGTTTAGAACGACAAAACTAGTGGGGATTACATGCTATCCACTCAAGCTAAAATCTCATACTATATTCTTCTCTTGCATTTAATTTTCTGTCTTTACTTTATTAGTTTAATTTAGTTAATCAAAAACCCAATAAAAATCTATTTGTCTTTTATTTCTTTACGTTTTATTTGTTCTATCTTTTAATATTTGCACTTAATTATTGCATAAGATTCTCCTAACCTTCGTAGTCTCTGCGGAACGAATCTTACTTATTTATTAAAACTTGCATACGATCTGTATACTTGCAGAACCGTGCTAGGCTAGGGTGATTATATGCACTTATTTATATCCTATTTTTATCACACCCTAGTCGACACCAACCTAAACAGGTATGTACCCACGTCGGTGAAAAAAAATTGCACGATGGGTGGACCCACATGGCTGAACTCCAAGGCCCTTACCTACAAATAATCAACAAATCTATTAGTTCTCATCTCGCTGACAAAAAAAATTTCAACAGATCAGATCTGTACATCCACGAGAATAGTCGATGAATTGAAAGTGGAGGTGGGAAGCTGGTGTCGCCTAGGGTGTGATAAAAATAAGATAAAATTAAGCCAAGAAACTACGCACTCTCACCCTAGACAGGCACACTACTGCAAGTATTACAGGACGTATGCAAGTTTTAATGATAAATAGAGTTCGTTCTCAGGGACTTAAGTGTGTTAATCGCGTAGGAACAGATAACGAGTAAAAGTAAATAATTAGAAAACAGAAAATAAAGCAAGTAGGAATTCGAAAATAGCAATTAAAACTAGGAAAATAAAGACAATAAAGTAAAAGATTAAGAATATGAGATGAGAAATATAGCTTAGGTTTTGCTAGTATGCACTAATCCTTCTAATTCTATCTATAAATCTAGTCAATAAGGGAGAATATTAGCTCTTGGTAATACTTAGTCGGGATTCTAAATTCCCCAAGCTTAGACCTTGAGAGCGACTATGGGGCCTACGGCACAACCAAGACGAGGACTCAAATAGGGTTATCAAACGCCACTAAGGCCCTATCCAGCACACTACAATCAATTGGTGATATGGTGGTTAAAACAAACCCTAATGACTATCTAGTTAGAAGTATGTTTTGTCAGAACTGCTATCGACACTAGACATTATGTGGTGGTTCAATAGTTAAACACCCTGTCAAGGAGACCATCTAACTACTCTTAAAACAATCCTAAAGTGATCAGTTCTAGGAAAGACAATAAATCAAAACACATAAACAAATATAAAGTAAGTAGCTAATATCAGATTAAAACATGTAATTCCCAAAGAAACTTAGATAGAAGAATTAGAATTCATAGATTATACATATGCAAAACCCAAGCTATGGGGAGTTCAGTTCATACCTGAAGGAAATAAACTAAAAGAAATTACAAAAGACATCATCTTGCTCTCTACAATAAACTGGAAGAATAAAACCTTAAGAACTAATTACTATGAGGCAAGGATGATTTACAAGTGATATAAGGGTGTATTTATAGGTGTTTAGAAGACCTAATTCGTTTTCTTGAGGGAGAGTTAAGGTAATGGACTTCTAGCCCAACTCAAATTCGTATGGAAATAAAGATAAACACTGCTGCACCGTTTTGAGCATATCTTCTTCGTTATTGGTCGGATTTTGCTCCACAAGATACCAAAAGAATCGAAACAGAATTATCTAGACCTTTCAGAAGAAAATCACCAAAATCGGCCTCTTTCTTAGGTAAAAACGCCTATCTTTGGACGTGTATGCAGAATCCCAGATTTAGGCAGCTTTTCCTTTTCCATCTTTTTAGCTTTTCTTTCCTTATCTCCAATTACCATGCAAATCTCTTTCCATAAGTTGTTGTCTTTGACTTGGACTCTAATTAAGCTCTATAATTATCTTTAAAGCTACACACTAAATAAACAATTAAACCCAATATGCTCTAAAAACAATAATTCTACAAATCAAGACACAAAATAGGAAAGTGCACTAAAACTCAAGAAAATCGACATTATTGACTTCTAAATCACTTAAAATGATGTCTCATCCTAACATAAATCTATCACAAATGAGGAGACATCAAGACCCCCAACTCAAAGTCGTATCGTCCCGATACGATAAAGATAAAAACATAGGGAAGTCTAGAAATACACACTTATAAAATTCTCAACACAAGGGAAAAAGCATAGCAGAATATATAGAATAAACCTAAAGCACATAACTCAGAAAATTTCATGCAATAATATTCATAAACTACATACCTGTACACTTCTCATATCTACAGTCAACACGGCTTGAATTCAAGATCAGATTAGTTTCGCAATGTAAGAAGGATTGGGACTTTACTCAGTTCCCCAAGAGAGCTATAGATTGTTCATCGAACTTCGCTAGTATCAAAGGTCCACTCAACTAATCTCTAATGGCTCAATCACTTCTCAATTACATAGCAAAGAATCAAAAGGTCTTTAAGGTTGTAATGTAGGCTTAGGGACGGGTATGATAGTATATTTGGATAATTTGGAGTGAGATTTTGGCTCTCTCCTCACTAGCCATCAACAAATCGCCCTAGAGCTTGAGTTACTCTCATAAAACGTTTCTCACTCAACCCAATGAATTCCTTGATGCATAATTTAGCATCCCCAATAACCCAATTAAAGCTTTAGATGTTCACATGAAAATCCACTTTGCCGGTCCGAATATATATATTTTCTTTTCTTTTCAAATCAATTTCTTTTATAGCTATGACTCTCTTTTAATGTTGAGATATCACGCTAATTTATCATATATATTTTTTCTTTTTAATGCCCTTGTTGGAAAAATTAGCTCGAAGCTTCTTTTTCATTCACTATTACCCCGGAAAAGGGTTACAATACAAATCTGTGAAACATCATCAATATAAGGCACAAAGCACAATTAATAAGCTCAATAAATCCCAACAAAATAACAATTCCCATAATGGTGGACCCACCACCCCAAACTCAAGCTCTAAAACAACTGTCTATGCATCGCGATTCGAGTGCGGGTCATATGGAAAAGTCCTAAAATCTAAAGGATATGGCTTATAACGTGGTTCAATAAAAGGCTTTAGAAAGGCTAGAAGGGGCTGAGAAGGATATAGCATATAAATTCAAAAATCACAAGGTGAGAAGGTATAAAAAGGCTTCAAGGGCTTCAAAATATGAAAGAACCGCCTTAATCACTTTCTACACTATGTAATTTAGAAAATTTCTTACCTTTAGCTCAAATGGTTTTTTAACTAGCTTGGATCTCACGGCCTACACACTTTCAAGGTTCCCTGAGATTGAACATACTTTCTATCGCATTGCTCACTAATCTTTTCTTTACTATCAACGTGTGTTTTCCTGCAAATACTCAAAGCATACAAATACATAGCTCATAAACATATCACTTACTATCATTAATCTACTGAGCTTATGCTTTCAAGCTATTAAACACACTCTACATCTAATTCCCATGTATCAAAAATTTTAATTTCACCCAAAAACAGAAAAATGGAGATGAGAGACAACGAATCCCCACACCCCCAACTCAAAAATGAGTCGTGTCCCCACGACTCGAAAAAGACTCGAAAAACAGAAATTAAAAATAGCAGATAAACATATTTACAGAAATGGTAAGGAAGGAAGAGAACATACTCTCGAGGCTATTGCCTCGCATCATTGACATCCAAGGTTGGAATTGCTGGACCTTTCGTTAATTGATCAAGGAGTTTCAAGATGTGCACTTGATTAGCGTTGATTTGTGCCACATCATTGACTAAGGAAGTTTGAGCTGCTTCAAATTTCGTGAAACGCTCCTCCATCTTCTCTTGCCAACTTTCCTCCTTTTCTTCCTTCGAGACTTGCGTAGAACCCGCTCTTCGAAGAATTTCCTTGATCCAAGCATTATCAATATAACTCATTTTAAATTCGAGTTTCTCTTCTTCACCCAATACTACATTCGCTTTTCGCACAAGACACGTGATCATAGTTGGGAATTTAACATTATAAACTGATTTAGGAGAGACCGAAAATCGTATCACCTCCTCATAGATCAACTGTGCCACATCCACTTCTTCTCAATCTCAAAATACAGTCCAACAGTAGAGCGTACTTCATAGTCACATCCAAAGTTCGTGTGTTTCCGAAAATATTAGGGACAAGGAAATTGTGCCAAATTCTAGCATCTGCTTGAAGATATTTGTAAGGCCAAGGTGCCTTCAATTCTCCCTTATGTGATTGCACTTTCTCTTTGTCTAATACATGCTCAAAAAGTAATTCCTCATCAAAGATTTTTCGCTTAGCAACTGCTTCTTGAAATTTGCAAAAACCTTTCAGTTTCTTAAACTTAAAGTGGTTCCTAATTTCCTCAACTGTGAAAGGAACTAACTTTCCTCTAATCGGAACACCATTACTATCTCGGCTAAAGAGGCCTAAATAGAACTCCAAAACTAATTCAGGACATAATTCAAAACGTCTTACCATGAACGTAGACCAACCCAATTTCTCACCAAGCTCTAAGAACCTTGCATATTCTCCATCTCTAATTTCTTCCTTGAATACTTTCTCATAAGCAAAAGGTAGTTCTTTTAATTGTTTCTCTGTAGAAGTCTTCAAGGCCTTTGAAGTATCCACTTTCTCTATAGGTATAAGATCTTGTTGAGGTTGTGTTCTCTCCTTTGCATAATAATAAAGCTTTTTACCATTACGATCATACGAAGGTTTCCCACTCTTCACTTTATCTTTACCCTTTGATTTAGAACTAGCACCTTTGTCAATTGATTTCTTCTTGTTTAAATCCAATCCCTTGTTACTCTTCACCTCCCTCTTGTTAGCTAAGATTGTTGTTCTATTAGTCATCCTCAATTAACCCCCAACTCAAAGCTTTAGCAACCCTTGAAATTTAAACTCTTGAATTAATGGTTGAACAAGCTTGATTTGGCTTAGGAAATATGAATTGATGATTAATCTCTATGTGGGTGAGGTGGATTTGTAATGGGTTGGCTTGGATTTATGAAATTGTAGGATGAATTTTGAAAATTTGGCTCTTTGATTTTGAATGGATTTGGTGAGGATTGGGTGTTTGATTCTCTCTTGTAATGATGTGGAGAGAAGGTATGATGTGTTTTTCTTGATGATTGGGTAGTGTTTTGGTGATTGGTGAAGGTTTTGATGAGCTTCAATGGAGTTAGGAGAGTTTTGGAGAGAAGAAAGAGGGTTAATATTTAATAAATTCGGAATAATAAGATTTATACCTCCTTTATAACTCAATCCCGTAGGTTTCTCTCTCTCTCTGGCGGCGCTGCGGACTACCCCTGCGGACCATGGGGTGTACCGCAGGGTAGTCCGCGACATCTGATGCTCGAAAATTTTTGCTCACTGGATTGGACCCGTAGTAGGACCCCGTGGCACGTGTTTCTGGGCTGCGGACTAGGGTCCGGTGTACCGCGGGGTACACCACGCCTTCTGTTGTTGACTCCGTCAAAATACCCGTGGCACCTACCCCGTGGCACGCGTTTTTGAGGCGCGGACCATGGCGCGGTGCAGGGGGGTAGTCCGCGGGTCATTTTTTTCTGGTTTCTGGATCAAACCCACGGTGCAACCCGTGGCACGTGTTTTGACCTCGCGGACCAGGGCACGGACCATGGGGTAGTCCGTGGGGTAGTCCGCGGGGTGCATCCTTTGCTCCAAAAATTTCTCCTCGCGTTCCCTAACTCGATTTCTCCAATTCCTACACACCAAAAACACTAATACCTTCCTCAAACATGCATTATCAACTAAAAACAACTAAAATAAACTTAACTAAAAACGTAAAAGACATGAAGACATAAAAAAACTAAGGGTTGTCTCCGGTACATCACTTTTGTTTTACGTCTTTCAAAGTTAGACGTGTTACCTCTGTCAAGATTTGCGAATATAGCCTCCCCAACAATGAGTAAGGCTATAAACGTCAACTAATCTGCGCTTGACCCCAGTTTTGTGGCGAATTTCTATCACCTTGGCTGAAACAACCTTAGTGACGATGAATGGTCCCATCCACGAGTCTTTGAAACTTTGTGGACTGTTCTCGCGTTTGTGGGCTTTCCATAGGACTTCATGGCCAACCCCAAACTCAATGTTTGGCTCAGTATCTACAGGCTTTAAGTGGATCTCCTCAGGAGGGACTTTGTGATGTGAAAGACTGTGGATGATAGGCACGGTGGGATCCAACTTCCTCGGTTTCTTACCCAAGACATAGAAGGTCACGGATACATTCTTTGCATGAAGGGTGATGGTCCCATCATGGAAGTTGATCACACTTTGACTTGTGGCCATGAAAGGCCGTCCAAGTATGATCGGAACCTGCTTATCTGCATCAAACTCAAGAATAACAAAGTCAGTAGGGATGTCGATATTACCTGCTCGGACTAAGACGTCCTCCACTGTTCCCCATGTCCTTTTTACTGAGTTGTCAGCAAACTGCAACTTCACTGGAGTCTTCTCCGATTTCTGAAGTCCAAGTCTTTCGAACACGGACTTAGGCATAAGATTCACACCAGAACCCACATCGTACATAGCTTTCACCTTGAGCCTACCATGTAATTGAATAGGAAGGTTGAAACTTCCTGGATCTTTAAGCTTTGTTGGTAGCTCTTTCTCACTTCTTCTCGAAACCCTCAGGTTCTCTCTCGGGATCTCTACACTCGCTTCTTTCTCAGGAATAACTTGCGTATAAACTTGTTGCGGTGTAAGTCCTCTCTTCGCAATCTCAAGCATTTGGGCGTTGATATTTTCAGGTTGGTACGCCTCTACAAATGTCTTGAGAACAGTGTCATCTTTAGAATTTGTAAGAGGAATAGTTGATGACACTGGTTGAACAATAGGTGGCGATTCCACCTTCTCTTCTTCTTTCTCTTCTATCACAGCAGGTGCCACTTCATCTTTCGATTCCTCCTTTGAGGCTTCTTCCTCTTTCTCTTTAGCCAACTCAGCTGTATATTCCACTACCGATCGAATCTCCTCTTGCACCTTCCTCAGTAACTCTATGAACTTGTCTTTCTCTTGATCGTCCTCCACATAAACTTCAGAACAGTCAGATTCCTCGGGGCCAGATTCGGTTGGTTCTTCTTCAATACTGGGAACTTCCACGGCACTAATGGCAGCATGTGGTGCTTCCTCTTTTGCTTCTTTAATCTCAAGGCATATAGCCTTGCAAGCTTCGAACTCATCCTTGTCTTCACCTCCTTCGATTGCCTTTACTTCTTTTTGTTCTACAACACTTGTTAACACTTTGTTTAACTGTGTCACTTGAGTAGTTAGCATTTGAAGTATGGCATCATGTCCTCTGACCTTCTCGTCTTGAGCATTAAGAGTTGTGTTCAAACGGTCTAGAGCTTGTACAATCTGTGTATTGTCCATAGATCCTTCTTGCGGGTATTGAGATAAAGCTTTCTGCTCTAATGAATCGGTATAGGTGTCTTGAGCAGGTTGTTGTGGAGGAGCAGGTCTATTCTGATATTAATTTTGGTACTGACCTCTCTGTTGGTAAGAGTTGTTTTGGGGTCGTGGTTGATATTGACCAGGATTAGCGACCCCTTGTGGGTTTGAATACTGCATACCCGGATGGTTGCGGTTGCCCCATCGGTTGGATATGAAGTAAACAGATTGCGGATTTGATTCGCACTCTTCCCATACATGATCGTTAACTCCACATTGTTGACAACCTTGTGCTTCTTGTACTACCTTTGTAGCAGCTAAATTCTTCTCCATCGCGATTCTCAGCTCCTTGATTTGATTTTCTAATGAGGATATTTGAGCTGAGTTCGCAGTTTCTGCGTCTAAACGAAGCGTTTCTCGGGTCTTTGCTACAGAAGCTCGCGTTAAAGGCCAACTTCTTTCTTGTTCCATAATATTTTCTAACACCTCAGAAGCTTCATTATGATTCATGGACACAAAGTTAACCTTTCCAATGTTATCCACCTTTTCTCAACCTTTATCATTAAAGCCTTCATAGAACATCGCAAGTTGTAGAGCAGGTGTATAACCATGGAGCGGACATCTTGTTAATTTTTGTTGAAACCTTGTCCATGCTTCTCCCACTGTTTCTCCATCTTCTTGACAAAATCTTGCAAGCTCGGTTTGATCTTTAAGTCTCATGCTCTTTGGATAAAATCGGTTAAAGAATGCGGCTTGAAGTTCTCTCCAAGAGTGAATGGTCAAGAAAAACGAAAAAATATGACAATACAGTTGCTCACGTGTAATACCAGGAGTAATGTAGGCATCACAAATCTGCATGAACTTCTGAATCGTTTTTACCGGATCTTGAATAGCTGTAGCAGTATAGAGTCCGAAACTTTGAAACTGACTGAGCATGCCCGGATCGGGTCTAAATTTGATATTCGGAATCTCAGGAGGGCGGTAACCAATTGGTTGAACATGGAATGGTACATTAAGCCCAGGTAGATCTTGTTCAACGCGGTTCTGTTGATTAAGGTTGTTTTGCACATTACCTCCTCCTGCTGGTAGTTGTTGTCCTTCTTGTCCACCGAGTGGTGGCTCTTGTTGACCGAGAGGTGCACCAAGTGGTGGATCTCCTCCCGGTAATTGTTGTTTTCCTGCTGGTGGATCTTGGTGAACTCCACCAAGTGGTGGCTCTTGTTGGGATGCCATAGCTCTTCTCAAGGCTCTTTCCTCACGAACTCGTTTGTTGTAAGGTCTGAAGCTCCTCTTAGGCTCCGATAAGGGAGGCCAAGAATTAAACACTGTGAAACCCGAAAAAGACTAAAAGCAAACCACAAGCGTAAATCTGTAAAAAAATAAAAACTAAACAAAAACTGAAAAGTAAAAAACTAATTAAAAACTAAAACTCGAAATAGATAACCCACACGCTAACGAGACACAAGTCCCCAGCAGCGGCGCCAAAAACTTGGTGTCGCCTAGGGTGTGATAAAAATAAGATAAAATTAAGCCAAGAAACTACGCACTCTCACCCTAGACAGGCACAGTACTGCAAGTATTACAGGACGTATGCAAGTTTTAATGATAAATAGAGTCCGTTCTCAGGGACTTAAGTGTGTTAATCGCGTAGGAACAGATAACGAGTAAAAGTAAATAATTAGAAAACAGAAAATAAAGCAAGTAGGAATTCGAAAATAGCAATTAAAACTAGGAAAATAAAGACAATAAAGTAAAAGATTAAGAATATGAGATGAGAAGTATAGCTTAGATTTTGCTAGTATGCACTAATCCTTCTAATTCTATCTATAAATCTAGTCAATAAGGGAGAATATTAGCTCTTGGTAATACTTAGTCAGGATTCTAAATTCCCTAAGCTTAGACCTTGAGAGCGACTAAGGGGGCTACGGCACAACCAAGACGAGGACTCAAATAGGGTTATCAAACGCCACTAAGGCCCTATCCAGCACACTACAATCAATTGGTGATATGGTGGTTAAAACAAACCCTAATGACTATCTAGTTAGAAGTATGTTTTGTCAGAACTGCTATCGACACTAGACATTATGTGGTGGTTCAATAGTTAAACACCCTGTCAAGGAGACCATCTAACTACTCTTAAAACAATCCTAAAGTGATCAGTTCTAGGAAAGACAATAAATCAAAACACATAAACAAATATAAAGTAAGTAGCTAATATCAGATTAAAACATGTAATTCCCAAAGAAACTTAGATAGAAGAATTAGAATTCATAGATTATACATATGAAAAACCCAAGCTATGAGGAGTTTAGTTCATACCTGAAGGAAATAAACTAAAAGAAATTACAAAAGACATCATCTTGCTCTCTACAATAAACTGGAAGAATAAAACCTTAAGAACTAATTACTATGAGGCAAGGATGATTTACAAGTGATATAAGGGTGTATTTATAGGTGTTTAGAAGACCTAATTCGTTTTCTTGAGGAAGAGTTAAGGTAATTGACTTCTAGCCCAACTCAAATTCGTATGGAAATAAAGATAAACACTGCTGCACCGTTTTGAGCATATTTCTTCGTTATTGGTCGGATTTTGCTCCACAAGATACCAAAATAATCGCAACAGAATTATCCAGACCCTGTAGAAGAAAATCACCAAAATCGGCCTCTTTCTTAGGTAAAAACGCCTATCTTTGGACGTGTATGCAGAATCCCAGATTTAGGCAGCTTTTCCTTTTCCATCTTTTTAGCTTTTCTTTCCTTATCTCCAATTACCATGCAAATCTCTTTCCATAAGTTGTTGTCTTTGACTTGGACTCTAATTAAGCTCCATAATTATTTTTAAAGCTACACACTAAATAAACAATTAAACCCAATATGCTCTAAAAACAATAATTCTACAAATCAAGACACAAAATAGGAAAGTGCACTAAAACTCAAGAAAATCGACATTATTGACTTCTAAATCACTTAAAATGATGTCTCATCCTAACATAAATCTATCACAAATGAGGAGACATCAGAAGCTGTTGAAGATGGAGGCAGTTTTTTGGTCTCTAGACGAGCTGCAACGGCACGTGGAAGGCCAGATCTGAGCGGTTTTTGTGTGTAGCAGAGTACAAGCCAAAGCGGCTTCGATTTTCTCGGGCGGCTCATCGTGGTGGATCCAGATCTGCAGGAAAGCGGCGAAAGAGACGAAGCTTGTTGTTGAGCGGCGACGAGGATCGAAGGATCTGGTATGAAAATGTGAGACTGGTGTGAAAAGGTGAGACCTGGTGCAGAGGAGAGACGGATTCGGTGGTGCAGAGGTCCAGATTTGGTGGCTCTGGTGAGAAGCGACGGATCTGGTGGCTCACGAATGGCGGCGATGCTCTGCTTCACAAATGGAGGCGGAAGGTGGAGAAGGTGATGATGTTGAGAAGGTGGAGAAGGTGGAAGGTGAGATCTGTAGGAGTGATGGTGGTTAGAACGGCGGATTTACAGAGAGAGGAAAAGAGAGGGGCGGACCAACATAGAGAGAGAGAGAGAGAGGAAGTGTAGAGAAAATGAACCGTGTTTTGGGTTCTCGTACACCCTATATGGAAGTTTTGTTTAGCTTTTTTTTTCACTGTAATAACAAAAGGGAACAAGGGTATATTGGGTTTTTTCTTGTTTTTAGTTGAGTTTGAATAAGTTTTTTGGGTTAGACTTTAGTTTGATAAGTTGTAGGGGTGAGCACGGGCCGGGTTTACCCCGGGTTGGGGTCTAGGGTAAGGGTAGGGTAAGAAAGCCGGGTCCATGATTTGTGAAGGGTAAGGGTAGGGTTAAATTTTACCCTACCCTCGGGTTACCCAAACACGGGTTACCCTCGGGTTTACCCGGGTTTACCAAGGGTAATTAAACCTGTAAATATGAAATGCAATTATAATATAAAGCTAAAAAATTAATTCAAATTGCAAATTTCTCCCATATAATTGACTTAACTCACAAAATACCCTCTGATTCATAAAATCTTACAACACAATCAAATTCATTACAAATATTACAACACATTCAATCAAAATCAACATTCAAAAGCTTCAACTTCAAATTCATCACAATCACTTCCAGGAGCATTCAAATTCCATTTTCCTGTTACTAAAAAGCATTCTCAAGTATATCAGTAAGTTAAACATATTAAGGCTTAACCCTTAAGCCTCAGAACAGTGTCATCACAGGCTTGTAATAGCAGATAGCTTATAATTGAGTAGATCATCATAGGCCTCGTCACTACAATAGGCGGCTACCATTACAAGTTTATATAAAACACAATGATAACAAGGTAAGGGTTTAGCTTACCCAAAATAATTTGTTACTTAGGCTATTTTATCCAACATTTCCAGGTGGTGTAATGTCAAATGCACCTAAAATACACAAGTCAGAATGTTAGTAAATACACAAGTAAATACACAAGTAAATACACAAGTAAATACACAAGTAAATATTAATTGTGATTTGACTTTCAATATAGCATCCAATAACCATTTAAATGGAGATTTCAAATAACAGATACAATAATTTGTACATATCACCTAAGAAACAAAGATAAATGAATCTGAAGAAACAAAAACAAACGAATCTGAAGAAAAAAACTAACAAATCTTAAGATTGAACTCACCTAAGAACACAAATCTAGAAAACCGAAGGGATCTGCAATAAAACAAAACATAAATCATTAGTAGATATCAAAACCAAAAAAAGGAATGACAAAAATAAAAGAACAAGTACCTGTGAAATGGTGAATTGCAGAGAAACCAGAAGAGAAGGGTATATTATACTCATATTTAGACTATTTAAGTATTAGAAATTATTATTAATAATAATGAAAAATAGCATACGCCATGGAAAGTGTAGCTGAAACCCTTGGCTACTGCCACTTCAGTCCATCTTGTGTACCTTTTGTCAAAGCTTTAATTTCCTCATCTGATAAACTCACGCTTAGCCTATTCACATAGCATGCCCACCAATAGCAGGTATATTCACATCTGGAAACATTAAAACAACCGAATAAATATAAAATTAATTAAACAATAATCAATTAACCAGCCTTTTCTTGGAAGGAGACGAAGGAGCTAGGGTTTTTTTTTGGGCAGAGAGAATAGGAGAGGAGAGGTGTAGAAGGAAAGCCTTCTAAATGAGAAGGGAAAGAAATGAGTGGATGTTGATAAAACGCGTTATGTATATTTTATTTTATTTTTAATTGAAGAACAGTGTTGGGTTGGACGGGTCCAACCCGAGTGTTAAGTGTCCAAAGAGAGGCCCGTGGTATTTTGGACGGGTCCAAGTTTTTAAATGTTAGGCCCAAGTTAACATTGGGCCAATGTTAAAAATACTCAAAATTCCCTTTTTTTTATCCCCTTTTTTAACCAAATTACCCAAACCCAAATTCTTGCTCAGCCCTAATAAGTTGTAGGTTGTGGGAGTGTTTATAATAATTTCCCCTTATCGATAAAACATTATAAAAGAGCTATAACTTGAAAATAAATAAAAGAACATAATGACTCAATTACTAAAACCACATAAACCTTGTTTACCACGATACAACAACGAAAAAAACATCATCACAAGAACAAACGAGTAAAAACATCACATGAAACAACAACAAACACAAAACTATGAATGAAGTGACACTTTGCTTCATGTCTTATTCTTTTTTCCAAACTTTCCTTCATCTCATTCCCAACAATATGTGTGTATGCAAGTAGAGGAACAATTACTCTGAGTTTGACAAAATGGACAACATGGTAGTGATGGCAATAATCTTCTTGAACGGATCATTTTTGAATTCCGATGTAAAGAAAAAGATGATTTTCTAGAACGAATAGTTCCGGGATTAGGATTGCGTCCACCGACCAAGTAAGAGGCGTCTGATGGATAATTGTTGGCCGTGTGTTCCACTTGCAAATGCAAATTGCTTATTGGGTCGCATATGTAACACCACATTGCGAAAACTAAGAAGAGTGTAAGAGATGCTATTGTAGCTTTCAACATTGTTATTGCTATTGGAGAAGCAAATTAATGTATGTAACCTCCATTTGTGTAAGTATTTATATAAATATATAAGAAATTAATATTGGACCTTAGCAACCCCCTTATCCTTCCATTATATTGGTAAAGTCAAAGCCAACACTAGTTATATGATATATTAGCAGCAATAACAGCATTCTGACAATCGTCATGGTATGCATTGTTCATCCCTTTCCAGAGCCTGGAGAAGCCATGGTTCTGACCTTAAAAAAATAATTATTTATGCAACTTGAAGTTGATCCGAGTTTATAATCATTGCTAAAACGTCAAACAAAATATTACTACCAAAATGCCAAAAAGATTAACTGGAAATAATTCATATTTTGAAGGAAACAGCGTTGATAAGGATCGCATTGTTGTCTAGGGGTGGGCCGTAAACGAATCGAGTCGAGCCAAATATTATATGTGTTTCAGATGTGTAAGTTTGTTTGATAAGATTTACGAATCGAGTCGAGCCCGACTCAAATTTTAACAAGTGGAGCCGAATTTTTTAAACTTGTTTGTTACCATATCGAACGATTTTTTTCGAGTCGAGTTCGAGTTATCAACAAATAAAACTTAACAAACTTGTTCGAATTTGTTCGTTAGAGATTAAAATATTTGCAATATAGTTGCTAGCTTTTAAAATATTATTAATTTAGACAATAAATTTTAAAATATTTACTATTAAGACGTTAAATTTAAGATATTTACAATTTAGACCATAAATTTTAAATATTTAAAGTTTAGCCCTTAGAGTTTAAAATATTTATAATTTAATCCCTAGCTTTTAAAAAATTAACAATTTAGACCATAAGCTTTAAAAATCGTAATTTAGAACCTAAGTTTTTTAAATATTGACAATTTAGACCTTTCCTTTTAAATATTTACAATTTAGACCCTAATTTTAAAATATTTACAATTTGCACCATATCTTTCAAACTATATACATTTTTGACCTTAGGGTTTAAACTATTTATAATTTAGCCCCTAAACTTTAAAATATTTACAGTTTAGACCCTATATTTTAATATATATCTATATATTTTAGACCTTATATTTTATATATATTTACATTTTAGTCCCTAAAGTTTAAATTATTAACAATTTAAACCCTAATGTTAAAGTACTTATAATTTAGTCCTTGTATACTAACTTGTGCGGCAGATTGTCATGGCTGATGTAATATCTCGTGGACGCAACAGAGATGGTGAGGGACGGGACCCACCATGGGATTCTACTGGTCTGGTTATTTGTTTATTTAACAAGCATCTATATATATTTTTTCATTTAAGATGATTATTTTACAGGCAAACAAATACAAAAAGTTTACGGAAAGAGCGTTCTCCAATCAACGGAGAAGGATAAGGAAAAGTTTGGGGGCATTCTCTCCGTCAATTTTTGTGTCAAGGACACACATGGAAACCTGTTGGGAAATGGGGCACTTTGTGGCCCAAGTGGTAGAGAACATAATACGGGATTACATTCCCAAACACTATCTCGAGTGGAAGAACATCTCCCGATGTCACAGGGAACGAATCTAGACTAACCTTGGAGTAAGTTCTTTATTTGTATATTTTTTGATAAAATATTTTTTTCGGTTTATTTCCAATTTTTCTAGCAACGCTTTCTTCTGGTCGAGGAATGGAGATACCGACCATACTGGACAAATATACAAACGACCGCCCACAAATAATCTTATCCATGTACAAAGATAAAAAAAAGGACTATCTGGTGAAATCCATGAGAATATGAAAGTGTAAGAGTGTGAGCTCATATTGGAGGAGTGGGCTAGCGATCAATTCAAAATAAATTTTAATGTTAATAATTTATTAATATTTTATATAGATGTTAATAAATTTATTTTTAGGGTATAATATAGAGAGAAGCAAGGCTCATAAATTGGTCATGGTTCGGTCACCCTATCAGTGACCCATCACCGGACTGTGGAGGTAATGTTTCTCTTATTTTTTATTGTTTGGTTTGCAAAAAAAAGTATTTCTCGTTTTATATCGTGGTTTGTTGTTTTACAAGACCTCGTGGGGGATCCCAACAATTTTGTTCATAAGACATGAAAAATTACGCTCTTACACTTATGCCCTCAACTAGGAAGAAGAAAAAGTCCCAGATATTATAATATTACCACAAACTAGGGGGGAAAAAGTCAGGAAATTGAAGAGATGAACGCTTATGCGAGTACAATGTAAGTTTGAATTCACTTATAGTTCAATAAATATTATTTTCAACTTACATTTATATTGACTTTATGTAACATATGGACTTGAGTGATATGTTTGATTCGCCAAACTAGTATTAGGCAGATTCGTCGGGATCTTCTGCCACAATGTTTGTTTCATTGACACGCTAAGATCATATCTAGACAGTGATCGAGGTATCAAAAGACCATATAGGACCCATGCAAAAGGTTTAGAACCCAGGAGTTGGATTTGTCGTTCCTAGTAAGAGCCCGAGTCAGGCCTAGGATCTGGAAATATGCCAGACGCCAAGATAGATGCTCGATGGCTGGGAGACAACAGACAAGTACCTGAACGCTGAGCAGCCCGAGACCAAAGAATGAACTAGGATTCCACTAGCATTACTGGAGCCACACCATTGGCCTTAAATCCTGAAGATTTTATACATGTGCTTGAGCAAATCAATCAGGTAGGCCAGACACAATAGATGCCGCCGTTAAATATCTTCCCTACCACTCCACCACAGCCAACACGTTAGTCAAGTAATCCACGTACATGACAGACATCTACGAGCCAGACACTTGGAGATGGGCTGATACAAATAACACCCAGTCCCCTGATCGAACTCTTCCTAATTTAATCTGTGGTCTGTTTGTATTAACACGACTTTATTTTATTCGTTTTATATTAAATTATTTTTACTTTGTTTGATTTTGTAAATTATTTTCATTCGACTATTTTTTTAATTTATCTATTTTTGTAATAATGTAGTCTATTTTTTGTTAATATAAATGAGATCCACTTTGGATTCAGAATCATTTTGACTCCAATAAGATTGGATCTCAGGACCTCTTGGTCTCTGCAGAGTAGTCTAACCACTAGACCAACCATCGATCTTAACGTAGTTTATTTTTGTGACTGCTTAATTCGGTTTTAAATTTATTTTTGCGACTTTTTAATTCGGTTTGTAATCTATTTTTGCGTCTATTTAATTTGATTTGTAATGTTCAAAGAAAAAATAACCGACCACTCTCTGGTGGTCGTTAAACATGGGTGACTTTTAGCGACCACTAAATAATCTGTAAAGAGCACCTTATGATTGATAATCAAGGGTAATTTTTAGCGACCATTAGGTAGTTGGTAAAGTGCATTTACTGGTCGCCAATCAAAGAACCTTTTACCGACAACCAGGTGATCGTCGAATAAGAAACCTTTAACGACTATCGGGTAGTCGCTAAAGACGGTAATCGGTCATGTAGATGTGTGGTTGGAAAGAGTTCTCACTAACAACCAAACACTATTAGTCTATTTTATAGATCAAAAGTAGTCGATGAAAACAAACCTTATTTTAACAACTAACAACTAATTTATGTGTCTCTAGCGATAACTTTAGCGGTCACTAAAAACCTTAAGTGTAACCGTGCCAGTTTAGTTTTTTCTAAAACAATTGGACAATTTGCACTGCACCAGGTCAGCCCCTCCCACGGCCCCTGCCAGATATGTCTAATAAAATTAATACATAATTTTTAGGATTATTGTCTAAGAAACACCTCAAGTTAAATTTAATTCCCTCTCACCCCAACCATCATTTTTCTGCCCATAAAAGGACACACACACACACACACACATATATATATATTATTATTATTATTATTATTCCCATAAAAAAGTCGTTTGAGTTATGGGAAGCTTCCCATAACTCAAACTTTGAGTAATGGGAAGCTTCCCATAACTCAAACTTTGAGTAATGGGAAGCTTCTCATTACTCAAACTTCGAGTAATGAGAAGTTTTCCATTACTCGTTATTCTTTAGAAAAAAGACGGTGCCTTTTATAGGTAAAAGTGTAAGGTAGCAGGTGCCTATTGGGTATTAACCTTAATTTTTATCCCTATTTATTATGAATTTGGCCTAACATATAACGGTTAATTATGAGATTGAGGGTCAATAGAATAGATGTATATAATACCTCTATTAGGAAGATACTGATTTACAAATTATCACGGAGAAAAAATGTAAAACCATCTTTTACTTGTATCTTTATAAAATTAGAAAGAATGTTAAATACTAGAATACAACAATTTTAATTACTAACAGCGCAAACCAAAAGAATTCATAATTAATTAATAAGTTCACAACCCAAAATATAATCAATTACAACAATTTGACACAACGCATGTCGTACCTATAGATTTATGATAATACAAAATATAAAAACATGTTACGAAACTGAAACAATTAAGTAAACACAATATCCAATATCAAAACAATTCAGGTACCGCGGTTAACCATGTATATTCCGCCATCAAATCTTTTACCAGCAATGAGTACGTGTACACGAACGAGCACATCCCGCGATTTCACAATATCTGCAACATTTCATTTTTCCCATAAAGTTTTCGACATTTAATCCCCCCGAGATGGACAAGTCTGATCTTTGGTTGCCTTCGCCTAGCAACGAACGTGCATCAGTTGGCATCATCATTGCAAAAATTAAGAGACATGCAAATATTGCTATTGTTGCTTTCGCCATTGTAGAATTATTAATGTTAATACTATGGATGAGAAGAGGAAAATATATTGAAGAAGAAAATCAAACTGTTATGAAATGTCAATCTGCATTAGGATTTTAAATAGATATTGGATAATTACGTTGTTGTTTAATATTTTAGTACTCAACCCACTAACCATGACTTTTTCTTGTTTGATACAACGAGTTGAGTTCTACTAGAAGTTTTGACCAAGCAAAGAATAAAATAAATTTATGTGGGAGTTGATATCATTTTGATTGTTTTTTATAATGAAAGACATATACCATTTTTATATCACTAAAATACCATTAAATACCATTGATTAGATATTAATATAAATTTTATGCATATTCTTCGTACACGTCTAAAATCATATTGAACACTTTGATATAAAAAAATCTTACTATACATTACATATGAAAAAAAAAACATTCTCCAAGTGCTAAAGATATCCAGCCACGAGACATTTTAATGTGGTTACTAAACGTACAGCGAAACAAGGAGCGAGTTATATATAAGAAGACGTTATAGAGATGCGAAAAAAAGCAAGCCTTAAAAGAAGTTTTTGGAGTGTTAAAAGTACAAATTTTGGTAGCGCAAATAAGGAGAGGTTTCTCAAAAATCGTTAATGTCATTATCATGACTTGGAATGTAAGGGGATTTCGTGCACCCCATAAGGGACGTGGAGTTGTTAATTTGAGTTAGGAGGAAAAACATTAATATTCTCGAGATTTTGGAAACTAAAACCACCTGGCTAAGTTTTAAAATTTTTTTACGTATAATATTTTGTGGGTGACAATATGTAGATAACTCTGATTGGATGTTCATGGAAAAATACTACTAGTTTTGGATCCAAACAAGTTGAAAGTAGACGTACTATTTATCACATCTCAAACTATTCATTTGTAAAGTTGTATGTAAAGTAACATATTTAAACCTTTATGCTCCTTTTACTTACGGTATATATGACAAGATTTAGAGAAGAGATTTGTGAAAAAATCTAATGGATCATGCGACTACATTTGATGCCCCTTGGCTCCTTGTGGTACACTATATCAATATTTTTTGGCTCACTATGTGGATTATAACAAATTTGTGGATTGTTACAACACACTTGGGTTAAAATATGTGCAATTTTCTGGTCAACTATCCACGTGGCATAATAATCTTACTTTATTTGAAATGACAAAGCGATATCCGGTGGGGAATCAGAGACTTGAAGCTTTGGATCACTATTTACATGCAATTTTTTATCTACATTGAGTATTTCAGATCATTCGCCATATATTATCTATTTTTGCAAAATATGAAAAGAGATACGTCTTTCAATTTCAATATGTGGGTTGATCAAGATAACTATGATAGGCGATTAGTAATGGGTGGAATAAAGATGTAATCTGAGGGTCAAAACAATATAAAGATTTTAAGAAACTTTTGAATTTGAAACCAAATTTTAGGGGGTGGAATAAGAATCAATTTTCACATATGTCTGAGAGGTTTAACAGGGAAAGAGAAACATTAGAGGAAGCTGATATGAGACTTCTTCAACAAAATATAAGAAAATAATGCAAATTTTGAAGAAGTTATGGAGTTTTGTAAAACGACCACAAGACTTGAGAAGGTCAAGATTAGTTTTCTCCAAAAAAGGGCAAAAAAATGAATATAAGCTATAAGCGATGCACAATTTTTTCTCATGGCATCATGAAAAGTAAACGACGAAGAAGGTTTATTGCAAAAGTCTAACCTCCAAATGGTGACGACCGACCTCTAGTATT
This sequence comes from Nemophila menziesii, assembly GCA_029959085.1. Taxonomy (NCBI): domain Eukaryota; kingdom Viridiplantae; phylum Streptophyta; class Magnoliopsida; order Boraginales; family Hydrophyllaceae; genus Nemophila; species Nemophila menziesii. The sequence continues at coordinate 23,198,529 of JARWIR010000007.1, read as the reverse complement.
CAAGTACATGAAACATTTGTAGAATATTATAAGAAGTTGTTAGGTTTCGAGGGTTGATACGAATAGAGTTGATTTAGGGGTATTCAATTGGGGTAAACTCTTAACTTTAGAGTAAGGAGTGGATATTTGTAAAGAGATTTCAAACAAAGAAATTAAGGAGGTTATCTTTGAATAAGTAGTGATAAAGCTCCCATGTCCGATGGTTATTCATTTTTTTCCTTCAAGAAATCATGGGAATTGGTGGGTGAGGAACTAATTATAGTGGTAAGTGAATTTTTCTCTTCCTGATTTTTGTTAATAAAATTAGTATTGCACTCATTCCAGAAAATGATAAAACCACATACGTGGAAGAATATACGGAGATCTAGAGTTTTAATGTTGTTTATAAAGTCGTCACGGTAATTATTGCGGATAGAATGAAGTCGAGTTTGGATGAAATTGTTGATAAATCACAAGGTGCTTTTGTCTCTGGAAGAACGATGACCGATAATATTTATCTTAAGCAAGAATCATAGAGGATATACAATAACAATAGTATCTCATCGATGTGTACAACTAAATTTGATTTGTAGAAGGCTTATGACTCAGTTTTGTGGGAGTTTCCATTTGAGGTTCTCAAAGGACTCAAGTTTCCAACTCAATATATAAATTGGATTATAGCGTGTGTAACAAATCTTACATCTTCGATGGCAATTAATGGTGAAGTTCATAGATTTTTTAAGGGTGAAAAAGGTTTGAAACAAGGTACAATCTCTCACCTTATCTATTTGTTTTTTATCTTGAATATCTCTATAGACTTTTGAATAAAAATACGAATTGTGGATTTAATAACCACCCAAAATATAGAGATCTTGTGTTGCTTTCAAAAGGTGGTTCAGGTTTGGTGAAGGTTCTCATTGATAGTTTGAAAAGTGTCGCAAATTATTCGACTCTCCAATTAAATGTGCATAAATCAAATATTTACTATGTAGGGATTAAATAATGAACTAGATGACATCTTGGAAATAACACATCAGGAGAAATGGATGATGCCTTTTCACTATCCTGGTGTCCCACTTGGAACTTCGATGTTACATTCTCGTTATTACAATCCTCTTATTAATAAAATAGAAGGTTATGTTTGATCTTGGAATACCCTTACTCTATCTTATGCGGGGCGATTGGAGCTCATTAAATTGGTGTTTCAAGGGGTAGTGTTTTTGAATGCTTATATTTCTAATTCCAGTTAGTGTGAGTGGTCAAATTATGAGTATTTGTAAAAAAAAAAAAATACTAGGATGGTAAATCACCACAAGTCAAATGGAAAACTATTTTCTCCCTAGAAGAAAAAGGTGACCTTAGTCTTAAGGATTTAGGTGTTTTGGAACAAAGAATTATTTATGAAGATGTTTTGGAGAATTTTGAATAAAAAAACTCTCCTTGGATCAAATGGGTGCACGAAATTTTTTTAAAGGCGCAAAATATTAATGGATGGGAAATGGCTAAAATGGTATAACCTCTTTTAAAAGAGTTTGTGAATTGAACGATATGATTACAAGTTCTCTCATAAATGTGGAAGATGAGAAAATATTATCTAGATAATTTTACTCTGCCAACGATCTTTTCACTGCCAAGTGCCAACAATCTTCCAAGTGGTGAGTATTATACTTTATATAAAAAGTCTTACGATATTATTCGTTGTTGATCTCTTTTGAGACCTTGGACTAATATTGTGTGGGATACATGGTAACTTCTAAACATGTTATTATCGTTTTGATGACGTTCAAAAGAGGTTATAAAACAAAATATAAGATGGCGTACATAGAGTCGGATCCACTTTATGGTTTGTGTGGAAAGGATTTCGAATCAAAACTCATTATTCTTCGAATGTTCTTTTGCTAATGACATATGAGATAAGGTGAAAAATTGGTTAGGTATTGAAAAAGAAGTGAATTTTTTTTATTAAATGGGAGATCCAAAATAGGATCATGAAAATGACAAAAAACTGCACTAAGACTCCATCAAACAACCCCGGATCGTATAAGAGGCGAGGTGTCTTCTATCCATTCGACTGCGTATAAGGATGTTCCATATTCCTTCCCGAGGATCATAGTGACGCCAATGTTGTTCTTCTTGAGCTAGACCCCTTTTTGCTAACCAATCCGCACATGAGTTCCCTTCTCTAAAATCCCTTTCAACGCGAATGACTCATTCTTGATAGAGTTTTGAAAAATCGTTGAACCCAAAACGCTGCACGGCCCTTTCATGTCCCACCGTTTGGATGATCTCAATCGCCTCTCTTGAATCCACTTCCACCTCAACCTCCTTCATACCCAATTCCTCCACCATGGTTAGACCATCACTTAATGCGATAAGCTCTATAATGATGGGCACATCGTAGTTAATTCTCATAGAAAAACCGCAAATCCAATTACCATCTATATCACAAACCACATCTCCCCCTCCTCCTATTCAACTCCACTTATTACAACTCTCATTGGTATTTAACTTCACCCCTCTAACCGGCTTTATCCATCCAATGAGATTTGATGATCTTTGCTTGATATTTGGTCTACTAGGAACTTTCCCCCAAAGATGCGCAAAGTTAATAGCTGCAAACTTTGCCTTGTTTATCATTTATTTTGTTGTCAAACAATCTGCACCCTTGAATACCACCTCATTTTGTTCTTTCCAGATAGCCTCGATAAGCGAACCAAAAAATACATTCCACACTACCCCTGCAAATAAACTCTTGCAGGAGATGTTGTTATTCCACCAAGAAATAGCAGAGGGGACCGGCTCAAGGCGTTGCTCCTGAAATGTGATGTCCTGAATCTGTTAAAGACCTGGACCTGCACACTGGTAATTCTGCTCTTGGAGTGATGACGGACTGATGTAGATGCTGTTGACGAAGTGCAGCCTCCTCGCTGGGTCATGAAGCTTCTGATGCTGATTCTGATTCGCAACTCTCATGGGTTGCTAGAATGATAAATTGTAGACTCTCCTAAGCTGATCGCCCTCCTCAGCAGCCAAAATCTTGGAAATTGTGCCAGTAGTCCCTGAAAAAGCAGCAAGTGTAAATCCAGAAAAATGGGTTTGTGAAATATCAAAAACGATAGCCTCAGTGTTCAAAGAAACTTCCTGTCTAATGGACACAACTCATACACATCCATTCCCCTTCTTATTAGGTTACCCCGCGTTGAAATTCTCTCCTGAACCACTCTCCACACTAGGACCTTTATGCGTTATGGACACTTCAACTTCCACATCTTATCCAATTAAAACAAATTCTCTCATTGCTAAAATCATCCTCCCACGAAGCCGACTTAACTATGTATATTTCGTGAATATCATGCTTCCAGGACATTATATCCCTTTCTTCTACATTTTTAGGGACCTCGGTTCTGGTAAATTCCATAACTTTAGAGGTCGGGAGTAAGTGTTGGAATCTATTCCAATCCGATAAACCATTATCCAAAAGATAATCCTCCACCCTTTTGTGTCTATCACCCTCCTCAATAAATCCAATAACACAACTAATTAAAGGACAATCTCCAACCCAATCATCTAGCCAAAATAGCGCACTTTTTCCATTCTGTAAGAGCCATCAGGATCCCCGTTTGACCACGACAATACCTTCCACGATGGCTCTACATATCCTTGAATCAGTAGTCTTGGAAACGTAATGTAGAATGCTTGTTTTAAAATACTTTTGCATCAAGACTATCGTCTATAGCGTCGTGTCATCATGAAGTAGTTTTCACCCCAATTTACCTAGCAATATTTTATTCATATCTTTAGCGAATCGAATCCAAGACCCCCCTCCCATTTTTTGGTTTGCACAAGTTATTCCAAGCGATCCAATTAATGTGCTTCTGTTCTTCTGTTATACCCCATACAAATTCCCTTATGATTTTTATCGATCTCTTCGCACATATAGATGGGTAACTTTTCGAATTTCATAATATACATTGGCGCGTCGCTTAACACAGATTGGGTCAAGGTTATACGCTATTCTGTAAATCTCAGTTTTGGGCGCTAGGCGGTCGCCCGGGGCCTAGCGCCTACACGGATTACACGGGGCCTAGGCGGAATTAAACGGTTTTGCATCACGATGTGTAATTTTGTATATTTAGTAATATTATGTAGTAATTATAACAGTTTTAACTATTTCAGTCAGAAAATTCATCTAACAACACTATAGTAAATATTAAAATATTAAAAATTGAGTTATAATATCAACTAAAGAATTCTCGAGAATGAGAGAAATAACAAAAAGGCCTGTGTGGGCATGTTTTTCCATTAATCGGCGCCTAGGCGGCAATTTTTTTCCATTAGTCGGTGCCTAGACGGGCTAGGCGCCTATTCCACGGCGACTAAGGTGCTAGGAGAAAATGCCTAGAATTTTAACTAGGCGTAAACGGCTGAGGGGGGAGTTGACGCCTAGGCGGTGCCTAGGCGCACCTAGGCGGGGAGATCTACATCATAGGTTATACGCCCTGCTAAAGACAATGTGTTGCCCTTCCACTTTGCTAGTTTCCCCCTCAGACCATTGATGAACTCTCCATAGAAGTCCTTTGGTCTTCTTCCCGATATGATAGGACGCCAAGGTATTTACCCAAACCATCACTCCTTTGGAAGCCACTCCTAGCCGTAATACTCGCAGCTAGCCCTTCATCCATATTCCGAGAAAAATAAATCATTGACTTCTCCTTACTAATAGTCTGCCCCGCATCCTTATAGAAGGCGTTTAGCGTGTCCTGCAAGATATCAAAACCATAAGTAAATGCTTCCGAAAATAAAATAAGATCATCGGCAAAAAAGATATGAGAGATAGGAAACCCCCCTGAGTTAAGACTGATAGGTTGCCACTCTCCTTCTTCCATGTGGCGCTGTATGAGTATAGAAAGTCGTTCCATACAAAGAACAAATAAATATGGCGAGATAGGGTCGCCTTGATAAATCCCACGCCCTGGTTTAATAGGGAGAAGTGGAGCTCCCCTCCACATCACACTTAATTCGTTATCAGCCATTCCACTCATGATAAGAGAAATCCATATCTCGGCCACCCCTAGTGATTCCAAAGTGTCCTTAATGAACATCCAATTGATTATGTCATAAGCCTTAGCCAGATCAACTTTAACTGCCATGAAGCCTTTCCGGCCCTAATATTGTCTCAAAAAATGATGCACTTCACTAATCAGGACAACATTATCAATAGTGGACAGTTGTGGAAGGAAAATACTCTGAAAAGGCCCGGTATAGCTTGCGAGAAGGGGTCGCATGCGATTTACCATAACTTTCATACATATCTTATAGCTCACATTTATTAAACTGATCGGTCTGAACTGAGAGACGAACTTTGAACTTAGGGATTAAATGAATCAGAGTACCCAACACCTCCTTCGGGAATCTCCCTTCCCACAATAATGTACAAATCATGTCACAAACTGATGACCCACAAGATCCCAACACTTTTGATAAAAACCCGCAGTCATGGCGTCAGGACCTGGGGCCTTATGAGGCGCCATCTGAAAAACTGCTATCCGAAATTCATCATCTGAAACGGTGACTCCCAGAAACTCTATATCAGCCATTGCAAATTCCGAAAGGCGCGGTAGTGTGAAGTGACCCAGTCCCGCTTCACCTGATGAAAATAATTCTTCAAAGATTCCACGAACCCAAATGTCTCCCTCTACTGTCATCTATCCAGACATGATTGTCATCTTTGATTCTCAACTCGCTACTACCGTTCTTCTTAACTTGCGCAACTCTATGATAATATTCCGTATTTCGCTCCCCTGAATTAATCCAATCTGTATTATCTCTCTGAAACCAATGTGCCTCCTCTTGTGCAAGCACACTTTCTAACTCGTTCTGTAATCTTATTTCCAGCCGAACAAGTGACTCATTATATGAGTGTTGCAGAGCTCTCTGAATACCCGAAATCCTTGCAAGTAATCGATTCTTTTTTCGAAATAGATTCCTAAACACCTCAAATTTCCAAATTTCTAATTTATCTCTAAGAATTGCAATATTTTATCCAAGCGAACATCCCTTTACCCATGCGCCTTCGACCAAACTAAGAAAACTCTCATGATGACTCCATGATGCCTCGAAACGCAATCTCCTTCTCTCAATTTGGGCATTTGCTGTGCCACACAGCCTAATTAGAATAGGTGCATGATCCGAATGAACTCGCGACAAGTTTGTGGCTTTGGTGGTCCCTAATGTATCAATCCAAAGGCGATTACCGTAAGCTCTGTCCAAACGTTTTAGCATACGCATACCCGTATTCCAAGAATCACTCCACATGAATCGAGGTCCCTCAAAGCCGAGATCCTCCAACCCACACTTGTCTCTCCACCTCTCGAACTTAACCATGTGACGTATCATGCTAGTTCCACCTCATATAACATTTTCAGGAAGACCAATTTGATTAAAATCCCCTACTACCAGCCAAGTTCCGCCACAGATGCAGCTGCTTCCTCAAGTGCATCCCAATGGTATAAAAATCTGGGAGAATTGAAAACGAAAAGTGTGGCGAGTTGCCTTTTGCCTCTATGGATTATCATATTTGGCGAGTAAGAAATAACCTTGTTTAAGTAATGCAACAGCCTCAGAAATGATGATTCTTAAAAAAGTGAAAATAGATACCTTTTGCTATTATATTCGAATTGTACTTTCATCATACTTCCATCAATGGTATAAATTTTTTATTATAACTTATTTAAATATTTTAACAGAGTAAATAAATACTATCTTAAACTTTTAAATTTAGGTAAAACTTATAATTTGTACAATCATACCGTTTTTATTCCATGTTTATACAACCGTTCATCCAACTAAAAAAATTATTCATATATCCGTAATTTTTTAATGAAAGATTAAAGTTTGAAAACATAAAGTTAAATTGATATATAACAGAGTTACGGGTGACATTTTGACCTATGATTTTTGAAAGGATTAAAATTAAAAAAGAAATTAAAAGATTAAATATTTATAGGATATAATTAGTAATTTATTTTTGGATTAATGTTCAATTGCCATCTGTCACCTTACACCTTGACCCATAAAAGTCACCGTTTTTTAAAGAATAATGACTTATGGGAAGTTTCTCAAAGTTTAAAATTGGAGTTTTGAAAAGCTTTTCCTAACTTAAAATTTGAGTTTTTAGAAGCGTTTTATAATTCAAACGACTCTTTTTATAAAAAAGAAAAGGAAAAAGTAAGATGTATGTAGTTTTTTATAAAAAAAGAAATAGAAGAAGGAATTAATTTTAATTTAAAATATTACTTAGACATTAATCTTTTATTTTTTTCGCATTTCTTCTAAAATAAGTATATTCTAAAGAATCTGCATTGAGTTACTACACCCGTAATCATGCTTCATGATCGGTTCGTTCTATATGTAATTGATATTTAAATATGTCGCAAATTAATATTCAATTGATTGAGAATATTTTTTTTTTTTTTTGAGTACATGAGAGAGCCACTTTGGACTCGGAGTCATTTCGACTCCAATGAGATTCGATCCCAGGACCTCTTGGTCTCTGCAGAGAATATTTTAGATAAACACGTTACCTTTAATTTTATTTTATTTTAGTTAATGATAAATATTGCTTATCCACGAACCACGCACTTCAGTTCTTTTATGTTTTGTAATAATAATACACATTCGTACACGCCAATGAGAAGCAATTAGTTATTTATTCACACCTCGGCATGATAAAGGGTGGATGGAAGGAGAGCTGAAAATTGAATTCCACTTAAAACTTGAATGACTGAGTCAAATGGGATTTATTTTTGACCAAGTCATCCAATAATAATGAATTTATTTTTCCTTTTCACCGGTGGAAGGACTATTTCAGAATCGATACTCCTGCAGAACCATTGAATTACTTGTAACGCACGCCAACTAATATGTACCAACTAAGGCTGCTCCTGCAAACCCGTGACACCTGACTTTACCTGATCCAATCCTATAAGTTCCAAAAATATTTTTTTATGGTGTTGGTCTAGCCCAAGTCTTTCATTTTTTTTTATTACATCGGAGATCCACTTGGTCGTGAAATAAGAACAAGAAAAGCTTTAATCTATTACATAATTAAGTAGTTCGGGATTATAAGTCACTCGCGGCATCTTCCATCCCAGTCGGTCCTTAGTTAGAAGACTCCAGATGCCATCCGGAGGGTCTCCAAGAAGCTCGAACTCATCTCTATTCTTCCAACTTGTTTTCGCCAGCCAGTCCGCACACGCATTAGCCTCCTTATAGACGCTTCTCATGCTAAAGCCCCTATTCTTATCAAGGATCATTCGGATTTTTCTAAGAGATAATTACACCTAGGGTCTTGACCACACCCCCCTCTTCAAGATGGGGACCCGGCCTAGAGCCTCTTCTTACTAAAGACCTCAGCAAGTTTTTAACACATGAACCCCAAAACCCCAATTACTAGACTACCCCTCTTTTGTTTTTTCTATAACTATATATACTAATTTCCATTTCTAATTTCATTCACGTTCTAAATCCAATACCTCACCCTGCTTCTCTCTCCTCTCTCCTCTCTCCCACCACCGACACCACCTAAATGGCCACCACCACCGCCGATCTGCACCACCACCTCCCTCCTCCCTCCTCCCTCATAAACCTCCACCATAGCACCATAGCCTCGTCGAAGCTTGAATAACCATGGCATCAAAAAGATGGAGATCGATCCTCGCTGCTGCTCTTCTTCGTTCCAGCACCGTCGGGTTTCCAGCGAAACCCTAGCTCGCCGGAGATCTGCTCCTGTTCTCGCGAGCTCGTGACCACCGTGACAGGACGAGCTTGTTTCGCCGGAGTGTGCAGCTTCTTCAGTGACGCGTTGCAGTGACGCGTGAAGCCTTGTCGACGTGAACCACACCAGCGCCGGAGAAGAAGCGAGATGATGGTGATGGCGTTTCGCCGGAGTTGCAGTGACGCGTTAGATGGCTGCAAACGGGTGGTGGTTGTGGTGAAGAAGGTGTGGTGAAGACTCGCGGATGGTGGTGGCTTCGCGAGGTTCGATCTGAGTCGTGGTTGCCTTCATCTGCTGCTGGGTGTTGCTGCTGCTTCTTCTTGATCCTTGCGAGTGGTGGTGATCGGCGCTGGAGTGAAGACCAGGCCAGCTTCGATGGAGAAGATGAAATACGATCGGCTTTTTTGAGTTTTATTTTCAGATCTAGATCTGGTTTGACCAGATCTGGTCAAACAAAAAATTAGTTAAGTTTATTTTATTATTTTAATTGTATATTGGGTTGTAATTATGTAATTATTCATTTTTGTGTAATAAAATATCAATAAAGATTGTTTTGACTATTTTATGTCTTGTTTTTTTAATAATACTCACCAAATGAATAAAATACTCATCAATTTTATGAGTACTCATAGATTTTCTTAGAGTACTCCGAGATTTTTCTTAGAGTACTCCGAGATTTTCTTAGAGTACTCCGAGATTTTTCGTGCACTCAGAAAATTTTTAGAGAGTACTCTGCAAAATTATAGAGTACTCCGCAAATTATAGAGTACTCTATGTTTTTTCCGATACTCTATGTTTTTTCCGGTGACCGGTGACTGGTGGTTGGTGGTCGGAGGTCGGTGGTAGGTGGTGGGAGGGTGGAGGTAGGTGGGTAGTGGTAGGTAGAGGAGAGAGAAATAGTGACATCACACTTTTTTGTCTTTTAGTGATAGTAAGGGTAGGAAAGACTATTGTCAAAATTCAGGTCCCTAAGAAGAATGCCATTTAAGAAACTACTCTATAGAGAAGACAATTTGTCTCCAAGACCCTATATATAATTCACCATTTTTCTAATCCACTGCGCTCCAGGTCCTCTACCATCTATTGCTTTTTGGATTAAATTAATTGTCTCTCTTGAATCTACCTCAACTACCACCTCTTGAAAACCCAATTGTTCTACCATTTTCAGTCCCTCGCATAAAGCTATTAACTCCACGATAATCGACGAATCATTAGATATCTTCATGCTAAAACCACGTATCCAATCTCCATTGGTGTCTCTAACATTTCCTCCCCCACCGCCTATCTTCCTCCAATTATTAAAGCTTCCGTCCGTATTAAGTTTGACCCCCTAATGGGCTTTGACCACCCGACCAAATTAACCAACGTTCTCTTCGAAATAGACATACCAGATTGATGCCTTCATTTTTTATTTTAAATACAAACAAAAACAAAACGAAGCAAACTGATTAACCTATTCCTAGCTTTGAAAAGTTACTCTGAAAAGAAGTAGTTGTAACGTGGTGTTGTAATGCCCTGTGTCTGGCGTCTTTTGCTAGAAAATTTGTTTCGGTGTTGAACCTTCGTGGGATATGTTTGAAGTAGTTGGCCATTCTTTTCTTGCGCTAAAATTTTGGTCCATATATGAAGTAACCTAATCTATGTTCTCTTTTTTGGCACCTCTCTCTCTCTCTCTCTCTATATATATATATATATATATATATATATATATATATATATATATATATATATATATATATATAGAGAGAGAGAGAGAGAGAGAGATATACAACTAAAAACCCTAGCATCTTACTATTTTCAATTTGTGTCTAATCTATCTCGATGCTTTGCTAGTAAAATGGCCTAGATATGATCTACGACTCTACAAATATGAGTTTCTAATGTTCTGGCTGATGTTCTTAGTTCTTAGTACTATGTAATCATGTGATTGACATGTTTTGGAATGGGTATATAAGGGCATATGACTAGTATTTTCTGAAGATCAAATCTATTTTTTAAATATGATTTTTTTTCAAACCCTAATTTTGTGAACCCAGATGGTTATTTTTATTGATTCCATGTGTAGATCTATTAGGGTCCGATTGGTACACATTAATGATATGAGGAATGGAATTTGATTCCTTATTAAATTCTATACCTATACTTGGTAGGTGTTTAAAAGAATAGGATTTTTATTACCATAGACATTTCAATCCCACAAATATGGTAATATCCATTCCATCCCCTCCCCATGATATTAGCCCATTCCATTTAGATTAGGAATCAAAATTTATTTTAGACGGACTAATTTATCTTTGTCAATCCTATACATATACTATTGTCTCCTTTTATTTTGTAATTTTACCAAAATTATTCCTAATCTTTATGTTATAATATTTTTACCAATTATGAGATTGGAACCATTTAATTTATTTTAATTTTTAATCCTATTGTATATCAAACATGGTACAATAATTACTAAGGTTATTTGATTCTCACAGTATTTTAATTACTTTGCTTATTCATTCCTGTCTAAATTAAATACTGCATACCAATCGGACCCTTAGATCATGGTTCAATTCTTATTTTAAAAAAAATTCTAAATTTTTCTCTCTGTGTACAAGTTTGATAATTTGTAAGAAAGATTTTGAATGGAGCATGACTTTATTAATTGTAAGGTAAAGTTTAGATTTTTTTAATTGCCAGTCGCAGTCGCCACTAATCATTTCTTAAGAGCCTGTTCCCTAGACCATGTCATCTTCTTGTATAGGTATAAATATTATTTTTTAGTTGTATATATATATGTCTTACTCTATAATCTATATTCTATATGGTTTGACTATTTCTTTAGTCTTAGTGTAAACTGTAAAGATGAACACCTAGGTTTGAAATCCACTGAATTTAATTTGTGTCAAAGTTTTTCAGTAATATAATTTTAAACAAAGATTGATTTAATCCATAAAGAATTTAATTTGTGATCAAAATTTTTCAATAATATAAATTCTAAATAAGATTAATTTTACCCATAAAGAATGAATCAGATTGATATTAATCTGTGGTGTATTGTATATTATAATGACCAAAAAAAAGTATTGTAAATAAGTTATATGATTGACAGTATATATTGATTTTAGTTATTACTAATTAATTTACTAAAAAAATTATTTGATTTTTTTAATGTTGATGCATGTGTTTTAATATCAAATTTCACTAAAGTGATCAACTTTTGATTGTTAATTATTTACTAACTTTTTTGTTTGTTAACTTGGACTAGTTACACTCTGATTTGTAGCTAAAATGAAGCTTTGATATCATTTTTTTTCTTTTGCACATAGGAAAGCCACTTTGGACTTGGAGTCATTAACTCGGTTCGAACCTACACCACTAGATTAGATAACCAAGGCCCTGGCCAGTGAGCTAATTCTAACCGGTTCTCTTTTATAACTTACAAGTTATATTCAACTTAATAATGTTTGCATCTTCCTTTTTCCACCCCATGATTACATAATATAAGTCATACGAGGAATGAATGGTTGAGTTGGCAACATATTATAATTTTTATTTGTAACTTGTAAGTTTTAAAATAAGTCTCTTGTCCCTAAGTGGTCCACAACTATATAGAGTCGGTGAAGATATAAAAACCGAGGTCTAATTTCATGCCAATGATGAAAAGATAATCTGAGACAAGAATTTTAAGTGTTTCTTCTCCTTTATAGTGAAAAGTTGTAGGCAATTTGAGGGATTTGAAGTTGGTTTTGGAAGAACTCAAGCATTTGCACCCACTTTTGTACAACTTAACTACTTTGCACAATAAAGGTTACAATTTTATGTAATTTAAAGTTTATTGTATTTTTGTCCCTGCAATGTAAACTGTTGGAACTTAAAAGTATTGTAATTTCAACAACTTACTATTTTGGAAAGTTACTATATTTAGTAGGTTACAAATTTTGGAAAGTTTCTATTTATGGAAAGTTTTTTTGGATTTTGAATTTTTAAAACTATTTTATGACGTTTGACTTTCTGTTGACCAAAAACAAATCCGACCTAACCTACACTAACCCAACCCGTAAATTTTCCATAATTAGAATAGGGTTTACTGTTAAAAACCGATAGCTTAGGGTTGGGTGTAGGGTTCGACCCTTAGGGTCGGTTACCCGACCCGTGAGCACCCCTAGTACCATCGTACCCAAAAAATATAGGTTCATATAATTTAAAGGAACAAAATTTACTTTAAAGATATTATCATGGGAACTCAAACTGTGCCCTCAAGGAACCCATGGACAGCTGGTGAACTATCTGGTACATATACCATCATTACATGTGATGTATCTTTCAAAAATAAAAAGGCACCAAGCGGGGTCGGAATCATCAAACGGGATACAGGGACTTGAAACAGAATGATAATATCGAAATCCATTCAAGTGGGATCAGCTGTCAAAGGAGAAACTACTGCAGTTCTTGAAGCAACTAAGATGTGTATGCAAGATATAGGAAAGAAAACTATTATATGCTCAGATAACCTTGATATCATTCAAGGTATCAGGTTGTTGGCAGGAGTGAGGTGGCGTGTCAGACCTTTTGTGAAGCGAATTAAACGTATTGTTGAAGAGCATGAGAGCATGCACTTCAAGCATATCCCACGCGACACATCAGTGAGATGGCAGACCAGACTGTGCGGCAGGCTAGGCAGAGGACCATGGGAGTGGAGGGGCAAGAGTTGTTAGTGCCCCAATTTTCACGATTTGGAGTTGGCAAATTAAGAGTAGGGTTTGCGTTTTTACATAGTCCAAAATAAGAACCATTTTCTATGATTTAACTATATTTTTAAATCACATTTTTTAAAATTATCATTTTTAGAGCAAACGTATTCAAAAATATTTTTTAGGTCATTTCACAAATTCCGTATAATATAAAAGGGTGATTGACCCATGAAATTCTGAAAAGTAGTTTTGTGGCTCATATAGAGTTTGTGGCTAGTTCTACTAAGAGGTTCTGAAAATCTTATGGGTAAAAAATACTCTTTGAATATATATAGGAGAATCAACTCTCGGAACTTTTCATATCTCTCTCTCTCTCTCTCTCTAAGTTATTTTTGTAACTTTTCGGCCTCAATTTCTGTAGCATTTTGAATTATATTTTCGCAGCATTTCGAACTCCATTTTCCCATCACCTTCAAAATTCATTTTTGTAGCATTTCGAGCTCCATTTTTGCAACATCTTAAATCCATTTTTGCATAATTTTGAGTTCCAGTTTTGCATAAATTTTTGAGCTCCTAGAAGAACAAATCTAGCCTTGGTTTGGAGCCATGAAGAAGAACAGATCTGCAAAAAATAATGGCAGAACATATACGCAAACATATCATCCAGTACTTAGTGTTTTTGTGTTAATACTCAATGATTTTAAAAAATACTCAGAGAATTCACCAGCAAACTCACTACTCGGAGAATTAACCAGCAAAATCGTTGAATACATAATAAAAAATGCATTTGGACTAGTCAATGTGTGTGCTCAACAAAATCACTGAGTAGTCAACAAAGTCACTGATGATGCTCAACCAAAACACTGAGTACTCAATAAAAAATAATTGTGTGTTACACAAAATCACTAAGTATTGACATAAAATCAGTGAGTATTACACAAAAATCATAGAGTGTTATTCGAAATCACTGAGTATTAGCTTAAGTAGCATCCTATTATTTATACTAGCATGCTACTTATGTTATTATCATACATGGAGACATAAGTAGCATAATAATCATTAGATTTTTTTTATCAATGATGTTGCATTATATGTAGTTTATGTTAGAGAAATTTATACTAATTTTTATATTGTTTGTAGCCATAAGTAAAAGTCCCCTTGCTTTTCCAATAGGGTCAATGGTGCAAACATTATTCATATTTAAGTAGTGGCCATTTTTATAGTATTCATGCTATTATTTATACTCTCTCTAAGAACGGTCACCTAAGGATGGTGAACTCTAACCGCCTCTCTCAATGTTATAATTATCAAGAGGTATCGATCTCTTGATAATTACAAAATAGTTATGTCATACTTCCATGGGTTTGTTCAAGGACAAACCCGCAAACTCTTCATCATTATATTTATTGTCTAATGACACAAAGTCCAGACTTCCTAGATATTTATTTGTTTTGATGGGTTTTTTCTTTGGGGTTGTGAATATATTATTCTCCATTTCCTTTGAATTTCAACCCAAGTTTTTGATGGCCCATAAGTTGTTGGGGATTTTTTTACTTGATTTTCTTTTATTCTTTCATGTATCCTATCCAACCCAACTTCTTTTCCTTTTTCTTATAAGCTTGATTTTACATTTGTGCCCACCCATCCTGGCCTACTTTCCGTTGTCAGACGAATTTATTGTAGCTCAAAATGTAACCTCCATGTTTGAATTTTTTTCTTAATAAAAAGCCATCTTTCTCGCCTCTTCCTTTTGCCGAGTGAGCTGGGTAATTAACTCGAGTAGAGATGAATAAACTTGCTAATAAGATTAAGCTTTCGTTTACAAGTTTTTTTGGTTTAAATCCATGATGTGTTTGGTAAGTTTGAACATTAACCTCTGTTTATTTTGGAAGTCTCCTTCTTCATGGTCCATCATTGCGCATGCGAAACAGAAGTCACAGAGCTTCTAATACTTTAAGAGGCCTCTAAACGTATATTCTTCTTCGGGTTAGATGGAGTAGTTTCCATAAAAAAAACTTGAGTATATCCCAACCAACTTGAACTCTAACAACTCTGAATTCTTTGAAGGTATTCATCGCTGGTAAAGTGATTCATTTAACCTATTCTCAAGTTTGATCCTATTTTCCTGGCGATATCTTCATTGATGAGGAGTGGTGGTAAGTCGTGGATTTGAACAACAGAGGAGGTAGTAGTGATTCAGGAGTCGGGTTATATTTCGTGTGTGTTCCCATTTTCGCAGCACTACATGTCGTCTTACTAGGTTCCATAGCCGTTTCATCCCGACTTTTTATAGATATTTTTTGTTTTTTAAAAGTATTGATACATGTATTGAAGCCCTTTTCATCGGTGTGTATATTTCCTGAGATTCCCCAAGATTTGTCAATATTTCTCCTAAGATATGCAAATATTTGCGATGACTTTTTCAAATAGTTTGGTCCTTCGAATTAAGCATATACCGAGTTTGGATCAGATGTTAAAGTAAGAGCTTTAGCCAATGCTGCAGATGATGCCTTTAGCGACCACGCCACTAACAACCGCCAGTGTGGTCGCTAGCTATAAGAGTTCTTTCGACCGATAATGGTCGCCGAAAATATAAAAAATGAAATATATTTTAACTTTTTGGTGAGCATGAGAGTGGTGAATAGAAATGTAACAACCATTAGATGCCACTGCATTGGTCGCTAAAGATAATTTTAAAATAAAAAACATATGAAAAATTACCAGTCGCCCAATGATCGCTAGTAACCAAAAGTCATCAGCGACCACCAAAGTGGTTGGGAAAGCTACAGTAGGGGAACATTTAAAAAAACTTTACAGACTTCCTAAGCGAACGCTAAAATCTATATATCTTTTAACGACCACTAAGGTGGTCAGTGAAAGAACTTCTAGCGAGGATTTAAGAATCCTTTAGTGACCATCCTTGATGGTCACTAATGGATTGCATACTAAATACGATTGATTGGTAGAAAATTTCCCAATCAACTTTACCATATTTCTTTAAAACCCCTCCCAAAAAAATCAAAAAAATCTTCTCGAAAAATCGCTCAATAGAGCCACCAATTGCCGCCATTACCTCCTATTTCGCTACGGGACACCACCAAGTATAGCTCAACTCATTGGGAATCATTTCCATCATCTAATTTAACATTTTCATTGAGGTATTTCTTCCAATTTTTCATTCATATAAGTTTGAATATTATCATTATTTATGCTTTATACTATGGTGTTTAATACGTTAAGTGATGTAGATGCATTATATATGTAACATATATGATTATTTTATATAATCTAAGAAATTTTTGTGAATTATGAGAAAGATATAGGGTTTCAAAATATGTAATTGAAAAAGTTAGTGATTGCGTAGTTTATATAGTTAATGATTATCCAGCGATATCGTCGCATCCGGTTGGCCGGGTCAAGGTTATGGGGCGTGTCAGGGTACATGGATTTTACGCCTTCCCTTCGAGTTAAAAAGGGGTATTGTATTTCGATCACAGATGATGTTTACCACTTTCGCATTTGTTTTGGAAAAAACACAAATTTGTATCCGAAAAGCGATTATAGATCTCCTCCTAGGAAGTATAGTCCCGCCAATATCCAAACACAACTCGACGGTTTGACCTTTGTGTTTTTGGTAAAACACAAGAATTTTGGTGTCAATGTAATCAATATAACGGGTACTCGACAGTTTGACTAGAAGAAGAAAAACATATTCTACTAGTTACTTATTGATCTAGAAATTTTTTAAAACACAACATCGATGTTATGCATTGCGAGAGGAATGTATGGGATAACTTACTTGGTACAATTTTTTGTCTTGATAAAAAATTTAATAAAAACAACGTGAATGAGAGATTGGATTTGAAGAATAGAGGCATCCAAGAGATATTGTGGTTGTCTACAGATGCAAGGGGTAGGGTGACGCAACCGAAAGCAAAGTATGCGATGAATCCGGATAAGCAAGAGACTTTTATGTATGGTTAAAATCATGTTTTGCATCGAGTTTGAGAAATACTATTGTGATTGATTCTGGGAAGATCATCATAATAAAATTATACGCTTGTCACATTATGATGCAATTCATCTTTGTTGCTAGTATACCTGGACTACTTAAGCAAAAACGGTTAGTGATGTCATCATGGGATTGTCTAATGTTTTCTTGAGGTTTGTAAACAGAATTTGAGTATCCGTGAATTGAAAAAAGGGAAAAAGGATGTTAATATTTTGATGTTCCAACTTGAGATGATATTCTTACCAGCTTTTTTTATATCATGATTTCTCTAGCCATGCACTTGTACGACGAAACATTGTTTGGAATACCGGTTCATATGCGTTGGATGTACCCGTTTGAGCGTTATCTGAAGAAGTTAAAGGATTATATAAAAAATATGGCAAGACCAAAATGATCGATAGCCTAGGGTTATGTTGTGGAGGAGACTTTGACTTTCATATCACGTTATCGCAAAGTGGAATATTCAACATCTTCCAAGGAGACACCAACTCAAGCTTCCTAATTGAATAAAACACTTGCAAATTTTATACAGATGTTCAATGAATTAGATGAAAACCAAGAGAAGCAATGGTTTGTATTTGAGGCCACGTCAAAAATAATACAGGAAGAACAAGTTTTGGTGCAATTGACGAAAACTTTAAACTCCCTGATTTCCCAAAATCAAGCTTATATAATAACCAAGAATTGTGATAAGCCTTATCATGATTCCTCTCTTTCTAGGAATGACATTCCTTCTTAATCGAAACATGATAAAAGATCATCCGAAAAAAGTAATTGAGGAAGAGTTAGTGACAAAAGACACTTGAGTAGGTAATGTAATTATTTTTTTGAATGTGGTTGAAGATAAATATATGGTTGCAAATTTTATTAGCATGGAAGAAGAGGGTTAGTATAACTTATACAAACAATAAACAATGAACAAACAAATGTAATTCTCATGGATTTTGCATTAATTGAGAGAGAAAAGTCGAGTTGAAAGAAATGGTTACTAAGGGTAAAGAGTTTGCGTATCCAAATTTGGATGAGATGATAGTGGAAGTCTTGGTTGATGACGAAGACGAAGTGATTGAGAAATCGATTGAAAAACTGAAGGTTCAAGACAAAATAGAGTTCAAGACTTTTCCACAAGAAGTTTGCCCACCACCACTCCCATTGAGAGTTATGAAGGAAGTTAAAGCAAAACTCGTTGAAGATCAATGGATATTAGAATAATCGGAACCACCTCCATAGTCAAAGAAGATCAACAAATACCTTGGGAGCAAGGTGTTACGTCAAGAAAGCAAGGCAATAAAAAGGGTGAACTACCTACCCCTGTACAAAGATTAACGTGTAATTGAAGAAAAGAAAGAACTTATAACGTCCAATACGGTTATTATATATCACCTAGAGAGGAAGATGTTTCATCATGATAAAAAGGCGGTTAAGCGAAGAACCTCCTCAATTACTTATAAAGATCTATCAAGAAAAATCAAAGGTGAGCTATTCCTCCAAGAAAATATTTCGAAGAGAAGATGAGTTTGAGTGGAGGAGTACCGCAAGGGACTCAATACAATTTTTGGGGAAGTTTTCATGTCGAGCTTAGCAACGTAATAAACAAAAACTTCTTGGAGGCAACCCAAGGTGAAAAGGGATAAAGCTCACATTTTTATTTTCTTTTATTAATTTAGTGTATAATATTTCGGTAGCTTATCAATAATTTAGTGTATATTATGTATAACGAGAAAGATATTGCATTTTATATGGTGCGCAAGTTGATTACATTAAGGTTTGGAGAAAACGAAGGGTAAAATGGAGAAACATTTAATTTCGTGAAGATCAGATCCTCTGTTGGGAAATCTGAGAGTATCGATGCGTCAAGAGAGATGTTTTAAATAAAAATGAAAAGAAATTTGAGGCGAATCGACTTGTGGTTAAAACGTTAAGGAAAAAAGAAAAAAATTATCATTAGGCGCGCTCTAGGAGTGCCTGGAATTCTCAAAAACTCGCAGGCACCGCATAAGCGCAACGTGATCTCGCAAATACGCCTACTCGGTGTCGTTTTTGGAAAAAACTTAAAAACGTCCATAACTTCGTTCTCGGTTTTCAGAATTCATTTTTTCTCGAGCCTATATCATATATATATTTGAGATCTAGCAAATGGAGAATATGATACCTCAATAGAAACTCTTGTTAGAAAGTTATGGACAAATTATTTAGGTTATTTACAATAAACCCAACTTCATAAATGAATTCCAAATGATTGGATAGAATTTTTGGGTAGATACTTATACCATTGGAAAGATTGGGATGTCTAGTTCCAATTCTGTAAACCATGTCTCTTGGATGTTGTATAAGAACGTTATGATCAAAATAGTAAGGTGCGACACTAAAAATGAAGGAGTTTTCTCGAAAATGCATTCCCATTTGGCTTTGAATCGATCCACAAGGACACAAAACTCCACACACATCATCAATCGAGGAATATGAATCGAGAATGTCACCCCTAAGTTGGGGATTGAGCGATTCTCGTGAAGTTAAGTACTCTTTACTATCTCGTTAGCTTATGTTTAAGTGTATAATGCTAAATTTAAATGATTTTTTAGTCTTTTGAGTCGTGGGGACACGAATCATCTTTGATTTGAAGGTGAGGTACTCATTGTTCTCATTCCTATTTCACGTGTTATATTGCTTTTGTAAATAATTGAAAAATAAAAAATCTAGTTTAGGAATTAGCAGTTTGACAAGTAGTATTTGTTAAACTTGGGTGTCTTGTATAAGCATGTTTAGATAACTCTATGATAACAACTAAGTTTGTTCATTTGAAACGTCCATATTATGTTTTGAATACTTGTATGACAAGTGTTAGTGTGGATTGAATCGTTAGTTAGCAATGCATTATAAGGCGAGTTTGAATGAAACACGAGGTGAGTAGGTGTGTAGGTTTTGATATCTAAACTAGTCTAAAACCAACCTCACCTACAACTTTGACGGAAAATACTTTACAAGACCACATAGTTAGGAAAGTGATCTAGACGGTTTTTTGATAAGCCACATGTTCCCTTTAGCTTTATGTCCAAATGACTGTTATGTATCACTAATAGCCAGTGTGAGCTTAAAACCTTTTTCTTTGTGAACCACATTATAAGATTATACCCCTTCGATTGTATGACTTTACCATATGACCCGAACTCGAATCGCAATATCTTATGATTAACTATTTTTCAGCTTGAGTTGGGGTGGTGGGTGTTCATGGAAAAGGAATATAACAGGGGGTATTTTGTTTGTAGTGCTACATTACGATGCACATTATTGTATACCTTGTCTAATTAAAAAATAAAAGGAGGTCAACATGAATTCTTACATTTAAAACAAGGTTCATGTTTTACCTGCAAAAAGAAAGAAGATCGAGAAAAGAAATGAAAAAATCTGACAAGTGACATTTGAAGAAACATCGTAAAAAAGGAGGGTGTGAATCATTGTATTTAGAATTTGAACATGCTTGTGATGCATTTGAAAAGGAAAAGGATGGGGAACATATCCCTTTTTTATTTAAGTTTTTCTTTCTTTTTTTCTTTATCGGTTAGCTAATTTGTGATAATGTTAACTAAAAGTTGTACTCCACCTTTGCTCGATGATTAAAATGCATATACCCCAAGCGGTATTTCCTGATCCTATATTGTATTACATATCGTTTATGTATCACCCGGTAGAGATAAATATTATACGATAGTGATGGGAATGTTTTAGAACAACTAGAAAGAGATCCCACAGAATTCAAAGAATCTAAAGGAGCATCAGTCGTATATTCTGCCAGACACATCCACTGTGCAATGCATGCAGTTATTGATAGACAAAATAATCATGATATACACCATTACCCCAAGGATGTCCTAAACTTCCTCCACCAAACTGTAGTACGAAATCATCCCCGAATTTTTTATAGTGTTTAAGTTGTGCATTCACACGGTGATCATATTGCTCAGTGTACAATATGACATATCACTGACTCAGGAAAACTTTGAATCAATTCGAAAAATCTCTGAGTTGACTCAAAAAAAAATTGCGAGATAAAAAAATTCTAAGTATACTCAGAAAGTTTCTAAATATGCTTAGAAAAGCTCACCTAAAACCACGGAAAAACCCTAGTCCATGAATCTAGCAACCATATCCTTGCCGATATTGCACCAACCAATACACAAATCTGGATATTTTTATTTTTTCCCAACCATGGCCATCATTGAAACTCAAACCACGACGCTACCACAACCATGGTTACAGCCATTTCAACCACACATCTAACATGAAAGAATAGGTAGAATTTCAGGTTCTACCACCTCTGATTTGCTCGCTCCAAATCTGCTGTAATTTCAAGTTTTCAAACGCTGATAGTAACTCAAGCCGTCAGAGTATGGAAACATTATATTTATTTTAATTAAAATTGATTTTTTATTCAAGTTGACCACCAATAAGAACAAAACTGTGGTTAACATCTTTGGTTTTAAGAAGGGCCCAAACCCACATGCCTTCTAATTTCTAAACCCCAAAAATAACCCCTAAATCCACCCGTTAGTAAACTCCAAGCACAAAAATAAACCATCTTATGAGTAAGCATCTTACTCTCATTCTCCAAAAGATAAAAACATCACATTAAAAATATAAATGGAAAAAAAATAGGAATATTCAGTACCATCATAAATGAAGACACCAAATCCTAGATAAGAAAACCCATAAAACAATGGATGAAAAATGTGAGTTTCATCACTCAAAATAACAAGAGAATAAGAAAGAAAAATAATAAACACTAAAATATAATATTTCACTGCTGCTCATCCTTGGGTGCTTCTTTGATCTCATCTGCTCCATCCTCCTGTATTAACACAAATTTTCATGTTAAGTAAAATGCAAGTCAATATATGCTTTAACGGTAAATACACGAGACAATATTTTTTACCTGCATATCTGAGGTCCATAAAGTCAGATTGTCACGAAGAAGTTGCATAATAAGAGTACTGTCCTTGTACGAATCTTCTCCTAGAGTGTCTAGCTCTGCTATGGCTTCATCAAATGCCTAAGAAAACAAAGAATAATAGTATTTTGGTCAACGAAAAGTTCCCTATTCTGTTAACACTAAAAATAGGGAAAAAATATTTTGTACCTGTTTTGCAAGATTACATGCCCGATCAGGTGAGTTTAGGATCTCGTAGTAAAATACGGAGAAGTTAAGAGCCAATCCAAGCCGGATTGGATGTGTGGGGGCCAACTCTGCATTTGCAATGTCCTGCACATCATATTAAGATAACTAACTATGATATAGGGGTAGTAAAGTGCACTTTTATCAAACTATAGGGAGGTCAATTATGATTATAACATCCCAAAAATCATCCACCCACAATGTCTCTCCAATTGTTCCAGATACAACACACATTATTATTTCAGTTTTTATCAGATCAAATCACGGTAGTTCATAGCACAATTTTAATGTATAAAATACCTACATATACATATATCTACGATAAATATAGTATAGAGATCTAAGCTTTCATCAAGATATGCATTTAACTGGAAACAAATTACATACTTATCAGCAATTAAAAGCAGCATCTATTACCTAAAACAAAGAAATTAGATCATATAAGTATACCTGAGCAGCCTTATAGGCATTGAGAGTGTTTTCAGCAGCGTCTTTCCTCTCAGCAGCAGTTTTGAACTCAGCCAAGTAACGATGGTAATCACCCTTCATCTTAAGGTAAAACACCTTTGAATCAGCCGTATTAGCCGAAGGGATGAGCTTTGTATCGAGTAATTTTAGGATTCCATCACAGATCGATGAAAGCTCCGTCTCGATCTTACTGCGGTACTCTTTAATCGCGTTCACGTGTTCAGCATTGCCACGAGACTCCTCCTTTTGCTCGATCGATGAAATAATTCTCCACGATGCTCTTCGTGCTCCGATCACGTTTTTGTACGCTACAGAGAGGAGGTTACGCTCTTCTACGGTTAATTCCTCGCCACCGGCCGCCGCTGTTGATACCTTCTCCATGAATTCCACCATTTCTTCGTAACGCTCGGCTTGTTCGGCGAGTTTCGCCATGTATACATTCTCTTCGCGTGGGGAAGCCATTGATGATGGAGAGAGATTCAGATCTGATCAGAGAGATTATAACAAGAGAAAGGGAGAGAAAAAGATGGTTCTGGACGGAGATAGGAAATTTATAACGGAGAAATTAGGGATTTCTTTGCTTTTTCTTTTTTTTTTTTTGATATTTACTATTAATTAATACACTCTGTCAGCATTAAATTACTTTTATAATTACGAAATAATGATTGTTCAGTGATAGTATGTATAAAATGTTTTGAATGCACTTAAGTGCGCCTAAATCATAAAAGTTGAGATCCTTTTTTTTTTTTTTTAACATAAAAGTGAACTTACAAATGGTTAAAAAATCGTTTTTAGAATAAAAATTAAATTTTAAAAAAATTATTAAAATAATTTTGAAATCTTGAATTATTTTAATTTTTTTAATTTTTTTTAAGAAACACCTATTTGGTGTTTTTCCTAAGTGTTTTTTAGGGTCTAAAATACTTTTAAACATCTAAGTGCTTCTAAAAAAAACACTTCCAAACAGACACTTAATATTAGTTCAATATCTAGAGAGAATATAATCTTCTGTTAATATGAGCGATTTTCCATAAGGAGAAGCGATCTAACCATTTAGCAATTTTAAGTTGTAATGGTATAAGATTTCAATGGAGGCCGGTGTCGTGAATAATCTCAAAGTTGTCAAAGTAGAATGAACAACTCTGAAAAGTGAGATCAGCACCTGATCTAAAAGTCAAGAGAAACGCAAAGGCTTCTCCTTAATAGAGTTTCTAACATAACACCTTCTATTAATTTTATGACAAATATTACCATCAGTATTGACACCGATAGCAACCACCGCTGCCGGTTCCCATTCTTTCATGAAAGATGCATAAGATAGGCTGACCATTTTAGCCTCGTCGTTTAAGATCGGGTCTTCCATGATGTTGTTGGCAACTGAATTATTTAAATTATTATCACTTTGGATATGGTTTCTATCTCCAAAAAGTTTATGAATCAGAGAATTAGTGTTGCAGTAAATATCAAATGTTGCCCATTTTTTGTTTAAAAAAATCTTTCATTCTTTCTTTCCAGATGTTCCAAGCAGTTATAAGAATATATGTCGTGATAAGATTTTTGTCCAATCCATTTGAAGAGAAATATTATATAGTATTAAGGAGCCAATCTTCAAATTTTATATTTGAGTCTCTATCGATTTTAATTTTCATCGGTTATTTAGCGCGAACCTCGGTGCTAAATGGACATTTAAGAAGAAGATGTTTCATGTCCTCGTTTCCCATTTCACACCATTCACATGTTTCATTCTCAAAACATTTCCTTTTTTTATATTGTTTTTTGTAGGGATGGTCCCGTTACATACCTTCCAGCAAAAGTTCCTAATTTTTATGGTATGTTTGAGTGCCAGATAGTTCTCTAAAGCGTTCCGTTGTTAGATTCACCCATAGTAGATTATTGAGCATCCTGAGCAATATCTTCATTCACTAGCGCATTATAGATTTAGTGGAGTAGGTGCCATAATTGCTGTACGACCAGAAAATCTTGTCCTCGACATCTATTTGCATAATTGGATCCATCTTAATCTTACAAGAAATGTTTGACGGAAAGATAATGTTGAGATCAAGGTTCCATCCTGACATATTGGAATTGAATAATTCATGTACGACGTTAATATTGCAATTGTTAGGTTTATCAACCTTGATTACATCACCAGTCGGTTATGGTTCCATAGGTTGGTTGTAATCCTGTTGCCGATTTTCCAAACAGAATGTTTTTTTTCAAAATCAGAGACCTTCAAAATTACTCGTCCAACTCCAACATCTTTTTTTCGGTAATTTAGCATCCCATAATCTATTATTTAGTCAGTAGATGGCCTTTAGAACTTTTAAAATAAGGGTGTCTGGTTTGTTAATAATTCTCCAAGCTTGTTTAGCGAGAAGAACAATGTTCATCTTTTGGATGTCTCTAAAACCAATACCATGAATTTTCTTAGCTCTCGCAATTTTTTCGAGGCAACCCAGTGGATTCTTTTTTTAGGTTCCGCTTTCCACCAGAATTTTGAAGTAATAGTAGAAAGTTTCTTACAGAGACCCATCTGGAATTCAAAGATAGACATTGCGTAGTTAGGTATAGTTTGGAGAACGGCTTTGATGAGAAATTTCATTACCAATATCCGACAGAAGCGATGAAATCCAGCTAGCTGATTTAGATAGTAATCTATCTTTAATGTAATTTATATTCCCAGTTTTGGATCTTTTGAGAGAGAGGGGGATACCAAGGTATTTGCTTAGAAATTAATTATACCAATATTGAGAGAAAGTGCCACTTCATTGAAGGTATCTTCAGGAGTTCCTTTTCTAAATAAAATAGCCAATTTATGAAAGTTAATTATTTGTTCGGATGTTGCACAATAGAAGTCTAACGTATTCCTAAATGGCTCATCTCAACTTTGTTAAATCGATGAAAAAAGGGCATCATTCGCGAAAAGGAGGTGAGTGAGTTTCAGGCATTATGTTGTGATAGAAAATACTTTAATTGAAGCCTCTCGACACTGAAAATTGATCAGACCAATAAGACTTTCGGTGAGAAGGGAGAAGAGAATGGGAGAAAGACGATCTCCTTGCCTAAGGCCTTGGTTTGGGTTAAATTTCTTAAGTCGTTGACCATTAACTTTGATTTGAAAAGAAACCAAGGATATACAGTTAAAAATTAATTGGAGCCATTTATCACAAAATATTAAGATTTGAAGTTTCTTGATGAGGACATACCAGTTAACTTGGTCGTAAGCTTTTTCCATATCAATCTTGACAGCTGCATAATTTTTCTTTGATCTCTTTTTAGTATTATGAAAAAACGCTATGCAATTAAAATATTATCTTGAATACTCCTTCCTTTAATGAAAACTGATTGTGTTGGGGATAATATCGTCCATGTAGGGTTGAAATCTAGAGGCGAGGATCTTAACGATAATTTTGTAGTAGAAATTAACACAAGCTATCCGGCGGTAATCTCTTATAGTTTATTGTATTTCGCCTTTAGAAACAAGAGTAATGAGAGTATCGTTGATGCATACATGGAAATATTATTTTTGAAGGAGTCCGAAACCATATTAAAAAGGTTATTATTAAGAATATCCCAAAATTATTGGAAGAAATCACCTGGTAACCCATCGGATCTCGGTGCTTTAGATACGGACATATCAAAGACCGCTTGCTTAACTTCATCTAGATCGGAAGATTTAGTGAGAAAATAGTTCATAATAGATGACACCTTGTACGGGGTATCGACATAATCATTCGTAGGGTTACCATTGAACAAGTTTTTCCGATAATCCTGGATCGTGTTATTAATAACTTTGGGATCACTAGTACACTCACCCTTAGTCGTCTTGAGTGAGCGAATTCGGTTTATTTTCCTTCTAATGGTTTTGGCGTAGAAATATTTCATGTTTTTATCACCCTTTTTAATCCACAGGTCTCTAGCTCTGTCGGTCCAAAAGGATTCTTCCAGGTCTGATTTAATCGAAACCTCATTCTCTTGATTTATTTGAGAAGGTGCATCATTTTGAATACACGTAAATTCTCTGTGGAGGTTACCAATTTGTTTCCTATTGTTAAGGAAAGTTTTCCGACTCCAGTCTTTAAGGGCAAGACACGTAGCGTCCCTTTTATCACATAATCCTTTTATGTCGTTAATGGCGTTGGGCTTATTCCAGTTTTTCTCGACAATCTCACGACCATTAAAACAAATACCATTAAATTTTAGTTTGATCACCTAATTATTTATACGGTTACAGTTTCCGCTAACACAAGAAAACTATAATTTACCAAAATAAATTGCATAGATTTCTTTTTCAAAATAAGATAAGATGTCCATCCAATATCGAATGGCTTAATACGTAAATAATAACCATTAATCATAATAACAAGACATGTGTTAGTAGATTAATTAATAAGTTTAATTTTTTTTGAGTTTAAAACATGAAAATGTGTCATAAAACGATTGACTAAAAATAACATTGAACCATCCAATAAGGATAGAAGAATTTTCCTTAAAAATATTGAAAAAATATAACGAATATGAGAAATTGTTCTTACCCGGATGACTTAAAATCCCTACATAGCCGTTTTCAATAAGCACTATAGCTAGCGGGAACCGCTCTGCTAAGGCCAGTCCCGAGCATGGGTGATCGGCCAGGGCCCGAGCTGATCAGAAGCCCCTAATTTTGTACATATGTGTGTATATATGTATTAAGTTGTGTATAAAATAAAAATAGTTATATAAACGATACTTGAGTGCTAACAACGTTGGTATAGTTGTCTTACTTTCTTCTTAGTGACTTTGGCCCATTTAAGACTTTTTTGCTTATAATAAAAAAACTTGATACTATAATGATTTATATCATTGTAATATTTAATTAGATATAAATTAAAGAACAAGAGGTTTATAAAGGAATACCTCTTGAAGAGCAGCGGAATTGAATCGATTGGAAACTTGATTATCTTGCGGCCGTGGATCTTCTTACTGGAAGAGAGACCTAATGGCAGAGAGAAGAAGAGAAGTAAATAGAAGCGTTCATATGAAAATATATTCAGTTTCTTCTTCTGACCAAAACTCTATCTTATATAGAATAGTGGTTGGAGTTATTAATTTTAAAATTCAAAAATAATAACATTTTACTTTATAACTTACTTTTGGCGGGCTAATAAAATAATAAATAATCATACATAATTATTTATTTATATTTTCTTACATTCTCCCACTCGCCCATAATTAAGTTATATCAATTTGTGGTACCAACCCACTATCTTCTCATATACACACTTGTTCAAAGTATCATCATACTTGGCAAATAGGTCGTGCGACCGGCAAGCATACGAGCATACGTTACTAATAACCTGTTAGGGTACATAGTTGCTCAAATAGTTCTCATTCGTTATGTATCCTGCAGTACCCCAGACTAATAATTTGTTGTATCATATTTCAGTAACTCTGACCCCTTTAAATTTATATCACATCGTTTATGTGATCAAAAGAGTTCACTGAAATAGTTTCATGTGTCTCACTATCATGTTATAGTCTAAATTGACTTACATGATCGGTATACCTGCAAGCACACACTTTGATACACAATTTTAGTCTTCCCTTTACACTTAGATCCTTTTACGTTGATTAGGTTGCTTTCCCAAACACACCCCATTAGACCGAATCATTCATGATCATTGGTAATATGTTCAAAGTAGCATACACCAAATCAAAATATCAAAATATAGTCAAAAGTAATAAGGGCACAATTAAAGGCATCACACAGTGAAGAGACAGGGATCGACTCTTCACTTCCTTCTGGTCGAAAGCACACGTGGTATGACACACGTGCTATGGTATTATTCATATAGCTCCAATTGTATGTCACAATTTTATAAATACCATACAGATATATAATTAGACAAGCCTCGTTGCCTAAAATGAGTTCTTCGATCAATCAACCCTTCTATGAAATCGATCAAGCAACTCATATCTGGCTATTATAGAGTAAGTAGACAGTGGGATTCTACTTCGATCATAATATAAGTTTAACATGCATCATCCATGTTTATGATCTCATCTTAACACTTAGTTAAGGCGACTATCTTAACTCAAGTTCTCTCAAGGGTTCTTCACTACTATGAGTTAGTCTCATCTTTGCGCACTTCTTGTGCCAAAGGCGATTGCCCGTGTGATAGGGCCAATCTCAGTCTATAGGACATACATCCTTCCAAAAACACACGCATTATAATATATATCAAACATGATATTATTAAAATATATAGTTAAATAAACATACTAATGAAAATATATACATGAATGCACATAAACTTGCAATATTCATACATTATATCTTGCTTAATCATACAGATCTAACAAATCAATAAATATATCCCTTGGGATATCCTTTATGAATGATCAGCAAGCATATTGCGTGTGTGTATGTATTGCAAACCAACATCCTTTTGTGCAATAATATCTCTAACAAAGTTATACTTTATATCAATGTGTTTGGTATTACTGTGATACTTAGGAGCTTTCACACAAGCCTTTTCAGCTTGAGTATCACAATGTATAGTAACAGGACTCCCACTATTGCTTAGAATCCTAAATGTTCAAAGAACCTTTTTAACCAAACAGCTTCTTGAACCGCAGCTGAGCATGCTACAAACTCAGTTCATTGTGGACAAAATTACACAGGTTTGTTTCTTGCTACTTCAAGAAATTGCGCAATTATTTAACAAGAATACATTACCTGAGGTAGATATGGACATATATATATCACTAGCCCAAACGGCATAATATATCCTTCTAGGTGTAATCTACTTCCTCGAAAGCATAAGGCATGATCCATAATGCCTTTGAGATTATCTCAATATCCTTTTCACAGCTTTCAAATTCTCTTGTCCCGGGTTCAATTGAAAATGACTAATTAAACCTATCACATAACATATGTCTGGACTAGTTCATATCATAATATATATAATACTATCTATGGCACTAGAATATGGCACTGTATACACTTTCTGTATCTCTTCTGGAGTACTAGGACACATGTCAAGAGTTAAGTTTGTTCCCTTTGCTAAAGGAGTGCCAATGGCATTGAATTTAGTCATACTAAAGCATTCAAGTATATTCATGATGTAATGTTCTTGGGATAAAAATAATAGTCTTTTAAACCTATCTTTGTGAATCTTAACACCAAGAATATAATTTGCCTCTCCCTTATCTTTCATATAGAATCGAGAAGCTAGCCACTCCTTATTAGCTTTAATAAACTCTTATTCCCATATAATAGGATGTCATCCACATATAGAGATAAAATTACAATAAAATTTCTTGGTACGTTTAATATAAACACAATGGTATTTATATATCATTTCAAATCCATTTGATGAAATGACTTCATGAAATCTCAAATTCCACTTTCTCGAGGCTTGCTTAAGACCAAAGATTGATTTTAAAAATTTACATACTTTATTCTCTTGATCTTTTGCAATATAAATCGAGGTTGTTCCATGAAAATAACCTCTTCTAAATCTCTATTCAGAAATGCAGTTTTGACATCCATCTTGATCTTCCATTTCTTTTCTCCATTCATTCTTAGCAAGACGTGAAAATGCTTTATGTACTATTCGAGGTTCTTCCTTATCTTGTGGAGTTATCATAAAGACTCTCCTTCGATTTCAAATCGATGACAGGGAACTAAACCTCTAGCATTTCTCTTAGGTTGAGAATCTTGAGAAATAGGGTTATTAGATGATGAAATGGTTTCAACTATCTCAATTTATAGAGGATTGTCATTCTCTACTTCTTGAGTATGTGTTACCTCGTCAGGTGTCACATTTTATTGTACATCATCCACCCGATTCTCATTATATTCACATAGAATAGAATTTATATCAACCACACCTCTGCTAAGAAAATCATTCTTTAAGAATGTAACATCCGTGACTTAATTTCAGTAAGACCTCCATCGTTGTGTTCTCCAATAAACACATATCCTTTTGAGTGCCCTGGGTGCCTCTTGGACCTAATTTTTTTTTCATATTTATGAGATAGATCATGAACATAACCTGCCGACCCCCAGGATCGCAAGTAGTTCATAAGGAGTTGATAGAACAGTCTTTGTGGGTACTCGGTTAAGTATATAACTAGCGGTAAGCAAGGCATCTCCCCAATAAGATATTGAAAGATTAGCTTGTGCCATCATAGACTTAACCATTTCTAGGAGAGTTCTCCCTCTTTCATCACACAGTTCTTTCAACTGTCTCAATAGATATTCACGTCCGCGATTAAGGTTTAAGGTTTTTCACCTTCCTCTCTAACTGAATTTCTACTTCATTGAAATATATCGTAAGAACATTTCAATGCTCCAGATTTATGAAAAATCAGGTAGACACAACCAAAACTAGTGATATCATCTATAAAAATGATGAAATAATGTTCCCCACATCTATTTTGAACATTTATTGAGTCACAGATGTCCGAATGAATTACTTTCAATGGGTACTCAACTCGTTTAGCCTTTCCAAATGGTTTCCGTTTTTCTTTACCTGCTAGACAATGTTCATAAGTTGGAAAGTTGACTTCAGCCAATGAACCCAAAAAGGTTTGCCTTATCCAACAAATTCATGCGGTCTTGACCAATATGACCTAGTCTAGCATGCCATATACTTTCTTCTATGTTAGAATTACTAGAAGAAGTATTAGTCGAAAAACAACCACTTACATAATAACTATTGAATGAGTTATCATCATCTAGTACAATTAAACCATGAGAAATAAAACCAGAACCATAATACTTAGCGTTATAATAGATATCCACTTGTATGTTACGAAAATGCATATCAAAATGTAATCCTAGAAGAACAGTGACTGAGACCAAGTTACGTCAAATGTCAGGTGTGTAAAGTACATTAAGCAGGCACAAGGTATGACCACTTCGCAAGTTCAACTTGTAAGTGTCAACTCCTTTGTCTACAACCTTGTTGTTGTCTCCTACATAAATCCATCTCGTTCCCTCTGGAATTAGATGATACTCTACATATGCCTCTCGGTCTCTAGCTATATGGTCTATCGCTTCTGAATCCACAATCGACAAAGGATTAGAATCAGCTAGCAATATAGTGCTGGTAACACAAGTAAAGTTACGAGAAGTAAATGACATTGCTATCTTTCTCTGCACTTTGAGAGAAGTGACCAATCTTGTCATAATTATAGCATTTCATTTTACTCTCGTCTTTCTTCTTACAAAGAAAAACGTTCTCTTTTATCGTTACCACCATTCTTGTTCTTCTTTGAAGCATGCTCATTTTCGTTTCTCTTTCCATTGTTCTTGCACTTAATGCCAGAACTTTTGTGGGAACTTGACTCAGCGATATATGAGTCTGACCCTGAGGCTTAATTGCATCAAGACGTTCATCTTCCAACGTCACATAATGAGCAACATTATAAAACGTTATGATATGGTCATTTTGAGTCAAGTTAATCTTCAAATGCTCCCACTTATTTGAAAGAGATCGGATCACAGCTTGAACCTGATGTTCATCGGTAAGGTTATGACCTGCAGTCCGAGTTCCCTAATCATATTAGACATCTCCCAAAAATGCTTGGGTTGATTAAGCTTTCTCTTGTAAGTGTCAAACTTAATGATTAATTGACTCATCTTAGTCATAGTTGTACCCTTGTACTTTTCATTAAGAGTGTCCCACATCTCGTGAGCGGTGGTATATTATTGACACTCATGGACAAGATCGTCATACATGGAGCTTATCAAGATGCCTCTTGTAGTGGAATATCTCTTTTTCACTTCTCACAAGCCTCCATGTCTCTTTTGTTTTGAGCTGTGATGCCTTCCTCAGGCTGAGCCATGACATTGTTAATAACCTCAAGAATATCTTGTTCGTCTAGAACGTGATGTATTTTGAGTTTATAAAAAGTACAGTTCTCACCATTCATTTTGTCTCCTTTGAGATCATTAATGACGGTTGTCATTTTCTTATAAAGTAAGAGATTTTTCATTAGCATACATACAATTATTTAACTACCCAATGCTATTAATGCAAATATAATGAACAAGAAAGATAACAAAATAAGTGATAAAGAAAGTTCACTATGTTCCCAATCATGAATCACCATATTTTGTTCGTCTTAACCATTCATTTAATTTCATTAACTGCAAAATAAGTTCCACTAGAACTCCCACTTACTCTAACATGAATAGAGTAAAATAGTATGAAAAAAACAACTAAAACATATTCAAATAAAGAAGTTGAATTCATACATAACAAAAAATACAAGTTCGATATGTAAATAACTGAATTAAAGGAAAAACAACTAATGCAATACCTAACGAACAATGATTGAAAAAACATCAAAAAAATCAAACAACTAAGCAAACTTTCAAAACATTAACTTAGGAATGGAATCCTTAAAGTTCGCTTCCTCATAAAGATGAATTGGATTAAAATCTATCCATATTAGTAGTTTGAGAAAGCATCCCACAGTTGCACTGGTCTGACCTAATGGAGCTAATATAATGCTTCTATAAATGGGATTCAGTCTAACAAAGACTAGCCAAGTATATGTAACTTTTCTACCATGAACATAGTCCTTGGGATACTCATCATCCCATAAGGTTTTGAGATCCCTTCGCAACTCTCTAGGCAAAGTATCGAGAAAATAAAAAACTTTGTGTTCTTCACACATGTGATCACCCCAATCAAGGAAATCTTGTATCAACTTGGTCACAACTACATGTTGCAATAAAGTGTGATCATGTCTCATCTTATACTTTGTGAGTGCATCGATACTATCATTCAAAAGCTTGATTTTTGTTCCAGTGTCATTTCAACTTTTGGTCTATGAACCCGTAATGGTCCACTAAGATTTCTTACTTTCTTGTGGAGCACTCTGTACTTTGGTAGTAGTTCGAGCCTTGATACTCGTGATCCCGGGGATCGTGTTCACACCATTTTTCTCTCTAGAAAAATAAGAACAGTAAAAGAAAATCACCTAAATTGAATAGGAAAAAATATATTTTGTAACAAAAATATATAATTCCAGACACTCTACTAATCAACAAGAAGTTTAGATAGCATAAATGGTTAGTCTGCTAGAAACTAAAATACGTAGCCTGCATTCGAACCCCACAAAACATTTTGTTTTTCCAAAAAATAATTATCTGATTTTTTTTTTCAAAAAATACACGGATCCAGGAAAAAATAACATAATCAGAATTGGGGCCAAACATTTTACAAATCAGCCCATTAACAAAAATAATTCTTAGCCAAAAGAATTAATTTAAAAAAAATACCCATGATTAAAAAAATCAGGCTGTACAAACCTAATATTTTAGTAATCATCTTCTCCAAAAAATTACGTTTCTTTTCGACAGAAAAAAAATACAAACAATTTTTTTTTTTTTTTTATATCAAAAAAATTTATCACTCATGCAAATTTAATAACTCAGATATGAGAACAATGAGTAAATCAATACCCAGATACTAATTATGCATGACAGACAGTAAAACTAAAATCAAAGTTTGTCGAATGCACATCAAAAACCATGAAGCAGATATGATGGTGCAACAAACTTAATTCATGGATAAAAAATATTGCCTTTTCACTTGAACAAATATATTAATATCCATGCTTTTCAATTGATTAAAAAAAATATGAATCTCTCTTCAAAATACAACAACGAAACAAAAGTGAGAAAAATTTTCAGCCATTTTCTTTTTTCGACAGAAGAAAGATTAAAAAAAATTACTCCTTTTCTTTTTCTCTTACAAACAAAAAAATTATAATTTCCAAATGAAATTAAATTCTAATTAATATATATTACAAGGCTCTGATACCAATTGTAATATTTAATTAGATATAAATTAAAGAACAAGAGGTTTATAAAGGAATACCTCTTGAAGAGCAGCGGCATTGAATCGATTGGAAACTTGATTATCTTGCGGCCGTGGATCTTCTTACTGGAAGAGAGACCTAATGGCAGAGAGAAGAAGAGAAGTAAATAGAAGCGTTCATATGAAAATATATTCAGTTTCTTCTTCTGACCAAAACTCTATCTTATATAGAATAGTGGTTGGAGTTATTAATTTTAAAATTCAAAAATAATAACATTTACTTTATAACTTACTTTTGGCGGGCTAATAAAATAATAAATAATCATAACGTTGGTATAGTTGTCTTACTTTCTTCTTAGTGACTTTGGCCCATTTAAGACTTTTTTGCTTACAATAAAAAAACTTGATACTATAATGATTTATATCATAAAACTTGAGTGCCATCAATTAAGGTTTTACTTCTCTTTTTAAATGGTATAGGTTTTACTTCTCCTTTTTAATGGTAGATTTAAACTAAACCAATAACTTCGAGTCTAAAGTGGCTTTTCAATATATTAGAGAAAAATAAAACAAAATAAATATACTTCATTTATTTGCTACTCCATTAACTACTTATAATAAAAAAGATTGAATAACATTCAATCTCATAAATATGATAACATAAAAAATTATTCAATCTCATAAATATGATAACATAAAAAATTATTCAATCTTATAAATATGATAACATAAAAAATTATTCTATATATGAGATTGATATCAAGTTTTTTTTATGGCTAAAAAAGAAGTTTCTTTTAATTGCAAACAAAAAAATTCACATAAAAATTCATGACCAAGTTCTTACTAATTATTTTTATATTTAAAAAGGATGAAAGTTTGAATATATTTCTAATTTATCAGGGATATACATGAAAGACGTGCATAAAAGATTAGTCGTAGTGCGGATAAACGGACTCGAAACATAAAATATATATATATAAAGATTCATACTATAAAATTATATAACTAAATACACATTTGAATTATTTTCAATTAAAATAATCTTTGGATGATTTACCCATACAGTCCACGGACTATTATTAATTGACCATCAAGTCTACTCCACCCCACCCAAAAAGTCTGTATTGCTCTTCCGATCCATTAATATCTTTTGACTTTTCAAAACTAATTTCCTAATTATATGCAACCAATCAATTAATATCAAAACAAAAAAGAAAAAATTGTCAAAAACTTTAAATTAAAGTACAAAACAAAATGAAGAAAATGAATAGAAATCAATGATTATATATCTTTAATATTTGTGAAAGTAATTTGTCGTATATAACCAATCGATATAACCTAACACACCACTAATATTCCACATATAACCCATAAAAAACATAAGATTGAATATTTCACTCGCACACCACTAATATTAACTAGCACACCACTAATATTCCACATATAACCCATAAAAAACATAAGATTGAATATTTCAACTCGCACACTACTAATATTGATAGGTTATTCCACATATAACCCATCAATATTAACTCGCACACCACTAATATTCCACAAATAACCCATCAAAATTCTTCATCTTGATCAGCGGCTGTTTATCTGTTTTTCAATTTTTATTTGTTCATTCAAAAAACGAAGAAATGAGGCTCAATTGGTTAGATATGAGATAATGGGGTCGGTGATTTAGGATTAATTAGATAAAAATCAACACAAACCTTTTATGTTAATGAAGAATAGAAAGATCAGTGACTGAGGTTTTTGTTACAGATATAAGTTGTCTGATTTGGGTGAAAGAATCAACGGCTGATCTCTATGTTGCAAATACAATTTTTTATTTTATTTGGGTGAAAGATCAGTGGCGGAAGAGTAAACCCATAATTTCATTATCTTCATCGGCTGAATTCTTCATATTTATCGGCGGCTGTTTATATATTCTTCAGTTTTATCCGTTCAATAAAAAAAAATGAGACTCGATTGGTTTGATATGGGATAATAGGGTCGGTGGTTTGGGATTAATTAGATAAAAATCAACACAACCCTGTTATGTTGATGAAGAATAGAAAGATCAGTGGCTAAGGTTTTTGTTACAGATATAAGTTTTCTGATTTGGGTGAAAGAATCAGCGGTCGATCTCTGATCGGAAGAGAAGATATCGGATTGGATGTCATTAAAAGATATGCTAATTAAATGGGATTGGTTACCGGCGATAATCATGGGAAGATTTGATATTATATGATTCTGGTGAAAGGTAACGATAGTATATCAAATAATTCGATGGACCTTCTAGGAAAAAAAATCAAGGACTTAATTTGATGGTGGTGGATAGTTGGATTGTAGGATTTAATGGGCTAATATCTCATAATCTTTTATGTTTGTAATAAAAAAACCTTTATAACATTCAATCTTATATATATATATAGTAAAGTACACAGTGCGTGTGACCCTATATCTTTTTAAGGAAGTGTACTACTGGTATCCGATCTATAAAATGTCGCGAAATGGTCTTCTATGTTAGTATTTTGTAACACCGTTAGCTTTGTTTTCCATTTTCTGTCAGTTGACCGTTAATCAACACCGTGTAGCGCTACCTCAGCGCCACGTCAACGCCATTACAACTATTCAAATTGAAATAGGAAATTCCAAGTATTCATGGTTTCCATTTGATCAAATTTTTCCCTACATTACAACTAATCAAATTGAAATAGGAAATTCCAAAGAACTAGAATTTACCACAATTTGATTAGTAATATTTTTTCCTGAAATTGTATGTGCAATTGTCACAATATACTCTCCATGGAAAAGACTTTCTTCATAAACTCCATTGTGGTTTGTAATTCCTGTCAAGTTTGTTGTTTTCCACTCTGCAAGCAGAGTATCAACAACATTTCCAGTTGGTAAATTCTTGAAATTGTTGTCTGTTAAACACATTGCACTACACCCTGTTGGTCTCCATCCAGACCAAACTATTATTCCTTCCACAGCAGGATGTGAAAAAGCCTCTCTCATAATTTCTTCCAAGTAAACCGCCTGTAAAATCAAGAATTAGCATTCCGTGGATTAATCAATTACTCGACTATCTATGGGGAAGTTCAGAATGTACCTGGTAAGGGCCTGGTTTAACATCTAATTCTGTGAGCCATACTGGAAGTTTCAATTCATGGAATATATCTAAGCAAGCGCGTACAAAGGGTATAATCGGCTTTGTAATAAAATGACCTTGTAATCCGATTCCTAGTGCTAGTTTATCATTCCCAGGGAAGGCTCTTATCTCCTTAATCTTCTGAACGTATCTGGAAGGAATGCTTACCATTGCAGAGGCATTTGATCCAAGTCTATCTTCGAAAAATCTGAAATGCAAATTTTCATTCATGACATCCCAAGCAATCACATCATGGGAATATCGCGAGACTATTGAATTAATTCGTTGTACAACTGCCTTCTGGAGTTCTTTTTCTGGTAATGCTCTAACCCAATCTAGATTATATTTTGGATCGTCCCATAATATTGTGTGACCTCTTATTAAAATTCCATTTTCCTTGAAGAATTTAACCATGGAGTCCATAATAGTGTAATTTTCTTGCCCTTGTGCTCTCTCTGTGAAGTACCATTTCATTTCATTGTCGAATGTTACTGCTGTGAAACGCTTTACGAACCATTCTTGGTAACCTTTGTCAGTTAAAATAGAATCTGCAGTGCCACTACCAATTAAGAATTCACCTTTTTTTTGTTCAATGAAGATTTTAACACCTTTAAGATTTTTTCCATTCTGGGAAGTTACATGAAACTTTACATTCCTCTTCCGATTCTGCATTAAGAAATTGTTGTATCTATATTTAATTTAAAACTCATGATGCAATAAAGATAGTTAATGATTTCTTACTGTGTCTATGCTTTTCTTCTGCTGGTTTCTCCATTGAGATTTCGTGAATGGTTGCAAAGAAACACTATCTACCCATATTTCAAAGCTGGAATTCTCGCTCTACATAGAAATTAGATTTACTATAATTGATTAATCTGGTGGAAATCTCGATTGTTCG
The DNA here is from genome assembly GCA_029959085.1 of Nemophila menziesii. Taxonomy (NCBI): domain Eukaryota; kingdom Viridiplantae; phylum Streptophyta; class Magnoliopsida; order Boraginales; family Hydrophyllaceae; genus Nemophila; species Nemophila menziesii. Next base: position 23,159,586 of record JARWIR010000007.1, on the reverse strand, counting down.
CAACTTACCCTATTTTTACTTGTTGAGTTGATTGCACTATAGGTCCCTAAAAATTGCACTATTGGTCTATATAATAACAGCTTTTGAGTTTATTGAACTACTCTATATTAAAACATTCAATTCAGAAATATTAAAATAAAATTTAGTTATGATTTTTCATTTGCAAAAGTGCCAGAACAAACAATTACTGGAAACAAATCGACTTTGCAAGTAAATGTGGATTAAACATAAATATCTCGACACAATATTTTTTTTTCACACATCGGAGAGAGATTCAACCGGTGATAATTATGGGGTAAAAGGATATATGACCTCTAAATTTTTTTCTGTGTTAAAATATGTACTAAAAAAATTTATAGTCTAATAATTAATATTTTTTTATCCAAATCTCATACCGTGAAGAAAATTTCAGCATCCATGGATGAATTTACTTCCAGCCCTCCTTTGATCATGGACCAACAGCCGGATTTAGCTACAACAAAGCCAACTGTTTGTATTTCTCCGGAGGAACTTGTATATGCAGCTTGCACAGTTTCATTACTACTACCTTCACTGATTTGAACCCAAGCTACACAAATATTACAAACAAACCACACTTTTACTCGTTAGGCTGCCATTTTAAACGGAGACATATATTTGAAACACAACTTACCAGAAAATGTGTATAGCCGATCTTTCTGAAGATGAAAAGATTGTGAGAAACTATCATCATATTTAGTCCTTTCATAAGCTACAATGAAATTGTTTCCGGATACAGATTTCCTCAATTCGATTTTCCCATTTCCAAACACTTTCCATTTCTTCAATCCATTGTCGAATTTTGGATTTTTCGCTACTCCTCCTTCGTACTGGGGATCGAGAGGATCTACATAGCACTGTAGACTATATTTAAATATTTATGAAATTTAGATAAACGATTTTTTAAGATTTGACAATAGACAGATTTTTCATACTTCAATGCTCGCAGAGTAATTGTATGTTGGAATAGCATCAATTGCGTATCCTAATAGACAAAAGTTATGAAATAAGCTCACTAGATAGTATAAACAAACTAAGCAAATTCATTTAAATGGTAATACTAGCAAATTGCTACACAGAGGCGTAAAAGAAACTGTTGAAGTACAACAAACCTGCCAAAAAGATGGAGTACAACAGCATAAGCATGCCATAATCATAAACAACTTTCATCATCACTGATTATGTAAAAAAATCCTGGACAATTACAAAAAAATGAAGTAAATATAATATGCTAAAATAGTAAAGACAGCTACCAAATGTCTTTAGGTGACTTGGGAATTTACAGTATCAATAGATTTTTTTTCTATTATGTACATTTGAACTCAGCTACAGATATATTTAAGTGATCCACTCACTTTAATGGGAACCTTTTACTTACAGCAACAACTAACCACTCAGTTTTGAGATCATTTTAATGAACATATTTCATATTTCAGGTGGTAAATGTTATCTGCAGGAAAAGAAATTCTAAAACATGTTTAAATTTTGTTTAACTGTATAACTATAACAATCTCAAAAGAAAAATGGGTTTATAAACTCAATATAAACATAATTAAATTTGAACTTGCGTAGTGCATACTTTGGCACATATATATGAGCACCACCAAGACTACTTCAATAATTTGGTAACCCAAAATTTACTTTAGCCACGATTATATACGACCCATCTTAATATAGTGACCGTGAAGGAATGGGCATCACACTTCTGATATATATATAAAAATAATATATATATTTACCATGTTTAAAACATTATCTGGTTTTCCAATCTCAGTTTCGTTTTTTAGTTCTTTTCTATCTCTCGTTCACATGTTCTTTCCCCTTTTTCACGTTCATGTCAGGACCTTGAAACTTGTTCCCACTGGAAAGGTGTGATTTTGAGAAAAATAGTCAAATCCGTTACATTAATTAAACCAACCTCATGACATTAATTATTTTACGTTTTTCGATTTTTTCTTTCAATATATTCCAATCTCGGGTTTGCACTAGGAACTTATATTTTCTGGTAGGACCGTAAGACGGTAAATGAACCAAGCGGCACGCGAGCAGCTCGAGCTCGGGTTAGAAAAAACCTCGTTCGAGATCGACTCTAATATAAACAAGCTCAATCTCAAGCTCCATTTTAAGCTCGATAAGTAAACGAGTCCGTTCGAGCTCGACTCGTGAGCTGGTTTAATATTAAGGTCAATTACCTATAGGGTCTTAAAGATTATTGTAGTGATACATAGGAGCTAGTCAATTCTTCTCTCCTTCTTAGAGGCCAATAAGATATCCAATGTCATAACTACCCTTCTAGTGCATATAAGACAAATAAATAGATTATTTCTCTCTCTTCCATTACCATTACTCTCTCTCCTCCATTACCATTAATCTCTCTCTTCCTTTATCATTTTTTCTCTCTCCTGCTTCATTAATTATCAAATAGACCACAACCACTGATCACCGCCGGAAAAGGTTTTGAGCGTGGAATAAAGTTCTGAGCGTAGAATAAAGTTCTGAGCGTGGAAAATATTTCTGAGCCTGGGGTACTGAGTATGGAAAAAGTATTGAGTATGGGCTACTGAGCATGAAAAAGGTTGCTGAGTATCGGATAAAGTTCTGAGTGTTGAAAATTTTTTGCTGAGTATTCGATTTTTTTGTTGAATGATTTTACTGAGTATGCTCGTTTGCTCAGTAGCTTGCTGAGCGTTTTTCGTATAATCATTAAACTTATTGAGCATTTCTCGTATAATTAGTAAAGTGTTGAGACAAAAGTTATTGAGTTTACATAATTTCTTGATTCAATTATTGGAGCACCTTAAAAATATACTTCACTTAATAATTCATTTGATAACAACTAAATAGAATTATTCATTATGTAATTAATTATTAGGTTGATGGAATATACTGTTTTTAATAGAAATAACAATTAAAGCAGAACAAAAGAAAAAAAAATTAATTGCACTATGATCCATTCGAATCACTAAACTACACCAACCAAAAGCAAAAGTAAATTGCACTACACATCCTGTCAAATTAGTTACTTCTTCGAGATCTTCTTCTTTGGAGTAGCAGTAATAGGCCGTGGCTTGGGATGTTTTTCAGCTACACTTGGATCCAACCAAATAAGAGAGTGGCGATTGAAGATAGGCCAGTTTGGTATATTTACCAAAGAAGTGAACACAACACCACATGCGTATACTATTATCATCATCTCAAATAAACCCAACATGTAGCCTGTTATGAACGCCACCACATCAAAGCACACTAGCATTATCTGCATCAATTGCTCCACTACCTTTTGCCCTTGCCAATCCATCTATATAAATCAAACACAAACACAACATGTAAATATACAATGTAAGGTCCTGATCTTGGCTGATTTTTGTTGAATATAGGTTATTTAGTGTTAGGGCAGAGCAGAAACTTTACCAAACCGAAAAATCGAGTTAATTTTAACCAAACCGACCTAAAATATATGTTAGTTTTACTAAGGTCAACCTTACCCATCGGGTTACCTTATGATTTTTCGGGTCCATATAGAGCAATTAAATCAGAATAGATATTTTTTCCAGAATACAAATTCTTGGCTCTGCCTCTGCTGAGAGCTATATACTCGGACTGTATTAATCTGATATAACCTTTTCCAGAGTAATTTTTCGATCAATGTCAGTTATGAACAATAGTCAATTCGATTGTTCATAGAATTGACAGCCAAAAGCTTCATAGAATAAGTCGATCATATAAAAAACAGCTTAATATATAAAGCAAATTAATTGGCAATCAAACAAGAGAGATAATGTAATGGCACCGCGCCGCGTCCCTGGAGCTCCGTTCGAAACCCTAGCTCGCGAAACTCTAGCTCGGGAAACCCTAGCTCGGTTTACTTCTGCTATTGCTGTAAACATCTTGCCATTGATGGAAGCACATCAGTGGCGCGGTCCCTAAAGCTCCGTTCGAAACCCTAGCTTGCGAAACTCTAGCTCGCGAAACCCTAGCTCGGTTTACTTCCGCCATTGCTGTGAACATCTTGCCATTGATAAAAGCACAACAGCCATCAGAATGCTCAGATCTGGTTTGACCAGTCAAGGAGGTGAAAAGAAGAGAGTAAAGCTCCATGGATTTTCGGAGCAAGTCGAGCTCCATAGAGAGAGAAACAGAGGAGATGCTGAGAGTGTTTTTTAGGTTTTTATTTTTATTTGATTAAAGTTAGTATTTATAGGTAATAAAAAACAAGAAAGGGTAAGAAGGTAATTGGATTTTTGGCCTATAGTGTTAAAATTAGTTTGTGGCCTTTAGTAAGAAGAGGCTATAGAGACGGTCTTCTTAGGTCACGAGGTGCTTTCTTCAAGACCCTTTGGGTAATAATCTCTTAAAATTATGAATTATAAAGTAATATATTATCTACTTATAAATATATTATTAAACCTTTAATATCAAACTGGAAATTTTTAATTTTTTTAAACATTTATTTTTTCATTAATGTTATGTCTCATATTTTCATACCACACACTCATGAAAGTCCCATTTCACCCGTAAAAAATATTGTTCATGAGCAACTCGTGCCCGACTCTAAAAAAGATTATTCTATAAGTTAACAAACAAGTTCTAACATTTATGATTTGGATTCACTGGAAGCTCTGGCTCGGCTCATTTAAATTTGAGCTCGGCTCGGCCCGACTCGTTTAAATTTGAGCTCGGCTCGGGAAATTAAACAAACAAACTTGTACATCTAGTATTCGGCTCGACTCATTTACAACCCTATTTTCTGGTGAAAGATACCAGGTATGGGGTTAAAACTGCACAAAAAAATTAACGGGATAGAGCTTCGTAGAAGGTGTGAAGTGAAAATTAAATGGTTCAAATATTTTTCTTGAATATATATAACTTAATTTTAATTTGCTTGGATATACATAAGGAAGTGTGTATATTCAGTGGGATTAGTCGAGTTACGCACAAGTTGGTCTGAACCATCCACATTACCAATATATATATATAAGAGGCTAAGGGTATAAAGAGTTGTCCGAATATAATCTCGACTAAAAATATGCCACAACTGGCGGTCTAAATTTATCCAAATAGAAAAAACTTAAAACATGTCAAGTATACCCTTACTATATATAAACTGGCAAAAAAATGAAACACTATGAAAAAGAAAACACACACACTAAACTCATCTCACACATTCACACACTCCTCTCAAAACGCGACTCGTCCCACACACTCACACATAGAACACACCAACTCACAATAAACCTTTCCAAAAGCACCTCACCGGTGACACATCTCTCTACCGTCGTCCACCACTTCCATTCCGACGAGTGAAGAACCTCCTTCTGAGTCTGGGGTACTAAGCATGAAAAAAGTTGCCGAGTATCGGAAAAAGTTCCGAGTTTCGAAAAAAACTACGGAGTACTCAAATTTTTTTGTTGAGTGACTTTACTGAGCATGCTCGTTTGCTCAGTAACTTTACCGAGCATACTCGAAAACTCAACACCTTTACTGAGCATGCTCATTAATTTTACTAAGTATTAAAAAAGCAACTTTTTAAAGTATATTCTTTAGCTTTATCTCTCAAGACATTACTGATGGGTTCTTTGAGTAGTACCATTAAAAAAAAGATTTTATGCACTATTAATACTAGTGCAAAAGGGTAAAGCAAATCATCATAATTTAAGATTTAAAAAAAATCCATGAATATTACATTATGTACTTGATTTACTATCATCACCAGCTAGTATAATTTCAAGATCATTTGTTTGGAAAATCTACATCAGTAAACCAAAACAACTAGTGTCTATATATTAAGACGCGAAAGTAAGCTTGAAGCGCTCCTCTAGGTAATCACCGGAACGGATTGGCAAAAATCTGCATAAACATTTATAAAATAATGTTAAAAGTCTCTCTCTCTCTCACCATTCATACAATACACACAAAGCATAGCCAATACCTTCAAGGTGTTGTCTCAGTGGAGCAAGTCTCCAAGCATTCAACTATGCAATCTGAGTTTGGATCTAAAAATGCCATCTGTTCTTTCACAAAACCAACCTTGCTGCCGCCAAATCTCCTCCACAAACTCGGACGAGCTCCGAGCTACGAGCTCCATCTCAGAAGATTCACCACCACCATCCATGGCCATGGATTCTATTAGAAAGCTGAGTAACAAAAAAAAGCTACGTGGAGAGAAGAGAGAGAAAGAGATAGGGTTTGACTGATTAATTTTCATTTGGTTATAAATAGTATATATAGATAAATAAAAATAAAAAAGGGTAAAAAAGTAATTGGTTTTTTGGCTTATAGTGTTAAAATTAGTCTGTGACCTTTAGTAAGAAGAGGTATAGAACCGGTCTTGTTAGGTCCCGGGGTGATATCTTCAAGACCCCTTGGGTAATAGTCTCATATATAAAAGAAAGATCAATAGTTAAATGTGTCATGTGTTATTTGACTTTTGCTATTTGTTATTTCATTTTTTATTTGTATTATTTTACTTTGTTATATACTATCTTTTATTATTATTTTACTATAACTTGTGTCTTTTATTATCTTTTTTCTTAAAAATATGTAAAAGTTTTGAGATAAATTTTTTCGATTAAGATAGTACACTATAATTTATTTATTTATTTATTTTTATAATTTTTTAACTTGAATTTCGTTCCCCTGTATCTAGGAATGGCAACGGATCGTTTTTTGCAAAAATATTAAATACCATAACCATTATTTTATTAAAAACGTTATTCTAACGGTTTTAACCACCGATTACACATTTCAAAACCATAATCACATTATTCGGTTTCGGTATTTTTAACGGTCTTGCGGGTTTTAACCATATAACCAAATGATAATTTAATAAATATATTAATTATCATAAAATCAAACCACATATTTAAAAAAAATTGAGATATATAAAATATTGTGTTAATATTTGATTAAATTGTCTATTTATTATTTAGTTGGTTAAATTTAATATTAGATTTTGGTTTTAAAATTTTAATATATCTTATTTAAACTATAATACTATAATATATGAATATATATATATATATATATATATATATATATATATATATATATATATATATATATATATATATATATATATGACAACAAACGGTTTTCTGTTATTCGCTTTTATTTTTTATGTAAAACTATAACCTAACGGTTTTAATTACCGTTTATATTTTTAGAAACCATAACCTAATGGTTTTAACCACGTTTATATAATTTAGTTTTTAATCGGTTCGGTTATCACTGGTTTCGGTTTTTAACAATAACCATTGCCATCCCTACGTTCATCGTAGAATATGAACCTAGTTTTTGTAATTAGATATTTATTGTATCGAACATGCCTCAAATAATTAGATGCAAACATGTTTAACTACCACACCGAAATTGAAATTGGAAAACACATTCTTTGAGACTTATCTTTTATTTTACTATTATGTTGTAACAGATCGAAAGGTTAATTACATCCAACCCTGAAGACTTAATCAAATTGATATAGGAAATTCCAAAGAACTAGAATTTACCACAATTTGATTAGTAATATTTTTTCCTGAACTAGGATGTGCAATTGTCACAATATACTCTCCATGGAAAAGACTATCTTCATAAACTCCATTGATGTTTGTAATTCCTGTCAAGTTTGTTGTTTTCCACTCTGCAAGCAATTTATCAACAACATTTCCAGCTTCCAAATTCTTGAAATTGTTGTCTGTTAAACACATTGCACTACACCCTGTTGGTTTCCATCCAGACCAAACTATTATTCCTTCCACAGCAGGATGTGAAAAAGCCTCCCTCATAATTTCTTCCAAGTCATTCGCCTGTAAAATCAAGAATTGACATTCCGTACAATAATTACTCGTATAAAATAGACAAAGAAAGGACCATGTTGGTAAATCACTCTACTATCTATGAACAAATTCGGACTCTACCTGGTTTGGGCCTGGATGAACATCTAATTCAGTGAGCCATACTGGCAAGTTCAATTCATGGAATATATCTAAACAAGCGCGTACAAAGGGTATAATTGGCTTTCCAAAATGACCTTGCAATCCAATTCCTAGCTTTAGTTTATTGTTTCCTGGGTATGATCTGATCTCCTTAATCTTTTGAACATATCTGGAAGGACTGCTTGAAGCATCTTTAGGGTACTCAATAGTATTATACTCGTTCAAGAACAGTCTAGTTTTCGGATCCAATTCTTGAACAATTTTATAAAACATTGCAGAAGCATTTGATCCAAGTCTATCTTCGTAAAATCTGTTATGCAAATTCTCATTCATTACATCCCAAGCAATAACATCACGGGAATATCGTGAAACTACTGAATTAATATGTCGTACAGCTTCCTTCTTCAACTCTTTTTTAGGTAATGCTCTAACCCAAGCTTGATTCACTTTTGTATTATCCCATAATATGGTGTGACCTCTTATTAAAATTCCATTTTTCCTGAAGAATTTAACCATGGAATCCGTGATAGTGTAATTTTCTTTCCCTTGTTGTTTCTCTGTGTAATACCATTTCATTTCGTTGTCAAATGTTGTTGCTTTGAAACGCTTTACAAACCATTCTTGGTAACCTTTGTAATTTAAAATAGTCTCTGCACTGCCACAACCAATCAAGAATTCACCCCTTTTTTGTTCAATGAAGATTTTTACACCTTGAAGATTCTCTCCTTTCTGTGAAGTAACATGGAACTTTACATTCCTCTTCCGAATCTGTATTTAGAAATCGTTTTACCTTTGTCAAAGTCATTTTGATATTTAAAACAATGATCAAGGTAGTTTATGGTTTCTTATTACCATCTCAATGCTTTTGTTCTGCTGATGTCTCCATTGAGATTTAGTGAATGGTTGCAAAGAAACACTATCTACCCATATTTCAAAGCTGGAATTCTTGCTCTATATCATAGGATATTAAAGGCCATTAGAAATTAAAATTAATAATTTATTTCGTGGGAGGCAAGGATAGTATAGCCAGGTGTAACGAAGAACTTTTGTTGGGAGCCAAGGGTTTCGGGACCAACTCACCTAATCTTCGTGTTGTTGAGTTAACTCTACTATAAGGTCCATATAATACACAAAAATTGCACTATAGGTCCATGTATTAATTCTTTTATTTTAATTACACTATCAATCCATATAGTTATTGTTTGAGTTAATTAAACTATACGTCCCTATATTAAAAATATAAAATTGAGTTTATGATTCTTCATTTGCTAAAGTGTAGATGCAACAAACTGGAAAAATATCAACCATGCAAAGAAATTAACTTAAATATCTCGGCAAGATCTTACAACGGTTAAAAGTTAATTTTGAAAAGTTGGGAAGGAGGTGAGAGAAATTTTTTAAAAGTTTTTTTTTTTTTCGCTAAACAAATTTTTTTTTCTTTTTCTTTTTATAAATATGACAGGGGGGGTGTGATGGCCTGTAGACTGCAATTTTTTTGTGTTGAAATGTGCCCTATTAGAAAAATTAGCTCTTATTTATTGAGTTTCTTTTTTCAAAATTTACAATATGAAAAATAAAATTATCTATCCGAATCTCATACCGTGAAGAAAAGTTCTGCATCCATGGAAGAATTTACTTCCAGGCCTCCTTTTAACATGGACCAACAGCCGAATTTAGCTACTACACAACCCACTGTTTGTCTCTCTCCGTTAGAACTTATATATTCAGCTTGCACAGTTTCGTTACTACCTTCACTAATTTGTACCCAAGCTACACAAGTTTTACAAACAAATTAAAGCACACTTTTACTTGTTGATCAAACATACTAGGCTTCCATTTTAAACAAATATATATTATAAAACATGACTAACCAGAAAATGTGTATAGCTGATCTTTCAGAAGATGAAAAGATTGTGAGAAACTATCATCTGATTTTATCCTTTCATAAGCTACAATGAAATTGTTCCTGGATTCAGATTTTCTCACTTCGATTTTCCCATTTCCAAACAGTTTCCATTTTTTCAATCCATTGTCAAATTTCGGATTTTCCGCTACACCCCCTTCGTACTGGGGATCGCTAGGATCTACACGGCACTATAAACCGTATATATAAATACTTATGAAATTTAGACAAATAATATCTCAATGTTACAATGGACGGGGTTTTCTTACTTCAATGCTTGCAGTGTAATTGTATGATGGAATATCATCAATTGCATATCCTAATAAGGAAAAGTTATGAAATAAGCTCACTTGTACAAAGAAACTAATTACAATCATTTATACGGTAATACTATAGCAAATTGCTAGATGCATAGAAATGATCACATATACAAATAACTAACCTGCCAAAAAGATGGAGTACAAAAGCATAAGCATGGCATAATCATAAACAACTTTCCTCATCACTCTGTTACTGAATAAAAGATATCCTGGAGGATAACACTATATGAATATATGAAGTAGATATAATTTGATAATATAGTACAAGACACTTACCAGACGTCTTTAAATGACTTGGGAATTTATAGTATCAAAAGTTATTTTAGGATCAGGTGATTAAGGCTAAAATGTTTATTTTAGAGTAAAGAAATGTTTTTAGAATAAAATTTTAAATTTGAAATAATTATTAAAAATAATTTTAAAATTTAAAATTACAAGTGTTTTTTTTACTAAATATATTAGTGTTAGTTTGGAAGTGTTTTTTTTTTTTTAAAAGCACTTAAAAATGCTTCTAATATTTTAAAAGTTTTTTTTGCTTTGAAAAGTATTTTTATAAAAAAAACACTTAAAATAATTTTAAATTTTGAAATTATTAATAATAATTTAAAATTTAAAATTTTATTTAAAAAATATTTTTTTAATTCTAAAATAAGCATTTATGTTTTTCAAAAGTGTTGTTAAGGGTAATTTTTTTTTTTTTGAAATACTAGAAGCACTTCTGATGCAAATATAATTATTGTTTCACTCATTTTAATGAGAACCGTTTACTAATTACTCAATTATTGAGAGAACTTTAATGCATTATAGTATTTCCTGAAGTTGTATTTTCCAATTATGGGTAAATAAATAGATTTGCATTAACTGTATTAATATAACAATTTGATGAGGAAATATGAAAACACTCATATAAGCATGATTGGATATGAACTTCCATATTGACAAAAAAAAAAAAAAAAAAGGATATGAACTTCCATGCCTACGTTGCCATATATATGGTCATCACTTTAGATCTTTCCTTCCCTCTAAAGATTTAAAGCAAAGGTTATTTCACCTTATATCTTCTCTATTACATCCAATGCTTTTTTCTTACTGATTGAGAAAGATTTTCTTTAAAGGAATATTAAATGCATTAAATTTGTTAAATATATTTTTACTATAAAATTTTACTTTATTAAACTAGTTTATTTTTATATTATATTTGTTTTTTTGTTAACATAGTATTATCTTTCTTGGTCACTAAGTTATTAGTCTTATAAATAAGATCTCATTATATTATAATATAAAAACGTATATAGTCTCTACTGTTTTCTTGTTCAAGATCTTTTATGTCTCCCATATTATCAATATATTATATTATTTTTCTCTTTTCTTTCTTTCACTTATTTAAATATCTCACATGATATCAGAGTAACAATCCAAAATGGTTTCTCGTAATCATTTTGTTCACTTCCACAAGTCGTCAATCTCCACTTTTCATGGTATCTTTCATTATCGTTTCAATTGCTTCCGCGCAAAAAAATCTTCTTTTTTCTCTTAATCCTTTCATAGGATTCAAAATCTTATTCCTTTAGTGGGAATCAAATTATTATTCCTCTTGTACGAATCGAAATCTTAATTGCCATTTGTCAGATGTTGCGATCAAAGAAAAATCAGGTAATATTTATCCTTTACTTTTAGAAATTATAAATATATATACTTTAATATGTTATTTTTTTGTTTTGTTTTGTGAAAAAACAGGCACGAGCTCAAACGAATAGGAAAAACCGGGAGAAGCAAAAACGCCCAAGTGGGCTGGTTCGAAGACTCACTCCCAAAACTGGTAGGGGTTATTTTTTATAAGTAACAAAATTTAATACTTTATTACATTGACTGATCCTACTAACACTTGTTTACTCGACTTATTGATTTTAAAAGGATGTGAAGAAGAACCAGGTGAATATGTGAGCACCAATTACGGTCCAGAAGAGCAGGTCCCCCTTCCTCAAATGGCAGACTTCTTCTTCGAGATCTGCTATGACACGGTGCAGGACGAGTGGAGGACCGAAGGGTATGAACAAGTAGATGTAAGTTATTAAAATACAATTTCAATTTCGAAAATTTAATTAAATACTGTTTATATATTTTATTTAACCGAGCATTCTGAGAGCCATTTTGCGTGATAGAGTCCGGGAATCCCAGACTCAATCTGCCACGTCATCATCTGCACTCTCCCTCTCGCAGAAGGAACAAGTAGAAGCGGTAATGGAGGCATCCGGACTAGGTATAGGTGAAGGAACCCAGAGTTAGATCCCTGGAGTGGGACCTCTCAGGGCCAAACGTTCAAGGAGCAGTGGTAATGGTTCTGATTATCCATCCAAGAAGATCCTACGGGACTTTGATGGATGGTGGGGGCCATTAACGAGTATCTTATCTCTGTGGGCAGGGAGCCATACATTCCGGAGGAAGAAGTGTCTCGATGCACGAGCTCCACAACTGCCACCGGACCCACGAGCCAGACACTAGAGACTCGGTTGACTGGACAATGTTCTCGCTTATAAAAGTCCTCACAAAATCACCTTTCGCGAGAACATAAATCCTTACGAAAACCTCTGACATTCGCGATGACACGCAAAAATCCTCGCGTAAAGGGACTTTCACGACAAACCTTTAGCGATGACATGACCTCCCTAAAGACAAAAAACAGTCTTTCGCGAGAATTTTACCCATAAAGACGGGTGTAGTGTTGGGAGATCATGGCATTAATGCGAGATACAAGTAGCATAAAAAGTAATAAAAATTATATATTTTTTACACAATTATCTTTAATTAATATATATGATGTTATTTATTGTAATATTTTTTATTATTTAAGTAGAAATATTATTGAAAAAGTAGAAAAAAATGTTTAGTATTAGAAAAAAACAAAAAGTATAGATATCTTTGTTTAGAAAGATGAAGAAATAAAAATAGATAGAAGGAGTAACTTTATTCTAACTACATTCATAAGCTGTTTTTTTTTTTTTTTTTTCATTTCTATGATTTACATAAAATTACACATTGAATAAATTCCAACGCAAAAAAAATTGATAAATTAATGATTTTTAAAAGTCCCTAATCATAGATACTGAAGTAGACAAGATAAAGTACTAAACTTTAAGGTCAAATTCATTTATGGATTCAAATTTCATTATTACTTAACGTATATATCAATAAAATTGTTTATATTTTTCAATTATTACTTTTTTATTTATTTATGTCATATATAATGATAAATAAAATAAATAATATATAACATTGCTATAGCAATAATATTTGGAAAAAAGTTACTAATTAAATTGAAAATGACAACTTAATTGACAAATGTTTGTACAACACGTATAACCCTATTTTGCCGTCTATCATGTCATAGTGCAATGATTTAAATGACATCGAGTCTTTTTCACTATGTTTTAGTTTGGGAAGAATATGGAAAAGAAATCATCTAAGAGATTCTTCACTTCAGCCTCTCGTTTTGTTCCAAAAAAAAAAAAAAACCCTCGTTTTGTTTGATAAATTACTTAAGGAAAGATTTAAACGGGGCGGTTTTACCGTCATATTCATCATTTATAGAAAGCTATTTACTATTTAAGTAAAATCCAAGCTTACAACTTGTTAAATATTTTTTTTTTATAATACATCATAGAGCCACTTTAGACTCCGAGTAAATTACTCCAATAAGATTGGATCCCAAGACATTTTGGTCTTGGAAAAGTAACCTAACCACTAGGCCAACTATCAATCTCGCAACTTGTTAAATATTCTACCTACTAAACAAATTATTAATCATCTACTAATCATAAATATATCATCTTAATTTAGAGTCAAAATGAGAAAATGAATTTAGTGTTCTGTTTAGGATTGATTTTAAAAATTATCTAAATAATTTTAGATTCATAAAAGTACTTTAGACTTTTAAAATCACTTTTAAAAAAGAGATAATTCCTAATTAATTACAATTTCTCACTTTTTCTTCAAAAAACGGAACGAAAAAATTATTTCATACTTATTTACAAATTTTCAACTTAATTCTCAATTAAACACATTGTCATATTTACCTTCCATTATTGCCTTTATGTGATTTTTTTATTTTTTTATTTCATTTTTTAATATTTTTTTAAATTTTTTTTCAGATTTTCTTTTTGTTTTTTTTAAATTTTTTTTTGATCTTTTTTTTTTCAGATTTTAATTTACGAATACTTTTTAATTTTTTTTTTCGATTTTTTTTCCTATTTTTTTTAAATCGAAATTTCGGGTTATGTGTTCCTGTAACACACAAAATCATAAAATCGATTTAAAGGATTCTCTTCTTTAACAAAATTGTTTTTTTCTATTTATTAATCGCATATACCCTATTTTATTCGTCTTTAACTATCTTGATATATTATCTTTTTGTCCAACATTTTTTTGTTATTTTTGTGTGTTTATGTTTTAGGGTTTTGTGTGATCCAGGTCACACAAAACTTGATTTTGTTTATTTTAATTCTGTGTATTCCTGTAACACACAACTCAAAATTGTGTATTCTTAGAACGTACAAATATAAGATTTGTGTATTCATGGAACACACAAATCTCATTCATAGAACACATAAAAATCGAATTTATGTATTCCTAGAATACACAAAACTTGATTTTGTTTGTTCCAATTCTGTGTATTCCTGGAACACACAAATCTCAGATTTGTGCATTCCTGGAACACACAAATCTCAGATTTGTGTATTCATGGAACACATAAAAATTAAATTTGTGTATTCATGTAATACACAAAACTTGATTTTGTTTGTTCCAATTCTGTGTATTCTTGAACACAAAAATCGTAAAATTGTGTATTCCTGGAACACACAAATCTCAGATTTGTGTATTCATGAAACACATGAAACTCAAATTTGTGTATTCATGGAACACATAAAACTCAAATTTGTGTATTTTTGGAATACAAAAAACTTGATTTTGGTTGTTCCAATTTTGTGTGTTCCAGAATTATGTGTTCATGGAACACATTAAAAAAAATCCAGGGAAAAAAATTTCGAATTTTTTTTTAAATTTTTTTTTTAAAAAAAGATTAAAAAAACAAAAATGAAAATAAATAAATATTATTATAATTAAAGTAATTAATTAATTGTTTATGGGTATTTTTGTAATTTTCCACTTTTTTGTGCTTAAGTAGGAATTAAGTTGAAGTTGTAACTAATTGAGAATTTTTAAACTCCTCGTGTAATTAATTGGGCGGTGCCCCTTAGGAAAGTCACTAGTTAAATGATTATTAAGGGCCCGTTTGGAAGTGTTTATTTAAAAATAAAAAAACGCTTTCAGAATAAAATTTAAATTTTGAAAAAAGTATTAAACATAATTTTAAAATTTAGAGTCACTTTAAGTGTTTTTTTAAGAAATACATATTTGGTGCTTTTTTAAAAGTGTTTTTCAAGGTGTAAAAAACTTTTAAACGGGTAGAAGCACTTTTAAGTGCTTTTCAAAATGAGCACTTCCAAACGAGCACTAAAATAATCACTTAGTTAAAAGTGATTTTAGATGTCAAAATACTTTTTACAAATATTTTAATTTTAATCAAAAAACGCTTTTAACTAAAAAATAATCAATCCAAAACAGGCTCTTAATGTTTTGTGAGTTTTATCTTTGGTGTTCAAACCTTAAAAATACTAATTTCACCGGTTTCAAATTTTTTTGCTTAAATTTACCATGTTTGTATATTTATCTTGTACCGTACCAGTTAAAATAATAATTTTGTAACAAAGTTACCTTAATAGTAGTCTCTTTGTCTCCAAAAAGTTTTTATTTATTTTAAAATTAGTTATTTATAAAAGATTATTTTTATAAAATTACAACACTTTTTTATTCTTATTATCAATTTCAATATTAATTAAATATTATAATTTATGCTTCCAATAAATATTTAAGATATTTTAGTAATCAAATAGATAACAAATGATATTTTTTGATTTGTGTAAAAACAATTGTGACAACCTTTTAAAAACAGAGGAAGTGTAGTATTCCCTTATTTCTCCTTATAAGTTTTGTTTTAACCTATTCTCATATATTAATAAAATTGTGATTTTTATCCAATTAATTTAAAAATTATTAGTTTAACTTTGTTAATTATTAAAAAGAAAATACACAAAATTCAACTGAATACAAAAAAAAAAGAATAAAAGAAAATAGAGTAATGATATTTGTCACCCCTTTTTGGTTCACCCTTGTATCACCCCTTATGTGTCACCTTATGTGGCATTAAATCAAGGAAAGAGAAAAAAAGTAATTAGGAAAGAGAAACACTATGATTGGTTTTTAAAACCTCCACGTAAGAGGTGATATAAGGTAAACCAAAAAGGAGTGACAAATATCATTACTCAAAAAGTTATAATTAATGATACATTATAATTGTAAAATGAGATAAATTATATAAAAAAATTAGTTAAAGAATCCATTAAAATGGGAAAAAAAGAATATGTAGTAAGAAAAAAACAAAATTGATTGAATATTTATTCAAGAAATAATATTGATTGATTTTTTGAATGACTAATGTTGACTATCACTTTAAAAAGTATTACCTAAACATTACTTATGATAGAGTACTCAAATGGAACCAGATCGTCTTCAATTAGAGAAGATGTAGACGAGCTGCTACAGTCTTCGGTTTTGGGGACAGGAGTTGTAACCGGATTGTCATCAGTTAGAGTAGCCAATGTAACAACGCATTGGCCCCTTTCCAACCGCAAGACAGTAGCTCAGCACATGTACTAGCATACAACATCAGGTATAATAATGGAATACAAATGTGTCTGAAAAGGGTATGCTTGATGGTATAGAGTGGAACATCTTTTTTAGAGCTATGTTAAGAGTTATTTGGAATGCTTAGAATGATGCTATTTTTACCAATTCTTCTTTTCTGGGTAAGAGCGCATTAATTGGTAAAGCCAAGTGGAGAGCGAGAGAGTATATCAGAGCATGGAGATTACAAGTTGGGATGGATGTGGTGGTGCGAGATAGGGTAGAATGGGTTGGATGGAGCAAGCCCATCCGGGGTGTGAAACTCAATATAGATAGAAGTTTTTTAGCGAGACAAAGGATTGGCGGAGCGGGTGGATTGGTACGCGATAAAAGGGTACATGGATGTTTTGCAATGGGGGTCAAGTGTTCATCAATAATAGTAGCGGAGTTGATTACGATTCATGAGGGATTGAAGATGGAAATTGATAAGGGAATTGGTGAATTAGACATAGAAATGAATTCTAGAGAGGCATTAAATAACATTCAACACGGACCTAATGTGGGTGAAAGAACTGGTTTTGGATAAAAGAGATATGTGGGTTGTTGAGAACGAATAGAAGTTTTGATATGAAGGCCGTATTTAGAGAGGCGAATCATTGCGTAGACTGGTTAGCGAATTTTAGAATGAAGACCGAGGATACTCGTGTTATTTTGGAGGACCCGCCGGATGGAATTTGGAGTGCTTTGGTGAAAGATATGTGTGCATGGAAAGTTCCACAAAAGATCTTCACATCAGATTTTGAAAATCTGGCGTTATTCTAACTTTCTTTTGTTGATTTCGTATTGTAGTCGGTCCTAGGACCTCCCATGTAATAAAAAATGGTCTAATTATGTTTATTTTTTTCTTTTTTAATGATTGTACAACCCAACCACCACATTATGAGTGATGCTTAGGTGTTACTTAGTATTACTTTTTTTGAATAGTCTATATTTGGACTATTCCCTACGGGGTCTTGAAGACATCCCTCCCTTTTCCATTCCCAATCCCATCTACATTCTCTTCTTACTAAAGATCTCAACTAATTTTGTACACTATAATCCAAAAACTCGTTTACTATTTTACACCCTTTCTGTTTTTTTATTCCTATATATATACTAATATATCAACCCTAAATTTTTATTTTTCAGATTTAGTTTCTCTCTCCTTCTCCTGCTTACAAAATATCTCTCCTCTCTCTCGTGGAGAGCTTTGTAGATCTACCATGGCTTACCAAGGTTGGAGATCCCAAAACACACCAAATCAGAAGCTTCGAACCTCCATGGTCGAGCACCATCACCACCTGAGAAAAGATTAACCTTCGTCTTTCAATGAAGATTCCGGCCAGATCCAAGTGGTCTTCGTGTGCAGAGTAAAAGAGTTCGTGAGCTGCGACTTTGCCGATTCGTGACTTGTGAAGAACAAATTTCGTGAGCTGCTTCCTTCGCCGGAGTTCGTGAGTAGGCGGCGGTGAGAAGCTTCGAAAGTCGAGGTTCTTGTTCGCCGGAGTGCTGTAGCTGCAGGTGAATCCCTTCGGTTCGAGCAACCGTTGCCAAGGAGAAACAGGTCCGGTGAGTTCAAGGCTTCTTCACCGGAGCTTTGAGATAGGGTTACGCGATTCCATGTTCGAACAGTGAGCTTCGAAGTTAATCTTGAAGCTCGAGCACTCCCCCCGGTCTGTTCGGGCTCGCCTAAGATTGGTGACGGACAAGAAGATCCACTCGCCTGAGCTTCTCCATTCTGAAGCTAATCTCAAAACTCTAGCACCCTTCTCCATGGCTAGCCATAGAGCTGCTTCTCCATGGTGGTTCGAAGAAGAAAAAACTCAAATGGTTTTTATTAGATCTGGTCAAACCAGTTAGGTTTTTACATTTTTTACATTTTTTAGTTTGTAATAAAAGTAATACTTTGCATTTGTTATCATTTTTCAATAATACTCTGTTTTTTTAATAATCCTAATTATTCTTATATAAACTCATCAAATTTTATCGGAGTACTCATCAAATTTTATCGGTGTACTCCTTAATTTATCGGAGTACTTATCAATTTTTTTCTGGCACTCTATGTTTTTCCGGTGGCCGGTGACAATTGGTCTATGGTCGGAGGCCGGTGGTTTGAGGTTGGAGGTCGGAGGTAGGTGGGTAGTGGAGAGAGATGAACAGTGACATCGCTCCTTTTGTCATTTAGTGTTAGTAAAGATATTTTAGTATTTGGTTATACTTGAGGTCTCTTGGAAGAATTAAGATTGATTCCATTTCTTATAGAGAACAAAGTCTGTCTCTAAGACCCTATTTCTCATTCACCTTTTATTCAATTATGTACCTATTATTTTAAATTTTCAATTATCTCATAAAAATATTTATCACTAAATTGTTATTATATTTTTATCACGAGTAATAATATATACCAACCTTTAATATTTCAAGTATACCACTCATGACGTGACTTCAATTGATTGTCTATTAATCGTTAATCTATTTTTGCCACATAGGTGGTAATTGGATGATATAATTTTAGGTGATATATATCATTTCTCTTTTATCACAATCATCTTCTAATTTTCATATCATGTTTGTATGTTTAACATCATATACCTTGTATATTTAATTATAAATTGAGTCAATTATAGATTAATACCTATTAAAAAACTTATTTGAAAAAAGGTACCTAAAATAAGATACTTTATAAAAAACAACCCACCCCAAACTATCGTTATAATTAATAATTAAAAAAAAGAAATTAAAAAGAAAACAAAACAAAAACTAATAAACACACGCGCGCGTCTATGGATTTTTTTTAACATCGTCATAACTAATTCTAAAAAAATAAAAAAAAAATATATATTAATATATTTGGATAAATCAAATTACTATTTACGTATATTAATTCTTTTTTGAATTTTTTGAATTTTTTTGATTTTTTTTCGCAAACACGGAATTTCATGTTTTAAACATGAAAATCCGTGTCTGCAAAAAAATCACTATTTCAAACAGTGAATTTCATGTTTTAAACATGGAATTCCGTGTCTGCCGAAAAAAAACAAAAAAAAAAAACAAAAAAAAAAAACAAAAAAGATCAAAAAGAATAAAATAATAGACGTAAATATTAATTTGCCTTATCAAAAAATGTAAATAATTTTACTTTGGAAATCTTGAACTCTCCAAGGTACCTACTTGTATCATTATTTGAAACTTGCCGAAGCAAACCCGCACTTCTAAGATCGCTTCTCAAGTTAGGAAACCTATTCGAATCGGTGGGGTGACTTTTATTAGTAAGGATATTTTCTATGCCCGAGTATTGATTGAGATTGATTTGAACAAAGAAATAAAGGATTGTATTGAGGGTTTTTCTCCTAAGGGTAAGAGTTTCGAGCTAAATGTGGAATACAAGGATTTTCCCACCAGTGTAGTTTAGGAGGAAGTTGGAATCCCGATTAACAAAGAATTACCCAAAATTCTCCCATATACTAGAAACAATCATTGTCACGAAAAGGGATTACTTGCAACTTGAGTTATATTCTCCTATATCATTCTTTGTGGTTTATTTACTCGCATCTTAGTTTAATCAGAAAACCAAATAAAAATTCCTTATTTCTATTTCAGTCTTTTAGTTCTAATAGGTGAGTTGTCTACACTCTTTAAGAATACAAGCTTGCAATTAACGACTTTATTTCATGTGGAGAATGATATTATTACTTAATTATTACTTGCAAATGACTCGTACACTTGCGGGGAATGATCTCTCGAGGTGTTGGTTTGTTAGTTAATTTTATCACACCTTGGGAAACGAAGGCTTTTGACATCGTTGGCGGGGACTATATCGTTAATTATTATGTTTTTTTACTGTAGTGGATTTAGTTTGTTTTTTTACGCTTTTTTTTTCTCTTTATAGATTCTTAGGTTTAGTGTATGCTCTTGGATCCCAAGAAGTTACTTCAAGCTCAAAGGAGGATAGCAAGAGAGAGAAAGAAAGAAGCAAGAAGCTATGGCGAATGTGATTGCGCCAGTGGACGTAAATGTTGATGGGAATCTAATCCCAAGAATTAAGAATGCACCTTTGGGAAAATCTAATTCCCCTAAGAGTGCAACCAAAAGTAGAACCCAATGGAGGAGTTCTACCTAACAATCGGCGTAGAGAGCGAGGTCTTCCCGGACAAGGAGGCCAATTTTGAGTTCAACCGTTAGAGATTCGCCCTCTAGTCATTCAAGTTGCTCGATTCAAACCCGATCCATGTATGTCGAATCAATCCATGAGTTATGGTAACTACAGTTGAACCGCAAGAGATCATTACTAGAATCCTTGGGATTCGTCTATTACTAGAGTCCTCGGTGAGATTATTCAACGCCAAAGATCGGCACTACAAATTATTTAAACTATGTGATTATCTAGCTAGGCAAGCCCGTCAGGTTCACTACCTCATACCCGACGAATATGAACTAGTTATGTTCCCAAACCGCCCACAAGGGTGGCAGTTTAAAATACTAAGATCAATATATAGTTGGTCAAGTTATGGAAAGAATAAATTAACTCAATTCATATGCAACAATTAATAAACCTAATTAAATTAAAATATGATGAAATTACCCATAGGGTCTTGAAGACACAACCCTAAGACCCAACTACACCTCCCTAATCTCCTCTTCTTACTGAAGGCCACAAATAAGATTTAACTATGGGCCTAGAATACCAATTACTTATTTACACCATTTTGTTTTTATTTTCCTATATATTCTAATTTATATCAGAATATTTTTAAAACCCTAAAAACTCTCTCCTCTCTCTTTTTAAAATTATCTTACACAGCTTTTTCAGAACATAACGAGCTCTGGGGTTTGAAGCTCGATCTACTGCCTTTCGAGCTTTCTTCTACGGCGGGTTTCATGGCACATCCCGGTCATTGAAACTCTTTAGATCCGGCTGAGGCTCTAGATCTGTGATGTTGCATGAAGGAATTATGACCTTCTTCTTCAAAAAACCATCCAATTGAAGGCTTGTGCCATGGAAGCTCACGAGCGTCTGAAGTTTCTGCCGCAACAGTGCATGAAAATACGCCCATGGAGCTCGGACATGGAAGATACGGTGGAGAAAATGAAGCTTCACGAAGATTAATCTATCACATAAATGGAGACATCAGAAGGTCATGCCCATTTGCCTTCACATAAGAATATTGCAGCTTACTATGTGTACTTAAGGATATATTAGTTGCATTCAAAATCATCTAGGCATTGATGAATAGGTATCTAGTAGTCCCATCATAAAGAAAAATCTATTTCATTTGCCTACTTTATAAGATATAAGCTTGTTCGAAATACACCTTAATTTAAGGATTTTTCTCCATCCCAACAAGAATCCTAAGGGATGGAGATTTTCCAAAAAGTTTTTTTTTTTGATAAAAAGATTTGTTACACCCAGTGGGACCATAGTGTGTCCCTTACAACTTTAAAATAACTACTTGTTTTTTATGAACACGTCTTTAATTCCAAAGTCGCTCTCCCTAACTGGCATATAAACCTTCACCCATGTATATTTTCCCTTCTAGTGTACTTGCTAGTTATTTTTCGTGGGAAAACTGACATTTTTCATTTCAGTATTTTGATCACTTTTATAGGAAAAGCAAAGACATGACACTAGCAACTAGCAAGGCTTCTAGTAATTGGCCTCATGAGTTGGATTTTGTCTACAAATGCCTATATATTAGTGGGACCCCTATATATCTCATGGGAAATCTACCTTCAGGAATACTTAAAATATCTCAAATATCCTTTTTTGTGTAATCATGCCATCCCTCGTAAAATATATTACTCTATGTTAGTGATTAGTAGGTCAAATAATCTGTTGAATAAAAGAAATCCTTTATTGCCTTGTTAGTATAAATAATAATAAAAAAATTATCTACAAACATTACGAGATTTATTTTCTACTTAATACATTTAAAATGCCATTAAAACTCCTTATGTATATGAGAATTGACATCCATACAAAGTGCTAACATGTACGGGTATAGGGGTTCCCTTTCCTTAAGCTCCTAACTCCCGTAGAAACCCCCATAGGGATACCATTTACTAAGATATAGTAAGAAGTGGTAGCTAAAGATATATTAATCACATAATAAATGTGCATGGATATACAAAGCTTTGAATAATTTAAGCACAAAGTCAAATCCATTGAATCTTAAGTTTACATCAAATCAAGCTTTAAGGTGCATCTTTTAGATATAATTTACCTCGAGTAAACCCTAATATATTCTTGCGAAATTAATATGTTCTCAATAATGCTTCTTTCAGGCATAAAAGTTGATTGATTATATGATACTATACTTTGCAAAGTTGTTTTTAGTATATTATTTAAGGAAATAAACATGGAATATTATTTTTTTTATTGAAATTTTGGATGGGGCCTTTATGCCACCAATTATTTATTTGAGTGTTGAAAAATACTAAATAATATGTGGATAAGAGGTTAAATATATTTTCTACATATGAAAACCAAATGAACAATTGTATTGGATTGCAACCCTTTGGTGGACATCATTTTCCCATTTGAAATTTGGTGTGGGGCTTGCATTCCAACGATCATTATTATGACCGTTGGAGTATTTCAAAAAATTGAATAATGGGATAATTTTGCTTACAAGATATAAAACAAATTATCAATTCAAAGAGCCTCTAATCTATGAGGATTAGAATAGTATATTATGTTAAATTGCAAATTTAAACTCCAAGAATATCTTTATGACCGTTGGAGCAGGCGTAATAGTGTTTTGATGCTTTAACTTTAATATTTTTCAATATTTATTTTATTTTCTCATAAAATTTATCACCATATTTTATATCAATCTTGGGTCCAAACAAAAAAAATATCCTACCAAAATTCAAATTAGTAACGTTTATATTTCTCTTTCATTAGACAAACTCAAATATACAACACTTTATATATAATAGATTTCATTCCTATAACAAATCACATAGACAAAAATATAAAGAAAGAAATACATTGTGTGTAGATCACTTACTATATTCTTCCAAAATTTGTAAACATAACCCCCTATCATCATCAGTCATGGATACCCCCATTCACCAATCTAAAAGTTTCATCCTTAACCCTTTCGCTGAAGAGTTCTTCCCTCAACGTCCACCACTTTTCGTTCCAACACATGTCCCACAACAACCAACGTTCATGCTATTAACCCCACTATGCTATAGAAATCCTTCTAGGGCCTTGATGTTGAGCTCTGTTTCACCAGACACAAGCGAGACAACTTTGAGAAAGGAGTTGGAGGTATTTGGAGACATCCGGTCAGTTCAAATGGAAAGAGCACAAGCTGGAATAGTAATTGTTTATTTTTATGATCTGAGGCACGCACAAAGTGCTTTGACGGCGATTCAAACCCAAAATATACATTATCAGTGTATGTGGAAAAGTTATCACAACGCAGTGTCATTGTATAATTCTTTGGGCAATTCATCAGTGTCTCCTCCCATTCCACCTCCCTCACTTCTACCACCAGCGCGTGATCTCATAATTGGTCAAGATGTTTGGGCTGATTTCACTGTTCCAAACTCTAGAAATATCCTTGATGGACATAATCAAGGAACACTAGTGATATCTAATATGGATCCGTTGGTCTCCATCGGCAGCTTGTCACAAAATTTTGAAACTTTTGGTAAGTAATCATTATGTGAAGGAAATTATTTAGATGATACTTTTGCATCATTCTCAACATTATAACTAATATTGTCCTCAATTAATATTTGATTTTTGTCTGTTTTGATGATTTTACTCATTTTATACTTTTTATGGATAAATCTGATTAGGCCCGGTAAGAGTACTGGTGGACACTCCAGAAAGGAACTTCAGGTATGTTGAGTATTACGACACAAGAGATGCTGCAAAGGCCTTAACTGAAATCAACGGTCAAGAAGTTCATGGAAGGCGCATCGTGTTAGAATTTAAGAAGACTGGTGGGGACGTGTAATTTATGAGGAGATGGATCATGGTCGGTTTGTGTCAGTAGTGGTTCATTAGTCAGATGCAAATTTTACAAATGTGGTTTGTTTGTTTGAGTTTTTTAGATATTTTTAATGTTGGTTTCTCATTGGGTGGCTCTTTACTTGTATTTTCCTTTTATTCGGTTTTCCAGACATTTTTTAATATAAATTATTGCAGTTTTATTTTTGTATTTTTTTAAACCATCATGCATATAATGAGAGTTAAAATCTATCTCATAAAAACTAAGGTGTTAGAAATATGATAAGAACAAGGAGAGTAATATTATTATACTTGAAATAATATGTCAAAGGTAAGTGATCAAGTTACCTTTATATAGGATAATACAATCCTTTTAACTACCTTACTAACTACACAAGAATGTAAGAGTAGATATGATGTTACAAAAAGAAAATATGGGCATTACTAACCTCTTCACTACTATATGTAATAGTATATATGATGCCTCACATTTCGTGATGAGTTCTTATAGACATGATATTTAATTTTTAGGGGTTTAAGAGTTTAAAAGATGAGATTTATCCCATGTTTTGGTTTAATATGAGTTTGTAGCTAAAATTTACGATTCACGTGTTTTGGAGCACTTTGAGGTATTTTGTGCATTGTAGGTGAAAATTGTAGAAAACGTGGACTGGAGGTTTAATCAAGAAATAAGGAACCGAAAATAAAAGAAGTAACTAGTTGAAAAGACAAACATTAACCACATGTTGACCCAAGTTCTCAATGTTCATTAGGATTATAAGTACATTTTTTCCAAAACTTTCTCCAACTTAAAAATCATATATAGGACGATTGAAAATGAATTAGAAGTTGATTCTTATACCACTGGATAAAAGTTGAATTGAATTTAGTGTGGACACAAACGAATTGTAATTACGAATTCGGATAAGGATGATACAAATATTTAGTGAAGACGACATGAGCAGTCCAATTTCGTGTGAACTTTCTTGTGAGCCAATCAATGAACTATTTTGATATGGGGGTTGGCCCAAGATGACCCACACATTACACACTATTCAGATAAAAAAAAAGGCAAGATGAGAGGCAAGTAGAGGTGGTGGTGGTAAAGGTGTGATAAATAAACAATAAGAAAGCACATACCTAATACCACTACGAGAAATTCATTGCAAGTGCACATATTGTTTGCAAGTTATAGTTGATAAATAAGATATTTCTCAGGGATTACCGGTTAGCTCTAACTCTTGTTTAGAAAGAAAGCGTAGAAGATGTTATTTGTTAAACTAAAAATATAAATTAAAAGAGATATTTGTTTGGTTTTATAATTAAGAATGCAGCTAAGAAATTAAACTACTAATGCAAATAAATAAATCTAAGAGAATAGAAATGAGAATATAGCTTAGGTTTGCAAATATGTACCTATCTTCCTAAATCAGTATATTAATTATAAGGGCCATTTGAGAATATATAAGTAGCGGGATTCTGTAATCCCTCTAACTCTCGTCAGGGTAGCTTAGAAGGAAACGTCAACACTACCAAGGGACTAGGGAAAGGGGGTCTTGCGCAAATATCGGTGGTGAATATCTAAACCCTATTGACTATAGCAAACCCGTTAGGATCACTATCGCATACTACACGATTATGTGTTATTTTCTATTATTTAATACCCCTCTAGGGTGACAATCAAACTACTAAGGACAGTTCTAACGTGCTCAAGATTAGGCCTGCAATAAGGCAAACACAAAATAAAATTATAAATTTAAAGCTCAAATCAATTAAACATAATCCAAATAAAATAGACTTCAAGGACTATATGTAGTGCAAACCCAAGTTATGGAAAAATTATTTCATAATGCTAAAAGAAATAAAACTAAAAAGTAAATACCTTAAAAACATGGTTAAACCAAGAATCTAAGATAAACTACCTTAGTGGTAGAATGGAAGGATGGAGAAGAGGAGTTTGTGACTCCCCATTTCTTTACGACTTATTTTATTTTACTATTATGTTTTAATAGATCCAAGGCTAATTACATCCACCTATAAAAACCTAATCAAATTGAAATATGAAATTCGGTAGAACTTGAATTAACCACAATTTGATTTGTAATATTCCTCCCTGAATTTGAATGGTAACTTGTCACAATATACTCTCCATGGAAAAGACTTTCTTCATAAACTCCATTGTTGTTTGTAATTCCTTTCAAGTTTGTTGTTTTCCACTCTGCAAGCAATTTATCAACAACATTTCCAGCCTTTAAATTCTTGAATTTGTTGTCTGTTAAACACATTGCACTACACGCTGTGGAATTCCACCCGGACCACAATATTATTCCTTCCACGACAGGATGTGAAAAAGCCTCCCTCATAATTTCTTCCAAGTAATCTGACTGTAAAATCAAGAATTAGCGATCCTTAATTAATTATTCGTTTCAAAATGGTTTTAAAAAAAGGTTCAAGCAGGTAAATTACTCTACTATTTATGGACAAGTTTTCAAGAATACCTGGTACGGGCCTGGTTTGACATCTAATTCTGTGATCCATATCGGCAGCTTTAATTCATGGAAGATATCTAAGCAAGCGCGTACAAAGGGTATAATTGGCTTCCCAAAATGACCTTGCAATCCAATTCCTAACTCCAGTTTATCGTTTCCCGGGTATGATCTAATCTCCTTAATCTTTTGAACATATCTGGAAGGACTACTTGAAACATCTCCAGGGTACTCAATAGTATTATACTCATTCAAGAACAATTTAGTATTTGGATCCAATTCGCGAACCATTTTAAAAACCATTGCAGAAGCATTTGATCCAAGTCTATCTTCGTAAAATCTGAAATGCAAATTCTCATTCATTACATCCCAAGCAACAACATCACGCGAATACCGTGTGACTACTGAATTAATATGGCGTACAACTTCCTTCTTAAGTTCTTTATCGGGTAATGCTCTAACCCAATCTTGATTCATTTTTGGATTGTCCCATAATATGGTGTGACCTCTTATTAAAATTCCATTTTTCTTGAAGAATTTAACCATGGAATCCGGGATAGTGTAATTTTCTTGTCCTTGTTCTTCCTCTATGTAGTACCATTTCATTTCATTGCAGAATGTTGTTGCTGTGAAACGCTTAACGAACCATTCTTTGTAACCTTTGTAAGTAAAAATAGTGTCGGCACTGCGACAACCAATCAAGAATTCACCCCTTTTTTGTTCAATAAGGATTTTTACACCTTTAAGATTTTCTCCTTTGTCGGAAGAAGTAACATGGAACTTAACATTTCTCTTCCGAATCTGTTTAGAGAAATTGTTTACATTTGTCAAAGTTATTTCGAAATTAGAAAACAATGAAGGTAGTTTATGATTTTTTACCGTGTCAATGCTTTTGTTCTGCTGATTTCTCCATTGAGATTTAGTGAATGGTTGCAAAGAAACACTGTCTACCCATATTTCAATGCTGGAATTCTTGCTCTACATCAGATAATTTTGATTAAAATTTAAGTTATTATTTTGGTTCATAAGTTTCTGAGTTAATTGCGCTTAAACTCCCTAAATTGATTTTTTTTAGTTAATTGGAGGTCTCTATATTAAAAAAAATATTGAGTTTATGATTTTCCATTTGCAAAAGTGTAGATTCCATTAATCAGATTCATTATACCATCCAAATTCATACCACTTAAATGTCACCCAATGACGTGGCGTGAATTGATTGGTTACAAATTGTTAATGTATTTATTTTCTTGATTTGATTAAAGATTTGTAACCACATGCCACGTTATTGGGTGACATTTGGGTGATATAAATTTAGGTGGTATATATCATAACTCAAACAAAAATTACTAGAAACTATTCAACAATGCAAGTAAATTAACATTATGCATAATTATCTCAACACAATTTCACAAATATCAAAATTTAATTTTATAAAATCAAGAAGGAGACAAGTAAAAATTCTGAAACGAAGGGGAAAGTAAAAATACTAATATAAAAGAATTATGGACCAAAATTTCTTTTCCAAAATTTAATTCTCATACCACGAAAAAAAGTTCAGTATCTAAGGACGAATTTACTTCCAGCCCTCCTTTTAACATGGACCAACAGCCGGATTTAGCTACTGCACAACCCACTGTTTGTCTTTCTCCGGTAGAACTTTTATATACAGCTTCCACTGTTTCGTTACTGCCTTCACTGATTTGTACCCAAGCTACACAAGTTTTACAAACCAACCAAATTTTTACTCGTTTATCACTGTAAAAGGCTGCCATTTTATTTGCAGACATACATATATATATATATATATATATATATATATATATATATATATATATATATATATATATATATATATATATATATATATATATATATATATATAAACTTACCAGAAAATGTGTACAGCTGATCTTTTTGAAGATGAAAAGATTGTGAGAAACTATCATCTGATTTAGTCCTTTCATAAGCTACAATGAAACTGTTCCCCGATTCAGATTTTCTAACTTCAGTTTTCCCATTTCCAAACACTTTCCATATCTCTAATCCATTGTCAAATTTTGGATTTGCGACTACACCCCCTTGGTACTGAGGATCGAGAGGATCTTCATAGCACTGTAAACAATATGTAAATATTTAGGAAATTTAGACATATCATATTAAAGATCTTATTATTGACGGTTTTTCTTACTTCAATGCTTGCCGAGTAATTGTAGGATGGAATATCATCAATTGCATATCCTTATAGAAAAAAGTTATGAAATTAATAAGCTTACTAGTATTAGGAAACTATGTACAATAATTTAACAAATTGCTGCACCAAGGTGTGGAAATGAATATTTATACACGTAAAGAGACTGTTGAAGTATAACTAACCTGCAATAAAGATGGAGTACAATAGCATAAGCATGCCATAATAATAGACAACTTTCATCATCACTCTCCTATGAAAATAATATCCTGGATACTTACAAATATATGAGAAAGAAAATTGCTAAAATAGAAAAAGACAATTATTAAACGGCTTTAGATGACTTGGGAATTTATAGTATCACAAGATATTTTAAATATTAACTAAATTAAAATTTTGTTTAAAGATAGTTTAAACTCAATATAATGGGAACCTTTTACTAACAATAACAATTACTTACTCAATTTACTGTTTCAATCGTTCACAGCACTTTAATTCAATTATCTAATTCCTCACAAATCATATTAAATTAGTTAACTTAATACACACGGCTGTGTTTTTCATTATTAGCGACATTATTAGCGACGAAGATTTATCATCGCTAGTGACTAGAAATGTCGTCGTGATTTGATTTATCTTTTGCGACGAAATATCGTCTCTACAATTTGGTCACTAGTCTTTTATGGTTACATATCACGAATAGCGGTGAATTTTGGTTTGTCATCGCAAGATATAGGATCTCTTGCGACTACAGTTGTTTTTATGGCTTTTTTTTAGCGACGACAAGTTTCGTCGATACTAATATATTGTTCTTGCGACGATATAATAGTCTTCGCTAATATTGTATTTAGTAGCGGCAATATTGTCGTCGCGGTATACCTGATTAATGAAGTCATCCTTGTTTTCATTAGCGACAAGAATATCGTCGCTAATAAATTTATAAACTTATTTAATTTAACAATTATTTTTTACAAAATTCTGTTTTTTTCTTCTTTTAAATTTTTAAAATTGATAAAGTATAGCATAAATTAATTAAAATTCAAATAACCATTGTCATAGAATTAGGGTATAACACGGTTTCCATCTTCTCGGACAAAGCATCGAAACTAGCACGACTTGTATGATTCTCGCAGGGATTTCTAATTTTTCACTATGGTTTATCCAAATCTCATACGTGGACAAAATCTCATATCTTAGAATATGTGCCCTAATCTCATATAAAGAATTTTCGATAATTCAAACAACGATTATACAGACAAAACTCAAAACTCGTATTATCTACGTGGTTATCCACAAAATCGATAAATTCTTCCTAAGCATTAATGTATTTCAAAATACTCAACTCTGATCGATACCCAGACCCATCGTGTATTCTGATATAAGCATACAACTACTAATATTATAATAAGTAAAGAATAATATTCAAATATATATGTATATATATTATATACCATAAATATACAACCATAAAACACATTTTATTCACAGAATCATTCCATAGCATAGTTAAACACAAACGTACTTAAATAAAACGAATTTTGAAAAGTTCGAATTTTAAAAAAATACCTAATTTTGAAATATTGTGTGGAGAAATTGAAGTACAAGTGAGTCCAACCCGTGTAAGATGGTCAAGGAAAATGAAAATGACGACTTGGCGAAAAACGGATCCTGGATTGGGTGTAATGATAGAACATGTAGGGGTTAAGGTTTGAGAAAAAATGGGAAGATTTTTTTTGGATGTTTTTCGTTTTTAGGATCATGCCCAACTGTTGCAATAAATACGCTGATATCATTCGCGACAACATTTTGGTTGTCAGCAATGACATCAATGTCGTCGGTAGTAGTGGTTATTAGCGATAACTTAGTTTTGTCTCCACCAACCTCGATCATTAGCAACTACATTGCTCGAAAAAAAAATACATGTTTATTTTTAATCTCTAGCGACGACTCCACAACGAAAACTTATTTTCTTTGCTAATAACAATTGAAATAGGCGACGAACTATGTCACCGCAGCTGGTAATTCTTCGCTAATGACAACTCACTAGCGACGACTCGCGTGTCGTCGCTAATATTTCCGTTGTTAGAATTACGCGTTTTAGTAGTGACCATCAATATACTTACCACTATTAAAATATCCTTCATATGGTTTTAATATTTTAAATTTTTATTAGAAATATAAATTTAAATATTTAAAGAAATATAATAGTAAAAAAATTAGAAAAGATGTATTTTAAATTTAAAATAAATAATAATTTCAGCATAAAAATTATTTTTAATAATCAGATATTTTATGTGAGACACAGACGTGAAAGTATGAGTAAATTTTTTTTACAAGATTGAGTAAAGAAATTCAAATAAATGTTTAAATTTACATTAAATGTATTTATATAACAAAATATTAAAAGAATTAAGATATAAGCTCAATATTACCTGTTAGCCGGACCGGTCTATACCAGTTTCCAGATTGAACCCAGTTACCGGTTCCATAACCGGACAGGATGAATAGTAACAACACGAACCGCTCTGGATCAATAAGGTCTTATGCGGTCTGGTGTTTTCAAAATAATAGGGATTAAGGACCGGTCTGAACCAGACTGGGCTGATAACCTATTTTATATTTCATTCATTAAGATATCGCACCGACCGACCCCATCCTAATACGCTCTCTTTTCTCGTCATTAATCACTCTACCGAACCCACTGCCCCAATTCAATAACTGACCCACTTTAAATATAAGCTCTAATCTATCTGATATTTGTGTTCTAATCTCTGATTCTAGTTTTCTAATCTATGTTGGTAGTGGTGTAATTTATCTAATATGATGGTGGTGGTTTTTGTTAATACAGTAATATGATTAATGATTGAGTTTTCAATTTATTAAGGAATAATAACCTATGTTGTGGGTGTTCTAATATGCTATTTTTTGTTGTTTGATCATGGTTATTTCAAAATACTTTTTTGCTTTGATAGATATGATTTGATGCTTTGTTTTGGTGAGTTATCAAATCTTAGTTTAGGTATTATGTAATTACTTATTCTTTGATTTCTGATTATGATTGGAAGGTTTCACTCAGGTTCTAGCCTTGATCTTTCAATAATGGCTTCGATCTAATCTTAGTTGAGTTTGTGTTATTCGAAATACTCAGTGTTAATGATTCCCTATTAAATGCGATTGAGTTCGAGTTTGAGTAATAGGTATTTGCGAATGAGTCCCTGTAAAATGCGAAAATGATTTTATGTATTGTGGAAAATGCAGAAACTTTGCACATTGTGGCCACTAAGTAAAATTTTGTTTAGTGGTCTAAAAATGATTATTTATGATGAATCGGCAATTGTCTTATGTTTTGCAAAATAGTTCCCGTTAAATGCGAAATTGATAATATTAAATCTAGAAAATGTTAAAACTTTGCATAATTAGTGCGATGAATTGGAAAATGAGGCAAATGAGAAGATCCTCCATGCATCTTGGCGGGGCAACATCAATCATTGTTGGGTTTGCAGCCATGGCGTGGTTAATTTCTCTATGCAAAGCCAATGATTTTATTTCTATATCAATGTAAATTGTTTATCTTTTCACTTAAATGATCCTTTACTCAAGTCATGTGGACTATTCAATGAAATAAAGAAAATGAGGTTGTGATGACGAATTTTCTATGCGCAAGGGGAATAAGTTTTGTGATCTAACCCGTATCTTGGCAGGGCAACCCGTAGGATAATGGTTATTGTTGGGTATGCAACCATGGCGTGGTCAGGCTTACACTCTTTATATATATCTCCATATAATAACTGATCTGAGCCTCCATTAATATTTTGATAAAGATTAATTTCATAAGTGCCAGAGTGGGGCAAAAAAAGATTGGATTTTTGGTAAGAGGGTCTGAAAACATGTGACTTCACTTATCGTTTAATGAACTCAATAACCCTTTGTGTATGATCTTATACGGGAAAAATAGTCCTTGAACTATATATAATCCTTTGCCTCATTAGTTAATTGTTTAATTTTTATGTATAACAATATGATATTTCATTTTCTTTACTAGTAAAAATATACAATTCGACATTTAATTTGATACTAATCCACATGAATTAACAAAACTAACAAAATTTCATTACTTTTCAAGTAAATAATTTAATTCGGTATTCAAATAAATTAACAAAATTAACTCCAAACTAATCAAACTTATAAAATGATCTAGACCATACACAAAATAAGTTTTAAAAAAACTCCTTAAAACCGGGCTGGAACCTATTATAACCGGTATACCCAGTTCCCCATAGCGGTCCAGTTATACATAATAGGTGAGCAAGAACCTGACCAGACTGGACCGGTAATGTTAGGACCGATAGACCAGACTAACCTGATAAGACAAATACCCGATAAGAGTCGGTCCGAACCAAACTGGTAGGACCGTTAGCAATGACATTAATGTTGTCGCTAGTAGTGGTTATCAGGGACGACTTAGTTTCGTCGCTACCAACCTCGATCATTAGCAACTAAAATGTTCGGCAAAAAATACATTTCTATTTTTTAATCTCTAACGAAGACTCTACGCCGAAAACTTATTTCCTTAGCTAATAGCAATTGAAATAGGCAACGAACTATGTCGTCGCGGATGGTAATTTGTCGCTAATGACAACTCACTAGCGATGAATCGCGTGCCGTTGTTAATAATTTCGCCGTTAGAAATGCGTGTTTTAGTAGTGATAAACAATATACTTACCATTATCAATATATTCCATCATACGGTTTCAATATTTAATTTTTCATTACAAATATAAAGTTAAATATTTAAATAAATTTAATAGTAAAAAAATATGTATTTGAAATTTTAAATAGTAACAATCTTAGCGTAAAAAATTATTTTTAATAATTAGATATTTTGTGTGAAATAGAGACAAGAAAGTAGGAGTAAAGATTTTCTTTTGACAAGGATGAGCAGGGCTGCAAACGAGCCGAGCCGAGCCGAATACTAGATGTACAAGCTTGTTTGTTTAATTATTCGAGCCGAGCCGAGCCGAGCTCAAAATTAAACGAGCCGGGCCGAGCCGAGCTCAAATTTAAAGGAGTCGAGCCCGAACTTTAAATTTAAACGAGTCGAGCCCGAACTTTTCAAGTAAAAAATTTCACTTCGATATTCAATTGAATTAACAAAATTAACTCCAAATTAGTCAAACTTATAAAATGGTCTAGACCATACACAATATAAGTCCTTAAAAGAATAAAAAAATAAACTCTTTAAAACCGGTCTGGAACCCAGTAATACCCGATCCCCCATAGCGGTCCGGTGATACATAATAGGTAAATAAGAACCGGACCGGATAAGTAATGCTAGGACCAGTAGATTCGATGGCCCGATAAGACGAATACCCAATAAAAACCAGTTTGAACCAGACCGGTGGAACCGAAGCCAAGTTCAATTTGGCATGATTATTTTTTATTTTCCGTGCATACTTATCCATGTATATGTGACCACCACCGACACTACGGGAAATTCTTACACGCTCTTGCACCATGGTAAGATAGGTGGTTCAAGTCTTTCATTTATAATATTTTATATCACAAACTTTTTAATAATTTTGAAATTAACCCATTAGCATAAATAATTATACATTTTCTTCCCTCTTCATCTTTACTAAATTCACAACTATTTTCTTTATCTTCAAACCAACAAAAATGTTTCAACCTTCCTCTGTTAACGTTCACAACCATTTTCTTTATCTTCAATCCAACAAATCTTTTCACCCTTCTTCCCCAACGTGCTGCTCAACCAATTCTATCACTACTATGTTTTTCATCCAACCAATCCTTATTACAAATGATAAATATTTTTAAATTCATGGTTTAAGTTACACATTTATTATTTTATCTCATAAATTCGGGTTTCATAAATTTATCTCTGAATGTTTCATTATTTTTTTGGAGATTCTATATTAAAATTATCTCTATTTTGTGTGGATCCACTCAATAATAAATCACAACTATTTCGTGTGGATCCACTCAATAGTAAATCGCATTATTTAGCGACGATATTATTAGCGACTATGACATTAGTGATGACACATATTTCGTTGTTAATGACTGTCCATTAAAGACGGTCCACGATATTTATCGCTATTGGGCTTAAAAAATACCTATTACCGCGACATGTATTTCGTAGGCGGTCCATTAGAGACATCTCACACAATTCACGCTTGGGTGTGAAAAAAAAAATTAAAATGATTTTTAACTGCGAAATTTGTCGTCAATGCTTTGCTATACTAGCGAGGGCATAGTGTTGTCTTTAGTGTTGTCATTAGCATCAAATTTTCTTCTCATTAGCGATGACATAATGTCGTTGCTAATAACAACAAGAAAAAAAAAAGTGGATTAGGCAAAGTTCTCATTAAATACCCATCTTATTTCTTTTCTCGCCAATCCCAAACCATATACCTAAATTTCTAGATACCAGACCATCACTCACTTCACCAGAGTTTCATCGCATTATCACCGGAGTTTCTAGCTTGAAGGTACCTTCTAAGCTACCCTGACGTTGTTAGAAGGATAATAGAATCCTAACTAATTATATTTTCTCAAATCACTCTTATAATTGGAATAATAGTTTAGAAGGATAGGTGCATATTAGTAGAGCTAAGCTATATCTCTTATCTTCATTCTTAGTAGTTTATTTATTTGCATTAGTAGTTCAATTCTTAATTGCTTTTTTATTAGAAAACTAAACAAATATTTATCTTTTATTTTGTTTTTTAGTTTTAACAATTAATTTCTAATATACTTACTCATCTAATCACGAGTTTGAGCTAACGGATAAATTCATAAAAACGCATTTTACTTATTAACTATAACTTACAAACAATCTCTATATTTGTTATGAGTTTCTCATAACGATATTAGTTGTGTGCATTTTATTATCTTATATATTCATTTATTTATTACCCTTTTACCACCAGCCGTATGAGTTATCAAGGAACATTTTGGAGTAAAAATAAAGGTCCGCCGCAAATGTTATACTTTACCTAAATTTAGCATCCCACTATAAATAGTGTTATTAAGCCATTTCTAAGGACACATAATACTACTAATGCACTTAGACTTATCAATTATCGTAATAGTTATATCTTGGCGTCAGGCAAGTGAGGAAAGTAACTATCTCCAAATTTCTTCTGTAACCATTTATTTACTACTTAACTACATCCTCCACCGAAAAAAGAAATTAAAAAATCTAAGCACAATCTCAACTGGTTTTTCTTTAATTTTACTCTGATCTAATTATAAAAGGCTGATCACATCCACCTTTGAAACTAATCAAACTGAAATATGAAACTTTGAAGAACCAGAATCAACAAGGATTTGCTTTGTAATATTGTTTCCTGAATTTGGATGTGATATTGTGACAATATACTCTCCATGGAAAAGACTTGCTTCATAAACTCCATTGTTGTTTGAGATTCCTTTTACGTTTGTTGTTTTCCACTCGGCAAGTAATTTATCAACAACATTTCCAGCTTCCAAATTATTGAAATTGTTGTCTGTTAAACACATTGCACTACACCCTGTTGGTTTCCATCCAGACCACACTATTATTCCTTCAACAGCAGGGTGTGAAAAAGCTTCCCTCATAATTTCTTCCAAGTAAACCGCCTGTGAAATCAAGACTTAATTTAGTACTTAATAAGTTAGTACTAGAATGCAACTGAGGATTTAAGGGTTCCACAAAAGTGAAAAATAAGGGACGACAATTTTATTCTAAGGGCTACTACTTTATCAAAATGGAAAAAGAATTGACTATGCTGGTAAATCACTCTTAATATCTATGGACAAATGTAAAATACAAAATTACATATTTACCTGGTACGGCCCGGGTTTAACATCTAATTCTGTGAGCCACACCGGCAGATTTAATTGATGGAAGGTATCTAAACAAGCGCGTATATAGGGTATAATCGGCTTTCTAAAATGACCTTGTAATCCGATTCCTAGCCTTAGTTTATCATTTCCCGGGTATGATTGGATCTCCTTAATCTTTTGAATATATCTGGCAGTGCTGCTTGAAACATCACTAGGTTCTTCAATAGTATTAAACTCGTTCAAGAACAGTCTATTATGCGGATCCAATAGTCGAGTCACTTTATAAACCTTTGCAGAAGCATTTGGTCCAAGTCTGTCTTCATAATATTTGTAATGCAAATTCTCATTCATAACATCCCAAGCAATAACATCACGGGAATATCGACGGACCACTGAAATAATACGGTGTTCTACTGCCTTATCGAGTTCTTTGTTGGGTAATGCTCTAACCCAAGCTTGGTTCATCATCGGATTATCCCATACTATGGCGTGACCTCTTATTAAAATTCCATTTTTCTTAAAAAATGTAACCATGGAATCCGTGATAGCGTAGTTTGCTTGTCCTTGTATTTGTTCTGTGAAGTACCATTTCATTTCATTGTCGAATGTTGTTGCTTTAAAACGTTTTACAAACCATTCTTGGTAACCTTTGTAAGTTAAAATAGTCTCTGCACTGCCACAACCAATCAAGAATTTAGGCATTTTTTGTTCAATGAAGATTTCTGCACCTTGATGAACTTCACCTTTCTGGGAAGTTACATGGAACTTTACATTCCTCTTCCGAATCTGCGTTAATAAATTGTTTTACTAATTTCCAATATTTAAAACTCATGATGCAATGAAGGTGGGTAATGATTTTTTTACCGTCTCTATGCTTTTCTTCTGATGATTCCTCCATTGAGTTTTAGTGAATGGTTGCAAAGAAACACTATCTACCCATATTTCAAAGTTGGAATTCTCACTCTGATAGTAGAGATTAGAATTAGCATTATATCTCATGGAAAGGCGAAACTTCAATTCTTTTAAATTGAAATATATACGAAAAATGGAATTTACACTCTTTATAGGAAGGTAATCTACCATTTACCTCTATGTGGTTTGTTAAAATGGCACTCTATGCTTGTGTGCTTATAAAGTGCCACTTCTATAACCACTGGGAGGTAAGGTGCCAGTTTACCAACGTATAGGGAGGTAAGGTGTAAAAAAAATTCTTTATTCGAATCTCATACCTTAAAGAAAAATTCAGCATCCATGGAGGAATCTACTTCCAGGCCTCCTTTTAGCATGGACCAACAACCAGATTTAGCTACAACCCAGCCAACTATTTGTCTCTCTCCGGTAGAACTTTTATATGCAGCTTGCACAATTTCATTACTACCTTCACTGATTTGTACCCAAGCTACACAAGTGTTACAAAAGAATCAAACTTTTATCGCTTATCATATATATCAGGCTGCCATTTCAACGAAGAAATATATATATTTTTAAAACACGAATTACCAGAAAATGTGTATAGCTGATCTTTCAGAAGATGAAAAGATTGTGAGAAACTATCATCTGAGTTTATCCTTTCATAAGCTACAATGAAATTGTTCCCTGATTTAGATTTCCACACTTCAGATTTCCCGTTTCCAAACACGTTCCATTTATTTGATCCATTGTCAAATTTTGGATTTTTCACTAAGCCCCCGTCGTACTGGGGATC
This sequence comes from Nemophila menziesii, assembly GCA_029959085.1. Classification (NCBI taxonomy): domain Eukaryota; kingdom Viridiplantae; phylum Streptophyta; class Magnoliopsida; order Boraginales; family Hydrophyllaceae; genus Nemophila; species Nemophila menziesii. The sequence continues at coordinate 23,120,441 of JARWIR010000007.1, read as the reverse complement.
AAGTGGATCAACCTGGCACTGAGAAAAAATATATTTTTACAAAATTTGAACAAAATATTTCAAATTTTTACAATGGAAGGGTTTTTCTTACTTCAATGCTTGCATGGTAATTGTAGGATGATGTATTATAACTTGCATATCCTACTAAAAAAATTATGAAATTAGCTCACTAGAGTAAAGAATCTAATTGAAACTATTTAATATTAGCAAATTGCGCACAGAGGCGTTGAAATACATGTAAAGGAGATTGTTGATGTATATATAAGTACCTGTCCAAAACATAGAGTACGACAGCATTAACATTCCATAACCATAAAAAACTTTCATCATCATTTTCACTATGAAAAATTATATCCTGGAAGGTATAGATATAAGAATTTATAAAGTAAATATATAATTTGCAAAAATGGAAATAAAAAAATATTACCAAATGTATGTAAATGATTTAGGAATTTTTTGGAGTTTAGGTATAAAAAGATCTTCTTCCATTACAAAAAATCTTTATTTTAACTCATTTTTATAGGAACTTTTTTTAAACACTTTTTTTTTTTTTGTTCAAAGTCAAACTTTTCTAAAACACACTCCCTCCTTTAGAATTAAATGGAAGAACAGTTGGATTAGCTAACAGTTGGATTAGCTGGGGCAAGCTGACTCGAACTATTTATGGATATGAAAAAAATAAAAAAAGTTTACTATTTTTATTTTGATTTAATTTTTAATTAAAAGAAATAAATATAAGAGTAATGATATATATAGATATATCATCTAAATTTATATTACTTAATATATCACTTTATGACGTGACTTGAGTAAAGTAAATTATTAATTAAATCATAAAAAAAGTTGACAACTTACAAGATTAGGGATGTAGATGGAACCCAGGTTTGCGGGTACCTGTCCTGTCCAATTCTAAATAAAAAAAGTTTTGAGGTACTAAATGGAACTTATGTCGGATTGTGAGGATTGATTTTCAAAATTCACATAAGGTGGAACGGGTTGAGAATAAGCATTCTCAAACCTGTAAAACCACCCCGCATCTATATAATATATAATTAATACTATATTTTAAAATGATACATATATATAATCTAAAATTATAGATTAGTATAAATTCTAACTAAAACATGAAATCTAAAACTTAAAAAATAGTATAAATATGAGTTTTAATCATAATAAATAGTAGTTTATTATGGTTGGAAGTTAAATAATGTGAAACACTTTTTTTTCTCTAATTTTTATATTTAATCATCAAATACTTTAACACTTTAGACCAAAACTTTGACATGATATTCAATAAAAATAAAGTGTTGGTGCGTTGAATTAACATCATGAATTTATTATATTTGTTGCATAATTACTCCCACATAAATAAAAGATTTAAGCGATCAAACATAACAGTTGATCATTTTCATCATTGAGATATTGAGAGTAAATTCTCTATACTTTTTTTAGCCTTCCATGCTAGATAATCTAAGACCATATGCAACATTAATTTTAGTACTCGTGTATTTCTTGATAGTCATATAATATTTGGCTTGTATCTTTTTTTTATTATATTCTTGTTTTGATTTATTACGTAACCAATTGGTAGAACTCAACCCCACGGGGATTCAACGGGGCGGGAGGGTCGTGGGAAAGAATGGTGCGGGCGGAGTGGTTTGTGTGACTTATTTTTCTTTTGCGAAGCAAGGTGTTAGAACATGTAAACTCGCCCCTGACATCCCTATACAAGATATATACATATACACAAGGCCGTTCCCCGGAGGAGACCAAGTAGGCAATGGCCTTGGTCCCCTCCTAATTCTTATAATACTGGTAGCCCCATTTTTTTTATTTAAAAAAAATTTAGTTTTGGCACAATCCAAATCAAATAAATGCTTGTCTATTTTTCTACAATAATATTTTTATATATTTATCAGAAATATCATAGGCATTTTTTAAATTATTTTTTAATTTATTAATAATATTATTTTATAAATTATATCTACTGAAATATATTTATTACTTATTTTATATTTTTTTTAATTAATTAGATTTAAGATAAAAAAAATTGCAAACATTCGGATTCTTTATGTAATTTGTAATTCTGTTTAGGGGTCTATTTTTTAAAATTGGTCTTAGACTCCTAAAAATGTCAGAACCGACCCTACATATACACATGTTTCATCAATATATTTTAATTCAAATATTATAATCTATTTAATACATTTCTTATTAATAGGCAACATCCATAAAAATCAGAATGACTTTACTAGAAAAAGGGACTCATTTACCTACAACTTAATTAATGAAAAAAACAATTAGATAATATGACTATTAAATACTTAACAAACTTAAATTAATTGAAAAATAATATTGAAAATCTAATAAATAAGTTAAGACAAAAAAAGTATAATATTCTTCTGTTATTCAAACTTAGGAGGACTATATGTTTAGTTAATATATCAATAATACCATAAGTATCTCATAAAGATGAAAATAGGAAGTATCCATAAATTTATAGGACATCCACTACATATTATTATTTATAATATTCACCTTTGTATGTCCGTCCATTATAAAATATGTCTCGTTACAATCTTGCCAAGAAAATCTTGTGGGATCAAAACTTGGACGAAGGAAAAAGAGTACAATATCTTGTTCACGCTCCCCCTGATGCTGGCAAGCGATCTTGTGCAAAACTAGATCAATGGTACCCCTCAAGTATTTCAATAGACAACGAAGTGCAACCTAGTGGTCACTACTCAGGTTGTGAGTATAGCGATTGAGTCTACCCACGACATAGAAAATATAGGGTCGAGTGTAGTTCATCATTCTGGGATACAAAATCCCCATAGTTTTAGACAAATGAATACTAGAATCATAAGAAGTTCGTATGGGCATTACCTCAAAAAGTCAAATTTATATGTAATGAGACTGGCTCAAGGAAATGCCATTACTACCTTTGATGATTTTTACCACGAGAATTACATCTGCTTCTCCCATGCCTTTCATATAAAATCTAGATGACAGGAAGCGTTTAGTCTCATTTATGATATAAACAGAATTATCAAAGATGATCATGTTATACACATAATTGCAAATGATAACACACTCTTGAACATGTTACTTTGGAGTTAACACACGAGCCAAAAGTTTTAGCAACAAAGATATATTTGATAAGGGTACTATCTAGCATTTCATACCATTAGGTGCATGTTTTAATTATACAACGACTTTCTTAGCTTACAAGCTTTGTCCCCTTGACCTGGTACCACACACCCCTCAGATTGTGCCATGTATATCTCTTCATTCAGATTTCCATTTAGAAACACAGTTTTAACATCCATCTGATGTATAACTAGTTCGTGAATAACGGCTAGGGCAATGAGGGTTCTAATCATGGCTATTTTGGTCACATGGAGTAAGTATCAAAGTGATCCAAACCTTTCTTTTGGGTGCACGCTTACTAACAAGTCTAGCTTTGAATTTATCTTAATATTGAACCACCAGGTCTCAACTTTTTCTTAAAAATCCACTTGTTATTGATAGGTTTACTACCCTTAGGTAAGTCGGTTAATTCCCATGTATGGTTGCTTTTAATAGACTCAAGTTCACTATGACTCTTTCCATAATGTAGCATCTACTTATTTTAAAGCATCATTATTTGTTTTTGGGTCTTTCTCCACGAGGAGGCAGGTGACTGCCTCTTCTATTATTAGGTCAACGTGATAACCTTAAGTCATGAAGGTTGTGATAAAACCGGAACCATCCTACGACTCTTACTTCTCCTAGGGTTTTTCTCGGGAATAGTTTTCAAAAAACTCAGCATCTCTAGATTCACAAATAGAATTATCATCTAAGGACAAGAATCTATATGCATCACTATTCTGAGCATATCCTATGAAAACTAAGTCTTTGGTCTTCATTCTGACGGTGACATTTTGACATTGTGTAAGACAACTTTGGCAAACACCCCCATACTTTTCAAAATTTCAGTTTTGGTGGAAAACCATTCCACAACTCATAAGGGTTCTTGTCTAGGGATTTATGGGGTACCCTATTAAGAACATAACAAGCCAACACGACAACCTCGCCCTACTTGTTGGTTGGTAGACCTAAACTAATTAACATGACATTCATAGTCTCTTTACGAGACCTATTCTTTCTTTTAGATATGCCATTTTGTTGGGGTGTGTAAGGAGCACTAAGTTCATGTATAATCCCATTAGTCTCCCAAAACTCTTTAAGAAAATTAGAATTATATTCGCCGTCCTTATCGGACCCAAGTCTTCTGATTTTAGAATCTAATTGGTTTCCAACCTCAGCCTTATATTTTAAAAGAGCATGTTCCGCATCATCATTAGTCTTAGGGAGGTATACTTGTGTGAACCTAGAGTAGTCTTCTATGAAGCTTACATAGTATAGTTTTTCTCCTCTACTAGCCGTGATTCTAAAATCAGCTAAGTCCGAATGCACTATTTCTAGTAGTTTAATCTTTCTAGTAGTCACGGCCTCACAATTTTGGACTCTACACATATTTGACATTTTACAAAGTCATCAACGTTGTGAAGGGGTATTAATCCAAGGGATTTTATCCTTTTAATATAGAGACATATAAATGGTCTAATCTACCATGTCACATATTTAAAGATTCAACTATATAAGTAGAAGTAGATACATTCTCATTGAAGGTTACAGTGTTTATAACAAACAAATCACCGTTTATTTACTATTTCCCAACAAACTCATCATTTTTGGTAATAACTATTTACCTCCCCTCTAAAACTAGTTTGAGTCCCACTTTATTAAGAAGAGCTTCAGAAACCAACTTTCTACGGAGTGACGAGATAAAGAGAACATCGTTTAACTCTAAAATCTTACCATAAGTGAATTTGAGGTGAACCTATCCTTTTCTGAAAACTGTAGCAGTGGACGAGTCACCTAATTACACGCATTCATCATCAGTTTCTTCCTTGAAAATTTTGAACAGGGCTTGTTTGCGTATAAGTGTCAAGAAGCTCCTATTTCCAAGATCCACTCGCTTTTGTTTTCCACCAAGTACGCCTCAACCAATACCACGATGATTATTTATTCGATCTCGGTCAGATTTGCGGCATCTTTTGGAACCTGGCCCTTCCTTTGTTCGCACTCATAGGCTTTGTGCCCTTTTTTCCCACAACAGTAGCAAGCCTTTTTGGTTTATGAATCTTACCAATGGTTTGAACCCTCCGCCTTACTTGTTGAAGTTGCCTCAGTTCTTGTTTCCACTAGATTTGGAGTTTTTTAGCCTTGCTGAATTCCATTTTCTTGAATCCGTCTTTGTTTCCTTGACCAGAACTTTCACCAAGGTTAGCCTTCGAGGAATGAGGAGGAAAAAATAGATACTTATCCTTGAGTCGATTGACTTCTTTGACTTGCATGTGGCCATGAGTTCTTGGAGAGACATTTCCTTTTTTTGTGTTTAAGGTGATTATGGTATTGCTCCAAAATGGTGTAATTTCTCAAGCAGAATATTTGCTTGAAAAACTTCGCAGATTTTCATGCCTTCGGCGATTACCTCCGCTCATAGGTTTTCGTAGACATGAAATTGTTCAGTCATAAGTTTCTGATTAGTGAGTTTGAAGTTATACCAGTTACAGGAGACATATTTCTTTTTACCATAAAATCAACCCCATACTTTTTCTCAAAAGCTTCCCATTTGGTCTTTGTCAATCTCTCTTTGGCAAGGAGATCAAATATGGGATTCGAGACATTGTTCAACATCCAGCCCCGAGCCATAGTGTTTGCTTTTGTTGAACTTGGCTTCGAGGGAAAGATATCTAGCATGTTTATCTTTAGTAGGAACTCTGTTTTCCACCATAAGTGGAGGATATTCGAATATAGAGAAGTCGAGTTCGTACTGTTCAAGACTGGTCAAGATCTTTTGTGTCCAACGCTTGTAGTTGGAACCATTAAGGGGCTCCAACTTATTCACGACAGGAAAGAGTTTTGCGTTGAATGATGAAGCAACCGCCGATATAGGAAAAACCATTTCGAAAAACCAGTGATATAAAAGGAATATCTTTTTAAATTGTTGGTGAAAAAACAAAATAATCACTGGTTTGTTATCGAAAAATGGATTAATAAAAAACGATAAATTAATTTCAATTAAAAGTAATACTACTTCTAGGAAATTGAAAATACAAAACTTACACAAAATTTCGAGAAAAGAAATTATTACACGGTATAAAAATTTCGTTAAAAAGATATTCCGGCGGTGTGCCGGTATCTCTAACAGATTTTTACTCTAGTCTACGAATATGAATGTAGTATAAGTGAGTATATAGTAGAGAGTTCTTTTCGAAATTCTTAGTTTCGTGATTTTCAAATAGGAGAAGGCTTTATATATAGGTGAGGAGGAGGCCTTTCAGAATCGTCACAATAAATGGTATTTAATGACATCATTATTGCTGACGTTTTGCTGGTTACACTTTTTCAAAATTGCATCATGAACCTGGACTCTTTGCTAGCTTCTAGCTTATTCCCAGATTTGACCAACTTTTGTAAACGGACGTTGATTGGAGAAATTCTGAGTTAATGGGTCTTTAGTTTGTGGACGTTTTGTCTTATGTTGGAAGGATATGAAGTGCCAACGACATGTATAAGTACTATCCATTTAGCACTAGCCTCTCTTCAAAATTTATTTTATTTTTTTGACTCCCCGATTCCCCCACGCCGTCGGTTCCGGTCCGGGTTGTGGTGATGTGCGCGTGTGGGTCTTGCCTATTCTTTTTTAGAATTCATAGCCTTTAATTCTTTTTTGAAGGGATAGAGAGATAAGCAAATAAATATTTACTTAATCTTTTCTTCATTAAAGATGTGAATTTTTTAAATTGATAAACAGTTTTTTACACATCTTCCAAAAAGGATGAGAAATTTGACTAATGGAACCATTTAATTTAAAAAAAATTAATAATGTTTTCATTTTTTAATATTAGACTATTCAATATATAAATAGGTTTTTTATTTTATTTTAGGATCATAAAAAATTAACTTAATAAATCAATATTAATGTACTAATTTCAACAAGAGCCGTTGGGGTCCGTATGGGTGTGAAAAACAATTATGGGTTCAACTGGCCAGAACCTTGTTATTTCTTTAACACTTAAAAGGAAGGTTCATAGTTCGAATTTCTTCTTTAATTGGTGTTAAGTGAGAGGTACAAGACTCGAACCCTTCCCTGAACATGGATAACCAAGTTCTGATTTATCATGAATATACATGAGAGACATGTATATCTCCATGGGATTAATCGGGTACGCGCAAGCTAACCCGAACCACCCATGTATATGGGTTCAATTCTTTCTTGTGAAACATAGAGAGGACCATGATCCACGTAGACTATATATATGTAGTTCCACCACTGGTTGAAAGGACTAATTTTCCTAAGCCAGAGGGCTGCAGCACCATTGGACCTCACTAGAATAAGGCGTCAAAAGTATGTAATAAGGGAGGACAATAGCATGCTAAGGGCTACTTTATCAAAACCGATAAGGAAAGGACCAAGATGCGAAATTACGCTACAATGTATGGGCAAAATTTGAATGTCGAATTAAAAATTACTGATTTACTTGGTTCGGTTTAACATCAAATTCTTTGAGCACGGCTAGCAGCTTCAAATCATAAAAAAAGATCCAAACAAGCGCGTACAAAGGGAATAATCGGGTTTTTAAAATAACACTGTAATCCAGTTCCTAGTGTCAGCTTATTATTTTCAGGGAAAGAACTAATCTCCTTAATCTTTTCAACATATATGGAAGCACGTACTGTTTGAAACAACTTCAGGCTACTCAATAGTATTAAACTCATTCAAGAACAGTACAGTATTCGGATCCAATTCCAGAACCATTTTATAAACCATTGCAGAAGCATTTGATCCAAGTCTATCTTCGTAAAATTTGAAATGGAAATTCTCATTAATTACATCCCAAGCAAACATGACGGAATAAATATATCGGGAGACAACTGATTTGATTCGTCATAGAGCTTCCTTCTCGAGTTCTTTTTCAGTTAAGGCTCTAACCGAGCCTTGATTCATTTTTGGATTGTCCAATAATATGGTGTGACCTCCAATTTAAATATTAATTTTTCTTGAAGAATTTAACCATGGAATCGGGAATAGTGTAATTTGCTTCTCCTTTTTTTTTTCCGGTGTAGTACCATTTCATTATGTTGTTGCACGTTTTAGAACCATTCTTAGTAGCCTTTGTAAGTTTTAATAGAGTCTGCACTGCCACATATAATCAAGAATTGACCTTTTGTGTGCCATTGTAGTAATGTTGAAATCCTGAGAAACATGTGAGACACATTCCGCGATTTACATGTCGGAATCAGTGGTTTTTAAAGAATTAGTAAGAATGGTTACAAGAAAAGATATCTTTAGCGGCAAAAATTTTAACACTAAAATTCTTAATTTTGTCGCTAATAGCCGCGATTTGTTCCTCTCTATAAATTCATCTCTAAAGATACCTTTAGTTTTTGCCTCTATTGACTTTATCTTTAGTGACAAATATTGCTGCTAAAAATATAATTAGAGGCCATTTTAGTGTTTAAAAATATCAATAGAGGCTATTTTAGTATTTCCGCAATAACCTCCCCTAATAATACTATTTCTTGTATTTTTTTGGATTGGTTCCTATATTATGCATATATTGCAGGTTAGGTCCATATATATTGCAAAACTGCAGTGTAGGATATATTGAAATAATTGCACGATAAGTCCCTATTTATTCTTCATACAAAATAATCTATAACTTATCATAGAAAAAAAAAGTTATTTATCGAATACAAATAAATCAAAGTTTAAACTCATCCCAAAAAAATTTCGGATATGTCGTCCTCAATCCCGCTACTTTTCCACACACATCCCCGGATATCCATTAGGGATCCGCCCTCATAGAACCTTTTAATGCTTTTTTTTTTTTGACCATTATGTTACACAAGTTTGTATCCAAGCTACACAAGTTTTACAAACGAACCACGCTTTTACACTTTAATTTTATATATACGAAGCTGATCTTTACAAAAGATTAAACGGCCCTGAGAAACTATCATCTAAGTTTAGTCCTTTCATAATTAAGTCGCTATGAAATTGTTCCTGGATGCAGATTTCCCATTTCCAAACACTTCCATTTTTCCAATCAATGGTCAAATTTTGGATTTTCCGCTACATGGCCCCTTCGTATTGGGGGTGGAGAGGATCAATATCGCACTATAGAATTTAAATAAATGTTTGCGAAATTATGACAAAAAAATCAAGACTTTACAATGGCCATCTTATCTTTGCATTGAGAGTGACAAGTTTTTCTTACTTCATGGCTAGCGGAGTAATCGAAGAACAGAATATCATCACTTGCATAACCTAATAAAATAAAAGTACTCCTAATTACAAACATTTAAACAGTAATACCTATTAAAATTTAAGGTCTTTGGGAATATAGAAACTTCAAAATATTAGCAAATTGCAACACATAGGCTTAGATATGAATCGCGTGTACCCGTTGAAGTATAACTAACCTGTAACCTGCCAAGAAGATGGAGTACAACAGTACAAGCATACCATGTACATAAACAAATCTCATCACTAAGTTGAAAAAAGATATCCTAGACAATGCAAATATATGATTATATGAAGTAAATATAATTTGTTAAAAGGAAAATTTTTTCTATCCATTATTGGATAATTCAACACCAATTATATTATAGATATACCTTATGTACTGAAATTACAAAAGTAACTAACTAATTAATTTAATGACATGTGTTTTAATCCATAGATGTAATGTGAATATTGGATCATCCAATATTAGATAGAAATTTTACCCTTTGTTAAAATAGAAAAAGACAACTACCAAATGTGTTGGATAGATATATATTAAAAAAATGAAAAACTGTGCAAGAAGTTATTTATCCAAACTTGAAAGCTAAAGATAACAATAATAAAGTAAGAGTAATGATATATACCATCCAAATTCATATCGCTTAATTACCACCCATAACGTGGTATGAATTGGTTGGTTAAAAATCGTTAATTAGATCAAGAAAATAAATAGATTAACGATTTTTAACGAACCAATTCACAACACCTCATGGGTGGTATACTTGGGTGGTATGATTTTGGGTGGTATTATCATCCAAAAATGAAGGATTAGAGAACAAAAAGAATTGCACTACTTAACTTTCTTAATAACCGTTACTCGAGAAGGTTGATCACCTCTTCTAGCAAGATAATTCTTTACCTTCCATATGCAATATACGGTGACTCCAAAAACTATCCTCAAAGTCGTTCTCTTCCAATTCTTTCGAGTTTTAAACTTCTTAAGTCAATTCAAAGCGCTTAAGAGAGTATTCATCTTCTTATTTATACACAACTAACTTTTTATCTCATCCCAAATATCTCTCGTATAAGCAAAATCAATATAAAGGTGATTAATAAGGTGCTGCTGGCGGCTCAAGCATGGAGGCTACTCAATAATCCTAACACACTGGCGGTGCGGGTACTAAAAGGTATTTATTTCTCGAAATCAAATTTTCTCGATGTAAAGTTACGACAATCTCAAACATGGTCATGGGCTAGCTTATTAGAAGGTCGTGATATGTTGAAACAATATGGCAGATATATGATAGGCAATGGTGAATTAGTTAAAATTTGGAATGATAAATGGCTTGATATACAATGGAAATTAGAAAGGCCGGGAGGATGTGCATTACAAAAGGTCAAAGAGTTATGGAAAGAAGGATCAACTGAATGGAATTTGGATCTACTAGATAAAATTCCCCCCCCCCCCCCACCCCACTTATACCAGTTATACTAAGGGAAAAGGTGTTCTCGATGAGGCAGATAAATTTATATGGCCATATGCAGCAAATGGAGAATATGTAACAAAAACAGGGTTCAAAGTGTTGATGGATGAAGAAATTTTTGGAGAACCACGACAGTCATCACAATTCTCGACTGATTCAATACTATGGGTTAAGAATATGGAGAACAAATGTCCCAAAAATGGTACACATTTTTAACTGGAAAGCTTGTAATAATGCAATTCCTACAAGGAAAACTCTCGAAAAAATACATTGCGAGGTAGAGGTGGTCTGCAACTGGTGTGAAAGCGGCGAAGAAATAGTAGAACACTTACTACCTACCTGTGAAGTGACTAGGATGATATGGGCAGGCTCATCCCTACAGATAAAGATACAAGATACGAAAAGTAACTTGGGTGAGTGGATATTAAAGATTATCAATAGCTATAAGAACAGTGGTTGGAAAAAAGAGGTAATCATAGCTTATTTGCTGCTAATGATCTGGAATATATGGAAGGCAAAAATGAAAAGTAGATATAATAACATGAGCCTTGATCCGGATATGATTATAAGGGGCACAAATTATGGTATGACAGAGATATTCAGAGGTAATTGGTTTAAGGAGGACCAACAATCAACATGAGAGAAGGAAAGACATAAAATGAATAGCGTAGATCCGGAGTTCCAGACAAATATTGTGTATACGTGTGATGCCTCTTTTGACAAGCCATATAACCCAACATGGATAGGGGTGGTGCAATTAATAAAGCAACCATATAACTAACAGGAGTTCTCGAGCATTACAATGAGCAATTCAAGTGGAGAAGGAGAAGCACAAGCTATCATCACAGCATTGGAACTGGGGAAAGTTTTTACACAAGAAAGAAAGACCATTTTCTCGGATAACCTTGAATTGATTCAAGGTATTAAGCAAGTGTCGACCGCTAGGTGGAGGCTCAAGCCATGGATAGCACAAATCAGCAGGCTGGCTAAGGAAATTGGCCCAGTCTATTTCAAACACCTACCCCTAAATGGAATGCGAGAGCTGACCCACTAGCAAAAAATGGCCAGACACAGGGTTATGGAATACCAGCACCAGTCATCAGATACGGAATTCAAATTCTCAAAGTTAGGGATAGAATAAATATGTATTAGGTGTAGGTGTAGCATAGTACTTTCTAAGTTTCATTTCTGTCCAAAAAAAAAAATTAGACTGTGTATCAAGTTTATTGGACAAATTTCATATTATGTGTAGTTTTCATTCTTCAAGAATAGATATACTATTTGGAACATGTATGAGTTAAATCTAATATAAAGTAGAAACTCTGAGAGTTAAACCTACCCCTTTCGTTTCAAAATGTTTGTCCACTTACTAAAATTGGTGTTTCAAAATGTTTGTCCACTTAGTATTTCAAGCCAATTTTTTCCATTACTACCCCTATTAAAAAATTAAAATTTATATTTCTAATACACATTTAAGATATCAAGATACTTTATGAAGGGTGATTTTGTAATATAAATTGTAATCATTAATTTTCTTAATTTGTGTGAAAAGCAAAGTAGACAAATATTTTGAAACGGAGGGAGTATACATTTTTGCTTTGTGTTAGTTGTCTATTGATATTTGTATTACAAATAAATATGAGTCAGAAAAAATTGTTTGAGAGTCATAAGGTTTATAATGGTTTTTTAATATTTAAATGCTGGATTTTTTTTTAACTTGGAATGGTGGATTGGAAGTGGTAATTTTTAGTATGAATTATTAATTTGGTTAACACTATACGTTATCTTTGTCTTATATTGGCCAGACCCATACATTTAAGTATTTTGGAGAAATTGTGATATTTTACGCTAGTGCGTGTAGGGTTATGTAGTAGGTTAAATAACTTGACTAACCCAATTAAATAAATTCAAATTTAGATAGGTTGTTTTTTGGCGTGTTGTGGTTTAGATTTTATAAAAATATAATTTATGTGGATGGCGAGTTTTAAAGTTAAAACCTGCATTACTTGTTGTTCTTTTAATATACAAAATTATAGAAACTCATATTACTTAATTTACTTAAAAAAATTCATAAAAATTATGTTTTTCTTTTTTATATTTTTCTTTTTTTTTCATTCGTTTTTGAAAATCTCTCGTACGTTCAATAATATTTTATCTACTATTCTATTATCATATTGTTTCCATTTTTTTAGGTTTCTAAACTTATGTTTCTAAAATCTCAAGTTATGTTATCTAAAACTGAAATTATTTGAGTATGTATCTAAATTTATATTGTTTATTACAAATTTTATTTGTAAAATAATATTCATTCGTCAAATAAAGCTGGATATAAATCCAACTTGTTTATCAAACCAAGTCACTCATAATGCACCCGAAATCTGTCATACCTGAAATGCAATGGTTTACAAAATATAATGGGCATGTGTGTGCCTAATCTGTCAAAACATGCACAAGGAGAGGTGGTTTGCGGGTCAAGCATTTTTTTACTCTAAACCAACCTGTGCACATCCCTAACTAGTAGGTAGGGTTGTAAATGAACCAAGCTGGTCTCGAGTAGTTCGAGTTTGGCTCGAAAAAAATTTGTTCGAATTTTTTCGTTTATAAACAAGCTCAATAAAGCTCTAATTTAAACTCTTAATAAAATGAGTTCGTTCGAACCCATTCATTAATTACTCATTTGTATTTATGAATTGTAAATTAATATAAAATTTATCAGTAAATATATAATTAAACCTTAGCTATTAACTTGTAGATTTTTTTAAAACTTTAATTTCCTCATTAATATCACACATCATACCACATACTCTTTGTGAGCAACTATATTTCCGCTCGAAAAAAGCTCGTTTGATGAGTTAAACAAACAAATTTTAACAAACCTGGCTCGACTCGTTAAAATGTGAACTCGACTCCTTAAAATTCGAACTTGACTCGGGTCGACTCGAGAAATTAACAAGCAAGCTTGCATATCTAGTACTTGGCTTGACAAAGTTCGTTTACAACCCTAACTATAGGTTACTTTTGCAGTCAGTCAATCATGATTAGTTACCTCCAAGTCGTTTTGAGATTTGTAATCCTCGTTGATTACTCAATGATAGTGAAATTGAATGTGTGGTTTGTTTATTTGAAAGTATACTTAAAACTAGAAATAAATTATTTGTTTTGTAGTTGGATTTGGGTAGATTTTTATTCTAATTTGACGGTATGTAAATATTTGCTTAGAATACGAACTCTATAGTTTAACTTTTATTTTTGTCGTAAATAAAATAATGTAATATTATGCACTATTATTTTATATTAGTTTCTTCAGTTCTAGCTATTTTTTAATTCTTTTTTACGGTGTAAGTCTATATATTTTATTTTATTTTTGATTTTGGTAACAAATATATAATAATTATGTAAGAAAAACCAATTTCATATAGAAAAAGCTCTAAAATAGTGGTTAAGATTGAAAGAAAACAAAAAAAAAGTTCAATTTTCAATTAAGTTAAAATAACTTACAAACTTTCCATTTAAATTACACAGTATTTTAGTTTCAAAGTTTACGAAAATACCTTTATTATAGTTGTTTATTTTGACCAAATATCTGTTCCCATTTAAATCAAACATTATCATAGATTCGAAAATTACCTACAAATGTCCAAGAAAAAAACTTTACCTACATTTTTAACTAATAAATAATAAGAATCATTAATTAGAAAGCACCACGACAACGACCACTACCACGACACCACCACCACCCCCACCACCACCATCCCTTCCCCCACCACCCTACCCCCACCACACCCCCACCCCCACCCTACCACCACCACCCTCCCACCCTTTTACCACCACCACCCCACCACACACCCCCACCACCACAACCTAAAAAAAATCCGACCAACTACTACTAATTCCATCACACGCGCGCATCCTGGAATATTTTTTTAAATCGTCATAACTAATTCTAAAAAAATCAAAAAGATAAAAAAATTTGCATTTTCGAACAAGACAAATTAAGTGGTAGTGGTGGTTGTAATGTGGGTGGGGATGAGGTGGTTAGTAAGTTTTTTTTTTTTTTGACGTTTAGTAAGTTATTTCAATTCAAATGAATATTGAATTATAAAGGATGTTGCAATGGTTTTTATTATATACTCCCTCTGTTCTTAAAAGGTTGTCACATTTGTTTTGCACATAAAATAAGAAATGTCATTTATTATTCATGTGATTACTAAAATAACTTTCATAAAGTGTCTTGATATTTAAATATTTATTGGAAATATAAATTATAATAATTAGGAGTAAAAAGGTGTCTTGGTAAGAAAGTAAATTGCTAGTGAATTTTTGGTTTAAATATAAAAGTCTATAATTTAATTAAAAAATAATAAATGTCAATTTTTGGATATAATTTTTTTAAATTTAAATTTAAATTAGCATTTTCTCAACAAAAAAAATATGCTCTAAGTTAAAAAAAATGACAGATATGATGAAAATTAAGAAAATATAAGATAATATAGTGATTATATTTATTTCTGTAAACGTTTTGAAGGGTACTTTCTCTGTTTCATAAAATTTGTCTACTTAGCTTTTCACATATATTAAGAAACATATCTATTGCATTTACTATTACAAAAATACTCTTAATAAAATATTTTGATATTTTAAATGTATATTGAAAATATAAATTTAAAAATTTTAACAAAATTAATAATAGAAAAAAGTATCTTGAATAAATAATATATTTAGAATATTATTTTTAATAAATGGCCAAATTATTTAAAACTAAAGAAATGGAGTATAAAATAGGGGCATTTATTTCCTGCGGCCTATGACCATATTGGTTTATGTTTTAAAACCATGAGTAACCAAGCTTGTTACACTAAAACAAAAAGCCAAAAATACCCTCTCTCCCCCTTTATTCATAGTGAAACATCACAAAACAAAATCCCAACCCATTAGGGTATTCTGAAACCCGTTCCCTATCTTCCTCTTTGTCTTCTATCTAGCGAAACAGAAACCCACCGCCCCCTTCCCTCTTCTTATTCACCTTCATTGCCATCACCCTCACCCTCGGCTTCCCTCCCCAACTCTCACCAACACCATCGCCTTCACCCTACCCTCCCTTCTCCTCTTGTCTGACCCCGCTCTCCTGCACCTTCATCACCATCACCAACTGTAAGTTGCAGAACAGCCCTCACCACCACCATCAACCTAGTCACCACCAACATGGCCACCACACCGCCCTCCCCTCCATCGTCACCATCACCGAACATCACCACCACACAACCACATAGCCTTCATCGCCGTCATCGAAGTCCCTCCCCCTTCCCCTTATCAGATCTAGATTCGCACCCCCACCACGGCTTTGCTTCACAACACCGACTGAAACCTCAACAAGCCCGAAGCCGCTCTGCACCACCACTGACCTCGCCGCTTCCAACACCGGCTGAAACCCTAGCCACCATGGATCCAACCCAAGAAAAATATCGCCATGGGTCTAATGAAATCGAACTATTGAGGGTACAACCCAGACAATGCAATGCGAGATTCCCACCAGAACACCGTTGAGATTTATTGGGCTAGAATCGCACCACCACCACCGTATTCGCTCTTCGTCTCCATCAAAGGTACAGCCCCGGGAAACCCAAATCCGATATGGGTCCATCCTCATGAAGCCCAAACCAGAGACGGGTCCAGCCCCATTAAGCAACCAGCGTATACATGTTGTGATTTTTTTGATTCGTTGTTATTTTGTTTCCATTTCCCGTTGTTGTGTTTGTTTCAGCAAGTGGATATGTTTGTTTTGTTTGATTCAGATTGTATAAACTTCATACGATTTATGATTTGTTGTTAAGATCTGTTGAGTAAATGCTTAGTGTTGGTCATGAATGGGCCAGCCCTATAACATGAATGTGAATAACTTGTATCCATAAGATCTGTTGAATAGTTATATTTTTTGTTGTTTGTGTCTACTGATGGGGCCAGCCCAAAATGTAATTTTTGTTGGTAATGGGGCTGGCCCTGTGGTGTGAAAAATGGTCTTTTTTTCCATTATGGGTGCAACCCTTAAGTATGGCCAGCCCGTTAATGCTTCTTTGTTCCTCAAGGGGCTAGCCCCATTAACCAAACGTTTTAATAAAAAAACATAACAGGTCGATTAAAAACTGAATGAATATAAAACTCGTAATGGGTCTGTACCCATGAAGTAAAAAAAAACCGACTAAGGTCCGTACCCATCAAGGGTTAATTACAAAAACGCTAGTGTGTTGATAGGACGAGTGTAATTTCGAAATAAATGTTCGTGGGTCTGTACCCTCGAATGTTAAAATAAACACTTTTCAAATCAAGGATATAGAAATCCAAACTCACAACCAGACAAACCAAACTAGACCTTAAAATAGATGTTTTTATAGTTTGGTTTTAACATATAAAATTGCCAAAATGTTGGCATAAAAAAATATTTCCTCTATAAAATAAGGTATGTTCGAATAAAAATTTTGTTTCTAAAAAAATGATGATTCGTATTGTTCATCTCCCTAGGAAGGCCCCACACATAAGAGACAGCTAATGGACACGTGTAAGAGCATCCCTCTCTAATCCGTCATTGCTCTACATCAATTGAACCGAACCCCCACCCCCTCCCACAAGTCCAAACGAACCCCACCACCAAAACACTTACGCAAATCGACGGCAGACCTAACTTGTAGCCAGTAGGGACCACCTTGAAGATAGAATGGGGCCCACAATATGAGGTGCTCGCTCAGTAAAGTCTCTCTTTTTGGGCCCACAAACCCACTTACTTTTTCTTATAGATCGACCCCACAGCCACAAGTGATGGACCACACCTCACCTCGTTTTGGACCCACCTTGCACGTGCAATAGCGTTGATTCACGTGCAACAGCTTTTTATTTAAATTGTTTCTTATTTTATACGCACGAGGTCATGACCATTACCAAAAAAAAATGCTTGATATGGTCCCACACCTTAACAAGTTAAAATAAATTAATCGAAACAGGAAAAACCAAAGGCAACAACAATTATTAATTAGCTTGAGTGTGTCAAAAAAAGTTTACAGTCCAACTTATGTTATTATTAACTGGAGTATGGAGTATGGACAAGCCATATCACACTGGATTTTCATGAAACTGGTAAAAAAATATGCTAATTCTGCAGTATAGTTAATAAAAGAGTCTTATGTTTAATAAAAGAGTCTATTGACAAAAAAAAAAAAAAAAAGAGTCTTATGTTTAATTGCTATTTAGATCATACTCCTTATTGGTCACATCACTTTTTGTGTATACAACTACATACTTGCCCAAAATTAGAGGGAAAAAACTACTTTTAGTATGTGGTGTAAAAAACACCGTTATGATCGGTATTTTAAACAAGACCGTCTAATCGTCTAAGCATCCCGTTTAGGTTTAGGGGTTCCAAAGTGCGATCAGTCTAAAATTCCTTTCGAAGGTGGCTCGAAAGTTTGTTTACGCATAATCAAATTAATTAGCTATCAAATTAGATTAATGGGTCATCCAACCCGAATACTATCTAGCATGCTAGCCTATAAATAATTAATTCAATTTAATCCAATCCAACATATAAGCAAAATATATATAAAAAAAAAATCAAATTTCAAGTTTAGATTTCTTGAATTGGCTATTTTTTAGGTTAATAATAATAAATTATTACTATAAATATGTTATTTAGGTTAGATTGATCTACTTTAAGTATATTAGGATAAAAATATTATTTAAAAATTAATGTATTAATAATATACATTTAATATTAAAAAAATATAAAAACCGTCTAGGTAAAGAAGCCGTCTAAATTCCGATTAATGGACTGCATGGCCACTAGGCGCTCAAAGGTGGTCCACCTCCCTAATAGCGTCTAGTGCCTTTTTAGAACTATGGTAATATTTTTTAAGTGATATCTTAATTGTCTAATTAATTAAGTTAACTTTTAGATATTTTTGGTTGATAATTTAAAATTTATTTCATAGTACTACTCCCCCCCGTTTCAAAATGTTTGTCCACTTTGCTTTTTATACGAATTAAAAAAAATAATGATTACAATTCCTATTACAAAATTATCTTCCATAAAGTGTCTAAATATCTTAAATGTGTATTGGAAATATAAGTTTTAAAATAGGATAGTAATGGAAAAAATTGGGAAAAAGTGTTTTGAAATACTAAGTGGACAAACATTTTGAAACACCAATTTTAATAAGTGGACAAACATTTTAAAATGGAGGAAGTATTATATAACCAATATATTGTAATAAAAACTAATTTCTTACTAAAAATATATTCATTTAATTAAATAATACAAATTTAATTAATAATACATATAAATCTTAGTAAATGTATAAGTTTAATAATCAAGAATTCGGAACTTCCCAATTATATCTCCTTCTAACCAATTCATCATAAATTAAGTTGGAATTCCCAGGGTCCTCCTAAGTTTAAATTCTTTTTCTGGCGTGTGATGATGAATGCTCTCTCCACAGAACAGAATAGGTTTTCCCGTTCTTGTTCTTCTACTGATCTCTGTCACATTTGCCTCAAAGAAGAAGAATCTATTGAACACTTTTTCTTGAAATGTGAATGGACTAGACAATTCTGGTTATTATCTCCCCTCCATTGTCACATTTTCCCCAGGAATAATCTTAGATTTGGATCCTGGGTTGGCTCGATTATTGATCACGGGAAAAATACGAAGGAAAGATCCCATCTTTTCTTGACTATTATCCTTTGCTTATGGGTCATATGGTTAATCAGGAATAAGGTTATATTCCATAATATTCCTATTGATTTGGACTCTTGCATCAAATTAATTGATCTATTCTACAGTCAAGTGTTCTTCGTAGGTGATACTAGCTCATTAGAACCCCATGTTGAACCTATAAACCCTTACCATCCTACGTCTAGTTTACCCTCTATCCTTAGTTGGTCACCTCCTCCACAGCATATTCTGAAGATGAATGTCGATGCTTCTTTTAAGATAGGAAAAGTCTCCGCTGCTGCAGTGATCCGTGACTGGAAGGGTGAAATTGTTAATGGCTTTGCCATGAACATTATTGCTTCTTCTAGTTTTGAAGCAGAAGCTAAAGCATTGAGATCTGGTGTTCAATTTGCCGTAGCCCATGCTCCCCTTTGCGACAGAATCGAAACTGACGCCGAAGCCGTTCTAAAAGCTGTGTATTCATCGAGCCCGAACTGTCATTGGAAGGACAGGGCTATCCTCGGTAATATAAAAAACATGGTTAGAGACCACAATCATATTCGTATTAGTGGTGTTAGAAGAACGGCGAACAGAGTTGCTGATTGGCTTGCGAAGACTTTTTCTAATTCTTTATTATCTCCTACATGACTTTGTAATATTCTTTATAAACTTTACTCTTTGGCATATAATGATTGTAATACTTTTGATACTTCAGGAGTTGGTTAATTCCTGTTGCATATAGTTGAATATATTTGCTTCCAAGAAAACCAATTCATCATGTCAATTGGGTTTTGCCAAGAAATCCTATTTACCTGGTTAATTAGTAGAACGAGTCGATTAAAGAATATTAACTATTAGATTAGAAATATATTTTGACCGATTAAACAATAAGAATAAAATTCAACTTTACAATGCTATCTTTTATTATTTTTATTTATTTTGATTTATTTCCAATTTTGACCACAAATTAGTATTACCATCATTTCTTTTTTCTTTTTGTTGTATTCATTAGTTAAGTTTGAACGGAGTATTAATCAAGATTGATGCCAAGTATCGGTCTTCTTTTATTACCGTTCAAGAATATAGATCGTAATTATGACACATATCTCACCCGTATTACAGTTCATTCGAGTTTGGTTTTTAGTCGATTCATTAAAAAAAAAAAACTGGATTCTCAATCTTTTAGAAAAATATTTACAATCCTACGCGCATCACAATTAAATGGCAAAAAGGATTCTTAATTAACACTAGCAAGATTATAACAAAAAATACTTAAAATTTAATTCAAAGGAGAATGCACTATTCTGACTAAAACCCTACTCTTTTTCTTTTGATGTAGAGGATCTTAAAATTGCGCTGGTTCGACCTCGACCTCCACTTCCACAGCCACTAAACCCTAATTTGAAGATGGTGATGGATTGATCTCATTTGAACTAGTACCATTACTAGATCCCACCATAAATTGAAGCTCTCTTTTCTCATAAATCTCCAAAGAAAAATCCCTAAGCATTTGATTATTAGTTGTACTTGCTGCTGCAGTAGATGTACCTGATGCTGCTATTGTTGTACTTGAACACGAATCGCCAGAATTTGGAACCTTCCCGAACAAATTGACCCCACTAAGAGACCCATAACTGGGGCTAGCTGATACATTGTAGACTGGTGTAGCTGTTGGTATGGCCCATAACTGAGGCTGATTTGAAGACCCATGACCCGACCCATTAACAGTTGGTGGAATCATGAAAAACGTACCGTTACTAGGTGCAGCCATCATAGTGGCACCAGTTGTACCCATGGTCCAGACGGGTACTAGTCCTTGTGGTGCGATGGGTGCTACAGGGGCAAAACTGGAATTTTCAGTGACGTCATAAAAATCACTATTTGAAGCCCTTTTTCGTTTTTTCTTAGTTGATTCACCGTCTGAGGTTGATGCTGAGGTGATAGCTGTCGTTGATGAAGTGGTTGGGATTTTTAACGTGCCGTTAACGGAAACAGCGATAGCAGGTACAGTTCCTGTTCCTGTAGCTTCAATTATAGCCGGTTCAGCTCGTTCTAGAAGCCAACGAATCGTTTCTCCGTCTGACTTGTGTCCTAGCTCTCTCGTTAACTGGAATATTCTGGCTGCGCAAGCCGCCGGCATGCGTATTCTTCGACCACGTCCTTCAACCTTCGTGTGCCGGTCTTTCGACGGCCTTTTCGTCGGAATTTTAGCTAACGTCATATTACCCACTGGTATTGCACCCTCTATATCATTATCCGTTGGCTCTTCTTTCAAAAAAGGCACAATAGCTCCCGACGCCGCCGTGTCTGAAGTGGGTCCCACAGATACAATGGAATACTCACGTGGGTCACCGAGCAACGGGTCATCTAACGGTGACGGACTTTCTATACCATTACCATCAATAGAAGAAGCCATAAATAATTTAAAATTTTAGAGAAATTTGAGAGAAAATATAAGAAAAAAGATTTTAATTGAAAGAGAAGAGAACGAAACCCTAAAAAGGAGCCCACACTTATCCTTATGGGAGGTATTGAGAAAGGAAGGGGCCCCTGAAGGCATCTATATATAACGTGCGTTTAATGCATAGAGGAGTTCTCAACGGTTGGATTGTGTTGAACAATATGTGGATGGTTGTGATCTTGCCACGTAGTACAACTTCTATATTAGGTCAATAGTGAGGTTTGCCGTACTGGATTATGTTAATCTTTTTTTCGGGTAAAGATTTTGTTAATTTCATTTAGAGGGATTATCACTTGTTTAAGTTCTATGGAAAAAATAAAATAAAATGATATAAAATCAGTGATGTAACTCGATAACTTACCAACGCGGTGCGGTATTGTTTGTTTTATATATGCCAGTTGTCATCTGATTTAAGTTTGTTTTTTTTAGTCGAAAATGTTTAAGTTTGTTGATTGTAAAACAAAAGTAAAAAAAAGATTTACAAATTAAGAGTATAGGTAGACGTTCATGTATTGTTTGAATTTAGATTATCAAAAGAAAAAAATAATGATAATATAAAAATATTAAAATAATAGAAATGAAAGTAATAACAGTATTTGGATTATAAAATTTTTTAATAAAGAAAAAGAAATTAATTGATTAATTAATATTTGTTTGGATTCATATTATTAAAGGAAAGAAAAAAACTATTTTACACAAAAATACCTTTTATACCTTTTTTGTGTTATTTAAAAATATTTTATATTAAAATTATAAGGTTAGTTGTGACATTTAAAAAAAAAAATCATTTCCTTTTCTTTGAAATGACTCCAAAATGGGAGGATTAAATAATTGACGTTTTAATGCATTGTTTGGATTCAGATTATCATAAGAAAAGAAATGATGGGAATATAAAAATATTGAAGGAATGGAAAGCAAAGCGATAACCGTGTTTGAATTATAAAAATATTAATAAAGGAAAAGAAAGTAATTGACTAAAGAACCACTTGTTTGGTTTCACATTATTAAAGGAAAGAAAATGATTATTTTACATAAAAATACCTTTATACCTTTTTGTGTTATGTAAATTATTATATATTAAAATTATAAGGTTAGTTGTGATATTTAAAAAAATAATCATTTCATTTTTTTTTGAAATGACTCCAAAATGGGAGGATTAAATAATTGACGTTTTGATGCATTGTTTGGATTCAGATTATCATAAGAAAAGAAATGATGGGAATATAAAAATATTAAAGGAATGGAAAGCAAAGTGATAACCGTGTTTGAATTATAAAATTATTAATAAAGAAAAAGAAAGTAATTGACTAAAGAATCACTTGTTTGGATTCACATTATTAAAGGAAAGGAAATGATTATTTTACATAAAAATACCTTTATATCTTTTTTGTGTTATGTAAATTATTATATATTAAAATTATAAGGTTAGTTGTGACATTTAAAAAAATAATCATTTCCTTTCTTTTGAAATGACTCCAAAATGGGAGGATTAAATAATTGAAGTTTTAAAGGAAAAGAAATGATTCTGTAATCCATTGGATTACTTTCCTTTAATTAAAAATCGAATTCAAACAAAGGAAAAGAAAATTTATTCATATCATTTCCTTTCCTTTAAAAAAATTAATCCAAACAATATATAAAGGAAAAGAAAGGATTATGCAATCCATTGATTTACTTTCCTTTAATTAAAAATCGAATTCAAACAAAGAAAATAAAAATTGTTCCTATCATTGCCTTTCCGTTCCTTTAGAAAAATGAATCTAAATAATACATAATATATTGAGTAAATAAGATCGATAGTTGGTCTAGTGGTTAGACTACTCCGAAGAGACCAATAGATCCTGGAATCAAATCTTATTGGAGTCAAAATGATTCCGAGTTCAAAATGATTCCGAGTCCAGAGTGGCTATATATATATATATATATATTCTTTTTACATAGGAGAGCCACTTTGGAGCCGGAGTCATTGACTCGGTTCGAACCTACACCACACCACTAGATTGGATGACCAATGCCCTGACCAGTGAGCTAATCCCAACTGGTTATAAATTTTAGGCCATTAAGTATGGTCTAAAAGTATTTTTAAGTTAAAAGTTTTAGAATATTTATTTTTATGTCAAATATATAAAAAATAATTCTTTTGTAGGTCATTTTATCAATTTTGTGAGACATTTTATAGATTTTAAGGGTAATTTAGATACTTTAAATAGAATTTCTAGTTTGGGATGTGATCAACTAAAGATATAGTTTGATTGAAATATCGAAATTTCCCTTAAGATCTATGAAAAGGAATTAGTAAAATAGACTAAGAATAGGCAATTTTAATAACTTTATCTAACAATAAGCTATCTGAAACGTTCGACCTAAAACGGAATATGCTCTAATATATTCATTGATTCGTTCTTTTAAAAAATAAACATGTTTAATTGTTTAAATATATGAGCTTAATGTATATGTGATAATGATAAACTACCTCTAACCCAATTTTACGAGGATTGAGTCCTCAAATGTGGCGAGGCTATGCCGATCAATGAAAGCAATTAACTATATGAAACTCGAACAACGTCTCAAAGATACGAGGAAAATAGAAAAGGTTTGATCGTTTCCATCTAATTTATTATCATATAACACCTATATTAAAGGAGTTTGTAGAGGCTGTAAAGGATCAAAACCGAAGATATGTATGGTAGACCAAGGGTAAGGAGGGCCTGCCGAAGAGGAGAGTGTATCAAACTCCTCTCTGGACGTCCCAAGCCATATAGGGAGTTGCCCGAGAGTAATTGCTCGTTCTTCACAAGGGCCCTGCTTGGTAGCTCAGATTCCGATGTGGCTTATAGTCATGGTTCTAAAAAGAATTAGGTGCTACTAGGACGGTCGACCACCTTCGAGCGCCTAGATGGCTAAATGACCCATTAATCGGAATTTAGGCGGTTTTAATATTATTTTATATTAAATATATATTACTAAGATATTAATTTTTGAATAATATTTATATCCTAATATATTTATTTTGGCTCTCATAAAAAATTTTAGAACAAAAAAGGAAAAGAAAAACGAAATATAAAGTTTCACCAGCAAAAAAAGAAAGAAAGTAGACCAATTTAACATAAATGATATATATTTAACTATAAAATAATAATAATTCATTATTATTATTAACCTAAAAATGACCAATTCAAGAAATCTAGACTTGAAATTTGAAAAATCCTAACTTCTTTTTTTCTTGCGCGTTCAAACTCTGTTTATGTAGTTTTTTCTTTATATTTTGCTTATGTGTTGGGTTGAATTAGATTAAATTAGTTATTTATAGGCTAGAATGCTAGGTAATATTCGGCTTGGGCGACCCGTTAATCTGATTGGGTGGTTTATTATTAAGATTATGCATAGGACGAACCTCGAGAGAAATTCTAGGCGGATCGCACTTTCGAACGCCTAGGCGGAGCGCTTAGACGGCCTTGATTTAGAACACTTCTTATATGTCACACTCGTCCCTACCTAATACTACGCAACATGACATCTCTCTGTGCGCATCTTTGAATTATATAAATATCCCACTTCACAACATAATTTGTTATCTTCCAAGTAATATATAAATTTCTCTATCTCTTTAATGGATTTAATTATAATACAATCGACATAAATCACCTATACTCCTCGGGTTAAGTAATACCCGATAGAAAAAATGCTAATGTTGAGTATCAGAGTATCATCGGGAGTGCACCTCCCTTTGACCCTGACATAATGTCTGGGAATAACAGCTAGAGATTTGGGAAGCAAAGATAAAGATCCTCTGCGGGGATCGAGACCAAGGTACACTATTATCATCATGATTCACCGTGTAAATATGTAGTTAAACTCATTTGCCTCTTATACTGACACGTTTCTGGTTATCTGATCCTATATTTGTGATATCGACCAAGTTCTCGGTTCAGGTGTGTTTGTGTTGTGTTACGTTAAAGTAACTTATTGTGTACTATAATCTAGCCACGTCTCTCGAATGAGTTTTGATCTCATTGAGATTTCAGATCGTGTTGACGCGATTGACAAAGAGTGTGTCGCAACATATGGATGACGAAATGATGAATAATGGTTCTATTTTGAGGAAAGAACCTACTACTGAGGTCAGAAATCCTGGTCTTAAGTAGAATGGTGTAGCGGAACCTGTGCATGTTAAAAATGGGTAATGCTAGAATAAGGGAGAAAAATCTATATGAGCTCCTAATGATAATGGAAAAGGAAATGAAGGATGACGAAAAAAATGATGGATTATACAAATATTTCCACTTCCACAAGGATAACGGACACGATACAAATCGTGCAAGCGATTAAAGTGCGAAACTGGAAGGTTGAGATATTTAGGTAAGATGCCTTACCTAGTCGAGAGTAATCGAATAACTAAAAAAACTGAGGATAGAGTCAGACCCAACCATCCAGAAAGAACACTAGATAGGATAAATCATTTTCGTAGAGATGTTGAGACTATAAGACAAGGGGTAAACCCTCTCCCTAACAAAATTGGACAGGGGTATGAGTTCGCGGTTTTGTTCGGGTATGATTTAAATGTCATCACGGGAATGTGATGTCTCGTATTTTTTGATAAAATAATCTTATCACGAGACCTTTTTGGGGGTTTAGTGGACCTAAGTGAGGGATATTTCCTTACTATTTTACATATCTTTCATTCTTATCTCATTTTGGATATATTGCTTTTCTAGAGCTTTTGTGCATTAATCGTGTGTTAAGTATGTAGATTTTAGGTACATGATTGACATGAGACACCAATATGATTAGTAGAAGTCAATAAGTCAAGTCCAAACCCAATCCAGGGAGTAGAAAGAGCAAAAAGTCAATAAGATTCATTCGCATGGACTTAGTATGTTAGAATTATGGTTAGAAGAGAAAGCGTAGTAGAGAACAGTTGCTTGAATAAAAGACAGTAAATAATGATGAATGATTTGGAGAATAATTAAACTAATAACTAATGCAATAAATAAATACGAGAGAATGAGATAAGAGATATAGCTTAGGTTTGCGAGTATGCACTTATCCTTCTAATTCTTCTTCTATTTATAAGGGCGATTAAAGCTCTTAGAGTAAGTAGTCAGGATTCTATATTCCTCCTAACCCCTGCCGGGTGGACTTAGGTGGCAACCCTACAATTCCCAGGGGACTTGGGTAAGGGGAACCTACGCAATCATCGGTGGTTAATCTCAAACCCTAGTTACCATCTAGTTAGGCAAGCCCACCAGGATCACTACCACACACTAGACGCTTATGTGGTCTTTCAACAATTAGACACCCCTTCCAGGTGACCATCCAACTGCTATGGTATTACGATATTCGTGCACTAGCGATAACTACAATCAATGCATCAAAGCTCATTAAACAAATATAAAGGTTAAGGAGCTCAATCAATTAAAAAATGGTTTTCCAAAACAAAATTAGATAGAAGAAAATAGAATTCAAAGATTATACATGTGCAAAACCCAAGTTATGGGGAATTTAGTTCATACTAATAAGAAATAAACTAAAATAAAGATACATATTGTCAACTTGCTTTACTGAAGTTGCTACTTGATTGTATGACCAATAATTAAGAAATGACATGTTTATAATGATAAGAGGGTGTATTTATAGGTGTTTTTTAACCCTAGGTCAAAGTCTTGGAGCGGAAGGCAAGTAATTGGAATCCAAATCCAATTCAAATTCGGTTCCTCAAATATAGAACAATATAAACACCACTTCAATGACTCGGACATATCCCCTTCTTTACTTGGAAAAATTTATTGTATAACCTATCAAAACGACTGTAATTCAAAGATCCATCTACCAGTAAAATATATCATCCAACTTCGTAATATATTTTTTGTATTTTTCAAAACACTCAATGACTTTTAAGCATGGCATATTTACTTCGCAGCTTTTCCTTTCCTATTTCAACTTTGTTTCCTTTGATCTCTAGATTTCACCTTGGATATTATTTCCTTAACCCATTGGCATTGATTTGGCCTCTAAATATTTCATTTTACTTAAGAGCTTCAGAATAACACACAAATTATACCAAAAACGCTACAAAAGTAATAAATCTCCAAATGAAGATATAATTAAGAAATTATCTAATAATGGGGAAAATCCCGTAACAATTAACATAGTACACATAAAATGATGTCTAAAACCTAGATTAATATATCACAAATATGGAGACATCGAGACCCCCAACTCAAAGCTGTATCGTCCAGATACAATAAAGAATAAGAACACAGGGAAGTCACTAAAAATACACCTAAGTCAATTAAGCACAAACAAAAAGAAAATAGAAGAATATCAATAATAATCTCGAAGTAACTACTTAGCAAGTTTCACGTAATAATATTTACAAACTAAATTACATATACACTAATCATATAAACGATCAATAAGGTTCAAATTGAAGACCAGATTAGCTTTTCAATGCACGAAGGAGAAGGAGAGAATCTTCACTTAGTTTATCATGGAGGCTATAGATTGTTCATCGAGCCTAACTAGTATCCAACGATCCATTTATATACTCTCTATTGGTTAAGTTATTTCTAGATCACATATAAAAGAATCACAACGTCTTCAGGTTGTATTGTTAGGCTTAGGGACGGTATGATCATATATTTAGGGTATGTTTGGATTGAGGGATTAGAAGGGGAGGGAAGAGATTATAAAGGATAGTAGTTATCCTTCCTTTGTTTGTGTTATAAATTTTTGAAGGGATAAGTTATTAAAGGATTAAAATTATACCTTCTATTCCTTTATATCTTATCCTTCCAATTTGGAGTCATTAGAAGGAAGGGATAAATTTTAATAGTAAAATATCTTTATTACCCTTGTGTTCTATTTAAAATATATTTTATTAGGGGTATAAAAGTAATTTAGTTATAAAATAATCCTTTCCTTTCTTTACTTATACAATCCAAACACAAAATTCAAATAATCCTTTACTAATATTTTCCTTTCTTTTTCTACTCAATCCAAACAAAATTAATACGCTCCTCTTCTTTCCTTTAATATACTATCCTTTCCTATCCTTTAATAATTAATCCCCTCTATATCCAAACAAACCCTTAGATAATTTATAGTGAGATTTTCTCTCTCTACTCACTAGCCATCAATAAATCTCCCTTAGAGCTTGAGTTACTCTCATATAATGTTCTCACTCAACCAATGGTTGATACACTAATTAGCATCCAGAAAACCCAATATAAAGCTTAAAAATGAACACATAAGGATTTCTACTTTACCGATCCAAATCATATCAATTTTTTCTTTTGTAATATAGCTATTACTCTTTTTTTATGTGAGATGTCATGCTACTTCTCTTCCAACATATTTCTTTTCTTTTCAATTCTTTTTCATTTACTTTTACCCCGGAAAAGGGTTACAATGTAAAACAGTTTATCATGAATAATAAGAGCACAATTACATAAGCTCAAGAATACCCAACCTAATAATAATTCCCATAATGATGAAACCCACCACCTTAAACTCAATCTCTAAAACGAATTTCTATGCATCGCGATTCGAGTGCGGGTCATATGGAAAAGTCCTGAAATCCAAAGGGTATGGCTTATAACATGGCTAATAAAAAGGCTTTAGAAAGGCTAGAAGGGACTGAGAAGGATATATATATATATATATATATATATAATGGACATAAAGCTAAAAGGAAACAAGGGGCTTATCAAAGAACCGCCTTAATCACTTTCTAAACTATGCAATTTCCTTTCTCACCTCTAGCACATTCATTAAATGGGTTTATCAACTAGCTCAGATCTCTCGGCCTACATACCCCTCAAGGTGTCTTAAGATCAAACATACTTCTACCCACATTACTCACTAATCTTTTCTTTATTATTAATGTGTGTCTTCATGTAAATACTCTAAGTATACAATATAATCAGCTCATAAACATATTACATACTATCATGAACTCATTAAATTTATGCTTTCAAGCTATTAAACACACTCTACATCTAATACCATGTATCAAAAAATTTAATTTCTTCCTAAAAGCAGTATATCACAAAAAATGGAGATGAGGGACAACAAATCCCCACACCCCCAACACAAAAATGAGTCGTGACCTCACGACTCGAAAAAGACTCTATAAAGAAATTTAAAACTAGCAAATAATTCACATAAATAAATGGTAAGGAAAAAAGGGAACATACTCTCGAGGCTATTGTCTCGCATTATCAACATCCAAGATAGGATTTGGTGGATCTTTCACTATGTCGCGCTTTAATTGCTCCAGGAATGTCATGATGTGCACTTGATTTGTGCCACATCATCGACCGAGAAGGTTTGAGCTTCTTCAACTTTATTTAATCGCTCATCTACCCTTTATTGCCATGCAAGATCCTCTTCTTTTGATTCTCTCTCATGAGAGAGTTCTTCTTGTGGAGGCTTCTTAATTCCCGCTCTTCTCAAAATCGTCTTGATCCACACATTGTTGATATTATTACTCACTTTATACATCAATTTATCTTCTTGGCCCCTAATCACATTCACATTTCGTACTAGGCACATGATCATATTTGGATATTTCACATTATATAACGAAAGCAGAGAGATCAAAAATTGCATCACCTCCTCAAAGATCAACTGTGCCACATCTACTTCTTCCCCTCTTAAAACACAATTCAAAAAGATGGCGTTTCTCTTATTTACATTCGAGGTTCGCGTGTTTCCAAAGGCATTTGGTGTGAGAAAATTGTGCCAAATTCTCGTATCAGGTTGAAGTTACTTGTAAAGCCAAGGTGCCTTCAACTCTCCTTTGTGTCCTCTCACTTTTTCTTTATCCAACACATGCTCAAAAGTTGATTCAAATCATAAGTCTTGATATTTTACACCGCTTCTCGATACTTGCATGGTCCAACCAATTTCTTGAACTCAAAGTGGTTTTGAATCTCTTGAACTGTAAAAGGGACTAATTTTCCTCTAACTGGACTACGACCTTTATCATCTCGGCTAAACAGACCTAAATAGAACTCGAAAACTAATTCTATACATAAGCTTGAACGTGTCATCATGAAGGTGGTCCAACCCAATCTCTCTCCCATCTCTAGAAATCTCTTGTAATCACCTTTTGCCAATTTATTTTTTAAATATTCTCTCATGAGCAAAAGGTAAGTCGAGTAAATGTGTTTTTGTAGAAGCCAAAAAGGCCTTTGAAGCTTCATTCATCTTGGGTATATGAATTTTGAGAGGTTGTGGTGTCCTTTCCTTGAAAGTCGTAACTGATTTGCTCTTTAATTTCACCACTGCGTGCTTTTCTCTATCATCTTGCCCTATTTTACCCTTTTTCTTTGTACTCGAATTTACACCTTTCTCAGTCGTTTTCTTCTTAATAGTACCCAATACCTTGTTTTGATTCTTCTTCATCTCCCTAACAATATATAATGTTTATGTTCTTTTCGTCATCTCAATTGACCTCCAACTCAAAGATTTGAACACTCTTGAAATTATTACCCCTTGAATTTGGGTTGAAAAAGTGTTATTTGGGTTAGGAGAGGCGTATGGATTATGATTCTCTATATTAGTAGGATGAACTCTTGCTTGGTTAGTATGGGTTTAAGGAATTGTTGGAAAAAGAATTGGGAATTTTGGATTTTGATTCTTGGATTCTAAGTGTTTTGATTTGATTTGGGTGGTTGAATCTTCTTTATTGGATGTGGGAATAATTTGGATGTGAAATTATGGTGATTGGGGAGTGTTTTGATATGAGGTGAATGTTTGTAGAAGCTTTAATGGAGTTTGGGAGGCTTGGGAAGAAAGAGATATAAGGATTAGGTCTTTATAAAGCAATATGTAACTCAAGCCTCTTTCCCCCTTGTTTTGGCGGCGTCATGCGATGAACTGCTGGGTTGGTGTGGTGTACCACACGGATCTTTTTTTCCCAAGCGTATCACAGTCACCATTTTTCTTTGGTGCGGTGCACCGCGACAAGGGTGTGGTGTACCGCGTGACTCTTCTTTTCGACACCGTGTCACGGTACAGGCGTGAGTGATGATATGGTTTCCATTGGAAGCCTCACATGTGTACGTTATTTATTGACCGTTGTTACCCTTTTGTGGGGTGGGGTGCACCGCATGGATGGTGTGATATACCGCCGGGTACTGCTGGATTTCTCTAAAAAGTCCATTTTTTCTCCTGAACTTGATTCTCAAGATTACCTACACATCAAAAACACCAATACCTTCCTCATTAATGCAATACTTATCTAAAAATAACTAATCTAAACATAAACTAAAAACATAAAAACATAAAAAAATTGGGTTGTCTCCCGGACAACACTTTTGTTTAACGTCTTCCAAAGTTAGACGTGTTACCTCTACTAACTCTTGCATATATAACCTCCCTAACAATAGGAAAGGCTATGATCGTATACTAATCTCCATTTTAGACCCCTCCTAGGTCTGATTTCAATCACTTTTTCCGAAACAACCCGTGTGATGATAATGGTCCCATCCACGAGTCCTTGAAACTTCGTGGCCTGTTCTTTGGTTTACGGGCTTTCCATACAACTTCGGCCTATCCCAAACTCACTTATTGGTCTGGTATCCATAATATTTGTGTGGGTTTCTTATGGGACTCTGTTGCTGGTTGCAATGTGGATGACAAGAACTGTGGGAGTTAACTTCCTTGGTTTATTACCCAAGACGTAGAATGTCTCAGATACGTTGCTGGCACGGCGGGTAACTGTTCCCTCCTAGAAGTTTATCATTGGTGTCTCCATATTTGTGATAAATTAATATAGGTTGGAGATATCAATTTAGGTGTATTTGATTAATTAATTATATATTTTTATTCATATTTTAATAATTTCTTATTTCTTGTCTTGATTTGATGATTTATTATTTTTAGAGCATATTTGGTTTAATTTGTGTGTTAATGTGAACCTTTAAAGATATATGAAATATATTTAGATTCCAAATCAATTCTAAAGTGATAAGTAAAGAAGATATGGGAGGAATCAAGAGATAAAAGGAAGTGGAGATAAAATAGGAAAGAAAAAGTTGACAAGTAAATCTGTAATTCTGCAGCTACTTCTATTAAAGTGAAGATAACTTAAAATAGGTTGGGAATTTAGAAGATCATTCAAAAGAGTAAACTTATATCTTTTCGCTGTGGTCATTTCGATATAAAGTAGGTGAAAATTGGACTAATAACGAAGGAGATATGATCAAAACAGTGAGCAATGTTTATCCTCTCTAATATTTTAGGAAACGAATTTGAGTTGCACTTGGAATAAAATTACTTACCTTTTACTCACAAAACCATTCCCTGTAGTGAATGGAATTGCATTTTTCAATCTATTTGCAAATGGATACGTACACAAATGGTAGGGTTACATAGGATTAAATATTGTTTTATCTGGCTAAAAATATTAATTGTAGTGAATAAAACTGCATTTCCTGAAGAAAATGTTATGTCTTCTAATATGTATCCGTATCAACGTGGGGGGTGATCATTGTCCACCTGAGGTTGAAATCATGATAGTGTTGCAAAGTTTGCTTTGCAGGTAAGGTTTTATAAAGTATATATAATTTTTATGTCTATATATGATTGTTTTTACTAGTATTGTTGGTGAATCAAAGTGATAAGAAAAGGACAAGGAGGTGATGACAACAATATTTATCGTGAAAAAAATAGAAGTTAAGCAAACCGAAAAAGAAAGAGGTTAATTATGTCATGAGGATAAAAAGGAAAAATGGGATACCTTCGCATCCTTCTAAAATTCAAAGTTACTTAATTGTTCTCCTGTGATATATATTATTGTAGGTAGAAGTATTTTATAAAAAGATATGTAAGACCTATTACACATTTCATGTCATGAAAATACTCCTGAAGAAGTAATATCGTAAGGAGAGTTTTACCCAATATTGTGGTTTAATATTACATTTTCTTGTAAACTATAACGTTTCATTCCTCGAACTGAATGGAGCTACATTCCTTGAAATGAACGTAACCATTTTCATTATTTAAACAAAAAGACGTGGATATGACAAAAAAGTGGGTTCATGTTGTATTCCCTAATTAGATATTATTCCCTGGCGGGAATAGAATCACATTCTCTGAAACAAATACACTATTTTTAGCCTATATAAAAATTGACCTTGGTAATTGAAATAATTGAGTGAATTAAATATTTTTTATTAACTAAAACCCATTCCTTGAAGTGAATGGAAGTGCGTTTCTGGAAGAAAGTGCAATGTCTTCTAATGTGTATGGAATTGACATCTTGGTTACCCGAACTCCAGACGAGGTTAAGGTCATGGAAGAATTAACTCTTGATTCCATAGTAGTCTGAATACTGTTAAGAAAAGAAATCCTTACCACCAGAGTTGGAATAATAAGGAATATCCCGAAAGTAAAAGGTCACACAAAATAAGTCATCACGAAATGATAACCATAAATGTTATCAATATAAGGGAACTATATGTTTGTTGTTTACCTGTCGCACGCTAAACTATCTAGTCGATCTAATTAAAGTTTTGAATGACCAAAAATCATGTCACCTTTGGTACAAACTTGACATAATTAGCGCATTATTTTTTTAGTAAATCCGGAAGACATTTACTAAGTTTAAAGATATTCGCCGAAATGAATATCCTATATTAACCATAAGTTTTTGTAACAATGTATCTTTTGCTTTATTCCTGAAAGTCTCACAAGAAGTGTGTATGAGAAAATAATTTTTCCTATTTCTTTGGGGTTGTATTATATATTGATTCGAGCAGTCGAAACACATAATATGCAAAAGAAAAGATGTCACAATCCAAAATACTTTATATTATTACATGATCGTCTTGGTAATCTAGTGATAGTAATGATATGTCAAATAATAGGTAACTCAATTGGTGTCTACTTAGAAGAACCCGAAGATTCTTTTACCAAGTAACTACCCATATGTTTTGTAATACAATAAAATTTATTGATTATTCCAACCGGAGATTTGGAATTTATGATGATTTTGATTATCTTTAAATGATCAGATATCTCGAATCTCTAAAAGCTTGTATCTTAAACACACTTTACGGAGTGTCATTTAAAGAGACAATTTTCCCCTTATTAGGAGGAGAGACAAGGCAACTCGAAGTTGTGTGACGTATCCACGAACTAAAGAATATAAACTTGAAGTTAAAAGAATTTACATTTGCAAAGTATTGCAAATAATATGCGTAATGCATTCAAAAATATGTAGAATATTGTCCCATATAGACACATAACAAATATTATAGCAAATGCATTTAACCAACGCATGAAGCGTGGTAAACTTGTAATGCATCTAACCAATGCGTGAAGCTTGGTAGATCTGTAATGTGCATATAACCAACACATGAAGCGTGGTAAGCCTATCGGTTCAGAGTATATCGTGCCCCAAAGAAAAAAAAATCTCATGAGTAAATGATGAAATGGTAAATATTGTGGGATAGGCACTCCATGTGATACAACAGGAATTATTAAACCAACTAATGTTGGTACATGCATTGCTCTTAATGGAAGTAATGGTCATTAAAAAGACCAAGGTACCTGAATACGAGGAAAATTATGTAGATTACTTGTCTACTGAAAATATTCAAAACTTTGCGATATTTTATGGGATTAATATATTTTCATTCAGTATAGCGCTTGAAATATATAATAAGGATCCTAAACCACTAATTAGTGAAATATGTCGACAATGATAGAAAAGATAATAGTAAATGTTAAAATCTAAACCCTACATGTATCACAGAGGTTTCTGCATAAATCTATAATTAATTATGGGGAGACATCCTTATTCTTATGTTATTGATATAGTGTGGTGATTATTAGATGGATGTTAAAATTCTCGACGAACACAATAGGTTCTCGAAGCACCATAGGTGCCTGAAGCATGTTAGGTTCCCAAGCACGAAATGTGTTTGAAGCACAACAAGTGCCTGAAGCACGATAGGTGCCAGAAGTACTTAGAGATTTTAAATTTCAACTTCTCAAATATGTAGAAGTGATTGAAGCATAAAAGGTCTTGAAGAACATAATTTATTTTAAGAACGAGAGATATGTTTCTGAATTACAAAAGGATACTCAAAATAATTGTTGCCATCATTCATGTCATAATGAAGGAGGATGTGATATTTGTGTGTTGTACTCTTTTTCCTCCACTGAGATATTTTACACTGGGGTTTTCCTAGTAAGGTTTTAACGAGGCATTCCAAATATTAATTATCAAAAAAAGTATATACTTTTTGTCTTGATCAAGAAAGATGTTACTAGCACACTATACCCTCAAGTGAAAATACATAAGATTTACTAATTAAAGTTTCATTAACGAAGACATCAAAGTACAAGTCCGCAAGTATCTAATGTATTTAGAAATATGTAATGTCATAATGAGGGGGAGAATATACTGAAATTTTGCATTTTTCCCTTCACCACGGTTTTTCCCATCAAGTTTTTCCATGTAAGTTTTAACAAGACATATTAAATATCTGTCATAAACTCCAATGATTGATGTACTCTTTTCCCTTCATCAAGTTTTATCCCAATGAATTTTCTTGATAAAGTTTTAATGAGCCATATCCTTCAGTGAATATCCAAGGGAGAGTGGTATGTAATATTTATTTAAGTGGATTATTCTACATACCTAAAAGAAGTGTGATTTATCTTTCAATAAGAATATACCGATGGTATTGTATGAGAATATTGTTGCTTGTACCACACATAATTAAAATAGCTACATAAAAGAAGTCAAAACAAACATATTTCACCAAAGTTTCCTACACATGAGTTACACAAGAATATGGATATTGGCACTCGACATATACAATCACGTAAGAATTTTATAGATTTTTCTTACGAAATCATTGTCAACCACAACATTGAAGAAGTAGGTCCACAATAATGAAATACGACAACTCAAAGATCTTTTTCCAACATCAGGGGAGCGTAAACAAGACTGTACTATTTTTCATTCGTTCAAGTTTTGTCCCAATATGTTTATTTGGAAAGGTTTTAACGAGACAATGTTTCAAAATGATTAGTTCCTCCTATATGTGATCTTTTCCTTTCGACCAAGTTTTTATCTCACGGGGTATTTCTTGGCAAGGTTTTTACAAAGCATATTTTCTAATGGATGTAAATCCAAGGGGGAGCATTGTGATAAATTATTCTAATGATGGTGGATGGCCAAAGGGATATGGTTTGATTCTTTCTATTCATTGCTTGTAGATATGTTAATGAAGGGTCTTTCATTACTCTATAAATATAAGGCTCATTCTAGTGTAATATGACTAGATGTTGAAATATAAGAAAATATTTTCTCTATATCTATATCTTTTCTCATCCAGTTTATAACATTAAAAACATTTTATGATAAATATGTGATACATGATTTATGATTAATTATGCACTTTGCTTAGTAGAAGTCGAAACATTCAAGTCTTGAAAATAAGTGGTTGTTAGCATATCAGTTGATGCAATCACTATCTATCGTCTTTTCATCAAAACAATTATTATTATTATTATTATTATTATTATTATTATTATTATTATTATTATTATTATTATTATTATTATTATTATTATTATTATTATTATTATTACTACTACTATTATTATTATTATGTTTCGTTCTAGCAGAAGATAATGATAACGTCATCGTGTACAACATCAAAACTGTGAGAATGTATATTATACTTGAGAAACCTTCTTTCGTATTTTGCAACAAATTTGTTTACTTTTTATTTAACTTGATCTTTAAATTCTATATATGTTACATATTTGTATTGATTCAAACAACCTTTAGAGTTAAGACCACATTTAATGTGAATCTCAGGCTAGTCATATACTCAATTCTTATACTATGTCATGTTTATATTACCTAAGAATTTGATAGTCTAATTAACAAAATAATCATAAATCATATGAACACATAATATTTAATAAGATTGGAATTTCAAATAAGTTTGTCTACAACATCCACACTCAAGTTTAATTTTAATGCCCAAATCTGTACTAAGTGCAAAGATAAAATAATCTCATCCCAAAAGTACACCTTAGTTTACATAAATATTTGGTAATTGTGATTTTGGATGTGAGAATATTAAGAATCGATAGATGACCATACATGGAGAATTGCATTAAAAGTAAAACAACAAATTGTAAAGATAATGTTTGTTATTATAAAAATATTATTGATAATATTATGAAACTCTTTGATAACATAATCTTGTAATTTGAGGATACAAAACGGCTGTATCTAAACAGATGAGCAAGAATGTAAGCAATCATCGACACATTGTGCGAGATTAGGGTGATAAATTAAGTAACACATGTTGCAACACTTGAAGAAGCATTCGCTATCCGTCTTTTGAATATTATTATTATTATTATTTGTAATTGCTATTTCAGCTGCATATTGTGACGATGATGTCATCATATACATCATCAAAACCATAAGAATCCATATCATACTTAAAGGAGCTTTCTTCTGCATCTTCGATCAATTATCTTAATTATAATAAAAGTTAATTTTGAAATGATCTGTGTAGAATAATAATATACATGGTACATATTTATAGTGGTGAAACAATATTTAGATATAAAACTACATTGAATGTGAATTCCAGGTCAATTAATATGATTATTAATTATATATTAATTATTAGATAACTATTATTATTAAATAAGGTTAGTTGTTGGTGGTTGGAAATAGATTATGAGTAATGTGTTATAAATTTCTTACCTAGCAATAACACCACATCCTCATATATGGTTCTACTCCATTCGATGATTGACTATAATAAATATATTAAAGTCAATTAACTAAAGTAACTTTGTATGTAAAGAATAAATGGTTTCTGGCATTCCACCTACTAAAGTTCAAAAAATTCAAATGTTTACCTTTGTGGGTTTTCTGTCCAT
This sequence comes from Nemophila menziesii, assembly GCA_029959085.1. Taxonomy (NCBI): domain Eukaryota; kingdom Viridiplantae; phylum Streptophyta; class Magnoliopsida; order Boraginales; family Hydrophyllaceae; genus Nemophila; species Nemophila menziesii. The sequence goes on along the minus strand of JARWIR010000007.1, from coordinate 23,081,520 downwards.
GTTAGATTGTAAGCTTTATTTGATGTGCACGTCGAGTCCCTCCTGTATTTATATTAAACTTTACAACTAGTGTAGCGCACTAATCTTATGTGAGCCTTGGGATTGTTTTTTCGATTCTTTAAATTATTTAGCAATGGATTAGTGAAAATACTCTCTTATGAAAAATATATTACCAAACCAAGGTTAATTTTAAAGCCTAGAAACAAAAAGTGAATATCGAACAAAATTTGTCAAATTACTTTGAACAAACTAAAATATCACAAAATCAACCGTTGAACTCGAATATGAAAAAAATCATAAACATGTAAACATTAATCTTTAAAACATATAAATATTCAATTAATTGAAAAATAAGTAAATAAAATATCCATAAACATTAAATATTCAACATATCTGAAAAGTCACTGTTAAAAAAATCTAAATCAGAATGTAATTATGAACATTTAAACACAAATCTAGAAAATGAATATGAACATTTAAACCCATATTCAATTTTTTCATAATATTTAAATATTCAAAATAAAAAAATACTCTCAAATATTCAAACCTAAACCTAAAGATTACATCGGAATATCAATTTTTTTTGACAAATCCAATCACGCATTGTAGATATATATTATCTCACAACCAAACCCCACCACCACTGTTGAAGAAATCTTTATCTTCTAACTCAACATAAATGATAAGTCGAGCATTATATTAGATCACATCAACAACTCTAGAAAATTAATCTTCGTCTTCGTAAGGGAGATGATTTAAAATTTCTTATAGGTTGAGATTTAAATGAGATCTAACGCTGCCTTACTATTACCAGTACTAACATGTACACACAAATAAGTTTGTTTCAAAAAATATTTTAACTGATCTTCTACTTTACCGATGCAATACGATTTAAATTTTGCTTCATATCACCTAAACTGTGACTAAGTGGTAAATTGTAATTCCCTTCTAAGGGGTTGAATCAAGGTTTCATTTTGGTGATCACAAGGATCTAACCCTATTTCACTCAATGTCCTGGCCAAGGGCTAGGTCCATGTTTTATTTCGGTGATTGCCAAATTTAACCATATTGTACTCGATCACCATTCCTAAGGATTCATACGAGGTTTTATTGTTGGGTAATACTGAAGATTGACCCGTTATTTACTCAGTAACCCCGTATAAGGGGTTGAATTGAGGTTTCCTTTTGGTGATCACAATGATCTAACCACATTTCACTTGATGTCTTGGCCAAGTGTCATGTTTGATTTTTCTTTTGGTAAGTGTTGGGATTTAACCATTTTTCACTTCATAACACCTTTTAGAGGTTTAAATCGAGGTTTAACTAGGGTATGTATATTTTTCTCTATAAATTACCCCTTTAAATTTTGTATTGATTTTCATTTCAAATTAGCTTCTCAAGTCTACCCGAAAGGGAGTTGGTAAAAATATTAAATCTAGATTAACATTATATATCCAATTTTCCCTTATATCTATAAACATCGAATTAGTTTACTTTGGGGTTAACTAGCAAGTCTCAAGTATACCTCTCGCATACTCACTCCTTTCGTATTTAGTTGATTTACATTTCCATTTTACGTAATTGCATTTTAGTTTTAACTATCAAAAAACCCTACAAACATTTTATTTATATTACTTGTCTTTTACCTCGCAACTAAAATATACTCGTAAACAAATCAATTATAACCTTGATAGTCCTTGTGGAGATGATACACCCCGAAACTTACTCTTTATTTGTAAACGACCTGTACGCTTGCGGGGAATCACCCTCTTTACTGTTGATTTTTATATCACACCTTTGGGGACGACAACCCATTTCCTGCTTTTTCCTTTTGAGATTAGTGTGACAGTTTAATGACATTGGCAAGATAAAGAAACACCTACCTAGATGATCTTGACCATAAACTTATATCTGCGCGATCCTATTTCCATGTAGCCACATGTGATTTTACCTAAAAACAAGGGAGTGTCACCAAAAGTTTCATCTCATCAACCCCTTCAATTTGGATTGTATCGTGTTTTAATATATGATATAGTATGTTGGCGGGGCTCTAACATATCTACTACTTGCGTCGTTCGCCATTCCAAGATGAACCATTATGTCCCTCTTGCCTGGTTTATACCAAACACTTGTACTTCTACCTTTTGGTTTATTTTCTTATATATAAGGACAACGAAATAACATTAAATGAGGGTTCTATGTTCATTTTAAACATTTTTTCTCTTCTCTTTGACCTTATAGTGACCTCTCCGCCCAATTTACCTGAGTAATCCCTCCTTTTTGTACATTACTTAGGATTATAGGGTATGTGGCCCATGTTTTTCCCTACCATAGAATCCTTAATGTGGATTTTGCATCTAGGATTGTCAACAAGAGAACTCTTCTAGTTCTTTTTGGATATTTGTTTGCGAAGGATTTAATGGTGAATTCTCTTACGAAATAAGTCTGTTACTCCTCAGACTTTTTTGAGGTAAATGGGGTGGAATTTTCCACTGAATATTTTCTTCCAATTCCCAGTCCATATCTAATTCCTTCATTCAAACTCTTTGAAACCTTGGAGGTTCATAAGTCACATGGTATCCAGCCAGTCAAAGGCCCAGCAAGCACTTCCCAAAAAACTGAGATTTTCTCAATGGGTTGTTGCGCGTGATCCCATGTATTTGATTAGGCTTATTGTTTTTCTTTTTGACGTAGATTTTATGAACCTGAGCCTCTTTATTTCAGTTGAAATATAAATCAAATTTATTTTACGTTGATTCTTTTTTACTATATTATGAGTGGCTAATTTGTTATTTTCACTCTAGTCTAGGTGACTAGTAGAGTTTCATCAAATATTGGTTGTATTTTTAATCGCCCACTTTGAGTCGAGAATTTCTGACAACTAATTTTTACGCTTTTTTTCTCAACCAATTATTCAAAGGCCTCGGTCATGGCTTAGTTCTTAAGGCAATTAGGGGAAGTTTTTCCATTTACTCAGCACCCTGTCAAAGGGTTGAGTCGAGGTTTGCTTTATGAGGTTACCAGGAGGATCCACCTCTTATGTTTTTCTTAATAACCCCTTTGAGGGTTGAGTTGAGGCTTTCCGAATAAGATGGTAATAAGAATCCACCTCTTTTGATTTACTCGACAACCCATTTGAGGGTTAAGTTGAGGTTTGCTTTATGAGGTAATCTGGATGAATGATGTCTCCCTATTTGTGATGATTTAATCTTAGTTGGAGACATCATTTTAGGTGTATTTAATAAATTAAATGTCGATTTTTACTTATATTATTATATTTTCTTATTTCCTGTCTTGATTTAATTATTTATTATTTTTAGAGCATATTGGGTTTAATTGTTTGCTAATTGTGAACCTTTAAAGATATATGGTAATTAATTAGATGCCAAATAAATTCTAAGAGATAAGGAAAAGAAGATAATAATTAAAGTTGGAGATAAAGGAAGGAAATATAAAAAAGGAAAAGATAAAGTTGCCAAATAAAAGAGTCCTATACCCCGGATTTAAACCCGGTCAAATGAGAGTCAACTTAAAAAATTCTCTCTCAACTCATTCATAACCTCTAAACTTATTCCATCTCTAAAAAATCAAAACAAAACCAAAAAACCTCTTTTTTTTTTTCACGTTTTAGCTTTTTAGGTCATCAGATTGAATGTTATTTCCCAAATCTGGGATCTAATATTCATCTGCTTCTCTCTCTCCACTCTTCGATAAACCCTAACCCACCTATTTCTAAACCTTTCATCTCATTTCTTACCTGTTTTCCTTTTGATTTTCTCTTTCTTAGTTGCATCTCAGATCGGTCGAATGACGAAAATGATTAACTCAAATCGTCTTAGTGGTACAAGCTCTAAATCGAAAGTAAAAACAAAATACACCGATATTACTAAGATGATGTTCTCGCCTCAAAGTGATAACAGTGTTGTCACTCCTCCGATGAGTCCTTATACCAAGGATTCAAATAGTGAGGAGGAAGACTCACGAAAATCGGTTGCTCAAAGTAAGGATTCGGTAATGGTTGCCCAGATTGATGAAAATCAAACTGAGGTAGCGCCGAAACCCAAGGAATGGTCAAAATTATTTGGTAAAAATGATAACCCAGCTCTGAATCTGGAGTATCATGTACCGATGCGTAAGGAAGGTAAACTTATTATTATTCCTGATAAAGATGTCTTAGATGAGGGCTATGCACAGTGGGAAAAATGTTTAATCGGTCAGTTCCTTGATTCTCCTCCTTTGTTCTATAATGTTGTGAACTTTGTTAAGTTTCAGTGGTCAAAGTTTGGTAAAATTGATGTTAAATCTAGTAGTAATGGCACGTTTATCTTTAAATTTGAGAATGAACAGATGTGTGCTAAAGTGTTAGAACAGATGTGGCATATTAACGAATCTCCTCTACTGTTAAGTCCATGGAAAATTGGTATGCAGTTTGAGAAATTAGATGTTGCTAAAATTCCAATATGGGCCAAACTGATTAACATACCTATGGTTATGTGGACTAAGAAAGGTTTAGGGTATATTGCTAGTGGTATTGGTGTACCATTACAGATGGATGGTATGACTCAGTCCATGACTAGATTGGGTTGTGCTAGAGTTTGTGTCTAAATTGAAACTAAGGAAGAGTTGCCTGATGAACTTTATGTTGATATTGGGTTAGATGAGTTACAAATTGTTAAAGTGGAATATGATTGGAAACCGAAAATTTGTACTAAGTGCAATAAAATTGGGCACTTAGAAAATAAGTGTAATAACATTACTAAAGTATGGATTCCTAAAGCTGGTAACAATGGAAAGAAGGATAAATGGAAAGATAAAGTTAATGATAGGGAATGGAAAGTTGTGGGGAGCAAATCTCACAACAGAAAGGATTATAATCAGTCCTCTAATGAAGTCTCTTGCTCTAATAAATTTGATAATCTTGATGAAACTGTAGTTACTGAGATTGATAGAGATGTACTGAAATTCATTAATAATGGTGGGGAAGGTGAGATTACTAGACCACCTAATATATGAGTCTTGTTTCATGGAATGTAAGAGGGTTTAATAGCCTTCTTAGACAGTTAGATGTTAAAGATTTTATAATTAGGAATAAAATTAAGCTTATTGGACTCCTGGAAACTAAGGTAAGGATTCAAAACAGCTTGAAAATAATAAGTGATCATTTTTCTCACTTGGAAATGATTCACAATTATAATAAATGTGATAGTGGGAGAATTTGGATAATGTGGGACAATAATTATGTTGAGGTAGTGAAGCTATTTGAAACAGCTCAACTGATTTTTATTAAAGTTAAAATACTACAATTAAATGTTTCTTTCTGTGTTGGTTATGTTTATGCTAGTAATGATGATGATGAGAGGAAAGTCTTATGGAATGATATGGTGAAGTTAAGTAATGATTATGATGATCAATGTGTATGTTATACTGGGGACTTTAATGAGATACTTAAAATTGAGGATAGACTTAATTGTGATTCTATCCCTAATAGCTCTATTCTCTTCTCTAATTGTATTGAAGATGCTAATCTTTTTGAGCATCAGTATGCAGGACAATACTTTACCTGGACTAACAAAAATGATAGTGGGAATTTGCGCGCAAGTAAGATTGATAGGGTGTTCATCAATGCTAAGTGGATGAATACATACCAATCTAATGCTATTCTTGTGCCTCCCTCTACATCTGATCATTGTGCAATTAAGGTGTTGATAGATCAAAAAGAGAAATCTGGGCCTTGCTCTTTTAAATTCTTTAATATATGGACTAAACATGAGGGCTTTAGAGACATTATAAAAAGAATGTGGGATATAGATGTGAATGGAAATAAGATGTTTCAATTTTGCATGAAACTGAAACTACTAAAAGGTGAGCTGAAAAAGTTTAATAATAAATACTTTAGAAGGAATTCTGAGGATATTGAGAATTTGAAAGCTCAACTTGAGATTGTACAAAAAAGAATTATGATGGGAAATAGTACTGATGCTGATATTTCTGAAGAAAAAATTCTTATCCTTCAATTAGAAGAAACTGTAATTACTCATCATGAAGTCTTGAAGCAAAAATCTAGGGCCTTGTTTATCAAAGATTATGATATTAGCTCGGCCTATTACTATAGGATGATTAAAGGTAGGGTGGCTAAAAACTTTGTATCTACTCTAACTTGTGATGATGGTTATTACTGAACAAGATGAGATTAAGAATGAATTTGTGGGATATTATAAGAATTTACTTGGTACTGAGGAAATTAACCAAGAAATGTGCTCTATAAGCACTATTGCAGCTATATTAAATAAAAGTGTCCCTGAAAATTTAATGGATGGCTTGATTGCCCCCATAACTGATAAGGAGATTAAAAGTGCCTTATTTGCTATGGGTGATGCGAAAAGCCCAGGACCTGATGGATATACTGCTTGTTTCTTTAAACAATCTTGGGATATTATTGGAGGTAGTTTATGATCTGCTATTAGGCAAACCTTTGAGTCAGGTAAAATTCTTACTCAAATCAATGCTACAAATATTGTGTTAATACCTAAAGAGAAAAATCCATCTTGTGTTAAGAAATTTAGGCCTATATCATGTACTAATACCATATACAAAACCATTTCTAGAGTTATTATGAATAGGCTTAAGAAAGTGATGAGTTATATAATCTCTCTAAATCAAGGTGCCTATGTTAGTGGGAGGAATATCACTGATAACATACTTGTCGCACAAGAAGTAGTTACTGGTTATGAAAAGAAAGCTATGAAATCTTCTTGTACCATTAATTTGGACCTGCAAAAGGCCTATGATAGTGTCAATTGGCAATTTCTAATCAATACTCTTTATGCTCTAAAGTTTCCTGATAAGTTTATTAAGTGGATTCACATGTGTATAAGTACTCCTTATTACTCTATATGCATAAATGGTGAAGCCTGTGGATATTTTAAGGGAAAAGAGGGCTAAGGCAAGGTGACCCTCTCTCACCCTACTTATTTCCTATTTGCATGGAAGTTTTTTCCATGCTACTGTATAATGTGGCTCAGAATAAAGAGTTCAAATTTCATCCTAAGTGTAATGAGATTAATCTGAATCACTTAGTATTTGCTGATGATATATTAATTTTTATGAAAAGCAACAGTGAATCTGCTGAGGTAGTTAAAGAAGCCCTTAATCTCTTTTCTAGATGTTCCGGGCTAAACATAAATTTTGCTAAAAGTGAATTATACTTTAGTGAGGGAGTAAAAGATAGAATTAAAAGTGATATCTCTCAGATACTTAATATTAAAATAGGCTTTATGCCTGTTAGATATCTGGGTATTCCTTTAAACTCAAAAAAAATGTGTGTTACTGATGGTAACAAATTAATTGAGAGGATTTGGCAAAGTATTACTCAATGGAGCTCTAAAATGTTGTCATATGCAGGAAGAGTAGAACTAATAAGAGTTGTGCTTATTAGTAAAATTATGTTTTGGTGTAGAGTGTTCCTATTGCCTAAACAGGTTATTTACAAATTAAATAAAAAACTATCAATGTTTCTTTGGGGGTATAGTGAAAATGCTCATGGTGCAAGAGTATCTTGGGCTAGAATATGCTATCCTAAAGAAGAAGGGGGGCTAAACATTCCTAACATTGAGAATTTAAACAAGGTTTGTTTACTTTACAACTTTTGAAGATTTTACTGTCTTGACCAAAATCTATGGTGTAAATGGGTTAAAGTGAACATTCTGAAAAGTAAATGTATTTGGAGTATTAGTCATAAACAATACCACTCTTGGATGTGGAAGCAGATTTTAAAGATTAGAGGCGATGCCTTTGATCTTATATATCATGAAGTGGGTAATGGTGAAAAAACTTATATAATGTGGGATAAATGGCTAGATAAAAAGAATATTCAGGAAATTTTGGATATAAAAATTGAGGAACATGATATTAACTGTAATAAAACAGTTAAAGACTGTTATGGCAGAGGCAGGTGGAGAATTCCTCCAAAAATTGCGCAAATAGTCCCTAAAATACAAAATATAATACTCAGTGATGCCAATGATAAGATTACATGGACTGAGAGTATAAAAAATAAGTTTTCCTTTAGGAAAACTCTGATTAAGATTTCAAGTCATGAATCTAAAGTTGATTGGTTTGATATTGTGTGGGCAACGACTTGTATTCCTAGATGTTCATTCGTTTCTTGGCAAGTTGCAATGAATAGGCTTCCTACTAAAGATAGGATGTTGAGTTGGGGATTAAGTATTAATCCAGTTTGCCTATTATGTAATAATGAGGATGAAAGTAATGACCACTTATTTGCTACTTGTAAGTTCTCAGGTGCTATTCTTAATCGCTTATTGGAGATATGTAGTTGCAATATTAATATCAGAAATGTGGAGGATCTAGTAGTAAATTTGAAGAAGGGTGCAAGTCCAGAAGCTTTGAAGGTTATTGGTGTTTGTATTACAACTTATATATATATCTTATATGGACTGAGAGAAACAGGAGGGAAAATGGAGAATATTGGTGGGGCCTAGGGTGTGATAAAATAAGATGTAAATAAAGTGCAAAAACACCCTAGAACTACACGGTTCTGCAAGTATACAGATCGTATGCAAGTTTTAGATAAAGATTCGTTCCGCAGAGACTACAGAGGTTAGGAGAATCTTATGCAAATACCTAGTGCAAAATTAAAGATAGAACAACTAAACGCAAATAAAAGTAAAGACAGATAAAGATGGATTGAGAAAATAATTAACTAAACTAAAACTAAGAATTAAAAGACAGAAAATAAATATGAAAGAGAAGTGATATGAGAATATAGCTTAAGTTATTAGCATGTAATCCCCACTAGTTTTGCCGTTCTAAACATGTAAGGGTGAATTATGTAGTATTTCCCTAATCGGTCCCAATATGCTATCGGTAGTTTCAAATAGGATTTACCTGTGTCAATAAGGCTTCCTAAGCAAACTTTTCCTGTAATTGGTAAATAGTCACAAAGACTAAACCATAGTGATTATCTAGCTAGGTTGGGTTGTCAGATCAAACCTAAAACTAAACATTATGTGCTAAACATGTAATTAAACACCGTTGCCAATGGTATCCTAATTACTAGATGGTAATTCTAATGGCTGCAGTCCACAAGAACACAGAATATATAAATCCAAACACATAAACAGAGAATAAAAACTATAATTCTATTTAAAACATTAAATTCCCAAATTAGATAGATGTCAATCAAAACTAGGGTTCATACATATATGCTAAAACTCAAGCTGAAGAAATTTAGTTCATGAAAGAAAAGAAAGAAATTACAAATCTAAAGGTAGAAGAAGACATTGTTGTTGACAGCTCCTTCCAGACTTCTCTCTTGTGTTCTAAGCTTCCTCTTGGTTTAAGGTTTCACCAAGGATCATTTAAGAGTGTTAAGAGGTTGACCTAATTCGTTTCTTGGAGATAACTTCAAGTAATGGACTCCTAGCCCAACTCAAATTCGTAAGGAAAACACTGCTGGACCGTTTTGAGTGTATCTTCTTCGTTATTGGTCGGATTGAGCTCCATAAGATACCAAAAGAATCGCAACAGAATTATCTAGACCCTTTAGTAGTAAATTACCAAAATCGGCCTATTTCTTAGGTAAAAACATCAATCTTTGGACGTGTGTGCAGAATCCCAGATTTAGGCAGCTTTTCCTTTTCCATCTTTTTAGCAATTGTTTCCTTATCTCCATTTTCCATGAAAATCTCCTTCCATAAGTTGTAGTCTTTTACTTGGACTCTAATTAATCTCCATAATTATCTTTAAAGCTTCACACTAAATAAACAATTAAACCCAATATGCTCTAAAAATAATAATTCTACAAATCAAGACCCAAAATAGGAAAGTGCACTAAAATAAGCTAAAATCAACCTATAAACTAATAAATAAGCCTAAAATGATGTCTCATGAGTCTATTTTACTATCACAAATGAGGAGACATCAAGACCCCCAACTCAAAGTTGTATCGTCCCGATACAATAAAAGTAAAGAACAGTAGGGTAGTCAAAATAAACAAGAAGAAATCGGAGGAGAACAAGAACAAAAATATAATGAATGATCCTCGAGCATAAAATCCAAAAAATCTCATGTAGTAATGCTCAAGAAATAATGCACAAATATGCCTAATATACATGTAATCAACATTCCATAAATTCAAGTTAAGATTAATTTCGCAATGCCAGAAAGAGAGGATGATAACTTAGTTCAGGTTAATGGCTATAGGTTGTTCATAGGTCCCAAATACAACATCCAATGGTCCACTTACCTACTACCTAATAGCTCAATTGTTTCTCCATCTAGTAGTTAAAAATCCTAAGGTCTTGGTTATAACTTGGCTTAAGGACGGGTGTGGTATATTTGGATAATGAAAAGTGAGCTTTTGGCTCTCTCCTCACTAGCCATCAACGAATCGCCCTAGAGCTTGAGTTTTCACTCGAAGATGTTCTCACTCAACCCAATTTATTGATGCTTTTGATGTGCATCCCCAATAATCCCAATTAAACCTTTGATGATATAAAATCCACTTTGCCGGTCCGAATATATTTTCTTTTCAAATCAATTTTTTCTTTTGTATAGCTATGATTCTCTTTTGATGTTGAGATATCACACTATTTTTTCTCATATATATATATATATTCTTTTTATGCCCTTGTTGGCAAAATTAGCTCGTAGCTTCTTTTTCATTCACTATTACCCCGGCAAAGGGTTACAATAATAACAATTCATCATCAATAAAATCACAAAGATAATTCCCAATTCCCAAAGTTCCCTAATGATGAAACCCACCACCCCAAACTCAAGCTCTAAAACGAGTGTCTCAGGTTTTGCGATTCGAGTGCGGGTCATATAGATAAGTCCTACAACTAAGGTATGGATTATAATGTGTTTCAAAAAGGCTTTAGAAAGGCTCAGAGGGGCTAAGACGGATAAATAACAATAATATCAAACAAAAAGGTGAGAAAGTCTAAAGGCTTCAAGTGTTTTATCATGAAAGAACTGCCTTAGTCATTTTTCTAACTACCGGATTTCGTTATGTTTTCATTATTAGTTCATAGACAAGTGGGTTTTCAACTACTTTTAAACCTCACGTTCTACACACCAAATAACTATTCCTAAGTTTCAACGTGTTTTCTTAGCATTACTCATTAACTTTTCTATCCTTTATTTCCTGTTTTCATACATGCATCTAAACAAATTTGTTTGCATCTTTCAAAAACATACTACTTACTATCATTGACCTAATAAAATCATGCTCAAATAGGTACATTCAAGATATCCTATGCCTTAATTCAACCTAAAAATTTTAAATTTTATGCAAAAACGAAAAGAAGATAAGGACAACGAATCCCCACCCCCAACTCAAAAGTGAGTCGTGTCCCCACGACTCGAAAAAGACTCAAGAATGGAATAAAATTTAAAATAAAACTAGCTAAACTACCTAATGCATACAAGCTATTGAGAAAAATTAGAATAACCTACCTGGCTGGCCATAGAGATCCATCATATCATCCTCATCTTCTGAAGCTGAGAGATCAGTGTAATCATCTACATCCTTGTACAAGGTCGAATTCTCTACCTTTGTTTCCAATTGCATGATTTCTACCCAAAGGTCTTTGTTATCTTCACGTAATCTTTCAACTTCGTTCTGTAACTTGATAGCCCAAGGAGGAAGATCATAAGCAATTTCAGAGGAAGAAGGAACCTTGGTCTTGGATTTTTATTTTGTCTAAAGGCCTCCTTGATGGTGTGGACATTCTAGCAGTTAATCTCTTCTTTGGTAGTGGTTGTTCAGGTGCCTTTTATTTGGATTCTTCAGAAACCTCATCAAGATTGATGGGTTTTTCAATGGTGGCTCCAGGCAATTTCTTATTCTTCCCAAGGATTGAACACTTTCTCTTGTATTCCATAGCTTCAGATCTGTTAGTCATGCTTGATTCACCCACAACTCATGTTATACCACGGATGGATTAAAAGTTTAAGGAAAATTTGGTGTAGCTTGATGTTGTTGCTTGGAATTGATGAAAGAGAAAGGTTATTGGATTGATCTTGGAAGAAATATTTAAAGCTTGTTGAATTTGATGGTGTTTTGATGGTGTAGTGTGATGAATTTGATGAAGGATTGTGTTTATGGAGGATGATGGAGAGGATTTGATGAATTGTTGTGTTAATTGTGAAGGTTTGCACAAGCTTTAAGGTGTATATATAGGGTTTGGGTCTGAAAAATTCGTGTATGGAAGGCTAGGGTTAATCTCATAAGGTAAGAGTTTGATTAGGAAAAGAATTCCTTCACAAACCGCCTCCTGCGGTGCACCGGACAAATCATGCGGTATACCGTAGCTTCTGCTGCTCCAAATTTTTGCCCACTAGATAATACCCGAGCTAGCACCCCGTGGCACGTGTTTTGGGTGTGCGAACCAGGGGTGCGGTGCAGGGGGTGGTCCGCGCCATGTCCGTCAAAAAACCCGTGGTACCCGACCCCGTGGCACGCGTTTTGGGCGTGCGTACCAGGGGTCCGGTGTACCGCTCCTTCAGGTCGAATTTTTTCTTCTTTCTGGATAAAACCCGTGGTACCCGACCGTGGTACGGGTTTTCTGGGCACGGTGCATCCCTGCGGACCATGGGGTAGTCCGCGGGGTAGTCCGCGCCAGGCTTCGAGTTCCTCCAATTTTTTCCTTTCGACCCCAAACTCGTTTCCTGCACAATAACACACTACCTTTCTCTCCTATTAGCTTGTAAACACAATTAAAAATATACATTAACTTAAAATTATGCACTACAAAGCAAAAACAACTAATCTAAAAAGCAATTTAAAACAAGGGGTGTCTCCCAAGAGCACTTTTGTTTAACGTCTTTGAGTTAGACGTGTACCTCAGGCTAAGCGCATTCGACAAGTTAGATTTTCTCCCCTTGCCCAAAGTCCTCACTGTCATAGTATCTCTTCAAACGCTGGTCATTTACCATGAATGTCCGTTGCTCGGTTGGATTTTCAATCTCAATCGCTCCGTGCGGTGTGACTTTGGTAACAATGTAAGGTCCTCCCCAACGGGATTTAAGCTTTCCTGGGTAGTTCGAAAATCGAGAGTTGTATAATAAAACTTTTTGTCCTATCTCGAAATGCTTTGGACGGAGCCGTTTATCATGCCATCGCTTTGTTTTCTCTTTATAGAGACGTGAATTTTCATAGGCAAGATATCGGAGCTCCTCCAACTCGTTCAACTGCATCATACTTTGCTTCCCGGCCAAGTCTGTGTCTAGATTCATAGTTTTAATCGCCCAGTAGGCTCGAGCTTCAAGTTCAATCGGTAGATGACACGCTTTGCCGTAGACCATGCGATATGGAGATGCCCCAACTGGTGTTTTAAACGCTGTTCTGTATGCCCAGAGAGCATCATCTAGCTTTAAAGACCAATCTTTCCTCGATTTGTTCACGGTCTTCTCAAGAATAGATTTGATTTCCCGGTTGGAAACTTCAGCTTGACCGTTAGTTTGTGGGTGATAACCGGTTGAAGTACGGTGTTTCACTCCAAACTTCCGAAGAAAATGTCTCAGAGGAGCATTAAGAAAATGGGTACCTTTATCACTGATTAGCACACGTGGCGTACCATGTCTTGAAAAGATGTTTGATTTTAAAAACTTAATCACAGTTTGAGCATCGTTCTTTGGTGTTGCCACTGCTTCTACCCACTTTGACACATAATCTACCGCAAGCAAAATATAAAGATTTCCATAGGAAGTGATGAAAGGTCCCATGAAATCTATTCCCCATACATCAAAGATCTCAACTTCAAGAATATTATTAAGCGGCATTGCGTCTCTCTTTGATATATTGCCGGTGTGCTGGCATCTGTCACATGACTGGACAAAACGATGACAATCTTTGTGTATGGTGGGCCAATAGAATCCGGATTGAAGAATTTTAGCTGCGGTTCTATCGCCTTTAAAGTGACCTTCATAAGGTGAACTATGACAACCTTCAATGATTTTCTCCATTTCACCTTCATGTACGCATCTTCTAACCACTTGGTCACTACAAATCTTCCAGAGGTACGGTTCATCCCAATAATACTGTTTGGCCTGGTGACTCAATCTTTGTCTTTGTTGTGGGTGGAAATCTTTGGGAAAGACACCACTCACAATGAGGTTGACTAGATCTGCATACCATGGCACAAAAGCACGTTTAATCGCAAAAAGTTGTGCGTCAGGGAATACCTCTTTAACCAACAACGGTTCCTTGTTCGCATCAGATCCTTCGAGCCTTGATAAATGATCAGCAACTTGATTATCGCATCCTTTTTGGTCTCGAATATCTATGTCGAATTCTTGAAGCAACAGTACCCATCTAATGAGACGCGGTTTAGCGTCCTTTTTCTCCATGAGGTACCTAATAGCTGAATGGTCCGTGTATACAATAGTTTTCTTCCCAACCAGATAGGGACGAAATTTATCGAAAGCATAAACCACGGCCAACATCTCTTTCTCCGTTACTGTATAATTCATCTGGGTAGCGTTGAAAGTCTTACTTGCATAATAAATCGTGTGGAAAATCTTGTCTTTCCTCTGTCCCAACACAACACCCATAGCGTGATCACTAGCATCGGACATAAGTTCAAACGGAGCTTTCCAATCAGGAGGTATAACAATAGGTGTAGAGATTAGTTTTTCCTTAATCGTCAAAAACGCTTGAAGACATTCTTCAGTAAAATTAAAAGGAGTATCCTTTTCAAGTAAAGAGCAAAGCGGTTTGGCGATCTTGGAGAAATCTTTAATAAATCTTCGATAAAATCCTGCGTGACCCAAGAAACTTCTCACTCCTTTAACAGAAACCGGAGGTGGTAGTGTTTTGATAACTTCAATTTTAGCACGATCAACCTCCATCCCTGCCTTCGAAACTTTATGTCCCAACACAATTCCCTCTTGAACCATGAAGTGGCATTTTTCCCAATTAAGCACAAGATCTTTTTCTCTACATCTCACAAGGACTTTCTCAAGATTACTCAAACAATCATCAAAACTATCTCCAAACACCAAAAAATCATCCATAAAAACCTCCAAGTATTTATCTATCATGTCCCAAAATATAGCCATCATGCACCTCTGGAACGTGGCAGGTGCATTGCACAAACCAAACGGCATTCTTCTATAAGCAAAAGTACCAAACGGACATGTAAAAGTTGTTTTGTGTTGATCGAGGGGATCCACACAAACCTGATTATAACCCGAATATCCGTCAAGGAAACAATAATATTCTCTCCCTGCAAGTTTGTCTAGCATCTGGTCAATGAATGGTAGCGGGAAGTGGTCTTTCTTTGTTGCTTTGTTCAGTCTTCGGTAATCCATGCACACTCGCCACCCCACAACTGGTCTTGATGGTATGGCTTCGCCTTGATCATTAAGGATGGTAGTGAAACCTCCTTTCTTTGGAACACATTGTACTGGACTGACCCAATCACTGCTAGCAATCGGATAGATAATTCCTGCGTCTAACAACTTGATAACTTCCTTCCTCACTACTTCTTTCATAGCTGGCATGAGTCTTCTCTGTCCTTCTATAGATCGCCCACCTTCGTTCTCAAGAATGATTTTGTGTTTGCAAACGGAAGGACTAATTCCCTTGATGTCGGCAATAGTCCATCCGATTGCTTCTTTGTTTGCGCGAAGTACTTGAAGTAGCTTTTCCTCTTGAGGACCTGAAAGGTTAGTAGAAATAATAACAGACAAAGTTTTGTTCGTACCTAGATATGCATAGCGTAGGTGATCTGGAAGTGGTTTTTCTTCGAGAACAGGTGGACATATTATAGATGGTTGTTTCATTGGTTCAATGTCACCTGGTTCTCGAAGCAGTTCTCGCACATTCAATGCAGCAACATCTTCAGGGGAAATTTCGAGTTCTGGTGTTTCAGGTGCTAAGGCTTCGTCAAGATCATTTTCTTCATTGAAGATATCTTGCGTAATTTTTTCGATGACATCTACTTTGAAGCACTCGTCTTTTGCTTTAGGGTACTTCATAGCCTGAAACACATTAAATCGTATCTGTTCGCCTTGTACTCTCATGATCAACTCACCATTCTCAACATCAATTAGTGTACGCCCCGTGGCTAAGAATGGTCTACCCAAAATGATGGGGACATTCTTATCCGCGTCGTAGTCAAGGATAATAAAATCGCAAGGAAAAATAAAAGAGCCAGCTTTAACTAAAACATCTTCAATTTTACCTATTGGTCGTGAGAGGGAGCGATCCGCCATTTGTAATACCACAGATGTGGGTACTACTTCTCCGATATTAAGCTTCTCGAACAGGGACCTAGGCATGAGATTGATGCTCGCGCCTAAATCACATAATGCTTTCCCGGTCCAACTATCTCCGATGCCGATAGGAATTGTAAAACTTCCGGGATCTTCTAGTTTTGGTGGTAACTCACTTTGACATATAGCACTGCACTCCCTAGGTAATCCAATTGGTTCCCCAGTCTCTATACTTCGCTTGTTGGAGAGGATGTCTTTCATGAATTTCATATAGGTTGGCATCCTCTTGAGAGCTTCAACAAGTGGTATATTAACTTCCAACTTCTTCAACATGTCAATGAACTTCTTGAATTCCAGGTCATTGTCCTTCTTTTTGACACGTGAAGGGTATGGTGGCGGAGGGCGTGTATTAAGTTCCACTGGTTTTCTTGTCTTTTCAGGTGTCTCGGCTTGGACACTCTTTGGTTTAACTACCTCCTTGACAGTATCTTTAATTATCTCTTCCCTCCTTTGTTCTGGGATAGGAATTTGTTCTGGTCTTGGTGGAGGTAGTTGTTTTCCACTTCGCAATTCAACTGCATGGCAAGAGTCATCTCTAGGAGCAATAGTATCACTTTGGAGTTGCCCTTTCGGCCTAGTTTGTAATGTACTCGCCATCTGTGATATAGTATGCTCTAGTTGCTTGATAATCTTCTCCTGGGTTCGAACTTTCTGTTGGCTATGACCCATTTTCTTCTCAACTGTTTGCATTAATTTAGCCATACTCGAATTCAAGTCTTGGATTTGTTCTCGTTTTGCCAGTTGCATTGATTATTTAGGTGGATCTTTCTTTGGTTCTTGACAAGCTTTAACTATGGGTGCCTTTTTCTGAATAGATTGTGGTGGATTATAAGATTGAAGTTGGGGCTGTTGATAAGTTTCTTGCTTTCTGACCCAACTCTTTTGTTGTGGAGGTTGTTGATAATTAGTGTAGCTTTCTTGAGGACAAGCATAACCATTAGAGTAATATTTATCTTGAGGATATTGAATGGAAGCTACTGCTGGATTATTCATACATCCTTCCCACACATGATTTCTTGATCCACAACCAAGACACGAAGGAATTGTGCGTACCGTATTCACCTGAGCAATTATTTGGGCTTGTTCCTTAAGTTCTTCAAGTTGTTTAGCCAATTCTTCAAGTTTCAGAGATGTTGAAGTGTTCTCCTTTGCTGATTTCTTTGGCCAACTTCTCTCGTTCTCAAGAATTCTCTCCATCCCCAACTCAGCTTCTTCAGGGTCTAGTAACACAAAACCTGCGTTTCCTAACAAATCTGCTTTTTCTCTTGATTTATCATTAAGGCCTCCATAAAACAAGGTTAAATAATATTCCGGCGAGGATCTATGATATGGACATCTCGCCTTCTTATCTGTAAATCGTAACCATGCTTCACCCAAACTCTCTTCCTCTTTCTGTATAAATTGTTCAAGCTCCAACATGTCTTTTAAACGTCTACTAACTGGATAGAAACGGTCTAGGAATCTTGCTTGGAGCTTGTCCCAATCTGGAATAACATGAGGGTATTGGGTATCATACCAATCGCTTGTACATCCGGTCAAGAAGAACTGGAACATCAGGTAATATACTTGCTCTCTAGTAACTCCTCTTACGATATAAGCATCACAGATCTGCATGAATTTCTGAATATATCGGATCGGATCTTGATGTGCAACTCCACTGAATAATCCATGAGATGCAAATTGAGTTATCATCCCAGGATCAGGTTTAAATTTCGCGGCTTGGATTTCTGGAGCTCGAACTCCTTGTGGCTCCACTCTGAACTCGATGGGTAGCTCAAGTCTCCTTGGGTTCTCCACCTGTAACTAAATCTGAAAAACAAAAACTAAAAACAAAAGCGTAAAATAGAACTAACTAATAATAAAAGCACAAGATATATGCACAAGGACTAACGATGTAGTCCCCGGCAGCGGCGCCAAAAACTTGGTGGGGCCTAGGGTGTGATAAAATAAGATGTAAATAAAGTGAAAAAACACCCTAGAACTACACGGTTCTGCAAGTATACAGATCGTATGCAAGTTTTAGATAAAGATTCGTTCCGCAGAGACTACAGAGGTTAGGAGAATCTTATGCAAATACCTACTGCAAAATTAAAGATAGAACAACTAAACGCAAATAAAAGTAAAGACAGATAAAGATGGATTGAGAAAATAATTAACTAAACTAAAACTAAGAATTGAAAGACAGAAAATAAATATGAAAGAGAAGTGATATGAGAATATAGCTTAAGTTATTAGCATGTAATCCCCACTAGTTTTGCCGTTCTAAACATGTAAGGGTGAATTATGTAGTATTTCCCTAATCGGTCTCAATATGCTATCGGTAGTTTCAAATAGGATTTACCTGTGTCAATAAGGCTTCCTAAGCAAACTTTTCCTGTAATTGGTAAATAGTCACAAAGACTAAACCATAGTGATTATCTAGCTAGGTTGGGTTGTCAGATCAAACCTAAAACTAAACGTTATGTGCTAAACATGTAATTAAACACTGTTGTCAATGGTATCCTAATTACTAGATGGTAATTCTAATGGCTGCAGTCCACAAGAACACAGAATATAAATCCAAGCACATAAACAGAGAATAAAAACTATAATTCTATTTAAAACATTAAATTCCAAAATTAGATAGATGTCAATCAAAACTAGGGTTCATACATATATGCTAAAACTCAAGCTGAAGAAATTTAGTTCATGAAAGAAAAGAAAGAAATTACAAATCTAAAGGTAGAAGAAGACATTGTTGTTGACAGCTCCTTCCAGACTTCTCTCTTGTGTTCTAAGCTTCCTCTTGGTTTAAGGTTTCACCAAGGATCATTTAAGAGTGTTAAGAGGTTGTATTTATAGTGTAGAGGTTGACCTAATTCGTTTCTTGGAGATAACTTCAAGTAATGGACTCCTAGCCCAACTCAAATTCGTAAGGAAAACACTGCTGGACCGTTTTGAGTGTATCTTCTTTGTTATTGGTCGGATTGAGCTCCATAAGATACCAAAAGAATCGCAACAGAATTATCTAGACCCTATAGAAGTAAATTACCAAAATCGGCCTATTTCTTAGGTAAAAACACCAATCTTTGGACGTGTGTGCAGAATCCCAGATTTAGGCAGCTTTTCCTTTTCCATCTTTTTAGCAATTGTTTCCTTATCTCCAATTTCCATGCAAATCTCCTTCCATAAGTTGTAGTATTTGACTTGGACTCTAATTAATCTCCATAATTATCTTTAAAGCTTCACACTAAATAAACAATTAAACCCAATATGCTCTAAAAATAATAATTCTACAAATCAAGACCCAAAATAGGAAAGTGCACTAAAATAAGCTAAAATCAACCTATAAACTAATAAATAAGCCTAAAATGATGTCTCATGAGTGTATTTTACTATCACAAATGAGGAGACATCAAATATGCAGCTAATGAGGAAAGGATTTACAACAAGATTCTTGCCTATGTAGCTGTCAAGCTTAAGGAAAGAAATTTTAATAATTGCAAAGTAAAGAATGTAGTTGAAAAGATATGTAATAGATAGGCATTATGTATTTAATTTTATATAAGTTTGTAATGTCTCTATTAAATTTCAAATGCGTGTAATAGTTAAGCTAAGTTAAATAGGTTAATGCTCATAGGATATGGGTCAAAGTTGTAATGTTTTGACAGTTGTGGTCTTCATTTTAATAAAAAGTTTGATTTGCCCGATCAAAAAAAAAAAAGTTGCCAAATAAATCTGAATTCCAGCAGATACATCCATTAAATTGATCATAACTCAAAAACAGGTAGGAATTTGGAAAAATGATGTGAAGCAAAGTTATAGAGCTTTCCGAGACGATCAGTTACGATATAAAGAATGCGTCAATTGGAGTTGTATTGAAGAGGTTATGGCCAAAACAAAACAACAACACTTTATTACATTTTTTATATTTTAGGGTTACGAATTTGAGTTGGGCTAGAAGTCCAATACTTGTCTTTCACTACAAGAAAATGTTTTAGGGTTTCCTATACCCTATAAATACACTCTTTAATCAGTATAAACACATCCTTGACCAATCCTTAAGCCAATAAGAAGCCTACATCAAGAGAAAAGAAGTCTAGAAGGAGTTGAGCATCAAATCATGTCTCCACCAGCTTAAATTTTGTAATTGTTTTCTTTTCTTTCTCTTGTATGAACTAATTTACTTTAGTTTGAGATTTAGCATATGGGTATGAACCATAGACTTGTTTTACATCTATTCTAATTCGGGATACCATTGTATTTAAATTGATGTCATGTTTTATTCTTTGTTTTATGTGCTTTGATGTATTGTCTGTTTTCCTTGCGGAGGCCTACGTATAGGATTACCTTAATAGTAGTTAGATGGTCACCCGGAAGGGGTGTCTAATTATCGAAACACCACATAAACGTTTAGTGTGCGGTTGTGATTCTGATGGGCTTGCCTAACTAGATAACAATTAGGGTACAATTTAACCACCGATCATCATTGACAATCTCATTTAGAAACCTAGTGGCGTAGGAGCACCCTATTTAAGTCCCCTCGTGATTGTGAGGTCGCCACCCTAGTCCACCCTAACCGGGGTAGCGAGGAATTTAGAATCCTAGTTATTGCGATTCTACATAATTCGCCCTTATATGATTAGAATAAACAAGGCTAGTGGGGATTACTTGCTATATCTCTGATGTCTCCCTATTTGTTCTAATTATTAGCCCTTTGGAGACATCCTTTTAGGTGAATAAATGACTTATTTGATATACTTTTAGGCTTAATTGATCATATTGCACTTTCTCCCCTTGGAAATTAACTATTTGCAGAATCTGAGCTTTTGTGCGCAAATTTGACTATTTTTAATGCAAAGTTAATTGGTTCTTGAATTTCATGAAAGACCAATCCAAGGAGAAGAAGTGAGAATAAAGTCTTAGTGTATTTTAGAGTGTTAGGAAATGTTTTTACTAGAGTTTCTATTTTTAGAGTGCACTTTCCTATTTTGTTTTCTTGATTTATTGAATTATTCTTTTTAAGCATATGCGGTTTAATTATTTATTTAATGTGAAGCTTTAAAAGATATATGGTAATTACTTAGAGACCAAGTCAAGATAAAGATGAAAGGAAAGAAGATTTACATGGAAATAAGAAGATTTAGGAAAGATTTATTCAAAGAAGGAAAAGATAAAGCTGCCTTGTGAATTTGAAATTCCAGCCACGTTTTAAAGATTAAATCATAACTAAAGATTGGCATGGATTCTGGACGAGTGGTCTGCACCAATAGAAAGCTCTTTCCAAGACAAGTAGTTTCATATATTGGAACTTCTCAAACGGATAAGTATTGAAAAAGATATGACCAAATCAAATCAGCAGCAAAATCTTACATTTCCTAGATTTTAGGGTGACGAATTAAAGAGTTCTTGACTTGTCTTCCACTCCAAGTAAATTCGACCTAGGGATTTCTAACACCTATAAATACACCCCTTAGACCTCATTATTCAGCACCTTTCACAACTTATTCAATATATACATCTTTGGAGAGAGAGTCAAAGACTTCAAGAGCAAGAAGGCAAAGGAGAAGTTAGAGCTGGAGGAATTTTGTTCTTTCATCAACAGTCATCTAATCCTTAGGTTATATATTTCTTTTCTGTAATTAAATATGATGTCTTTCTATTTAGTTTCAGTCTTTAATATTGCTATGAGCTAAACTTTTATATACTTGAGAATCGCAATAAAAGGATGAACCTTAATTAATTATATCTATGTTTTGAATTTGGGATTGTTTAAATTTAAATTGAATTAGGTCTTAGATATTGGATATTACTTTGTTCTTAATCACTATTTCTTTTCCGTACAACTAGAAATAGGTTTTAGTATTTGGGCTATTCACTTTAGTGGCGAAGTGATCATCCGACAGGGGGGTTTGAATACAGATCTAGGTAATACCCGTGTAATGTCCGTTATTGACCGACAGGCTTAACTAGTTACATAGCCAAAGAGGTAAAATCATATCATCCGAAGAGGCAAATTCGACCATACGGGTGTTTATGATACTTTAGGATAGCTCCTAGGTCCACCCGACAGGGGGCTAGGAGATATTAGAGTCCCGACTAGTATACTAATACCAATTCTACCCTTAAACATAGCATAGATTATATTGATTAAGTGTATTCCTTTGCGAGACTCAAGTATCTCTCTTATCTGAAGTTAGTCTTTTATTTATTTCAATTTAGTCTTTATTTATTAGCATCTTTAGTTATTAGAAACCCAAACAAAAATCTATTATTTACTTTTCTGTTAAACAATTATTCTTACTATCTGATTAAAATACTGGAGTTGAACCTAATCCGTCCCTGAGAACGAACTCGATTTATCGAATATTACTTGGACAACCGTACACTTGCGGTAATTGTGGTTCCTTTACTTTCGTACTTAATTTTATAACACACCAGGACCCACCAATCTCGAGCTAAATTCTCATACTCTTTGCGTCTCTTATTTAATTTTTTGTCTTTAGTTTATTTAGGTAATATTGTATTCTCAAAAACCCCAAATAAAAATCTATTTGTCTTTTCTTTATTCATGCGTATTATTTCTTCTAGATTTTATATTTGCACTTGATATTTGCACAAATTCTCTCTAACTTTCGTAGTCTCTGAGGAACGAATTCTCTAATCATTAAAACTTGCATATGTCTTGTAATACTTGCAGCACCGAGTTTAGACTAGGGTGTTTATGTTGCACTTATTTTATCTATTATTTTATCATGCCCTAGTCGACACCAAGTTTTTGGCACCGCTGCCGGGGACTACATCGTTAGTCCTTGTGCATTTATTTAGTGCTTTTATTTTTGTTAGTTCTATTTTATGATTTTGTTTTTAGTTTTGTATTTATAGGTTTTTACAGATGGCAAGGCTGAGGAAACTTGATCTTCCCATCTCATTCAGAGTGCAACCTAGAGGAATTTGCACTCCAGAAATCCAAGCCACTAAATTTCGACAAGATGCAGGCATGATAGCGTAATTTGCGAGTCATGGACAATTTAGTGGTGATGCACAACAAGATCCGGTTCGGTATGTTCAGAAATTTATGCAGATATGTGACGCTTATATCATTAGAGGCGTTACAAAGGAGCAGATGTATTACATTATGTTCCAGTTCTTTTTGACCGGAAGTGCAAGTGATTGGTACGATTCCCAAAACCCCGGTGTTATTTAAGATTAGGACAAACTCCAAGCAAAATTACTAGACCGATTCTATCCGGTTAGTAGACGTTTAAAAGATACGTTGGCGTTTGAACAATTTATGCAAGACGAAGGGGAAAGTGTTGGTGAAGCATGGTTACGTTTTAACGAGAAGAAGGGGATATGTCCATTCCATGTCTCTTCGCCTGAATATCAACAAACCATGTTCTATGGGGGACTCAATGACGAGTCCAAGGCAATATCAAAGTTGTTAGGAGATGGAAGTTTCGTATTATTAGATCCTGAAGAAGATAATATTATTATGGAAAGAGTTCTGGATACCAAGAGAAGTTGGCCGATTGAATCAGAAAAACAAGCAGATACTTTAGAATCTCTAAACTTAAAAGAATTAAACCAACAACTCAAGGAATTACAAGAACAAGCACGAACAATAGCTCAGGTAAATCTAGTACATACGTTACCTTCATGTCCGGGTTGTGGAGCAAGAAATCATTTGTGGGAGAGTTGTATGAATAATCCAGCTTCGATTTCCTTCGTATCTCATCAAAGAAACCGTTACTTTAATGGTTATTATCATCCTCAAGGAAGTCACGCTAATTATTATTCCCCACAGAATCCTAATTGGGTTGAAAATTAAGGTAACTATTATCAAACTCAACCTCAAAATTGTTATCCACCACAACCTATTTATCAAGAAGCGCCAAAGTACGAAGAATATTATCAAGAACCACCTCCTTATTCAACGCAACAAGCTATACAAGAACAACCTTCGAGTTTGGATCCAAGTATAGTTAAATTATGGGATTATTTGATAAAAACATGAAGATAAGTCAGCGAAGACTCCAAACCCAAGGTAATCAAAAATCTCGAGCATACCCTTTCACAGATGGCGAGTATATTACAGATCAGGACAAAAGGGAAACTCCCATGTGATACGATTGCTCCTCAAGATGATGCTTGTCTTGCGGTTGAATTAAAAAGTGGAAAACAATTACCTCTGCCTAGAGTAGAAGAAACAGAACCAACCTCTATTTATGAAAAAATGGTTGAAGAAACAATTGAAGATAAGGTGGAAGAGGTAATTGAACCGAAGAATGTCCCAGAGAAGACACCAGAAAAGAAGAAGAGCTCAGTGGTAAACAATACACGTCCTCCTCCACCATTCCCATCACGTGTCAAAAACAAGAACAATGAAGAATTCAAAAAGTTCTTTGACATGGTGAGCAATTTAGATATTAACATAACGTTTGTAGAAGCTCTCAAGAGAATGCCAAAATATCTTAAATTCATGAAGGACATTCTCTCTAACAAACGAAGCTTATAAACTGAGGAGATGAATGGATTGTCAGAGGAGTGTAATGCTATATATTAAATAAAGTTACCACAAGACGCACATACACCCAAGAACTCGTGGATGAGAACATCCATGGCTACAAAGGATAGATCTGAGAAGTTCGTGGGAGTGAAAGACAATGGATTCAAATTTCGCCTGCCAAATATTAATAAACTCATTCATTGCTGGGGAGGTGATGTTAAGACATAATCACCGAAGTAACATGTCAAACTTAATGACGTTAAACAAAAGTGCTCTTGGGAGACATCCCACATTCTTTTATGTTTTTAGGTATTTATGTTTTTTTTCTTGTTAGTGAGTTTATATGTTTTTTAGTGTATATTGCAGTAATAAGGAAGGTATAAGTGTTTTTGGTGTGTAGGTATGCAAGGGTTCGAGTTTGAAGTAAAAAAGTGAAAAAATTTCGGAGTTAAAAATTGCTGGACAGAAATTTTTTGCGGTACACCGCAGGTATTTGGGGTGCACCGCACCTATCAAGAAATTCTGCAAAAACTTCGAACTGGCATAACTTTGCGCTCGGGTATCGGAATTCACTTTTTCTCGAGTCTAAATCGCGTATTTTTTCAAGATCTATCCAATGGAGTGGAAAACCCTGATTTGGAGGTAAAATAAAAAACGAATTTTTCAGTGTCATCCAGAACTTCCCTGCGGTACACACCGTAGGGATCATCCGGTGCACCGCAAGGAAGAAAACCGTGGTGACGGTTTTGAACTACTGTTTATTGCCGAGAAGCCCCTATAAAAACCGTAACGACATTTTGCGCCCACAGTTTTGATCAGTGCTTTCCTCCGGTACACCACGCCCCTGGTTCGGTGCACCGCACCATGTCGGTTTGAAGAAGAGAAAAAGAGTTCTAATTGGACTCTTACCTTATAAAAGCTAAACCTAGCCTCTTCCAACCTTCCCAATACAAAATTTTCAGACCCAAACCCCAGTAAAACACTATGAAAGTTTCATCAAACCTCTACCTCACACCAAAACATCACCAAATAACCATATATTCATATCTAAATCCTTCCCTACCTTCCTATAAACAATAATCATATACCCAATTCAATCCAAGACACCTAGAGTCCAAGAAACAAAACCAAAAATTTCAAAATCTTCTTCCAAAATTCATGAACCCATATCATCCGAGTAGGTACTGGGTAAGATCAAGAAGATTTCAAGTGAGATTGGTACTATTTTGGGAGCAACTAAAAGGTAAAATGGGTCAAGTATTTAGAGAGGGGCATGCAATGGTGAAACCAAAGAGCAAAGTAGTTACATCTTTCAAGGAGGAAACACTAACATCTTCATATCAAGATCATGATAACCAAGATGAAGCGAAGCTTATAATACGTTATTAGCTATCGTTAAAACAAAGATTCCTGGACGAACACATGATAAAATATCCGAGAAAAAAATTAGAGAAGATAAGTAAGAGGTTTCTAGGGTGATATGATTGATTGGGATAAATCAAAAAAGGAGGTAATGGAATGCGAAATTGGTAATATTAGAAGTTTACATACAAGAAAATCATTGCACCCTATCTTGGGTATCGATCATGCAAGGCAATAGCCTCGAAGAGTATGTTTTCTTTCTTCCCTACCATTTATTTATGTGCAATATGTGTAATTAGTTTAAATTTTATTGCTTTATTGAGTTTTTTTCGGGTCGTGGGGACACAGCTCACTTTTGAGTTGGGGGGGTGGGGATTCGTTGTCCTCATCTTCCTTTTTCTTTTCTTTTTTGCATAAAAGTTTAAAAAATTTAGGTTTGAATTAGCATAGAATATAGGGAATGTACCTATTTGGTGGTCCTTTGTGTGTTCTAGAAAAATGCAAATAAGGATAAGAGAACCACAATCGCAAGTGTACGGTTGTCCCAAGTAATATAAGTGATAATACAGATTCGTTCTCAGGGACGGAATGGTTGACTCTAATGCTTATCAGATAGTAGTTAATTACACGTGAAAACAAGTAAATGATTTTTAGAATTGTTTGTTTGGTTTTCTAATGCTAAGACGATAACTTAAAATACTAAAGTAATGCAAATAAAAGACTAGACGCAAGAAAATAAAGTGTTTACGCAAGATGGAAAGCAGTACTTGAGAGACGCAAGGATTTCACCTAATTATCATTCATTTCATGCATTGTTTAAGGGACAAATTTGTAAATTGATATTGGTCGGAATTCAGAATTTTCCTTACCCCCGTCAGGGTGGACTAAGGAGCTACTTTCAAGTGCTACAAACCCCGTCAGGTTGATCATAGTCCACTCTCAAGTGATTAAGTCTAATTTACCCAATAGGCCATAGGTTTAATTAAGCTCGTCAGAGTCTCTAATTTCTAAGCTACATTCATTAACTAGTTTTGTACCCATACCCTCCGTCAAGGTGATCCAATCGCCACTAATTGGAATAGCCTAGATACTAAGTCCTATGATTGATTCATGACTTCTATTATAGTAAATAAACGTAAATTAATGAAAAATACAATTTATCCAATTTGATTTCAATTATTAAAATCCCAAATCCAAACACATGAAATAAAATCAAATTGGGATTAACCCATTATGCGTTCTCAAGCACTAATTAAGTTTAGCTCATAATAATTAAAAAGACAAAAACTAAAGAAATAATTGGGTTCATAATGTTTTACAGAATAAAATAGTAGAACCTAATTACGGAGTTGAATTGGCTGAGAATTGGAGATATAGACAGTCTCCAGCTCTTGCTTCTTCTCTTCCTGCCTCTAGCTTCTTCTCTGGTGTCTGACTCTTAAGCGTATGTTAAATTATGAAAAAGGTGTGTGAAAATAGAAGTCAAAATCCCTTTTATATGCTGAAAATAGGATTAGGGCTTCTAATAAGGATTAAGTGAATATTAGAAAAACTCAAGTCCACTAATTAAGCCCAAATCCGTAACTGCTGCACCACCTCCACTAAAACAGCTCTAACCGGCTCGTTTCAACTCGGATTGACCTCATTCCAGTTGCTAAATTTCGGTAACTCAATGGGCAACAATTTCTCTTCACAAGTCAGAGGCTAAATCCGCTCGTAGATGGCTCGAAATCAGCAATCTTTGACAACTTTCCAGTTTTGTAGCTTCAAATTATCAATTCTTTCGGGATATTTCTTCTTGCTTTGACTTCATTACACGATCTTTGACTTTATTCTTTGGTTCCTCTCCTAGATAGTATTCAAAACCTACAACTTTTCACTCAAAACAAACCATATTACGCGCAAAAGTTTAATAAATGAAAAATACTAGAATTAAAAGAGAAAAATTGATTTATTGCATTTTAATACCAAAAGTCTATCTAAATAGTCAAATAAACACCAAAAACGATGTCTCCCAAGGGAATACAATTAGAACATTTAGGGAGACATCACGACCGCCAACTGAAACCTTTGTCGTCCCGACAAAGCAAAACTAAAAATAAGGGGAATGAAGTAGATGCGAGAGAAAACAGAAGCTAGTAAATACATCCTAAAGCAATTCTTAAAATAAATCTCATATAGCAAACATTAAGAACTAACATAAACATACACTAATCATGCAACATCAAACACAAATCACTTCAATCATAAAATTAATTTTGCAATGCTAGAAGGTTACACTTGTACTTATTTCATTATGATGGATATTGGTTGTTCCTCGATCCTTACTCACTTTGAACGCTCCACTTAGTATACTCCCTATTAACTTTCCATGCACCTAGGAATCATGAGGACTTTACGGTTTTAGCGTAGGCTTAGGGACGGTGTGGTATGTATATTTGGTAAATTTGAAGTGAGCTTTTAGCTCTCTCCTCACTTACCATCAACAACTGTCCACGAGCTTGAGTTTACACTCATATAATGTTCCCACTCAACCCATTTGACGCGCTAATGTTGCGTCCCCATGTCAACCCAATTAATCTTAAGATGCTTTCCAAAAATATTCAACTTTGCCGGTTTATTTTATTCTTTCTTTCTTTTTATTTTCTTTTTATTTTCTTTTTCATTTTTTTTGTTGTACAAGATACCCATGACCCTCGTTTTGTTGTGAAAGGTAATGTCTCTTATAATTGTTTTCTTTTTCTCCTTTTTTTTGTTTTTCAAATCCCGGCAAAGTGTTACAAATAATAATATCATCTTTTATTTTTGTGCCTCAATACAAACACCTATAATCCCTTCCCAATGTAATTTCCCAAATGTGGACCCTCCACCCCAAACTCAAGCTCGAGACAGGTCTCAGGATCGTGATTCAAGTGCGGGTCATTTGGTCATGCCTAATAATCTAAAGGATAATGGGCTTATATCGTGGTTACAAAAGAAAAGGCTTAAGGCTCAAAATTGGGCTAAGAAGGATAATATTCATATAAGGGATATCAAGCTAAAAGGCTTCAAATGGCTATCAAAGAACTGCCCCTATCATTTTCCTAGTTACATGGTTCGTCTCTAGTTCATATCTAAGTGGGTTCTCTACTAATTTAGATCTCACGTTCTACAAACCAAACATTTTCCTTAAGTACAAGCTTACTTCTTTTGCATTGTTTATTAATTTTTCCTATTCATTACCTATGTTTGCATGCAATTAAAGTGCGTTTTATGTTATTCCCTAAAGTCCACTATCTACTATCATAGATTCATCAAAAGTATGCTTAAAAGGGACATTTAAAATCTTCTACAGTCAAACGCAACTCCTAATTAATTTATTGAAAGAAATTAAAAACAAATAAAACATAAAAACTGGGATGAGGCAACGAACCCCACCCCAAACTCAAAAATGAGTCGTGTCCCCACGACTCGAAAAGACTCAAAGCAAATAAACTAATCTACACTAAATGAGAAGGGATAGAAAACGTATCTTAACCAGCGCGAGGCTGGTTATCCGTGTTGCGTCTAGGTTGAGGTTTTGAATATTTCTTCATCAATGGTTGCGTTTAACGTGTTCTTCATCACCTCGAACTTTTTGTCAAATTTCCCACGTTTTCATTTATTACTTGCTCTTTAATCATCATCTCCGCTTTGAAGGTCTTCCCTCCATACCTAATTCTCTTTCTTTATCATGTTCTTCGTACCTTTTCCAATCTTCATGGTCATCTCTGATGACCCCAAACTCAAAGCTTCAAGAATTCAAAGGTTAGGATGAAATTAATGATGTTGGTGTTCTTGAAGGTTTGGATATGAATTATGGATTGTTTAGAGCTGGGTCATAGATATATCAAGGTTTGGGAAAGGTTTAATGGATGAACTTTAAGCTTTGGTGAAAGGAAATTTGGATTAAAGTGTAAATCTTTGGTATTTTGGGAGGTTTATGGTATGATTGTGTATTTGGATGATGTTTAGAGAGAAGGATTGATGGTATTTTGGTATTTTGATGATGATTTTCGGAGTAGTTGGAGGCTAGGATTCGTCAATGGAGGCTAACTGGAGGAAGAAGCTAAAAATATAGGGTTTTGACCCTTAAAATCGCCTTTCACAGCAGCTGACCGGCTAGCCGGCGGCTGACCGGTGTGCCGGTCGCTGTGTTGGCGAAAAATAATTTACGTAATTGAAAATTTTCCTTTTTTTACCTCTGACGAAGGCCTCCTTGCGTCAATGCTGATGCAGTAGTCAGAGAGTCCATCGTCATTGACCGGCATGCCGGTCGCGTGTCGTTGGCGCATCGTCAGACGCAGTGTGCTGCGTCAAAGCTGACGCAGTGGTCAGAACTTCTCCTTTCGCTAGCCGGCTAGCCGGCGGAGCCTCGCTGGCGCAAACGTGGACGTCGTTGCGTCAAAGCTGACGCACTGATCAGAGAGTTTGGGGTCTTCAGCTCGTTTGGCCTGCTAGCCGGTCATCTGACCGGCATGCCGGTCCGGCCTGCTGTTGACTCCAATTTTTTTTTCGTTTTTTCATCTATTCGACCCCAAACTCATGACCTTTCTACCCTTGAAATCATCGAAAACAACTACCCTTCCTCATTTCTTAATAATAAACACTAAATTAACGACTTTTATCTAATATACACTACTAAAATCAAAAGACTTAACTAATATACAATGAATTGGCTTTTGTTTAACGTCGTTAAGCTCGACGGGTTACCTCGTGTTTTATTCTTTAACATAACCTCCCCAGCAGTGAGTGAGGTTGTCAACATTTGCTACTCGAAATTTGCATCCTTTGGCTTTTATTCCAACTAGTTTGTCCGAGATAACCTTTGCGACTATGAACGGTCCTAGCCAAGAGTTCTTTGGTTCACGTGTCTATGGAGGAGGTTTAGGCTTTTTCATAGCAACTTCTTCACCCACTTTGAACTCCTTTTTCTTTCTTTCTTTCTTTCTTTCTTTCTTTCTTTGGTTCTTTTGGAACCTTCGTGACACGTGCTTTAGCTTTTTTCTTTGCATAATCGAGGTGTGGACTTCCCTTAGGATTTGGAGGAACTTTAATTTGTGGTTTCTTTCTTAGCTCTTTTTCCTCCACTCCTAAGGTTTCTCAACCTTAGTTGGCTCTTTTGGTACCTGTTCAACTACATCTACACGAAAACAATCCTCCTTGGAATCTAGAAATTTCATTGGTTTGAACACGTTGAACTTCACCTCCACGTCTTGGATTCTCATAATCATTTCTCCATTTTCTACATCAATTAAAGTACTCCCCGTGGCTAGGAATTGTCTTCCCAAGATAATGGGGACATTCCTATCCGCGTCGTAATCAAGTATAACAAAATCAACAGGAAAAATTAACGTACCTGCCTTGACGAGGACATCTTCTATTCGTCCCTTTGGATGTACGAGGGATCTGTCAGCCATCTGTAAGACCATAGATGTTGGTTTCACTTTTCCTATCTTCAACTTCTCAAAGATTGATTTGGGCATAAGATTAATACTTGCACCCAAATAGCATAGTGCTTTTCCTTTCCACTCATTACCAATAGATATCAGGATTGTAAAGCTCCCAGGATCAAGTAGTTTGGGAGGTAACTTATTCTTACATATTGCACTACATTCTTCAGGTAAACCAATCATCTCATTATCGCAATATGGCCGTTTGTTGGTGAGGGCTCTTTTCAGAAACTTAGCATACTTGGGTACATCTCTAATAGCTTCTAACAACGGAATATTTATGCTAAGACCTCTTACCTTGTTAAAGAATTTTTGATAATCAGCCATATCACCCTTCTCTTGAACTCTCGATGGAAATGGTGGAGGAGGACGGTTTATTATAATATCATCTTTCCTTTTCGAAACTTCAATAGGTCTCTCCACTTCTTCTACTTCAACTTCTTTATCCTTATCCACCACATATTTTTCTTTTCTAACAACTTCCTTCTCTTTCATAACAGGAAAAGGAGGTGGGGGAAGCTTCTTACCACTTATGAGTGAGATAGCATTACAATCTTCGTATTGGAAAGAAGCCTCTGTATTACTAGGTAGTTGTCCTTGTGGCCGCTGTTGCAATTGTTTTTCCATCCGAGTTATCTGATTTTCTAACCTTTTAATTGCAGCCTCGGAAGTTTGCTGACTTTGGATCTGAAGCGCGATTAATTTCTCTACAGTTTTCTGAAGGTTATTTGTATCTTCATGTGGTTGAGCAGGTAAGGCTTTCTGGTGCATGATGTCATCATACTTGTCTTGAGGAGGTTGTCTTTTAGCATAGTTTCCTTGATTCTGTCCCCCTTGATAATGATTCTGAGGTCTCGGATTATAGTTGTTACCTTGGGGACGCGGCTGATATGCGTATGTCGGATTTGTTGCCCCATTGGGATTTGAATACTGAAACCCTGGATGGTTTCTGTTAGGTTGATATCCATTACCATTCGAATTAAAATTTCCTCTGTTGGAAACAAACATCACAGACTCTTGATTATTCTGACAATTCTACCATGAATGATCATTCACACCACAATACTCACATCCATACACTTCTTGTGCAGCGTTCACTTCAACCCTTTTACTCGGAAAACCTTCTTTCACGGCTAACGTGAGTTGTCTCAACTGTTGTTCTAAAGTGGTTCTCTAAGGAGGTGAACTTCTCTTCAATGTTGACATTATTAACTCCCCCTTTAACTGGCGTTCTCACAGTATTCCAACCCACTTCATTGTCGACCGTTCTCTCCAAAATAATTCTTGCGTGAATGGGTTGAACACGTAAAAACGCACCACCACATAATAAATCCAAATCTTTTCGTGATCCACCATCAAGACCGTTATAGAAAATTTTCAATTGTTGTTGATCTGAAAGGCCATGATTGGGGACTCTTCGTAAGCAATTCTGAAATCTCGACCAACTTATACCCAACGCTTCATCATATTCTTGTCGGAAATGTGTTAACTCGAGTTGAGCATCTAACCTCATGTTGGACGGATAATACCTATCGAAAAACGCAGCCTGTAACTGTTCCCAATTCGTAATCTTTCCTGGTTCTTGCGAGTCATGCCAATCACTCGCTCCATCTATCACGAAAAATCTAAATGTAGCAAAATATATTTGCTCTTTTGTTACTCCTTGAGTGATGTACGAATCGCAGATTTGCATAAATTTTTGTACAGCGCGAATTGGATCTTCTCCGGGCTTGCCACGAAATTATCCGAAATTCTGAAATTGAGCTAACATACCTGAATCTGGACGGAATCTCGGAACATCGATATTAGCTGGGCCAATCCCAAGAGGAGGAGCAAGGAATGGTTCTTGTGCTGGACCGGTAAGGAACCATGGATCAGCTACTTGGATTTGAACCGGAGGATTAGGAATAATTGGTGGCACTATTGGCTGGCCATTTGCGTCTAGCTGAACTCCTGGTTCATTATTGTTATGGAGATTAAGATGTGCCATTTCTTTAACTAGTCTTTCTAATTCTTGTGCTTCTTGTTCTTTCCTTCTCTTGTTTGCAAGTCTGACTAATGATTCAGGATTATCAAGGATCAGAGGTAATGTCTCAAGATCCTTAAAGAGTCTCCTTCACATACACCAAACCTAAAAACCTGAAAAAGATGAACAAACAAAGCGTAAAACTAAAAAAGAAAAATGCAACTAACACTAAAGGATAAACACCGGGGTCATACGCTACCGTCCCCGGCAGCGGCGCCAAAAACTTGGTGGTCCTTTGTGTGTTCTAGAAAAATGCAACTAAGGATAAGAGAAACACAACCGCAAGTGTACGGTTGTCCCAAGTAATATAAGTGATAATACATATTCGTTCTCAGGGACGGAATGGTTGACTCTAATGCTTATCAGATAGTAGTAAATTGCACGTGAAAACAAGTAAATGATTTTTAGAATTGTTTGCTTGGTTTTCTAATGCTAAGACGATAACTTAAAAGACTAAAGTATGCAAATAAAAGACTAGACGCAAGAAAATAGAGTGTTTACGGAAGATGGAAAGCAGTACTTGAGAGACGCAAGGATTTCACCTTATTATCATTCATTTCATGTATTGTTTAAAGGACAAATTGGTAAATTGATATTGGTCGGGATTCATAATTTTCCTTACCCCCGTCAGGGTGGACTAAGGAGCTACTTTCAAGTGCTACAAACCCCGTCAGGGTGATTATAGTCCACTCTCAAGTGATTAAGTCTAATTTACCCAATAGGCCATAGGTTTAATTAAGCTCGTCAGAGTCTCTAATTTCTAACCTACATTCATTAACTAGTTCTGTACCCAGACCCCCCGTCAAGGTGATCCAATCGCCACTAATTGAAATAGCCTAGATACTAAGTCCTATGATTGATTCATGACTTCAATTATAGTAAATAAACGCAAATTAATGAAAAATACAATTTACCCAATTTGATTTCAATTATTAAAATCCCAAATCCAAACACATGAAATAAAATCAAATTGGGATTAACCCATTATGCGTTCTCAAGCACTAATTAAGTTTAGCTCATAATAATTAAAAAGACAAAAACTAAAGAAATAATTGGGTTCATAATGTTTTACAGAATAAAATAGAATAACCCAATTACGGAGTTGAATTGGCTGAGAATTGGAGATATAGACAGTCTCCAGCTCTTGCTTCTTCTCTTCCTGCCTCTAGCTTCTTCTCTGGTGTCTGACTCTTAAGTGTATGTTAAATTATGAAAAAGGTGTGTGAAAATAGAAGTCAAAAGCCCTTTTATATGCTGAAAATCGGATTAGGGCTTCTAATAAGGATTAAGTGAATATTAGAAAAACCCAAGTCCACTAATTAAGCCCAAATCTCGTAACTGTTGCACCACCTCCACTAAAACAGCTCTAACCGGCTCGTTTCAAATCGGATTGACCTCATTCCAGTTGCTAAATTTCTTTAACTCAATGGGCAACAATTTCTCTTCACAAGTTAGAGGCTAAATCCACTCTTAGATGGCTCGAAATCAGCAATCTTTGACAACTTTCCAGATTTGTAGCTTCAAATTATCAATTCTTTCGGGCTATTTCTTCTTGCTTTGACTTCATTACACGATCTTTTACTTTATTCTTTGGTTCCTCTCCTAGCTAGTATTCAAAACCTACAACTTTTCTCTCAAAACAAACCATATTACGCGCAAAAGTTTAATAAATGAAAAATAATAGAATTAAAAGAGAAAAATCGATTTATTGCATTTTAATACCAAAAGTCTATCTAAATAGTCAAATAAACACCAAAAATGATGTCTCCCAAGGGCATAAAATTAGAAAATTTAGGAGACATCACTATTGAGCATGATTTAATTAAGTTAATGATAGTAAGTAGTATGTTTTTGAACGGTGTCACAATTATGTTTAGTATGCATGTATGAAAACAGGAATTAAAAGATATAAAAGTTAATGAGCAATGCTAAGAAGACAAGTTGAAACTTAGGGAGAGTTATTTGGTGTGTAGAACGTGAGGTTTGAAATTAGTTGAAAACCTGCTTGTCTATGAACCAGTAGTGAAAAAGTAACAAAATCCGGTAGTTAGAAAAATGAATAAGGCGGTTCTTTCATATTGAAGCCACTTGAAGCCTTTTTAGCTTTCTCATTCTTTTTATTTGATTATTATTATTTATCCGTCCTAGCCTCTCTAAGCCTTTCTAAAGCCTTTTTATTTAACCACATTATAAGCCATACCCCTTAGTTTATAGGACTTATCCATATAACCCGCACTCGAATCGCAAAACTTGAGACAAGTCGTTTTTAGGGCTTGAGTTTGGGGTGGTGGGTTTCATCATTGGGAACATTGGGTTTGGGAAACTGTAATTGTGATATTATTGATGATGAATAAAGTTATTATTGTAACCCTATGCCGGGGTAAGAGTAAATGAAAAAAGCTGAAAAGAAAAATATTTATGAGAAAAAATAGCATGATATCTCAACATCAAAAAGAGAGTCATAGTTATACAAAAGAATATATATATATATATGAAAAGATTGAAAAAACATTTGGACCGGCAAAGTGGAATTATATTATTGTGAAAAGATTTTTACTTGGGTTATTTGGGGATGCAAATCAAAAGCATAAAAAATTAGGTTGAGTGAGAACATCTTCGAGTGAAAAACTCAAGCTCTAGGGAAATTTGTTGATGTAATGTGAGGAGAGAGGCAAAAGCTCACTTTTCATTATCCAAATATATCACACCGTCCCTAAGCCACGTTATAACAATAAAGACCTTAGGATTTCTAACTACTTGATGGAGTAACAATGGAGTTATTAGGTTGTAGGTAAGTGGACCATCAGATGCTATACTAGGACCTATGAACAACCTATAGCCATTAACATAAACTGAGTTAAAAACCTCTCCTTCTGGCATTGTGATGTCTCCCGATTTGTTCTAATTATTAGCCCCTTGGAGACATCCTTTTAGGTGAATAAATGACTTGTTTGATAGACTTTTAGGATTATTTGATCATATTACACTTTCTCCCCTTGGAAATTAACTATTTGCAGAATCTGAGCTTTTGTGCGTAAATTTGACTATTTTTAATGCAAAGTTAATTGGTTCTTGAAATCTCATGAAAGACCAATCCAAGGAGAAAAAGTGAGAATAATGTCTTAGTGTATTTTAGAGTGTTAGGGAGTGATTTCTAGTCGAGTTTCTATTTTTAGAGTACACTTTCCTATTTCGTTGTCTTGATTTATTGATTTATTCTTTTTAAGCATATGCGGTTTAATTATTTATTTAATGTGAAGCTTTAAAAGATAAATGGTAATTACTTAGAGGCCAAGTCAAGATAAAGATGAAAGGAAAGAAGATTTACATGGATGACTTTTCTGTGTTTGGTGATAACTTTGAGGAGTGTTTACGAAGCTTGGAGAAGGTATTGATTCGATGCAAGGAGACGGATTTAGTCTTGAACTGGGAGAAGTGTCATTTTATGGTTCGAGAGGGTATAGTGTTGGGTCACAAGGTTTCAAGTGCTGGCTTGGAAGTTGATCGTGCGAAGATTGAGGTAATCAAGACTCTTCCCCCTCCTATTTCTGTAAAAGGGGTAAGAAGCTTTTTGGGTCATGCTGGTTTTTACCGACGTTTTATCAAGGACTTCTCCAAAATCTCTAAGCCGTTGTGCAACTTACTTGAGAAGGACACCAAATTCCTTTTTGATGGAGCTTGCATAAAGGCATTCAACGAGATTAAGGAGAAGCTTATTTCTGCACCAATTGTTTTACCTCCTGATTGGAAGATTCCGTTTGAGATTATGTGTGATGCTAGTGATCTTGTGATGGGTGTTGTTCTGGGTCAAAGAAAAGAAAAGGTATTTCATTCCATCTACTACGCTAGTAAGACCTTCACAAGTGCTCAAATAAATTATACCGTAACTGAAAAGGAATTACTAGCTGTCGTGTATGCATTTGACAAATTTCGTTCCTACCTCCTTGGGGCGAAAGTTGTGGTGTTTACCGACCATTCTGCGATTAAATACCTTATGGAGAAGAAAGATGCGAAGCCGAGGTTGATTAGATGGGTTTTACTGTTGCAAGAGTTTGATTTAGAGATTCGGGATCGAAAGGGTTGTGATAATCAGGTTGCTGATCATTTGTCACGTCTGGAAGGTTCTGAGTCTAATGGAGGACCTGAGTTGATTAGAGAAGAGTTTCCTGACGAGAGTTTGTTTTCAGTTTATTCATTAGAGACTCCTTGGTATGCGGATATTGCAAATGTTATTGTGAGTGGTTCTTTTCCTCAAGGAGCTACCTCACAAGAGAAAAAGAGACTAGCCCACCGAGCGAAACAATTCTTTTGGGAGGATCCTTTCCTCTACAAAACATGCAGTGATCAGATGGTAAGGAGATGCATACCAGATAAAGATATTATATCCATTATTATGGGTTGTCATGACTCACCATACGGAGGGCACTTCAAAGGAGACCGTACAGCTGCAAAGGTTCTACAATCCGGTTTTTATTGGCCCACTTTACATAAGGATTGTCATGAGTATGTCAAGAAGTGTCACAGATGCCAGTTTACTGGTAATATATCTAAGAGAGATGAGATGCCGCGTAATAATGTTCTGGAAGTTGAGATATTCGATGTATGGGGTATTGATTTCATGGGTCCTTTTGTACCTTCTAACGGAAACCTATACATCCTACTAGCTGTTGATTATGTGTCTAAATGGGTAGGCTGTAGCTCTACCAACTAATGATTCGCGAGTAGTAATTAAATTCTTGAAATCACACATCTTCACTAGACATGGAACACCTCGAGTTATTATCAGTGATGGAGGTTCACACTTTGTGAACAAATATCTGAAGAAAGTTCTAGAGAAATATGGT
The DNA here is from genome assembly GCA_029959085.1 of Nemophila menziesii. Taxonomy (NCBI): domain Eukaryota; kingdom Viridiplantae; phylum Streptophyta; class Magnoliopsida; order Boraginales; family Hydrophyllaceae; genus Nemophila; species Nemophila menziesii. The sequence goes on along the minus strand of JARWIR010000007.1, from coordinate 23,043,024 downwards.
GTGAGACATCGTGTATCTACCGCGTATCATCCACAATCCAATGGTCAAGCTGAGGTCTCTAATCGAGAGATCAAATCCATTCTTGAGAAGACAGTTGGCTCCACACGCAAGGATTGGTCAATGAAATTAGATGATGCGTTGTGGGCATATCGTACTGCGTTCAAAACGCCTGTGGGTGCATCTCCGTATCGTATTGTTTATGGTAAGGCTTGTCACTTACCTCTTGAGCTTGAAATGGGTGCTTATTGGGCAATTGCGGAGATGAATATGGATCCAACCTTAGCTGCGGAGAATCGTATGATGAAGTTGAATGAACTTGACGATTTTCGATTTCATGCCTATGAGAATGCCAAACTTTACAAAGAAAAAACGAAGATATGGCATGACAATCGCATTCGTGAGAAGAAATTCAAAGTTGGACAGATGGTCCTCAAGTATAATTCCAAGTTCAGCAACTATCCGGGCAAGTTGAGATCAAAGTGGTCTTGTCCGTTCGTGGTGACCAAAGTTACGCCTCATGGAGCGATAGAGATCGAGAATCCAGACGAGCAACGCACCTTCATGGTGAATGGGCATCGTCTAAAACTGTACCATGTAGGGGAGGATACCAATCGCAGAATTGATCCACATCCGGGGGAGATCATGTACCTCCTTGAAGCTGAATAAATGCGAGAGGTAACCCGTCGAGCTTAACGACGTTAAACAAAAACCATTTTAATGTATATTAGTTTATTGCTTTCAGTTTTTCAATTCCTAGTGATAGTTCTAAGTTAGTATCGAGTTTTAGTGTCTACTTTTAAAGAAAGGAGAAGGGTATTGTGTTAATGGTGCAGGAATTGAGTTTGGGGTGCTAGGAGAAATTTTTTTTTGGAAAATTCAAGGCTGGCGCGGACTACCCCGCGGTGTACCCCCTATACCGCAGGGATGTACCGCGCCCCGAAAACCCGTACCACGGGTCGCGCACCACGGGTCTTATCCAGAAGCAAGAAAAAAAGAAGCTGATAGCCGCGGTGCACCGCGCCCTATACCGCACGCCCAAAGAGCGTGCCACGGGGTGTGTACCGCGGGTTTTTTGACGGAGTACGTGCGGACTACCCCATGCACCGCACCCCTGCACCGCGGGGCAAAAACGCGTGCCACGGGGTGCTAGCACGAGTTCAAGGCAGAAGCGCGAAAAATCACACCAGCAGTGCTGCGGTGTACCCCGCGGTATACCCCATGCACCGCAGGGATGCACCGCGCCAGGCGGTTTGTGAAGAGTTCAAAGCCCAGTCAACTTCTAACCTTAAGGAGATAAACCCTAGCCTCTTCCAAACGAATTTTCCAGCTCCCAACCCTATAAAAACACCTTGAAGCTTGATTAAACCTCCACAACAAACACATTAACATCATTAAATCTCTCCTCCATCCTCCATAAACATAACCTCTTCATCAAATTCATCACAAAATACCATTAAACACAATCAAGATCATCAAGCTTTCAAGAGTTCTTCCAAGATTCATCAGGAAAACAACTTCCTTCATCTAATCCAAGCAAGAAACTCAAGCTATACCAAGTTTTCTTAACTTTATTATATCCTTGGTATAAACTTGAGTTTGGGGTCAATTCAACCATGACAAACAGAACAGATGCTTTGGATTACAAGAAGAGGTGTTGTATCCTAGGGAAGAACAAGATTTTGCCTGGTTCTACACTTGAAAAGGCCATCAATCTTGATGAGCCTACTGAAGAAACACAAGAAGAAAAGGCACCTGCACCACCACAACATGGGAAATTAACAGCAAGGATGAGGGTATCATCAAAGCCTACAGACAAGCTACAATTTCAAGTTCAAGGTTCTTCTTCTTCTCAATCTGATTCTGGTATTCCTCCATGGGCTCACAATTTGCAACAAGAGTTCGAACTTTTACGATTAGACATCGGAGCACTTTGGAAGGAAATTACACAGATTAAGTCAACACTGGAAGAGGTAACTTTGTTCATGGATATTGATAATTATACTCCCCCTTTGGAGGAGGACACTATGGATCTTCATGGCCAGGTACCCCGTTCTAATTCTTCTTCTTAATTGATGGTAGACACTAGTTAGGTAGTTTAGTTTAATTTTATTGCTTCATTGAGTCTTTTTCGAGTCGTGGGGACACGACTCACTTTTGAGTTTGGGGTGGGGTTCGTTGCCTCATCCCAATTTTTTGTGTTTTACATGCTTTCAATAAAATTAATCTTAGGGTTGCATGACTGTAGAGACTTTTAAATGCCCCCATCAAGCATGCTTTTTGTGAATTAATGATAGAAAATAGTTGACTTTAGGAGTTCGTATAAACTGAACTTTGATTGCATGCAAATATGAGATGATTGATAGGAAAAATTAATGAACAATGCAAAAGAAGTAAACTTGTGCTTAAGGATAATAGGTGGTTTGTAGAACGTGAGATCCAAATGAGTAGAGAACCCACTTAGGTATGAACTAGAGACAAGTTGTGTAAATAGGAAGATGATAGAGGCAGTTCTTTGTTAGCCCTTTGAATCCTTTTTGGATGTCTATCCCTGAATTAATTTTATCCTTCTTAGACAAATTTTTAGCCTTTAAGCCTTTCTTTTGTCGCCACATTATATGCCAATTTCCCTTTAGATTATCAGGCATGGCCATATGACCCGCACTTGAATCACGATCCTGAGACTTCCTGTCTTGAGCTTGAGTTTGGGGTGGTGGGTCCACCATATGGGAATTTACATTGGGTTCGGAGTTTTTGAGCTTATCAATGATGCTTTGTGCTATACATGATGATGATTCACAGGTTTATTGTATTGTAACCCTTTGCCGGGGTAATAGTGAATGGAAAAGAAGCTTCGAGCTCAAGTTATGAATAGGCATAACTATGAAAAATAGCATGATATCTCAAACATCATAAATAGAGTCATAGCTATAAGAAAAAACGAATGATTTGAAAAGAATATACATATTCGGACCGGCAAAGTGGAAAATTTTAGGTGAATCATCCTTAGTGCTTATTGGGTTAATTTGGGGACGCTAATTAAGCGCGTCAATTGGGTTGAGTGAGAACGTAATTCGAGTGTAAACTCAAGCTCTTGGACAGTTTTGTTGATGGTAAGTGAGGAGAGAGCCAAAAGCTCACTTCAAATTTACCAAATATACATACCATACCGTCCTTTAGCCTATGCTAAAACCGTAAAGACCTCGTGATTCCTAGGTACACAGTGAGTTAATAGGGAGTATTCTAAGTGGAACATTCAACACAAGTAAGGATCGAGGAACACCCTATAGCCACCATCTTGAGATAAGTAATAAGCGTAACCTTCTAGCATTGTGAAATTAATTTTGGATTGATATTGTTTTGTATTTGATTTTGCATGATAAGTGTAGGCGTGAATTAATTCCTAGATTAGACTATATGAGATTTTTTTTAAGTTTTGCTTTGGGATTATTTTCTAGATTCTACCTTCTGCGTTCACCTAAAAGATCCTTTGTTTTTATTTTACTTTGTCGGGACGACAAAGTTTTGAGTTTGGGGTCTTGATGTCTCCCGATTTGTTCTAATTATTAGCCCCTTGGAGACATCCTTTTAGGTGAATAAATGACTTGTTTGATAGACTTTTAGGATTATTTGATCATATTACACTTTCTCCCCTTGGAAATTAACTATTTGCAGAATCTGAGCTTTTGTGCGTAAATTTGACTATTTTTAATGCAAAGTTAATTGGTTCTTGAAATCTCATGGAAGACCAATCCAAGGAGAAAAAGTGAGAATAATGTCTTAGTGTATTTTAGAGTGTTAGGGAGTGATTTCTAGTCGAGTTTCTATTTTTAGAGTACACTTTCCTATTTCGTTGTCTTGATTTATTGATTTATTCTTTTTAAGCATATGCGGTTTAATTATTTATTTAATGTGAAGCTTTAAAAGATAAATGGTAATTACTTAGAGGCCAAGTCAAGATAAAGATGAAAGGAAAGAATATTTACATGGAAATAAGAAGATTTAGGAAAGATTTATTCAAAGGAGGAAAAGATAAAGCTGCCTTTTGAAATCTGAAATCCAGCCACGTTTTAGAGATTAAATAATAATAAAAGATTGGCATGGATTCTGGACGAATGGTCTGCACCAATAGAAAGAGCTTTCCAAGACAAGCAGTTTCATATATTGGAACTTCTCAAACGGATAAGTATTGAAAAAGATATGACCAAATCAAAATCAGCAGAATCTTATCTTTTAGAGCTACGAATTTGAGAGTCTTTGACTTGTCTTCCACTCCAAGCAAAATTCGACCTAGGTTTCTCCAACACCTATAAATACACCCCTTAACCTCCTACTTACAGACACTTCAGAGAATTACACAAGAGGCTTAAGGTTTTCAAGTCAGAGTACGAAGGAGAGAAGAAGCTAGAAGCTGGAGGAATCCTGTTCTTCCATCCATAGTCATTCTACCCTTTAGGTTTTTCATTTATCCTTTGTATTTGAACATGAATTCCTTTTATTTAATGTTAGTCTTTAATTCCATTATGAGCTAAATTTCTTTATACTTGAGAATCGCATAAAAGGGATGGACCTTAATTAATGTTTTCTATGTTTTGAATTTGGGATTGTTTAGATTTAAATTGAATTGAGTTTTAGGTATTGGATATTACTTTGTTTTCATTACTAATTCTTTTAGGAACAACTAGAATTAGCTGTTAGTATTTGGGCTATTCACTTTAGTGGCGAAGTGATCATCCGACAGGGGGGTTTGAATACAGATCTAGGTAATACCCGTGTAATGTCCGTTATTGACCGACAGGCTAAACTAGTTACATAGCCAAAGAGGTAAAATCTTATCATTCGAAGAGCCATATTCGACCATGCAGGTGTTTATGATACTTTAGGATAGCTTCTAGGTCCACCCGACAGGGGGCTAGGAGATATTAGAGTCCCGACTAATATTATAATTCCAATTCTACCCTTAAACATAGCATAGATTATATTGATTAGGTGGATTCCTTTGCGAGGATCAAGTATCTCTCTTATCTGAAGTTAGTCGTTTATTTGCTTTATTTCCTTTCTGTTAATTTAGTTAATTTAGTCTTTACTTTATTTGCATCTTTTAATTTCTAAAAACCAAACAAAAATTATTATCTTTTATTTTCTGTTTAGCAATTATCTCTACTATCTGGTTAATATTTGGGTTGAACCTAATCCGTCCCTGAGAACGAACTTGATTATCATATATTACTTGGGACAACCGTACACTTGCGGTTAAGTGGTTCCTCTATTTTGCACTTAATTTTATAACACCCCAGGACCCACCACATTGCGAAGTTAATTTGTACTTGAATTTATGAATTGTTGATTATGTGTATAGTAGGCATACGTGTGCATTATTTCTTTAGTTTTACTGCATGAGACTTTTTAGATATTTTGCTCTATGATCATTCATTGTGTTCTATTCTTCTTCTCCTCCTACTTCTTCTTCTCTGTTTAATATTTGACTACTCTACATTTCTTTTTCTTTATTGTATCGGGACGATACAACTTTGAGTTGGGGGTCTTGATGTCTCCCTATTTGTGATAATTTAATCTTAGTTGGAGACATCATTTTAGGTGTATTTAATAAATTAAATGTCGATTTTTACTTATATTATTATATTTTCTTATTTCCTGTCTTCATTTGATTATTTATTATTTTAGAGCATATTGGGTTAAATTGTTTGCTAATTGTGAACCTTTAAAGATATATGGTAATTAATTAGATGTCAAATCAATTATAAGAGATAAAGGAAAGAAGATAATGATGGAAGTTGGAGATAAATGAGGGAAATATAAAAAAGGAAAAGATAAAATTGCCAAATAAATCTGAATTCCAGTAGCTACGTCCATTAAATTGATAATAACTCAAAAAAGGCTGTGAAGCAAAGTTATAGAGATTTCTGAGACAATCAGTTTCGATATAAAGAACACGTCAATCGGAGCTGTATTGAAGAAGTTACAGCCAAAACAAAACAGCAACAATTTATTACCTTTTCTATATTTTAGGGTTACGAATTTGAGTTAAGCTAGAAGTTCAATACTTGTTTTCCACTCCAAGAAAACGTTTTGGGGTTTCCTATACCCTATAAATACACCCTTTAATCAGTAGAAACACATCCTTGGCCAATCCTTAAGCTAAGAAGAAGCCTACATCAAGAGAAGAGAAGTCAGGAAGGAGTTGAGCATCAAATCATGTCTTCATAAGCCTTAAATTTTTCTTTTCTCTCTCTTGTATGAACTAATTTACTTTAGCTTGAGATTTAGCATATGGGTATGAACCCTAGACTTGTTTTACATCTATTCTAATTTGGGATACAATTGTATTTAAAATGAATTCATGTTTTATTCTCTGTTTTATGTGCTTTGATTTATTGTCTATTTTCCTTGCGGAGGCCTACGTATAGGATTACCTTAATAGTAGTTAGATGGTCACCCGGAAGGGGTGTCTAATTATTTGAACACCACATAAACGTCTAGTGTGTGGTAGTGATCCTAACGGGTTTGCCTAACTAGATAACCATTAGGGTACGATTTAACCACCGATCATCTTTAGAAGGCCAGTCTCATTTAGGAACCTAGTGGCGTAGGAGCACCCTATTTAAGTCCCCTCGTGATTGTGAGGTCGCCACCCTAGTCCACCCTGATGGGGGTAGGGAGGAATTTAGAATCCTTGTTATTGTAATTCTACATAATTCGCCCTTACATGATTAGAATAAACAAGGCTAGTGGGGATTACTTGCTATATCTCGAGCTAAATTATCATACTCTTTGCGTCTCTTATTTAATGTTCTGTCTTTAGTTCATTTATTTAATATTTTATTCTAAAAAAAACCAAATAAAAATCTATTTGTCTTTTCTTTATTTATGTGTATTATTTCTTCTAGATTTTATATTTGCACTTGATATTTGCATAAGTTCTCTCTAACTTTCGTAGTCTCTGAGGAACGAATTCTCTTATCATTAAAACTTGCATACGCCCTGTAATACTTGCAATACCGTGTTTAGACTAGGGTGTTTATTTTGCACTTATTTTATCTATTATTTTATCACGCCCTAGTCGACATCAAGGAATCACCTATTTTTTTTACTTGACGCTTTAAGGGTTGATCTGAGGTATGTTTTGTGAGGCGATCATGAGAATCAACCTCATTTTTTTACTCGAAAACCCCATTTAGGGTTTATTCAAGGTTTTTTTCATGAGGTGATTGTGACATTCCACCTATTTTGTATTACTCGGCAACCCCTTCAACGATTGAGTTAAGATTTTCTTTATGAGGTGATCGTGAGGATCCACTTCTTTTGTTCTACTAAAAAATCCCTACAATTTTTTAGTCAAGGTTTATCCAGGATGACCCTTAGGTCAGAGCTATTTACTCCATAAACAATCTTAGGCATTTAATCAAGGTTTATCCAGGCTGACCCTTAGGTCAACGCTCTAGACTAGGCAACCCTTCTTGGTGATTTAGTCATAGTTTAACTAGGTTGACCTTTATGTTAAATTATCATTTTTCTAGTAATAAATTTTATTATTAAAACATTAAAGATTGGGAAACCAAAGTCTTGGAGTTTTAATTGCTAGTCAGATTTGGCTAAGAAATGTGGAAAATTCGTTACCCTAAAATTAGGTTATTTATAATTGGAAAGCTATTGGACATATACTTGTATAAAGAATATGAGTTTTGTGTGTAGGCGATAAATTTTTTAATATAAAGGATAGTTAAGAAATGGACACATGACACATTTGGGTCATATTTTAGATATATAACAATCTATAAGATATATATTTACAAATTCAAAGTTTTCACCATGAAAAATGTATCAAAAAATAACATTAAAGTCGATATTTGTTATTATACTAATTTCACATATAATTACACTCAATCTGTTGATTATATAACTAAACAAGTGTTATTTACAAAAAAGGTCTACAATCTAAAAATAGTTTCCTCTGAAAGTCGGTTTATTTTTCATCTTCACCAAAAGGTCAAATTATTCATTTAATTCGGTGTGTGCATTTTTTTTAAAAATTGTGTGGTTTTTAATAATTTGCGTGTTTTTAATGTGGTGTTTGTTTTTAATGGGTTGCGTGCACGTGTATTACATACAATTGTTATGAACCTTATTGAGTAACTCAGTAATTATGTTCACCTGTTGGATCAAACCCATCAGATATTTATTAGATAAAAAATTGTGTAGGTAAGTATTTATGTAATATGCTAAGAAAGAGTCAATTCATATATGGTTAAATAGGCTTGGAAAAAAACAAATCTTATCACACATAAAAAATCTCTATTCTTTCCTTTAGATGGATATGATTATTGTTTGTATTATAATTAATATCATTATCTATTTTAGTTTTTATGTCATCAGGAGATGATGACCATGTGTTGGCCTAACGTCCTTTTAATCTTGTTTTAATATTTGCCAAATCGTGTTTTAATTACCCCCGAAATAGTGTTTTATACTTGCCCTAACTTAACACTATTTCTCCTTGTGTTTAACTTGATTTTTTCAAGGAAATTGAGTTGGTGGGCCGGCATACCGCCCAAAGGACCGGTATACCGCCGGGAAAGAGCCGTTGCCCCAACGGTCACAAGCCACGTGGATTTTCCCGTTGACTAGAAGACAAGCATGACCGGTATACCGCCCATTTCACCGGTATACCGCCCAGAGGTCAGAAATGCCTATAAAAGGGAGCTTTATCACGTTCAAGAAACCACCTCTTACCAATCCAATTCTAATCATTCTTACACATCAATTAGAGGTCTCAAGCCAACATAGAATCAATCCAAGCTTGATCAATCAACTTGTCATATCTACTCAATCAAGGAGTTAATCAAAGGAGCTTCAAAGTTCAATCAACTCAAGAGAAGTTTTAAGCTTAGAGTTATATCATCTCTTTAGGAGTGTATTAGCAAAGTTGTTTCACCCTCCAAACACTTACATTTATCCTCTTAAGTCTAGTTCTTGTAATAGATAGATTAAGAGAGAATTAGAGTATCGGGAGTATACTCGGTGTCCTTGTGTTGCGATAGCACAAGAGTTTGTCTTTCGTGGTATCGAAGAGGTTGTAAGGGTTATTGTGTTCTCGACCCGGTTAAGAGAGACACGGGAGCTTAGTGAAAAGCTTGAAATCCTAAGGAGGCTTCCTTAGGTAGTGGATGTAGGGATAACCGAACCACTATACATCGTTGTGTACTTTCTATCCTTACTCTATTTACTTTCCGCACTTTATATGTTTGATTACATGCTAGTATAAATATCGTAATAATCTTTACCTAGTTAATCAAACCTATTGTCATCTAGAGTAGTAAGAGATTAGAAACTCGTTTTACTTGTATCACTTATATATCGAACCTCTAGCTTATCCATTGTATGATCCCTTTAGAGTTTGATATATTAGTTGACTTAGAAGTTTTCTCTTAAACTTATAATTGTCCAAAAGATTTTTAATTAGGCATTAATTTTATTAGTAATCCTATTCACCCCCCCCCCCCCCCCCTCTAGGACTTTCACCATGTTATCAAAACAAATCAAATTATAAGAATCAATATTATATTTGAGACAATTCTCCTTGTATAATATGACCAAATTCATGACATATTGTTTGAAATTTATCTTTACATATGATATAAACATGGTGATTCAAACAATATATAATGTTAAGAAAATATTAAATGTAAAACTCACTATAGTCATATAGTCTATTTATCCATTATGGTGTGTCTATATTTTTTTATCATTCGAAAATACAAATTTTGGTATCATGAACAATAAATAGTGCTAACAAAACCATACACAAAAAATACATCATGAAAAAACAATAACTATAAAAATGATACTTAATTCTATGACATTGTGATAAATAATAGTATAAAAATCTTTAATATCATAATTTGATAAGTTTTTGATACAAAATTTGTATATCTAACCATGTTCGCAATTTATTAAACAAACATCAATACAAAACTGAGGATCCTCCTTATATGCACCGAGGCAAGCTTTAGCACACTGGAAGAAGCATTCCTTTTTCGGATCTTCGTCTGTAATAATACTATTACTATTATTATTTCTAATTACTAGTTCATCTGAAACTGATGATGATGCCATTATAAACATCAACAAAACCATAAGAATTTGTATCATATTTGAAGTAGTATTCTTATTCATGTTAATCAATTTATTATTTATTATTACTAAGAAATATTAAACTCTTTAGAAATTGCTAAAATCATATTGTATATATTTATAGTGATTCAAATAATTTTTAGAGTTAAGACCACATTAAATGTGAATTTCTAAAAAGTCATATAATTATCAATCATATATTAATTACCAAATAAAGATTTTAATTAAATGAGGTTTGTAGTTAATGGTTGGTGGTTGATCAATAAATTATTGCATAGACTTAACTCCATGTCCCTCCATATGCATGGTTTTAATCTACTCTCTCTGTCCATTAATATTTGTCACAATTTTTAAAAGAGTAATGATATTTGTCACCCTTTTTATATCACCCTTTTATCACCTCCTACGTGTATGCCTACATGTACCAATGAATTGATTTCTCTATCCTATTTAATTTTTCTTTATCTTCTATTCGAGGAAATAAAAACATATATATAGAAGGGTGATAAAAAAGTGACATGAAAAGGGGTGACATGTATCATTACTCTTTTTAAAAATAGATGTCCATAAAAGGTTGTCAATTTAAGTTATCAATTAATTTGTTTACCTTTTTTATCAATTTTATCCTTATTTAATGTTCAAAAGGTTATCATCATTAAATTCATTTGCTTAGTTGGTTGAGGGAAGATTAGTAAAAATAGAGAGAATTAATTGTTTTTCTTAATATGTGTGAACAAAAAGGTATGACAAACATTGATAGACGGGGGAAGTATTAGATATTATTACTACTATTTCATAAAGTATATTATTTAGCATGTAAAAGTATAATTAAATTTACCATATTTAATTTTTTAAAAGAATATAAGGTATTTTTGCATTAAACTCCGAACGTTTAAAAAATTCACACATTTAGTTCATGTGATTTTTATGTGAACGCTACCCCTATAAGGTTGATTTTATATGAATATCTAATATTTACATGGGATAATTCCCAATTTATTACACTTCTACAAATTTCATTGATGTCTTCCCATTTGTGATGATTTAATATTAGTTGGAGACATCATTTTTAGTGTTTTAGGAAGCCTAGTAGTCGATTTTATCATGATATATTTCACTTTCCTATTTCTTGTCTTGATTTAATGATTTATTATTTTTAGAGCAAATTGGGTTTAATTATTAATTTAGTGTGAAACTTTAAAGAGATATATATATATATATATATATATATATATATATATATATATATATATATATATATATATATGGAGATTAATTAGATGCCAAGTCAATTCTAAGAGATAAAGGAAAGAAGATATACATGGAAATTGGAGAAAATAAAGGAAAAGCTAAGATATGGAAAGATAAAGTTGCCAGATAAATATGAATTCCAGCACCTACGACCATAGAAGTGATCATAGCTCAAGATTGGCTATGAATTTGGAAGAATGGCCTGAAGCAAAGTTAAAGAGCTTTCGATAAATTTCGACTATTGGAACGCGTCAAACGAATAAGTATTGAATCAGTTATGGCCAAAACAAAACAATGGCAGATTATTACTTTTTCTATATTTTAGGGTTACAAATTTGAGTGGGGCTTGGAGTCCAAGTTACTTGTCTTTCACTCCAAGAAAATGAATTAGGTCTTCCTAAACACCTATAAATACACCCTTAAACCATTGTAAACATGTCCTTGCTCAGTGCCAAGTATAGGCTTAGTCCTTACTTGTATTTTCTCAGCTTTAAATAATAGTTTAGTCCTTTAATTTAATATTTATCCTTAGTATCAAGCTATTCATCCAAGAAGCAAGCTGCCCTGTAGAGGAAGACAAGAAGCAAGAAGTTGGGGAGTGACAAACTCCTCTTCTACATCTCACCTTCTCTATTTTTAGGGTAATTAGCTATAGATTTGTGGCTTCACCATATATCTAAGCTGTTATTTTATAAGTTTTATTTTTAATTGTTGGGTTATTATTTTGTCTTAAATTCCATAATACTATTTGTTATTTTAATTGATTTTAGCTTGGCGTATATTGTTATTATGTGTTTTGACTTATTGTTACAACCATAGATTTGGTCAATCTTAGGACTAGTCTTAGTTATTGACAACACCACATAATCGTCTAGTAGTGACCCTACCTAGATAGTCATAAATGTTTGATTTAACCACCAATCATTACTCAAGGTTTCTTTACCCAAGATCCTAGTAGTGGAGAGGTTGCTCCTAAGTCCACCCTGACGGGGGTTAGGTAGAATTTAGAATCTTGGTCATTATATAATGCTCAATTCACTCTAAGGTTAGAATAACAACTTAGTAACAGACTCATTTTAGTGACCCTAATTTATCTGACTTACATTCATATTTATTTATCTACATTCTTATTTGTTTATTTCATATCAGATTTTTATCTCAACATCTCATCTACTCTTATTTAATACAAGTAGATCTAACAGATTAAATCCCTGCGAACGAACTTGACTTATCATTAAAACTTGCAAACGATCTGTAATACTTGCAGTGAGTTTCTAGTGGTATAAAAGGTTGTGTGTCCATTATTATGATCTTATTTATCTGTTTATTTATCATACCTTTGCCCCCACCAAGTTTTTGGCGCCGCTGCCGGGGATTTATCTTTAAGTTAAATCTATTTTGTGTTTATTCAGTGTAGAAGTTTTTATTTGTTTTCAGTTTTACGCGTTCTTTTTTGTTTTTTGTCTATTTCAGGTTTTAGATGGCTAATCAACGGTTAGAGCTAGGTTTTCCTTGTCCATTCTGAGTGCAACCCATTGGGATTCATCCCAACTATTCAAGTCGTTCGAATCAAGCCCGATCCTGACCTGATTGATCAATTCGCAAGCTTTGGAAAATATAATGGTGATACACATCAAGATCCGGTCCGATCTATTCATAAATTCATGCAATTCTGTGATGCCTACATTAACGAAGGAGTTACGCAAGAACATATGTATTATTTAATCTTTCAATTTTTCTTGACAGGGAAAGCAAGCAATTGGTTAGATGATCAACCTCCCAAGCTAATAACAAATTGGGACAAGCTTCAAGCAAGATTCCTTGATCAATTTTATCCTACAAGTATGCGAGTGGAGGAACTATTGGAGATTATGAATTTCTTACAAGAAGCCGGAGAGAGTGTTGGCGAAGCATGGACGAGATTTCAAAAGAAATTGGCAAGATGTCCAATACACGGATACACGCCATCATTACAATTATCCATGTTCTATAATGGACTCAATAGAGAGTCAAGTCTGAGAGTAGATGATATGGGTCGTGGTAGTTTTGTCTCTATGGATCCGAAAGAAGCAAAAAATGGTATGGAAACAATCATCGAGACCAACATAAATTGGCCACAATCACAAACTCCTACCACTAATATAGAAACAGAGGCGAGGTTTTCAAGCTTGTAAGATCAAATACAAAAACTCGCTATAACAGTTAAGGAAAGCATCCAAATGCCGCCTCAACAGTTATACCTGCAAGAACAAGCCTATGAAAATCAAGCTAATCATCCACCAGGCTATAATGCGTACAATGGAAGTCAAGCTCCATCACGTCCTCAAGAAGACATCACTGAGTTAAAAGAGACTATTAGTCAGTTCATCAACTTCTCGAAGGACAATATGAACAGACTTGAGTCAAAGATCGATGCATCAGTAGTGCAAAGCCTGCAACAACAAAATCAAGATCTGAAACAACATAATCAACTTTTAGAGCAAAATATGATGTGGATCACAACAGTCATAGAACAAATGCAAAGTCAACTCCTACAATTAATCCAAAGTACAACGTCTAACATGAAGAAGATCCAATACATTGACGACAAGGTGAAGACTATTAGTCTTCAAGCTGTAAAGATGAAGAAAGCACTACCATCTCCATCAAAAGGGGATGTCCTACCAAACACGTCAAACATAGATAGGATGAACTTAGATGAGATAATTGTTGAAGATTGGGTTGAAGAGGTTGAACAAGGTGAGATTAAGAAGCCAAGATTGGTTGATGAACCAAGAATTGAAGAGAGAAATAGAGCAAGACAACCACCCCTACATTGCTATTATCCCTTAAAGGAGCAACAATAAAAGTGTATGGAGGCGTTAAAACAAGTGAAAATTAGCGTCCCTTTACTCGAAGCTATGAAAGGAAGGAAAAACTATGATTGATTCTTTATGGAGGCACTCTAAAATAAGGAAAGTTTCACAAGATCTAAGTCTGTGACACTCAATAAAGGGATATCAGCACAAGTTCAAAGAAGATTACCACCGAAGCGTAAAGATCCTGGAGATTTTAACCTCCCAATCAAAATAGGTGGTAAATTTTATGGAAAAGCCATGTGTGATTTAGGGACAAGTGTGAATATCATGCCCAAAATTATATTCAAGAAGATTGGCATTATTGATGCGAAACCGACATCCGTGATCTTACAACTTGCGGATCAATCAACAGTAAAGCCGTGGGGTGTAATCGAGGATGTGCTCGTCCAAGTAGGTAACCTTGTTATTCCCACAGACTTTATTATTCTTGACTATAAAGCTGATAAGAACGTCCCATTCATTCTTGGGCGTCCATTCCACCGGCGACACCATAGTGAATGTGAATGAAGGAACCGTGACTCTTAGTATTGAAGATGATTCTGAAACATTCTATGTTTCGGGAAAGAAGAAGAAAAAGAAGTCACGAGAAATATATCCAATCAGAGTTGTAACCAAGAAGCCGAAACCTGTAAGCCCCCAAGAAACCATGGGAAAAGAAATTAAGTTTGGGGTAGGAGACAAGGTAGCATGGAAACCTCCCTTTCCCAAACACAACCGTTCTTGGATAGGGCCATACGTCATCACACAAATTATCTTAGCAGGAGTGGTCGAAATAAAAGTTATCGATGGTTGCAAGCTCAAGTTGGTAAGTGTTAATCACCCCACTCACTGCTAAGGAGGCTATAAAAAGAAATAATCGAGGTAACTCGTCTAACTTTGAAAGACATTAAACAAAAGTGCCCTCTGGGAGACATCCCATAGTATTTTATGTTGTTATATTTTAGTTTAGATTAGTTGTTTTTAGTTGATATTGCATTATTGAGGAAGTTATTAGTGTTTTTGATGTTCAGGAATTAAAGAAATCGAGTTTGGGAGGAAAAACGAAATTTTTAGGCATATTCTGACCTACCCACCGGTATGCCGGCGGGTCAAGAAGGGGTGCCCACGGGTTCATGCATCGGGTTCTTTGCCGAGAGATGATTTTCAAAAACTTACCGCACCGGTATGCCGGCCATATCCGCAGTATGCCGGTCCAGCAAAAACACGTGCCAATGGGTTTCCAAATTAGGTTTTTTGCCGAAGCAAGGATTTTTCGAAGAGCAGCACCGGTATGCCGGCCCATTCCTGCGGTATGTCGGTCCGCGCCGCTGGAGAGAGAAAAAAGTTGCGTTTTTTTGTTATAAAGAAGAGGAAGGTTAGTCTAATCCGAATTTATCAATCCTTAAGCCTCACTTTCTTCCCCAAACCTCTCCCAACTCCATTAAAGCTTCAACAAACCTTCACCTAACATCAAAACACTACCAAATCACCATGAATTCATATCCAAATCCTTCCCTACATCATTACAAAGAAGATTCAATCACCCAAATCATATCAAAACACCTAGAATCCAAGAATCAAAATCATGAATTTCAAAATCTTCTTCAACAATTCCTTAAACCCACATCAAAGCTTGATTCCATCATACCACTTAGAGAATTATCATCCTAACACCTTTCCTAACCCAAATAAAGCTTGTTCCACCTATGATCAAGAGTTACAAATTTCAAGAGTGTTTAAAGCTTTGAGTTGGGGGTCAACAGAGATGATGAGAAGTATAGAGATATTATCAAGTGTTATGGGAGATGAAGTATCAATGCAAGGTATTGGATAAGTTCTAGAAGAAATCAATTGAGATGGGTACTAATTCGGGAATAAATTACAAGATAATTCGAGTCAAGAAATTAGAGAGGAACTGGTTTTTGGTGGATTCAAATCCTAAAAATCAAGCAATTGTGATTAGGGAGTAAAAGACTCTAATACCTCTTCTAATCAAATATTTCTATATCAGAGATGAACAAAGCTTCTGGGATGCTCGTAGTTGTTGCCAAAATATATTCCTGGATAAACACCTTCACAGGAGAGAGTATTCAAGAGAAAAGTTGGAAGAAGATAAACAAGAGATTTCTAGAGTGTGATTGATTTATAAGAAGATGTAAGGGAAAGCGAAATTGGTGATACATGAAGTTTGCGTACATGAAAGCACTGCAACCTATTTCGGGTATTGATCAGGCGAGGTAAATAGCCTCGAAGAGTATGTTTTCTTTCATCCTTACCATTTCTTTATGTGCAATATCTGTAAAATTTTAATTTTTTTTTATTTTATTTTAGAGTCTTTTCGAGTCGTGGGGACACGACTCATTTTTGAGTTTGGGATGTGGGGATTCGTTGTCCCTCATCTCCATTTTATTCTGTGTTTTATTGTTCTTTAGGTAAAATTAAAATTTTTAAGAGGAAAGATTAGATGTAGAGTGTGTTTAATAGCTTGAAAGCATAAGCTCAGTAAGTTAATGATAGAAAGTAGTATGTTTATGAGCTATTTTATTTTGTATGCTATGTTCGATCTCAGGGAGCCAATGCTGGTGTGTAGGCCGTGAGATCCAAGCTAGTTGATAAACCCATTTGACGAACGTACTAAAGGTAAGAGAATAACGAAATTGCACAGTGTAGAAAGTGATTAAGGCGGTTCATTCATAAGCCCCGTATTTCCTTTTAGCTTGCTGTCCATTTATTATATTTTATATCCTTCTCAGGCCCTTCTAGCCTTTCTAAAGCCTTTTATTTAACCACATTATAAGCCATATCCCTTTAGATTTTAGGACTTTTCCATATGACCCGCACGCGAATCGCGATGCATAGACAATTGTTTTAAAGCGTGAGTTTGGGGTGGTGGGTCCACCATTATGGGAATTGTTATTGGGTTGGGATTTTTAAGCTTATTAATTGTGCTCGTTCTATATATTGATGATGATTCACAATTTTATATTGTAACCCTTTTCCGGGGTAAGAGTGAATGAAAAAAGCTAAAAAGCATGAAAAGAAAAGAAAAATCTATGAGAAAAAATAGCGTGATATCTCAACATCAAAAGAGAGTCATAGCTATACAAAAGAAAAAAAATTTATTTGAAAAGAATATATATTTGGAACGGAAAAGAGGAATTTTTATGTGAACATCTTTATGCTTTAATTGGGTTATTGGGGATGCTACTTTGTGCATCAAGAAATCATTGGGTTGAGTGAGATAGTATTATGAGAGTAACTCAAGCTCTGAGCGATTCAGTTTATGGCTAGTGAGGAGAGAGCCAAAAGCTCACTCTAAATTATCCAAATATACTTATCATACCGTCCCTAAGCCAACATTAAAACCTTAAAGACCTTTTGATTCTTTGCTATGTAATCTAGAAGTGATTAAGCCAATAGAGAGTAGTTAAGTGGTTCTTTGGATACTAGTGAAGTTTGATGAACAATCTATAGCCTCCTTGGTGAACTGAGTAAAGATCCTCTCCTTCTTACATTGCGAAGCTAATCTAATCTTGAATTCAAGCAGTGTTCATTGTAGATGTGACAAGTGTGCATGTATGTAGTTTGTAAATATTATTACATGAAATTTTCTGATTAGTTGCTTTGAGTCTATTCTATATATTCTGCTATCTTCTTCCCTCTGTGTTTAATTGACCTATGTGTATATTTAGAGACTTTCCTTTGTGCTTAATTGACTTAGGTGTGTATTTATTTGAGTACCCTACTATTCTTTATTGTATCAGGACGATACAACATTGAGTTGGGGGTCTTGATGTCTCCCCGTTTGTGATGATTTAATATTATTTGGAGACATCATTTTTAGTGTTTTAGGAAGTCTAGTAGTCGATTTTATCATGATATATTGCACTTTCCTATTTCTTGTCTTGATTTAATGATTTATTATTTTTAGAGCAAATTGGGTTCAATTATTTATTTAGTGTGAAGCTTTAAAGATATATATGGAGATTAATTAGATGCCAAGTCAATTCTAAAAGATAAAGGAAAGAAGATATACATGGAAATTGGAGAAAATAAAGGAAAAGCTAAGATATGGAAAGATAAAGTTGCCAAATAAGCACCTACGACCATAAAAGTGATCATAACTCAAGATTGGCTAGGAATTTGGAAGAATGGTCTGAAGCAAAGTTAAAGAGCTTTCCGAGACGATCAGTTTCGACTATTGGAACGCGTCAAACGGAAAAGTATTGAAGCAGTTATGGCCAAAACAAAACAGTGGCAGATTATTACCTTTTCTATATTTTAGGGTTACGAATTTGAGTTGGGCTTGAAATCCAAGTTACTTGTCTTCCACTACAAGAAAACGAATTAGGTCTTCCTAAACACCTATAAATACACCCTTAAACCATTGTAAACATGTCCTTACTCAGTGCCAAGTATAGGCTAAGTCCTTACTTGTATTTTCTCAGTTTTAAATAATAGCTTAGTCCTTTAATTTAATATTTATCCTTAGTATCAAGCTATTCATCCAAGAAGCAAGTTTGACCTGTAGAGGAAGACATGTAGCAAGAAGTTGGAGAGTGACAAACTCCTCTTCTACATCTCACCTTCTCTATAGTTAGGGTAATTAGCTATAGATTTGTGGTTTCACCATATTTCTAAATTGTTATTCTGTAAGTTTTACTTTTAATTGTTGGGATATTATTTTGTCTTAAATTCCATAATACTATTTGTTATTTTAATTGATTTGAGCTTGGCGTATCTTGTTATTATGTGTTTTGACTTATTGTTACAACCCTATATTTGGCCAATCTTAGGACTATTCTTAGTTATTGACAACACCACATAATCGTCTAGTAGTGACCCTACCTAGATAGCCATAAAGGTTTGATTTAACCACCAATCATCACTCAAGGTTTCTTACCCAAGATCCTAGTAGTGGAGAGGTTGCTCCTAAGTCCACCCTGACGGTAGTTAGGTAGAATTTAGAATCTCGGTTAATATATAATGCTCAATTCACTCTAAGGTTAGAATAACAACTTTGTAATAGACTCATATTAGTGACCCTAATTTATTTGACTTACATTCATATTTGTTTATCTGCATTCTTATTTGTTTATTTCATATCAGATAACTGTTCATCTTATTATATTTTTATCAAAACATCTATATTCATCTACGCTTATTTAATACAAGTAGATCTAACGGATTAAATCCCTGCGAACGAACTTGACTTATCATTAAAACTTGCAAACGACCTGTAATACTTGCAGTGAGTTTCTCGTGGTAGACAAGGTTGTGTGTCCTTTATTATTATCTTATTTATCTGTTTTTTATCACACCTTTGCCGCACCATTCCTTCCCAAAAAAAGGAGCAAATTAAGGAAGGAGCAAATTACTTCCTACTTACTCACTAATTAAAAACTTGATTCTCAATTAAACATTTTTGGCATATTTAGCTTACATTTTTACCCTTATATGGGATAATTCCCAATTAATTACAAGTTTACATTTTTCATTCCCAAAAAATGAGGTTTTGACTTCCTATTTACTCACAAGTTAAAGAAATTAATTCCCAACTAAACCAGTCACCAACAACTAATTCCATCACACGCGTGCGTCCGTGATTTGTTTTTTAAAATATGCATAACTAATTCTAAAAAAATCAAAAAAATAAAAGAATTGCATTTTTTGACGAATCAAATTAATATTTACGTCTATAAATTTTTTTGAATTTTTTTGATTTTTTAATTTTGATATTCCGTTTTATATGTTCCTTCAATACATAAAAATATAGTTATGTGTTCATGTAACACACAAAATCATATAATCAATCTAAAACATTACCTTCTTTAACAAAATTATTTATTTTTCTTTTATTAATCGCATATATCCTATTTTTACTTGTTTTTAATATATTGATATATTATCTTTTTGTCGAACAATCTTTTGTTATCTTGTGTGTTGTAGTAATACACAAAATAATTATTTGTGTATTACAGCAACACACAAATTTATCTTTTCTCTTCCCGTCAAGCCCATTCCCAGTTAAACATTTATGCCTTACTTAAACTCACCACCTTCGTAACTATGTGTTGCATCAACACATAATTTTGATTATTACGTGTTTCTGCATCACACAAATTGTTTCTTGCGATGTGCATCATCACACAAATTGACGTACACACTTGTGTTTGGCTTACATCCCTTTCGATGTGATCTATGTGTATCATATACATACAATTTTAGAGTTTAGCGTTTAGTATGGTTCTTTTGTGTGTTATTGTAATACACAAATGACTGGTTTGTGTAATACAACAACACACAAAATAACAAAAAAGGGTTGGGCAAAAAGTTAATACATCAAGATAGTTACAAACGATTAAATATATCGTACATGTGACTAATAAAGAGAATAAACTATTTTGTTAAAGAAGAGAATGCTTTAGATTAATTTTATAATTTTGTGTGTTACAGGAATACATAAATATCTTTTTGTGTGTTGTATGAACACATAAATCTGAATATCGAAGTTTAAGAATAAAATAAATCAAAAAAATTCTCTGACGTAGATATGAACTTGCCCTGTCAAAAAATACAATATTTTAATTTTTCTGATTTTTTTTGTATTTAATTATGATGTTTTATAAAAACAAAATCACAGACGCGCGCGTATTGTGGAATTTGGAAAATCTGTTTTTGTATAACAACACCTAAAACGGATTATCGAAATAAAAAAAATCAAAAAATTAAAAAAAAAAAAATAGTGTCAAAAAAATCATAAAAAATTCATAGATCTAAATATTAATTTGTCTCGTCCAAAAATGCAAATTTTTTATTTTTACGATTTTTTTAGAATTATTTAGTTATGAATTTTTTTTCAAAATTTTCACGGAAGCGCGTGTTTAATGAAATTAGTTGGTTTTGATTGGTGGTAGCCTGGTAGGGTGTTGGGGTGGTTGTGGGGGTGGGTGGTAGTGGATGGTGGTTGTAGGGGTGGGTGGTAGTGGATGGTGGTGGAGGGTGGGAATGGTTGTGCGGTGGTAGTGGGGGTGGTGGTGAAAGAAAATAAATAAATAAAAATATTATTATTATAAATAGTGAAGATATAAGAATTAAATAGTGTATATAATTTAATAGGGGCAATGCCCAATTAATTACACGGAGAGTGTAAAAATTCTCAATTAAGCACAAAAATATGACAGATTACAAAAATACCCCTAGACAATTAATTAATTACTTTAATTATAATATTTTTTTTTTTTTTTTTTACTTTTTTTCGGAAATTTTTTTTATTTTTTTTCGTAATTTTTTATTTTATTTTTTTTCTGAATTTTTTTTTTCAGAATTTTTTTTAATTTTTTTTTCGGAATTTTTTTTTAATTTTTTTTTTCGGATTTTTTTTTTTTTTTTTCAGAAAATAAAAATTTACGTAAATTTTTTTTTCCCAAAATTCAGGAACACACAATTGGAACAACCAAAATCAAGTTTTTTGTATTCAAAAAATACATAAATTTGAGTTTTATGTGTTGCGATTATATGTATTACTATGTGAGATATAATAGGAAGAAAGAGAAACGAATTATAAATAAAATTAATGCTAAAAATCAATTACTTAATTATGATTGGAGTTAGTATAGTTATTATAGGAATCAAGTTAGTAGAGGATTCAAATTCGAACTGATTACTTATTCAAATCCAAAATGATTACTGTATAGAGTTTCTCTGCTGTTGACTAATCATATGGGATGTTTATTACTGTGATAATGGATGTTAATTAGTTTGATTAGAGAATATGGGTTACGTGTAAATAGTATTTTTTTTTTTTTTTGGGTCGGGTAAACGGTTGTATTAAAATATCAAAACTGTACACTATACATGGGTGTTACCTACCTAGGCTCGAAAGCTTAAGGTAGCAACAAGGAGTATAAAAAAACAACTACCTCATACTATACTAATACAAGCTAGCCTTCCACTCACATCCATAAAAGAATGCCGAGGGAACAAGGAAAATAAGATTGAATAAACACACCATTTAATTTCCTTGGTTACTATTTCTCTAGTCTTGGAAGCACCTCTCATGGCTAGGTGATTTCTCGCCGTCCAAATATAATACACGGTAGCTCCAAAACCCACTTTCCAAGCCTTTCTTCTCCAATTCTCTCTAGCTTTTAATTTTTTAAGCCATTTCAAAGCGCTTAGCATAGTGTTCATTTCCTTGTCTAGTCCAAGCCACATTTTTATATCATCCCATATAGCCTTAGCAAAAGAGCATTCAAAAAATAAATGCCTATTCGATTCAAAATCTTCCTTACACAAATCACAAAGTGGATCAAGTTCCATGTAAGTAATCCTATTCTTAGTTTTAAGTCTTTCTTTTAATGCCATCCATACTATGATTGCATGTTTCGGAAATACACTCGGATCCCACACAATATTTGCCCAAGGTTTAATAAAAGCATTACGACGAAATAAATCATAAGGGAATTTATATACATCGTAAAACTCTATTGTATTTACCTCATATGTTGATCGGGGCGCCTTAACGGAAGCAAACCATAAAGCTAATATTTCTTTTCTTCCTTCTTCGCCTAGGGACCCACGTATAATTTCTTTTAACTCCCAAATATTTTTCAAAAGTGGGGAATTACTTTTTTTAGGAATCCATTCCCAAAAACCACTACTATTAAAATACTCACCATGAATCCACCTAATCCAAAGTGATTCTTTATTTTCCACTATTTTCCAAATCATCTTTAGAAGTAAAGCTTTATTCCATGCTTCAAAATCTTTTAATCCAAGTCCCCCTTCATTTTTAGGCATACAAATATTTTTCCAACTAACTTGGGGTGGCTTGTTATCCCAATAAAAATTACGGCAAATACTAATAATTCTCTCTTTAACACCAACCGGAACCGGAAAAATCGTAAACCAAAAACATATCACCCCTTGAAGAACCGATCTAATCAATTCCAATCTACCCGCAAATGAGAGTGAAGAGGCTCTCCAACTCCTAATATAACCTTCTAATTTATCAAAAAGAGGTTTGTAGTCTCTCGATAATAATACGGAAGATCCTAGCGGGATCCCTAAATAACGAAAAGGCATAATCCCTTCCTCAAAATTCGTAGGTATAATCCCATTAATCAAATCATCATTTGAGATACCTATGTAATAAATATTAGATTTTTCAACATTTAAACGAAGGCCCGAAACATCTCCAAACTCCTTTAAACTATCCATAAGAATCTTAATCGAACCTTTATCACCTTTAGAAAGTAACATTAAATCGTCCGCAAAAGCTAAATGTGTTATTTTTTCCTTCTCACATTTGGGATGATAATTAAATCCAATACAAGTATTTTTTTTTTAAAAGCCTAGAGAAATATTCAAGACAAAGAATAAAAAGATAAGGAGACATAGGATCACCTTGTCTTAAGCCTTTTTCGCCTTTAAAAAATCCATGCACTTCTCCATTTATAGCCAAAGAGTAAAACGGAGATGAAACACACACCATAATCCAATTTACTATTTTTTCCGGAAACTTTAATCCCTTTAAAACTTCATAAATAAAGTCCCATGAAATAGAGTCATACGCCTTTCTAAAATCAATTTTAATAGTACATCTTGACGAGCTACTTTGATTATTATAACCTCGAAAAAGTTCTTGCATAAGGTGAATATTTTCTATCATAGATCTACCCTCAACAAACGCATTTTGGGCTTTATCCACTATATTATTTAAACAAGGTTTTAATCTATCCGCTAATATCATAGTAATCGCTTTATAAACCACGTTACAACACGAAATAGGCCGAAAATTATCAACACTTTTTGGATCATCTATCTTCGGAATTAAAGCAATAAGAGTAGTATTTAATTGCTTAAGTAAAAAACCGGAGGTAAAAAATTCACGTACCGCTAAGATAACATCTTCCCCAATAATATTCCACGAACTCTTAAAAAATAATGAAGAATAACCATCGGGTCCGGGCGCTTTATCATTCGCTATTTTAAAAATAGCTTCTTTAATCTCCAAATCGGTTATGTCACGGCACATATCTTCTCCTTGCTCTAAAGTAATTTTACTTCCATAATCGAATACTTCGGAATTAATATGTGTCGTATTATAAATAGTTCAACTTAATAAGAAAAGAAATATAAAAATTATTTACAATAGGGCTAACTCGGTGAGACAAGATGCAGTTTTATTCATTTGTTGTATGGTGAACAATATTATTACTTGTTAAATTTTTTTTGGTCAGTACTTGTTAAACTTGAGAAAGTGGGTAATACATAATATCACATATATGTGATACAAGTCTCTAGCAACATTTGAAGTTCTCTGAGAATCATTGAATCTTCTGTTGGAAAGAGTCTCGAGTATAGTCTAGCCGGGAGGGAGATATTCAAACTTTGCAGTTAGATCCTCACAAATTGCACCTAGTCCTTGAGATTTTTCTTCGGCAACTTAATTGCAAGATAAGTGTCTTCTACGAAAAATAACTGGAAGCACCACCATACCAAAATCTTCTTCCCAGATTTCTCTACAGAAAGTAAATTGTTGCAGCATAGCTAATTATCATTCATTGACTAGCTAATTATAAACACAAGCTAAAAGGAATAAAGCATGCATTGACTAGCTAATTATCATGCTTAGAATTTAATAGGAGATTCTCATCCTGACCTTATGTACACGCTAATGTAATAAGTACAAAAGCAAGCGAAAATCAGCTGTGGAACTAAATCTAATCAGGTAAATACTCTAGCTGCCACGAGGCCAGCAGCCAAAGCAGCTCCATATATAGCGTGCAACCTCACACAATAATACTTAGCCATAAAAATCTTTGTTTTATCCTATACACAACATGAAGTAATTATAAGTGAAAGCATTAATAACCAAGAAATATTACGCCAAAATTGGTGCTCACCATATGGTTCTCCTCGACAAAGCTAACAACTAACTTTCCAACTGGGATAGTAAGGAGACAGAGAATCTTGAACAGAACAATAGCTAGCTCAATCAGAAAGTGAAAAAAGATAATTTACAAATAATGGGAGAGAAACTAACCATCGACGTGAAAGGGAGATTTCTGCTAAGACCAAGAACAAGCAAAATTGAGTAGAGGGCTAGAATGGTCATTTTCACTACCTCTGCGCCAGCTTTTGTACCGAGCCTAACCTGAATTAGGATACGATTGTCAAATGATTCATTTCTTCATGAACCGCTTCTTGAATGTTCGAAATAGTGTATACTCACCAACGGGGACATTTTTCCAACAGCTTTATCCTCGTCTATCTACATTATGCAACATCGGAATCATGAGAGAGAGATTTACCTGATGAAAGTAACTACAGAGAGAGAAAGAGAGAGAGAGATTTACTTGATGAAAGTGACTACAAACGAGTATGAGGGATGTGGTGAGACCAACGAGAATCGACGCGGAAAGTATTGTGCTTGTGATCGGAAGCTTGATTTTAGTGCCTTGAAGCAAGTAAAAAGCAGTTGTAGCAAATGGTCCAAACGCTGCAAAGCATAACGGTTCTCCCAATCCTTGATAACTTAATCGAAATGGGGGGCACTGTCACAAAAATAATGTTTAATTATTATCAACTCCCAAATATTCAACTCAATAAAGTTTTATCTATGTATAGTACCTGGTATATATAACCGCAAATAATCGCACAAGATAATAACAAAATTGATCGCACATTTGCAGCTTCCAAAGCCACCCACGCAAGCCCCATGAATCCAAAAATAAGTAATAACCAAGAAGCAACAAGAGTCCCATCTCGGCTTTTAAGAATGTTCACAACTGATTCCTTCTTATTCTTATCTGCTCCCGTATCAAAATCATAAACATCGTTACTGCACATACAAAAGTTTCGTGATTGACAACTCAAATTAATAACCAAACAAGATAATTATCAAGAATCTTCGAATTATTTTCTGAAATATTAGTATCTTTACCTTAAGTTAAGCCAAGTGATGATTAATATAGAAGATGCCAATAGTACAAAATATCGACTTCCAGAAATTACGCCCGTGTGTAAATAAGCAGCTGCACTCCCTACGGTTAAAGGAACTAGCGCAACCGAGTAAATTGGTAATTTAATTGCCCTCCATATTAAATTAGCTCTGTCAATTTCGTCTTTCTTATCCTCCTTAAAGGTGGATTCGATCGTATGATAGGAGGTACACTTAATAGAAGTTCTCTTATTCCTATTGGCCTCTAAGAGTTTAACACTAAACTTATTGGCGAATCCTTTTGTACAATGGTTGAAGCAAATCGATTCTTGTGGGGTGACTATTAAGGGGGATAACAAAATGCTCCTGTAAATTGATGGTGTAATTAAATGATTATGGTGTCACAAGGACTCGTGTGCAATTTCTGAAAATTACAAGGTACATTTTTTTTTTCTTAATTATATTGGATTCGAGTAAGATTAGATTCCAGAATCTTATGATCACTAAGTGCTCCTACTCACTAGAAGCAACTATAGACAATGTAATAATTGAAAATTGAGCAAAGATTAAAAAACATATTTAAGCATACCTGGAACGAATAATAGTAAGACTTGCCTGGTGAAATTATTATTGTGTAGTTGGTATTGCTTGAGCAACATTACACCATAACCATAATTGGGATAGCAAAACGTAGCTGCCATTCCCAACTGCCACCAAGATTATTTGTCAGCACAATGCTTACAAAATTTTGTTAGTACAGATTCAATAGTCATTTTTAGGCATATGAAAGATATGCTTACCTTATCAACATTCAAGGACGCTCTAGGTGTGTTGACGGTATATCGATGTTGTCTGTTGATGCATGAGAGAGAAAGGGAGGGGGGAGGGAAAGAGAAAGACGAAAATGTTTTTAAGATTGTCTAATGAGGTGGAAAATGTTTATCTCTGATATTATCATGAAGAATCTAAGGTGACAAATCATATATAGGCACGTAAGAAATCACTTCAAATGCAAAGTGGGCTCACTCCCTTTTAACTTTTTATCTCTAACTATTTATTTATTTTACCACCACTTCTACTAGTCTTTTTTATAGTCGAATATGAAATGCATTAATCAAAATATTCTTACATCTTAGTCAATCCCTATTGGACGAAAGTCATTAGAAAAAAGTTTTGCTGATAGGAGAAGAGGAGTGAAACTCCAAAGGCTAAACAAAGAGGCTTTAGGCTTTTGTTAACCACTCCATCAGCAGTCAAGTTTTTGGATCTCTTAACCAAAGAGATTTTCAAGTAATACGAAACCTTACACTTACTAGAATTCTTAACTAACACTCTAACATTACAACATAAATACCAAAAAGCGCTAGTTTTGATAGTTAAGTTGTTGCATACGTTCTCAATTTCCACATTGCCAATAGGATAGTTTGAAACCATAGCACAAGCTGCATACATTCCTCTACCCTCTGCTTCGATTTCTGAATTGGCTTTCAGATTCTTTGCATAGCTTTCTACCTTTCTTCCTGCTGAATCTCTAACAAAACAAGCAGCCAAACGTTGAAAGTTTCTTTGGGGAGGAAAGACAGGATTCACTGTTGCAATAAACCAACCCTCGGAATCTGTAAATCCAATACAGTGTTCATAAAGGTAGAAAATATAAACTCTTGTCTTAACAAGATAATAAAGCCCTGCACCAATGTAAATAATTAATGAAACAGTAAAGATTAATTTGACCAAATTCCACTTAAAGCAACACAATACTGCATTTGTTCCTTTGAATTAGAAAAATAACCTAATTTCAATGTGTTCCAAATCAAACCAAAATTGATTTTAATAATTGTACCTATGTCGCAAACAGAATAAAAGGTTTTAACAAAGAAACTTTGAAATTTAACACAACAAGCCAAGTAAAAGCATCCAAGAACAGATGTTTTGAAATTCTGAAATAGGATTTCACCAATTGTTGTTAATCTGGTAATCTTTCCAAAAATTAACCATAACAACGAAGAATTGCATCCGGCTATAGAGTAGTGAACACCAATAAACACACCTAAGTGTGAAGAAAGGTGAAAACTATATCTCTGTTTTGCCAAAAAATATAAAATTTAGCCCAAAAGTCCGAAACCAAGTGAGCGCAATTAAGCCTAGAAAATCTGAAGCTTTGAAATGGGTTAACACCATTATTAACAGCACAGAAAATTTCTTCAAAAGTTCTGTTTTTAGAGTCTCAACAATTGGTTTTTAAAACCAATTAACCAAGTAAATAATAGTGTCAGTAGGCACCTTCTTATTCACTTACAAAAAGTTTTCTTATGAATTGAAATAGCTATTAAGTTTTTAATAACAAAACTCATCTTCTTTTTCTCAATCATATTAATAAAAAAGAACAAGGTATAGGGATATACCTGTGTGGACATAGAAGCTTTTACACGCGCAAGGCGGTGTATAATGTTCAAAATCAGCGGCCTAAGCGTACCAGCGCATTGATGCAAAGGCCAAGCATATCGGCCTACCTTGGTTCTGGTTCTGAAAAGCGTCTAGGAAGGAGAATCCAGTCTGGATCTAGGTATTGGGCCTGACATAATTTTGGGCCTAACTAACAGAAAGGAAACCGTAGGCCAGAGGCAAGAAAAGATATGTTCAGATGGAAATAGGAGGCGGACAGGTGTGGGAGGGCAGGAGGCTTTTTGGTGGGTTGAGGAAAGTGGCGGAGGGATGTAGGAAGGGGAGGGGGAGCGCAGCAAGTAGGGTGGATGAAAGTGGCGGTTCGGTAGGGAGGCAAAGGCGGCAGTAGGAAAATCCAACGGAGGAGGGCTGGGTGTGGTAATACTGGAAGGATATCTAATGAAGAAGAAAGAGACGGGAATTCAGTTGGCTGGGAAAGGTGGTTGTAACTGGTCTGAAACTGAAAAGGGGAAGAGGAACCCATCGGAGTGGGAAAAAAGGGAGGGGCTAGGGTTTATTGAAACATGTGCATGGGAGCACATGGCTTGAATAAAAATTAAAACTCACGTATAATTCTTTAGTTTGTTAACTGGTACCACTGCTAGTAGTCACACAACACAGACGGTCTATTCTAGCGAGTTGTTTTTATTTTTGAACCAGCTACGATCAAGGGCGGATACATGATTTCGAGTCGCGGAAAGCTATTATCATTATGGAAAAACCACACCCAATAGACTTTTTATATATCTAACAAAAACATTAAAAAAGACCCACATAATCTTTTTTCGCACAAAATAAATTATATTTACCTTGATATAATATTTGACTATCTGTTTCAAAAAATTATCTCCAATCATACACAAACTCATGCTTAATATTCATGATACTTTTATTGTAGCTAAAAAAATCAACTATATATTACATCATATGATGTAAATTTGAATCCATTGTTACCTATGAATAATTAAAAAAATATACATTCATTATCAAAAAATTATTTAAACAAAAATATAGAAAAAAATATTAATATTAGTAAACTTACCAAATTATAATTACTCTCGGCGATTAGACATCTTTTGATAACATTGTAAAAGTGTTTCCCTATCGATATGACATAAAGCTCTTTTTCAATATTTGATACTAAACAACCATTCATACATTCGTCTCACATTCAATTACGCAAACGGTTTTTCATAATATTCAT
Organism: Nemophila menziesii; assembly: GCA_029959085.1. Taxonomy (NCBI): domain Eukaryota; kingdom Viridiplantae; phylum Streptophyta; class Magnoliopsida; order Boraginales; family Hydrophyllaceae; genus Nemophila; species Nemophila menziesii. The sequence goes on along the minus strand of JARWIR010000007.1, from coordinate 23,013,194 downwards.
CGATGAAAAACACCTTTCAACACTATTCGTAGATATTAGAAAAATCAAAGCCAGCGTCAAAAGCCTACGAATTAAAGGATAGAGTTGATTTTTTTAGATTCTACCATTTTTTTCACAAGATCGCTAATCTCTTTAACTCTCAAGAACTCATTTTTGAACATCATATCCGAAATAAAATTATCAAGTTGATATTCAAGTGCACCAAGTTCCACATTTGAAGAGTCACGAGGATAAAATTCGGCAAGACGAGTCAGTTTTGTTTTATAGAATGCCGAAAAGGGATTATCAAGATTCAAACAAGAAAATAAGTAAGTAATCCCGTATTTTCCCCGTTGAAACAATTATTGAGTTCTTAAAGTTGTTTATCAATAACCCCACAAAATAGAGCAATTCGATAGTGATGTAAATATTTTTTGAAATGGAAATTACGACGAGGCCGTCCTCGAATTATAAACTAATCATTCATATCTGGCATGATGATCTTAGATATCTCATAAAACAAAGTTACGTCTTGAGGTAAAGAATCTCAACCTGTATCTCTCATTTGTTGAAGATCTTCTTTGTACAATTTGAACAACTTTGCATTTACAATATCTTGATCTTTACTTTGCAATGCTTGAGACAAGTCATTTGTTACCCCCAACACATTTCTCATCAAGTGCAAAATAAAAACAAACTCAAAAGATTGTATGTGATCAAGCATACCATATGCTTCATATGTGTGTCGTGTTTTTACCTCGTGCTTTTACCTTTATCAATAATCAAATTAAGTACATCAATTATAAGAAAAAAAAATTTGAATCAAACGAATCAATGAACCATAATGTGAACCCCAACGTGCATCTCCGGCTCTTTAAAGATTTTTTTTCTTGATTCAAACCTCGACCACTCTCAAGATGACCACTTATTAATTCTTCAATAACTTTACCAAAATATTTTTCTTTAAGAATGTAAACCCTTTTACATGAACTCGCAACTATATATACTAAGTGAGAAGCACTATTAAAAAATAAACCAACCTCGTTTTCTTCTTGTGCCATCCCAACAGGAGCTAATTAAAGTTGGTGAGCAAAACAATGACTGTAATGATGTGACTCGTTTTCTTTCATGATCAAAGCTTTTAACCCATTATATTTCCCTTGTATATTGCTTGACCCATCATATCCTTGACCACGCGCCCGAGAGAGGTTCAAACTGTACTTTCCCAATAAAGTATTAATACTAGTCTTGAGTATTTCCGGACTAGTATCTCGAACATGAATTATTCCAACAAAACGCACGACAATAATACCACTCTTGTCCCCATAACGAAGGACCATTTCCATTAGTTCCTTCATTGATACATCCCTCGACTCATCAACTAAAATTGCAAACAATCTATCTCCAGTATCGAGCTTAATTACCTTACTAATTTCAAGTGAAAAACATTTTGTAATATCCTTTTGTACCACAGGTGAAACGGTTTGACAATTTACGAGAGCATTAGATAAAATTACTTTCATCACTTTTTTTTGCAATGATCAGCTAAAAAGTGTACAGGTTGGAGATAATTACTTTTGTTTTTAAATCCTTCCGATTCATCATGCCCATGAAAAGGTAACCTTTGTCGTAAAAGAAAATCGACACAATCGAATGATGCATTGAGGCGAATTCGTTGGCTTGCTCAAACTTTGTTAGATTGTCTAACAAATGCAACATCAATATGATCATCTTGTCTCATTAAATTAATACAATTTAATACCGTTTCATTGTGGGCACTATATTATTTGACCTCATGGAGCCTAAATCGCTCAAGGGATTGTTTCTAACTATCAAATCCACCCTTGACAAAGCAATCACCCCTTTGTAGGTCATTAGCATCCGACTGACAAAGATAACAACGCAAGCAATAAGCCTTATTTGTCGCAAGACTATATTCCAACCAAGTACCATATTTCTCGTACCAAGTTGGGTTAAAGCGGCACAATTGTTGACCATATTCCTTTGCTTTAAATTTTGTTACGAATGGTTGATGCAGACCCTTTAATAAATATCTTCTTCTAACATTGTATCGATCATTAGGATGAGAATCCAATATACTTTTACGTAAACCAGGATATGGTTGAAAATCATCCAATATCATTTTGTTAAAATTAGAATCCAAATGACAACCATCTTCTAAATTTGTTTCAATATGTCGTCTCTTTTTAGAAGAAAAATCACTAGACTCGACAACCGTATTAGTATCAGTCGGACCCGGTTCTATAATCGCTTGAGTTGTAGGTTGTATCTTCTTAAAAATATATCCATCACTAATAAATAAACAAAAACATCTTATTAGTAATGATCATTAAGCTCAGTAACATTGTCGTAGGAAAATATGTCATCCCGATCCACCTTGCTTTTCAAAACAAGACTTTTTAACCTTGCATTGCTAATGATCTATACTTGTGCATTAGTTTTTCTCCTATACGTAAGTATTACAAAATAATCAAATAATAAATATATGACTCAAGTGAATGATCATCAAGCTTAGTAACATTGTCTTGTAACCCAACCTTGGGGTTGTAAGGCATGTGACTTTGGGTTGCATCTGATGGTCGGGATTACTACTTGTAAGGTGGTGTGAATTTGGTTTTAAATAGTGATACTAACTATTTAAAGTTTAACTTAATATAAAACCACTATAAATCACTTTAATAGAAATTTCTTGATTGTCAAGTTTTCCTTTGCAATCTAGACTATAACATGTAAAAAAAGTTGGAACGCAAAGGTAGACATATTGTAAATTTTCTTGGTGAATGGAAGATCTTTAACTTTAATATATTGGTATGGGATCTCTACAGACTACAAGTATATTATTTGTTCCCATGTAATATAATATAATGAGCGATCATTTCCACTAAAATTGAGAAGTTATAAATGTGACTCGGATTTCATAAGTACATTTTGTGTGAAAAGAATATAGAGAATAATATAATGTCTACTATACTAATCGCACAGTCAATTTAAAAACCCAACAATTAACACTAAAACTAGGGGTTTGGATTTTTATTAATGAAAGGCAAAAGATTATGCAATTTATAATAGGAAAAATGTAGTGATTATTAAGAGCTACAACCTACATGTAATGCATTTACCTAAATTGTGTGGAGTGGGCATAATAAATATTAAATATACTTTTTGTATGTTGTCAAGTCCTTGAATTTATTTCTTTCTTTGCATTTCCTATGTTTTAGAACGACCAATAACTAAAATGATCATCAAGAGTAAAAAAAGTGACACCCGACTCAGGTTAGCCTAGGACCACTAGGGGGACTGTGGAACTAGAAAAAAAATATTATACATATCAATTTCGACTGTCGCTCCATCTGCTGATGAAAATAGGTCTGAATATTTCGAAAACGTAAAACATTGTATTTATTGTTCTTTAGGGCGAAAAAACACAAACAAGATTGAGTAAATTCGATAAACACTTAAAAATAATATAACCTGAAACTTAAAATGATACAATGAGTTTAATAAGAATGCATAACACAGAAGTCAAAATAAATGCAAAGAAGTCAGAAAAGGGTAAAAAGTTATATGTGAAGTAAATGACCAACACAGATGGAGTCCCGAATTATGAGGTACAAAATCAATATCGACTAACACTAATCTAATCACCATTCCTTTAGTTGAGTCGTACTTCGACACATAAAGCTCGTTATTACATTTGACTACTAGTGTACGGACATAGATTGATCCAACCTTGTTGAGACTCAAATCCTTGTTTGAAGATGATGAAGTATAGGATGACACTTTGGATGAGTACGAAGATTGTCCATATGAGAAGACTATTTACATCCATAGTGATGACAAAATCATAAGAACATATGGTTAGGAGATAGATTTGTAGGTTTTTTTCACTTTTAAATTCTTCATATATTATGATTACAACTACAATTGTTTAAATCAATTTGTTTGTTTACAAAGGCTTGTACGAGACATGAAGCGCAAACCGGATAAATAATATATAGCAATTTGTTGAGTAGTTATTATCTTTTCAAACACTCAGATAAATTTGGTATTATTGTTGAACAAGAAAAAAGGGTAAAACGACTCTCAAATCCTCTTATAAGGCGATGCTTAAGGTGGGGGGCCCTTACTAGTAGATTTATAAGAATTAGATAATATATGGAATTCAACATCAAAATATGGTTAGCATGTGGGGCAGGTTATTGGGTTGATAATAAGGGAGAAAGTACATCCTTGCTTCAAGAAGTGGTATGAAGTACCACCAGAAATTTGTATGGGAGCGATTGAGGGTAATTACCTTTTCTATATCGTTTATAGTAATTTCTGAACAGTTGTTAAGTATGACAAGAATTGTCATGTTAAGATTTAGTTAAAATATTTCTTTCGGCCTGGTAAATGGATGTAGAGGCCCAATTGGGACGAGATTTTTTGCCACCTAACAAGTATTTGTGCTAAAATATGTAGCGACCTCAAGCATAAGGTTAAGAAGAATTACTACATGAAGGGTCTCAACCCCGATGTATCTAACGAAAGTTGGGAAAGAGCTGCAAGATCTAAGATGGCAAGCAAAGCAAGGTAATAGTTGTTTAATATTATTTTTTATCTCTTAACTTAATTCTTTACTCATTCTTTATTTATTTAATTATTATTATTCTTTTCTAAAATACATCCCCATGCAAAAGCAAATAAGATCAACAGGGCAAGACAAGAACACACTAGTTACTGCGGATCAAAGAAAAACTCCAGGAGACGGGAGGATATATATGAGGTATATATTTTGCTTATTCAAATAACATTATTGTGTCGTGTTCATACATTTACAATTGAATTAAACAGGATGAGAAAAAGAACCCACTGGTTTCCACGGACTGGTAGAAAGAGAGGGGATGGAGGTACCCCTTCCTCGTATAACTGATTTTTGAGGTAGACCGACTATGACATGGTTGCTAGGGAGTGGAGGACGAACGGTTATCGAAAATCTAATGTAAGTTTCATTTAAATTATTTCAAATTTTTTTATATCACGTATTATGTTTTAATAACTGATATGTGTTTATTCCAGTAACATGACGAACTAAGAAGCACGATGCATGCACGAGTCATGCAATCACAATCATAGTCTGGGTATTCGGGATCATAATCCTCTATGCCATAATTGATGCAAAAGTATCAAGTTGAAACATTGATGGATGTTGCTCGAAAAGCGATGGGCACGGGTTTCCGAAGTTGGGTTACTGGTATTGGCCTACTATCAAAGGTTAAAGGTCAAAGAGCTGTTGAATCCTACGTATCGCCAAATATGGTGCAAGATTTTAACGCAATGATGGCACCCATCAATGATTATCTGATTTCCAGAGGCAATGCCACCATACGCTCTCAATCCCAATGGATCTACGAGCTCTACAATTTCCACCCATCCCACTTATAACTTAGAGAAAATGAGTGGAGCACTCACATAGATTAATCAAATTAGCGCAGCCACGGGCCTTTCGACTTACGATCCCACTGGATCTCCCAATCCATCTTCCAATGCTCATCCTCGTCCCTCTACTGGCCCTACTTCCGGTCTTACTAAGTACAGACTTTGAGACAAAGAAGATGATGATGATTGGTATTATTTGTTTAAGAATCTATTTTAATTTTATTTCTCACTGTTTTGCTTATTTTAATCATGACTTATTATTGTTTGTATATTTTTATTATTCCAACTTTTAATTTTATATATTTAAGTAAAATTTTATTTCAAATGAATTTTGTATATTTTTACTATTCAAACTTTTTATTATTTGTTTCAATTTTTTAGTAAGTAATCGGTAATGATATCTTAGATATAAAAAAAGGAACGAAAATAGAAAAAATAACAATAAATGAAACTTCTAAATGAAATTAATTAAATTAAAAAATTTAAAATCTATTAGTAGCGGCAGTATTATCGTCGCTAATGACAAATTAATATCGACGATAGTTGTCTCTCTTAATAAATAAGCATTAACAACGACAAGTTTCTGTCGCTAATGATATTTTACTTGCAACTACATTATGTCATCGGTATCCATTGGCGACAACACAATAGTACTATCTTTAAAGACGACTATGTTCGTCGTAAAAGACAAAGTACCAATTGCAGGTATAAGTCAAACTTCGTCGCCATACGTATCTTTGGAGACTAAACTGATGACGAATATTAGCAATGACTAATCGTCACTAATGATAGTTACATATCATTGGCGACAAAAAATTATTTCATCAGCGATGATAAATCTCGTCGATAATGATAACATACTAAATCTTGACGTTTAACTAAGTGTATCCTTAATTAATGAGTATTTAGTGACGCACAAAAAATTATATTTTCATGTATATAAGGATGTTTTTACTTTGCCTAATAATAATTTTTCGGGAACGCATTTGTGGTGCGTTGATAGAAAGGTCACTAAATGATTAATTTCTTGTAGTGTTGAGAACGTGTCAAAAAATATAGTAAATAAATGGTTTTGACACACAAGTGTGTCAAATGTATGTCGTGTGTCGAACATAGTGTTGACACGACATGAATTTTTGAAAAAGTATCCGTAGGGCCGGCCTATTAGATTTATTTGTTTGCGTGAGATAAAAATGAGAAAGGTTCGGCCTAATTTTTATATATAAATCATGTGACCTCCCGTGATCTCGCTACAAATCACAAAATATATAAACGTACTTATTTTAGACTTATTTTTTCAAAAAGAAAGACATAAATAAACGTACACGGCATCTCGCAAATCATGAGGGTTCCAGACCCAATTTGCCATCCCTGGAACATCTGTGAGAGTGAGTATCGGGACTTCCCTGGGGGCCACGGCTTCCCTCTTCACAATAGAGTTACACCACAACTGTTAGCTATATCCACCATTGCTATCGTATTAATGCTTGCCATACCTATATCTGGTCAACCTATATCACTAAGGTCTGACAGAAGGCAAGATAAACGGTGAATAGTGGATACAGAAATGAGCTTTTAATACACTAATCGACCTGTCTTGTCATCGGAGTGCAGTAGCTGCCATCTTACATATATGCCCATGACACATTCAAGAATCTGAATTATTTCCAACTAACTCTATCAACATTCTTTGCATGGCTTCTTCACGCATTGACATAGTACTAGAAGAAGTAAACCAGTGTGAAGCTGTGAGCATCAAGGAAGAATCAGACAATGGTGTAGTTTACTTGACATGGGAAGATCTTTGGGTGAGAGTTCCGAGTAACAGTGGCTCTAGTAAAGCAATCCTTCAAGGTCTCAGTGGCTATGCATGCCCCGGTCAAGTTTTGGCTATCATGGGCCCTTCTGGTTGTGGCAAATCCACACTTCTTGATGCATTGGCTGGTAAATTTTAACTGTTCCTTCTTGATGCATGCAATTCTATCCTTTCTAAAATTTACTAGCTTAATATCACTTCATGGGCTACTCCACGTAGTACTTATTGGTTCCATGTAGGTTATTTTGTATAAAATATTGATTTATATCTTAAAATTATCAGGGAGATTAGATTCAAAAACCAAGCAGAGTGGAGGAATTCTAATTAATGGTCAAAAACAACAGCTTTCCTATGAAACATCGGTATGTGCTTTTCATCAATCATGAATACTGGCGGATGTCCTCAACTTTTAGAAAGAATATATATGTTATGCTTCTTGCAGGAAGCAGAAAATGAAGTATTCATAAGTTTTTTTTTTTTTTTAATTACAAAAGAAAACCCACATATAATGTTTATTTAGGTCGAAACTAATAGATTTATACATGTTTTATTAAAATTAAGGTATTAAATTTATGAGATTTTACCATATATACTCTAAGTTGTTAAAATTTGTATATTTTCTTAATTTTAAATGTAATAATTCAAGGAGATCAAAATTATGAAATTATTTTGTTAATTTTATTGTGATTTTTCTATATAAAAAACACAATATACTTAAACAAATACTCTCTCTGTCTTAACAGTAATATAATATCTATATAATCTATTATATATATTAAATAAATTAAATTATATTTTTTACTAGCTACTTGAATAATTTTTATATAATATATATCTTAATTATATTAATTAAAAATATATATTTTTTAATATTTTAATATATGTATTAGTTAAAAAAGTTTTAAAATATATCTTAATATTTTTTCAATAATAATCTTAGAATATTAATTTTAGAACAAAGAAAGAATAATTTAACTTACATCAAATTCATGATTGCATGTCACTTAGTAATAAACAATTATTAATATTATTAGTTTCTCTATTGATGATCGTGTGATTATAAAACAATAACAATTCTATACGCAAATGGTTTTATAATTCATGTTATTTTTTTTTTAATATTAAAAGAAAATATCTGAAAACGAAACATTTGCCACGTAACTTCGTGATACTTGAAGCTCACTCTAATTTCAATTCTTTGGATTTGATCCAACATTTGTTTATAATATATAGCACTGGGTCATCTGCAATATTCTAAATTTCTAATAGCATGAGAGGGTCTAAGTCAAATATACAAATATATTCTTTAGATTTAATTCAACGTTTTTTTGGTTATTTTAATTAGTTGGGCGTATCTATATTTTATAGGCCTATGTGACTCAAGAAACCATCTTAACATGGACACTAACAGTCAAAGAAGCCGTCTACTACTCGGCTCAGCTCCAATTGCCGAGCACAATGTCGACATACGAGAAAAGGGAGAGAGCAGAGAGCACTATAAAGGAGATGGGACTACAAGATTCAATGGATACAAGAATCGGAGGGTGGGGAAGTAAAGGTTTAAGTGGTGGTCAAAAGAGGAGAGTAAGCATATGTATAGAAATCTTAACGAGACCAAAGCTTCTATTCCTTGACGAGCCAACGAGTGGACTTGATAGTGCAGCATCGTATCATGTTATGAAGAGAATCGTTGAACTTTCCGAGCAATATGGTATGACGGTTTTAACGTCGATTCATCAACCGCTTAGTGAAGTGTTTCATCTTCTTCATAATCTTTGCCTACTCTCGATGGGTCGGATGATCTACTTTGGTCCCTCCAGTGCCGCAGATGAGTTTTTCTCAGTGAATGGCTTTGCTTTCCCAGCTCTCCAAAACCCTTCAGACTACTATCTCAGAATTATAAACACGGATTTCAACGAGGTAACCTAAATTGTTGTGTTTTCTGCCTGAACTGTTCACTTGGTAGTATATAATTAATTACTTTCTGGAATTCAATTTTAGGAAATCGAACATGCTTCCGAAGAGAAGAAGATGACCACGGAGGAGGTAACTTATCTGCTTATCGAGTCATATCGGAATTCCGCTTCTCGTAGGGAGATGTTGAACCATATTTCCGAGATACATAGACACGTAAGTTAACAAGTCAATTATTTTAGGCAGGACTGGTGGTCCAAATCAAACTTTTAATGTAATGGCCATGCATTCGTTAGCCCCTATCTCCAAGATAGGAACCCTAAAATACCTCTGAAAATGCTATTGTATGATCATTATTAATAATGATCATTCGATTTGTGTAATTACTAAAATACTTTTAGTCAATTTGAGTAAGAGTTTCTTCATTCTACAAATTACAAAAGGTACCAACAAATCCCTCTATTTTTAGATAAAATTCAAAACTTAAAAATTTAAAAATAAAAAATTACACCTGAATCTTTAAAATCCCTCTCTATATATGTTCTGAAAAGCACTAGGAATTACAGTCACATATTATCGAACCTCAAGAGCGTTGGCAAGAGTTTCGGTGAATCTTATACGTTTTTTAGATAGTATTTGCTTGATTTATAAAAATTATATATTACTAATTCATTATTTTGAAAACATCCAAAATGTTTCCCAAATAAACCAAAAAATATAACATGAAGTTAATAAACCATACATTCAAAACTCAATTATACATAGTTGTATTTTATTTAACTATTTTTTATTCAATTCTTTATAACTTTGTTCCATCTTTTGTTACGTACTCTCTTTTATATTCATTCGCTCTATAGTAAATATGTCTTTTTAATTATAAGCTCTTATTAAGCTACATGCTCGTCTAGGCAAGCTTAGACAAGTTGTCTGAGTCAGATTAATTAAAGTGACCTCTGAGACTTGAAAATGGTTTAAGGCGTTAAGCGCACCTAGTCAATGCCGAGGTCATTTATTTGGTACTTAAACACCTTCTAACACTGCAATCTTTTATAGTTTATTATATCGAAAAAGGAAAAATGAATTATAAATAGTCTTTTTTAATTTAACATATGAGAGGATATATTAGTGTGTGAATTTTCCAAAAATATCAAAAATCGCATCTCATACTTCTCAATAAAGAGTTATGATGTATAACTTGAATATGAAATCCACGTAGTTGACCAAGTCCTAGCGCTTGGTAGGATTACCAAGAGTTTAGGTAGGGTTAGGTGATTTTGAATCATGATAGGTAATTTTAAATATTTAGTAAAATATATGTAGCAATTATAAGGATTGTAATTACTTAAGTCATTAAAATACATCTAACAACTATATAGTAAATCTAATAATACTGAAATTGGAGTCATAATAACAATTAAAAAATTCTCGAGAGTAAGAAAAAAAGGAAGGCTCAACACCTAGGCGAGCTAGAAGCCTCTTCCACGGGGCCAATGCACCAGGAAAAAATGCCTAACATTTTTATTAAGTGTGGGCGATTGTGGGAGGAGTTGCTGCCTTGGTGAGACTTCTACAACATATATAGAGTGTGTACCACAAAATAATAAAATATATGTTAATAAATCAAAATTGTCCTCGAGTCACTTGAGGACCAATATGATTTAAGGCAATATTCTTTCTTATAGTATCCACCAGAGAATAGAAACTTCAACTAGCCTCAGTCATCCTCAAAGGAAGAAGATACACCGCCACCAATAAATCTATGAGGCAAGAAGGACGAACAGGATATTATATCTCTAAAGAATTATAATATGTCTCTAAGAAAAGTTAGATGGTTAACTCAAGGAAAACATGTGTATCACACATGCTTGGAAAGTTGAGGCAACATCTGGATAAAGAAAGTACTTTACTAGTCGATTTCTCTATCCTTATCCATTCCCCACTGATATCTAATTGTGTTTAGTTGACATCTATAAATACTCATCCAAAATCAATTTAAAAGGTACACAACATTCACAATATTTCACAGAGCACGATTTCTCCATAATTTACTTAACAAGCAACATTTCTGTTCACATACATCGAACTGCCCTCAAAAGGATCTATCATATTTTTGTCTTGAGAAAAGTTTATCTCTTGGCTAATGCATATCTGGCTTGAGCATCAAAGTGCCAACTAGAGTACACCATCTATTGTGTTCACTAATTTATTGTCTAGATTCAGATTCAGTCACAATCAAAGGCAAGAAATATCTCCTTCAATTCCATTACCACGACATCGATTTACTCATTACATAATTGAGTAAATATTCATTCCAATAATTTTTTTCCAAATGTGGGAAACATCGTACATACCCATTGAGTAACAATGATGGACGATCAAGAAAAAGAATTCAATATCATAGTAGAGGACATGGTCAAGGAAGAGATATTGCATCACAACAAATCGAGATAGATGGATTAGATATATTTATGACCTAGATATCTCAACAACTCATCATTAATACCCCATAATTTATTCAAACGTACCACATAATTGCTCCTATAATTCAACCCTATGATCCAAAAATCGTAAATGCGTCTCCTTAATTTAGAGGCTTGGGAGGCTTAACCAAGCAACCTAATCACCCCAACTGTGCAACCTAATGGTCCATACATACTAGTCTTCCAGCCTATCCCTAGAGTTCGATCATCAAGAACTATTTAACATATTTCAACAAATGTTTCAACAAAATCAACATCAATCAATGCAAGGGTTGGTCAAGAAGCCTCCATCCCAAGTTGTTGTTTCCCCCAAAAGAGAATGTTGAAGGGACGCAAATATATATATGACAAGGAAATGAGGGCCCTTGTCATGTCAAGTATGAAACATCATCATATCATCACCTTGGAAACCTAGGGTTGATGACTAAGAACCCAATCACCCTTTCCCTTGAAGGCTTGAAAAAGAAATTGAGTAGCCTACCAAAAGGATAGGGATGCTCGGATCAACATTGAAAATCACTTTTCTTAGGACAACATTAACGTGAAACTACCACAAGGACTCAAGCCCCTAGTGATACCTTCATGTGATGGGTCAACCGATATATAATAACATATCAACATGTATACACATCATATGGAACCCATAACTAGCCTTTATATTATCGTAGTCTTCTCCCTCCAAATTGTAGAACATAGCATAACAATGGTTTTGCAGACTCGTGGGTCACACAACAAGAAGTTTTCCTCAACTTGATAACATAGGCCAATGCAAATTTGCAGGAAGTTCAAATGCATGTCGATATAGTTCTGCATTACTTGAAATTTATTAAGAGAATAATGAAAGATTATGAAAGTATTCTGAAAGCTTTGGTAACGTATATTATGAAGTACAAATACTCAACCCATATGATCACGAGTATAGAATACACTCATAGAATAGGAAGTAGAAACTTTTAAATCTACTTGGCCACAAAACTAGGACTAACTTCGCAAAGATACTCGAAGAAGATAACCCATTCATGGAAGTCGAGGACGTGTTAGCATCCTTGGGATAGAGGAAACGACTACTCAACATGCTCGCTAGTAACTCTACCAACAAAGGTAATGAAAAAGTACCTCTAACGATAAAAAATAAATTTACACGCAAAAAACAAGGAAGTTATTGAGACGATCCCTTCTGACAAGGATCAAAGAACCTATAAAGGAGCACCAAGACTTTATCCTTGCAAAATGAAGTTCCAAATTGAAAGTGATCCTAGTCTTTGGTGGCCAACCAAGCTATTGGGAAATTCTAATAACATATATAAGTCTTTGGTCAACACGACGAGATCCCCACTAACTCATCATGGGGAAGAATGTCAAAGCAGATATAGGTATGGTCAAAGCACGATAGAGAAAGAAGTCCACGTGAAGAGGGTGATCGAGTTGACCCTCATTAAAAGGATTTGATTTGAATGTTAATCATGTTACAATGTCCCAACCATTAATATGGATTTTGACGTCCTTGGTGGTCTAAAAGAACAAATAATCTAACTATTGTAGGAGGCTTTGTTGCTAGAGGAACCCAATTAGGATAAATAAATAAATACATGTATCGAGGATGGGGTCTGCCATCTTAGATTTATCAAAAAAATGATGATGACATCCATTTTAACAACAAAAAAATCATAAGAGTTAATACATCCTCATGACGATGCTCATCGTATTTTCCATCATTGGGATTGTTGTGATTAAAAGTAATTTTATTTATACAAGTAGTTTAGTTGACCTATTATTTATAAGCACAATCAATCAAATGAACATCGATCATACAAAATGTCAAGCTTACGGAGACACCCTCGGAGGCTTCATTGTTCAAAGTTTTAGTCAAACTCGATACCTCGAGTTTCCTATACAAACCGGATCGGATAAATTATCTATCAACGTATGCACCAAATTTGTCATAATTCAGTATGGATATTATTACCGTGTAATCAGTGGGTGTATTACTCTGAACAAGAAATAGGCATTTATATCAACATGCCATCTAACTATGAAAATTCCAACTAGAAAAGGGTAAATGTCATATGAGGCAACAAGCTCGAGCACGAGACTTTACCTAAATTCCCTATATGACCCGTAAATTTTGTGCTCAAAGTAGCTAAAGGATCACAATTCAACTCGTCTCTACAGAGCAGCTCATCAAAGTGGCCATTTATTTTGTTGAAAGAAAGATGAAGATTTTAGAATCTTAAAACATATCTCAGAATAGCATGATTCATGTCACATTAAAAACACAAAGTGTGTTTGCATGAGGGATAAAGGATATGATTGGTATTGGCCAAACAATATATGTTCACCTCATCAACGTTAATCCTTGTTTCAGAAAAAATCAACTAAAGAGGTGGATGTTTTCATAAGACAAGAATCTCATAATCAAGGAATAAGTTGAGTGGTTGCTTGCTACACAACTTATCTGCCAAGCCAACTACCTAGATTTGGGTAGCTTATTCAGTAGTGTCCAAGCCAATAGAAGCTGGGGAATATGCATTGATTTTACCAACCCAATTCATCAATCCTGGACCACGATTTCCCCTTGCTCAAGATTGACCGTCTAGTAGATTCAACAGTATGCAACCAATTTTGCACTTTCATAGATGCCTCCAAAGAATATAATCAAATACGGATGGACCCTGAAGATGAATGCCAGAAAAACTTCGGGATAGAATAACGTATGTATTACTATAGATTCATGACATTCATAATGAATAACACTAGAGCAACTTACAAGAGAATGGTGAACCGTGTCTTCAAGAAAGAGATTAGAAGAAACGTGGAGATTACATAGATGATATACTGGTAAAAAACTATACATATTAAAAATACTTAACTGATATGGTCGAATTATTAGAGGAAATGATGAAGGTAGATATTTGTCTCAACCAAGATGTATGTGTGTTCATTGTCTTATCTGGTAAGTTCCTTGGATTCGTTGTTCATCACCAAGGAATAAATTCAAACCATGCAATATTATATATGCATCTACCCAAAACAATCATGAAGGTTCAACCATAACTGATCAAGTTACACCTCTTAGTAAAAAAATGACATAAAAATATACCCTTATCTTTAAAACTTTGTGAAATCCAAAAGATTTTATTTGGACATCACAATGACATGCATTATTTAATGAACTGAAAGATTACTTATCCATCGTACACATGTTGATAAAACCTCAGGCATGAGAAACATTAAGTGTATATTATCATGCATAGTCGAGGCCATAAAAGTTGTGTTTGTTTGAGAGGTTGAAAAGAATCAATGAATGGTGTATTACATCAGCAAATGACACAAAGGGGTTGAATCTTACTACAACCCTCTCTAGAGGATAACATTGAATCTAATTCACGCATCTCAAAAACTAAGGCCGTAATTTCAAGGCATATTCTATAATAGACTGTACAAATTTACCTTTGAAGTAAATTGTAAACAAGCTTGGAGACTATGGATAACTGAAGATGTTGGTCATCAAACTAAGATAGTTAGATATTTTATATGAAGGAAAAATTGTTATATAATCCCAAGTTGATTTTATTGTGAAAAGTATGATACATCGAGAAGAAGATCATAATCTACCCAATTGAAGCAAAGAATTATGCATCAAATTGGATGGCTCATCAAATATCGAGGGAGTAGAATTAGATTAGTCTTGATCGAATCTAGGGGGATAAAATATAAGGTGACAATTTATCATAATTTTAGGGTTGCGAATAAGGAATCGAAATACGAGGAACTGATAGCCAATTTGAAGACAACCATCAAACTAAGCGTTTCAAACTTTAAAGACATCAATAATTCCCAACGGTAGCAAGGCAAGTCACCTTGACTATGAATAAAGGTTACCATTATTGTAGTATATCGGAGTAAGGTAAATAATTTACGGGCATCCTTTGTACATTTCTCTCTAATACATGTACTCAATAAGAATAATGCTTGTGATGATACTTTGACATAATTTTTGTTACGAAAAGGCCTTGTAAGGAGGTGGCTACTCAAAAATTACACATTATGGCGTTCAAGTTGAAGGTAAAAATTACACATTATGGCGTTCAAGTTGAAGGTAAAATTCACATCAACATAATCAAAGTCAAACCATGGTGGATATCGCTCATTCATGGGTATATCCTCGAAGGATTTACCTACATATCCACAACAAGTTTAAACCGTTCAAAAGGAAAAATTGGTTGTTATAACATCCGTGCATGGCGTGTATATCGATGATCTTACAAGGGGACACTATAAAGGTTTGTTGGAGTAGAGGATATAGTAAAATTACGTGAAACATGCATGTATTTTGCTCTTATCAATAAAATATATGCGATGGAAATGCCTCACATTAAATTTCTTTGGCTTTTCAAATAATGAGGGTTAAATATCCTCCGTATCCTCCCCCAAAAAGAAAATCTTGATGAAATGTATGTACCTTGTGGTGGACTACTTTGCTTGGTGGATTGAGGCAGAAGCAGTACAAAATTTTACTCCAACAACTGCATGAGAATTTGTATAGAAATTTAATAGATGTCATTTTGGAGGCCACCGCATAATCACAACAGATAATGGTGCTCAATTCAACATTGAGGATTTTAGAGAAAATATGCATATCAAGGAAATCAAATCAAATATTTATATGTTGCCCATCCTCACAAAAATTTCAAGCTATAGTAAGCAACTAAATTCTACTATGAGGCATAGAAACTAAAATCCATCGACAACCAAAATTTTAGCCTAACTGTTTCCTTGAAGACTTACTAGAATATCGCATAATTCTGAACTCAATCATGTTGGCAACTCCCTACAACCTCACATATAGATGTGGTGCAATACTACCCGTCAATATAGCCACCTAAGTTCGTGATTTAAGAGGTTAGACAACCTCCAAAACAACAAGGATCTCGTTGTGTAATAAAACTTATTAGAAAATATGTGAGATCGAGCTCTAGTCCGCTCAAATAATGCAAATATTTCATTGTACAAGCATTTACTAAGAAAGTGAAACTTGGAAAGTTCCTCCTTCTTTTAGCTACAAGTGAATGAATTCTCCAGAAGTCTTATCTCTCTTTTTAATAGTAGGAATTACACTACATGCTCTATGGCGTGTATGATTCAATTTGACACTTTTTTGGCGATTTTTTCAATGGCTTAGGAAGATGAAACGGGTCGTCTCTTCCTATGAGCTCATTATTACTATTAAAAATAATTATTGTGACTTTTGAGATATATATATATATATATATATATATATATATATATATATGAAATTGCGCCAAAACTCGTAAAGAATAGTTGATGTTTGATTTTTAGGTTTATATATTTATGTCTAGAATAACATATCTTAAAGGACCATGCCTAAAGTAGGATATAACTTAAAATTTTAGGGGTAGCTGAAAGACCAAAATTAACCTCGAGCTAATCGAGAACCCATATACTTTAAAGAAATGTTCTTTTAAATGTATCTACTTTAGAGCAAGTTCATTGAGTAGTCTCAACCATTCTTGAGCAAAGAATATACACCACCACCACTATATCTGCGAGGCAAGAAAAAAGGCGAGGACATTATATCTCAAAGGAATTATGGTACGCCTTCAAGGAAAGACAAAAGACTATCTCCCGGAAAACACGCGTACCATGCACGCTTGGTAATTGAGAAAATGGATAAATAAGAAAGTTATTCTTGATAAATAACCAATTCTCTTAAAAATTTAAGTTGTTAGGAGTAGTCATCACATACATTTTATATGATTTTTACATGCTCAATACGCCCCCTTAATTGCAAGCTAGATTCATGTCTTTTTTTTGCATGTCTAGTCTTTGCTACGTGAATTCTTATAATGGGTGGCACCGGCAAAACTCGAACCTACAACCTCTTTGGATCTTGGCTCTGATCAATTCTTCTAAAAGTTTAACCTATTAGGAGTAGTCATCACATACATTAAATATGAGTTTTACATGCTCAATAATCCTAATGTCAAGCCCTCCATCCTTATCCATAAGGATGTCTTTATCTTAAGTACTTTTGCTTGACATCTATGAATAGCCCTCCTACTTTATTTCAAAGGTACACAATATTCACAACACTTCCCTAAGAATAACTTCTCCATAGTTGTCTTAACAAGTTACATTTATGTCCATTTACATAGAAATACCTTCATACTATTTTTCTTTTCATTTTCTCAAGAATAGTTTGTCGTTTAGCCGATACATAACTATGTTTTGCATCGAAATATCATAAGGAATACCCTACCTCTTTGGTTCACTCATTTATTATTTGGTTTAAGGTCATTTACAATCGAGGTCAGCAAGAATTACCTTTACATCGATTTCTTTTCTTAATAAAGGATATTTTAGTTCTGATGGTGTTCAAAGATTTTGACCTTATTGGCCTTTTAAGTATATTATTTATCTCTGGAACTATAGGGATTTGTTAGGATCATACGGGCAACTAACCCCATTATTCCACCGTCCGAAAACAGTTGATCAATACAATAATAAGCAAAAGACACTTACTTATAAACTACTATTGAATATTCTCACAATCCTATATGGAACAAGGTGTTACACCAAGGAAATAAGGCTTATAACTTGTGTCATTTGCAGGAACAACGAAAAGTAGAGAAAGGAAGGGAAACTCGCTTCTTAAAGCAATGTTTTATATTGGCGAAGAGGTCGTATATCAACATGTATCGAGATTTAGGGTATTACTGGTTGCGCCTATTAATTTACGTGGCATTGGGTTTCGGCTTAGGATTTGTGTTTTATGATATTGGAAATGGTTATAACTCCATTCAAGTGAGTCTTGTACTTATATAATCTATCAAAAATTGGCATTTCATAATTGATCATTGATGATATGAATCATGTTTCAGGCAAGAGGATCAGTGCTCATGTTCATAGCCTCAATGTTAACTATAATGGCCATCGGGGGTTATCCCTCATTTCTCGAGGACATGAAGGTTGGTCACCAATTATGCAACTTTTTCAAACATTATGGGACTAGGTATGCAACTTTGTAACATTATTTACTTTATTTAATAGGTTTTTCAACGCGAAAGATTAAACGGGCATTATGGAGCACCAGCATACGTTATCAGCAATACATTGTCATCATTCCCGTTCTTGCTTCTCATATCTCTCGTCCCAGGAGTAATAGCTTACTATCTCATTGGCCTTCAACGAGAAACGGAAAAATTCTCTTACTTTATTCTAATACTTCTTGCTTGCATGATGTTAGTTGAAAGCCTTATGATGATGGTTTCGGCAGTTGTTCCGAATTTTCTGATGGGATTAATAACTGGGGCCGGAATACAAGGACTAATGATGTTGAGCGGTGGATTCTTTCGATTGCCAAATGATCTTCCTAAAGTATTGTGGAAATATCCAATGTATTACATTGGTTTCCATAAGTATGCATATCAAGGTTTGTATAAGAATGAGTTTACAGGGATTCAGTTTTATAGTGGTTCGAGTACTATCAATGGTGAGAGGATTTTGAGGGATGTATGGCAAGTGGAGATGGGTTATTCTAAGTGGGTTGATCTTGCTATATTGTTTGGAATGGTGACTGTGTATAAACTTATGTTTCTTTGTATCGTTACAAAGTTTAAAAGGTGAAAGAGCCACCAACGTTTCCTTAAAATTTCATCTTTCAAGAAGCTTATTTGTACTTTGATCCTTCAGAATGATTCTTTGGTGGATTATATAATATATATATATATATGAAATGGTATTTTGGTAACGTGTGTGTTCGATATTGTTCTTTTTTTTCCACAATTTATTAGTTATAAACCAAAGTTATCTCTATTAGCTTGATTATGGCAATTGGGCTTATAACCCCTCTCCCCAACTTGCTAAACTTGTTCAAGCCAATGCTCCTTCTAAGGGGATTGGTTAGACTTGGCTTTTGTAACCGTATGTTGTTTCTTTTTAATATATTAAGCTTTCGACAAAAAAAAAAATGGTATGAAAGATATCATAAGCACTTGAACATTTAAACATTGTTTAAGGGTACCCTTAATCTAATTGGTAGCACCTACCCATGATCGTCTCATAACAGAATGGCATAGTTCTCACCTATCTTTTTTATGAGGCTCTTATGGGTTCACTTTTCGTTTCTGGTCTAGGTCAATAATCTCTTAAACGGTAACAATTCCTTCAATTTCCACAGTTGAACTATGTCTCATTTTTACTGGGATGTGAGATGTTTTTACAGAATGGTAACTTTTTTTTTTTAGCTTAACATAACACACATAACTCATAAGCTTAAACACAATATCAAACATTAGAATTACAATATTAACCGGAAAAAGAAAAAAGCCTCACTTCCACGTCCATGTTAATCAATGTACATTAAAAAGCATCCTCGAGAATTTCCCTTAGTAAGGGCCATAACGCATTGGCATCCTGTACCTAGGGACCTTCCTGCAATTATTTTACAAATAGATCATTAAAACAAACAATACTCTGATTAGCAGTAAGATTAAATCAGTATAAGGTTTTGTAGGGTACCCATATCCAAATCCGTAAGAAGGATAAACATAAGGAGCCATAAATGGTACGGTCCCACGAAATGGCATGTAAGGATTAGTCCGCCTGGCTCGAAATTGCTTCATCCCAGGAACATTTGTCCTCTTAGCTGACACCTGAGAAATAATATCAAAAACCTGGGGACCTTTGTGCAAAAATAGAGGATAAGTAAGATACCGGATTTGACCTTTAATTGGCGACCATGAAGTTCAGATTCATTAAGAAGAATAGCTTCTTGAACAGCTTGTGATTCAAGAAACTCAACATAAGCATACCCTTTTGGTTGCCCATATTTGTTAGTACGAATAGTCACTCTATTCACGGTCCCACATGCCTGAAAATGCTGTTGAACTTCTTCAGGTGTACATGAATAATCCACCTGGAAAAAAGATCAACGAACATTTTGTAACCCCCCATTTTCCAGGGTTAAAATTGTAATTTTCATATCTTGGGTAAAGAAGAAACCTCACATTACCAACGAAAACTGATCGAGCATCCACTTCTTCTTTATTTGCCTGAGCTGCTACCACAGCAGCTGTATCTGGTGACATATACATATACCTGATTTAATATATGTAAGATAAATTGCACCTCTGGTCCCTGTGATATACCCTGGTTATCCTAATAAAACAGCAAATATACATCTGTGGAGGATTCGACAATGCTACATGTTATACTAAACAGGGTACATTTGGCTATTTTCATAACATAGGGACTAATAAGCAATTAAACAATTTACATACATAATCAGATCACGTATATATGTTTTTCGTATAATAACATCGAAGTATAGACAGGAGGTTTAAGAACTGGAAACAAGGAGAGGACTTTTTACAGCTCATTTTCGAGAATATAAAGTTTTTAACCCGAAAAACAATTTTAAATTTGAAAAAAAATCTGTAGAGATGAAAGAGACCTTGAGTGGAATTCATTTCTTTCTCGGCCTTAGCTTGCATATCGCGGATAGCAGCTGCCTCAATCTCCATCTCCTTCAATCTCTTCTTCATACCATCTAACTCCTGAGTATTTACATATACAATTTATATAAATATACATTATTAGATGTATATATTATATATAAGTGTGTTATGTATGTGTGTATATGAGAGTAAAAGATAAATTATATACAAGTTAGGGTTGTGATGTTGAAAATTATAGATTAAACAATGCAATTCGAGTAGAAATAGTTATGTTTGAGTGGAATATTACCACAACAGCGCCGCCGTTCGCGGCGGTCATCTCCACGTCGCCCTCCATAGCTCTCTCTCTCTCTCACTCACCTTTTCTGTCTTTGTCAGTATTGCACGCTTCTAATTAATACTATTTATTAGTTGGAGCCGCACGCTTTTATTTTCCTTAAATAAAATACTACTGTTAAGATAGAATACTAAAATATTGGAGGTATTACCTAAATCATCCCTCAATTACACTAAAGTTTTTTTTTTTTAATACATAAGAGAGTCACTTTGGACTCGGAGTCATTTTGACTCCAATAAGATTCAATCCCAGGACTTCTTGGTCTCTGCGGAGTAACCAAACCACTAGGCCAACTATCAATCTCAATTACACTAAAGTTCGAAAAAAATCCTTGGACTTCTTTTCTCAAAGAATCCTTGAAGTTCTTTTTTTTTTTCCAAAATCCTTGAAGTTCAAAGTGTAACAAATAGTCCTTTTTATTTCGTGAAGATATATTATTTTTTACTTTCCAACAAAAAAGAATTACTATTGATAGAAAAAATAAAACAAAACAAAACTATTATTCACAATAACAAAAAGATATTAACAAACGAAACAAACTTATCTAAATATCAAATTTAAAAAAGATCAAAGATGTGAAATTTCTAAAAGAAATGACCCCACGAGCATTTGGTAATTATTGTATGTTTGACTCTAATACTCTATCATTTTTATAATCTACGCATCTACCAGCAAAAATTTATCACAAAGTCGAGAATGAAAATAAGAATAAAGTTTGACATTAATGGTAATAACTCCATCTTTATCATTGGTATCAAGAAACACTAATAATTATTCAAAGAGGGGAAAAATATCTTACCCTTTGATCCTTTGTACATCGGGATTGGGTTCGGATCATCAAAAATTCATGGTTAAGGAAGATTCATTTTGAAAAACACAAGTATCCAAAACTATGTCGACCAAGATTATCCAAAAAAAAGTAACCCACGACACAGGGGGTGGAGCGTGAAATGTCGGATCAATAAAGATATAAGAGCAACGGAACGCTGATATATATCACCAGTGAGATTAGAACTAGGTCTTTCTTTATCCGAGCATAGTGACATGAAATCAAACAAAGGTCAGGATCATGGGAAGGTGTGTCTCTCGATGGCACTTCAACGGTCTAGTTAGTATTAGGACCTGGGATCGAAAGAAATATATTGAACTAAGTCTGATTGTATATATTACCACTGAATATAAAATTCCTATATTTTAAGGCATGTAACATGGGTATTTATAAATAGTAAAAGTCCAGTATACCGTATTTGGATTATTTGTATTCTCTGTTGTACGAGAGCTTGAACGAAACTCCTCAGCGAATGAGCGAGGTAGGGTGTGTTTCCTCTGTCTTGAACTTAGAGTCTCCCTCAAGCTGGTTATGTAACATGTATATTGGTTACTTGGTTTGTTAAGGTCTTGGTATAACCGTTAGGCTCGTCGTGGCAAGGTTGATCCTATCAAGGGGCCAAAGTGATAGGAACTATCTTGATCAACAACTAAATTTGTCACCCATTTTTACTAACATGACCCCAACGCTTAGAGAACCAAGGTAACAAAGTATCATTACATGTGTGAATGGTCAATCTCCTTGACTTTCTGCCTCCATCCCTTAGTCACCCCCAATTCAAAAGTTCTCATCCATTAGGGATTTTAACATTTCTTTTGTCAATGGTAACACCTTGATAGTTATAACATAGAAAACTCATTTCATACCATCAGGCATTTTTAGGAAAGTCTGGATATCCCTCATAGGCCAAAAAACCAGGTACAATATTTTAATCAGAAGCTTATTGATAAATCCATATCATATATTCATCTCAGGGTATAAAAACTAGACATTTGCATTTATCCAAAAAATTAGATATTTAAACATATTACCATGTACCAAATCATCGGAGAAGTTAAAAGCCCCCCATAAAAATGGTATACATCCTTTCCAAATGGAAACTCCCCACAATTTTCTCAAAGTCCACCCTTAAACAAATGAACCATTCCCGTTCTTAAAAACCATCTTGACCATCCCAACCCATAATCCCTAGTAGACATATAGAAGAAACGTTCTCATCCCTACTTGATAATCAACCTATAACAAAATCCCCACAACAAACTCATTATATGTCCAAGTTTTTTAGTAAAAGGCCAGCTCTGGTAGTTAGGGGGCATATTAAATCCATTTCAACCCTTTAATTTCACACCATAATCAAGAAAGGTATTAATTAAGTGATTAATGTAATTCATGTGTCTTTGCCTCAGTGTAAACCCCAAGATTACCGAAAACACGTGGAAGGAAATAGAGGTCAAGCCACCATTCTTCAAGCAAACCCAGCATCACCAATTCACTAATTCGAGTCCACTAACCACTTCCAACCCTTGATAATCTTCACAACAAAAATAGGGAAATACTTCACAAATCAAAGCCCAAGAATAGCCCAATATTATCTCCATCTATATCTTTCTTAACTACTCAACCAACCTCTACTTTACATAAAAATATTTCATTATGGGCTTCACCCATTATCAAGAAGATTCAACATTAATTCAGATTGCACGCAACACGGAGAGCATACGGAAAAACTTGCTGGTCTATGTGAAGGAGTCCATGATTGACCGTGAAATTACAATTAAATTGCTTGGTTATAATTATGTTGCTCACTCTGGTCTCAAGGTCAACCACCATGCCTAACAATTTAGAGGTATTGCATCAATAAAATGCATAATAAGTGCATAATAGATCAAAATGTTATAGTTTAATTGATTTTCCGTAATTCCATTACACTAATAATTTATGTAGAATGTGTATATCTCCATTTGGGAATAAGATTACAACATCGTAGGGAACCACCACAACATGTTACTGCATTTTCAAAACTCCTTACATAAATAATCCATTACATTCACAATTGCCACATCATACAATCAAGAAATCTGTCTTGGAATTGTTGGAGAATTTACATCCTAGTCTTGTATGACTATTGTGTGTATATTGTGATAACAATTAAGCATTTTGTGTCACGTTATCACACAAAAATGGTATAGCAGGATATTTTATCAAAAGAATGTTGTTGATTGCTAGACCATTACTTATGAGGACTAAGTTACCTAGTTCTGCTCAGGGATATGCCATAGTACATACTTGATATCTTATTTAAAATTAGACCAAATATTATCATAAATACTCCCCATCTCAACTTGTACTTGGTTAAGAACTAAGTTTGTCCCATTTAAGAAATTTTGGTTATGCGGTAATATACCCATTGCTCCAAGGCAACACACAAAAATGAGACCACAAAGAAGATTATGAATTTATATTGGAGTTGAATCTCCATCAATTATAAAATATGTTGAAAAAACCTTTAATTGAAGATCCATTTACAACACACTTTGATGATTTACAATTAAATAAAACTCAATCCCAATCTTAGGGGGAGAAAAGAAAAATCTAGAAAAAAACTCAAATTTCATGGAATGCATCATCTTTATCTCATTTTGATCCTCGCACAAAGCAAATGGAACAAGATGTTCATGATATTATACATTTGCAAAATATAGTTAATCAACTTCCAGATGCATTCACTAATACAAGGAGAGTGACTAACTCACATATACCCGTTGGAATTCCTCTTTCTTAAATTGGTATTCTGAAAGAGCAATTTACTAGTGGATTAGCAAATGAGTCTCATGTACACTTAAAGTGTGGTAAACATATCGATTCAAAAGACACAAATTTGTGAAAGAAAAAGAACAAGATTAGAGAGATGGAAACTATGAATCTGTTAATAATCCTTTAAGTAATATGATTTACGAGATAACTTAAATGGAAACTTCAGACGAGACTTAAACACTTGAAAATATAAACATTAATAATGAGAAGATCTCAAAGAACTATGTCGCTAAAGATAAAGATGGAGCCAAAATAAAATTCATAGTGATTATATATTTTCCTATTAAGTTGTTGCTGATTTGATACATGAAAGCGAGGACCTTGAACCAAGGTCAGTGTCAACGTAGAAATAATTGGCCAAAATGGAAAGATGCAAGGTTGAATCAGATTCACTTACAAAACGTGAAGTTTTTGAACCTATAGTCCAAACCTCTAAAAATGTAAGCCGTGTAGGCTACAAGTAAGCGTTCATAATTAAACGTAATAAAAATGAGATTTTAAGATACAAGACACGATATCTAACACAATTTTTTTCACAAATACCTAGGAATGATTATGAAGAAACATACTTTCCTATAGTAGATGTGTAGTGATGTATGCAGCTGAGGCATCCTAACAGACCGGTAGACTTGAACCTTGTTCCTGCATGACCTGATCAATTCGATCAGGCACTCGCCATCTATTTTCATTTTTCAAATCTTTGACAACACGAAAAAACCATTGTTCAACTCTTTGACAATATGAAAAAACCAAAAGCTCTGCCCTCCCTCTCTCTAAACAGTTCGAGAAGGTTCAATTGGCAAAAATGAATTTCTAGACTCGTGGATTTATCGACATCAAGTTGGTAAAAAGAACAAAAAAATTGTTGGCGGTTGAGCATAGTCATAGCGTGTAGGTTTTGAATAAGACGTCAACCTTGTGATTTGACCCTCTCTTTCTTTCTTTTTTACCCAAATTGGAGTAGTGTGAAATTACTCTCAAATTTTTGTTTAGTTTGGTAGTATTCGAAGGAGTTCATATGCATCTGATAGATGTGATAACATCTTGCCTATATGGCTTACTTGATAGTGACATTTTCATGATAATCCTCCAAGAATTAAAAATCCTAAAACATATAACTTATACCTCCGAGAAAAGCCATTAAACAAATTACAAAGATCCTTGTATGTATTAAGGTAATCAAGACGAATGTAGTATAATTGTCTTAGTGTATACCTTCTCAAAAAGAGATATGTTAAAAATCCCGTATGTTTATGCGTTTATATTAAAAATTCTAATTCTAGATTTGTTACTATTTTGGCCTACATTATGAATTAAATCTAATAGGAACTCCTGATGAAATCACAACATTAATAATTTAAATTTTTTTTGAGATAAAATATCTTGGTAAAACAAAATTTTGCCTTCGCCAATTGTATATTTGACTAATAGACCATCAGTCCATTTTTGCTAAAAAAACTTAGTAAGCAATTCAACATGAATAGATCCTTTCTTAGGAAAAAAATTAATTTATTATAGTCATCGTCTTTTGAAAGGATGCTAAAGATGGGGAATATTCTACTAAATTTGGTTATCATAAACTAGTTGAAATTGATATTGCCAAAGAAGCCCAATCGTCTAAACAAGGGGAGAAAAATAACAATTCTCTTTGGAATACAATATGGCACTCTAGTGTACCAACGAAAGTTAGAAATTTTGGATGGAAGATTTGTAATGGGGCTCTCCCGACTAAGAAGAACTTGAAATCCAGAAAATGTGCTTATGATGGAATTTGTGGCTGGTGTGAAGAGGGACCTGAAGATATTGAACTTTTTTTTTTGAAATGCCCGTTTAGTTTATCAGTTTGGGGCAACTCTACCATGCAAATTAAAATTGATAAAAAATTTAACGGTAAATTCTCGACTTGGTTCCTTGGGACTATTGAGGCTTACAGCTTAAATGGTTAGAATAAAAAAGAGATTACGACAGCTATTTTACTAACATGCTGGTTCATTTGGAAAGAAAAAATGAGAGGTTATTTGAAAAGGTTGATTGGAATATTAGAGAGATAAATTACATGGTAAAAGGTATGCTTAATGACTATTTTCAACCAAAGATTAAGACTGTCATTGTCACGGGGGATAAAGCGACAAATGGTGATCAGGATGAATATATTAATAATCCACTAATTTCTGATGACTTTGATATCCTGTGGACGTGTGATGCTTCGTTTACTAAAAAGTGGGAACCTGCTGGCATTGCTGCTATTGGAGTTAATAAAAATGGTATAATTACAGAGAAGATAACAAAGAGATGTCGTTTTGATAGGCTCATAATAGGAGAGAGTTGGGCTCTTTACTTGAAATGAGGAAGTCAGCATCCCTCAAACATCGGAGTGTCTCTTTCTACTCCGACAACCTTGAACTTGTTCAAGGATTATCTCAAGATTCAGGTCTTCGTTGGGAAATTTATCCGTTCATTGCCGAAATGAAAAACTGGCTTTCCAAATTTAAGGATTGGAAAGTTTGTCATATTAGCAGGAATTTAAATGGAACAGCGGATGTCCTCGCTAGATGCACTAACCGGAATATTAATCTGCACCAATGGAATGATTTTACAATCTTAGGTGCTTTTAACTTTTTAAACAAGATGTGCAACTATTGTTAGCTTGTTTTATTTGACAAAAAAGGTCTTTTGAAAGGAAAAACAAATAGATTTTTTTTTACAAGGGTGGTTTTTTTTTGGACGAATAAATACTACATGAAACATTAAATACTACATGGGTGGTTCCATCCACATATGAATATGTAATTCTCTCTTTACATTCTTGCTGAAAGAGGGAATATTTATATACAACCCCATGACTTCTAATGTTCTAAAATAAAGCCCCCATTACCTACTAGTTGTATCCCAACCAAAACCCAACTAAATACCCCTTACTACACTGATAGAAACAAAAAACCAAAACAAAGAACCCATTAGGGTTCGTGACCTCTCTCTCAGCTCTCTCTGTGTGCTTTCTCTATGCCGCCCCCACCCCCTTCCATCTCCACCTTCCCGCCTAGAGCCACCCCTATCGCCCTCTCCATCTCCACCTTCCACCATCCCACCTAGAGCCACCCCCACCCTCCACGAAGCAACTTCTGTTAACCATCATCAGCGCCCTAGCGCTGCTTCCTGCCTTCAGATATTCGACGCCACCACTACTCCAGCGCTGCTTCCTTCCTCCACCGCCACCAGAACTCCAGGCATAAGAAGCTGTCCACTGCACCACCACCAACGCCGAACTGCACCACCACCACCACCAGATCCAGATCCAGGAATCTGCACCAGATCTGCAACCCACTATCGCCGCACTGCACCACCGACTTCGCCTCTCTGCAGCGCATCATCTCCAGCGCCTCCCTCCTTCTCTGCTTCCCACAACCTCCACCCCGTTCTGCTTCGCCACCCGCGCCCACGCCTCTGCGCCGCCATTCTCGCCACTGCAACAGCTGTAGACTCCTACCGCCGTGAACCAAGCCATCATCGCGATCTCTTCCCCGTTCGCGAGCCCAAATCTGTTTCTTTTTTTTCTTTTTTTTTTGCCGTGTGTGTCCAGACATTATGGGCTCAAGGTCCCTTCGTTTTTTTTCCAAATAACTTGATTTTGGTTCAGACTTGTTGGGCCAGGACACAATGTGTCCAGACCTGAGGGGCTCAGCCACTTTTTTTTTTAAAAAAAAAAAAACGTGCCTTTGTTCTTTTTTTTTGTATGGATCCAGATTGTTTGGATCCAGATTTTTTTCTTTTTCCAAATGATTTACTGTTTTTTAAATCTAAAAATCCTTTTTTAGGTGTTAAACTGTTTCAACATTTGTCATTTCTAGTCTATTATTATCTAGTCTATTATGGTCTAGATATCATGGTCTAGACAGTATGTTTTTTTGTTTTAGATTAAAAAAATTAAACTGTAATAATTAGACACTACTATAGAAAAATTAGAAACTTGAGTAAATAGATATTAGGTACATCCTTTACGGTAAATTATTGGACATTGGCATGAATATGGACAAAAAAGGACTTGTGTACAGCCCATTGTGTACACGAACTTGGTACAAGAACTGGATAAACAATAAGAATTGGAACAAAAAATGACATGGATAAACCCCGAACTTGGGTACAACCCTTTGGGTATAATATTGAACACTTTGAAAATGGACATGGACAAAAAAATGGCTTAGGTCCAGTCCCATGGACACGGATTTTGACTTGGAAAAAATCCAGTTACAACGTAGACAAACAATGCACGAATAAAAAATATGGCTTAGGTACAATCCTATGTACACAAATTTGTCACTCAGCTCATGTGTGTCAGGGAAAGTAAGAGAGAGAAATGAATTAGTTAACTTATTTGATTTGATTAGGCTTTATATAAAACAATTCTTGACTTAAGCTTTAAAATAAGGGTGAGAATAGAATTTGGCTGTTTTTTAAAGTTTCCTCTTACTGAAAAGATAGCAGGACTTTAGACAGTTAACCGGGTTAAAATAGAATTGTTTGTGACCTTATCTAGATTTATTATGATCACGTGCCGTGCATGACCTCATATAGCGTTACGTTATCTATGATACGAGGACACGGTGATGGGTGAGTGACAGATAAATTCACCCTTTCTGTGTCCCACTTTTCACGACACACTCTCTCTCCATATCTCTCCCGTCACCTTTCTTTTCTTCTCACAACAAAATCAAAATCAAAATCTCATCCATCCATGGCAGCTCGGATGATCTCCACCACTTCCGTCGCCAGCACCACCTCCCCCTTCCTCCAAACCCGTAAACCATCTCTCAAATCCACCTCTTTTCCCTCATTCCCCACCACACAGAAACCCATCTCCGCCGTCAAATCCTCATCTTCCTCCTACAATCCAACGATCAAAACCCCACATCAAACAAGATGGACCATTGATAGCTGGAAATCCAAAAAAGCCTCTCAATTGCCTGAATACCCAGATAAAGCGGACCTAGAATCAGTTCTCAAGACGCTCGAAACTTTCCCACCGGTTGTTTTCGCCGGCGAGGCTCGTAGCCTTGAAGAAAGGATTGGCCAAGCTGCTCTTGGTGATGCATTCTTATTGCAGGGCGGTGATTGTGCTGAGAGTTTTAAGGAATTCCATGCTAATTATATTCGAGATACTTTCCGAGTCCTTTTGCAGATGAGTGTTGTTCTCATGTTCGGTGGTCAAATGCCCATAATTAAGGTTCTCCTAAATCCTCAACCCCTTTTTTATTTCGACACCCAATCAAGAATTTTGCATTGTCGTAGTTTTTGGTATTATATATGTGTTGATAATTGCATAATGGAGCGGTCAAAATCGAATCTTTATAGGTTATTTTGCATAACATAGAGACCTATAGTGCAATTAACTCCAAAATCAGAGTTTTGGGGCCTTTCAGCATTTTTCCCGAACTCTAAGAAAAATTAAGGAATTGAGGAATTTAATTCTTTGTTTATTAGCATTATTTGTGTGATTTAATTCTGTTAAGGTTTATTTGCAACATTGATCTGTGTTACGAAATATCTAGTAGAAATTATATATATCTTTGCAGAAATCTACCCTACACAAGGGTACATTAGCTAATTTTTGCATAACAAAGGGACCAATGTTGCAAAGTTTCAAACTAAATTCAATTAATCAACCTTGATTTCAGGTCGGGAGAATGGCTGGTCAATTCGCTAAACCAAGATCGGACCCTTTCGAAGAACGAGACGGCGTAAAACTTCCAAGTTACAGGGGCGATAACGTAAATGGAGATGCATTCGACGAAAAATCAAGAATCCCGGACCCACACAGATTAGTCCGGGCCTACACCCAATCCGTGGCTACACTAAACCTCCTCCGAGCTTTCGCGACTGGTGGCTATGCCGCTATGCAAAGAGTCTCCCAATGGAATCTCGATTTTACCGATCAAAGCGAGCAAGGAGATAGGTATGGTGCTTCTTTCATTCAATCAATTTATATATATATATATTATAATATATATACTGAGTCAGAAATTTTTGCTTTTGAGTTAATTGCGCTACAAGTCCCTATGTTATGCAAAATATCTTATATATCTTGAGTTGATTGCACTATTAATCCCTATATATGTAACAAAAGAGTTGATTGCCTTATAGATCCCTGTATTATGTAAATTAATCTATTTTTAAGTTAATTGCCCCATAGGTTCCTGTATTATGCAAACTAAACTATATTTTTTTGAGTTAATTGCACTTTAGGTCCGTATACTATGCAAAATAACCTAGGGGATCGTAAACAAGATTCAAAACTTAATTCTGCTACAGTATATATATATATATTCTATCTATGTTTGATTAATTTTGATAAATTCTTTAATATTATCCAAAAGGTACCGAGAACTTGCACACCGAGTTGACGAAGCAATAGGATTTATGTCAGCCGCTGGATTAACCGTTGATCACCCAATCATGACCACAACAGACTTTTACACGTCTCATGAATGTTTACATTTACCTTACGAACAAGCGCTTACACGAGAAGATTCAACTTCCGGGTTATTTTACGATTGTTCAGCTCACATGGTTTGGGTTGGGGAGCGTACCAGACAACTAGATGGGGCCCATGTTGAGTTTTTACGCGGGATTTCTAACCCTCTTGGTATCAAGGTATCATATTAATTGTCACTTTAGGTCCCTATATTGTGTAAAGATATAACTAGGGTAAACTCTTTTAAACAGGTGAGTGATAAGATGGATCCGAGTGAGTTAGTGAAGCTTATTGATATATTGAACCCGTCGAATAAACCAGGAAGAATTACAGTGATTACTAGAATGGGAGCTGAAAATATGAGAGTGAAGCTTCCACATTTGATAAGAGCTGTTCGAAGTGCAGGACTGATTGTCACTTGGGTTAGTGATCCTATGCATGGTAACACTATTAAAGCTCCGTGTGGACTCAAAACCCGTGCTTTCGATTCCATTAGGGTAAGATAACCTTCGATCCTTTCTCTTTTACCTTTTTGACATTTTAGTCCCTAATATTGTAGTCTTATCTTTTAATTTTGTGACACCATTTGTCCTTTCTATATTTTCATCACATTATAGCCCTCCCTGGTTTATGAAAATGCTGATATTACCCCTATTAAATTTAATTTTACAAAAACAAATAGCTTATGCCCCCTAAAGTATTAAAATATCAAAAGATATGTTGAATTTAATGTGTTTTGTATGGTTTTGATAGGCTGAAGTGACGGCATTTTTTGATGTACATGATCAAGAAGGAAGTTACCCAGGAGGTGTGCATTTAGAAATGACAGGACAAAACGTAACAGAATGTGTTGGAGGGTCTCGTACTATTACTTTTAATGATCTTAGTTCACGTTATCACACTCATTGTGATCCCAGGCTTAATGCTTCACAATCCCTTGAACTTGCGTTTATTATTGCTGAGCGCCTTAGGAAAAGAAGACTTGGACCTAACCATAGTTTGAGGCTTTAGACATTATTGGTTTCTCTTATTTGCATCCTCATTGTTAACATTATTAAGTTGATTTGATGATTTCGTATATTTTATGTTCTTGCAAAAATTGTTTTACGGACAATTATTTGTCTCTCTATGAAAACAACTGAAAGGTCATTTACTAAGTAATTAGCCTGTTTGTATTTTCCGCTGTTTTTGCTGTTCTATCTTTGTTCGTTGTTTGTGGTTTTATAGTCGTGCTTTGTCTTTGCCGGCACATATAGGAAATTGAAGAGTTACACAAGTAAGTAAGATAGTTCTATTAAATCTCCAGTGTAGCTTTTACCTAAAAGTAAAATTTAAATTTGTGGTAAAAAGTGATAGATGCACCAAATTCTCTTACGAATTTGTGAAGAGGAATAACGGGAAATAAATTATTACATCTGTCACCAAGTCAGATGGAACGAAGACTACCTTTAGGGTCTGTTTGGATTGAGGGATTCTTTAGTTAAGGATAGGAAAGGAGAGTATAATAAAGGAATGGAAAGGAGGGTATTTAATTTTGTTTGGATTGAATAAAAAGAGAGGGAGAGATTTTATTAAAGGATTATATAGGGCTGCAAACGAGTCGAGCCGAACCGAATACTAGATGTGCAGGCTTGTTTGTTTAATTTTTGGAGCCGAGCCGAGCTCAAATTTAAACGAGCCGGGCTGAGCCGAGCTCAAATTTAAACGAGCCGGGCTGAGCCGAGCTCAAATTTAAACGAGTCGAGCCCGAACTTCCAATGATTCAAATCAGAAATGTTATAACTTGTTTATTTAACTTATAGAATATTCTTTCTTAGTTGTTTTTTATGGTTGAAATGAGACTTTCATGAACGTTTGGTATTTGATGGAGTGTATGGTATGAAAATATGAAACATAATAAAAAAACAAATGTCTGAAGAAATTAAAAATATCTAATTTAATATTGAAAGTTTAACGGTATATTTATAAGTAAATAATATATTAATTTATAATTCATAATTTTAAACGAGCTCACGATCCGAGTTCGAGCAGGCTCGTTTATTTATCGAGCTTAAAATGGAGCTTGAGTTTGAGCTTGTTTATATTCGAGCCGATCTCGAACGAGCTTTTCTCCGAGCCGAACTCGAGCGGCTCGCGAGCGGCTTGGTTCGTTTGCAGCCCTAGGATTATATGTATCCGGTGTTTGGATTAGAAATAATGGGAGGAAGGGATTCTTTTATAACTAACTGACTTATATACCCCTATTAAAATATTTTATAAAGAAAGAATAAGGGTAATTTAGACATTACAACGTAATAAAAGAATTCTTCTTTCCCAATCCCACCGAATTGGAGGGATTGAATATATGGGTTCATAAGGGATTGTAAGTATCCTTTACTGAACTATCCCTTCTACCTATTTCTAAAACAAACAAGAGATGTGATTGTCATTATCTTTTAATACAATTCCATCCCTCTCAATCCCTCCATCCAAACAAACCCTTAGTGAGCAAGTTCATGATGCATCAATCAAGTACTTTGAATCATTATTGCGTATGCGTATAAGTGATAACACATTTTCATATTGAGGAGGAAGTTTTTAGTGGTAAATAAAGATCTATTTAACAGGCGATAAAAAAATTATTAGATTTAGGAAATATTCAACATTGCTAAATACATCAAAATACTATCAGTGATATGACGTAATTTTATTGGATGTAAATTATCAGTCAATTAACTTTCTCATTCTAATTATATTTAGTTGATAATTTATATCTAAATCATGTTATGTTATTGATGGTATGATTTTTTGATATGTATCATTATTAAATAAAAAATAATAATATTAAGGAACTAAGAGAATATGTAACTATATTTTATTTGAGTAATGATATATACCACCCAAATACCACCCAATGACGTGGCGTGATTTAGTTTGAGGATGTATACGGTAATTATCTCTATAAATAATAAATTACTAAGTAATGCCATCACCAAACTCAAATCATAAACCTATCTTCAGGACTGATCTTGGATTCAGAGTAATAACCCATCTTTTTTTTCAAGAAAAACAAAACACTTTAACAGTTAGATTATCCGATGACCATCTTTGTAAACGTGTCATTCAAAGTTGTTGTTGATGTCGTGTTAATCTGAGCTGTTTCGATGGTCGTCTGTCTAGGGGCGGAGCCATGCATAACCCAGGGGGGGTCCATGGCCCCCCTGACTTTTCAAAAAAAAAATTACTACTTATTAAAAAAAAGAAAATTAATTATAGTTATTTATCACCCCAAAACTTTTTAAAATCTTCTTTTGGCCCCCCTAACTTTTAAAATTTACTTTATTAACCTTATAATTATATTATTTATAGAATAATTAATTTTAAAAAAATTAATATTAAGATTTATAGTGCAATATTTTTTTAATATAAGACTTATAGTGCAATCTTAACTTAATATAGGATTTATAGTGTAATTTTGTAAAATATAAGGACTTATTTTAGTGTTTACATAATATAAGGACTTATATTGCACATAACTCGAGAAAAAAAATTCGGGACCGTTGCCCCCGAACCCCCTTGGCTCCCCTAATGACTAATCTTGGCTCCGCCCCTGCATCTGTCTAACATTGTTTTGCCAGCATGCTTACGTGCGTATTTGTGTTATATACCTTTGAGATTTTTCTTAATATGTGGTTTGATTTTATAAAAATTAATATATTTATTAAAATTATTACTTAGTTATGGTTAAAAACCGCAAGACTATTTAAAAATCTGAAACCGAATAATGCGGTTATGATTTTGAAATATATAATCGATGGTTAAAACAGTTAAGATATGGGTTTTAATAAAATAAATGGTTATAGTTATGGATTTTGATATTTTTGTAAAAAATTAAACCGTTGTCATCCATACTTGGGACAGAGCTTAGAACACCGTGTCTTGTTGCTTTTGGAAAATGTTAATGAAGAGTTTAAGCATCTGCATATATAGCCAGGTTAATTAGGTGGATTAACATTTAACGATAAGCTGTTTCTTAGCACAAATAAATATAAAATGATGATGTTTCAGTTTTTTGTTTACATATCCAAAGGATGGAGTGTCGTTTTCATTCCAGCAGGAAAATTAGAAATGATTAGTTGATAGTAGCTGACGCATATAGTCCACACTCCATACATAGAGATAATCATCATTCCCGTTCTTTATTTAAAATAATAGGTAGGAGTACTTACTCCTACTACTTTAAGATGAGATAAACATTTACGTATGCATTTAAAAAAGCAAACGTTCCTCTTTCTTTCCAATTGCATGAAAAGTATTAATATAAATCTCAAAAACCATAAAAACCATGGCCCTATCTATGATCATGGTTTACACAAGTATTTCCCGCTTTTTTGGCTTCTTTTTGTTATGAATCCATTACCAATGATTATGAAATCAAAGTCCAATAACAATCGAGACATTTCACCCAATAATCTTGACCCTGGAAATGCCCCAAAACTCCCCCTTGAAGTCGCCGCCAAGAAGCCCCTAAACCCAAAAACGTCACGTCTTGTATAAACTAAATGACTTATATACCCCTATTAAAATATTTTATAAAGAAAGAATAAGGGTAATTTAGACATTACAACGTAATAAAAGAATTCTTCTTTCTCAATCCCACCGAATTAAAGGGATTGAATATATGGGTTCATAAGGAATTGTAAGTATCCTTTACTAAACTATCCCTTCTACCTATTTCTAAAACAAACAAGAGATGTGATTGTCATTATCTTTTAATACAATCCCATCCCTCCCAATCCCTCCATCCAAACAAACCCTTAGTGAGCAAGTTCATGATGTATCAATCAAGTACTTTGAATCATTATTGCGTATGCGTATAAGTGATAACACATTTGCATATTGAGGAGGAAGTTTTTAGTGGTAAATAAAGATCTATTTAACAGGCGATAAAAAATTATTTGATTTAGGAAGATATTCAACATTGCTAAATACATCAAAATACTATCAGTGATATGACGTAATTTAATTGGATGTAAATTATCAGTCAATTAAATTTCTCATTCTAATTATATTTAGTTGATAATTTATATCTAAATCATGTTATGTTATTGATGGCATGATTTTTTGATATGTATCATTATTAAATAAAAAATAATAATATTAAGGAACTAAGAGAATATGTAACTATATTTTATTTGAGTAATGATATATACCACCCAATGACGTGGCGTGAATTGGTTGGTTACACTTTCCAAATATACCCCTGTTTAATCAAAGATAGCTCTCTCCCATCTTTAGTTTTATATTATCTATAAAAGTCCTGAAAAAAGAAACACTTTCCAAATATACTCCTGTTTAATTTAATATAATAAGTTTCATCTTTACAAAGCAAAAAACTAAAAATCAGTTTCTCATCTTCGCTTCTCATAAACTTCCGCTTCACACCGTCGTTGACACCGCCATCGAAGCAGCCATCTACACCACGTTCCTTTGATCTTTTTCTCCGGTAAGGGCAATAAAATCTCCACCATGCTCGGTTGTTGTCGATTTCTCCTCCATAGATCTACATCCAGTTTTCCTTAGTTTCCGATTAAAATATTGAAAGAAGAAAGGCAATCACGTTGTAGCTGCTCATAAATTGATTCATGAATGGTCAGCTACTGGACTTACTCTTAATGTTGAGGTTATGGAGCTTTATCTTTTATCCATGGAGTCTGTTGTCAGATTTGCTAACGATTGGAATTCACGCTCTGCACCTTTGCACGCTTTGATTAACAACGCTGGCTGAATCAACACCATCGTGAAGTGCAAAGATATAGAAAGCGGCTTAGTTGCACGTGAATCGGAGTTGACAAGGATGTTCCCAATGATAAGGTATTTTTCTTTTGTTAATTCATATCTCCATACTTGTTCTGTATTTCATTCTTAAATGTTTTCTTGTAATTTCCACCGAATCTTGAAATGGGTTTCAAGTTTTTTCACTTAGAATTAATTACTATTTTAGTTAATTCTGGATTTATTAAGTACTCCCTCCATTCCTTAATAATTGACTCTTTAGAGCTTTTCACACATATTACGGAATCTAAAAAGTAGGAAAAAATTAGTTTAATATGACTAAAATATCCCTACTTTTAAGAAAAAGAAAATTAAAAGATTTTAAGAATAAGGGTAAAAGTGGAAAGAGATCATTTAATTTGTATTGAAACTTGAAATGTGACATATATTGTGGAATAAATTATATTGGGTAAAGAGTCAATTATTAAGGGATGGAGGGAGTAACAAATTAAGGTAACAACATGATAATATTGTGTATTTACTTGCAGGCCATTCGAGTAGAAAGTGAGTTCTCTTCTGTTCGTGCTCATTCTCTTCTTCAAAGAAAGTATGTTGAAATAGTTGTTGCTAGGGATAATGATCAGGTCGAATCTCTTGAGGAGGCAATAAAGGTATATAAATATTCTTAGCGCTTATTTTTTCTATAAGAAGAAAACTATATAGACAACTTTTAATTTATCAAAATCTTTGTATTTAGTAAGTTGAGAAAGAGCTTTGCGATTAAAATATTGATATGAGGTTTTGGTATCATTCTGGCCAACTCAGTTCTTTGAAGCAATCTTGACTTTCACAGGTTTTTAAGCCCTTCAATAAATTCTTAAGAGGATGGGATTTGAGTTAGTTTAGATCCAAAATTCTAGGCTTGAAAGGTGAAATTTCTATCAAGTTGCTCGTTTAAATCCAAAAGATCCAGGAGTTGTTTTAAAAGGAGCGAAAGGTTTAGTAATAATAACATTAGCCAAAGCAGATGTTTTAGTTTCAAATAAACTTGAGACTGGATTAGTAGTGGCTAAAAGATCAAGATGTGTTTAGTTTCTATCCCGATGAGAGATATTGTCAAGGATTTGAAGAAGTAATGAGTCGCTATAGAGAAATTATACCTCATCTAAGACTTGCAGGTTAGTTTATTTTTTTATTTTTTTTGGGTTATTTGGGATTTTTATTAATCATTTTAAAATTCAGGGCCCACTTCATTTTCCCTTGTCATTGAAATGGCGATGACTATTGTTGAACAGAGCGGTGGACAATACCATGTTCTCGTAATTGTTGAAGATGGGAAGGTAGTTGATCTACAACAGTTTTTTATTTGCGTTTTTCCCCCTCGTGGTTTAAACTAAGTTCAAATGCACCCTAGATGACAAGAAGTGTTGACACGAGTGATTAGAGGAAGCACTAAATAATGTTGTTGAAGATTTAAATGAAAGTTACTCTAGTTCTGATGATGATGTAGAGTA
Source organism: Nemophila menziesii (assembly GCA_029959085.1). Lineage (NCBI taxonomy): Eukaryota > Viridiplantae > Streptophyta > Magnoliopsida > Boraginales > Hydrophyllaceae > Nemophila > Nemophila menziesii. The sequence continues at coordinate 22,974,370 of JARWIR010000007.1, read as the reverse complement.
AACACTAAATAGTATTGAGTTTGTTCAATCAACTTTCCAAGAAAATATAGTTGTTGTTAGTTGTGAACCTTTGAACGCACACCAGAAAAACGTCAACGATTTGCGGATACAGATTTTGCCTTTGGAGGGGTGTAATTCAAATTCTACAGCTCCATCTAAAAGATCAACTTGGATTTGGATAATAAGGCCTGTAATGTGCTGGATATCTTGCCTACTAAAGTTGTTATTGAGTCTAATTCTGAAGGAAATAAAGCATCCACTTCTAGGACCATTAAAGATCAACCTGCAACTGATCAGATTCTCGCGGATAAGAATTCAACTAAGCCTAATCAGAAAGAAGTAAAGGGTAACGGTGTTGAAAATAAGCGCGATTACAAAAATGTCTTATTAAACAATCTATCTTTTGGTGGGATTTATCGATATATATATATATATATCATATAGTTGAATATATGACTTATACTATAGGGACATGTAGTGCAATTTTTGTATAATATAGAGACCTGCAATTTGTGTATAAAATAAGGACCTATAGTGCAATGAATATCACAAAAACTGCAATGATTGCAATAATATAGCAGACAGTTTAAAGGGACTAATGCAATTTGGTTGGATTTTCTCACCAAATAACAACATATAAATTTTGGTTGGAATTTTGTTTTGGCGGGAAAAAAATCTGCCCAGAAAATTTTGGTAGGAAAAAATCTGGCGAGAAAATTTTGGCGGGAAAAAACGTGGCCTAAAAAGTTGGCCGGAATTTTTCGGTGGGAATATTTAGTCAAGGGTATTATTGTCTAATTATGTTTTTTATATTAGACATAACTCTTAAGGATTATATCACCTCCTTCTAGGGTGATATTGATAATTGCCCCTTATTTATATTACTCAAATAAAATTATAATATATAATTTTTATAGATGATTTATTCCTTGTATTTATAATTTAGAGCATTAATATAGCATATGGTAATATTAATATAATACTATATAAATTAAGTGTATATAATAGTGTTGGTCTACATATCTTATGGGTAACTGGGAACATGTAAGCTCATCAATTAAAGAGACAAACAATGTAATAGTATTGAATTTTTATATGTGCATTTTGACATTACTAGTTATATGTTTATCAGTTTATGTATTTTTTTTACCTTCAATTTTTTTTTAAAACGTTATCTCCCAAATTTTCATATCACAAACCTCCCTTAATTTAAATTCTGGATCCGCCCCCTGATGGTACTAATTTACTTAAAACAAAATTGGATTATTATTTTAAATAAAATTCTCAATTATCAATAAATTTAATTGTTATTTTTTCCCTAAAATAAATTAATTTACAAAGTTTTCTTCCATTCTTATTTTATTAATTAATCACAATAAATAAATTATTTTAAAGAAAGACCGTCATTGAGTGGCCGTTTTTCTTTAAATACGTTTTTCTGGATCGTAATACGTTAATCTATATTTAAGGGATAGACTTTATACAAAGGCGTTGGTTGAATTACGGCCAAAGTATTAAAGTATCAATTACTTTATTATGGGTTCTTCTTTTGTCAATTATTTAGTCAGCTTTTTTTTGGTCAAATGTAAAATACATTAATAATAAACAAAGTTCATTACAACATTATCCAATCCCTAATGGATGAAAATCACTAACTATAAGGTTGGCCGATTGGGGAGGTGGAAAACAGTTTCAAAGACTAATCAGGGAGCCTTGAAGCTCTTGTTTAGCCACCCAATCAGCTATCAAGTTGTTTGATCTCTTAACAAAAGATATCTTGAGTTTAAATAGTTCCTTACACAAAATAATATTGTTAACCAAACCCTTAGTGATACAAAAAACTTTACTGTTAGGACTAAGTTGGTTAATAACAGTTAAACAGTCATTTTCAATCTCGACACTACCTAGAGTGTAATTATAGGCCATCACACAAGCTTCTAATATCCCTCTAGCTTCAGCTTCTTGAATTGATTTGACTTGAATATTTTTAGCTTTCCTTCAATCGTTGAACCTGTTGCATCCCTAAGAATACAAGCAAAACCATCTTGCTTAGTTTTGAGATTAACTGATGCATCACAATTGATTTTGAATTTCCCAGCAATTGGAGGCTTCCAGTTTGATTTATTTCTGTCAACAGAAGTAAAAATTGATTGTTTCCTTTGTTGTTCAGGAGCAACATTTTACTAAACAAAAGTAATTATCTCAGGGACTTCTGATAATAATTTTTTAGCCTCAGAAGATTGTCTAATAGCTAGACTATATTCATTATAGGCTATAATAGAAATTTGTAGTATATTCAAAGGGTCAGGTGTAATTCCTTTAAAGATGAACTCATTTCTACCTTTCCAAATATGCCACACAATGAAGAAAGAGATTTCTCCTAAATTCATATCTTGATTACCATTTTCCTCACAATACAATCTAGTGAAATGAATCCAATTCTGAAAATTAAAGGATGGTTCTGTGAGAGTGTTATAGCACAAAGGGATAGCAATCCAAACAACCCTTGCCCAGGAGCAATGAAATAATAGGTGTTCCAATGTTTCATCACATTCCCCACATAAATCACATGTAGCTCTATCTATTGATTTCCTTTTTTTCTATTCTCATTTGTTGCCAAACCATTTTCACAACATTTTCAAATGAAATTTTTAACTTTTGGCATCACTTTCATTTGCCAAATATATTTCCAGTCAGAAGGGTACATCTTGAAAGATGAATCTCCCACTTTTTTGTCTTTCAACTCATCACTCTTTATTTGTGCCTTCCATAGTTTATTATAATTCTCCTTTACTATAACTTCTCCAATTTTAGAATGAATCCAATATGGAGAACCAATACAGTAAAGTGTAGGGATATAAATATCACTGATGGTTGCAACTAAATCTGGTGTAAAGAGTTCATTTAACAACTCTAGATTCCATACTTTTTTATCTTTAACAGTCCGTTCAGAAACAAATTTGATCTCACAACCTTGAGGTTTAACTATATTTTTATTGTTAGGAATCCAATAATCTTCCCAAACTTTAATATTGGAACCATTTCCCACATTCCAAAAAATATTATTTTCAAAATTATTTCTACCTTCAATCAAACTTTTCTAGCCCCAAGAAAAGTTACTAATCAGAGAGGCTTCTAAAAAATCTGAATTTGGAAAATATTTACCCTTAAAGACTCTATAAAGAAGAGAGACTTTATTGATGAAAAATTTCCAAGCATTAGATGCAAGTAGAGCAATATTTTGAGTGTGAAAATCTTTAAATCCCAAAACTCCATCCTCTTTTGCATTCATTAAAGTTTGCCACTTAATCCAATGACACCTTTTCTCACCTTTGTTGTTCCAATAAAAGTTTGAGACCAGTGATGTAAGATGGGAAGTAAGTTTTTTTTGAATAAGAAACACTGACATAATAAAGTTAGGTATAGCTCCTATAATTGCCTTCACAAGAACTTGTTTTCCACTTTTAGAAAGCATTTTTATATCCCAACTTTCCATTCTTTTCAATATCATTTCAACCAACCATTCTAGAGATTCGACCTTTGATTTACCCCATCCAGATGGAATTCCATGGTATTTGCCTAAGTCTTCAAGTTTCCTCATTCTCAGTTGAAAAGAAATTTGATTTTTAATGTCAAGTTGAGTATTCTTACTAAAAAGAATGCCACTTTTTTTGAGATTCAGTTTCTGACCTGTAGCATAGCCATACTAGTTGATGATATTAATAAAGATATCAATATTATATTCTTCTGCTTCCAGGAAAAAAAGACTATCATTTGCAAACAAAATATGAGTGATCATTGGGGATGACCTCGTAATTTTAAGACCTTTCAAAAGTCCTATTTTGACATAATAACCAATCAAGCTTGTAAGAGCCTATGTAACCAAACAGATAAGGTATAGAGACAAATGGTCCCCTTGTCTTCACCCTTTTTCTTGCTTTTAATATCATATACTTGTCCATTAATTTGAACCTTATATGTAACAGTTAAGATACAGTTCTCAATCCATTCAATACATTTCTTATGAAAACCCATCTTCCTAAGTACGTCTAGAAGAAAGTCCCATTCTATATTGTCATAGGCTTTTCTCATATCAGCCTTAATTGCCATCCCATATTTTATAGATGATCTTTTGTTTTTCAAATAGTGACTTGCTTCTTGAGCAATTAAAATAATTTCAAATATAGATCTCCCTAGTATAAATGATGTTTGAGTCTCAGAACAAGCACCCACATCCATTGTTGTAATCTATTAGCCAAGATTTTAGAGATAATGTTGTATACAAAATTTGCACAGCTAATTGGTCTAAAGAAAGAGACCAAATCTGGATTAGAGCATTTTGGTATAAGTGAAGGTATAGTTATACTAATATCCTCAAGAGATGAATTGTTCATAATGAAGTAAAAAACAAAGTTTCACAAGATCAATTTTAATCTCATCCCAAAATTTCTTAAAAAAGAAGCCCCCCATAACCATATGGTCCTGGGAATTTGTCACTTCCCAAGGACCAAACAACTAATCTAACTTCCTCACAAGAAGCTGGACAAATATGTGAATCATTCATTTCCTGAGTGACAACATTAGAAATCTTACTCAAAATAGGTGCATATTGTCTTATACCTTCAGTTTTAAAATTATTATTGTAATATTTTTTAATTTCTAGAGATATTTCATCTTTCTCAGGCAACCAATCTCTTTTCATTCTTGATTCTAGAGATTTTATTTCTAGTTCTCTTAACCTTTGTAATATCATGAAAATATTTTCTATTTTCATCCCTAAGTCTCAACCATGTGTTTTTTGATCTTTGAGCCCAATAAAGTTCCTCTTTCTTCCAATAATTTTCAAGTTTCAGGCTCAAATTTCAAAAACCACTCTATAATCTGCAGAATAAGGTTCATTAAACAATTTATCTAGTTGAGAGAGAGTTTTTTTGATAAGAATCCTGTTGTTCAGAACCATTTTCCTTGCCCACTTAGTAACTTGTTTTGCAATAATGAGATTTTATAGACAAAAATCTGAATTACCCACGGAAGGATTCATCAAATATCCATCATTTCTCAATCATAAAACATTTTTTGTGACTTGAACTATGATGTCTCCCTAATTGTTCTTATTTTAGACCCTTAGGAGACATCATTTTTGGTGTTTATTTAATTAATTTGATAGACTTTTGTACTAAATATTCAATAATCCGGAATTACCTTTTTATTTCTAGCATTTTTAATTTATTAAACTTTTGCGCGTAATATTGGTATTTTTAGTGTAAAGTTTACAGGTTTTAGATGTTAGCTAGGAGAGGAATCCGAGGAGAAGGTCAAAGATCGTGAATTAGAGTCAAGACTTGAAGACAAATCCCGAAGATATTATTTTTAGAGCTGAAAATCCACTTTCTAGGCCATAGATTGCTGATTTCGAGGTGCTTAAGCGATGATTTAGCCGCTGACCTTTGAAGAGAAATCATTCCTTATCGAGTTACGGAACTTTAGCAACTGGAATGAGGTCAATCGGAGTTGTAACGCATCGGGAAAAGCTGTTTTAGTGAAGGCTTATCATCAGTTACGGGATTTTGGGCTTAGAAAGTGGGCTTGGACATTTAATTAGGCTTTTATTTTCTGGTCCAAGCCCTAGTCCGAATTTTTACTTATAAAAGGAGGTCTGGACTTCTATTTTTCACACAATTCACTTTCCACAAGATTAAAAACACCAGAGAAGCTACAGCAGGAAGAAAGGAGAAGCTACAAGAGCTGGAGTGGGTCTATAGCTCCGTTCGTAGTCATTCTTATTCCGAAAATTAGGTTTTTCTTTTATTTTAATTTTGTAACGAATATGAATTCCATTTCTTTTTATTTAGTTTTTAATTTTAATATGAGCTAAGCTTTCATTAGTGCTTGAGAACAAAACAATGGGTGAATCTTGATTTTATTATTATAACGAATGTTGAATTTGGGTTTTTATTGAATTAAATTAAATTAAATTAGGGCTTTTACTCTTTTCGACAATTTGTGACTGTTTACTGATTTTAGAGTCGCGAACTAAAATTAGGTATTAGTATCTAAGCTATTCCATATATGTGGCGTATGGATCATCCTGACGGGGGGTTTAGGTACAGAAATAATTGTTCAATCTAGGATAAAAACTACTGATTCTGACGAACTTAGTTAATCCTAGGGCCAATGTGGTCATAAATCTTAATCATCCAACGGTGGATCATATTTACCCTGACGGGACTAGTGACATTTTAGGATCGCCTTATAGTCCACCCTGACGGGGGTATAAGGATATTAGAATCCCGACCATTGTAATTGACTGATTTAACCCTTAAACAACATAAGTTAGAAAGTAAAATTAGGAGGATCCTTGCGTTCTCAAGTACTACATCTCATATTGCGTTTTCATACATTTTACTTGCGTCTTATCTTTTACTTGCATTATTATTTGTCTTTTATTCATTAGTTATAATAAACAAAACCAAAACAAACAATTTATTATCTTTCATTTCCATAAGTGCATCAATCACTACTTGCTAAACATTGTGATCAACCATCCGTCCTTGGAACGAACCTGATTTATCAGGATTACTACTTGGGACAACCGTACACTTGCGGTTGTGGTTCGATTAGCATTTACATTTAATTTTTAGAACACACAAAGGACCACCAAGTTTTTGGCGCCGCTGCCGGGGACGGTAGCGTGTGACCACGGTGTTTATCCTTTAGTGATAAGTGCATTTATTTTATTTTATCAGTTTTACGCTTTTTGTTTGTTAGCTTTTTCAGGTTTTTAGGTTTGGTGTATGCGAAGAAGGCTATTCAAGGATCTAGAGCCAGCACCTCCGATCCTTAGTAATCCAGAATCGTTGATCAGACTTGCGAACAGAAGAAGAAGAGAACGAGAAGCTTTAGACATAGAAGAATTAAGTAACAGAATGGAGAATATCATTATTCAAGGTCAACAGAATGGACAAGGCCAGTTAGATGCAAATGGCCAACCTTTAGCTCCAGGCGTTATTCCTCAAGTTCAACCACTAAATCCTAACCCCCCAGTCCAGATAGTGATGAATCATGATCCGTGGTTCACTAATGGCCCTCCAGAAGTTCCATTCCGCGCTCCATCTATAGGAGTAGGTGCTCCAGATATTAATGTTCCGAGATTCCGTCCAGATTCGGGTATGCTAGCTCAGTTCCAAAACTTTGGAAATTTTCGCGGAAGACCATCGGAAGATCCTCTTAGAGCGGTACAAAAATTTAAGCAGATATGTGATTCTTATATCACACAAGGGGTTTCAAGAGAACAGATGTATTTTGCTGCTTTCAAATTCTTTGTCATTGATGGAGCAAGTGAATGGCACGATACGCAAGATCCTACGAGGATTACTAATTGGGACCAATTAGAAATCGCTTTCTTTGACAGGTATTACCCAAGTAACATGAGGTTAGATGCTGAACTAGAATTGACACAATTCCGTCAAGAGTATGAGGAAACTGTGGGTAGGAGTTGGACAAGATTTCAGATGTGTTTGCGTAAAGTTCCTAATCATGGCTTTTCAGAACAACAACAGTTAAAGATCTTTTATAGAGGCCTTGATGGAGTTTCGAGAGAGAAGTTGGATACGCTATGTGGTGCAGGTTTTCTTCAAGTTCAACCCGCTCATGCCAAGATCATTTTAGAGAGAACAGTCAAGAATGAAGTTGGGTGGAGCTCAGTAAGAACACCAGTCAAGGGAGTAAATAATGTTGACATAGAAGAGAAATTTGCTATGTTTGAGAATAAGATCCAGAATACCATAGAGCAACAACTGAAGCAGCTTACTCTAGCTGTGAAAGAAGGATTTTCGGGTAAGAAGGTAGCTGTGCATGCTGCACAAGAGGTTTATATGTGTTCAATTTGTAAGGTAGATGATCATGATGAGGAAAGTTGTCCGAATAACCAAGAATCAGTGAATTTTATGTCCAATAGAGGTAATTTCAATTCAAGTGGTAATGGATATCAGCCTAACAGAAACCATCTTGGGTTTCAATACTCAAATCCTAATGGGGCAGCCAATCCTACTTACGCGTATCAGCCGCGTACTCAAGGCAACAACTATAATCCAAGACCACATAACAATCATCAAGGAGGACAGAATCAAAACAATTATGTGCAAAGACAAGCTCCTCAGAATACCTACGATGAGAATTTAAACCAGAAAGCTCTACCTGCCCATCCACAAGAAGGAGTAATTACCCTTCAGAAAACCGTTGAAAATTTGATTGCTCTTCAAACACAAGCTTTGGAACGTCAGAACGCAGCTGAAGCGAATATGAAGATTTTCCAGAATCAGCTAAGTCAAATTAATAAACAGTTGAATCAGCGTCCACAAGGGCAACTTCCTAGCGATACGGAAAATCCAACACAACATGAAGATTGCAAGGCTGTTACATTAAGAAGTGGTAAGAACCTTCCTCCACCTCCTTTTCCCGTTATGAAAGAGAAAGAAGTTCCAAGAAAAGAAAAGGAAGTGGGTGAGAAAGAGAAAGAGAATGAGAAAGATAGTGAGGTTGAAGAGATAGAAAGACCAAGAGAAATTCCGAAAAAGAGAGATGAAATTGTAAGCAATCGCCCTCCACCACCGTTTCCATCGCGAGTTCAGAAAAAGGGTGATATGGGTGATTTTCAGAAATTCTTCAATAGAGTGAGGGGTTTGAGTATTAATATTCCGTTACTTGAGGCAATTCGAGATATTCCTAAGTATACGAAGTTTTTGAAGAGGGCCCTCACTAATAAAAGGCCTACTGTGATAATGAGATGATTGGCCTTCCGGAAGAGTGTAGTGCGATTTGCCAGAGCAAATTACCTCCGAAGTTAGTTGATCCGGGGAGTTTCACGATTCCCATATCGATTGGAGAAGAATGGAAGGGAAAAGCACTATGCGATTTAGGGGCAAGCATTAACTTGATGCCCAAGTCAGTCTTTGACAAGCTTAAAATTGGAAACGCAAGACCTACCTCTATGGTCTTGCAAATGGCGGACAGGTCTCTTGCTCATCCTGAAGGCCGTATTGAGGATGTCCTTGTTAAGGCAGGTACACTTATATTTCCTGTTGATTTCGTAATTCTTGAATACAATGCAGATAGAAATGTCCCCATTATTTTGGGTAGACCCTTCCTAGCTACAGGGAGGACATTGATCGACGTAGAGAATGGCGAATTGACAATGAGGATACAAGATGAGGAAGTGAAATTCAATGTATTTCGAGCTATGAAATTCCCAGATTCTCAGGAAGATTGCTTCAGAATGGATGTAGTAGAGCAAGCATCGCAAGAGGTATTTAATTGCTTAAATTTTGATGATATCTTGCAGGCTGCTTTGACATTAGATTCACCTGAGATGATGGAGGAGCTTACAGAAACAGTGGCAGCTCTCAATTCTGAAAATCCGAAGTATAGGCGTCTTGCCTATGAACCTGTGAGAGAACCGGGGGAGATTATTCCTAAAAAGAAACCTTCAATTGAATCTCCTCCGGAATTGGAAGAAAAAACATTGCCAGCACACTTGAGGTATGCTTATTTGGGTACTAATGAAACTCTACCTGTTATTGTTTCAGCTAATTTAACAGGTCCTCAAGAAGATAAACTGTTGCGTGTGTTAAGAGCCAACAAAGAAGCAATAGGTTGGACAATTGCTGATATCAAAGGCATTAGTCCATCCTATTGTCAACACAAAATCATACTAGAAGATGTTAATGCACGCTCAGTTGAAGGTCAGAGAAGATTAATGCCAGCCATGAAGGATGTGGTGAAGAAGGAGGTGATTAAGCTTTTAGATGCGGGGATTATTTATCCCATTTCGAGTAGTGAATGGGTGAGTCCAGTTCAGTGTGTACCGAAGAAAGGAGGAATTACAACAGTTCTTAATGATAAAAATGAGGCGATTCCTTCAAGAACGGTAGTAGGTTGGAGAGTTTGCATGGATTACAGAAAGCTGAACAAGGCCACCAGAAAAGATCATTTCCCTTTGCCCTTCATTGATCAGATGTTAGACAAATTAGCCGGAAGAGAATATTATTGTTTCTTGGATGGTTACTCCGGGTACAATCAGATTTACGTGGCTCCAGAAGATCAACATAAGACTACCTTTACATGCCCATTTGGTACTTTTGCATATCGCAGAATGCCATTTGGATTGTGTAACGCTCCCGCTACTTTTCAAAGGTGTATGATGGCCATCTTCTGGGACATGATAGATAATTTCCTTGAAGTGTTCATGGATGATTTCTCCGTGTTTGGTGATGATTTTGATATATGTTTGGATAACTTGGAGAAAGTGTTAGTGAGATGCAAGGAAACAGATTTGGTGCTCAACTGGGAGAAGTGTCACTTCATGGTTCGCGAAGGTATTGTTCTAGGTCACAAAGTTTCGAGTGTTGGTTTAGAAGTTGATAGAGCAAAGATAGAGGTAATTAAAACTCTTCCCCCTCCTGTTTCTGTTAAAGGGGTAAGGAGTTTTCTTGGCCATGCTGGCTTTTATAGGCGTTTTATTAAAGATTTTTCTAAGATTGCTAAACCGTTATGCAACTTACTCGAAAAGGATTGCAAATTCCTTTTTGATGAAGCTTGTTTAACGGCCTTCAAAGCAATCAAAGAAAAGCTTATTTCTGCTCCTATAGTGTTACCTCCAGATTGGAATTTACCGTTTGAGGTTATGTGTGATGCGAGTGATTTGTGCATGGGAGCTGTATTAGGACAAAGAAAAGAGAAGGTTTTTCATTCGATTTACTATGCTAGTAAAACTTTTAGTGGTGCTCAGATCAATTACACAGTTACAGAAAAGGAGTTGCTAGCGGTTGTCTATTCGTTTGATAAATTTCGCTCTTATCTTCTTGGAGCGAAAGTTATTGTTTATACAGATCATTCCGCGATCAGATTTCTTATGGAGAAGAAAGATGCGAAACCAAGGTTAATCAGATGGGTGTTATTGCTTCAAGAGTTCGATTTAGAGATCAAAGATAGAAAGGGTTGTGAGAATCAGGTTGCAGATCATCTATCACGCTTAGAGGGTTCAGAGATGAATAGTGGTACTGAAGCAGTTAGAGAAGAGTTTCCTGATGAGAGTTTATTCGTTGTTCGAGATTATGAGGCTCCGTGGTATGCAGATATTGCGAATTTAGTGGTGAGTGGTGTTTTTCCTGAAGGTTCTACTTATCAAGAAAGAAAGAGGTTAGCTCATCGTGCTAGACAGTTCTTTTGGGAGGATCCGTTCCTCTATAAAGTTTGTGCTGACCAAATGATACGAAGATGTGTAGCAAGGGAAGAGACTCAAGCCATTATAGCTGGATGCCATGATTCATTATATGGAGGACATTTTAAAGGAGACAGAACTGCTGCAAAGGTATTTCAATCAGGTTTTTACTGGCCTTCTCTTATAAAAGATTGTCATGAATATGTTAAGAAATGTACGAGATGCCAGTTTACCGGAAACATATCCAAGAGGGATGAGATGCCGCGTAATAATGTGTTAGAGGTTGAGATATTCGATGTGTGGGGCATAGACTTTATGGTCCCTTTCGTTCCTTCAAATGGTAACCTCTATATCTTATTAGCTGTTGATTATGTGTCTAAGTGGGTAGAAGCGGTGGCTTTACCTACTAATGATTCACGAGTGGTGATTAAGTTCTTGAAGTCACATATTTTCACTAGACATGGCACACCTAGAGTGATTATTAGCGATGGAGGATCTCATTTCGTTAATAAATATCTGAAGACTATTCTAGAGAAATATGGAGTTAGACACCGTGTATCTACTGCATATCATCCACAATCCAATGGTCAAGCTGAAGTTTCGAACCGTGAAGTCAAGTCAATCCTAGAGAAAACCGTTGGTCCTACAAGAAAAGATTGGTCAATGAAGTTAGATGATGCGTTGTGGGCCTATCGTACTGCGTTTAAGACTCCAGTTGGTGCATCTCCCTATCGTATGGTGTATGGTAAGGCTTGTCACTTACCTTTAGAGCTTGAGATGGGTGCCTATTGGGCGATTGCGCAGTTGAACTTAGATCCTATCTTAGCCGGAAAGAATCGTATGATGAAGCTTAATGAACTTGACAAATTCCGGTTGCATGCTTATGAAAATGCCAAACTTTACAAAGAAAACACAAAGAAATGGCATGACAATCGGATTCGTCCAAAGAACTTTGAAGTGGGGCAAAAAGTATTAAAGTATAATTCAAAGTTCAGCAATTTTCCGGGTAAGTTAAGATCTAAGTGGTCAGGTCCATACATAGTGACCAAAGTTACACCTCATGGGGCGATAGAAATAGAACATCCGCTAGAGAACCGTACCTTTATGGTTAACGGTCACAGATTAAAGATATACCATGGAGGTGAAGATACCAATCGCTCGGAAGATCCACATCCCGGGGAGGTCATGTATCTCCTCGAGAATCCTTAGAAGCGTAAGGTAACCCGTCGAGCTTAACGACGTTAAACAAAAGCCAATTACTTGTATATTAACTGAGTTTTTACATTTTTGCAATTTAGATTAGTTTAATTTTCGTAATTTTATTGTTTTTTATTAAGAAATGAGGAAGGGTAGTTGTTTTTGATGATTTCAGGGGTAAAAAGGACTTGAGTTTGGGGTCGATTTGGCGAAAACAGAAGAAAAAGTGGTTGGATGTCCAGGAGAAACCGGGAACCCGGTTTCGCAAAACCGGGAACCCGGCTTTGGAGCTGGTACCAACCATTTTAACGCAACACTTGGCGTTTTTGGGTAATATCACAGCGTCGGAACCGGGAACCCGCATTTGGCAAAACCGGGTACCCGGTTTTGGTGCTGTGATTTCTGAGAATCCCTGACCCAGCGTTTTGGTGGCTTGCGTTTTCGTGCGTTTTAGTTCGCGCCATCGACACAAATCCGGGTACCCGCATTTGGCAGAACCGGGTACCCGGTTTCGGAGCTGATGAAACCCAAAAGTTCTGTCCCAGCGTTTTGAGAAGTGGCGTTTTGGCGCGTTTTTATTCGCGCCAGCGAGAAAATCCGGGAACCCGCATTCCACAGAACCGGGTACCCGGTTTCGGCGAAGAAAATCCCTGACCCCGCGTCTTGGGGTCCAGCGTTTTGGTGCGTTTTGAAAAAAAAAAAAAAAAAAAAAAAAAAAAAAGGAAAAGAAAAAAAAATTTATTTAAGTATTTTTTTCCGCGCCGTCACAGCGACGCGGAACCGGGAACCCGGTTTGCCAAAACCGGGAACCCGGTTTGCCAAAACCGGGAACCCGGTTTTCGAAGCTGTGATGTCGGTTTTGAGGGGTTTAACCTAGTTTTCTTGGCCTCCTTTGCAAGTATTTACCTAAAACGCACCAATAGCCTCCCCACCTCCGAAATTCATCTACCAAAACACTATATATCATCAAATCCTACCCTCTTTCACCACAAAAACATAAGATCAACTCACCTCCTCTCCAATATAACATCAAATCCTTAGTTTTTCCCAAGATTCTTCTTCACCCAATTCCTTAAATTCAACCCAATTCTTTCTTCTCCCATACAAATTAACCAAGACCCATCTCATATTTCACCTAGTTCCTAAATTCTTAAACCTCAAAACATCAAAATTCTAAACTTTTCCCTAAGTTTTTCATTATTTGAAGTTTTGAGTTTGGGGTGAAAAGAGATGACTAACAGAACCGGTGATTTCCGAAGAACTGCTCCTAGAAGAAAGACCACCATTGGTGGTTCTCAAGAACAAGCTATTGAGATTCCTGATTCGCGTCCTAAACGAAAAATTGACGAAGTTAAGCTTGGTTCTAACAGAAAAGAAATCACAGGTCTAAAGAGAAGATTGATTGATGAGATTGAAAGTGAGAAGGAACCAGAAGAGGAAATTGCGAAGAACATTGAGGAAGAAACTGAACAAGAGACTCCGGAAGCACCCGTTACGAAACCTCCGCGTATGAAGATGTGGGCCCACAAGCCTAAGAGGGTTTACACTTGTTGGAATACTCAGGTTCGTGAAAGAATTGAATTTTTGAAATTTGGTGAGGAGACGAATTTTCCTAAGGGTATTATGAGTAGCGATTACAAGGAATATGCTGTGACATGTGCTAAGTTTGGTTGGAAGGCGTTACAAGAAAGGAAGCTTGAGTTTATTCCTACTTTTGTGCGAGAATTTTACGAAGGTTTAGCTACCTCCCATGATGCCATTGATATCCGCAAAAAGGTAGTTCCTTTCTCTATTGAACGTCTTCGGAAATCATTGAAACTACCCAACTTTTCTGGAACATGCCCCTTCCAAGAAACTCTTAATGACCCTTCTTTTGATTTTGAATCCCTTTGGGGGACCGTGCTTGTTAATGGGACTAGCCCAATTCCTGAAGGTGAAAGATATCCTGGACAGTTTTACAGCAGTAGTTTGACACCTCGTGCTAAGGTTTGGTCTCGTTTCATAATACCCACTTTCTTTGGTATTAAACACACTTCCGAGTTGAAGAAAGAGCACATATTTGTTATTAAGTGTATTTTGGAGGAGAAACCATTTGATGTTGCCAAGATCATTTATGATACAATCATGGAGTTCGCGAAATCACCAATGAAACAACAAAATCTGAAGTTCCCTTGTACTATTACTCAGTTGTGTTTAGACGCAAAGATTCCGCGTAAGGACGCAGATATTGAGACTGTTTCAGTTGGTGTGAGTATAGCTTTGAGCACAATCAAGAACATCCATGAAGAGGCAACACGAGCTACAAGAAGTCCAAGAACTCCTCAATCAAAGAAAGCGAAAACCGTACCTGAGTTGGAAGCCAAGATTCAGGTGTTGGAAGAGAATCAGGAGAGGATGATTGCTACCTTGGGAAACGTTACAAAAGAATTGGACCTACTTCGAAATTTAATCCTAGGCGTAAATACACTTCAAAACGCGATTTATGATGCTATTACGCGAGATAAAGGTCCAGAACGCAACACCGATAACCAGCCTCGCGCTGGTTAAGATACGTTTTCTAAACTTTCCTCTTAGTGTATATTAGTTTAAATGCTTTATTGAGTCTTTTCGAGTCGTGGGGACACGACTCATTTTTGAGTTTGGGGTGGGGTTCGTTGCCTCATCCCAATTTTTATGTGTTATTTGCTTTATTTGCTTTCAATAAAAGAATTTTCGGAGTTGCGTTTGACTGTAGAAATTTTTAAATATCCCTTTAAGCATACTTTTGATAAATCTATGATAGTAAATAGTGGACTTTAGGGATTGATATAAAACGCACTTACAATTGCATGCGAACATAGGTAATTGATAGGAAAAATTAATTAACAATGCAAATGAAGTAAGCTTGTACTCAAGGAATATGTTTGGTGTGTAGAACGTGAAATCCTAATTAGTAGAGTACCCACCTAGATATGAACTAAAGACAAGCTATGTACTTAGGAAAATGATAGGGGCAGTTCTTTGTTAGCCATTTGTGCCTTTTTAGCCTTCTATCCCTTGTATTAATTATTATCCGTCTTAGCCCACTTTGAGCCTTTAACCTTTTCTTTATAGCCACGATATAAGCCATTATCCCTTAGATTATTAGGCATGACCATATGACCCGCACTTGAATCACAATCCTGAGACATGTCTCGAGCTTGAGTTTGGGGTGGTGGGACCACATATGGGGAATTAAATGGGTAGGGATCGATGTGCTTTGTATTGTAGCACAATTGCAGATGATATATACTTGTAACCCTTTGCCGGGAATGAAGAAAAATGAAAAAGAAAGAAAAAATGAAAAATTTTGAAAAATCATACAGTAGGAACCGGGAACCCGGATTCTTCAAAACCGGGAACCCGGTTTGCTCCTGTACAAAAAAAAAAAAAAAAGAAAAAGGGAGAAAAGAAAAGAAAAAGAAAAATATGAATGAATAAAACATCCGGCAAAGTGGAATTTTCTGAAAATCATCTTATTGATAGTGGGTAGACATGGGACGCTAAATTAGTGCGTATATGGGTGAGTGAGAACATCTTTTTGAGCGTTAACTCAAGCTCGAGGACATTGTTGATGGTAAGTGAGGAGAGAGCCAAAAGCTCACTTCAAATTTACCAAATATACATCCATACCGTCCTTAAGCCATTATTATAACCGTAAAGACCTCGTGATTCCTAAGTGCATAGTGAATTTATAATTCTGTTGATAGGGAATACACTAGGTGGAGCGTTCAAAGCGAGGTTCAAAGCGAGTTAGGATTAATGACCACCCTATAGCCATCATACAGAGATGAGTACAAGTGTAACCTTCAAGCATTGCGACTTTAATTTTATGATTGAGATTATTTATGTTTGATGTTGCATGATTAGTGTATGTGTATATTAGTTTCTAGAGTTTGCTATATGAGATTTATTTTGAGACTTGCTTTAGGGTGTATTTGCTAGCTTCTATTTGTTTATACGCTTACTTCTACCCCTTTGTTTTTAGTTTTGCTTTGTCGGGACGACAAAGGTTTGAGTTGGGGGTCTTGATGTCTCCCTAATTGTTCTTATTTTAGACCCTTAGGAGACATCATTTTTGGTGTTTATTTAATTAATTTGATAGACTTTTGTACTAAATATTCAATAATCCGGAATTACCTTTTTATTTCTAGCATTTTTAATTTATTAAACTTTTGCGCGTAATATTGGTATTTTTAGTGTAAAGTTTACAGGTTTTAGATGTTAGCTAGGAGAGGAATCCGAGGAGAAGGTCAAAGATCGTGAATTAGAGTCAAGACTTGAAGACAAATCCCGAAGATATTATTTTTAGAGCTGAAAATCCACTTTCCAGGCCATAGATTGCTGATTTCGAGGTGCTTAAGCGATGATTTAGCCGCTGACCTTTGAAGAGAAATCATTCCTTATCGAGTTACGGAACTTTAGCAACTGGAATGAGGTCAATCGGAGTTGTAACGCATCGGGAAAAGCTGTTTTAGTGAAGGCTTATCATCAGTTACGGGATTTTGGGCTTAGAAAGTGGGCTTGGACATTTAATTAGGCTTTTATTTTCTGGTCCAAGCCCTAGTCCGAATTTTTACTTATAAAAGGAGGTCTGGACTTCTATTTTTCACACAATTCACTTTCCACAAGATTAAAAACACCAGAGAAGCTACAGCAGGAAGAAAGGAGAAGCTACAAGAGCTGGAGTGGGTCTATAGCTCCGTTCGTAGTCATTCTTATTCCGAAAATTAGGTTTTTCTTTTATTTTAATTTTGTAACGAATATGAATTCCATTTCTTTTTATTTAGTTTTTAATTTTAATATGAGCTAAGCTTTCATTAGTGCTTGAGAACAAAACAATGGGTGAATCTTGATTTTATTATTATAACGAATGTTGAATTTGGGTTTTTATTGAATTAAATTAAATTAAATTAGGGCTTTTACTCTTTTCGACAATTTGTGACTGTTTACTGATTTTAGAGTCGCGAACTAAAATTAGGTATTAGTATCTAAGCTATTCCATATATGTGGCGTATGGATCATCCTGACGGGGGGTTTAGGTACAGAAATAATTGTTCAATCTAGGATAAAAACTACTGATTCTGACGAACTTAGTTAATCCTAGGGCCAATGTGGTCATAAATCTTAATCATCCAACGGTGGATCATATTTACCCTGACGGGACTAGTGACATTTTAGGATCGCCTTATAGTCCACCCTGACGGGGGTATAAGGATATTAGAATCCCGACCATTGTAATTGACTGATTTAACCCTTAAACAACATAAGTTAGAAAGTAAAATTAGGAGGATCCTTGCGTTCTCAAGTACTACATCTCATATTGCGTTTTCATACATTTTACTTGCGTCTTATCTTTTACTTGCATTATTATTTGTCTTTTATTCATTAGTTATAATAAACAAAACCAAAACAAACAATTTATTATCTTTCATTTCCATAAGTGCATCAATCACTACTTGCTAAACATTGTGATCAACCATCCGTCCTTGGAACGAACCTGATTTATCAGGATTACTACTTGGGACAACCGTACACTTGCGGTTGTGGTTCGATTAGCATTTACATTTAATTTTTAGAACACACAAAGGACCACCAAACTATACATCCCAAAATTAAGAATAAGTGGTGAATGGTCAGACCCTGTAGAAGGTAGTAAAGCACTCCATGAATTAGGAAATTTATCCATCCATAATTTGTTCACAAGAATTCTGTCTAAAAATTGCTTAATCAGCTGGTTCCCATTTCTCTTGTTTGACCATGAGAAATTACATCCTTTAGCTAGCTATTCAAACAGATGGTTAGTGAATAAAACATATTCTTTCTATGTAAACTACCAATTTCTCCCCCCAATTTTTCTGAAGGGTATCTAATGAGGTTAAAATCCCCAAGTAGACACCAGCAGTCAGAAATATGAGGTAAATTACCCAATTTTTTGAAAAACCCTTCTTTTTCAATATCTACTGTTGGCCATACACAAAATTAATTTCACAAAATCTTGTGTTTGATCCATCATAAATACATTGAATTAAGTTCTTTTCAAAGCTTATAAGATTAAATTTGTCTGAATCCTTTACAAAAATTGCAAGTCCACCTGACAAACCCGCAGGGTCAACATGAGCCACAAGAGCCATATTTAACTTAGAGCAAAGTGTTAGTAGATAATCAAATTTGCGTTTAGTTTCAGAAAGAAATAATACCTCAATGTGATGAGCCTTAACCATATCAATCAGGCTCAGCTCTGTCAAGGCTGTGCCAACACCTTGACAGTTCTAGGCTTATTGAGAGTTTTGGGGTGGATTTGGGTCAACCTCGCAAACCACTTCAGTGTCGTGTTCTTCCAAGATCCCTTTATCTTACCATTTTTCAATACTCCCTTCATTTTTATCTTTGTCAGAATAAGAACATCAGCCATCTCATCATCTTCCCCATCAAAGAGAGGGTCAACAAGAGTTGTTGGTACCAAGGATTCAC
Organism: Nemophila menziesii; assembly: GCA_029959085.1. Lineage (NCBI taxonomy): Eukaryota > Viridiplantae > Streptophyta > Magnoliopsida > Boraginales > Hydrophyllaceae > Nemophila > Nemophila menziesii. The sequence continues at coordinate 22,955,463 of JARWIR010000007.1, read as the reverse complement.
AGTCTTCATCATCAAAAAGTCCTAGATCTTCCCTCACTTGTTTAGTTCTGTGTTTATTTTTCTCAAGAGACCCAAAACAAATAGATTTATTCGAGTTAAGTGTGATAGAGGGATCTAAAATGACTTTTGGATCATTATGACCAATTGGGCTAGCCATCTCAGCTGGGTTTTTCATAATTGGGCCACAAAGTTTTTTAATCTCTTCAGAGTCAAGTGGCCTTAAATGAGAATTGGACTCCACTCCTTTAAAAAAATCTCAATTTAGTCAATTAGTGTTACTTTAAAAAAACTGTGGTTCTAAAAGGCGCTAGGCACTACTAGGGCGGTCGACCACCTTCGAGCGCCTAGATGGCTAGGCTGTATTAATCGGAATTGAGGCGGTTTCTGCCTAGACGGTTTTTGTATTATTTATATTAGATATATATTACTAATACATTGAATTGACTATCATCCTAATATACTTAAAGTAGATCAATTCAACATAAATAATATATATTTAATTATATAATTATAATAATTTAATATTTTTAACCTAAAAAAATGAACATTTCGAGAAATTAGACTTGGAATTTGAAAAATCATACCTTCTTTTTTTCTCGCCCGTTCAAACTCTAAACTAAGTAGTTTTTTATTTTATTTTTTGCGTATGTGTTGAATTTGATTAGATTGATGTAGTTATTTATTGGCTAGCATATTAGGTAGTATTCGGTTTGGGGGACCTATTAATCCGATTGGATAGTTTATTAACTATATTATTCGTAGACGAACCTTTGAGCCACTTTCGAGAGAAATTCTAGACAGAATGCACTTTAAAACGCCTAGTCGAAGCGCCTAAACGACTAGGCTGCTTTGTTTTAGAACATTGAAAAAAACTCAATTTACTATTGTATACTAGTACTTTTGTTAAAATAAATTTTGAATGATTTTAAAAGAACTATAAAGTAGGATAAAAAGAAATGCAGGGTCAGGCGATGGGGACAGGGAAGGAGGCGTGGACTTGTCTTGGTGGTGGCCTTGGTTTACTCGGAGAAGATGCCATCCCAACGAATCTGGTTTCGAACCAAGGTCAAGGTCAAAACCGTTTCAGCGATTTATCATCAAGTAGCGAGAGAAATAGGGAGATAAGGACCAAAGCCAGATATGAAGGGATAACTAAGGCAGAGACTTTGAAGAGGAGAGCCCAATTTATGGAGAGAGCCCAATTTATGGAGTTGGTTGGGGGGAGTTCGAAAAAAAAGCAGAAAATCTCAAAAAAATCCTATGTACAAACGGGTTTAAAAATTAATGAGGGATTAGGGGAAGATAATAAAGAAGATAATTTGAAAGAAGGGGAGGATGGATCGAGTGGAGGATGGTTCGACTTATCGGATAAAGAATTGTACTCGCAATTCGGGTCGGAGGAGGAACTTCCAGAGAATATTTATAGAGAGAATATTTATAGTGGTCAAGCGGGGAATTTTGAAGGTATTGAAATAGATTCGGGGGAAGAAGAAGTGCAAAGTAAACGAGTTCAAGCTAAGAAGGGTAAGAAAGAAGGGATTGCTACTACAAGAATGAAGGGGAGCGGTCAACCCAGCAGTGTGACCGCAGGGAGAAAGTGACGACATGTGTATGGAACTGTCAAGGGATACGGGCTCCCTTGACAGTTTCTAGTATTAGGTCCGTATTAAATAGGTTTAAACCGGGGGTGGCTTGCTTTTTCGAAACAATGTTACGCGCGATAGACGCCCCTGAGGTTGTTAGGAATTTTAGATATGCTAATCATTTTGTCCAGGATCCGGTAGGAAACGCTTATCATTCGGGTGGCATTTTGGTACTCTGGCACTCGGATGTTAAGCTCGAAGTTATTAAGTCTAGTCACTATTTTGTGATATTATATATTAATGATCCGTATTTTCCCTATTATATTATATGTGTTCATGCACCAAATAAATTAGAACATAGGCTAATGTTATGGGAAGAGATAACTATTTGGAATCAAAACGTTAACAAACCTTGGGTCCTAATAGGTGATTTTAACGATATTCTTAAAAAATGTGAAAAGTTAAGTAATACACCACCGGATAATAAAAGAATATACGAATTTAATAAATTTATCTCGAATAATAATTTGAGTGAAATCCATTCTCAAGGAAATTATTTTACATGGTCTAATCGTAGGATTGATAAGCCAGTCAAGGTAAAACTTGATCGGGCATTTGCTTCATGTGAATGGTTGCACAGGTTTATTAATGCACAGGTATATATACCACCAGCAATTGGTTCGGACCACTGTCCACTCATTCTACAGCAAGAGAGAACACATAACAATGGATTGAAATGGTTTAAGTTTGAAACGATGTGGACGGAACACCCGGAATGTGAGAGTATTATAAAAAAAGCGTGGGGAGATGAAGGAAAAGAGGAGTCATTACCGGTTTTTATGGATAAAAGGGACAATACAATTACGGCTTTAACAGGGTGGAGTAAAAAGACATTTCGAAATAACGCTCAAAAAATCAAGGAACTGACAAGACGGCTCGTGGATCTAGAGAAACAAGATATGACAAAAGAGATATTGGAGGAACAAGCTCATATTAAAGACGAGCTGAAACTGACGTACATTGCGGAAGAAAAGTATTGGTATGATAGGGCAAGACAAAATTGGATAAAGTATGGTGATAAGAACACAAAGTTTTTCTATTTGGCAACGATCAAGCGGCGTCATTTGAATAGGATCCTACGAATTAAGAATGGGAATGGAATCTGGACAGAAGAAATATCGGAAGTTCGAAATAGTTTTCAATGCTATTATGAAGAGCTATTTGAGGAAAGAAATACAGAAGAGATGGGAGAAGCAACAGAGGCAATACGGAACAAAGTGACAGAAGAGATGAATGAGGAGCTGACGAGGTTACCACATTTGGATGAAGTTAAAAAAGCGGTCTTTGACATGTCTCCAACGAAGGCACCAGGACCGGATGGTCTAAACGGTAAATTTTATCAGGAATACTGGCACATCATACAGAACGATGTTTTTCTTATGGTTCAGGATTTCTTCTTGAATAATATTTCTCTCGATAAACTAAATGAGACCCTGGTCACTCTAATACCGAAAGGGGAAACCCAGGAAGGTATTGGGGATTATCGGCCAATCTCATGTGTTAACTTTGGATACAAAATAATAGCAAAGATATTGGCTAATAGGTTACAAGGCATAATGGATATTATTGTCTCTCCGACTCAATCAGCTTTCATTAAAAATAGGGCAATACAGGACAACATACTGATAGCCCAAGAAATATCTTTCTTTATGAAACGAAAAAGGAAAAATCCTAAACCAATGGCGGCGGTAAAACTAGACATGGCTAAGGCATACGACCAGGTACGTTGGGATTTTCTTCTATTAGTATTACGTAAATTAGGTTTCTGTGAGAAATGGATAGGATGGATCTCGAATTGTATATCCTCTGTCACCCTTCAACTCAATTTCAACGGAGAAAGGCTTCGCAAGTTTAAATCTAAAAGGGGCCTTAGGCAAGGGGACCCGTTGTCACCTTTTCTTTTTTCCCTCATGTCTGAATCCCTTATTAGCCTCATTGAACAGAAGGTGGAACAAGGTATGTTGAAAGGAATACAGATAACGAGAAACTGTCCAAATATAACACATTTGCTATTTGCTGATGACTCACTTTTCTTTCTAACAATTGATGATCTCGAAGTTAAAACCTTCCGAGAATGTGTTTCTAAATACTGTGCAGGGTCTGGGCAGCGGATTAATTTCACGAAATCATCAGTTTATTTTAGTACAGATACCCCTATGGAATGTAGAGCAAAGGTTTCATCGGATTTTGGAATATAGGAGAAGGAGGACCTTGGGAAATACTTAGGAATACCGTTATGCCACAAGCGGTCAAAGATACAATCGCTTCAATGGATAGCCGAGAGAGTTTTCAAACATACGGAAGGATGGAAAGCACAACTTCTATCTGATGGAGGGAAAGAGGTACTTATTAAGGCTATATTACAAGCTATTCCGATATATGCAATGTCAATTTTTTCTTTCCCGATTACGTTCTGTAATAAGTTAATCTCTGCTATCTCGAATTTCTGGTGGAACTCGGGCGAAAAATCTCGAATTCACTGGTTAGCATGGGAAAAACTAGCGGTAAGCAAATTAATAGGAGGTATGGGCTTCAGAGACTTTAAGAAAATGAATACTGCACTTCTGGCAGCACAGGCATGGCGAATAATGAACAATCCGAATTCATTAGTGGCAAGATTACTTAAAGGTATCTATTATCCCAATGGTAACTTTCTCGATATAAAACTTAGACAATCTCGAACATGGTCATGGGCTAGCTTGATAGAGGGACGTGATTTGTTAAAAAAGTACGGTAAATATCAAATCGGTAATGGAGAAAATATCAATATTTGGACGGATACGTGGGTAAATACAACATGGAATCTAGAAAGGCCGAAACACTGCAAAATACAAAAGGTTAAGGAACTTTGGAAGGAGGGTACGACGGAATGGGACAAGGAAATATTGGATGAATTGTTTCCGGGTCCAATGATACCAATTATCCTGAGAGAGAAAGCTTATGGCGAAGATGTTCCAGATAAATGGATATGGCCTCACACAAGAAATGGAGAATATGTAACGAAATCTGGATATAAAATAATTACGGAGGCAGAAATCTCGAGAACACCGGGACAATCTAATGCGGTACAGGCAGAAAGCAAGCTATGGGTTACTGTTTGGCACTCTAACCTGCCAACCAAGGTCAGGATTTTTGCTTGGAAGGTTTGTAGTAACGCTTTACCAACAGGGGAAAATTTAATTCAACGACACTGCGAGGTTGATGGAGGATGTCAATGGTGTAAGGCGGAACAGGAGACAGTTGAACATTTGTTGCTCACATGCGCAATTGCTAAAATCGTATGGGCGGGCTCTGCTTTACAAATTCATATTGGTCAAACGGTTGAACAGTTCGGAGAATGGTTATTGGCGATGGTGGATACCTTTGTTCGAGGAGGATGGAGACGGGAAGTTATTATATCATATGTGCTTTTATTAACATGGAACATATGGAAAGCAAAAATGAGAAGTCGGCACACAAATCAGGAAATAGATACTGACGATATCATTAGATCGGCAAATAGGCATATGGGTGAACGTTTTGGTAGTGAATGGGAGACGAGTCAACCACCAGGAGAACAGATAATGAACGTAGCAGAAAGATCAGTGGCGGAGATAGATATAGGTACGAGAATAGCTTTCTCATGTGATACATCGTTTGAACAGCCCCACCTACCAACCGGAATCGGGGTAGTGAAAGTAGATAAAGAAACGGGTAAACGAACGGACTATTCAGCAACCGCTAACTGTAATACAAGTGAGGAGGGGGAGGCGCAAGCGGTTGTAGTAGCTCTGAACCAGGCAATTAAAGACGAGAACGAGGAGATTACTATCTTCTCGGATAACCTCGAGCTAATTCGGGGTATTCAGCAGGTGTCGGCTGCGAGTTGGAAACTTCGACCATGGATTTGGCATATCAAAAGACTGGCAAGGAGAATCGGCCCAGTTGTTTTCAAACACATTCCTAGGCGGTTCAATGGTCGGGCAGACAACTTAGCAAAACAAGCCAGGCACAGGGCACAGAAGGAAGGGACATACAACGTCATTTCTCTAAGCTCTCAATTTTCTCGATTAGGGATAGGCTGATAGGGTTAGTAGACAGGTGTAATTGTAATGTTGTAAGCGACCAAAAAAAAAAAAAAAAAAAAAAAAAAAAAAAAAAAAAAAAAAATCAATAATTAAGATGACGATAAGGAAGAATCCCATCAATTAAGGCTGCTCACCTGCTCTCGTATGATGGTCTCCCGTGACCCATCACCAATGAAACATCATTCTTAAATTAGTAAAGGATATGCTTTGCAAGCTACGGGCCAACCAACATTGGACTACTTGCATAATAAGAATTTCCTTAATTATCTCGTGAGACTTTTAGTTTACGCTATAACCGAATACACACATCTACAGTCATTCTTTTCTATCAAAGAGGTAATTTTTTTATTTGGAGATTTAAGTGATGGAAACATCTTAATCATGATAACATTTTTTTATGGAAATAAAAGTTGGGTCTCCTCAATCCCTCTTATCTAATGCAGAGTTTTACGAATGAAATGTCTATACTCGTTACATGATTGTATATGGCCTTATGTTTAATTGAATATCTTTGTAAAGCGTCAACACGGGTATTAAAGCGTCGTAGGAGATGATGGAATACCACCAGTTTATACCGATCTGCCAACTATGCAATCCTCTTTGACATTGGCTGAACAGACCGTCTTGTCGCCGATGGTTGCACAATACCTTTGACTAATCTCAAGATTATCAAAGAAAATTGATTTCTCTTTTTTGAAAAACTGTTCTCAGAATTCTGTAGCTGCCAGCACTACCCGAGTTTCCGCTTCAATAGCCGAAGCATATAAGATTACACGAGAACGATCTAGCCTAAGCCTTGACTTCTTATGAATTTCAACAATCCCAATTCCAATAGACTCCCCGTGTTCGTAAAAGATATGTCCCAAGTAAACATAATATCAGTTACCTAAGTGCCACGCGTGAACTATTCCTATTCAACATCAGTTGTATTCTGTTGGTCTTGGAACAACCACTCATTTCCGAAGTGTTCTCTCATCACTTTATCCATAGCTGCAACAACTATGTCGTTATCAATATCTCTTTTCTCGTGAAGCGATCACATCTTCGCTTTGCGAACATTCCAGAGCATAACTAAAACATAGGCCTTAATAACATTAGCAAGCCAATCAACTTGCTCATACGAGTTTACAAGACCTAGGATCCAGTCACCTAGAAAAACTAAAAAAACTGGGTCAATCCGAATTTGGGGCATGGAACCAGCCAAATCTACCTGCTAACTGAACAACCTACGAGTTTAATTACTTTTTATATGTATTAGTTCAATAAAGAACACATTTATGTCAAGTTACGCAAATCAAACTCATCAGTAAAATACTATTATATTCAAAACACAAACACTAGATTAATTTTTAGAGATTTTATATATTATATATCGTACTGAGAAATACAACCGTCTACTCTAAATTTTCTAAAAACTCCCCCAAACCTTCTCAAAACCGCCCAAACCCTTTCAAAATCTTCCCAAATTTCTCAATCTTTTTTAAATCACAATAAAATCGCTTTAAATTTATAAGTTTCTATACTTTGACTTATAATAAATTATTATAAAAAAAACTGAAAAACATGGCTGAGGAGATAATATAAACTCCCAAAAGAGAGGAAAGTTATACTTTAAATTAAATTTTTATTTTATTTGAAAGAAAAAGGTATATATGTCACTGATTATGGCAATTCGACAAGCATATCTAACAATCCACAATGTAATTGTAAGACAGTGTATGACAGATAATTTAGAACGCTAAACGAAAAAGAAGTAAATCAGAATCCCTTATTTACGATAATTAATTGTTTTTTTAATACAAAGTAGGTCCTAGGACCGTGTAAAAACTCAATAACAAGTGTAAAAAACTTGTTAACATCGGCGTATAAACACCGCTAGGGGTTTTCCAACCAAACCTTTCTTTCACAAGCCCCATCCATACACTATATAGGGGGGTCTTCAAGGAGAGTGTACTCATTTAAGCGTCTTGAACCGTATCTAGCTATCCAATAAGGACATAAATTATCTTCTATATAAATACCTGTAATGATGAATAAAGGATTATTATTCAAGATTATTTGGATCCCTTCAATCCAATTTGTGTCTGGCCCTCTTCCGCGTTCTACTAAATTAATCACATTTAGCGTCAATTGCGAACCCGTTTCTATTCTAAGTTCCTTTAGATCCATATTATTTGCCATCTTAAGTCCTTCGAAGATTGCAATTATTTATGCCTCACCCGTCGATTTATTGTGCAAGTTCATCGCAAAACCTTTGATCCAATTGCCCTCAGTATCCTGTAGTACTCTTCCTACTCCTCCTTTACCATTCAAGCCATTTCCGCTCCCGTTCGTATTTAATTTGAAGCCCTTAACCGGTTTACTCCATCTGATCCATTCCACACACCATTTATTACTATGCGCTGCTCCCCGGTGTTGACGCCATGCACTCATGAATTTCAGAGCAACACCCTTGGCCTTTTTTAATATTGTTTCTCCGTTCCCAATTGTTCCATTATTAAAGATAGCATTGTTTGTTTCAATCCAAAGTAAACCTCATGTAGCGATAAATAAAATCCTCCATTTTATACCCGCGAAGAGCGGATTTTCCTTTAAATTACTAATCCACCATTTTACTAATTTCATATCAGTACTTGTCTCCCTCTCCCCATGCGCCTGTTGTGTGACCTGCTAAAGATTATTTACCTCCAAATCTGTTGTCAACAAGTTGATGTTGGAAAATCTGCGTCACCTTTTTTGTTCAAGAACCCTTCGCTGCTGAGAGTAGATTAGCGACGAACCATTTTGCAATAAGTCCGAGATATCCAGAGCAGGTACAGTGCTATTATTTCCATGCTATAAGGACACGATATTCTGAATATATTTTTTCCTTAAAAGTTGTAACTATATATAGAAAATGAACATCTATATTACATAATACAAGCTATCTCCAAAATGCTCAAAATTACCCCATACTTCTCATAAAATACTTACATCTCTCAAAAATATTATCAATTAGATTGATAAATTATTAATATGCAACTTACAAACTAATAAACTAACTTAAATAATAAAGTTGTTAGAATAGATTGTGAAAATGATTTTCTTTTAATTATAAAAAGATTGGTGTAAAACTTTTATAATACTAAATTAAAACGAATGGATATTTTATCATCACCTTTACAATATTTCATCTCTACAACTACAATTTAAAACATAACTGAAAAGATTCCCCTTTTACCTAAAATACTTCTAAATCAAGATACAAACAAAAAATAAAACATTTTAAAAATATTTTTACAGAATACTAAAAATAGTTAAATACTTTTCATAAATATCAATGGTGGAATCACCTTTAGCTTACGTGGCATGACCCCCTCGGTCTTAACCATATAATTTTTATTATGTTATTTTTAATGTTATTAACTTATGGTTCCCCAGACATTTTTATAATCTTAACTTATTTTGTTGGTTTGTATTGCTCTAATAAATATGTATGTGTAAGTTGTTTTGCATAACATCTATAATACAAAACAAACTTTTTTCACTAGCGATTGAAATCATCCACATCTCTTAAATTAATATCTTAAATTAAATGAGTGTCCATTAGAGATTTGAAGGTTTCGTGTTCGATCCACGCTGATAGACCTTGGATCTTAGATCTTGAATCTTGGAACTCAGATATTGGACCTTGAACCATGCAATATGTACCATTAAACTTGGAACTTGAATATTGAACTATGGAACGTAACCACGGACCTTGAACCTTGAACCTTGAAACATGAACCTTGAATTTTGAATCATGAATCAAAAATCATGCTACCATGAACCTACCATGAACCTTGAATCTTGAACCTTAAAACTTGACACTTGATCTATAAATATTAAATCAAACTTTAAAGATACAACATACGCTTCAATTTATACAAGTGTATTCACGCATGGATTATAACTAGTACATATGTACTAGATATGATTTGTGTTAGTTCTTTTAACGTAGATGTGTCTAAATCAGATGTATTGATATCATTTATTATTCTGATACTTCAGTGTTATATATGTTGATATCACTTGTTATCCTGATGTCTCACTGGTTGAAATTGATGGAATTGTACCTAATTTTGGAAAAGTTCGATAAAAAAAATAGAATGTACGAGACATGAATATTGTTACAAATAATGAAAATCTAGATTCTCCCTCAATATCAAACCTTAAGAATTCCCTAAGATTAAATGCAATATTGTGTACACTTCTATTGTAAACTCTTGTAGGATTGAGTATTAGTCAATTGAAAGTTCTTATAGGATTGAGTTTTAGTCAATTGAGAGCTCTTATAAGATAAAGTTGTAGTCAAATTTCTCACTTACAAGAAAAATTATGTCTCAAGTATTAAGTTTTTGTCAACCATTTATTTTCGAAAAAAATATGTAATGATCTTTATGTTGGAAAATAGTCAAAAACACTCTCGGCGCACATGGATAAGTTAAAAGTTATATTGGTTTCAGTTCTTAATTCATATCTATTATGTAAACAAAATAATTTTTTTTCTCGCTTATCAATTTTAACAAACAAAAAATTAAAAAAGAATATCAAAAGTCAAAACACATAATAAATTTCTAAATGTATAAAAACAATTTTTTTAACCCAACGGGTCTTGGAGACCTCCCTTAAAACCAAACCACACCTCACACATAAACTCTTCTTATTAAAGGCCACTAATAAGATTTAGCACTACAACCTTATTTTCCCACCATCCATTAGACTCTAAAAATGATTTTTGTCACTTTATATATTAAATCTCCCATCCCTAGTTATTATTTCTCTTTTTATCCTTTTTGCAGCTCATTAGATCCTTTATTTCTTTTCTCTCTCCCCCCTCCTTCAAGAATTTCACAACCTCCATTAATGATTTGAACAAAAAGGAACCACCATTAATGAAATGAAGATCCACCAGTAGATCGGTGACCATGGCTCGAGTTCAGATCCATGACTTCCATCTCCGGCAAAGAAGAAGACCGCAAAAACTATCCTCGTCTGACGAAGAAGAAGACTGCATAAGCCATGGAAGCTCAAAGATCGACGAGTAAAAAATGATGAACAAATAATGGAAGTTTGAACCTTGAAGATCAGAGCTTTAGATATGTTTACAAAACTCTCCATGGAAACTCGTCGAGATTTTCTGTCAAACCACCAAAGCTCTCAATGGATTCGAGCTTCTTTGTTTGTCTATATGGCAATTCAGATTTTGTTTTTTGTCTAATATGGACATTAACCTTTTTTCTTTTCGTCCATTGTTTAGCACATGGTAACTGGTCACTAGCTCCCTTACTCCATTGTTTAGTACTTCGTCAATGGATGAGTTGCAGTGTAGTGACTTTTTCCTTTTTTTATTATTTTATTTTTATAATTAATGTTAAGAATATAATCATGTAATAGTTAATTTTTTTTATTATATAAAGTTATATTCTTGTAATATTTAATTGGGTAATTGACCTATGGGGTCTTAGAGACAAACTTCATGCCGCTTAGGGAACATGTTGATAGATTCTTTCTTCAAAGAGGCCACAAAAAAAGTAAAAAAAATACTATAATACCCTCAAATAAAACAAAAAACACATAAAGAAAAAAACAAGTGCCATGAATAATGAAACACCAAATTAGTGATTCATGAGTATCAAATCTCTGAGTATTGATACTTTCCATCTCCGACCACAACCAACCGACCACCGCTGACCATCACCAGTGCCGTCAGAAAAAGAACCAAAAAAAGAACCAAGTGCTTGGAAAAAGATCTGAGTGCTCGGAAAAAGAATTAAGTGCTCAGAAAAAGAATTGAGTGCCCAAACAAAATACTAAGTGCCCAGAAAATTTGGTAAGTACTAAGACGAATGAGTAATAAAAATTAAACAAGCAAAAATGGAATTAATAACACAAATAATCATTTCCATATAAAAATTAGAAAAAAAAAGTAAATTACATTTGTTCATAAAATTCAAAATTGATACAATACAAGAAAGAAAAAGAGAAATAAAAATAAAGTACTAGCCGTTGACAAAAAAAACAATTCGAATGGTGAATTGAGTATGGATCTGTGAAGCCAAGCCGATCTGATGTCTCGATTCCCACCACCGCTAATGAATTGGGTAGATCGGAGTAGCAGGATTCACGCTAGCATTACACTTTACCAGTAATACACCTCTAATCCAGACATCTGACAACTATTATGTGGCTTATGCACGCCAGGAATACACTTCGTCGGAGCAGATCTACATAGTCGCAACGAGATAAGAAGGAGCTACAACAAAGCTAAAAGATCTTTGACAAGCCTCCTCGGAACTCCATGCTTCACAAGCTTCGAACGTGACTCTATTCTTCTCGTACGAGTCTGTGCTTCACACCGGAGCTTCACGAGTCATGGAACGGAGCTTCACGAGCCACGAATGGAGCTTTACGAGCTTCACGAATGGAGTTTCGCGAGCCATGGAAGGAGCTTCGGATGGAGAGGAAGAAGTTCCACGAGCCATGGAAGCAACCTTCGCCAGAGATAAAGAAGCAGCCTTTATGAGCCATGGAAACAACTTTTGCTGGAGAGAAAAAAACTCGTCGGGAATGAAGAAGAAGATGAAGCTTGAGAAATGGAGTGAACTTCCATGGTCATGTGTGAGGAGTGGAAGAAGGGGAGAGGAGAGAGGAGTGAGGAAAGAGAAAAAAAATTAATGTTTTATAAACAAAATGATTTAATTAGTATATATAGAAAAGAAATAGCAATATGGGGTATAATGGGTAAAAGATATTTCTAAAAATTTGGCATATAGTGTTAAATTTGTTTGTGACCTTTAGTAAGAAAAGTAGATTGGGTAAAGTACTTGGATCTTGAGGAGGGGTCTTCCTGACGGTAATTATTTCTATTTGATTCCATTATCAAAATAATTTTTGTGACATTTTTCCTTCATTCTAATGTTAATAGTTAGTGTTTTTTCTTGAGTACTCAAAGAATTTTGCCGAGTATACTAACCCACAACTAGGGATGGCAATGCTTACGGTTAAAAACAAAAACCAACTAAAAATGAACCGATTTACATGGTCATAGTTAAACCATTAGGTTATAGTTTTGAAAAGTGTAATCGACGGTTAAAACTATTAGGTTAAGGTTTTAGATAAAAATAAAACGAATAACCGAAAATCTTTTATCATCATACATATTTTCAAATTCTATAATTATCTAGGTAAAATATTATATCGAAAAACTAAAACCAAAATTCAAATACTAGATTTAGCCAACTAAATAATTAATATGCAATTTAATCAAATACCAGCACAATTTTTTTATATAATATAGAGTTTTTTCTTATATTTGAGGTCTTATATTATGAAATTTAATATATTATAAAATTATCATTTGGTTATGGTTAAGAACTGCAAAATCGTTTAAAAAACAAAACCTGAATGGTACGGTTATGGTTTTGAAAAGTATAACCGATGGTTAAAACTGGTAGGTTATGATTTTTAGTAAAATAAATGGTTATGGTTTTTGATATTTTTGCGAAAAAAAGTACCGTTTCCATCTCTACCCATAACTTATATTATTATGCAAAATAACTAACAAATTAGCTGAGTATTCAGAGAATTCACTAAGTACTCAGAAAATTCACGGAGTACTCAGAGTTATTGCTGAAATTATTAAGTATTTTTTAAAATTACTCGATATTAACACAAAATCACTGAGTATTACGCAAAATAACTAAATATTTACACAAAGTCATTGAGTATTACGTAAAATAACTAATTATTAACATACGATCGATGAGTATTACCAAAAATCACTACGTATTAACATAAAATCACTGAATATTACTTAAAATTACTATGTAATGCACAAAATCACTGAGTATTGCGAATATGATTTGAAAATGATGCAAAAATAGAGCTCGAAATACCGCAAAATGGAACTTGAAGGTGCTGAAAAGTGAAGCTCGAATTACTGCGAAAATAAAGCTCTAAATACTGCAAAAATGGAGTTCAAAACTGTAAAAATGGCTTGGAAAGAAAAGAAAATGCTTTGTCCTTGTAGTGAATCGACGAAGAGAGAAAAAACTTAAATGACAAGAGAGAAAAGATAAAATAATGTGAAATAAAAATAATTTCTTTAGTGAAACAGAAATAAAATGCATGCAAATGAAAAGACTGACTTTGACTCTTACACTATTCTATATATAATCTAAATATCTTTTTTAAATTTTAATATTATTTTAATAAAATATTGTAAAATTTATTTTCATATGATTTAGAACATGTTTGGAATTGCTTTTTAAAATAATCGAGTTTTTTTTGGTTTTATCACTATTTTTATAAGTAATTGGCGGTTTGGCATAACTGAAGAAAGTTTTGCGAATTTAACACCAGGGCGGTAGCCCAATTACCGCCCCTCTTGTTGGGTTGTTTTCTGGGCTCCGCCCTTACTTAATTTTTTGATTAGGCAGAGGGCGGTCCTTCGTTGACCGCCCCTAGTACAATTTTTTTTTAAATTAGATTTTAATTGTTTTTGCATAATCTGTGCGTTAGTAATTGTTTGTCTCGTTTATGTTTATGTTTATACACCTAATACACATTTTAATTCAATTAATTGCACTATTTGTCCCTGTTAAGCAAATTAGCCAGATATTGTGTTCCAAAAAGTAGCAGTGCATTTGCTATTTTCTAGAAAAAGAGGGGCATGTTTGAATAGATCGCATAACACTAAGTCAATGGTACAATTGACCCTTTACACTCAATTAAAATTAGAGCATACAAAAATGTATATACATTCCGTATTTCTGAAAAGTAGAGAGTGAAAGAGTTGTTTATCTGTGTATTTGCTTATGCGAGTAAAAGTGTAGATGCATTTATGAAGCTATCTCCAAACTGACAATGGTTTTTGTCTAATATTTCGTCACTTGATTTTAGTCTGGATCCATATATGATTTAGTATTGTAGAGAAGAAAAAACAGATTCAAAAAAAAAATTGTACTAGGGGCGGTCAACGAAGGACCGCCCTCTGCCTAATCAAAAAATTAAGTAAGGACGAGCCCAGAAAACAGCCCAACTAGAGGGGCGGTAATCGGGCTACCGCCCAGGTGTTAAACTTGCAAAACTTTTCCGGTTATGCTAAACCGCCAATTACTTAATAAAAATAAAGTTAAATCCAAAAAAAACTCAAAATAATCACTTGAAATAATTATATATATATATATAAATACTTTATACCTTTAAAATCACTTTTAAAAAAACCACTAGATAAGTGATACTAAAATAATCGTTTAATGTAATTTTAGATTCTAAAATATATTTTACAAATATTTTAATTTTAATTGAAAAACATTTTTTTTAGTTACAAAAGAGGTCCAAAGACCGGGAAGTAAACTTCCTTACAACTTAATGATTAGCTAAAACCGTCATCGGAATGGCCCAACCATAACGATCTCTCGCTAGAAGGCGCTAAAACCCATTTGGTGGATCCTTATGAGGACTCGGTCCTTCCGCACTACTCGCGCCATGTTTAGCCATCCAATCCGCGCATGTGTTAGCTTCGTGAAAACCCCATATCACTTCATACTGCTTGAAAAACATTTTTTACTCTAAAATAATCCATCTCTAACAGATTCTTAGGGCCCGTTTGAAAATACTCATTTTAGAGAGAAAAA
This sequence comes from Nemophila menziesii, assembly GCA_029959085.1. Lineage (NCBI taxonomy): Eukaryota > Viridiplantae > Streptophyta > Magnoliopsida > Boraginales > Hydrophyllaceae > Nemophila > Nemophila menziesii. Next base: position 22,940,094 of record JARWIR010000007.1, on the reverse strand, counting down.
ATAATTTTAAAATAAAATTTAAAAATAAAAAAAAATTATTAAAAATAATATTAAAATCTAAAATCACATTGACCATTTTTGGTGTTTTTCTTAAAAGTATTTTTTAGGATCTAAAAAAATTTAAATTAGTAGAGTGCTTATAAAAAAACACTCAAACATGCAATTAGTTTCCAAGACAAAATCCTATAAATCATTTATCTAGAAAACAAAAGCTTCTACTTTTCCATCACGATGTAGTAAATAACTCCACATTTAGAGTGATTCTCTGGTAAATGTCTTAGGTTTAGACGAAACTTATACTCTATTAATTAACCTTATATTTTAATTGCTAATATATCAAAGAAAACAGAATTCACATAAAACTTAAAACGACATACAAAGCCTCCAAAACGCGAACCAATATATACATACATGCACATCCCCGCACCATATTATTCTCCCTTTCATCTAAAGATCTTTCAGACAAGTGTCGAGCATGCCGAGGTTTGGGGGTCCCACATAGCTGGTAGCAAGAACTTTCTCCCATTTACACCGTGCGCATTGTAGCTAGCACCAGTAACCTTATCCACAAGTACCCGACCCGGATAACCCGGGTACGAACCAGATCCGAACGAACCCGTACAAGCTGAAACAGCCTCTAACGGAGCTGTCGCTGGTCCTTGGAAATAACCATTATTAAAAGGATTCGTCACCGTTCCCGCCAAAACCGTGGCTATGTTGATCACCATCCCGTCAACTCCGACGTCACCGTTGGGTGCAACTAGCGGTGGATCTTGCGGGCCGTAAATAGGTTGATGAAAAGGCCAAGCACACTGACCCGGACACTGAGTTTCCGAGTTACCAACCCAAGCATAAGCAAAACGAGTCTTCCCACGAGTTGACCCATGAGAGCCACACCTTGAACAAAACCCATCAACGTAAACATCTTTCGCCGTTAAAACAACGTTTACTCCACCACTTAAATGTCCACCTCTAGCTGCCAAATACACAATATTCGAATTTTTCAAGGACTTACCAAGAGAGTAACTTTCATCAACTACTTGCTTCCCTATCACAACTTTCGAAGCAGCAGCACCACCTTTATATTTCTCGGTGGTCTTCCACCATCCCGCGGCAGAGGGAGTCACCGCCGCCTTGGCTACGCTTAAAGATTGTAAAAAGTCAACCACTATCGTCCTTTGAGCTGGTGTAAACTTTCCGTACCAGATAAGATTGATAGTCACGGTACCTTTCAGTAAAGACCCGTGATGGTACTTCAACACAAGGGGTTGTTCTTGTACTAGAACTGCTCTGGATGGTCCAAGAAAAGAGCCGAAAAGGATGAGCACTAGTAGAGTCGCAATATTTTGATTAAAACCCATTTGCAAGAGTCTGAGGTTAAAGGATTTGAGGTTTTAGAGAGCTTTGTAATGGATGGTGAAAATGGTGAGGGTCTGTGAGGGTATATATAGGGGTTAGGGTGGGGGAGAAGGAGACAGCTGTAGTAAAGAAGGAAGAGTAACGTAAGGTATGGGTGACACGTGGAGAGGTGCTATTAGGTGGTGAGTGTATCTGCCAGGCTGGAATGAGGAAGGTGACGTGGTTGTCTAGAGGGGTAGGGAATGATAGTGATGTTGAGGATGATGTAGACGTGTGAGTTTGGAAATTGTTGTGACTAGACTGGACTCGGATTTTTTTATCTTGTTTTCCATTCACTTCCTTGTACTGCACACACAAGCTCACTAACATTATTGTTCTTGTTTTGGGATAAGGTATGGCTCACCATATGTGGCGTACGGCTTTTCGTTTTTTTCTTTTTCAAAAGCTTTAAATTAAAACACAATAAAATTCATTACAAAATACAATTCAACCAATTTCTTTAGAAAACTAGAAGTTGCGCTAACAGAGGAGGAGTTTGGATACCCAATCATTAGGCCACATTTATAAAAACGGTTGTTTTGTGACTAAATCATCTACTCTACTTCTTTTTTACCAACATGAAATTTTTTTACTAGTCCATTCCAATTATAAAGATAAAATATCATCATAAAAAAGCTTAAAACGAGCAAGAAAACGTGCCTTGGGATTCCTTAAAGTATCTACTATCACATAGAATTCCGACTTCATCAAAATGAAATTGACTGCTGATAGTAACCCATTGCGCACTTCAATCAACTCAGCTTTCTCGACACGGTTACAAGTAAATGAGCAAGCAAAACCATGTATTAGTTTATCATTTTTGTTTCTAAAAATACACACACAAGAGCCTTTCATAACTCTCCTATAAAAGGTATATGTATTAACTATAAGTGTTCTTGGCTTCATATTTTGACTCCATTTTACATGATTATTCAAATCATTAGGTTTCTTTATTCCATTATCCTTCATATTGGTACTAACTTTACTTGATGCAGTTGTTATATCCGACCTTTACTTCAGCTTATTTTTGTATAAGAGTATTTATTTCTCTTTTTGTAATAGCCTTAGAATCTTGTGCTATATGTGCAAAGTATTCATCATAAGCATTAAGAGCTTGGGACATTGTATAATGAGGGTCAGGGACTATTCCCTTATATAAGAATTTGTTCCTCTCCTTCCATATTGACCATAAGATAAAGGGTACTACATCTCCATGCCCTTTACTTGCTATATTAGTGCAATTTGTAGGTTTCTAAGTTTTAAGAACCAGGTTTCAAACCTTTGTGTATTTAAGCTCATAGACAGTAGTTATAATGGAGATATGAGCCGAAGAGCTCCAACCCATGAACAAGTGAAAAATAAGTGTTGCATTGTTTCAATCATATAGCCATATAACTTACACAAATTCTCTTCTCCTCAGTAGGGTGAATACCTTTTCACATTTTCCACAAGAATTTTTAAATTTTGGGAGGGATATTTTTACTCCAAACCTCATTCCAAAGTATTTTTGGAGAGTTTCGAACCTTAGACCTCATGGATGAGAAATAAAGTCCTGGCCAATAACCTTATTATAGTATTTATTTTTTAAATGATTTGTGACTCATTATATTAAATTAGAATATGAATACAACATATAATATATTAATATAATTTTGATGATACTATATAAAATAAGTATACTTGTACTTTTTTTGTCAAAATGTAGGTGTAGTAGTGTTGGTTTGCATTTTTTTTAAATGCTAACTTGTAAGTTCGGTCTATTGAAGGAACGAATACTAATCCCATGGGGCTATGGGCTTACACCCGACTAATCCCACTGGGGATATGATTGCCTCCTCAACCATACCTTAGGCAAGTCACAACTAGGTTACCGTGTGTTGGGAGGGTTTCGAACCTTGCATCTGTTGGATGAGAAATAGAGCACTGACCAATAACCTTATTATAGTATTTATTTTTTAAATTATTTATTACTCAATATAATAAATTAGAATATGAATACAACATATAATATATTAATATAATTTTGATAATACTATATAAAATAAGTATGTATTTTTTTTTGTTAAAATGTAGGTGTAGTAATGTTGGTTTGCATTTTTTTTAAATGCTAACTTGTAAGTTCAGTCTATTGAAGGAACAAAGACTAATTCTACGGGGAATATGACTAGCCTCCCCAACCATACCCCAGGCAAGTCAAAACTAGATTAACCTTCTAAACTTTCTTTCACCTTCAAGATTCAAACCCCAATAAATTCATGTTTTTTACTTTTACCTTAAGAATATATATAACAATAAATCTCAAGCTTTTATATATCTCAAACCTTTTCTAAATTCTTTTTTTAAATACATATGAGAGCTATTTTTTGAACTCGGAATTATTTTAACTCAAATAAAATTCGATCCAACCTCTTTGTCTTTGCGGAGTAGTCTAACCATTAGACTAACTATCTGTCTAAACCTTTTCTAAATTCACCTCCGTTTATATGTATATGTATGTATTTTTTGATACAGGAGATTTAAAATTTAAAATTATTTTAATTAAAGAAAGTTTTAGTTGTTAGTTGTATTTTTATGTAATATTTTATTTAAGAATTTAAATAATTAAAAAAGAAAGGATATTGCAGAAAATAATATTAACATAGTAATAGCAAAAATCGATGTTCGTGGGTTGCTGGGTTTTGGTAATATCAAGATGGAAAGTGATCTTTTCTCTCTTTCTTCTTTGGGACGGAAGAAAGTGGATGATAAAGGATGAATTTGAGAAAATAATAATAATATCGATACATAATTTGGCAGTCGAAAAACGAGGCCGGTGCCGACTACTCCATAATTCTTCGGGCTCTTTATTTTCAACGGCCTGTGGCCATATAAGTTTATAAAAAACAGGGTAACTAAACTCATTACAACCCAACTAAAAGCCCAAATATACCTAAACTACCCTCCCACCCTTCTACCCATATAGAAAAGCTGAAAACCCAAAATCCATTACCCTATTAACCCTCCCCTCTCCTCCATTCTCTCTCTCTCTCTCTCTCTCTCGGAGCATTATCTAAACCGCCGCCCCCCACCACCAACATCACCATGGCCACCAAAATCCCCCACCTTCATCACCATCCCTTCTCTCTCTGTCTCTGCCGGCGAACCACCCCCCCTCCCCACCCCCAACCCGAGCTGCTGTTTCACCAACCCCATCGCCATCTCCCTGCAGCACCACCACCACTGCAACACCAACCATCCACCACCACCACCATGAACCACCGCGAATAATCCACGACTGTTGCACAAGATCTGCAGATGAGCCTTCGAGGGATCTGTGGTTAGCTGCTGCTGTGACGCACCGATGATGTTCGCTGGAGAAGAATATCTCGCCACCGCTGCTGCTGCTCGCCGAAGAATATCTCGCCACCAACTGACCTCCATCCCCTTCCCACCTGAACCACCACGACCCCCCACCTTCAGATCTGCAGAAACGAGAGCCATCCCCACCAACCCCATCGAGCAGCGTCTCTCTTCCCAACCTTCCTCACCCACTGCAGTACCGAGCCACCACCCACCATCGCCGCGTCCTTGCACCGCCGATTCCTTGCACCACTGCTCTTCCCACCGCACCATTGCTGCTGCTGCCATCGAGATCCACCAGTCATCAACAACTCCTCTTCCCAGCAAGCCAGATCTCCTTCGCCTCCCTTATCAGTCCTGATGCCCGGCCCTTCGCCGCCCTTCACCGCCGGTCTAAATGGGTCCAGCCCGTCGCTTGAAGACCCACCCCGTCGCTTGAAGACCCACCCTTCACCGCCGGTCCAAATGGGTCTAGCCCAATCAGGGTTACAATTACTGATGGGCACAGCCCAGCGTATAGATTTGCTGTGATGGGGCCAGCCCAAATTGTAATTTTTGTTGTATTTTTATTTTGTTTAGGTTATACTGCTTATGGGGCCAGCCCAATATCCCAATATTTTTTATTTTTTGGCTGTTCTGTGTAATGGGTCCAGCCCAATATCATGTTATAAATCATATATCTTTTTATGCATTTGGTCCATGTTAATGGTTGGTTCATGGGTCTAGCCCTATTACGTGCTTAATGTTACTTAACAAAACAAATGACTTCATATAAACACATAAAACATGGTTTCGTACCCACGGTGAACAAATGTGTGAAGAAAAGGTCCGTGGGTACAGCCCATATTAAACAAGAATAAAAACACAGCTTGAAAAACTCGTTAAGGACATGGGTCTGTACCACCGAGGAAGAACGGTTTAATAAGGGTAAAAAGGTCAAAAAAGCCAACTAGAAAGTTAGAAATGGGCTTTAAAAGTATTTTTTTCTAGTTAGGACTTTGTTTATAAAGTTTGTAAAAATTGGGGCTTTAAAAGTATTTTCCTCGGGAATTCTTCGTCTTAATATCTTTTAGCTTTCTATGAAATGATTTGTAAAGTAGGAACCAGAAATTAAAAAGTTCATTTAACATTTAGTGTCCATTGGAAATGTTGTTTTGAAAAATATATTTAAATATATTAAAACTTTAAAAATATATTAAACTGTGAAAAACAATTTATTCTTAAAAAACACTTAACTAATTTTAAATATTTTAATATTTTTTTTAAATATTTCAATTTAATTCTAAAAATGTTTTTTATTTTAAAATAAGCATTTTTCAACGGATCTCGAAGATTACTGATTTTAGAAGTACATAACATAAAAATCTAATTTTTTTTCTTCAAAAATCTAATTGTTAATTGATTGATGTATTTTTTTTAGATTGTGTATTAATTTAATGTTTTATGGGTTTTTTAAGGTTAGTGTTTTTCTTTAATGGGTAATATTTTCCTCTAATATCAAATGGTTCAATACTTATATTACAACCACTAATCATATTGACAAGATACATGTCATTAACCCTCCTTAACGGATGTAAAGTAAGAGATACAAGGTTTGAACTCCTCCCTGAACATGGGTCACCTAGTTCTGATTTACCTGAGAATATACATGGGGAGGCGTGTATATCCCCGTGGGATTAGTCGGGCTTGCATAAGCAATCCCGGAACCCATGTACCAAAAAAAAAAAAAAGATACATGTCATTAATCACTGGGACTAGCTCAGTGGCCAGGACCATGTCTCTCGTCTAGGAGGTACAGGGTTCGAATCCCCTCAGCCGTGTTATTTCTTGAGCCCTTAAAGGGGGTAAGCAAGGGGTGCATGGTTTGAGTCTCCTCCCTGAACATGGGTAACCTAGTTCTGATTAAGTGGGAGTATGCATGAGGAGGCGTGTATATTTCCTATGGGATTAGTCGTGGTGCGCGTAAGCTGGCCCGGACACCCATACATCGAAAAAAAAAAAAAAGATACATTTCATTAGATTGATTAGATAGTCATTATAACTAGTTTTTACATGGTTAAAATATAAAATATGTGTTATAATACAATTGGTATTAAACCATCCAACACTGAATAAAAGTATTTTTTTTCTTTAATAGATGAGTAAAGTCTTAATTTTAGTCACTATCTTACCAATTTTTCTAGTATTGCCACATTTTTTATTTTTTCTAATGTTAGCCATAATTTTTCGGTTCTCTCAAGTTTGAGCACAAATATTTTATTTTTTCCCGATATTTATATTTATATGGATCGGAAAAGAAAACAAGTAGTAGATTATATGAAAATAAACGTGTCATTAACCTTTGATTGATCTAACCATAAAAGGGAAAGTATTGGAAAAAACAAAATACTTGTAGTCAAAATTGAAAAATAAATAAAAGATAGACGTGACAATTATTTTTGGTTCACCCTTGTATCACTTAATATGTGGAAGTTTTAAATATCAATAATATTGTTTTTTTTTCTTAATTATTAATTTTTTTATGTCATATATGATGACATATAGGAGGTGATACAAGAGTGAAGTATAAATGGGTAATATATTGCATTGCTCTTTGAGAAAAGTAGTAAAAGACAGTGTCTCAAAATGGGGAACAATATGGATAAACACATGTCTTTTTACGTAAAAGACATAAGTAAAAATAGAAACAACATAGCCCTCTCGGGGAATTTTTAATTGATGAATATTAAACCTTGAACTAAAAAATCTAGAGAGATGGAAAAAATAAGAATATTATACTTTAAAATGGCTAAATAATTCATCAATGAGGATTATCAATGCGTTTTTATTCATTTTTCAAAAATAAAATAAAATCGATGACTTCATAGTTTATCTTGAGGTTAATTGAGAATGCAGTCCCCTTGTATTTGACCCTCATAAAAGGCATGTGCACCATCTTTGCAAAAATATTGAAGTTGGTTTCTTTATTTAGGTATAAAATCATTTTCTATTTTTGAATGAAATGTAAAATATCTTAAATCGACGACTATATTATAATCCTTTTAGAGAGAGAAAGGTTAGAAAGATACTCTCCTAAAATCCTCGGGTCCTAGCGCCTTTATTCTCAAATTCCTCCCATATTTCAAAGATTTCTTCTCAAACTTTTTGGTCATGCTCGCTCATGCTATGACACTCAAGTCAGGAAGCTCTTCGCCTATTGAATAGACTCAAAAAATATCTCAAACTTTCACCGCAATCTGACTCACGATACAGGTAATCCCGGAGCTCCATATCTCAACCGTTAATAATCTCACTCATGTTCACAAATCACTTGATTTTGTGCATTTGAACCCTCTTTGGCTTGCTCGTACGATATTTGGTCTGTAAATTTGGTTGGGGATTCTTCGTGATCCACACAACTAACTTCCAGGGGATATTTGATTCGACAAGAGCTTCATCGCAGTAACTCCAAACCTTGCTTGGAACTAATTGTGTCTGCAAAAAAATTAAATAATCCTTCCACTTGGCAGGTTCGGTTGTGCTTACATGTATTGGAACAAAAAACACTAGCTTTACATGAATAACTCACAGTGAGTTGAGTAAATGAGTGTACAAGGAGTCACTATGAAGGATAATAATCTTGTGATATGTGAAAATGGTGATAAGACTAGGGAATTCTTGTTAAAGTCTTGTGATTCATTGGCCGCCCTCCAAGTGGTTGATGTTATACCTAACAGAGCTTTATTAGTACACCCAAGTTGCTTGTAGAAATGGCTAGACCAACTATTCGTAAAATTAAAACTATTAGAATTATTGCTCCATTTAAGTCAAATAATATGGTTAATTTGCATGATATAACCACCCAGGTCATCGTGATCACGGTCTGGGACCTGATCTTTGACTTAACAAGGCCGGGTTTAAGCCAAATGAATGGTATAAGTGTGGAGAAGAGGGATTTTAAGAGTGTGCTAATGAATAATAGAAAATAGTCTCAATGGACGATAATTGATTATTATAAACCGAATGAGGGGGAAATGCTTCAACTATTCCTGGAAGATGAAAAAACCACCAAAGAGGCATTTGGAATCTCACTAATGGGATATGTTTCCAAGAAAACCCCAGATAAGAGGGATATTGAGCAAATTGTCCTAGAGTAGGGTATGAAATGAAAATGGAGGAAGCACGTGAGTGGATAACTCATTTTTACATTAGAAGGTGATGATGAGAGGCAACTTATACTCTCAAAGGGACCCTATTACTCTCATGGGAGACCGTTCTTACTCGCCGGTATCCCAAAAATTGTTCGATTTCAAAAAAAAAAAAAGATTACAAAGCTCCCACGTGAATTATCTTCACAAGGAATTCTAGAAAAATGGAGAAATTAATCTTAGTATAGAAAAAATTATATCACAAATAAGTAGGCCAATTAATATGGATGGCATGACTAAGGTACATGTGGATATTTGTTTTGCTTGGATTTTAGGTGAGATCGATATTAAGCTAGCCCAAAAAGATGTCGTGTAGTTAAAATTGGATAAGGTATTGTCCACTCTTTAAAGACCGTGTACAAAAAGTTGCCTATTTATTGTGAGCTATTCAAGGCGATAGGGCATCTCACTCAAAATTGTCTTTATAAGGATGACAATTCGGGGGTGATGTCTCCCTAATTGTTCTTATTTTCGACCCTTGGGAGACATCATTTTTGGTGTTTAGTTGATTAATATGATAGACTTTTGGACTAAATTTGCAATAATCCGGAATTACCTTTTTATTTCTAGCATTTTTTATTTATTAAACTTTTGCGCGTAATATTGGTATTTTTAGTGAAAAGTTTACAGGTTTTAGATGTTAGCTAGGAGAGGAATCCGAGGAGAAAGTCAAAGATCGTGAATTAGAGTCAAGACTTGAAGATAAATCCCGAAGATATTATTTTTAGAGCTGAAAATCCATTTTCCAGGCCATAAAGTGCTGATTTCGAGGTGCTTAAGCGATGATTTAGCCGCTGACCTTTGAAGAGAAAACATTCCTTATCGAGTTACGTAACTTTAGCAACTGGAATGAGGTCAATCGGAGTCATAACGCATCGGGAAAAGTCGTTTTAGTGAAGGTGTATCAGCAGTTACGGGATTTTGGGCTTAGAAAGTGGGCTTGGACATTTAATTAATATTCTATTTTCTGGTCCAAGCCCTAGAACGAATTTATGCTTATAAAAGGAGGTCTGGACTTCTATTTTTCACACAATTCACATTCCACAAGATTAAAACACCAGAGAGAAGCAACAGAAGGAAGAAAGAAGAAGCTACAAGAGCTGGAGTGGGTCTATAGCTCCGTTCGTAGTCATTCCAATTCCGGAAATTAGGTTCTTTTTATATTTTAATTTTGTAAACAATATGAATTCCCTTTCTTTTAATTTAGTTTTTAATTTTAATATGAGCTAAGCTTTTAATAGTGCTTGAGAACAAACAATGGGTGAATCTTAATTTTATGAAATAACGAATGTTGAATTTGGGTTTATATTAAATTAAATTAGATTGGGTTCATTACTCTTTTCGATAATTTGTGATTATTTACTGATTTTAGAGTCGCGAACTAAGATTAGGTATTAGTATCTAAGCTATTCCACATATGTGGCGTGTGGATCATCCTGACGGAGGGTTTAGGTATAGAATTAATTATTCAATCTAGGATAAAAGCTATTGATTCAGACGAACTTAGTTAATTCTAGGGCCAATGAGGTAAAACACTTAAACATCCAACGGTGGATCATATTTACCCTGACGGGACTAGTGACACTTTAGGATCGCCTTATAGTCCACCCTGACGGGGGTATAAGGAATTTAGAATCCCGACCATTGTAATTGACCAATTTAGCCCTTAAACAACATAAGTTAGGAAATAAGATTAGGAGGATCCTTGCGTTCTCAAGTACTACATCTCATATTGCGTTTTCACTTATTTTACTTGCGTCTTAGTTTTATTTGCATTTAATTATTTGTCTTCCATTCAGTAGTTTTAATAAACAAAACCAAACAAACATTTTATTATCTTTTACTTTCATAAGTGCATCAATCACTACTTGCTAAACATTGTGATCAACCATCCGTCCTTGGAACGAATCTGTATTATCATACATACTACTTGGGACAACCGTACACTTGCGGTTGTGGTTCGATTAGCATTTGCATTTATTTTTAGAACACACAAAGGACCACCAAGTTTTTGGCGCCGCTGCCGGGGACGGTAGCGTGTGACCACGGTGTTTATCCTTTAGTGATAAGTGCATTTATTTTATTTTATCAGTTTTACGCTTTTTGTTTGTTAGCTTTTTCAGGTTTTTAGGTTTGGTGTATGCGAAGAAGGCTATTCAAGGATCTAGAGCCAGCACCTCCGATCCTTAGTAATCCAGAATCGTTGATCAGACTTGCGAACAGAAGAAGAAGAGAACGAGAAGCTTTAGAAGTAGAAGAATTAAGTAACAGAATGGAGAATATCACTATTCAAGGTCAACAGAATGGACAAGGCCAGTTAGATGCAAATTGCCAACCTTTAGCTCCAGGCGTTATTCCTCAAGTTCAACCACTAAATCCTAATCCTCAAGTCCAGATAGTGATGAATCAAGATCCGTGGTTTACTAATGGTCCTCCAGAAGTTCCATTCCGCGCTCCAGCTATAGGAGTAGGTGCTCCAGATATTAATGTTCCGAGATTCCGTCCAGATTCGGGTATGCTAGCTCAGTTCCAAAACTTTGGAAATTTTCGCGGAAGACCATCGGAAGATCCTCTTAGAGCGGTACAGAAATTCAAACAGATATGTGATTCTTATATCACACAAGGGGTTTCAAGAGAACAGATGTATTTTGCTGCTTTTAAATTCTTTTTATTGATGGAGCAAGTGAATGGCACGATACGCAAGATCCTACGAAGATTACTAATTGGGACCAATTAGAGATTGCGTTCTTTGACAGGTATTACCTAAGTAACATGAGGTTAGATGCTGAATTAGAATTGACGCATTTCCGTCAAGAGTATGAGGAAACTGTAGGTAGGAGTTGGACAAGATTTCAGATGTGTTTGCGGATAGTTCCCAATCATGGCTTTTCAGAACAACAACAGTTAAAGATCTTTTATAGAGGCCTTGATGGAACTTCGAGAGAGAAGTTGGACACGCTATGTGGTGCAGGTTTTCTTCAAGTTCAACCCGCTCATGCCAAGATCATTTTAGAGAGAACAGTCAAGAATGAAGTTGGGTGGAGCTCAGTAAGAACACCAGTTAAGGGAGTAAATAATGTTGACATGGAAGAGAAATTTGCTACGTTTGAGAATAAGATCCAGAATACCATAGAGCAACAATTGAAGCAGCTTACTCTAGTTGTGAAAGAAGGATTTTCGAGTAAGAAGGTAGCTGTGCATGCTGCACAAGAGGTATATATGTGTTCGATTTGTAAGGTAGATGATCATGATGAGGAAAGTTGTCCGAATAACCAAGAATCAGTGAATTTTATGTCCAATAGAGGTAATTTCAATTCAAGTGGTAATGTATATCAGCCTAACAGAAACCATCCTGGGTTTCAATACTCAAATCCCAATGGGGCAGCCAATCCTACTTACGCGTATCAGCCGCGTCCTCAAGGCAACAACTATAATCCAAGACCACACAACAATCATCAAGGAGGACAGAATCAAAACAATTATGTGCAAAGACAAGCTCCTCAGAATACCTACGATGAGAATTTAAACCAGAAAGCTCTACCTGCCCATCCACAAGAAGGAGTAGTTACCCTTCAGAAAACCGTTGAAAATTTGATTGCTCTTCAAACACAAGCTTTGGAACGTCCAAACGCAGCTGAAGCAAATATGAAGATTTTCCAGAATCAGCTGAGTCAAATTGATAAACAGCTGAATCAGCGTCCCCAAGGGCAACTTCCTAGCGATACGGAAAATCCAACACAACGTGAAGATTGCAAGGCTGTTACATTAAGAAGTGGTAAGAACCTCCCTCCACCTCCTTTTCCCGTTATGAAAGAGAAAGAAGTCCCAAGAAAAGAAAAGGAAGTGGGTGAGAAAGAGAAAGAGAATGAGAAAGATAGTGAGGTGGAAGAAATAGAAAGACCAAGAGAAATTCCAAAAAAGAGAGATGAACTTGTAAGCAATCCCCCTCCACCACCGTTTCCATCGCGAGTTCAGAAAAAGGGTGATATGGCTGATTTTCAGAAGTTCTTTAATAGAGTGAAGGGTTTGAGTATTAATATTCCGTTATTTGAGGCAATTCGAGATATTCCTAAGTATACGAAGTTTTTGAAGAGGGCCCTCACTAATAAAAGGCCCTACTGTGATAATGAGATGATTGGCCTTCCTGAAGAGTGTAGTGCAATTTGCTAGAGTAAATTACCTCCGAAGTTAGTTGATCCGGGGAGTTTCACGATTCCCATATCGATTGGAGAAGAATGGAAGGGAAAGGCGCTATGCGATTTGGGGGCAAGCATCAACTTGATGCCCAAGTCAGTCTTTGATAAGCTTAAAATTGGAAACGCAAGACCTACCTCTATGGTCTTGCAAATGGCGGACTGGTCTCTTGCTCATCCTGAAGGCCGCATTGAGGATGTTCTTGTTAAGGCAGGTACACTTATATTTCCTGTTGATTTCGTAATTCTTGAATACAATGCAGATAGAAATGTCCCCATTATTTTGGGTAGACCGTTCCTAGCTACAGGGAGAACATTGATCGATGTAGAAAATGGCGAATTGACAATGAGGATACAAGATGAGGAAGTGAAATTCAATGTATTTCGAGCTATGAAATTCCCAGATTCTCAGGAAGATTGCTTCAGAATGGATGTAGTAGAGCAAGCATCGCAAGAGGTATTTAATTGCTTAAATTTTGATGATATCTTGCAGGCTGCTTTGACATTAGATTCACCTGAGATGATGGAGGAGCTTACCGAAACAGTAGCAGCTCTCAATTCTGAAAATCCGAAATATAGGCGTCTTGCCTATGAACCTGTGAGAGAACCGGGGGAGATTATTCCTAAAAAGAAGCCTTCAATTGAATCTCCTCCGGAGTTGGAAGAAAAACCATTACCAGCACACTTGAGGTATGCATATTTGGGTACTAATGAAACTCTACCTGTTATTGTTTCAGCTAATTTAACAGGTCCTCAAGAAGATAAACTGTTGCGTGTGTTAAGAGCCAACAAAGAAGCAATAGGTTGAACAATTGCTGATATCAAAGGCATTAGTCCATCCTATTGTCAACACAAAATCATTCTTGAAGATGTTAATGCACGCTCAGTTGAAGGTCAGAGAAGATTAATGCCAGCTATGAAAGATGTGGTAAAGAAAGAGGTGATCAAGCTTTTAGATGCGGGGATTATTTATCCCATGTCGAGTAGTGAATGGGTGAGTCCGGTTCAGTGTGTACCAAAGAAAGGGGGAATGACAACAATTCTTAACGATAAAAATGAGGCGATTCCTTCAAGAACGGTAGTAGGTTGGAGAGTTTGCATGGATTACAGAAAGCTGAACAAGGCCACCAGAAAAGATCACTTCCCTTTACCCTTTATTGATCAGATGTTGGACAAATTAGCCGGAAGAGAGTACTATTGTTTCTTGGATGGTTACTCCGGGTACAATCAGATCTACGTGGCTCCAGAAGATCAACATAAGACTACCTTTACATGCCCTTTTGGTACTTTTGCATATCGCAGAATGCCATTTGGGTTGTGTAATGCTCCCGCTACTTTTCAGAGATGCATGATGGCCATCTTCTGGGACATGATTGATAATTTCCTGGAAGTGTTTATGGACGATTTCTCCGTGTTTGGTGATGATTTTGATAAGTGTTTGGATAACTTGGAGAAAGTGTTGGTCAGATGCAAGGAATCAGACTTGGTGTTAAACTGGGAGAAGTGTCATTTCATGGTTCGCGAAGGTATTGTTCTGGGTCACAAAGTTTCGCGTGCTGGATTAGAAGTTGATAGAGCAAAGATAGAGGTAATTAAAACTCTTCCCCCTCCTGTTTCTGTAAAAGGGGTAAGGAGTTTTCTTGGCCATGCTGGCTTTTATAGGCGTTTTATTAAGGATTTTTCTAAGATTGCTAAACCGTTATGCAACTTACTCGAAAAGGATTGCAAATTCCTTTTTGATGAAGCTTGCTTAGCGGCCTTCAAAGCAATCAAAGAAAAACTTATTTTTGCTCCTATAGTGTTACCTCCAGATTGGAATTTACCGTTTGAGGTTATGTGTGATGCGAGTGATTTGTGTATGGGAGATGTATTGGGACAGAGGAAAGAGAAGGTTTTTCATTTGATTTACTATGCTAGTAAAACTTTTAGTGGTGCTCAGATTAATTACACAGTTACAGAAAAAGAGTTGCTAGCAGTTGTATATTCGTTTGATAAATTTCGCTCTTATCTTCTTGGAGCGAAAGTTATTGTTTATACAGATCATTCCGCGATCAGATTTCTTATGGAGAAGAAAGATGTGAAACCAAGGTTAATCAGATGGGTGTTATTACTTCAAGAGTTCGATTTAGAGATCAAAGATAGAAAGGGTTGTGAGAATCAGGTTGCAGATCATCTATCGCGTTTAGAGGGTTCAGAGATGAATAGTGATACTGAAGCAGTTAGAGAAGAATTTCCTGATGAGAGTTTATTCGTTGTTCGAGATTATGAGGCTCCGTGGTATGCAGATATCGCGAATTTAGTAGTGAGTGGTGTTTTTCCTGAAGGTTCTACTTATCAAGAAAGAAAGAGGTTAGCTCATCGTGCTAGACAGTTCTTTTGGGAGGATCCGTTCCTCTATAAAGTTTGTGCTGACCAAATGATACGAAGATGTGTAGCAAGGGAAGAGACTCGAGCCATTATAGCTGGATGCCATGATTCGTTATATGGCGGACATTTCAAGGGAGATAGAACTGCTGCGAAGGTATTTCAATCAGGTTTTTACTGGCCTTCTCTTATTAAAGATTGTCATGAATATGTTAAGAAGTGTACGAGATGCCAGTTTACCGGAAACATATCTAAGAGGGATGAGATGCCGTGTAATAATGTGTTAGAGGTTGAGATATTCGATGTTTGGGGCATAGACTTTATGGGTCCCTTCGTTCCTTCAAATGGTAACCTTTATATCTTATTGGCCGTTGATTATGTGTCTAAGTGGGTAGAAGCGGTGGCTTTACCTACTAATGATTCACGAGTGGTGATCAAGTTCTTGAAATCACATATTTTCACTAGACGTGGAACACCTAGAGTGATTATTAGCGATGGTGGATCTCATTTCGTTAATAAATATCTGAAAACTGTTCTAGAGAAGTATGGAGTTAGACACCGTGTATCTACTGCATATCATCCACAATCCAATGGTCAAGCTGAAGTATCGAACCGCGAAGTCAAGTCAATCCTAGAGAAAACCGTTGGTCCTACAAGAAAAGATTGGTCAATGAAGTCAGATGATGCGTTTTGGGCCTATCGTACTGCGTTTAAGACTCCAGTTGGTGCATCTCCATATCGTATGGTGTATGGTAAGGCTTGTCACTTACCTTTAGAGCTTGAAATGGGTGCCTATTGGGCAATTGCGCAGTTGAACTTAGATCCTATCTTAGCCGGAAAGAATCGTATGATGAAGCTTAATGAACTTGACGAATTCCGGTTGCATGCTTATGAAAATGCCAAACTTTACAAAGAAAACACAAAGAAATGGCATGACAATCGGATTCGTCCAAAGAACTTTGAAGTGGGGCAAAGAGTATTAAAGTATAACTCAAAGTTCAGCAATTATCCGGGTAAGTTAAGATCTAAGTGGTCAGGTCCATACATAGTGACCAAAGTTACACCTCATGGGGCGATAGAAATAGAACATCCACTAGAGAACCGTACCTTTATGGTTAACGGTCACAGATTAAAGATATACCATGGAGGTGAAGATACCAATCGCTCGGAAGATCCACATCCCGGGGAGGTCATGTATCTCCTCGAGACTCCTTAGAAGCGTGAGGTAACCCGTCGAGCTTAACGACGTTAAACAAAAGCCAATTACTTGTATATTAGCTGAGTTTTTACATTTTTGCAATTTAGATTAGTTTGATTTTCGTAATTTTATTGTTTTTATTAAGAAATGAGGAAGGGTAGTTGTTTTTGATGATTTCAGGGGTAAAAAGGACTTGAGTTTGGGGTCGATTTGGCGAAATTAGGAGAAAAATAGGTTGGATGTCCAGGAGAAACCGGAAACCCGGTTTCACAAAACCGGGAACCCGGTTTTGGAGCTGGTACCAACACTATATACGCAACACCTTGCGTTTTGGGTTCATGACACAGCGTCGGAACCGGGAACCCGCATTTGGCGAAACCGGGTACCCGGTTTTGGTGCTGTAACTTTTGAAAATCTCTGACCCAGCGTTTTGGTGGCTTGCGTTTTCGTGCGTTTTGATTCGCGCCATCGACACAAATCCGGGTACCCGCATTTGGCAGGATCGGGTACCCGGTTTCGGAGCTGTAATCTTCCAAAAGTTCTGACCCGGCGTTTTGAGGTGCTGCGTTTTGGCGCGTTTTGACTCGCGCCATCGAGAAAATCCGGGAACCCGCATTCCACAGAACCGGGTACCCGGTTTCGGCGAGTAGAATCTCTGACCCCGCGTCTTGGGGTCCAGCGTTTTGGTGCGTTTTGAAAAAAAAAAAAAAAAAAGAGTCCACAATTGTTTTTCCGCGCCGTCACAGCGACGCGGAACCGGGAACCCGGTTTGAAAGCTGTGAGAGGCGGTTTTGGGTGTTTTAACCTAGTTTTCTTAGCCTCTTCTGCAAGTTTTTACCTAAAACGCACCAATAGCCTCCCCACCTCCGAAATTCATCTACCAAAACAATATATATCATCAAATCCTACCCTCTTTCACCACAAAAACATAAGATCAACTCACCTCCTCTCCAAAATAACATCAAATCCTTAGTTTTTCCCAAGATTCTTCTTCACCCAATTCCTTAAATTAAACCCAATTCTTTCTTCTCCCATACAAATTAACCAAGACCCATCTCATATTTCACCTAGTTCTTAAATTCTTAAACCTCAAAACATCAAAATTCTAAACTTTTCCCTAAGTTTTTCATTATTTGAAGTTTTGAGTTTGGGGTGAAAAGAGATGACTAACGGAACCGGTGATTTCCGAAGAACTGCTCCTAGAAGAAAGACCACCATTGGTGGTTCACAAGATCAAGCTATTGAGATTCCTGATTCGCGTCCTAAACGAAAAATTGACGAAGTTAAGCTTGATTCTAACAGAAAAGAAATCACAGGTCAAAAGAGAAGATTATTTGATGAGATTGAAAGTGAGAAGGAACCAGAAGAGGAAATTACGAAGAACATTGAGAAGGAAACTGAACAAGAGATTCCGGAAGCACCCGTTCAAAAACCTCCGCGTATGAAGATGTGGGCCCACAAGCCTAAGAGGGTTTACACTTGTTGGAATACTCAGGTTCGTGAAAGACTTGAATTTTTGAAATTTGGTGAGGAGACGAATTTTCCGAAGGGTATTATGAGTAGTGATTACAAGGAATATGCTGTGACATGTGCTAAGTTTGGTTGGAAAGAGTTACAAGAAAGGAAGCTTGAGTTTATTCCTACTTTTGTGCGAGAATTTTACGAAGGTTTAGCTACCTCCCATGATGCCATTGATATCCGCAAAAAGGTAGTTCCATTCTCTATTGAACGTATTCGGAAATCATTGAAACTACCCAACTTTTCTGGAACATGCCCCTTCCAAGAAATTCTTAATGACCCTTCTTTTGATTTTGAATCCCTTTGGGGGACCGTGCTTGTTAATGGGACTAGCCCAATTCCTGAAGGTGAAAGGTATCCTGGACAGTTTTACAGCAGTAGTTTGACACCTCGTGCTAAGGTTTGGTCTCGTTTCATAATAACCACTTTCTTTGGTATTAAACACACTTCCGAGTTGTAGAAAGAGCACATATTTGTTATTAAGTGTATTTTGGAGGAGAAACCAATTAATGTTGCTAAGATCATTTATGATACAATCATGGAGTTCGCGAAATCACCAATGAAACAACAAAATCTGAAGTTTCCTTGTACTATTTCTCAGTTGTGTCTAGACGCAAGGATTCCGCGTAAGAACGCAGATATTGACATTGTTTCAGTTGGTGTGAGTATAGCTTTGAGCACAATCAAGAACATCCATGAAGAGGCAACACGAGCTACAAGAAGTCCAAGAACTCCTCAATCAAAGAAAGCGAAAACTGTTCCTGAGTTGGAGTCCAAGATTCAGATGTTGGAAGAGAATCAGGAGAAGATGATTGCTACCTTGGGAAACGTTACAAAAGAATTGGACCTGCTTCGAAATTTAATCCTAGGCGTAAATACACTTCAAAACGCGATTTATGATGCTGTTACGCGAGATAAAGGTCCAGAACGCAACACCGATAACCAGCCTCGCGC
The DNA here is from genome assembly GCA_029959085.1 of Nemophila menziesii. Taxonomy (NCBI): domain Eukaryota; kingdom Viridiplantae; phylum Streptophyta; class Magnoliopsida; order Boraginales; family Hydrophyllaceae; genus Nemophila; species Nemophila menziesii. The sequence goes on along the minus strand of JARWIR010000007.1, from coordinate 22,920,943 downwards.
TGGTTAAGATACGTTTTCTAAACTTTCCTCTTAGTGTACATTAGTTTAAATGCTTTATTGAGTCTTTTCGAGTCGTGGGGACACGACTCATTTTTGAGTTTGGGGTGGGGTTCGTTGTCTCATCCCAATCTTTATGTGTTATTTGCTTTATTTGCTTTCAATAAAAGAATTTTCGGAGTTGCGTTTGACTGTAGAAATTTTTAAATATCCCTATAAGCATACTTTTGATGAATCTATGATAGTAAATAGTGGACTTTAGGGATTGATATAAAACGCACTTACAATTGCATGTAAACATAGGTAATTGATAGGAAAAATTAATGAACAATGCAAATGAAGTAAGCTTGTACTCAAGGAATATGTTTGGTGTGTAGAACGTGAAATCTTAATTAGTAGAGAACCCACCTAGATATGAACTAAAGACAAGCTATGTACTTAGGAAAATGATAGGGGCAGTTCTTTGTTAGCCATTTGTGCCTTTTTAGCCTTCTATCCCTTTGTTAATTATTATCCGTCTTAGCCCACTTTGAGCCTTTAGCCTTTTCTTTGTAGCCACGATATAAGCCATTATCCCTTAGATTATTAGGAATGACCATATGACCCGCACTTGAATCACAATCCTGAGACATGTCTCGAGCTTGAGTTTGGGGTGGTGGGACCATATATGGGGAATTTAATGGGTTGGGATCGATGTGCTTTGTATTGTAGCACAATTTCAGATGATATATACTTGTAACCCTTTGCCGGGAATGAGAAAAAGTGAAAAAGAAAGAAAAAAAATGAAAAAATGAAAAATCCATACAGTAGGAACCGGGAACCCGGATTCATCAAAACCGGGAACCCGGTTTGCTTCTGTACAAAAAAAAAGAAAAAAAAAAGAGAAAAGAAAAGAAAAAGAAAAATACATATGAATAAAACATCCGGCAAAGTGGAATTTTTTTCTGAAAATCATCTTGTTTATAGTGGGTAGACATGGGACGCTAAATTGTTGCGAATATGGGTGAGTGTGAACATCTTTTGAGCGTTAACTCAAGCTCGAGGACATTGTTGATGGTAAGTGAGGAGAGAGCCAAAAGCTCACTTCAAAATTTACCAAATATACATCCACACCCGTCCTTAAGCCAATATTATAACCGTAAAGACCTCGTGATTCCTAAGTGCATAGTGAATTTATAATTCTGTTGATAGGGAATACACCAGGTGGAGCGTTCAAAGCGAGTTAGGATTAATGACCACCCTATAGCCATCATACATATATGAGTACAAGTGTAACCTTCAAGCATTGCGACTTTAATTTTATGATTGAGATTATTTATGTTTGATGTTGCATGATTAGTGTATGTGTATATTAGTTTCTAGAGTTTGCTATATGAGATTTATTTTGAGAATTGCTTTAGGGTTTATTTGCTAGCTTCTATTTGTTTATGCGTTTACTTCTACCCCTTTGTTTTGTTTTACTTTGTCGGGACGACAAAGGTTTGAGTTGGGGGTCTTGATGTCTCCCTAATTGTTCTTATTTTCGACCCTTGGGAGACATCATTTTTGGTGTTTAGTTGATTAATATGATAGACTTTTGGACTAAATTTGCAATAATCCGGAATTACCTTTTTATTTCTAGCATTTTTTATTTATTAAACTTTTGCGCGTAATATTGGTATTTTTAGTGAAAAGTTTACAGGTTTTAGATGTTAGCTAGGAGAGGAATCCGAGGAGAAAGTCAAAGATCGTGAATTAGAGTCAAGACTTGAAGATAAATCCCGAAGATATTATTTTTAGAGCTGAAAATCCATTTTCCAGGCCATAAAGTGCTGATTTCGAGGTGCTTAAGCGATGATTTAGCCGCTGACCTTTGAAGAGAAAACATTCCTTATCGAGTTACGGAACTTTAGCAACTGGAATGAGGTCAATCGGAGTCATAACGCATCGGGAAAAGTCGTTTTAGTGAAGGTGTATCAGCAGTTACGGGATTTTGGGCTTAGAAAGTGGGCTTGGACATTTAATTAATATTCTATTTTATGGTCCAAGCCCTAGAACGAATTTATGCTTATAAAAGGAGGTCTGGACTTCTATTTTTCACACAATTCACATTCCACAAGATTAAAACACCAGAGAGAAGCAACAGAAGGAAGAAAGAAGAAGCTACAAGAGCTGGAGTGGGTCTATAGCTCCGTTCGTAGTCATTCCAATTCCGGAAATTAGGTTCTTTTTATATTTTAATTTTGTAAACAATATGAATTCCCTTTCTTTTAATTTAGTTTTTAATTTTAATATGAGCTAAGCTTTTAATAGTGCTTGAGAACAAACAATGGGTGAATCTTAATTTTATGAAATAACGAATGTTGAATTTGGGTTTATATTAAATTAAATTAGATTGGGTTCATTACTCTTTTCGATAATTTGTGATTATTTACTGATTTTAGAGTCGCGAACTAAGATTAGGTATTAGTATCTAAGCTATTCCACATATGTGGCGTGTGGATCATCCTGACGGAGGGTTTAGGTATAGAATTAATTATTCAATCTAGGATAAAAGCTATTGATTCTGACGAACTTAGTTAATTCTAGGGCCAATGAGGTAAAACACTTAAACATCCAACGGTGGATCATATTTACCCTGACGGGACTAGTGACACTTTAGGATCGCCTTATAGTCCACCCTGACGGGGGTATAAGGAATTTAGAATCCCGACCATTGTAATTGACCAATTTAGCCCTTAAACAACATAAGTTAGGAAATAAGATTAGGAGGATCCTTGCGTTCTCAAGTACTACATCTCATATTGCGTTTTCACTTATTTTACTTGCGTCTTAGTTTTATTTGCATTTAATTATTTGTCTTCCATTCAGTAGTTTTAATAAACAAAACCAAACAAACATTTAATTATCTTTTACTTCCATAAGTGCATCAATCACTACTTGCTAAACATTGTGATCAACCATCCGTCCTTGGAACGAATCTGTATTATCATACATACTACTTGGGACAACCGTACACTTGCGGTTGTGGTTCGATTAGCATTTGCATTTATTTTTAGAACACACAAAGGACCACCAGGGGGTAATAATGATAATATATGGATCGATATATTTGGATAAAGGGATGGAAGCAATTGGGGTCAAGGAGCAAGCTTTGGTTACAAATGGGCATCAAAATATGGTCCATTATAAGGATCAATAGCAAGTTAGGTAGGAACGTTAATATCGAAAGCTACAACTATTACTTTCTAGTCGAGAACTAACACATTAGAGATGAAATTGTCAGTTAATCCGTAGTAGAGAAAGGACATGGAAGCGTCAAAGACTGTTAAGCTACAACAGAGAAACATCACAACAACTCCTGAAATTGTGAAACTGCGGTAGAAAAATATCACAACAACTTTCAAAATTGTTTGAGTCTGGAAAAAGAAGTTGGAGCATGCAGTTTCAGCTGGAATTCACGATAGAGAAAGATAATAGTGCAGTCCCGTATGGGTGTTGTGACCGGTTAAGCCCAAGAGCAGTTTTTAAGGGGCTCAAACTCGGTAGCTACACAAACCAAGAAAACAAGCCTAGTGCGTTGTTGGACAGCAGCTCCGAGCAGCAAAATCGATGGAAAATTTGAATTTTTGTGAGAATAAGACTCCCCAAAAGGGAAGAAGCTGAAGGAAAAAATAAGGCAAAACATATTAAATTTTATTATAATATGTATGAGAAGGTTATTATGGGCTTCATTAAGGATGCAAAGACTATTGGGAATGAGGATAAATTATATATTAAAGTGGTGTATAAGAAAATGAAGAAACGAGAAGCAAGTGAGTTACACCAGATTCGGTGTCAAAAAATCAAATCTCCCACGAAAAGAGGGTATTGGAAGAAGAAGATTAGAATCATGGACTGAGAAGGTCAAAAGGGGAGGCCTCACTCAAATTTTAAATGATAATTAAACTTGGAAAGCAAGAGGTTTTGTGGTACCCCATAAATGGATGGGGTAGTTGACCAGTCCTCGAGTCACAATGACTTTAGACTAGTTGTCTTTGAGCTTGAGTTTAGCGTGGTGGTTGTTTTTGGTTTTGGGATATATATTGGGTGGGTTTTATGCTTGTAAAGTGCTACATATTGATGCATATCATTGTGGTCCTTGCCAGGATCCAAAAAAAGAAAAAAAATAAAAAAAAATGAAAAAGAGAAAAAGAAATGAAACGAGGTCAACGCAAGAACATCGAAAAAAAGAGTGAAAATGAAATAATTAGGCAAGTGAGTTATTTAAACATCAAAGGAAGTTGGTTCTTGGGGATGCAATTCTTAATGCATTGAAAAAGGGGATGAGTGAGTATATCTTTGAGCAAAAACTCAAGTTCTTAGGTGATTAATTGTTTGGTTAGTGAGGAGATGGCCAGAAGCTTTCCCTATTATATATATATTTACCCTGAGCTTACAAACATGAGAAATCAGTAGTGGACATTATCCACCAGAAAAACATAGATATACTTGGTATATTGGAGACTAAAAGTAACTAATTGAGTATGGAAGGGATTATGAGATCTATGCTTTGTGGTTGGGATCATGCAGATAATTTTGATTCTAATGTACTTTCTAGAATTTTTCTAGTTTGGAATCCAGATAAAGTGGAAACAAAGGTACTCTCTGGTTGCAAAATAGTGTGCATGTCACTTTTTGTAGCCTTCACACTACTTTTATCCATGGGTTGAATGGTAAGATTGAGAGACACGACTTGTAGAGTAATTTAGTAGATTATCTCGTTTTGTTTGATAAGCCATGATTACTCTTGGGATAATTTAACAACATATTGACATATGAGGAGAGAAAACGTGGTAAGCAAGTCATGATTAATGAATTCGTGAATTGTTGAAATACACCTGGACTTGAGGATCTACAATATTCTAGACAATTTTTTACATGGCATAGAAATCATATAATTATTTGCATCGATAGGGTAATGTGAAATCGTAATTGGATGAATCTGATCATTTTATACATGTGGAGTTTCCCCCTAAATCATATGTATTATATCATTCCATGTATTGTCTTGGCATTTCTTCGAAATCTTAAAAAGTGTGACTCATTTTTGCTTCTTCAATATATGGGCAAAGCACGAGAATTATGGGGATCAAATGGGTACATGGTTAGAATTTGAGGAATCATATTGCTTGGGAATGGTAAGTGGCAAAAACAGGTTCTCCTTTGTTGAAGAAAATTTAGAAATTGAAAGATGAAGTAAAGATTTCTCCCACTATTATGGAAGGTGAACAAATCGTATCGAAATAGTTTAGTGAGATGGAGGTGCGCTGCAATATGTAGACAAGCTATTGTTGATTATATCAATAGTGAAGATATTACGTTACCGTTCACTGTCGATCTTAATAGTGGAGAATAATTTACCTTGTACAAGAAACCTTATGATATCTTCCGTCTCCTATCTTTGTTTAGTCCATGGATGAATATAGTTTGGGATCCATGTTTAGCCCTCAAACATACGATCATTGTATAAATGAAACTATAACAAAAGTTATGAACTAAAGATAGCATGAAGTACATGGAGTTGGACTCACTTTATGATATATGTGATGATAATTTTGAAACTAACAAGCACCTAGTTTTTGAATATGAAGTATCATGTATGGTTTTGGGGGATATTCAGAAGTGACTTGCTATAACTAAAGAAATGAGTATCCTTTCGAGTTCTTTTAAATGGATAAAATAGATAAAAGATAGAATGAATTGGAGAATGAAAGAATTGGAAAGGGAAATTATGTGTATCTCCTTTGCGACAACGTGGTATTTCATTTAGCGGGCAAGAAACCCTTAGTTTTCTTTTAGGAGTGAGTTTACTCGCGATGTGCACCAAAAACTTAGGTGATATGATTGAAAATAGAGAAAATTACCCAAGGGGTCTTGATCACACCACACCGGGACCTAACAAGACCCCTTGGATTAACTCTTCTAACTAAAGGCCTCAACCATAATTTAACACTATAGCTTAAAAATCCAATTACATTTTTACCCCTTTTTGTTTTTTATTTTCCTATATATACTATTTGTAATTAGAAATATTTTAAAATTATTTCAATTCATTCTCTCTCTTCCCTTTCCCGTAACCCTAAAGCCCCATTATTCTCCTCTCTCCATAAACACTACTCCAAGCCGCCGAGAAGACTATGGGCTCCTCCGATCTGCGATGGAGAAGAACAAAATCGATGGCAAGAGATTATCGGAGCTTGGCAATGGTAAGAGATCGGAGCTGAGATCGATGGTGCAGTGCTCCGAGCAGCCATGGCGCAGATCTGGTCCGTTCGTGAGCAAGGTCGGAGCCAAGGTCCGTTCGTAAGAAGAGGTCGGATTTCGAACGTTTTAATCAAGCTTTTCTCTTCTCCTAGTTCGGAGCTGGTGTATTACGGCGGAGGTGTTGCAGCGGAGCATCACTCTTTCTCGTCCTCCGAAGCCTTTCTGGCGCTGATGGAGGTGCTTCTACTGCACAAGCTTCCCGGAGAAATCATCCCATTAAGCCATTTCTGCCGTTTCACTATTTTAGAAGCAACTCGTTTTCAATGGCTTTTAGGTTACTGATAAAATGTTTGAATGAAACAAAAGGTATTTTGTTTATTACCCATTCAACCTTCAGTTTGTCTGGTGGTTCTTTTCAGCTTTTCTTCAGCTTTGTTCAGTTTGATTGATTGATGATTTAGAATGAGTCAAACATGCTTTTCTTCTCCACGTGTAAATAGATGCTTCAATCTTATCCGCTAATTCAAGTGCTTCATGTTCTGAACTAATTTTGAGTGTTTCAAGTAATGAATCTGGTGAAAATTTGTCTGAATTATTCTATGTATTTGTATGTCACTTGCTTTTCCACTCTGTAAAAAAAATGTTTAATCAAATTAAAATCACGTTCATATGAATTGTAAAGTAACCTATATTATACAAAATATTTGCAACATAGGTGCCTATATTTGCTTCAATGGTGCTGATGGGGAAGCTTTTTTGTTTTCATTTACTAATTGATTAAAGTACTAGTGTTAATTTGATTAGATATTATACTATAGATTTATTAATGCGTTATTTAATTATCTTTGTTGATTGAGCTCCTATCAAAATGTTGGGAAAACATGCAAAAGCTTCTATCTTTGTTAATTATCTGGTCAAACGAGTTAGGTAGGTTATTTTTTTCTTTTTTTCCTTAGTAATGTAATAATTTCATTTTTTGTAATGTAAAATCGATTTTTATATTAAACTCCATACTTTTGTCTAAATGCTCAGTATTTTTACGGATTATACGAGAAATGCTCAGTACTTTTATTGATTAAACGAGCATGCTCAGCACTTTTATTGATTAAACGAGCATGCTCAGTATATTTACTCAATAAAAAAATTCGAATAATCAGCAAATTTTTCTGATACTCAGTACTTTTTTCACGCTCAGTACTTTATGCTCAGTACTTTTCCATGCTCAGTACTTTATGCTCAGTACTTTTCTATGCTCAGTACTTTTCCATGCTCAGTACTTTTTCCATGCTCAGTACTTTATCCGGCGGTGGTCGGTGGTGGTCGGTGGTGGTCGGCGGTGGTCGGTGGCCGGAGGTCGGAGCTGGAATTATTAATAGTTAATGACAGAGGAGAGAGAAAAATTAATAAAGGAGGAGAGAGATTCATGGTAATGGAGGAGAGATAGTAATGATAATGGAGGAGAGAGAAGAATATATTTTTTTTGTCTTATATACACTATAAGGGTAGTAAAGGTATTTGTCAATTTTGAGGCCTCTAAGTAGAACAGAGAATCCACTTGGTTCCTATATGGCTCTAAGATGGTCCCCAAGACCCCTTGGGTAATTCACCCTTGAAAATACTATATTAAATTTTTAGTTTAAGTAGTACATTTCAACTTGTACAATATACAACTTTAATCCTATCTATACAACCTTTACCTAAAAAAGTAAATAAATGCATCGATTATTCTGAATAAATATTTTACGAACACAAAATATTTCATCCATCCCATAAAATTTGTCCATATTACTACAAATGTTGTTCCATAATATGCGTTTAATTATAAATTTTTTATTTATATACTCTATATTTTTGATTAAATGTAAAAATATTATATTTTATAAATATTTAAGATATTAAGATATTTTTTAAGATAATATGTCAATAATAATATTAATATATTATTTTTTTAAATTTGTGTGTGAAAGTAAAATAAATATATTTTATGAGAAAGGAGGCTTCTGAAAATTTATTTTTAAAGTCAGTGGAGTTGTTGAATGAAATTATCTTAATGTTGCTAGATTAGGTATAGCCTCTTAAAACCGAATTCATTCTCTAAGAGAATCTTTTCTCTTTTTTTGTCTTAAAATAAGAGGAATGTGGAGATTAAATTAGTCACCCACTTATAAAGTGATGGTATAAACCCATCATTTATTGCATCAAAGTGCGTTGTTTACGATAATGAAGGTTTTCTCTAAGAGGATTGGGCTTCTCTCATTTTCTAGGAGTACTTTATCTCTAAAAATAATTATCACTAATATTATTTTTAATAATAATTATCACTAATATTATTTTTAAAAATAATTATTTTATGTACAAAATTATAATATATTTTTTTGGGAAAACTATCTAATAGTTAAAAATAATTTCTAACAATTTACTTTATACAAAAATACCTAAATAAAATAAATATTTGTAGAAAACAACTTCTCTATCTTTTTATATATTTATATTTTTATTATTAAATAATATAATTTATTTTTTAATATTAAACAAATAATAAGGCACCTCCACCACTATTATCATCACACTACTACCACAAAAACCACCACCAACACCATGTAAAAATTTCAACCACCTTTGCAGCCACCACCACCTACTACTAATTCCAACACACGCGCGTGTCTGGATTTATTTAAAAACAAATCATAACTAATTCTGAAAGAATCTGAAAAAAAATTGTATTTTTAGACGAGACAAATTAATATTTGCGTCTTCTTTACATCCCACTTTGGAGAAACTCTACGCTAGAGACAAGGAAATAGTGCAGAGAGATTGGTAAACAGCAACCCGGCGACGAGTGGTGTGAAGACGACAAAGACGACGCAAACCGCCGATGATGGCGGAAAAAATAAGGTTAAGAAGAAGAAGAAGACGGTCAATCAAATAAGCGTGATAACTTTGTTGGAGAGGTTCCGACTAACACCAAAAACAAGAAAGCAATAGGTGGCGATGAACAAGGTGTTTCGAAAACGAAGAAGAAAGGCAAAACAGGAAATGAGCAGTTGCACAAATATTTTGTATTGGGTAGTAAAAACAGGGGTGGGTAATGCTTATTTTTGTGATGGGTTGTCTGTAAAAAATGGTGGTACACAGAACGCTACAAAGGCTAATTTTAGTTGGTTGAATTTGAGATAAACCTTTACATACTTGAGAATTGCGATATGGGATGAACCCTAGATTATTTATTCAATGTATTTGAATTTGGGATTAGTCTAAATTAAATTGAGTTGAGTATTCACATATTGAATGTTATCTTTTGCTTATTCACTATTTTATATTTACCCAGGAATTAGAAATAGGTCATAGGAATTAGGTTATTCATTAGTGGCGGTGATCATCTGGGAGAGGGTTTAATTACTGAACTAGGTAACAGACACGTGGTATTTGTTATTGATCCTGACGGGCTTGACTAACCGTGTAGCCAATTGGGTAAAATTCTTAATCATCTTAACGTAGCTTATAATCGCCCTGACGGGGTTTGTAATACTGTAGAGTAGCTCCTAAGTCTACCCTAACGGGAGTTAGGAGATTTTAGAGTCCCGGCTATTATAGAAAATACCATTTTACCCTTAAGCGAACGCATTAAATACATTAACTTAGGTTATTCCCTAGAGAGACTCAAGTATACTTCTCATATTTTGTCCACTCTTAAAATATTTATTTTCATTCTATTAATCTTTAGTTTAATTTACTTGTGTGCATTTAGTATTCTCTTATGTAAAAACCAAAACAAATATCTATTTTTTTTTCTTTCAGCAATTAATTCTACTTGTTATCTGAACACATTTCTCTTACCTCGCAATCCTTGTGGAGACGATAATCCCGTTTTTACTTATCTATTACTTGAAACGACCCGTACACCGATTAGTTGCTCCTCCTATTTAGTGTTAGTTTTTATCACACTCTAGGAGCCGACCAGGGGTTTTGTGATGATCAGCTGGATCCACACAAATTTGATTATACCCCCAAATAACCATCAAGGATACAGTAGTACTCTCTCCTCTTTATTTAAAATCTGATCAATGAACAATAGTGGGAAGTGATCTTTCTTCGTATTTTTGTTTAGCTTGTGATAGTCCATGCATACTCTCCACCCGATAACTGTTCTTAAAGGAATGACTTCATTATTATCATTAAGGATGGTAGGCAACAGACTCACCTACTTGCTATATGAGATCGATAAAATGATCCCCGCATCTAGTAACTTGATCACTTCTTTCCTTACCACATACTTCATCACTAGCATAATTCTTTGTTTCCCTTCAACTAATCGCGGACCTTTGTCCTCAAGAATGATCTTGTGTTGGCAAATGTTATGACAAATACCTTTGATATCGACAGTAGTCTACCCAATCGCCCCCTTGTTAGTTCTAAGCAAACGTAGTAACTTATTTTCTTGAGATCCTGAAAGGTTAGCAACAATAATAAAAGTCAAAGTATTATTCACACCTAGATACGCATGCCTAAAATGAGAAGGAAGGGGTTTTTCCTTAAGTTCGCAAGGAGTTACGATAGATGGTTTCTTTGTTGATTCAATATCCCCCAAACCTCTAATTTTTTCATACCCCTTAACTTTTGGTCATCGCTCGGATTGTTATGAGTATAGCTTTTTTAGTTTAATGGTTGTGTTATTAAAAAGAAAAGGTTGTTAGAAAGGACAATTTCCTCGCAAAAGATAAAAATTATAATGGTAATTAGCGAGGACACGTCCTCGCAAAAGACCAGTAGTCTTTTGTGATGAACTCCTCACTAAAGGTCGAGCGCAAATTTTTTCGACACGCGGAAGGTGGTCAAAGTTCCCGCCTGTCTATTTGGACACCCTTTCGCATCGACATGTATCTTTTGCGAGGACATATGTCCTCGCTAAAGACCTTAGCGAAAAATATATATACATGCTGATTTCAATTATGTACCATCATCACCATTTTTTTCTTCAAAACCTGCCACTCCAATTCGGCGATTCTACCACCTAAGAGCTCCGGCGAATCAAGGGAGGCTTCATCAAACCTTCCAACATCATCAACCAAGGTAAAAACATTACATTTATGGATTTTTTTCATCGAAAAATCTAATTATTTTATTTTATTTTGAAACTAACTTGTTTTCTTTTCTTTGTTCTTGATATATGATGATTCAATGACATGTTAACAATCTAAAAACTCAACAAAGAAGCTATGTAATCCAACCATTTTTTCCATTTTTAGAAATTAAATAAATTTGTTGCTATTTTAGGTTAATTATTGAATCCAATTTTTTATGTTAGTTGTAGCTATTATAGTAGGTGTTTAATTTTAGCTAAACATCAAAATAACTAAAAAAATTGTTTTAACAGTTGAACCTCTATAAATGAATACTCTTGGGACGAGGAAAAAATGTTCGTTTAGCGAGATTATTTATTTAGCGATAGATGAATATATTATTCATTTGTCGATAATGAATTTTTATTCATTTAGATAGTATTTTTGCACATTTTTATATTCTCGTATGAGTAATTACTTTACATATTGTGATGTACAAATGTACCTACTAGGTAATAATTTCATTTCAAGAGATTTCATATAGATATAATTATATATGTATATTAGAAATTGAAGAGATTATATTAGTAATACATGAACCATATATGTATATGGACTAAGTGCATTTTTGTACTTAGTATGTACATTGTATTTGAGACTAGTAATAAGACAGTACGTATGGAATATTTAGAGTCTTAGAATATGTATCTAACCTACACTACAAACTATATATATAGCTCTAAAGTCTTGGTTTGGTAAGTAAAACATTATACCATATCTTTCTTAACATTCAGGTTGATGGCTTCCATTCAAAATCCAAAGCTATCAACAAAAACATCTTTGACTAACAAAATAAGTAGGGCCATATGTGAGCATAAAAAGGAACATTCATCACTTACGCAAAAGGATATGCAAGCATGGGTGAAGGAAAAGTTTGGTTTGGATTCTAGCCAAACCACAATATCAAATACTCTCAAAGATCGGCAGAGTATTTATCAAAAGAGATGAAAATTAGCGATGCTAAAAGGCACAAATCAGCAAAATGTGATGATTATTCATTTATATTTACATAGGGTCTTTAAGGATTTCAAGAAAGTTATTCATTGATGCATTTAGCGAGGTTATTCACTTAGCCCCTTAGCCCAAGTCAGGACCGGAGAAAATTATTCATTTGTCGAGGTTATTCATTTATTGAACATTCATTATTGAGGCTTAACTGAAATAAGTGGTTTTTTTGTATAATTTGGTGACGATTGAAATTTAGGGACAATTTATACTTGAAATTGTGAGGTAAAAAAAGAGGTAGGGCAATTATGTATTTTTTAGATAAATTTGGGTTAAAATTTTAATTTGGAATAGTTTTAGGGGTAAAATATAATTTTAAATAATTTAGGGGTTTAGTGTAATTTTTATAAACTTTAGTGGTAAAAATGTGATTTTATAAAACTTTAGAGCCCTAGTGACTTTTTAGATAATTTAGGGGCTTTTGTGTAATTTTTATAAACTTTTGGGATAAAAATGTAATTTTATATAACTTTAGGCCTTAGTGACCTTTTTAATAAATTAGGGGCATTAGTGTAATTTTTATAAACTTTAGGGGTAAAAATGTATTTTATAAAACTGAGGACAGTAGTGGCTTTTTTTAGATAATTAAAGGGGCTTTAGTGTAATTTTTATAAACTTTAGGGCTAAAAATGTAATTTTTTACACTTTAGGGACTTAGTGACATTTTTAGATAATTAAGGGGCTTTAGTGTATTTTTTATAAATGTTAGGGGTAAAAATGTAATTTTCTAAAACCTTAGTGACTATTTTAGATAATTTTGGGGTTTTAGTGTTATTTATAAACTTTAGGGGTGAAAATGTAATTTTATAAAACTTTAAGGCTTTAGCGACTTTTTTAGATAATTTATGGGTTTTAGTGTAATTTTTATACTTAAAGGGTAAAAATGTAATTTTATAAAACTTTAGGGCCTCAGTGACTTTTTTAGATAATTTAGGGGCTTTAGTGTAATATTTATAAACCTTAGGGGGGAAACTTAGATATCCATACCAATCTTTGCTTCATTAGGATCCATCGAGACAAACCTACCACCACCTAGGTTATCTACTCTTAATCTTGAATTCACGTTGAGTCCCTTGTAAAACATGGATAGCTTTAACTCGAACGTGTACCCATGTAATGGACACTTTGAAACTTCTCTTGGAATCTCGTCCATGCTTCGCAATCATTCTCATTTGCATCTTAGAAGATATTTGCAAGCTCCTTTTTTATCCTTCACTCGCATACTTTTAGGATAAAATCAATCAAGGAATCTAGCTTGAAGCCCGTCCTAAGTTATTTTTAGCTCGGGAGGTTGACTATCTAACAAATCACTCACACTTTCGGTCAAGAATAATTGAAACACGAAGTAGTATATCTACTCTCGTGTGACCCCTTAAGTAATGTAGGTCTCATAATTTGCATGAACTTATGAACAGAACAGACCAGATCTTGATATGCATTGTGACTATAATTCTTATAGCTCGATAATTCATTTAGCATACCCTGGTAAGGCTTGAATCGAGTAACTTGCATAGCTAGAGGGTGATCCCTACGGGATGCACTCAAAATGGCATAGGAAGTCCTTGCTCCCGTCGTTGATTATTTTGGTCAACCATCTATGAAATTTGAGAAAGACATAAACAAAAAGAAAAGCGTAAAATAGAACAACTAATTCTACCACACTAGAAAAACACAAAAATTAACGATATAGTCCTTGGCAGCGGCGCCAAAGTACTTTCCATTTCCCAAGGTGTGATAAACTAACCTAAAAAGTTAATACAATGAAAGAGTTAACTAACAGCGTGTGTACGGATCATTGACAAGTAATAAAAAGTTTTCATTATAGAGTATCGTCTCCACAAAAACTACGATGGTTAATTCTTAAATCATGTCCTTAGAGAATGTCTTAGAATGAGTTGTTAACTAACTAGGGAAGATAAAAGACATATACTTTTTTTGTTATTTAATAAATAAGAATTAAATTGCAATGAAGATAAATTAAATAACAGTTAACGATTAAACTAATGACAAGGAGAGTAACTAAACTAAGGAGAAGAGATGAGAATATAACTCAAGAACTTGCAAGTAATTATGCAGTATTTGGGATTCTAATATTTTCCTAACTCGCGTCAGGGTAGCTTAGGAAGCTATTTCAAAACTACTAGAGAACCCAGGGGCCTTGACCAGGAGTAGCAGTCAAAGAGGCAACCATTTGTGAAAACCAGTCATCTATCCTTGAGGTGCTATTATTCAAGGTTCTAAGAATCAAGGAGGAAGAGAACGACATAGACCTAGCCCAAGGGCAAGCAAACAAAAGGTGCTAAGTGGTTTCATCATTGCAATTACATATCTTACAAACTTTAGATTTAGTACACTTTCTATTATAAAGATTCACCTCCGTGGGTATTTTATTTTTTATACATTTTTTCATGAAATTTTTCATCTTAGGAGAGCAATCATATTCCATATTATTTTCCAAATATTTGGGTCATTTAGATGTGAAGAAGAAGGGAGAAGGTCAGATACAACTTTAATCTTCTCGTCTCTATTTCTTTTTAGTAAAAGATAAGCAAATTTAACAGGATAGTTACCATCTTTAGAAGAGTTCCAAAATCAAAAATCATTACATTCATAAATAGGGATAAGCCTTCAAGAGATAATCTTAGCTACATCTTGAGTGTATTATGAATTCACATAGCTCATATTCCAATTTTTATTATGTGTTTAAAAAAATTCTTTTACTAACATTATAGTATGATCTTTTGGCCTACTAGCATCATTAATATTATTAATCCATTTATCATTTTGAACATTAATTTGTAAACTATTTCTTGATTTCCATTTAATATCTTTTTCAAAAACCTTTCTACCATCTAGAATATCTTTCCAACCAAAAGAGGGAGAATGACCATTTTTAACATCTAAAAAATCATTACTAGGATAATATTTCTCTTTTAATAACTTGCTAAGTAATTATTCAAGATTATTAAGCACATACCAAGCCAATTTACCCAATAAAGCCAAGTTCATCAGGTTTATATCTCTAAAATCTAAGGCACACAACAGCTTGAAAGAGCATAGAGAATCCCAACATTCAAAGTGAAATTTATTTTCATTTTTGTTATTATTCCACCAAAACCGACATATAATACTATTAATAGTATTACATAGATCTATTGGGATTAGAAAATAAGACATTATGTAATTTGGAAGACTTTGTAATATAGATTTAATGAGAATCTTTTTCCCACTTTCAAATAGAAAAATTATTTTTTAATTCTTTATTTTATTCAAAATTCCTATGAGTAACCATTTAAGATCTTTACATTTATTTCTACTCCAATCTGTTGGTAGTCCTAAATAGAATCCCAAGGATTCAATCAGTTTTATTTGAAGTCTAAAAGTCATTATATATTTAATATGACTAAGAGTGTTGAGATTATATATAGAGTAATGCTGGATATCACCCCAAATTGTATCGCCTTTATATCGTCTCCTAGGTGGATTTTAAATGGACTAATCATGTGATTTCTCTTTCCTGATTTATCATTTTCTCTCTCTTTTTTGATTGGTCCACATAAGGGGCGATATAAAGACGATGTAATTTGGAGTGATATCCAGCATTACTCTTATATATAATACCACATTTGTCCTTATTAAGATACAACCTAGTTTCTTTACAATATAATATTCTATTATATTATTAAAAGTTGAGAAAGAATATACTATTATCTTCAAAGAGTAAATGAGTGATCGTCAAACAATTCTTCCTAATTTTAAAACCTTCCAATAAATTATTATTAACTTTATCTTTTTCCAATAAATTCAGCGTTTTGATTTCTTCTCTAATGACATGGTTGTTTCCATTGAGCTGGTAATGTTTTTTTTTTTTTTTTGACGGGATTGAGCTGCTAATTACTTTTCTAATATCTTCTAAGCAAAATTTGAAAGGTAAATAATACAACGTGGTTAATTATTTTGGGGTAAATATTCCTGATGTCTGACCCCACAGTGGAGTTGCTCGCATGCTTACATCATATTCATAAGAGATAAGAGAAGATTGCAGACCCTTTTTGGGGCATGTGCAGTCTGTGAAAATGAAGAGTAAGAGATAAGCTTCTTCAGTCAAAATCTTTGTCCTATATTCATCATCAAAACACTCGCGAATCTAGATTAGATAGTACCACTTCCGTACGTTTCATTTTTAATACTATTGCGTTGCGTCCTTTGATTTCCGATTATTTCAGTAGTTCTTTTTTAGAAATAACCTACCCTCTCCGTTTCAAAATATTTCTACTCTTAATATTCTAAAACACTTTTTTCCAATTTTTTCATTACTATTTCTATTAAAAAAATTATATTTATATTTTAAATACACATTTAACATATCAAGACACTTTATGAAGTGTAATTTTATAATAGGAATTACAATCATTAATTTTCTTAATTCGTGTAAAAAGCAAAATGGACAAACATTTTGAAACAGAAGGAATACGTACTAGACAAAAAATAAAAGTAAATTCCATTTTTAGTTTCTTTTTCTTGGTTACATAAGAAAGCTACTTTAGACTTAGAATCATAGACTCGGTTTGAACTTGCACCACTAGATTAGATGACCAAGTCCCTGTCCACTGAACTAATTCCAACTGATTTTTTTCATTTTTAATTCAATACATATGACCCACAAATTTTGTTAGTTTTAATATTTTTAATATACAATTTTCAGTCTAAATTTATTCAAAAATGTTATTATTGAATTATTTCACTAGCTTAGTGAGATATTTTATAAATTTTAAAATAATTTAGACATTTTATACAAAATTCTTAATTTAAAATATAACATAATAAAAATATAATTTATCTAAAATATCTAAATAATTCTTAAAATCTAGGAAATATAAGTTACTGGATTAACAAAATAGCTTAAATTTATTTCAAAATAATAATTCTAAAATATTTAGTCTAAAAGTACTTTTAGAATATATGTAATAATGTAGAAACAGAAATTTCTCAATAAATGATAACAATAAGGTTGTGCATCGATTAGAAATTAATTCCAAAAAAATTAGAAAAAAAATTGCAATTTTGGACGGGGCAAGTTCATATCTACATCAGTTTTATTTTTTTTTTATTTTTAAATGTTGATACGTGATACTCAGTTTTATGTGTTCCTACAATATACAAAAATATATTTATGTATTTATGTAACACACAAAATCATAAAATCAATCTAAGGTATTTTCTTCTTACCAAATTTTTTTTTTCTCTTTAGTAATCGCATGTACCTTATTTTTACTCGTTTTTAACTATCTTGATATATTATATTTTTGTCCAACCTCTTTTGATTATTTTGTGTGTTTATGTAATACATAAAACAGTCATTTGTGTAATACAACAACATACAAATCTATTTTTTCTCTTCCGGTCAAGCCCCTTCCCGACTCTGGTTTTTTGACATACAAAGGTACTGCTTTGTGTAATGATGTAATACACAAAAAATAAAAGAGAATGTGTAGATATTGGATTATATGTATTTTTTATTTTTGTATTCATGTAACACACGAAATGACACATCATAACAGTATTTTTCTTTAGTTTGTGATTTTGTGGGTTATAAGTATACAAAAAAAAAGTTTTGTGTAGTATTGTAACAACAAAATGATAAACCACATCATAAAAGTTTTTATCTCCTTCTCCGTGATTTTGTATGGTACAAGAAAATACAAAACTCAGTCTTGTGTATTCTTGTAACACACAGAACTTAAATTTGTGCTTACCAGTTTTGTGTATTCCTAGTACACACAAAATAACAAACTTGATCATATTAGTCATTTTTCTTCTTTTAGTATTTAGGTATTAGTGTTTTATAGAGTTTGTGGTTTTGGAGTTTAGGTTTATTAGGATTAGTGTTTTTAGGTTTAGGGTTTAGGATTTAGGTTTTACTGTTTGGTTTTATTAAGGTTAGAATTTATGGGTTTAAGGTTTAGGGACTAGGATTTATGGTTTTCCAGTTTGATATTTTCATAAAAATAACTTTAATTTATTCTAGTTATTTTTTACAGTCTTTAGGTTTAGGGTTAGCGTTTTTAAGATTTTAGTAATACACAAAAGTCAGTTTTTTGTAGCACTGGAACACACGAAATGACAAACCTCATCATACTAGTCCTTTTTCTCATTCTCTGTGATTTCGTCTATTTCAAGAACACACAAAACTTTGTTTTTTTGTATTCCCGGAACACACAAAATCACAGACCCCACCATATTAGTCTTTTTTCTTCTTTTAGGATTTAGGCTCTAGGGTTTTTATTTATATATTTATTTATGGTTTAGGGTTTGGGATTTAGGGTTTTAGGGTTTATGTTTAAGGTTTAAAACGTAGGGTTTGAGTTAGGATTAGTGTTTTTAGATTTAGGGGTAGGGTTTAGAGTTTTTTTGTTTAGATTTTATTGATTTTAGGTTTTATGATTTTTACGGTTGAAGATTTATGGTTTTTAGTGTTGAAATTTTATGATTTTTAGTGTTTAGGGTCTCCGACGCTAAAGTAATAGACAATGATTTCTTTTTGGTGTATTACATCATTACACAAAACAGTCAGTTTGTGTGTTCATGTAATACACAATATCACAAACTGAACTAGCATGACAACAAGGGGATACGTGATTAATAGATAGGGACTGGACAAAAAGAGAATACATCAAGATAGTAAAAAATAATTAAAAATACGATATAAGCGATTAATAAAGAGAAAAAAATTGTTAAAGAAATATTTTAGATCGATTCTATGATTTTGTGTATTATGGGTATACATAAATATATATTTTTTATATTGTAGGAACACATAAAACTGAATATTGAAACTAAAAATAAAAAAATTCGAACACACTGGTATTGGAATCATACATATACATCACAGGATCAACCAACAAAGAGAAGTCTAGGAGGCAGTCAAGTGCGACTCAATTTTGGAAGGCGAAGCAATAGTAGTTTTGAAAGTGACAGAGCAAGGCACGAAATTTCTAAATACACCAAAGGTAATATACTTAGATAGCCTTGATTTAGTTCAAGGTATTAGAAGTGTCAGCCGCAAGATGGCCGATTCTACAGATCATCCAAAGAATTCAGAGGATGGCGGAAGAATCAGGCCTAGTAACATTCCGACATCTACCGAGAAGTTTAATGGGCAAGTCGACGCCCTTGCAAAAAAGGATAGACACAGATCAAACGACGACTTAACGACAACAAACTCCCTAATGGGATTTTTCATAAGACTTGGAGTAGAATGACGAGACAGATTTATTAACATAGAGCAAACATGTCCTAAAAGAAGTAATTAATATCTCTTCTCTGGAAACCATATGTTTTTTTTTACATGGGTGGTCTGAGCGAATTTACGCGTACCATGACTAATTCCACTGAGATATGCAGGGCTCTTCATGTATATTTCCAAGTAATTTAAAACTAAGTAACTTATATTTAATTAGGTGATTCGAAGTTTATACTTCTCACTTTACATGATTATATCTTTTAGATACATAATTCAGATCATATACTTCCTCTGAAAACCATTTGCCAATACTAGAGGTCAATAGGTTATGAAATTACGTTAAAGAGCCCAAATATCCAAAACATTAGTGACATGGTCCCACCTAAAAAAATATTCTAAGAAAGTCCTAATTTTGATATTCTGGTTAGCTTTTTTACCCTTTTACCTCTATTTAGTTGTGTCATTGGTACGGACCAATATTTTTCCGATTTGATACAGACCAATATTTTTATGTGTGGTGCGTACCAATTTTTTCTGTTTGGTACGTACCAACTTCTATCACGTTCATTTTACGATTTATTATACAATCAATTTTTTGTAATTGGATTATAGGTCCCTAATAGTATTTTTGTGTAACTTAAATGGGTTTTTCCAAGTCCAAGGTTAATGTCTGGACTTATTTAGATACCCGATCGAAGCTACCGTATCAAGGTCCAAGTATTGGTACGTGCCAAACAGAGTTTTTCCCGCAAAACTAATTCAAAAATCTATTTACGATAACTTTTGATGATAGTTATTGTCCATGTCCAGGGTTAATGTCTGTATTTATTTAGATACCCGATCGAAGCTACCGTGTCAAGGTCCAAGCATTGGTACGTGCCAAACAAAGTTTTTTCCGCAAAAACAATTAAAAAATCTATTCACTATAACTTTTTCACGATAAAAACCTAATTGGTATGTACCGAACAGATTTGTTTGGTACATATCAATTAGGTTTTATCTGGATCTAAACAAAAACAAGAAATCTTTTCACACTCTCTTTAGAACTGAAAAATTAAAAAAATTAAAAAAATCAAAAAAACAAAACCTAATCTCTTCACACTCGGCATTGGAACAAAATCAAAAAAAATATTTGAAAACCAAAAAAATATTCAGAACCAATCTCTTCACATTCGGCAACAGAAAAAAAACTCTTATCACTTGGGGCATGATCGATCAATAAAAAAAACAAAAAAAAATAAAACTCTTCACATGGTCCACGAACAGGCGGTGCCTGCAAAACAAAAAGGAAATATTTAAGAAACAATAAAACAAAACAATGAAAAAAGATACATTAACAGATCTGAAATTATGGCGAGCTAGCGGCGGCGAAAGTTCACGGAGAAAATGGCAAGCATGGGCGCCAGCGAAGATTCATGTAGAATGGCAACGAGCTTCACGGAGAATGACGACAAGATCTGTTGTGGGGAGATTCACAACAGTATCCTGACCTGGGAACGGGAGGAGAGCTAGAGAGGTGAGCTTTGCAGTGGTGAGACGGATTTCTTGTGCCGAAAAATGGCGGTGGAGAATGGCGCACACAGGTGGCGGTGGAGATGGCGACAGATTTCTCGTGCCATTGAGCGGTTCTGGTGAGGGCAGGGGAGCGTAAGGTGCACGACGCTGGGGGAGCAGAGAATGACCCACGAAGGAAAGAGGCGTTGATGGGAAGGTGAGCGGCGAGGAGAATGGGCGGGAGAAGGGAAAGTGAACGACGCTAGTGAAGCTGTGATTTTCTTAAAGAGAAAAGAGAGAGAAAGAGGCGTTGGTGAGGCTGTGATTTTTAAAATTTTAATAGTATTTCTTTTGTGTGATTTTCAACGTGTAGTGTATAGATAAGAGAAGAAAAATATGTTTTCGGCTTGTTTTTAGTTGGATTTCAAGTTTTAATTAGAAAAAAAAATTTATAAACATGGTTGATGTTTGCATTTTTATAAATAATTATCTTCTTAAATAAATAAGAGTAATGATATTTGTCACCCTTTTTGTATCACCCTTTTATCACCTCCTACGTGTATGCTTACATGGACCAATGAATTGATTTCTCTATCCTATTTAATTTTTCTCTATCTTCTATTCAAGGAAATCAACACATATATATAGACAGGTGATAAAAGGGTGACATGAAAAGGGGTGACATATATCATTACTCAATAAATAATTTCACAGAGCCCACGGGCACTGGATTAAGTAAGTTGAAAACAGTTGTCACTCATTAATGCTCATTTTGCTTGGATCGTGACAATATTTAATTATTGGCGTAGTAATCAAATTTGATTCACTTGTTTAATCATCTTAATTGTATGAATGGAGTTACTTTTAATTGCTTTTATTTTTCATGCTAGTATATCCTTGGTAATCGTCAAAATATAAATAGGAACAATTCACTCATGGTATATTCTTGTCACTTAGGGATGACAATAGTTTAAATATTAACCGAAATTGATGGACATACGATCTGATAAAAAATCTGTAAGTGGAACCGATGGTACATTCATGAGGGTTTGATTCTCACAAAAAGTAACCGGTGGATTATCCGTTAGAATTTGGTTTTTTACAATAATCCGAAATCTAAAAAAAATATAAAAAGTAAAATATAAATATACATATAATATATAAATTTATTCTATATATACAAATTCCATACATCATATCAATAAAATTAAATTATTTCATACCTAAAGCATATAATTAGTTATGTTCTAGTATATTATTATATTGTATAACACATCTTTCAATAACTCTGTAGTTAATTTAGAATTCTAAAAATATTTTATTAGATTATTTTATTTAAAGCATATTAAACGATTGAGGATATGTATTAAGCGCGATAAACCGTATTCGTCATGCGGATTTAGTAAATAATTTTAAAATCCGATGGTTAATGGATACGGATGTAGTTATCGTTTTTTTTTAATGGATATGGATGTGGTTATGCTATGTCTCGAAGATATCCGGTTCACTGCCATTTTTACTGTCACTCGAAAAACATGTCAAAAACACTGTTAAATGGTTTCCAAAACTTTGATATCGACCTTTCGTGTGAAGATACATGCGAACACACATATATTCCAATTATATCTACCATAATTAATTATGAATCTGTCTATATGTCATTTAAAGCTAAAACGTTTGACTGATTGGAGGTGGCCTATAATGGGATAATACATCCAATACTTGAAAACTTTCGCCTAATTCCAACTAGAGCGATTGATAAATCTAGAATATAGACATATGCCAAATCTATTGTTTAAAAAAAAAAAAAAAAAAGACATATGCCAAATCTAGATTTCTAAGTACAATTAGTGAATTTGACGCAATTTCTATTTTATTAAATTAGAGAAAAAGATTTAGTAAGTATTCATGAAATTTGAAAAAAGATTGGAGTATCTATGTTATACAATAAAACTTTTAGGTATCTAACTTTTTTTCTTTTGTCTAACCGTTAGTGTTTTTCGTTATCTCACATATTTTTCAAAATAAAAGGAAATCAAGTCCACATAGGTTCCACATCATATTTAACGTGTGAGATAATGGTATATACTAACGGTTGGACAAAAAGAAAACATTGGGTACCTAAAAGTCCTATTTTATAGTATAGGTACTTAGAAATCCCTTTTCGAATTCCATGGGTACCCACACAGTCTTTTTCTCTTAATCCATATTGTTCTAAGAATTTACAAATAAAATTTATTTTTAATTTAAAAAAACATTATACTTAAAGCTTTGTTTTTTCCAACTATTAGTATCTATTGTCGATTTCACGTTAAGTGTTTGAATGACAGGTTTAAAAAAAAAGAAAGGATACCTAAGTAAATTGAGAAAGTATAAATAGGCATCATACTCTTGTTATATCGACACTGAACGGTTGGATTGATGATATCCAAATTAACACACTATGAATACCCATGTTCAGCTAGGCTATCGAGCAGGGTACCTGACGAATATTTTCTCAAATATGAATTAATAATATAATACTTTTTTATAATACATTATATAATACCGTATAACTATAAGTGAAACAAATCCTATTTTTTAAAAAGTCATCTAAAATTTTGTGTTGTAAAGGTTTTAAAGGGTAAAATTAGAAGGGGAGATTTCATTTATAGGCCTAGATTAGCATTACTCTTTTAAATTTAGGCCATCTAAATTACTTTTACAATTTTAGACCATATAACATTATTATCCTCTAATATAATAAAAAAAAAGGACACTCGGCTAATCCCATTACCATTGAAATAAAACCACTCATTCCAAAACAAACAAAAACACACAACACACAACACGCACATATCCCACTCTTTCTTTTCCCTAACACTAAAAAATGCTTATATTTATCTGCCAAAATTTCTTCAAAAAATCTTTACAAAATAAGCACGAAATCCGCAAGCGTTAGTCCGAAATTGGCTAGAACACGGTTTCCATTGAAGAACAATGCATTATTTCAATTATTTCTGTATTTTTTGAGTATTTAATCAGGTATTTTCAGAACTTTATGCAATATTATGTATGATTTTAACGGTTTTGCAAGGTTTTCTGTGATTTTCGATGAATGCTCGATTTGTTTTTTATTTCTAGGATTATTCTGTGTTTTAGGGTTATTTACGGACTGTTTTTATGTTTTAGGCTTCGAACACACTGTAAATTGAGATGTTAATGTTTCGAAAGGTCTTCCAGGCATACTATCTCATGATTTCTACTAATGTACTTGAATTTTAGTGTTTATATATGATTTGTATAAATGTTGATGTGCTTGAGCGGTATATTTCTAGGCTTGAACTTGTTTCTAGGTTGAATTTCTTCATCTGTTTCATTTTCTATGTTAAACACATATTTTGTTGTTATAAACACTAGAGATGCTATTGTGTTATGTAATTAAATATTGATTATGTATATTTCATTTATACTGTTGTGTTGTACTATTTGTGAGTTCTAAGGAGTTGTAGTTGCAGAACTACAATTTAATAGTACTAAATTTAAGTTTAATAGGTTCTTGAGTAGCCTCAGAAGTTGCAAACAAAACTTGTGCAGTTTGACCTTGCAACTACAATAATATAGTTGCAGTGTCAAGCAGTTGTGTTTTTCCGACTGACAGTTACAAACACATATGATTTATGCTTTATTTAGATATATCTAACTTTGTTTTCTTGACTTTGTGTAAATGTAGATATGGCAGAATCTGGTAAACCAAGAGGCTACAAATCCTCACTTCAAGCTATCAATAAAATCATAATAAATGATAAGGTTAGCTCAAGG
The DNA here is from genome assembly GCA_029959085.1 of Nemophila menziesii. Classification (NCBI taxonomy): domain Eukaryota; kingdom Viridiplantae; phylum Streptophyta; class Magnoliopsida; order Boraginales; family Hydrophyllaceae; genus Nemophila; species Nemophila menziesii. Next base: position 22,896,058 of record JARWIR010000007.1, on the reverse strand, counting down.
CACATAGAGGCGTGCAAGAAGACGCCATTCTACTTTTTGTTTAAACAATTGTTTGATTTCAAGAAGACAAACGAAAACAAGAAGAAACAAGGCTAGGGGACATCCTACCATGTGAGATAATCAAGTGCTATGATAGCCCCACCAAAAACTTCAAACTTTATTTTAGAAGTAAAATGATATTGTAGAAGTAAAATTTATTTTATGTTAAGTTAGTAATTAATAATTAATACCTGATATTTGTTAAATGTAAAACGATTTGTGATGAGAAGATCACCGCCTAGCTGGCCACCATTTATCGAGTTGATGAAAACAAGGACATGACATGAAGGAACATCTTGTAAATTCTCAGCCTTTGATTCATGAAGGAGTATGTATGTAGGAATATGATGCAATTAAGTGCTAACTAAATACCAACATTCAACATCAAATATTTTTATATGGTTAAACAAAAGGGACCACATAATGCAATTTTGATCATATTCAACATCAAACACTAACAAAAAAACATAACTAAAATATGAATTGAACCAAAAAGAACAATTATTAATTTTTTATCAAAATAAAAAAAATGTAGATAAAAGTTGACTCAACCATATAAATACTTAAAACTAAATAGACTTGTCCATTATATATCAAAATGTTAAAAATAAGCAAAGTTACTAATATACTAATCCAGTAATCTATATATTAACGACTCCTAAAGTTGTTTGGTGTCATATGGGATATCCAATTTGCTTGTTTTTTAAGAGTCATATTTAAAAACACGTCTTTCCTTGCCTTCGTATCAAGCAATGTCAACGCCTTGAAACGAGTATCCTCATTCAAATCCGGGATTTCCTTTATAGCATCCCATAATGTGTATTCTTTCTCTTTTTCTCTTTCTCATTTCTCTTACCATTAAATTATTGATGCCTTCAAAACTAGTGGAAATGTTATCAAGTTTCTCCATAAGATTACTTTCAGAGGAGTTTTTCTCAAACAGAACTCTGTTTCTTTTCTTTTGAATTATTTTTTGTACATGAACCTCAATATACTCAGGAGATTGGATCGGTAAAATAGAGTCAGTAGGTAGAACCCCTTGAGATACAAATGTATTGCTATCTGAATCAAAAGAGAGGTCGGCAATACGCACATTGTTTCCTTAATTCCTAACAATTCATAATCTTCATGTTTATCATACTGTAAGCCAGAGTCTTTTAAATGAGCCTAGTGAAAAGATTTAGTTCAGTCCTTTTTGTAATATTTGTAAATTTTATAACTAGAATCTAAGACACTTACCTTAAAATATTCTTGCCATACTTTATCATGAGACGTGAACATCATTGTTTTCGCATCATACCCAAAGCCAGTACTAAAACGCATAAGGGTTGAAAAAGAATTACAACGATTTTTAAACCATTTCAATAGACTTTGATAATTACTATAGGTTTTTTGACATTAGAGTTTTGTATTAAGAGCAGGAAGGATCTTTTCTTCTACCATTAGTTTGCTAAAACTTCCATTATTATCACACCATCCGGTATTGACGGCATCAACCATGATACTTACTTCTTTGGACCACTGTTCGTAATTTGTTTTTCTTTTGACATCTTATTGTAAATCGACCATTATGATCCTATTAACGTAAATACTATTATAATCCTAATGATACATAGAGGTGATTATAATATAATAGAATATATATACTACACAATTAGACATGCTACGTCTTTTATATAGCTTATCATAAAAGTTGAACCCAAAAAAAACATCACAAATTCTCACATGTGGCTTGTGGGGCAGCTATATTTCAAGTTCCATCCAATTATTTGTTCATGATAAGACACAAGAATGACGATATTTTTTAGAAGTTGTGTTGATTGATTCATAATGGTTTAGACAAAAAAATTGGCAAACGTATTTTATCAACTATATAATTTTAAAGTGAAATGAAATGAAAGGAAACAAACAAATTTAAAGTTACATATAATCAAAGACAAGGATTTCAATATTACAATTTTGGTTGCTCGAAACTAATTAATCAACCAACGCTCCTAGTACACACAAACATCACAATCAAATACATGATCACGATCACACAATTAAGATTCTTAGAAGTTCTCAATTTAAAATCAATTATTAGTAATATTAAGCACAAACACAAGAGTTGCTAAATCAATATGCACATGGGTTCTTTCAATATAACACCACACTATTCCAAAATAATGGCCACTAATCACTAGAGACACTAGAGACGTTCTTGGTTTGTCCCCACTGGCCACTGGTCAAAAGTATAAAAATACCCATAGAAACAATTAAACTCCAAAAACATTTTCCTATTTTATTATAAAATGCATATATAGTCCTTGTGTTCAAGTATTACATACAAAATATTATATGTAATTTTTCAATATAGCATAGCAATTATCAATTAAATGTTTTTAATCAAATCTTTGAGTAAAGTAATATTAGAAAAACCAAACAAGCATAAATTTTTTTTAATGTAAAAAAATAGTAATCAAAGAACAGTAGTCGTGAAAGAGGTTTTTTTTACCATTTTGGCGGGGAGCGTTGTTTTTCCTTGGAGTTGCAAAATCTCTTCCCAAAATAATGGGGACATTCCTATCTGCGTCGTAATCAAGTATAACAAAATCAACAGGAATAATTAAAGTACCTGCCTTGACGAGGACATCTTCTATTCTTCCCTCTGGATGCACGAGGGATCTGTCAGCCATTTGCAAGACCATAGAGGTTGGTCTTGCGTTTACTATCTTCAACTTTTCAAAAATTGATCTGGGCATAAGATTAATACTTTCTCCCAAATCGCATAAAGCTTTCTCTTGCCACTCAGTACCAATAGAAATCAGGTTCGTAAAACTTCCAGGATCAAGTAATCTAGGTTGCAGCTTACTCTGGCATATTGCACTACATTCTTCTGGAAGACCTATCATTTCATTCTCGAGATAGTTGCGTTTGTTTGTGAGAGCTCTTTTCATGAATTTCAAATATTTTGGTACCCCCTTAATAGCCTCTAAGAAAGGTATATTAATATTGAGCTTACTCACCATATTCATGAATCTTTCATATTCAGCCGTATCTCCTTTCTTCTAAACTCTAGAAGGGAATGGTGGAGGGGACGGCTCACTTCCACCACAACATCTTTCTTCTTTGGCTTTCTTGGTATTTTCTCAACGTCCACCTCCTCTACTTCCGGTTCTCTCTCTTTCTCACCCACATCTTCCACCGTTTTCTCCTTCACTGTTGTTTCTTTCTCTTCCATAACCGGAAAAGGTGGTGGTTGCAATTGCTTACCACTTCTGAGTGAGATAGCGTTACAATCTTCGTATTGTTTCGGTTCTTCAGTGTTACTAGGGAGTTGTCCTTGGGGACGCTGATTTATTTGTTTTTCCAACTAAGGCACTTGTTTTTCAAGGATTTTAAACGCAGCTACTTGTTCATTTATCTTTATATTGGTCTCTTGTTGCACTTGGTTACTACTCTTTGTTATGTCCACAAGTGCGTGCAAATGTTCTTCTAGGTGTATTGCCTTTTTATCAGACTTTTGCATGAATTGGCTTAGTTGTTCTTCTAACCTAGATGACAGTTGGTTCATTTGGAGAGCTAATTCACTTCCACCAACTGCACCTTCTTGAGGATGAGTAGGGAGTGCTTTCTGAGCGAGAGTCTCTATATAAGCATCATGTTGAACTTGACCTCCCTGATACTGATTCTAATAATAGTTTCCTTGGGGCCTCGATTGATAAGTTCCTGGATTATTCTTGTACTGATTACCATATCCTTGACCAGTTGAATAATTGTTACCTCGATTATTGATGAAGCATACCGATCTTGGATTATGAGGACAATCTTCCCACGTATGATCAATTGCGTCACACTTAGGACATAATTCTGGTTCTTGTACCACTTGAATATTAACTCTTGTTTTAGAAACAAATAGTTGTTTAATCTTGTTCTCTAGAGCGGCAATTTTCGCATTCAATGCAGTTTCTGTGTCTACACTCAAAGTACCTTTTTATGAAACTCAAACTGGTGATCTTGATGGTTTCCAACTCATCTCGTTCTTCACAATTCTATCCATAATAGTCAGAGCTTAATTAGTTGTGACCATCATGAGACCACCTTGACACATAGTATCGATCTTTTCTTTTGCGGCTTCACCTAAACTTCGATAAAATATCCCAATCTATAATTCAAGAGAGTACCCATGTAATGGGAACTTGCGTAACAACGATTGAAAACGAGTCCATGCAACACCTACAGTTTCTCCCGGCTCTTGGCGAAAACTAACAATATCTAATTGACCACTGAGTCGAACACTTTGAGGATAATACCTATCCAAAAATGTTGTCTGAAGTTAATCCCAAGTCAAGATCGCATCGTGTGGTTGTTGATCATACCACTCGCTAGGTCCTCCGGTGAGGAAGAATGGAAACATATGAAAGTACATTTGCTCTTGGGTTACTCTAGGGGTGACATATGCATCACAGATTTGCATAAACTTGTACATAGCGCGAATAGTATCTTCACAAGCTGCACCACTATACTGTCCAGTAGTTGTAAATTGATCATTCATACCCGCGTTTGGTCTGAATCGAATTCCTTGAATTGCGGGAGGACGGAGTCCTAGTGGTGGTATACGGAAAGGTCTATCGTTATTTGGTTGGAAGATTTGCGGCCCATCATCTTGAAGTACTCCACCATTATTCATGATTTGTTGTTGGCCTCCGGGAGGAATTGGTAATACTGGTGGAATTATTGGAAGACCGTTTTCATCCAACTGAATCGCGGGATCTTGAGCATTTAATTCTGCCATTGCTTCTCCTCTTTCCTTCGCTTTCGCTTCTCTCTTTCTTTTGTTTGCTTCTCGAACTAGGCTTTCAGGATTATCAAGAATCACGAGATCTTCAAGCATATACCAAAACCTGTAAATCTGAGAAGGAAAGAACAACCCAAAGCGTAAAACTGAAACATAAAAAATAAAACTAAACTAACAATTAAACTACTAAATATTAACACCGGGGTCACATGCTACCGTCCTCGGCAGCGGCACCAAAAACTTGGTGGGTCCTGGTGTGTTATAAAATAATAAAGATAAAATAGAGGAACCACTAACTGCAAGTGTACAGTTTTCCCAAGTAATATATGATAATCAAGTTCGTTCTCAGGGACGGATGAGGTATAACTCTAGTATTAATCAAATAGTAGTAGTAATTGCTTGACAAAAAAATAAAATAAAGATTTTTGTTTTGTTTTTATAAAATTAAAGACGCAAGAAAATAAATTACGGAAATAAAATAAAGCAAGTAAAATAGATTTAAACTTCAGAAGAGAGAGTACCTGATCCTCGCAAGGGTTTCACCTAACCTATCTAGTTAATGCTTCTGTTTAAGGGCTAAACTGGTATTATTGTGATAATCGGGACTCTAATATCTCCTAACCCCCGTCAGGATGGACTTAGGAGCTATCCTACGGTATTACAAACCCCGTCAGGGCGATTACAAGCTACTTTCAGATGAATACTAATTTACCTCATTGGCTGCATGGTTAGTTGAGCCGGTCAGGGTCAATAACGAATACTATGCGTCTATTATCTAAGTCTGTAATTAAACCCCCTTCAAGGCGATCACTTCCTTACCAAAGTGAATAGCTTAATTACTATGAGCTAAGTTTGATTCATGACTTCAAAATTAGTGATAAAAACGAAATAATAGTCAACACAAAATACCTAGTCTAATTTAAACCATTAAATCCCAAATTCAGAAAACATAAATTAAATAGAATTGGGTTCAACACATATAGCGATTCTCAAGTACTAAAGGAATTAGTTCATAACGAAATTAAAAACTGAAAATAAATGAAAGGAATTCATAGCCAAGTACAGAAAAATAAATTGATAACCTAAACGGTTGGATGACACAATTCCTCCAGCTCTAACTTCTCCTCCACCTTCTTGCTCTGACTTGAAAACCTTAAGCCTCTTGTGTAATTCTCTAAATTGTGTGAAAAGAGGAGGCTAAGGGGTGTATTTATAGGTGTTAGAAGGCCCTAGGTCGAATTTACTTGGAGTGGAAGACAAGTCAATAACTCTTTAATTCGTAGCCCTAAATTCTAGAAAACGTAAGATTCTGCTGCTGATTTGTTTTGGTCATATCTCATTCAATACTTATCCGTTTGACGCGTTCCAATATTCGAAACCGCTTGTCTCGGAAAGCTATTTCCATTGGTGTAGACCATTCTCCCAAATTCCTAGCCAATCTTAAGTTATGGACTCGTCTTTGAAACGTGGTTGGAATTTCATATTTATTTGGCGGCTTTATCTTTTCCTTCTTTGCATATATCCTTCCTTAATCTTCTTATTTCCATGTAAATCTTCTTTCCTTTACTTCTTTGACTTGACTTGGTCTCTAATTAATTACCATATATCTTTTAAAGCTTCACAATAAATAAATAATTAAACCGCATATGCTTTAAAAATAATAAATCCATAATTCAAGAATAGAAATAGGAAAGTGCACTCTAAAATTAGAAACTCGAGTCAAATACTTCCTAACACACTAAAAATACTCTAAGACTTTAATTCTCACTTCTCCTCCTTGGATTGGTCTTTCATGAAATTCAAGAACCTACTAACTTTGCACTAAAAATAGTCAAATTAACGCACAAAAGCTCTAAAAATGCAAATAGTAAAATTCCAAGGGGATAAAGTGTAATATGACAAATTAAGCATAAAAGTCCATCAAATAAGTCAAATATTTACCTAAAAGGATGTATCCAAAGGGATAATAATTAGAACAAATAGGGAGACATCAGGAACCACCCAACAATGATAAATAATATAACATCGAGAAAATTTTGTAGTAGTTGGGGAGTGTTGTCAAAGTCTGGATGCATCCTGTGGAAATATTCAAGCAATTTGAAGGCCCCATAGAAAGTATTGAGTGGAACACTAAGAAGCCTATAGTAGGAAACTTCAGCTTGAATGGAGAATATGGAAAAGGAATAAGAAACACTTTCAAACATGAATGTTTGGGAGAGTTTTGTTTTGATTGCGGGTTAATAGATCACCAATAGAAACTTTAAATTGATTATAAAGTTCAAAACCAATTTGGTAATATGGATTCAAGGGTAATTCCTAGCTTTCCATAAAGAGATTCAAGACATGGAGAAGGTTACACCAACTAGCAAAATAAAGAAGACATAATCAACTCTAAGTGACTCAGAAGTTCAAAGTTAGGAAGGAAATGTATGGAAGAAAATTTAAAAAGAGATCAAAAAGAGGAAGGGACGGATATTCCTATGACAAAAAGTGCAACCAGTGGAAATTTTGCATTTAATTCTAAGGATAAAGCAATCAAAACATGCTGCAAGAATCTTTCAACATCGGGCAAGTCAATATGTCAGCTTGATAAAAGGGTTGGTTATTTTTGATATAATCATTCCAAGCCTAACAATTTTTTTCTTTGGATCATGTTCTGATAGGGTTATAAGGTCAACATATATAATTGTCCCATGTAAGAAAAAAGAATCAAAACAGAAAGAAGGATAAAAAATCTATAAATCTCAAATCAAAAGCCTTTGAATATACTATCCTCTCAACTCATGAGCTAATCAAGAGTCTCAATTTGATAATTACTCTTGAAGAGAATGTTTTCTTCCAAAAATCATAAAAAAAGATGCCTTCAGAAACTTTAGATAAAAGAAATGAGAAAGTATTAGAGCAAATTCTACATAGACTCACGAAGAAAACTCCAAGCTAGAGAGTAATCGTAAAATAAATTATGACGTGACGGGCTTGATCTCTAGGAAGAGAGTTGATAATGGATGCACTATAGTCTCGATTTGGTATGTGTTTGATTCGATAGTTGATAAGTTTTAATGGAGTTTACTTGAGACATTTTATTTTCTAACAAATCCATATATAAAGTGTTTGATTTACATGTTATTGACCCATGTAGGAAAATTGCATTTTTAGAACTGAAATATTATGAATTAATTATAAAGAAATAACTTCAGAGGAATATTTATATAATTTAATGTGTATGCTTTACCTTTAAAAAAGTTCAATAAACGAAGAAATTTTTAAGATATATCAACTAATGATTTATGTAAAGATATGTTCCACATTATGACATTTTAAGGGTGGTGCATGCCATATATATGAGCATTTATGTTTTTAAAAAATTACTCCATTTTATCGCTTATCATAATCTTTTCAAAAATATAAATCAAATTCAAGAATACCTTAATTAAAGACAAATGGGAGATTATTAAAAACCAAATAAAATAAAATTAGAGACATAATTTAGTATTTGTATTTTTTCTGTTTGATTTTTCGGTTCGTTTTAGTATCGAAAAACCATACCGAACCGATTTTTTTCCCATTTTTTTAGAAAGATTATACCAAACCGAACGGGTTTGTCGATTTTGGATATTTTCAATTTGGTACTTTCGATTTTTGGGCTTAGGGCGTTTTTTTTGGTTTTGTTTTAGTCATTCCTAATTTCAACGAAAGATATAAGATATTACCATTTTTTAAATTATATACACAATTATCCTTTTTAATAAAATCGAAACATATAATATTAGCATTTCTTATCTATTTAATTAGAGAAAAAAACATAACAGATTAGATTGTCAAATTAAATATTTGCAATTAATTATTGACAATTGAGTATTTTTACTTGTGTGTCATATAATGTCGAATTAAAGTAAAAAGAGAGAAAAAAATAATTCAAAATAATAATAATAATAAATTTTTAAAAGGTAGTAATATAAAAATAAACCAAAAAAATAAATAACAAATATCATTACTCTTTTTTACTTCATCGCTATGTAACTACTTTTCTAACTATTTTTTTGAAAAAAAAAAAATTATGTTTCTGTAAAACTTGGCAATTGAGTAATTTTGCTCCATTCTCGAGTAACTAATTTTCTGAAAGTCGACAATGCCCTTACAGAGATAAACAGATCCTGTTGTAATATTTTGTTAGATGTTTTTTTAACCAATTAAAGTTAATTTTTTTTTTGTTACACAGGAGAGCCACTTTAGACTCGGAGTCATTGACTCGGTTCGAACCTGTACCACTAGATTGGATGACCAATGTCCTAGCCAGTGAGCTAATCAACCGGTTCTAAAGTTAATTTCTAAGTGTGCTACTTGTGTTGTACAACTGTCTATGATAAGACTAGTATATAAGATAATGAACTTATGGAAACAGGCTACCTAACTAGAAAATGACGATATGATCCAATCAAATGCTTTTTTAATGATTAAGGTGCCAAAACCCTAAGTGGTATGCTTCCTGACGCCGTGTGTATTTTGCTCTGAAGTGGCTATTTAGGCCTGTGTTTTCTCCCTTTACTGAAGGGGCTTACGATAGTTATAACACTGATTTTCGATGGTAATCAGTAGTTAGTTCAGCCCATAGTTTCACTAGGAAGATGGTCCGTTTTGATATGATGAGAACTGGTTTATGGATCCAATATTGGGCCATTATTAAATGGACTGTTAAGACATAAGTGAATATTGAACATCAACCTGATAGTAGGGGTGAGCATGGGTCGTTTCGTTTTGGTTTTTGGACAAAACCGTAACCGAACCGAATATTTCGTTTTTTTATAATTTAAACAAATCGCATGGTTTACATTCGGTTTTACATTTGGTTTTTGGTTCCGGATTGGTTCGTTTCGGTTCGGTTTTCCGATTCGCTATAAATATGGATGCTTGATCAATAATCTATCATACAATTTTTTAAAAAATTGTCCAATATCGACTAATATTTTAATCAATTATATTACTATTCTAATAACAATCATCTTAATCTACAACACTATATAAACTTATAAAATTAAAAGTAATACTTTCAAAATTAATAAAATCAATCAAGTGAATAGTTACTAAAATAATTTTATGTAATATACAAAAAATTCTCACTAAAAATACCATTAAATAGTAAAACAAAAAAAATTCACATAGATAATAGATTCTCAATTAAAAAAAATTCCATATAACTTCTATAAATATTATTCCACATTTTCTATTTTTATCCTTTGTCGGTTCGGTTTTTATTCAGTTTTTGCGTTGTAAAGCGAACTGAACCGAACAAAAAAGAATCGGATTTTGAAAATTGAAAACTAAACCATATGGTTCTTCGTTTTTTGGTTTTTTTGGTTCAGTTTTTTGGTTTTTTGGTTCAGTTTGGTTTTCTGGTTCTCATCTGCTCACCCCTACTTGGTAGATTGTTCTATCCTTCAAGATCGATAAGCCCGTATAAACTTTCCATCAATTCCTATGTTAAAGAAGTCTAGTGAATTATGGGCAAAATTTTCCTTTTTCAGTTAGTAATTTCATTCCTTAATTTTCGTATCTCAGGTCGCAGCCATAAGGCACTTCGATAGCATAATCGATCCCGCCTCCCTCCTTCGGGTAGTAGGGCGGTATGGAACAACAAAAACAAGTTACAATATCTCATTCACTAGCAACAATGCCCAATTAAAGGTTCAACCTGTTTTTTTAACAACAACGTTCGAACGTTATCGACTAAGAGGTTAAGATGGGATCTGGTGGTCCTTTGTGTGTTCTAAAATAAATGCAAAATTAATTGAACCACAACCGCAAGTGTACGGTTGTCCCAAGTAGTAATAAGTGATTCTAGGATCGTTCGCAGGGACGGTTTGGTTAACTACAATGCTGATCAAATAATGAATGGTTGCACTTATAAAAGCAAGTAAAGATATAATGATTGATTGTTTGTTTTTATTATTTCTAAATAATTAAAGACTAAATGGAAAATGCAATTAAATACTAAGACGCAAGTAAATAAATGTGAAACGCAAATATGAGAAAGTAGCACTTGAGAACGCAAGGGATCCTCCTAATTCTATTTCATAACATATTCTGTTTAAGGGTTAAATCGGTCAATTACAATGATCGGGATTCTAAATTCCTTATACCCCCGTCAGGGTGGACTATAAGGCTATCCTAGAGTGTCACTAGTCCCGTCAGTGTAAGTATGATCCACTTTTAGATGTTTAAGTTAATTACCACATTGGCCCTAAAATTAGCTAAGTTCGTCAGAATCAATAGCTTCTATTTTAGATTAAATAAATATTTCCGTACCTAAACCCTCCGTCAAGATGATCCACACGCCACATATGTGGAATAGCCTAGATACTAACACCTGTTCTTAGTTAGCTACTCCAAAAATAGTAAATAATCTCAATTTATTGAAAAGAGTAAAAGACCCAATTTAATTTAATTTAACAGAAACCCAAATTCAGGACATGAAATTCAATAGAATTGGGATTCACCCATAGCATTCTCAAGTACTATAAAAGAATTAGCTCATGCTAATTAAAAAGAAAACTAAATTAAATGTAATAGAATTCATATTGTCTTACAAAATTAAAAATAAAGAAAACCTAATTTCCGGAATTGGATTTGGCTGAGAATGGAGATATAGACTCTCTCCAGCTCTACAGCTTCTTCTTTCTTCCTTCTGCTTCTGCTCTCTGATGTTTTTAATTGTAAAAAGTGAATTGTGTGTAAAATAGAAGTCAAGAGCTCCTTTTATATGTGGAATAACGGATTAGGGCTTGGACCTAAGAATAAAACACTAATTAAATGTCCAAGCCCAATTTCTAAGCCCAAAATCCCGTAACTGCTGCACCACCTTCACTAAAACAGCTTTTCCCGCTTCGTTATAACTCCGACTGACCTGAAATCACTTGCGAAAGTTCTGTAACTCGATAAGGAATCTAATATCTTCAAAGGTCAGCGGCTAAATCATCTCTTAAGTGCCTCGAAATTAGCAATCTTTGGCCTGAAAAACAGATTTGCAGCTCTAAAAACAAATTCTTTCGGGATTTATCTTCAAGTCTTGACTCCATATCGCGATCTTTGACTCTCTTCTCGGATTCCATTCCTAGATAATATTCAAAACCTACAAACTTTTCACTAAAATACACAAGATTACGCGCAAAAGTTTAATAAATCAAAAATACTAGAAATAAAATAGGAATTCCGGATTATTGCATTTTTAACTCAAAAGTCTATCAAAATATTCAATTAAACATAAAAAATGATGTCTCCCAAGGGTCAAAAATAAGAACAATTAGGGAGACATCAGGATCTTCCACGGGATTTTTTTTGGTTGTAAGTCTGATGTGGTGAAGAGCTTCCCATCACGTTTGGCAAAAATAATTCTTTTCCTAGAGCATATGGACAATCTATCACGTAGACGAGGGTGGGAGAAAAGGGAATTGGGATGCAGAGCTGGAAATAATCTTACAACTGAATCAGAGTTTGTAGTAGACAATGCACATTTTGAGACTAGATCAATCGAGGATAATAAAATTTTAGTTCCGAGAATAGGGACGATAGTATCCAGGAAAGTGGGAAGGATGTTGAACCACAAATTGAACATTTAATATCTTATGTGGTTGTAGTAAGTTCGAGTAAATACGAGTGATAGGCTATGCTGTAGGCATCAACTTTCCCCTTTGCCACATACTCTTAGTAAAAATGCTAAACGTTTTTGCCAAGCACCTTAGTCGTCGTGGGACAGGCGCCTAGCCCGAATAGGCCCCATTTTATGAAAAATAGAGGCCACCTAGGCCCTCCTTCTATTTTTTTACTCTACAAAAACTCTTGAATTGAGATTATAACTCTAATTTTGATATTTAAATATATAATAGTGTGGTCAAATGAAATTTATGATTTAAATAGTTAAAATTATTATAATTACTAATATATTACTAAATATATAAAATTAAATAGCGAGATTTAATACCATGTAATCCCGCTTTGACCCACGTAATCTCGCCTAGGTGCTAGGCCCTAATCGATCGTCTAAGCTGCAAAACCGAGTTTTACAATATTTGTGATAGGAACAATGTGGATATGCGACTAACTAAAATAGAATTCCCTAGAGGATGTGAACCTGGGAAAATGATGAGCACGTAGGAAGAAATCTACAGTTTCCCAGACGTATCTTCAACTTACTCGTACAACGAAACAAAAGACATATGGATGTAAGGTATGGTCTAATACACTGATTATTCGTCTACTTGGGAACACTATAGGGTACAAGATATCTAGAGCAAATTTGGAAGCCTAAGGCCCATATAGACCTTACAGATGTGGGGCTTGATAAACAAAGAAACAAAGAATAGAAAAGATTCCTTTTTGTATATTATTATTGTGTATTGTAAAATGAGATACAAGAGAGTTTATATAGGTGATATTATACATACACAATACGTACAAACAAGGCTAACGAATTCTTGTTACACTTGTTAAGAGAATCTATTGAGTGCAGTCATGTGCACTCTAGCTCATGCACCTTATGTAGCTTAGCATCCCCCCCTCAAACTGACCACACGTAGTAGAGGAAGTTTGACAAGCAAAGAAATAAACAAAGCATGTGATAATCATTTAGTGAAAATATCAGCTAGCTGCAGTTGAGAAGACACATGAACAATACTCAGAAGTTTAGCTTTCACCTGCTCTCAAACAAAATGAAAATCCACATTAATATGACATGTTCTTGTATGAAAAACAGGATTAGAAGCAAGGGCAATAGCTGAAATATTATCACAAGACAGAATAGGAATACCAATAGGAATGAACACACTTGTAAGTAAAAACTTAAGCCACTTTAATTCTACAGACACAAAAGCTATCGCGCGATACTCAGCTTCTGTAGAAGATCGAGACTCAGTAGATTGTTTCTTGGAGCCCTGGGAAATAAGATTAGAGGCAAGAAAAATACAATAACCTGTTGTAGAACGACGATCGTTCGAATTGCTCACCCAATCTGAGTCAGAAAAGGCCTTCAACTGTGAAGAAGGAGGAGTAAAATGCAAAGCTATTTGCAAAGTCCCTTTCAAATAGCGTAAAACCTTTTTCAAAGAATCATAATCCCAGTTAGTAGGATTGGGCATAACCTGACAGAGTTAATTAACAGCAAAGGATATGTCAGGCCTAGTAATCGTCAAGTATTGCAAAGCACCAACAAGACTTCGAAATTAAAAAGGATTTTCAAATGGTGACTGATCAAGAGTAGTTTGAATTCCATATTTGCTGCGAGTAGGAGAAGTGGAACTCTTACATTCAGACATACCATCTTTCTTTAATAAAGAAAGTGCATAATTCTCCTGAGAAACAATAATAGAGGAGGAAGTAGACTTTATCTCTAAGCGAAGAAAATAAGCAAGTCACCCCAAATCTTTCATTGTAAAACGTTCTTTAAATGCACTAGTAATAAAGGAAATACCAGATGAATCACCACCAGTAATTAGAATATCATCAACATATACAAGAACTATAGTAAGCTGATCATGATTGCGCTTAATGAACATCGATGAATCAGCTAAAGATGCAACAAACCCTTGAGATTCCAAAAACTTAGTAAGTAAATTGTTCTAAGCTCGAGGAGCTTGTTTGAGCCCATACAAAGAACGATCAATTTACATACATAGGTCGGATTCTAAGCATCAATAAAGCCAACATGCTGAGACATATATACGACTTCATCCAATTCTCCATGCAAAAAGGCATTTGACACATCCATTTGATTAATAGGACAATTATTAGATATATCTAGAGATAAAATCACACAAATTGTCTGATGCTTGACTACAGGACTAAAAGTATTTGTATAATCAAGTCCATACTCTTGAAGGAAACCACGTGCAACTAAACGTGCTTTATAACGAGCCAAAGAACCATCAGCATTTTGCTTAAGTTTGTAAAACCACTTACATGAAATAGAAGTGCGCCCGTGAGGTGGTGGTACTAAATCCCACGTGTGTTGTCGTGTGAGAGTGTCAATTTCTTCATTCATAGACACTTTCCAATGTGGAAAAGTAGCAGCTTCTTTATAACTAGTAGGCTCAACAAGAGAAGGCTGAAAAATAGAGGATTGACATTTATATGTAGGTTAAAGGGAATTGGTTTGACCTCGAGTAACCATATGATGACGTGGTTTAGGTTGTGGAGGAGGAGGTGGTGGTGAGAGTGGTGAAGTTGGTGGGTTAGGTTGAGACGACTGAGAAGAGTTTGTAGAAGACTTAACATTAAAAGGCTGAAAAGGCGCTGATAAAGAGTGAGGATTAATGAAGGACTTAGAAATATCTATAAAGGAAGAATAAGAAGTTTCAAGAGAAGATGACTCAATAGAAACTTGTGTTTGAAAAAGGAATACAAGCTCGTTAAAGACAACATGACGAGAAATAAAAGTCTTCTTAGAAACTAGAGCAAATCACTTATAACCTTTAGTGTTATTGCAGTAGCCTAAAAACACACATGATTCAAATAAGGGAGACAACTTATGAGGTGCATAGGGACGTAACCAAGGGTAACATAAGCACCTAAAGACACAGAGGTTAGAATAAGAAGGTGATTGTTGATACAAAACTTGAAATGGAGACAAATTATGAAGTACAGGAGTAGGCAGGAGATTAATGAGATAAATGGATGTTGAAAGGGCTTCCAACCAAAACTTGTGTGGACAATAGCTATGAGATAGTAAAGACCTAGTTGTCTCAATTAGATGACGATGTTTGTGCTCAGCAACACCATTTTGTTCTGGTGTGTGAGGACAAGAAGTGTGATGAATAGTACCATTTTGTTGAAGAAAGAGAGAGAACAACTTATTAACATGCTCACCACCATTATCTAGATCTTAGGACTTTGATTTTAAGGTTAAATTGGGTAAAAATCATATTGTAAAACATTTGAAAAACTCCACACACATCTGACTTGGAAACTAATGGATAGACCCAAGTGTATCTACTATGATCATCAACAAACACCACATAGTATTTAAAAGAATAACAAGTATTAACAGGAAAAGGCCCCTAAACATCACTGTGTATTAAGTCAAAAGAGGCCTTAGAACGAGTAACAGACAAAGAAAAGGGTAATTTGTGTGTTTTGGAAATAGCACAAGCATTACAATTAACATTTGGGAAATGAAGTTTAGTTTGTAAAGTAATAGACAAAGGAGTACTAGCATTAGCAGAGGGATGACCAAGCTTGAGATGCCACAACCGAGTTGATGAAGGTACTGGAGTAGAAGAAAGACATTTGACAGGTGGATTAAGAGATGAACCAGAAGAGTTGAATGAAGAAGCCAAAGACAGAGGATATAACCCATCTTTGCAAGGGCCCTCAAACAAAATTTTATGTGAAGAAGCATCACAGATAGACACAGAGTTAGGAAAGAAAGTAATATAACAATTATTATAAGTTGTAAACTTGGATATGGAGAGTAAATTGGAAGACATAGAAGGAACATATAAAATGGAGTTGAGCACGAAAGAGGAAGATGAAGTAAGAAGCCAAGAGCTTGACCACTACCTACAGCAACAGCTCCATTATTATTGTAAGATGTATGTTGTTGAATCAAATTCAAGTTAGGTGTGACATGGCTATTAGCTTCAGAATCTAAATACCACAACTCAGGATCTGATGAGGTAGAATTCTGTGTTTGAGCCATTAAAGCTACTTGTCTTCGTGCACGAGGAGAAGGAAACGTGGAAAAGTCACCTCTATACTAACAGTAAATTGTAGAATGCCCATACTTCACACAAATTTGACAAGTAGGTACATTCGAATTGTATGAATTTGATCCATTATTAGAAGAAGATAATGAATTATTACCAAAACCAGAAAGAGATGATCCAAAACCAGCTCGACCACGGCCTCTACCTCGAGCACGAAAAGGAGAACCACGAGCTCGATTTGATACTGCAGATGAATGTTGAGGTGAATTATGAGAATGAAGAAAATAAAGTTGTATGTTGAGAAGGCGAATTATCAGTTGAATCCATCATTTTCATGTGTAGTTATTCAGATACGAGTAAGCTACCATGTGAATGAAAACTCAATGTTGAGAGTTGAGCATTTGAGATTCTAATACTTGATTTGAATTGATTATACTTATTTGGTAATCCTCGAAATGTGTACATAATAATATCTTCAAGCGGAAGTGAAGATGAAGCCGTTTCAATACCATAAAAAATACTCTGTATCTCTGCTAAATAAGCAGTCATAGATCGATCTCCTTTACGAATATTGCACAATTTCATTTTCAATTGGTGAATATGAGTTCTACACCGCGAAACAAAGATTTCTTCCAATTTTTTTGGCAAACATCAACAGCATGAGGCAATTTAACAACCTGTGCTAGAATTGACAGAATCATAGAGGAATGAAGTGAAAATTTGAGTTGTTGATCTTCAATAAGCCACTTAGAAAACAAAGGATCTGTTGATGGTGGAGCAGAAATCGAACCATCAATATGGCTAAGATAACCATGAGCTTCTAAAACAGTTTCAAGCTGTGAACACCATAAGACATAATTCGATGAATCAAGTTTGATTTGTACCAAACTACTCCAATTTTGACGTAGGACTGTAGGAGTAATAACTCAACTGGAATCGACGTGTTGGAACTGATAATCGAAGAAGATGACGAAGAAGACGCCATTTATGATAGAATGCGGAAACATGGATCGAAGAAAAACACAGAGTATAAAGATTTCTGAACATTAAGCCGGCATTAATGGCTAACTTGAAGTTTTGAAGAAGACTCTCCTTGAGGGGCTTATCTGATACCATGATAAACAAAGAAATAAAGAATAGAAAAGATTCATTTTTGTATATTATTATTGTGTATTGTAAAATGAGATACAAGAGAGTTTATGTAGGTGATATTATACATATACAATACGTAGAAACAAGGCTAACTAATTCTTGTTACACTTGTTAAGGAAATCTATCTAGTGTAGTCACGTGCATTCTAGCTCACGTGCACTCTAGCTCATGCACCTTATGTAGCTTATCAAGGCTACATTACTTTAGGGTACAATTTATGAATTGAGATGACTATAATGTGGCTTTAAAGCAAGATGTCGGGTTTCCAACAGTCAATTATACTAATCAAGATTTTAACAGTGGGAAATATTATAGGTAAAATGGACAGGATAGATATGTTGATGAGAATTTTGCAAGATTTCCAGTTGGGGTGGACCTAAGTAAGCCGTTAGTCTCAATTATTTGTATTCAAGAAATTTGGAAAAGATGAAATACAAGGGTCTCCATCTAATATGTTTTGAGTGTAGAAGATTCGGTCATAAGAAGGATGAATATCCGTCGTTGAAAGGTGTGGGTGATAAGAATGGGGGAGGAGAGTGTGAATCCTCCATAGTCTCTAGTCTTAAAGCCCGTGACTCCTGACAAGTATGGGGAATAGATGTAGGTGAAGAGAGGGCTGGAAGAGCTAGAAATATTGAGTATGGTGTTGCTACACACCTGTGAGGCAAGGGGACCGTATATGGGGCTCGGAAGCAATCAATGACACCTAGAAAAAATGGGTTCAGTTAGAGGTTCTGAATAAAGAGAAGGAGTCTAGGTTTGAGTATTGTCTACGTTGGAGTCGCAAGATGAGAGGGTAGTAGTTTTGGAAACGAGGTAAGATAATATATCAGTGAGCATATTAGAAGAGAAATGACTAGAGTGGTAATAGAATTATACTGGTTGGTGAGTTATCAAATGGACACATAGTTATTCAAACAACTAATAGTGGGATCAAAAGGGCTTCTTGAATTAGATAATCTAGTTATTGTTGATGGAAAACTGTTATGACCGTCTAGCAAATAGAACAATAAACGTAATAACAAACTCTTAGGTGATGACAATGGTGTGGTCGTGGAAGTGGGTAAAGATGTGAGTGGTCATAAAGAAACGGTGGGAGATTAAGTGTATTCAACCATCAATGGGGAGGGACCTATACATCAATTACGGGTGCAAAGGGCTGATATGTTCAAGTATGGTCAACAAAGTCAGGAGCAAGACATAGGATATCGGGAAGAGGAAATTTTGAGGGGGATCAAGATGGAGGTAGATGGGATAAACACCATAAAGTAATGTTTAGAGCTTCGATGACCAGAATGTTTTTCCAATGTCACAAAATCTGATTATTTAGAGCTTTGGTCCAAGTAACATCCAGATCAGAGGTATGCAGCATGTCACATCAGAAGTGTTACATAAGCAAAGTTAGGTTCATGGAGGTGAGAATGAGAAGAAGTGGGGTATCTGGAGGAAATCTAGATGGGTCGGTTGTGGAGGGTGTAAACTATCAACAACAGATGTGTTTAAGCGAGTTAGACAAGAACAAATTAAATATTTTTTTGGGTATGGAAGATCCGAGATTAGAAATAAACTCCAAATCTGCAATATTGGAAGATTCAAACACCTCATAATCCGACAATATTATTGTTAGCTCCTTAGGATCGGTTGGGGGTTACACAGACAATTAGTTTGGATATGGACAGTGAGCGCCCACTAATTATGGACATATATGGACGTCCTGTTCTGATTTCTAACCCGTGTATTTCTGTTCTTCTTTGTTTAATCTTATATATAAAATATCATACATTTATTATATATTTTTGTATGGATACTACAAATAACAACATAGCAGGTTATGGGGATTGGAAGGAGATTTATAATCCGTTAGTGTTTTAGTGTAGAGTAGTCATGGAACCAATAGTACATGCTTTAGAAGAAGGTTCAAGGACCTTCATGGCCAACATGAACTACTTATTGTAATTAGGGAGGTAAACGAGCCGTGCTGAACTCTAAATGTACAGACTTGTTTATTTAATTTCTCGAGGCGAGCCGAGCTAAAATTTAAACGAGCCGGGCCGAACCGAGCTTAAATTTAAACGAGGCGAGCCCGAGCTTCCAATGATCCAAATCAGAAATGTTAGAACTTGTTTGTTTAACTTATTAAACAATTTTTTTAGAGTCGAGCACGAGTTGCTCATAAACAATTTGGTATTTGATGGAGTGTGTGTATGAAAATATGAAACATAACATTAATAAAAAACTAAATGTCTACAGAAATTAAAAATATCCAATTTTATATTGTAGGTTTAATAATATATTTATAAGTAGATCATATATTAATTTATAATAAATAATTTTAAACGAGCTCACGAGTCGAGTTCAAGTAGGCTCATTTATTTATCGAGCTTAAAATGAAGCTTGAACTTGAGCTTGTTTATATTAGAGCCGATCTCGAACGAGTTTTTCTCCGAGCGAGCTCGAACTGCTCGCAAGCGGCGTGGTTATTTACAGCCCTAATTGTAATGGTGGTGCAAACAAAGTCTTCGTGTCTTGAGGCTACCAACACCATAAAGCCACTAATATGAATAAATCAATGTCAGCTGATGCAGTTGGTTTATTAGTGGAATATGGATATTATAAATAATGTGGATATCTCTGTACGAGTTTATCGCTAGGTAAAAAGGTATTAAATTTTTTAATTAGCAGAGACTCGTGCGTTTTGTGGATTCTTTCTACAATGTATGCCATCACAAAGTCGTAGACACGGAAGAACTTGTGGAAGGCACTGAGAGTAGCTTTGCCAACCATTCAATTACAGTGGCTAGTAACTTTCAAATTTAATCAAATTGGGATAGTTGACTGCCAGGTGGTTGGTGTAGTCAGAAATACTAAGCTTATTCAAAATATAAAACCTGAACGAATGAATGTGACCTTGAAGATTTGGGGTACCAATTTCGAGATATTGGCCATGTTACTTGTGGATACTAGTAACAAAATCAAGAAATGATTAGATAGAGTGTATAGGAATTCATATTGGAGGGATTTTTTTTTGAATATCAAGATGAGACATCTAATGCGCTCGTATTCTGATCATCATTTGGTACTTGTTGAAGGAATACTAATGACTACTCATATAGGAACATAACGGTGGTTCATGTTTGATGCGACGTGGTGTTTACATG
The DNA here is from genome assembly GCA_029959085.1 of Nemophila menziesii. Classification (NCBI taxonomy): domain Eukaryota; kingdom Viridiplantae; phylum Streptophyta; class Magnoliopsida; order Boraginales; family Hydrophyllaceae; genus Nemophila; species Nemophila menziesii. The sequence goes on along the minus strand of JARWIR010000007.1, from coordinate 22,875,239 downwards.
AGGGTTTTGGTGGTCTTATGGAGAAGGAATATGACAGTCAAAAAAGGATCCTAGTCGGGAATCTGGAGACACTGAGACAGAAGTTACTTGAGCGAAAAAAGCATACCTTTGGCACTTTTTAAAAAAAAAAAAATTCTGTTAGAAGAACAATTAGTCAGGATATAATAAATCGTTGAAGAATCTAGAAGTTAAACTGGGCAAAGAGCATGAGAGTGCATTCGAGCAAGGCAACTCTACATGGAATTGATTACCTTGGTGATAATTCTGAAGACTTTATTGATGTCCCATGGAATATTCATGGGTTGCGTTCACGACCTTCACCTCAGAACTTCTGTCTTGAATTCTTTTCTCAAGGACCATAGCGAGTTGCTGTATTTGATCTTGCAAGCTAGAAAATTTGGCCTCTATATCAGTATTTGTGGCAAGAGCTTGTGATTGTGGTCAACTCATCTCGATTTCGATAATTCTCTCCGTACCACTCTTTGCTTCTTTCGGATGCATGGAGACAAAACCACCACAACTCAGACCATCTACTCTGAATCTTGACTTTGAATTGAGTCCTTTATAGAACATTGATAGCTGTAATTCTGGCATGTATCCGTGTAGTGGAATCTTGCCAACTTCTTTTAAAATCTCGTTCATGCTTCTCCAACACTCTCTACGGCTTCTTGTAAGAAATTATAAGCTCCAATTGGCCCTTCACTCGCATACTTGTAGGATAGAATCGATCAAGGAAGCTTGCTTGAAGCTTGTCCCAATTTGTTATTAGCTCGGGAGGTTGATCATCTAACCAATCCCTCGCTCTTCCGGTCAAGAAGAATCGAAACATGAAATAACACACATGTTCTTGTGTGACATCTTCAGTAATGAAGGTGTAACAGATTTGCATGAGTTTCTGAACAGAATGGACCAGATCTTGATGTGTAGCACCACTATAATTCTCATAGCTTAATCATTGATTAAGCATGCCTTGATCGTGCTTGAATCGAATGGCTTGAATAGCTGGAGGGTGAATCCCTATGGGATGCACTCGGAATGGGACGGGTAGGCCTAGCTCAAACCGTTGATTAGCCATCTAAAAATCTGAAAAAGACAATAACAAAAAGAAAAGCGTAAACAACTAAAACTAAAACACTAAGTAAAAACACAAAAATAACGATGTAGTCCCCGACAGTGGCACAAAAAACTTGGTGGTGGAAAAGGTGTGATAATATAATAGATATAAATTAGAGAACTAACACCTTATACTACCACGATAAACTCTCCGCAAGTGAACATATATCGATCTTAGGGACTACAAAAGTTAGTTTATAAATAGTGAAATTACTAAGTTGGTGTCACTTTGGGTGTGATAAAATAATTATATAAAAAGATAAGAACTAGCACCCTAACCAAACACGTTACTCACTGCAAGTATCACAGGTCGTACGCAAGTTTTAATGATAAGTTAGATTCGTTCTCAGGGACATAGTGTGTTATACGAATGGATTACAAGAAAGCGTAGTAAGAATTTAGTTTCAAGGAATTATAGACAATAAAAGTAAATATGAATAATTGGAGAGAATAATGATTAACTAAAACTAATGCAATCAAATAAAGATGTAATAATAAGATGAGAGACATAACTTAGGTTTGCTTGTATACACTTATCCTTATATTTCTTCTACTAATTATAAGAGTGATTAAAGATCTTAAAGTAAGTAGGCAGGATTCTATATTCCTCTTAACCTCCTTTCGGGTGGACTTAAGTGGCGACCTAACAATTACCAGGGGACTTGGGTAAGGGGACCCTGCGCGATGTTCAGTAGTTAAATCTCAAACCCTAATGACTATCTAGTTAGGCAAGCCCTTATGGATCAATACCGCACACTAGACATTTATGTGGTGTTTCAACAATTAGACACCCCTTCCGGGTGACCATCCAACTGCTATTAATGGGGTAGTCTATATTCGTATACTAGCAAGAATTACGGTCAATACATCAAAGCACATAAAACAAATATAAAGGTTAAGAAGCTCAATCGATTTAAAAAGGTTTTCCCAAACAAACTTATATAGAAGAAAATAGAATTTAAATATTATACATATGGAAAACCCAAGCTATGGGAAAATTAGTTCATGCTGGAAAGAAATAAACTAAAAGAATGATACATAATGACAACTTGCTTCTCTTGATGATGTTACTTGATATTAAGGACTAATAATTAAGCAAGGACACGTTTAAAATGATAAGTGGGTGTATTTATAGGTGTTTAGAAGACCCTAGGTAGAAATCTTGGAGTAGAAGGCAAGTAATTTGAGTCCAAGTCCAACTCAAATTCGTTTCCTAAAATATAGGTTAGGATAAACAATGCTCATTGTTTTTGTAATATCTCCTTCTTTATTGGGCCGATTTTCGCCCACTTTATATCGAAACGGCCGCAACAAAAATATCTATCTGACTCTTTACGCATCGTCCAAAATCGCAGCCGATTTGAATTTATCTTCACTTTAGTGGATGTAACTGTAGAATTTCCAGATTTATTTGACAGCTTTTCCTTTCCTAATTCAACTTTACTTCCTTTTATCTCTTGATTCCTTCCATATCTTTTTTCCTTAACTTCTTAGAATTTATTTGGCATCTAATTATATTCCAAAAACCTTAAGATCCTCCCATTAACACATAAATTAAATCAAATATGCTCTAAAAGTAATAAATTATTAAATCGAGACATGAATTAAAAATTTATCAATTAACAGGTAACAATACATAACTAATTAATAAAATACACCTAAAATGATGTCTCCAGATTAAAATGACTTAGAAGGCAAACTCTCCACTACCAAGGGACTTAGGTAAGGGGACCTTGTGCAGTGATCGGTGGTTAAATTAAACCCTATTGACTATCTAGCTCGGCTAGCCTGTCAGGATCACTAACGCACACTAGACGATTATGTGGTGTTTCTATAACTGATCCTCCATCAGGGTGTCAACTCAATCACTAGGTAATCCAATACGTGCGCACTGCAAGAACTACAAACATTAATTCAAAGCACATAATACAAAGCTATTATTACTAAATTCAATTAAATGTAAAAGGACATCCCAAATTAAATAACATATAAAACAAGTCTAGGGTTCATACCCATATGCTAATCTCAAGCTAAATAGGATAAGTTCATAAGAAAGAAACAAGGATAAAGAAAATCAAATAGGAAGGGTTTGAATGGCATGAACAACTTCCAAGCTCCTTCTTTTATCTTCTCTCTTGATCTAGGCTTCCTCTTGGTCTTTAGGTGATTAGGGACTGACCAAGGATTCAAGGATGATTTTCTTAAGGTACAAGAGCTATATTTATAGTTGTTAGGTCGAAATCTTGGAGTGGAAGCCAATTTATTGGATTCCTATTCCTTTTCAAATTCGTTTCCTAAAATATGAGACAGAATAAACACTACTCAATGATTTGGTCATATCTCCTTCGTTACTTGGCCAAATTTAGTGTACGACCGATCAAAACGACCAAAATTCAAAAATCTATCTGCTCATAAAATATCTCCTTCGTATTCGTAATATATTTTTTTCAGTTCTCAAAACACTGGACGTCTTTACAGCATGACAAATTTATTTGGCAGTTTTTCCTTTCCTAACTCAACTTTGTTTCCTTTTTACTCTAGATTTCACATTGGAACTTTTTTCTTAACTCCTTGACATTTATTTGACCTCTAAATATCTTCTTTTACTTAAGAGCTTCACAATAACACACAAATTATACCAAAAATGCTACAAAAGTATTAATCTTCCAAATCAAGACATGAATAATGAAAGTATCAAATAATGGGGATAAATACCTTAACATTTAATGTAATTAACCTAAAATGACGTCTCATTATTGGATTAATTCATCACAAATATGGAGACATCAATAATCTCCTTGATTTTATGGATATAAAAGTTGTGAGATCAAATTTCTTTATATGATCTAAAAGTGGAAAATAAGTTTGGAGATACTTTCTTGAAGTATATAAATGTATGGTGATAATTTGTGGCTTAAAGAGTATGTTTTGTGATGCAAGAGAGCCTCATATATATATATATATATATATATATATATATATATATATATATATATATATATATATATATATAGTGCAGAAGGTAGCAACGACTCTATTGGTGTCATAATTTTTTAACATAAAAATGTTATATCATTTTGATCCCTAACGACTCTAATCCACGTGTCGTTCTTTATTCAACAAATATAAACTCGAAAAGTGAGAAGACGGCGTCGCATGATGTGAAAACGTTACACCATTTTTCTGGATGAAAACGTCGTGCCGTTTTGCCTCAAATTGTGTGGATATGTTTCCATGATGCCTGAATTGTTAAGTGTTTATTTGAGAGTTTTACACTAAAAACGACATAACGTTTTTCTATTAAAAAACGTTACACCATTTTTTAGTTGAGGAAGAATGACTATCTAGGATATTGTTTAATCTTCCAAATAGATATTCTTGCTACACAAGAGTTGTTATATAATACATTTTAAGAGATTTATTAGAACAACTCAAGAGCTAAAAACACAATATGTCAAGAAAGAACAAAGAAAAGATAAACACGAGATAATAACCTATATTATTCTAAGTGCTCTTTTGAAAGGTTTTATCTTGATGTGTATATGTGTAAGAAGATATAAGTATGAGTGTAGGCACAACCTATGTATTACTTATATAAGCCAAAGTATAATAGAAGTGTGTGTGTGTGTGTGTGTGTTTGGAGAATATTAGTATAAGTAAAAAACCTTGTGGAGAAAATAGATAGTCAAAGTATAATAAGGTTGAGCATAACATATATGGCACAAATAAGTTTGAGCATAACATATATGGAACAAGTATATATTCCAAAGCACATATGTAGCACATAGATAACTAAAGCGTAATAAGTTGGGGCATATAATATACTCACCATATCCCAAAATTAATGTCCACCTACTAAAAGTAATGTTTAGAAATTATTGTCCACTTAGAATATCAAGATTTTTTTTTTCAAATTCTTCCACTATTACCTTTATTAAAAAATTAAAATTTCTGTTTCCAATAAAAAATTAAAATATCAAGATACTTTATGAGGGGTAAGTTAGTAATGGTGAACACGATTATTAGGTTTCTTAATATGTGTAAAAAGTTAAGTGGACATTATTTCACATAAAAACCACTTAGGAGGAGGTATATGCTAACACAATTTGATCAACGTAGTTAACAATTTATGCACAAAGGTATTGGTAAACAGATCGTGTCCTTACCTGGCTGAGATTATAGGTCATTTCCATAGTAGCTTCTTACCCGATCGACTGACTATTCATAACATAGTTCTAGTTTGAGAGATGGATTACGTCATGATGTGACTTAAGGGGGAGAAACATACATAGTGGACAAACTTACCTTGCCAAAGCATATTATAAAATCTGTTGGGTTTTATCCTAGGTGGCGGCTTGTAAGGGGGTAGGGGTGGGGGTATTTGGGATAGCTCAAATAAAGAGTAAGCCCGCTTCTAGGTTTATAATATTCTAAACCTCTAGCGGTCACAAAATATTTCACTAAAACCACACGTTTAAAAAGACGGGTAAATGTGGGTCGCCAAAAAAATGAGTGGTTATTGTACCGGGCATACAAGAGGTCGGGTAAAAGTTGAGACCTCTAGCGACCAACATGTGGTCGCTAATTTTAAAGTAACAGGTCGCTAAAGATTATTACTAAAATTGGGCAGTCCTTATTATCGACTTACGAAAATCCGAATATATTAGAGCTAATTTGGCCTACCAAAATTTTGGATCAAAATTTTATTGGCCACAAAAATGATAGGTATAGATTTTGGTGGTTGCTAAAGTTAAGTCTCGTGGTCTATAAAGTCGACTATTTGTTTTTTATCCAACTGTAGAGATAACTCGTGGTCGCTAATGAGTACTGGGAAAATGGTTGCTAGATCTAGTATAATCTCGCTTAGATGTTAAACGCCAATCGACAGCTTAGGTTCCAAAACCCAGCTCTACAACATTAGCCTAAATCTACCAATTTCGATCCTATCTCCACTACAGCATGCAGGTTTGTATCTATTGACTTCCCTCTCCACCACAATTATGCACAATAATGCAAGTAAGTTAACCATTGGGACTAGCTCAATGGCTAGGATGCTGATTAAATGGGAGTATGCATGAAGAGGCGTGTATATTTCCTATGAGAATCTAAAAAAAGGACACCCATACATCTAATAACAAAAAAAAAATGCAAGTAAGTTACGTGGACGGGAGGGAAATTTTAGTGGGTCTTTTTGAAGCGTTCTTATTTTTTATTAATACAAATATAAGTTAATTTTATACCTTTTTTTATCTCCAATCAATAAACTAAAGATATTTTAGCACGAAAGATTCAAAGAAAAGATTGCTTCATCAAGTAATTTGATGATAAGTACAAGATTTTCTTGTAATAAGACTTAGTTTTAAAGAATATAATCGTCAACTTGGTTAATTGTGAGATATTTTTTTAAGTCAACTGATAAATTCAAGTTGTAATGTCTATTTTTTTTTGTTCAAAGAGTTGTAATGTCTATTGAGTACTATAAAAGGCAAGCTATTCCGACAAAAGAAAAAGGCAAGCTATTAAGTTCAGTCTTTTTCAATGTAAAATTATGCTTCTGATTCATTACTAGGTCACATATTTTCTTTCTCTTCAACTTGACAATATTTTTTTTCAAAAGTAAAGTAAATCAAGAACGTTTATACAAGGATTTAATGAAGGTATAAAAGTCGTTTAACGAGTCATTCTTCCAACCAAAAATATTGATACCGCGTCTTGCACTTTTTGTTGTAAGATCCGTAACGCAACTAAATTTCCTTGTTAACGAAGTTAACTTTCCAGGAAGGGAACTTCGAAAGCCAGCTACTCATTTCGGCAATAAAAGGGTAAATCTGCCATCGAAGACCTGTGCATTTAGAAATACCTTGAACCATTTCAAGGTTATCGGAGTAAAAAGAAACACTCCGAAGATTACAAGTAGCAGCCTTTCTCATAGCAAGAAGGAGCGCCCAACATTCACCTTCAATAGGACTTCTAACGAAAGATCTGGAGATAATATTGTGGGTGATCATACCTTCCTTGTCAATTGCAATTGTCGCTATACCTGAGGGTTCATACTCTCTTTTAAACGATGCATCGCTCATGAAAATATAGTCTAAGTCATCTGTTAGTATTGGGTTGTTTTCAAGCATAATATCCTTATCAGCTTTATCCTTTGATGTATTTTTTTTCCTTTTGTTCCTTTTCATCAATAATCTTATTAGCAAAGAGATCGTTCATAGCCGAATGGATTTTAAATAAAATATCTTTAATAACCCATGGAGTATTATCGTGAAAACCCATAGAGTAAGTAAAAAATAGGCGATAAATTCATTTTGATCTCATCCATTCTTGACATATTTCTTGCGCATTTCCATTAACCAATCTCCCAAGTCATATTTTTTCTCTTTATCTATATGCATTTGTAGCCTTGAGTTGGCCCATATTGCCATACTTAGCGGGCATTTTATGAAAAGATGTTCCAAATCTTCCTTATCAAGCTCACATCATTCACAAGTATCTTCTTTAATACACTTCCTGATTTTAAGATTTCTTTTGGTAGGTAGTGCTCCATTACAAATTTTCCATCCAAAAGATCTAACTTTGTTCATAACGTTTGATTTCCAAATGATAGTCCAAAGACTACTATTATCATGTTTACCTTGAGACGATGACTGCGCTTCATTCTACACTTCCTGTTCCACCAATTTATGGTATCCCGATTTAGTACTATAGATTCCATCCTTCGAGAAAGGCCAGATTAATTTATCCTCTTCATGAATGGACAAACAAACAAAAATTATAGAGACAATTGTGGTCATTGGATTTGTTGTATCTTCCCAAAAAATGTGCAATATTCTAGATAAATGCTTTGTGGAAGTTTAGTAACGTATAGGTGGTCCAGGGTCCTTCCAAGAATTTCAAATATTTCGATTAGTGAAATTTCTCTTTGTACGAACTAATTAAAACTTATTAAAAAAAGATAAATAAACTAATTAAAACTTAAATCTAAGTACCTACTTAAAAAAAGATAAATAAACAAGATTTTGAGGAGGTAAATAACTTTTCTAATAATTAAATAAATTTAGTAATATAAAAATTATTTCTTAGTTGGACAGAAAGAAGTGTTGTATTTCTAGATTATTGAATCAGGTAGAAAGAACGATTTCTTCCTAGATATGTTTGATGAATGATGAGTTGGTCGGTTGAACATATGGTATTTTGTTTTAATCAGTTTGGTTAGCTCGACTGAGCAGGACCTTACTATTTCTTCTATAGGAGGTTCGAATCTCTTTCCTGAACATGGGTAACCTAGTTCTAATTTATTTGGGAATATGCATGAGGATGCATGCATATCCCCGTGGGATAAGTCGTGGTGCGCGCAAACTGTCTCGTACCACTCACGTATCAAAAAAAGGTGGTAGAGTCATGAAAGAAAGTATTAACAAGTTTCATCTTTTATCTTGAATAATAGTATAAATATCATATATATATATATATATATATATATACATATATATATATATATATGATAATACAAAACTTACCAGACAATGGGTAACCTAGTTTTTATTTACCTGAGAATATGCATGGGAAGATATGCATATCCCTGTGGGATAAGTCGTGGTGCGCCAAACTGGTCCGAACCACCCACATATCAAAAAAAGAAAATAGAGTCATGGTAGAAAGTATTAGTAGGTTTCATATTTTTCTCTTAAAAAATGGTATAAGTATCCATTATATGGGATGATACAAAACATATCATATGCGCAGGAATAAATAGAATATTATAAAAAATAGGAAGTGAAGGGCTATGACTTACATAATATGAGATAATAGACATATAAATATTTCATAACACTCTTCTTAGATATTATTTCAAATAGTCTAGACCATGCGTGGCCCTTTAACTTTCAAGAAAATGCACTAGCGGCACCTGATCTACAAAATGTCGTAAAATGACCCTTTACGTTAGTCTTTTGTGCCACTGTTATCCTTTTTTTTACCAATTTTTGTTAGTTGACCGTTAGTCAACGCTTCGTGGCGCCACATAAGCATTTAGGTCTGTAAATGAACCAAGCCGCTCGCGAGCAGTTTGAGCTCGGCTCGGAGAAAAGCTCGTTCGAGATCGGCTCGAATATATTTAAGCTCAAGCTCCATTTTAAACTCGATAAGTAAACGAGCCTGCTCGAGCTCGGCTCGTGAGCTCGTTTAAAATTATGAATTATAAATTAATATATCTACTTATAAATATATTTTTAAACCTTCAATATCAAATTGGATATTTTTAATCTTTTTAGACATTTATTTTTTTCATTAATGTTATGTTTCATATTTTCATACCACACACTCCATCAAATACCAACCATTCATGAAAGCCCTGTTTCAACTATAAAAAATAACTAAAAAAATATTGTTTTATAAGTTAATCAAACAAATTCTAACAATTATGATTTGGATCATTGGAAGTTCAGGCTCGTCTCGTTTAGATTTGAGCTCGGCTCGGCTCGAGAAATTAAACAAACAAGCCTGTACATCTAGTATTCGGCTCGACTCGGCTCAATTACAGCCCTAGCATTATTCCTCTTCGTCATCATCGTCCTTATTTTTATCTTAAAAAAAATCTTTTCAAGCCTTTCAACGCTTGAACAATGGAAGAATCCAAATTAAAAAAATCTCTTCAAACTCACCTTCCCACACTAAACCTGACTTTACTTACTTATTACTTGGAACGACTGTACACTTTCAATTAGTTGATTCTCTTCTTTTGTGTTGAATTATATCACACTCTACGAGTGATCACCCCTCCAGGGTGATAACCAAAGTCTCAAACTACCCAGTACTTGATCAATGCATGAATAGGCAACAAGAATAAATATATTATTCAATGGAATAAAATAAACCTCAATTCGTTTTAATATCATCCCAAATACTAAAACAAAGGAAATAATTATTAGGGTTCAAACCCATTGAAAGCCTCAAGCAAAAGAGGTTTAGTTTATACTAAACGAATGAAAATAAATTGAAAATAATATTAAAATCATATTCAAAAGATAAAATAGACTGAATTTAAACTAAAATACGGAATGGATAGATTGTGGAACAGTGGAGAATGATGAACTTGAGTGAAGACCATCATTCTCTTCTCTTTTAGGTGTTGTTGCCAAAAGTCAAAAGTCAAAAGTCTGCAGACTTGATAGCCAAAAGTCTCAAACTAACCAGTATTTGATCAATGTGATGAAAAAGTGAAGTCTGCTGAGAAGGGAGCTTCTAATATGCTTATACTTGGTCAAAATTGTTTGGGGATTATAGGCTCACTTAGGTGGGTTAAAAATAACCCAACCAGTTTTTGACCAATGTTGTCCAAGCTCGAGTCACGGTGGCGAAAATAGAATAAGTTGCTCGTCTCAACTCCAAATTGACTTCCGTAACCTTTCACGCGATACCGACTTCAATCTCCATCTTAATCAAAATTTATTTTTTCAAAATCTCTGACCAATTTGCCGTGGTGGCTGAAACAATGTCATGTCAAGACTTTTCTGGTAAACGCTCTAGCTCCCGAAGTGACTTTAAGATCTCTTTACGCGTTGGCTTGGGGTTGGACTTTAATTTTTTTACTTTTAGTCATCTCCTTGGACTCTATTATCAACCATTTACCAAAAATATACACACTTAACACATAATTAAAGCACAAAAACTCCATAAATAACATAATGTTCAAAAGAATGCAGAAAAGTAAGATAAGGAAAATATTACAGAAAAATCATTCACTTAGGTCCCGTAAACCCTAAACAAGATGTCTCATATGTAGATTAATCTATCACAATATAGGATACATCAGATACCCCAACAAAAAATGTCTGGATATTCACTTTAGGTCAAATCCTCAAGTTTGATAATAAAGTGTATCAGGAATCGGATCTCTTTTGCTTAATTTTATGATCTTCATCTACTCAACTCATTTTCAAATAGGTGTAGGCATTCCACCTAGTTATAGGTTTAGAGGTATGGACTTACTTTCTTCTCATACTAGATCTCCAATGGATTTATGCATTCCGCCTAATATTGATTCGGAGATCCGGACTTGACTTCTTCTCAGTTCCAATCTCTAATACGTTTAAGCATTTTTCACAATATTCATTTTAGAGGTTCGATCTTCTCATCTTTCTTCCTCTTCTTCAGTTAACCATATTAAGCATTCCGTATTTTATCACTTTGGAGGCCCGGTCCTCTGTTTTCTATCTTCATCATCATACAAGCTCTCATTCATATTATTATCATCCTCTTTTTCTTAACTCTCTGAACATCTTTGCTCAATCACCTATGCTTCATCTTCAAACTCTCACCCAATATTTTCCAAAATCTCTTTTTAAACTTCATCGCTTTGGCTCACCTTGTTTATCATCTTCTTCTTCAACACTATCGTCTTCAAGTTTTCTTGAACCTGCAAATCACACTATCAATATCGATTTCATTGTAAGATCATGCACGTTCGAGATGTATCATTTTGTCACAAATCATCAATCAAAATATAGCCTTTAGGCTAACACCTAAAAAACCTTTCTATTGTTGAGAAGCCCACTCTTATATTCCTTCTTACTCCCTGCCACATCATATAGCTAGATCAAATCCGGGTTTACTGAATTGGCGACCAAGTCTCCATCCAAGTTCATGGGTTCTTGGATAATTTTCTTACGCCCTTAAGCGACCACATTCTTCAATTTGTGAGGCTTATTTATAACAATTACAATGGTCTCTCTAGCATTTGAAATGGGGACAAATACTTGAGGTACATCCATTGATTTTGGTTTCAGACTTTTCTCAAACACTTGTGGTGCATTTAAGTTGTTTCAAGCTTCGGCAAAAAATGAGCACACTCATAGACCTTCCAAAACAAAGTGGATCAATGAAGCTAAAAAAAGTCAAGTTCGAATTTTTACCGACTCCGATCATCTTGCTACCTTGACAGTTCACCAATGGAGGTTCAAGGAAGACCCGCTCCGAAATTCATGGAATAGCGTGAGCTATCCATGGTCGAGTTGGATCAAGACCCCGTGTTTATCTGTGACATGAGGCCCACGGGGTTTGAGGTTTCTTGGCGTCGACTTTGAGGAGTAACATCAATGCATCCCGGGGGTCAAGATCGTCAGGTGAAAGAAGCAGACTGATGAGTGATTTGGATCTCGTGATCATGTTCGAAATATTCATAGAAACATTTGATCGAGAAAATTGTTAAATCAAATAATTCAAGGAAAAACTCTATAATCTTTCTCTTTAAATTCTATAATCTCTTTACAACCTTTTTTTTTATATAAATTCCCTAGTAAAAATATCTTATAATTGCTAGGAACATTTTGGATTATCGTAGCCACTAGCCACAATTGCGCAACTGCTATCAGCAAAATAATGTCCAACGTATCATAATCACACCACAAGCCGACTTTGGTCTTGATCACAATTGGTTAAATATGAACCAATTGATGGATTGATGAATTCCAACCAAAGACATTCGACAAAAAAAGAAAAATGACAGACAAAATATCGATGATATGGATTATGGTAGTTGATAAACTACTTTTTTGTACATGGTCCAGCTTGTTATCCTTATTTTTAATCTTCTTTACTTTAGTTGTGTTATTAAAAAAAAAAATAGTCATTAGAAAAGGTTTCATTACAAATTAGGGTAATGATCTTCCGTGACTTTTTAACTTTTAGGAAATTGACCGAACATGACACTTTTAGACCGTTAATCAATTCCACATAGTTTCACGTCAGCGCCACGTAACCGACACATAAACATAACACCATCACCAGCTGATCCCTTTTCTCTTACATGGCAGGGGCATTTCTACCATTTTCCCTTCTAACACATTTACAAATACATAAACGCATTAAAACGCACACGGTAGCACACTAAAACACAAACTTCTTGGTGTTCTTCATTTTGATGTAATCTCAAGCAGTTGTCCTAAATTTCCTTTTATAACACATTTACACATACACGAACGTTTTAAAACGCATACAGTAACACACTAAAACACACCTTTCATGGTGTTCTTCATTTTTATGTAATCTCCAGCAGTTACCCCTAATAGGTATTTACTGCAAAACAATTCAAAAAAATACAATATAAGAACAAATTGCTCAACAACAAAAGCCTTCCACAGGTAATATGGTCATTCTAAAAGTTGTATAAAAATATAATAAATATCACAACTATAATTATACTTAAATTAGATAATTTTAAAAGTTTGTTGAAGTAATGAAATTGCTCAACGATAAAAGGCTTCCACAGGTCATAAAATGGCCAATCTAGGATTTGTATGAAAATATAATAAACATCAAGACTGTAATTATACTTAAATCAGGTAAGTTCAAAACTTTGTAAAAGTGATGAGATTAGGTTGAAAACAATTAAATTTTTTAGTGTTTCGACGATTAAAATTATTTTTTACCTTAATTTGGGTTCTTTGATTGTTCATGGCGTAGCCAAGCCGGTTGATGATGGTGGAGAAACTACCACAAATGGCGACAATTTTCTTATGCAGGAGACGGCCAAGTCGGGTTGATGATGGTGGAGAATGGACCACACGTGGCGGAAATTTTCTTGTGCAGGAGGAGACGGACAAGCCGGGTTGGTAGTGGTGTAGAATGGACCATGAGTAGTGGCAGTTTTCTTGTGCAGGAGAGCGGCCGTTAATGATGGTGGAGAATGGACCACGAGTGGCAGCGATTTTCTTGTGCAGGAGAGAGACCAAGCCTATCATCTTCTTCAAAGTTTTTTTTGGTCGGTCTTGAATTAAGAGTATGATTTTTGAAAAATAAGATAATAGTAGTGATGTGTAATGATGATGACATCATATGTGTCGGTTACGTGGTGCTGATGTGGAGCCATTTGGCGTTGAACAGTCAACTGACTAAAAAATAGGAAAAAAGCCAATGGTGTCACAAAATATAATGGTAAAGGGTCATCTCGTGACAATGGTAAAATAGGGGTCCGTTCGGTCAATTTTTTAAAAGTTAAAAGTTCATGAGAGGTCTTTACCCTACAAATTACTAAATTTTTCATAAATACTTGTATATTCACTAGTAATTTTAAATTTATAGTGTAGCATTTTTGACCAAAAAACAATGAATTAACTTATGTTACCGGCTCTACCAAAGGTGAGGACATGAAAAGGTATGAGGTGGCATGATCGTAGGTGGAATTAAAAATAAAAGTAACACAATTTTTAATAACATGTACTTATAAAAGCCGATTTGTGAACCTCCTACACGCTTTGAGCGGTAAAAAACCCTGTGCCTTGAATGTTGGAGATTTCACTCTCAATAGTCAAGTTAACCTTTAATCTATTCACCACATTTTTCAGTTTATTCAACACATGTCTTATAATCAATCCCTTATTTTATTGCAGATGCCTCTCAAATCATCCTTGATACGAAATTTATTGCATGTATTTCCTACAACTCCTATATAATTGAGGTTTTAATTCTTTTTTGGGTAACGTGGGTGATCTGACCAATTTATGTGCGTATCTTGACTAGTAGAATATGCATGCCTATTTATACATAACTTCAAGATAAATGAGAACTAAGTTATCCATATTTAGAAAGAGATTCAAACCACATATCTCTAATTCACACCCTTAAACTGTAACAAGTAACAAGGTTTTGGCTAATTAAGGTAACCTAAGTTAGCAAGTTTCACCTTTTTATTTGACACACCGAAAATCACAAAGGACTCACCTTTTTCTCTCTTCTCTTAGATTACGAATTTTGAACAAAATTCTAAATTACTCAAATTCTTTTAGTGAGTGCACATAATTGAAAAAAATAGTAATCATATTTTGAAGAATAGACTTTCATATATATATATATATATATATATATATATATATATATATATATATCATTTTCGAATTTGTACGAGTTTATGTTTTTGTCTTTTAAACTTACTTTTAACTTGAATATTAAATCTAGTTTTTTGGAAAATTTGTTACTGTATTTATTTTTAATATGGCTGGAAATGAACGAATACGCTCGCGAGCAGCTCGAGCTCGGTTCGGTTCGGAAAAACGCTCGTTTGATCTCGTTCGTTTATACAAACGAAGAATTTTTTTTTGTTCAAACTCGTTCGTTAAAAAAATGAGTTATTTCGATCTCGTTCGTTAACTCGTTAATATTTAGATTGGTAAGTTAATATTTTAGTTATCAATAAATATACTATTAAACTTATAAGAAAATAAAATATTTGTTAATAACTCGAGCTTGACTCCAAAAAAACTCGTTTGATATGTTAAAAAAAAACTTTAAATTTTTTGGCTCGACTCGTTAAAATTTGAGTTCGACTAGACTTGACTCGTAAATCTTATCAAACAAACTTTTACATTTAGTATTCGGCTTGACCCGCTCTTCTTGATGGTGCTATCCGAAATTTAAGGGAATCTAACTTTAGACCCATTTAATATTGAGTTATTAGCTTATTAGGTCCAAATACATAAAACCCACCCCCTATCATGTTCAAAGTTTTTTTACTCCTTCAAAAAGTCCATATTTTTTTTGTTTTGCCATTTCTACCCCTAAAGTATAATAAATAAAATAAGCATAACCATATATATTAAAGTTATAAAAAAATTAAAAAAAAGGTAAGCGTTGAAAAAGAATAGAACTTAAGTCATCAATTCACTACCGCACAACAAAAAACAAAAAGAAAATGTCTAGGAGGTATAGGGTTCGAATCCCCTCAACCTTGTTATTTCTTGAGCCCTCAAAAGGGGTAAAGTAAAAGGTGCAAGGTTCAAGTCCCCTCCATGAACATAGGTAAACTAGTTCTAATTAAGTGGGAATATGCATGAGGAGGCGTGTATATTTCCTATGGAAATTGTCGTGGTGCGCGTAAGCTGGCCCGGACACCCATATATAAAAAAAGTCAACTTTGAAAAACAATGAAAAAAAACCTAAAATCATATCTTCATATTCGCAATTAAAAAAAGAACTAAATAAATCTCTTTTACCCACACCTTCTCCCACCAAGCTGTTGGCTTACACAACAAAATTGCCGCCAGTTAGAGGTTGTTATCCATCATTATCCAGCCGGCTTGGCTACACCATCAACAATCGAAAATCCAAACTAAGGTAAAATTAATTTTTTTCTTTCAGCGCCAGTATAAAAGAGATGAGTTTTAGGGAAAAAAATTCAAATTAATATGATTTTTAGGTTAATGTTCAGTGGAACAAGATAAGTTTAGGTTTTATATTTTATTGTTTTTCAAGTTTACTTTTTCTAAGATTTTTCCACTTAATGGAAGTATAAAAAATATGAGTTTTAGGTTTATAGATAGTTTTCAATGTTTATTTTTTTATGTACTGAAAATTTTCAATGTTCTTGGTTATATATTTTTTTAAATTGTCAACCTACTATCTTACACTATTATTTTATTGTTTTTGTATTGTCAAACCATGCTTTTGTATTGTCACATACTGTTTTCCACTGTCAACCCACTATTTTTGTAGTGTCACCTACTGTTTTTGCACTGTCAACCCATGGTTTGTAGTGTCACCTGATTATTTTTTGTTGTCAACCCACTGCGTTCAATTCATACTTTTAACCCCTAATTTCTAATTGATTTTCTTTGTTTTCATGTACATGCAGGTTTAACGATTCAAAAACTGATATAATTTTCAGTTATAAATAGAAAGTATTATGGAATAAATTAGTTCTAGAACAGAAAAAATGGTAATTATAGATATATTTTGATTTTAGAATTTTGTAATGTTGGAATGTTTTAATATATAATTTTTTAGTTATGGAAAGTAGATTCTTTGATGAAATGATTTAATTGAAAAAAGGTATCTTGGATATTTGTTTGGATTGGACCTCTTTTGCCAGAATTGGTGGGTCATGGACTTCAATAGTAAATCACCCTTATTCTAATCAGTAAAGCAATTTTAATTTTTAAAATATGTTTTTAGTGCACAAGATTTAGTCAACTACCATGTATATTATATACTATTATAATATTATATATGCATATGCACTATGATGAAACCTTAAGCAACTTAAACAGATCATTTGCAACTTGAAATTGATAATTGCAACCTTATTGTATACAGGCGGTACATAGGTGGTACAGATCCATCTCGAACAATACCTATATGGATACGGGCCTATATCGACCAATACCTACAAACCTATCTCAAACAATAGCTAGATGGATACGGATCCACGAACAAATAGCTATACGGGTACAGACCTATCTCGAACAAATAGCTATACGAGCCCGGACCTATCTCAAACAATAGCTATATAGCTACGAAATTAGACCAATTCGAACATAACAAAAAACGAAAACAAAAACAGATCTCTGCACATTCTCGTCATAGGAACATAAACAAAACGAAATCTCTTCCCACTCGCATCATAAGAACAAAAATCAAAAAGAAAAATATAGACACTCGCGTCATAGGAACAAAAACAAAACAAAATCTATTCACACTCGCATAATAGGAACAAAAAAATAAAAAGAAATCTATGCACACTCGCATCATAGGAACAAAAACAAAACGAAACCTCTTCACACTCGCAACCTAGTTCTGATTAAGTGGGAGTATGCATGAGGAGGCGTGTATATTTCCTATGAGAATAGTCGTGGTGCGCGTAAGCTGGCCCGGACACCCATACATCAAAAAAAATCTCTTCACACTCGTCACCATTGTAACAAGAAATTCGATCCACATATTAGATCGACGGGAAGGTGGCTTGGTTGAGTAGGTCAGTAGGAAGGTGAGACCTGAGTTGGGTGGAGAGAGGTGGCTTGGTGGAGGATGGCCACGAACGGCGGCGATTTGATTTGGCAGTGGACATAGGCGGCGGAAAGGTGAGACGTTAGGGCTATTAGGGCTTCATGATGGTGGAGAATGGCCTATAAACTTCCGTGGTTTTCTTTGGCACTAGAGAGAGGCGGTGGGAAGGTGAGACCTGACAACAGTGGAGAGAGTTGCCGGTTTTTCTTGTGCAGGAGAGGTTATTGGTGGGAAGGTGAAATCTCGGCGTGAAGAGATACAAGAGCAGCGACAGTTTTCTTATTGCACAAAAACAGAGAAAAGAGAAAGACAGTGGTTTTCTTGTGCAGAAAAGCAGAGAGAAAGAAATGGATCGAAAAACAAAAGTCCTTCTAGATTTTTGGTTTGACCTTTTTCTCCGGTAGTACATGGAAAGAAGGGGTGTTTTTGGTCTTTTAATTCTATCCACTTGGCTTCTAACTATCAAGTTAAGTGGTAGGATTTTATCGGTATGTCATAAGAGGAAAATACAAGTAAGGCCAAATATTGGCCAACTTTATATTTTAACACCAAACTAAAAAAACCTTCTTTTTAAGACCTTTAGTTACTATCTGATACAAGGTCTTTTACCATTATACCCCTATTTAGTCCATATATATGAGGGTACAGACCCACGAAGAAAGGACGGGTTGTACCCACAACCCATACATTCCATCTGAAAAAATAAACAGTCCATTTGCAACAATCAGATGAACAAACAGACAAACAATCACATACAGTCCAAAAACAAACAACCAGATTAACAATCGCATTTGGAACAAAAATCAACAACATAATTCTTCATAGTTGTTATTGGATCAAACAAACTCAATCAGAAAGATTTCGATCAAAGAATCCATTCACACTCCTTATTGGATCAAACAACGAAAACGGTACTAATTGGAACAACAAAATCACCCACAAATGAAAAAAAACAAAAACAAAAGAAATCTAGAAATTTGTGCTCACGGGGCTGGACCCACTGCGTGAATGGGTTTCATGGGGCTAGACCCCCGATGGTGAATTGCTTGGGCTGTACCTTGGTGGTGATTTGCTTGGGCTGGACCCATGGTGTCGATGGCTTCACGGGTCTGTACAGCCCAGGATCTATGTACAGACAAAAACTTCTACTGGGGTTGTGCCCTTAACGAACAAAATAACAAAACACACTTCTTGTGATCTAGAGAAGCAATGGTCTTCTCCAGGAGAGATTCAACAGGGATGGACGGTGATGTCTCCCTAATTGTTCTTATTTTCGACCCTTGGGAGACATCATTTTTTATGTTTAATTGAATATTTTGATAGACTTTTGAGTTAAAAATGCAATAATCCAAAATTCCTATTTTATTTCTAGTATTTTTTATTTATTAAACTTTTGCGCGTAATCTTGTGTATTTTAGTGAAAAGTTTGTAGGTTTTGAATATTAGCTAGGAAAGGAATCCGAGAAGAGAGTCAAAGATCGTGATATGAAGTCAAAGCTTGAAGATAAATCCCGAAAGAATTATTTTTTGGAGCTGCAAATCTGGAAAACAGACCAAAGATTGCTGATTTCGAGGCACTTAAGAGTTGATTTAGGCGCTGACCTTTGAAGAGAATATGTTCCTTATCGAGTTACGGAAATTTATCAAGTGATTTCAGGTCAATCGGAGTTATAACGAATCGGCTAGAGCCATTTTAGTGGAGGTGGTGCAGCAGTTACGGGATTTTGGGCTTAGAAAATGGACTTGGGCTTTTAATTAGTGATTTAATTTTAGGTCCAAGACCTAATCCGTTTTTATTAGTATAAAAGGGGCTTTTGACTTCTATTTTTCATACAACTCATTATTCATAAGCAGAAGCATCAAAGAGAAGTCAACGAAGGAAGAAGAAGAA
This sequence comes from Nemophila menziesii, assembly GCA_029959085.1. Classification (NCBI taxonomy): domain Eukaryota; kingdom Viridiplantae; phylum Streptophyta; class Magnoliopsida; order Boraginales; family Hydrophyllaceae; genus Nemophila; species Nemophila menziesii. The sequence continues at coordinate 22,855,456 of JARWIR010000007.1, read as the reverse complement.
AGTTGTAGAGCTGGAGAGTGTCTATATCTCCATTCTCAGCCAAATCCAATTCCAGAAATTAGGTTTTCTTTATTTTTAATTCTGTAAAACATTATGAGTTCCCTTTCTTTTAATTTAGTTTTATTTTTAATTAGTATGAGCTAATTTCTTCATAGTACTTGAGAATGCATAACGGGTGAATATCTATTCTGTTGAATTTCATATGTCTGAATTTGGGTTTTTAATAAATTAAATTAAATTGGGTCTTTTACATTTTTAATTTGAGATTATTTACTGTTTTTGGAGTGATCAACTAAGAACAGGTGTTAGTATCTAGGCTATTCCACATATGTGGCGTGTGGATCATCCTGACGGAGGGTTTAGGTATGGACTTAATTACTCAATCTAAAATCGAAACTATTTGACTCTGACGAACTTAGTTAATTTTAGGGCCAATGTGGTAAAATTACTTAATCATTCGAAAGTGGATCATATTTACCCTGACGGGACTAGTGACACTCTGAATAGCCTTGTAGTCCACCCTGACGGGGGTATGAGGATTATAGAATCCCGACCAATGTTAATTGACCAATTTAACCCTTAAACAGCATATGTTATGAAATAGAATTAGGAGGATCCCTTGCGTTTCTCACTGCCTTCTCATATTTGCGTCTTGCCTTCGTTTATTTGCGTCTTAGTATTTATCTGCATTTTCTTTATAGTCTTTCATTATTTAGAATTAATACAAACAACCAATCAAACATTATATCTTTTACTTGCTTTCATAAGTGCACCCATTCATTATTTGATAAGCATTGTAGTTAACCAACCGTCCCTGCGAACGATCCTAGAATCATTATTACTACTTGGGACAACCGTACACTTGCGGTTGTGGTTCAATTACTTTTGCATTTATTTTAGAACACACAAAGGACCACCAGATGGCGGGGATGGTGAGACGTACCCACGATGGTGTTTTTCTTGGGCTGGACCCATGGGGGGTAGGGTTTTCAGACCTTCGTCGTGGGGTGCAGAGAGTGGCTACGGGTTTACTTCACAGGGCTGGACCTTTGTTGTGCTTGCTTGCGCTGGACCCACTCACTCATGGGCTGGACCGTTGATGGTGAAGCAGCGCTACTGCTGCGTTGCTGACGGAGGCCATCGATGTTGATGGTGATGGGGACAGTGGGGAGAGCGGCGTGACGAAGGCGACTCATGAGTGGTGATGGTGGATACGAGGCGGCGGTGTGGATATCAGAGAGGGGAGGGGAGTCGACGAGGGGAGACGGTTTTTTAGTTTTGTAAGAGAGGTGATAGAGCGGAGGGGTGGGAGTGTTTCAATTTCTTAACAGGACTGGGTTTTTGTGGTCTGTTGTTTTCTCTGTATGGATATAGGGTAGTGGGGAGTTTTTGGTATTTTAGCTTCTTTAGTTAGCTTTCTAACTAATGAACGCAACTAAATGCTTTATTTTATAAACAAGGGTGAAGATATGACCCTTAAAAGTTAATACCCCATTTCATAAGCCCCGTGGCATTGATATTTTAATACAAATTGCACGTTCTTGCCATGTCGCTTATTTGTCTCGAGATAGGAAATTGTGTTGCTAATTCAGTTATTTGGTTTTTCTTTTTTTTTTTGTTTAAAAGTTACTTAGACATGCATCATAGAACGCGTAAACTAACGTCCAAAAAAAAAAAAAAAAAGAACGCGTAAACTGTTTGAGTTATTTCACAATGCTTTACAGTATGTTTTTGCTTTAGACTTTTCAGTGAAGAGTTAAACAATTAAACCATAGTAAAATTAGTAAAATATGACTATGACTAGACATAATTATATACAGTATAAGCGAATTATTCTAATCAGTGGAGTAATTTTAATTTTTTAAAATATGCTTTTAGACTTTTAGTGCACAGGATTTAGTCAACTACCATGTATATTATAAAATTATTATGATATTATATATATGCACTATGACGAAACCTTAAGCAAATTAAACAGATCATTTGAAATTGCAACTTGCAAATGATAATTGCAACCTTATTTAAGAGGTTAGCTTGTATACGACCTCCCCACTCTCTTACACACAACGCACCCTCAAATTTAAATTTCCGAATCTCAAATAGTATAAAAAGTGTTGTTCCTTACTATCAGGGCAACTTTAAACATTTGCGCTCATCTGGCAGTATGGACCACTTTGCAGAAACTCGAAAATCCCATGTTGTGTGTCTTCCATTCCCAGCTCAAGGCCACATCAACCCTATGCTCAAACTATCTATACTTCTTCACCATAAAGGCTTCTACATAACTTTTGTTAACACTGAGCACAATCATAGGCGTTTAATCAACTCGAGAGGGGCAGATTCGATGAAAGACTTGCAAGATTTTCAATACGAAACCATTCCAGACGGCCTTCCAAATATAGAAACCAATGCAACACAAAATATCCCTGAGCTTTGTGAATCCACAAGGAAAAATTGTTTATCTCCATTTCGTGATCTTCTCGTGAAGATCAATTCTTCAAAAATATTGCCACCGGTGACATGTATTATTACCGATGGCCTAATGTCGTTTGGTATTGTAGCAGCTGAAGAGATAGGTGTGCCTAGTGTAAGCTTTCGAACTACAAACGCACAATTCTTCATGTGTTACAAACAAGTCCCTCATCTTGTTGAAAAAGGTGTCTTACCACTCAAAGGTAAATCATACTCTATCTCGACATTCATAGTTTTATCGATATTATTATAATGAATGTTAATATTAAAAAATAAATTAGTCCTATTATTTCTATTTGTTTTCCACCTTAAACTTACTACCTACCCTGATTGGAAGCACCATGATGATGCTACGCCAATCAAGAGCACCACATCGTAATCACTGAAACGATGGTGCTCCAATGGTGGAATTTCGGTGGGAAAGAAAGAGAGATAATAATAAAAAATCATAATATCCTCATTTAAGATATAAACCAAAATTTATATTAGAAGAGAACATTTCAAATTTTAAAGCGAATGATAATTTTAGTAGAAAGTGTTAGATTTGTAATGATGTTTTGCTAAAATACGAGGAAATATCTTTTTAATGTTTTGCAGAGGATGTAACAGATGAATACATGAACACCAAATTAGATTGGATACCAACAATGGAAAATGTACGATTATGGGATTTCCCTAGCTTTATTCGATTAAAAGATATAAATCATTCCTTGATGGACTTTGTCATTGAAAATACAAATCGATCTTTAAAAGCATCTGCAATGACTTTTAATACAATTGATGCCTTGGAAAGTAAGGTATTAAAAGCTCTATCAGATACATGTCCTCCAATTTACAGCATTGGCGCTATTCATGTACTTACCAAAAAACTTCCAGAAAAAAGTTTGAAACATCTTGGATCAAACCTTTGGAAAGATGAACTAGAATGTTTAGATTGGCTTAAGTCAAAGGAAGATAAATCCGTGGTGTATGTGAACTTTGGAAGCATTACTGTAATGAGTAGAGTGCATCTACTTGAGTTTGCATGTGGATTAGCAAATAGCAAGAAACATTTTCTGTGGATCATTAGGAATGATTCTGTGGTCGATGATTTAACTACTTCATTGCCAGATGCCTTCCTCGAAGAAACTAAAGAGCGAGGCAAGATCTCAGGATGGTGTCCACAAGAAGAGGTTCTTAATCATCGATCGATTGGTGTATTTTTGACTCATTGTGGATGGAACTCGATGATCGAGAGCTTGGCGTGTGGTGTGCCGATGATATGCTGGCCATTTTTTTCTGATCAAATGGTCAATTGCAAGTTTGCATGCACTGAGTGGGGTGTAGGGATAGAGATGAATAACAATGTGAAAAAAGATGAGGTGGAGGCGCTTGTGCTAGAAGTAATTGATGGAGATATAAAAGGTAGAAAGATGAGGAACAAAGCCATTGAGTGGAAGGAGAAAATAGAAGCAGCAACTGCAACAAATGGTTCATCATACTTAAATTTGGACAAATTTGTCAAGGATACATTACTTCCCTCTCAAGCTTGAATATGGATAAATCTGAATAATATTGTTATACATTTGCTATATTTGGAATGATGTAGGATGTAAGCTACCGCGGGTTATATCTCTCTTCGCAAAGAATCATCCTGTTATTGTTGTGGTAACTTGACCAATGGTTCAAGATTGTGGTGGGACATGACCCCGTGATAGCTCGTTGTTAATATAAAGTCTTGTAATTTTGTGCCTTCTTTTCTTTTATACGATGAGTCTTTTAAGTCCACGCGAACCACAACTAATATCCGAAAATATCTTTGACAAAAAAAAAAATCCGAAAATATCTTTTACTTTTACCTTTTTTAACAAGATTCTAGCCAATTAAACTATCCACACTCATTTAATTTTTTTTTCCTTGTTTAAAATTTATGTTTGAGTCTGTAATAGTTTTGGTTTGTATAAGAGTAATGATATTTGTCACCCTTTTCGTATCACCCTTTTATCACCTCCTACGTGTATGCTTACATGTACCAATGAATTGATTTCTCTATCCTATTTGATTTTTCTCTATCTTCTATTCAAGGAAATCAAAACATATTTATAGAAGGGTGATAAAAGGGTGACATGAAAAAAGGTGACTTTGTATAATACGCTTTCTCTTAAAAATAAAATAAAATATTATCATAATATATGAAAAACGTACAAGTATATCAAACTATTTCGACTAATATCAGGATATTTGAGTAATGACATCTACCATAAAAAAAATTAGGGTAGTAACTTTATAAGGCGTTAAAACTATTAATAATACTTATAAAAACTTTTACTAACCAACTTCATGAGAATCGAAATAAAAAAAAACAAAAAAAAAACAAAAAAAAACTCATACTTTCCCTTTTAATCACAATAAAAAACAATTTTTCAGAATTAAAACCATATTAAGATTCGGAAACCCATTCTTTCTTGCACTCTCTACGATGACTGTTATTTTTCTCTCTTCCTCCTTTTTTCTTCTCTCTAATCTGCCATGAATGGTCACTCCCATACAAAACAAACAGAAATCTCTTCACCATTGTGACAATTCACCACCGTCGTGACCATTCCTCACCATCTCTCCCGCACAAGAAGCTTGTCGCACAAGCAAACTGTCGTTCTAGGCTCTTTCCCGCACAAGCAACCTGTCGTCACCGTGCAGAAGAAAATTTCCATTGCCATGGACCTTCACCACCATCTCCCCTACACAAGAAACCTACTGCCATTAAACCCTAAACCTTTGCCTGAGAAGAAGCAAACCGCCGTCGTGACCATTCCTCTACCATCTCTTCCACACAAGTAAACCTTCCGCCGCCGTGACCATTCTCCCCCATCATCTCTTGACCTTCGTCGCTCCCCTTCACAATAAACATGTCACCTCTGTGACCATTCTCCACCATCTCTCACGCACAAGCAAACCGCCTCAGCCGTGACCAATCTCTTCAAATCTGACCATTCTCCCCTATCTTCTGCACAAACCGCCGTCGCCAGACCTCCTGTTAGCGAAGAACCCAAATAAAGGTAAAAACGTGTTCACTATTTTTTCAACTTTCACTTTTTCTTTTCTTTTTTTTTTGTTTTTATTTCATTGTTTATTTTTTAACATAAAAAAACGTGTCATTGTTTTGCAATCCATTGGGTCGGCAGCGACTTGGGTACAACACATTAGGCCTGGCTAATTGGGTCTGGCTGATTGGGAGTGAAGAAAAAGAGATTATTTTTGTTTCTTTGTTCCCATGCGAGTGTGCGGCTTGGGGTGGCGACTAGGGTACAACTCATTGAGCCCGGCTAATTGGGTCTTGATGATTGGGAATGAAAGTGAAGAGATCTTTTTTGTTTTTTTGTTCTTATCAAGTGTGAAGACGAGCATATTATGTTTGTTTTTTTGTTTCTATGCGAGTGTGAGTGTGAAGGGATTTCCTTTTTGTTTTTATGTTTCTATGCGAGTGTTAGTGTGAAGGGATTCTTTTTTTTTGTTCTTATGCGAGTGCGAGGTTTTATCACGTTTCATTGTTCCTATGTGAGTGTATGGTACAACCATTGGACCTTGTTGAAGGATATTTTGTTTTCCTAACTTTGACACGGAGAAAAACAAATTCGGAACCCCTTAGACTTTGACATGGACATAATGCTATTAGTACCTCATGTTTTTATATGTAAAAGCACTTTATAACGTTTAAAAACCGGTATAGGTACGTACGCCTTGGAAATTAGGTACATACCTAAAAGAAAAATATAAATACACCCATGGGTACGTGGGAACTGATCGCTCCCAAAGTGTGATAAAAATCAACAATAAAGAAGATAAGCGACTACTACAAGTGTGCGGGTCGTCCAAGTAATAAACCAGTACAAACATGAGAAGCGTCTCAACAGGGATTGCGAGGTAAGACAAATGTGCTTAAATGATAGTAGAATTAATTGCAATACGAAATAAATAAAAGATAATTGTTTGTTTGGGTTTTTTATTATAAAAATACTAAACGCAAGAAAGTAAATTAACTAGAGATTAACTGAATGTAAATAAAATAAAGACTAAAAGAGTAGACGCAAATATGAGAAGTATACTTGAGTCTCACTAGGGATCCACCTAAGTTCATATATTTAGTGCTTTCATTTAAGGGTTGATGTCTCCTCATTTGTGATAGTTAAATATACTTCAGAGACATCATTTTAGGCTTATTTATTAGTTTATAGGTTGATTTTAGCTTAATTTAGTGCACTTTCCTATTTTGAGTCTTGATTTGTAGAATTATTATTTTTAGAGCATATTGGGTTTAATTGTTTATTAAGTGTGAAGCTTTAAAGATAATTATGGGGATTAATTAGAGTCCAAGTCAAAGATTACAACTTATGGAAAGAGATATGCATGGAAATTGGAGATAGAAGGAAACTGAGTTCAAATAGGAAAAGGAAAAGCTGCCTAAATCTGGGATTCTGCAGTACACGTCCACAGATTGGTGTTTTTACCTAAGAAATAGGCCGAATTTGGTAATTTCCTTCTACAGGGCCTAGATAATTCTGTTGCGATTCTTTTGGTATCTTGTGGAGCAAAATCCGACCAATAACGAAGAAGATACACTCAAAACAACGCAGCAGTGTTTATCTTACGAATTTGGGTTGGGCCAGGAGCCCATTACTTGAAGTTATCTCCAAGAAACGAATTAGGTCAACCTATACCCTATAAATACAGCCTCTTAACACTCTTAAATCATCCTTGGCCAGACCTTAAGGCCAAGAGGAAGCTGTAACACAAGAGAAGGAGTCTGGAAGGAGCTGTGCAACAACTATGTCTCCTTCAACCTCTTCTTTTGTAACTCTTTTCTCTTCTCTTCTTTGTATGAACTAATTCTTTAGTTTGAGTGTTTAGCATATATGTATGAACCCTAGTTTTGATTGACATCTATCTAATTTGGGAACTTAATGTTTTAAATTGAATTATAGTTTTTATTCTCTGTTTATGTGTTTGGATTTATATTCTGTGTTCTTGTGGAACCGCGGCCATATAGAATTACCATCTAGTAATTAGGTCACCATTGACAACGGTGTTTAATTGCATGTTTAGCACATAACGTCTAGTAATAGGTCTGATCTGACAACCCAACCTATCTAGATAATCACTATGGTTGAGTCTTGTGACTCTTTACCAATTACAGGAAAAGTTTGCTTAGGAAGCCTTATTGACACAGGTAAATCCTATTTTAAACTACCGATAGCATATTGGGACCGATTAGGGAAATACTACATAATTTACCCTTACATGTTTAGAACGGCAAAACTAGTAGGGATTGCATGCTAATTACTCAAGCTAGATTTTCATACTATCTTCTTTTCTTTTATTTATTTTCAGTCTTTAGTTTATTAGTTTAGTTTATTTATTATAAAACCAAATAAATATTTGTCTATCTCTTCTTCCTACTAGCGTATTATCTTTCTATCTTTTATATCTGCACTTGATAATTTGCATAAGTTCTCTCTAACTTTCGTCAGTCCCTGAGGAACGAATCTTCTTATCATTAAAACTTGCATACGTCCTGTAATACTTGCAGTACAGTGTTAGTTTAGGGTGTGTATTTGCACTTATTTATATCCTTATTTTATCACACCTTAGGCCACACCAAGTTTTTGGCGCCGCTGCCGGGGACTACATCGTTAGTCCTTGTGCAATTATCTTGTGCTCATATTTTAGTTAGTTCTATTTTACGCTTTTCTTTTTAGTTTTTATTCTACAGATTTTTTTTAGGCGAGAGCAGATTTATTAGGAGATAAAGGTTTTGTGCTATTAGATCCTGAAGAAGCTAATTCAAGATGGAATCTCTAAAGCTCAAGGAGTTAAGCCGACAACTTGAGGAATTACGAGAACAATCGCAACAACTAGCTCAGAGGAATCTAGTACATGCCTCACCTTCATGTCCTAGTTGTGGAGCAAGAGATCACTCGTGGGGACATTGCATGAACAATCCAGCCTCAGTTTCCTTCATGCCTTATCAAAGAGACCATTATTATGATGGTTATTATCAATCTCAAGGGAATTACGCTGACTATCAAACCCCACAGAGTTACAATTGGGTCGGAGATCAACAGACGTATCATCATGATAACCATTACCATGATGATTATTATCAACTACGACCACAATCCTACTATCCTCCACAACCTATCTATCAAGAAGCGCCGATTTATAATGAAGCTTATCAAGAACCACTTCCTTATTCAATGCAACAAACCGTACAAAAACAACCTTCGAGTTTGAATTCAAGTTTGGCTCGACTGATGCAAACACTTGATAATATAGAGAGTCGCCAGCAAGAATCCCAAAACTCGCAGAATGCGCTTATGGAGAGGGTGCAGGCAGTGTCACGAATGGTGGAAAAAACTCAAATCCTTGCAGAAAGGCAACTCCGAAGTGATACTAGTGCTCCACAAAACAAAGTTTGTCATGCAGTTGAATTAGGAAGTGGAAAACAACTACCTCCAACAAGATCAGAACCAGAACCAGTCCCTATTCCAGATCAGAGGGGGGAAGAAGCAACAGACGATAAGGTCGAAGAGGTAGTTGAACAAGAAAGTGTCCAAGAAAAGACACCGGAAAAGAAAGAGAGCCCGGTGGTAACCAACACATGTCCTCCTCCACCATTCCCGTCACGTGTCAGAAAGGACAATTACTTAGAATTCAAGAAGTTCGTTGACGTGGTGAACAAGTTAAAAATCAGCATACCGTTTGTAGAAGCTCTCACAAGAATGTCAAAATACGGTCAGTTCATGAAGGACATTCTGTCTAACAAACGAAGATTCGAGATGAATGGATTAACAGAGGAGTGTAATGCTACACTTGAAATCGAGTTACCACTAGAGACACCACTTCCCACGAAATCTTGGATGGCACCATCCATGATTATAAAGAATCGAGCTGAAAAGTTCGTGGGAATTAAAGGCAAAGGGTGGAAATTTCGTCATCCTTAATCGAGGTAACACGTCTAACTTTGAAAGACGTTAAACAAAAGTGCTGTACGGGAGACAACCCGTAATTTCTTTTATGTTTTACGTTTTTAGTTCTTAATTTATATTTAGTTTAGTTAATTTTAGTTGATATTGCATATTTGAGAAAGGTATTAGTGTTTTTGATGATTAGGTATTGGAGAAATCGAGTTAGGGAAGCGAGCAATTTTTTTTTTTTTTTGGACAGAAACTTCGGCAAGCCATATCTTTGCGCTCGGATATCGGAATCAGGTGATTTTTTAGCCTAAACTGCATAACTTTTCGAGATCTAGCTGCTGGGGAGGTTTTTGCCACGTGCGGTACACTGGACCTCAGCCGCGGTGCACCGCGTGGTCAAAAACCCGTACCATGGGGTCCTACCACGGGTTTTTTGACGTAGGAGGCGCGGTGTACCCCGCGGTACACCCCATGGTCCGCAGGGGTAGTCCGCAGCGCCGCAAGGGAGAGAAAAATCTACGGGATTTGATTATAAAAGAGGTATTAAGCTTTTAGTTCCGAATTTTATAAACCCAAACCCTCTTTTTCTTCTCCACAACTCTCCTAACTCCATTGAAGCTCATCAAAACCTTCACCAATCATCAAAACACTACCCAATCACCATGAAAACACATCCAATTCATTCTCCACATCATTACAAGGAAGATTCAACCACCTATATCATACCAAAACACCTTGAATCCAAGAATCAAAAGCTTAGATTTCAAAAATTCATCCTACAATTTCTTAAATCCAAGCCAATCCATGAAGAATCCATCTTACCCACATAGAGAATCATCATCCAATCACCTTTCCTAACCCAAATTAAGCTTGTACAACCAATAATCAAGAGTTTCAAATTTCAAGAGTGGTTAAAGCTTTGAGTTGGGGGTCAATTGAGATGATTAAGAGATCATGAACATTATCTACTGTATGGGAGATGAAGAAATCAAGGTGTTGGATTTAATTGAGAAGAAATCAAGTGAGACAAGTCCTAGACCCAATTCAATGGGTAAAACAAGTCAAGAGAAGAGAGGTTAGCTAGATGTGTTTGATTCAATGAGCAAAAAGGTTCCAAATTTAGTAAAGAAAACAACACGACCTCTCTAGATCAAAGACCTTATACCCAAGAGAAAAAGAGAAAGCGTCAAGGGCCCTGATAGCTTCTCCGAAGCAACAATTAAAGGAACTACCCTTTTCTTATGAGAAAGTATTTGAAGAAGAAGTTGAAGGTGAATACATGAAGGTTCATGGAGATTTGGAATGCTTTGGGTTGTTTGTGAATTGTATTGTGTGAGGAGAAGAAGAAGATGTGGCACAGTTGATCTATGAGGAGGTGATACGAATTTTCGATCTCTCCCATGACGTTATTTAATGCAATATCCTATTATGATCACGTGTCCTGAACAAAAAGCGAATAAGAAGTTGGGTGAAGAAGATACATTAGATTTAATTCGAGTATCGTCAAGGCGAGGTAATAGCCTCGAAGAGTATGTTTTCTTTCTTCCCTACCATTTCTTTATGTGCAATATGTATGCTAATTTTAAATTTTATTTTTCTTGAGTCTTTTTCGAGTCGTGGGGACACGGCTCATTTTTGAGTTGGGGGTGGGGATTCGTTGTCCTCATCTTCCTTTTTGTTTTTCATAAAATTTAAAATTTTTTGGGTTGAATTAGGCATAGAATATATTTGAATGTACCTATTGAGCATGATTTCATTAAGTTAATGATAGTAAGTAGTATGTTTTTGAAAGATGTTGCAAAATTGTCTAGATGCATGTATGAAAACAGGAAATAAAGGATAGAAAAGTTAATGAGCAATGCTAAGAAGTCACGTTGAAACTTAGGAATAGTTATTTGGTGTGTAGAACGTGAGGTTTAAAATTAGTTGAAAACCCACTTGTCTATGAACTATTAATGAAAAAGTAACAAAATCCGGTAGTTAGAAAAATGAATAAGGCAGTTCTTTCATGATTAAAACACTTGAAGCCTTTTATACTTGCTCACCCTTTTATTTGATATTATTGTTATTTATCCGTCTTAGCCCCTCTGAGCCTTTCTAAAGCCTTTATTACACCACATTATAATCCATACCCTTAGTTTTAGGACTTATCTATATGACCCGCACTCGAATCGCAAAACCTGAGACACTCGTTTTAGAGCTTGAGTTTGGGGTGGTGGGTTTCATCATGAGGGAACTTGGGATTTGGATATTATCTTTGTGAATTTATTGATGATGATTTGTTATTATTGTAACCCTTTTCCGGGGTAATAGTGAATGAAAGAGAAGCTACGAGCTAAATTTGCCAACAAGGGCATTAAAAAGAAAGAATATATATATATATGAAAAAAAATAGCGTGATATTTCGAAAAGAGAGTTATAGCTATACAAAAGAAAAAAATTGATATGAAAGGAATATATATTCGGACCGGCAAAGTGGAATTTGTATATCATCATAAAAGGTTTTATTTGGGATTATTGGGGATGCAAATCAAAAGCATCAATAAATTGGGTTGAGTGAGAACATCTTCGAGTGAAAACTCAAGCTCTAGGGCGATTCGTTGATGGCTAGTGAAGAGAGAGCCAAAAGCTCACTTTTCATTATCCAAATATACCACACCCGTCCTTAAGCCAAGTTATAACCAAGACCTTAGGATTTCTAACTACTAGATAGAGAAACAATTGAGCTATTAGGTAGTAGGTAAGTGGATCATTGGATGCTGTATTTGGGACCTATGAACAACCTATAGCCATTAACCTGAACTAAGTTATCATCCTCTCCTTCTGGCATTGCGAAATTAATCTTAACTTGAATTTATGGATTGTTGATTACATGTATATTAAGCATATTTGTGCATTATTTCTTGAGCATTACTACATGAGATTTTTTAGATATTTATGCTCTAGGATCATTCATTGTGTTCTGTTCTTATTCTCCTCCTACTTCTTCTTCTTGACTACCCTACTGTTCTTTACTTTGTATCGGGACGATACAACTTTGAGTTGGGGGTCTTGATGTCTCCTCATTTGTGATAGTTAAATATACTTCAGAGACATCATTTTAGGCTTATTTATTAGTTTATAGGTTGATTTTAGCTTAATTTAGTGCACTTTCCTATTTTGAGTCTTGATTTGTAGAATTATTATTTTTAGAGCATATTGGGTTTAATTGTTTATTAAGTGTGAAGCTTTAAAGATAATTATGGGGATTAATTAGAGTCCAAGTCAAAGATTACAACTTATGGAAAGAGATATGCATGGAAATTGGAGATAGAAGGAAACTGAGTTCAAATAGGAAAAGGAAAAGCTGCCTAAATCTGGGATTCTGCAGTACACGTCCAAAGATTGGTGTTTTTACCTAAGAAATAGGCCGAATTTGGTAATTTCCTTTTACAGGCCTAGATAATTCTGTTGCGATTCTTTTGGTATCTTGTGGAGCAAAATCCGACCAATAACGAAGAAGATACACTCAAAACAACGCAGCAGTGTTTATCTTACGAATTTGGGTTGGGCCAGGAGCCCATTACTTGAAGTTATCTCCAAGAAACGAATTAGGTCAACCTATACCCTATAAATATAGCCTCTTAACACTCTTAAATCATCCTTGGCCAGACCTTAAGGCCAAGAGGAAGCTGTAACACAAGAGAAGGAGTCTGGAAGGAGCTGTGCAACAACTATGTCTCCTTCAACCTCTTCTTTTGTAACTCTTTTCTCTTCTCTTCTTTGTATGAACTAATTCTTTAGTTTGAGTGTTTAGCATATATGTATGAACCCTAGTTTTGATTGACATCTATCTAATTTGGGAACTTAATGTTTTAAATTGAATTATAGTTTTTATTCTCTGTTTATGTGTTTGGATTTATATTCTGTGTTCTTGTGGAACTGCGGCCATATAGAATTACCATCTAGTAATTAGGTCACCATTGACAACGGTGTTTAATTGCATGTTTAGCACATAACGTCTAGTAATAGGTCTGATTTGACAACCCAACCTATCTAGATAATCACTATGGTTGAGTCTTGTGACTCTTTACCAATTACAGGAAAAGTTTGCTTAGGAAGCCTTATTGACACAGGTAAATCCTATTTTAAACTACCGATAGCATATTGGGACCGATTAGGGAAATACTACATAATTTACCCTTACATGTTTAGAACGGCAAAACTAGTGGGGATTGCATGCTAATTACTCAAGCTAGATTTTCATACTATCTTCTTTTCTTTTATTTATTTTCTGTCTTTAGTTTATTAGTTTAGTTTATTTATTATAAAACCAAATAAATATTTGTCTATCTCTTCTTCCTACTAGCGTATTATCTTTCTATCTTTTATATCTGCACTTGATAATTTGCATAAGTTCTCTCTAACTTTCGTCAGTCCCTGAGGAACGAATCTTCTTATCATTAAAACTTGCATACGTCCTGTAATACTTGCAGTACAGTGTTAGTTTAGGGTGTGTATTTGCACTTATTTATATCCTTATTTTATCACACCTTAGGCCACACCAAGGGTCAAGTTGGTAATTCAATATTAGTAGGGACTCTAATATCCCCATAACTCCCGTCAGGGTAGATTTAGGAGGCAAACCTACAGTATAACAAACCCCATCAGGGGGATTATAAGCTACGTTCAAATGAATTAAGACTTTACCCAATTGGCTACGCGGTTAGTCAAGCCTGTCATGATCAATGACAAATACCACACGTTTATTTATTAGTTCAGTAATTAAACCCTTCCTTTCCGAATGATCACCGCCTATTCCTAATACCTATTGCTAATTGCCCTAATTAGAAATATTAAAAATGCATGAATTAATAAGCAATATGAAATACCTAACTTGAATTAAATTGAAACAATCCCAAATTCGAAAATACTACATTAAATAAACTATGGCTTAACCTATTACCCGAAACTCAAGGATTTAGGAGTTTAGCTCCAACTGAAATTAAAAATAGAAATTAAATTTAAAGTATGCATGTTCCTAATAACAAAAATAAAATAGGAACATAAATAAAAGAATGACTTGAGTTGTTGGTTGAAGAATATGAATTCTCCAGCTTCTACTCTTGCCTCTGCTTTTCTCTCTTAGAAATTTGGAAAATAATGATGCTTGCTTAATTTTGAGGTCTAAAGAGCCTTTTATAATGCTTAAAAACGGATTAGGCCCCTATTTGACTTAACTAAATGACTAAGAGCCCAAGTCCATTTTATAATTTCTGCATCCGCTGAACACACTTTAGTAAAACAGGTGTAACCTTCGCATCGTAAGTCCAAATCACCGGGTTTCACTTCTCAAATTTCACTGACTTAGCGGCGCATCATTTTCATGTGAATCACCAGTTCTGAATCTGCACAGTTTGGGATCCGTAGTGCTAGAAGTGAAGATTTTCCAGTTTCTAGTGCTCCTCCTTCACTAAAGTGATGTCTTTTGCTCCTTTGACACTTCCATTTGATCTCGTACTTTAAATTTCACCTTCGTATCTTCATCTTTATACCTCCTAGAATCCATGTACTTAAGAACTTCACACTAAACAAGCAAATTAACGGACAAAATCTCTAAAAGTAACAATAATATAATTCCGAAGGAAGAAAGTGTAATATAGTAAAATATGCTCAAAAGTATATCCACTGAGTCCAATTTCTACCTAAATTGATGTCTCCTAAGGACATTTGGTTATCACAAAAGGGAGACACCAGGGACATTTCTACCTAAACTTCACACTTTTTGAATTTTGGGCTGCAAAAAGTAATTTCCTTTCAAAAGTTATACCATTAAACATGTGATCTGGCATGTTTTTATGATATAACTTTTGGTAGTATATATCATTACTCAATTTATTTTATAATCAAGAATAAAGACTCGTGTTAAATAAAAGTAGTAAAATGCATAGGTCCCACTAAAAATATGTCAGCCTATTCCTAAAGTGAAGTGCAATCGATCATAAGTGAGACTTTTCGGGGGAGTCTGAAAAATCCAAGTGCCAAAATATCACCCTTAGATGAATGTTTTGTAGCACAGACGGAAGCCGAATTGTTATTTCAGTGAATGTATCTGGAAGACATATTACATCGTGTCAAGCGATAAATATCTAAAATAAAAACAGAATTTTTTTTATGAACCAACTTATTAGTATTATCACAAATGGGCTTGACAACGTTTAAACAATCAGACACAACCTAAATATCATATTGTAAAGTCCAAGAGGGGGGTGGAGATTAGGAGCCAAATTTAATATATACCTAATTATAACATTTTGCATAAAACAAGTAACAGTTTTTGTAAAGTCCAAGAGGGGGGTGGGGCTTGACAACTAATTTTTTATTTTGTATAAAAAATATAAAATCATATGTTCTTGAAATGATATTTTTAAAGACAAACGTTATATCACTTTTCCTCAGAAAATATACTACCGTTTACGGTAGGAATGCATGCCTAACATGTTGCAAAGTTTCCGAATTTCTCTAAGTTTTTTATGGTTCATGTTGAATACGCTAATGCCGATTTCTAACATAAAAAGTTGATACCAGATTGGATTGGTGTGCCATTTTAAGTATATCCTTTTTGGACTGAAATGACATTCAACCTATTTACTGTTTGATTGCTCGAATTAAAACGCTTCTTTCATAAGAGTCATACGATATGAAATCCTACAATAAATGTTAGTAAAACTCATGAGTAACAAGGCATCACACATTAGGATATGTCAAGAAAGGTGTGTAGAAATTATCATGTGAAAGATAGAAAAAACATGATAATGATATTGATTCTAAGTGATCAGCTACTAAAAATATGCAAAATGAACTAGTGGCAAGTAGAGAAAGATTAGTACAATTAGAGAGTTAGATCACAACACACATAAATATAAAACAAGATTATTTTTAAAGTTGTTTATGTAGGATGTTTATACTTTAAACATGTGATGTATTTTTAAATGTGAAATAATATAACAATAAAATTTACAATATTTTTGACACATAACAAGTTGTTGCATAACATAGTGCGTATATTATCAAAACAAAAAAAATGAATATTTATGCAAGTAAGCCATGCTTGGATATTCTATCTCCTAACATTTGAAATGATCCAATGAATTATATAAGCAAACTCTTTTTTTCTTTTTTTCTTTTAATACGTGGGTTCTAGGATAGCTTTCGCACACCCAACTAATACCACAGAGGTACGTCAGAACTAGGCTACCCATGTTCTGAGAGGATTTCGAACCCTGTACAAGCAAACTCTTAGTTGATCACTTACGCAAAATCAATTATATGACAAGTAATAGCCTAGAAAGTGATCAAGTCATGTGAATTTCTATGAGAAAGGATAATAATTGTGGAGATAAGTCAACTAGTGACAAAGATATGTTACAAATATGGAAATATGTAATCATGTAATTAGCAACAATTAACATGTTAAACACACAAAGATTTGTCTCATAAAAGATTCACAAAAAGGGAAATATGATATCCCCTTTATGACGATGACAAATCTTACACCTATATACTCCTAGAATGACATAAAATGCAACACATGGAGATTAAAAGGCATGACTTCCCCTCATTTGTGCATATATGATCAAACGATAAATGCAAGTACAAATGGAGTCTTCAGTAGGCATGACCTATCTCACATAAATCAAATATCATTTAGGTTTACATGAAATTCTAGCATGATATAGCAACATATCGACCTAATATTTCTCCCCCTTTGTCTTCATCAAAAAGAGGGTAAGCTATAAATTCAAATAAGTAATTTAGTGAACAAAACATGGAAATAATTTTTGAAAAATGTATTTTGGAACCCCAAAGATTTTGAAAATTAGGATTTTTGCAATGAGGTGGCTAAACTATTTAAAAATATTCAACAAGACCCCAAAGTTTTTTTAACAAAAGATTTATGCAATTCAAAACACAAAGAAGCAAAAACATCAATGAAAGGGTAGATACAATTGGCTTGAGAATCCTCTAAATCAAGAATCCAAGTGAGTCTCGATGCTCAAAACTTTGATCCAAGTGATCATTCCATTTCAACTCGAGCTTGTAAGATCGTCTACCTTCAAATTGGTATTCTTCATATATCACAATTAATTCCTCCCAATCTTATATTTTTCACCTTTCACACAAAGAAATATAATCAATATATTTGGAAAAAATGATTAGATTAAAAAAAATCGTTAATTCTTTTAATGGTTAAGCTATTCACGTAGAGTTAGGCTCTAATACCACATGTAAAGTCGTAGATGGGGGGGGTGAATAGTACTATAATATAATCTATGACTAATTATAAAATTAAGTACTCCTAAACTAGGATTGAGGAGGTTAAAAAAAATATAAGGCAAAACTCAAAATCAAGGTACTAAAGGTAAACTATAGAGTTTTTGAGTGCAAAAACTAAGTGCTAGGTGTGATAGAGTAAGTAGCTAGTTATGGATATTAATATCAAACAATCTAATCTAGAAAAGGGATGATACTATTAAGACAGAGTTATAAAGCAAACTCTAAGGAAGGATACTATTAGGTGTTTCTAATATTTTGTTTGATCAAGCTAAAGATTTGGAATGAGGCTCTAAGTGATAATATATCTAAGAAAGATAAGGATAAATCCTAAGTAGATTAATCAAGGTTCAAAGGCAAACTCTAAGAAAAGATGCTAAGTGTGTTCTTAAGAGTTTGATTACCTAGAATGTTTATAATCTTAAGCTTAAGGTAGGATATGAAAAGATGGATAACCTAAAAGATAATTATCATTAATTAAGCATCTACTTAAATGGATAAAAAAATATACCCTAAGCCAACTAAGTTAATCTAGCTTACCTAAAATCCTAATGTCAATTCAAAAAGAACTTAAGTGTGATAAGGGTTCTCTTAAGCTTTCTATCAAACAAAGGGGGCCAAAATATAAATAAGGGTAGATATATAATAAATTTAATAAATTAAATGAAATTGATAAGTAAAAGATAAGGGAAAAACAAATACGAGTATTTATAATGTACGGTTTCCCTACATCCACTACCAAAGGTCATCCCCATAGGATTTCCAAGTTATTACACTAAGCTCCTTGACATATCTTGAAGGTGATATATAAACCTTTACGATTGAGGTTTTTTTGGACTAAATCATAACCTACAAACCCAAGACTATTACCGGTTATGTCACACCCTAAACCCAAACACCGCAAGCTAAACCCCCTATGTAATCACCTACACAAGTAAACCCTTTACAATTAGAAGTCTTATACCTCTTCTCTAAACTCTAGAACTATGGATAATTTTTAATATAGAGGAGAGAAATAAAATAATTAAAAAATAGGAATAAAAGACTCCTAAAGAGTAGATATAAAAGTGGTTCTTGTTGACTTCTTAATTAGTGGATTAAACAATAATAATTGTTGAAACTCCTACTTGAGTAGATTTGACATTCAAGTGCTTCAAACTATTTCAATGATATAAAATAAAGAACGTAACTTGAGAATGTTGTGGAATGACCCCTTGAATGATGTATAATGTTGTGAGGAACAAACTATTATTTATGCCTGGAATGATTTCCAATATATAACTAAAATAATACTCCCCGCCGTCATAATTGACTCTGTTTTGATGCTGGAAAGCCAAAAATGGGTTACCTTTTTCCCAAAAACGAGCACACGTTTTAAATTGGCCATCAGATTAGAGAAATTGCTAGGTTGCTGATGCTTTTGGTATTTCCAGATAACCTTAGTGATCCATTACACAAATGAAAATGGTTTCTACATTGAAGTTGTTGGAAATGATAATATTTAGAAACTTAGTAGTTAAACTGGAAAGCCAATTCTCAATGTATAAAAATTTATGGCAAGAATAGTTCTAATGGTTATATAGAAGGATCACAAATTACTCAAAAAAAGTAATACCATTTTGCATAAAACGGGTAACCGTTTTTTACCCCAACAAATATTTTCCACGTGGTTAATTTTGTATAACAGATATAAAATCAGATGTTCTTGAAATGATGTCACTGAAGCAAAAATGTTATACAGTTTTCCCTTAGAAAATTTACTACCGTTTTGGGTAGGGATGCCGACCTAAAATGGTTGCAAGATTGACAGTTTTTATGTGAATTTTTTCAGGTTACTATTGAAAATGTTATGCTGATTTCTGGCATAAAAAGGTATATCGATTTGGATAGTTGTGCCGTTTTTGGACTGAAATGACATTCAACCTATTTATTGTTTGATGACTCAAATCAAAACGCTTCTTTCATAAGAGTTGTACGATATGAAATCTTATAATAAATGTTAGCATAGTACACAAGGATATTTCAAGAAAGGTGTGTAAAAAATATTATGTGAAAGATAGAATAAAGATGATCATTATTAACACTAAGTGATAAGCTACTAAAAATATGATAGATAAACTAGTGGCAAGTAGAGAAATATTAGTACACTTGAAAATTCAGATCACAACACACACAGATAAACAAGGATATTTTCAAAGGTGTTTACGTAGGATGCTCGTACTCTACGAACGTGATGTGTTTCTAAATGTGAAATCATATAACAATTAGATTTAAAACATTCTAGACACATAACAAGTTATTGCATAACATATTGTTCATATTATCAAGATGAAGGAATCCACATTTATGTAAGTAAGACACGTTGAGATGATTTATCTCTTAACATAGTAAATGATATAATGAAACATACAAAAAAATTCTTAGTTGATTACTTATGAAAATCAAAGCATACGTAATAACATAGGGAGTGTGAACTCATGTGAATGATTATGGGCAAAGATAATCATTTTTTAGATGAGTCGACTAATGACAAAAATATGTTGCAAATATAGAAATATGCAATCCTGTAATTAGCAACAATTAGTCTGTTAAACACATAAAAATCTATCTCATAAAAACACTCAAAAAAAGGGAAATACGGTAACAGATGCGTCTAAAGGCCACTCGCAAAAATTGTGTTCCTAAGTCCCCACCCCCATTATCTATCTCGAGAGAAGAAGAAGCTTGAGACTTACATGGATTGTCTCCAAGATGACCCCCTTGTTTGTCTACAATCATACCTTGTTGTTGTGAAGTTAGAAACTTGTGAAAACGTAACATCAACGTGAATTTAAATACATTTATCAATGTTACTTTTAAAACTAAAGGGCTCGAGAAAGTGTTTAGATCTTAGATATTGTTGTTAAAATTAGTCCCCTCAGGGGGGATCTTTACTTTTCAAGTATTCATCATAGATAATTAAAGTATTATTATAGACTATTACAGAGGTACAAATAATATATTTGAAGATTGAACTATTTCTTAGCCTTCCAAATTTTCCAACTAGCCAATATGCTACTACAATTGTTTTCGTTCCTAGAGTGGTTACCTCAATCTGTCAAACCAGAAGGAAGCTGTAGATTTAGCTAAAAATGAGAAAGGGGATGCTAACCGCGTTTCCTTGGCGCATTCACACACATAAATTGCATGTTCATTAGTGTCAATACCATTGATGCAAAAATCACACGTATGGTGTAGGTCACATTTCTTAAAGAATTATTTGTTTGTTGTAGGTATGATGTTTATACATACATTTTAAATAAAATTTTGTATTTTTTGTGACATCTTTAAATTCTATATTTTCCCCACAATATTAAGGTAGAGTTTATGATCTTGAAGCTATTGTAGAAGCCTTAAGTACCAGAGAAATTGTATATAATGAATAAAGATTATTATGAATTCCTTCAGTATTAACATTATCATAGACCGAGATCAATCAATATGGGGTATCTTTGAATGTAATGATAGGAAGATTGATGTTATACAATATCTTTGGAATTAGGGGATTGAATGTCAACTCCATATACTCTTTTATCCAATTATAAGAGTTTGGTTGTACCAGGTCTTTGACCTTTAGCATAGTACAATACTAAGATATTTAAAGTCGGGAAAATTTGAGATCCAATTTAAGTTCCAAATATCCTAATCCCCTCACCAACTTTTCATGATAGATTTTTTTTAAAAGTATTCTCTTTAGGCTAGTAGGTTTTTTCATCCCCAAGATGGGTTGCTGCCAAGCTTTACACTAAGGAAGTTTTCAATACACCCATTATGATTTTCGTTAAAGAGATATCATATTTTTATTCATTGTTCTCAGGGATGTTCTGGAAAAACGACTCTCATATTACAAACCATCGTTTTATCCCAAAATGTAAGAAGTGTCATACTGAATAAACTTTTATATCAGGATAAATTCTACTTTTAGGTCATTACCTATGATTTAAAAGAATTTAAATCAAACATTTCATAACGCTTATTTTTAGGCAAATGCTATTAAAATTGCTTATTATAGATTTTAAGGGTAATTTTAACACTTCAAATAGAATTTTTAGTTTGTGAAGTAGCCAAATAAAAATCTATTATGATCCAAAAGTCCAAACTACTTTTAAAATCTATGAAATATCTCACGAAATTAGTAAAATGGCCTAAAAATAGACATTTTTAATATATTTGGTCTAAAAACAACTATCAGAAACGTTCGGCCTAAAAAATATTTTTAGGCCATAGATAATGGCCTAAAAATAAAATTTATTGCTTATAGAATCATGAATAAGCTTTTATGCCAATTTAAAATGAGAATTCCACCTAGCAAAATTATTAAATGAATTGTAATTATAGTTTGAATTCTTGAACAAGAAATATGAACTATTTAAATTCTTAATTCTTATTTTGTGTAATTATTATAAAATTAGCCAATTTGAAAAAAATTAGTTTACTCTTTTTTTAAAATAAATAGGACTGTAAATGTATCAAGTCGTTCACGAACATGTCGAGCTAGGTTTAGGAAAAAACTCGTTCGAGTTTGCCTCGTGTATAAACAAGCTCAAACTCCGATTTAAACTCGTTAAGTAAACAAGTCCGCTCGAACTTGTTCGTGAAAGTCTCGTTTATATTTGGAAATTATAGATTAATATATTGTTTTCTTGTAAATATATAGTTAAACCTTGAATATCAAATTACACATTTTTAATTTCTTTAGACTTTTGTTTTTTTCATTCATATTACGTTCTATACTTTTGTATGACGTACTCCATCTAATATCAATCGTTCATGAAAGTTCTGCTTCAACCATAAGAAACTAAATTGTACGTGAACAACTCGAGTTCGACTCGAAAATAACTCGTTTGATAAGTTAAACAAGCAAGGTTTTATATCTATGACGGTTAGTTTAAATTAGTTTGAGCTCGACTCGCTTCGTTTAAATTGCATCTCGATTCGACTCGAGAAGTTTAATTAACAAGCATGCTATGTTGTAGATATCGCTGCCTAGGCGTCAACTCCCCCCCTCAGCCGCTTACGCCTAGTAAAAATTCTAGACGTTTTTTCCTACCATCTTAGTCGCCGTGGAAGAGACGCCTAGCCCTCCTAGGCACCGATCAATGAGAAAAAATGGCCGCCTAGACCCTCCTTTAATTTTTTAGTACTCTCGAAAATTATTGAATTGACATATAATTCGAATTTTAGTACTTTCATATTTAATATAGTGGTGTTAGATGAATGTCATAACTTAAATAGATAAAATTATTATAATTAATATGTGTGTAGTACTAAATATATAAAACTACATAGCGAGATTCAAAATCGCGTAATTCCGTCTAAGCCCTGCGCAATCTCTCCTAGGCGTTAGTCCCCAGTCTACCGCTTAGGCCACGGAACAGAGATCTACAACCTAACAAGCATGTAATCTAATATTCAACCCGGCTCAACTCGTATACCATCTTAAATATAAATATAAGTACCTAGTCAACTATATGTAAGTCAATGCTTAAAATCAAAGCATGATTTCTACTTTGAACAATCTTTGTAGTGGGGACATTTTGGATTAGCATAGCCACTAGTCACATTTGCGCACTTGCCATGAAGTAACCAGTCTCGGTCTTGTCGACATCACACAACAAAAAAGAAAAAATAGTGTCATTATCACACCACAAGCCAATTGGTTTTTTTTTTTTTTTTTTTTTCAAAACATCAATTGATATTAGAGATTGGTTAAGAACCTACTTTCGTAAACCCAAGCTTAAAATCGGGTCTCTTTTATCTTTTACTTGTGTTATTATTTATTAAAAAGCTACTAATTAATATGTCTTACATTATTCAAAATTCATTACATCTCTCACCTTAAATATTAATTTTATACTAAATATTATCTTTATAATGAAGATTTTTAATTCACTTGATATTATCTTTTGAAATCTTACGATATTCAATTAAAAATCTATATGAATTTTTGAATTTTAAAAGTTAAAAAATATTTAATTAAAATATCAATTTTTTTTAAAATAATGATGTATTCAATTAATATTCTAAATAATTTTTTAAAATAATAGTATATTTAATTTGAATTTTAAACAATCCTTTAAAATTTATAGTATTAAAAAATCTATGAAGTTTATAGATTTAATTAATTATTGAATTTTATAAGTAACTATAATAAATTTTTTATTTTGAAATATATCCCTTTAATTAAATTTTTTGATATATTTATATTTTAAACTATCTTTTAACAAATTAAAAAAATAACTCATACTATATTCTTCATGTGCGAATTTAATTACAAAAAGTTCATGAAAAAATAAATCGTAAGACAATTATTTCAATTAAAACGTGCATTTATTTAAGACCTTAATTAAAAAATATACATGAAAAAATTATACATAAGGCGATTGATTCAGTTAAAAATTCATGTTCAATAAAAAAAGTTACATGAAAAATTAATCAATTTTTTTTTTAATTTTTAAATATAAATAGTTAATATATAAAGTTAAATATATATATATATATATAAATTATTGTATAAAAAAGATTAGATCTTGACAAAATTAATGAAAATTCTACCATTATTTTAAACTTTGTCAAAATTTCTGAAGATTTAAAAAAATTTAAAAAATTCATGTATAATTAAAATAGTTAAATAGAATCTGAATAATGTATAAATTCTAAAAACTTTTTAAAAAATTCAATAAATTCTTGTGGAATACATATCTTATTTGTTGGTAAATTTGAAAAGGTAGAAGTAACTTTGTATTCAATAAGGTTAAACTTGAACCTATGTTCATGTGTAATTTAGCTTACTTTACTTGGAAGGAATATAAAGATGTGAATCAAAATCCAAATGATGGGGAAATGATAAAGGAGTTGAGTGATTTATTCTCAAATTTCTCAGCTTTAATTGAAGGAAATGATAAAAACCTTAATATTAAAAATACTGATAAAAATAGTAATTGGAGTCTACCTCCTACTAATATTATTAAGATAAATACCGGTGCTACCTTTACTTTATCTGGTTGTGCTATTTTTTATATAGTCAGGGATTCTTTTGGCAACTTGATTGAGGCAGATGCAGAAGATATAGGCAAGAAGCTCTGTCGAAGCAGAAGCTCAAGGTGTTCTGTGGGGTTGCGAGATAGCGAAAAGTTTTTCTACCAACTCTACTATTATCGAAAGTGACTGTGAAGTAATAATTAAACCCTTAGTTACTAGGACCCACTGGCCGACCCTCATTGGGCCCAGAGGGGGCTCAAGCCCCCCCCCCCCCCCTGAATTTTTAAAAAAAAAAATCTATATATTAATAATTTGCTATTAAATATACTTTTTATAACTCCAGTAATTTTTTTAACCCTATTTGAATATTTTATTTTTATAAATTATACACTATTATCTCTACAAACATCACTCTAATTAAATTTATAAATAATTTTGGATCCGTTCCACGGCCGCAATCCACTTCTTTATAAAAGCTAAAAATTACGGTAAGTATTTTTTATTATTGAGTGTTTTTAGAATTCGGATAATTGTATGTGAATTATTAACTTTTTAATACGAACTTAAAATTTATTAATAAAATTTATTATATTATAAATTTTAACATTTCACTATACGTTCCTAAAAAAAAATTTCGGGCCGTTGCCCCCGAACCCCCATATATTTCAAACCCCCCCCCCCCCCCCCCCCCTCATCTTTTGTCCTGGATCCGCCCCTGCTAGGACCCCTTGTAATATTATTAAGTCGATATACAGTACTGCAGAGACTTGTAATCCGATTTTTATCTTTTTTAACCGTAAATGTAATAGAGTATCTGATTGGGTCGCGAAACAAAAATTTGTTGGCATATTGTTTGGTGACGGGAGGATCTCTTCTCCTTCCCAGTTAGCTTAACTTATTTTATTTGATAAGCAAGTTTACGGTGTCGGGTAATTTTTATAATATTTAACATTATTTTGCTATTTATATTTTTAAGCAGTTTGAAAAGAAAAAAAACACATTTTATTAAGTCTTAAAATTCCGCTTCTTCGACTTTGATTTTTTTTTGTTTTCAAATTCTCTTCGACTTTGATGAAACCGCTTTAATATGTTGATTCAATTATTAATTTGATTCATGTGCCAGCACTAACGGCATATCACAACAAAATTATAGCAGATATGGCAATGTCGTTTTGATATGTTGACTAACTATTTAAAGCAATTCACTTTCTCATAACTTAAATATTATTTAATTTTAGAATTTAATAATAATTGAAAAATACTTATAATACACTAAAACAATTCTAGTATCTCAGTTTACATTGTTGACACACAAAAAAAAAAAAAAAAGTTTACATCATTCATTTAATCAACTGGAGTACAACTCATGTGCAACCTTATCAAAGAGGTTATTTTGTATACTATTCCTTCCCTCTTATCTTTCTACACACAACTCTCTCTTATCTTTCTAACACACAGGCAATTCTCAAAATTTTATTTCAGGATCTCAAATAGTATATAATTTAAACGTATTAAATGTTTCTTATTAACAGAAGCTTTCAACATTTTCGCTAGTACAGTATGGATCACGTTGCAGAAACTCGGAAACCTCATATTGTGTGTATTCCATTCCCAGGTCAAGGTCACATCAACCCCTATGCTCAAACTAGCTACGCTTCTTTTGTGTTTTATTTGTATAAACCATTAAAACAATATAGAAACTAATGCAGAAATAAAATAAAAATAAATAAATAAATAACTTTACTTGTCCAGGCTCGGATTGGATCCGATGTCTTTAAGGTATTTAGGTCACGTACAGGTGTCTTACGTTTGCTGGCTTCAACCTCCAGGATACAACAACAAAACTATTCAAAAGAAACTGACACACGAATTCTTAAGAATTTCAACGAACTTAATAACGCTGCTTCTTTCTATCTCTCTCTTATAATTTTAATGCTTTGAAAAATGAATTGAAGAAAATGGTTTAGTTGGCCAACTATTTATAGAAAATGAAAAGGTGGCTTGCCAAAGGTTATGATGTTTTATTTTGGAGTTACGTTGTATTAATTTAGGATACAACGTTTACTTAAAAGACCAAAAAACTTGGGCTGGTCCAGATTGTATGAACCTAAGGTCCAAAAGCCCAGCAAAGATGATGGTCCAAGTTCATACCCCACCTAAGGCCCAACAAAGGTATAGACCTAAGACCCAAAAGCCCAACAAAGCTAATGGTCATAGACCTAAGGCCCAAAAGCCTAACAAAACCCTTTTTTTTTCTTTCTTTGTTTTATAAAAAAAGAAATAAAATAACATATATTATTATTTTTTTCTTTTAATTTCTCCAAATTACATGACTCAATTTCTCATTCAATTTCAAATGATTTTAACCAAGTGAATATATTACGTTAATCTTCACGACTTGAATAAACGTATTAATATACGAATCATTTCATTTAAATTGAGTCACCGACTAACATCGTAAACATGGTCAACACTTGGGTAGAATCCCATTTGTCCAACAACTTCTTCACCATAAAGGCTTCTTCATAACATTCGTAAAGACTGAGCATAACCATTGGCGTTTAATCAACTCCAGAAGGGATAGTTCGATGAAAAACTTACCAAATTTCTAATTCAAAACTATTCCAGATAGTTTCCCAAAAACAGAAGCCGATGCTACACAAAATGGCCCTTTGCTTTGTGAATCCACAAGAAATAATTGTTTATCTCCATTCGTGAGCTTCTTGTGAAGATCAATTCTTCTAAATCATTGCCTCATGTGACATGTATTATTGCCAATGGCCAAATGTCATTTGGTATTATAGCTGCTAAAGAGATAGGTGTGCCTAGTGTAAGCTTTCGAACTACAAGTGCACAATTTTTCATGTGTTACAAACAAGTACCCCGTCTTATTGAAGACGGTGTGTTACCACTAAGAGGAAATTACTTTCCACAGCCTATTTCCTTCAAACATTATTATATACCTCCTAACTAAAAAAACATCATATATACCTCCAACTTCTAATTATCTGGTTAGATTTTTGTCTGTTTTGTCCCTATTCATAATGGGTACGGACTCATGGAAGGTGCATTTTTACTGTAAGTCAAATCCCACACAGTCCAGACCCATATCGCTTACTAACTCGATGGGTACGGACCTATTACACAAAAACAACACACAACTTACCATTTGGCCTGCACCCATAATATCAATAAACAAACAACACTCATTAAACCAAATTCTACTTATTCAAACTGGAAACTAACAAAATATTCAATATGAAAACAAACTAACCACACTAATTAAACCAAATACAACTTATCAGTCCAAATATAAAAGGATAACACAAATTATCAGTCCAAAGAAAAAAGGATAACACAAATTATTTATTCGAATACAAAACAAAACAATTCATTTCCATACTGGGCCTGGCCCCACACATCAAGAAAATGAATTGTTTGGACCATCGACTTAACAAGAGTTCAACGGGCTGGACCCACGTTCTATATGCGCTTCAGTGGAATGGACCTGAGTCTGTGCCCATCAAGCGTAAATCCAACCTGGGCTGGCCCCAGCAAGCATCATTCACAACGGCTTGGACCCATAAAGATAACCAACTTCGAAGGTCTGGACCCATGGTGGGTTTGCCGATGGTGGTGGGGCTTAGCCATTCTCGGTTTACTGGTGGCAGATGGTGGTGTCGATGGGTTACACGATGGTGGCGTGGGGTGGGGTGGGTTGGGTTGATGTTGATTGTGAAGAGATGGGTTTCGATTCTTGGGCTCGATTGGATTGGACCCAGTATGATACTGTTCTTGGGCTGGCCCCATTGTGTAATTGTTTGGGCTGCACAAATGGCTTCGAACAAGAGGGGAGTGGTGGTTCAGTAGGGTTGATGGGTGGGGGTGCGGTGATTGGTTGGTGGTGTAGCTCGGTGGTGGGGTGGCGCTGTAGCTCGATGGTGGGGTGGCGTTGTAGCTCGGTGGTGGGGTGGCGCTGTACCTCGGTGGTGGGGTGAGGAAGGAGGTAGTGGATGGTGGAGCAGTGGGTGTGAATGGTGGAGCAGTGGTGAAGAAGGGTTGATGGTTTTGAATAGATGTTGAGCAGTGAGATCTGAATGGTGGGGTTTGTTTGATGTTTATTATGGTGGGGACGATAGTGGTGAACGGAAGGCAAGAGGGGTTGGGTGGATGCCGTTGATGGTGGGGATGGGAGGAGGTGTTGATGGTGAAGAGATATTCAGCAGTGGTTTGATGGTGGGGTGGGTTTGATGATGGGGTGGGTTTGATGGTGGGGTAGTGGATTTTGGTGGTGATGCTGATGCCGAGAGAGGGGGTGGTGGTGTTTTGGTCTGATATCACAGAGAAGGGGAGGGGAAGGGGTTCCGGTTTGCTTGGAGAGAGATTGGTTTGGGATTATATATTTGTGAAGGGAGGGCTTTTTTGGGTTTTAATTTTTATTAGTTGGCTCCCAACTACTAGTTGGGGAGCTGGATGTTAATAGAAGGTGTGAGGGTCTTTAGGCTGTTTTAAATAAATGGCCCTACCACTAAAGGGTAAATAGTACTCTATATAATCTAGTCTTATTATATATCTTTCTTTTCTACCTCCAACCTAGTACCTACCCTTAAATATGACAAAAATTATTATGAATATACTTTTATAATATAGACACATTTCTCTTGTTCTTTTAATAAATTGTGTTCTTCGGGAACTTTTAAACTCCAGACACTTTTCAATCTTCGAGAATTCATATTTAGACGCTCTAAGTACTTCAGGAACCTATCGTGCTTCAAGCACTTGTTGTGCTTTCAAAAACCTTTTGTGCTTGGGCACATGTCATGCTTCAAGCACCTATGGTGCTTCTAGCACCTATTTTGTTCATAAAAAAACTTTATTATCAATCTAATCACCACTACACCAGATCAATAACATAATAATGAGGACGTCTCCCCATAATTAATTCTAGGTTTCTACAGGAACCTCTGTGATACATGTAGGGTTTTAGATTTTAAAATTTACTATTATCCTTTATTTTATTGTCGACATATTTCACCACTTTGTGGTTTAGGATCCTTAGTATTTATTTCAAGCGCTATATTAAATGAAAATATATTAATCCCATATACTGTCTAACAATTTTAAATATTTTCAGTAGAGTAATCCCCACCGTTCAGCTGCTACAGTGACCCCAAACTTATTTCTTTTCCATTCAGGTCTTAATCCACATTAACCGTGATCTTGTACAACTCGACTCTCAACCTATGATTCAATAAGACTACCTTTCTATCATGTCATGCATCAAGATATACAAATACAAAAACTTGATAAGTGTCGACACCACCGCTGTATTACAACTATTGTACTAAAGTGATAAATATGAATTGTCTCCCAAGAGAAGATTTCTTTACGTAGGTAAGTTCGACGTGATACCTCAAATACTCTCCGAATTAATATAACCTCCTTAATACGTGAGAGGTTTTTCCGGCTCACTATAACCATAATTTTCACGTCTTCTTGTCTTGTATTTCAATAACCCATCACGAGATGATTCTGGTAACAATTAACGACCCTATCCATGTGGATATCCAATTTTGACGCTTGTTATTGGGGTTGGGAGGTTTTAGAACATGCTCGTCTCCGACCCCAAACTTATCTTCTTCTTTTTCCTTTGTATTCTTCAAACCCAAGTAACTCGTAAAGCGTCGTACCGTAAATTATCGACCATTCTCACCCTTACCTCACCCAAGACACATAAAGTCTCATACTGATCCTCAATTCTCATGGTGACCACACCCTTATACACATCAATCATCGTTTGGCCCGTGGTATAAAATTATCTCCCTAAAATGACCAGGACACTCGCACATGCATCACAATTTAATATAACAAAATAGACAATTGTAAAAAGAAAATCTACCTTAAGCATGACGTCCTCGATTGTTACACACGGGAATGCTATAGAACGGTTATACATTTACAATATCACAAAAATCGGCTTAGCTTCTCATATACTCAACTTATCAAACACACTATTGGGCTTCAGATGTATGCTCGACCCATAATCAGATATTGTCTCCCCGCAAATTTTATCACCAAATAAAAATGGGATACTGAAACTTTTAGGATCTCTCAACTTTGGGCGTAGATTCTTTTTCCACATATCCCTACAACCCTCTATTAAGGTGATCGCCTCATACTGCTCAAATTTATTCTTTATGGAGAGGGTCTCCTTGACGAATCTCAAGTTTTGGGACTTGTTTGATGACCTCGAGAGCAAAATATAAACCTTATATTGGCTCAATGGTATCCCTCGATGCGTGATATAAAAACTACACTCGGAGAATACTCCTCGCAAGTGTACGAGTCTTCCTGAGTAATATAGTGATAAGTATAAATGTCTATCTCCAAAAGGACTATTAAGTTATCCTCGTGTTTGTAAGTTATGTTTAGGATATTTCTTGAGATATACAAAAATGTAAGAATATAAGTTTGGGGTGTTTATGTAATAATTAAGATATGAGATGAGGACTAAGGTGCAAATATGCAAATTCAGAATATTAATAAGATAGTAATGTAAGTACTAAAAATGTAATTTTATGATAAGGTAGCTCGAGACGTTCGTATTCACTGCTAGCTATGACTTGGGATTATTTTTATTTTTGACTTAAGGGGGAAAGGTATGTTGCTAACCCAGATTTTAAGTTCGACCTAAGTCCATCCTAGATAAGTAGGGGATATTATACGACTCTAGGGACCTCACCCAAATGACCCTACAAAGTTATCTAACGATCTAGTCTCATACCCCATATTATTATCCGACTAGTTTGACCTTTCGGTCTAAACTACGTCGGATGTCTATAATTTTATGTCCACTATCCAACCCATATTTCGAGTGCCGTTCAATAGCTATCACACTTAATTATATGAACAACACAATTAAGTTCCAAAATTATCACAAAATTATATAAAACAATGTATTCTCAATTAATTTAAATAAAAAAACAATCCCTAATACAATCAAAGTGATGCCCAAATCATATTCTAGGTTTATGTATCGTGTTTAGTGATATATATAGCGCCATGAGACATCATTTGGGGGTTTATAGGACATATTTGAGGGATCATTCCCTATTATTTGACATGTTGCGGTTTTTTGTCTATTCTCGTATATTGTGTTAAGTGTGTGTTAAGTGTGTATCTCATAGGTACTTGGATGATACAATACCCCAATATTATGAGCAGGAGTCAAAAAGTCAAGTTCAACCCCAAGTCAAGGCGTGAAAAGATCAAAAATCCACTTAATATGGTCGAATGGATTTACCAATAAAACTTTGAAGTTAAAATGAGAGAGTCACCACACCCATCGGCAAAAATTCTAAACAAACCCCAGAGGTCAAGATATTCCTTCGAGTCAGTAGCGCATGAGTGGTTATGGTTCATAACTTAAAGTTAATATGACAAAGTTATGCTAATATATTTATCGTGATACATACCTGTTCCTAATAAGTAAAACCGGATTTGGGGATGGAAATGGTTAAAATATTAATAGTAACTGATGGATATCTGATCCGATAAAAAATCCGTTAGTTGAACCGATGTTTCATTCGTGAGGGTTTGATTCTAAAAAAGGTATTACCCATTAGGATTTGGTTATTACAATCTGACGGATAATTCAAATATAAATAAAATAAAATAAAATAAAATAAAATAAAAATATATATTATTATAAAGTTATACTATATATATATATACAATTTTCATACATTATATCAACCAAATAAAATTATTTTATATATAAAGTACCTAATTGATTATTGTCTACTTTATTACCATATTGCCTAATACCTAATTTATGGTTCTGTAGCTAATTTTAGAATTTAAATATATTTTATTAGTTCTTTTATTTGAATCCTCTTAAACGGTTACGGGTGCGGATTAACCGCATTCGTCGCGGATGCGGATTTGGTAAATAATTCTAAAATTCAATAGTTAATGGATACGAATTTGGTTATCATTTTTTTAATGGATGTGTGTGTGGTTATGCCATTTTTCGTGTAAATCTGATCTGTTGTCATGCCTAACCGGATTTGGACCACTTTTGCCTACCTAAAGGGAGCCCATTTGGACACAAAACATTTTTACAACTTACATATCATCTTTAAGAAGAACAAATGAGTAACTTATCTTATTTTGAATGAGGTAAAAGGCTTGGAGGAAGGGGATCAACAAAAATACAAGTCAACATCATCATTCCACCAATTCCAACCATTCAATCATTCGGTTTTCAGCGTAATTCTTAATATGTTTCCATTCTTGTCATTAATATGTCTCTTTTTAACCTTGTAATTCATTTTTTTTTGTTATGAACTAAGACCCTCATAACTTGAGGATTGCATAATGAATAAGTTGTAGTTGATTAAATTGATGTTTTCTCGTATTTTGGGATTAAATTGGTGAGGGTTATAAATAACTCTTCCTTATTTTAATGTGATTAATATAAAATTCATATGTTATAATATATTTATTTATAACAAAATATATATTAGGAGTGAGCATGGGTTAGGTTCTAGGGTAAGGGTAGAGGGCAAAGTAGTTGGGTATAAGTTTTGCCTAGGGTAAGGGTAGGGTAACATTTTATCCTAACATCGGGTTCACCAACCCTGGTTTGCCCAAGGGTAATTTTATAACTAGATTTTGTAATTAATAAACATAAAATGTAAATATTACAAAATTAAATCAAAAGATACTTCTTAACATATAAAAAAGATTACAACTTCATTTACAAAATAGTAACTTGGTGCACAAAATATTACAACTTCAAAATATTAAAATTTTATTCACAAACTATTACAAGTTACTTTTGTTCACAAAATATTACAACTTCATTCATAAACTACTACAACTTCCTGCAAAAAATATTACAACTTCATTCACAATTTTGTTCACAAAATATTACAACTTCATTGACAAAATATTACAAGTCTTCATATTGGTTCGTGTTGAGATGTTGAGATATTGAGACTCGAGACGATTCCACGTTAATAATTCCTGGAAAATTTGTAACTTACACAATTCCGCACCATTTCTGGTTTAGCACTTGTATATTTTGAAGCCTCATAATTTTTTTATTTCATCATAGGCCTGAAAAGGAAATATTTTATTGGTAAATCATCACTAGCCTTGTGTAATACACTTTCATCAACCTCAAATATCATTGGATAATATCTCGGTACTCTCTAGAAAATCAACTATACTGCATAATCAGTCTGTGTTTCACACAGGTAGGCAACTACTAATGGCTGCCAAGTATATGTTAATAAACACAGTGACAACGAGAGAGTATTTACCAGGAATAAACAGACATTCTAAGTATTATTAGTCCAACAGTTTAAGCCAAGGTCAAGTCAAAATCCCCTAAGAAATAGCTCACAAATAGTAGAAGAGGTAAGAATCAGAAACCATAAGTACAAAAGTAAATGAAATTAACTATTCTATGTGATAAAATTACCAAACTCGGTCTCGATTACTTCAATGTTGTCCTTGGTAGCGTGTTACGAGGTATTCAATGATTCACATAACCCATTATAGCTATAAACAAGGGTATCAATGGTGCTCGGGTGCAAAGAACTCCAAAAACTATCCAATATTCTACCCTTGGTACTAAAAACATATTCTAATATGATAGTAGACAAGATAGACAATACATTCTGGACCATCAAAAGACAAACCGAAAGTGTAGCGAATTTCTCCTCCTCCACACCAGAACATCAAATATTTTATCTTCCCCACCTTCAATACCCTCAGAAAGATACTTGTCAAGCTCACTTTTACCGATGTTTGTTTACGAAGCATAATAGAATAACTTGAACTGTTCTTGAATAAATCTTCAGGGGTCAAAAATTGCAAAAGAAGAAGTTGATGATTTTGATATTGATCAGCCGGTTTCCGTCCTTACGACAACAAGTTAGCTATAGCATTATAACTCTAAAAAATAGATTTTAAACTGCAAAAGATCTTGTAAAGTAAGGGCATGACCTTAGAGACTCTATGCATGAATCTAACCAAAACTTCAGGAAATCAATTTTCTTTCTCAAGTTAAGAATAACCGGCATGAAAAGTGACAGATTCATATGAGACGTCAAACCTCAGTACTTGTCAAATTTTTCCTTCATTTTGTCAGCCATTTGATCTAAATCGATCCATCCTTTGGAGTAAGCATACAAATGACTCGATACAACACAATGATCTCCTCAAAGTATAAGTTACTAGTGACAGATTGATACCAGACTAGCGTAGAGTAGTATCATAGATAATTTTAGAAACTTTACCAAGTTCTGAGCATTTATCTATTCAACTTCAGTTGGTAGCCCTCGTCCCAAAGAATCAATATATTTAGTGAACATATTGTTATCTTTGAATAGTTATTTAAAATATTCTTATACTTTTCTGCCCCCTCAAGCATGGGATAAGTTGAACTTCACCTAGTTTGTACAGCAATACAAACAATGCTCGTGGAAGAAAAGTTAGATTTAGCTAACATAACACTTAAAGCAAAAATACATGCTAGGTGAGGATCTAAAATAGCGAACTACATCACACACTCTAAGAATGGCAAGACCAATTGGTTTTAAATCGGATTTGACAATGAGATTTAAAATATAGCAACAAAACCTTATATGCAAGTATTCATTGGCACATATAGAGGGTTGGGGGCAAGCAAGCGTTCCTTAATTATATAATCTTTCGCTACGTTCTTAGAACTAGTGTTATCTGTCGTAAAGTTAAAATTTTGTCAACCACCCATTCAATTAAAATGTACTGAATTTATTTACCCACAGTTTCGCCTTTATGATATTCGATCATAAAAAAAACTCAAAATACGTTTTCTTGAGACCCAATCGCCATCATTATAGTGTGCAATGACAACCGTACATTTTTTAGGTTTTATTTAGACGTCCACGTAACAATTGTAAGGTTTACATGTTTACCTTTTAAAATAGTTTTCAAAAGAGTTTTTTATGTTCATAAATTTTTGAAATATCACATGCAATGGTTCGTCTAGAGGGGAAATTAAAAGTGGTTGCATACGAAAACATAAATCCCTGAACCACAACCCCTCTACAATCCAAAAAAACTTTCATCAAGTATGATCATCTCATCTAGGGTCTCTCTATCACTAGTTTGTGTAAAATATAAGTTTTTAAATCCCTATCCTCATGGGGTGGAAAAACGAGATTAGACTGATCAGTTTGGATGACATTCTAGGGGTTTTTTGGACATTTTTTTACAACTAAAGGATTCATGTGCTTATTAAAATTTGTAGTACCAAGGTTTTCAGAGGTAGCAACAGACTCTCAACCACAAGAGTTACATTTACCATACCTCTTTCCATTTATAGTTTTTTTTTTTAAAAAAGTGATCCCAACAATTTGCAAGAGTCTGCCATTTTCTCTTTTTTGTAGGGGGGGGGGGGGGCATGGGTTTTGGGTTGTAACTGTGAAAAAGGATAGGGTTGAGTACCTTTAGTGTTTACATCTAGATCAACCACGTCAATGGTGTTAGGTGTATCCAATGTTGTTTATAATTGCAAAGGGAAGTAAATGAAATAAATTAACAACTATTTATAATCATCACAAATTAATTTTTAATGTAAGTAAAGGAAATAAATCACAAATTTTATAATCATTTTTGTCCTAAAACCGAATCACTCGTGGACTTTTATGCACTTTTTAAATTTTTAAGTCGTTACTTCACAGAGTTTATTTTTGAAAGTATAAATATTTTAAATCGAGTTTAATCAAGTGGTTTATGCAATTTTCTAATTCTATTATTATCCCTATAATCATTAAGAATTATTATATAAATAAAACCTTATTTTTTTCTAGAGTATTAAACAAAAATGTAAGATTTAAGTCTCAAAGACAAAAAAAAAAAAATACAACCACGATGTTTTTCACTTTTTGTATCTATTTTTAGCAACTTATAAACAAATAAACCATCATTTTAAAATCAATCTAACCAGATTCTAAAGCAATATTGCAAAAAAATTAATTTTTTATAGTTCAAATACCTAAAACTGTATTATAAAAAAGGTAATTTGGAAGTTTTTATTTCTTTATTTATCTCTAACGTCATATATCAACATTTGTTGTATTAAAAAAACAATTATTAGTTTAAAATTTCATAAATAAATCTTAAAATTATTATAAAAATTCTTCATTTAACCCAAAATATTTTATTTCGCAATCAAACAACAAACAAATGAAAATAAATAGGTCCAGAATGAAAAATTTGTTCACCTTTGCACAATAAACTAAAATTTTGAATTAATCTGGCCACGATATATTAAACGAAAATTAAACAATAGAAAATTAGATGAATATCCAAACTAAATAAATTAAAATATGAAAAGAGAGATGGAATGGATTACTGCTGAAGTACCTGTAGGAAATGGTTATATACTATTTCCATTAAAAAAACCTTATATATAGCCACATATACATCATAAATATGTGAAAATCCAACAACCCATCAAGTGAAATTATCACAAACGGCTATCACAAACCATATAAACGTGTAACTCAGCAAGACTTATGCATGTATTAAATGAAAACCATCAAAGCTACCTACCAATCCCGAAAGTATTAAATAGTTAACCATGATTTAGTGAAAAACACTGCAAAATAGGCAGAGGAGAGTAATAACATAACAAAGTAGGGAGGTTAAGTGATTGATATAGCTCAGATTTGTTTAGATTGAATAGGTCATTTTAAGGTTTCTCGAGATGATGTTTTAGAGGAGAGAGAGAAAGAGTATAGCGTACGAGAGACAAGTGAAACGACTTGATATTTTTTTTTTTACTTTCTATATATATTTAAGATGAACAGTACACGGGGTAAACAAATCCAGCCAGACGTTAAACATAAAAAAGTAAGTCCAAGTTATAAGGGACCGGTTTTGTGAAGATAAGGGGGAGGACAAGTAAAACTTGGGCTTATAGTAAATATATCCAAAATACTACAAAAGATATTACATGGATAGGATTCGCCGTGTGAGCTTAGTTCTGCTCACCGCTAATATATATATATATATATATATATATATATATATATATATATATATATATATATATATATATATATATATATATGGGGGATTTATAAAATAAGTCCCCAACAACTTGGGGTTCCTTTTTAAAAGCCCACCACTAACTAAGCCCTAACTACCTATCAGAACCCAACTAAAAAAGAGTAAAATGACCAAAAAATCACCCCCAACCCTCTTATACACACTGAAACCGTTTTACCCAAAACAAAAACCCCCTATAGGGTTTGTGTCAACCGAAAACACGATTCCTCTGTGCTTCCCTGTGACCCACCATTGTCCACACTCACGCCACCCCTTCCCCCTCCCCCTTCACCTTCCTTCTTCACCCACCCCATGGCCTTCCACCTCCACTGTACAGTCATCGTCACACCACCACTCCTTTGTAAAACCGCACCCCTTCCCCTGCTGTGGATGCTGAACTTCGATAATCCATAGCCACCAGATCCACCACCGTGACGTTCGAGAAGCCATAGCCACGAGGTCGCTGTGCCGTTCGAGACACCAGCGCTGATGCGCCACCATTGGACCGCGCTGCTGCACCACAACAATTGTTGCACCACCAAAAGTTCCGCTCCAGCGCTGCTGCACCACGAAAACAAAACGGTCCCGCTCTAGCGCTGCTGCACCACCGTTCGCTGCTGCTGCAGAGGTCTCTGACGCCAACGCGAAACCCGCCTCCTGCATCTCTACCACCACTCCGCTCTGCTGCAGATCCAGCACCTCACCGCCCCCGACCCAGATCTCACCGCCACAGAGCTCGCCGCCCCTCCACACTCTCGTCCAGTTCAAGAAAACACCACCATCATCTCCTCCATCTCTGACGCCGGTTTCGCAGGAAACACCTCACCACCACAGCCACTATTCTCCTCCATCTCCTCCGCCAAATCTGCAGATAACACCACACCACCACATCCACTATTCTCGCGCAGGAAAACCACCACCACAACTACTCTTCTTGCACAGGAAACCAACCACCACAGTCAATACTCTTCTCGCTACTCTCGCTTCATTCTTCACCTAAACAGTTGGGCCAGGTCCAGCCCCTTTGGGCCATGGGTCCAGCCCTTATAAAAAGAAGTTAATCAGTCTTGTTAATGTTAAGGAATCCCTTCTTAGGTACAGACCATGTGGTTTGGTTGCAGTTGGACTGGGCTTGGGTGTAGTTGGGCCTTGTGTGTGAAGGTGAATAAATTGGTCTTTGGGTACCGAACTAGGGGTACGATTTTTTACTTAATTTGATATGAATTTGAACAAACGGGCTTAGGTACGGCCCCTAGTACAAACTTGGTGATGTCTCCTCATTTGTGATAATATAATATGCTTCAGAGACATCATTTTAGGCTTATTTATTAGTTTATAGGTTGATTCTAGCTTAATTTAGTGCACTTTCCTATTTTGGGTCTTGATTTAGTAGACATAATATTTTTAGAGCATATTGGGTTTAATTGTTTATTTAGTGTGAAACTTTAAAGATAATTATGGAGATTAATTAGAGTCCAAGTCAAAGACTACAACTTATGGAAAGAGATATGCATGGAAATTGGAGATAGAAGGAAACTGAGTTCAATTAGGAAAAGGAAAAACTGCCTAAATCTGGGATTCTGCACACACGTCTGAAGATTGGTGTTTTTACCTAAGAAATAGGCCGAATTTGGTAATTTCCTTCTAATGGGCCTAGATAATTCTGTTGCGATTCTTTTGGTATCTTGTGGAGCAAAATCCGACCAATAACGAAGAAGATACACTCCAAACAGTCCAGCAGTGTTTTCCTTACGAATTTGAGTTGGGCTAGGAGTCCATTACTTAAAGTTATCTCCACAAAACGAATTAGGTCAACCTCTACACTATAAATACAGCCTCTTAACACTCTAAAATCATCCTTGGCCAGACCTTAAGGCCAAGAGGAAGCTACAACACAAGAGAAGAAGTCTGGAGGGAGCTGTGCAACAACTATGTCTCCTTCAACCTCTTATTTTGTAACTCTTTTCTCTTCCCTTCTTTGTATGAACTAATTCTATTAGTTTGAGTTTTAGCATATATGTATGAACCCTAGTTTTGATTGACATCTATCTAATTTGGGAACTTAATGTTTTAAATTGAATTATAGTTTTTATTCTCTGTTTATGTGTTGGGATTTATATTCTGTGTTCTTGTGGAACCGCGGCCATATAGAATTTACCATCTAGTAATTAGGTCACCATTGACAACGGTGTTTAATTGCATGTTTAGCACATAACGTCTAGTATTAGGTCTGATCTGACAACCCAACCTAGCTAGATAATCACTATGGTTGAGTCTTGTGACTCTTTACCAATTACAGGAAAAGTTTGCTTAGGAAGCCTTATTGACACAGGTAAATCCTATTTTAAACTACCGATAGCATATTGGGACCGATTAGGGAAATACTACATAATTTACCCTTACATGTTTAGAACGGCAAAACTAGTGGGGATTGCATGCTAATTACTCAAGCTAGACTTTCATACTATCTTCTTTTCTTTTCTTTATTTTCTGTCTTTAGTTATTAGTTTAGTTTTATTATAAAAATCAAATAAATATTTGTCTTTCTATTCTTTCTACTTGCGTATTATCTTTTCTATCTGTAATATCTGCACTTGATAATTTGCATAAGTTCTCTCTAACTTTCGTCAGTCCCTGAGGAACGAATCTTCTTATCATTAAAACTTGCATACGTCCTGTAATACTTGCAGTACAGTGTTAGCTTAGGGTGTTTATTTGCACTTATTTTATACATCTATTTATCACACCTTAAGCCACACCACTTGGACATGATAGACATGGATATATACATTTAGACAAAAACGGGGCTTGGGTACCGCCCTTAGTGTATTTGAACTTTATAAAAAAAATTCACATACCTTAAAAAAATAGAAAACCAATATAGGTCGTACTCATGGTACGGACCTATCCGCTAAATAGAAAGAATATAAATATTAAAAAACGAATTTCTATAAAAAAAAGGAAAAGGGTAACATTGGAAAAAATCCAACCAGAAATTGAAAGTAGGTCTTAGTTAGAACTATTTCCTAACTAGGCCTTAAAAAATAATGTAGGGATTTGGGCTACTATTTGTAGATTCCTATGTATATATATAATCAGAGGAAATCTTTTTTCTTTTTCAAAGTAATATATATAGATAAACTGAAAGAAATACATAGAATTCTATATAATACCAGATGAATAATCATTTAAGTGGAAAAAAAAAAAAGGAATACTCATTTGAGACGACTTAACAACATATCGAAGTTGATGTATGATTTCCCTCCTGGACTTGTGGCTTGATCAGCTAGAATCTTCATTTCTATAGCCTTTCGCCTTAATTCCTTTCCCTTTTCACCCTCCATTATCTCCCTCACAAGCCTTTCTACTTCTTTTCTCTTCACATCAACATTAATCTCCATTCCAATTCCCCATTTCTTGCATATAAAATGACAATTTATCTGTTGATCCGCAAAAAATGGCCAACACAACATTGGCACACCATTGCAAATACTTTCTAACGTCGAGTTCCACCCACAATGAGTCAAGAATGTTCCAATAGATGGATGACTAAGTACTTCCTCTTGTGGACACCATTCTAATAATAAACTTCTACTTTTCACATCCCCTGAGACATATTCAGCAATATTCTGCCATAATTTTGCACCACCGGGTACTAGATTAGGTCGAATCACCCACACAAACGAGTACTTGCTATCAAATAGTCCACAAGCAAACTCACTCAATTGCTCAGGGGTCATAATCACTAGACTACCGAAATTCACATAAACTACTGATCCAGGTTCTTTCTTATCTAACCACTCTAAGCATTTGTTATCTTCTTTCCATAAACTTGATCCAATATTGTTAAGTTTTGCTTTAGGGAGTTTGTTTTGAAGCATTCCTAAAGGCCCTATGGTGTAAATATGTAAAACTTTCTTGTTCATAGCATCTAAAACATCTTGTTCCAGATCATTGAATGTGTTGAGGATTATATTTTTGGTCTTCAAAGCATTGTTGATTGCTTCTACGTTGAAATTGAACATGATGTCTTTGTCATTTGTTGTCCGAATGAATGTCGGAAGATCTTTTAATCGAATTCCTTCCATAGCTGGAATCCAATCAATCTTTGTCTCAAGATAACCATTTGTTAAGCAGCTCTCATCTACATCACCATTAAGTAATTAAGAAACCCATATATCATTGATATCGAATTCTATAATATAAATATCTTGTTAATTATGCAATTTAAGTGAACATAAAAATAGACCACGATATCTTTTAAGCAATCAATAAAATAGTCAAAACCTTACTTCAATTATTACCTCCCGAGTCTTGACCAATAAACACAATATACAAAAACTAAGCTTACCCTTTAATGGAAAATAGCCTCTTTCTCTAAGATCACCAAAATGAAGATACCCCAACATGGCACAACCACTAGGCGTGAACAGAAGGGTCTCTGGAATCCCAAGCTCTTCAGCTACCTTCAAGGTAAAGTACATAACACCATCAGAAATTATACACGAAACATCAGGCACATTTTCTGATTTATTAAGCTTAAGAATCAGTTCTTTAAATGGTTGGTGTGAATATATAGACAATGATTCACATAAAGCTGGAAGTTCTTGAATTCCCCTTTGATTATCAGGAGGCAAACCATCTGGAATAGTTTCGATACAAAAATCAGTATCGGTAGACGAAGCTGGATCTTTAGACTTAATTAGTCTTGCATAGTTGAACTCTGTGTGAACGAAAGTGATGTGAAATTCTTTGGCATGGAGTAGTTTGGCTAATTTTAGCATTGGAGCTGGGAAAGGTATACAAACAGCATGAGGCCGCTTAATTATCCGGGATTCCATTATAATGGTGTTGGCTATTCGCTAAGCAATTGTGGTGAATATATATAGCAAGGTATGTTTAAGAAATTGGAAAAGGAATTTTTAATAATTCGAATGAGGATCTTAGGTTCGTTTGGGATTGAGAAAATTACATTTTTAGGCCACTATCTATAAACTTAAAATATTTTTAGGTCAAACGTTTCAAAAATCATATTTCTAGACTATTTCACAAATTTCGTTAGATATTTCATAAAATTTAAGAACAATTTGGACACGAGTTTCTAGTTTATAATACGGCTAAATAAACATATAGTTTATTTGAAATGCCTAAATTGTCTTGCGAATTAATGAAATATCTCATGAAATTAGTGAAATAGCCTAAAAATAGGCATTTTGAATAAATTTGGCCTAAAAAGGTGACTTTTGAAACATTTAGCCTAAAAATATTTTTAGGCAACATATAATAGCCTAAAAATGAAATTCACTCTTTGAAATTTGATTATTTTAAAGTTGAGTAATGTTATATATCACCCATTCACCCCTTGTGTGGAGTCTATGTGGAGGTTTTAAAAACCAATCATAATGTTTCTCTTTCTTAAATAATTTTTTTCTCTATTTTTTATTTAATGCCACATAGGCTCCACATAAAGGGTGAAGGGGTGAAGGGGTGATATATATCATTACTCTTTAAAGTTATATTAAAATAAATATTTATAAAAAATATTAAATAATACTTAAACATCTAAAATTAATTTAAGTAAATTTTTGAATTTTTTTTCCTAAAAGTAATTTTTAAAAATTCTAATATATTTTAATAAATTAAAAATTATTTCAAGTGGTTATTTTAAAAGAGATAATAGCTAATTAAATCCTGAACCCAACAAACTATATCTAAACAAGTTCACCTTAATACTTTGTCTTATGAAGGTCCAATAATTTAGTCAGCAGTTAGTTTATACCCTTTTTACCCCTGATTTGTTATTAGTCATGCTACAATTACGCAAATCATATCTTTTATCCTTATCCTACTCTGACATCAATTAAGGATATGAAATCATACATAAATATAATAGTACCATCGTTTATTCACTCTCTAGTCTCTAGCCCTGTTGGTTTTTGAAAAAAAATCAAGCTTTTTTGCAGCTTTATCTCACAGGTTCAATGTATTCTGTATAACAAGCTAATCATGATTTTAGACTGGGTTTTTAATGCGTTGTTGATGGGTTATCCGTTCTAGTAAAAAATACAGTTCTAACCGGCTATCTTTGAGGGAGAAGACACCTGAATCTGTCGTATGTGAGCCCTCTTCATACGCTTTACTGGGCTTCGTTTAACATCAATTCTCGGCCTTAATGATCGATTTTCAGATAAACCATTAGTGGAAATCATAGTGCGTGATTCATCGTCCATCGCCGCCGAAGGGTTTTCATTCATTCAGGGTTGGGGCTCATCGTGTTTGTTGGGCTCGTAGTGTAATTTAGGTGGACTACCACATACTGGTAACTGGGCTATCAACGTCTTACCGGCTATATTCGACGGAGAAGACGTGTTTGTTGGGCTCGTAGTGTGATTTGGGGTGGGCTACCACATACTGGTAACTGGGCTATCAACGTCTTACCGGCTATATTCGACGGAGAAGACAATTGGGTGTGTCGTGGTCGATCCCACTTTATACATTTCACTGGGCTCTTCGCACCATCCATTCTCTCCTTTACTAGTCGATTTTCAGATAAAGCTTTGCTAGACTTCGCCGTACTTGAACCGTCTTTCATTGTCGTCGAAAGGTTTTCTTCTTTATTGGTTTGGGTTTTGATTTTTGTTTCATTATTGGCTTCAATTGATGAATGGTTCACCTTCTTGCGTTAATGACGGCTGAAATGGTGGGTTAATGAAATGGGTTAATGTTGCACGT
Source organism: Nemophila menziesii (assembly GCA_029959085.1). Lineage (NCBI taxonomy): Eukaryota > Viridiplantae > Streptophyta > Magnoliopsida > Boraginales > Hydrophyllaceae > Nemophila > Nemophila menziesii. The sequence continues at coordinate 22,810,859 of JARWIR010000007.1, read as the reverse complement.
GTTTCTACTTCCCAGCGCGTGTATTGAGTGAGGCTATCATTGTCCACCAATTTTTGTGGACTCTAAATGGCAAAAACAATGGGCTCTGGCCTATATAAGTAATTAACCCAAGAAAGAGAAAATTACCCAAAAGGTCTTGAAGACACCATCCCAAGACCCAACAAGATCAGATGAATTTTCTCTTCTTACTAAATGCCACAATCTAAAATTAACCCTATAAGCAAAATTTTCAATTACATTTTTACCCTTTTTTATTTTTTATTTTTTTATATATACTATTTTTTATCAAATGGAAATTAAAACCCAAAAGTCTCTCCCTCTTTCTCCTCTCTCATCAGCAAATGAAAATTATAACACAAACGTAGCAATTTGCTGGGGCTCATCGAGGTGGAACCCTACCGGAGCAAAGCAACACGCGAAGCTGTCGCTGTCCGTTCGTGAAGCTCCTAATGGCGGCGGTTCGAGATCTAAGAGTTGAAGATATGAAGACCATTTCGTGTCCATGGCGGAGCCGTTCGAGAGAAGAAGTAGACCTGTTCTCACCGGTGGAGGTTTGTAGATCTGCGATTCTATCTCGTCGGGACTCGATCCAGCTAGACTCGTAGTAGTTCTGTCGCTGGTGGTGGTGCGAGGTGGGGGTTCGAGGTGTCGTGAGTATTGGCTTGGTGATAAGAGCCGCCATGGAGCTGCTGGAACGAAGGGCTTTGATTGTCTAGTTATTGGTCCAGGCCTTGGAAGAGATTTTTCGACTGGTTCGCTTCTTGAATTAAATCTTTTTATTATTAACTATCTTTATTATTTTCTTTGCTTGTGTTGAACTCTGTGGCCGAGATTATGAAACACGCAAGGCAAGCAAATAAGCCAATGGTTATAGAAGGGGTATGAAGAAGCTACTTACTCTCTACTCTAATACTTTAATACTCTATTTTTTTCACCACTAAATTCCTTGTACTGGATGGGATTTTTCTTGTTATAAATGAGCTTAATTTAGTTCAAGATTATCCTTTAGTTGTCTTGACACCAAATGTGAACCATGAGATGAGAGAAGAGAGATATAAGAGAGTAGCTGCTAATGAATGTAATAATTTTTTTTCACCTGCTTATATTAAATAGGTGTAATAATTGTTAAATTTTATAAATAAATAAAGATTTTATTGTTTTTATTACTACTCAACAATTTTTATACCCGCACTTAACTATTTTGTTCTAAGATTCAGTAAAGTTACTGAACATACGAGCATACTTAGTAAAGTGACTCAATGAAAAAATTCGAATACTCAACAATTTTTTCCATGCTCAGCACTTGTTCTGTTACTCAGTAACTTTTTCCATACTCAGTACCCCATGCTCAATATTCCATGCTCAGAAACTTTCTCATGCTCAAAACTTTTTCCATGCTCAGAACTTTTTCCGGCGGTGGTCGGTGGTTGTGGTCGGAGTTGGAAATTATTTGATAGTTAATGAAGGAAGAAAGAAAAAATGATAAATGAGGAGAGAGATTAATGATAATGTAGGAGAGAGAATAATGGTAATGAATGAGATAGAAGAATTTTTTTTGTCTTATATACACTATAAGGGTAGTAAATTAGTAATGTCTTAGAGTCCTCTATAGAGGAGAGAGAAATCAGTGGGTTCCTTTGTGTCCCTAAAATGGTCCCCAAGATCCTATAGGTAATTCACACTTAAAGGAATACTACCTCCATTCCATGATAATAGACTCTTTGGATTTTATCGCACATCTTAAGGAACATCAAAGGTAGTAAAAAATTAGTTTAAAATAATCAATATATACTTAGTTATAAAAGAGGGAAAATTTAGTTGGTGAGAGATTTTAAATAAAAAGTAAAATAAAAAAAAGATCATTTATTTTATATTGGAACTTTAAGTATGACATATATTATGAAATAATTTTTGTTGCTAAAAAGACTAATATTATAGAACGGGTGTAGTATAGGCCTAACTCAAACATAATATGTTGCATACTTCAAAACATGAAATTTAAAAATTGAAGTCATTCGATGATGGAATATCTCTAATTAATTACCTTGCAACTACCGTTGTAAACTTGACAGAATTTTGATTTTTCTTCTAAGAGGTGTTAAAGAATTATGGATTAACTGAAATATAAAAAAGACTATAATTTAATAATAAAAATTTAAAGTTACCTGTTTGTATTAGTGAATCATTGCTATAAAAAAAATTACTATGCAATCGGTGTCTCAGACTGAGGTCACTAGTCATTTCCCAAGATATGACTATTACTCCCTTTGTCTCTAGCGCACTCTCTAAACAAGGGTTGCAGTACGGTTAAAACTACCTAGAAAAAACCTTCGAAAACGTTGAAAATATAAGAGAGTTTTAGAAAGGAGAAGAGAGAGCTTATTCAGAATTCGGTGTAAATGAAATTGAATGGGAGTATGGAATATATATAGCTGCTGTTAGACAAGCACGTGAATATTGTCATAACTTCCATGCTATAACTATTATTTTTCCATCAGATAGCAATAACAAGGATCGGGGGAGGGGGCAATCAGCAGTGGTTACAAAAAAACATTTAGCATGAACACTATAAACGTTTTGAGATTTGAATCTTTCCTTAGTTGATAGTATAAATAACTTTTCACCCACCTAGTATGTAAAACTTCCACAACAAATAACTTATGGTACGTCATGATTTGGAGAAAGTGTTCAGGGGTTTAAGATTTGATGAAGAAAAGAAGGTTTGTCTTGGTACACATATGCTCCAGGGTAATGCCGAGATAATTACGTGGGCTCAATTCCGTGAAGTTTTTGAAACTGAGTTCTATCCAGAGTCGTATCAAGATCAGAAATTAGAAGAGTTTATTGACCTCAAGCAAGACGAGATGAGTGTGAATGAGTACGCGAGTAAATTCATTGAGCTTTTGATTTATAGTTGTAGAGTTAAATTATTATTTGAATCTAAACATATTCCTAAAGATGATTATTAGTATTGTAAATCAAATGAAACTTCATGCCAGAATTTAACAGTTGAATTATGTTTTTTAGGGGAAAAGGTTGAACCAACTCGCGGCAGTATTAAAACCAAGGTAAGATTGGATTTGGACTACGATATGATACGATATACTATATGTACAAACTTTTGCTATGATAAGATGTATTTTGTTCTCTCGGAGTAATCCGCAATATCGGATCAGTTATATACGTATATATGATTAGCTATGGTGTATAATTAGTTATAGCGTATAATTAGTTATATCATATAGTTAGTTATAGTGTATCCTTGTTATATCTTGACCTAGAAATTTCGTTAGTTATGAAGTTTAAGATATGGAAACTTCTTAGTATATTTTGATGTATATGTTATCTTGTTGGGAAATACTTTGAAAAATACCTTGTGCCTCCGAAGGAAGGGTGTCTGGTCTCCACATCTTACTGAGTTTAAAACTCATTCGTTTAATTTTATTTTTGTGCAAAGAGTCACGATGAAAGGTAGGATCAATGGAAAGAGCTTAGAGTAGCTCCATCATAGTGTTTCTTTTGGATATGACTATTATACAGACAAGTCTAGTTATTTTGTTGTAAATAGCCATAACTACTCATATAGGTTTTGGGGTATAACTAATGCTTTGGGTTGGGATACTGTAACTTTTGGGAAGATATGTATTATGACATGAAGTCTTTTGATTTAGTCGCACTACTATGTACGTATATATATGTAAATTATTTTGTGGATTGTTCGACCTTTCCTTTTTACACCTGTTAGTTTATATGTCAAAATAGTTGGGGAGTTAAGTTGTTGATATATGATGTGTCAGGTATAAAAAAAATTTAAGCTGGGAAGTTTGAAGTTTGAGGCGTGACAGAGTGGTATAGGGTATTAGTATAAAAACTCTTTTTCTAATTCTCTCTTCTACCAATTTGGTACAAAAGAGGAATACTAAAAGTCACATAACAAATATTTTTTTTCTTTGGACTAGCTAGAAAGCCATGTAAAATGAAAAGAGGACTAATACAAATCATTATTAATATAAAAATCCCCCACATAGTTCTATCGAAGGCAAAGAAATGTTTTAGAAAGGGAACTCATGGGTAGGAGATGGGTTAAATTGTACCTAATCCCCAATATCTAGTCAGCAAATATAGGGATTGGTATGGAGTTAAGCAAGGCAACAACTAGATTTGGTCACCAATGAACCTCTCCAGCTGAGACCCCCATAACGCATGCTTGGAGCCTTTAAAGACCATTTATTCTAACTGTTCTGAAAGGCCTTCTCCTCACCTATAAATACTTAACCTCTCTCATTTTCCAAAGCTACAAAACTGAATCACAAAAAACCTTTTCGACTTCTCTCTCTAAATATTACGATAATATTATTATAGAGGAGGAAACCTATGTTAGAGATAACCGGCACGACTAAAATATCTATTTAACGACATGTTTACTGTGTAATCGTTTCTTTTCTATTATGTGTAAGTTTCATACTATTTCCATTACTGTAATAGAGTAGTTTACTTTAATCAAAATATTTTGGTTTTTGAATTTTCATTTCTTTTGTTTTCAAACTAGCGATTTATTACTTTCCCAAAAAATTTAATATATTATTCCATTAGTTTCACAAAAATCATTAAGGAAGGTGGAATTATATCTACCGCCTCCATCGGACCTAAGTATCTTGACTTCTTATCAAGATGATTTTTTACTTCAGCTTTATATTCTGAAAACATATGTTCTGCTCTATCTTTAAATTTTAGGAGGTAAATTTTCATGTATCTTAAATAGTCATCTACAAATGAAACATGCACATTTTTCCTTCTCTACTAGCGGTATTTCCAAAATCGAATAAGACAAAATGCACTTGTTCTAAGAGCTTAATCTCTCTAGTGGTCACGTTTTTAATAGTTTTTTTAGTATATACTTTGCCTCTACGTATGTTTGACACTTAACAAAATCATCAAGTTTTCTAGTAGGTATAAGTCCTATATTATTTAACCTTTTAATAGATTTGACATGAACATGTCCTAGTCTACTATGTTTCATATCAATAGACTCAAAAATATAAGTAGAAGTAGATGCATTATTATTAGAATCACATGTGATCCTTCCCAACAAAATCGCCATTCCTAGTTATTACTATTTCCCCCACCCTCTCGAAAATAAGTTTTAGTCCATCCTTATTAAGTTGGGATCCTGATACAAGATTCTACAAAGAGATGATACATACAAAACATTACTAAGAGAAATTAATCTTCAAGAAGTTTTTTAAAAAAACCTTCCCTTTTGCGAGGACTCTGGCAGTGGTTGAGTTTCCCATGTAGAAGAATTTCCCATCAGCCACTTCCTCGATCTCCTAGAACAATTCTCTATTAGAGTAGAGATAACTTGAAGCTCCGATATCCATAATCCATTCTATCTTGTTTTCCACCAAATTTAATTTGACCATCGCTGCCTCGTCAGCTTCGGTCAAATTTACACAAGGTTGGTTTATGTAATTGTTCATATCCTTGCATTGATAGGCTTTGTGTCCTTCTTTCCCACAAACCTAGCATGAAACATTGGGCTTCTCAACTCCTCCAATTGTCTTTAAGTTACCTTTCACCTTTGTCATTGGCTTTGTTATTCTCGCATCCACCTTTGTTTTTGTTCCGACCTTGCTAAGAGTTTGTTTCACTTTACCCTTGAACTTGTCTTGCTTAGCATTTCCAGAATATTCAACCAGGTTGGATTTATAGGAATTAAAAGATGAAGAGTCGAGCTTATCCTTTTGGCGACTCGCCTCCTCGGTACGCATATGACCAATGAACTCCTGAAGTGTCATGTTTCTCTTTTTCTGTTTGAGATAATTTTTGTAGTCGCTCCAAGAGGGTGGAAGTCGTTCTAGTAGACAGTTAATCATGAATATCTTGCACATCTTCATTCCTTCGAATATGACTGCAATGCATAAATTCTTGTACTCATGAACTTGTTCCATAATATTTTCTAATCGGTGATCGTGAACTTGCTCCAGTTACTAGTCACGTACTTCTTCAGATCATCATCATCAACTCCATACTTAACAACCAGAGTCTCCCTGATAGATTTGGCGAATTGTTCATTGACGAACAAATCGAACATTGGGTCCTTTATATATTTCAGGATGGTAACGCTAACGAACATGTTATCTTTTTAATATTTTAAAAGAGCAGTGTTGACTTTTTCATTCAAATCCTTGTCATTAGTAGGAGGATCCAAGACGAGAGTATTAGTAAAAATAAAACTATCAGACTCTAGTCATTCAGAAAAGATCAACAACTTTTGAGACCAACGTTTATATTTTGAATCATCAAGGAGTTTGAGTTTTGACAAATCGGGAAAAAAATTCACACTAAATCCAGAAACGTCCATTATTTAGAAAAGTAGAATATTGTTTTTGAATTGTTACCCTGTAATAGAATATATATATATATATATATATATATATATATATGTGTGTGTGTGTGCTATTATACAAGTACATGAATATTGTCATAACTATAGACGTTACAGAGGTTATTCTTCTATTAGACCACCATTAAAATATGGGGATAAAGTAATAACTTTTGTAACAGCATCAAGGATCAAGGGAAGGGGAATCAGCAAAGGTTATCAAAAAACTTACGACTCGCGTTACGTTGCGTTACGCCCCGCCACGCCATTCTCCGCCACGGCATCGATTAGGTAGGTGGTTGGTGGTGACACGTGTAGGGATAAATCCATAAACTTTCAACTTCCATGGTTTAACAATTTTGAAAATAAGTAAAGTGTTTTAGTATAAAAACTCATTTTTCTTTCGTTTCTACTAATGTGATAAAAAAAAGGAATACTAAAAGTCACATAACAAAAGTTTTTTTCTAAGGCCAAAAAAACTATTTAAAATGAAAAAGAAATTAACAAAAATTATTATTAATGTAACAAAAGGTACAATGTTTTTTTTTTTTTTTGGTCACCGAAAAGCAGTAAAAGAACGTAAAACTCCGACTCCTCATCCGATTCCCATCCTATTCATTTCTTCCGTCAATCGTGTTGTCTCTTCCTGATGATGTTTGGCTCCGTGCCTAGCGTGTTTCGCAAGATGGTCCGCCTGACCGTTAATCCTCCTTGGAATAAATTTGAAGGATAATGATCCTGCTTCTTCCGCCTTCCGCCAGATCTGACGGATGATCGGTTGAATTGTCCACCGTGCCACTGACACCTGCCTGATACCTTGTATTAAATCAAGGTTGTCTGAACACACAAGCTTTGATTCCTCTACATTGTCTTTACACAGCTTTACTGCTTCCAAGACAGCCAGTGCTTCGCCTTCCAGCACCGTGTTACTTCTGACTGCCCAACTTTTGTTAGAAATTATACCTGTCTTTTGGTTGGTTATTTGTATTCCTAGTCCAGTTGGTTCATATCTTGTAGTGAACGATGCATCGCAACAATAAATGATGTCTTGCGAGAACGTTTCCATTTCACTATTTTGTTTGCTTGATTGTCTTACGACCGGCTCTTGTTTTGCCCATTCATTTCCATGCAGTTCGCCCATCAGTTTGTTTGTGTTTCTTATTATTTGATCTACTTGGATGTTTGTATTTTCATGGACTGCCTTCATTTTGGCCTTCCATATGTTCCAGAGATTGATGAGAACATAGTCTGTCACTCTTACCCTATCCCAACCTCCTTTATGGTATGTTTCAATGACTCCCAACAGCCATTCTCCAATACTCTTGATTTCTTCTTGTTGAATGTTAATCTGTAAAGAAGAGGCTGCCCATATGGATTTGTTAATGTTACACTGTAGGAGCAGATGTTCCGCTGTTTCATTATGAGTCTGGCACCACGGGCATTTTGGTGAGTCTGAGCATTTTCTATCGTACAAGTTTTTTGCCGTTGGTATCGCGTTTTTACTTGCTTTCCAGCTAAACAGACGAATTTTCCTTGGTGTATTGCCATTCCAAATTGTTTTCCACAGCGTTGGTTTCATATTCTCCGTATTTGTTGTTGATTGTGGTTCTTCAAAAGTTTCTTTATCCGTTAGAACTTTATAACCCGTCTTTGTTGTGTATATGCCTTCTTTAGAGTGTGGCCAGATGATCTTGTCTTATTGGTCTGTATTTGTGATTCTTATCCTTGTTATTTCTGGTATCACCGGTGTTGGGAATATTTCGTCTAGTATCTCTTCATCCCATTCCTGATTATCCTGTTTCCATAGGTCGCAAACTCTTTGATATGGACAATTTCCTGGTTCTTCTAGTTTCATATTTGACTCTATCCATTTATCTGACCAAATATTGGTCTTATGTCCATCCCCAATCTGGTAGAATAAGTGTTGTTTTATGAAATCTCTGCCCTCCATGATACTCGCCCAGCTCCAGGTTCTATTCTGTCTAAGTTTGATATGCATGAAATCAGAGTTGGGGTAGTAAATACCTTTTAATAGCCGAGCTGCTAAAGAGTTTGGATTTTGAAGAATCCTCCATGCTTGCGCTCCTAGCAGGGCCGTATTCATTCTCTTAAGATCTTTGAATCCTAGCCCTCCCAGCAGTTTCCCGACCGTGAGTTTTTCCCATGCCGTCCAATGTATCCGGTTTTTCTCCCCTGAGCTCCACCAAAAGTTTGCAATTGCTGAGATAAGACGTTTACAAAACGTAATTGGATACGAAAAAATTGACATAGTGTAAACCGGTAGGGCTTGTAATACTGCTTTAATTAGAACTTCTTTTCCTCCTTCAGACAGTAATTTTGCTTTCCATCCTTCCGTCTTTGAGAAAATTTTCTTAGCTATCCATTCCAGCGCTTCGATCTTTGATCTTTTGTGGCATAACGGTATACCCAGATACTTACCTAGGTCCTCTGTTTCTACCATTTGAAGTTCCCTTGTGACGATTTCTCGGGTATCATCCGGTGTTTCATTACTAAAAAGAATTGCTGACTTGTTGTAGTTAATTTGTTGTCCTGATCCTTCGCAATAATCTGTAAGGCATTTCTTAAAGTCTCCAAGGTTAGTCTGATTAATAGTGATGAAGAAAAGAGAATCGTCCGCAAATAAGAGATGGGAGATTTCTGGACAATTTCTCGTGATTTGAATACCTTGTATCTTACCATCATTACACGCAGCATCGATTAGACTAATAAGAGCTTCTGTCATTATTGAAAATAGGAATGGAGAGAGTGGGTCACCTTGTCTAAGTCCACGTCCCGATTTGAACTTAGACGTTCTCTGTCCATTGAAATTGATCTGAAAAGTGACATCTGTTATACACGTTTTAATCCATTGTATCCATTTGTAATGAAAACCAAGTTTTTCCAAAAGGGTGATAATAAAATCCCATCTAACTTGATCATAAGCCTTTGCCATGTCTATTTTTATGCTCGCCATCGGTTTTGGGTTTTTCCTTTTTCGTGTCATGAAATATGACAACTCTTGTGCTATAATAATATTGTCTTGAATGGCTCTTCCTTTAATGAAGGCCGCTTGTGTTGGTGAGACTATATCATTCATAATTTTTTGGAGTCGGTTCGCTAGCATCTTTGCTATTAGTTTATATCCAAAATTAATGCACGAGATTGGTCTATAATCGCCTAGAAGTTCCTGTATATCTCCTTTTGGAATTAGAGTTATAAGAGTATCGTTCATGTCTTTCAAAGGAATGTTATTCTTAAAGAAATCTTCAACTACTCTGAAGACATCATATTTAATAATATCCCAGAATTCCATATAAAATTTACCGTTCAGACCATCGGGTCCTGGAGCCTTTGTAGGAGACATATGGTTGAGGGCCGCTTCCAGTTCCTCCATAGTTGGGTTGACTATCAGTTTCTGATTCATTTCTTCAGTAATTTTTGGTTTGATGAATCGTAATGCATTGTTGATTTGTCCTCTATCTCCTTGTTTTTCTTCAAAGAGCTGGTTATAGAATCTTTGGAAATTCGTTTTGACTTCTGAGATCTCTTCAATCCAAACTCCTTGTGAGTTCTTTATTCTCGTAATTTTGTTTATTGATCTTCTTTGCATTGTTGCCATATGAAAGAATTTTGTATTTTTATCGCCACATGTGAGCCACTGTTGTCGTGCTCTATCTGCCCAATACTTTTCCTCGCACTTATATTCAAAAGAGAGTTCTTGTCTTAGTTCTTCTTCTTCTATTTGGTTGTCTATCGTTGGGCTCATATTTGTTATTTGTATCAGTCTTTTTTGAATTCGTTTTATTTGTTCCTGATGATTTTTAAACGTATTTTTGCTCCATGTTTTGAGCGCTTGAGTAGTTGAGTCTTTCTTCCCCTGGTAGTTCAGTAGTGGCTCTTGAGTTGAGGGGCCATCCCAGCTTTGTTGAACAACGTCTCTGCATTCATTATTGTCAAGCCAATGAGATTCAAATTTAAAGTATTTTTTACCCCTTGGCGCTTTCGAGTTATATTGTAAAATGAGCGGTGAATGGTCTGAGCCAATAGCTGGTGGAATAAAGACCTGAGCGTTACTATATTTGGTAATCCATTCATACGATCCAAAAACTCTGTCTATCTTACTCTTAACCATTTTGTTTCCTTGTTGTCTATTGTTCCACGTGAAATTACAACCAGTTGAGTTGATTTCCGCTAGTCCATTGTGGTTGATAAAGTTTTTGAAATCAATGATTTGTTGTGTGTTGGGAGGGGTTAAACTACATTTGTCTTCCATGTTGAGTAAATTGTTAAAATCTCCCATCAATAGCCACGGTTTGCTGTTCGTATCACTCCATTTTGTAATTTGCGCCCAAATGTCCAATCTTTCTTCATAGTTATTAGGGGCATGAATACAAATAATATAATACGGGAAAATAGGGTCATTGATAAGCATAATAGCGTAGTGCCTATTACAGAAGATAATGTCAAGATGTGTACTAGCGTGCCACATGATCAGAAAACCCCCCGAGTGATAGGCCTTCCCGGTGGGGTCAAAAATAAAAAAGTTTTCAAAACCAAACTTACGTAATGTTTCCCTAGCATCTACTTGTATAAGCATTGTTTCACAAAAACAAACAACTTCGGGTTTAAAACGATTCAGGAGTGATTTAATTTGTGTCTCTGTCAACGGAGCCCGTATCCCTTGACAGTTCCAAAAAAGTGTACTCATTGAGATATGTCGTCGGACGTCTTAAGGACAGTCCGGATATCCTTTTTAGTAATAGTCTTGCAATTAACACAAACCATATATATCAGAAGATCATACCTGGACCATAACGCTTTAAACCCCTTATGAGTGTGCGTATACTGTTGAGAAGAGGGAAGTTCGCCTAATGTTGCAGTATCGCCATATCTGCAAGTATTTCCTTCTTTGTCCACTTCCATATGATTTCTTCTTGTTTCATTCCGCCTAGATTGCATGCTGTATAAATTATTGGGTACCTCGGCATCCACCGTTTGGTCTCCTTTTTTAATTTGCTTCCTCGCTTCTAATTTGGAGTGTTTCTTTGATTGGTGTCTGTATATGGTCCTGCTGTCGATACTCTTTCCTCTCGTCTTTCCTTCCTTTTTTACTAGGTAATTCGTTTGCTGGTTTGTGTTTATTCCTCGCTTTGTCACTCTATTTGTGCATGAAAAACTTTTAATAACTTCCTCTCGTGTTTTCTTCCTTTTTTGTTGTTTGATCTCCCTATTAAGATTTAAACCAATCATTCTAGTCATATGTATAACCATCTCTTCCCTCAAGCGCTCATCTATCATCATTCTCATCTTTATAATCTGCAAAATTGTCCCAACATTTAATTCAAAAGTTCTCATTGTTGGCCACGCTTCACCGTGTATCTTCTCGCCTGTCTTTGTATAGACATATCCATTTTTTCTTTTTTCTTGGAATTCTGATGTACCCAGGATTCCTCTTCTTCTAAAAAGTCTCTGCCAACAGGTAAACATCATATCGATTCTACCCTTAACCCCATTCTTTCTTGCCTTCCTCTTCCTTCCTCTACTCTTACTTTCCTTGTCCTTGTCTTTTTGTTCCGCGACTATGCTTATATTCGATATCAGCAGATTAATTTTATCAAGATTAACGAACGCCAGGAACAAAAGTTCTGGCCGCTTGAAAAATCTCTCTTTATTAGTATTCGTTGTTGAATTTGTATGCAGGAGGCGTTCATTGTCCTTAAATTCTGGATTCCTTCTAACAACACTCTTTCTTAGTCTTCTTCCAGATCCTTTATTGATATTCTTATAATTTTTCAGGCGGCCATCAATCTTACCCAAATAAAATTTTTGCATCTTAACCCTAGTTTTCACCCAAATCCAAATTTTATTCAAATCGATATTCTTATTATTCTTCAGTCGGCCATCGATCTTACCCAAAAAAATTTTTTGCAGCTTAACCCTAATTTTCACCCGAATCCAAATTTTTCCCAATTGAATATCAGGTATATTGTATCGATAATTATACACCTCCTTATTGTTTCTACTCATACCATAATTTAAATTTTTAGTACCTTCGATCCTGGGCTCCTTCTGTATGCTTTCACCTAATGTTCCAAAAGAGAAGCCAAAACCATGAATTCACCATGAAATTTGAGCATCCTTGAATTTCATAGTTGTTGTTGTTAAAAAACCAAGATTGATTATTGGACTTCTGTTGCTAGTTGAATCTGTATTGAGATATTTTTGATTTTTGGTAAAATTTGTATCGGTGGTGTTAATCGCCTCTAGAGAGAGCGTTTGACTTTTTTCTGTGTCTAGCTTTTGTTGTTGTTTTAAAAGGTACAATGTTCAGATTGAGTTATAATGACTTTAAATTTAAAATAACTTTCTAATATATTAAAAAATATAGAAGAGTTAGAAGAACTCAAACGAAATTTTTTGGATTTTTACCTGAATAAACTCCAAGTTTAGCTTATTAGTACAGTGTTTTTATGTATCTTAACGGTAGAGATCTAACAAAAATCTTGTAAAGCTGGAAAGAAAATATATGTTTAAATATTTTAATTATTTAAATTTGAGTTTAGCTTATATAAATTTTTTACAATAAAATTAACTTCAAAAATTTAATATTCAGTTCGTGCATTATTTACGTACGTTCCTAATAGCAACTCCTTGTTGACCTATCCACTTAATTGATTTTATTAATAATGATTAGATGAATTTAGAAGTATTTTACTTTTATAAGTTTATATAGTATTGTAAATTAAGATAATTGTTATTAGAATAATAACATAATTGTATTCGAATATTAGTCGCTATTGGACAATGAATTTCAAAAATTGGTGTGCAGATTATTGGTCAAGCATCTAAATTTGTAGCGAACCAAAACCAAACCGAAACGAACCAATCTAGAACCAAAAACCGAATGTGAAATCAAATGTGAACCATGCGGTTTGGTTTTTAAATTATAAAACCGAAATATTAGGTTCGGTTCTAGTTTTGGCCGAAAACCGAAATGAACCACATCATACTCACCCATATATGACAGGGCCGGTTTTGACAAAGGTGTCAGGATCGATCCTGATATGAGTCTAAAACGAATTTATAAAAATAAGACCTCTTTATGTAAAAATATTTATAAATTGAGACCTCCTAAAAACATTAAAAAAAAAAATACGAGAGTTCGAATCTGTTGTCTTTTCTGTCTATAACCTTAAAACCAGCTTTGGATATAAACCAAAGCCCCACCTGGATCAAAAGCGATCAAGGTGGTATAGATTTGGACCACAAAATCCCAAAGAAAAATTAGATAGCTATATATATTATTGGTAGGGTGGGGTGGGGAGGGGAAGCAAAGGGGGAGAGTTGAGCTATATACATTGGTGGCTGATTGAGGGATTATTAATATGGTTGTTAAATTATTGTTTTTGTTTCAATCATATTTTAACATTTATTTTTTTTACTAATCATATTTCTTAGTATATATTTTGTATGTGTTAGTTCAAATTTATGATATCAATTATAAAATTAATGTTAATGACATGTGCAAAGTACGTGATGATATTTTGAAAGATAAAATTAGTATTTCAATATATCTTCTCATTTGTATGGTAGATTGACACTTTATACGTTATTTTTCTTTTTTTTAATTTTTTTAATCATTTTTCTCCTTCTCCAAAACTTTATTGTCTGATAAAAAATTGTCTTAAAAGGTGAGCAGCACTTATGGCGAGCAGAGCATCGAGTGTCAGCTACTTGACGAGGCGAGCAATATGTAGAGAGGGGATACATGTTGATGGCCATATGCTTGCTGACGAGCAGATTAATACTAAGGGGTGAGAAGCATGTTGATGAGTGTATGCCATGTAAGCGAGCTAACATGACAACCAATACACGGTTGTTTCACTAGAACTCCCATAACATTTACATACAATCTCCAGTTGACGTGTGGCTTGCAGCGTTAAAAACTAGACTTTTTGGATTATCATTAATACGTGGCTCGATTAGAGGAGAGTGCCTTAATGATAAGTCATTATGGGAGGATGCTACGTTACTTTGGTATAATCAAAGGGATTGCACCGAAAGTGTGGATATCTTTGGAGTTTGAAGGCTAGTTCACATTTGTATGGCATTTTTAGTCCAGGATTTTGTTAAAACGGTTTTTTTTTTATTTTAAAATTGTAGGGTTTAAAATTTTTGAAAGCATCTTCCTTTACATGTTATCTTCTTCTTAGTTGAGATTTTCCATAAGAAAACATTTATGCTTTCAAGAATCATAATTAGGGGTTAAATGTTTGATATGCTCTTGTGATAAACGGTGTTATGGATTTGAAGGGCCAGACATAGAAGGCAACTTCATTGTGGAAATAGAAAGAGTTCAAGTATCTTAACGTAGATATTTATTCCACCCCCTATAAATTTGATTAGATCATACTTCAATTGTGTTTTAAATATTTATCTACTCTTAAACAACTTGTTGTATGGAAGTTTTCACTCATCCATCAAAGAAGACAGTGATTCCTTAATCCTTATTACGTTGGAAAACCTTAGAATTTACATCATGAATAAAATGAGGATAAAAAGAGAATGGATGAGGAAGTAAGATGGCAATATTTGGACAACCATCTTAATGTACAGGAATGTCATAAATACAAGAATAAACTATTGGTTATTAACTATAATGTTTATGGATTGTTTGAAATTTTTATGATGTCAAGTGATAAGAAATATGTGGTTGGCCTGGATGAAAAGTTGACCAAAAAACATTGAATGAAAAAACCTGCTCTTGTAGAAAGTGGGAGTTAAATGGAATCTCATGATGTCATGGTGATATTTTTGAACTACAAAGGACTAGAGACTAAAGATTATTACCAACATACTTCATGAATGACACTTGCATTGAAGCTTATAACACCATCATTCATCCTATAGATGGCCCTAATTTGTGGAAAAAGACAAACATGGATGATATTTGTGCACCAAAATCATTCAAACCACTTGGGAAGTGGGTTAAGGGGAAGTGGAAAGGGGAAACTCGTAAGAGTAATGGAGACAATAGACGATAGTTTTATAGGATGGTGGATGGTGTAGGGAATTATTAATATGGTTCTAAAATTATTGCTATTTTTATTTTTTAATAATCAAATTTCTTAGTATATATATTGTCTATTTCAATCCAAATTTTTAATATGCGTCATAAAATAAACGTTAATGACATGTGCAAAGTATGTGATGGATATTTCAAAATATAAAATTAATACGTCAATAAATCTACTCATTTGCCTGTAAAATTGGCACTCCATACGTCATATTTTCTTATTTTCCTTAATCATTTTTCTCCCTTTCCAAATCTTTAATTTATTGGTAAAAAATTATACTTCATAGGTGAGCGACACTTATGGCGAGCAAAGCGTCAAGGGTCAGCTACTTGACGTGGCAAGGAATTCATTGAGAGGGGATACATGTTGATGGTCAGATGTCTGTTTATAGGATTTAGATGGAATGGTATAATTTATCATGGTGTGACATGCTTGATCTAAAAAGGACTAGAGACTAAATATTATTCTATAAGTTTCAAGCATCAAAGACATTGGATACACAAATATAAAAGCAAACCCCTATGATCAAAAATAGAATCGGTGTATAGTCGTTATCTATATGTTGTAGTATAGAATACACAACATTGGGCATCTTATCTAATTCTAGGGCACCAGACCTATGAATTCGGACTCTGGAATGAAGACTTGAAAGAGAAGGTCTTAAGTCATCTCGTCTTATAAATACAAGACTTCTCACTCTTGAATAGTTTAAACTGTCACAATATTATTTTCAAAAGGGATTTTAATGAATAGATAGAGAGAGAGAGAGAGAGAGAGAGAGAGAGAGAGAGAGAGAGAGAGAGAGAGAGAGAGAGAGAGAGAGAGAGAGAGAGAGAGAGAGAGAGAGAGAGAGAGAGAGAGAGAGAGAGAGAGAGAGAGAGAGAGAGAGAGAGAGAGAGAGAGAGAGAGAGAGAGAGAGAGAGAGAGAGAGCCTTCATTATTTTCATTTAATTTTTATTTTATAAGGTCATACACTTTATGGATCTACTCATCTAGGAGTATATACATAGTATGTTAGTTTGTTATCTGAAAAACTCCAAAGAGTGTGTTACTCCTTTGTCTCTAGAAAATGATAGGTGTGTCCTAGTGGTAGAAAAAATGAGATATCTTGAGTGGAGATTCTCCACTCGGTTTTTCTAGTGTTGGAGATAGAATTAGTTTTTCTTTGAAAGGATAGCTCGAAGAGGGTATGCAGTTTTGTAGTCTCATCTTAAAGATATACAAGGAGTTTTAGTGAAGGATCTTAAAATCCAAAGGGTTCCATACCCTAGGTAGTGGGTGTAAGGAATTTGAACCTTTATGAATCTCGTGTTTGTATTCTTTCATTACCTCTTTACATTCATGCATGCTATTTATGTTTCTTAGTCTATTTATAATTCCTTAGTCTAAATAGTTAGTTTTGCATGCAAAGTGTTTGATTTATTGTCTCTAAGGTTTATTTATAGTAAGCTTGCATCGTAGTACAACTATACAAATAATAGTCTTTTAATATTGCATTAATCTTAGATAATTTTTAGTTTGAAAAAGTTCTATTCCCCCTCCCCTCTAGGATCATATTGTGGTTTCCAATTTTGTATCAAAGCCCAACTCTCAAATATGTGATGCATCTTGACTTATATATGATATGGAATCTAACCAATTGAAGGGTATTATCTCTACTCGACCACCATTATTTGTGGGGATAGACTATGCATATTGAAAGAAGCATATAGAAATATACTTCAAAGTACTCGACTACTCACTTTGGAAAATCACTATAAATGGTCCATTCATATTATATAAAAATAGAGACACTTTGATAATTAAAACCAAGATAAGCTCATGGGTGAAGAAAAATTCAAGATAAAAAATGGACAAGGCTCTCAACACACTCAATTGTTGATTGATTCCATCTAAATATAGTCGTGTAAGCAAGTACGAAACCAATTATGAAATTTGGAGACTCTTGGAAAATCTTACCAAGTCACTCGTGATTCAAGGAAAAAAGATCGGGCTTTATGTCACTCAATATGAACTCCTCAAGATGGGGTCAAATTAAACCAAATGCATCAGCAGTTCTCAAGAATCGTCAACAATTTGAGAACTCTCAGACAAGTCTACACCAACAACGATCTATGTCATAGGATCTTATTCACACTACCAAAGGTATACAAGAAAAAACCACGGCCATCCGTGAAGCTAAAGATTTTTCAAACATGACGGTTCATGAACTAATATGTAACCTAGAAGGAAGAACTCGTTTTAATCAAGAAAAGCTCTGAGATGAAGTGGATAGAAGTGCGAATAAACCACTAGATTTTTACGTAGGAGAATGAAGAAAGAAGGGTGATGAAGGCATTCAAAATCGTTGGAGAATGATAAATCAAGTGATGACGAAGGGATCACCATTCTAGCCAGAGACATGAAATCACTCTTGAGGTACAAACTATTCGCCAAGAGAGGAATATCAAGCAAACATTATAAAGGGAGAAAGGAAGAATTCAAGATAGAGGAGGCCACTTGCTACAATTTCTAGAAAATTGGACACGTCAAGGCCTATTGTCCCAAGTGAGAAATCTATGTAAATGCTACATGGGATGACTAAAAATCTGACGATGAAGAAAGTGATGAGGAGAACGTCGATAACATAGTATCCTTAATGTCTAGTGAGGTATCATCAAGCCATGCGTATCTTTTGAATTTATTCAAACATCGGTTACTAGAATTTAACAAGCCTTTTTTGAAAAGTTCTACTGAGAAAAATTTGACACCAACTAATCCATATGGACCCAAACCAAGTTTGGTACCTAAAATTAAATCTTCTTTAGATATAGGAAATAAGAATCAAAGGACAAATAGAATTAATACTATATAGCAAATGATTGAGGCACATGACCAGAAATTCATCATTATTTCATTCACAAATAAAAAAGGAAGGAAACAGGTTACCGTTGTCAACAAGTCTCAAGGAAGAATATTAGGCAGAGGAAGTATCAGTAACAATACATCTCTCCTTATTCCTAATGTGTTATTTGTTAATGGACTCTTTTTTAACTTGTTTAGCATTATCCATAAAATGTGATGTAGGGAATTAGAGTCAAAGTTGAACCCTCTTGTTGTGTCGTTTTCAAATAAAATGGTCTCAATGTATTATTCATTGCTAATAGTTGGCATGTTTCTACATTGTTAATTTTGATAGTCTCATATGCCAACATATTAAGTTATTATTTGTTGTTGATGATAATTGGTTATGGAATCGTCGCCTAGATCATGCTAGTATTGACTTACTGTAAAAAATGTTTAACAAAAATCTAGTTTTAGGCCTTCCCGGATGTAAGTATGATAAATATAGGTTATGTGATGCATGTCAACTTGAGAAACAACACCGTTCATCTTAAGCCTTTAAAAAGAGTTGTTTCATCTAGACCCCTTCAACTTTTGTATATGGATATGTTTGGCCAGATTGATTTCACTAGTTTAGGAGGATCAAAATATTTTATTGTTATTATTGATGATTGTAAAATGTCTACATAGATAATCTTTCTTAGATCTAAAAAACTGTTTTTGATGAATTTGCTAAACTTTGTTGTAAGGTACGAAATAAAACAATTATTCTATTACTTGCATTTGTAGTAATAATGGCACGAAATATGTGAAATCCCCATTTATGAATTTTTATTGTGAGTTTGGAATTGAGCATAACTTTTTGTCTCGTAGTTCTCCTCCAACAAAATAGAGTAGTAAAAAGAAAAAAACCGAATACTTCCAGAAATAGATAGAACTTTGTTAAAGGAACACAATTTGCCAACTTACTTTTGGGGAAAAGTCATCAATACAGCATGTTATGTTCTTAATCGAGTTTGATCCAACCAATCATCAAGAAGATACCGTACGAGCTATGAAATTAAAAGACCTCCAAATATCTCATACTTTCTTGTATTTGGGGAAAATTGATGCAAAGGTGGACGAAGGAGTGTTTATTGGGTACTATACAAAGGGGAAAGCTTATCAGATCTTCAACAAGCGAACGGAGATCATCGAGGAATCAATGCATGTAGATTTTGATGAGACAAGCCAATTTGAAAGAGAAAGATATATGAAGAAGATGCATATGAAGAATATCCTCAAGAAAATGATTGAATCTATCCATTAGAGTCACCCACTCTGTAAGTCAACCTAAATATGGAGGAAATCAATTTGGAGCAAGTGAAGCAACCAACAAATGGGGTGCATGAAGACCTTCCTTATAGTTGAAATGATGTACGTGATCATCCAAGTGAGATAATCATTGGAAGTCAAAATGATGGGTAAGAAATCGTTCTTGGATTAATTCTCTTTGTGCACTTTTCGCCTTCTTAACTCTAATTGAGCCAAAGACTGTCAAAGAAACTCCTTTCACTGGTCATTGGACAAATTCCATGCACAAAAAGTTTAAACAATTTGAAAGGAGCAATGTTTTGAGATTAGTTGAGAAGTAAAGAGATCATATCATCATCGATAATATAGATGTTTAGAAATAATTTGTATGGTTTCAGAATCGTAACAAGGAACAAGGCAATTCTGGTAGTTCAAGGTTACAATCAAGACCAAGGAATTGTTATGATTGGACTTTCACACTGATCGCTAGATTAGAGTAAATTCGAATGTTACTTATTTTTTCAAGTTTCTTGAACTTCAAGTTATATCAAATGGATGTCAAGAGGGCATTTCTATATGGAGCCATTGGAAAGTAAGTTTACATCAAGCAACCCTTGGGTTCAAGAACTCCAAATTTCTCAATCATGTTTTCAAACTCTAAGAAGACTTATATGGCTTGAGGCAAGCCCTTAGAGTTTGGTATGATCAATTGAGAATAAATTTGACAAACAATGGTTTTGAAAGAGGAAAGATAGACTCCACACTCTTTATCAAGAAGAGATTAGAAGATGTATTCCTCGTGTAAATTTATGTCGATGTCATTATCTTTGGAGCTACAAATGACTCTCTATCTAAGAACTTTTCAGAATACATGCATCGAGAATTTGAGATGAGTATGATGGGAGAGCTAAGCTTCTTTCTAGGGTTTCAAATTAAACAAATGGAGCACAGAAGCTTCATCAATCAAGTATAACCCTATATTTGTCAAGAATTTTGGACTTGAAGATGCAAAGGATATTGGGACACCAATACCACCTCTACTAAACTCGACAAAGACGATGATGGGAAGAACGTGGACAAAAAAGTTTATTGTGGCATGACCGGTAGTTTGCTCTAACTAATATCATCAAGGTTGGATATTGAGTTCTTTGTATGCATTTGTGCAAGATTCCAATTGTTTCCAAAAAAATCACATCACAACCGTTAAACGAATATTTTGATACTTGAAAGTTCCACAAAGACTGGTCTTTGGTATCCAAAATTCACATCCTTTAAACTCATTGGATATTCGGACAGCGACTATGTGATATGTCGACTTGATCGAAAGAGCACGGGTACAATCGTTAATTTCTTGGTCAAGTTAACCACAAAATAGCGTTGCTCTGTCCACGACCGAAACAGAATATATAGCGGTAAAAAATTACGTTGCTCAAGTTATTTGGATGAAACAAACATTACAAGATTTTGAGTTTAAGTATGAGAAGGTGTCATTCGTTGTGGCAACACGGACACTTTCAACACACGAAGAATCTGGTTGAACGCTCAAAAACAAAACACGTCGAGATCACATCATTCGTGATCACGGTCAAAAGGGAGACATCATACTAGAATTTGTAGACTCGCCAAATCAATTGTCCGATATTTTCCCCAAACCGCTATCTCAAGATTATTTTGATAAAATACGACATGGCTTAGGCATGCATGTCCTATGAAGGTATCTATCCTTTTTATCCCCTAAATTTCTTCATTTCGATATTGCTAATAAAAAATAAGAAAGTGTTATGAATCGCAACATGTAAAGGTATCTCTCCTTTTTTATTTGGTCATGCATTTTATATATCTACTCATCTAGAATATAGATTTTGTATGTTAGTTTGTAATATATAAAACCCAAGAATGTGTTCTTCTTTTGTCTCTAGAAATGATAGGTATATCTTACTAGTAGGGAAAATGAAAGATCTTGATAGGTATGTCTTAGTGGTAGAAAAAATTAAAAAATTTGAATGGAGATTGTCCACTTAATTTTTCTAGTGTTCGAGATAGCAATAGTTTCTTTGAAGAGATAATCCAAGAATGTTGAGATTTATAGTTTAAGTGGTCATAACTTATATAGTTAATGTAGAAGAATCAAACCCTTTAACTTTTATGCTATTTATTTTTCATAGTTTATTTAGAGTTACTTAATCTAAATAGTTTTCAGTGACTTTACTAAGTAATCAATCTACAAATCGGAGAAGATTATTTTTGCATTGTTGCATTCTTTTTGGCACAGAAAAAGTTATAATACCAGGATTTGTGAAGTGACCTGATCAGTAACCTACACACCTAAAGAGGAGCTCCAGGAATTTAAAGACTGATGTCTTGTGAAGCTGTATCCTAAAAAGGGGCATCTAATGTTGGATAAAATATGTCCTAAGGTAGTAAAAAAAAATGTAACATTTAAAACATGTAAATCCTCAATTACCATAAATATTTATCAACTTCTATCTCCAACTTTTCATTTCAAATCCAAATCTAAATTTCTTTAAATTACCATTCATACATCATACAAAACTAATCCTGCAAAAATCTCTGCTTTCCATAAAAAATCATGATCAATAAAAACAATCATAAAACCTATCTCTTATTATTCGGCGCTTTATCCTTCTCTTTGCTCAAATTCGCAAGTTCTTCAATCAATTTCCTCTCATCACTACTTAAACGTTTCGGAATCTCAACTTGTACTCTAACCAATTGATCACCCCTCATATTACTTTTATTCAAATAAGGCACACCTTTCTTAGCCATTACTAATGTAGTCCCTGGCTGGGTCCCACTCGGTATTTTCAAATCAACAGATCCATCAACAGTCGGAACTTTCATCGTAGTCCCTAATATAGCATCAATATACGAAACCTTACAAGTATACAAAATATTCGCATCTTCTCGTCTCAAAACCGGGTCCGCAAGAACTTCAATCTTTACAAAAAGGTCCCCGGAGGGCCCACCTCTTTTACCAGAATTACCCTCTCCTCGGACACGTAACCGACTACCTGAATCTACTCCGGCAGGTACTTTTAAACTAATCCGTTTAGATTTTCTAACTCTCCCATCTCCACCACATGTATTACATGGTGTAGAAGTTTCTCCGGTCCCACCACATGAAGAGCAAGTCATTACTTGCTGGAAAACACCAAGTGGGGTCCGCGCTGATGAAACGACTTGTCCTTGTCCACCACATGTCCCACATTTTGCGGATTTAGTCCCTGGTTTTGCGCCTGATCCATCACACGTCCCACATTTTTCGAGTCGGGTAATTTCGATCTCTTTTTCGACTCCAAATACGGCTTCTTTGAAATTAAGGACTAAACTGTAAATTTGATCTTCACCTTCTGTGGCTCTATTACGAGAGGCTCGTCCTCCCATACCCATACCTCCCATACCACCCATGCCATCAAATAATGACTCGAACAAATCAAAGGGGTTGCTGAAATCCTGTTATAATTAAGTAACAAAACATCAATATAGGGACTATATTGCAATTATTGCATAATACAGGGACTTGTAAGGTAACTCACCCCTGAACCCATGCCAGCACCTTTAAGACCAGCCTCTCCATACTTGTCGTAAATTGAACGTTTTTCATCGTCGGATAAAACCTGTTAAAAAAAGTAATATAAATTTATCAAATAATTTAACAGTGAAAATATAAAATAATATAAAAATGTGTTTAAGGATGAGATATTTTACCTCGTACGCGTTACTTATCTCTTTAAACTTAGTTTCAGCTCCAGGTTCCCTGAAGAAACATATTTATATGAGAAATAGAGAGCAAGAATTAGTAATACTACTTTTCTTAGTTATAAAAATATTTTTTACTGAAATATATTTATAGGCATATGGTATCTGCTAAAATTAATAAAAAATAGATAAAAGAGCAATACAACTTACTTATTAACATCAGGATGGTAGCTCCTAGCAAGCTTTCGATAAGCTAAAAACACACAAGGTAAATTAAATTAGTGATATTATTATGATATGGTCAAAAAGTCAAACAAGTAAAGCCAGGGGCCATAAGGTCACATATATATTGGTTATGGATCCTCAATTTTCTTTAAGATAACTAAGAAGGTGTATGAAAAACAAATATTCTTAATATAGTATACTATGAGTAA
This sequence comes from Nemophila menziesii, assembly GCA_029959085.1. Taxonomy (NCBI): domain Eukaryota; kingdom Viridiplantae; phylum Streptophyta; class Magnoliopsida; order Boraginales; family Hydrophyllaceae; genus Nemophila; species Nemophila menziesii. Next base: position 22,787,127 of record JARWIR010000007.1, on the reverse strand, counting down.
AATTATCATGGTTTTAGAGCTTAAGTACTAAAAGGCCCTGGGTTCAAGTATCTAACTTGAAATTAAGAAAAAGGAAATACATACCACTTTTGATATCCGATTTGCTAGAACTTTTTGACACGCCAAGAACATCATAGTAATCCTGAAAAAAAAAAATTAAAAAAGTATTACATTAAACTCAATGATAAAAAAATTCCTTACAATAACACTTAACATAAAAAAGAAGATTATCATACCCTTTCTGCTCTAACTATTAAGCGGGACCCCCTTTGTTGACATGTACTTTTACACACAGGGTTAAAGAGAGCATTCATTGATTCTTGTGAGAATAATGTGGAGCTTGGTGAGGCCAATGAGCATTCATTGAAGAACATAGAGTTAGCATATATTTATATGAATTTTTAGATTTGTAATTTAGTAAGTAAAATATATGAAAAAGAAAACTGTCAATTGCACCATTAATCCCTGTGTAATAAGAAAATATATTGCAAAAATGACCCCTGGAAGGTCATACTCGATACTAATGTATATCAGCAAAACCAAAAAACAAGCATCTGGTTATTTTGGTTCAATAGAACAGGCCATATGCATCGTCTTTCTTAAACGGGTACATTTATCTATCACTAATGGTGCAATTGAATCTAAAAGAAAATAAAAAATCGTCCCTTTAAGGTAGTTGACTAAAATTCAAATACTTTCGAAAGTTTAGTATAATCTGAAAAATTGCATAATTGACACAGCAAGCAAGTTTTAAAGTGATAATTCAGCTAATTAATTTGGTTTATATTATCAAAGGTCACAGCTTTAAGCTTTACCAATGGGGAGATTTTGCAAATACATTCCTTGTACAAGATCTGGCTACAATCTGAGGCTGTACTCCCCACCGAGCTACCCATGTACTCCCACATGGTACAGTTGCCATTCGATATACTCTGTAACGAAGCAAAAATAATTTTAAAAAAAAATTAATGTAACAATTATGATATAATGTATGTGTGTGTGTGGAAATTAATAACAAACCTGGGTTGTGATAATATGCGAGGAAGGTGCAGTAGAGGATTTGGTGGAGCAGAAATGGGAGAAGCTGAGGGATTGTGAGCTATAGAGTGTGTGGGTGGAAAATGAGTCTCCAGAAAGCGGGGGAGTTGTGAAGTAGTTTCCAGAACTTTGTGACTCTTTTTCTTTTCTTTATGACCTCAATAATATATCGGTTTTGTATCCTAGCAAAAATTAAATTAAATTAAATTAAATAAAGTGGAATAAAGTACTACAAAGTTATGAAGCAAGTAGAGTTGTACCCTAATCATAACAAAATATAATATTAATTCGGGAGAAAATAAAAATACTCAATTACTAGTCAAAATAACAATAAAAATTTTGTGGTGTTATGCATTTGGAAAGCGAGAAATCATCTAGCTATGAGAGGATATTAGCTATGCAAGAATCCAACCGTTTATTGCATTTGAAAAGCGAGAAATCACCTAGCTATGAGAGGTGATACGATGACACGAGAAGTGGTTATCTAGGAAATCAAATGATGTGTATTTTCCATATTATTTTCCTTGTTCCCTCGTCATTCCTTTATGGATGTGAGTGGGAAACTAGTTTGTATTAGTTTAGTATGAGTTGGTTGTATTTTGCTTCTTTGTTGCTACCTTAAGCTTTCGGGCCTAGGTAAGTAACTCCTTTATATAGTGTACATTTTTTCCTTTAAATACAACCGTTTACCAAAAAAACACAACAATAGTTGGAGACTCAAAATGTCTTTTAATTCTACATAGTGTTGGAAGAAATTCATTAATATTAGAAAAATTATTAACAAATGCATTCGATATCAAGTTAATAATAGGGAAGCAATGAATCTTTGGTGGAATAATTGTATTGGTAATAGTAGCTTGATGGATATAGTTGATGATGTTAGTCTAAATACTCATGGATCTAATATCAATAAGTACATCTGAGTTTATTAAGGGAAGAAAGTGGAAATTGCCTCAAAATATGTAGTTTATCAACAAATTAATGTAGGTTTTAAAACATGATTCTCTCAAGAAAGATGCAATATTATGGAGCTTATATAAAAAAAAATAGAAATTTATAGTTAAAGAAACTATAGAAGCTTTTAGAGAGAAAAACTCAGTTGTGGAATGGTATACATTTATATAAAAGGGACCAAGAGTACTTAAACACTAATTTCGGAGGTGGTTAGCTTGTCTGAATAAGCTAGCAACCAATTTCATATTCACTTCTTGGGGACTCATAGATGATATGAGATATATTTTCTGTAAAAAATGCGTAGAAGATTGAGATCATTTTTTCTTTAAATACAGTTTTATTGCTAGAATTTGGAAGACAACCATGTATAAGTGCATGATATTTTTCCAATTTATATGAATGGAGAGATATCATAAGCTAGAGCAAAGAAAAAGTCATGCGCATGACTCTTCACTCAACCATCTTCAGAACAACTTTTATTGTCGTGTCCATACCTTTTTTTTTGGTTATGTGGGTGATTCAGGCTAGTTTGTGTGCACAACGACTAATCCCACAGGGATGTACACACCTCCCCATGTATATTTCCAAGTAAACTAGAAGTAGGTTACCCATGTTTAGGGAGGGGTTCGAACTAGGTCACCCATTATGGGGAGGGATACGTAACAGATTGGAATCTACTCAAATTGCTCAAGAAAATAAAAGAAATGAGAATAAGTACTTGCGCTTAGCTCTCGTTTCTGGTGTTATATTTCATAGTTGGTGTGAAATGACTTGTTGAAACTTGGTATATATATAGCCCCCAAAAATCCAAATATGTAAAGGTATTTTTCATCAGCAAGAGATGAGTAGATGGTTTGTGAATTTTATTTTTGAACGTTATAGACATTACAACCTCCAAAGCCTTCATGTGGAAAACGTGGCAAAGAGTCAGCAATATTTATTGCAAGCACATTTTCAACTTTTGAAAAACACCAATATATAATACTCTTATAAATACCCGATAGCATAACTCATTTTATTTTTTAATTCCCCAAGTCTCCTTAACTCCCCACGACTCACCTTATTGCGCCACCGCTAATGTCGCGCTAGGCGAACGATGACGGTGGTGTGCGTGTGTGGGGGTATTACCCATACTCCATCCAATTAATAAATTTTGAACTATATAGAGGTAAAAGAATATATAAGTGATATAAAATCTTTTCGATTTTCTTATGTGGGAAAAGGACTAAAAGAGCTCCTTATATTGCATTACCAAATGACTATTCCTTTTCCTTTCCCATTGCATGTCCTCTCCAACAAAAAAAACTAAAATATGTCATTAATTAATCTCCATGCATCAATAAGATACAAAATAAATAAAAGTTGCATCATAGTTGTTAGTTAGTCTTTTTGCATAGAAGATTTTAATAAGATTATGTTTCAAGGGTAATTTTTGTGATCAAACTTGTATTTGCATTTTTTGAATAATTTGTCTTAGAAACAATATGATAGTTTTATGTTATGGGCAGTGTGAGCTTTTATAATAGGGGCATTTATTGACATTTTCCTTGAAAAAAATGTAAACACTCTACCTACCTCAATTCAAAGAATACTTATTGAACTCCCTCGAACTCCCTGAGATATTTCCAATCACCCAAACCATTGATTTTTGTTAGTTTTTTACCACAAAAGTATGAAAAGCTCATAATGCCTTTAAAAAATTATTAAAATTACATATTTTAAATATTGAAGAAAAAATAGTTCTATCTACAATCTACACTTGCTCCATTTCCATTGAAACTCCTCAGAAACTTCAAAGAACTCATGCGAACCTTCAAAATTATCTCTTCACATAAACCTCAAACACATCTTATATCTCATCCCCACAGTGTGTAAAAATTCAAAAAAAAAAAATTCATATTAATAAACCTCACACAACATCCTCTCAGCGCATCATTGTTCATGGAAAAAGCTTCCAATGATCATTGTTCATGATGTAGTAGAAATGTAAAATATTGATTATCAAATAAATTGATGATGGTGTAACAAGGATTGTAGAATCAATTGTTGAGGATGTAATTTCACTTGTTTCGGACAAGGTTCCCTTTTTTGGCTTCCATAACTGATGGGTTTGAGGTTTTAAGTTTGACATTATTTAGGAAATTAAAAACCAATTAGGAACGGAGGCCTATTTAGTGGATTACGAGTTCAGTTTAAGTATGAATAAAAGAGTTGTGAAAAGATGAGTTTGAGGTTTTAGGTTTTACATTATTTTCAATGTAGCAGTATTTACAATGGTGGAGGATGGTCTTTGTGTTGGTGGTGTATCAGTTTGGCTTTTTCAATGGTTATTTTTGTTGATGGTGAGTAGCTGATAATGGTGGGGAACGATATCATTTATGTATGATATAGTTATTCATGTGTATTAAAGCTTCGTGCGGGTGAGGAAGTTAAGTTTATTGCATTATAGGCTCCTAATTTAAATTCTAACAAAAACAAGAAAAACTTAACTTTGTTCTCTTAATTATAATTCTACTAGTAATTTTTTGCATATTTTCTTATATAAATATGTAGATGAAGGCTTATCGTGGTCAATTATGGAAGAATAATTAGATCTTATTGGTTTTGAAGTTTTGGCAGTGGAAGCTTTGGTTAGTTAATGACAACCTGGATTCTCTAGTTCATCTGGAAATCTAGAAACAAAAAATTATTTGAAAATATTAATATCAGTTCCTTTATTAATGCTTCTAAAGCATATGCAGCTTATGATGAGTTTATTAAATACACTAATTATAACTCTGAAGCTAATCAAATATCAATTCATGAAAATGCTGAATTAAATCACTTGCGCATGGAGTTCAACCACCCTAATCTTATATATATTTATATATATATATATCTTTGTTGATGCATCTTTTCTTAACTTAACTAATAAAGCAGCTGCTGGGTGTATTTTTAGTGACTCAAAAGGCCAAATTTTGAAAACTAAAGCTTGGAATTTCAAAGCTAGATCACCGGAGGAAGCTGAAGCACTAGGCATTTGTTTTGCTATTTAAGAAGCTGCTTCTCAACCTCATTGCAAGTTTATTTTCAAGAATGATTGTTCTAGTCTCATCAACAAGCTCAAGATAAGCACAAGGTTTGAAAATCGTCATCTCTCTCACATTTATGAAGATATTCAAACACTGTTGCGTTCTACAACAGTTGATTTCCACCTTATACCTCGGAAATCAAATCAAAGGCGATTGGAGTTATCAAATCAAATAAAATCGTCATCTCTCTCACATTTATGAAGATATCCTTGTGTTTTGGAGTAATCACCACTTCTTTAAACGTAGCTGCAGAAATTCAGATTTAAGGCAACTTTTCCTTTTCCATGATTTTAGCTTTTCTTTCCTTATCTCCAATTACCATGCTTATCTCTTTCCATATCTTGTAGTCTTTGACTTGGACTCTAATTAATCTCCATAATTATCTTTAAAGCTTAACACTAAATAAATAATTAAACTCAATATGCTCTAAAAATAATAATTTACTAAATCAAGACTCAAAATAGGAAAGTGCACTATTTCTCAAGAAATTCGACTAAATGACTTCCTAAATCACTAAAAATGATGTCTCATCCTAACATAAATCTATCACAAATGAGGAGACATCAGTGCCGAAGCTGAAGATCGGTGGTTGCACTCGAATATGAGATTTGCTACTTCGTTTGCTTTCTTATCGAGCTTTACAGATCTGAAAATAAAAGCTCTGCTGCTTCGCCATGGCTGGAGCTAGGTGCAAACGAAGCTCTGCTGCTCGTCCATGGCAGGTGGTGGTGCTTCGCCGGATTTGCAGTAAAGTCGTGGTGGTTGTGGTGTTATGGTGGTGGTGGTGCTTGTGTGGTTGTTTAGCTTCTGGTCTATGTTATAGATCTCCCCGCCTAGGCGTCAACTCCCCCCTCAAGCGCTTACGCCTAGTTAAAACTCTAGGCGATTTTGCCTAGCGCCTTAGTCGTTGTGGAATAAATGCCTAGCCCGTCTAGGCACCGATTAATGGAAAAAAATGGCCGCCTAGGCGCCGTTTAATGGCAAAACATGCCCGCATATATCTTCTTGTTTTTTCTTATTCTTGAGAATTTTTTGATTGATATTGTAACTTAATTTTTTTAGTATTTTTATATATACTATAGTGTTGTTAGATGAATTTTATTATTTAAATAGTTAAAATTTCTTTAATTACTACATATATATTACTAAATATACAAAATTACACACCGGGATTCAAAACCGTATACTTCCGCCTAGTCCCCGTGTAATCCCGCCTAGACGCTAGGCCCGGGTCGACCGCCTAGGCCTCAAAACCGAGATCTACAACTGATGTCTCCTCATTTGTGATAATAAAATCTATCTCTGAGACATCATTTTAGGCGTATTTATTAGTTTATAGGTCGATTTTAGCTTAATTTAGTGCACTTTCCTATTTTGAGTCTTGATTTAGTAAAATAATATTTTTAGAGCATAGTGGGTTTAATTATTTATTTAGTGTGAAGCTTTAAAGATAATTATGGAGATTAATTAGAGTCCAAGTCAAATACTACAAGATATGGAAAGAGATGAGCATGGTAGTTGGAGATAAAGGAAAGAAAAGCTAAAATCATATAAAGGAAAAGCTGCCTTAATCTGAATTTCTGCAGCTACGCCTAAAGAAGTGGTGATAACTCCAAAACCAAGCCGATTTTGGAAGATTCCTTTCATAGGGACGTAGATAATTCTGTGAGGATTCTTTTGGTATCTTGTGGACTAAAAACCGACCAATAACGAAGAAGATATGCTCAAGACAAGTCAGCAGTAATTATCTTTATTTCCATACGAATTTGAGTTGGGCTTGGAGTCCATTACTTAACCTCTCTTTCAAGAAGCGAATTAGGTCAACCTATACACTATAGGTACAACCTCTCAACACTCTTAAATCATCCTTGGTGAAACCTTAAACCAAGAGGAAGCTTACAACACAAGAAAAGAAGTCTGGAAGGAGCTGTTCATCACAATGTCTTCGTCTACCTTTAAATTTGTAATTTCTTTCTTTTCTTGCATTAGTATGAACTAAATTTCTTTTAGCTTGAGTTTTTAGCATATATGTATGAACCCTAGTTTTGATTGACATCTATCTAATTTGGGAATTCTATGTTTTAAATTGAATTATTGTTTTTATTCTCTGTTTATGTGTTTGGATTCATATTTTGTGTTCTTGTAGAGTGCACCCATATAGAATTACCATCTAGTAATTAGGTCACCATTGACAACGGTGTTTAATTACATTTTTAGCACATAACGTCTAGTATTCGGTTTAGATTTGACAAATCAACCTAACTAGATAATCACTATGGTTTAGTACATGTTACTATTTACCAATTACAGGAACAGTTTGCTTAGGAAGCCTTATTGACACATGTAAATCCTATTTAAAACTACCTAGCGTAATTGGAACCGATTATTGAAATACTACATAATTTACCCTTACATGTTTAGAACGGCAAAACTAGTGGGGATTACATGTTATTAACTCAAGCTATATTCTCATAATTCTTCTTCTTTCGTATTTAATTTTCTGTCTTTAAATTCTTAGTTTTAACGTAGTTTAATTTAGTTTAATAAAAAACCAAATAAATTTCTATTTGTCTTTACTTTTATTGCGTTTAATTTGTTCTAGCTTTGATTATTTGTACTTCATTATTGCATAAGATTCCCCTAACCTTCGTAGTCTCTGCGGAATGAATCTTACTTACTTTCTAAAACTTGCATACGATTTGTATACTTGCAGAACCGTGCTAGCTTAGGGTGTTTATTTGCACTTTATTTATATCATATTTTACCACACCCTAGGCCCCACCAACAACATAGCTTCTGGTGTGGTGTTGGTGGGGTGGCCTTGGAGGACGCAGGTGGTGGTTGTTGAGAGGAGAGAGAAAGCTTGGTGGTGGTGTCGGTGGCTGTTGAGAGGAGAGAGAATAGTTAGGTTTTTAGGATTTTGTTTTCTATTTCAGAAATGCTATATTTAGTATATATAGGGGAAAAAAACAAAAGAGTGTAGTAAGGTAATTGAGATATTAGGTCTCATGTGTTAAATTATTTTTGAGATTTTTAGTAAGAAGAGAAGGAATGCGTTTGGATTTAGAAGAGGGAGGTGTGTTCAAGACCCTAAGTGGCATTTTCTTATATACATCATCCTTTTTTGTTTCACCTTTCTATCACTTCCTATGTGGAGATCTAAAAATCAATTAAATTATTTTTCTCTTCTGGTTATTTATTTTTTCTCTATTTTGTTTAATGCCATATAGTGTGATACATAGAAGGTGAAATAAAGGTAAAGTAAATAGAGACGAGATATAACAATACTATTAATACTACTATCGTACCAAGAAATTTATCACTAAAATGATTGATAATATGATTGGATAAATTCAAAAAGAGATAAATTTAAATTAATAAAATAATAATATTAATATTTATCCAATGGACTATGTTAAATTATTTTGTAATTTGGTAGTATAATGGTATAATATTTACTCAAATAATTTATAGAAATAAGTCATTACTGTTATTTATTATTATTATTATTATTATTATTAATAATATTATTATTATTATTGTTATTATTTTTTACCAGTAAAAATAAAAAGACAAATTAGTATTAATATCTGCACAATACTATTAATATGAAGTGAAGTACAACTGTACAAGAGCTTCGCTTTTCTAAAGAGGTCCCTACAATAGCAAATAACAAGGTTGTGAGGCTTATGGAAACCACCACTTCTCCGCCGGAGAATGTCATCCCCGTAGCGGGCGACATTAGTAATAATGGTAACAACAACGACGAGCCGCCTTATACCGAAACTACACCAGACCTTGTCGTTTCAGCCTCTACATCCGAACCGGTCCAAACAGAACCAATACTCGCATCCGAAACGCAACCCACAACCCAACCCGGTCCAAGTATCAAAAAACGCCGTCGTCGGAAGAAGCTATTCACTGATATGATATCCACCTCCTCCGCCGCTTCTGGCCTCCGTGTCCTCCGCCCTAACCCCAAACCCTCAACCGCCTACTCCTACTCCGAAACTGAACTCGCCGCTGATGACTCATCCATCTCCACCAAACGCCGCCGCCGCATGTCCGATCTTGCCAAAGAAGTCGACGTTGAAGCGCTCATTGCCATCTCCGTCGGCTTCCCCGTCGACTCGTTAATGGAGGAAGAAATTGAAGCAAACGTCGTTTCACCAATTGGTGGTGTAGATCAAGCCAATTACATCGTCGTCCGTAACCACATCCTCGCCTTATGGCGATCCAACGTCTCCATTTGGTTAACTAAAGACCACGCCTTTGAATCAATTCGGGCCGAACATAAACACTTAGTACACTCCGCTTACAGTTACCTCCTCAACCATGGCTACATCAATTTCGGGCTCGCCCCTGCCATTACAGAAGCAAAATTAACACCTTCAGCCTCAGAAAGCGGGCCAACAAAGGCTACCGTAATCGTCATCGGTGCTGGAATATCGGGCCTGGTCGCAGCCCGACAGTTAATTTTCTTGGGCTTTAAGGTTATCGTGCTAGAAGGTAGATCCCGATCAGGAGGCCGTATCAGAAGCAAAAAAATGAGCGGTGGCGATGATGGGTTCACCACGGCTGCAGCAGATTTAGGCGGCAGCGTATTAACCGGAATCAATGGAAACCCTTTAGGAGTCTTAGCACGTCAACTCGGTCTCCCACTTCATAAGGTAAGAGACATTTGCCCATTATATTTACCTAACGGAAGATCTGTAAATCCCGAAGTTGATTCAAAAGTGGAAGCTTTATTCAACAAACTATTAGACAGAGTATGTAAACTTAGACAAACAATGCTAGAAGAACTCAAATCCGTAGACATATCATTAGGAGCTTCATTAGAAACATTTCGAAGCGTATGTAAAGTAGCAGAAGATCCATTAGAAAGAATGCTCATGGATTGGCATTTAGCTAATCTAGAATACGCAAACGCTTCACTAATGTCTAATCTATCAATGTCATTTTGGGATCAAGACGATCCTTATGAAATGGGCGGTGATCATTGCTTTATCCCCGGAGGAAATGAAAGACTCATCCGAGCTTTAGCCGAGGATCTTCCTATTTTCTACGATAAAACAGTTGATAGTGTAAGATACGGAACTAACGGGGTCTTAGTATATGCTAACGGAAAAGAATATCAAGGAGACATAGCACTTTGTACCGTCCCATTAGGTGTGTTAAAAAAAGGAGTAATCGAATTTGTACCCGAGCTTCCGGAACGAAAAAAAGACGCAATTTCGAGACTAGGGTTTGGTTTATTAAATAAAGTCGCGATTTTGTTCCCTTACGATTTCTGGGGTGGTGAAATTGATACATTCGGACACTTAACAGATGATTCGGATATGAGAGGTGAGTTTTTTCTATTCTATAGCTACTCTTCTGTATCAGGTGGGCCCCTTCTAATCGCATTAGTCGCCGGAGAAGCGGCAATCCGTTTCGAAAACATGTCTCCGGGGGAATCAGTCCGGCGAGTTTTGGAAATTTTGAAAAGTATTTTCGGTCCAAAAGGTATATCTGTACCTGATCCTTTACAAGCTGTATGTACAAGGTGGGGCCAAGATGAGTTTACGTATGGATCCTACTCTTACGTGGCGGTTGGAGCTTCCGGTGATGATTACGATATTATGTCGGAGAGTGTCGGAGATCGACTTTTCTTCGCCGGAGAAGCGACGAATAAGCAATATCCGGCGACTATGCACGGAGCTTTTTTAAGTGGAATGAGAGAAGCTGCGCATATTATGAGAGTTGCGAAGAGGAAAACATATCCGAGTAGCGAAAATCAAGAAGTTGATGTTGAGTTGGAAAAATTGTTTGAAACTCCGGATCTTGAGTTTGGGGGATTCAAGGTTTTGTATGATCCGAGGAGTAATGAGATGGAATCGAATTGTGTGGTACGAGTTGCGTTTAAAGATGGTTCGGGGAACTTACATTTATTTGGATTACTTTCGAAGAAGCAAGTGATTGAGTTAAGTGAGGTAGAAGATGATGTTAAGAGAACAGAGATTTTGAGTAGTGATTTTGGGGTGAGATTAGTTGGGAGTAAAAGTTTGTGTAATATAGCAGAATCGCTTATCACATGCATTAAGTCTGGAAAACCGGGTATGAAATGAGAATGAGAATGAGAATGAGAATGCATGTTGTATCATTTTGTTTGGGGAAATTAAGTTCCACTAACGAGGGAGAATAATCATGGAAGCAAACACATGTATTTATTATATCTATCTACTTCTATTATTAATTATTTGATTATTTTCAACTTTTAGTGATATGGATTTCTTTGTCACTGTTTTGTGAATTTAATTATTATTTTGTTACTTGTTTCTTTTAGTTTTTCTTGGGGGTATTAAGTTGAAAATTTGTAGAAACACTTGTCGTTAAATTTGATTTTTCGGAGTCTGCTTTTGTTGTCGCACTTTGGTGGCTTTAGGTAGAGCTTCTGGGTTCACAGGGGCAACAAATAGGTACACAGGACTGAAATTTTAGAAATGGTTGGTGCTTTTTTTTTCCTTTTTTCATACATCCGAGACTTAAAGCCGAAGTTAGTTATCCTAACTACACCTTCATGGGAAACTAACACAAGTCTAGGTGATGCGCAACCACTCTTCTGCTCCTCAAATACTCTTGAGGATCTTCACGCGCAACCATTTCTTACCCGATTTTCCCAAAATGCTTTCTCCTTAGTCCATAATTCGTCAAGTTCAACCATAATCATATGTATTTTTTCCAAAAACTTTTTCACTTGGTGGTTTTATCTTGTAATTCACTTCACTGATATAGATTGGAATTTGTTAATAAGTTTTCTATTGTTATGAAAAACTTTCTTGCTCCATCCAGATAATGCTAGACAAGTGGTGACCCTCTTTAGACCCTGACGAAACATCATGAATAATTCCTTTACGTTGGAAATTTCCTAGCCATCGAAATGCAAATATAATGTATTTCTTGTGCCTATCTTGTTTTTTGTTTTTCGTAATAATAAGCGGTGAATGGTCAGATCTTATAGCCAGTTAAAGCCTAAACGCGATGAATAGACTCCTGTAACCATGACATATTTACTTGAACATAGTTTCTTTTCAAAAAAAAAAGAAATCATTAATTCCAGAAAACAAAAAGTCTTTTTTTACGAGGTACAATACAAATAGAAGTTCCTATTTATTTGTTACGAAATTGACCATAGATCAATTCCCTTTTTTATTTGGGCTCTAACAGAGAATTCAGGTGCATTCTCAACTAAACTAGTCCGCTGAGGCAAGCGTCCTATCAAACTTTTCTTTAACAGATTCATCGTCTTTGCTTCTATCTGTCCACGTGTAAAAACACCTTTTGTAGGTAACTCAACCAGTGCGTTGTCATTTATATTCATTAAATTTGATCATTCTTTCAAAGTTTGCCAGGATTTTACCTTGTTTCTTGGAAGCTTTCACAATCACACTGAAGTTGTCAATAATAAGTATCAGTTCTTTCCATTCTATGATCTTATCCCAAACTTCATCTCTTTCTTTATTGTTAGTAGGAGTATGAACAAAAACAACATACCACGACAACAAGGACCCATCATTAAACTTTCCAATTACAACACATACTAGAAAAGACTAATTTTAACTCTATCGTATCTTTCCAATGAAGTAGAATCCACGCGAACCTAAACGCACTTCCCCTAGGTTATACTACATGGAAATTATTAAAATTCTTAAAAGTCTTGCATGATCTAAGATTTTTTTTCTAAAACTGGATTAAAAAAGTTAAGCTAACAAAATACCAAACTTCGAGATGAGGGACTTAAACATTCTTCTAGTCATCAGAGCCCTCGCGCCCTAATTATTCCATGCCATGATACTACCCAAAGAGTCCGGCCACTTTCGAGGACTGGCCGATGTCCTTCAGAATGAGTGACCCCTCGCATTCCTTCACGGGAGGGTCCCGGGTACTTGCGTCGTCATCCGAATGTCCATCACAATCTTCTCTCCTACAATAAGACATTCTTCCCTGGTCCTGGTTCTGGTTCTCGAACTCGTAAAATCTTCTTTGATTAGGGTTCCCATACTCTTTTCCATAGTTCCCAACCGACTCCTCCCTATTAATGCCTAATAATTGGTATTTAACTTCGTAGAAGCTTCCGTACAAATCTTCAAGAAACATTTGCATGTCGTTTATTCTTCTCCCCATCATATTAAATTCTTCGTGACAAATCTTCACTCTCTTAGACCTACCGAGCTCGCCTCTTAAATTGCCCTTTCTCTTCATTTACCGAAGAAGACAACTAGTATATATAATCATTTATGTAATTACAATTGTAAGTTGATTGAGCAACCAAGTCATTAATCACATAAATCAATTCGATATATGAAGATCCAATTTAGAGTAATCTTGCTTGCAAATGGATTTAAAGAAAAAAATCAGCATAGCTGAAAGAGCATTAGAGCATTGTTATTCTTAAATCAGATTTTACAATCTATAATAAAAAATAAAAAAAATCGAACAAAGTACAGAAAGTACCAATCAAGTAAAATAATTAAAAGAATTCGGGTTGGATGGGTCCAACCCAATATATTTTTTAAAATATCAATCCGATCCGTAATGGTAGGTTTTAGCATTTTTTAAACCTGGCATAAGTTTAGACTCATTATCCGGGTTAACCCAACTCCGACCGGGTTGACTCGTGTTACTTTTTATTAATGGGTTGATTCGTCAATGCTCACCCCCTACCTAAGGTTACACCTTCAATTATAAATCTTGAAAAAAATCGAAAATAAAATTCAGAACGGAATCAAAATTCCAAATTTGTAATATGTAAATTAAATTTCGTTCCAAAAGTTTCAGAAAAATCAGAATCAGAAATTTAGAAATCGGTAGATAAAAAAACATTTTTAAATACAAAATTTTCGAACGGAATCGGAAAGATTCCGTTCAAAATTTCACCTTTATCTAGGGATAAAATAACAACATTAACTACAAACGGAGGTTAATTTGAGTAATTTATTTGATTTTTTTTTGTTACAGAGAAGATCCTAAAGGGACCGTGTTAAAGCTACATTAGCACATCATCCAGCAAGCTACAGTTGAAGGTTACCCGAGGCGACTTCCAACCAAGTTTGTCACGTGTAACGAGCTTCTAAATCCCTCTCCGAGGGTCATTATACACCAAGAATTCATCTGATTGCGCCATCCCTTTCCGAGTCATTTATTTGTTATATTACTCTTATTTTTATTTAATTTATAATTTTTATATATGATAATATAATGAAATAAACAAACCCCTATATTTATTAGCTAGTTGTTACTCAAACTATAAGGGACTTAGACCATCTCCAGCAGATGCGCCATTTTTATACTCTATATTTCATTATACCGTATCAAAATGTATCTACTCTATAAATTTGCCGTATCAATTTCCAGTTTTACTATTTTAGTTACTCTATAATTATACTTCATACTTCATATTTACTATTTACTTATAATTATAATTTATAATTTTTTTTTGCAATAACATAAATAAAAATAATAATTTTAAATTTATTTATTATTCAATTTAAATAGAATATTTAATTTAATTTATTTTATCTTTATTTATATATATTAATTTTATAACATTTAATTTTGTTTTTTATTAAATAAATAATAAAAAAGAGTTTTTATTTTTTTACTTGCAATATAAATATTTATGAATTACTTTTTTATATTTGAATTTTCATTTAATAATTTAATTAAAAATATATATTTAATTATAAATTTAATATTTAATTTTTTTCATTATTGAAATTCAAAAAAAAAAAAAAAGAAGTTGATCCGTCCAAAAAAAAAAAAAATAACTTCATTTACTTATCATGTTTATCTTGACAAAAAAAAAAAACTCATCATGTTTACAATTTTTTATGTTAAAAAAAAAAAAGGAAAACAATATACCGCATCAATAGTGATGCACCACAAATAGCGCATGGATTGGAAAACATACCGTGTGAGTTGTGTGGGCTCCATGATTTGGAGTAGCTGTTGGAGTGAACAATTTGTTCTTTTTTTTTTTTTTTGTTCAAATGGAACAATTTGTTCACATACGGTATAAATTGCTTTTTTTTGCCGTAAATTAATATTTGACGCATCTGCTGGAGATGGTCCAAGTAAGGCATATATATACACGCATATACACTAATCCTCTCTCCCATAACAAATCCACACCATTTTCTTCACTATCTTTTTCATTTTTATCATCTTCTTCTCCATTTCAATGGAAAAAGACAAAAAAAACAAGATTCAAAACCACCATGGAAAAACCGACCCCGCCGCCCCCATCATAGGAAAACGGAAGTTTGAAAATCAGTTATTTGATAATGACAACGTGAAGAACTTATTCGTGAGTATTGAAGATTAAAAAAGAGTCGTGTGGAAAATTAGAAGGACTTTTGAATTAGGGTTCCTTTTGATTTGATTTTGACTAGAACTCTGCAAGAACGTAATTCTTGTGTTTTGATTTTGATTTTTTCTTTTAATTAGGGTGTTAATAAGGTAGTTGCAACCCACAATCAAATTAAATTAGCATGTAATTATAGTGTTAACAGTTACCTTGGAATTTACCTCCAGTACATGATGCATATTTCTTGATCCATTTAGAAGCTCTTTAAACCTGAATACAATGGAGGCTCTAATATGCACTCAATTTGGTTGAGGAACTCGATTCCGATATCCCTTCAAGTTTCAATGGATCATCAAGAAGAATTAGAGGGAAAATTCAGTACGTATGTTTTTATTTAATTGATAATAATGTTTGGTTTTGTACTTGCTAACTTAAAGACTTATACTAAAGCCCAATTTGTTTGTAATGTGTATCTTAGGTACGTTTTTTATGTATTCTCCCGAAGTCATCAACGAATCAATAAGAAATCCTATAATTTAAGTTACTATGGCCTAGTTTTTTATAGCCATTGATGTTACCGTGATTTACTATAAATTATAGTTGAGTTGGTTTACCAGGCTACTCGGTTGAATTACTTAAGCATATGTTGAGGCTGATGATGTAAAACAGAAGCCCGTGATGATAACATGCTAAATATAGTTTTTCTTACACACATGTGATGATTCTGATGAATTTGAGATTAGTCAAGGGAAAAAATCAAACTGATTTGAGTTGGGTTACTAAATCAGAATTGTGACAATTTGATTGGAGCTGAACAAGGTTATAACTTCATATTTCATTACCAAGGACCCGAACAAACAAATTTCAGCAATCTGAAGATATTTTGCATCTCAAGATCTATCTATGAAGGTTTCTTGTGGTTTAATTTTAATCTATGTTACACGTAATAGGATAAATTTAGAGAGTCAGCCTTACTAGTTTTGTAATAGTTAACTAAAACATTTGGATTAACTCAACTAATCAGATTCTTATAAACATTTCAAACAATTACTGTTTTTTTTGAAAACCGGAAGTTATTGAACAATCTTTTTACTTAAAGTTTTTTATTATTTAAAATTAAATTATCCAACATTTACCTGGGGTATACCCAAAAGAGGGCTGTAAACGAACCGAGTCGAGCCGAATACTAGATGTGCAAGTTTGTTTGATAAGAATTACGAGTCGAGTCGAACGAGTTCAAATGTTAACGAGTCGAGCCGAGTTCAAATTTTTAAGCTTGTTAACATATCGCACGAGCTTTTTTTCGAGCCGATCTCGAGTTATTAACGAATTAATTTGTTTTTTTATAGGTTTCACAATATATTTATCGATAACCATAACATTAATTTACCGATTATAATTTTTTACCGTGTTAACGAACGAGTTCATACAAACTTTTTTGTTCGTTTATATAAACGAACGCGTTCGAACGAGCTTTTTTCCGAGTCGAGCTCGAGCGGCTTGGTTCGTTTATAGCCCTACCCAAAAGTAAACCGATTGGTACCCGAACTAACTCGAAGGTAAAACTGTTTACCCTTATTATAGGGTTGGGCATAGGATATTTGGACCGAATATATTACGGGTTCAAAAAAAACCCAAAACCGGGATAAACCGAGTGCTCACCCCATTTTCACGTTTGAGAAGAAAAACCGTATGTATTCATTTCACACGTGTCAAAAGACCACCTGAGACCGTCTCTTTATATTCCCTAAATCTTGCTCATCCCTAGACTATCTCATGTATGTAATAACAAATACACTTCTCACTTCGCTCTCTGAGCTAAATTAGCTAAATAAAAATTAAATTAAATGGCAACTACGGCGGCCGCAACCACCACTTCACCACTACCACCTCCCTCACTACCACTACCACCACCACCATCAGAATCGCCACTAACAGTAGAAGCTTTGAAGCACATCGACATCAGCCTGCTTTCACAATCAGAGCTTCACGCTCTCTCCCTCTGCACCAGGTCAGCTCACGACGTCCGCAACACCACTAACGACAACGTACCGGTCAAAATCGACCGTTCCATTTTCAACGAGTCCGCCGGTAGCCGCCGTCAGACTTATTCCCGTCTCCGTCTCCGTCACTCTCACCATCGTACCACTCGAATCCCGGGACTCCTCCCCGGCACTACACTTAAACCCTCTACCACACCGTCCACCACCGACGTCGAAGACGGAGCAATTATCCATTACCTTAAACATTTCCTTGATCACGGCGTCACATCCACTGCTCCTCCCCCACCACCACCACCACCTCGTCCACAGCCACAGCCACAGCCTGAAATTCTCTCCAACACACCCCTTCAATACGAGCTAGGGTTAGGGTTTGAACAAAATACCCAAATTGAAAATAACGTAATCGAACAAAAGAAAAAGAAAGGAAAGGGTAAGAGGAAGCTAAAAGAAAATGGTGTTGGTATTGAACTGCAGAAACTCAATAAAAAAGGCGAACTGGTTGATTTCTCCGTTTTAGAAGCTAATGGGGACAATTTATTTAGTGAGGAGCTGAAGACCAGGACTGTAGGGTTGGAAAATGAAGAGGGCATTTTAGGCTTTTTATCAAGTATAGAAGGGCAATGGTGTAGTAGGAGGAAGAGAAGAAAATACATTGATGCAAGTGAATTTGGAGACTCGTTACCTTTGGGTTGGAAGCTTTTACTTAGCCCAAAAAGACGTGATGGGCGATCTTTCGTTTATATTCGCAGATACATAAGGTTGTCTTGTTTTCTATGTTTCATGTTCATCGATTTAAGTAATTACGTTAATATATTTGGATGTTTTTATCCATCTAGTCTTTATTTTAGGATTTTTTAGTAATTACGTTAATATATTCTAAGGATTAGTTTTATGGAGGTTATTTTTTCCTCATTTGGTGGAACAAATACTCAAACCTAGTATTTTAAGGTAAATGGTATAGAAATAAAGCTTCATGTATTTTAAATTCTCAAAACAGAGGCTTTTTTTAGTTTATATATTACCACTCTTTTCATGACCAATATGATAATAGAAAGTCAAAGCTCTTTCTTGAGGTGAAGGAATGTATATATATATACAAAAATTCAACTCTTAACATGTTTATGTTGTAATAGAAACATGTATTGTTCTAGATCTTTCTCACAACTTGTCAATATCTGATACTTACATAATGTTTAACATCTTCAATTAATCATACATATGTATTAGGAAAGTGTATATTCCATTTCTGATTTATTTTACTCTTATTTTTTGTAACAGTCCAACAGGACAACAATTTCTATCATGTAAAGAAGCTGCTGAGTTTTTGCGGGCCCATTTTGCTGATCAACCAATAGTAGATGAAAATCATGAAACAGCACCTTCAAGTATTCAACAAATTGATACAATTGCTTCTTCTAGTGTAAGTTATTTCTTACATTACATATCTTTTGTGGATTTTAATGTTGTTTAATTTATTACATTTGTAACAGAATGCTGTTATATTATCAACAAGTGTTGATGAAAATCTTGCTGAGGTTCAAGTTCAAGATCTTTTCGAATGTTATAAATGTAATATGTCTTTCGATGAAAAGAATGCGTATTTACAGCATCTATTTTCATTTCACGAACAAACTACAAAGAGGGTTAAATTCGGAAAACCTATAGGTGAAGGTGTGATTATACGTGACGGTAAATATGAATGTCAATTCTGTCATAAGGTTTTTAACGAAAAACGTAAGTATAATTGCCACGTAGGCGTACACGCAAGGACTCTTAAATCCCCTGAAGAGCTTCTCATTACTGATACTTCTCCTATCCAGTCTGGGCCCACTTTGACAGATTCTACTATCGATCTCTCGATTGAAAATGGTGAAAATCCTTTATCTGAAGATCTCAATGTTATTGAAAAACCTTTGTTAATTCAGACACAAAATATCGAGGTTAATGAGACAAACAATGATTTTGTTGGTTTAAATATGCAATTTGATGATGTGGTGAAGTATGAAAGTAGTGAGGAAAAAGTGAATTTTTCTATTCCCGAGGATGAAAAAGTGAATTTTTCAATTCCCGAGGAGGAAAAAGTGAACTTTTCAATTCCCGAGGAGGAAAAAGTGAATAATAGTTTGATTATTGAAACGAATGTGAATGAAGTTACACCATCTTCAGAGTTCTTTATGCAATCTCTTGATTATTTCCCTACTTTTGCTTCTATATCTAACAAGGTAATTTAATTTAATTTAATTAAATACATTTTTACAAAGTTGAGGGGTATAATATTTTCTTGAATGTACAGGGAGATAATGAGTTTATGGTGGTGGATCAGAATATACAAAACGGGACGGAATTTGAGGAGCTGAGATTAGATGGAATAGGACCGTTTGAATATAATTTTACGGAAGTACAAGGATCTTCTTCTTTAACAGGTGGGACTTTTGATATGGAAAATGATGTAAGAATGGAGGAAGGGTTTAATTCTCCGGTTAGATTTAACTCAGATGAAGTTATATTGAACATGGAAAGTGAGAATCAGATTACAACTTTGTGTGTGTGGTGCAGATCAGAGTTTAAACTTGATATTGTTGATTCGGAAACTAACTCAGATACCATTGGTTATATGTGTCCAACGTGCAAAGATAGGATTTCTGGGCATTTTGATCCTAATTTTCCGTGAAAATCGTATGGTATGTAAGTTTTGTGTAGGATGTTATGTTATATATGTTGGATTACAAAACTGTGTATTTTTTGTTGTTGTTTTAGTATTTGTGTGACAACCTTAAAACCTTAAAAGTCTATTGTGAGAGATTGTTCTATGGATCCTTGTCTTGCTTCTTTTGGTTAATCTTCGGTAATAGTTGTTTATGTGGCGACATATTATACCAAAAAATTGCAATGTGATAACTTAGACAAAATATTTGAGTTGTTATGATAGCAAAGAGAACTCAAATGGTATAGAATTATGTACATCATACTCTTTTATGGTTGATATAGGAAAGAATACCAGAAAAACTTCTAAGAGTCGATCCAATTGTACTCATGAGTCTTGAACAAAATAATCAGGAATATTTGCACTTGTAGGAAAAAGGGGACAATTCCTGATAATAATCAGGAACAAAATTTCGTGCAATAGGTGGTGGCCTAAGTAGAGTTTGGTTATTTTCTCGGGGGAATATTTATTTACAGCCCCCACAACTTTGGATTACCATTTTAAAGCCCAACCCCAAACCATTAGTTACAACCCAATTATTACCCAACTATTATATAGCAAAAGACCCAAAAACCCCTACTAATTCTAATCCATACAGTGAGCAACCCAAACCAAAAACAAAAGACCCATATAGGGTTTCGATCAAACCCATCGATGCCCTCCTTCCCCTTCACTGTGCTGCACCCCAACGAAGCCATCACAGCGCACCACCACGGCCACCATTGTTGCTGCACCATTGTTGCTGCATCGATGCCCTCCTTCCTCTGACGAAGCCACCATTGTTGCTGCATCGCTGCATCGTTGCTGCATCGCTGCTTCATCTCCGTTTCCGCAGCCCACAGGATCGACGAGAAGAGATCCACCACCAACAGCCGCGTTCATCTCCATTTCTGCAGCCCACCAACAACCTCGTTCATCTTCATTCTCGGTGGACCTTCGCCTCTCCACCAACAGCAATGACCAATCTCTTCCCTCCTCCCCCTTCCTGTACATCGAGCCTCCATTCACCACGTCCATTACAGATCCAACCTCGTCTCAACACGATTCACACCCACCATCTCCACCTCCACCCCGATCTCTTCCCCGTTTGCGAGCCCAGATCCGCCTCCCTCTCCCGTCATCGCTGCTTCACCGCCATCATCGCTGTCCAGCCCAGCAGGGACTAGCCCAGAACCTTCCTCGCTGTAGAGCCATTCTCGCGCCTCCAGCCCAGAGCCTTCCTCGCTTCAGATGTGGTTTAGCCGTACATAATTGTCCAGACAAAATGGTCTGGGGTGGTCCAGCCCATAGTGGGTTGATTTCTAGTTGGGCTAATAATTGTCCAGACAAAATGGCGTGGCTTCTTTTTGTTTTTTCAAAACATAACTAAGTGTATTTTAGAGAAAACGGGCCTATGTACAGCCCTATGGACACATACTTGGACAGCCTTTGACAAAAATGGGTTTCTGTACAGCCCTAGTGTGCAACATTTGACATGATAGATATGGATATATACAAAACACGAAAATTATGTACAGCCCTAAGTGTATTTGGACTATGTAACAAAGATTTAAAACCCTTTAAAAAAACAAAAAACCAATAAAAAGTCTGGACCTATGTGTACGTATCTATCCGTATATAGAAATAATAAAAAAACAAAGTGCTGGAAAAAAAAAGGAAAAGGGTAGAATTGAGAAAAAACCAACCAAAATTTGAAACTAGGCTTTATTTAGAACAAATTTCTAACTAGGCTTTAAAATGGGGGTAGGGGAGGAATTAGGCTGCAAAAAGAAGTTTCCTCTATTTTCTCCTTGTCAGGATTTGAATTTAATTTTATTAAATTTATATATTGTTACTCTTTTTATTTTATTTTGGTGGCTCTTTTTAAATATATACAATTTAAACGTAAAGAATAAAGAACACAAATGAAAAACGAATCAGTTACTATTAAAATTAGCACAAAACTACTTATTTATCTAAAAGATTAAAAAAAAATCAATAGTTGGTATAGTGGTTAGACTACTCCATAAAGACCTAGAGATCTTGGAAAAAACAATTATTTTTTAAAATTACTTTTAATAACAAAAGTTAAAAATATTTTTATCCTAATCTTATAATTATTATTATTATTATGTACTCGTTTAAATAAGGATCTATGAAATACAGATTAAATACCTTATTTATAGAAAATAGGTAAATTTTAAAATTTAGTTTTCATGTATTAGACTGAACATATATATATATAAGAGTTATAACAACCTTTTTTGGATTTCTATAAAATAAAAATATGTCTTGTTAATACTTTTTTTTTAAAATATAGTAAGAAAAAATTTAATAAAGAAAAATAATATATTTTTTTATGCGTTTCTAAAACTAACTCTTTAATATCTTTTATTAGGAAAATCTATTAAGACAAAACTTTAACGAAGAAAAATAGTGTACTACATATTTGTTTCCCTCTCTTATCAGTTTCTTAGGAAAGATCTAAAAATGGTAGCATGACAATATTGTATACTAACTATTTAAAATAGATTTGGGCAATACAATTTTGACACTTGAGCGAATTTGATAAACATGTATTTCACATGTCTTCTGGAGTTCATGTGTAAAGGAGAATTTGGTGAGATATACTTGGTTCAATTACCTTTGATGTAGCATCTTTTGACTTGAACGCCACAACCAACATTATCTTCATATAATATTATTGAACCCTGTTTGCTTGTTGTAAGATTGCATTCCCTCTGAATATTTAATGTTGAGAATATGTTTCATTAAAGTGAAAAAGTCACGGGTGACCCTTCATCTTTATAACAAGCTGCTCTTATGGACCCCGCTCTATCAAAACACCTGAAATGGCTCTTATCTTTCACATTTCGTGACATCGTTGGACCCTTTTTTCCATTTTCCATTAGTTGATTGTTAGTCAACGCCAAATGAAACACATCACCTCCAACTCAACAACACGTCATCGCCATGTCATCCCACATTGAGGCCTATTTTTTGACATGGCAAGGGCATTCAGACAAATCCTTCACCTCCTTAACCCTAGATTCTATTCACCTTTATTCATATACCGTAAACAACCCAATTCACCCCTTTCTCATGTTTGTGCTTATCCACCTTCTACATCACAGTACAATCTGCAAATACTACGGTAAATAGTCCAATAAGTAACCCTGGGAAGTTGGTACGGGTTTGCTACCGCTGTGGGCATTGCAAGCTTAACTCATCTTGAACGACATTAAACCATGAAAGACGGTTTGTTGGTTGTGCAAAGTTTCGATCAATAAAGGAGAACTGTTTGTTCTTCAGCTAGGTAGATCCACCTATCCGTGCGAGAGGATTGAAGGTGATTCGAGGTTTGTTAAGGAATTTGTCTAGGAGAGAGGAGGTGATTCATGTGTTCAAGATGGACGAAGTTTATAAAATGAGGAATCGACATATTATTGGTGTGTTTGTGCCAGTGGCTTTAATGGCTTAGAAGGGACCAATTAGGAGTAGTATGTTACTTGGCTTGTTTGTTGTTTTTATAGAATTTCAGTTGTTTTTTCATATATAATACTATTATTATAAAATTCCAGTTGTTGTCTTTCATGTTTAATGTTGTTTTGATGTTGCTGATTTTTAACATGGTATGACTTTGAACTTGTTGTTGTAAAATTTATAATTTTAACAAACTAAATGTATAAAATTATCAGTTTTGTTGTCTAGATTTAAGTTAGTGTTGTTAGATCGAACACTAACAGCCAAAAATACTTGTGCCACTAATGAACTACAAGTTTAAGTAACTTGGAAATTAAACCTTACTGGAGAAGAGATGGCCTTTTATGATTATATAGGTGAATTACGAATGGCCTTTTAAGTTTTACATGTGAGAAAATAAGGACCTTTATGTTTTAAATGGTGACCATAAGGACCTTATATTTATAATGTATGGCTTTAATGCCCCTTTTCATTGAAATGATAAATTACCCCACCACACATTTAATTCGTTAGATAAGTTTATGGTTGGTCAGTTGGTTTTATCAAGGCATGTTAATTAATGAAATATTTTGCACTGGTAATTATTCTATTTTGTCTTGGTAAAAAAAGCATGCAATGAATTGAAGGGGATCTTATCTTTTATTTACCAAATAAAAACTTCTTTGCGTGGATTTATCACATTATTTGTTCGCAAGCAAGCGTTTAAGTAATTTTAAAGTAAAACCAGTAGAAAAATGGGAGGTGCAAATGCTAATGTTTTTAAAATAAGTAAATCTATTATTTTCTTTTGAAGATTAGGAAATATATGATATATGTTAAAATATTTTTATATGTATAATGTAGTGTTGATTATGGTATATAAACTATGAAATAACTTGTATATGTATTGTGTAGGGTTGGTGTAGGGTTTGTTATGGTATATAAACTTTTTAAAATAACTTGTATACTAATTCTAGATTTTTTATCTTGTTGCAGAGATTTTAGGCGATGAAGTCGTGGGCTCCAACTTTACTGGGACCAAACTGAGACCTTCACCAAGGCGTTTTAAGACGCCAAACCCCCAACAAGGTGGAGTAAACATTTGGCTTCTTTGTGCCCACCTCAGGTTCTGAGGTTGAGAAATGTGAATTTGAACAAGGCATTTACAACTGCAGAAGCTGAGGTGATCTTGGTGGAGTCCAGTTTAGAGGATGAAGAGCTTGAGAAAGCGAAGCGGAGAAGGATGGAGAGGCTTGCTTCAATTATGATGGTATTCCAAAAGTACTTTGAATTTGGAGATGAGATGATGTCTTTCTAGCGGGAGGGTTGGTGTTTTGTGTAGTTTGTTAGTATATATTGTTATTTTGTGGTGGACTATATTTTGTTCGCTTATTCTACGAATAATGTGTTGATAGTTGATGTGTGGTATATATGTTTTGATTATGGGTTGAATTTATGGATGATGTTGGCTTATCAAGTTAACGTAATGGTGGTGGCAAAGATGTGATTAAATAACTAGTAAATAAATAACAAACAACTTATACCACTACAATTATTCTATCATAAAAGACGAGACATCATGATCCTTAAGGGGTGTGTAGGCCGTGAGATCTGACCTACTTGATAAACCCATTTAATGAACGCGCTAGAGGTGAAAAAGTAATAAAATTGCATAGTTTAGAAAGTGATTAAGATGGTTATTTGATAAGTCGTTCTTGCCTTTTAGCTTGTTGCCCAAACTTAATTGTAATATTATCCGTCTCATCCCCTTCTAGCCTTTCTAAATCCTATTTATTAGCCACATTACATGCCATACCCTTTAGATTATATGACTTTTCTATAGGACCCGCACTCGAATCGCGATGCTAAGACAGTGTTCTCAAGAGCTTGAGTTTGGGGTGGTGGGTTTGAATTGTGGGAAACATTATTGGATTGAGTATTTTAGAGCTTATGTAATTGTGCTTTATTTGATGATGATTCACTATTTTATATTGTAACCCTTTGTCGGGGTAAAAGAAAAAGAAAATAGTATTGAAAAGAAAAGAAGTATGTTGAAAGAAGTAGCATGACATCTTATATCCAATAGAGAGCCATAGCTAACTTATAAAAGAAAAGAATATGAAAAAAATTGAATATGAATTGGACTGACAAAGTGTAATTGTTTATGTGATCATCATAGTTTATACTTGGGTTATTTGGGATGCGAAATTAAGTGCATCAAAATCTTGGGTTGAGTGAGAACATTCTTTTAGAGTAACTCAAGCTCTAGAGAGATTTGTTGACGGCTAGTGAGAAGAGAGCCAAAATCTCACTCAACATCATCCAAATATACGATCATACCATCCCTAAGTCTAACATTATAACCTTAAAGACCTTATAATTCTTGAATATGTGATATAGGGAAGATTGAACCAATAGAGAGTAGTTAGATGGATCATACAAGACTTTTTTAGGATCGAAGAACACTCTAAAGCCTCATAGAAAACTAAGTGAAAAACCTATCCTTCGTGCATTGCAAAGCTAATTTGATCTTGAACTTAAACCGTGTTGATTGTTTGTATGATAAGTGTATATATTTGATTTAGTTTGTAGATATTATTACATGAAACTTGCTAAGTAGTTGCTTTGGGATTATTACTCACATTCTTTATCTTCTTTCCTTTATGCTTACTTGATCTAACCAATATATTAGAGACTTTCCTATGTCTTATTTCTTATTGTGTCGGGATGACACTATTTTGAGTTTGGGGTCTTGATGTCTCCATATTTGTGATAAAATAATCTTGTTTAGAGGCATCATTTTAGGTGTATTATGCGCTTAGCTGAGGAGTTTTCCCTATTTATTGTTAGTTTCTCAATTATTGTCTTGTTTTGGAGGTTTGTTACTTTTTAAGCATTTTTTGTGTAGTATGTGTGTTAAATGTGTGTATATTTGGTACAATGATGATATTAGATTCCAAATAAATGTTAAGGAGTTGAGGAAAGAAGAGAGTCAAAAGTTAAAAGCCCAAAGAAGTTGTTTTAGGGAAGTGCAAAAGTTGCCAAAAGCTGTTGGACAGATTTGGAGACGTGTAGTGTTTCTAATGTTGTATAAAATCGACAGAGAATTTCGAGGAGACATTTTAATCAAGAAAGATATTTGAATTTTGGTCGCGTGGCCACTAGTTTCGAGTGATTTGGAGCTGTAACAAAAGAGTTATGAAATTTACAAACTTATGGGTCAACCTGTCTATTTTCTAAGGAAAACGTATTTGAGTTGGATTAGGACTCTAAAACCTATCCTACGACCTAGATTTTGTCCCTACACCTATACATATGGTTATTTACCTTTAGAAATATGTCCTTGCTTTTACTTACATCCATAGTATTCAAGAAATTCATTAGGGATAAGCAAGTTGACTTGTAGAGGAAGACAAGAAGCTGGAGAGTCACAAACTCCTCTTCTCCATCCTTCCATTCTACCATTAGGGTAATTTATCTTAGATTCTTGGCTTAACCATGTTTTCAAGATATTTACTCTTTAGTTTTATTTCTTTTAGTATGAACTAATTTTCCCATAATTTGGGTTTGGAATATATATAATCCTTGAATTCGATAACCTATTCTATGTTATTTGAGATTATATTTGATTGATTTGAGCTTTTACTTTGTAATTGTATTTTGTGTTTGCCTTTATTCCATCTGTAACCTTGATCACATTGAGACTGTTCTAAGTAGTTGGATTGTCATCCTGGCAAGCAGATTCAATTATAGAAAACAACACTTAATCATGTAGTGTACGGTAGTAATCCTGACGGGTTGCCTAACTAGATAGTCAATAAGGTATTGATTTCACTACAGATGCTTGCGCAAGGTCTCCTTACCCAAGTCCCTTAGTAGTGTTGAAGTTGTCTTCTAAGCTTCCCTGACCGGAGTTAGAGGTATTATAGAATCTCGACTACTTATATATGCTCAACTCACCCTTATAATTAGAATAATGATTTAGGAAGATAGGTTCATACTAGCAAAACTAAGCTATATTCTCATCTCCATTCTTAAACTTTATTTCTTTATTTGCATTAGTTTAAAATACCTGCTTTTAACTCTTATCCCGAAAACCAAACAAATATTATCTTTTTACTTTGCATTTTAATTTAAACAAGTAATTTCTTCTACGCTTCTTTTTAAAACACGAATTTGAGCTAACCGATAAATTCCTGAGAACAAATCTACTTATCAATTATAACTGCAAGTGATTTGTTCACTTGCAACGAGTTTCTCATAGTGGTATTAGGTGTGTGCTTTATTATCATTTATATTAGTTTTTTATCACATCTTTGCCACAACTACACCAACAACGTTTATAGGATACGGATTTACAAAAAAAATCTAGTATATTTAACTAATATATTTATCTAATTGTTATCGTCTAAGTGTCTAACCATCCCTACCATAGTAGAAAAATCATCATCGTCATCCAAGAGAAAATACTTCATTTGCTGATATGTATAATAACACTCAAAGTTATCTTTTTCTAAATTATGAAGTTAACGAAGTATCAGATCAATAAGTGATTGAAAATTCTCCATTATCCCGGTAAGTTTTGCCTAATATTCTTAGCCCCAAAAGTTAGCATGACGTGTGTATCAAAATCCATAAACACTCAATATTATACTTGTAACAAGTTAAAAATTCATAATTGAAAAACACTGAGTCTACACTATTACTCTTTTTTTTGTTCAAATGCATAATAATTTATAGATAGTAGAAAAAGGTTACAAGGTTTAGCCCACCCCGGAGGGCTCGGCTTCATTACAAATCAAATTAGCTAACTGGGGAGGGATACAAGCACCCCAATTACCCAACAGAGTGCTAAGAAGCTCCTGTTTGGCAATCCAGTCAGCTGTCCCATTTCTACTTCTAGTTACAAAAGAAAAAGAAGGAGATGATAGTTCAGCAAAATAATAAATATTACAAACTAAGTTTTTAATTGAATTACTCAACACCGGTAACGCTGACGAAAGAGACTTCATAATAGTGGCTGAGTCATTCTCTATAATCACGCTTCCAAAAGGATAATTTGAAGCCATCTCAGTAGCTTTCAAGATCCCAGTGGCTTCTGCCTCTAACACCGAATCTGCCACAATCTTCCAACTATTACCTGCTACAAATTCCCCATTAGAGTTTCTAACTAAACATGCTATTGCAGCTCCCTTATCGGAAAAAACTGCATCACAATTAATTTTAAATTTATTTGGTGGAGGTTTTTTCCACTTATCTTTGAATTTTTGATTATGTGGAATATTATTAATATTTATTCCAATATTATTAATGTTATTAACTTCCTCTAACTTATCTAGAAAGTTTAAATCGTTAGGGTTTGAAATTTTATAATATTCTTTCCAATTCTCTGTAGCTTTCCTAACTGTATTCAAAGGTTCACATTCTTTTCCATTATAGATAAAATTATTCCTATCTTTCCATATATGCCACATTATAATGCATATAAGTTCAAAAATCCTATCATGATTATCAAACTTTTTAATAATGTTTTGTACATGGTTTAAAATCCAAAGTTCTACATTTAAAGTAGTATCATTATCAGTTTTTAAATTCAATGGGCTAGTAAACCATACACTTTTTGCCCAAGGGCATCTAAATAGCATATGTTCTACTGTTTCAATGTTATTATCACAAATTTTACAAATATTATTTTTACTACATTTTCGATTAAAAAGATTTTCTTCAGTTGATAAAAGGTTTCTAACCGCCCTCCAACTGAAATTTCTAATTTTTGGTTGGGTTTCCATTTTCCAAATTAACTTCCAAAGATTTTTATCCCTAGTAAAAGAGGATGTTGGTTTATCCTTATTTTTAATGAGTTGAATTATAGTTTCATCTTTTTTCATTCTATGGTAGGCTTCTTTGACTGTATATGTACCTTTTTTGCAATAATCAATACATATTTGATCTTCACACAATACCTTATGTATTATCATTTTTTCTATTTTTTCTTTGATTTCTTTAGGATAGATTTGATTGAGTAAATCAATGTCCCAAGATTTATCATTTTTAATTAATTGATTAACCCAAATAAGATTAGATCTTTTTGGCATTATTGATTGTTTCTCATTACAAATCCAATTATGTTCATAGATATTGATGTCACAACCATTGCCTAGTTTCCATTTTATATTATTTTTAAAAATATCTCTACCTATGAGGATACTTCTCCATCCCCAAGAAGGTGAGCTTCCAATTTTAGCTTCAAGAAAACTACAGTTTTTGAAATATTTCCCTTTTAGTAGTCTATAAAGAAGAGATTCTTTTTTATTTATTAAGTTCCAAGCTTGTTTACTTAACAAAGCTTTATTCATTGGGTGTAGGTCCCTAAACCCTAATCCACCTTCAAATTTAGATATAGTGAGTAGGTCCCATTTAGCCCAATGTATTCTTTTTTTACCTTTATCACCTCACCAAAAGTGGGCAATAATAGAATGAATTTTATTTATTATGTTATTAGGAAAAATAAAGTTAGACATTATATAATTAGGCAAACTTTGGATGACTGCTTTTATTAAGATTTCTTTACCCCCCTTCAGAAAGGAAAAGGGTTTTCCAATTTTCAAACTTTTGTAGGATTCTATCTATTAAAAATTGGAGATCTTTAGATTTATTTCTACTCCATTCAGTTGGAAGTCCTAAGTAGTTACCTAGGTTGTTAGTTCTCTTCATATTTAATCTTTTGGCCATTACCTTTTGGATAAAGGTTGGTGTATTAGGGCTAAAAATGACCCCACATTTATTTAGGTTAAGACATAAGCCAGTGGCATTTTTATATTTATTCATAATATCATTAAAAGATTGTATTTCAATATTATCAGCATTAAGGAAGAAAAGACTATCATCAGCAAAGAGTAAGTGAGTGATAGATGGACAGTTGTTTCCAATTTTAATTCCTTTGAGAAGATAATTCTCTTTTTTATCTCTAATTAGATCATTCAAAGTTTGTGATATTAGGCAAAAGAGTAGAGGTGACAGTGGATCCCCTTGTCTTATTTCCCTGGTGGGTTTTTGTATTTGATGAACCTCACCATTTACAATATGTTGGACAAATAGGATTCTACCCAAGTGTTGACCATGTTTACGATGATAATCAGTGACTTAATTTAAAGATATGATTCAGATATTGATACGTTTATTCCAGTTGTAAAGATTAACGTAATATATTCACTTGGTTAAAATTATTTGAAATTGAATGAGAAATTGAGTCATGTAATTTGGAGAAATTAAAAAAGAAGGAAAAAAATTAATAATGTATGTTATTTTATTTTTTTATTTCTTTTCATAAAAGTAAAGCGAAAAAAAATGTTGTTGGGGCAGTTCAAACTTGAACCACATCCTTGTTAGGCTTTTGGGTTTTGGGCATGTACTATTTGGGTCAGTCAAGCTTTGCATCCATTAGTAAATGTTGTATCTTTTAATTAATACACCGTATCTCCAAACGAAACATCACAACTCTTTCCCAAACCACCTTTTCATCTTCTATAAATAGTTGGCCAACTAAAACATTTTATTCATTCATTTTTCTAAACCTTAAAATTATGAGTAATGGTGGGTATCACCCAAAAAGTGATCACCCAAATATCACCCTCCTAGGTGGTCCAATTAAACTGTTTCATATAAGAGAGAGAAAAAAAGTAATCAGGAAAGAGAAACAGTTTAACTGGACCACCTAAGAAGGTGATATTTGGGTGATCACTTTTTGGGTGATACCCAGCATTACTCTAAAATTATACGAGAGAGATAGAAAGAAGCAACATTATTAAGTTCGTTGAAATTCTTAGGAATCCCTGTGTTAGTTTCTTTTGAATAGTTTTATCGTTGTATCCTGAAGGTTGAAGTCAGCAAACATAAGACACAGGTACATGGTCTAAATACTTTAAAGACATTGGATTCAATCCGAGTGTCAACAAGTAAAGTTATTTATTTATTTACTTTAATTTTAATTATGTATTAATTTTTATATTATTTTACTGGTTTATACAAATAAAACACAACACATTATAATTTAGTATTAATTAGCATATACTACCAGGCGAAGGAATTTATATTTCCAGGAAAAAAGTTATTACTCTCTCCGTCTATTTTTGTTTGTCCACTTTTTTAGTGCACAAGAATTAAAAAGAGCATTTAATACTCTCTCTCTTTACACAAATGCCTTTAATTAATATACATGTGATCATTTATTATGCTGTGATCATTTATTATGCTACCTTTTCTACTATTTAATTAGGGATAATATTTGAAAAAGTAGGGAAAAAGTAAGGAAAAAGTGTCTTGGTAATGAAAAATGGATAAACAATATTGGACATCCTTTTTTAGAAAATGGGACAAATAAAAATGGACGGAGGGAGTGCTAAAACTATGGTTTCATGTTGTGATAACATATATAAGTAATAAAGACGAGAAAGACAAATTAGGTGATTGCATTTAAATGCATAAGTTGCCGTGATCTTTAACTCTTTGATGACTTACACTTTCTCAATAAAATTAGCTAACAATACAAGTGCAACTATAAATACAAGTTTCTCAATACAATGTTTGGTCCTCAACAAAAATTTTAAGACACAATTTTCCAATTGAGGGTCAATATCTATCATGATGGACCCCAAGAAAAACACCCTTAATTATAACTAATGAAAACTCCTAAATTCCATTAGTACGAACATCGAAGAATATGGGGCAGTATAAATCACGACCTTAACATAATTAAACTATTATTAAAAGTCTTCTACTAATTACCTAGTTACACAAACCCAAGAATCTAAAAATCCTTTCCTCTTAATTCTTATTACATTGAATACCATACCCAAATCAGAAACCCTATTAAGTTAAGTAATCTCATTCTCATTTCTCATTCCACTTTTCTCTCTCCCCTCCCTCTCTCTCTTTCTCTTATCTCTGAACAATCCCGACGCCCCCCATCATCATACATCACCGAAACCATCACCATACACCATTTTCCACCATCAGCATACAGCATTCTCCACCATTTACTGAAACAAAAACAAAATAAAACCATCGCCACTATTGGACTAACCTTCACCACCACCACCACCATCTACTGTAGAAGAGAACCGCCGCCGCCGTGTCACCCCCCACCCCACCCGAGTTAGACCACTTTCCACCCCAGATTCGTTAAATGGTTTTTTTTCTATTTCTTTTTTGTTCCATCGAGGGTGAGTGAAGAGATTTCTGTTTCTTTTTTTGTTCCAGCGATGGTGAGTGCATAGATTTTTATTTTTTTTGTTCCAACGAGGTTGAGTGAGGGTAAGTGAAGAGATTTCTATTTTTTTGATTGTTGTCATCAAGTGTAGATCTGGTTTTTACAGTAGAGAATCTGTATACATGGTAGAATCTATATCTGCATCTCAAGAATTGAGTTACACAAGGTTTAAAGCAGGCTTGAGATGGACCCTGTTGGGTCTGTACCCACTAGTTAATAGATTTAGTTTGTCCCAGGTATGTACCCACTTGTGAAAAGATTTAGTTTATCCTGGGTCTATACCCACTTGTTCTAAATGTCTAACTAGGACTGTACCCGCTTGAGCTTTGACATATTGGAATTGGATTTGTACCCACTTGGACAAGAATGGACAAGAATCGGTAAAAACTGACTTAATAACAATTAACAAAAGACACAAATCCTTAAAAAAATGGGTACGAACGTTAATAGGTGCGTACCCATTTCATATAACAAATGATTTTAGCTGTGAAAAAGGGGTTCATGGGTATATTACATACCCAGTGAATCCGTCGTTGGGTGCGTACCCATAACGAATCTTAAACCTAAATAAAAAAATCAAATTATATAAGACTAATTAATTTAAATAAAAATGGTATGCAGGTAAATTGACCACATCAGATTTATAACTAAGAATTTTAATAAAATAAATAATGAACTAAGCTTTAAAAAAACCTTCTAAGATTTTGAGGCATATATATGTAATTTCATAGAAGAACATTGATTAATTATAGTAATAAATATATTACACTTACTTTTAAGAGATTTTAAGAGATTGAAGACTGTCGTGAAAAAAAAAAGATTAACATAGAAAAGAAGATTAAAGGAAGAATGTTTGACAAAAAGAAAAAGTGGAAAATAAATATTGGTAGCAGAGAACATGTGAATATTAATTTAAAAGTATGGTAGAGATAAAACATAAAAATAGGATATTTGTTTTTAATTAAAAAAAATAGCATAGAAAGAAAAATGGTATATTAATTATTAAAAATTAAAATAATTATTAAATAATTTTATAAAAAGGTGATTTACTTATGGAGAAATTAGCTAATTAGGTCCACCAACCCAACTATTCACCCCCAACCGGTCCAGCCCTTCATTTTTCCCCATCCAGGTCCACATGTTTTATTAGTATACCATCGATACCCCCATGCATAATCAAATCATATCAGATATCTCCTTGACTCGCTTGTAACCAACCCCATATTATTAGCTAATATATTTAAATCCCTTAATGATTGCATTTCATTATGGTAAACTTGTTTAATGATTTAACAACTCTATTATCACACACACACACACACACACACACCACCGTTTCTCACCTCCAAGAATACACACCAAATCATCCTTCACGCCGCCCCTCTCCGTCGCTCCATAAAATAAGAGTGAATAGCCTTACGAAGATTCGTCGAAGTTTTGTGGATATGAAGACGTCCTTCAATCTGGAACATGCCATCATTTGTAGGCGTTTTTTTTTTTGCAACAACGAGCAGCAAAAGAAGTAATGTGAAAGGGGGTGTGATAAGTTATCTGATTTGCCATAGATGTGGGAAGGAAAATGAAACCGCAGAACATTTATTCATGAATTGCACGAGCTATAAGGAGCTAGTAGGTAAATGTATTGGTACGGAGGGTCCGCTGCAGGTTCCAGGAGGGTCTTCTCCACGCCAGGGACCTGGTATGCAATTTATTAATAATATTAATTCAGCATTTTCTGGTGTGGCAGTAGGAGGGCTTGAAAGGTGGACCAAGCTGTCAACTAATGGAGTGCCTTTGTGGTAGCTTCTGTATCGATTGATGGTGACCATTTTATGTGTTTCAACGTTCAAGTATCCTGCACAAATCGAAGTTGAAGACACTGCACATTTCTGATGGGTTACGTATGGAATATCAGTGGTGTGTTAGTTAGTATCGGTGGTTTGTACTGATGGGTTACGTATAGAATATTAGTGGTGTGTTAGTTAGTATCGGTGGTTTGTACTGATGGGTTACGTGTAGAATATCAGCGGTGTGCTAGTTAATATCGGTGGTTTTTACTAATGGGTTACGTGTGGACACACTGCACATTTCTGATGGTTCACGTGTTGAATATCAGTGGTGTGCTAGTTAAGATCAGTGGTGTGCTAGTTAATATTGGTGGTTTGTAATTACGGATACAATTTATTTTGTAATTACTAAGCAAATATTAAAGAAAAATATATAATCATTTATTCGTTTTATTAGTTATGTTTTGTACTTTAATTTAATGTTTTTCCTTTTTTGTTTTGCAATTAATTGATTGATTGAATATAATTAGAAAATTAGTTTTGGTAATTCAAAAAATATTAATGGAGTAAAAGGGCAATCCAGACATTTTCGGTGGGGTGGACCTGATGGGCAACTGACAATAGTCTGTGGACTCTTCCACTCATTCACCCTTACTTATGAGGTTCCTAACCTACCAATTTTAGCTAAAAAGGTCAAAACCAAATAAATATCTAAAATATCCTTTTCTAAACAAATCATTCCATAAAAAAATATTTACTTTACATAATTAAAACATTCTTAAATTACAAAATTCTAAAACTGAATTATTTCTGTAATTACAATATTTCCTATTCTAAAACTAACTATTTCATAATTTTTCATATTCCATAAGAATTGTCAAACCTACATGTGCAAAAAAATTAAAAAAAATCAATTAGAGAACATTGGTTAAAACCATGACTTGACAGTGCAAAACAATGGGTTGACATCACAAAATCATGGGTTGACAAAACAAAAGTAATGGGTTGACTATACAAAAACAATCCGGTGATGGTACAAACAGTAGGTTGACAATGAGCCCGTTTGGGATTGATTATTTTGGAGCTAAAAGCGCTTTTTTATTAAAATTAAATTATTTGTAAAAAATATTAAAAAAATATTTTGACATCTAAAATCACTTTAAGTGATTATTTTAATAATCACTAATCTAGTGCTTTTCCTAAAAGTGATTTTAAAAATCTAAAATATTGATATGGATGTAAAATCACTTTAAGTGATTATTTTGAAAAGCAATCTCAAACGGGCACTATGTCCTTCAAATGTTTACATAAACACATTTTCACATTAACGCTAATATAAAACTTTTCAAAATAAAATTATAAATTTTAAGATAAAGAAAAAAAAAATTCACAACCAAAAACGTTGAAAAATTTTAGAATAAAAAAAAGATAAAGTAAATATTAAAAAACAATAAAACATAAACTTAAAACTCGTCTCTTTAATTGTGAAAAATAATTTTTTACCATAATTTTTGTTCTTCAATTGTCGATGGCGTAGCCAAAGCAGATTGATGGTGGTGAAAAATGTCTCCGGGTGGCCGCGGTTTTCTTGTGCGATTGTTGATGGCTTAGTCAAGTTAGGTTGATGATAATGGAGAATAGACTTAAAGTAGCGATTGATTTATTATGCAGAGAACAAATGGCTTGGTGGGAAGAAGATGATGCTTAAGAGATTTCTATTTTTTTTTCAATGCAAATATAAAGTGATGAGTTTTAGGTTTCATTGTAATTTAACGTTGACTTTTACTTTTCTTTTCTTATGTCTTGTTAAAAGTAGAAAGATTAGTTTTTGATTTTATTTTTTATTGTTTTTAATGTTTACTTTTATATTTATTTTAGTTTATTATTTATAATTTTAATATATATAAGAGTAGAGATTATTACCCAAAGGGTCTTGAAAATACCACACCGGGACCTAACAAGACCGGCTCTATAGCCTCTTCTTACTAAAGGCCACAAACTAAATTTAACACTACAAGCCTAATTTCTCAATTACATTCTTACCCCTTTTTGTATTTTATTTTTCTATATATACTATATTTAATAAAAAAAATTAAAACACTCTCTCTCCTCTCACCCCTCTCCTCTCTTTCTCTCTCTTTTTCTCTTAAAAATCCCGTGAAGCAGCAAAGCCATCACAAAGCCAAAGCCATGGCAGCCGGACCTGACCTCTATGCCGCCGAGAAGAAACCGTCGCCAACGGAGAGAGATCTGTCCAGTGCTGCATTGCGAGATCTCTGTTCGCGTTTTAGAGCAAATCAGAGCACATCTTCCGGCGAGACTTAGGGTTCCACCATCCAGCGAATCTTCCCCTTCTGTTCGTGAGTCGCCGGATCTGCAGACAAGAACAGGTTGTTTACAAAATGACTTTAGTTTTTGTAAAGTGAGAAGCCATGATTATTTCTATAGAGATCTTGTTCAAGGGATGATTAATTTTCTTATGAAATGGATGATTAATTTTCTTATGAAGTGAGTTGTTGCTATGTTAGTAAATGTTGTTGTTACTTTTCTAGCAATTCCATTTTTTGGTTGAAAAGTTGTTGCTGCAATTCTATTTTTTGGTTGAAAAGTTGCTGCTGCAATTCCATTTTTTGGTTGAAAAGTTGTTGTTACTAACGTGTCCCTCAATTATTAATATTAGTAAATGTTGTTGTTACTTTTCTAGCAATTCCATTTTTTGGTTGAAAAGTTGCTGCTGCAATTCTATTTTTTGGTTGAAAAGTTGCTGCTGCAATTCCATTTTTTTGTTGAAAAGTTGTTGTTACTAACGTGTCCCTTTGGAGCATAAAGCTTAGATCTTGTTCTTATTAATGGGTATTGCTTTTTTTTTTCTTTTTTTTCTTTAATGTAGATGCTTTATTAAGCTTAGATCTTGTTCTTAATTAGATTATTGTATAATTAAGTTGGGATATATTTATTGCTTTAATTTCTATTTAGCATTTTTATTCCATAAACTCAACTGTTTTTGATTTAATACTCAACAAAAATCCTAAAAATTCAATTGATTTTCTCAATACTCAGCAAAGTTACTGAGCATGCTCAGCAAAGTTACTGATCAAACGAGCATGCTCAGCAAAGTTATTGAGCACGCTCAACAAGTTATTGAGCACGCTCAGCAAGTTACTGAGCACGAGCATCCTAGGCTCAGTACTTTTTCCATGCTCAATCCCCCAGACTCAGTACTTTTCCCATACTCAGCACCCTAGGCTCAGAACTATATTCTACGCTCAGAACTTTATTCTATGCTCAGAACTTTATTTTATGCTCAGAACTTTACTTTACGCTCAGAACTTTACTTTACGCTCAGAACTTTATTCCATGCTCAGAACTTTTTCCGGCAGTGGCCGGAGGTGGCCGGCGGTGATCGGTGGTTGTGGTCGGAGCTGGAAATTATTTGATAAAGGAGGAGAGAGATTAATGGTAATGGAGGAGAGAGAGTAATGGTAGTGGAGGAGAGAGAAATAATCTATTTTTTTGTCTTATATGCACTAGAAGGGTAGTTATGACATTGGACATTTTATTGGCCTCTAAGAAGGAGAGAGGAATTGACTAGCTCCTAAGTGGCACATTGATTTTTCTCAAGTCTCCTTGGGTAATTGACCCATAAGATTATGTTTATTTTATTTATTATAGTTTTGGGATAAAAATGGTAAATCAGAAAAAAATGTGGATCTTTTAAGGAAGTAAAAAAATTATGGATTTGGTTGGAGGTGTGTTTTATGTATTTGGACCTAATAAGCTAATAAATCTTTATAAAAAATAAAAAAGATAGTTTATTGACGATTTAATCTATACAACTAGTATTTTAATTGTATTTTTACCTTTTACTTGATGATAATTTTTGTGATATTTATTCTTAAAAATATATACCTAAAAGATATCATAAAATTTATAATATTATATTATGTTTATCTAAGTTTTTGATATTTATAAATATGAAACAAAACTAATTATTATTTAAAACAAAACTAAAATGTCGTAGTAAGGAGTAGTATAAATTATTTTCATTATCTATATATAATACGAATTCAAATGCTAAACTAGTTTATTACAAAATTGATTTTTAATTTTCGTAGATATTCAACTTATTTAATTCAAACTTTTTAGTCTATTTATATTAGTTAAATATCTTTTTTTTTTTTTTACTAATGTACAATATCCAATTTAAAGTTTTACACAAGAACTTCAAATTCAAATTTTATAGATGCTTTTCCAAGCCACATCTTTAAAGAAATTTAGTGGTAGAATAGATCTTTAAAGAAATTTAGTGGTAGAATAGCCTAATATTTTCTACTATTTTATAGACCCATGTAATTAGGATTGAGTACCCTCGCTAATCAGCCTCACCAATAAATAGGCTCGTACCTTCAAATTCTATGTATATTTTTCTATTAGTGTAAAGTCCTTGTAAAAATATTGATTATTAAGTTTTTAATTATTTTGAATTCTTAACTTTTTTTATTCTAATTTTTAAATATTTATAATTAATAGACAAAGGTTAAAATTTAGGACATAATTTTTTTAATCAACCTTATTATTTATAGAGATTATTATAAGAACCAATAATCAAGAAATGCCTATTGAAAACAGCCCCACCCCAAAATACCTCTATATATAGTAATTTAAAAAAAAGAAAAAGAAATTAGAATCTGATAAGACTAAACTAACGGTTATTAAGCCTATTTAAAAGAAAACAAAAAACAAAAAACAAAACACACGCACAAGTAACCAAACACACACAAAAACACACACGAAAAAACCAAGAGTCTTTGAGAGCGGGAGACGAAAAGCAATCGACGAATCAGCGCGTAATAGACGCTGAATGACGAAAAAGGAAAGCTTACTCCGGCGAAGCAAAGCAGGAAACAACATCTAGCCTCAAAAGCAAAGATTCAACTTGGAAAATAAAAAAGAAACCCATACGTAAGTCAAAAATATTCATTGTTTATGGTTATTTTGAAGTTTTTGAAAGTTTTTTCGGATTCAAAACCGTTTTTTGCGTGATTCATGTTGATTTTGTATTATTTCTTACTAGTTCATGTTTAATTAAGTAAAACAGTGATAGTAAATACTGTTCTAGAAGTTTCTAGGGTTTAAAATAGGATTTTATGATGAATGTGATCAAATACTGTAATTAAAATGAACGAGAATTGGTTTAGAGTGATTAAACATGATTAATCTGTAAAACAGGGACCTATACTGCAACTAAGTCAAAAAATTTGAAGTATAACTGTCGAATATTAATAAACAAGGACTTACAATGATTTTTTTAGATAAATACAATGAAAATTATAGAAAAAATGTATAATTTAGGGACCTTACAGTGTAATTTACGCATAATATAGAGACTTAAACTGTAAAACTGTGTGTTCTGCAAAATTCACTGAACAAAACATGAAATTCACTGAATTAAATAATGAATGTCATGTTTGGAAAAACGAATTTTATATGATAATGTCAATTCAGACTACTAATTTGTTTCTTGTGGTTGGAGTTTATGCAAATACAGGGAAATTATGGCTCCAATAAGAAGAATAAATGATGAAGAGAATGAAAAAATCGATGATATAGAAAAACCACAAAGGAAAAAAGGAAACACTACAAAAAAGAAGATGGAAGCACTACAAATCGGCAACCAAACGTATAGATGATACCTTATTCAAAAAAAGCAAGAAAAATACAGAAAAGCTATTCAACTAACTAGAAGTGGGACCTGGACATGATTTCGAGAACCCGACCCAAGCAAAAATAATGGAAGTTGATTGCCCCAAAATGAATGAAGAAAGCCTAGTTTTTTAAGTATTATGAATGATTTGATTAGAATTGTAATGTTTAAGGTTTATTATGATCTGTGATAGAAACTAAATTTTGAGGAAACTATGTTATTGATTTAAATAATTCATTATCCAACAAAGGTTTCGATACCAACTTCTACATGTTTTCTGTCTACAAACATCTCGGAAACCATGGCACAATTGAGTGGCTATTATTTCTTATACGTTCAAAGTTTAAGTGAAGAGTAAAGGTCAATAAGTTACGTGAAAGTAGTCAAAATCTGGAAATATTCATAGTTTCAAACATGGAATATCATGTTTGAAACATTCCGTTTACCTGAACACTAACAAAGTTAAGCTACTCAGATCGAAACGTATACTATTGAAGGAATGAAAGACATCATAATATATACTCCCTCCGTCCCAAAAATAATGTCCACTTAGCATTTTCACACAGATTAAGAAATGTCATTATTGAACCCTATATGTACAAAAATACCCCTAATAAATGTCATAATGCACACCTATTCCTATGTCTAGGAAAATGCAATCAAGTATAAAATAATAATTCAAATAATTATAAATTAAAAGAAAAGTAGGGGTAATAAGGGAAAAAGGTAAAAAAAAGTTGTCTTGAAATGGTAAGTGGACATTATTTTTGGGACACCACATTTAGTAATGTGGACATTATTTTTGGGACGGAGGGAGTAGACAAAAATGATCTAAAGCATATTAATAGAAATGTAAAAAATGTTAAACTTGTGAACATTAAAGAACCGTTAAGAATATAATTGTTGTACAAAATTCATAAATATAAAAGAAACATCATAAAAGGAACTTGACAACTTTTAGCATTATGGTTACCTGGTATGGTTTTCACAAGATATCATCGTAGTTTCACACTGAAATTCACCACGTGACTTAAAACGCCTCTATTTTCGGATCATCCGTGACATAAATATCCATACGCTGCAAAGTTGTCTCGTTAACCAAAAAATGCATGTTGGAGAAGGCTTCTTCGTTGTTCAACACACAGTTAACGTCCTCTCCGACTAAATACACTAAATGCGTGGAGTTTAAGAGCAAGGAAGGCCATTTAGACAGCACGTAACCAAAAACAGAATCGAGACTCGGGAAAAGATCAAACGAACGCATAGAACGTTGAGAACCGAACCTAACGACAGCCATAACAATCTGCATAAAACAAGTGATAACATAAGTAGTTGAATATGATCACATACACAAGCATCAAGTTGGAAAGAGGAAAAGTTGTTAAGAAACACAGAATTTCATGCTATAAACATAAAATTCCATGTTTAAAACATGATAATCTGTGACTTCACAAATCAATGTAGAGCATAACAGCTGAAAAACAACCTCTACTCAAATCAAAATGATTTAAACACGAAATTTATCAACATTAAAGCAAAATATCAACAAAATGAATATATATTACACATACATACAAAATATGCAGAAAAACATAATAAAATGCATAAACTGTTAAAATTAAACAAAAAAGGAAGAATAACACAAATACAACAAAACATAACCTGTAAATGAACAAATTCAGTATATTATTAAACAAAATTCATTAAAAACAAAAAAAACCTTGAAAAACAGAGAAAGTGGATAAAATTGATAAATAGGAAAAAGATTGAATCAAAATGCACTAAAAATCATCAATACATACACGCGTGTATGTATTGTAATCTTAAAACAAACCTGCAATAAAAAAATCGAGCAAAGGAAATAAAAAATTAGAAAAACAAAGAAAAAACAAAGGAGATTAAAAGAGATCACTTTGTGAATTTGTAATGCAAGAGAGAACAACCGAGCTAGAGAGCGAGTTAAGTAGAAGAGAACGATAGAGAGAGAACATAATCGATTGAGATTCATCTGTGCGATAGAGAAGAATACGTTCGCGAGCGTAACTAAAATAGAGAGAGAGAGAGAGAGAGAGAGAGAGAGAGAGAGAGAGAGAGAGAGAGAGAGAGAGAGAGAGAGAGAGTAATTAGCAAATAAGTATATTATATACATAGGGTAAATTCAGAAACAAAAATAGAATGAGGTTGCTCTTTATAAATAATTAATCAGGATGATATTTAGTATAAATAAAAAAAATTAGAGACTTAAAAAACTATTAGAGATGTTAATGAAGATACTATGAACAAAGATTGATAGTTGGCCTAGTGGTTAGGCTACTCCGCAGAAACCGAGGGGTCCTGGGATCGAATCTTATCGGAGTCAAAATGATTCCCGAATCCAAAGTGGCTCTCATATGTATTTAAAAAAAAAGATACTTTGAACAATAATCTCTTATTAATTTTTTACTTAATTTTATTTTTTATTCATTTGATAATTTATATATTTTTATTGCAAGTTATCTTTTATATGTATAATAAAAAAATACCATGGTAATTTTTTATTTTTTTATTTTTACATGATTATTCTAGAATATTTATTATATCAAAATAAAAAATTCAATACAGAAGATAATATCACATTTTTATTATATTTATGTAGCTATATCTCACGATATTCTTATTTTATGTAATTTTTTATATGATAAAAAATTGGATTCCAAACTACCTTTATATTTCAAGCCTAATCTCATTTTGATTTCTGGATTCGCCATTGGTTAAGTATAATATAATCCGTCCTGAAAATCGGTCTAGTGTATTTCAAACCGATCCAAAACCATGAATGATATTATCTTGACTCAAAATAACATTGGGTCTACCTTTCTTTATTGTTGACCCGATTTTTTATCTTTGTGTTACCTTGTGACTTGGGTTGCTCAGTCAAAAACCGTACAACTCGTTACTATAGCTCAATAAAAAAAATACAAAATATGTTGAAAACAGATGAGAGACCTATTACGCCATTATCTTATTGGATTCTCGAATTTGTAACATTCTTCTGGCTCTGTAATATCAAAGCTGTAACTTTTATTGTTTTTTCGTTTGTAATAGGTAATATTTGCGAATTT
Organism: Nemophila menziesii; assembly: GCA_029959085.1. Lineage (NCBI taxonomy): Eukaryota > Viridiplantae > Streptophyta > Magnoliopsida > Boraginales > Hydrophyllaceae > Nemophila > Nemophila menziesii. Next base: position 22,743,711 of record JARWIR010000007.1, on the reverse strand, counting down.
GATATTTAACGTTTACTATTTAAACTTTTCCATATTTTTAGTCACTTTTTTATGTGTTAAAAGTATTTGACCAAGATTGACCAATGGGGTAACCCGAATGTAATCAAAGGTTAACTCTAATTAATCTGAGGGTAACCTATCCTTGAGTTACCTTAATAATTTATTGAACCGAGATTATTATTCTTGGATTACTTACCTTTATAAATAGGTAAAATCGAGATGTAACATTGTGTTAAGAATGTCAAATATTTAAAAATAAAAAGTGCAAATAAAATTATCAAATACAAATATACTATAATTGAATTTAAAGATATCATGAACACTTGAACATGTTTGAATAAATCGTAATTCTCTGAATAAATAGCTAGCTATATAGGAACGATAAGATCAATCCCATAAATGAAAATATTTCATACCTAGCACACAACCTTTGCTCAAAACATCAGGCTAAATACTCTCTCAGGCACATTCCCCAAGGAAATAGCTGAGATTGTTTTCTTCACCGCCACCACCACTATCACCACCACCTCCACCACCATCACCATTACACTTTGTTTTACAAATTATGTCCTGCACTCTTATTTTCCTACACATTGCAAAAATTACCTACTTACATATCAACATTGATTTCTTCATAAAATTCACTATCACACTCATATTCTAAACCATCTACATTCATCTCTCCTCTCTTTATTACACTACATTTATTACATTCTCCCTGCTTTTATCACTATGGAATTCTATACTAGACATAACGCAAATTCTGCAGATGAGGCTTTAATTCTGACAGAAGATCCTAACTCCATCTACGCTCAATTTGAAGGTCCAAAATTGTACGCAAAAATCATTGCCGATAAAGCTGTGAGCTTCAATTACTTAAGAAAGAATATCATTAACTCCTGGGTGTGAAAGGAAAGGTTCATACCGAGAAGAGGGGATTTAACACTTGCATCATCACATTTGATTCTGAACAGGACCTGCAACAAGTTTGGAAAAATAGGCCATGGAACTTAGTTGGAAAACATGTCCTACTACAGAAATGGGAAGCTGCAAAAACTCAACCTGATATCCAACTTACTACTACTTCATTTATCATACAGATACATGATGTTCCACCAACAATCATAAATGAAGATAATGCTAGAAAGATGGGCTCTCAACTTGGAAACGTGGAAGAAATTATCTTACCTGCTATTGAAACCTTCAAAGACTTCAGCGCCATTCGAGTTCGGGTAGATTGGAACATCTTCAAACCAATTACAAGTCACTACAACATCAATCTCGGAAATGGTCAGAAAATTCGAGGTATGCTTAAGTTTGAAAAATTATGTGATCTTTGCTATCTCTGTGGAATGTTAGATCATGAGGAAAAGGATTGCAAAAACAAAACGAAATTGAAAATCAAACTCACCAAGAAAATCTATGGCTTTGAACCAAAAAATTCAGAGAATAAAACCTTTGAATTAACTTACCCAACCAACAAACACCAAAAAAACTCGCTTCAAACTCAATTCCAAAATCCGAGTCACAAACTGCTTCCGAGTCAACACACCGCTTCAACTCACACAAAAATTGACCACCAAGAAAATCCCGCCCAAAATTCACCAAACCCTAGATTCCTTGGACCGATTTCAAAAATCGATCTGACAAAACCACTCACTTTCGCAGCATCGGATATTGAAATGGCCATAGATGGTAATGTTTCAGAAACAAGAATGAACGTTACAGTTCCTTATCACCAAAATGTGAAAGAAGTAGGCCTGGACCTATCTGCCGTCAAAGAGAGACTTTCAAAGCCCAAAAACAACACTACTCCTTTTAATGGGCCGATAAAAACATGGGCTGAAATAAAACAAGATCTTCAAACAAACCTCTTCAACAGCCCAACAACACTCATTAAAAATAACATTGGCCCAAACACTCCAAACACTCCAACTTCTATTACATTCGGATCAAACGAAACACCTATTCTTATTACTCCCAAACATCATCTTCCTTACGACAATACTAAAACCTACAAAAACCAAATCCCTAAATCAGATCAACCCCCAAATCAAGAGTCAAATCCTACCGAAACAGTGAATCAAACAACAAATCCTCAAGTTATCCAACAACTTGATTCTATCCCAATCACTCTCTATGAAGATATTGAAACTCCAGACCATCATCGCCTTCACGATTACAAACCTACTCTTCAAATCAAAAGCTCGACTAAAAATGAAAGAAAAACCTCGAGATTTGATAAACTTTGGGAGACACGATGGAAAGAAAATAGCAGCAATAACCAATCTACTCTTGAAGAAATCAATCAAGAAAATTCTGCACCAACTCAAGCCATAAAACAAGAAGAAGACACAGCCATGGCTACTGAAGATAACAATACTAAAGATATAGCTACTACTGAAGAGGCTTCCGGGTTTGACCTAGATCAAACCCACGGGGGTATATGATACAATTCTGTTGGAATTGTCAAGGGATTGGTACACCCTTGACAATTCTAACACTCAAGGATGCGGTCAAGACCCATCAACCTGAGGTGATTTTTCTCATTGAAACTCTTAATTGCATGAATAAAACGAATGATCTTATAAAAACTCTTAATATGAAGAATATAGCCACTATAGAACCTATTGGTAAAGCTGGGGGATTGGTGGTTATGGCCAAACCAGAACTTGATATAAAACTCATCACTGCTAATAAAAACTTTATCCATCGCTATATCACTGATAAAAATGGAATTTCTGCTTACTATACTTATACTTATATCTCCTCCATCGATAATGAAAAAGAAAAAAACTTTGAAGACATTGAAAAGCTTATGCATAATAATCAACATGAGCCCTGGTTTATCATTGGGGACCTAAATATGATTAGGTTCAGATTTGAAAAAATTGGGGGAAATGAAAATTATAACACTGAAAATAATCTCCTAAATTGCTTCATTGATAATAATAATCTTACTGAAATTACTAGCAAAGGTTGCTATTTCACTTGGAATAATAGAAGAAATGGTAATAAATTCATTAAAGAAAAACTTGATAGAGGCTTAGCTAATAAATCTTGGGATGAATTATACCCTGAGGCTTGGATTGCTATTTTACCTCCCATAGGATCAGACCATAGCCTTCTCATTCTTCACTGTGATAATACTCCTTATAAAAAATTTGACAGATTTATATATAGAAAAGATTGGAATAATGATATTGAAGTGATTAACATTATTCAAAATCACTGGAATGCTTATACTAATATTCTACAAAGAGGAATTATAAAATTTGGTTCAAAACTCCATAACATATCTCAAGTGATTACTAAATGGAATAAAACCAAAAGAAGAAATAACAGAAACATCATCAAAAATCTTATGAAAAAATTGGAAAATAATAACAACAATACTTATTCAAATATTGATGAAAATAATTTCATCACTGCTCAGATTGAAGAATATTGGAATAAAGAAGAAACCTATTGGAGAGAAAAATCTAGAATTCAATGGGTAAATTTAGGTGATAAAAATACCACCTTCTTTCACAATGCCACTAAAACCAGAAGAAGGCATAACAAAATCTTAAGACTCTTAAATCATAATAATATTTGGTTAGATAAAGGTGAGGATATTGAGAATCTTGTTAAACAACATTATAACAATACTTACACCACCAAAGGCCCTAGAAACTATCAATACATCTTACAAAAAATAAAACCTACTGTTACATCTGAGATGAACAATTGCTTTGAGGCCCCTGTTTCTATCCACGAGATTAAAGAAGCAGTATGGGACCTAGGGAAAAACAAATCCCCAGGCCCTGATGGCTTCACAGATTGTTTCTTCAAAAAAAATTGGAACACTATAAAATTCGATTTAATGAAGTGTATATCTGATTTCTTATGGAACAAAGGAAATTTAGCTTCTATTAATAAAACATACATTACACTTATTCCTAAGGTAAAAACTCCTGCCACTTTATCTCAGTTGAGGCCTATTAGCTGCCCTAACTTCTTATACAAGATTATAGCAGCTATTTTGGTCAAAAGACTTAAACCTTTCATGAATAAAATTATCTCACAAGAACAATCTGCCTTTATTAAGGATAGAAATATCACTGATAATATCTTGATTGCGCATGAGGCTGTTCACTACTTAAAAAATAAAAGGACCTCAAAAAATTATTCAGCTATCATTAAAGCTGATATATCTAAAGCTTTCGAAAGTATTGAATGGGACTTCCTATTTGATACTATGAAGGCCCTAGGCTTCTCAAAAACTTGGATTAACTGGATGGAGATGTGTGTTAAAACTGTTACCTATTCTATTTTATTCAATGGTAACCCTATCCATCTAAAAAATCCAACTAAAGGGCTTAGACAAGGGGACCCACTGTCCCCTTTTCTGTTTTGTATTGCTACTCAGGCCCTTACCTCTTTAATTAATGATAAAGTCCAAAAAGGCCTTATTCAAGGCATTAAACTTAGTAAGAATTGCCCCACTTTGACCCATATACTTTTCGCAGATGATAGCTTATTCATGCTAAAAGCTGATATAAATGAATTCTATCAATTTAATGATGTTATGAATATGTATAGCTATGCTTCTGGGCAAAATATAAACTTAAACAAAAGTGGAGTCATTTATAGCAAAAACACTCCCTCCAATGTAGCCTCAAAATTAACTGAAATTCTTAAAATGAATCATCTCTCAAATTTAGGTACTTATTTAGGCCTACCCTCTGATTGGGGTAGGTCAAAAACAAAATCTCTTGAATGGCTAATTGAAAGAGTAATTCAAAAATTAAATGATTGGAATATTAGATTTCTTTCTGAGGCAGGGAAAGAAACTCTAATAAAAGCTATCACTCAATCAATACCTGTCTATATTATGTCTGTATTTCACATCCCTGATTCAATTTGCCAAAAAATTTCTTCCCTTATTGCCTCTTTCTGGTGGGGATCAAATGGTAATAAAAGAATACATTGGAAAAATTGGAAATACATGGAAATGCCAAAATCTGAAGGTGGAATGAACTTTAAAAACTTTATCCAATTAAATATATCCTTACTTGCCTCATCAGCTTGGAAATTTAGTAATAATAAGAACTCCTTATCCTATAAAGTTATCAAAGGGATTTATTTTCCAAATGATAGCTTTGAAACAGCTTCTCTTGGTTATAATCCCTCATGGGCTTGGAAAAGCCTACTAAATGGTAGAAACACTTATATACAAGATACAAAAATGGTTATAGGCAATGGAAAAAATACTTTTGTCTGGCAAGATAATTGGATTCCTTTGTCCAAAAAACCTGAAAATTGCTCTACTTTACCTATTATCACTGTAAACTCTTTACTTGATGAAAATAATAAATGGAAAGAGCATGATCTTATAAATACACTCGGAAATGAAAAAGCTAATTTAGCTAAAACTCTAAACATTAGCATCTCTAAAGCTAATGACATACGAGTTTGGAATCACTCAAAAAATGGAAATGTTACAGCACATAAAATGTACAATTATATCACTGATAAAAATATTAAGGAAACATTGAAAAGAGATACTCTCTTACCATCTACCTCCTTTAACTCAAGATCAATTTCTTGGGATATAATTTGGAATTTGAACATACCACCAAAACTAAAAAATTTTATTTGGAGGGTCCTATCTAACGCAATCCCTACTGAGCATAATAAATTCACTCGTAAATGTGCTTTGAATAATATTTGCAAAGTATGTAGCAATGAAGTGGAAAATCTTGAACATCTCATGTTTTTTTGCCCAAGTGCGAGAGCAACTTGGTTTGCAACTCCCTTTGGTCAAATATCCTCACATGATTATAATAAAAACTTAAATCAATGGTTACAAAATCTCATTGATATGAAATTCCCAAATGATGATGGAGAAAGACCAAAGGTTGAGATGGCAATTTGGCTTATGTGGTATATTTGGAAATCTAGAAACAAATATATATTTGAAAATCATCCCATTTGCCCCATTATAAATTCCAAGAATGCGTATAAAGCCTATGACGAATTTATAAAGTATAAAAATACTACTTCTGAGGCAAATCTAAAATTCAATACTGATCTGAGTATGGATACTGGAAATTCAAACACCAAAAACAACACCATTTTTCAAAACAGGAAAGCTAATACTTACCCATATACTTTCATTAATGTTGATGCATCTTACTTACAAGAAAATAATAATGCTTCTTCTGCTTGTGTTTTTAGTGATATTAAAGGCCAATTTTTGGGAGGAAGATCATGGACTTACATTGCATACTCTCCAGAAGAAGCGGAAATTATTGGAATTAGAAACGCTATTGAAGAAGCTTCAAAACATCCATCTAGAAGATTTATTTTGCGTAATGATTGTCTTAGTATTATGAAGCCTCTAATGAAGGGTACGAAGTTTGAAAATCGTCACTTAGCTCATTTATTTGAAGATATTCAAAGTTTGGCACTCAACATTGATATAAATTTCCAATTCGTGTCACGGAAATTCAACAAAGCGGTGGATCTCATCGCAAAGAAGGGAAGACTTAAGACCCTTCCGGAGAATTGGGTTCAACATCCACCTCCACTCTTTATTAAACTTCTTGAATTGGATTTTGTAATAGAGGGCATAGGCTAAGAACAAGCTTAACTTATTGTATTTGTTATTTTTAATTAATTTAAATTATGTTTAACGTCAAAAAAAAAAAAAAAAAAAAAGTCCTGGCTATCTCAACATATCATATAAATTTGGATTAATCGGACTATGATTTTCAACTGATTTATTCTAACATCATACGTTGATTAGCTTATATCCATTCATGTGAATATCTGCCGGAACTCGAGGATAGGTGAACATCGAAATCATATTTACTCTACTGTAGTTAGAACAAAAATTAAAAAAATAACTTGAAAAGATTTGTCCACTTTAAAAATATGGTGAATCTATAACATTAAAGTAGAAGAAAAGATTGAATCTAGTTCTATACGCACTCCCTTAAGCATTGGAATAAAGCTATAACAATTATAGAAGAAAAAACAAGACATAATATTCATCACTAGCTAATATAAATCATCCTCCATCAACCTTTCTAAATCCCATCCCACATATCATTTTCACAACAATGGCAACCAGAACTGAAACCTGCATATGGTGTTCGACTCGCATGCTAGTGCGTATCGATGCACAATCAGTTACTTGCCCGAGATGCAGAAGTGTCACACATGTTGATCAACCACCTAATAATACTCATGGATACTATTCCAGCAATGGGAATAGAAATAGCTATGGAAACAATTATGGTAGTGTTCAATCATATAGCCAGGGTAGGCCTAATCGATTCGCTCCTCAAATGCAACAATCGTTTCATGGACCACATGTGTCACCACCTTCTGTGCATGGTCGTAAACGAGCTGTACTATGTGGGATCAGCTATAAGACACACCCGAAAAGGCTTGATGGTAGCATCAATGATGTTATGTCCATGAAGTATCTACTTGTTAAGAGGTTGGGATTTCCTGATGCATCTGTCATTGTTCTCACAGGTATAAATTATAATCTCCCATAACTCGTAAATATTTGTAATTTTATCATCATATGATAAAAAAATTGCAGAAGATGAAAGGGATCCATCAAGAATACCAACAAAGATGAACATCCGAAGAGCTATAAATTGGCTTGTTCAAGGATGCCAACCAGGAGATTCATTGGTGTTTCACTACTCTGGACATGGTTCGAAAGTGAGAGATCAATCAGGTGATGAAATAGATGGACACGATGAAGCTTTATGTCCTGTTGATTTTGAGACTGAAGGAAGAATACTCGACGATGAGCTTAATGACACCCTTATTAATCCAATTCCACGTGGTGTTACACTTCATGCTATCATTGATACTTGCTTTAGTGGAACTTTTTTGGATTTACCGTATATGTGCCGTGTCAACAGGTTCATTAATTTTTCAGTTAATTTGCATTATAACTTTATAGTTACCTATATTATGCGAAAATTGCATTATAAGTCCTCATATTCACTATTATTGTGCAGGGAAGGAAGCTATATGTGGGAGGATCATCGTACGCAATTCAGTGGAAATATGGGTACAAGAGGAGGATTAGCAATCTGTATTAGTGCTTGTGATGATCATCAAACCTCTGGAGATACTACCGTTAGTATTTAACAATTTTTTTCAATTGATTAGCGCACCCTCTTGTTATTATTAACCATATAAATTCGCAAGACTATCAATTTTAAAAAATCTTATACATAAATGTACTCCTTTGAAAATGGAATTTTTTAACCCAATTTTGGCTGAACTTAGAAAGATGGAACAGGCTTTCACAGGCAAATCAACTGGTGCATTGACTTATACCTTCACTCAAACTATTCAAAATGAACCAAAATTGACATACGGTAAGTTACTCCTTACTATGCGCAACAAAATCCATGGAGCGCAGAAACAAATTGGTCAAAATGGAGCACCTCCAGCTATACAGGTATATTTCGATCTAGAGACATTTTAATTTATACTTTCAATAACAGCAGGTGCATGCATATAAATCATTCAGATTAGGAGTGAATTTACATGGGTCACGACTTGTCGAAGATATTCTTTAGATACTTTTTCAAATTTAGAATTTTTTAAAAGGGTTGTGTAATATAAATATATTATGCTTTGATTGTTTGGATAAAAGAAATGATGATATATAGAGATTTTATTTCCGCTTTGTATCTTTATAGGAACCTCAACTGTCCGCTACTGAGGAGTTCCCTCTCCACTCAAAGCAATTATGCATGTAATTCCAGGAAGGCTTGAAGAATTACTACTATTTACTAGTACCACCACGAATAAGAAGCTATGTGGGCTTAGTCCTTGCAACTCGAATTTAAGTTTTGAATTGCTATAAATAAAGGCTATTTAATTTTACGCTATTATGTTAATAAGGCTAATAAACGGAAGAGATATTTGATAAAATGTATATTTTGTATTGTGTATAGATTGTGTTTTACAGCTCAATATATAATAGTACAAAGAGAATATAATACACACACAATACATACAACTAACTGTCTAACTGTTTTTGTCATCTAGTGTAGTTGCATTTGCAGCACATTTAGTGTGTTGCTTATCATCCCCCCTCAAGCTGATCATCGTAAGAAGAGGAAGCTTGGAGATTAAAAAAGAGAAGGTAGCAACTGGAAGCCCCTTGGTAAGAAGATCAGCAACTTGATTTGAAGTAGATACATGAACAAGCTTAAGCTCTTTGGAGGTGACTTGTTCACGAACGAAATGAAAGTCAATGTCAATATGCCTTGTTCTAGAGTGAAACACTGGATTAGAAGCTAAGGCTATAGCAGAGAGATTATCACACGCCAAAATTGGAGGTTCAACAGCCAATTTCAAGTCTTTCAACAAATAAGAAATCCACTTCAATTCAGCTGAAACATAAGCTAACGCTCGATATTCAGCCTCAGTTGAAGAGCGAGACACAGTGGATTGTTTCTTGGAACCCCATGATAAGAGATTGGAACCAAGCAAGATACAATAACCGGTGGTAGAACGCCGATCAAGCGTATCACTTGCCCAATCAGAGTCAGAAAAAGCACGAAGTTGAATTGGTGATTTTGTAAACGAAATGCTGTAATATATAGAACCTTTAACATAGCGAAGCAATCTTTTTAATGCTTCATAATCAAGGTTACGAGGAGTGTGCATATGTTGACACAATTGATTTACAGCAAATGCAATATCCGGCCTTGTAATTGTAAGATATTGAAGGGCACCAATTAAACTTCGAAAAAGATATGTATTCTCAAAAGGTTTGAGATCATGCACAGTTGGAACAATGTATTTATTTAATGAAGGAGTAGGAGAGGCTTTACAGTCAAGCATACCAGCCTTAGATAAGATTGATTTGGCATAAGTAGCTTGATTAACCAGAAAACCTGAATCATTCTTGATTATGTCTAACCCCAAAAAATAGGATACATGTCCAAGATCCTTCATAGCAAAACGTGATTTTAAAGCAAGAATAATAGATGCAATAAGAGAAGAGTTAGCACCTGTGACTAATAAATCATCAACATAAACTAAGACGATTGTTAAAGAATCATTAGAACCTCGAATGAACATAGATGTATCAGCTGAACTTACAACAAACTTCTGAGCTATTAGAAATGAAGTAAGCAACTGATACCAGGCTCGAGGAGCTTGCTTTAAACCATAAAGTGATCGATTAAGTTTACATACATAGGTAGGATGATCTGAGCTAACAAAGCCAAGTGGTTGAGCCATATAAACTTCTTCAGATAGAGAGCCATGTAAAAAGGCATTTGATACATCTAGTTGATGGATAATCCAGTCATAAGAAGCTGCAAGAGAGAGAATTAAACGCACAGTTTGATGCTTAACAACTGGGCTAAAGGTTTCATTATAATCAATACCAAACTCTTGCAAAAAACCACGGGCTACCAAACGAGCTTTGTAGCGAGCAATTGATCCATCAGCATGTTTCTTAATACGAAATATCCATTTACATGTAATTGGAGTACGATTACATGGAGGTGGAACCAAATCCCAAGTCTTTTGACTGATAAGTGCATCATACTCTTCTTGCATTGCATTTTGCCAACATTGAAACTTTGAAGCCTCTTTATAGGAGGTAGGTTCAGAAATCTGGGGAGTAACTAACAAAGACTGACACTTATAAGAAGGTTTTAACGAGCCAGTTTGTAACCTAGTGACCATATGGTGTTTAGGTGGAGGAGGAGGACTGGGAGAAGAAGAGTTGGATTGTGAAGACTCAGGTGAATTTGGTGGAGTACAGTGACCCATAGGTGATGAGGACTCAGGTGGAGGAGGACCAACTGAACAATCAAAAGGATGGGATATAGAGTAAGGATTTATAGTAGAGTAAAAAATGTCAATATATAAAGAGTGGGAGTCATCACTAAGAGTTTGAAGAGAATTTGGTGAGTCTTGGAAGGGAAAAGAATGTTCATTAAACAAGACATGTCTAGAGATATATATTTTGTGAGATGATAGTGACAAACACTTGTAACCTTTTGAGGTATTACAATAACCTAAGAATAGACAAGGTTCAGATTTGGGAGACAATTTATGAGGAGAATAAGGCTTAAGCCATGGAAAACAAAGGCAGCCAAAAACCTTTAAATGAGAAAGAGAAGGAGAGGACTGAAACAAAGCTTGAAAAGGACTTGAATTATTTAACACAGGTGTGGGTAAAATGTTGACTAAATACACAGCAGTAGCCAAGGCATCAAGCCAATATTTTGGTGGTAAAGAGGCATGTTTTAAAAGAGTACAAGTTGTCTCAATTAGGTGTCTATGTTTTCTCTCAGAAACACCATTCTGTTCAGGAGTATGAGGACAACTAGTTTGATGAACAATGCCACAAGATTGAGTAAAGGAGGCAAAGTCATGGCTAATGTACTCACCACCATTATCACTGCGTAGGACCTTAATTTTAGACTCAAACTGAGTTAAAATCATATTGTAAAATGATTTGAAAACTGAAAGCACATTAGACTTAAACTTGATAGGATAAACCCAAGTAAAACGAGAAAAATCATCAACAAAAACGACATAATACTTGAATAAAGAAGAGTCAATTGGAGAAGGTCCCCAAACATCACTGTGTATCAAATCAAATGGCTTAGAACTACAAGATACAGAGAGATTAAAAGGCTGTTTATGAGACTTAGACACAGCACAATCAGTACATTGAACTCCAAAGAAATCTAACTTAGTGTTGAGTAGAGAAGACATCTTGGAAGAAGCATAATGAGAAGGGTGCCCAAGCCTAAAATGCCACAGCTGAGCTAAAGACTTATTTGAGGTAGAGGAGAGACACTTGAAATGGACTTGACCAGATGGAGGACTTGACTTCAACTGACCACCTAAGGGAAGAGAATACAGCCCACCCCTACAAGGGCCCTGAAACAACAGATTATGTGTATGAATATCATAAATTGACACAGAATTAGAGGTAAAAGTAATAACACAATTATTGTCTTGAGTGAATTTGGAGATAGACAATAGATTGGAGGTAATTTCAGGAACATGTAGTATAGAATTCAACTGAAATACACAAGAAGGAGTAGAGAACTTACTGTTACCAATGTTAGCAATTTGCAAAGCACTACCATTCCCAACTGAAACTGCATTAGCACCATTGTAAGGTGTAGTAGTTTGAATCAATGAGGAGTCATGAGTAACATGACTATTAGCTCCAGAATCCAAGTACCACAGTTCAGGATCATAAGAAGAAGTTGAGGATGATGGTGATGATGAAGAAGGTGGTGTTGAGACAGAAGCTTGAGCTGTTAAAGCTACACGCTGAGCACGAGGAGAAGGAAACGTTGCAAAGTCACTTCTATACCAGCAGTCAATGGCTGAATGGCCAAATTTAGCACAAATTTGACATGTAGGAACTGAGCCAAAGGACTGAGGTGCAGCTGAATTAGATGGTTGTCCCAAAATAGAAGGACCTCTACCTGATCTGCCTCTACCACGACCACGAAAACCAGAGGAAAATCCACGACCTCGAGCATTATTCACATTATTTGAGTTCTGTATAAACTGAGGAGGTGTTGAGGATTGAGAATTTGTGAAAAGTGCAGAGTGATTTGTGCTAACTACACACGATTCTGACATTTTCATATGTAATTCCTCTGAAACAAGTAAGCTACCAAGTGAATGAAAACATAGGGTAGACGATTGAGCATTGGAAATTCGAATGCTCGATTTAAATTGGTTGTATTCAGCAGGTAATCCACGCAAGGTATACATTATAATATCTTCTAGTGGTAGAGCAGATGCAGCTGTTTCCAAACCATCACAAATCTCTTGAATCTCACTTAAATATGCATTCATCGATTTATCACCTTTTTGAATGTTACATAGCTTCATTTTCAATTGATGTACATGTGTACGACATTGTGAAACAAAAATCTCCTCTAATTTATGCCATACATCAAATGCATAAGTAAGTTTAACAACCTGTGATAAGATTGAAGGAATCATAGAGGCCAGCAGCGAGACTTTGAGCTGTTGATCCTCAATGAGCCATGTTGTATATGTAGGATCCGATGAGTCTGGTTTTGGATTGACGCCATTAACGTGCGACAAATAACCATGAGATTCTAGTATAGCTTCAAGTTGAGCACGCCAGAGAACATAATTTGTGGAGTCGAGTTTGACTTGAACTAAGCTCGACCAGTTTTGGCGAAGAAGAAGCAACCCAGCAGGAATCGACGTGCTGGAAGAGATATTTGGGGATAAATTGTGAGAAGATGAAGATGAGTCTGTCATTATATGACTTAAAAGACAATAGAACAAGAAAGAAGAGGAAGAATTTTAAGCGGAAGAGAATGAAGGAAAGCGAGGAAGGAAGCAATTCTGTGCCATTAATGGCGAAGAAGAAGAAAAACAGAATTTGCTTCCTATTTTACCCCTCTAGCTCTGATACCATAATAAACGGAAGAGATATTTGATAAAATGTATATTTTGTATTGTGTATAGATTGTGTTTTACAGCTCAATATATAATAGTACAAAGAGAATATAATACACACTTAATACATACAACTAACTGTCTAACTGTTTTTGTCATCTAGTGTAGTTGCATTTGCAGCACATTTAGTGTGTTGCTTATCAAAGGCACCATCTTGAAATAGTACAACTATTCTCGTGTCAATGTAATAATCTCATTCGTGACGTTAACGTACCAAAAAATAATAATCTCATTAGTGTCTAACTCTTGATTAGTGGTCATCTTTGATTTTGATTGAAAGTCCTGACAAACTAATCACTATCTTGTTTTTACCATTTTGAATTGGATCAAAAATTTGTCTTATGACACTAGAGACGCTAGTTAGCGACATGATGTTGGTCGTCGTAATGACAGATCATTTGTGACGATATATGAACACCGTCTTTATTAACTTGTTAAGAAATTTGAAAATTTTAATTGCAACCAATATTGTCGACACTAATATTCAGTAACTATATCAACGACATGTTATTCTCACTAGTAGTCATATTAGCGACGAAATTCTTGACGGTTTGGGAAAAAAAACTCACTAAGGATAACACTCATTAGCGACGAAAAGTAGTTTTTGCTATTGTTGGACTCCTTCTTCCTCATACTCTTCTATTGTTGGGGTGCTTTTCAAGATAGTAATTCTTGGCTTACAAGGTGGGATTTTGATTGAACCTCTATCAGAGGCCTAGATTTGGTTTCTTCTCAACCCACTTTGCTAGTCTAAATTCATATTTTCTTTACTTTAGTTAATGTCCAACTTCTATATCTTCTTAAGCATCTACAAAAAATTACTTTCCAATTCTGACACTAATATCTCTATTTTAAGCTCATTTTTATGTTGTTATTGTATGATTTATAGGTAAATGATTATTCTGACCCCTAAATAAGGAAACAATATCAAAATGGAGATATTACAACAATTTTAGGAAGGTGCTATTTTTAGAAGATGGTAAAATAATAAATAGAAGTTGGGCTTGGATTGGACCAACAAAGTTGACCCATAAGAATCCCAATTAGGCCCTCTTATAGGGGCCTATACGAAATCCCTCCTTGGAAGATAAGAAATACTATCTTAGAAAGACGACCAAAATTGGAAGAGTCTAGGGAAGAAAAGAGTCCAAGAATTAAAAGAGTTCGAGAAAAGTAAGATTAATAGAATATAAAAACTAAATAAAACAAGATAAATACAAGTTCAAAGGTAATTACTAACCTTATAAGTCAGTCATTTAGAGTGTTAGGCATGGCTTTATTTCTCATAAACACATATAAATTAACTTAAAAAAGATTAGACATTTTTCTGAGTAGTTAAGCACTACCGCTTAGGGTGGTAGACTAAAAATTGTGGTAATCAAACTCATGTTGATTTGAATAAAGAAGTAGTTTTGCTTTACGCTCAAGATTTATTTGATATTGTGCCGCCCGATAGATTCTTCTGTAAGTAGGAAGCAACTCGTCAAATGATGTGGTGATGTGTGACGCCTCACGGTCTCAATCTAGCAAAGTACATACCCTTAAATTATCAAGCGAGAGTAAAGTCCAAGAAAAAATTTATAGTCGTGGTGAAAGGTATAGTGTGATGGCTTATATCCACATCAAATATGCCACTTCCCGTGAATCTACAAGTAAGTGTGTTCAACTCTACGACGATATTTAAACAAATATGAGTGATTTCACAATCTGAATGTATCATCCTGAGTAAAATCTCACCCATTTATTCCTCAGTGGACCGACCTTCAACATCATGTAGTGGTAAAGAGGAATATAATTTAGTAAAATTGATATCGTTGCGTAAAAACCTTATAGATTGTGATTTTGTAAGAAATCAACGATCTTGTGAAGTGCATCACTGCTACTATTTTAACTTAATCTTCTTACACAACAAGAGGACTCATGTTTTCACTACTAGATCATATAATTATAGATAAGAGTTAATGACCTAAAGATAATTTTTACAAGCAACGTGCAAATATACAAGCCATCCAACTAAGTAAAACATCAAAATCAAATGTCTTTGTGGTAGTAAAGTAAATCTTAATTTTATTAAAAAATTTAAAAATTAATAATTCATTGACACATGCGACAATCAACCTCATGCAAGAGGTACGTGGAGAGATAGAATATTTTTCTCCCTTCTGATGTGGAAGTGTGACGGTCTTACAACTTGAATACTCGTGTAATCTTCTCATTTATATTGCACAGTCCATTTTCTTGTTCTTTACTCTCTTTGCTTTGTCTTCTTGCATTCACTCACCTCTTTAGTTGTTCAAAAAAATTCTAAGTGATGAAGGCACCTTATTGATCAGATTGTTATGCGGTGGATAGTTGGAGTTGATAACTTACTTATGACTTTCACTTTTAAGATGTAACCTTTAGGTGGAATCCTAAATGGATTAACCTGCGGAAAACATAACATATCTACAAACTAGAAATTTTAAGGTTATCACAAACAATCATATAAAAACAATCAACAGAGATATCCTAAAAATATACAAATAAAAAAAAACTAAAATCATACCGAAGTGGCATGAAGTCTATCCTAAAGATAAGTTTTCAACTACCTAAAAATTAAAACTTTATTATCTATATGACAAAAAAAATGATCAACCTATCTTGAAATGAACTTTTTTTATGTGATTGAAAATACATTTAATATGTTATAAGGGCTAACACACTGGAAATCATAGACTCAATTTAGACACTGTTTGCACAATTAGGAAAACTAGTTTCATAAACTACGTAAACGACAACCCATAATAATTTTTTTTTTTTTTAAAATAACAAAAATATATGAATTTATAATGATGGAAACATGTAGATCTCAAAATATGTCCAATTTAGGCTTTTGAATCACCTAAACAGATTACCGAGCGTAAAACTATCCTGAAAACAAATTTTCTAAATTTTTTTGAATTTTCGATCAAAATATATGAGATGCGGTTTATTTAGGGAAAAGTCAATAGGTCCTCGAAAAATATTTGAATTTTATGAGGTTGGATTTGGACGTCCGAACCTAGGTTTCGATCATCGGGAATTTTTTTGTCAAGTCTAGGTTTGAACCGACCAGTTTTAGCGTTCGAACAGAGGTTCAAACCTTCAAACCTATTGCTCTGGTGTGCTTCGAACCTTAAAAGAATATCTTAGAAGTTACAAAATTCTATTTTTTTATAATCTAGGAATTCTTCGAACAAAGGTTTCAACCTTTGCACCCCGTGATCATCCTCATACGACAGTTGAAGGATGGTTTGACCCTTCAAATCTAGGCATACGAAATTTGATATCTTGCAATTTTATTTGAAAAATTGACTACTACGGGCATATTATTTGACGTGATCCTGACTAAGACACTAAAATTCAAGTACTTGGGATTGGTTTATCTCCCAATAAACATTAATATATCTTATTTTCAGCAAAAGATAGAGAGTTCGTTTTTTATTAAAATGTCAATTTATCTCCTAGGTCTAGTTTCTTGCTCCCTATGATGGTTATTTCCTTCATTTCTTTTCATATACTTTTGTTTCTCTTTCATATAGTGAATTTATAAAACCAGAAGAGCCATTCAAGTACTTCACTTGCGATTTTTCCTTGTTTATATAGATGTGTTCCTACAAGACATGTTAGGGAATAATATAGAGAATAAACTGGATAGTTATTATAAGTAGGTAAGGTATTTTTCAATTTTACATAAGGTAATAGATTGTTAACCTTACAAAATCCTTTTCAACTTGTGATAATACCATGCATGTGATAGTTCAGAGTAACCTACTAAAAGTTTTTTTTCTTATTATAGTTCTTAGGGCTTAATTTTACATAAGGTAATAGATTGTTAACCTTACAAAATCCTTTTCAACTTGTGATAATACCATGCATGTGATAGTTCAGACTAACCTACTAAAAGATTTTTTTCTTATTATAGTTCTTAGGGCTTCTTTATACGTTACTATACCACCTAACATATTTTAATCTTCCTCTACTGAGGGATCTAGTGCGTCGTCAGAATACTATAGTGTATTCATTGAATTACCTTCTCAGATTGGATAGTATTTTAGGCACGAGGAATTTTAATTGAGAGGTGGACTAGGGGGCCCTTTGGTAAGAATCATTGATAAAAATATTCACACATAATACTAGAATTTTCTTCAAGGGCCTAGCAATATCTATACCATGGTCCTCATTTCCCCTAAAACGATTGATTTGATTCTTTAAATTTGTTGGTGTTTCAGCTGCTTCTAATATCCCATCTAATTCTTTTATTTTTTTCATTAAATTTATGCTTAATAGGGTTAGAGATATTGATCACAATAGGTATATGATTTATCATCAACTATCATAGTGTCACACTGATTCATATTCACGATCATACATTGAAGGTAAAGAAATATCATGACATGTAAAACTATTGTGTGATACATCCCTATATACAAAGACATAAGGTGTATTGTTTAATCCCTGCATACAATCCTCATTAATCCACCATCATCCCTCTTTTTCTATCATGGCTAATCATTATTTTAAATCTAGTTCAAGAATGGCATAATCATTGAATTAAGTGACTCTCCCACAACTTATGCATAATCATATATAGATATCAAACTAACACAATAACCATGTGAATCACATATATCTCCCCATACATAGTGCATATACTCAAGCTTGGGTCTACTCAAGATGACATAAATCATAAATACAGTTTTTTCTCCTCAATTAACAACATTAAAAGAATATAAGGATATATGACATGTAAGTATATGGGAAACATATAAATGATAACACCAATATCCAATGATTCATTCGTATAAGTATCAGAGACTCCAACATGGTAAGTGAATGTCAAATTAATATAAAATGCATGCCCAACTCACTAAAAATGTTTTAAAATAAATATTGGGGGAAGGGCATGGTAAGATATCGTCTATTCAATTCACAAAATTAATAAACTCTAGAGTTATATCACCTTTTTTAATATGATAACTATTCAAATGGTGACAAACCTCACTCTGCTTTGGTTTACAGTGTGAAATGTGATTTTTTATGACATTAATGGCATTAAGATTATCACATTATCACAAATAATATAGACACATGTATAAGTAAATCCAGTATCTAAGAAAATTTGTCTCATCAAAATAATTTGAGACAATTACTAGCGGCAACGTATTCCGTTTCGACGATAGATAACACAACACTATTTCGCTTAAGGCTAAGAGAACAATCAAGAAACTGACAAGTACCACTACTGCACTTTCTATCAAGTCTAAAACGGGAATAATTTGCATCATAATTGTGAACCAATTTAAAGGATGAGTGCCTAGAATATCAAAGACTTAAAAATATTGTTGGTCTTGATATTTTGGGTTCCAAAACAAAATTTAACATAAACCCCCTTAAATTCAAAAGATAGAAAATTTTAGATTTTTTTTACTTGAAACAATTATTTACCATTTGATAAGAGATTTGAACTTCGTACATTTTGTAAAAAATACACTATTTTACCAACAAACTAACTTATGATTTAATTTATATTATTAAACTCAAATATATATATATATATACATACATATCAATGATCAATAAAGAAGATCAAAATTTTAGAATCCCGAAACAATGGCTTCCTTGACTTGTAGCTAAGAAAGACCCTGATTAAAAACATGGTGTCTTTCCAATGATAAAAGATTTGTTTAACGATACTAAGGCGAGATTTGTATGATAAAGATTGGAATCTAGCAGATTGGCATATAGAAAATCTGATACGAATGCGGTTTCAGATGTAAGCTACCAATCATATAGTGATATAGTTTATCACAAAAATTATGACGTTTCTTTGACGTTAAGAATTGAGTTTATTATATTATTGAAACTTGACGAGGAATGCGACATTTTGCAAAGTCTCTTCGGTATGGACTATGTTATGAGAATGTTTTTTGGTTTGATTGTGTGTTTGGGATTGTGTTTATATTAAAATGGAGTCGAATTATGTGAGGTTTAAATTTTGGAAAATGAGTTAAAATGAATTACAACCCCACAATGTTTAACAAATCAAGCACTACAAGTAATGATTTACTTGAGATATTATATAGCATAGCCTTAGCTTTATGATTAAGACAAGAAATAAGACAAATTTAATGTTACAAGATTAATAAATTTTATATGACATGAACAAAGAACTCTTTATATTATTGAATTACAAAAATAAGACAAAATCCCCACTTAGAGAAAAAGACCTCACATATCTATAATTTTAATTTGAATAATAAAATAAATAATATATTTCAACTTTAGTCTAATCGTTAATATAATGTTAATTCAACAGTTAAATACTAACATAACAAGAATATGAGTATTATCTATTATTTTTCAAATTTATTGATTATTTTCTTTATTTGTTTTCTCTAATTTATTAGGTAGATACTTAAAAACAGACGATGAAGATAATTATCGAATAAAAATAAAATATTGGATAACTAGGTAATTCAAACTAAAAATATAAAAATTATTTGTCTAAGTAACGTTGTTGGATACATGGCGTATCATTTTTTCTATTATTTTTTCTTTGTTTCATTAACGCTTCTGATTCCAATCCAAAGAAAAAGAAAAAGAATCAACGCTTCTAACCTCATATAATTCTACTACCTCCATTCCATAATAATAGTCTCTTTAGTCAAAAAAGTATTCTACAATATGTGTCACATTTAAAGTTACAAGACATAATAAATGATATTTTTCTTATTGTACCCTCTTTTTGTAATCTCTCACCAATTAGGGATATGTTGGTCATTTTATACTAAATTCTTTTTACTTTTTAGATTTCTTTATATGTGTGAAAAATTCTAAAGGGTCCATTATTTTGGAATGGAGGTAGTACATATCAAGATGAACCCCACATCAATCATCACATTTGCTATTCAAAATAATGACACCATGTGTAAATAATAATGACACCATGATCTCATAGGGATAAACAAAATACGAACAATATTATACATTGAATTTTTTATCTCACCTTATATATCATATATAATATAATGTTATTTTTGAAAAGGAATAATTAATGAAAGTAAAAAATGAATTAACAATGTATTTTATTTTATTTTATTATATTACATTATATTTGGTTAATATAAATAAAAGATTAATACCCAAGAAACCCCTCACGTTAATTTTAATTCTCTTTCACCACAACCGTCATTTATTCCCCTATAAAAAGCAATATACATTTTGTATTTTCCTTTTTTGCCCATTTTGATCACAACCGTTGTCGACTTTCTCTATATCTTTCTGAATAGTTTTCATGTATTTAAAACATTTGATACCACTGTAGCTGTAAACATCAACATAAAAGAGAAAAGTAAAATTATAATATATTTGCTTAAAAATTAATCATGATATTTCTTGAATATATATGTATCTATTTTTTTTCAAAAAATATATTTGTATCTAATTAATTATAATAAATTGCACTATAGGTCTCTGCTAAATTTTGACATAGCCTGTTTTTTTTCTTTTCTTTTTTTGCTTTGTTTTGCATTATGATATATTTTAGTTTTTTTTAGTGTTGGCGAATAACAAGCAATAAGTACATATCATAAAATATGATATATACCATATATTTGTGGATTACAAAACAAAAATGTAGCAAAAAAAAAAAGCATTTTGAATTCTAGAAATTTTCCCATAACTCAAACTGTTCTTATTTTTGGCTTCATTATTTCATTCTTGATATATTTTAGTTCTTTTTTAGTGTTTTTGAATAACAAACAATAAGTATATATCAAATATGATATATACCATATGTTTGTGGATTATAGAACAAAAATGCAGCAAAAAAAAAGAGCAGTTTGAGTTCTAGAAAAATTCCCAAAACTTAACTTTTCCAAACCTCAAACTACTCTTTTTTTTATATGATGCATATTATTTCAGTGTTTGTATTTAAAATAATTAATGACTTGTTTTTTCTGAAATTTTTGTACAATATCTTGATGTATCCGTTTAAGCTAATTTGTTGTCGTCAACTGGAAGCAAACTCAAGCTATCTTAGGAGGGTAAAAAAGACAGTGCCTTTTACGAGATAGTGGACAAGGCTACAGGGTTTATTGAGCATTAACCCATAAATAAATGGTATATTAACACTATTTATATACTATGTGCACTAATAGTTATATGATATACTTCAAAGATAAATAAACATAAACAATACACAAGAAGCAATAACAAGTTAAAGAGAGGATAAGGAGAGAATCCGAATAAAAAATGGGTGACTTCTAAAGAGACCGGGTAAAGAACATGTGAATGAAAGTTTGGGTTATTCGGGTCTTTCAGGTAATTCAGGTTTCTAGGTGAATATTTTGGAAAGGGTTTTGGAGGAGGAAGCTCCGTTTCTGGTGGTCGTCAGTAAACATACAAGAAAACCTGAAACTAGAGATAAAAGCTAACTACCATAGAGGTGATAAAAACATGTATTGAGAGGAAATTTTGGAGGGTTAAAAGCGTTAATTTTGAAAGCACAAACAAGGGGAGGGTCCCCCATGAGTCTCTAATGATTATTACCGGGGATTCGTCTCACCCCATAAGAGGTGAGGGGTAGATAGTCTCATTTGGAGAAAGAACAAAGAACATTGATATATTGGGTGTTATGGAAACTAAGAGTACTCGTGGTAGTGTAAATATTTTTATGCGCACAACGTTACAAGGGTGGGAACACGTGAGTAATTTTGATTTAATCGAACATCGGAAAATTTAGCTAGTTTGGAACCCGTATAAAGTTGAAGTAGAAATACTCTTGACTACACCTCAAACTATTCATTGTAAAGTTGTTTGTAAGGTTACCTCCATTAGCCTTTATACTTTTGTATTTACGAGATAAATGATAAGATTGAGAGACAAGACTTGTGGAAAGAGCTAGTTGACCATGCTGCTACCTTTTATGATCCTTGGCTCCTCTTGGGATACTTTAATAAAATATTGTGTCACAATGAGAGAAAAAATAGAAAAAGTAACTATGGGTGACTTTAACGACTTTGCAGATTGTTGTAACACTTTTGGGTTAAAAGATTTGCAATATTCCGGAAAACTCTTTACATTGAATAATAATCACATACTTAGCCGAATAGAGCGTGCTATGGGAAATCGAAGGCTTGAAGCGTCAGATCAATATGTTCATACAAAAATTTTGTCGAAGTCAAGTGTCTCGGATCACTCCTCCTGAATTGTTTCTACAAAATGTTACAAGAATTACACCATTTTAATTCTTTAATATGTGGGTTGATCACAAGTATTATGGTGAGGTGGGGAGAAATGGGTGGAATAAGACTCAAGGCCGAGGAAGTAGGCAATGCATTGCTTGCCAAAAGCTTCAGAACTTGATATCAAATTTGAGGTGGTTAAACAAAGAGCATTATTCTCATATTTCTGAAAGAGCTACAAAGGAAATTTGGCTCCTCTTGGGATACTTTTCCAATCAAAGAAGGAGATTCATTGTCAAAGTACATCATTTTACTGGTGAAGACACTACTTCTAGCACTCAAGTTAACGAGGCTTTTGTAGAACTATAAGAATTTGTTGGGCTCAAGAGTTGATACGGAAAAGTGTAGATTTTGGGTTATTCTATTGGGGTAAAATCTTGATAATGGAGGAAGGATTAGACATGTATAAATAGGTTTCCGATGAAGAAATAAAAGAGGTGATTTTTTTAATTGTGAATGACAAAGCTCCCAGACATAATGGGTACTCATCTCTTTTATTTAATAAATCATGGGAGTTAATTGGTGATGAAGTAATACAAGAGTTATGTGAATTTATCACCTCCATTTTTTTACTTAAACAATTAAATTCTACTAGAATTGCTCTCATTCCGAAGAAAGAAATACCCTTGAAAGTTGAAAGTGTTGCAATGTCATCTTAATGTCTCTTTTTTTGTGATGGATCAATCTATTCACGAGACATAATTTTGGGAGTTTATTGGGCCTAAGTGAGGAATTTTTCCTAGTATTTGATATATTGTACTTTTTCCTCTTGTTTTGGTCACATTACTATTTATAGAGCCTTTATACTTTAATTGCGTATTAAGTGTGTAGATGTTAGGTACATGGTTGATACAAGGTACCAAGATGAAGAGAAGAAGTCAAAAAGTCAGGATAAACCCCAAGCCAAGGCAGAATTTGAGCCTAGATTCACTTTGAAAGTTGGAGCGTTTATCAAAGAAATATCAACATCATATTGTTTCAGTTACCATGAAATATGGTAAGAGATTTGGACCTGATTCCTTTTGATTCAAAAAGAGCTCAAAGTCAGTGTCGCGTGGAAAGTGACGGAAGTCAATTCAGAGTTGAGATGAAGAAGTTATGTCATTTGCTTCCACCGTGACTCAACCTAGTCCAGCTTTAGCTAAAAAACGGGTTGGACCCTTCTGAACCTAATTAAGTGAGCTAAAGGGGGATTAACCGTTTTTATCTATTAAATAAGTCAATAAGTAGACCCTTATCATTATTTATCTAATACTCCATCAATCCATCAGTACGTTTCAAGGGGAGTAAGAGCAGAAGAGTAGGAGAGAAGAAGAAAAGGGTTTGTTTATGAACCGAACAATTCTTCCTCAACTATCCATTATTTCCCTTCATCATTAAGAGTAACTTCTATTTATTTTTGCTTTTGAACACGATTCTTCCATTATTTTTTATTAGTTTTTTTTCTTTTAGTAAGAACTAAACCCTCATTGCTTGAGGTTGCTGATGTAAGAGTTTACTCTTAGCTAGTAAATTGATTTATTGCATCTGGGATAGATTTTTTAATTGAGAATGGTTTGGTTTTTCTTCCATTTATTACACATTTTTTAATACTACATGTGTTCAGTCCAGATAGTGGGTAGCCCTTGTAACTGAGCTAATACCCATGAGGGGGTTTTGATTGCGGACATAGCGTGTAGACGCCTAGTGTGTGGTAGTGAACCAGGGGGTCTGGTCTTACGAGGTAGTCATTAAGTTTAGAAAATCAATCATATGAAAACATTTCTAGGTTCACCCGAGAGGGGTCTCTAATAAATGAGGGTTGTCTTCTAAGCTATCGACATGAGTTAGTAGGATTGTTGAATCCCGGCTAATGCAAAATTCACCAACCCACCCTTATCAATAAAACCAATCAACTAGCGGCAATAGGATATTACTAAAAATTCCTCAAGCAACTCGATCATCTCTTAGTTCATCTTTTATTTACTTTACTTAGTTGTTTACTTAAATCATTAGCTTTAATCTTGTCTTATATTATTGTTTAGCCATTAATCCTTGAAAACCAAATAAATATTTTATTGTTTAAGTATTCGAAACTATTTATACCTATTGCAAGCTCTACACATTTACACTATCTGAAGCATAATCGTCTACATTATCGATCCCTGTGGAGAACGATATACCCCCACTTATCAAATTATTCTTGTCATCGACCCGTACACTTGCGGGAAGTCACCCTCTCCGGTGTTGATTTGTTATATCACACTTGGGAGGCAAACACATCTATAAATACGTAACCATGATAAAAGAAGGTGGTATGAAACCAGATTCAGATGGAATTATTGATAAAGTACAAAATGCTTTTGTCTACAGAAGATCGATGGCCGAGATCATTCACCTTATACAAATAGCCACGATAGCACATTTAACCTTTTTTTATGACCTTATGCTACTAGCTAAATGAGACCATAATTCGGTAAAAAATCTTATGGATAACTTAAAAAAGTTCGGGTGGTGTTTGGGACCTCATTTAAATGTGTTTAAATCGAATAGTTATTTTGCGGGGATACAGAGTGAATTTTTGAAGAAAAATTTGGAGAAAAGATAGCTTGATGAAGGGGTTACGCCGTTCAAATACTTGGATGTACCACTTGGAGTTTCGATATTTATTTCAAGATGCTATAAACCTCTTATTGCTAAATTGGAAAGTTATGTAAGATCTTGGAATGTCTCGTCTCTTTCACATACGGGTCACCTAGGACTCATTAGATCAGTGCTTCTAGGAATATTGGGCTTTTAGTTATCTATTTCTTCAACTACGGTTTGTGTATGTAAACGGATTGTGAGTATTTGTAAGAATATTTATTGGGATGGTAAATCCCCACAAGTTAGGTGGAAAGCTATATGTACTCCAAAAGAAGAGGGAGATCTTGGTCTTAAAGACTTGGGTGTTCGAAATAAATCACTAATTATGAAGATGTTGTGAAATATTGTTGATACAATAGACTCGTTATGGATTAAATGGATTCACAAAGAATATTTGAAGAATAAGAGTGTTTGTTTATGGCAAGTGAAGGAAACAGACTCTCCACTTTTGAAACAAATTTGAGAAGTAATAGATAAAATTGGAGTTTCAGTTGGTCATGAGGGAGTTGTGAATATGTTGTTTAGATGAGTTTCCTCCGTCAACAATCTTTCCACATCTAATGATCTCCTTAGTCGTGAGTAGTTTTCCTTGTACAATAAACCTTAAGATGTTTCTCGTGGCTGATTTTTTCTAAATTTTTAGGTTAACATCAAAAAAGGCTTTAAGCTTTTATCTTCATAAAGACTTTTCAGTCAAAGGTTTAAATTTTTGAGTTTTATTAAGTTTTTCTTCGACGTTGATTTGAGTTTTTTGGTTTAAATCGACCTTCGTCAGGCAAAATCTACTAACTTATATTTGTTTGGGAGTTAGAGATTTTTGTAGTTAGTGAGTACTGAATACGTCGATACATTTATCTTGTCCTCTAGGTCTAAATCCCATTTATTGGTAGGTATGTTTGAGAAGTGGCGGTGTTTTACACCGTCGTCGGTTAATCGTTGATGACGACTATTGTTCATGACTAGGGATGAAAACGGTTCGGTTAACTGCAAAAATATCAAAAACCGTAATCATTTATTTTATTAAAATTATAACCTAATAGTTTTACTCGTCGGTTTTGCGATTTTGTTATTATTAGGTTTCAGTTTACTTTAACTTGATTTGCGTTTTTTAACCATAATCATACGGTAACTTTACAACTATATTAAAATTTTATAAAATAAGACCACACATATAAGAAAATTCTCAAAAATATATACAAAATTGCGCTGGTCTTTGATTAAATTGATATTTGTTATTTAATTGGTTAAATCAATTATTAAGATTTTGATTTTAGGATTTGAATAAAAAATTTAACTTGACTATTATAAATTATATAAATATTTTTGAATCTAAATGATTTTCGGTTATTCGATTATTTTTACCGAAAATCATAATCAATAGTTTAACAATCAGTTACACTTTTCAAAATCATAATCTAATGGTTTTAACCATGATCATATAATCGAGTTTTAGTTAGTTTGGTTACCATTGATTTCGATTTTTAACCATAATCATTGTCATCCTTATTCATGATTTAGATTTTTCGTTTGCTGTTGGGATTATCTATATCCAAAATTATCTCAACTCGGTTGGCAAATAGGTACAAGAAATTAAAGTTAAATTATTGCTATTTTACTCTGTCGGGAAAAGTATATTTTCCATTCAGTTTGGTGTAGAAATACTCCATTTTTATCATCTAGTTTATTTTTTTTTCCTTCAAATTATCACCTACTTGTAAGTACCATCAATTAGTTGATTCTCTTGAATCCAATGAACGAAAAAGTAAGTGATTGATTGATTAAATATTTGAAAAAAAAATGATAGATTAATTTGCTACTCTACAATCTAAAATCATATGGTGCAGGCCAGAACTAGTTGAAATTAGTTTTTAGACAGAATTTTAATTATTTAATTTAATAGTATAGATTCAAACCGATTTAATAACTCCAAATTCAAAATATCTTACTATGTAACAAAAGAAATATTATATGGTCGCACTCACGCACCCATATAATAATGTTGACTAGACTAGACACAACTTAAAAAACCGGTAAGAATGTATGCCACTTTCTAATAATCCTACAAAAACTTATCTTTTTGTCTACAGTCCCCACAACATCACCACATGGACCAAGAATTACTTCCAATTTTATATATCAAGATGAATCATAAAAACATAAGCTTGTTTTCCAAAAGCGGTTATATAAATAGATATTAAACACGGATTATAAAGAATTCTTAACCAATCTCTTTTGAAATTGGAGAAGCTAACAAAAGTTACGTTAATTGGGAAAAGGACTTAAAAATCCAATCACTCTATAAAACACTTGAAAACTGTTTGTTTTCTGAGATAACAAACCATAAATATATATCATGCTTATAATATATATAACATATTTATGTATGTTACATTTAATTTGAAAAACAATTTAAATTATAGGTTATTTACCATAATTTAGATATACATGTTTTTTCATATATATTCTTAAATAAATCAAAACTAGGTACTCATATTTACTGAGAGATTCGAATCTTATACCTTTCCATTAAATGCTGAAAAATTACAAGGTCCTGGCTAGTTAAGCTAACTCAATTGATTAATAACTCAGAATGTTTATCAAGTAAAAGATAAAACACTTATGTTATTTATCACATAGTTTTTGTTTAATAATATTTTCGTAACACAATAACCCATCATTATAATAAAAAAAATTATTCTATATTTTTTTGAATTTTAAGAATCATCTCATAACTCAACTAGTTTTAAGAACACGTGTTTTTTTGTGTTTTTTTCTTCACTTTAGATTTTTTTTTTCATCTTTAGTTCTTCTCTAGTGTTTTTTACTTTACGATATTCAATTTTTTTTTTTGTTTTATATATGCAATTGTATCATCTGATTGTTCTTTAAAAACTATATTCATTTATAATTTTTTTTTCATAATTCAACTTATTACAGTTTTCAATAACTCAAATTATTAATTTTCCTTATGAGTTATGAAAATTTTATTCGTAATTTAATATCTCAAGTTTTAAGAATTTTTCTATAACTCAATTTTTTAAGTTTAGAAATTTTTGCATAACTCATTTTTTTAATCTTTTTTTTTAATACATATCATTTAATTATTTTGCACTTAATATACGCCAACAAGATTGGAACTTATAATCTCTTATGAAGGGTTAAAAGGTTGTTAACCCGTTGGGATTAACTCACTAGCCAGGATCTTGGTCATCCAATCTAGTGGTATAGGATCGAACTGAGTAATGACTCCGAGTCCAAAGTGTCTTTCATATGTAACTAAAAAAAAAAAAGATGATAAACTAAATTGTAAGAGTTTATTAGACATTCATCCATAGAATAATGATATGTCTAATAATATAAATTTTAAGAATTAGGCGAATAAATGTAAAAACTCAGCTGAATAATTTATAATTAAATTTTTTTAATGATAATTTTAATAATAAAAAAAATCAGGGGTGTTAACTTGCCAACTCAACCAAAAGTCCGAACTGTTAGAAGAAGGCGGAGAACAGGTTATAGGAGATTTATACTCCAACACGCCCCCTCACGTGCAGGCTTAGACGAGATGTGCATGCTTAGCGGAGGAGATTGATTGATCTAAGCAATGCACGGAGAGGAGATAAGATAAGCCATGCACGTGGAGATATCGAGGTGGGTGGCGGTGGAGAGACTCGAACCCAGGACAAGTACCTAGAGCTCTGATACCATGTTAACTTGCCAACTCAACCAAAAGTCCGAACTTTTAGAAGAAGGCGGAGAACAGGTTATAGGAGATTTATACTCCAACAAGGGGCATATATCATTACAGAGTAATCTTTCCACGTTATATATTAAAGAAAATTATAGGAAACTAGGATAGTATTACCAAACCGTCCCAATCCAGGACCACGTGAACATGCTAAAACATAATCTAGCTTCTTACTCGTCCAAAAAAAAAAAAATCTAGCTTCTTAAATCATCAACTGAATTTCTTATATAATTGAGACATTAACCATTCTTGCACACCCTTTTCTCTAAAACCACACACTACTACCATGGCTAACCTAGCAGAAACTCAAAAACCTCATGTTGTGTGTCTTCCATTTCCAGCTCAAGGTCACATCAACCCTATGCTCAAGCTAGCTATACTTCTTCATCATAAAGGCTTCTACATAACTTTTGTTAACAATGAACATAACCATAGACGTTTACTCAATTCCAGAGGTCCAAATTCTCTTACAGGCTTACACAATTGCCAATTCGTTACCATCCCTGACGGTCTCCCAAAAACAGAAACCGATACTACACAAGATATATCTTCACTTTTTAACGCAACAACAAAAAATTGTTTATCTCCATTTAGAGAGCTTCTTGTGAATCTTAATTCTTCAAAAAATTTGCCAGCAGTGACATGTATTGTTGCTGATGCAATAATGTCATTTGGTGTTGTAGCTGCTAAAGAAATTGGTGTGCCTGGTGTGAGCTTTCGAACTACCAATTCTCTTGGATTCTTGTGCAACAAACATTTGCGGCTTCTCATTGAAAAGGGTCTCATACCCCTTACTGGTATACCTACCACTTTATCTTACCATTTCAATTTAATTAGTAATATTTG
Organism: Nemophila menziesii; assembly: GCA_029959085.1. Taxonomy (NCBI): domain Eukaryota; kingdom Viridiplantae; phylum Streptophyta; class Magnoliopsida; order Boraginales; family Hydrophyllaceae; genus Nemophila; species Nemophila menziesii. Next base: position 22,713,708 of record JARWIR010000007.1, on the reverse strand, counting down.
TCTCCAATACTAAAAATATTGTTTCATATTCCCTCTGTTCTATTAAATATGTCTATTTAACATTTTATATATATTAAAAAGCATAATAAATATATTCACCATTATAAAAATATCTCAAATAAAACATCTTTATATTTTAAATATATATTAAAAATATAAATTTCAATATTTTAATAAAGATAATGATGGAAATATAGGAAAAAAAGTATCTTAAACTCATAAGTGAATAATATATTTTAAACATTTTTAATAAGTGGACAATTTCAGTGAAATAGAAAAAGTACTAAAGTTTTTTTTCCCCATTTTTCTTGACTATTATCTCTATTCAAATAATAAACATGTAAGATATAAATTTTTTTTGCATAAGGTATCTTGCTAATAATAAATTCAATAATAATATTTTTAATATAAATAAAAATAAAGTTAAAAATATTATACAACTGAGAGAATATTTATTAAATTGTATTAATTGCTAAAACAATAATAGTAATCATTGTTGCTCATTTTTTGTCTTTAGCAACCAACTGTAGTTGCAAATATATTGACACATAACCACTGGGACTAGCTCAGTGGCCAGGACTCTGTCTCTCAACTAGGAGGTACAGGGTTCGAATCCCCTCAGCCGTGTTATTTCTTGAGCCCTTAAAGGGGGTAAGCAAGGAGTGCATGGTTCGAGTCTCCTCCCTGAACATGGGTAACCTAATTCTGATTAAATGGGAGTATGCATGAGGAGGCGTGTATATTTCCTATGGGATTTGTCGTGGTGCGCGTAAGCTGGCCCGGACACCCATACATCGAAAAAAAAAAATATATTGACACATAACCACTGGGACTAGCTCAGTGGCCAGGACCCTGTCTCTCAAGTAGGAGGTACAGGGTTCGAATCCCCTCAGCCGTGTTATTTCTTGAGCCCTTAAACGGGGTAAGCAAGGGGTGCATGGTTCGAGTCTCCTCCCTGAACATGGGTAACCTAGTTCTGATTAAGTGGGAGTATGCATGAGGAGGCGTGTATATTTCCTATGGGATTTGTCGTGGTGCGCGTAAGCTGGCCCGGACACCCATACATCGAAAAAATATATATATATATATATATATATATATATATATATATATATATATATATATATTGACACACTAACCATTGGGACTAGCTCAATGACTAGGACCTTGTCTCTCATCTAGGAGGTACAGGGTTCGAATCCCCTCAGCCTTGTTATTTCTTGAGCCCTTAAAGGGGGTAAGCAAGAGGTGCAAGGTTCGAGTCCCTGAACCTTGCTATTTTATCAATCTTTATAGGAAGTAAAGCAAGAGGTACAAGGTTCGAATCCCCTTCCTGAACATGGGTAACCTAGTTCCGATTATCCTGAGAATATACATGTGGAGGCGTGTATATTTCCTATGGGATTAGTCGAGGTGCGTGAAAACTAGCCCGAATTTTTATTTTGACACTCCTAAAGGGGGTAAAGCAAGAGGTATAGTGTTCGAATCCCCTCCCTGAACATAGGTAACCTAGTTCTGATTAACCTGAAAATATGCACGGGAAGGCGTGTATATTTCTCATAAGATTAGTCGTGGTGCGTGAAAATTGGCCCGGACACCCATGATATCAATATATATATATATATATATATATATATATATATATATATATATTGGCACTCCAATATAGTCACTAAAGGTACTATTTAACAATCAAATTTCAAAAATTGCTCGCCAAATAAATTTTTCTTACAGCGATCCCTGTTAATTATTCTAACGACCACTTAACTTGAACTTAGCGACCACTACATGGTCGTGGAATAACATATATTTAGCGAAGAATCCATCCAGTCGCTAATGAGTAAATGTACCTATAGCGGCCAACACATAGTGTTAAAGATATTTTCATTTAAAAAAAGAAATAAACTTTAATGACCAATATGTTATAGCTAAATGTTCTTTAATTAACAAAAAAAAATGTAGAATTTAATTTAAATAATTTTGATTATCAACTTTCACCTATTTCAAATTCAGTCTCAAACTGAATCATTTCCCAAAATATAAGACATACTATTTGAATATCATGAATGACTAATCACCAATTTAAACTAAAAGTGTAACAAATTATGAGTGTCGCCAATTTCATAAAACCCAAGCGGACATTTTTTAAAATGCATGCGAGAGATGTGTTTGTGAGCACATGTTTCAAAATAGACTGTTACAACAAATAAAGATTTATTAGCAAGTTAACAATATATCTAACATATACGGTCGAGAAAAGAGATTGTTAAGAACTTACATCAGAAGGATTGGTTAGTTTTGTAACCAGTCTCATCTCGATCTACAATTCCATCATCACTGTCAATATATATAGTTTGATCTAGATCTTCATAGTTATTTACCTACTTATCCCATATATCATCAGGCAGTTCATCATTATCTTCGGGGTTCAAATCAATATCTAGTGTGTGTTGATCAACCTCCATGCATTCTTTACCATTAAGGTGTAATCGCAAGTCATTTGTGTCTGTGGCGACATTAACAATGTGTATGCGTATTGGTTCAGTGAGACATGCCATATATTTTGTTCACCCATAATTATGTATGCCACTCTTGATGTTCATTCACATCCCACACAATTTTCCACGCCCTCTGGCGCACACCCAAACCAATTCATTGACGTAAAAGACATTTTTTGCTTGGGAGATTAAGATGTATGTGTTTTTTGTACCAAAAGAAATAGTGTTGATTTTGTCCATACCATTTTCACATTTAATTTTTTCCCTTTTTCGCTTTGGTGTTATACCACTTGCACTCGAACAACATAATCAAACAATCACTCCCCGAATTCCACACAACGATGTTAATTAAATCACCATACCAAGTTATACCATCAACAAAACTACAAAAACCATAGTATTAGGTGTTTCTCTCTTCCCCTTTCTCATGTGAAACCCATTTAACCCCATTAGTAACACATGAATCATGTCTATATACGCTACGGTTCGACACTTTTGCAAAATCAATATTATCATTGGAAACTACTGGATCCTTGACCTTTTCATTTTGTACATTTGTAATTGGGGAATACATTAGGTGTAATATTGTTAGAATTCAATTATTAATCGAAATGGTCTCTACCTTCTCCAAGAACCAACGAGATTTTTGTAATCGTTGTATTCATTCAACTTCTGCCGGATTCACTTCAAGTGAAGCCTTGTGTTCACTAAAACAATACAATTCTTTAATAAACTGGTCTACTATTTATGTTAGTAATAAATAAATAATGGTTTTAAACTATTAAAAGTAATATACACTTGGATATCCTTGTAGTTGATTAGGATGTACCAATCGATTGCCTTTTTTTATTTGTACAATAATATACAATGCTCATTTTCCCCAGTGGGTGATACTGGCTCATAAACACATATAATTGTCTTGGTTTTGGTATTGTATCTTCGTATCTACCAATATTATTGAACTTGATATTTTTCTCTTGTAGATAACGGGATACAAATGTCAATGTATCTTGAACAACATGTCCCTCATTGATAGAACCTTTGGACATTGCAACATTCCAAATTACATTTGTAGCTTCTTTAAGAGCCTTTCGAATGGTTGCATCCAATAAATTTGCACCGGCTACCAAAACAAGCGTATTATAAGGTAAATCATAATGTCTAAACTGCCAATGGAAATAAAAATTCAAGATTTCACATGCGAACCAACAATACACTCTTTGAGCTCTTTCATACTCAAATTTCTTTAACAATAAGATATTACACACCACTATTATTGCATCGCTCGCCAATGGTTCCTCGATTAGACCATAGACACTTGCAACAAACAGGAACTATATTATTATGTGGCATCATGAGATCTTATTTTGATGGTCTTTTTGGCATCGCAAAGTACGATGTTACACAAATTAGAAGCAAAACCATTAGGAAGCTTTTCTGTCTTTTTTTTGTGGTACATGGGTGATCCGGGGTTGCTTGCACGCACCACAACTAATCCCACAGGGATATACATGTCTTCCCATGTTTATTCCCAGGTAAATCAGAACTAGGTTACCCATGTTCAGGGAGGGGTTCAAGCCTTGTACCTCTTACATTACACCCGTTAGGGAGGAGATTCGAACTCTAGACCTCCCATTTAAGTGTTGAAGAAATAGCAAGGCTCTGACCAGTTGAACTTTCCCGTCTTTGACCAAAGTAGAAAAGCATTCCTTCTATTTACGGTCATCAAAAAATTTGCATTCGGCTCCACAACCTACCTCGACCATCCTTATACAGCAAAAAATCATCTTTAATACCTATCTTCTCTAAGTACATATTGGAAGTCACGTTGTCATCCAGACAAACAACATTACCAAGCAAATTGTCACAAAACATTCCTATCGCAATGCATAACTCAATCGTGTGTTTCAACAAGTTTTTTACCAACACGATAACTCGCAGAAGATACTTTTTTATCCATTTAAACTCTTGAGGTCTCGTTTATTTTTTTTACCATTGTAGTCCTTGTCTTTACCAGGAAACACATAAACCAAACCGTTAAACTACATCTGAATATTTGCGGGGCTATGCCTAGTAGGCATCAACCTAAACTCGGGATGACCGTACGACGTTGTATTATTTCTAAAACGATTGACAAAGGGTAACCAATGTCTGTGATCAAAATAAACTATACTTTTATTAACACAAATGTAAGGGGTATAATTCATGCATTTAGGGAACTCTATGTACCATTGACTCGTCCATTTAAATACGTACAACATCGCTTTAAAACCAATAATTATCACAACAAGATAGCACACATAACAAATTTGTCCACGCTATGTGCATCATACGTGACAAACCATGTAATATGCGACTTATTCAATTTATCTACCATAGGTCAAAAAAATACATCCATATTCTTTCCGAGCCAATGTGGACATGTATAAATAGATTTAGGATGAAGGTGGATACCTTTTTGCATAACCACGTAGAAAAATAGTAAGTGGTCAATATCAACGGTTACATGCTATATAGATCGTTCTTTCTAGAAAATGGACACAAGTTGTCGGTGGCCAAACCCAATCTTACATTAGGAGATTAACTTCCAAACTCAAGGTACTGTTCATCAAATGTTCTCTAACTAATACCATCAACTAGAAGACGTGACACATCTTTATTGCTACATTTGTTGCTATGGTTCCATGCCATATTAGTTGCATTGTGTCTTGAAGCATACGATGCCCTTCAACTTCTTGTTGGTTTCCTCATAAGTTGCAAACAACTTATGCCCTTTGGAAAAATCATGAAATAACAATTATAGTAGTTCGTTGAAGGACGTATTCGTTTACTTTATCTTCACTTTGATGTGTATCAGTTTAGCTATGAAATACAAAGTACCCATTTTCGTTAAACCAAGATATAATTCAAAACATCCACGGTTTCTTCTTGGGGCATTCTCGTCTTCCATCTTTATGCCTCTAAATAAATCCTTGTCAGTATGATTGTCCCTCAAATCATCATGCGCACTTATCATCACTTCATCTACGATTTATTTTTAATAATGGATTTTTGCGGTACTTCGCCATATGAGATATCCAAACTTCATACTTTTCCCAAAATTTATTCTTGAATTTATGTTTTCTCACATCTATGAGATGGCCATTCTTTATTTCAAGTAATTATTACATGAAATCTTTGTAAAATGATTCGCCATCAAAATATTTTTCAGCAAGGTTGATGAAGTTCTTCACCCCTTCCAAAAATTTTATACCGACCATATCCTACAACTTAATCCAACTTAATCCAACACTTGTCAATTTACAAAGCCATCAACTAAATGTTATCTATAAATTTTATAAGGTGTATATATATATATGTGTGTGTATGTGTGTGTGTGTGTATGTGTGTTTGTGAATGTGTTCATAACAATGATTTATAATTTTTTGGATTTAAGTTTTATTCATTGAAAGCAACACTTTAATGCATAATAGTAAATTAACATAATATAATCTATGGATGTTATTAATTATCTATCCATTTCATAAAAGGATATAAAGTATACTTAATTCATAATATAGGGACTTGTAGTGCAATTTTTTATATAATTTGGGAACATAGTTTAATTAATTCAAAGTTTTCTCAAACCAATCTCATTGTGAAATTATACCATGAAATAGGGCCAATTACATAGTACAAATCTTACATAATATAATGATAGATCTTATGCATCAATTTTTGTATAATTTAGAGTGAAATAGATAAAATATAATCAAAATCCTATAATATATTCATGAAATAAATCAAGTCAACACATAATATAGGTCTATAAAACAATAATAAATTCATAATCAATAATTTTATTAAATTAAATGTAAATGCTAAAAAAAATACCCTTCTACTATATTGGGAAACCATGGTAAGGGGGGGAGGGGGATGCTAAACGCGGCAGGGGTGGCTGGCGTAGGTGAGGACGGCAGGTCTGATGAGGTGAGAGGCGAGGTAGGTCTGATTTGAGAGGTAACGGGGGAAGGGTTTTATATTTTGGTATACAAATTTATAACTGTCAAATGTGCCTATATTATATTAACAACGTTTTACTACTAAAAGTAGTTGATATAGATAGATTATGATCACTATATCATTCATTTTGCAACCACACATGTAGTCGCTATTTGACTAATCTCTTTGGTAAGTTCAAAAGATATCACCAAAGTTTTTTTTTCAACCTTGAGCAACTAATTTTTTTTTGGTCGCTAATATTAAGTCATTAGCGGCTAAATTTTAGTAGTCCCTAAAATCCTGATCTATAGTAATGACAACATGTTTTTGAATTTATTTTTTTATATCCATGATATTATATAAGTTATCTTTAGCTAATTAAATGTCTTTTAAGTGTTTTTCTAAAACACTTCCAAATAGACACTTACCCCGTCTTTGCCTTTTCGGGTTTAGGTCTAGTGCTCGATTGAAGTATCTGGTAATTGTTGATTAAAGTCGAGACCATAAATCTTCAGTTAAGACTTCACATTAATATATATTACCGATAATTAATAATAGAGTAATGCTAAATATTACCTGATCCAATTATATCAGGGTTTTTTAGAAATAATATAATTGGACTATTTTAATTTTTATAACAATTTTGTTTACTTTTTTAACTATTATTTTTATTAAAATATTGAAATTTATATTTTTAATATATATTTAAAACATCAAGATATTTTATTAGAGGTATTTTTGCGACGATGAATGTAATTATTAAAATGGACAAATTTCGTGGAACAGAGATTGAGTATAAGGTTACCTTATAAATAATGCAATATATGTAAAGTTAAAGCATACGTGACAGATGAACTAACAATGCAATTTATTTAAACGTGTGACAGATGAAACGGATTTGACAAATGGGTACTTAGACACCACCTTAGGGTGGATACCAGCACTAGAAAACATACGATTAAAGGATCTGCCGAGTTTTATTCGTACAACTAATATAAACGATACAATGCTCAACTTTGTGATTGACCAATCAGAGAGATCTTCAGAAGCATCTGCAATTGTATTTAATACATTTGATGCCTTGGAGAGTAATGTATTAGCTACTTTGTCACCTATATGCCCTCCAATATATAGCATTGGCCCTATTCATTCACTTAGCCGAAAAAATCCAGATAATAGTTTGAAATTTCTTGGATCAAATCTTTGGAAAGAAGAGCCAGAATGTCTACAATGGCTTGAGTCAAAGGAAACTAAATCTGTGGTTTATGTGAATTTTGGAAGCATTACTGTTATAACCCCGCAACAATTAGTCGAATTTGCAATGGGATTAGCAAATAGCAAGAAAAACTTTCTATGGATTATGAGGTCTGATTTAGTTCTTGGTGATTGCTCTACTACTACATTACTAAGTGGGTTTCTTAAAGAAACAAAAGAGCGAGGCATGATTTCGAGATGGTGTCCGCAAGAAGAGGTTCTTAATCATCCATCCGTTGGTGTATTTTTGACGCATTGTGGATGGAACTCAATGATTGAGAGCTTGGTTTGTGGTGTGCCGATGATATGTTGGCCATTTTTCGCTGACCAACAGTTGAATTGTAGGTGCGCGTGTGTTAAGTGGGGTGTTGGTATGGAGATTGATAGCAATGTGAATAGGATTGAAGTGGAGAAGCTTGTGAGTGAAGTGATGAATGGAGAGGAAGGAAAGAAGATGAGGAAGAATGCTATTGAATGGAAGGTAAAAGCAGAAGCGGCTATTGCAATAAATGGATCATCATCCTTAAATCTGGACAAATTAGTGAAAGATATACTCTTACCCAAGGTCAGGATTTAGTTGGGAGTTTCAGAGATAGATTACTATTCGAGCTATTCAATCATCCACTACCTATAATAATTAGTAAAGATTAATATGCAAACCAAATATATATGAATTTGAGTGTCTCTTCAACCTAAAAGAAACATGAATAAAGCCATATAATCTGAATTCAAGATACATTTTGGAAAGTTTTTTCCATATGTATTTAGTCTAATATCTTTTAAGATTCTTAGATATGAGTATTTCCTAACGTGTATTTTGTAGTATGAAATGACAAACTTTTGTAAATTCAACACTTTTTTGTAAAAGGCCTTCAACCTATGAAATTTAAATAATACTACTTGTTAAAAATACAATTAGTAAGTGTTCGAGTCATAATACATTACATTCTTTATTATGTTGGGACCAATATAGTGGTATGATAATCAAGTAAATTCAACAACATATACTTGTAAATGTATGTTAATAAGTTTAGACTTGCCTAATAATATTTAGAGCAATTGTTTTGTAAACTGTTATGTCTTAAATACTAGGTGTAGTCCGTATTCGAAGACACTTAGAAAAATTTAGACAATTTTAAAATATTAATATATAGACCTATAATGTAACTTTATATATACCTTATAGGAATTTTGAAAGATTTAAGAAGTTGTTGAGAAGTTTAAGAGTTTTTTTTAGTGTTTTGTGGTTAGTTTGTTATATATTCGTATGTAATATAGATATCTTTCATAAAGTTAAAGAATGTTATCTAATAATTTGTTACAAATCAACCAATAATGGTAGATATCTTATCTTAAAAAAGGTAGAACAAACAATAATGGATGGGAATGAGCATTAAGTTCATAATGTCTCTAAATTTACAAAAATATAGATGAGGTGTACATTGTTTCAACTCCAATAATCGAGTAGCTATAACCTACATAATATTTTTAACAGTTAAGTTCAAATTGTTCACTCTATCAGTTGCGCCAAATGGATATTTACTGTAAAACAAATCAAAAAATGCAGTGTAAGACCAAATTGCTCACTCCAGCAGTTGTGTCAAATGGATATTTACTGCAAAACAATCAAAAAATATTGTGTAAGACCAAATGGATATATACTGCAAAACGATTAAAAAAATTCAGTGCAATACCAAATTGCTCACTCAATCAGTAGTGCCAAATAGATATTTACTGCAAAACAATTCAAAATGCAGTTAAGACGAAATTGCTCACTCCAACTAAAAGACTATTCTTTCAGTATAAGATCAAATTTCCTTCCACGGTCATAAGAAATTGTAATAGTGATGAAATTAGGATAAAAATAATAAAACTTTTTACCTTAATTTCGGTTCCTCTCCAAGCCGCTTGATGACGGTGGAGAAAGGTCCCCGAGTGGCAAGGTGTGGGAAGGTAAGTATGAAGACAAACACTTCAAAGATGGTGGAGAATGGTACTCGAGTGGAGGTTTGGTGGTGGATAATGGTCCTCGAGCGGCGTTTTGGTGGATTAGGTTCGAATAGTGATGAGATTCGGTTCGGTGAGAGCGGCTTGGTGGAAAAGGGAGTGTGAAGATCTGAGTTCTTCGATTGTTGATGGCGTAACGGTGGCAGTTTTCCTTTGCTGGAAAGCGACTTGGTGGAAAGGTTAGTATGAATTGTGGAGAATGGTCCTCAAGCGACGATAGAAAAGTGAGTGAAACATGGGTGGAAAGGTGAATGAATGTGATGAGATTAGATTTTATTTTATTTTTTTGATTTTTTTTAAGTGAACGTTTTTTTTTTTTTTTGAACAAAACAATGTTTTTAATTTGATCAACATGAGTTTTGCTTTTAAAAAATGAAATAAGTAGTGAATAATTAATTATTTTAATAACAAGTGTGACCAAATTTAATACTGAGACTATCATTTATATTAAAGGAATAATTACCATGTAAGTCATGAAACTAACATTAATAGCCCTCCAGCATCTTCTCTTTTATATTGCCCATAAAAGTCACCTAGTAAATATTTTTTTCCTTTTTTACCCCTTTATTACCTTTTATTTCATTTCTTCTTCTTTTTATTTCTTTATTTCTTCAGCTCACTTTCTCTCTCTCCTCACACGCACTCACACACACGCACTATCTTCTTCTCTCTTTCTCTCAAACTGCTTCCATGGTGATTTCTTCCTTTCTGCTTCATTTTTTTTCGAATTTTTTGCTAGAATTCAAGCTTGATTAGTCATCTCAAACCGCAGGTGATTTCTTCTCTCCTTTTTTCTTTCTATTTTGTTTCATTTTGATTCTTTTTTTGTCGAGTGTTTATGTAATTCGAAATTTGAATTCTTATCTTTCGCAGACATTACTTTTTTCTTCTTCATTTACATCAAGTTGCTGTGAATTTCTTCTTGTTTATCATCTTCAATTAGGTAATTCATCTTATTTTCTTCTTTTTCCATCGAATTTTCTCATTTTCTTCTGTTTTCAAGCTGTGATTCTGTGATTGTTAGTTTTTTTAGTTCGAATGCTTGTAAACTATAACTCTATAACTCGTCTTGTTTTTTAAGAGCTAAATTTTTACTCGTTATATAAATTTATGAAGATCTTCATCATCATTTTCGAAATCAGAAGTATTTAACTGCTTTTATGACTTATTCAGCTCTTATATTACCTCATTTATAATCAGTGATCTGTATATAATTGTGTATTGTGCAGTTTAGTTAATAATTATGTATGTAGTGATAATACTTCAGTTTTTTAGTGAAACAAGTTCCTATAATGCATTATACTCAAAAACATGGACCTATATTGCAATTTCTTCCTTATATAAGTTTGAATTATGTAATTTAGTCCATACACATGCATTATATTACAGATTTTGCATGAAACAATGTCTTATAATTCAATAACTTAAACTATAGGGACTTATACTGCAAATTTTTCATTATATAAGTGTGTATTAGTTTAGAAAAATGAATATTGTGCTACATGTTGCATATTTTGCTTAAATTAAGGTCTTATAATGCTATATACACAAACAATAAGGACCTGTAGTTCAATTTATGCATTATACAGGGCTATTTGTTTTGGTGGGAATTTTCCCACCAAACAATCTGTCTTTTTTTTTTTTCCACTGTATTCACTTTTTTTCTCTAGTCTTATTCCTTAGACTGTTGTTTAATTTCAAATATATTGTGTTTTTATTAGCTTTGATGTGTAATTTGTTCTTGTTTCGTGTTTTTTTTGCAAATTTTTATTTTTCTTTTCTGCAGATTGTTTTGTGGGAATTTTCCCACCAAACAATCTGTCTATGTTTTTTCCAACTTTCTAGTTTTGTTTGTATTCTTATGGCTTATCTTGTTGTTTCATTTCATTTGAATTGTATTTTTATTATCTGTGATGTATAATTTGTTTCTGTTCCGTGTTTTTTTTTTTTGCAGGTTTCAATGTCTTCTTCTGTGTTAGTAGAGTTCAAATTGGGGGACGAGAATGCTTTTTATCCTTTTCAGTTATTACATTCCTTTGCTGATATCAAGTCCTACGTTAGTGAAAGGTGGCCTTCTCTTTGTCATCCACTTGTGAAGTACAATTATTCATATGGTTCGCGAAGTAGCAAACTTGTTTCGGAAGCCGATTTTGCAGCCATTACTTGGTTGGTTGAGCATTCTAGCACAGGTGACTTACAAATTAATGTTATCGATGGTAGTGTTTCATTTAGTACATCATCTTGTCATAGCGGATCATCAAGTTCAACAAGTTCTTCCATTGTTTCGGATACTTCAGTTTCGGTTCAATCTCCCGTGAGTGTTATTCGTCCAGGAGACGATTCTTTAGATTCGCTTCATAAACCTAAAATACTTCGAAGCCATAACTGGGACAAACTATTAAATTCAGTAGGCGAGTTTTACCGTGATGGTGTGAAAGAATTCAGGATCTGTCTAGAAAAGTACGCTTGCGAATCAGGATACTTTTTCGATTTTGGTCACAACAATGCTTCGAAAGTCAGCGTTTATTGTAAAAAAAAGGTATCGAAAGGGTGTCTATGGTATGTATACGCTTCAATCGAGAAAGGTAACGATCGTCTCTACGTGAAATCTTTCACAAACACACACACATGCGGTGAACCAGACAAGTCAAAGAAAACCGGTGTTTTATCTTCTGACGTGGTTTGCGATGTTATTCTCGATGAAGTCCGAGCAAGACCTTCTATTACTCCGAATGACATAATTCTTCATCTGAAACACCATTACGGATACAACATATCATATAAAATCGCAGGAACAGCTTTACGTAAAGCCCGAGACGAATTTTTCGGTGATTCGGCTCTTTCATACAATCTTATCAAGGCATATTTTGAAAAAGTAAAAGCCGCAGATCCTTCTTCACATTTCTTTTTACAAGTCGATCCCGTTACACGTTCATTCGAGAGTGTTCACTTTGCTTTCGGTGCTTGTATTGCCGGTTTCCGTGCCTGCCGCCCACTTCTATTCATCGACGCTACTTTTCTCAAGTCAAAGTTCAAGGGGACCCTTCTGACAGCCATTGCAAAAGACGCAAACAGGGGTAATTCATTTACTTTTCCTTATTTTTTGCAGTTTGTATTTGGTGGGATCATTCCCACCAAACAAACTGCCTATAAAAGTTTTGTTTTTTTTTTTCATTCATTTTGCTTTTTTTTTTTAGCTTATTAAACTAAACATCATATTGTAGTTTAAAAATGGAAAGTGTTTTAAAAAACAAAGGTTTCAAAAAGTAAAACTTTCTAAAAATATGTTAAGTGACTTTGGTGGGATTTTTCCCACCAAACATGTAGTTGTTTTTCCTGACTTTTTTCCCCATGCAATCATTTTTTATTTTTTTGTTTGTTTTTGTTTTTTTCTTTATGTTTATATTTTTACTAACAACAATTACCTATTTCAGGTCTTTTCCCAGTAGCTTTTTCTATCACAGACTCGGAAACTGCAAACAGTTGGACTTCTTTCCTGAAATTTCTTGCTCCTCTCGTGTCTGACCGTGTGTTGACTTTTGTTTCGGACCGTCATCACGGTATTCCTATAGCGTTGAAGTGTGCCTTTCCCGACGCGTTTCACGGTTTTTGTATGTTCCATCTGAAACAGAACCTGAAGAAGAAATTCCGTGGTTCTGCCGGTACTTTCAAAGTCTTGTCCGTTTTACTCGATAACTGTGCCAAGGCCGTTAACGAAGAGGAGTACGAGCGTTGTCTCGAGGTGTTCTTGCTCACAGGCACCGAGAGAGCTTCGGAGTTCATGGCTAATTTGCCCAGGGAACAATACGCAGACGCGTTTTTTCTCGGAAAGAGATACGGGGAGATGACTTCAAACGCGGCCGAGTCGTTCAACAGTCAAATAAAGAAGTTCCGTGATTTACCGATAACCGAGCTAATAGACAGCATCCGTAATCTCTTGATGGTTCAGATGCACGATCGATTAATCGAAGCAAAATCATACGATAGATTTCTTGCAAAAGATCCTGATTTGAGGTACTGGATCAACTACGATAGAAGCCGTCCTTGGTCAGTTAAACCCTCAAGCGATCACGTTTTTCAAGTCATGTCAGATCCAGTTATGACGGTCGATATAATCAATTACACCTGTTCATGTTTTCATTGGCAAATCGATGGTTTTCCTTGTCCACACGCACTTGCAGCCCTTCATCAATTTCGACCTTTAGATCATTATAAATTCGTGGATCCTTACTTTTCTACTTTAAAGTACATTGAAACCTATTCTCAAAGCATTCCGGCAATATCTACTTATCTCGATCCCGCACCACCTGTCGATGATTTGGCAATCCAGCCCCCTTCAGTTAAGCGTCTTCCCGGGAGGCCGAAAAAGAATCGTTACTCTTCTGATGTTGTGTTTACTCGGTCTAAGAGGCTTTGTGGTCGTTGCAACGAGTATACTTATCACAACAAATCCACATGCGATGCACTTATTTGATCTTGTTATTCACATATCATTTATCACAAGCAAATATCTTATTTTACTATTCCTTTTTTATTTATCTGTTTTTTCTATAACAGTAACATTTTTTTTAATAAGCTTTGATTTTTCTCAAAGTATTGTATTTATGGTAGGTTAATGTTTCCACTTTAAATAAGATGTTTTATGAATTTGTATTAGTTTTGTATTCTTTGAGGGAGTTACACATTGTTTTAGTTGGGTTTTTTGTATGTTGTTATTTGGTGGGAATTTTCCCACCAAACACTCTGGTTCTTCTAATAATACATATTTTTCCTTTCTTTGAGATTTTTTTTGCCTTGTTTCTTTTTGGAGTGTTTTGCCTTGTTTCTTTTTGTCCATTACATCAAAGATTGTAATGTTATTATGATTTCTCGTTTTTCATTATCATCCGGGGTAGTTGTTTTTGTCTTTTTCATTTGGGTTGATTTTGCCCACCAATTCAACTTAAACAACAACTTTAACTTTTAATATATTGAGATGATTTCATACAATGATCCCCATGATAAGTATATTTGATTGTAAAGTTCATAATCGAAAGCTCTTCGAGCACAATGGTCACAAAGACCATGCATAAGCTATACACTGCCTATTGATCTTGGTTCGAATCACACCAACTACAAAAAAAAAAAAAAATTTGTTTCTCTCTTTTGGTGGGATCTTTTTTCTCCCTAAAGTAAGTAGTATAGTAGTAGTTTTTTTTTGTTTCTATTTCATAGTAGAGTCATTTTGGATTCCTATTCATTGACTCGGTTTCAACCTCTATAATTAGTTTGTTTCATCAAATCCTTGGCTAATAATTTAATTTCATTTTTGATTAACTAACTAGTATGATACTAGTTTAGTTTGTTCATTCAACTACATTCAACTACCTTTAACTTAAACAACAACTTTAACTTTTTTAATATATTGATATGATTTCATACAATGATCCCCATAATAAGTATATTGATTGTAAAGTTCATAAACAGAAGCTCATTGAGCACAATGGTCAAAAAGACCATGCATAAGCTATACACTTGCCTATTGATCTTGGTTCGAATCACACCAACTACAAAAAAAAAAAAAAAAAAAAAAAAAAAAAAAAAAAAATTGTTTCTCTCTTTTGGTGGGATCTTTTTTCTCCCTAAAGTAAGTAGTATAGTAGTAGTTTTTTTTTTGTTTCTATTTCATAGTAGAGTCATTTTGGATTCCTATTCATTGACTCGGTTTTAACCTCTATAATTAGTTTGTTTCATCAAATCCTTGGCTAGTAATTTAATTTCATTTTTGATTAACTAACTAGTATGATACTAGTTTAGTTTGTTCATTCAACTACATTCAACTACCTTTAACTTAAACAACAACTTTAACTTTTTTAATATATTGATATGATTTCATACAATGATCCCCATAATAAGTATATTGATTGTAAAGTTCATAAACGGAAGCTCATTGAGCACAATGGTCAAAAAGACCATGCATAAGCTATACACTTGCCTATTGATCTTGGTTCGAATCACACCAACTACAAAAAAAAAAAAAAAAAAAAAAAAAAAAAATTGTTTCTCTCTTTTGGTGGGATCTTTTTTCTCCCTAAAGTAAGTAGTATAGTAGTAGTTTTTTTTTTGTTTCTATTTCATAGTAGAGTCATTTTGGATTCATATTCATTGACTCGGTTTTAACCTCTATAATTAGTTTGTTTCATCAAATCCTTGGCTAGTAATTTAATTTCATTTTTGATTAACTAACTAGTATGATACTAGTTTAGTTTGTTCATTCAACTACATTCAACTACCTTTAACTTAAACAACAACTTTAACTTTTTTAATATATTGATATGATTTCATACAATGATCCCCATAATAAGTATATTGATTGTAAAGTTCATAAACGGAAGCTCATTGAGCACAATGGTCAAAAAGACCATGCATAAGCTATACACTTGCCTATTGATCTTGGTTCGAATCACACCAACTACAAAAAAAAAAAAAAAAAAAAAAAAATTTGTTTCTCTCTTTTGGTGGGATCTTTTTTCTCCCTAAAGTAAGTAGTATAGTAGTAGTTTTTTTTTGTTTCTATTTCATAGTAGAGTCATTTTGGATTCCTATTCATTGACTCGGTTTTAACCTCTATAATTAGTTTGTTTCATCAAATCCTTGGCTAGTAATTTAATTTCATTTTTGATTAACTAACTAGTATGATACTAGTTTAGTTTGTTCATTCAACTACATTCAACTACCTTTAACTTAAACAACAACTTTAACTTTTTTAATATATTGATATGATTTCATACAATGATCCCCATAATAAGTATATTGATTGTAAAGTTCATAAACGGAAGCTCATTGAGCACAATGGTCAAAAAGACCATGCATAAGCTATACACTTGCCTATTGATCTTGGTTCGAATCACACCAACTACAAAAAAAAAAAAAAAAAAAAAAAAAAAATTTGTTTCTCTATTTGATTTTTTTTTTTTCTTAGTGTTGTTTTTGTACATTTTTTGCTCTAAAAATTAAACATCCTATTCTTATCATTAAATTTTAGTTTTGTTATGACAATTCCCTTTTGTTTTTTCATCTTTTTTTGTGGTTTTTTGTATGTGGTTATTTTGTGGGATTTTTCCCACCAAACTGAACATCCCACCAAATTCATTATCCTACCAAACTAAGTATCCCACCAAATTTAACATCACCCTAACTGTTTATTTTCGTGGGAATTTTTGTATGCTGCTATTTTGATAGATTCTATATATCAACTACTAACAACTACCATCACATTTGAAATACACAACATTTAACTGAAATAGACAATTAAAATAACATCTTAAACAACTTAATATAAAGTAGTGCAATTTTACCATCAATAACAACTTCATTCAAAAATAACAATAAACATAAAACTGAAATCATAAAAAGTAGTGATATAATATTTATTTTTCATTTTCTTCTCCTTCTTCATTTTCTTCTTCTTCTTCTTCTTCTTCTTCTTCTTCTGCTCTTTTTTCTCCTACTTCATTCTTTTCTTCTTCTTCTGCTCTTTTTTCTTCTTCTTCAGTTTTTCCTTCTTCTGGTTCTGCTCTTTTTTCTCCTTCTTCTTCTGTTCTTTTTTCTACTTCTTCACTTTTCCCTTCTTCTTCTTCTTCTGTTTCTTCTAATTTTTCTCCTTCATTTATTTCTTCTTCTTCAGCCCTTTTTTCTCCTTCTCCTTCTGCGCTTTTTTCTCCTTCTGATCCAGCTTGTTCTACTACTGTTTCTTCGTTTTTTTCTCCTTCTTTTTCTGCCCTTGTCTCTCCTTCTCTTTCTGCGTTTTTTTCTCCTTCTGTTTCTGCTTGTTCTACTACTCTTTCTTCATTTTTTTCTTCTTCTGTTGTTTTTCCTTCATCTTCTTTTTCTTCTTTTTCTTCTTTTTCTTCTTCTTCACTGTCTGAAAATTCCATGGTTCTAAAAAGCGCTAGGCGCTACTAGGGCGGTCGACCACCTTCGAGCGCCTAGATGGCTAGGCGGCCTATTAATCGGAATTTAGGCGGTTTCTCCCTAGGCGTATTTTATATTAATTTACATTAAATATACATTACTAATACATTGAATGACTATTATATACATCCTAATATACTTAAAGTAGATCAATTTAACAAAAGTAGTATATATTTAACTATATAACAGTAATAAATTATTATTATTATTATTATTATTAACCTAAAAAATTACCAATTCGGGAAATCTAGACTTAAATTTGAAAAATCATACCTTCATTTTTCCTCGCGCGTAAAATCTTAAACCTAAGTAGTTTTTTCTTTATATTTTCTTATGTGCTGAGTTGGATTAGATTGAATTTGTAATTTATTGGCTAGCATTCTAGGTAGTATTCGGTTTGGGGGACCCATTAATTTAATTGTGTAATTTATTAATTAGATTATTCGTCGACGAACCTTCGAGCCACCTTCGAGAGAAATTTTAGGCGGAACGCACCTTGGAACGCCTAGTCGGAGCGCCTAGGCGGCTAGGCGGCCTTGTTTTAGAACACTGGAAAATTCTATTACTGTGTCATCTCTCAAATCCGGTCTTTCCATTAGTCTAATTCTCAAACTTCTCCTTGGACATTCTGGTGTGAAACTGCATAAAGAAATCAAATATTATTATATATTATATTATTGAAAATCCATTTCATATTTTTTTACATTCTGTTTAATCTTGGCCTTTGGATTCTGAGTAGATTAACTTTTGGCTTTTCCCTTTTTGCCCTTTTTCTTTTTTGTCCTGATGTTGATGGTTCAATAGTTGCTGGAGCGCTACTACTCGTTCCTTCATCTCGTTGAACCTGTAAATATACATTTTAAATATATAAGCTACAACTTCTAGTTTTAAATCAGATTTTTTGTACCTTAGGTATCGTATATTCGTCTGTCCATAATGTTCTTGAAATGTATCTTTTAACATCTTGTGCAGCATTTGTAGTGTATGATCTGTATACTGGATGGTTCTTAAATAAGTCGTTTGTATATAGTAAAATATACGCCCCTGAATCTGCTAATCTTGTACTACCATGGTTTACATGCACATCAATCAATGGCACTTGCTCAATATTGTTTTTTTTTTCATTTTTTTGTTCAATTCTGATCTTGTTTGTCAAATACTCGTACATTTTTTTCGCATTTTCTCTTGCTTTCCCACCTGCCATTTTATCCGTTTCATCTGGCATTGAGTTAAAATGTACAAATTCATTCTGATCTCTGTCCAACACAAGTAGGGTCCACAAAGTTCCATTCCCATGTTTTGTTTCGATAGGAATTATTGTGTATTTTTTTTCTGTATAGCACTTTATGAAAGGATCTCCTACTTTCTTTGCTAGCTCATCCCACTTAAATTGATTCCTCAATTCCTGTATATTCAAATAACAATTTGTCAATTTATTTTTCCAAACAGTTTAATTCAAATAACATTTTTTTTTTTTCTGGTTTGTTTTTGTGGGAATTTTCCCACCAAACAGAAACTGTTTTGTTTTTGTGGGAATTTTCCCACCAAACACAAACTGTCTTTTTTTTCTTCTTACCATAGCATTTGTGGGCAAGCTTTCTAACATTTGTTCTTTCCTGTCCCTCTTCCATATCTTTAGCACTGCTTCAATCAACTACAATTTTTACAAAACAAATATTAATAATCTTACATTTTTTGTGTTAACTTTGTGTATTTATAATTTTTTTTTTTTTTAAAAAAAACTTACGCTATGTGTTAATCTTCCATCTCTTGCTACTTCCATTACTTCTTCTACATAAACACAATTGTTTTCCTCATCTTCCCAAATTTTTGTTTGTCTTGGTTTTCCTTTTCCATAAACACATAACATATAATAGTCATCATAATCACATACTTTGTGTTTTGGAATTATAAATTTCACCCCCTCAACCTCTACCCAATCTTCTTCTTCGTTTAGTTTCGGGTCTGTGACATAATCATCCGATATTTTCTTTTTCCTACCTACTCTATCATCTTGTTTTATTTTTTTCACCATTGAGTTTGGTGATTTCAGTAGTGATGATCTTCTGCTTTGAACTTCTGTTGTATCTTTCTCTGTTTCAGATTCACTGGTTGTCCAACTTACTTCAAGTTCATAGTCATCATCTTCTTGTTTAGTTCCTTCATCAACCATTTCTTCATCTTCTTCAACCATCTGGCTTTCCATCATTTTTTGATTTTCTTTTTCAACTTTCTCATATTCCATCATTTCTTCAGTTTTTTCTTCACCCATATCAGGTTCCATAATTGTTTCATTTTCATTTACCCAGCTCTCTTGTCTATTTTCCTCCATCATCTCTGTTTCTTTAAGTTTTTCCATCTCAACCTCTAAATCCATCATATCTTCATCTTCTTCAAACTGACTTTCCTCAATCTCCATCTGTTTTCTACCTTCCTCAATTTCCATCTGCTCTTTTCCCTTCTCTTTATCTAGCTTGAAGCTTACTCTTCGGTTACGCGTTTCCTTTAATTTTTCTAATTCTTTTTTAACTCTGTCCATCTCTAAATTCAGTTCATTTTCTCGATTAGCTTGTAATTTCCTCATTTCTTCCATCTTTTTTTTCATTTTTTTATTCTCTTCTTTCAGTTTCTTGTTTTCCACCTGAAGTACTTCAAGTGTTTTTTTCACTTGCGTATTATCTTTTTTTAGTTGTTTGTTTTCACATTCAACTTCTTCAAGTTTTTTCTTCATTTCAATCTCTTTGTCCCCTTCTTTTTCCTGTGTGCTATCATCTAGTCCTAAGTCAAATGCTAGTTCCGGGTCATAACCTGCCTGCACTTTGGAACTTTCTCCTTTTTCGGTGACACTTCCTTGGAAATTATTTCCATATTTGATTGTCTCGTTTATAGTTTTATTAATCATATCATTTTGACTCGTTTTTATTTGCGCGAGAATTTCTGCTAGCGTCATTTCTTCTTCTGTATGCCACGAAAACCCGTAAATTTCATCATACTCTTTTTGTCTTCTTGCTTCCTCTTCTGTCAATTCGATTTCAGCATCTTCTGCCTCTTCTTCTTCATCTTCTTCTGCTTCTTCTTCATCTTCTTCATTTTCTTCTTCATTTTCTTCTTCTTCTTCTTCATCTCCCTCACTTTCTGTTTCTCTTTCTCTTTCTTCTCCATCTTCAGTTTCTTCTTGATCTTCCTCTTCACTTTCTTCATCATCTTCATTTTCAAGGTAAGCTTTTATTTTCTTTTCTTCATATTGTTTGATCACAAGTTCCTTCTGATTCACCTGCATTTGTATATCGAAAATTGTTAAAAATAATTCAAGTTTCATTTTCTACTTGAGTTTCTATTATTGATTTTTTTTACCTTTTCATTTTTGATCTTGTCTAAAAATTTCTTTTTGAAGCATCCTTTCTTGTATGTCATTAGCCATCTGAGTATCCTCGGGTATGCTTTGTTTTCAGAAGGCTTCCACATTTGTATATGCTCGAAGAAGAATGGCTGCAAAGTGAATCATAATCAGTCAAAAATCAGTCAAAAATAATTCATTAAAAAATATATCAGTTGAGAATAATTACCAGTAGTATACAGAATGGTGCACTTATGTGTCCTTTTGTGTTTTCATCAATCCCTTCCATTAACTTACGTTCCATTGTTGAGGCCCAATCGTAAGCCTTAATTCTTTGTAAATCCGCAGATATTCCTAGAACCCACCAGTCTATCCTTCCTGCAGCTGCTGGGAAGAAGCAAGTGTGTAGACTAATCATACACATCAATCTGGCGAACTGTTCGAGATCTTCTTCTCTTGGTTTCTTTTTTTTTAATACCTCGTTGATCAAATCTTTTACTGTTTTATTTGAAGGTTGTTTCTCTTCATCAAGAAACATCTTTTTGTACCAAGCCTCTCCTTGTACTTGGCTTTTTGTAAATTTTTTCAGTGGCTCATTTCCACTTTCAACTCCTAAGATTAATCTCACATCTTTTGATGTAAGTTTTACGCTTTTCCCTCGAAACACAAAAGCCTTCTTGTCTTTGTCATAACAGTCCTCAATTAATTTCAATGCTTTTGGTTTCCCCTTCATACCTTTTAATCTACCATTTTGTGCAATTCTGTAGATTTCTTTGATTAAAAGGTAGAAAGGGAGTTTCTTGCACGCTTTTACGTGCTCTGCTGTCACTGTTGGTAGCTTAAGAATCTGGAACATTCCGTCTAGTGCGGATCTGTACCTTTTACTCATGGTACCTGTTATTAAAGTTACACAATATATTATACACTGAATCCCACTAAATATTAAACATAAAGTAACATATGAAACTGGATAATACATATGAAACTGAATAATGCATATGAAACTGAATAATATATGCAAGTGAATAATATATGAAAGTAAGTTATATGCAAGTATATGTTGTTGTTTATTCTGTTTTGTGTTTGATATCCCACCAAATTTCACTAACTTTTTTTACAATCCCATCATGTTTCCCTGTTGTTTTTATATGTTTCTTTTGGTGGGATAATTCCCACCAAATATATATGAATAAAGTCAAGTGGCATTTGACTTTTTTTGTTCAGAATTCCCTCCCAAAAAATTTCATTTGAATTATCTTTCTTAGTGTTTGTTTTTTGGTGGGATTTTTCCCACCAAATAACTACAGCTTAATCTCATATGCATTAATCACTTAATCTAGTACAGATATCATCAGATTTAAACTTCAAATACTTAATAAATCATCATCTACAGATTAAGTGATATTTCCAATTACAGTACACATCTAAACTCAGTCTAACAGTTTAATTGTTATTCCTATAATTTCAGTTTAATCTAAACTTAAACAATAATCACAGTTTATTCCAAACTAAGCAATTAATCATTAATTACAGTTCATTCACAGTCAAACTACAACTATATCTGCTATGAACTGTAAATTACATTTTTAACTGTAAATTCCAGATAAATTTCACTATTTCATCTTCTATGAACATAATCATAACACTGTTCATCTGTTATAACATCTTATTTTGCTCAATGATCACTAATAAGTCCATCGTCATTCAATTTACACTAATCTTTCACTTTATTTAACAATTTTTGTTCTATACACATAAATAATCATATGAATTCATGTTATTCGCAATTACACACATATATTCACACTTATATTCGTTTAGATTCACATATTCATCCGTATTTGTTGATTTTTTTTCAATTTTCGAACCCTAGTTCATATATTCATCTCGGAAATGCATGTGTTCTTATCTAATTATCAAATGCTACTCTATATACGCAAATAATCTGAAAATAAACATAACACCATTCTCAATCACTGTGTTACCTTTTTTTGTTTTTTTTTGTTTTTTTTTGTTGATTTTTGTTGATTTTTGTTAGCTTTTTACGGTTGAATTTCCTTTTATTTGTTTGTGTTTGCTAAATCTTCGTGTTTCGTTGAGATTCGGCTTCGATTCTGTGTTGATTCTACGCTTTTTTTGGTTTATTTTTCGCTGATCTTCTCCGCTCTTTTCTCAAGTGTGTGTTTGTGCGTGTTTTTTTACTGTGTGTATTTGTGTGTTTGTATGTGTTTTGTGTTTTTTGTTATCAGACGTTCCGTGTGTATATTGTTTTTTTTTTTTTTTTTTTTAATTGGAAAAGGTTAGTTTTGTCTTTTGGTTGCTTGTTTTTGGTGTGTGACTTTTATAGTCAATATACTTACCTCCTATGGTGTATATGGTAATTAGCTCTATATTAAAAGATCTGGATATGTAAGATTTAATAAATATTTTGAAGATTACATGTTACACAAATAATGTGAAGATAAAGATAATCATGAAAAAAAAAATGCAAATCAGACACTTTTGTTATAGTTTGGATTACATGACTTATTAAGCAATTAGTATTGTAGATTTGGGGAGATGGGGAGATGGGTAGATTGTTGATCCACAAACAATTTTTACTATATTTTAATTTCAATTATCCAAGGTTTGTGCCTGTAATATATTAAATTGTTTTTTATTACTAAGACTTGCTAATTTACCAAAAACAAAATTTCATGTTACGCAATATGCACCACCATAGATAGCTGTTGATTCTACCACGTTTACAATTTTAGCTACCCTTAATTTCAACTTTGAATGTCTTCCAAAGTATTCAATTAAGCTACAACACATATAATATCGAGATTCTCCAGTACAACCATTGTAACATGTCGCGACACATTTTTGTTTGTGAATGTTGGAATAAAATTTATAATACCTTAATCATAAATTATTGGAGGATCACGAGTCTACGTGAAGTGTTACACCATTTAGTGTAACATTTCTGAAGATTTGGCCAATCAGAGTTTGCACAATAAGTAAAGTGATGAAGCCACAAGGATAAAACTTGTTCTTGCTCATTTTCTAGTTCAAGTGTTTCAATGATCTCCTCTAATGATTTCTCTAACTCGGCTCTTTCACTTATGCTGAGGACCGGTGCATCTGTGCCGTTGCTACCACGACATAGCAGTGGCATCCATGACATTAACATGTTCATCTTTGTGCGCCTAAGTTGATCCTTTGACGCTATCGTGTCTTCTTCATCTCTTTGCATATTCTTGACTTCCTTGATTAAAAATGCTGGTAACAAGAGAAAAACACTTGTGACGGACATGCTCATACTATTAAGTTGACAAATGAGGCTAATATAATTCTAAGATATCTTGATTAAGTTCCTCATACCAGGCCAGTTCTACGTAATTAAATTATAAAATCAAAACTATCCCAGAATTGTATAGTAGGTGAGGTTACATCATCTGAATTGACAATTAGCGAGACTATGGTCAAACCATCTCGTAATCCAGGTTGATCACAGTCAAACCCCTCGTATACGAGGTGGTTTGGGTAGATCCATAGTCTCGCTAATTGTCAATTCTGGTGCTGTAACCTCACAGACTTATCTAAAATGATACTCTTGATAATAACATGTTAGAGAGATTATCATCGCATAGGAGAGATAACTTTTTAGACTGCTTATTTTCGATGGTTATTTGAGTAATTATTACTTTAGAAGGTTTGAAACTTGTGGTCATTATGAAAACACAAGAAGTCAACAAAATACTACTTTGCCCAAACATTAAAAAAAGAACACGTACCCGAAACCTTAATCAAGGAGCCTTGAACCCTTGAATCAGCCGATAAAGCAATCCAAGCCAAATTCGTAGCGGAAGCCCATTTACAAACCGCCTCCTCAGTACAACCACACGCCGCCATCTTCTCCACCAACCACAGCAACTCCGCTGCTAGCTTCTCTGCGGAACTCCCTTTCCCTCTCATCATCTCACCATCCCTACCCATCCCACGTTGCCATAACACATCTCCATAATACTTAACCCCTTTCACAATACGACCCAATTTATACAAATAATCATCATTCACACCAAGAGGAAGATCACCGATTTCATATATAGCAGCTTCAAGCTGACCAAGTGTTCGACCAAATGCAGCCGCTAACACCCTGCAATTAATTTCTCGTAATTCTGCATTACCCACTAACAAATTATCATCGATTTGCTTCTCAGCTAATGATCGTACAACCTCGTATTTCCTCGAACTAACAGGTATATCATTAACCAACGATAGTAATTGTGATAATGCTCTTGCGATACCTGTATCGGTATCACCAGCGTTTCCGGTGGTGGCGTAAACGTGAAGACCCTTTTCGTAACCTTTCCTAGGTTTTGTTAGAGAGTAGTCATAGTTTTCACCGTAAGGGATTAAAGAAGGAAATAAAGAAGGTAGAACACGAAGAAGGAAGAGAAAAACTGAGACAAGAATATAACGTAGTACCTCAAGAAATTTATTTTTCTCGGCTAAGAATATTAAAGGTTTGTCTGCAAACATGAACACAGAAGTTACTAGGTTTCGGAGCATCAAAGGTGCTATGAGGGCGGCGGAGGGGGTGTTTTCCATTTTCATGGTCCCCTTAATTTCTCTTTCTTTTTTTTTCTTCTTATATATTTTGTGAATAATGTTTTTTCCTATTATTGTGGAAGTAAATATGCATGGTGGGAGCACATTATAAGGGTGAGCACAAATGGAGTTGTGGGGTTTGGGCCGTTGAATTGTTTTTTACTTACGAATTTGTGGTTGGCAGTTGGAGATCATATATTTTCTATGACCAGCTAATTGAATTAAAACGTGTTGGAGATCTAGGTTAAGTAATAACTGTTTTAGGCGAATCCCGTTATAGTAGGTATCATGGGGTATAATTGGAGGTATTTTTGGGAATAGATATGGATAATTTTTGAGTGATTTTGCAGGGCATGTGTAGAAGAAAAATCAGGTTTCCGGTCTTAGTTATTTGCGTCTTATTTTGGTTTTAGGATAGCAGAGGAACGAAGTAATGGTGACATGTAGTCTTTGGGGAAGGGTCTAAGGGAATAGTTTATGATTGTTTCGATATCCTGCAAAAGAAAGGTACCTTGTCATCCAATCTAGTGGTACAGGTTTGAACCGAGTCAATGATTCCGAGTCCAAAAAGACTCTCCCATGTAACAAAAAAAAATATACCTTGTGAGTGTCATGACTCATATCTACCATGAGCCTCACGTGGATACTTGGAAATACAGATGGCAATGATTATGGTTTAAAACTAAAACCGATTAACATCCGTCCGATTAAAAATCGATTATGCAATCATGGATAAAACTGTTAAGTTATGGTTTTGAAAAGTATAACCGATGGTTAGATCTGTTAGGTTATAATTTTAGAATAAAAAAAACCGAATCATCGAAAATCCGTTTATTATCATTTATTTTTATATATTTTATTTTTATAAATAAGAAAGTATTTAAGATCTATAGTTGGCCTAGTTGTTAGGCTACTCCGCAGCGACCAAGAGGTCTTGGGATCGAATCTTATTGGAGTCAAAATGATTCTGAATCTCTCATATGTATTATAAAAAGTATTTTCATATCTCAAAACTGAAATCTAAATATTAAATTTAACAAAATAATATCAAATATGTTATTTAATTAAGGATCAACATGATATTTTATGTATTTTGAAGATTTTAATTGTATTTGCCATCTTGTCTTAAGAATTTTCAATATATTTATATAGTTATAGTCTGGTTATGGTTAAAATCAGTGTTCTAAAAATCGACATAGGGGCTAGAAGGTCCTAGGCGGGTTTAGGCAGCGCCTAGGCGGTCTGAAGCTAAAAAATATAAAAAAATCTATGTTTAATACAAAAAATTTAAAAAACAAAATTTAACACAAAAAATTATATAAATTTATTGTAAAAATTATATAAACCTAACAAAATATTTAAATAAATATCAAAACCGTCTAACAAGAAATCGCCTAGGCTCTGCCTAGTCCCTTAGGCGCTCGAAGGTGGTCGAGTGCCCGCCTTAACGCCTAGCGCCGTTTAGAACACTGGTTAAAATCCAACAAACCATTTTAAAAACGAATCTAAATTATTCGGTTATGGTTTTGAAAAGTAAATTTGATTGTTAAATCCGTTAGAATTCGGTCTTTGATAAGTTAAATAGTTATGAACATGGTTTTGGGTTTTTCTACAATAATATGCTCCGTTGTCATTTTTAGATATACTTGTGTAAACCTTACCTAATTGTGGGACATGGTTTTATTTAAAAAAATATATATTTATACGTATGGAACATGAAAAAGTGGCCCTCGTATGTAAAGAAAGAAAAACACGAAAAAGATATTTTGTCAGTGTATCCATTTTACTTTCTTTTTTTCTTTTCTTTTCAAAAAGATACAACTCTACTTATATTATCATTTATAACTGTCTTGATAAATAATGAACTTGGAACAGAAAAAGATAAAAGTAATGATATTTGTCACCCTTTTTGTATCACTCTTTTATCACCTCTTATGTGTATGCCTACATGTACCAATGAATGAATTTCTCTATCCTATTTAATTTTTCTCTATCTTCTATTCAAGGAAATCAAGACATATATATAGAAAGGTGATAAAAAGGTGACATGAAAAAGGGTGACATATATCATTACTCAAAAGATAAATAATGAACAAAAATTAAAAAAATTAAAATATTCAAACTTTTCACATAAAATATAAAAGAGATAGGATGCTATTTTTATAGATGTTATTTTTTAAAGATGAATTTTAAAAACAAATTATATTAATGGTATAATAAAGTTAAATGATACGTTTTACTTTATACCCTAGTTAATTCATTTAATATTATTATACCCTAGTTAATTCATTTAACCAATAATATTAGTTAATCAATAAAAATATATAATTGTCACTTAATTATAAGGAGTAATAACTATTTAAAAAAAATTACCAACATATTTTTTCTAATTGTCATATTAATGATCTAGGTGTTAGTTAAACACGTCTAAGCCATTTTTCAAGGTTGAGATGACGTCTAAATCGCCTCGAATTGATTACTACAAATGCATCCCATAATATTAATAATTATAGTTTGATTTTCAACCCACCAATTTTTTAAACCAAGTTTAACACCCATAATGTTAATATAAAACATCTAGATTTAAGATCATATTATATTACCAATAGTTTGAATGTAATAGAATAAGCAATATAGAAATATATTATTACATAATTTAAAATAGAATTATAATAAACATATTAGACATTATTTAAATCTATCACCTAATTAAGGCTATGAAAAATAAGTTAATCCAATAATCATTGCCACCATCAGGATAACTATATTTCTTCCTTTAAATAACTATAATCCTTCCTTTAAATATGTCTTGCTACATTTTCTTTTACAAAAATACTATAATTAACTAATTTCTAATAATTTATCTTCTTTTATGTTTTTCTTTCTCAAAAGCTTAAATATAAATTAGGGGTGAGCACGGGCCGGGGTTACCCCGGGTTGGGGTCTAGGGTAAGGGTAGGGTAGAATAGCCGGGTCTAGGTTTGGTCAAGGGTAAGGGTAGGGTTAAATTTTACCCTACCCTCGGGTTACCCAAACACGGGTTACCCTCGGGTTTACCCGGGTTTACCCTATGGTAATTAAACCTGTACTTAGCAACTAATTTTAATATAAAGCTAAAAATTTAATACAAATTGCAAGTTTCTCCCTTAAATTACTTAAATAACACATGATTCACAAGTTAACTATTACAAATTGCAAATTACTCCCATAAATTACTCAAATTCACAAAATAGATGTTACAACTGAATTCAAGTGTTCCAAAATATTACAACTAAATCAATTTCATTCAAAATATTAAAACACAGTCTAGTAATCCTCCAAAATATTGCAACTTCATCAAAAGCTTCAACTCTTCCAAATTCCTTGATTGAATTCCATTTTCCTGTTACTTAAAATATTCCCAATCAATATCAGTTAGTTGAACATAAGGTAGCCTCAGAACAGTGTCATCATAGGCTTAAATCAAATCACACATGATTCACAAGTTAAGTACTACAAATTGCAAATTAATCCCATAAATTACTCAAATTCATAAATTAGATGTTACAACTGAATTCCAGTGTTCCAAAATATTACAACTAAATCAATTTCATTCCAAATATTAAAACACAGTCTAGTAATCCTCCAAAATATTGCAACATAATCAAAAGCTTCAACTCTTCCAAATTCCTTGATTGAATTCCATTTTCCTGTTACTTAAACAATTCCCAATCAATATCAGTTAGTTGTCCATTTTCGGCTCCATCTAACATAAGATAAGTTGAGTTCCACATAGTATCAACATCAAGACAAACAACACTCGTAGAAGAGATGTTAGCTAGAGAAACATAATGTTTGAAGCATAAAAACCGGCTAGGGGATGATCTAACATAACGTACTACATCTCGAATTCGTACAATGGCATTTCGAAAAGTTTTCAAACCAGATTTGACTATAAGGTTTAGAATATGGCAACAACACCTAATGTGCAAGTATTTGTTTTGGCATATAATGGGTGGTATGGGAAGCAATGATTTGTTGATTACATAATCAACGGCTACATTATTAGAACTCGCATTATCGGCAGTAATTGTTAGAATTTTATCAATCCCCCAATCTTGTAAAACTGACTGAATTTTTAAACCCACAGTTTCCCCCTTATGATCCTCAATCATAGAAAAACTAATTATTCGTTTTCTTAAAACCCAATTATCGTCAATAAAATGTGTAGTAACAACCATATAGTTTAAATTTTGAATTGAAGTCCAAGTATCAGTGGTAAGATTTATTCTTTTCCCCCTCAAGCGAGTTTTCAAAAGTGTTTTTTGTTGAGTAAAAAATTTTGCAATGTCTCGTGCAACAGTCCATCTAGATGGGATTTTAAAAAGTGGTTGCATACGATAACAGAAATTTTTAAAACCGACACCTTCAACAACACGAAATGACATTTCATCTAATATTACCATCTCAGCTAGGGCATTTCTAGCAGTTTCTTATGTAAAAACATAAGATTCCATAACCCCCTCCCCTTTGGGTGAAAAACCTAAAGTAGACTGCCCAGTTTCAACAATATTAAAAGGATATTTTGGACAACGATTAGCACGTAAAGGGTTCATGTGTTTGTTTAGGTTATTAGTCCCATGATTATCAGAACTCGTAGCATATCTTTTATCACAATAATTACAAACACCATACCTAAGGCCATTAACCCAAATTTTATGAAAATGATCCCAACAATTAGCCGAGGTCACATTTTGTATTTTTTTAGTAGGGGGAACAATGGTATTTTCCTGAGAAAGAGGTGGGGGTTGAGTAGCTTCAGTGGGTTGATTAGTATCATCCACTTCAATGGCAATAACAGGTTCTATTTCAACCATGTTAAAGAACAATCTGCAATAAAAAGTGTGAAATTAATTACATCAGAAGGCAATAAAAAGAAAGAAATTAGTTAAATCAAAAAGAAATTAAATTACCCACCTTAGAAACTTAAGAAGGCTTTAGAGAATAAAATGTGTATAGCATGTGAACAAAAACAAAACCAAAAAATTAATTAACAACACAAGAACACTTAAAGAAAATACAAACACAATGAAATTGATTAAATTATTACCTAAAGTGATTCGCATCTGTGACAAAAAAAAATTGAAACAAATTAATACGGGTAAAATAATTAACATAAACTGAAATAGAAATAGATAGAGAAGAGAGATTAGATATACCTTTGAAATGGTGTGGCTTTTCTCGATCTGAAAAAGCCCCAATATATAGCCAAAAACCCATGGCTAATCAAATGAGAATAAGGCAACACGTTATTGAATCTATCAACAACGGCTACATCAGACCTTTAAGAGGGTTTTTTCATGCCACATTAAATGAAAGCTCTCGAATCCAACAACCAAACGCGGCTTCATTAAATGTTGACCCGGGGTTAGGGTACTAATCGGCAGAGAAGAGAAGAAGAAGAAGCATATAGTACAAGATATAGGCATCTAGCATACAGTAATCGGCAGAGAAGATAGAGATTTGATGGCTTAGGGTTCGCCTTTTTCGTGTTTCAGAAGAGAGAAGAGTAAAAGTAGCGTAGGAGAGAAGCTGAGAAGGGAAAGAAATGAATCTGATTATCGGATAAAACACGTTATATATTTATGGAATAGATATTAAAGAAATCATATACCTATATATATCGTGAATAAGTGATGAGTTGAAAATGAGCTGAAGTGTTTTATTAGTATTAAGACACATGGAAGACATATAGGTGTTCTAAGCGGAGGGTTGACAGACTTGGTAGGATTAGGGATGACAATGGTTACGGTTAAAAACCGAAACCGATGATAACCGAACCGATTGAAAACCGAATTATATAACCGTGGTTAAAACCATTAGGTTATGGTTTGATTAGTGTAACCTTGGTTAAAACCGTTAGGTTATAGTTTTTGATAAAAATAAAACCGAAAAAGCGAAAACCGTTTATTATCATATATATTTTCAAATTTTATAATAATATAGATTAAATTAGATATATTGAAATTATAAAAGCAAAATTAAAATACTAGATTCAACCAATTAATTAATAAATATGCAATTTAATCAAATACCAACATAATTTTTATAAACCTGGGTTTTTCTTTTATATGTGTGGTTTTATTTTATAAAATTTTATATATTTATTAAATTATCATTTGAATATGGTTAAAACCCGCAAACCATTGAAAAAACCGAATTCGAATAATACGGTTATGGTTTTGAAAAGTATAACCAATGGTTAAAACCGTTAGGATATGATTTTTAATTATAAAAACGGTTATGATTATACTATTTGGAATTTTTGTAAAAAACCGATCTGTTACCATCCTTAGATAGGATTGCTAATATAAACGTTAGAAAGGCATGTATAACCTTGTGTCCAATTAGTCAAATTTAGCAAAGAAGATTATAGTTCATTTTAAGGCCATTCATTCGGTTTTATTTTCATATCAATACTTTCGAATAAATCTCAAATGTGACACTTACATTTATTCTTTTGCTTATTAAAATTATATAATCTTATAATTATAAAGATAATAAAAACAATTGTTTAATTAATATTTTAAAATAATTTAATGTCGATAAATACTTTTAAAATTAAATTATATATACGGAACATCACATTGTCCCCTAGCAAAAGGTCAGGTGGAGGCGATCTACCAAGATATGAGTGAATAAACCTCAAGTTGGATTTTTTGAGTTGGACCGCCCCAAAAGCCAAATTTTCGAAGTGCTACTGATCATCTGATAAGAGGGTCAAGAATTTTGACGCGATGATTAAGGCCATCAACGAGTATTTTATCTCCGTTGGCAGGGAATTATTCAATATAGATGAAGAAAGATATCGATCCACGAGCTCTAAAGCTGCCACCGGATCCACGAGCCACACCTTCGAAGATCGGTTGACTGGAGCCCTGGACTTTCTTAATCAATGCAGGGCAGAACATGGGCTATCTATTCACGTGCCTCCTTCCACAACTCCTAATACCGGTCTTTCCAATACTCCTCGTTACGATTCTCCTACTTCTGATCCTCGTCTTACAGGTCCTTCAGCCAGCCAATCCAACCAGCAATTAATGTTCAGAGACGAGAAAGTTGAAGATGTAAAATATGAGACTTGACGTTGATTTGTTTATGTAATATTTGATTGCCGTATTTCTTTTTTTTTTCATTATCAACTTTATGTTTGACATTTTACTATGTTTGTAATATTTGACTTTTTAAAAGTTTCTGATTATGTAAATAAAATTTTACAAGCATTTTTATTTTAATGGCTTATTAATAAATAAAAAAATTAGTAACTACAAATATAAAATTAATACACAAACAAAACATTAATAAACAAAAAAACAATAATAAAAAGAAAAAATACACTTGCGAGGACATTGTCCTCGCCAAAAAACAAAAAAAACTCATAACATACAATTTTCGTGAGGTCATTTATCCTCGCGAAAGACGAATCCTCCACGAGGACATTTGTCCTCGAGGAAGATACGTGTCCTTCCGCGATGATACGCCATCTTTTGCGACGAATCTGTAGTGAGGAATTTTTCACACGGACATGTTCTCGCGATATATCGAACGAGGGTTTCCGCGAGGACTTATTGAGTCATTCGCGACGACAAATGTCGTCTCGAATGTTGGAATCCGTGTATTGATAGAATAGGAGAGATCAATAAATTTGGCTATCAAGTGAAGTTTAAAAAAAACGAATTGCATCCTATATATTATCCTTTGGAATCCTTAATTTGGGACATTTTCTAACCATATTTACAATTTTTTTTGGTCGGTATATTTACAATCTTCTGAATTGCTTACTTCATCTTGGATCAAGAGGTAGATGGATCAATAAGAAATGATTTTAAACATTTGGCAAACTCTTCAGACTTCTCCAAGTTCACTGCATGTCCAGCATCTTTAATGACTATTAATTGAGCATTATCCCCAATATGCCTGTAAGATAACAAAACCCAAATGTTTTATAACACTATGAGGTTTTATTAATTTACAAATAAAATTTGTAAACTTGAAGTCGATAGTTACTCTATTTGTGAAAACAACTTTAGGATTATAATATCTTAGGATCGAATTTTATCTGATCAAAATGATTTTTAATGTATTAAAAAAAATGCAAACTAGTGAAATTATAGATAGTTCAACTGTGTAGTTTAATTACCTTTGCAATCTAACCCCCAACTCCAGTGGAAATATTTGATCCTGCTCCCCCCATATTATTAGTGTTTCCTGTTTCAAAGAAAGATTATCTTTATATAATCAAGAAAGAATTTTACTTTATAAAAAAAAATGCAGTAATTAAATTAGATAGTTAATCTAGTGAATAAATTATTCATATAGGTGATTAGGAAGTTTGGGATCAAATCTTACCACTGCCATATGTATAAAAAAAAATCAATAATATTCAGTTTATAATGGTCTAAAATTCTATACTTGTCAGACCAAACTTTAAATAGTTCTACATGCACATGAATATGCAGTTGCTTAACAATGCAGAAAGAAACAGAGCTGGACAAAATTGAGATTATTCTAAACGTAACAGACTAATATAAAAAGTAACGTGTGTAACTGGTTAAAAATATATAACAGGCTAATTTAATTTATTCGTAATGTTCTACTTAAAATATAACTTCTGAAAAACTATAAGGTAAATGCAAACTATATCTTAGGATCAAAGTATGAGTTGCAACCCCTTGCATCCACCACTCCGGGCTTGAGGGGTAAAAGAAATATAGCTATTTCTTTATTTTATCACTTCACTTTCATTTGTACAGTAAAGTATATAGAATCATTAAAGCATGACCACAAACAAAATAATAGAGTATAGTTGAAACCTGTGTAACCCTTGGTAGATTAGACATCTTCCGGCCATAGAGTATTGATTGGAGGAGTTCCCTCTTTTCTTCAAGATAATTTATGCACATAACCTATCATCAGTAAAATAAGTTATACTGTCAAAAAAAAAAAATCCAAATTACACCAATCAATAGTACCATCAAGTAGAATATCCTCAGCCATAACTATATGACAATAACAAGATCCTTCACTAAGATAAATTTAAAAGCAAAATATAATTTTTCAAACAACAGTACAGTTTTTTAGTTAAGCAAAAGCAATAAAAACTATAGAAATAGAAAGGGGGAGATAGTCACTAATTATAGATGAACTCATCAGATAAAGTCACTAAAACTCATCTAATGACAATTTTAAGACTGGTTAAAGTTCTAACAAGAGAACAGCTAAAGATTAGTTAGGATTCTAAAATTAATTTCTGAATTTTTCTATTTTTATACTCCAAACCCATACCCTTTTCACTTTTCATCTCCACACAACTACCTTTAAGTCTAATTTAAGTAAAAATAGTCTCCAATTATTAAAAAAATAAAAAGATTGATAATTACTCAAGTGATTATGATAGATTAAATCTTAATAAAATCAAACTATAACAATTTTACTTACATCGATAAAATCAGAAAGAAAATAAGTTGGAATCACTGTAGCAGGCTTAACAAAAGACAATTTCATCAACTCCCTCAACTTTTCTGGCTTTTGCGGCAACAAAATAGTTGCAGCTTCGTCCAAATTAGAAACATATAACAAACCATCCTCCATATCTTTCTCCTCCACACAAACTCCAGTACAACCCAATACCAATCTCTCCACCCCCTTGGGATACTTCGCCGCCATACTATACCCTACAAATCCTCCATAACTAATCCCCACTAAACTCATCTCTTTTACACCATTTAATTCCATCAGTTTCATTACGCAATCCGCTTGGAACTGCTCGGTTCTTTCGGGTCTGGTCGTGTATGATCTCCCGAAAAAGAGTAGGTCGGGGACGTATACGTTGTAATGGGGGACGAAATGTTTGAGAAGATCACCGTATTGCCACATCGCATTGGCTCCGAAGCCGTGAAGGAGGAGGAGATTAGGTTTTGTTGGTTTAGAAATTTTTGGTACCCAACAATGCATTAGGGTTCCATCTTTGAAATCAGTTGTGACGGATTTAAGACCTGACCATTTGAAAAAGTAACGATAGAACCAATCTCTTGATGCTGTGACACTAAAACTTTTAGAGATTTGCATTGAAAGATAATTCGTTGATTTATATTAATTTATCTTATATATGATAGAGAGGAATCGTTCTTTGGAAGTTTGTTTTTATCGTTGGTTACTCGCCCACCAAAACACACTATATATAACTTAGTCCTTCCATTACGAAACTCAGCTAACGTTACCATGTTCTTTTTTTTTTCTTTTTCTTGACGGAGACCACCATGTTTAAAAAGTAGCAAAGTATATTCTTAGGAGCAAATTCCATTTTAGTTCATTACTTAGGCCTACAAACAAATTTAGTTCAAACGTTTTAAAATGTGTCCATTTTTAGTTCAAATTTTTTAAATAAACTCCACTTTTAGATCACTTGACTAACTTTTGTCCAAAAACTAACAGATTTAAAAGGTAAAAGAGTAAATCATCAATAATAGATAATAGTGTAATTTAAAATAAACTTTAAATATAGATACGTGTAATTTAAAAGGTAAGATGGATAACCAAAATTAGAAACACTTTTGCTTTTTTTGGGGTGTATTTACACCCCCCATATGTCCAAAAAAAAAAAAAAAAAAAAAGATAACCAAAATTAAGAAAAAACAACCATTATATTATACTTTATTATATTATATTATATATATATATATATATAAACCCGTGTCTGAAGGTACTTTGAAAAAATTTAATTTAAAAAAATAAATTAAACACCAAATAAATAAATATTTTTTGAGATAAAAGCAACCTAAAAAAAACTAAAATCTTATTATTAATTCTTTTTTATTAGAATTTTATTTTAAGAATATTAATATAGGAAATCAGCTAATTGTATTAAAAATAAATAAATTATAATAAAATGGCCCACGTATAATTTAACGGCTGAAAAATATAGACGGAAATCAAGACATTTCAGACTGTTGATCTAATTTATACAATCTTGACCATTAATTAAATTAAATCTAATAGCTAGAAAGAATAAAATTTTGATCCAAATGCTAAAAAATATAGAGAGAAATAGGAGATATTTCGGGCCGTTGGCCCTTCTCCAATATTATATAGATATATATAACCATATATTTGATGTATCTTTCATCAAAAAATTAATAAAAGAATCCTAAAAATTTTGGGTTAGTAATAATGATATATTGTTTTTATCGAAATGCTCAAAAATTAACACATTGTAGACATCATACAATTTGGGTTGTCGATTTTACGGATTTAAAAATTATAGAACTTTGCAAGCTTGTGAGTTTATCTTGTGGTTTGACCCTTCAATGTGCGAGCAAAACAAACAAGTTATACCCGGATTGAATCGTAAAGTAGAATAACTTGGAATTAAAGTCCAAATAATCATATTAGGATGAAGTGAATGCCGATTATTGTATTCTTGGTTTTGATCTTTTTGATTAGTAGGCTTAAATGCATACGACTTTGTTGTTGTTTATATGGTTTGAGTATTTGGGATTGTTGTTTAGAATGATATTCTTGTGGTGTTTATTGTTGTTATTGTTTTTTTGTTCTATTGTTTAGGATTTAACTAGTCAAATGGTAGAACCATTTTCGTTGTACGAAGTTGTGATTACTCTTTTTTAACTATGGTAAATTGTTGTGTTTATTTGTGTTTATAATTTTGAAATAGTGGTTAATGTTTTAAGATCAAATGATTGCCGTTTAGACCTTATTGACGTATACGATGGTAAACAACAGAAATTATGGATAAATGTGTTATCTAAGTTGAAAACTCGTCATTTTCTAAGAAAACTGACGTTTGTTGAAAATTCTGTTAGTTGATGTTGCCTTTTAGTTAAAGACATTTGATTTGGAAGATTTTTTGTTTATCTTTGTAATGCTGATTTAGTTCCTGTGAAACATGCGATACATCTTCAAACACATTAACAGTCTAACAAAAGATGAATATGCAGGTTATACTCTTTGTGTTGGATTTTTTTTATTTTGATTTATTAATGGGAAGTTATAGTGTGGTATAAACTGAGAAATGAGTGAAGAAAACAAATACGTGAATGAAAAATGAAACAAGAATATACCAACTTCATAGTTTAACGAAAAAGAATAATTTGACCATATGTTTACATTATTATGGACCAATTTCGTAAATTTTGAATAAAAGGAACTAACTTGACCATAAATTAAATAATAGTGTACGTTGTCATATTTAACTCGTCGAATGGTTCTAACTTTGGCTACGTCAGAAAGAAGAGATCCTTACCTCATTCCCAGCATGCTTCACAGCCATCGATCTTTTAATTCAATGAAAGAAGCTGTGAAACCATGTACATTAAATATTGTATTTTAGTGGTCCAATTATGTATAAAAGCAGCTGAAAAGGAAACAAAAAATTGAACAATATGTCATGGTCAGTCTAGAATATGTTAAACCACAAAAAACTGATATAATATTCAATACTGCATAAAGATGCTACATCATCATCTTACAAAATAGCATTCATTACAATTCGTTCATTAACATCAACCCTACCAAAAACTAACAACCCATTTTTGTTTCGTTCATAAAGAAAAATAACTAAAATATTACACATCAAAATTGTCTTGTGTTAATATCAAAATAAA
This sequence comes from Nemophila menziesii, assembly GCA_029959085.1. Classification (NCBI taxonomy): domain Eukaryota; kingdom Viridiplantae; phylum Streptophyta; class Magnoliopsida; order Boraginales; family Hydrophyllaceae; genus Nemophila; species Nemophila menziesii. The sequence goes on along the minus strand of JARWIR010000007.1, from coordinate 22,675,426 downwards.
ATTAGAAATATTTCGCTCCATTTTGTCCAGATCTGCAGGGTTTGCCACTATTTTGTCTTTGTTTTTGTCGACCACTTTAATTCTTGAAGATACTTGTTTGAGCGTCTTAAGAGTCATACACGGTTTTTTCCTCCACTTGAAGGCTTGTGTACACATACTTGTTCATGGTAATGTAGATGAACCAGAATCATAAGTAGGTGCTCGTATTTGAGTTCCACATCTAGCAGGCAAGAAAGGTCGTTTAACTTATGGATTTAGTGCTTTATCCTATAGATCAAACAAGGTATTCTATTAGGTCATATTTATTAAATTCAATGTCATACACAAAGTTTATTGAAACTTACACATTTTTGCACTCTTCGGATGTTAGATCTAGTTCTTGCATGATCTTTAAACAGTTTTGTAGCTTTTGTAGTACATGCCGCAAGTGTATGACCTGTTTTCTTACGTAAACCATATTTTTTCTTACTTATCAATTGTGACATCCATCCATCCCCAAAACAAATATGCATCCTTCTATAAATTCCTTCATACACCCTTCTAGACAAATATAAAGTATCCAAAATTTGTCCACTTGGAAATCTTTGTCACACTTTGTTTCTAAGTAACATTAGAACCAGGATTTTGCTTCTTCAATTCCTCACAATAGTCACAAAGTTGGTTGTATTGTTCCTTGTAATGTCTCTCTATCTTTTCCTTTGTTATATTAAAGCAAGTTACCACTTGCCTTTTAGTAACATCCACACCTAATTTCTTCCAAACATATGCCTTGAAAATTGTCTTCTTGTTAAACAATCCCAGTCTAATCTCATCCAAAAATATGTCAACCAACTCCCCACATGTCACAATTTTTTTATTCAACTGTTTCCCACATTTATGAGTCAGATTCATGCTTGAAATCTGAAATGCACCACTTCCCTTAACATGGGTCCCATAAATATACCATTGACAATGCTTAATCCTACACACGACCTTCAATCTTTTAGGATTATTCCTATCAAATCTGATACTCCTCATCGTGTTTATGGCATTCCTTTTTTTATGCGGGTTTTATCTCTTTTCTTGTACTAAAAATCATCCCTATCCCAAATTTTGGCTTATCCTTTACCCTTGACTCTTTGAAATTCTTAAAAGATTTTTTTACTTCTTTTTCCCTAACATAGATCACCCGATCCATCATCAACATCAAAATTATCCAAACTGAACAAATCGTCATATGTATCTAAATCGGAATTAATGTGAACATCTTTCTCTACACGATTAATCACATTTGGAACTTCCTCAGACTTACAACACCTCCAAATTCTTCCAGGTCAATGTTCTGATCAAATAAAGTCTCTTCTTCATCATCTTTATCGCTCAAGTTATACAAACTGTCAGAAAAAATATCACAGTCATATTCTTCACTTTCCTCATTGTTTGCACCTCCCCTTAGATATTTAAGTCACCACACTATTTTTAACGCTATCATTATCACTGTTTTCACTACCTTCAGATTCAGTATGACTAAAAACATTAGGGGGAAATTAAAGTAGATATCCGTAGTGACATCTTCTTTACTAATCTTACACAAATTCAGTAAATCTTCATCACTATTTAGTTTAATCAACCCAGTATCAAAATATTTCCCGTACTAATTATAGTACAACCCATTATAGTAATCTGAATTCCTAAAAACCCTTTCCAATTGGTCCATAATAAGTAAATCACTAAGGTTACCTTTAAACTTTTCAAAGTTGTCATGGTGTATACATGTTAATTGGCATACTTGGCCCCCTACATATATACACTTTGTTAGATGGCTTTGTAAGCGTACCACCAACATACGCATTTAATCCAAAACGCTCTGTTGGTAATAAAAAGAAACACAAATTATAGTTAAAATAATAAATTTAGATTAAATGATTTGTACTAAAGGAATAAAAATTATCAAAAATAAATCAAAATAAGAAATAAAACTTACTGTAATGATAACCCATTCTAAAGACTAAATTACAAATGATAATGGATTATTTGTGAATAGAAAAATAATCGAGTTAGTAACTTAATAAGAATAAAATGTTAAATAACACATGAAATAATATGACATATATTTGTAAAATCTTAATGATTCAGCTTTGTTTATATTTTACATTTTTTTGTTACAAATAAAATAAGAAGACGAAAATTTATAAAGTAATTAGAGAAAGCTCAAGGGAATGCAAATATATGGAAACAAATTCACGGCCAATTACCAATTTGATGAATATAAGTAAATATGTGAGTACAAATTTGTGCAGCCATTACCAATTTGAGTAATTAGATTGTGGATTTTCTTGTAAGTGGTTGTGAATATTTTTATAATTGGCCGTGGAAATATGTGCAGGTGATTATAGAAAAGCACATCTATAAACTCACAGATTAATTATAAAATAGAGGACGACGTTTATTAAAAAAAATTAAGACGAACACTGGATTACAAATTGGGGATTATAAGAAGAATATATCATACTTATTCTTTGGACAACAAATCGATGTCACAATTAATTGCAAAAAAATTATTTTTTTGATAAACCCTAACACCTAAAGTTTAATCAATAAGTGAAAGCTAACTTTATAACAAGAATTACAAAATAAAAAGATTCATATCTTTTATATGTAAGATTTCAACAATTTAATAGCAATCTACCCGTGCAAGTTCGGTCTGTTATGAAAAAAATGACGTTAATGATTTTATGTTTGTTAATTAAAAGGTTAATATAGAATTACAATTTTACCCTCTTATTTAATCTCCATCAACATAAATCTGGTAGTTTTTTGTGGAGTTAATTAAATGGCTTAAAAATTGCCATTGTTTTTAATACATGGGAGAGCCACTTTGGATTCGAAGTCATTTTAACTCTAATGAGATTCAATCCCATGACCTCTTGGTCTCTGCGGAGTAGCCTAACCACTAGGTCAACTAATTGTACCAAATACAAAAGATTTAGAAAAAATAGATAGTTTTGTTTGAAAAAATAGATCGTGGAGTTAGGATAGTATTCAAAGGTATTCAGTTCCTTAAAAACATTGGCAAGTGGGTAAGGGATAGAGTATTAATATTTGGGAGCATTGCTGGATTAGCAAGGGATGTTATGTGGACAATTCACAGGTTTGTTCGGTTAATTTTGTTATTGAACTGTTCAGTAGGTCAGGGAATGTCTGGAATGATAACATTATTAACAAATATTTTCTGCCTTGTTTGCCTCAAATATTAAAATATCTCTAGTTCTACAAACTAGTGAGGAAGATAAGATTATCTGGTCATTCAATAAAAATGGTGAATGTTCGACTAAATCAGGATACCATACACTTGACAATGAGGAAATTGCGATGGAGGCTCAGTCTTCGGCCAATGGAGAAGCAAATAAAGGTAAGTTATGGAATACTATTTGGAAATCTAATGTTCCGGCAAAAATTAAAAACTTCTGTAGGAGGATTTGTAATAACGCTATTCCAGTCAAAAGTAATCTAAAGAAAAAGAGATGTTTGAATAATGATATTCGCGAATAGGGTGAATTAGAAGGTGAAGATGTTGATCATCTTATTCTAGTTATGAAGGTATTAACAAAAGTAATAATAAAATAAAAATAAGTAGCACAATTAAATGGCGGTAGTTTTTTATTTCTGATATTTTTTAATGTCATTCCCGAAGACATTTGTGGCCATTACAGACGACATAAGTCGTCAGTAATGTTAAACGCCCTTATATATTTTGCTGAGCCACAGAATATTCATTTCTCACTTACTCTCAATCAAATCTGCCCCAAACAGATATGTCACATCCACTCTAACATTCCAATACGTCCAACATCAGAACAATCTTCCGATTTTGTGGTAATATATTTCATCACTTTTTTTAAAACTATTCACCGTTATTGTTTACTTTTTTATTGTTTGATTTTGATTTTGCATGCCATGGTTAATTCAAGGACTCACAAAAATCCGGCAATTGATGAAAAACCATAAATCATAGTTAAATAATTAATTATGAGAGAAATAAAAATTATGGAATAAATTAGATAAATATACATTTAAATACATTGATTAGTTGCTAATTTTTAAACATTTTAAAAAATTATATTTCAAAGTTAACGAATTCTCTTACATATTTTTACACTTTAACTTTTATTCATTATCTAAGAAAAACTTTGTTGGCATATAGCCTCCCTTAATAGGTAGTTTTAATGTGACAAATCCTTTTATGTTTAGTGTGCTTATTTCTATTGTTCTTATCATTCTATAGTGCACTCATTATTCATCAAAAAGCTCTTTCTTTATCATGTTGACCATCTTTATTGTTTTATCTTAAGAAACTAATTCTCATACAAATGCTATTAACCTTATCTTTATGTATATTGAGAATTAGCTTCAGTGTTCAACTTCAAAGATTCTCAGAATAATGTTTCCAACAACTTTCGTAAAGAAGATTTATTGTTCCAAGTCATTATCCTTCAAAGTTACTTGGCGCGGTACACCGCCGCGGTATACCGGACCAAGCTTACGGACCAGAGTTGCGGTACATTGGTTAGTCCGAACAGTAAGCTCAAAGTTAAGTCGAACAGCTCTGCGGTGCACCGGACCATATCCGCGGTACACCGCACAAAAGGGTTTTATGCACAAAAGACAAGCCATAAGGAATATATCCGTTGGGAGATTAATAGATCCGTTGGACCCAAGTCTTATGACCGTTGGAAGCCATTTTCTACTATAAATTGAAGCTCTTTGAAGGCTACAACTACACCAACTAATTACAAACATTAAGGGGCTTAATTGCTATCATTCAAGAAGGTGTCAAGTGCTATACATAGTCAAATTCAATCCTAGTGTGCTTATAAATCCTTTCAAGGAGTTAATCAATTAAGCCACAAGGTTCTATCCACTCAAGAGGAGTAAACAAGCTTATAGTCATATCCACTCTTTTAGGAGTTTTAGTTACAAGCTTTTATTAGCAAACCTTTAAACACTTTGTTGCTATCCTCTTAAGTCTAGGTCTTGTATTAGATAGATTAAGAGAGAATTCAAGTATAGGGAGTATACTTGGTGTCCTTGTGTTGTGATTACACAAGTGTTTTGTCCTTCGTGTTATCGAAGAGTTTGTAAAGGTTATTGTGTTCTCGACCCGGTTAAGAGAGACACGGAAGCTTAGTGAAAAGCTTGAAATCCTAAGGAGGCTTCCTTAGGTAGTGGATGTAGGGAAACCGAACCACTATAAATCGTGTGTATCTTTCTATCCCTACTCTATTTACTTTCCGCACTCTATATGTTTGATAATATGCTAGCATGAGTTATATGATATTGTTTATCTAGGATATCTAACATATAGTCTCCTAGAGTAGTTTTTAAGATATTGGTTTGACGATTTACTTGTTATACTTTTATATCAAAACTCTATCTTACCTTTGCATGATCCTATAAGAGTTTGATTTAACTAGTTGACTTAGAAGTTTTCTCTTAAACTTATAATTGTCCAAAAGATTTTTTAATTAGGCTTTTATCTTATTAGTAATCCTATTCACCCCCCCCCCCCCCCCTCTAGGACTATCAATTGGTATCAGAGCCTAACTCTACGTGAATAGCTTAATCGTTAGTAGAGTAAACGATATGGAATTTAATCTTTTGGAAAGTTCGTCTTCTACTCGACCTCCACTTTTTGTAGGAACTTACTATTTTGCTTGGAGAACAAAAATGGAGGAATTTATAAAAGCCGAAGATCCCGATCAATGGAGAATCGTAAAGGAAGGTCCATTTGTCCCTTATAAAGAGGAGTTAAATGAAGAGGGAGTTCTTAAGCTAAATCAAGAAGAAAAAGATTTTGATGAACTTACCATTGAGGAAAAAGCAAAGCTCACTCAAAATGCAAAACCAATGTACACTCTCATTCGTGGAATTTCCGAAGAAATTTTCTCACAAATGTTAGATTGTAAATCCGCAAAAGAGCTTTGGAATCGTTTGGAGTTTTTATATGGAATTGTCGAAAATGACGAAGAAGAAGAAGTCTCAATCCATGATGAATCTCATAACGATTTTAAACCAAATCATGAGGTAGCACTTTATCCTAACTCTTTATCTCTTCCTTATAATTATTGTGATATTAGGCAAATTTCATCCCTTCTCAAAATTCTTGATTCTCAAATCCATTTGAATAATCTTATGTTAAAAAAGGGTAAAATTGAGCTAAAGAATTGTTTTAAATGTTGTATTACCTTGGATGATATTCTTGGCAATACTAAAAACCCTTGTTTTGAAAACATTTTTTCTTTAAATAAATGGAAACATCCTATGAAGAAATATATAGAAGGTTTTAGAAAATTGGATGAAGCTTTTTCCCTTGCTCTTGATACTTTAAAAAATCATCCTTTTTCAAATATCACTCCTTTTGATCCAAATGGCTTTTTCAAAGAAAAATTATATTTAAGTGATAATTTGGATATTGGAAAGAATGTGGAAACTTCTTGTTCAAAACCTTTACATGGTAACTCTATTCGAAAAAGAAGTTCATGCAACTATTGTGGTAAACCCGGTCATCATGCTTCTACGTGCCATTACCATGAACAACTTAATAGTGGATCTTTGATACCTTCATGGGAAAAACCAATATGGATCGTGACAAATGCTAACAACATTTCCGGATCCATTCCACCTCGGTTACCATAGTAATAAGTATTGAAGGTGTTGAGCGTCAAGAAAATGGAATTTTATGCAAAAGGACGTTCAAACCTCATAAAAGTAAAATACGGTGAAATTCTTTCCTCTCTTGTTTTTATGTTTATGTTTTATATTGTGTGTTATGTGATTTATCAACTTGTGCTACTATCTTATGGTTCTTTACTTTTTACATGCTTAAATGTTGCTTTGTTCTTGCATTGGGTCTTTTTGCACTTTTAGAAAACTTAGGGACTTTTGTGATATTAACTGTTGTATGAGTTTTTTGGTTCTCCTTGGCTTCTCTTTTCAAAACTAAGATGCTCAAAATTATTTTATACCATTCCGAATCATTTGGGGAAGTTTCGAATGTGTTTCGGGTGTTTTTTAAAAAGAATCAAAAATCTCATTTTTTGTGTCAAAACCGAACACTCGTGCGGTGCACCGGACGGTTCCCGCGGTACACCGCAGGTAAGGGTTTTGACAGATTTTATAGTCCGTTTTTCATTCCATTCTCTTCATTCCTTCATTAGAACACCTCCTCTCCTCCTCCTTGGCGATTTCCGGCCACCCTCACTCCATCTCCACCACCAAAACTCCCTTCTTCACCCCTTAAATCACTCCTTCTTCTCTATCCTTCATTACCCATCTCATCTTCCACCATGGTTCGAACCAAAACCGCTGCTAACAAGAAGAAAGCCCCCACCGGAGCCTCCTCCAGCCGCCACCGTGAACCATCTCCGGCGAGGTCACCAACACCACCTCCACTCCGGCCATTCGATGCTCTTCCGGGTAGAACAATGAGTGCTTCGGCCTTTCCCTCCGGTGAAAACTCTCTATTTGATCTTCTTTCATTTCAAAAATGTCATAAAATATTTGCTTTTTCGGGTAGTCATTTGGCAATCGGGTTAATCGAAGAATTTTATACTAATTTTGAATATAATCATGCTACTTCTTCAATTAAGTCAACTGTTTCGGGTACCGTTTTACGTTTAAAGTCTACTACTTTGTGTACTCAATTTCACATTCCTTCGGATGGTTTTAGCGGGTTTTGGTCTAGTGGTTGGGATAACTCTAATATTGATATAATTGCTCAAAATGAGGTTAATGAGTCTGTTAATGGAAGAATGGTTGTTCCCGATGGAAATTGGAATATTCGCAACTTTGATCCGGAATTCATTGTGGCTCACAAGTTTCTTATCTCGGCCGTGATTCCGAAAGATAAGCATGATGCAAAACTTATCCCCTATGAAGCTTATCTTTTATATTTGATCTTCACCAAACAACCGATTAACATTATTGCAATAATGTTCAAATGGATGAATCATGCTAGAGCCTCTCGGGATAAAGTCCCTTACGGTATTTTTCTTTCCAAAGTCTTTGAAGCTAATGATATTTCTTTTGGAGGGACAAATGTGAAACCAATCAATAAGTCATGGAGTTTCGATTATCTCACGATTCTTAGAATGAAATTTGTCATTTATAACAACACCTATGTTTCGGTCTCCGTTATTAATCGTATTTCGGATGCTACTATTCGTAATCACATCCTTGAAGCTAAAAGTAGAACCGATGGTCCGGAGCTTGAAACTCTTCAATTATTAGATAACCCGGCCCAACAAAACCCTATTCCAAATGAGCCCACTCCAAGCCAACCCACCAATGTAAACCCTCCTAATCCATCCGGTTTTGAAAGCGCTATGTCTCGTTTCATGGATTATATAGGTAGTAAATTTGTGGCTTTGGAAGACAAAATTGAAAGGAAATTTGGGGTTTTGGAAGATAAAATAGGGCATCTTGCGAATGAGCTTTCTTGTATGAAAAATGATGTCTCTTGTATTCGTGATGATATTGGAAATGGAAGAAGGTCTAGGAGCCGCTCTCCTCGTGATACTCGTTAAATCTTCTTTTTATCTTTCTTGGTGGTTTATGGGTCTTTATGCTTATGTGGTTGTTTTTAGTTTGTGGTGTGTTTATGCTTTTTAAGTATTTGTGGGTCCGTGTTTTGGACATCTAGGATATTACTACTATGGTTTATTTGGTTTTTATGTTAGGATGCTAAATGTTTTATTTGGATAATTGGTTAAACTAGTTATGTTCTTATCGTGATTGTTAGTTGCTTATCATCTTTGATTTGGTTTTTATGTTGCTAACATGTTCTCTGATGTTATAGGTACTTCTTCATCTAATTCTTGATATTGCTCCTTAGTCCCTATAGTTTGTTCTTTTTAGCCTTGTTCCTAAAAAGTTTGAAATTTGCATTTCGGTCCCCAAAAGATTTTTCAAAATTGCGTTCAGTCCCTAAAAATTTTGAAAAATACATCTTGACCCCTTGCTTTTCAACAAATTACAGTTTTACCCCTAAATTTCTTCAAAATGATTTCAAGTGTTCTTATTAGGGAAAATTGTCAATCAAACGTTTACAAAATTGAAACAAACTATATGCATTTTGTAAGGGGGAGTCTTTGCTAAATCATATTTTAAGACTCAAATGCTTAGAAAAATCATTTATTTCATATTTTGCAACTAATCGTTTGTGTCATTAGAAAGCATATGAAATCAAATTCTATCGATCAAGGAGTTGGTAAAAATCTCTATCCTTAGCTCTTGCTTTACTCATATCTATCTTTGTGCATCTTTTTCGAAAAAATCATTTTTATACTAAAACTCTTGCACACTCTCTAAATCATTGTTTAAAATCTATTCACTTGAGATCTTGCTCTTCTATTCTTAGTTGTTTTTACCCCGTCTTTTTGATGAAGACAAAGGGGGAGAAATATTATGTGCACTAAAACCTTCAAAACTTGCACGTTTTAAACACTCACAAATGCATCTAAAATCTTATGCTTTTTGTGAGGGGGAGCTTTATTTCTTTAGTGCTTAAACTTTCATATCATTTCTAAGGTGTTTTAGTGAAGGATTTGTCATCATAAAAAAGGGGAAGATTGTTGGCATATAGCCTCCCTTAATAGGTAGTTTTAATGTGACAAATCCTTTTATGTTTAGTGTGCTTATTTCTATTGTTCTTATCATTCTATAGTGCACTCATTATTCATCAAAAAGCTCTTTCTTTATCATGTTGACCATCTTTATTGTTTTATCTTAAGAAACTAATTCTCATACAAATGCTATTAACCTTATCTTTATGTATATTGAGAATTAGCTTCAGTGTTCAACTTCAAAGATTCTCAGAATAATGTTTCCAACAACTTTCGTAAAGAAGATTTATTGTTCCAAGTCATTATCCTTCAAAGTTACTTGGCGCGGTACACCGCCGCGGTATACCGGACCAAGCTTACGGACCAGAGTTGCGGTACATTGGTTAGTCCGAACAGTAAGCTCAAAGTTAAGTCGAACAGCTCTGCGGTGCACCGGACCATATCCGCGGTACACCGCACAAAAGGGTTTTATGCACAAAAGACAAGCCATAAGGAATATATCCGTTGGGAGATTAATAGATCCGTTGGACCCAAGTCTTATGACCGTTGGAAGCCATTTTCTACTATAAATTGAAGCTCTTTGAAGGCTACAACTACACCAACTAATTACAAACATTAAGGGGCTTAATTGCTATCATTCAAGAAGGTGTCAAGTGCTATACATAGTCAAATTCAATCCTAGTGTGCTTATAAATCCTTTCAAGGAGTTAATCAATTAAGCCACAAGGTTCTATCCACTCAAGAGGAGTAAACAAGCTTATAGTCATATCCACTCTTTTAGGAGTTTTAGTTACAAGCTTTTATTAGCAAACCTTTAAACACTTTGTTGCTATCCTCTTAAGTCTAGGTCTTGTATTAGATAGATTAAGAGAGAATTCAAGTATAAGGAGTATACTTGGTGTCCTTGTGTTGTGATTACACAAGTGTTTTGTCCTTCGTGTTATCGAAGAGTTTGTAAAGGTTATTGTGTTCTCGACCCGGTTAAGAGAGACACGGAAGCTTAGTGAAAAGCTTGAAATCCTAAGGAGGCTTCCTTAGGTAGTGGATGTAGGGAAACCGAACCACTATAAATCGTGTGTATCTTTCTATCCCTACTCTATTTACTTTCCGCACTCTATATGTTTGATAATATGCTAGCATGAGTTATATGATATTGTTTATCTAGGATATCTAACATATAGTCTCCTAGAGTAGTTTTTAAGATATTGGTTTGACGATTTACTTGTTATACTTTTATATCAAAACTCTATCTTACCTTTGCATGATCCTATAAGAGTTTGATTTAACTAGTTGACTTAGAAGTTTTCTCTTAAACTTATAATTGTCCAAAAGATTTTTTAATTAGGCTTTTATCTTATTAGTAATCCTATTCACCCCCCCTCTAGGACTATCAAACTTATGTGCACCTTAAATGCATTTTACAAGGATTAATTTGTAAGGAAAATTTCCACTAATCCAACTAAAGTTGAGATTTCAAATTATTATTTTGTTTTAATTTTCATTACAATTTTGTGTTTTTATTGATTCCGAAATATATACTATGTAGGTTGTTAAGTTATTTTGCATTTTCATTACACTAATGTAGTTAATTTGCAATAATTTGATATTTTTTTAATCAAATTGCAAATTTGTAATAAAATTTTAGTTTAATTTCTTACATTGTGTATTACTCCCTTGGTTCCACTAAATTTGTCCACTTAGCTTTTCACATATATTAAGAAACATAATAAATACATTTACCATTACAAAAATACCCCGAATAAAGTATCTTGATATCTTAAATGTGTATTGAAAATATAAATTTCAATATTTTAATAAGGGTAATAGTGGAAAAAGTAGGAAAAAAAATGTCTTGAACTCCTAAGTGGACAATATATTTGGAACATTATTTTTGGTAAGTGGACAATTTCAGTGGAACGGAGGGAGTAGTTTAGTGCAATTCCGGATGTTAAGATTATTAGTTGGAATGATTTTGTGGTATAGTTGTAGAATTCAAAAGTTAGGGGTCCAATTAGTTAATAAAATAAAGTTAGGGGCCAATTAGTTGGAATGATTTTGTGGTATAGTTGTAGAAAAACAAAAGTTAGGGGTCAGTTAGTTAATAAAATAAAGTTAGGGGTCGAATTAGATAGAAAAAAGTTTGAGGTCAATTTGATAATAAAAAAAGTTAGGGATCAATTTCGAAAAAAGATTAAGTTAAGGGTTAATTTGATAAAAAAATATTAGGAGTAAAATTATAATAAAATAATAATTTAAAGGTAAAATTGTAATAAATTTATAATTTAAGTGTGAAAGTGTAATAAAATAATAAGTTAGGGGTAAATTATAGTAAAATAATAGTTAAGGGTAAAAAAAATTTGGAGTCAATTTGAAATAAAATAATAATTTACAAGTCAAATTGTAACAAAGTAATAAGTTAGGGGTCAAATTGTGATAAAATAAAATTTAGGGGTCAATTTGTAATAGAATAATAAGTTACGGGTCAAAATATTATAAAATAAAATTTAAGAATCATTTTGTAATTAAATAATAAGTTAAGAGTACAAATGTAATAAAATAAATTTAAGGATCAAATTGTAATAAAATAATAAGTTATGGTAAATTTATAATAAAAATAAAATTTAAAGGACAATTTGTAATAAAATAATAAGTTGTTGCCGATGAAACACCTAATTTCTGAACAATACATATCAAATCTTTTTCTTTCTATTTTCCTATCCTATTCTATGTGGTTACGTCGTTTCTTCCTAAATTTTTTTATTAAATATTTGACCACTAACTTTATTTTATTTACTAAACTCCCAATTTAATTTTCTTCATGGTCAAACTGTTAATAAAAAAGTTAGGAGTTAAATTGAAGGGGGCAACGCCCAATTAATTACGCGGAGAAGGTAAGTATTCCTTATTAATTACAACTTCAACTTAATTCCCAATTAAGCACAAAATATTACCCAATTACCAAAATATCCTTCCACCTATTATTAATTACTTTAATTATATATTTTATTAATTATAGTTTAATGTTTATTTATTTTTTTCAGATTTTTATTTAAATATTTATTTTTTTTAAATATTTTTTTTTTCGAAATATTTTTTTTCGAAAAATATTTTTTTTTTCGGAAATATTTATTTTCCGAATTTTTTTTTCGAAAAATATTTATTTTTTTGTCGATTTTTATCCCCGGAATTTTTTTTCCATGATAACATGATGTAAGATTAGTACGTATGATAATTGTGCGTTAAAGTAACACAAAATCATATGTCTTGTGTGTTGCATGAACACCCAATATGTATAATATTGAGTTGTTTAAACACACATAAATAACAAATTGTGTGATACATGAACACAAAATCAGACAGACAGAAATATTTGTACACAAAGGTATAGAATAATGTATATGTAGGCTGATTATGTGTTCATGCAACACGCAATTGCTGGAAGTATGTGTTACAGTAACACACAACAGTATGGGTTTTGTGTTGGTAAGACGCACAATGCGTTTATCATTTACAGTTTTGTGTTGCTTAAACACACACAAAATAACAATTGTGTGTTGCAGGAACACAGAATAAGATATACAGAATATTTGTACACAGTAATAGATAATAGTGTACAGATAGTCTGAACATCTGATTGTGTGTTAATGTAACACACAATTGCTTGATGTGTGAGTTACAGTAACACAAAACAGTATGGACTTGTGTGTCATTTACAGTTTTGCGTTGCTTAAACACACACAAATAACAATTGTGTGTTGCAGGAACACAAAATAAGATATACAGAATATTTGTATACAGAAATAGATAATAGTGTACAGATAGTCTGAACATCTGATTGTGTGTTAATGTAACACACAATCGCTTGATGTATGAGTTACAGTAACACAAAACAGTATGGACTTGTGTGTTAATGAAAAAATCTCCGAAAATATTTTTCAAAAAAAAAAATCGAAAAAAAAAATATCTTTCAGAAAAAAAATTCGAAAAAAAAAATAAAAAAATGAAAAATAAATTATTTAAAAAAATGAAAAAATAAATTTAGATATTAAATATAAATATAATATAAATATATAATAAAATAAAAAACCATATAAGGGCAATAATGGAAGGTAAATATGACCATGTGCTTAACTGAGAATTAAATTGAAAATTTGTGAGTAAGTAGGAAGTAATTTCCTCCTTCCTTTTTTTTGAGAATGAAAAGTGAGGAAGTGTAATTAATTGGGAATTATCTCTAAATTGAAAACAAAAAAATTATATTTAATTGATAACAGATGCCAGACGATATGTCACGTAATTACGGTGGGCATGGTAATAATAATGATCCACCACGTCCAAATAACAATGTGTTAACTGGATGTAAATTTTTGCCTAATCATGATGCTCTCCCTTCTCTCTAGAAACACCTTTCTCTCTCTTCATGAATCCTCGGTTTAATGATGTCTCTCCTCTTTCTTCATTCCCTAGTTTATCCTCTCTCTTATTCTTGATTATCCCGTTAACGTCAGATCCTAACCTTCCTTCTTCACGCGTTAATCATTCTCTCTTCTTGATAAGTGTAGTTTGTCTTGTTTATTGTGTCCTTTGTTTTATTTTATTACTGTTAATTCCCAAGGCGTATTTCATACGCATCCCAATCCTTCTTATCCCTTATACTTTATTAGTACTTTTCACTTTCACTCTCCTCCCCATCTTCTCTCTCTCTCTCAAAACTGCTCTCTCAAACCCACTTCCTGCTATGGCTAAAGCTCCGACCATCACCATGAAACTCACACCCTCCTTCAAACAAGATGAAATCCGGCGGTTCATGCTCCACTCCAAGATACTCTCTAAGACTGAAGTTTCCTCTTCTATGGTGGAATCTGCTGCTAACAGATTGTGGGGCCTTAGAGCTCGTATGCATGTCACTTCTGTTGGGTTCAACACCTTCTTCCTTAGTTTTGAATCTCGAGATGACCTCCTTAACACTTGGAACTTCAGGCCTTGGTCTATTAATGGCCATCTCCTCCTTCTTCAAGCTTGGCACCCAGAAATGTCAATGAGCGAAGCTGGTTTCTCTACTGCTACCTTCTGTGTACACTTTCAAAACCTTCCTCCGGCTTTCGCTACTCCAGATAACGCTAAGGACATTTGTAAAAACCTTGATTGTACACTCCTAGCTTACGACATTAATGAGGTTAATGAAACTACTAAGTTGCTTCGAGTTCGTGTTCTATGGAAGATTGATAACCCCCTCATCCGATCTTTCAACATTGAAAGACCTTCTCTTCCCTCTTTGGAAGTTGATGTTAGGTTTGAAAAGCTTAGCAAATTCTGCTTCTTCTGTGGTATGCTTACCCACACTGCTGGTGATTGTGGCCTCTATAAAGATGAACAAAAGAGGCTACGTGGTAGAGCTCCGTTTGCTTTTGGAGATTGGATGAGTATTACTCCGGTCAAAGGCAGAGGTAGAAATATCCATGTCGTGGATGATCTTGATGACCCGTCACATATTATTAGTGGTAGTGATGACTCTTATTTCCCCTCATCTGATGATGTTACATCCAAACCTAGACAAATTGTTGGTCCCTCTTCAGTTAATACTAAGGACATAAAGAATGTCAGTGATATTAAAGATGATAATATTCCCCCTTTTTTACAAGGTTGTTCCTCGGAACCAGAACAGGCGTATGCGTTGGTTATTAAAGAGTTATTGAAAGATGTTTCCTCGGATCCGACCGGGGTTGACAATATCTTTAAATCTGTTAAAAAAGAAGATTCAGCTCAAACCTCTGGTCATAGGTCCCCGGTGTTTAAAAATAAAGATTCTAGGCCCACCCCCCATCAATACAAACATAAATCCTCTTCAAACTGGTCTAGATCTAAGAGAAAAGTGAGTGGTGATTCGTCCAAAGATAAGTGTCCAGCTTGGCCCATTAAGAAGGAAGGCTCAGATAGTGGTAAGCCTGTGTTTGGAAATAGGTGGTCCATTCGCACCTGGGCCAGATCCAACCCCACCCATGGTAAGACTAGTCGTCAGTGGGTCAACCCAGAGTTTAACTCTAATAATAAACAAACCCCCTTACCCTCTCCTCCTCCCATTATACCCTCGTCTCCTCCGACCCCATTCAATACCCCTCTTCCATGCACCCCTACTCCATCTCCATCCCCTACCAAACCTATCCCTATCCAAATTTCTTCCTCCCCTTCTCTTGGTAATGAGGAAACTGCGTCCACTCAGATGGTGGATACCACTATGGCTGATTCTGAGTTGGTTACTTCCCCGGTGTTGGTTTATAACCCTAATTCCCCTGACTCGAATTCTTCTACTCCTATGGTTTCTCCAAGCTCCTATTTGGTACCAGACACCCCTGTTCATGATAATTCCTTGGCCCTTACTGATATCCCTATTTCTGTGGAACGTCCAGAGAAGGAGAAAGGTGGTCCAAGCGCAAAGAAGCGTAAACTGGTACATGCAGAAATGGTTGGTTATAAGGAAGGTGAGGACGGTCTGGTCGAGGTCCCTCTTCTTGATATGGCGGTAGATGCTGTTCCTTTGGTGATTATAGAACCTGCTTCTGTGGGTGGTTGCATTGAGCAACCCCCACATAACCCATGATCGGAATTTTCTGGAACTGTCAAGGTTCGGGGTCACCCTTGACAGCCCAAAACCTTAGAGATTTAATTTCTAAGGAGAATCCCTGGGTTATTGGTCTTTCAGAGACAAAAACCAAGAAGAAGAAGAAGTTACTGGTTTTTGCGAAGAAATTAAAAATAAGACTGCTATGGAGTGTTGACCTGGTGGGTATATCTGGAGGCCTCGCTATATTCGTGATGGATGATTGGCATGCCGAGGTAATGTCTTCTTCCATTAACCATATTTCCCTTTCTATCCCTGCTAGCTTAAATTCTGTCTGGTATCTTCATTTTATCTACACTTTCCCTAATGCTGATAGTAAAAAAGTTTTATGGGATTTTATTGAAAAAACTTCTAAAGATGACCCCCTTTCCCCTAACTTGTTCATTGGTGACTTTAATGATATTCGTAATGCCCAGTAAAAGGTTGGGGGCTGGGGAAGAACCCTTCGGAAATTAGACTTTTTAATAACAACATTATCCTTAATGATCTTAATGAAATCCCTTCTAAAGTCTGCTCCTTTACATGGAGAAATAATCGAAGTGATGATAGCCTCATCCTTCAGAAACTGGATAGAGGGTTAGGCTCTGCCTCCTGGTTCACTCTTTTCCCTGATGCTTGGATCCATAACTACCCCCCCCCCCCTATTGGTTCTGATCATTCGCCTATGGTCCTGCATTGGGATGATCCTCCTATCTTTACTCCTAGACCTGCATTTAAACTGGATCCCTCTTGGCTCGATATTGACTCTTGTTCAGTTGCTATTTAGAATTGCCTTAGTTCTTCTCGACTGTTTGCTGCCCCCCCCCCTCTTCCCGTTTTCCTAAAAGATTGATTAGGTGTAAAAAAACTATACTTCGTTGGAAGAAAACCAATCTTAGGAATAATGCTACCATCATCAATATTCTATCTAAAAAACTTGAAGTCCTTATGCAAGCTAATCCTAGTGGTCTAGATGGCTCTTTGAAGGAGCAATTCTCTTCAATCTCGAAAGAAATTGACCATTATTGGTCCCTTGAAGAAAAATACTGGGCTACAAGGTCTAGGGTTCTTTGGCTTAGGCTTGGGGACAGAAACTCAAAGTTCTTCCATCTTTCCACTCGCCTTCGCAGAGCTTCTAATAAGATGACTTCCTTACTTAGAAATGATGAGACCTGGACTTCAGGGAGGGTTGAACTCAATAACCATGATATTGGTTTCTTTCAAGATCTTTATGCAGATCCTGGGTCTAGACAAATTGATCCCATAATCAATAATATCTCCCCCATCATTTCCCAGAGTCAAAATGACATGCTTCTGTCTCCTATTACCCTTGAAGAACTAAAGAAAGCTACCTGGTTATTGGGTACCTCCAAAGCACCTGGTCCAGATGGTTTTCCTGGCTCCTTTTTTCGTAAATATTGGGATGTTCTGAAAGATGATATCCTTGCTATCTGCAATGGAGTCTCAGTGGGCTCCATTCCTCTGGGTCACATTAGCGAGACCAATATTGTCCTTATCCCGAAATGTAAGAATCCTCAAAAAATAGGGCAATATAGACCTATCTCTTGTACTAATTTCCTTTACAAAATTCTTTCCAAAGTCATTGTCCTTAGACTCGCGGGTATTATACCCCACATTATTTCTCCCTGCCAATCCGCTTTTATTAAAGGGAGGCTTATCCAAGATAATATTCTTATTGTTCATGAAGTTATCCATAAACTAAAACATCTTAGAAAGAACTCTAAAGATAGATTCTCCATTATCAAGGCTGATCTCCATAAAGCCTATGATAGAGTTAGGGGCCCTTCTTGTTTTCTATCCTTCGTAAGCTTGGATTTCATGAAAATTGGATAACCCTCATCAAGGAATGTGTCACCTCTGTCAGGTTTAACAATGGAAATAAAGTTGGTAGCTTTTATCCTTCTCGTGGTCTCCGCCAAGGAGACCCTCTTTCACCCTATCTTTTTACCATTGCTTCTAATGTCCTCTCTATCCTCATTGAGAAAGATTTTCTGGTGGGAGACATAAAAGGAATCCAGCTTAGTAAACAGGGTCCCCATATACATCACCTTCTTTTCGCTGACGACTCTATTTTTTTCCTTAAGAATTCCATTTTGGAAATTCATGTGTTTAAAGAAACCTTGTATAGATTCTGTTTTGCTTCTGGACTATCTATTAACCTCAATAAATCTTCTGTCTTTGTGAGTCCCAATTGTTCCCCTGCTATGAAAAATTTTAATTTCTGATTCCTTTCGTATGCCTCTAACTGAGGACCTTGGCTTATATCTGGGGTTACCTACTGAATGGGGTAACTCTAAGACTAAAGCCATGGACTCGTTAATTGCTAAAACTGCTTCTAAATTGAGTGGGTGGAAAAAGTCTCTTCTCTCTTTGGCTGGGAAAGCTGTGTATCTCGTCCATCATCCATGCTTTCCCCACATACTTCATGTCCCTCCTAGCCATCCCTAAAGGAGATATTAGTAAAATTAACTCTTTGACCTGTCACTTCCTTTGGGGTAACGAAGATGACCAAGGAATCCATTGGATAAATTGGAATCAAGTTGCTTCTCCTAAGGAGTTTGGGGGTTAGGCATAAAGAATCTTGAAGCCTTTAATCTGGCCCTCCTTGCTAAACAAGCATGGTCTATTCTGAACCGCCCCTCTTCTTTAGTCCACCGTGTACTCAAAGGAATCTATTTTCCTGAGAATGATATGTTGGATACTAAGGATTTTAGAGGAGGGTCCTGGATTTGGAACAGCATTCGCAAAGGGTGTGCCTTTCTTAAGCCTTTATTGATTAAACCCATTGGAGATGGGCACTCTACACTCATTTGGGATGATAACTGGAATGGTACTATACTTGACAGGCCTAGTTTTTACTCTGAAGACCCCTATTTTCCAAAATACGTGGCTGATCTGTTTCATTCATCTTCTAAAGCTTGGAAGATGGATATGTTAAACTCCCTCTTTAGTCCTGAGAATGTCGCCATTATTTCTTTGCTAAATATCCCTTGGACCCCTCAGAATCTTAAACTGATTTGGCCTTTTACTAAAGATGACAATTTTACTTGCAAATCTGGGTATTCTTCAGCTGTAATGGGACTGTTAGTCCCTTATCATCACCCTGGCCCTTCCCTTTTCCCCAATTCTGATCTCCTTAAGCTTAATTGGAACACTAATGCCCCCCCCCCCAAGTTCAGATTCTTCTTCTGGCGCATTTTCATGAATGCTCTTTCTACTGAACAAAACAGATTTAATAGAAGATGTTCTTCTACTGATCTTTGTCATATCTGCCTTAAAGAAGAAGAATCTCTTGAGCATTTGTTCCTTAGATGTGAATGGACCAGGAAATTTTGGTTTTTATCCCCTCTTCACTGTCATATTCCACCTTTCTTTGACTTTGGTATTAACACTTGGATTGGAAATATTGTACAAACTGGTAGTAATTTGAAAGATAAAATGAACTTACTCTGTACTGTGATCCTCTGTCTTTGGGTTATCTGGTTGACTAGAAATGATTACGTGTTTAATGCTACCCCTATTAACTATGAATCTTGCAGTAATCTTATTAATATTTTTCGCAGGCAAGTTTTTTATGTTGATGATTCTAGCAAGGCTGATCCCTCTTCTAGTCCCAGTAATCTTGTTGACGAATGGCTCTCTATTATCCCTGTTTGGTCACCTCCTCCCCAGCAGTCCCTTAAGATGAACGTGGATGCTACTTTTAAGAACGGAAAAGCCACAGCAGCAGCAGTGATCCGCAACTGGAAAGGTGAAGTAGTTAATGGCTTTGCCATGGATATTACTGCATCCTCTAGTTTTGAAGCAGAAGCTAAAGCAATTCGAAGTGGCGTTCAATTTGCTCTAGATCATGCTCCCCTTTGCAACAGAGTTGAATCTGATGCTGAAGCTGTTTTGAAGGCCATTTATTCCTCGAGCACGAATTGTCCATGGAAGGACAGGGCCATCCTTGAGGATATCAAAAATCTGGCTAAGGACCACACTGATCTGCGTATTTGTGGTGTTAGAAGAACAGCCAACAAGGTCGCTGATTGGATCGCTAAGGCTTTTTCTAGTTCTAATCTTTGTCCATCATGGATTTGTAATATTCTTAGTGATTTGAAAATCTTTTTGTGTAATGATTTACCTGACTTTGCTGTGACAGGAGTTGGTTAACTTCTTTCACCTTTATCTTAATATATTAGTCCCTTTGTCTAAAAAAAACTAGATGTAATTCTCCAAGTACTCGATTTCTATATATTTAATTAATATTTATCTTATTATTATGTAATTTATTATCTGTAACCAAACAACAAAAAAGGTTTGTAAACCGAGGGGTAAGTCAACTCTCCAATCGTCCTATCCGGAGATGATTAAATTACATGACAAGCTATATGTTGATTATTGCGTCCTAGACCAAACGTGGAACCCATACACGAAACATGGGAAACAAGTTTCACGTGTTATCGGCTTAACGGTACGAGAGAAGGTGCCAGTGTGTTATAAATCATGGATTGTTGTACCTGAAGAGATGATACATCAGATTCTTGACCGTTTGAGGTAATTACATAATTCTTTTCTTTATAAGTTTTAATTAAAATTAGTTGGGTGTGATATGTTAATATTTAATTATAGGATTTTTTCGGTTGTTGGACCAAATTTTTGAGACCTTGCATATGATATGTGCCAATTGTTACAAAGAGTATAAATACCGTTGTAAGGTAGATTACTTCCTGAAAGGGCGCAAATCAGATGACGTGTCTGATGGGCATCGGGGCTTGGCGGGTGGGCTATGGACAAGTGAACAAGTTGTTGTAACATTTCTTTACCTTAACATTATATTATTTCTTAATTATTCACTATGGATCTTAAACATATAATATTTTCCAAATATATAGAATCAAGCGGAGGCCAATAAGGACAATAGGGCTAAGCAAACAAGGCCGAGTGGGACCGGATCGAAGAATTACTCGCAACAATGAGCTGATTCGTTCGAGGTTTATTGTTATTAGTTAATTTTAGTTATAAAATAGATTAATATGTTGGCTAAAAACTCAAACAGGAGAGATACAAGGAACTACCAGAGAAAGAGAATCCAGTAAAGGGAGAGGAGGAGCATGTCCCTTTCCCATGATGGCGAATATTTCTAGGATGGTCTGTTATGACGAGAAGAGTCGTGAGTGGAGGACCGAGCCATATGGGACACCCAAATAAGTTTATTATACATCATTTTTTCCAATTTAAATATTTTGAAAAATCCTTATGATTGAGAAAAATATTAATAATGTTAATATTCCATGTAATATGATGTGTTGAGGGACCATAAGCACACCATGATCACCCAGAGTTCACAGTCTGGTTCTATCGAAGCCTCTACTTCAGCCCCAGAAGTGCGACAATAGGATTTGGTGGAGTAGTTGGTCGATGTTTCCAATAAGGTCATGGGTAGTACTTCCCGAAGTTGGGTACGGGAAGTGGGCCCAAATCATAAGGGCAAGAGGAAGAGATCCGCCAGACTCAGCTTCCTCCTATTATAATTTGAAATTTGGAGGGTGATTGCCACAATCAATGATTACCTGGTAAGAAAGGGCTGAGAACCCTTAATTCCATTAGTTGATCCTTCGATGATTGCCAGTTTTGCTCCTCACACATTTACCCTAGACGATGTAGGTAGGATGATCACATGCTTTAATGAGGAGCACATAACCGAAGGTCTACCCCCGTTCGCTCTAGTTCTAGTACCGGCCCCTTTACTATCGTCCCTCCTACCCGCCCCTCTACCATCATCCCTTCTACCGACTCCGCTTTTGACGTCCCTCCTACTAGTCTCGCTTCCGCCGCCCTACCTACTGGTCGCTCCGTTGATGTCACTCCCTTGCTAATAATTGAAGAAGGCTTTGTGACGAGAATACTGAAGATCTCGATACTCCCTGATTACTATCTACTTCCCCTTATGATTGATATGACTTTAAGACTTTTATTTATTCGGTTGCGTAATATTTTTTAGTCGTATACTTTTATTTGGGACTGTAATAATTTATTTTCATTTGTATTATAAGCTTTTAGTTCCTACGGTTGTAACAAGGTAATATAAATTACTATTTTAATTTCAAAATTTTTATTTTATATCATTATTATTTTGGTTGTTAAAATTAAATATAATAAAATAATTGTTTTAATAATTCTGGTATTAAAGAAAAATATCGATACGGACCACACATATTGTATATTAAAATAGTCGGCAATGACTTTCGTCAATTTTAGCAATAATCAATAGAGACGAAATTTGACCTCTCTACAAGAAAAGATACAATACGGACGACACAATTTTGTCGGTATTGACAACCTATCAATAACCACGATAAAACTAGTCGATGTTGATAAACTATCACCACAGATGATATGAGTAAAGACGACACTGGTCGTCTCAAATGACACGTGATCATTCCCGTAGACGGACCATGTTTCGTCTTAATTGATATTTTTACCTACTATACTTTGCCGACTATTTATTTACGATGAAATTCGTCTCCAATGATAAAACAATATCTTCAGAGGTGAAATTTATGTGCTTAACCTAATGGCTTCTAAACTCCAAGTCCACCACATGGAGGCCATGAAGCCGTGCGTAGAAGATTATTTCAACTTTTTCTTTTTAATGAAAAATTAGCAATTATATATTAACACAAGGATTAATATTGAATCTCACCCCACATCATCGATTAATCAGTTCTGGAGACTACATCTATAGTAAGTAAAGCGTGTAAAAAGTCTAAACGAGTGACCTAACTGCAAGGCAAACTAAAAACAGCACGCTACAAGATCCAATAAAAGTTAAAACTTAATTTTCCACTCTTTGACCAAGATAATATTATCACAAGATAAGACATGGATGGATGTAAACAACTCTGCTTCAAATATTTAACGAATCTACACACAATCCCAAATTAAAAGACAATTTGTATAAAGAAGTTAACTAAACATTATGGAGAAGAGAAAAGGGAGAAACATATATAGTAATCGAATACTTAAGTTGACTTGTTTCGATGCTTCGAACTTCTGTTGACCTATCCCCCTAATATACATACATATATGATATACATACATATCACCCCTTAAATCGAATCACAATGACCGAGATATCATCTTTACTTTCCCTGTATATCGCTTCTTGCGCAAGTTCCTTAGCTGCTTTCTGTGGATCTTTAATCTTCCTCGCGATATCAACCGCCTCTTGATTAGACATGACCTGGAGGATCGAAAGGCAAACACGTAAGAAAAAGGACCTTTTGGTAATAATGTCCATTGAAAGTGAGTATAGAGTTATTATTATACCTTCCATACACCATCACTAGCAAGGATGAGAATGTCTGAATCGACCTCGATAGTAGCATTTGTGACATCGGGATCAGATCTAAGGTGTGTCTTTAGATTCTTATCTCCAAAAGCGCGCGAAACGGCTAGCTGACCGTTCACTCTTGCCACGTCACCTAAAAACAGATGTGAGTTAATTGCACTATATGTCCCTCTATATATAAAAATTGCAATGTCTACCCCTATATTATGCAAAAATTGCACAATAGATCCCTATATTATGCAAAAAATGCAAAATAGATCTCTATAATATGCAATAATTGCCCTATAGATCTCCATATGTAGCTTCATTATGATCGAATGCCAGATAAATGAAGAAGAAACGAGAGGTAAAATAAAAAAAGCACCTGGCATATTTGAGACAAAGCCACCTCGATTCTCGATACTTCCTCGTTCAGTATTGGGTTCATGATCGATTGACATTTGTATAGCCTGGCCTTTCCTTGACAAAACAGCTCGTGAATCTCCAACATTTGCTACCCATAAATCTCTTCCGCCTATAAGAATAGCAGTGACAGCTGTCGAACCACCTCTTCCGAGGTCTGGATCATGTGAGAGGATCGCTTGGTCTGTTCTCTCGTAAGCTTTGGAGATTGAACTGTTCGGATCAGTCCAAAAATCCTCCTAAAAATCACACAATTGAAAAAATATTTAAGTCCAGAAAGAGCATATGATATCTATTATTAGTAAAAACTAACCTCCTTTAAGATATTTTGAAACAAATTCTTTTGTAAATAGGCAGGTACAGAATCACCTAAATGACCATCGTAAATAGCAAAAAGACCAAGCTCACGTCCTTTAACTTGAACAAATTTAGCAACATGGAAATCCTCCATGGGATGGCTTGCTTTACCTTTGACTAGAGTAAATCCATATTTCACATTTCCTTCTTGGTTTCTTCCTTTTCCCCCTCCATGTAAATTTCTCCCCCCTGCAAGCTAAACAGGAAAAAAAAAAAAAAAATCAAATCTCGAGTTTAATCTTATCTAACAATTCATAACCATCGGATTAGATGAATTACCAACTCGATCTACATAAAATTTGTGGAATAAAAAAATGATATTTTCCAGCTAACACCGTTTATAAATTCTCAGATAAATCAAACAAATACACATGAAAACATCCAATCAACTAAATCAGCACACATAACACAATTCTACACTAAAAAATCCTATCAAATTATCCAAGAAAATACTAATAGAAGCTAAATCAAACCTCTGTAAACAATAATAGAATCTCACCTGGGAACTGAAGCAGCAAAGACTATCCATAAATATAAATCAACCCGACCTCAGTCTAAGTCCTCCACTAGTCAGCATGTACACCTGTGAGATCAAAGAAACGCACAATTGAAAACGAGTTTGATCAACAAAACAGAAAGTACTCATCATGAATAATCATCATCAAGAATTTTTAGTCGATAAGAATAAGAATAAACAAAAATTAAATTATGTGTATGCTTAATCTTCCACTTACCGATCCACTAATCACCTAATGTTCCAAAACTACGAATTATTTTTAAAAATAAATCTTTATTAAAATGGGTTAGGACAGTTTATTGATTTTGTATTAGAATGATATTGTAAGAGAAGGCAAGAATAAGGCCAAAGGTTTAGGCTTTGGGGGTGTGTTATTGACTTTTGTGTCTTTATGATTTTGTTTATTGGCAAATAGAGAAGTGTGTTTTGTTTGTACTGTCTGTTACTGGTTATTACAGCTGTTGCAGTTGTCTATTTGTCTTTCTAAGAAAGAGTTAGATTGAAGTGCTGATTTGGTCATGTGTTGGGATGGGGGACCTCATTTTTTAGTCAACTCCATTTACTTCTTTTTTCCTTTTTCAACTTTTAGATCCTTTTGCTTTTTAACTCTAACCATGTTGGGATCGAGAGATATCTTATCTTTTCTTCATTTTTCCCATGGGCCATGTTGGGCTAATTTCAATCAATATGATGGTCTATACTTTTATCATGGAATGAAATTCATTTGGTAGAGGTTTTTCTTTCTAAAATGATAAGGTGTAAAAGATAGTATTTTGTATATAGTTGGAAACAAACCTCTCCATTTATGGTGATTTAGCTATTAGTTATTTTTCACTTCTTTCTTTCTATAACTTTTGAGGTTTATTTGCATTTGTTTGTATAATAGTATTTATCTGATTGTGAGTCTTTTTCTTTTTAGGGTAGATTAGAGTTTGACATTTGCACAGTTCATGTGAGTCATTGACAAACTTCGATGTTTTCTCATGTAATATATTATTTTTTCTATTAAAAGGTTATCTTCATTTACTTTTTGTTGTTAATTTGTTTCACGTGATTGTTTATTTTTTGGAAAGTTAGGGCTATTGTGTTCTTATCGAATGGTTTGTTGTCCCGACATTGTTCTCTAAAAAAGTTGTTAAAGAAGTGTTGTGTTCTTAAATGCTGACTTCTCTAGGCATGCTTCTAGTAAATCTCTCACAACTTGCACTATATTTCCAGTAACATATAAATTGTTGTATATTGAGGTGTTGGTTAGTGGTGTTATTCTTGGTAAATCTGTAATTTGATACTCAAAAATATTATCTTTGGACGCAAACAGGTTTCATCAATTAAGATTAGGGTTAATGTAATCTAGTTATCAGTTAGGGTGTTTTCTCTTCTACTAACTTCTATTCTTCTCGTATTCTACTTGTTGTTGTTTTATAATATTTATTTACTTTTGAGTCATTTTGTTTTTGTTAGTTTTGCGTTTAAAGGTTTGCTTTTTTGGCTGTTATGTGAGTGATTGTTACTTTTGGTATTTTTGGTATGACACATTTCCAGATCTAAAATTTTGGACTTTAGTTATTAACTGTTTAAATTTGGTCTAAACCGTTTTTGGTTACTTTGGAGGTTCTTTGGAAAGTCATGGTTATTTTATGCTTTTTGAGTGACCTGTTGTCCTAAGATTAGTCGTCTAGATAGTTATTGGACTCCTTGAAAAACGACTTCTCTTATCTCGTTTCGATAAACATATAACCACTTGCATGTTGTTTCCACTTACCTGCGAATTGGTTTAATTTGAGGTGTTGGTTTGTGGTGTTGTTCTTGGTATATCTGTAGTCTGGGACTCATAGACATTGTCCTTGGATGTTGATAGGTTGCATCAGTTACGGTTAGGTTTAATGGTGATCTAGTTATCAGTTAAGGATTTTTTATTTTCACGTGTCCTATTTGGAGTTGGTTTATAATTTTGTTTAGATGTGAGTCTTTTTGTCTTTTTGGTAGTTTTTTTAGTTCAGGGGTGAAACATTACTATTTCTAAACTTTTGGGACTTCAGCTATTTATTATGTTAATTTGTTCTCCACGGGTTTTGTTTGTTCTAGGGAATCTTTGGAAAGTCGTAATTATTTTATGTTTTTCGAGTAAAGTTGTTATGACACTAGTTTTCTATAGAATTATTGGAATCCTTAGTAGTTACTTTCGTGTCTTGCTTCAATAAATGTCTCACCACTTTGATGACGTATCTAGTGACTTGTAAAATTAGTGTATTTTGAGGTGTCGGTTGGTGGTGGTGTTCTTGGTAGATTCGTAGTTTGGTACTCATAGATTTTGTCTTTGGATGTTGATTGGTTTCATCAATCAGGATTAGGTATGATGATCTAGTTATTTGTTAGGGTCTTTTTTTCTCATGTTCTGTTTGGAGTTGCTTTATAATCTTTGTTTGCATGTGAGTATTTTTGATAGATTTGAGTTCAACATTTTGCCTATTTGGAGTGTATCCATTGTCAGATTTTAGTATTTTTGTTGTGACTCATTATATTTTTTGGAATTTTAATATCCGCCTATATATCATTGTTCCTTTGTTCCCCATAGTTGCTGGTTATTTTGGAGTTTTTGTGGAAAGTCGTGATTATGTGTTCATTTTTAGCGACACATTATCCCTATTGGTCTTCCAGAAAGATGTTGGGTTCCATAAATACTAATTTCTCTTGGCGTGCTACATTAAACCCCTAAACACTTGCATGATGTTTCTAATGACATGTAACTTGGTGTATATTTTAGGTGTTAGTTAGAGGTATTATCTTGGTGGATTTGTAGTATGCGACTGAAAGACAAGGCCTTTAAATGTTGATAAGATTCATCAATTAGTGTTAGGGTTTATGGTGATTCAATTATCAGTTTTGGTGTCTCTATTTTCTATTCTTCTTATTTTTCTCGTGTTCAATTTGTAGTTGCTTTATAATATTTGTTTTCATGTATGTTTTTTCCTTTTTGGAAGATTTGTTTTTTAATGTTTTGCCATTTTGGTTGTTGTGTGAATCATTGTTTGGTTTTGGTTTTTAAGTATGACTCGATATCGCTATTAGAAATTTTTTCTCTTTAGTTTTTCATTGTTGCTAATTTGTTCCCCATATATTGTGGGTTTTTTGGATTCTTTGGAAATTTGTGGTATATGTTCTTTTTGAGCGGCATGTTATCTCGATATTGCTTTTCCAAAGAGTTCTTGAGTTACTTACAAACCGACTTCTCCAGTCTTGCTTCGACAAACGTTTCACCATTTGCATGATATTTCTAGTGATATGCAACTTGGTGTATTTTGAGATATTGGTTGGTGGTTATATTCCTTGTGGATTTGTAGTCCTAGATTCAAAGATAATGTCTTTGGATGTTGATAGGTTTCATCGATTATGGCCAGGGTATGGTGATTTAGTTATCAACTACGGTGTTCTCTCTCATCCTTTTTACAATCTTCACATTATCTCGTATGATATGTTCAGTTGTTTTATAATTTTTGTTTGCTTGTGAGTTTTTTTTCTTTTTGGTCTATTTGAGTTTAATGCTTTGCTTTTGGTTGTTGCGCTAGCCATTGACGAATTATGGTGTTTATGGTATGAGTCATTATCTCTTTTAGAAAAAAGTTGTATGTAAATATTTATTGTTGTTACCATGTTCCCTGCAATTTTTGGTTATTTTATAGGCTTTTTGAAAAGTCGTGGTAGATGTGAGTGATGTTTTGCCTTTCTAGTCGTTGTACGGGCCATTGTTAGAGTTTGATTTTTTTCGTGCCTCATTATCTCTATTGGAAAAATTTATTTGCTCCATGCAGATGTTGGTTGTTTTGGAGGTTCTTCAGAAAATCGTGCTTATTGCATTCTTTTTTAGCAACTTGTTATCCAAACATTAGTCATTCAGAGAGTTGTGGAGTCCTTAAATACTGACTTATCTTGGGTTACTTAAGAAAACCTCTCACCACTTGCATGACGTGTGACCTTTTGTATTTTAAGGTGTTGTTTGGTGGTTGTGGTGGTTTTATTGGTGGATCTATAGTCCGAGATTCAAAGATATTGTCTTTGGATGCTGATAGATATCATCAACTAGAGTTAAGGTCTATTATAATTTGTGTCATTTGTTGGATTGTCTCTCATTTGTTGGATAAGCCAAGGATCATTTATAGTTTTACTCTAGTTAGTAATCTCTTCAAATATTTTTAATCTATCCTCAAACCTGTTAGGATCATGGATGCAAACAATATAATATGAAAAACAAAGTTTAATAGGCAGGACAACAAAAGACTGACAACAAAAAGAGACCACTAAATGTAAACACGAGTGCCATAGGACCAAAAAACCCCGAGTGGAAGGCAAAACCTGTAGGATCAAGGAAAAAAGACTTATCAAAATGGACAGACGAATAGTGTCAAGTGAATTCACCTCACGAAGCATGGTTTCACAAAACACCACAACAAAAGGATGGAAACGAGCTAGAATAGATTTAATGCTAGAAATTGTCAAAGGAGCTCGTATGCCTTGACCATTCCAGAGAAAAATACTCATATCGACTTTGCGGATATCTTGGAGGGATATCCGCTACCCTGTTGGATTTCAATAGGAGCCTTGCGCCTACCATCAGCAGAACCTGTTGAAACCTCCTCCTCCATCACCATATCCTCTGTCTCTCTACGGTTAGAAATCCTCCCCGTGTCATCACTAATATCCACGACTTCAACTACTGTATTAGATTCTTCCTGCCCTCGAAATCAACATTGTTATACTTACCCTTATCCTCTTCCCCACGTTCAAAATCTTTCTCAAAAACCATACTCTGGTTACCGCTCTCAATGCCTGATGTAGGGGTGTTGGGATGACCTTGTTCTTCTACTTCTTCAACCAAGTTCTTACACACACCTGAATTACCCCCATTACCAGACCATGCACCTTCTTTCCCATACACCTTATCCATAAATTCCTTCCTACGTTTGAGCATTATGAGTTTTTCCAAAGAGTTTTTCCTACCAGAATTTCTTCCTCCTTCTCTTGGTTACTCTTCTTCCTTTTACTACGCAAAATAAAACTGCTTTCCTCCTCCGATTCCACCAAATTAGTAAATCTCTTCTCCTTGACCAAGATATTGCCCTCCAAATTTTCCTCTTCCTCAAGATCAGCCAACAATACCTTGAAACTATTGAGTTGATTCATGCTTCCATTGCCCTTTCTAGATGTAGTGAAACCCGAGGTATTAACAGTGGTGATCTTTTTCTTACCCTTATCAGCTGAAGGTTCCCTACGCAAGTTAGAGTTGTTTCCTCTTTCAAGATTTTGGGGATCAAAGCGTTGATCCCCCCCTGATGCATTCTTCTTTCTTTAATAGTCCACCGCTCGTTCGCTTCATCCACGATCCTAATAGGATCATTCCTATTCTTCATTTTAGAGATTCTCCAGTTTCCACTATTGGTACCATACGAGTCCAGCTGTATTGCTCACCAAAACCAGAGAAACCTCCCCTTCCTGTTTCTAACTCCATAAAATTGTTTGCTTGGTGGGAACTTAACAATGTTCTCCACACTTGAGATTGTCTTCCTTCTCATGTTGAAATCATCCACATCTCTGATGACTTGTACAGTACAACCCCTAATCTTATGTCCAATGCACCCACAGTTAAAGCATAAAGGACCCGTATTTTCATATTGAAGAATCACCCAAGAAATACCATCTTCTTGCCATATGTACACCCCTGGGGGTAAAGGTTGTTCCACATCAAACTTGATACGAAACCTAAGAACCTTAACGTATTTATTAGTGATCTTAGGAAAATTAACTGCCTCAATATCCATGAAGCAAGTTTCCAACGCCAGTACTGTATTGGTTTTATTCTGCAAAACAACAAGGCCCTTGGGCTTGAACTGAAATAGAAGAGTAGCAATCTTCCACTTCATGTTCAAGTAAGAGTTATGGCCATTCCGTGACACTGGTATGCATCTTAAGAAAATAAGTTGGCCTCAGTTCCAAGAACCTTTTGACCTCCTTATCGTCTTGAATTTCTAGTCTAAACACATTCCTCTTAACTTTAGTCAATCTAAAAGCACCTCGAACTCCCCATTGTTCTGCGATGTGTTTCCTAAAACCAATAGCAAATACCTTTGTATCTCCAAAAGCTCACAACATAAACGTTGTATTATCCCTTAAATCATCAATGACTCGAGTTTTTGTACCAATGTTTATAACTCCTAGTTTGTGAAAGTCATTACCATCGAAAGGAATGAGTGGTAACGCGTGACTATCACGAGTATCCATAGACCACAATGAAGAACAGGAAAGAAAGAAAGTAGAAAAGACTCTGAAAAAACTAGTAGCACGAGATTGGCTAAGACAGTGAGGACAGAAAAGGAGTGTGGTAAAGATAATGAGAAGGTAATGAAGAGACTCAACACAAAACACATACTCAAATGGTGTAAACAACCTCCTACAAATACTCACAAAACATCTAAAGTAATAATGATCATACCTCGAAGTAAACAAATGACTTAGACGTACTCCAGTTGAGAAGGTTATACACTCTACTGCGCCAACAAAGACCCTACAGTCACAAAGAACGAAGAGACTCCAATTAAAAATTAAAGTCGAGATATACTTATTGCTCTAACACCTAGATATTAAGTGGGACCAATCTCAAGAGATTTTTGAAGCGCACGAGGTAATATTGCCCTATGAAACAGTTTCACACCATAATAATGACTATGGCTGCTCAGTTTTCCAGCCTTGGGACCCAACAAACTTCCCGTGAAACATAGTAGAAGGATTGAGGCACCGAACCATATAACCATCTACCAATCCAAGCCAATTAGAAGGACTAAAGGAAAACAACATGTAATAATTTCTTAATCTGCACGAGAAACTCCTAGGAATTCCCCTTCCCCTCGTTGAGCACGCTGCAGGTACGCTGCTATAACCAAAACATCCATCCAAGTCCTTCCTTTGCAGTTATCCTTTTTACGCATCCCCATAAAGACCTGAAAGTTCCCCTAAGAAACAATCCTAGCATTAATCAGTTCATCTCCAAGCCCCTTCTGATTCTTAATCCACCATACCCTAATGAATTTTTTATTTGCAAATGACCCATGCCTAAAACGCTCTTCGAACGAAATAGGTAGCTCCAGAACTTATCAAGTTTACAAATTGTGGATGATAAGGGAGCAACGATCTAAAAAGTAAAGAAATCAAAAGATTAAGCTAGTCTTTTAAAAGAGGTATTTTTTAGAGAGGGTTCTAGTTTTTAATAATTTCGGTTTATAATTGCCATATTTATATAATGAAAAGATATCTGATTCGAATAAAAATAGCTTTCACCATCTTTTGTTCATTAAATTAAGAAGAAAGTCACATTGCGCACTACTATTTTTTATATAATTCACCAATATTGATCATATTTTTCGATTATGATACGTCTTTCCGTTACGATCATTTTGATCAAATTAAAAGATAAATTTAGTTATTTAATGTCTTATTTTTACAATGATAGATAAAAAATATCGATTAAATCGTGAATATTGTAAATATAACTCATTAAATTGTGGATATTGCAATAGAGGGTTGATTATAGTTATGAATTTGACTACCTTTAAAGATTAAATATAATTGAAAAATATAACCGAAATTGATGAAACATAATATAATATTTAGTGAGCGAGACATTAATCCTAAATCGATTGTCGCTACTCTTACAACTTTCATTTAGGTAATTAGAGTAGTAAGTATGCCGTACGAAGTATAGAAAGAATCAAGATTAGCGAGAAAACGTCAACAACTCAAAGTCTTCGCAACACCCACGACTCACAATCATAAACAAAATCCCCCATTTCACACAGATTAAACTGATAAAATTAGTCAAGTAAAAGCATATACAAACAGATTAAACAATTAGTTAATGGTGTAAAAAAGTAGTGATGGGTGCTAACGGATCGAAGCTTGAGAAAGCATTGGGTGACCAATTTCCTGAAGGCGAAAGATATTTCGGTCTCGAAAATTTCGGCAACACTTGTTATTGCAACAGCGTCTTGCAAGTAATTTCTTCCATATTTTTTAGTATTTAACCAATTTTCCTAATTTTCTCTGAAAAGATTTCGGATTCCGTCTTTATAAATTGTGAATTTTGTTTATTTATTAAAACGGGGATTTAGGTTTTGCTTGTTATTTATTATAATTATCGATTTTAGGAGTAATATGATAAAAGAAAAAAAATCGACATTTTGCTAGAAAGAAATGATCGTGATTTATTGTTGATTGAAAATGTCAACTTGGGTGATTTGATGAACTAATGAGATAGTTCCGATTAAGCTTAATTGTAATCTATCTGTGGTAATTTCGATTTCTTCAAACTTCAGGAATCAGGGGTGTAGTGCACTTACCCTAAACTATAGGGATATCTTGCAATTTACTTCGATTCTAGATTTCTAATTAGTATGGATATATCTTAAACAGGCACTTTACTTTTGTGTTCCATTTCGAGAACAATTACTGGAGTATTATTCAAGCAACAAAAGTGCAGGAGAAGCTGATGAAAATCTCTTAACATGCTTGGCTGAATTATTCTCCATGGTATATAAATCTTTGAAATATTACAAGTATAGATAGAGAGAGCTAATGAGTAACTTATATATCTTCTATGCATTAATATTTTCTTTTTTCTTTTTATAGATAAGTTCTCAGAAGAAAAAAACAGGAGTTGTAGCACCAAAACGTTTTGTACAAAGAGTAAGGAAAGAAAACGAACTTTTTCGTGGTTATATGCATCAGGTAAGTGTTTTTATTTGTTTATATGAATCAAAAGTTTTATCTTATAGGGGTACTTATGTCTTTCTATGTAGGATGCTCATGAATTCTTGAACTTTTTACTTAATGAACTTGTTGATATACTCGAAAAAGAATCAAAGCGTGCAATCGAAGCTTCATCTCCTGAAAAGAATATAAATGGACTCGAAGATTCCAAAACTAACCCCACTAAAAAGGAGCCATTTGTTACTTGGGTGCATAAAAATTTTCAGGTGAACTTGAAAATTTATTATTTTGCGACATTTATTATATGTTATGATATTTATGAAAAATACAGGGACTACTTACAAATGAGACGAGGTGTCTTAGATGTGAAACTGTTACAGCAAGGGATGAAACATTTTTCGATTTAAGCCTTGATATTGAACAAAACAGTTCAATTACAAGTTGTTTAAAAAATTTCAGCTCTACTGAGACTTTAAACGCTGAAGATAAATTCTTTTGCGATAAGTGTTGTAGGTAAGTCCTTATATTAAGCGAAAATTGCATTATAAGCCCGCCCTTAACACTCTAATTATGCTATTACAGTTTACAAGAGGCGCAAAAGAGGATGAAGATAAAGAAACCACCACAAATCCTTGTTATTCATTTGAAGCGTTTTAAATACATGGAACAGCTTAATCGACATAAAAAGTTGTCATATCGAGTTGTATTTCCTATGGAGTTGAAATTAAGTAATGCAATGGAGAATGAAGATTCGGAATATTCTCTTTTTGCTGTAGTGGTACATGTGGGAAGTGGACCAAATCATGGACATTATGTAAGTTTAGTGAAAAGTCATAATCATTGGTTGTTTTTTGATGATGAAAATGTTGAAATGATTGATGAATCTGCTGTTCAAACGTTTTTTGGATCTTCTCAAGAATACTCAACTAACACTGATCATGGGTATATACTGTTTTATGAGAGGCTAGCGGATAACAAGAGGTGATTTTGAAAAAAATTATTGATGATTTTGTTGTTTTTTGAATAAGTGGATTTGTATGTTAACTTTTGGATATTTTGTTGATTTTGATGTTGTAACAATTTACTCATACATTTTATACACTCCACACACTGGTTTGTTTTTTTATTTCTTTTATCGGAATATGATGGAATAGCTTAAATATTTATATGTGTATAGAAACTATGGGTGTATACTCGGATTTGAGGTGAGTAACAATAAAAGAATGTGTACATTGATATCAAAGTTTCGAAAAATTATTCCTCTATGTTTACTAAGACTTGTTTTTAGTTGTATACTTGTTGGATGAAAACAGAGTTTGCTAAATTTGCCCTCTTGATAGTACCAAAGATTTCTTCGAGAGCAAGCTCGATGTCAGATATCTGAATAAAACAACCATTACACTTGTTCCAGAAGGGGATATTCAAGAGAAGATTGATGACTAGAGGTCCATAGATTATGTGTAAATTTTGACTACAAAAGAGGTGCTTCCCAAGCTAGGTATCTAAGATATTTGGATTAGGAGGGTTATGAATTGCGTGACCGCAGTCAACTACCAGCTAACTATTAATGGAGAGGTGATTGGCAATATAACTCCAACAAATGGCACTAGACAAGGCAACTCACTCTTTTCGTTTTGTCTCATCACACAAGCTCTCGTTGGCCTTGTCAACTTTGAAATGAGCAAATGCAATATTTGTGGTATTAAAATGCCTAAAGATTGTCTACCCCTTTTCCACCTTTTGTTTGCAGATAGCTCTCTTCCTTATCTCACTTCAAGAGAATGAAATTGTTGCTTTCAAAAGAGTCATTGAGAAATATTGCGTTGACTCGGGACAAAGACCCAACTTGGATAAATCATGTATCTTTTACATCAAAGGAGCCCCATCAACATTGATTAATCAGGTGGTCGACTATCTTGGGCTTTAGCGTTCAGAGTCGATGGGTAGAGATTTGGATATCCCCATAAGTCATGATCGGAACAAATCAGGAATTTTGCATTGGCTTAAGGATATACTTGCTAATCAGACAACGAGATGGAAGGAGAAGCTTCTTAACATGATTAATTAGAATTAGGATTAAAAAGAAAGAAAAAAACTGACATGGAAATGCCACGTCATAGTTAACGGAAAACATGACCCGGGGGGTAACGGGGCACAAGAGTAAAACTTAGGGGGCAAGAAGTCGCATTTTAAGACTTAGGGGGTAACCTGTAAATCGGGTCAAAACTTAAGGGGCAAAAATGCTATTTACTCTAAAGATAAATAGGTAAATTTATGTCAATTGAATAATAATCAAGATTTTCGGGCTAAAAAAATAATAATTGTACTCCAAAAAAACTATATTATGGTTGTGAACCTTTTGGCAATACCTCTTACAATATATTAGAAAATTTTGTATTATTAAATTATTTTTATGTGAATTTTTAATAATTATGTATTTGAAACAAATCTAACTTTTATCTATAATAAGAATAAAATGTAAAGTTAAGAAGTAATATAATATATTCTTTTATTATCATATAAATGAAAAGTTAAAATGCTAAAAAAACATTTTTAATGAGTTTTCATAAACATCTGACCCTTACTTAATTTTTCTATGTTCATTATCAATCAATTTCTTAATTTATATACAAAATCTTTCTATCATCTTTGTTATATTTTTTTAATATTTAATATTATTTTTAAAATATATTAATTCAAATTTTCATTCAAAACCTTTAAATTTTAAGATATAAAAACTATAGATCTTCTGGTGAATTTACAATATAACATGGTAAAAGTTGTAAAATAATA
This sequence comes from Nemophila menziesii, assembly GCA_029959085.1. Taxonomy (NCBI): domain Eukaryota; kingdom Viridiplantae; phylum Streptophyta; class Magnoliopsida; order Boraginales; family Hydrophyllaceae; genus Nemophila; species Nemophila menziesii. The sequence goes on along the minus strand of JARWIR010000007.1, from coordinate 22,639,046 downwards.
TTAGTTTTGAGAAAAAATTCATTTACTATAACTTGGAAACCACATCGAGGTAATCCAACGTCTAGGTAATCCTTTATTATAACACTTCTAGTCTACAATTGTTAGCATATATACAGAAAAAACAAAATTACACTTTATCATACTCAAATTGTACGACCTTGCAGACAACGCACTGTGCACACAAATTACACTTTTTTTTTTATCAACTTTTTTTGTTTGTCAACTACACTCTACTTAAATCAATAAACTCATAATAGCTCAAACTCATAATTATTCAGTATTGAAATATTTTACTTACAACATTGTGACAATTCCCTTACTCTATCATAGTCTCAAAAAGACAAAATATAATATCTCTATTATTTTCAATAGGATATCAATATTGACTCCCCTCACGTTCTAATTTAAAATCTTCATAAACTTTTATCAGGAGACATGGATTGACTCTCTTCAATAAACTTTCTCTACGATTCTCATAAGAACTTCTCCAATTTTACATGCGTATTGGATATATAGCGAAATTCTATCAGTTGTTCAACACCACTAAGACACTAACCATATAATAACTCCAACTTTTTGCTTTGACTTTAGACCATTCTACAGTTCTACTTCAGGAGCAAGACCCTTAGCTTCAAGACTAAGCACATCAGTTTTCACTTCAACGTCTCACCTTCTTAACTTTAAGTACATTGCTCATCAGTAATACCCAAGAATATTACACTTACAACTATGAAAAATTTAAGGCTTTCAATTAAATTCAACTTTGAGCATCACCAGAATACCATCCTTATTTAAGACTTACACACTCCCATGTAATTCTTTATTAGTGTCAATTTCTACTTATAATCTTGCAAACCCTATATTAATAGGTTTTCCAATAGTACTAGCTAAGAATTTAAGCCACACGTGAATTCTCTCAAACTTAAATTTCTTCCATCTTCATATGAGACTCCCAAAACCTAAGATTTAATAGAAATGATATAATTTCTACAGTGATGACGTGTGGTTGGAGAAGTCGTAGCTAACTAACCCGATATTAAGGAATCTATAACAAAACAAGAAAAGCCACTCCCAATTATCTTCTTAATAATAGAACCCCCTTAAAGACAAAGCTATATCAACATATTTAAACGAACAAAAAATAAACAAATAATTCAAAATCCAATTTTTACAATCACGATAAACTTTGGGAGTCTAATACTAGAAAACATAGTACATAATAAAAGGGACATCATTAAATCCCACAACAATGCCAAATTATTCCGGACACATAATTCCGATAAAATAGCATGTAATACCCTATTACGCTTGAACACAAGCAAGCAAAGATATTATAAAAACATCTAAAAGCTGTAGAATAATAATAATAATAATAATAACCTCCCCATCTCTATACCGTATATACAAAAAATTGTTGCCATAAAATAACATATTATACTGCGATAACACTAACAGGCACAATTTCAAACAAGGCTGATTTCAGAAGAACGTCATTAAAGTATCTTCACCAAACAAAGACTCCACATCGAACAATTCATCCTCCGGGTAATAACTCATATCTTCAGAACCTTGCAACATCATATCAGACGAAACCTCCTAATACAAATCAAAATAATAATAAGTAAAAAAACTATAATGTTATAACAAATATACAAAATAAATATATATACCTTAGGTTCACGAATTTCTTCAGCAACAGTAAGTAATCTACGATACTGAGCTCTTGCCTCAGGGTTTGAAGACATGGATTTTACTCTAGCAAGTGCTTTTATCAATCTTTCTTCGCTTTGTTTCCTTCCTTGTTTCAAAACATCGAAATCATCTTCAACTGTCGCTATTTCTTCTTCATTATTAGCGACTGTATTGTTGTTCTCTTGTTGAATTCCACGTAAACCTCTTCCTTTGCGTCTCCACCTTAGAATTATTTTCTCAAGTATCCCTACTGACCATGTAATTGGTTTATGTTTTTTCCTTGCTTGATGCCCTCTTACATGAGCCTATATTACAAAAATACCATTTATTTTATGCACTACGAATTTATTAAAAAACAGAAAACAGAAAACAGAAAACAAACCTGGATTTTGACGATACGTTGACGAATCAACAAAAACTCTTGACGTTTTTTCCAACCACGATATTTCTTTTGAATACATGTGGCAGCAGTATGAACAACTCCATTATTACTACCTTGTACCTGTCCAAACCTAGAATTTCGCAAACCTCGAAACGGAATACCTTCTTCATCATCTTCATCACTAATAAATTGCTTTCTTTGAAAAGACTGAATCCTAAATATCTGATGTATACGAGTAGCCGCTTGAGTTGCATTACAAACAGCGACTAACGAATCTCTCAAAGAAATGGCGTCAGGTGCATCGTATTCCGTTATTTTAATAGGAGCTCTTTCCGAAACTGTTTGTATTCCCTCTTCTTTTTTCTCATCATTTACAGTCAATGATACTAGATGTGTCGTTAAAGATGACTCCGCAAGAAAACCCGAAATACCCTTGTGTCCGTTTGATGACGCCAGGTCAGCAGGTGTTCGACCCATCGGAAATTCAGCCGTTGGATCTGTTAACGCTCCGGGTCCCGCACCTAACGAAACAAGACAAGCAACTGTTTCCTCCCTGTTCAAATATATAATTTAACAAACGAAGGATCACAAACATTAACATACCTAAAATACCCTTACATACCTTCCGTAAAAAGCAGCCCAATGAAGAGCCGTCCAACCATTTACATCACGGAAATCAATACTAACACCCGAAACTATAACCTGTTGAAAAACCCAATTAAACCCTAACGCAGCTGCTAAATGTAAAACTCCTTGACCCTCTTGATCTAAAATAGCTGCTCCTTTTTCACTTTCGTTAACTTTCTTGAATATCCATGAGTAAAACATATCTTTGACTCGATTCACCGACTCTTCTTTACTTTCACCAATACTTCCGAAACTAACAGGGTGATTAGACGATGATAAAAGCTTCTCGAGCCTGTTACGTAAATTCATTTCGATAGTAGCACTATCTTGAACGGGTCCCACTCGATATTCGAATTCACGTACTTCACTACAAGCTGATCTATTCGAACATGTGATATAGATCGGGAATATTCCATCTCTGTGACGTGGCGCATAGCATTTAAGAATCCCGTCCTTTAATACTTCAACTGGAACCTCGATCTCTCCAAACATACAAGACCATCTTATATTCACAAGCTCTTGTTCGTATTTCAGAAACGTTCCATTAATACGTACCTGAAATTAAAATAAAAAAATTCATGATTCTGAAATAAGATGGATTGTATAAATTTAATTACTAGTTTACCTCGGTTTCGCAATTAGAGTAACCCCAAGTAGGTGAAATATTACTGATGCTGAAAAGCTGATCCTGTGAAAGTGAGGGATTTAATGCGCAAATATCATTCTCCAAAGCACTCCATGAGATCTCACAGTTGGATTGTATCGCTAACTCATCAACGAGCTCTTTAGCGACCCATTTTGAAAAGCTATCCACTTTCTTCAAACCTTCTTCAACATGGGACCCACCACTAACAAGTGACTGTTGAAGAATGCGAGAATAATTACATTTCATACCATTACTTAAACCTTCTTGCTCATCTTCTACTTGAGGATCTGTGTAATATGAATCTACAATACTCTGTAGATTTTCTGAAAGCAATTTTTGTTCGAAGAAACTTTTCTCACTATTATTATATGATAAATCATTGTTCGGAATTAGTGAGCTGTTTCCAATAGAATTCTGACCAATCACATTCCCGCCTATAAAAAAAGATTTCAATTAAAATTTCCCCTTAAAAACGAAATTAAATAATAAAAATAATACATACCTGTAGTACTATGTGCAAAAACATCTTCCCAAGGAGTCATATCAACAGTTTTTTGAGTTCCATGAGTAAAGCTACTTTGATATGGAGCTGATGCATAATCCATCACAGGTATATATACATCCCCTATATACAAAAGTATCGTAAGTATAACGATTAAAGTAGGGACTAACATGCAAATAACATAAGATTAAAATGGATTACCTGAATATGACGGCATATGATAATGTCCTTGAGCAGTTACTGAACTATCTGGTGATTGAAATCCGGAATTTGCTTGATCGTTAGGTTCTGTATACAATTAAAAGAAGTTACAGGGTAAATAAATAAAGTTTATTTTTTTATTTAAAAAAATTACCAGATTCAGCTGCATCTTCATAAGCTGAAGTGAGAGTACTAGTTGGACTAGTTGAATCAGTACTAGGTGAAGCAGCTATATTTCTATTCTCGGGAAAGCTAAATGTCACTGTATTAGAAGCACTTTCAACGTTCCTATTGTAGCTGTTATATGTCTTACTACCCTAAAAACATGAACAAGGGTAATTTAGTCATTTACGTAACATCACTTACGAAAATCCATAGCTAGTATAGTATATAAATACCTTAACTTCCAAATAATGGACAAAAACAATGTGCATTAGATCCCTGCATCATTTATTAACACATCATCATAAGTAAGAAGAAGAAAATGTTAATGATTATTAATTATTAAATATTATATATGATATACTTACTGTTCAAGTAACCAGTAACTTCTCCTTTGAAAATTCTCATCTTCTTCTCCATGAGCATAATAACAGTGTAACATATCAACACTACCAACTTTAAGTTTTTCATGAGCTTCCTTTACAGTTTTACCATCTCTCTTTTTCCTCCAATTATGTGAATCTTTGCGAAAGTATCGTAAAGCTTTACGATCAAACAAGAAAACGGACCCACCTGCGAATATATAGATACACATATATATTACATTTGCAGAAATATAGTTAGAAATTTAGAAAATGAAGAGAATACTTACTGACTGGCTTGTGTGGAGGTTCTGGACTTATGTGAAACTTTGGGTGGTTTCGAAGAATTTCACAAATCTCGGCAGGTCTTAACCATCGATGCTGTGCTTCTGAGAGTATTTGTTTGATATCTGCAATTCAGACACTAACTAATTATAAAACGACAAAACAACACAACCTTTTTTTTCAACATATTTGTTAACGCTCAACATCAGATTAATTCACGCTATCATTGTATAACTCTTAAAGTTTGAGTAAACGACAAAAAATCCTAAACTTTTTTTTTAAAATTTGATGTATAACCGAACATTTTACTAACAATAGACATCGATCGAATAAAAAGCATAGTATCGCCGCATAAACGACAAAAGCCGCAATTTTATTCTCAAACTTGGACCGTTATTCGTTAATACCGTTGGTAAACTATATTTAACCGTCACCACGTGCTAAAATTAGCGTCACGCCCCCATAACCCAGCCCATAAGCCTGAATTGCGATAACTAACTGGGCCTCGAATCAACTGGACCAAACATATTACCAAAAAATTACTAATTAAACCACTTATAAACACCTCATTCCCTCACAAATCATATACCTCATATTTCTCTTACGCCCTAGCGTGCCACCTAGGGCGTAAATTGGGGAAAATTCACATTTTCCCACTAAAATTTTAAAAAAAAAAATCTTCTAAAAGACTTTGCGGAAATAATTCGAAAAAAAACTGCATCAACATACATTTCATCAAGCATATATAATAAATCAGCTCTTTCTTCTTAAAAAAAAAATTAACATAACACAAACAATTATATTATTATTACAAGAAAATCAAGCATCAAGATTACTTAATTAAACAAAATAATAAAGTTACAGTTAGAAGATGAGCTGTGAGAAGTGTAAGTTACCTAATCGAAACCCTAGACTAGGCGATCCGTTATCTTCCATGGACATGAGCTTTGACCTGATCAACGATCGATCAATATATATAAGTTATGTATGTATATGTATAGGTATAAGTATTGAAAAGGAGATATCTTTGATTTAGGGATTTGAGAGAGAATGTGAATGTAAGAAAATGAAACGAAGAAAATTGGGGACGATGTTTTAAGGAAAGTGTCAGTCAAAGTGGGGGCAGGTGAGGACGAATGAGATGTTGACACGTGTCATATATAAGAGGAATGAACACGTCAGCATTTGTGTGCCCCTGAAGACCAGCCGCGGTAATATAGAATATAGGTAATATAGTGCTTTTGTGTGTAAAGTCGTGGGAAGTGGCTGCGCTTTCCCTCTATGGGAGAAAGGTGGTGTGGGATAGCTATGACTGTAAAGTGGCTAGATTATGTTAGCCCACCACCGTTCACGTGCTACCTGACGGTGATGCAAATTCTTTCACACCTCATACGGATAAGGAGGCAGTTTCTAGGCTCTAGCTTCGATATTAGAAAATTATTTGAGATTATTACCCAAGAAATTTTGAAAACACCATCTCAGAATTTAAAAAGACCGGTTCTATAACATTTTTTTACTAAAGGTAACAAACAAAAATTAGTGAATAAACCTATTTACCCAATTACTTCTATACCCTCAAATGTTTCCTAACACTATATATACTATTTTATCAAACCCTAACTCTCTCTCACATAACTAACACGCACTCACATGTTTAATTTCTATAAAGCTGTTTTACAAAAATCGATTTTCCAATTCCACAACATGCTCGCGCCCGTGAATTTTTTTATAAAAAATCATAATTAAATAAAAAAAACAGAAAAATTAAATAATTGTTTTTTTTTTACAGGGTAAGTTCATATCTACATCAGAGAATTTTTTTTGACTTTTTTTTAAAATTCCGATATTCAGTTTTATGTATTCCTACAATACACAAAAATATATTTATGTATTCTTGTACCACACAAAATTATAAAATCAATCTAAAGCATTCTCTTCTTTAACAAAACCGTATTTTCTCTTTATTAGTCACATATACAATATATGTACTCGTTTTTATCTATCTTGATGTATTAACTTTTTGTTCAACCATTTTTTGTTATTTTGTGTGTTGTTGTAATACACAAAACAGACATTTGTGTATTACAGTAACAAACAAATTCATTTTTTTCTCTTCTAGTCAAACCGATCGGTTTGTGTGTTCATGTGATACATAAAATCACAGACTGAAAAGGAAATGACTAGAAGGGAATACATGATTTTGTGTGTTGCTGTAATACACAAATAACGGGTTGATCAACACACAAAAATATATATATGTATTCTTGTAGCACACAAAATTATAAATACAATCTAAAGTATTCTCTTCTTTAACAAAATCGTTTTTTCTTCATTAGTCAAATATACAATATTTGTACTCGTTTTTAAGTATATTGATGTATTAACTTTTTGTCCAAACCTTTTTTTATTTTGTGTGTTGCGGTAATACACAGTCATTTGTGTATTACGGTAACACACAAATTTATTTTTTCTCTTCCAATCAAACCGACCAGTTTGTGTGTTCATGTAATACACAAAATCACAGACTGAAAATGGCATGACTGAAAGAGAATTGATGTCTCCCCATTTGTGATGATTTATTAGTAGTTGGAGACATCATTTTAGTTGTGTTTATTAGTTTATAGGTCGATTTTCACATGATTTAGTACACTTTCCTATTTTGTGTCTTGAATTAATTATTGATTATTTTTAGAGCATATTGAGTTTAATTATTTATTTAGTGTGAAGCTGTAGAGATATATGGTAATTAATTAGAGTCCAAGTTGGTTCCAAGAGCTAAATGAAAGAAGATAAACATGGAAATTGAAGATAAGGAAGTAAAAGCTAAAAATATGGAAAAGGAAAAGCTGCCTTAAATCTGAATTCCAGCACCTACGACCACAAATCAGCTTATATCTCAAAATCGGTGAGGAATTTGGAGAAACGGTCATGAGCACAGTTAAAGATCTTTCCGAGACGATGAATTTTGACTACTCATACGCATCAATCGAATAAGTATTGAAGCTGCTAGGACCAAAAAAAAAACAGGGCTGATTCTATGTTTTTGGACTACGAATTTGAGTTGGGCTAGGAGTCCAATATTTATCTTTTCCTTCAAGAAAACGAATTAGGTCAACCTATACACTATAAATACAACCTATTATCATTAAAAAAATCATCCTTGACCAAACCTTAAGGCCAGGAAGAAGCTTACAACAAGAAGAGAAGTCTGGAAGGAGCTGTACATCACTCATGTCTCCTTCAACCTTTAATTCTGTAATTCTTTTCTTTTATTTTCTTAGTATGAACTAAATTCTATTTAGCTTGAGTTTTAGCATATATGTATGAACCCTAGTTTTGGTTGACATCTATCTAATTTGATTGAATTTATGTTTTGATTTCTCTGTTTATGTGTTGGGTTTATATTTTGTGTTCTTTACGGTTGCAAACGTATAGGATTACCATCATAGTAGTTAGATAACCGGTATATTTAACTATAGAATTAGCACATAACGTCTAGAATAAGTTTTGATCTGACAATTCATCCTAACTAGATAGTCAGTGGTTTAGTGTATTGCTATTTAATCAATTGCAGGAACATTTTGCTTAGGTTCTTATTGACACAGGTAAACCCTATTTGAAACTACCTAGCGCAATTGAAACCAAACTATTGAAATAGTACATGATTCATCCCTTACATATTTATAACGGAAAAAGTAGTGGGGATTACTTGCTAATTACTCAGGCTAAACTATCATACTATCTTCTTTTCTTTTATTTATTTTATGTCTTTAATTTATTAGTTTAGTTTTATTACTCAAAAACCAAATAAATATCTCTCTCTTCTTTCTACTTGCGTATTATTATTCTAGCTTATTTATTTGCACTTGAATATTTGCATAAGTTCTCTCTAACTTTCGTAGTCTCTGAGGAACGAATTCTACTTATTCATTAAAACTTGCATACGATCTGTATACTTGCAGAACCGTGCTCAGCTTAAGGTGTTTATTTGCACTTATTTTATACATTATTTTATCACACCCTAGGTGACACCAAGTTTTTGGCGTGTTTACTTTTAATAGTCTTTGATGAACAAGGGTACCAATTCGTATAAAATATCAATTCGAAGATATTGAACAATGAAATCGCGTATGATTATCTTCTAGCTTAATGCACTCTACCATCATGCTTGGATAAATGCGAGTTAAAATTCTCAAGGACTCACAATTAGTCATTGAATGGGTACCTCGATATTATTAGGCCAAACATCATTTGGTAATAGCCTACTACAACAAACTAAAAAAATTAAAATTAATAATGAAAAATTTCAACATTTAAGTAGCCTTTATATTTTAAATTATTTCACTAAATTTTTCATTTTCTTTAATAATTAAAAACAAAGTGATACAACAATGATTTTCTAAGTTCATTCCTAAAATCTAACCCATAATGTTTTATTTAGTCAATTGTGAAAATTAAAGGGTACTTTTATAGGTTTAGTCACAAACTTATTCAGATATTTCCAGACTCACTCTCAACCACTTCGATACTAAAAATCTTTTTCTTTTTCAATGACAAATAACCTTCTTCTCTAACCTTGGATCATCAAACATAATCTTTATATAAAAATTTATCTTGTGTTTGAATATATCTTACAAGTTTAAGATAACTCTTATTCGTGAATATAAATATATAGTAAGTCAAGATAATCTAATGATATAAATAATAAGATTTAAGATTGGTATATATTTTGCATGATGACCTTATAGGTCTTAACAATGTAGACTTTTCAATAAAAAAATCTACCAAAGCGAAAAGGTATAAATTAAAATGACAAATTTCGTCATAAATTAAGTATGGTTTACACAAAAGAAAGTATGAAGATTAGAATTGTTAATCCATGAAAGGAGTTTTTGGGTTGCAGAGAATTTTTAGAGATTTTGAAGTCATTTCAAAAGAAAGGAAATGATTACTTTTTGAGCCAATTGTCGATTGATGCCTATTAAAAAACTTATTTAGAAAAAGGTGCCTAGGAAAAAATATTTATTGAAAACAGCCACATCCCAAAATTACCCTTATAATTAACAATTAAAAAATAAGAAAAAAACTAATAATCACACGCGCGCGTCCGTGAAATTTTTTTAAAATCGTCATAACTAATTCAAAAAAATTCAAAAAATTTAAAAAAAATTATATTTGGATAAATCAAATTAATATTTACGTCTATGATTTTTTTTCGGAATTTTCTGAATTTTTTGATTTTTTTGATTTTTTTTAATTTTTTTTTTCGCAGACACGATTAAACATGGAATTTCATGTTTTAAACATGGAATTTCATGTTTATTTCACGGTTTAAAACATGGAATTTCATGTTTAAAACATGGAATTTCATGTTTAAAACATGGAATTCCATGTTTAAAACATGAAAATCCGTGTCTGCGAAAAAAAAAAATCAAAAAAATTCAAAAAAATCAAAAAGTTCAAAAAAAATCAAAAAAAATCATAGACGTAAATATTAATTTGCTTTATTCAAAAATAAATTTTTTTAATTTTCTGATTTTTTTTGAATTAGTTATGACGATTTTAAAAAAAAATCACGGACGCGCGCGTGCGATGGAATTAGTAGTAGTAGTAGGTGGTGGTGGTGGTGGTGGTTGTGGTGGAGGTGGTGATGGTTGTGGTGGATGTAGTAGTGGTTACATACATGGTGGTTGTGGTGGTGGTTGTGGTGGTGGTGGTGGTGGTGGTGGTGGTGGTGGTGGAGGAAAAAGAAGTACCCTATTATTTGTTTAATATTTAAAAATTAATATTGTATTAAAATAAAATAATATATTTAATAATAAGGGTAGTAAAGGTATAGAAAATATAAAGGGGATGTTTTCTATAAATAATTACTTCATTAGGCATTTTTTTATAAATAAGATTATTGAAGGCACAAAAAAACAATTAGAGAGATTAATGAGGATGTTTTCAACAATAACCCCTTACTTTTTAAAATATCACTAGCCTTATAATTTTAATATATAATGTTTTACATAACACGAAAAGGGTATAAAAATATTTTTATGTAAAATAATTATTTCTTTTTCTTTAATAATGTGAATCCAAACAAACGGTTGCTTAATCAATTCTTTTCTTTTATTAATATTTTTATAATCCAAATACGGTTATCACTTTCTTTTTCATTCTTTTAATATTTTTATCTTTTTATATTTTTATATTTCTATCATTTCTTTTCCTCTGATTATCTGAATCCATACAATACATAAGAGTAACTTTGGTATAAAATTAACCTTTTACACTAAATGAGAACTATTTTATTAAACTCGTGAATAAATAAGAGAGGCAATTACCAATACCATCCTAAAAGGAGGTGATATTACCCTTAAAAGTCATGTCTAATATAAAAAACATAATTAGACAATAATACCCTTGACTAAATATTCCCACCAAACAAAAATTTCCCACCAAAAAAATTCCAACCAACTTTTCCGGCCAGATTTTTTCCCCGCCAGAATTTTTCCGACCAAATTTTTTCCCGCCAAAATTTTCCGGCATATTTTTCCCGCCAAATATTTCCGGACAAATTTTTTTCCCACCAAACAAAAATTCCCACCAAATTTTGTATATATAATATTTTAAAATTTAGTTCAACAAAATTTATTTTATTAAAACTCATTGTAAATATTTACAAGTTAAAACGATAGAATAAAGCAGCTATATTTGAAGCATCAATTAGGTTCCTATTTGCATTACAAACAAAAAATTAGTATAAGCAAATATACTAAATATCATTCACCAGCTCCTATAGAGTAAAACTTTTTGTTTCATATGTGCACCATATGGTGTACAATATATTGGTGGAGGTTCAAATGCTAGTTTTTCAACTGCACATAATTGACAATAATTTTTACTCATTGAATGCTCTAATGCTAGATTCTTTTCTGTCTTTTCTTTACTCTGAAAAAAAAAGGGAAAAAAGGACTTTTTAGTATACCTGAGTTTTAATACTTCAATAAATCTAAATTGAGAAATATCTAACCTGGCCAACCCATTTTTGAAGACTTTAAGTGAAGAACAATCAGTTCTTTTTCAAAAAAATCAGCAGTTTTTAGTCAAGTTACAAAAGCTTTTTGACCTTCCAAAAAAATCTATTTTTTCAAGCCGACACACATACTATCATCCCTTATATATGTACTATTTACATTCCAAAATCCAGCTTCAAATTCAGTCTTTTCGCATCCCATTTAGCCACAGGAAAGTGGCCGCACAATCAGTTTTTTTTCACAAAAACATGCAGTTTTTAGTCAAGTTTCAGTAACAAAATTCTCTGAAATGGGACATTCCATAAATGAAGAGACACACAATCAAAAGGATCAAACTTTAACTCAAGACTCAAACGAAACACAAATGCACGAGGGTGATGAAGATGTATCTAGATTATTTAACAGTAACTTAGTAGGAAATGAAAACTACCAGATGTTACATCAGTAAGTAAAATAGTAAGTAAAATACACCAATAAGTAAGAATCCCACCAAATTAAGTTATTATTTGGTGGGAAAAATCCCACCAAAATATTGTTTGGTGGGAAAATCCCACCAAATTACATCAATTCCTTTATTCCTTATATTCCCATTCATCAATCCCACCAAAAAAGGATTAAATCCCTCATTTTTGTAAAATATGACAGTTTAGTCCTTTATAAACTTACATCAATTGAAGCAAAAGCAGAAGGATGTATTAAAAAAGCACATCCACAAGCAATGTTTATTTCCTCCTTTAACGAACGTGTAATTTCACCTCTTAACCTGTTATTGAATTTGGTTCCAATTGAACTCTTTACTAATCCCAAGACAGTTGCACCTGTTATTTTGATGTGTATTAAAGAGAAGTTCAGATCATATAGAAATAGGGTGAATTATATATAGGGTCTTAGAAAACATCTTTCTTCTCTATAGAGTAGTTCCAAAAATGTTATTCTTCTTAGGGACCTCATTTTTTACAATAGTCTTTCCTACCCTTACTAACACTAAAAGACAAAAAAATGTGATGTCACTGTTTCTCTCTCCACTACCTACCACTACCCACCTACCTCCAACCTCCCACCACCTACCACCAACCTCCGATCACCGACCACCGACCATCGACCACCGACCTCCGACCACCAGTCACCGGTCACCGGAAAAAACATAGAGTACTCCGAGAATTTGATGAGTACTCAATGAATTTGCCGAGTACTCCGAGAATTAAACGAATACTCTAACGAATTAACGAATACTCTATAAAAATAGTCGGAGTACTCTATGAAATAGTCGGAGTACTCTATGAAATATTCGGAGTACTCTATGAAATTAAATGAATACTCTATAAAAATTTGTGTATGTATTTAGTAACATTTCATTATTCAAAATTTAAAAACATTTACAATAGATAATAAAAAAACCTAAACTAATTACAAGGTTGACCAGATCTGATCAAACCAGATCTGAAAAAAAGAAAAAAAAAGAAGCTAAACTAAGCGTACTGTGTACGCGAGTAAAAAAAAATGATGTCCGGCGAATCAACGAAGCAGCGAAGAGAGAGGGAAGCAACGAAGATCCGGTGGTGAACTGCTCGACGCTGGACTGCTTCGATGGAGAAGACCATGGATGCTGGCGCTGGACTGCTAGGCGGAGAAGAAGATGTGTCCGGCGAGGCCTTCTCATCTTCTTCGCTGCATCTTTGAACACCACTGCTGCATCTTCTTCGCAGCTGCTGTAATGGAGAAAAGAACAGCACACCTCCACCACCACCTGCATTCTCGGCGAATAACAACCCTGCAACTCCGACGAACAACACACCTCCACAACGGCAGCTCCGACAACACTGCTGGAGCTCTTCGTTGCTCTTCTCCGAAAGCCTTCACCTTCTTCGCGAGTTCACGGAGATCCGCAGCCATGGCTTCTCATCTTCTTCGCGAGCTCATGAACCACCACAGCGCCTCCATGGATTGTCTCATCATCTTCGAAGCAGCAACCGACAAGAACACTTCGTGACTGCTGCTGCATTCCAGATCTGCCATGGAGAAGGAGAGAGAGAGGTGGATCTCACCGGAGCTCGCGAACGGTTATGTGTTATGGTGGTGGTGGTGGTTCCGTGGATGTGTGTTATGGTGGTGGTGTTGTTTTGGTGGAACCTCCATGGCTGCCATGAGAGGTTGCGAGAAGGGAGGTTGTGGTGGTGTGTTTTAGTGGTGGTGGTGGTTTTGGAGCTACTCACATCGGAGGGGAGAAATGGGAAGGAGAGGGAGGTGAGAGAAACTGGATTTGGATCTGAAAATGTAGTTTGTGGTATCTAAATTAATATATATAGGAGAAGAAAAAATAAAACGAGGGTAGAAAGGTAACAGGGGTTTTGGGGTTCATGTGTTAAAAAGTTGCTGAGGTCTTTAGTAAGAAGAGGCTCTAGGCCGGGTCCCCATCTTGGAGAGGGGTGTGTGTTCAAGACCCTAGGTGTCATTTTCTCATAGAAATATAAATCAAACAGCTAAATAAAAGGATAAAATGGATCAACTTGATGTGTACATGATGTCTGATTTGAGTATGAATAGTTCAAATCAAAGGATATAATGAGAAGCCAGGAACTTACGATCCTTTACATCAATAGTCATTGCGATTTTATCAAGAACAACTATAGCATCCTCAAGAGCTTTAATGTAAGCTACAAGGCAAAAAATTACACTTATCAGAAAGAAAAGGCCATATAGAGACTTTAGAAATACATATTTATTAGATCTAAAGAGCAATGTGCTACCTCTACATATGACTGTAAGGTGATAATTCTTGTCTATGAAAGCTTCCGCAACATGGAGCATCTCACCAGCTTCACCTGATTATTACAAACATTAGTGCAATAATTCAAAAAATTGCCCAAATTTTGGTACACACACTATTAGATCAGGCAAGAATTAATGCTTAGATGCATGAATTTCATGGATGTTTAAATGAATTAAATCCATACCAAGAACAATAACAGAGGTTGTTCCATCTCCAACTTCTTCATCTTGGGTACGACTAAGTTCAATCATAGACTGCAAAACCATAGATAAATGACAGATATAACCTCAAGGTAAAATAAGTATTTTCAAGTTAAAGATGTTCAAAAGGAGAGAATTACACCTTAGCTGCAGAGTGTGCAAGATCTGATTCACGGAGAATGGCATTTTCGTCATTAGTCACTACAATTCCTGCATACAA
This sequence comes from Nemophila menziesii, assembly GCA_029959085.1. Classification (NCBI taxonomy): domain Eukaryota; kingdom Viridiplantae; phylum Streptophyta; class Magnoliopsida; order Boraginales; family Hydrophyllaceae; genus Nemophila; species Nemophila menziesii. Next base: position 22,623,972 of record JARWIR010000007.1, on the reverse strand, counting down.
TAAACAAAATTAGACTTCTTTATTTAGATTTGCACCAATTTATGGAGGTTTTAGAATATTTTACGAAGATGAAAATGTTCTATCAAATTTGATTCAACATTGATATGCACTGTTTTACCTCCAGCAGCATCTAGTAGCATCTTAAGCATGGATCGTGGACCCAAAGTAGTTCGGATAATATCAGCAACAACCTGTAATTACAGTATAGAAAAGTATGAAATGCAATACAGGGCAAATGATATTTTTTTATCTGAGAATCATAAATGGAATATAAAGAAAAGTTTAACTTTCAGAATCAGTAACAAAAAAAAAAATAGTAATACACATGAAACAAGACTCCATACTCAAATTTTAAAAATGGGAAACAAACTCATGTATTCGGTAGTAAAAATAACTAACCTTTGATGCTTGAATATTTGCATAATGAACTTTATGCCCAAATTCACGCTTGCAATGGAATAGGATTTTTTTCGAAGAAATATTGAGCTACACCGTTTAAATTAGCCCCAAATTATGCACCGGCTTGCCCTATTTTGTTTCCAATATCGAAAATTGCTGGACTCCATTAAATCCTGAATTATCCACTCCAAGTCCGAAATTCATGTTTGTGAAATTCGAGGAAAGGAATTCCATATCGAATATATTGGGTTTTGGAGGATCTGGCCAAGGGAACGATGGTGAATTGATATTTGTTAATTGAATTAACCCAGTAAACCTTGAGCTAATTTATCAGCTAAATCTTGGCCATGTCTTTGTAATTCTTCCCATGCTTTGAATAGCAGGGTGGTGGGTGGTGGGTGGCGATGGTGGTGGTTCGATTATTCAGAGAGAAGCGAACGATTTGTTTTGTTGTTATGTTCTGAGAGTATTTGATTAGTTAAAAGAAAAGAGAAAACAAAACAGGGGCAATAAAGAAAATTAAATTTTATTAGAGGACTTTTATAGACAATTTAAATTAGAAGATGTTAGAGGGCTATTTTTATTAGTTTTGTGACTTAGATGGTAATTTTCTCAAAATAAAAAGTCAAAACCCCCTCCCCATTAATTAGAAAGGGAAAACATGAATTTAGTTTTAATTGGGCATTATCCTTTTAAAATGTTACATATTTATGGTATAGTTTATACAAATATAATTATTCCATTTTTTTAAGGAAATACCAATTTTCAGTAATCGTAAAATTATATAAAAATATGGAAAATTTTATTATCGTCAAATTAATACAAACACCATGAATAAATTATCTCAACTTGACAACTATTTAAAAAAAAAATAACGTTGAATTCAACATGACTCTAGTCGTAATGGGTTTGTAAAGGGTGACGTATGATTCATATTCTTTTGTAATCTCTCTTATGAATAAATATTATATAAAAATATAGAAAATTTTATTATCGTCAAATTAATACAAACAACATAAATTATCTCAATTCGACAACTTTTTTTTTTTTAAAAACAACGTTAAATTCAACATGACTCTAGTCGTAATGGGTTCGTAAAGGGTCACGTATGATTCATATCCTTTTGTAATCTCTCTTATGAATGAATATTACGAATGAATTTTCTAAATATGACTCGAATTTTCAGAATGAGTTTCGCAAGTCAGAATTAATTTCCCTATGTTCAGGGAAAGATTCGAAACTTGCACCTCCAAGAAGAAGACATGAGTCTCTAGCCAATTAAGCTAACCCAACATGAAATTCTTATATTTTAATAAAGATTTTTAATGATTGACGAGTTTTTACATATACGTGACTTACACAAATAAATTATAAACATATTTTGAAAGGACAACTTGACGTTCGTCACAAATAGAAAAGATAAATATTGAAAATTCATTAAAAAGAATGGGTCATATTCAAGTAAATAAGTAAAAAAATAAATTCCTATATAACTGTCTTTCTTTCATGAATAGTAAGAGTAGTAAGAGTTGTAGGGTCTGTTTGAGATTGTTTTTTAAAATAATTACTTAAAATAATTTTAAATCCATAAAAATATTCTACATTTTTAAAACCATATTTTGAAAAAACACTAGATTAATGATTTCTTTTTGAAAAAGAAAAAAGATAAGTGATTCTTAAAATATTCATTTAAAATGATTTTAATAAAAAAACACTTTTAACTTTAAAATATAGCACTCAGAGTATAAATTTTGTAACAACCGCAAATAATTTTTTATTATGTTTTAATATTTATTAAATTGGTACCAAGAAAGATGTAACACTTCGGTAATTAAATGAAATAATCCATTTGATATAAAAGATACTGTAATTTATAGTCTCAGAAATTTAATGAAACAACCCACTCTATAATCAGTATGAAGGATGTGATTTTTTGATAATGAAAAATGTGTAATTTAAACCATATAATTTTTCCATAGTTTTTTAATGGTAATACCAACGTGAAGTAATTAAAATATTTTTACTATCTTCGAATCAATTCAAACACCATCCTTACTGAAAGAATGGCTAGGTGTACTAAATATATACATGTTGCACTCCCTTGTCTATTTGCAATGAAATCAAGAATTGAAATATCAATCATGTCTCAACTTATTACGGTTTTAGTAGGTTGTGTCTTCTTCATCATTTTTTCACTTTCTTCTGTATCATCATCCATTATTCCAGTGTCAAAAGTGTCAGATGCTCTTACACTAAAACTTATTCACATAGACTCTCCAGATTCCCCTTTCTACCAAGCAAATATTTCTACCATCCAAAGATTACAAAGAAATCGTGAAATAACTTATCAAAAAGCTTCTTATTACGAATCAATTGCAATGAAGAAAAATTTCCAAATTCCTTTCCGCCATATTAATACTGTTTTCACCGTTGATATAAAAATCAGTTCACATCATATCGACCAAAAACTTCAATTCGATACAGGATCCGATCTCACTTGGTTACAATGCGAACCTTGCTTCAGATGCCACGAGCAAGATTCTCCTTTATTTGAACCTTTTAAATCTAATAGTTTTGTACAGTTGGTTCATCCTAATAGTTTTGAAAATGAGTTTAATATTAATTGCACACCCAGCTATTGTATGTATGAAAGGCATTATGGGATCGGGCACTCAGCAGGGTTCGTAGGCACTGAAGTTTTCATAATGGGTAATTATCAATTCAATATGGTTTTTGGTTGTGGAACAGACAATTCTGCATTCAATTTTAGAGTTTCTGGTATTTTAGGAATGAATAGGATGCCGCTTTCTTTAGTGAGCCAACTTCATCAGATTACTTTGAACCGTTTCTCATACTGCATACCAATTTCTCCAAGGATACCTGCAATTGTAACCTTCGGTGCCCAGGCTATTATATCATCAAGAAATGTCCAAACAATTCCTTTCATTGACAACCACCATTATAAACTGAACTTCACTGGTATTAGCGTTAATGGAACTATTGTAGCTCAACACGGGGTTCTTTCAGATGGTCTATTTATTGACTCAGGGACGACTCATAGTATGATTAAACAAGAAGCTTTAAATCTTGTGGTACATGGACTAGAGAGATACTTTGGTCAATTTAGATCTATAGAAAAGCTTCATGATCATGCTACAGGATGGCAACTTTGCTACAAATTTAGAAACACATTCAATCATTATCCGAAAGTGACGCTTCACTTTGGAAGGGCAAATCTTGAACTTGGAGCAAGGATGTTTGTAGAGCATGATAACTTTTTCTGCCTCGGGTTATTAGGTCATCAAAGTATATCAATCTTGGGAAGTTTTCAGCAAGAAAATATGCGATTTGTGTTTGATAATCATAGGGGGACACTTTCATTTGCTAAAGAGATGTGTTAGACAGTAAAACCAGACTATATGTATAGAGCATATACATATGTATTTTCATTCTCATATAATAATATTTAATAATAAATAATATATCTTCTTGTCGTTGACTCATGTACGTAGCTGATAAAACACCAATTACTTAGTATCTGATAATAGTACTAATAATGGTTATATAACATGTAATTACTAAACAAAGGTTAAGGATTATATGATGTGTTGCACCTTCTTTACTTTTCTAGGGCACCCACGTTATAGTCGATGTATCTGAAGATCATAGTAGGTCACTCTGATGTAGCATATGAATAGTCATTCCACATCCTTAATTACATAGGACACATCTAAGGAACTAATATCATGATCGAAGATAATTAGATCTATAACACATAAAATTTAACAGAAGAATTTTTACCTAGATTATGACCCATGTCTCTACATATGATTATACTTCACTAATTTTTTGACATGTCATTAAATATTTAAAATATTATTTAAAATCTGGTTTTATTATCTCTTTTTTGGGTCGGGTAAACGATTGTATTAAAATATCAAAACTGTACAGAGATTGATAGTTGGCCTAGTGGTTAGGTTACTCCGCAGAGACCAAGAGGTCCTGGGATCGAATCTCATTGGAGTCATTTACTCCGAGTCCAAAGTGGCTCTCTCATGTATTCAAAAAAAAAAAAAAAAAAACTGTACACTATACATGGGTGTTACCTACCTAGGCTCGAAAGCTTAAGGTAGCAACAAGGAAAATAAAACAACTACCTCATACTATACTAATACAAGCTAGCCTTCCACTCACATCCAAAAAAGAATGCCGAGGGAACAAGGAAAATAAGATTGTGTTGGCCTAACGTCCTTTTAATCTTGTTTTAATATTTGCCAAATCGTGTTTTAATTACCCCCGAAATAGTGCTTTACACTTGCCCTAACTTAACACTATTTCTCCTTGTGTTTAACTTAATTTTTCAAGGAAATTGAATTGGTGGGCCGGCATACCGCCCAAGTAACATTAAATCGTCCGCAAAAGCTAAATGAGTTATTTTTTCCTTCTCACATTTGGGATGATAATTAAATCCAACGCAAGTATTTTTTTTTTAAAAGCCTAGAGAAATATTCAAGACAAAGAATAAATAGATAAGGAGACATAGGATCACCTTGTCTTAAGCCTTTTTCGCCTTTAAAAAAACCATGCACTTCTCCATTTATAGCCAAAGAGTAAAACGGAGATGAAACACACACCATAATCCAATTTACTATTTTTTTCCGGAAACTTTAATCCCTTTAGAACTTTATAAATAAAGTCCCATGATATAGAGTCATACGCCTTTCTAAAATCAATTTTAATAGTACATCTTGACGAGCTACTTTGATTATTATAACCTCGAAATAGTTCTTGCATAAGGTGAATATTTTCTATCATAGATCTACCCTCAACAAACGCATTTTGGGCTTTATCCACTACATTATTTAAACAAGGTTTTAATCTATCCGCTAATATCATAGTAATCGCTTTATAAACCACGTTACAACACGAAATAGGCCGAAAATTATCAACACTTTTGGGATCATCTATCTTCGGAATTAAAGCAATAAGAGTAGTATTTAATTGCTTAAGTAAAAAACCGGAGGTAAAGAATTCACGTACCGCTAAGATAACATCCTCCCCAATAATATTCCACGAACTCTTAAAAAATAATGAAGAATAACCATCGGGTCCGTGCGCTTTATCATTTGCTATTTTAAAAATAGCTTCTTTAATCTCCAAATCGGTTATGTCACGACACATATCTTCTCCTTGCTCTAAAGTTATTTTACTTCCATAATCAAATACTTCGGAATTAATATGTGTCGTATTATCTTTAGCACCAAACAAACCTTTGAAAAAATGTAGGAAAGTTTCATTGACTTGATCTTTAGAAGTAGTTAACTCACCACTTTCCTTTAATATATTCGGAATAAATCTTCTTCTATTTTTACTTTTAAGGAGCCCATGGAACAATTTAGTACACCTATCACTCTTAAGGGAATAACCGAGCTTAGCCTTTTGTTTAAGAAAACTAATCTCGGCCATTTCAAGAGTTTTAGATCTCTTCCGAATCTCAACCAAGTTATCAAATGAAGAAATAGGTAAATTTTGTTGGAAATGTACCTCGGCTATTTCAAGATCCTCCTTAGCTTTCTTTGCCCTTGCAGAAATATGAGAAAAGTGGATCTTATTTAATTTCCTCAAGTCGAACTTCAAAGCTTTCATTTTTTTACATAGGATATATTGTTTAGTACCCACGACCATGGTCTTATTCCATCCATCTTCAACCGTTACATAATAATCTTCATGTTGCACCCACATATCAAAGAAACGGAAAGGAACAATCCTAGTAACATTTTGTAAAAAAATATTAACTATACAAGGTGAATGGTCGGATACACTAGATTTCGGTAAAAATTCGGCTTGAATATAATGATTCGATTCATCTAGCTTACGATTACCCAATGCTCTATCAATCTTACTAAGAACATGGTTATTATCCCATGTAAAGAATTGACCGGTATATTGTATATCCTCAAGGCCTAAGTGATTACAACAATCCGCAAATTCTTTAAAATCACCCACCGTAACATTTTGTCCTCTAATCCTTTCATTAAAAGCTAATATATTATTGAAGTCACCCAAAAGAAGCCACGAATCATCGAAAGTAGCGGAAAAATCAACAAGATTTTTCCACAAGTTTCTTCTCAATCTTATTTCATTTAGTCCGTAAATAAACGAAGTATATAAACTAAGAGATGTTACCTTACACACAATCTTGCAATGTATAGCTTGAGATGTTCTCTCGGTAATCTCAACTTGTACTTTATCTGGATCCCAAACTATAAGGATTCTCCCATGCTCTATTAAGTCGAAGTTATCAACACTCTTCCACCCTCTAAGCATGTTATTCATAAATAAATCCACTTTATTAGTATTACTTTTTGTTTCCAATATTCCCATCACATCTATATTTTTCTTTTTAATTAAATCTTTTACCCCTAACTTTTTATGGGTTGAGCCGAAACCCCTTAAATTCCAAGTCGTAATAATCATTTACAACTTGCGGTGGGTTTCCCCATATTTGAGCGTTTAATATTAGCTCTACGTGCCTTCCAAAATTGCTTCTTTTGCCACATATATTCATTTTTAGCTAACGTGAGTTTTTTATAACTCGCTTCTCTTTTTTTAGTTTTCTTACTCACTACCATCTCGAAGGAATCTTCAATTACATTCTTCGATTTTTCTTTCCCGTCATTTCCTGCTTTATTCCCTTCTAATTCCGAGAAAATTACCATAGCGGCGGAGCGTGAGTTTGACCCTACTCGGATAGCCCGAATCTCACAACTACTATCACTTTCCGGAATAAAATTTAAATCAAGCGATTTCGCTCTTTTAATCTTTGTTGGAGTAGAAAACTGTCTCATATTATTATTAGAGTTACTCTGCTCAAGAGTAGGTAATTTAATAGTAGCACTATCAATAATATTAGTACCTTTAGCTGTACCATTAATAAAATTAATTCCTTCATGAATATATTCCGTGGGTCCCTTTGTTTTATGCAGCCGACACACCTTCAGTGGAGGGATTACTCCATGCGCCTGAGGGGTGATGAGCTGTCCTCCTTTTGGTTGCATGTTATCCGCGGGTCCCTTATCATTGTGCAGCAGCCGAGGATCAATAAGCTGTCCATGCGCCTGAGGAGTGATAACTCCATGTGAAGGGATAACTTCATGTTCCAGTTAAGGATTAATAAGCTGTCCACTAATAGCTTGTGAAGAGCTGCTCTTTTTATTTCTTGGAGTAACAGCAATTAGCTGTATCCTTTCGCTCCCAATTTTTTGTTTAAATTGTTGTAAAGGTTTTTTTGTATAATTTAAATATTTTCCTTTTATCCCGTCTCCAAATTTATGAATATTCCCACTCCTATCTTTATCCAAAACATAATAGCATTTATTACTCTCGTGTCCGAAAGCTTTACACTTTGAACAACACGGCGGTAAATTTTCATATTCCACTAAAACACAATGTTTTTTACCCTTGTGTGAGCCAAATTCCACCTTTAATTTTCTATCCTTACTCAAATCTAACTCAATAAGGACTCGTGCAAAAATAATATCCTCACATTCAAAAGTGATCCCATCCGTTCGAATTGGGTTTCCCACTTGCGAGGCAATCCCCGCTAATCCTTCTTCCGTTCTAGCTTGTTGCGGGAGATTTCTCAATATGATCCAAGTAGGAATCTTGTTAATCTCAAGATTTCCAAAATCGAAAAAGTCCAGAATCTCCGTTAAAAGAAGGAGTCGACCATACGAAAGATGCAGACCTTTTATTACGATCCGTCTTATATCCACTGGCGGATCTACGTTAGAGTTTGGTGGGCTCAAGCCTACCCTCAACAAAAAAAAATTATTGAAAATATATATACTCCATGATATCGATAATTGTTTCATGTCATTGCCAATCTCTTGCATTCTTACACATTAAATATAATGCACACTTAACTCATGGAGTAAGTTTTTTCAATCAAAAAAAACTTAACATGTTTTTTGGTTTAAGTATAAATTTAAAATTATTAGTTATTTAATCTTTAGTATGTAATTTATCAGGTTTGATATAATGAATTATCTAATTTTTTTTATTTACTTTAATTTAACAATAGTTAGAAATTGTAAATTATTTGTTAAATTTATTTCAATTTTACTATTATATTTCTCAAAGCTGGTAAGAAAACACTAACAATTTAAAAATGATTAAATAAATATAATTTTAATAAATTATTATAAATTAGCGCCTCTATAAATATTAAAAACATTAAACCTAATTATACTAATTTTCAATATAATTAATTATACATAACGACAACATAATCCGTGAATCTCATAGGAAAAAAAAATTAATCAAACAAATTATTAGTATAGCTAATTACTCTTTTACACAATCATATATTAAAAAAGTTGATAGTTTTTCTAAATATAAATGAGGTATGGCTAAGAAAATGGTATTGCTTCATATTATTTTTTGATTGAAGTGTTGCTTCTATTTTGAATCTTAATACTTAAGCCTACCCTTATTTTTGTTTCTGGATTCGCCACTGCTTATATCTTCCATATTCGGGGATTTTTTTCCCGCTACGTAACCTATAAGAGAGTACCCAAAAGCTTGCTCAATAGTTAGAACATCCGTCTCTAGAAGTTGCAACAATTATCCTTCCACGGGTTCATAATACTTTAGTTCCTTTCCAACGGATGGCTTTCTATTATTCAAAAGCATATCTTTATAACCTACTCTCTTCTCCTTTTCACACATTGATTGAGTTTCACCCGAGCACTTAGTGTTGGCGTCAAGTATTCCAGTCGTAACGGATTTCTTGGTGGTCTTTTCACGCCCTAGATTGACCACGTTCTTTAACACGGAAGTGCCCTCAACGTCTACTTCATTTGATTCATCAATTACTAAAAAATGTGATTCGGAAATTTTATCAAACACTTGGTGTGCTACTAGTGCACCCTTATCATTTTTCCCAAAATCTCCTCCAATGGAACCATTTCCCGGTGGGTTATGGTCTAGCGTGAGGCTAGACATGCCCAAGGAGGACCGGGAACCCGGGTTTACCCATGACGTGAGGTTCGTGGGGTCCGGTGGCTCATTTTCGGAAAAGACGTGGGGAAGAAGATGAGCATCTCCGGGGTCCAAATCGGACGGGGAGTGTCTTCGATCTTGAGACGAGTGATTCGGGTCCGTCATTCTAGGGAAGTTGCGTGAAGAAAAATTCTTGAGATAGGCGCTAGATCGGGAAGATCTAGGAGAAGAACACTCTAACCTCTCTCTAGAATTTTGCCACTATGTATAGAAGCAAACTTATAACGGGCTCTTGCTAGAATAAGGAGAATTTTAGGTTTTATTATCTCTGGTTAAGAATAAAAACATATCTCACTTCCCTATATATATTTTGAGTAATGCTGGGTATCACCTAAAAAGTGATCACACAAATATCACTTTCCTAGGTGGTCCAATTAAACTGTTTTATATAAGAGAGAGAAAAAAAGTAATCAGGAAAGAGAAACAATTTAATTGAACCACCTAGGAAGGTGATATTTGAGTGATCACTTTTTGGGTGATACCCAACATTACTCATATATTTTATTCAATAAAAAAGAGAAATTACAGAGTGACTATTCATATTTTTTTTCACACATTACCCTTCTTTATCTTTCTTTCTTTGTTATTCTGCTGAAAAAATCTTCATCAATTCTTCATAGTTTATAGTTATATTTTAATTTTGAAGAATTCATACAGTAAGTTTATTACAATCCAGTATTATGTTATTTTCTATTTATTAAGTTTATGTTGAGTTTATTATCCCATTCAGAATTATTGTATGTAGAATCATTATTTTTTAGCCAAAAAAAAGTTTTTATATTTGCAATTTCGATCATTAATATGTCCTTTCTGTTTTCTAAAGTTATATCCATGGAGTACGTACTTTAATTACTATAATAAAATTACTATAATAAAAGTTGATTATAAAATTTTAATTTAATTGTAAGATATGGTTGATTATTAATAGATGTTTTAATTATTATTAATTCATCTTGTAAATTTAATAATACAGGATTCTTCTAAGATGGAAATAGGCAATGGTACAAAAGAACGTAAAAATATTCTGGATGTAATTATTCTTGATGAAGATAACAATGTAGATTCGCCTACAATATTTGGAGAAGAGATGAATGAGAAAGGGCCATCGATCTCATTTATTGAAGTATTGGAGAAAAAACTTTTACAAAAAGAAGTAAGTAATGAAGAAGAAGCATATAAATTGTATTGTGTATATGCACATGCATTGGGATTCAGTGTTAAAAAAGAAAAAATACTTACAATTACTAAACAAAAATTGTTAAAACAAAAATGTTTTATTGCTCTAAATAAGGTGTGAAGGATGAAAAAGCCAGTATTGGTACTAAAATTTCATATAACAAGTTGCTAATTAGAACAGGATGCAAAGGGATGGTTTCTTTTTCCGTTCTCGAATCTGGTCGATGGAAGGTTATAAAATTTGTTAAAGATCATAATCATGAAATGGCACAACCTCATGAGCAACATTTATTAAGATCTACTAGAAGTATTTCAGAACCACAAAAGGATGTGTTGAACTCTATGGTCAATGTTGGATTAAGAAAAATCAATTCTTATTCGTATTTGTGTGAGAAAGGAGGAGGTGGTGAATTTCTTGGATTTACAAAAAAAGATATGTATAATTACGTGGACGCTCAGAGAAATTCTTTAATTGAGGCTGAAGATGCTCAAAGTCTCATAAATCTTTTCAGGAACAAAGCTAACGAGGATGGAACGTTTTACGGGGATGTTCAACTTGATCAGGATGGAAGAATTACTAATATATTTTGGAGGGATGGTCAATCAAGAATTGATTATGACTATTCTGGAGATGGTGTTTCTTTTGATATTACATTTAGAATAAATAAATACGGTTTTTTTTGTGCACCTTTTGTCGGTGTTAATCATCATTGGCAAAATTATTATGTTTAGGTGTGGTCTTTTGTCTAATCAAAGGAAAGAAACATTTCAGTGGCTATTCACGACATTCTTGGAGTCAATGGGTAACAAACCTCCTGCAACTCTTTTTAGTGATCAAGACCAAGCCATGGAAATACAGTTGGAAAGGTATTTTCACAAACAAGACATCATTTGTGCCAATGGCTCTCAAAAAATGACCCTTCACATTTGAAAGTCTCAAATCCGATAAAGGTTTCAATAATTTATTCTATAAATGCATGTCTGGTTGTGAGTCCGAAAATGAGTTTGAGGAAACTTGGTCAAGAATGTTGAAGGAGTATGATGCCGGGGAATCGCGTTAGGTCTAATTCCTATTATTGGCTAACACATGGCTCCTAAACCTTTATACTATTCGACATAAATGGTCTACTGCCTTTAATACTAATGTGTTTCATGCTGGAATTAAATCAACATCAAGAAGCGAAAGTACCAACAATGTTTTGAATAATCTCGATAATATGTACTCAATTGATTGAATTTGTTTTTGCTTTTGAAAAAATAATTTTGAAGTGGCGAGATAATGAAAAAGAAGCAAATTTTCGTTGTCATCAAGGCATGCCATCACGCGTCATCAAGTACAATCCTATATTAAAGCAGGCGGCAATATTTGAGGTAGAATTTTTAGATGGTGTTGGGGGTACTTTATTTCAAGAAATTTCATTTGATGGTGCCATTAGTAAATTTAAAGTGAGTATGCATGGGAGGGATATCGACAGGGTTAGAATTGTTGAGCTAGATTTAGAAAAAAAAAGAAGTACGATGTAGTTGCAAAAAATTTGAAACATTGGGGATGTTGTGCTCTCATGCTCTATAAGCTTTAGTTGTTAAAGAGATACATGAGATTCTGAAAAAACATGTTTTGAAGAGATGGAGCAAACATGCAAGGAATAGGCTCGGTGAGATTGAGACTCAGGAGTTCTCAAAAGGAAAGGGGAAAGAATCTGAAATCGTTTATTCAAATACTGCTATGAGGATAGCTTATGATCTTGTGATGCAAACCAAATCACATGAAGGCACGAGGTTAATTGTATACAATGTATTAAAATATGGAGCTACAAAAGTCTCTGAATTTCTTAGAGGGATAAATATGAATGTTGAATACGCTAAAGACGCGCAAGGATCGACTAATAATGATATTTGAGATATTAATATTAACGATGAACCTCTTGTTCTTGACCCTCTCGATGTGGGATCTAAAAGGAAATCTAATGAAAGAAAAAAAGTCATTGGGAAATGAAAAAAAAGGTTCAAACACGAAGGATACCACAAGTAAAAGAAACTGTTTTAGTATATATATATATATAGAGAGAGAGAATTATACATTTTGTATATTTGTTATTAGCTTATTAATATGGTATTAATTTTTTTTTCAAATTACTTTATTGATAGCAAAACGAAAAAATAAGGCTGCTAAACCATCTCAGGGGCTTCATACCGGTGTTACTGAGCTTGAACTTGGTGGTATATATCACTAGATCAACAATTTTCAAGTGACTAATGGCAACCAAACTACAAATATATAAGTAACATTTAATCTTTTGAGATATATTTTTTGTGTAGCTATAAAGGTTTGTCGTATGAAATTGATATGATAATCTAGAATCGGAAATTAAATTTTTTACGTTTTGATTGTGTCACGTTGTCTTTCGGATTAATCATTCTAGAACTTTATATATATTGTAGGTTTTTTCTATTCTTGGTTTCTTCTATTGGCATTTCAAAGGGATCTACTGATATCATGATTAACGAACAAGTTAGATGTTTTGGAATATTATGAAGTAAAATAGAGCTGAACTCGTAGATTAAGCGAAAGTACGAAGATATTTTTGCAAAATTTAAAACTTTAACTGACTTGGTATTTTGTAATCACAACATTATAGGCTTTAATGTATTGAGTTTGAACTCGTTTTAACTTGATATTTTGTAATCACAACGTTTTTTATTTTGATGTATTGGTTTTGAACTAGTTTTGGACTTGGTATTATTCTCCATCTCATCAGTGTAATGAATGCAGAATTATCAATTTGATATATGTTATTTTATATCAATTTTATATGGTGAGTTATTATGTAGTAGAATAGGATAAAGTTGGACTCATTGTTAATATATTATCATGTGGGGTATTATGCAATAGGATAGGATGAGTCCTCATGTGGGTTATTATGCAGTAGGATAGGAAGAGTCCACATGTGGGTTATTATTCAGTAGGATAGACATGGTAGGAGTAATGAATTATCAAGAAATTCTTTTAATAGTACGAATTTACCAAGTTAATGGAAATGATGTTGATGAGTTTTTTTAATGGACGATGTTTTCTGTTTTAGTTCAATTATTGTTTAGTGTTGCACTATTTTAGATCTTTGTTAAATGCAAACCTCATTTTTGTTATTTGGTCCTTGTTTTTTCCTTTTCAAATCAACAAGTGTTTATATTAATAATATAACAGAGATTATACAAAAATTATAACTAAGCATGTGTAGCCATTGGCGAAGATAAAATCCTAAGTTGTTCATGATTAACAGCTTCTCTTCTGCTTCAGCAAAGATCGTATAATTAAGTCAAACACAAGAGAAATATCTACCCATTAACAAAGATAAAATCCCAAGTTGTTCATGATTATCAGCTTCCGCTTCTGCATAGATTGTTCAATTAAGTCGAATACAAGAGCAATAGCTAGCATTTGACGAAGATTAAGTCCCAATTTGCTCATGATTAACAACTTCTGTTTCGGCAAAGATTGTTCAATTAAGTCATACACAAGAGAAATAGCTAGCATTTGACAAAGATAAAATCCCAAGTTGTTCATGATTTACAGCTTATCGTTCAATTAAGTCGTACACAAGAGCAATAGCTAACATTTGACGAAGATGAAATCCCAAGTTCATGATTTACAGCTTCTGATTTGGCAATGATCGTTCAAATAAAATCAAACACAAGAGAAATAGCTAATTCCACCAAGTAATCCTTTACCATTTGCTGCATAAATCAATTGTTCATCATATTATAGGGACCTGAAATAATTTTATTTATCAAAAATTAACCTCCTTGAAGTCACCAAAAAGACAGAATCTTCCTTTAACACCTGTAAATATACACATACCTATTTTTAGAGCAAATAAGGCATATCAAAAAGCTCACGAGGCTAAACAAAAAACATTTACTTTATATACAATTTCTTCAAGATTTAGTAGATCACTTGTCAAAGTTCCAGTAGATTTAATATTGGGACATATAGGGTAATTTTTGCATATAGGTCCCTGTAATGCAATTAACCACCTCAGCCAAAGAATGGCACCAAGAGCTTGAAGTCCGTAAATGTAATAATAAAACCAGCTGTGCTTCACCGAACCGACTCCAACAAAGGCCCGATAATAAAAAAACCCGCCTGAAATCTTCCAAACTTCATTATCATCCAGCTCAATCTAAACCAAATTGTTAGTTTTAATCTCTATTTCACCATTACCAGAACACTCAATCTCGTCACCCAATGAAGTTAACACGGAGGCCATGGTTTTGATTATCGGATAAATTGTTGAGCATATTTTTTAGCATTGAATGTTTGATGGGTTTTGGAGGGTTTGGTGAAGAGTATAAATATTTATTCTTTTCTGCAATGCCAATCTTAAAACTAAATCATTTCAAGCAGCTATTGAAAGAAAGATCTATTTCGATTAGAAAAAAGATATAAAGCTATGAATAATATGAATAAGATGTAGCAAATATGTTTAGATTTGTTAAGAAAAAACTTAATTATAATTTTCATTTCCCTCTCTTTATAATTAACCATGATTAATTAAATTTATACTTTATACAATATTTAACATAAAAATGACATGTTAAAGAATTAGTGGACTATGACCATATGTAGGGACATGGTCATAGTCTAGGTAAAAATTTCCCAATTTAACACGTTAATTTGTTATTTGCTGTTTGACTTTACTCATCGCATCAAGTGTGCTTTTCAAGTTCTTAAAAGTCTATCACGCACGCACGATAAGTAAATGTTACGTGGCAGAGTGATGGTAAACTCGCTAATTTCTCACGTCTTCCATATGTTGCATATATAAATAATTTTTCATATCCAAAATATTCATTCCAACACTTTACCTTAAACACCATGGAAATGATATTCTTCTAGAAATGTTGAAGGAATATTTAGCCACTTTCCAACTAATATCAAAGAGCCTACAAACATTTGTTAACAAAACATTCGATTGCCTTGTCAAGGAGTGATAAATTAATCGACACTTCGATAGAGCGAATACCTGCAAGTGTACGGTTCGTTGAAAATAATAAATATTAAGTATAAGAGTTATCATCTCCACAGTGGATATGAGAATCAATTTGATATGTGTTATCGTAAAGTTTTTTAGAATGAGTTGTGAAACTAAAAAGTAAAAGATAGACATATTATGGGATTTTATATTAAAAGGGCTAAGATGCAATTAAAGTAGATTAAACTGAGGATAATTAAATTACTGACTAAGAATGCATATACAAAGAATAAGATGAGAAGACATAGCTCGAGAACTCGCAAGTAGTTCCCAATAGTATTGACTTTATGTTGTAATCTTTAAGGGTAAATTAGGAAATATGCAATAGCCGGGATTCTAACTTCTTTCTATCTCCCTTCCGAGTTGCTTAGGAAGCTACCTAACACCACTAGAGACCTCTTCTGAGTGAACTCTAAGTGAATAATCGACCCTAAGTCTCTTACCGATGTCTCCTTGTTTGTGATAAATAAATACCCTTAGGAGATATCGTTTTAGGTAGAAATTGGACTTAGTTAATAGATTTTTAGGCATATTTTGCTATATTGCACTTTCTTCCTTCTAAATTATCATAGTGTTACTTTTAGAGATTTTGTGTGTTAATTTGCTTGTTTAGTATGAAGTTATTAGGTACATGGATGTATGAGGTATTAAGATGAATAGAAGAAGTGAAGTTTAAAGTCCAAGATCAGATGGAAGTGTCAAACGAGCAAAAGACATCACTTTAGTGAAGGTGGAGGAGCATTAGGAACTGGAACATCGTAACTTCTAGCCATTCCTGAGCCTAAACGGTGTAGAATCTGACTCAGTGGTTCATATGAAAAAGATGCGCCTATGAGTTAGCAAAATTTGAGAAGTGGTTTCAGGTGATTTGCACTGACGATGCGAAAGTTACACAATTTTACTAAAGTTTGTACAACGGATGCGGGAATTATAAAATGGACGCTTAATTTTATTTACAATTTTCTGAGAGAGAACAAGGCAGAGGCAAGAGCAGAATTTGGAAAAACTTCTTTCTTCAACAACTCAAATCAGTCCATCAATTAGGATCTTTTTTTGTTTCTGTTTAGGAACTATGTATTATATTAATTTAGTTTTAGTTTTTATTTCGAATATGAGCTAAACACTTTTATACTTGAGAATCGCATAATGGGATGAACCCTAGTTTATTTAATTAATGCATTTTCAATTTGGAATTAAGTTCTAATTTAAATTGAGTTGGGTATTTTATATTGATTATTATTTTTCACTTATTACTATCAAAGAATTAGCTAATCGAAGATAGGTCGTAGTAATTATGTTATTCACTAGTGGAAGTAATCATCTAAAATAGGGGTTTAATTACTGAACTAGATAATAGACGCGCGATATTCGTCATTGATCCTGACAGGCTTGACTAACCGCGTAGCCAATTGGGTTAAATTCGTATTTATCTGAACGTAGCTTATAATCGCCCTAACGGGATTTGTAATATAGTAGGACTGCCTCCTAAGTCTACCCAGATGGGAGTTAGGAGGACATTAGAGTCCCAACTAATATAGAAATACCGACTCTATCCTTAACGAAAGCCTTAAATACGTGAATTTAGGTGAATTTCTATCGAGACTCAAGTATACATCTCATATTTGCGTCCACTCTTTACTCTTTATTTTATTGTCATTCAGTTTTATCATTAGTTAATTTTATATTCTTGCGTTTAGTTATTTCACAATAAAAAACCAAATAAATATCTATCTTTTATTTTATTTCGCATTGCAATTAATTCTACTTTTCATTTAAACACATTCTTGTTACCTCACAATCTCTGTGGGGACGATTATCCCGTTTTACCTATTTATTACTTGGACGACCCGTATACTTGAGATAGTCTCTTATCTTCTTTAGTGTTGATTTTTATCACACTCAAGGAGCTACCACTTACCTTATTGACTATTCGGCTAGTCAAGCTCATTATTGACATTAACACACA
This sequence comes from Nemophila menziesii, assembly GCA_029959085.1. NCBI lineage: Eukaryota > Viridiplantae > Streptophyta > Magnoliopsida > Boraginales > Hydrophyllaceae > Nemophila > Nemophila menziesii. The sequence goes on along the minus strand of JARWIR010000007.1, from coordinate 22,606,335 downwards.
CCGAACACCTATGTATCATTTTTCGTAACCTGAACCCCCCTTCAAGGCGATATCCCTGATTATTAAGGGAAACTCTATACTTGGTCAAAGTAAGGGCTGAAATTACAATTCAAATATATATTCAAAGCAATATAATTAACAATTCATTTCAATAAACAATATCCTAAATTCAGTTAATGTATAAAATGAAGTCTAGGTGTTCATACATAAATAACATTCTCAAGCTATGAGAAATTTAGTGCATTAAAAATAATAGAAATTAACAATTAAAAGTAAAATATTCATGGTTATAATGCTAAACATAATAAAATTACACTAATTATTGTTGCGGAATGATGATGGATAAAGGTAGAATGGCATGAATGCTCCATATCTTCTTCTCCAAGCGCTCTCTACTCCCAGGCGTGTAAAAAATTTTGGAACCCTTAATTTGATCTTTAAAATCTGATATATACTCTTTCTAAAATGTTTTTTGAGTTGTGGTCCCCTTTTAAATGGCTCAAGTCAACCCAAAAATGTTTTTAAGGGTGTGCGGACTAGTTCAAACCACAACAGTTGAAAATTGTATAACTCTTTCATTTCAACTCCAAAATCCAAAAAGTCCCCTCTCACACCCTCCTTTCTTCAAGTGATACCACGAAACCCGATTGATCATCTAGAATCCTAACCGATCGCACATGGTGACTCTAGTAAGTGTAAGTAGATTTACAAATTTTCGCTAAGTATATATCCTTGAAGTGTCCATTTTTTTCTTCTTTTTGTTTTGGTGGATATATTATCAAAATTTATTTAAATGCGGGAATAAGTTATCTAGTGTCTGAAAAGTCAACTTTGATAAGGACGACCAAAAAAATACTTCTATTGAGTTCATGCAAGTTGAATTTGACAAACCTTCTCCGGTAGAAATTCAAGATCATAAGTAAATGAGATTGTACAAAGCACAGTTGACAAAAAAAAGAAGAGATTGTACAAAGCACAAAAGGCCCAATCAATCAATGAGAAACCTATCAGTTGGGTTAATGTTTTTGTATTCAATTTATGGTGACAATTTTTATAGAGTAATGATATAATACCATTCAAATTCATAATACCCAATTACTATCCATGATGTGGCGTGAATTAGTTGGAAGTAAATCGTCAATCAAAATAAGAAAATAAACAGATTAACAATTTTTAACCGAGGAATATACAAATTGGAGTCTAGCTAGAAAATAGTTTTAACTAAGACCTAGTTTCAATTTTTGGTTGGATTTTCTCCAATGTTACCCTTTTCCTTTTTGTTTAATCAGAAATTCGTTGTTTAATATTCTATTCTTTACATTTAGCGAATGGGTCCGTACCTATAGGTACAGACCTCTATTAGTTTTTTGTTTTTTTTTTAAGTTGTGTGAAATTTTTTTTATAGTCCAAATACATCAAGGGCTGTACCTAAATCTCGTTTTTTGTATATATCCATGTCTATTGTGTCAATCATGTAAAATGATGTACCCTAGGGGCTGTACCCAAGCTCGTTTTGTCCAACCGTTTGCCCAAGTGTATGTCCAATACGGGGGGGGGGGGGGGTACCCTAATCCACTCAATTCATAATCGCATAGGAACTAAAAAAACATGTCAAAGAAGTTTGGGAATTAGAATTTTTGTCCATGTCCAGTACCATAAGGGTTGTACTCCTCTATTCAAGGCATAGGTAGAAAAACAATCAAAGAGAATTGATAGGGCCAAAGGGCTTGTACCTAAAATCCAAGAAACAACTTAACAGAATTGATGGGCCAAAATGGCTATACCAATTTATTCAACTTCACAATTGCAAAAAAAAAAGTCCACAAACCCAAAAAAAGAAAAGGTGCTGGACCCTAGTGGCTGACACCAAGGGCCGGACCCAAAGGTCACCAAACAGACTAATGGATTTACTACTGCAGAACAATTAATGGATCAAAAGGCCAGAATTAAAAGTCTGGACCCAACAAACTTGTTTTACCTGCAAATAAATGAACAATCAACATCATCACAAGCAAAAAACAAGAAATTAACAATGGCAGTGGAAAAAAATTACCTTTCAACAGATCTGGATAGATTTGAAGCCTTGGATGGTAAAAAATGGGTCCACATATGAGTTATGGGTCCACGAGGAGTTATGGATCTAGGAGGAGTTATGGGTCAAGATGGAACCGGATTTTGTGTGCAGGAGAGCGGCGCCAGGAAGGTCAGAGCACAGGAGAGCGTCGCATCTGTGAGAACAAAGCAGCGCTGGAGGAACGGAGGCAGCAGGGACGACACACCTGTGTTCTTGCGCAGCATCGCTGAAAGAGGAACGAAGCAGCGCTGGAAGAAGAACGAAGCAGCGGTGAAGGTGAAGGGCTCCGGTTTTCGTGTGAAGGTCAGAAGGGCTCCGGTTTTCGTGTGAAGGTCAGAAGGGCTCCGGTCAGAAGGGTGAAGAAGGAAGGGGAAGGGAGGTCAGGGTGCGGAGAGGCGGCGTGTGTTGTTGTGCATAGGGAGGACACAAAGATAGAGGGTAGAGGTTTGAATCGATACCCTAATGGTATTTTGTTTTGGATTTTGTTTCTTCACAGTGAATATAAGAGAATAGTGGGAGGTTTTAGGTCTTATACTGGGTTTTAGTTAGAATTAGACTAGTAGTTAATAGGTGGTGAGAGTTTGGGCTTTATTTTATTAACCCAATGTTGTTGGGAATTTATTTTATAAATCCCCTTTTTAACCAAACAATTCTAGCATTATTTTTATTTAACGGGCAATGCTAGTACAGATATTTGGAAAATGATGTGGAATTTAACGTTAATTCCTAAGGTTAAAAATTTCATGTGGAGAGCTCTAAAAAATCTCTTACCCACAAATGAGAATGTATACAAAAAGAAAGCTATTAAAACACCTATATGTGATATATGTAATAAAGAGGTTGAATCAATTGAGCATTTACTACTTAACTGTGAATGGGCTAGAGCTATGTGGCTAGCTTCTGAGTTTAATATAAATACTTGCAACCAGAATTCATCTAGAATGGATTCTTGGATGGCAAGTATCTGTGGGAATATGAAAAAACAAAAGTTAGAAAATAATTTTACTATGGAAAGAATATGATTTCTTCTTTGGCATATCTGGAAAGTTAGAAATGATAATAAATACAAATTTACTAAGTTAGACCCTATTACTACTCTCGGAAATGCGAATAGATATTGGGATGCCTATTAAAATATTAATACACCTCATGATGTTATTACAAAACTGAAGGTTATAAAAGATAAAGAAAATGAAAGGAAAAACCATCTAACTCTTCTGGATAATGAAAGGAACAATAAAATTGTTAACAAAGAGAATCCTAATAACAATTGGATTCCCCCTCCTAAAGATTTTATTAAAATAAATTGTGATGCAACTTTTTCTAAACAATAGAGCTGCAATTGCGTGTGTTAACAGAGATTACAATAGCAAGGTACTGGAATGCAAAGTTGGGAAGTGAATGCGGAGTCTCCAATTGAAGCAGAAGCCCTTGGTATACTTAAACCTTGTGTGATTGCTCGTGATTTGAAGAATTCAAAAGCAATTATAGAGAGTGACTGCCAAAGGATTATGCTTCCTTTAGAGATGAACACTTTTATTTATATTCCTAAGATTTGTAATATTATTAAAAATATTTATTTTATTTCAGGAATTTGTAAACCTATCTTTAATTGGACTAGTAGGGATAAGAATGTCTTAGGTGATAGATTAGCCAAACGAAAGCTTGTTAGCAACTAGAATGGCTCATATTGTAATGTGAATCCAAGTAGACTAGATAATTTTAACAACTGGGATGCCTTTTCTTCTGAAATTGGTTCATTTTGTAATCGGTTTTATTTAGTTTAATATATTATGCTTGGAAAAAAAAAGTAGAGCGAGTTAATTGTAAAGCGAGGAAGTATATTTTTTCTCATAAAAACGGGGAGTGGAGTCAACACATACATTTCCAATATATTTTCTGAGCTGCTTAGTTAAACCATTTCGAGAATGGAAGCATCATTATTAGTATCCAAGGCCCCTATAATCTCTCGTCTCCATCTCCATTTCTCCACGACTCAGTCTCAACCCAGTCAACTCACTTACGATGTCCGGAGCCTGAACCAGTTTGGATCTGTGTCTTTGTCGAGAAGTTTGGCCACCTCAGTCAACTTGCGACCTCAGATTAGAGGTAGCTCCGTTGTTTCGTTTGCTTCATGTGGCGGTAAAGACAAGGGAAAAAACGGCAGTGGAAGTGGCGGCGGAGGCTGTGGTAGTAACGGTGGTGCAGTGGTGAGTAGTGAAGCAAAGGCGACTGCATCGCCAGAGGAAGGGGAAGATGTATCGGCTTTGTCTTCTGATGTGATAATTATTGATGTTGGAGTAAGATCTCTGTATAAATTGCATAAAATTGGACCCTGTATTATATATGCTGAATAGCCTAACACAAACACAAGGACCAATACCCACATAATATATATGTATGTAATTGCTTTATTGTAGGGGATGATGTGCGGTGGGTGTTCATCGAGTGTTAAGCGCATTTTAGAAAGTCAAGTAAGTATATATGATTCCTTTATGATTCTTTTGTCTTTTCAATTATAGGAATTGATTCATCCTATCCTATTAATAAGTTTAAAAGTTTGATTGTTCTAGGAAAACTTATAACTATTTATTTTGTGAAAACAGTCACAGGTTTCTTCAGCAAGTGTTAATCTTACAACAGAGACAGCAATAGTATGGCCTGTATCTGAAGCCAAGAATGAACCCAACTGGCAAAAACAGGTGGGAGATACACTTGCTAATCATTTGACGACTTGTGGTTTTACTTCTAAACTTAGAGGTTAGCTGTTAATTAGTTCGATATAATTTTATTTAATGAATGTTTTTTAAATATATTTGTATATAAGGCATGGTGTGTAATTCGCAGGTCAAGAAGCTAATGAAGGAGCTTCATCATAGATATCGATTCACTCGCTGTAATGTCGAGGCATTTCACTTCTTTTGGAAATTTAGTGTATTTATGTGTAATAGGATACAAAAGATATACACGTATCTAATTGACTATATATGTGTTCAGCAGTTATCCAAGATGTTGTGTGTGACATTTGTAACAGAGGAAATGATATTAAAATTTAAGGTTAATGTCTACCTACGTGAACTATTTTAAGAGTGAAATCTACTTTATAATGTATAAAAGTTTAAAATGGTATCTTAAAAGATCTATCTAGATTTAAAGACCTAGTTATCAAATTTTGGTTTTGCAATGTTTTGTAATTTTATTTTACTATCTCTTTTTGTATTTTAGGGATATAAGTTCATTTTGATAGGTATAATTTGGTGATGGTTTATATCCATGTTTATATAATTGTTATATAATCTATTTTTTAAATCTATGTGGTCTATACCTAGAGTTCCCAATTTCAGCAATAGATATTTTGTTCAATTTTTAATGTGGTGTCATACTGTCAAATAATATAAAAGTCGTGCAATGGGTATATATATAATTGCACTTTTTTTTTTATAGTTGCATCATACTCTTTGTCTAATGGGTTTATAATTGAAATATAGGTGTAGTTTTCTATATAAGAGTAAGACTATTAATTACAGGTTGAGTAATGATATTTGTCATCCTTTTTGTATCACCCTTTTATCACCTCCTACGTGTATGCTACATGGACCAATGAATTGATTTTGTTATTTTTCTCTATCTTCTATTCAAGAAAATCAATACATATATATAGAAGGGTGATAAAAGGGTGACATGAAAAGGAGTGACATATATCATTACTCTTACAGGTTTTGCTAAGAGTTTGGATTCCTTCTCTAACGAGTGTAAAATTAAAGGTATAAGGTTTAAACCCTTTCCTGAACATGGGTAACTTATTTAAAAAAACAAATTTTTTATTTGTTTGATTTTCTTAGAATTAGTCATGATTTTTTTTTGATTTTTTTTTTCAGACATACGTGTGTGATGAAACTAGTAGTAGGTGTGGGTGATAGTTGTGGTTGTGTTGGTGGTGGAGGTATTGGTGATGGTTGTAGCGGTGATCGAAATTTTTTACATGGTGGTGGTGTTAGTGGTGATGGTGGTGATAGTAATAATAGTGGATGTGCCCCATTATCTGTTTAATAATAAAAATAAATATTATATTAAAAATAAAAAAATATACATAAATAATAAGGATAATATAAGTATAAAAAGATAAAGGAACGATGTTTTACAAATATTTATTTGATTAAATATATTTTTATAAAATAAATTATTAAAAATTACATGTAACAATTAGATATTTTTTATACTTTTTTATAGCAAAAATCGACTATAATATCTTGGTCATCAAGTTCGGTAAATAAATAACTAATTTGATATGCACAAGGAAACTATATATAAAAGGTAATTAAAATAATTAATTTAATATGCACAAGGAAAACTATATAAAAGATAACTAACACAGATATAGATCCTTGTTTATCCTAAAGTCTTCACGAAACAAAATCAAAAACAAAATCAAATCAGAGAATTCCCTATCAATCACAATTCTAAGCTATAATTACTTTTATATATATATATATATAAAACTTTCTTCGGTCGGGACTTATATATATAAGTTGTACCAATGAAGAGTTGATCATAAACCTCATAATTTGGCTTATAATTGATCGGAGAGATGGTAGATTGGACAGGACTAGAAGATGATATTCTAATTGAAATTGAAAAACGCCTCGTTTCAATCGAGAATTACGAATCTTTTGCTGCAGTTTGTAAATCATGGCGAGCAGCTGCGACTAAGGACAAACACCATCTAAAGAGAAAAAGATTCCAAGGCCCATGGCTCATGCTTCCGAGAAAAAAATCATCACCATCAACAGATAATCTCGAACTTTTCAGTCTCTCATCAGGCAATACTCGTGAGATTTCCTTCTTTTATGAAGCTAGCAAAAAACGTTACTTATCATGTAAAGATTGGTTATTTATAATCGAAGAAGATTCAGTCAGTGTGAGTCTTTTCCACCCCATATCACGTAAGCGAATCCTTCTCCCTAATCTTGGTACTTTCCGAGGCTACAAACACGCCTTAGGATACAAGTTCATTCAATCTTTTATTTTGTCGGCAAATCCAAACTCAACATCAGACTTCATCGTGGTATTATTGTGGGACGATCAATTAGGTTTTTGGAAGGCCAGAGACAAGTCTTGGACTGCAATAGAAACCTACCATGATCGAATTTTCCGAATAATTTATCACGAGGAGAAATTATACGCATTGCCTCGTACGGGAGGACTTTTAAGATGTGATGTTCATGGGCCAAATCCAACTCAATTGCGACTAGCCTTTGATCTCCCACCAAGAGGACTTTTAAGATATGATGTTTATGGGACAAACCCAACTCAATTGCCACCCGAAACGGAGGTCCCGATTCCCTATTTGGTTGAGTTTTTGAAGAAATTCTATTTAGTTAATAGACACGTAGATTTTTACCAAACGGGGCATTATGAAACAAGAGAATTCAAGATATATGAGATGAACACAGATGACGGAGAGAGGATCCCTATTAAGGATTTGGGAAATAATGCTTTATTTTTGGATGATAAATCATCGTTTTTTCTCAAGTGTTCATATGCTCATAATTATAAGCCGAATTGCATATACTTTTGGGAAGAGAACATTAATGCAATGCGTATTTATCACTTATCAGATGGAAGTAACGAACCTTTCTTCCATGACAAGGTAGTATGGAGCAATGATGAACCGATGACATGGATTGGACCAAGCTTTGGATTATACATATAGTTTTTTGTGTGAACTCCAGTTTTTCCAATTTGTGCAATACACTCGGGTACAAGCTATTTTTTATGTTCTAACTTAGGTACGAGCTATCTAATATATGTTTTTTTGTTATTGTGGTGCTGCAGATTGCAAAGTATTTTCACTATGCTTCATAAGTTGCATTTTTCTTTTCCTTTTTGGGTAAAATTTGAAACTGATCTCTTGAATCTTCCAATTCACTAATTGATAACACGATCTCCCATTAAAGAATATTGCAATTAAATAGTGATGAGATAAATTCCGTTAGAGTTCTTGTTCACCTTAGCTTCTGTTTTTAAAATGTAAATTGATTAGTTTTATGTATTCCACGTGACCAACTCTTTCTCCTTCAACTTCATAATTCATGCCAATATAAATCAGGCTTGTATCGTATGCTTAACAAAATGGTCTTTCAAATAAAACTATCAAAATAATTGTATGTACTCCTCCCCTAAATGTAGCAGAAAATTGTCAATATACAACATGTTAAGCACCAATGATAAATAGTCTTTACAACATTAGTTTCACTTATCCTATCCATATTTGCGACTATACAATCTATAGACTATCTCAATTTGGTTTCCACACATTCTCTATATAGCGAAACTCTATAGTTGTTGATATAAAATTCAAAACTATTTCACTTCATATTTTACCTGCAACATAAATGCAAACAAATTCTTGTCAATTCTTTTAATACAACATTAGTTTTCATCATTGTCAAGAATGATAAAGATCATTAGTCTAAATATACTCTTCTCTCAATTTTATTATTTGGCTTCATAAAGATCATTAATCTAAATATCGAATGTTAAATGAGAAAGGGTAAGAGAAAAAGTAATATCTGGAAAGAGGCCACTTAAGCAATGATATGCCTCCTAATCCCCGTGGAATAGGTGTGCCCACACTTGTAAAAATCATATAGGCAAATTTAAACCTTATTATAACTATATAGTTAGAGAAAAGCATCCCAGAATATAACCTGCATAGTGCAATGCAAAAAAAAAAAAACAAGCAAAAAAAAGGATACAATGGAGCCTTACTTTATCAAATTTAATTTTATAAAACTTCAAAATTAATGTGAGATAAACTCTAAAAATGTAACATATCTACATCACTTGTCAGCTAACTCTTACATGTTAAACAAGAATCTAATTCCCATATTTGATGCAAGTTACAATAAAATTTCATTAGTTATTTTACAACTTTACTTTACTTTCTCTTTATCTTTATAAAACTCACAATGAAATCAATTAATTTAACTTTCTTAAAAATTTGAGCTAATAAGCACTTTACTTGTTTTCAAAACTCTCTTGCATGGAGTATTGACATAATCAACCAAGTTGAAATGTACACAAGTACACTCTACCTTGAGAAACATCTCAAATGGTGAATGATGAATTCTCAAAGGCTTAAGCTAAATATGTAAATGTACGTTAAGAGTAAATTTTGATTCACATATATTTACAAAAAAGTTATGATACATCGCCAAGAAATTGGCCTAACATAAACAAGGTATAATAAAGTTTCATTCTGATAGCAAAGTTGACAAGAGAAAACATATATAACATAATTGAAAAATATCTTTTCTTGAGTCCTGTGTTTCTCTTTTCCCACTGCTGATTCATGTGGTACATTTAATGTTCCAGTAACAACAACTACGTTTTCAGATGTACCTGGCATAGTTTGCTATTAGAAAAAAAGCTTATGAACAAAAGTGAAGAATATCAAAGCAAAAAGTAAAGACATATTGACATTAAAAGTCGGGGTTATTGTTGAAAACATCCCCATTAAACTACCTAATTGTTCTTTTATGCCTTCAATAAAATATTTTATAAAAAAATGCCTAATGAAATAAATATTTATAGAAAACATCCCCTTTATATTTTCTATACCTTTACTACCCTTATTATTCAATATATTATTTTATTTTAATACAATATTAATTTTTAAATATTAAACAAATAATAGGGTATTTCTTTCTCCACCACCACCACCACCACCACCACCACCACCACCACCACCACCACCACCACCACCACAACCACCATGTATGTAACCACCACTACATCCACCACAACCATCACCACCTCCACCACCACAACCACCACCACCACCACCACCTACTACTACTAATTCCATCGCACGCGCGCGTCCGTGAATTTTTTTTTTAAAATCGTCATAACTAATTCAAAAAAAATCAGAAAATTAAAAAAATTGTATTTTTGAATAAAGCAAATTAATATTTACGTTTATGAATTTTTTTTGATTTTTTTTTGAATTTTTTGATTTTTTTGAATTTTTTTGATTTTTTTGATTTTTTTTTTCGCAGACACGGATTTCCATGTTTTAAACATGGAATTCCATGTTTTAAACATGAAATTCCATGTTTTAAACCGTGAAATAAACATGAAATTCCATGTTTAAAACATGAAATTCCATGTTTGAAACATGAAATTCCATGTTTAAAACATGTAATTTCGTGTCTGCGAAAAAAAAAATTTAAAAAAAAAATCAGAAAAATCAAAAAATTCAGAAAATTCCGAAAAAAATCATAGACGTAAATATTAATTTGATTTTTCCAAATATAATTTTTTTTGATTTTTTTGATTTTTTTTTGAATTAGTTATGACGATTTTAAAAAAAATTCACGGACGCGCGCGTGTGATAATTAGTTTTTTTCTTATTTTTTAATTGTTAATCATAAAGGTAAATTTGGGATGAGGCTGTTTTTAATAAATATTTTTTTCTAGGCACCTTTTTCTAAATAAGTTTTTTAATAGGTATCAATCAACAATTGGCTCTTAAAAGTCAGAATCACATTAATTAAGTGATTCTGACCCAAAAATAACATATTTATATTTTTACGAAGTTGTGGTCCAATAAGATCAAAGAGATAGTGAAATATCACAATCGAGTAGTACGCATAAACAATAAAATGAGTATAATAGCAATAAAATCTAACCTAATAAAAAGTCAGAAAGAGTTTTCTCTGTGACACAACTTTTTTACATCACATTCAATAGTCTGTCATTGGTAAGCAAATATCCCAAGCATGGAACTGGATTTTCATTTGAAACTGGTAAACAAGCATCCCAAGCAACATTTTGCACCTGAAAACCAACCCTACCCAACCCAAATATATCATTTACACAAGAATCATCAACATTTATTTGATGGGATAGATCCCATCTAATAATGTTATGTTATTCATCCCATCACTAAGAATTTCATTAACAACTAAAACTCTACTTTGAACTACACAGTTAACACAAAAATACATTTACAATATATCAGACCTAATATGAGCACCGTCTCAGGATTCACAAACGCCTTTTTTTCTAATATGAAATCCTAAAATCTTGAACTGGACTATAGATGCTTCAAAACAAACTAAGATTAAGAAAAATGTATATACATACGCCTACATATATATCTCATCAATCTATATCATCAAATAGTTATCAACAACTAGTAACGTAACATACAATAATCATAATATATAATGGCTTCTTTTTTATTTGGACACGTTTTCATACGCCCAATTCTTCTCTTGTTAGTGATTAAAGAACGACATGGTGATGGGAGACAATTCACAATACCTATGCATGTTCAATAGGAGACATCAATGAAAACTATCATGTTCAAATTTACCTAAAATGAAAACTTTTGCTTTTTAAAACCCTTGGTTTCTCATCCTCTAGTTACTTCACTGGTATTGTAACTAAAGGAATCAATATTGTTCCATCGGATGTTTGCCTATTCCTTCTAATCGATACACCATGATGGTCAAAGCGTGGATTTCGCCCGTTCTACATCGCTTAACTTTTGGCATTTCAATTGCAATCGTTCGTTTCGCAAACATTGTTCTTACATCCTAAATCAATAACCATCAAATCGATGAATTCTCTTCTAATTCGTTCACGAAAGAAAGAAATACTCTGAAATCCATTAAGTGATGTTAAAATCGAGGCGGTAATCGTGGATTAAAGAAGTTTTGCTCCGAAGGTGTAAGGATTAAAGAAGAGTTGTGTCAATTTATAAGATCCTTTTTAACATCCTAACAATAATTTAGTAATGATAATACTTGACAAGCTATAACACATTATTGACATGTGATGAGAGCATATACCAATTTAGTTGGTTGAGTGTAACTTTACACCTATTCTAACTTGGATAACTTTCAAGACTTATTTGGCCTTAAAAAGAACAATAAGGCCAAAGAAGTCTTAAAAATTACCCAAGTTAAAGGAGAGGTCTTAAGTTAGACTCAACTCCGACCACATGTCAATAATCTGCTATATCTTGTCAAGTGATCTCATTAATAAATAATTGCTAGGATGTTAAAAAGGATCTTATAGATGACCCTATCTTATAAATCGACACACCTCTCTTATAATCCTTACACCTTCTACTTGAACTTTTCAAAGCAAATCTTCTTTAATCCTTACACCCTTAAGTTTTTCTTCCCAAAGAATATATGTCAAATCTTCTAGTATCTCTCTTGCTAGCCTTGTCTGCTACAATGGCATTCGGACAAGGCACAAGTGTGGGATTCTATTCCAAAACATGTGTAAGAGCTGAACCCATCGTCAGTTCAGCTGTGAAAGCAGCTTTTAACAATAATCCCACAATTGCAGTTGGATTGCTTAGAATGCATTTCCACGACTGTTTTTCAATGGCTGTGATGCTTCTATCCTCATAGATGGCCCAAACACCGAGAAAGAAGCTGGGCCTAATCTTTCCTAAGAGTTTTTGAAGTTATTGATGATGCTAAAAGCCAAAATGTCTGCACAAGAATCAATATCAGGACAAATAGCTTCAATCTGATTCTTAGCATCATGGATAACCTCATATCCTCTAATAGATAGATTAGGCAGAGACGTCCTCTTGCTGTTTGGGCCATCTATGAGAATCGAAGCATCACATCCTTGTCAAAACAGTCATGGACATGCATTCTAAGCAATCCAGCTACAATTATTGGATCGTTCTGTAAAGCTTTTCCAAACACTGAACTCAGGATAGATTCAGCTTTTTCACATGTTTTAGCGTAAAATCTCACATGTGTGCCTTGCCTGTATGCCATTGTAGCATAGGAGGATAGCAAGAGAAATAGTATAATATTCGATGATCAAATTTAAATATCAGAGCTAACAATTGCCACCAGAAACGGAGGTCCCGATTCCCTATTTGGTTGAGTTTTCTAAGAAATTCTGTTTAGTTAATAGACACGTAGATTTTTACCAAACGGGGCATTATGAAACAAGAGAATTCAAGATATATGAGATGAACATAGATGACGGAGAGAGGATCCCTATTATTTGGGAAATAATGCTTTATTTTTGGATGATAAATCATCGTTTTTCCTCAAGTGTTCATATGCTCATAATTATAAGCCGAATTGCATATACTTTTGGGAAGAGAACATTAATGCAATGCATATTTATCACTTATCAGATGGAAGTAACGAACCTTTCTTCCATGACAAGGTAGTATGGAGCAAGGATGAACCAATGATATGGATTGGACCAAGCTTTGGATTATACATATAGTTTTTGTGTGAACTTCAGTTTTTCCAATTTGTGCAATACCCTCAAGTACAAGCTATTTTTTTGTTCTAACTTAAGTACAAGCTATCTAATATATGTGTTTTTTTATGCAAAATTTAGTTTTGTTGAGATTTTGAGGTTGGAGATTGTTTTTTTAAATTTTCACGGTTTGATAATTTACAAGTTATTCATTGCTTACTTTTGATATGTTCGGATTGAAGACCCAATATCTTAATCGAGGAAACTTCAAAATGAAGCCTACTTTGTAACAAAGAGTGTTTTTAAAGTCTAAGTTAAAAATTGTTCTATATAAAGCCTAACTAGATGAAACAAGTTAAACTCATTCCTTTCTCTCTCTTACTTTCCCTGACACACATGAGCTGAGAGAGAAATACGTGTCCATGGGGCTGTACCTAAGCCATATTTTTTATTCGTGCATTGTTTGTCTATGTTGTAACTGGATTTTTTTCAAGTCAAAATCCGTGTCCATGTGGCTGTACCTAAGCCATTTTTTTGTTCATGTCCATTTTCAAAGTGTTCAATATTATACCCAAGGGGCTGTACCCAAGCTCGGGGTTTATCCATGTCATTTTTTGTTCCAATTCTTATTTTTTGTATATGTTCAAGACTTTGGTTTTGTCCAAGTTCGTGTACACAATGGGTTGTACACAAGTCCTTTTTTGTCCATATTCATGCCAATGTCTAATAATTTACCGTAAAGGATGTACCTAATATCTATTTACTCAAGTTTATAATTTTTGTATAGTAGTGTCTAATTATTACAGTTTAATTTTCACCTGCACAAATTAACAAAATAAATTAGTTTTAATCCAAAAAATTATACAGGCCCATAATGTTCAGGCTGAATGGGCTAGCCTTAAAAGGATATACCAAAAACCTATTACTTACTCAAAGCCCAAAACATTGTTTTAAAAAAATAAACTGTTTTAAAAAAAAGACATGAAGAGAGACCCATAATAGGGCTGGACCTAACCCTTAATGTCTAACCCATAATGGGCTGGACCCTTACCACACTCACACGGCAAAAAAAAAAGATAGTAAACCTACTTGGAGCTGGACCTGGAGTGGTAAAGGGCTGGACCCAAACACTTTTGACAAGTAAAGGTTTTTTCTTTAAAAATAACACAAATGGACTACAAGCCCAAATGGGATGGACCTTAATGCTTGAACCATTACTGATGGACCCAAAGAAGGCTGGGCACAAGGGGAGATTGGCCCAATGGCAGTTCACAAATCACGTTTAAAAAAAAAACGGAGAAGGAGATCTGGGGGTGGGTGCCGTGTTTCATGGTGGTTTTGGTATGCAGTCGTTGTGATGGTGTTAGTCAACAGATGATGCTTCTTATTATTCTTATGGTGGCAGATGTAGTGCAGGGACAGAGCAGTTCGTGACAGCAGTGGTGGATCTCGGTGAGAAATGACAGCAGGGATGGTGACAGTGTGCGTAACAGCGGCGAAATCAGCGGCGAAAAGGTGAGGTTTGTTCACGTTGGTGAGAAGGTGCTGGTGCGCAGATTTGTTCGTGAGTTTTTGCAGTGCTGCAGTTTCCAGATCTGCAGCAGCAGCAACGTGGTGATGAAGGTGGAAGGTCAGATCGGCCTCTATGGCGGTGGTGGTCTTCTGAGCACGACTGTCGTGGTGGTGCAGAAAGTAGTGGTGTTTATGCGGCAGAGAGGTCTGGTCTTCTGTCGAGATCTGGTCTTGGTGTTATGTTGTTAGGGAAGCCAAGATCTGTGGTGGTGGTTGTGTTATGGTGGGAAGATAGGTGAGGGGGTGGGGGCGGCTTTGCAGCAAGGTGGCGTTGCAGCAGGGTACGTGACAGACGGAGGGGGAAGGGAGGCCGGGGAAGGTCAGAAGGGAATTTGTTCTTCTGTCACAGTGAAGACACAGAGAAGAGGGTTTGATCAAAACCCCTATATGGGTTTTTGGTTTTTGGTTTTTGTTGCTCACTGTATGTATTAGAATAGTGTATAGAAAGGGTAGGAGTTTTTGGGTATTTTGCTATATACTAGTTAGGTAGTAACTAAGGGTTTGGGTTGGGCTTTTGTTTGGTAATCCAATGTTATTGGGGATTTAGAAAAATATTCTCCCATCTTAATCATGTTAACCATTATCCGTACAATATTAATTAAATAAATTATTTTTTTGAATTTAGAACAAATAATCTATAGTTATAATTGGATCTTTGATAAAGTTACAGATTAGATATTATAAAAAGTTATGATAATGAATATCTAGGCCATAAGATTTAATTTGAACTTGTTCTTGATCGTAGGATCATTGAGTTAGGAAGGGCCGGTCCGAGAAACCAAAATATGCTTAGTTACCTAAAGCAAGACTTATTTTTCAGGGCCTTTTGTAACTATAAAAAAATTTATTTTGATAAAATTGGGGCCCTTTTTATTGAAAAAAATAATGAGGCCTAAGGCGGCCGCCTTAGTGGCCTTACCCAAGGGCCGGCCCTGGAGTTAGGTACTTGACGGTCCGAATAAATTAACTTGTAACCAATAAGTATTTATTCGATAAATATTGGTAGTTCTCATTTACCAACCCAGTTACATAGATAATGCACACATAGATATGATTATTGAACCGATCAAAACTAGATATTTTTAATGATTGATTACCTTGAACTGTCAAATAGGTTAATCTCTATAAGTACTTGAATGCTAGTAATCATTAGAAATGAGATAATTTTCATAAATGTATGTGTACTTGTTGTATTTAGATACTAGACTACTAGTGTGTCAAAATACTAGTCGAAAGGATATTGAATATAGTTGAGTGATTATGTAACTTGGGATGAATCAAGATGTAACCAATCAACTCTATGTTTATAGTTTGAAATTTGCGATGTCATAAGATCATAACGAATGTATTAAATCTTTGGTCAACGAATAAAATGAATGAATAAATGAGTTTCTCAGGGCATTTGTCAATTGATGATAATCATTGTGTAACGTAGTTGATTGTTTAATAAGATTTGATAGTTATACCATATCCCAGGATAATCTAGAGTTGTAAGGATAGAGGAAGTACATGTATGAACCTTTACCAGATTCTTCGTAAAGAGTTATTTTACGTTATCCTATTATTGAGAAGTGTTGTTAGATGCCAACCTTGATTATTAATTAACTGTTTATTGCCACCAGATAAATGGTGAATCTACGTGGTCGTACATATACGAGTACAATGATCGTATTTAATATTTTTAGATATATTTATTATCGGAAATTGAATAATAAATAATAATAAATTTGAAATATTTGCATGTTAATTTGCTAATACAAATTAAAATACTAATAATGCATTCGACTCAGACTAAAGAGGGAAAAAAGAATTAGGAAAGTTAATGTTATTTTTACACTATCCTTTCTATTTTTTGTATAGTTTGATTTTCTCTTTCCACTATCTCATTGTATTGAGGAGTTTTAGGACCAAAAAATTATGCTTAATTCCAAATTCACCATTAAAAAACTCATAAAAAGAGAATTCACATATTCGATCAATTATCAACACAAATGCAAATAATAGGACTACCCTTCATATTTTGTAGCTTTCTACAAAGTTTTGCAAATTCATCAAAGACTTGAGTTTTTAAAGCAAGAAACAACACCTAAGTATATATACAATTAAAAATATATTTTGGGTCCTCCGACGTTAGTCATGTCCATAGGACCAACGAGATCAATGTGTAAGAATACCTAGATTATGAATTTGAATGTTGATTTATGTTGTTTGCTAAGCTGGCATGCATGACATAATATATCATTATCAAACTTGATTTTAGGTAACCCTATAACAAGTTCTTTCATAGAAATATTCGCAACCAAATCGATATTAGCATGACCAAGGCGTCTATGCCACAACCAATGATTTACTTAATGAAGGATAAGCATTTAACAATCAGCATATAGGACTTCCAATATTAACTTTATAAACATCATTTGACATATTAGAAACAATTTAAACCTATTTTTCATAATTTTTATAAACAACACGTATAAAGAATCCAAACTTGATTTTATCCCCCGCATCACACAATTGTATAATGATAAGTAGGTTAAAAGAAAGATCCTCAATGTATAACACATCATGAATGAAAATATAGTCCTTAATACCAATGCTTCCTTTACCCATTACTTTTCCTCTAGCACTATCACTAAAAATGAATCTAACTCCTTTGTTGGTTAGTGATTCATACCCCTCCACGTTTCTAGAGCATCCACTACTAGGAATCCCGTTTTTCTTTTTGATGCTCTTTTCCTACAAACAAAAGAATTATATTTTAGGTATCCAAGTTAGGTCCATGTGGGTTAGTGTTACCCTTGTTATTCAATTTCTTTTTTTTTCCTATTCCATAAATAAAGGCACAGGAAGTCCAAATTCAAGTTGTATATGATATTCGTATTCAGACACAACATAACCATTTTGTTCACAATAGGTAGTGGGTTCCTAGGTGTGATAATAAATCTACACCAAAAGAATTGTAACTTCCGGCAAGGGTACGAGACTTCGTCAAGTAACAAATTTATAAGCCTAAAGGTTATCGTTTCCTCAAGGACTACAAAGGTTGATATAATTGTGTTTCAAATGTAATATAATATAAAGTTGTGAAATAAAGAGCAATAATATAAATGATATTTGTTGGGTTTTCCATTAAAGGACTAATTTGAACAAAGTAAATAGTTAACTGAAAGATAAATAATTAAATTACTAAAGATAAGAAAGGATGAGAAGTGTTGCTTGATTCTTGCAGGCAGTCCTCCTAACTAACTATTAACTTGTTGATTGATATAAGGGCAAATTGGACAATTCGCAATAGACATGATTTAAGATTCTCTCTAACTCCCGCCAGGGTAGCTTAGAGAGAAACCTACACGCCGTGGTTTTCGATGAATTAAGTTCCTACCGTATTGACTACCTAATGGGCAAGACCTTGCGATTCAATACCTCACACTCGGTGTTTATATACTATGTCTGATATCCGCCCCTCCCGGGTGTTAGCCAAAATTCTCAAACTACCCAATACGTGATCAAGGCACGGATAGGAAACAAACATAAATATATAAAACAAAGTAATAAATAAAACATCAATTCATTTCATTAAGATAAAATCCCAAATTGACAAAACAAATGTAATAATCAATTAGGGTTCATACCTGTTGCAAGTTTCAAGCAAAAGATGTTTAACTCATACTAACCTAAAATATGGAATGTATAGGTTGTGGAAGGGTGGAGAATGAATGAACTTTGATGGAAAAGTCCTCCTCTTTTCCAGGCGTTTTAGCTCTTCTATGTTGTAAAAATATGATGTATAATGATGCATAATGAAAATAAGAGCTCTAATATGCTTATATACTTGGTCAAAAATGTTTTGGACCTTATGGGCTCGCTTAAGTGGCTTAAAAATGGCCCAACCCATTTTTGACCAATGTTGTCCAGATTCGAGTCACGCTGGAAAAACTGACATAACTTTTTTGTCTCAACTTCGAATTGTCACCTTTCACGTGTCACTGACTCAAGCTCCATCTTAATCAAAAGGAATTTAATCATAATCTCTGATAAATTTGTCATGGTGACTGAAACAATGCCTCGTCAAGACTTTTTTGGTAAAAGCTCTAGCGTTCCCAAAGTGACTTTTAGCTCTCTTTACGCCTTGTATTGGGTTTGGAATTACCTTCTTGACTTCTACTCATCTTCTTGGACTCTAGTGTCAACCACATACCTAAAATGTACACACTTAACACAAAATTAAATCACAAAAACTCTATAAATAGCATAATGTCCAAAAGAATGCAGAAAAGTACAATATGGAAAATATTAGGGAAAAATCTCTCTCTTAGGTCCCATAAACCCTTAAAAATATATCTCATGAGTATATTAATCTATCAAAAAATAGGATACATCAAGTTGCAAGCAAGAAAAGTACTTACACTGCTGGTGATTGTGGTTTGTATAAAGCAGAACTGAAACGGTCTCGGGGTCAGGTTAGGTTTTATTTTGGTGATTGGTTGAGTGTAACCCCTGTCAAAGGAAGAGGAAGGCGAGTCCAAATAGTGGATGATTTGGATGACCCATCCCATTTCCTTACAGATAGTGATGATTATGTAAGGAGATCCTCTGAAGGTCCTAGGAATACTCCTCGTTTTTTAGGTGGTCCCTCCTGAGTTAAGGTTACAAGTCTGGCGGAGAAGAGATCTGGTGTTGATAAGGACAAACAACTTTTCCTTAGAGGTTGTTCATCGGCTCCAGAGAAGGAATTTTTCATGGCCCCTAATCCTTTGACAACTGGTATCCCCCCTTTTACGGATAAGGTTAGTCAAGATAGTGGTAAATTGGAAGGTAGTGTTGAAGTTGAAGGCCACTCGTTTGCTCCTGTGAGAGCGTCTCGTAAAGATATGGGCCTAGGCACATTAAGGGAGGTGGAAAGCCCAATGTCTACTCTAAATCCTCTGGTTCTAAGAGGAAAGCCTCGAGTGTTTCCCCTAAGGAAAGCTGGCCAGCCTGTCCCATGAAGATAGATGCGAGTGTCTCCGCTACACCGGCTATTGGAAATCGATGGTCTATTATATCGTGGTCTCCGCTACACCCCTTCCATCCCGCGAGCTTCCTTCTCAGTCCATTCATCATTTCCCTCTAATCCCGAATCCTTATTCTTTAAACTAAAGGTTTATCCAATTCAATTTCAATTGCTAAACGCGCGAAATTTCCCCGTTGCCTTGACTTAGTGAAGGGATCTATCTTAACTACTTTATCGATCAGAATACCTATTGATTTCAGAACCTCCTTTGTATAATTAATTAAAGGAAGCCACGGAAGTCGTACCTAAACAGTAGTTTTCTCAACCAGTGCTTTTTGCGGCATGAAACTCGGATCCCACCGTCGAACAACTAAATACCCATCCATTACCATCCACGGCCCTCCTCCTAAGACCTTCTCATAATCCTCCCCACTAGTGAAACGACCCATAAAATAACCAAAGCCAATATCAACTAGCTCAATATGGGCTTTAGGCGCCCATATCTGGTTCAACTTTTTAAGCAAGTAGGTGTATCCTACATTATATCCCAAAAGTCTAATGATCAGAGACCGTTGCCATACCTGACATCCATATCGTTTTTGTTCGGTTGTGCGGAGAAGTTGGGGATAAGTATCATCTACTAAATCAAAAGAACTCTGCCCTTGTTCTTCCGTTGCTACAGAACCTTCTACACCGTATTGGCTAGATGCTGAATTCTGATTAGGATTCTATCCACTTTCTCTTGTGTTACACCATCCTTCAACACGACTTCTGATATAACATCTCTATACGACTTCAGCTCGGTCTCAGACCCAACAATTGTATTAACAACGCTCTTCCCCTCCCTTGCTCCACCTCCACTATGAACACCATTAGCTTCCACATCTGTTGTTCTTGTAATTGCTCCCCTAAGGCTTTGTGATGCTGATGCTTCCATCATCAAGGTCTATTGATTGTCTTCTCCACGTTCAATAGTCAGATTATCCCCAAAAATTGGGTTTTCGATCATTAAGGTCTTCTGCAAAGTACTACCCCTTACCATTTCACTCCCATTGCCCAAGATTCTCGACGGATTTGGACCCTCTTCCAGCAACATTGGATCGTCTCTCCCCTCCCGCTGCTCCATCGGAGGTGAAATTTAATCTCTATCCAGAAAATCTAGTGTTCTCTTGGACGGACGGGGAGGCTCCCCACTAGTTTTATTCCCCAGTCTAACCATAGCCTCCTGCCCTGATGTGGCCTAAGGTGTGATAAAAAGATGTATAAAATAAGTGCAAATAAACACCCTAAGCAAACACAGTATTGCAAGTATTACAGGACGTATGCAAGTTTTAATGATCAGAAGATTCGTTCCTCAGGGACTGATGAAAGTTAGAGAGAACTTATGCAAATTATCAAGTGCAGATATAAAAGATAGAAAGATGATACGCAAAGAAAGAAAAGGAAAATAGATTTTTATTTGGTTTTTATAAAGAAAACTAAACTACTAAACTAAACACAATAAAATAAATAAAAGAAAAGAAAAGAAGATAGTATGTAAGTTATAGCTTAGGTTTTACTAGTATGCACTAATCCTTCTAATTCTACCTATTAGATCTAATTTATAAGGGAGAATATTAGCTCTTGGTATACTTAGTCAGGATTCTAAATTCCCATACCTTAGACCTTGAGAGCGACTAAGGGGCTACAGCACAACCAAGAAGTGATGAAGAATAGGGTTATCAAACGCTACTAAGGCCCTAAACAAATACTGCAATCCTGGTGATATGGTGGTTAAAACAAACCCTAATGACTATCTAGTTAGAATCATGTTTTGTCAGAACTAATATCGACACTAGACATTATGTGGTGGTTCAATAGTTAAACACCCTGGTAAGGTGACCATCTAACTACTATTAAGGTAATCCTATACTCGTGCAATAGCAAGGAAAACAATCATTAAATCAAAACACATAATCAAATATAAAGGTAAGTAGCTAATATCAGATTAAAACATATAATTCTCAAAGAAACTTAGATAGAAGAATTAGAATTCATAGTTTATACACGATGCAAAACCCAAGCTAATAGAATTAATTCATACAAAGAAAAGAAGAGAACAGAATTACAAATTAAGGGGTTGAAGGAGACATGATTGATGCACAGCTCCTTCCAGACTTCTTCTCTTGTGTTGCAGCTTCCTCTTGGCCTTAAGGTCTGGCCAAGGATGATTTTAGAGTGTTAAGAGGCTGTATTTATAGGGTATAGGAAGACCTAATTCGTTTTCTTGAAGGAGAAGGAAAGTAATGGACTCCTAGCCCAACTCAAATTCGTATGGAAATAAAGATAAACACTGCTGGACCGTTTTGGGCATATCTTCTTTGTTATTGGTCGGTTTGAGCTCCATAAGATACCAAAAGAATCGTAACAGAATTATCTCTACACCTATGAAAGGAAATTACCAAAATCGGCCAATTTCTTAGGTAAATAACCACTTCTTTAGGCGTGTACTGCAGAAATTCAAATTTAGGCAGCTTTTCCTTTTCCTAATTGAACTCTGTTTCCTTCTATCTCCAATTACCATGCATATCTCTTTCCATATCTTTTAGTCTTTGACTTGGACTCTAATTAATCTCCATAATTATCTTTAAAGCTTCACACTAAATAAACAATTAAACCCAATATGCTCTAAAAATATTATGTTACTAAATCAAGACCCAAAATAGGAAAGTACACTAAACTAAGCTCAAATCAACCTATAAACTAATAAATAAGCCTAAAATTATGTCTCTGACGTATATTATATTATCACAAATGAGGAGACATCAAGACCCCCAACTCAAAGTTGTATCGTCCCGATACAATAAAAGTAAAGAACAATAAGGTAGTCAAGAAGAAGAAGTAGGAGGAGAATAAGAAAAGAACATAATGAATGATCCTAGAGCGAAATATCTAAAAAGTCTCATGTAGTAATGCTCAAGAAATAATGCACAAATATGCTTAATATACATGTAATCAACAATCCATAAATTCAAGTCCAGATTAATTTCGCAATGCGAGAAGGAGAGGATGATAACTTAGTTCATGTTAATGTCTATAGGTTGTTCATAGGTCCCAAATACAGCATCCAATGTTCCACTTACCTACTACCTAATAGCTCAATTGTTCCTCCACCTAGCAGTTAGAAATCCTAAGGTCTTGGTTATAACTTAGCTTAAGGACGGGTGTGGTATATTTGGATAATAAAAAGTGAGCTTTTGGCTCTCTCCTCACTAGCCATCAACGAATCGCCCTAGAGCTTGAGTTTTCACTCGAAGATATTCTCACTCAACCCAATTTATTGATGCTTTTGATTTGCATCCCCAATAATTCTAATTAAAACCTTTATTGATGACTTACAAAATTCCACTTTGCCGGTCCGAATATATATTCTTTTCATATCAATTTCTCTTTTATATAGCTATGACTCTCTTTTTGATGTTCGAGATATCACGCTATTTTTTATATATATATTCTTTCTTTTTATGCCCTTGTTGGCAAATTTAGCTCGTCGCTTCTTTTCCATTCACTATTACCCCGGCAAAGGGTTACAATAATAACAATTTCATCATCAATAAAATCACAAAGATAATTCTCAAATTCCCAAAGTTCCCTAATGATGAAACCCACCACCCCAAACTCAAGCTCTAAAACGAGTTTGTCTCAGGTTTTGCGATTCGAGTGCGGGTCATATAGATAAGTCCTAAAAACTAGGGTATGGATTATAATGTGGTTCATAAAGGCTTTAGAAAGGCTCAGAGGGGCTAAGACGGATAAATAACAATAATCAAATAAAAGGGTGAGAAAGTCTAAAGGCTTCAAGTGTTTTATCATGAAAGAACTGCCTTATTCATTTATTTAACTACCGGATTTTGTTACTTTTTCACTAATAGTTCATAGATAAGTGTGTTTTCAACTAATTTTAAACCTCACGTTCTACACACCAAATAACTATTCCTAAGTTTCAACGTGACTTCATAGCATTGCTCATTAACTTTTCTATCTTTTATTTCCTGTTTTCATATATGCATCTAAACATATTTGTGACATCTTTCACAAACATACTACCTACTATCATTAACTTAATTAATTCATGCTCAATAGGTACATTCAAAGATATTCTATGCCTAATTCAACCCAAAAAAAAAATTAAATTTTATGCAAAAACAAAAAGGAAGATGAGGACAACGAATCCCCACCCCCAACTAAAAAATGAGCCGTGTCCCCACGACTCGAAAAAGACTCAAGAAAAATAAAATTTAAACTTAGCATACATATTGCACATAAAGAAATGGTAGGGAAGAAAGAAAACATACTCTTCGAGGCTATCACCTAGCCTTATCGGTACTCGGATTAAATCTAATGTATCTTCTTCACCCAACTTCTTATTCGCTTTTCGTTCAGGACACGTGATCATAATAGGATATTGCATTATATAATGTCATGGGAGAGATCGAAAATTCGTATCACCTCCTCATAGATCAACTGTGCCACATCTTCTTCTTCTCCTCACAAAATACAATTCACAAACAACCCAAGCATTCCAAATCTCCATGAATCTTCATGTATTCTCCTTTAACTTCTTCTTCAAATACTATCTTATAAGAAAAAGGTAGTTCCTTTAATTGTTTCCTTGGAGAAGCTATCAGGGCCCTTGAAGCTTTCTCTTTTTCTTTGGGTATAAGGTCTTTGATTTGTAGAGGTTGTGTTGTCTTCTTCACTAAAGTTGGAATCTTTTTCCTCATTGAATCAACACAGCATGCTAACCTCTCTTCTCTTGACTTGTTTTACCCTTTGAATTGGAACTCAGACTTTTCTCACTTGATTTCTTCTCAAATAAATCCAATACCTTGATTTTCTTCATCTCCCATACAGTAGGTAATGTCATGTTCTCTTAATCATCTC
The DNA here is from genome assembly GCA_029959085.1 of Nemophila menziesii. NCBI lineage: Eukaryota > Viridiplantae > Streptophyta > Magnoliopsida > Boraginales > Hydrophyllaceae > Nemophila > Nemophila menziesii. Next base: position 22,581,517 of record JARWIR010000007.1, on the reverse strand, counting down.
AATTGACCCCCAACCCAAAGCTTTAACCACTCTTTAAATTTGAAACTCTTGATTATTGGTTGTACAAGCTTTATTGGTTAGGAGAGGTGATTGGATGATGATTCTTTATATGGGTAAGATGGATTCTTCATGGATTGGCTTGGATTAAAGAAATTGTAGGATGAATTTTTGAAATTTAAGCTTTTGGATTCAAGGTGTTTTGGGATGATATAGGTGGTTGAATCTTCTTTGTAATGATGTGGAGAATGGATTGGATGTGTTTTCATGGTGATTGGGTAGTGTTTTGAGGGTCCGGAACGGCTTTCTCTACTATCTTCATTGACATTAGAGGGTCAGTCACGCGTATTGGTGAAGGTTTTTATGAGCTTCAATGGAGTTGGGAGAGGTTTGGAGAAGAGAAAGAGGCTTAAGGTTTAGTAAATTCGGACTAATAAGAATCAACCCTCTTTTATAAGCTTGAAGACCTATTTTCGCTTTCTCTGGCGGCGCGCTGCGATATACCGCGCATATCGTCCGGTATACCGCACCTATCAGCGTTCAAAATTTCTGCCTCTGTACAATACACGTGGTACGACCCCGTGGCACGTGTTTTGGGATCACGGACCATAGCGCGGACTAGGGGGTAGTTCGCGGGTTAATTTTTTCTCGGTTCTGGACATGATCCGTGGCTCCACCCGTGGTACGGGTTTTGACCCTGCGGTGCATACCTGCGGACTAGGGTTAGTCTGCGGGGGTAGTCCGCGCAGGGTATTCTTTCGCTCCGAAAAAATTTTGTTCGCCTTCCCTAACTCGATTTCTCCAATACCTAAGCACCAAAAACACTAATACCTTCCTCAAATATGCAATATCAACTAAAATTAACTAAACTAAACATAAATTAAAAACTGGAAACGTAAAAATATAAAAGAAATTACGGGTTGTCTCCCGTTTAGCACTTTTGTTTAACGTCTTTCAAAGTTAGACGTGTTACCTCGATTAAGGATGACGAAATTTCCACCCTTTGCCTTTAATTCCCATGAACTTTTCAGCTCGATTCTTCATAATCATGGATGGTGCCATCCAAGATGTCATGGGAGAAGGTGTTTCTGGTGGTAACTCGATTTCATTTGTAGCACTACACTCTTCTGGCAATCCATTCATCTCTTTAGTTTCGCATCTTCATTTGTTAGAAAGAATGTCCTTCATGAATTTTGTATATGTTGGCATTCTCTTGAGAGCTTCTACAAACGGTATTTTAATCTCTAACTTGTTCACCATGTCAACGAACTTCTTCAATTCCAGGTCATTGTCCTTCCTGACACGTGAAGGGAATGGTGGAGGAGGACATATGTTGGTTACCACTAGGGATGTCAATGGGGCGTGTTTGGGGCGGGTTTACCTATCCCCGCACCCCGACCCACGAAAAATAGAAGCCCCACGCCCCGCCCCGCCCCCGCGTTGTTCTTCCCCACACCCCGTCCCGCCCCACTCATATATTCCCCGCGGGGTGTGGGTTCTACCAGCGGGTTTCAAATTGATCGTTCAAATTTTTTTTATTACTACAAATTTTATATTTTAAACTCTCAAATATTCCATTCTTCAGAATTTGCATTTGTATGTTGATTTTTAAACAAATTCTGCCCTTGGAGTTGCACTTTGATTCGAACAATTTAAACTTTGTGTGTTGTAATAGACGCACACAAACTTTGATTTGAATAATTATTGAAATTAAAATATACATTATAAATGAAATATATTAATTATATATTATATACATGCGGGGAGGGTTTGCAGGGTGGGGAATACTTATCCCCACAACCCGCCCCGTCTCGTGCGGGTTTTGAAAATCCATCTCCACAACCCGCCCCAAACCCCATTTAGTACCTTAAAACCCGCCCCGTTTAAAGTGAGGTGGGGTGGGTACCCGCAAACCCGCGCCCCATTGACATCCCTAGTTACCACCGGGCTCTCTTTCTTTTCTGGTGTCTTCTCTTGGACACTTTTTTGTTCAACTACCTCTTCGACCTTATCTTCTGTTGTTTCTTCTCCCCCCGTTTCTGGAATAGGGACTGGTTCTGGTTCTGGTCTTGGTTGAGGTAGTTGTTTTCCACTTCTTAATTCAACTGCATGACAAACTTTGTTTGCTGGAGCACTAGTATCACTTCGGAGTTGCTCTTCTGCAAGGATCTGAACTTTATTCACCATTTGTGACACTGACTGCACAAGCTTCTCAAGCGCATTGTCTGAGTTTTGGATTCTTTGCTGGCTAATCTTCATCTTTTCAATTAGGTTCATTATCTCCAGGGCCGGTCCTGACATTTCGGGGGCCTAAGGCAAACCTAAAAAAATAGGCCCCTACAAAAGTTACAAGTTATATAAAATAAAAAATTCAAAATATAATAAAAAAATAATCAAATAAATTTTACAAGGAAAAAAATATTTTAGTCTCTTTTTAGTCACCAAGTTAGGTCCGTAAAAAAATCAACAAGTAATAACTTAATTAAATATTTTTTTTAACTAAAAAATAAAGTCTTATTTTTTTATTTTAAGTGGATCAAAATTGGGCCTTTTTAATTAAAAAAAACTTTTACTCTAGAAGGGGCCCTAAAACTTATAAGAGTTGGGGAGGGGCCCAAGGCCATGGCCTCCTTGGCCTCTCCCCAGGACCGGACCTGATTATCTCAGCCATGCTTGAATTCGAACTCGAAGATTGTTCTTGTACGGTTTGCTGCATTGAATAAGGAAGTGGTCTTTGATAAGCTTCATTATAATTCGGCGCTTCTTGATAGATAGGTTATGGAGGATAGTAAGATTGTGGTCGTGGTTGATAATAATCATCATAGTGATGGTTATTATGATAATAAGTCTGTTGATCTCCGACCCAATTGTAATTCTGTGGGGGTTGATCATCAGCGTAATTTCCTTGAGATTGATAATAACCATAATAATAATGGTCTCTTTGATAAGGCATGAAGGAAATTGAGGCTGGATTATTCGTGCAATATTCCCACGAGTGATCTCTTGCTCCACAACTAGGACATGAAGGTGAGGTATGTACTAGATTCCTCTGAGCTAATTTTCGTGATTGTTCTAGTGATTCCTCAAGTTGTCGGTTTAACTCCTTGAGCTTTAGAGATTCCATCATGTATTAGCTTCTTCAGGATCTAATAACACGAAAACTTTATCTCCTAATAAATCCGCTTTCGCCTAAAAAAAATCTGTAAAACAAAAACTAAAAAAGAAAAGCGTAAAATAGAACTAACTAAAATATAATCACAGGATAATTGCACAAGGACTAACGATGTAGTCCCCGGCAGCGGCGCCAAAAACTTGGTGTGGCCTAAGGTGTGATAAAATGATGTATAAAATAAGTGCAAATAAACACCCTAAGCAAACACAGTATTGCAAGTATTACAGGACGTAGGCAAGTTTTAATGATAAGAAGATTCGTTCCTCAGGGACTGACTAAAGTTAGAGAGAACTTATGCAAATTATCAAGTGCAGATATAAAAGATAGAAAGATGATACGCAAAGAAAGAAAAGGAAAATAGATTTTTATTTGGTTTTTATAAAGAAAACTAAACTACTAAACTAAAGACAATAAAATAAATAAAATAAAAGAAAAGAAGATAGTATGAAAGTTATAGCTTAGGTTTTACTAGTATGCACTAATCCTTCTAATTCTACCTATTAGATCTAATTTATAAGGGAGAATATTAGCTCTTGGTATACTTAGTCAGGATTCTAAATTCCCATACCTTAGACCTTGAGAGCGACTAAGGGGCTACGGCACAACCAAGAAGTGATGAAGAATAGGGTCATCAAACGCTACTAAGGCCCTAAACAAATACTGCAATCCTGGTGATATGGTGGTTAAAACAAACCCTAATGACTATCTAGTTAGAATCATGTTTTGTCAGAACTAATATCGACACTAGACATTATGTGGTGGTTCAGTAGTTAAACACCCTGGTAAGGTGACCATCTAACTACTATTAAGGTAATCCTATACTCGTGCACTAGCAAGGAAAACAATCATTAAATCAAAACACATAATCAAATATAAATGTAAGTAGCTAATATCAGATTAAAACATATAATTCTCAAAGAAACTTAGATAGAAGAATTAGAATTCATAGTTTATACATGATGCAAAACCCAAGCTAATAGAATTAATTCATACAAAGAAAAGAAGAGAACAGAATTACAAAATAAGGGTTTGAAGGAGACATGATTGATGCACACCTCCTTCCAGACTTCTTCTCTTGTGTTGCAGCTTCCTCTTGGCCTTAAGGTCTGGCCAAGGATGATTTTAGAGTGTTAAGAGGCTGTATTAATAGGGTATAGGAAGACCTAATTCGTTTTCTTGAAGGAGAAGGAAAGTAATGGACTCCTAGCCCAACTCAAATTCGTATGGAAATAAAGATAAACACTGTTGGACCGTTTTGGGCATATCTTCTTCGTTATTGGTCGGTTTGAGCTCCATAAGATACCAAAAGAATCGTAACAGAATTATCTCTACACCTATGAAAGGAAATTACCAAAATCGGCCAATTTCTTAGGTAAATAACCACTTCTTTAGGCGTGTACGGCAGAAATTCAGATTTAGCCAGCTTTTCCTTTTCCTAATTGAACTCTGTTTCCTTCTATCTCCAATTACCATGCATATCTCTTTCCATATCTTTTAGTCTTTGACTTGGACTCTAATTAATCTCCATAATTATCTTTAAAGCTTCACACTAAATAAACAATTAAACCCAATATGCTCTAAAAATATTATGTTACTAAATCAAGACCCAAAATAGGAAAGTACACTAAACTAAGCTCAAATCAACCTATAAACTAATAAATAAGCCTAAAATGATGTCTCTGACGTATATTATATTATCACAAATGAGGAGACATTATGCCCCTTCTCCAATTGTTTCAGATCAGAAGAGTAGAGTTTCAACCTTTTAAAAGATAATTTTCTAACGCTGTTAGCTTTCTCTTTAGGTGAATGAATTTTAGGTTTAGGAGTATTGGGTATTGATGATGTTACTTTTCTAGTGGAAATTGGTGATCGAATGCCTTTACCACCACCATCTATGGCGGTGTTAGGTGGCAGCAGTCCCGCCTTTGACCTCAAAGTTACTGTTAGAATTCAGAAAGAAAATAAATTAACAATAAAAGGAAATAAACTAAAATGTAAAAGGCAAGTCAATGACCGTACTTTGTCAATGATCTTGAGAGAAAAGAAGAAAAGAGTTAACAATATTTTATGGATAAGTTAATACAAAAGGATTATGTACATATAATTCTGAAACAAAAAAATATAAACTGTTGGCAAGATATACCATGCATGTAAGAAAACCAGGCCAACATGGTTCGTTGGTTATTTTTTTATCGTTTTTCTACCTATATAAACTTTAATATACACGGAAGACAAAATTCTCTCGAAGCTCTCTCGAGCCTTATCCACATAGCCGACAAACTTCATCATCCTCAAATTTTCAAGCATCAATTTTCAATTCAACATACCAATTCCCAGCTAGACTGATTCATACAGATTAGAGTAACACACAACATAAGTGAGTTTAACAAGCTTTCAACTTGCAAAGTATGAGTGCCTCTTCAGATGGAAGTTGCGCTGCAAATCAAAGGAACAATTATTTCTCGATAATACAAAGGGTTCTGATTAGATTACGCATATTTTCATATAGTAAAGATACAACGGAGATGGAGGGATGTACGAGAGGGATAATTAATTATTATAAGAAGCCACAAAGGAAAGAAGGGCAGGAAGATGGTTTACAGGATAAGGGTGGCAACTGTCAACAGAATAGTGCAGGTGATGAATGTATGATGATTTTGATACTCTATGTCTCATATAAGAATGTTTTGTGTATTTTGGGTGATAATAAAAGGTTTAATACGGCTAATATGTGCACTTATGGTATGGAATGTGATTTGGATAGATATATTGAATTGTATATGCACGTTATATGTATTACATATGGTAATAAAGACATATGATCACCAGTATAGTCCTTTCCCATATCGAAGTATACAATATTAACACTTTATCTGGTGGCGTTATGGGATGAGGATGATTGCTGAGAAGTGTGAGAATAAAGGCAAACCTTACAGGAGATTACTAGTTACAACTTACAACGGCCATCGATCTCGATTGGAGTCTTGCTGAAAAACTAAGCAACAAAGAAGATGAGGGTCAAATTCAACAAAGAAAACAAGATTATTAATTGGACTCTTAAAAGTTTGAAGTGTTTCAATCTTTAGAAGTGGGATGAGGGTGGAAGGCATATCTAAGTTTGCATTTGGGGTGGGGCAGAAAATGGGCGGCGCTCGGATTTATATACAGAATGGTATGGGTCAATATCTGGGATATATAAGATTCACAAGATCAGTATTAGGATAAATAGCGAAATGAGGAAAGAAAAAGGAAGGGAGAGAAGATTCAGAGGGATGGTTGAACTGTTGAGATATTTGGATGAAAGACAGTGGGCAAACATGGAGAATAAAATTTGGAAATGGGAATCAATCCGGCGAAGAAGAAAATGAAGAAGAAGAGATGGGCCTGAACTTGGGCTGTGGAAATTTTTTTACTTTTCATATTTTGAACTCATAAAAGTTAATTTGGAAAAATTATGGGATAGGTGTTGGACCAAATTGTTGAGCTGCGCTTGGGCCAATTGTGCAGTTATGCTACATGGGACTAATATTAGGAAGAGTTGCAATATGTGGATTTTAATTACAAAAATTAAAATGAGGGTTATTAAAAAATGGATTGTTAAGAAATGTGATGAAGTAAATATTAATGTTAAAAGAGATATCCGGACTGTCCCCAAAACGTCCGAGGATGTTCAATGAGTACGCATGTTTGGAACTGTCAAGGAATACGGGCACCCTTGACAATGTCCAGTATCAAGTTCGTGATAGGAAGGTTTAAACTAGGTATTGTCCGTTTTATTGAAACTATGTTATGTTCTAAAGATGCTAGTGAAGTTCTGAAAAACTTTAAATATGCCAATAGTATTAGGGACTCTGTAGGGACTGCGTACCACTCTGGGGGAATTTTGGTTATCTGGCAAGCAGATATTGAATTAGTAGTTATATCTAACCAATATTTTGTAATCTTATTTATTAAGGATAAGTGTTTTCCCTATTATATTGTTTGCATTCACACTCCGAATAAATTTGAACAACGTCTGGCCTTATAGGAAGAAATAACATTTTGGAATAAAAACATTAATAAACCATGGATCATCATAGAGGACTTTAATGATATATTGAACACTTGTGAAAAATATAGTCATACCCCTCCGAATAATCGATATATTCAAGAATTTAATTTATTTATTGCGAATAACGGTCTCATTGAAATTCATTCTCATGGTTGTTATTTACATAGACTAACCGAAGAACTGATAAGCCCGACAAGGTTAAACTTGATCGGGGATTTGCTTCTAGTGATTGGTTGAACAGGTTCTCGAATGCGCAAGTTTTATTCCACCAACCATTGGATCTAACCACTGCCCGCTAATTTTATAGAATGATTGATCAATGAACGTAGGATAAAGATGGTTCAAATTTGAAACAATGTGGGTAGAACATGAACAATGTGAAGAAATAATTAAAACAACTTGGGGGAGCCAGGAGTGGAGGAATCGTTACCAATGTTCATTGAAAAACGAGATAATACTATTATATCCCTAACAAGATTGAGTAAACGAACTTTTAAGAACGGTGCGAATAAGATCAAATTGTTAACGAATAAACTGATACAACTTGATAATCGGGGGGTTATGAAAGAAATATATGAAGAGCAGATCGAGATTAAAGGTGAAATAAAAAAACATACGAGGCAGAAGAAAAATATTGGTATGACCGAGCAAGACAGGGATGGATCAAATATGGAGACAAAAATACTAGATTTTTTTTATTTGTCCACTAGCAGAAGACATGTGAATAAATTATACCAAATCAAGAATAACGAAGAAGTATGGATGGAGGAGAGCTCAGTCGTAAGAAATAGTTTTCAAATGTATTACTCTGGCCTGTTTAAAGAACGATATATGGAGAAAATAGAAAAAACAGTTGAAGGTATACAGAGTAAGGTAATTGAGGTCATGAACGATTGGTTAACAAGGCAACTGACTCTATAAGAGGTGCAAAAGGCAGTTTTCGTCATGTCACCAACCAAAGCACCAATGCCCGAGGGCTTAAATGGTAAGTTTTATCAGGAATATTGGCATATAATTAATAATGATGTTTTGCTAATGGCACAATATTTTTCAATAATAATATATCTCTCGATAAACTAAGTGAGACATTGACTACTCTCATACCGAAAGGAGATACACAGGAAAGAACAGGTGATTATCGACTGACCAATATCATGTGTAAACTTTAGATATAAGACAATTGCGAAAATACTGGCGAACGGGTTGCAAGAATATATGAATGATATTGTGTCTCCGACAAAGTCGGAATTTATCAAAGGAAGAGCGATACGAGATAATATATTAATCGCCCAAGAAATATCTTTTTATATGAAAAGAAGATGGAAAAACTCTAAACCAATGGATGCAATAAAACTTGACATGGCAAAGACATATGACCAGGCACGTTGGAAGTTTATGTTATTAGTTTTACACAAATTAGGATTTCATGAGAAATGGATTGCGTGGATCTCGAACTGTCTATCTTCTGTTACATTTCAATTGAACGTCAACGGGGATAGGCTAAGGAAATTTAAATCGGAACGGGGATTAAGACAAGGGGATCCATTGTCGCCGTTTTTATTTTCCTTAATGACAGAATCACTTATTAGTTTGATTGATACACAGGAAGCAAAAAAATACACCGAAGGGTATACAGATAACAAGAAATTGCTCGATTATTACTCATATTTTATTTGCAGATGACTCGCTTTTCTTTCTATCAATTGACAGAAATGAAGTCGAACAGTTTCGTAATTGTATTACTAAATACTGTACAGGATCGGGATAGCGAATAACTTCAATAAATCATCGATTTGTTTTACTAAGGATACACCGGAGGAACACAGAAGACATGTAACCAACGTGTTAGGTATACAAAAGAGGGATGATCTGGGAAAATATGTAGGGATACTGTTATGTCATAAGCAATACAAGATAAAATCCTTACAATGGATCGCGGAAAAACTATTTAAGAAAACTGAAGGTTGGAAGGCACATTTGCTGTCAGATGGGGGCAAAGAAGTACTTATCAAAGCTGTTTTGCAAGCACTACCCGCCTACTCGGTGTCTATTTTTTCTTTTCCAATTATGTTTTATAACAAATTGATAACGGCTATTTCAAACTTTTTGGTGGAATTCAGATGAAAAGACAAGAATACATTGGATGGCATCGGAAAAACTGGTGTTTAGCAAATTGATCGGAGGAATGGGGTTTAAAGATTTTAAACGGACGAATACATCACTATTAGCAGCGCAGGCATGGCGAATACTACACAATTTTAACACGCTAGCAGCTCGACTACTAAAAATTATTTATTTCCCAAAAAATAACTTTCTCGATGTAAAACTGCGACAATCTCGATCATGGTCATGAGACGGTCTATTAGAAGGACGAGGTATGATAAAGAAATATGGTAGATACAAAATCGGAGATGGATAATCTATAAATGTTTGGACTGATAAATGGTTAGATACACAATGGACATTGGAAAAACCTAAGGCTGTAATATACAAAAGATCACGGAACTATGGATAAGTGGGTCAACAGAATGGGATACAGAAATACTTGATGAAATCTTTCCAACACCAATCATACCGGTCATTTTGAGGGAAAGAGTTTTTTCGAAAGAGGAGCCTGATAAGTTTATATGACCTTATGCTACTAACGCAGAATATGTAACAAAAATAGGGTACAATGTGCTAACAGATCATGAGTTGTTTGAAGAACCTCACCAGACGACGAATATTCTAGCACGTGGGGAGCTATAGAAAACTATTTGGAAATCCAATGAACCAACAAAGGTTAGAATTTTCAATTAGAAAGCGTGTAATAATGAAATTCCAACAGGAAAGAACCTTGCAGAAAGGAACTGCGAAGTTGAAGAGGAACGTAAATGGTGCGGTAAGGAAAAAGAGACAGTTGAGCATTTGTTACTAACATGTGAAGTAGCGAAGATGGTATGGACCAGATCAGCGTTACAAATAAATATCCAAGATACTGAGATAGAGATAGGTCAGTGGTACTGAAGATCATTGAATAATATACACATGAAGGATGGAAAAAAGAGGTAATAATATCATACATTTTACTAATGATCTGGAACTTGTGGAAATCTAAGATGAAAAGAAGACATAGTAACTCAACATGGAGCCAGATGAGATAATTCGCATTACTAACAAAAATATGACTGAACACTTTGGAAGGTCCTGGTTCGTAAATGAGCAAAGCCAGAGCACGAATACAGAAACAAGTATTTTTCCAGAAGTTGATCTTGATTTTCAAACTAATATTGCTTTTACTTGTGATGCATCTTTTGATCAGGCGCATAACCCTATGGAGTAGGAGTTGTCCAGATTAATAAAAACGATGACTCTAGAATGGATTTTACGACCACAACTTTTTGCAACACTAGTGTAGAAGGAGAAGCACAAGCAGTCCTAACCCAATTGAAATTGGGAGACAATATCAGAATGAGGAGAAAACCATAAGGTATTGAGAAAGAGTCGTCAGCTAGGTGGAGGCTCAGGTCGTGGATCGGACAAATTAGGAAACTGGCAACTGAGGTGGGTCCAGTTTATTTCAAACACGTTCCACGAAAGTAGAATACCAGAGCAGATACACTAGCAAAGAAGGTCAGACACAGGCCAACGACTTTCCTACAACCGTTGGTCGAGTTACTACATCGGTTCTCGAAGTTAGGAATAGGTTAATATTGTGTGATATGTTTGTAACATATTTACCCGACCAAAAGAAAACTTTAATATACAAATAATTTTTCATTTGGAGTCCACCGAGATTTCAGATCTAAAACAATCGTCTTAGTTATTTCAAACCTGGGTCAACTCTGATTTTTTTTTGGAAATTATAAATATATCAATAGATAGTTTTAAAAGATTATAAAATCAGTCTACCTTTCTAGATGATTGTCTCTGCATAAAATAGACGTCAAGTGAGTAAAAATACGTGTATTTCAATTATAAAACAACATGATTAAGAGTAGGGGTGAGCATAATTTTAACAAAATCGAAAACTGGTCCGAGTTTTAGTCAAACCGAACTAAAAAGAAGGGTAATTTTACGTTGGCCAACTATACCCTTCGGGTTACCTATTAATTTTTCGGGTCCAACTATTTTACCCGTAAATTACCAAATCGTTGGGTTGGGTAAATCCAAACCGAAAACCCGTAAATTAATTATTTCAATTAATAATGTTTACATTTAAGTTGAAAAGATTTTAAAAAAAAAAAATCTAACATAGTCTATAATTAACAAACTATTTACACTCTCGAATTATCAAAAGTTTGTTTTATAAAGTTATTCGTTTGAAATAGGTGCAATTCAAGTTTGATTTTTAGCAATTTTATGTTACAAAAAAGTTTGACCATAGTTGACCCCAACCAAGGTTAACCCGAAGGGTAACCCGAATTAACCAGAGGGTAAACTTTCTTTTACCCTACCCTTGAGTTACCTAAGCAATTCCTTAAATCGAAATATATTATCTTTGACTTACCCTAGCCTTAAAATCGGGTAAAGCTGACACATGCTCTCCTCTAATTAAGAGTTTTTGTGTTACAACCCAATTGACGACTATTTTTACTTTTAGAGTCCATTTTCAATTGTATGTATCAAGCAACTAACATGTGGTTTTCTGAATAACCATTTACTCAATAATGTCGAAAAAATCTCCCACCATGTGATTGTCTTTTTCACTTTCCTATTTTACCTTAGCAATTTAATATTCCCATCATCTATCAATTGACATTTTAATCCAGTACAAGTCTTTTGGTAAATTGGATGTTATATGTAAAATAAAAAGAAGGGAATATTATTAGCACCTAAGAGTTATTTTTTTTGACTGATATGGACAAACGAATATTTTTTTAGTGAAAATAAAATATCTTTTTTTTTTTTTTCGAAAAACAGTAACATAGCGTCTTCCCTATCATCCTATACCTACTCTCGACATCCCTGTAGTGAGACTATCGATATCCGTGTTGAAACAGTTGGCTCCGCACCTAGTTTTTTTCGCAAGCCTATCCGCATGGCCATTTAATTCCCTCGACAGATGCCGAAAGAAGATTGGGCCATGGTACTCCGATCCCTTCCAGATTTGTCGGATGATCGGCAGAATCGTCCATCTTGCTGCTGATGCCCGCCTTATACCTTATATTAATTCAAGGTTGTCTAAATAAATGGTTTTTGTTTCGCCTGGGAAATCCTTGCATTTGTTGGTAGCTAATAAGACTGCAAGTGCTTCCCCTTCCAGAATTGTGTCGCATCTCTGTGTCTCCATGTGTTCCACTGTCATTGAATTCATACGCTTGTGTTGCTGTACAATCCCTAAACCCGTGTCCACTGTTCTGTTGCTGAAAGAAGCATCGCAGAAGAAGATTACGTCACTTCCGTCGTGCTGAGGGACCCGAACTTCATGTCCCTCTTGCCTATCTTGTTCCCTGGTTGCTGGTGTTGCTATTCTTCTCCATTCTACTCCATGTAGCTCTCTCATCATCGTGTGAACACTAGACAAGATGTGATCCACGCTGATTCCTAAGTTTTGGTGCACCCCTTTCATTTTTGCCTTCCACAAATTCCATAAAGTTATGAAGAGATAATCTTTGGCTTCTGTTCTTCCCAGCCTCCTTTCACATAACTTTTGATAATATCTGGGAGCCATTACGTTAAAATATCTTTTTTAAAGATAAAATTTATAACATCATCCAATGATAGTATTTGTTTCCAACAATCAAACAAGCTAAGTGAGGAGGTTGAATAAACAAACCAAAGACAAAACAAAAACCTCTAAACTTCTATTTCGTAACCTAATTTGCTACGCTGTCTTTTTTTTTTCTAAAAATATAAAAGAGCTTCAAAACTTAACCGGTTGCTAAATAATCTTATGATGCTTGTTAAAGAAAAGGTCCAAGGCAAGAGTTCCAAGGTGAAGGTTATAAATGAAACCCATGGTTATCCCATGAGAAATCAAGGAAATTTTCAAAACTATTACCAAGAAAATCATCTCCAACAGTCAACTACAAATTAGGTCTCTTGTCAAGGCCCTTCATATCGGTTTCGACCCCAAGATAGTATGTATCAAGCGACACCACGATATTTTTATCTAAGTGAACAGGCTTATGTGAGTCAAGCACTTCAACCCTCGATTTATAATGCTCATAATTGGAATCAAGCTCCAATGTCATTTCTATCAGATCCACAAGTCATTCCTTGCCGATATTCAACAAACGATGAAATCTTTCAAAGAGGTGACACAAGAAACTATGAAGTCATTCATTGTGATAATGCAGGAGAACACGAGCTACTAATGAAAATTTACACGAGCAATCTGTTGTGTTGCAATTGTTGGGGAATCGAGTCACCCAATTAGCCTCCTATTATGAGAATTAACAACAAGCTCTTCCCACTTAGGGCCAGGTACAAACAATGACGTCGAATTAATACAAAACGGTGAGAACAATGGTGGGCATGAATCTTGTAAGGCAATCGGTCTTCGAAGTGGAAAAATTGTAGAACCACCATTGATTAAGCCTAGTGAAGCAAGGGTTTCAAAAGAGAAATAATCTCAAGATCCTAGTTTAAATGAGGTAACAATTGAGGATTGGTTTGATGATACTGGAGAAAGAGTTGAGCCGGTGATAATTGATGAAAATGTTGAGAAGACATCGGTAGAACAAAAAAATAAAAAGTTAGCTGTGTACAAAAATCGTTCTCCTCTACCATTCCCTTCACGTGTTCTTAATAAGGACAATCACAAAGAGTACAAGAAGTTTCTGGACATGGTGAGAAAATTGTGAATTACCTTCACGTTTACGGAAGCCATCAAACGTATGCCAAAATATCTAAATTCATGAAAGATGTGTTATCCAACAAACGCAAATACATCAAAGATGAAATGGTTGATCTACCGGAGGAGTTAAGTGAGATTCGCCAAAGCAAGTTGCCACCAAAGATGAAGGATCGTAGGAGTTTTAATATTCCTATACCTATTCGTGAAGAATGGACTTGTGGTGGTGACATATGTGTGATAAAAGATAAATAAATATAATAATATAGGACACACACTCACTACTACCACGAGAAACTCATTGCAAATGCACCGATCGTTTGCAAGTTATAATTAATAAGTAAGATTCGTTCTCAGGGACTACGGAGGTAAGTTATAAATAATGTAAGTACTAAGTGCAATAAAAGAAGTTTATAAGATAATACGCAAAAGACACTAAAATCTTTATTTGGTTTTATGACTCTACAATTAATTAATTAAACTAAGACTGAAAATAAAGATAGGAAAATAAATATAAAGAGAAGACGTATGAGAGTTTAGCTCGAGAACTAGCAAGTAATCCCCACTAGCCTTGTTCTATAATTATTATCTAAGGGAGAATTGTGTGATACATACAAAATAGCCAGGATCCTGTATTCCTCCTAACTCTCGTCAGGGTAGGCTTAGGAGGCAACCTCAACACTGCCAGGGGAGTTAGGTAAGGGGGCCCTGCGCAGTGACTGGTGGTTAAATTAAACCTTAGTGACTATTTAGTTAGGAAAGCCCGTTAGGATCATTATCGCACACTAGACGATTATGTGATGTTTCTATCCTCGTCAGGGTGACAATCCAACTACTAATGGGGTAATCCTATACGTTGCGCACCGAAAAAACTACAAACACTAAATCAGAGCACGTAATATAGAGTTATCATTATCACTATCAAGCTCATTTAAATATAAATACCAAATTAAATTATATATAAAACAAGACTAGGGGTTCATACCCATATTATATTCTCAAGTTAAATATAATTAGTTCATACTAAGGAAAGAAAAATAAACAATTACACTTAATCGAAAGGGTAGGGATGACATGGCTTCCAACTCCTTGTTCTATTCTTCTCGCTTGAAACTGATGGTTTCTTGGTGTAATTATGATTAGGGACTGAGAAAGGATGATTCTATTAAGGTAAACATGGATATATATAGAATCTTTGACGAAATTAGGGATAAGTACTAAGTATTAAGGTAAAACATAAATAAATGGGGAAAAATACCAAAAATAAGTAATAAATACCCCTAAAATGATATCCGTGGCTAGATTATTCTATCACATAAATAGGACATCAACTGGGAGAGCCTTATTTAATTTAGGTGCGAGTATCAATCTCATGTCTAGATCATTGTTCAAGAAATTGAGGATAAGGGAAGCGATACCTATTATTGCTGTCTTACAAATGGATGATAGATCTATTTCTCATTACAAGTAAAATATATATTATATGCTCTTTAAGGCAAGTAATTTTATCATTCCATGTTTTTTCATTATTCTTGATTACGACAAGATAAGAATGTGTCAATCATCTTGGGGCCGCTATTCTTAGCCATAAGGCGTACTTTGATTGATGTAGAGAATTGTGAGTCGATCATATGAGTACAAGATGAAACTGTCACATTCGATGTGGTCAAGGCAATGAAATTTCCAAATTATAAGGATGATTATTTCTTCTTGGACGTAATTGATTGTGTAGAGAAAGAACAAACAAGGTTGTGAAAACCTTTGGGTTGGAGGAGAAAGATCAAAGAAATAAACCACCATTTAAAGCTCCTCCTAATCTTATAAAGGAACCCATTCCTTGACCATTCAAAGATGACCAAGAACCGTGCAAAGAAGGTTCCAAGAGAACTTACGAGAAAGAGGCAAGATGATGGGTTTGGGGAAGGATATGAAGTAGTAGTTAAAGACCCAAATCCCCTAAACAAACCCCACAAGCACAGGATTTCTTGGAGTGACCCATTCACGGTCACTAAAGTTGTTTTTGAGAAGATAATGGCAGTTAAGTTGATGGGAGTTTAGACCATGAAGGGATACAAATTCCGATTGGTTGATTTTAAGATACTCACTCACTAATGGGGAGGCTATGTAAAGAAAAGAATCACGTGAGGTAACCCATCGAGTTTAATGACGTTAAACAAAAACCAATAAGAGTGAAACCCTTATTAGTTTATTGTATTTTTAATGAATAGGTGCGACAACAATTTAAGTTTGGAGTGAATTAGCAGAGAAAATCAAGCTCAAATCTGTTATGTGTGGTACATCGCGCCTATTGAGGTACACCGCTCGCCACCAAAGCATCACAATAGACACGCCTAACTCAAAATTGGCAAAGAGTTTAGGCCTCTTGCGGTACACCGCTCCTCAAAGACAGACTGTGGCGACGATATGGCCACAGTGTACGAAGTCGTAAGATTTGAGTTGTTATGTGCGGTGCACCGTGCCTATTTGCGGTAAAACTGACATTTTTGCGTACCGACAAATTCACATCGTGGCAACGGTATAAAAAAATTTGGCATACGAGCTCCGATTTCAGCGATGCAAGCGGCCACGGAAAGCTTGGAAAAAGATCTCCATCTTTCATTACTGACATTTGTCCAAATTAGGCACATATCAAGCTGGACTCACCTCCAAACATGGCCAAACACATGTAATCTTCTTTTTCATGGATCGATGATGTCAACCCCAAACTTGGGGATTGATCATTCTTGCAAAGGTACGCACTTTTCCCTTTCTCGTGAACTATGTGATATGTTCAGTTTTTCATTTTTTATAAATTTTTGCGTCTTTTTTTTAAGTCGTGGAGACACGACTCACCTTTGAGTTGAGGGTGGGGATCCGTAATTCCCATCCCTATTTTATGTGTTTTATTTTTTTAGTGTATAATATCATGAACAGATGTAGAATGTAGAGAATGCACCTATTAAGCTTAAATTAGACGAGTTAATGATAGATAAGAAGTGTGTCTTTTGAATTGTTTATAATGTGCTTAAAGTACTTTTATGAAAACATGTATTTATGGATAGAATTAATTAGTAAGCAGTGCAAAGAAGATAAGTTTGAACAAGGTGAGAACGAGTGGTGTGTAGAACGTGAGGTCCAACCTAGCCTAAAAACCTCTTAACTTATGAACAAGGTGTGAGAAAGTCACGAGACCACTTAGCTATAAAAATGATTGAGGAATTTCTTTGTTAGCCCTTTGTTGCATTTAGGTTGTTTACCAAAATGTTGTAATATTCGTCTTAGCCCGGTTCTAGCATTTGTATCATTTTCTTTGATAACCACGTTATAATCCTATACATTTTAGTTTCATAACTTGACCATTTGAACCGTTCTTGAATCATATGCCTAGGATTAGTTCTTGGAGCTTGAGTTTGTGGTGGTAGGTGTCCGTGATCAGGGGATACATTGGGTGGGTAGATATTTCTCTCGTGCGTTTATTCATCGTACGCTTATTTGTAATTAATTCCGGATTTGAGAAAAGAAAAGAAAAAGTTTATAGAAAGAGATAAAATAAGCAACACGAGAACTCATATAAAAAAGGATCTCATGTTTGACTTAAAAAAACTAAGAAAAAAGATATGAAAAAGAAAATGAATAATAAAGAAAATTTGGCATTGGACATCTTTTGATATTGGTTAGGACTTGGGAATGCAATGTTATGGCGTCAAATGAGTTGAGCGAGCATGATAATGATCAGAAACTCAAGCTCTAGGGTGACTAGTTGATATATACTGAGGAGAGGGCCAAAAGCCCACTCTAAATTATCCTAAATGTTTATAACACCCTACACCCTAAGACCTCAAAATTTCTAGTTGATTGGTTAAGTAATGATTGATTGATAGGGATTAGTTGAGTGCACTATTAGACAATAAGGGAGGACCAAGGAACAACCTATAACCACCGTTTTGAACTAAGTGAAAACCGATTTCTTTTTGCACTGCGAATTTAATTTTATTCTTGATATTTTATTATGTTGATTACCTGTATGATAAGTACACTTGTAGATTAATCCTTAGAATTACTTCAAGAGACATGTCTAGTTATAGACTTGTCTAGTTATAGATTTAGGATAATTCTTAATCTTCTCTCTTCTTTGATTTCATGTACTTAGACCCTTCTAAACTCTATTTTTCTTTTTATTTTGTTGGGACGACAAAACTTTGAATTGGAGGTCTTGATGTCTCACTTTTTGTGATAGATTAATCTATGAACTAAACATTATTTTGGGAGTTTATTGGGTCTAAGTGAGGGATTTTTCCCTAGTATTTGGCATATTGAACTTTCCTATTTTGTTTTGGACATATTGCTATCTATAGAGCTTTTGTGCCTTAATTGTGTGTTAAGTGTGTAGATTTTAGGTACATGGTTAATAAACGATACTAATATAAAGAGAAAAAGTCAAAAAGCCAAGATAAACCCAAGTCAAGGCGTAATTGGAGCTTCAAGTCGTTGTAGGAAGTTAGAGCGTTTCCAGGAGAAATCTTAACATCATATTGTTTCAGTCACCACGATTAAGTGGTAAGAGTTTTTGGACTTGATTGATTTTTATTTCGATATATCTTGGAGTCAGTGTCGCGTGAAAGGTGACATAAGTCAATTCGGTGTTGAGACGAGAAAGTTATGCTATTTGCGGCACCTTGACTTAAACCTGGCCAACATTACCTAAATACGGGTTGGGCCATTGCGACTCATTTAAGTGAGCCCATTTGAACCCAAAAACATTTTTAGGTCATTATATAAGCCTCCTTATCCATTATCCATCATTGGACAATAGATATTCAGAAGAATGGAGGAGCAAAACGTTATGGAGAAGGAGAGAAGAAGATGAGGGTTTCCACCCAATTCCACCATTCTCCATCATCCAATATCTTATTCTCGTCGTTCTTTAGGTTAATTTTATTCTATTTTATATTTTAAGTATGATTTTGGTATTGTTTGCTTTAATTTCTACTTTATTAGTATGAACTAAACCTCCTATGCTTAAGGCTTACAATGGGTATAAACCCTAATTGACTATTAATTATGTTATTAGTATTAGGGATGATTTCATATTTGATTATTTAATTGAATTGAGGTTTATTATTTTGCATTGATTATATATATACTTATGCTTGTTTCTTATTCATTCTTTGATCACGTATTGGATAGTTAGAGACTTGTGGCTAACATCCGGGAGGGGGGGGGGGGTCAAATTTCGGACATAGTATATAAGCGTCTAGTCTGCAGTAGTGAATCCGGAGATCGTGCCTAACTAAGTAGTCAATAGAGTTAGAACTTGAAATATTGGAAACCAATATTAGGATCACCTGAGAGGGTCTCTAATGGGGGAAGGTTGCCTTATAAGCTACCGACATGTTTTAGAAGGATTTCTGAATCTCGGCTAATGTGAACAACCCAGATCGCCCTTATACCATATAACGCTTAAATAGTTGGTTAGGTAGATTATCTGCAAGACTCAAGCATATTTCTCACCCTATTTCTTGTCTTTAGGATTTTAATCATGTTTCTTTTTAGTTAATCTTTATCTTATTTGCATTTTAGTCCTTAAATGAAAACCAAACAAATATATTATTTATTTGATGGTTATTTCTTAGCATCTCTGCATAATTTTATTATCGTGAAACACTTGAATTGTAACTTTGATAGTCACTGGACGATAACCCGACACATATCAAATTATTACTTGTCAACGACCCGTACACTTGTGGGAAGTCACCCTCCTTAAGTGTCGATTATGTATCACACATTAAGGGACGACAGTGGTTCGGTCCAGCTTACGCGCACCACGACTAATCTCAGAGAAATATGCAACTCTCCTGATGCATACCCCAGGTATATCAAAATTAGGTTATCCATGTTCGGGGAAGGGGATCGAACCTTATACATTTCACTTTACACCCTTTAAATGTTGAAAAAAATAGTAAGACTCTAACCAAGTAAACTAAACCAACTAGGTAATATTATTCCTTTTATGTGGAAAAGAGGGTTGAATAACCTTTTGGTCTTCTTCACACTAAAGGCTACACTATTGGTCTTCCAAGTGTTTGAAAATGAATTAATCCTTTCGGCCTTTAATTCTAACAGATAATATTAGAAAGATTGGTATAGTTGGTATAGTTACGTATTTTGGAAGTGTTTATTTTAGAATAATAATTGTTTTTGGAATAAAATTAAAATATTTAAAAAAAATTAAAAAATTGAAATTTAAAATCAATTTAAGTGTTTTTATTATTAATTAAATATTTAGTATTTTTTCTAAAAATATTTTCAGAATCTAAAAACACTTTTAATTTTAAAAACCCTTTACTTACAAAGGAGCACTACATATTGTTCCCCTCTATTTTGTTTTGCTGGCAAAAGAAATATTGATAAAAGTGTTGAAATATCGGAGCATTCCTTCCCGTGTGAATTGAATAAGACACGTAACCTCTGGAGAATGCACATGACATTTTTTTTTTTTTTTTTTTTTTTTGGACATTGAATGCACATGACATAAGTCAGTTTTCTTTGTATGGAATAAAACTATAAATAGGAATAAATCAATAAATAAAATGGGATGAATTCTCGTGAAGGGTACCAATTATACTCTCTAGTCTTTTGCAAATAATTGAGTTTTAGATGATATTTCTAGGAGTGAATCCAAATCCAATAAATAAATCATGTCTGACCTAATTTCAACACTTGAAATTTTTTTTTTTTTTTTGGACGGGCAACACACTTGAAATCAATGCCATATTTTTTAACATTTAGGTGAAGTTGGTAAAATCACACTTGTTAATTAATTGTCCATGGACAAATTAAAATTCATTAAAAAATATAAATTTGTTGATAACAAATATAAAAGAAATTTTAAAAGTTTTTTTTTAGTTAAAATTAGATGTTGTTTCTTTGGAGACCTTCTTTTTATTGTCAGGTTATATTTTATTTGAAATGTTAAATTTAACGAGATCTATACACCTATAAACTCGAGTTCTTTATACAACTTGCCTTTATTTAAATTTAATTTTAACTCCATCACAATATACATAATTTTATAATAAAAATATATATCCTTGAAATAGTTGAACTAGTCTAAGAGAATCATGGATCCGTCCAAATACGTAAAATCATCCTTGCACAAAAGTTATGTTAATTTTTTTGGTATTGTTATAGAATGAATAGACCATTACATATATTTTACCTTTCGACACTATTCTACAATGTTGTATTATTTGGCTGCCTTCCCATCTCCTCTGTTCTTTGTGGAATCAGGTTCTTCCTCTCCAGAGCGGTTCTTAAACTCGAGATCGGAAAATATGTCGTTTGTATTACAAGTAAGGATGGTTGCTTACTTTCTTTGATTAATTTTCTCTGGTGTGCTAGTTTTGAGGGCGTTTTGGTTTCTCTTATGGGTCTTGCACTTGGTAGGCAGGGGACAGTTTTGGTGGATTTGTGTGTGTGGTTAGGTTTTTCTGGCCTCGTCTTTTGTTATCCCTACCTAAGGGTTAGTGGTGATGCAATGTGGGTTATTGTTACTAGTTCACTGGTTTTTGGATTTTGGAGTTGCGGGTGTTTGACGTTCACTCGCCACTTGTTCTGCTTGATATCTTACTGCTTGGTAAGCTTACCCTGCTCTTGGTTAGAATGGCATAAGGGGTGGCCTTTTCCATGTTTGTGCTGGTTCTTCGGTTTTGTAGATTTCTTACGATTGCAGGTGGTGATTCATTGGTAGCGACGATTTTATATTCAGTTGAATCCCGTTTGAGAAGATTCGGGTGTTTGTCGTTCATTCAGGAATTCTTGAGCTCAGAATTTTCTTGTTTGACTTATTTGGCTGGCGTTTGTTAGGTTTGGCTCGAGAAGCAATTTGCGTGCTTTTCTTTTTGGTGTGTGGTTACGTTTTTGGTCAGTCATGTCTCGGTTTTTGTTTTTCTCACTTGGGTTAGTGATACCTCCTTAGACTAGAGGGCTACCAAGATCTTCGTCAATGCAACTTTTGTCTCGGCTATTGAGTTGCCCATCACGTTGGTCAGTGAAATGGTAGCCGATTTCCTCCCCCTCGCCCCGAGGCTTGAGATTATCCTTCATAATGATCATGGTCCTTTGACCCTTAGTGGTCCCAGACTGATACTTCGGTGGCACCTTTGTGACTGGTTCTCCTTCGAAATAAGTTCCCGTTTGACTTTACCTCGTCTCCTATTTTGTTCTTGTCGTTTCTCTTATGTTTTAGTTGTTCGTTGTGTGTTTTTATTCAAGTTTGGTTGGTCAAACCGGTTCTTTGTAACCTCTTTTATGGTTTTATATATAAACTGCTTTGAATAAATATATTCTACCATATGGTTGATTTTCCTTTGGGATAGTGACTTAAAAAATCATGTAAATAAATCGTAAAACATTATTTAATCTATAAATTAATATTTTAATTGACAAAACCACCCATACTAACTATAAATATCAACTTTATATCACGGATCCTCATATTAAAATTATATTATGAGCCTTCACAATAACGAACCCTAATCTCTCGCCATTGATCTACTAGCTAGTGATATGCTTCTTCATGTTCCATTTCTGTTTATCTTTAATGCTATAGAATTCCATCTCTGTTTCTTCTCCAATTCTGTTAATGCTTATCCACGACGGTGGTACTCGGTTAGAGTGTAATCAAAGTGAAATCAAACGAAATATCAAAAGTACAAACTTGGAGATCTTATCACTCTTTATGCCAACAAGGTCACCCCTTCCCATAACTCTAGGTAAATCTCCCGCACCATATCCCTCCTTCTCCTTTTCATTTTCATTTCCATCAATTTTTCTTATCTATTTTATTTAATCACGGAATTGGTGATGTGAATATAGTGTGAAATGTGAAGTGTGCTTGCTCAACTTGATGATGTTTGATTAATATTGACCACTAAAAAATTAATTGAATTTAAGTAGAAACTATTGATTTGGTATCTAAACATTATAATATTAGTGTACATAAAATCAAATCAGCTCGCGACGACCAGAATTCAATACTGAGCTTCGAGCTAGTAGATATATATGGTGTCACTTTATGCTATAATTATAGTGTTCTTAATCTAGTGAATTAATGATCTCAGTTTCTCTATAAGATTTCTATTTTTAATATGGCAGTTAATATTTAATATGTTACTCAATACGGACTTGGTCTTTCATTTCAGCAAAATATATCGTTACTTTGATCTTCTATTTTGTGCTCCACCTATGCATTTTTGCATTCTTTATTTCTCTTTTCCTATAGTTTTAGTTAATAACATTATAATTTCAAGTTTTGCATCTTGTGATGTGTTTTTTGTGTTTGACGCTGAAGTTGAATAAATTCGTGTTGCTCATGATTTGAATCAAGGTGATTTGCAAGTGTGTTATTGCTTGATTTGAGACGTATATTTGCTAATTGGTCCTAATAATATAGGTCATTTACGGGCTGAGGATCTGAATATGAAAGTTACTCAATCGGTCTTCAGACTTCATTTTTGTCCTCCACTACAAGATTTTTGATGTTAAGTGACGCGTGGCAAAGACGTTCAAGGACCAAATGGGTAAATAGGGATAGTCTAGTGACTATTTTAGGAATTTTTTCATATTGATAATTACAAAAATTCCTTCTATGGTAGAAATGGAAGGAATTTGATGCGTAATTTCTTGGCTGGAAGTAAAGAAGTTCCCGATAATAATGTAAAACAATTCTCTGGTCTGTGATTGGATTTATCCCATTGACCCGATTATTGGAGGATCCTATTAGACTTCATGTAACATATTGCATTTAAAAGTGATGGGATACATCCCATTAGAGTTCTTGGTCAGTTTAGCTTATGTTTTAGAGTTTGTATAGTTATAAATGGATTAGTTTTATGTATTTGCACTTGTTATACAATAAATCTTGTTAGTAATATTAGCCACATATTAAATTTCATTTGTTTTTTCAAAAAGTGTTGTTGATTCTCTATTTAAATCCATTATTGTCCATTCATTTTTTTTCTTCACGTTTTTCAGTATTTTCGTCTCCACTTTATCTTTGATTCTGCAACCCAATTTGCTATAATATTCTTTCTTTTAGAAATATAGGAGAGCTTGAAACTTAACCGGTTGCTAAACAATCTTACTATGCTTGTTAAAGAAAGCATCCAAGGCAAGAGTTGCAAGGTGAAGGTTATAAATGAAACCCAAGGTTTCCTATGGGATTTCAACAAAATTTCCAGAACTATCACCAAGGTAATCATCTCCAACAGTCAATTACAAATGGGGTCTCTTATCAAGGCACCTCATATCAGCCCCAACCCCAAGAGAGTATGTATCAAGTGACACCTCAAAATCTTTAACTGGGTGAACAAGCTTATGGGATTCAAGCACTTAACTTTCAGTTTTATAATGCTCATAATGGGAGTCAAGCTCCGAAATCATTGCCATCAGACCCACAAGAGTCCTTCCTTCCGGATATTCAACAAACGATGAAATCTTTCATGGAAGTAACACAAGAAACTATGAAGTCATTCATGGTAATGACAGATGAGAACACACGCACTACTAATGAAAATTTACACGAGTAATCTGTTGCACTGCAATTGTTTGGGAATCGAGTCACCCAATTAGCCTCCCATTCTGAGAATAAACAACAAGCTCCTCTCAATTAGGCCCAGGTATGAACAATGACGTCAAATTGATTCAAATTGGTGAGAACAATGGTGGGCACGAATCATGTAAGGCAATCGGCCTTCGAAGGGAAAAGTTGTAGAACCACCATTGATTAAGCCTAGTGAAAAAGGGGTTGCAAAAGAGAAATAATTTCAAGAGCCTAATGTAAATGAGGTAACCGTTGAGAATTGGGTTGATGATATTGAAGAAAGAGATAGGCTGGTGATAAGTTGATGAAAATGTTGAGAAGACATCAGTAGACCAAAAATGTATATACATACGCCTAAATAAATATCACATCAATCTATATCATCAAAAATATTACCCAAAATAGTTATCAAGTTGTTCAAGTAACGTGACATACAATAATCATAATATATAATGGTTTTTTTTTTATTTGGACAAGTTTTAATAAGACCTAATTTTCGTGTTAGTGATTCAAGAACGACATGGTGATGAGATTTGTCCCATCAATATTCATTTTGATGTGATTGGTTTCATCTAATAAATGGTGATGGGATTCGTCCCATCAATATTATTTTGATGCGATTGATCCCATCTAACAAATGTTCTCATCAAACCCGTATCCCCTGCAGCTGGAGCTTTAAAAGTTTCATAAACAACTAACACTCTATTATGAACTAAACATTTAACACAAATATTCATTCTCAATTCACAATGCTATGCATGTTCAATAGGAGACAACACTAACAACTATATGTTCAAATTTCACTTAACAGTGGAGGCTTTTGCTCTTTAAAACCCTTGGCTTCTCGTCCTCTAGTTACTTCGCTGGTATTGTAAATTGAGATATCAATAAATTTACTCTTTTTACCTTTGAATTCACTTGATGAAGTATTATAGTATTCATCGGATGTTTACTTATTCTCTCTAGTCGATACGTCGTGATGGCCCGAGTGTGGATTTTGCTCGTTCTACAACCTTTAACTTTTGGCATTTTGATTGCAATAGTTTGTTTCGCAAACATTATTCTCACATCCCAAATCAATAACCAAAACCCCTAATTTAATGGTTTAATTTTCCAAATTATAAAACTTCCACATAAAATCTTCATTGTTGCCAAGTCAAATCGACAAATTCTCTTCTAATTCGTTCATGGAAGAAAAAATACTTTGAAACCCATCAGGCTATGTTAAAATCGAGGCGTCAATGGTGTTCAGATGTCAGACAGAGTTGTATGTAGTGCTAGATGGAGTTGTTGAGATCGATAAGGGAGCAAGCATTTCTTTTGGACTGTGGAGCAAGCATCGATTTGGGCTTCTAACACTATTGAATTGCGCTTGGAGTCAGTGGGTGAATTTGTAGTAGCAGTTGAGATTTTTGTATCAATAATGATTTTTTTGTCTATGTAATAAATGTAGTCGAAAGAGGGTAAAGAAGTAATTTTATAGCAAATTAGTTAATGATGTGTTTGGGTCAAATATTTATTATTTTAACTTTTTGGATCATTAAATCAAAACTAATTTTGTTTTTAAACTAAACTTATAGATTAAACTTTTAAAAGAAAAATAAGGCCAAAGAAGTAGAATTATCCAAATGAAGAGTGGCGTTAAATTACACGAAACCAACTCCGTTACCTACTAATATTCACTAATTTTTTTTAAACTAAATTTATCCGTTAAACTTTTAAAAGAAAAATATGGCCAAAAAGTCTATAAATTTATCCAACTTAGAAGAGGTTTAACTTACACTCAACCAATGAAATTGACCTTATTATGTTTCTATCACATGTAAATAATCGGTCATAGTTTGTAAAGTGGTCTCACTAAACTAAATTTGTTTTTAAACTACATTTATCCATTAAACTATTGAAAGAAAAATAAGGCCAACAATTCCATTGTAGCTAAAGTGACTTACACATGCTCTTCTTTGGCTTATAAGTAGACCATCTTACATCCCATAATATCACAATTAAACACCGCAAAAACTACCTTACATTTTCTTCAAAAAAGATGTCAAATATTCTAGTCCTTCTTTTACTAGCTTTATCGGCTACAACGGCCTTCGGAAAAGGCACACGTTTAGGATTCTATGCCAAGACCTGTGCAACAGCCGAAGCCATTGTTAACTCAGCTGTGAAAACAGCATTTATCCAGAACCCCACAATTGCTCCTGCATTACTGAGGATGCATTTTCACGATTGCTTCGTGAACGGATGCGATGGATCCATCCTCATCGAAGGAATAAACACTGAGAAAACTGCCGGTCCTAATCTTTCGTTACGAGGTTATGAGATTATTGAGGAAGCTAAGAAACAACTTGAAGCTAGCTGTCCTGGTGTAGTTTCTTGTGCTGATATTCTTGCTATTGCTGCACGGGATTCCGTTGTTCTTGTAAGCTACTTTCTAATTCTTATATCTTTGTACTACTTTTTTGTTTTAAGACGTCTCTACTTCTTACTTGGGTTTGAAGAGACCTTGGTCAAGAAGTATTTCCAGTGAATTTCTTTCAAACTATATAGTATGATCTACTACCGAATAATATAGCATGGTCGCGTTTTATTATTTTTTCTTTTAGCTACAGTTATTTCCTTTTTAAGAGAACGTGAGTGAAAAGAAAAAATTAGCCTACATTGACGGGAAAAATCCTTTAAATGTTCACTCATCCTAAAATTTTTTAGGAACATTTTAATATATGAATAACATATTTCTAAAGAAGTTACTCTTAGAAAAAGATTAATTTGAAATTTTGATGCAGACTTCAGGAATAACTTGGCCAGTGCCAACTGGCCGAAGGGATGGACTGATTTCGTTAGCATACACAACCACAAAGCTTCCCAGTTTCAGAGAACCTGTTAATGTTCAGATTCAGAAGTTTGCTGTAAAAGGGTTAAATACTCAGGACCTTGTTGCGCTGGTTGGTAAGCATAAAAAACTGTGACTTTTTTTCATTACATTGGATAGTTATGTAATACTCGAATAGCAGGTTAAACATAATTAGTTAATAGCAGAACACACTTTGCGAATTTCACCAACACTCCCTGTTTTAACTTCAATGTTACTCATCTTCACCATAGATTTTCCGAACTCAATGCTAAAGATCAAACCAGCCAAGCCTCTTAAACCCAAGAACCGATTCACAACAGCTTGTGTTGAAGCATCAATATATAACTTTTGATCGGATTCCAAAATTCCTTGACCATTTCTCAGATTGGCAAAGTACGAGTTGTCAAATTTGTTTTCACTGTCAGTGTCAAGCGCTATACGCTTTGAAGCATCATCATTTTGAGGACAAAGTGTTTGAAGTGTATCAACAAAAGCCGGGGAGATTGAAGGGTGACTCATGAAAATATCATACTTCTTTTATAGAGGAATTTAACAATTTAACAATTTTTATAGGTGGTCACACTTGGAACCTCGGCATGCAAATTCTTCAGCTACAGGATGTACAACTTCACAAACGGAGGTCCTGACCCTTCAATGTCCCCCCGGATTTTGTTGCTACACTTCAAGCGCTTTGTCCCCAAAATGGAGATGGTTTAAAGCGTGTACCGTTCGACAGTGGTAGTGAAAACAAATTTGACACCTCATACTTCACCAATCTGAAAAACGGACGGGGACTTTTGGAATCCGATCAAAAGTTATATACTGACACGCCGACACAAACTTTTGTGAACCGTTTATTGGGTTTAAGAGGCGTGGCTGGGTTGACCTTTGGCATCGAGTTTGGAAAATCTATGGTGAAGATGAGTAACATTGAAGTTAAAACAGGGACGGATGGTGAAATTCGCAAAGTGTGTTCTGCTATTAACTAATTATGTTTAAGCTATGTTAAGTGTAACCTGCTATTATGTAGTTTGATTTTAAGTGACAAGAGATAAATGAATTAATGACGTTTCTTTAATGCTCTCTATGTATAATTACTACGTTCCTCAACCAAAAATAAAATAAAGAACAACCAGATTCCAGTTTGTCTGGTCATAATTGCAAGTTATACAAACTACACTGATGCAAATTGTGACTAAAAAAACTGGTGCAACTCAAAAGGGCTGAATGTAAATTATATGGGTAATTATTAAACAGAACAAACTAAAGGTTCCAATAGAGTCGTGAACGACTCAACCAATCGAAGGGGTAGAGTCCAACGTGGCACAGTACTTTGATCAAAGGAGGAAGAAGGTGCGTGGGGAAGGAAGGGCTTGTTTGCTGGATAAGTCAGGTTATTGGGCCAATCCTGAAAATGAAAAGAATTCTTGGCCATGGGCTACACATGGGGATCCGGAATGGAAAAAATAATAAATGGGTCAGTGCCTAATAAACTTTTCATTTTATTCCTACCCCAATTATATTAATACACATACCTCATGTTTTAAACTTACAAAAATAACTAAAAAATAACCAACTTGTTAATCTAATGAGATGTGTTTTGTTATGATAATCAATAGCAATGATATAAATATTGGACCAGATGAAAGTCTTACCCTTTATTTTTTATTTTCCTAACCACCTTTATCATTTACTTGTCGTTAGAAGTACTATATATTTGGTTCTTTTTTACCACAGTTACCGTCGCTTATCACAATGAACACTGTTTTTATTATTCGTTTCTCAAGATAGAAATCAACCAATAATAATTCGAGTAATTTATATTATTTCACCAGAGTCGATCTAAGCGTCTCGAGTATCTAAGAGAGTTTAGAAAATAGGGTATTTTACGGTTTAATAAAAATAATCAACTAATTATATATAAATAATATTATGCTAATAATTATTAGAAAATATCAAAATAAATTAATTTATATAAAACAATTATACAAAATTCGTTTAAAAAATTCAACTAAAAAGTATTAAATTCATTTTACAAAATACTAAATATAAGTAATTATAAAAAAAATAAAAAAACAATCATACGTTCTACTTGTTTTTTCTTAGTGATGTTTTTTTTTGTCATCGTACAACACTGAAAACTTATATATTACAGAGGGTAGTTAAAAACGTATTAGAACCTAAGAGCGAGAAATCCTTCTATCCTGATAAGTTTTTATTCATCCTAGTAAACCTGTGGAGTTGAAGCTTCTATTAATGTGATAAACCTTCCATTGTGAACAAAGACCTAGCCATCTTTCTATTTCAGAAAGAATGGGTTTAAGGCTCCAGTTTAGCCCAGTCAGATTATGAATTCCTTGAACTAACTCAAGGTTGTCAGAGTAAAAAGAGATTCTCTGACTAGAGAGATCATGTGATGATCTCATGGCCAGCAAAACCGCCCATGCTCCCCCTTCAATAACCATATTAATACTGCATTTGATATTAATTTTACATTCAATCTTTCCGGTTGTATTAACACCAATTGCCGCAACAGCCGCATGGCTAATGCTGTCTTTAAAAGACGTATCACATATCTACACCATATTCGCATCATCACTAATAGTTGGATTATTCACATACCTTTCCTCTCTATTTGGATTGTTCATACAATTCATGTTCTCTCCTTGCCCTAACGCAAATAATCTGTTAATAGAATCCTTCGTATGATTAAAGATATCATCAAGACTCCACGACTTCCGTACATGAAAGCCTTTTTTTTATTTCCAGATGTTCCACATAATTGTGAGGATATATGTCGTAACAATCTTCTTATCCCAGGCTCCCAACCATTTTTGGAATAATGGTTTTGAGAAGTCGACAAATTTGATTAGGAAAAACAACACATGACCCACATGTGCCATGTTTTACTCCTTCAAGTTTATGATTTCTTAACATGAATAGATGTGGGGAATACTTTTAACATACCAGTTTCAAAAGACAAAAACAGAGATTGTACACAGAACATATATGCACAACCAC
This sequence comes from Nemophila menziesii, assembly GCA_029959085.1. Classification (NCBI taxonomy): domain Eukaryota; kingdom Viridiplantae; phylum Streptophyta; class Magnoliopsida; order Boraginales; family Hydrophyllaceae; genus Nemophila; species Nemophila menziesii. The sequence goes on along the minus strand of JARWIR010000007.1, from coordinate 22,551,035 downwards.
TTCCACAGGGCATCTAAATATCTAGATATAATTTAGAGAGATCCAGACTAACTAAAAATACTAAAAACAGTCATATGACCATAATCTGTGACACACATATATATATGCAAATTTTGGCCAATTCTACATCTTAAGCATGATCCTAACCCCAAAAACAAAAAAGCAAAGCACATATACTATAGATCTGAAAACAAGCGAATCAATTCTACTCATAAAATTGTAATGACACTCGTTTTAACTCTGTGTGTAAGAGAGAGAGGAGTGTACCTGAAGAAGGAAATGAAGTGGGGATTTGAAGAAGGATGAAAGAAGTGCTCCATTGGATGATCTCTACATAGCCTCACAAGTAACTCTTAGAAAAGAAAAAGATTATATAAAGTTTGTTCATCAAGTCTATTCTTTATCCGAATTGGTGAGGAAAACGATCTGTTGGGAGCTTTGTTAGCTTTTTTCTTGTTAGAGGGTGGTTTTAATAAGGTCTCGATTGTCCCAAATGTTGAAGAAACTAGAAAATCAGCTAAGAAATCCGAAAAGAAATCGGTTATAGGGAAGGGTTCAGAGGCTTTTGTGATAACAAAGGGTAGGTTGAGATAAAAATGTACTGAGATTTCACTGAATGGTTAAGGGGATAGAGAGACCCTCACATCCTCTCAATATAGGCAAAAAATGCTCCCAACAGAAATCCCTTAACCCACCCACCCATCCAAGCCTTATTGCCACCATTTTAATACAACTTGACATTGGGGTGTTAAAAGGGCCAATTATTGTTTTTTTTTTTTTTTGTCAACTCAATTATTGATATCTAAGTGTGTCAATTACTGTATATAAAAATATATATAATAAAAACACTCTATCACGAGTTTTGCTGTTAAGAATTAATTATCCACGTTTATAACAATAACTAATTTGATATCCAGAAGAAAAACTATATAAAAGGTAATTAGATATAAAAGATAATTAAGATAGTTATAAAGTCCACGTTAAACCGAAACCCCATTTATCACTTATAAGATGGAAGTAACAAACCCTTTTTCCATGACAACAATGGAGCAAGGTTGAACCCAGGGTATGGATTGGACCAAGCTTTTGATCATATATATATTTGGGTCAATTACCCAAGGAGACTTGAGAAAAATCAATGTGCCACTTAGGAGCTAGTCAATTCCTCTCTCCTTCTTAGAGGCCAATAAAATGTCCAATGTCATAACTACCCTTCTAGTGCATATAAGACAAAAAAATAGATTATTTCTCTCTCCTCTACTACCATTACTCTCTCTCCTCCATTACCATTAATCTCTCTCCTTCTTTATCATTTTTTCTCTCTCCTCTTTCATTAATTATCAAATATTTTCCAGCTCCGACCACAACCACCGATCACCGACGGCCGCCTCCGGCCACCGCCGGAAAAAGTTCTGAGCATGGAAAAAAGTTCTGAGTCTGGAAAATAGTTCTGAGTCTGGAAAAAAAGTTCTGAGTCTGAAAAAATAGTTCTGAGCATGGAAAAAAGTTCTGAGTCTGAAAAAATAGTTCTGAGTCTGAAAAAATAGTTCTGAGCATGGGGTATTGGACATGGAAAAAGTACTGAGCATGGGCTACTGAGCATGAAAAAAGTTGTTGAGTATCGTAAAAAAGTACTGAGTATCGGAAAAAGTGCTGAGTATTGGAAAAATTTGTTGATTATTCGAATTTTTTACTGAGCATGCTCGGTAACTTGTTGAGCGTTTTTCATATAATCAGTAAAATTACTGAGCATTCTTTTATAATCAATAAAGTTCTGATTATTTAAACACAAAAATTAAAGAATAAAAGTAAAATAATAAATTAAAAAAATCAATATATACTGATATCTTATTTTATCCAGAAAAAATCAAATCAAACTTAAAAATTTATAATGTACAATTACAAGAAAAATAAAAAATAAAAAAACCAAGCAGGAAGATTTTTCAAACCTTGAGCACAAAATCTACTTTTTCAAACTAACACAAATCTACACAAAATCTACTTTTTCAAATTAAAACAAATCAACGTATCAACAAGGAAAGAAAAATAAAAAAGTAAGAGAAAATGTATTGAGCACAGTAGCATTTTTTTTTTTTGGTCGAACACAACAGCAGCATCTGTTGAGATGCTTTTTCTTTTGCAGAGCATTATTAAATGGAAGATAAAAACTAACGAAAACCAATCCAGTTGCATCACCCTTCCCAGCCTTCAAACAAACCCAACCAATCCAGTTGCATCACCCTCGAAAACCAATCGATTACTGCTTCACCGGATCTCCTTGTCACGAGGTCAAAGCTCATCGCGAGGTTAGGTCACCGGATCTAGGGTTCCGCCGTGAAACTTGAAGCTCTGAGGTCTTCTTAGGTCATCGAATCTAGGGTAACCCGTGAGGCTTGGTTTGTGAGTGATCGGAGAAGAGCTCTTGGTTTGTATTTTCGCCGGATTGAGTTTCAAAGAGAGAGAAAGAGAGGAGAGGAGAGAGGAGAGGGGAAAGATTAAACGTACTTTGTGTTTTGACTTTTATTTGACAAAAGATATTATATATAGGTAAATAAAAAACAAAAGAGGGTAAAAAGGTAATTGGTTTTTTGGTCTACAGTGTTAAAATTAGTTTGTGGCCTTTAGTAAGAAGAGCCAAAATAGCCGGTCTTGTTGGGTCACGGTGTAGTGATTTCAAGACCCTTTGGGTAATAATCTCATATAAATATGGTTTTTGGAAATTTTATTTTCCAGTTTGTGTAGTACTCTCTCTAAGTACAATAAGGGCCCGTTTGGAAGTGCTTATTTTAGAGTAAAAAAGCGCTTTTGGAATAAAATTTAAAATTTAAAAAAAATTATTAAAATTAATTTTGAAATCTAAAATTATTGAAAGTGCTTTTTTCAAGAAGTACATATTTGGTGCTTCTCAAAAAAGTACTTTTCAAGGTCAAAATAACTTTTAAAATGCTAAAAGCACTTTTAAGTGCTTCCCCAAAAAAGCACTTCCAAACGGACACTAAGGGCCCGTTTGGAAGTGCTTATTTTGGAGTAAAAAAGCGCTTTTAGAATAAAATTCAAAATTTAAAAAAATTATTAAAAATAATTCTGGAATCTAAAATTATTTTAAGTGCTTTTTTTAAGAAGTACCTATTTGGTGCTTCTCAAAAAAGTGCTTTTCAAAGTCAAAAAAACTTTTGAAATGCTAAAAGCACTTTTAAGTGCTTCTCCAAAAAAGCACTTCCAAACAGGCACTAAGTATATGGTTTAACACAATTTTTAGTTGGTTGAGAATTTGGTGTTGGAGTTTGAAATTTTTTTTTTAGAGCTTCCTTCATCTTTATTTAAATTATGTTACAATATGTCACGGTTAAATAATTTTTAAGTTTTTAATTCTTGTTGATAATAATAACTATATAGCTCTTGTTGACACAGAAATTCCAACTTCAAAACATGTTAATACCCAAACCAAAGAAGAGCAAAAAACAACTATATTGCAATATTAATTAGTATCAATAAAGTTGTATATATAAGAACCACACTCAATACTTTACTTTTGTAAGTTGATGTTTGCCTATATCGAATCGTATCAATTATTCATGCTTTCAAATTAATGGTCAATGTAAGATCTCACTCATTCATACCATGTAAGTCATGCCTACTTGCAATAACTGTGAGTGTGGCACACTAAGATTCGCAGTTCCTCTCCTACAATTCTTTCTCAAGAATGCATAAAAGTAGTTTATAACAAGTTTCTTAATAAACCATGAATCTTTCCTTGCTCGAATATCTCCATGTCCTAAAAGATACACTACACCCGATTCTTTAGCTTTACGTAAAAAAGACAACTCCTTTTCAAGACTTTGCTCTGCATCAACAGAAGAAGCTTCAATTTTCATCTCAGACGGCTTTTTTGTTGTTGTATCCTTAAATTCAGACAAAAGAGGAACACCAAGTGATGAATTTCCACTCTCACTTGATCCCATAAGTACCCTTGAACAAAGATTCAACTCTTCAGCATCTGAATCTTCATCACCATCACTTTCAAGTAATCGTTCTTGAGCTTCTCTTCGAATAAATTTCTCTAAACTCTCGATTAATAATTGCTCAAACAGTTGATGATTTTCTTTACGTACATCCTTATACCCATATCTGTTAAATTCAACGCGTTTTAAACAAGAGGTTAAAAACGTCAAATTGACACACATATTACATTACCTGGCTACACAACGGAAAATATGGAAGCTTTTAGAACAGACTCGCCGGAAAAGGAATCTTTCAGTTTGAGGCACAACAGGAACAGGTACGTATTTTATACATACGAATATTATCATTGAATGTACAGCTGGAAGTGTAGTTAAAAACTGTCTAAAAATTCCAGGTATACCCCTAGCTAACTCATTATAAAGTAACCCAATACCAGAAGCTCGTGTAGTTCCGAGATTAGGACCTAATTGTCGTAACAAATCCATTGAAATCTTTTGTTGAACCTCCGTTTCATATTTTAATTTACTTCCATAATTCCAAATAAACATCATTAAAAACATCACTATAGCAAAAACCAATATAATCCAACTTCCATCTCCTACGCTCCATAAAACCGACGAAAAAAACAATAATTCCAAACCGAGAAAAATAGTTAAAAAACTCAACACGATAATTATGTTAATTTGCCATATTAATAGCATGATTAGAGTTACTAAAATAGTAGTAGTTATCATTACTCCAAGTTCAGCAACACCTGGTTATACCAAAACAATATTAGACCGTAAAATTAAAATAAAAAAGGAAAAATTTAGTGAAAATGGATATAAGTATTTTTACCATAAGCATTTCCAATCTCGTATATATTTTGAATAGAGCATACAACTACTAAAGAAAGTGCGAGTAAAAACCAGTTCATGACTGGTATATATATATGACCCATGAGTTTTCGAGAAGTATGAACTATTTTTAGTCTAGGAAAACAACCAAGAGCTGTTGACTTTTTTATACACGAAAAAGTAGCTGTAGTCATAGCTCTACTAGCTATTAATGCAGCTATATTAGCGATAATTAATACTGGCCAAAAAGCTCCATCTGTATAAATAGCGTAAAATTCCTTTTAGAATAATGATTAATTAAATTAATATTACTTAATTAAATTATTTACCAGGAACGGAATTGAAGAAGGCTTGATTTGTATCAGCGTGATTTTCCATAAGGTAAGCAGCTTGACCAAGGTAACCCAAAAGAAGGCATGGTAGAACAAGTAACACAAAGGTAAGCTGCAAATTTAAAAAAAAAAAAATCAAAATTGATAATTCGGAAACTTGAGATTAATTTTTTTTTTAATGTACCTGAACTGAAGTTACGGAGAAATAACAAAGATCTGCAAACATGGCTTCAGAACCTGTTGCACATAAAATACACCCTCCAAGAGAATACCAAGCTTTAATTGGGTCTCGCTTGAAGAAATAATATATGTGAATTGGATTAAATGCCCTTAAAACACGAGTATCGTATTTAAGAAGATTGTATATTCCAATGCCTCCAAGAGAAATGAACCATATAAATAAAGCGGGACCCACCACAATTCCAACTTTACTTGTTCCGTACTTCTGTACACTAAATAAAATTACTAGAATTGCTACAGATGTCATTGTTACATGATCTGCAATAACATGGTCACACTTTTACCAAACTATCGGAATAAAAATGAAATAAAAACAATATTCTACATTTGTTTTACCTTGTGTAATATCAGGAACTCCGATTCTTAAACCATCAATGGAAGACATTACTGTAGAAGAAAGGTTTAACATTAACTGAAACCATGAAGAAATGAGGAAGGGCAAAAATGTAGTTTACCTGACATTGCGGGTGTAACAATACCATTAGCTATTACCATAGAAGTACCGGCGAGAACTAAAGCTAAAAGAAGCTTTTTCAGTTTAGGTGAAACTTCGAGTCTTTCTTTTAGTTTCAATGATCTTTCAAGTTCTGGAGATGGTACCTTTAATCTGAAGCTTGATATTCGAGCATCTGAAGGAAGTTGATTCGGTAAAAGACTCACCTTAGCATGCCTACATATTAATGAATACAAAGCAAATGTACCACCTACAGTAATATTGCAAGGATTTAAGAATCAATAATTAATCATAAGATTAGAATAGAGACAGTATAATGGTATACACAAAACAACCTTGTCGTACCTTCTCCATAATCATTAGCCCAAAGAACAACAAGTACATACTTGATAAATGATACCAAAATTAGGGTGTATAAAACTAGTGACAGAGCACCAAGAACATCTTCACTGTTACTAGGTGGAGCTTTGCTGAACATTACACTGAATGTATATAATGGGCTAGTCCCCACATCACCAAAGACAACCCCTAGTGTTTGAAACGCCAGATTAATTCTCCTCCCAAAATTCGCATCCTGCAAGCATATTCTTCTAATTATACTAATCTTTTTTTTGTTTGTTGAAGGTTTAATTATATTAATTAGTTCGGAATTATGTTAATTTAAAGAGAATTATAGGTGAAAGATCAAAATTGAATGAGAAATGAATGTTTTTTTTTACCTCGAATTCATTTCTATGAGCACCTGGAACTTCGAGAGCTTCAACATCGAAGGAATCGATTCGAGGACCTGTACGAAAAAGCCGTTGTGCCACATCAACATCTTCATCAGCGGAGGATGTGCTGCGTCGCGGCTGATCAAGGGACCCTTCATCTTCATCCTCGCTAACGATTTCCTCTTCGCCTTGGTACACCCACCTTGATGAATCCATAGACGTTAAACTTCCATTCTCCTCCGTCATCTCTGTTTATAATTAATATATTTTTATGTATAGGTGTATATGTATGTATAGGTGCTTTTGAATGTAATAAGGTCAAGCTCTCCCGATGGTGTCGGGTTTCTGTTTACCAGTTCGACATTGTTTCATTTATTTGTAAATCTTTTAATATTTTTTATGTTTTTTTAAAGTCAAATACCATAATATTATAAAGTTAGTAAAAAGGGTTTATAATCCAAATAGCAAGAGACACCGGGCATTGCAAGACCAAGTGACTACGGACGCGCTTCAAACCAAATTCTCGAAGCTAGGCATTGGTTAACTTGTTTTAGTTGTATTTCTTTGTCTTTGCTTTGCTTTCTTACCGGTCCAAAAAAAATCCAAATGGCTATGACACATACATACTTTTCTCAAGTAATCGAGCTAATTAAGATGAGATATTGAACATCACATATTAAATAACAATGAGATATCCGGTCACTTGCGGCACATGCATATGGAGGTGATCGACCGCCCTAGTAGCGACTAACGCCTTTTAGAACCATGATCTTAACCCACCGACTAGTTTTGAGGTTAAAGAGAATCGGGTGAACCCACCAGTAGGAGTTAATCCACCTAATGATTTCACAACAATGTTCGACAAGGAGCGAATCTGAATGGAGTCAATCATCCAAATGGGTTTAATCATCAAGTGCAAGGTATCCCTGAGCCGGGGGTGCCTTTTTGTGTTCTACCTTTAGGAATTCGCCCTCCAGCAATTCAAGATGCACGGTTTAAGCCCGATATGGGTATGTTGAATCAATTCCTAAACTATGGGATTATAGTGGAGCCGCCCGCCCAAGATTTGGTACGAGTTATTCAGAATTCCATGCAAATATGCGACGCCTACATTACTCAAGGCGTTACAAAGGAACAAATGCACTACTTCATGCTCCAATTTTTCTTGACCGGAGGTGAAAGTGGGTGGCTAGATAGACAACCATCTGAGATAATCCCTAATTAGGATGCACTTAAAGTAAGGTTTTTCGATCGTTTCTATCCACAAAGTACGAGGACGAACGACCAAGTTGAGCTTGCAAATTTCAAACAAGAAGTTGATGGGAGCTTAGGGGAGACATGGACCAGATTTCAACAACAATTGGAAAAGTGCCCTCTTCATGGTTACACTCCTTTGATGCATCTCTCTATGTTCTATAAGGGACTTGATGGAAGTGTAAGGTTACAAGTTGATAATCTCGGTGGTGAAGGTTTTGTGTCAATGGATCCTATTCAGGTCGCGCGATCAACAGAGAAAATTATCGATATTGAAAGTAGTTGGCCAGTCTTGTGAGCGCAAAGAGGTTTTTTACATATTAATAGTGAGACCGCAATAGATGCCAAATTTTCTACGTTGGAGAATCAATTTAAACAGTTGGCTATGGTCGTGAAAAAAGGATTCCATAATAAACAAAATGAAGTGAAAGTTGTACAAGAATCATTTAGGTATTCTAATTGTGGTGCTAATGATCATGCTTGGAAGGAATGTCAAAGCAACCCATAATTAGTGGTGTTCCATATCTAATCGGGGTAACTACTACGCTGGTGGTCATGTCTATATGTAACCTAATCGTAATCATCCCGGATTCCAATGGTCAAATCCTAGTGGGGCGGCATATCAAGGAAATTATCAGCAACGCCCCCAAGGACAAAATTTTCAATCAAGACCACACTAGTGTTGTCACCAACACTAGTACAACAAGTGGACAATATCCAATCACAATATATACCACTTCGCAAGCTCGTTAAGCCTTCCTCTTGTGTATTACCACACAAGGACTAGTAGACAATCACTACACTTATCTACCACTTCACACTCTATAAAACCTTTAAGATTTGTGTATCAACCACACAAGCTCTAACTAACCCTTGTATAGTCTATGGAAGAACACAATTTATACTGAAACAAGATCAAAACCCTTAAATTTATTATTACACCTAATCTACCTACCCTAGCCTCTACACTTCTAAATGAGTTGATATGTAAGTATTTTTTGGGCTAGAATATACAAATCATAAGTATGGATGTACACCTGATACTTGTTTGGGGATCTTTTGGAAGATTAGCTGTGAGAATATTTGAATTATGTATAAAGAAGAGCCATTTTTTGGAGTACACGAGGCCTTTGTTTATGGGAAAAAATCCTCCGACGTTCTTGTCCACGTGTCGCCTTCCGGTTGGTTGATTTTCGAAAGTGTAGACGGTCGCTGCTCTTGGTCATATACCCGGTGTCGTGGCTCAAACAGCTATTGGAAAAATAGTACACTAATGGATCTATTTATGTCCTTTCTAGTCGTTATCCTTTTAATCTCTCGGATACCCGTCCAAATATGCAGTCTATACACTTGGAGTCGAGTCTTCAAATTTGATGATAAAGTAAATCAGGTTTCGGTGTCTTTTCTCTAGATTTATAGTATTTGTTTTCACAACTGCAATCTCCCATGGGTTAAGGCATTATGCCTAGTCTATTTTTGGAGGTTCGGTCTTTAGTTCTTCTAAAATTTAATCTCCAATAGGTTTAGGCATTTTTGCTAGTCTTCAAGTCCGGTCTTCTCATCTTTCTTCTAACAGATTAGGGTATTCCGCCTTTTAGCTCTTTGGAAGTCTGGTGTCCTATTTTTATCTTCTTCTGTATATTCTAAGCTCTCTTTCTTTCTTCTTCTAAGCATCGTCTTCTTTCTTATTTTCTCTAACTCTCCTTATCTATCATCTTCATCTTCATCTTCATTGACATTGTCTTCATGCTTATTAAAATCTTTAATTCAACTACTAATCTCGTCTTTATTATAAGGCCGTACATGTTCAAGATGTATTTATTTGTCACCAATTATCAATCAAAATATAGCCTTTAGGCTAACAATTTCTTTTCCCCTTATGAGAGATTTTTTATTGCGGCAATGCTAATTTTATTAATCATTCTATCTACTAGCAATTTTAAACTTTTGTGTTTTATCTACCTAGGGTAGATCAAGATAATTATGCAAGTCTTTAAGCTTATTCATTTTTAAAATATCAGTAAGTTTATAAGTTGTTTCCACAAATTGTTTGCACTAAAGAGGATGACGCTCTTATTCAGATTTATCATTTGTCATGAGGATATCCCATACTTATTTGGAACTTCATGAAGGTGGTGAATTCCTCCTCACTTGATTTAAGAATAAACATGTAGCTAACAAAATATGAGTTAAAATGGATAAATTTTAAAGATTTTTTTTCATCCTTTATAAAAGATTATTACCCATTTCAAGGCTTGTGTCACTATGCAATATAGGAAAGGGGATATTTGATACCCTAGCCTTAGTCCCCTTGTAGGTTTAGTGAATGGGGTAATTTTTACTTTATAATTAATAGAGTGTGACATAATAGTCACACGATTCATTATTCATTGTATCCAAGTTTCACATAACTATTTTCCTTAATAATACTTATTGAAAATATCATTCAATATGTTCAAAAGTTGTACATAAATCTGTGTTCACATTAGCATAGTAAGCTTTTTAGTTTTTCCTTTTCCTTTTTTAAAAAGCGGTATACTTCATGAGCAATTAAGATATTATTTTGCATTGCTCTGCCATGTATAAAGGGATATTTGATTTCTCTTATAAGAATATCCATATAAGGTTGTAGTCTCATAACCAGAATTTCAGCTATGACTTTGTAAAGAAAGTTAGAGTAACTTACTTGTTCATATATACCTATGCTCTTAGGTTCTTTAGTTTTAGGGATCAAATCTACATAGGTATTGTTTATACATGTCATGTCACCCGTGTTAAAGAATGAAGTCAATGACCGTTCTTAACAAGACCATCTTTATCATTTCCCTTTTATCCTTATAGTAGAAGCCTGATAGCCATCTGGATTTGGGCTTTGTCAGTCCCCAAAGACCAAACAACTTCTTTAACTTCTTTAAGAGTAGCTGGCTTTGTAAGCTCATTGTTCATTTCATTATTAGCGATAATTTGTACTTTTTGTATCACATTAATTTACTCAATTTGTCCTTCAGTTTGAAAGACTTTCCCAAAGTATGTTTTTATGTTACACAATATTTTTGACTCTATTGGTCTATACAAAAATTGTCACTAATTGTAAAAATAGTTATCTATAAAAAGATATTTTTTTTAAAAAATAAGGTAGTTTTTCATTCTTTATACTAATTCTACTCCTATTTAAATATTAAAATGTATATTTTTAAATAAGAATTCAAGATATCAAGAGACTTTATAAAGGGTAGTTTAGTAATCACGATTAATTGATTATAGGGTGAATTATATATAGGGTCTTAGAAACACTATTTCTTCTCTATAGAGTAGTGTCTTGAAAGTTGTTATTTTTAGGGACCTCATTTTTTACAATAGTCTTTCCTACCCTTACTATCACTAAAAGACATAAAGTGTGATGTCACTGTTTCTCTCTCCTTTACCTACCACTACCCACCTACCTCCAACCTCCAACCACCTACCACCGACCTCCGACCACCGACCTCCGACCACCAGTCACCGGAAAAAACATAGAGTACTCCGAGAAAAACATAGAGTACTCCGAGAATTTGCTGAGTACTCCGAGAATCAAACGAATTAAACAAATACTCTAACGAATTAAATGAATACTCTATAAAAAAAGTCGGAGTACTTTATGAAATAGTCGGAGTAATCTATGAAATAGTCGGAGTACTCTAAAAAAATTGGTGAGTTTTTTAAACAATTAGAAAGTAAATTAAAAAAGCAATGAGTCTACAATAAAAATAGTGAGTATTATTCAATTATTCAAAAAATTGTATTATTACACAATCAAGGAAAAAAAAATTCTATTGGGTTTGACCAGATCTAGATCTGGTCAACTATGACAAACTAAACAAAATCAAAAACAAAAAAATCCTCTTCGCGTGAAACACCACACCACTTCTCTGGCGAGGTGTTTGATTCATCTTTGAGCTCGCTGCAGGTGAAAGGTTGCACTGCAACTGCGGCGAGCACCCCGAACAGCAACCACAGCAACACCACTGCAACTCCACTGCAACAGATCTGGGGAGAAGAAGGTGCTGCGCGAACAGGCGCAGAGCTCCGGCGAGGCTAGGGTTGGCTTTCGCGTTCCAATGGTGTTGCTGCGCAGAGCTCCGGCGAGGCTAGCAGCGAGGATCGAGCTCCCTCTTTTGCTGCCATGGTTATCCAACACCGCTGGATCTCAGATCTCGAACAAGGAACCACAAATTTGTGCTATCACTGAAGCTCGACCGCCGCTGGAGAAGTGGTGCTGCCATGGCTGCGTCTCTTCATATCACTGTAGAAATGGTGCCGGAAAACACAGGCCAGCACCGACGAGTGGGGGGAAGAGGTGCCGGAACCACATGGGTGATGGTGTTGGTGGTTTTTAGCATTTTTGGTGGTGGTGGTGGTGTTATAGTGGTAGTGGCGGCGGTAGGAGAGAGAGTTAGGGGAGGAGAGAGATGTGAGAGAAGAGAGATAATAATGAGCTGTGAAATGTAATATTTAGTATATATAGGGAGAAAAAAACAAAAGAGGGGTAGTCTAGTAATTGGGGTTTTGGGGTTCATGTGTTAAAAACTTGCTGAGGTCTTTAGTAAGAAGAGGCTCTAGGCCGGGTCCCCATTTTGAAGAGGGGGGTGTGTTCAAGACCCTAGGTGTCATTTTCTCTTGATTATATTTCTAAGCTTGTATGCAAAAGAAAATGTGACAATTTTTGTGGGACATAGTTTGTACTTTGTATATATTTACGAGTATTGATATATTATTTAGCTAAAACAAGGACTTGAAAAAACTTAGAGACCATTTCTATTTGGTTAAAGAAGTTGTTACACTTGAGGAGGTATCATAGCGGATTTCCGAAAGAACTTAAAAACTAGTAATAATGATAGCCAGGTGTAGAAAGAAGGATAAACTTCAAAAAATAATAAAAGAATCCATATTCGTGAAAGAGGCTTGACTTACCACTCAAATAATATGGATGCTAAAAAGCGTGCTAGTGCTCAACCAATTGTAGAGAGAGCATGGAGAATCTCACCACCAAAGAACTTAGGAGGCAATGGGAGTGAAAATACTTAGATGTTTGTTAATGGGATTCTCAATAGACCAAACACCCATATAGTGGCCAAAGTTAAAGGAAAGGTTGGGGACATGATGCTAGTAACAACAACCTAAAGTCTGATTTAATTGGTGGCACCTAGTCAAGAATAGTAGTAAATCTGCAACATTTAAGAGTAACACAAAAACGGGTAAGCATTCCACTCCAAATACTCCCCGTCCTAATCCTTTTTTGGGCTTTTGTAAGATAAAAAGTATGATTGGTTGGGTATATCAAGGACCATCCAAATATGCTAGTAGTTAGGAGGAATCTATGATTGAAAAACATGCCAACACCAGAAGCTTTGAAAAACTAAGGATGATTTTTTTGAGCCATTAGAGGAATTCGTCTTTGATAGTAGTGATAGTAGTGTGGAGTTCCTTAGCGCATAAAACTTTGTGCGAGTTGTTTATGCAAATGAAATAGGGGTTGCGAAGGAAGAAAATGAAAAAGATCAGAGCCTGGGTGATGATCCAAGCTACTCAACTATGTCATCTACCCCCTGTTTGGAACTGAATAGGTTGATAACATGGCAGTGAAAGTAAAAGGATATGTTTGTAGAAATAGTATGTTGAAGAGTTGCACGCTTGCTCCCAATCAGGTGTCCAGTGAGAGATACTCCTGCTGGAATGGTTAGGGGATGGGGTTACCACTGCTGAAGCGTACTTTAGCTATTTTATTAGCAGTTTTAGTTACGATGTATCTGTTTGAGTCTAAGCTTAAATATTGTAACTCCTGTAATTTTGTTAAGTCTTTAGTTTTTTTAGATGGAGTTTGGTGGCTTCTGTGGGTGGTCGGAGTCTTTTTAGGGGTATGTTGTTAATCTGAAAGAGTATTGCTCGGTTGTATGTTATTTATTCGTGTAATTTATTTTTGGTTTATCATATTAATGAGCTCGATGGTAGTTTTTGTTATTTGGTTTTGTACATGCATAGAACAAATTCAAAGATTAGAGGCACCTTTGGGAAGACAAGAACGTGTGAGAGGCGATAGTTAGTGAATTGGAGTTAAGAAGAAAGAAATCATTTGCAGCTTCCGTGGTTTGAACATGTCCGCTCTCCCTTTAAAACATTTTTGTGTTGACTTGGGCCAAAAGGGGTCCATAACTCCGAAAACATTTTTGGACCCTAATATATCAACTATTATATTTAGAAATGGACATACAACAATACACATTACTAGTTACACAAATTTAGAAGAGTAGAACGCTTGGAGATGAGGATAGAAGAAGCTGAAGCCCCATCTCACCATTCCATCACCTATCTTCCACCATTCTTAGGGTAACTTGTTCTATTTATTGTCCTAAACATGACTTTTGTGCTTCCATCCTTTGATTTTATTATTTTCATTATGAACTAAAACCCCCATAGTTTGAAGATTGCTATTATGTATGAACCGTAGTTGATTATAGGTTGGTTTTAATGTTATTTGGGATTATTTTCATTTAATTGATATGGGAAATGAATTTATTTTGTTTATGAATTGATTTTATTAGGTGCCTTTATTCTGATCAAATATTAGGCAACCATTAGTGTTCTTGATTACATTCGAAAAGGGGTTAGGAACATAAAAATAATTCATATGCATCCAGTGTGCATTACTATCCTTAATGAGTTTGACTAGCCGGATAATCACATAGGGTAATTACCATTAAGGCCAAGCATTCGTTAATTGTTCACTCGGAATATGTCTCATGCAGTGTTAGGTAACCTTCTAAGCAACCTGGAAGGAAGTTAGGAGGAAGTTCAAATTCTGCTTAACACGATCTTACCAATTTGCCCTTATAACTAGAATAATCAATTATCACGATAAGGGACTACTAGTAAGACTCAATCTATACTTCTCATCTCGTATTATCTTTGTTTATTTGCATTCTTAGTTAATTATAATTTGTTTACTTTTATTATAATTAGTTTTTAATCTCATAACCAAACAAATATATCTTTTACTTTTTGTTAATTGCAACTAAACCCCTCTCACTTTAGAAAAACACGATAGTAATTAACTTCATAGTCATATATATGTACTTATTGCTTGCAAACGACATGTACACTTAAGGGGAGTGATTCCTTGGGTGTTTATTTGTATATCACACCTTGGGGGACGACACATGACCTTGGAATGAAGGACTTCCAAACCTACAACCCATCCCTTATTTCCATACAACTATGGAAAGTACTTGAACGTCTTGAATCCCTCCATCCCCCCTCCCTACGAAACTACTTCTAGAAACAAGCCTTAGGAACCACTATCATGGGTATGGATAGATATCATGAGTGGGAATAATCAAAGGCGCAATGGGTAGTGGGAGATTAGACATCATTCTCGATAAGGAAGTATTTGTGGATGAACATACAATCACCAATCCATTATACCATCACCCAATATACCATCAATGGTAACATATCTTATTAACCTAACAACGAGAAATTAGAATGAGAATTAGGTAAAGGGAAAGAATGGACGAGATGAGCGCCAAGACTATGTTATTGGTAAATACTAAGTTTTTTATTTGGACCTTAATTAATTAATCAAAATTCTAAATATAGAAACTTCAATTCTTGATAGAAAATATGTAGTCATGGTCAAGTTATGACCCTACACGATTTATTGAGCTTAAATAGGTCATTATGTATTGTGGAAATCACAAAGTAAAGACACATGATTGATAGAAAATATGTAGTCATGGTAAAGTTATGACCCTACATGATTTATTGAGCTTAAATAGGTCATTATGTATTGTGGCAATCACAAAATAAAGACACATGATTAGAGGCAAGGTTTGTGCCTAGTATTATAGGTACTAGGCATAGTTACTCATAATCTCTTATAACTAAGAGAGAAGGGTCACTATTATAGTCAAGTCAGAGTATTTGTTCAAGTACTATTACTTGAATTACAAGAAAATATCTCTAGACCATACATGTAGAATAAATTTCTCTTAAAACAACATCTTTGAGTATGAAGGTTATTTCAAGGCATACATTTTAGAAAGATAAACATCATGGACAAAGGTATGCATAACAATAAATCAATAATACATTCTTAAGAGGGTCTTTCGATGTGAGATCCCAGGTCTCCTATGGGGTAAGTTCTTGAGTCTAACCCCTAAGAATGCAGGCTCCTCATATAATTTTAATTTTACGTATGTCAGCTACATGATTCATGCACATTTTTGTGATCTTTCTATGAACGAGGTCTTAATGATTCTTGTTTGTTTTATGATTTTTGTTGCTTTCATATATTTAACCATGATAGAGTTTTCATCTTGAATTATATTGGCCCTAAGAGAATCTTAACATGTTCTAGACATATCACTCTTATGTCGAGCCTAAGCCGACAACTAGTTTGACCCATCACTGGAAATCGAATATATATTGTCAAATTAAGGTACGATGCACCTTACCATTGAGACCCCTCATAGAGAGGTCTCCTAACTCAACTCTAGCTCCCCAATAGTAGGGACGTGGATTTTTTTTGGAAAGGTCCCCTACCGCTAGATTTCACACCATAATGTTCTCATAACGTAGAAAATAGGAACCACTTAAAATGTTCCTCCTTACCAGCATCCATAATTTGTCAAAATTTTGTTGAAACAATACAATATGTACTATTACGATGCCCATGACAGAGGATATCGTTTTGGTCCTTGATCTTTGTAAGGACAACTTTTCCAGAGCGGTCCCAGTTTGATTGGTCGCTTATGGCTAATAGAGATAATGTGTAAAGGTATACATAGAATCGAATTACATTGCGCCACAATAAACCTATTTATGTTGGTGTGTATGAATTCTAGAAATAGATTTGTTTAGAGTGTCAGCCTAATAATTTTAACATGCTTTATTTTTCCATGCAATGCATGCTCATTGATTTTTTAGATGTTGTAGAGTTGGTCGTAGCACACCAGAGTCCCCTTATAACCCTAACCTCCCCTACCTATCCTCACCTACTGCTAAACCAACTATTTAGTCACCTCATTTGCAGGATACCATAAAGAGTAACGTAGATGCATTAGTGGACTCTCGTGGAGTAGTTTTGGGGTTCATAGGTCAAAATCACTCATGCGATGTAGTTAGCTGACACACATATGTGTTATCCCCTTGTTCAGTTTCACAACCAAGATTCTGTAGTCAAGAGTACATTTTTATCGCCGCCTAAGCAGCAACTCAGCCCCTTAGTCGCATATTCCTAGTAAAAATGGTGGAAGTTATTGTCTAGCGCCTTAGGAATCGTGGAAGAGGCACCGATTAATGGTAAAAAAAATGACCGCCTAGTTCCTCCTATTTTTCTCTCATTCTCAAGAATTCTTGAATTGATATTTTAACTCTAATTTTAGTATACTTAAATTTACTATATTGATGTTAGATGAATTTTATGACTTAAATGGTTAAAATTATTATAATTACTACATATGTAGTAAATATATAAAACTACATACCAGTATTCAAAACCGCATAATCTCGCCTATGAGTTAGGCCCTGTTCGACCGCTTAGACTGCAAAACTGAGTTATACATCATAGTTTCCAAATAAACGACATATGGTAGTGTCATGACTGAGAGTGATACATTGGTTGTTGTGCAAACTATTTCTTATTCTACCAAATTAAGTGACTGGAGAGCGTTGTCAATCTTAAATAGCATTCGTGAAATAGCTAGTGAAGAAACACTAATGTCTATTCAGTAAATTAAGAGAACAAGTAAAATAGATATAGATTGAATATTTAGGAAGGTTGCGTCCCATTTATGTCTCATAATTGAGTTGTTATCCCTAATACATCGTTTAACTCTATTTTATTACCAAACATATCTTTTTTGGGAGTTAAGTAACTTATTTTTTGTATGATATATACAAAATTAAAAAAAATTAAATCTTTCATGTAAAACAAATTTTAATTGCCATTCCATTAGAATTCAAATTTATAAATATAAAAAAAATTGATAATTATTTTAGTAATTCATAATATTTTTAAGGGATACGAGATTCTTTGATAAAACTTTATTTAAGTTTAAAAAAATAAAACTATTTATAAAAATAATTTAGTTTAAAATATATATAAAAAAAGACTAAGTCGTTTATGTCTATATGTGGTATCAATTTCAATGTGTATGTATAAATTAAAATGAATAAAACAGAGAAAACTTATGGTTGCAAAAATCTAAAATTATATTGTAAATATTCAAATTTATCCAAACATAAATCTTACATGGTTCTCATGTCATAAGATTTAACCCCTTCATGAGAATTGAATCTTGTGGTAATTATCCACCCAATAAAAGTGGAGAACTGACAAAGAGAAACTCTTAACAAAAGATCACAAAAAACTGGTCAAAATCCTAAATCAGTCTTATTTCATTTTTATCTAGAAATAGAATAAAAAATTGAGATATCCCAACTTATGCCACCTAATTGTATATTCACTTTTGCTCTGTACATAATTAAAACAGAGTTTTTTTTGATCAATTAATTAAAACAAAATTGACTAAAATAAAAAACAATCTTTTATCTTAAAAGAAAACTTGTCTATTGTTATAATTTTATTCCTATATATTGTCTATGTTTTTTTTTTTTGGACATTTAAATATTGTCTATGTTAGGACTAACGAGCATGGAATAAAAACACTGAAGTAGTAGTATTTCGTGTCTCAAGAATATTATTTGTTTAATTCACTTTTTCGTTACTTAAGTGAGCTACTATATATATGAAATTATAGAGAGAGAAACAAATAAAGAGTCTGTTCCTTTTCTCCAGCTTTAATGGCGTGAGACCATATCAGAGTGTGTGAGTCTATTTTTATACTGTATCTGTAACCGTATGAATGCGAAAAATTAATCCATTCGTCTTTGCATGCTTCACCAACTCTTTCCAAAAGAAAACCCAAAACCCAAATAAAGTTTTAATCTTTTTTTTGTGTATAATCAAAATTAAGATCAAATGAATTGAAAATGCATTGCATTTGAATTTCACAACCGTCCCCTTTCAATAATAGAAAGATAAGCTTTTTACCAAATTCCTACATTTTCAGAAACTATGAAAGCAACCCAGATGCTAAAATGTGGTAATCTTTGATCGGCATTTAGTACTTTCCAATTTTATTTTGATCAGTAATCTTTCGTTTTTGTTGTTTGCGTTGTATCTATTGTTCTCTTTCGGTTGCAAAATCTTGTAATTTTGTTCTTCTTTTTGTTGTTTAAAATGTGTGAGGAGGTCAAATT
Organism: Nemophila menziesii; assembly: GCA_029959085.1. NCBI lineage: Eukaryota > Viridiplantae > Streptophyta > Magnoliopsida > Boraginales > Hydrophyllaceae > Nemophila > Nemophila menziesii. The sequence continues at coordinate 22,531,945 of JARWIR010000007.1, read as the reverse complement.
TGATAAGGAATTGAAAGAAAACATGAAGGAAAAAGAGGAGATTGAGTTGTTATTGGGTGAGATAACTCATGTATATAGTCACGTATATAGCATTAGAAATCCCCCCAATCATCATCATCATCTTCATGGTCATGGTGATCATGGGTCTAATGTGTTGAATGGTAGTATGATGATGTCTAGTAATGGTAATGGTAATGGAATGTATGGTAATGATCCATTTAATTATCCTGGATATACATGTGAATCTCCTGTTAATGGTTCTTCATCTAGCTTATTTTCAAATGGATCACCTTCAACACCTCCATTAGAAGAGGTTAGACCATACTTACTACGTGTTAATTCAAACAATTTTAACGGGTCATTGATGGATTCAAAAGCACCCGGTTCTTCCATTGGGAAAAGTCTTACTGATGAAGTTAATTTATCGAGAGAATTTAGTAAAATGTATATCAACGGTGATCAGAAAGATGATCTTCCACTAGGGGTAAATCTGTCTCATCCTTGTGATCCACCTGTTAATTACAGGAATGGCCTTAACGATTATGGAGGATCTGAATCCCCTATATCACGAGGTTTACAGAATGGCAATGGTGTAATGGGATACTGTTTCGGGCTTGGTAATTTATCGGGCTCGGAAGGGCTTTTCCGTCCTTATCCCGGGATGAATTCTCAATTTCATAATCCTAAAGGGTCAGTTGGTTGGGGATACCCTTTAGGTGGACCATTTGTTAATGATATTGATAAGGTAGGAGGAGCATTTTGTCCTCCAATTATGCCTCATTTAAATGGAGGTTTTCCAAATGTTAGAGTACCTCAACGAGAAGCTGAGTTTTTCACAAGAGAGATCATCAATGGCGGAGGTGTAAATAATGCCATGAACAAAGGTTACAAGCGTCCGAAAGGACAAAACATCAAGTCCATGAATATGAATCGACACCAAGAAAAGAGAACACAATTAGACAATGGATTTCAAGAAAACGGTCGAAAAGTTCAAGTCCCAGCAAAGTATAGCTCATTAGCAGAAGCTCAAGGGTACATATACTATATTGCAAAGGATCAACATGGCTGCAGATTCTTACAAAGGATGTTCGATGAAGGGACTTCACGAGATGTTCAGATAATATTCAACGAAATAATCAATCATGTTGTGGAACTTATGATGAACCCTTTCGGTAATTACTTAATGCAGAAGCTTTTAACAGTATGTAATGAAGAACAGAGAATGGAGATTCTACTCAAAGTTACTCAACAACCAGGAGAGCTTGTTAATATCTCGTTAAATACTCATGGGTAAGTAAGTTTTGCATATTTTTATTCATCTTAGCTTTATATTTTATACTCGTATTCACTAAAATTGTATTTTGTATTAGTACCCGTGTTGTTCAGAAGTTGATCGAGACACTGAAAACTAGACATCAGATTTGTTTGGTAATTTCCGCACTTGAACCGGGATTCCTTGCACTCATCAAGGATTTAAATGGTAACCATGTTGTTCAGAGGTGCTTACAATGCCTTAATCACGAAGATAATAAGGTATTTTAGTCATTTCGCGTCATTTTGTGCTCATATTTTTAGATTATAGGGACTTTTGGTGGCATATTTAGAAAATTAATGAACTTCTATTTCGGAGAACATAGGGGGGTAGGGTGCAATTAACCATTATTCTTTTATGGCAGTTTATTTTTGTAGCGGCCGCTAAATACTGTGTTGACATTGCGACTCATCAACATGGATGTTGTGTATTACAACAATGTATCCTTCACTCAACTGGAGAATATCGCGAGACTCTATTGGCTGAAATACGCGCAAATGCGCTTCTTATCGCTCAAGATCCATTTGGGTAATTGTTTAAATTGGGTCCCTTATATTAATTTAAACTTTACAAGGACTACTTGTTGATTTTCATGTTTTTCGTTACAGAAACTATGTGATTCAGTTCATTATCATGGATCTTAAGATACCTTCCGTGGCATACAAATTGTTATCTAAGTTCGAGGGTAGTTACGCACATCTCTCAATGCAGAAATTTAGCAGCCATGTTGTTGAAAAATGTCTTTTATTTACTAACGATCAGATCAGATCTAAGATAATCATGGAATTACTCTCTACAAACTTTGAACAGTTGCTTCAAGATCCACATGCAAATTATGTTATTCAAACAGCTCTTCGTGTTGCCGAGGTATGAGAAAAAAACTATACTTATACTCTGGACTCATTATGTATTTTTTTTAAAAAATTTACACAATTGGATAATAACATGATTTCGATGAAAAATCAGGGACCTATACGCAAATTGTTGGTGGATACAATTGAATCACATAGGGCGGGTTCGCGAAACTGTCCGTATTCCAAGTGCGTGTTTTCTCACAAGGTTTTGAAGAAGTGATTGTATGGTTGTTTGTTTTGGTAAGAAATAATGTTGTTCCGTTTCTCAACTAAATGCTTTGTAAGCATATGCTAGTAATCAGTTTTGTTGTTAATTATGACTTGTTTATAAAGTTTGGCGTTACCGTAGCTCTCTATGTGCGCTATAAAGCTCGAACTATAATAGCTTTTCCGGTTGCTTAAACTGTAATTTTGTGATGTACTGAATGTACTTTTGAATAATTTTATACCTTTTGGAAAGTCTCACTCCATCGAAATATGGTATATATAGTTGTACTACTCTAATATCAGTTGGAATATCTTTTGGCATGAAAGACAGACGTTTGGCTTCCCATACTGAGAAATGTGTGCTAGGGGTATTTAAATTATCGTTCGGTCCCTTATCTTTACCAAAAAAGACACTAGTCTTCTCAAACCAATGTTTTTATTACCTGTTTTCAACCAAAAGTAAAATGTTTATATTTCCTGTCGTTGAACCGTGTTATAGTTGGGGGATAATTCTCTAATTAAGTCCCGAAACTAAGTTTTTTTGTTTTTAAATTATTCCAAATATAATTTTAATTCTGATTGTAAACCCTATTTGTAATCTTTTATTTTAAATTTAAACCATTACTAATTTTACTTCTTAAATCATAGTTTTTATTTAACTTTATTATAAACATATATATTAATTATATATTTTATTACCACCAATACCGGTTAGTCAACTCCAATAGTTAGCGACGGGTAACTCCGACGAGATGATCGTCAGTCAACTCCGGCAACCGGTGTCGATTAGTGTTGGTCAACTTTGGCTAGCTTTTTATTCTTTTTACCGTTTTCGTATAAAAAATCTATCGTTGTAATTTTTTTTAAAATTTTCTAGATTTTTTTATTTTCAAACTCCGACGAATAGGTGTACCAAAATTGAATGATACTATAACCACAATATTGTAATATCGTGGTTGCTACAATTACATATTGTGGTTATATATTATGGTACAATATTGTAGTTGCTACAACTACATATTGTGCTTATATATTATGGTTATAAAAATGTACTATTGCAATATTGTAATTGTGATATTTATAATTGTACAATTATAAAATTGTAGTTGTCTAAAATTTCAAAATAAAATTCAACCAAATTCCAGATTTGATAATAAAGATAAAGTAGTGTTGTTACAAATCAAATCTAAAAAATTAAACATCAAGTATTACAATTTAAGAAAAGAATTATGTTTGGGACCCTTTCCGCGTTTATATTATTTGTCATTTGGTGTATTAAGATCTTCATTCAAATGCACGTTAGATGAAGTTTGCAATTCAATCCCCCACTTCATCAAATGATGAATACCTTGTTTTATCTCTAAATTGTCCCTTCCCTTGTTGCTACAACAATAAATAGAAATCCAAATTTAGGGATATTAAATATCAAATTAGACCTCAATAACATAAATTAATATTTTATCACAAATAGATGTTTAATCAGTTGTATTCTTCTGAATAACTATTCCCATTGCAGAGAATTCAGAAGAAAGCTATTTGAAAGTATTTGTATAGGCAATTTTCATCACTAATTTTCTCAAAAAGACTAAGTATATTAATGAATGAATCTCTATATGTTTAGTATGAAACATCATCATTAATAGATCACTTTGTTAAAGGGTGAATAGTGCAGTTGGTCTCTGAGATTGCAAAATAACTTAATAAACCACTAGATTCATATTGTATTAAATATACTTATGTTCTCTAAAAATACAAATATATATTCTTGTGTAACAAAGAAGTTGTATACTAATTCTTATGTGCAATATTGTGTAAAGCAGCAATTTTATGCATATATTTATTATGAAGCTTCACCATCACTAATTTTTATTCATAATATTCATCACTGATGCTTGTCATGTAAAGCATCATATTTATTTGCACAAATAGCTAACAACTCTTATATTTTAGTATTGAGAAAGATAACATATTTCTAATAGCTAACAACTTAACATAAAGCCACATAACTGTTTTCTAGTTAGACAAACACACTTGACTGAAAAATAGACATAACATCAAAATAAAATTCACCTTAAACATCTATCACTCATAGACCTTCACTAATCAAGCAGTTTGCTTCAAAGTCAAGTTTAGCAGCACCAATACACTAGATCATGCCAATAATAACCATAAATTGTCAGATAAACCATATATATAATACCCAATAAACATATATTATACCCACGTGACGATTATGGTAGTCCCAAACCCTAACAGATCCATCCTTATTGCCTAAATAAAGCTTATGAAAACTGGATGGAAGAGTAATTCCAGTAACAATAAAACTATTAATAACTTATTTTCAGTTATCTAAGGATTTTCATTTGCTAATACAACTTATGGCCTCTTCATAAAATTTTATAATATCATCATCATTTTTAATAAGCTCGAAAAATCAAATATGATTATAATATGAACATTTGAAAGACTTCAATATTATCCACTTGACGACCAAATACCTCTCTTCGTTCTCTGTAAATCTTTGACATTTCTTCACCCAGGGTAAGGAGAGGTGGGCAAGAATTTCATGGAAAAGATCAAGTTTAACACCCCCCCCCCCCTTCCCGTGTAAATACCGTTTGAGTACATGATAATTTTTGTAGTAGGATGCAGATAGCATTTTGATACAATCATAGTTTGATACGTATTACGTAAGCAAAATTAACTAAAGCACTTTTAACATATTGTATATATACATTCGAAGGTGTCGTGTTAAATGACTTGCAGGCTTAGGTTGTTGAATTAGGTATGTGGCACTCATATCCTAAGATCCAAGGGTGGAAAATTAGGATGTGACAGGTTGGTATCAGAAGCGAAACCTACGTTATGGTAGCGATGACTGGTTTATATTAACTCTAGACATCGTAAGTGTTACGTGTTAAGTGTCACATGTTAACTATTATGTGTAATTGTTTTGTGTAAAGTTTTTAACATCGAGTATCTTGTTATAACGTGTGGAAAGTGTTATTCTTATATTATAGAGGAAATGGATTGTGAAATTTCTATGGGGACCTTACTTTAGCTAAGGCTATAAGTAATAAAAAGGTTGAGATGAAAAGAAAGTCCCATGTGGATGAGGCAGCCCCACTGAATGGTGTTTGTGCTATTTCTAGTAAGATCTTGCAATTGATAATTTCTATAAGTAAAGGAGATGCAACTAAACTTGAAAAGGAAGCCGCTAGTGAATACACATGCGTTACAAGATTCCATGAGAAACAATCTTTGAGAATTCAATGGAAAAAATGATCCATATGAGGCATATAAGTGGCTGCATTCGATGGAGAAACTATGATGAGCCCTTAATATTAAAAAAAAAAAACAAAGGCATAACTTTCCACACACTTATGGGAAGGTAATGCATAATCATGGTGGAACTTAAATTTGTCTCAAGTACTAACCAATATTGGGTGGAAACAAAAGTGTTTGAAGAAAATTCGTATCCAACTTCTTATAGTAACTAAAAGATCGAGGAAATTCTGCATCCGAGGCAAGAAGAGATTATGTTTGTTAATGACTATGCTAGAAAATTTTACAAAGTTAGCCGCTTTTGCTTAATATGTGTTACCAAATACTAAGCCTAGTGTTTAGAAATTTAAAGTAGGATTAAAGAGACAAATCTTCAAATTTACGGCAACATATCCCCATGATACCATCAAGAGTCTGTATGAGGCAGCGGTAATATAAGAAAGGTGCAAGAGGTTGGAGAAATCATATAAACAAACAACTAGTGATGTCAAGAGGAAAGATGAACTTTTAGGGTAGCGGTGTGGTTCAAATACCTCAAGGATACCTTTCTCTCAACCATATCGAAATAAATTCTATCAATCTCAAACTTCTATTCCACATGGCAAGGGGTAATGCTATCAATCATTATATTTTGTTCCCTAACCTAAAGATTGCGGTTTTCAAGAAAGTTCATCTACACAATGACCATGATCTCAAGGACCCCAACGAGACGTCAGTTGTATTCATTGTGGTTTACCACACCCTTTTCATACATGTAGATACGTCACAGGCAATTGTTACTTTTGCGGTTCCACTAATCACCGAGTTAAAGAACATACCTCTAAAACATTGTGCAGTAATGGATATTTCCAGTTCGGATCCTTAGACCATCATTTTATGGATTTCCATATGAATTTAGTATTGAATAATAAGGGGTGTTACCAGTGTAGGTCGCTTGATCACTTTGTTTTAATTTATCCCCAGGCGTAGCAAGAATCACAAAAAAATTCCCTAGTTGTAGCCAGAATCACAAGCTTCATCAAGTCAGACCCAAGGACCAGCAAGCAAACAAGGACAACAAGTTGCATCAGGAGGTAGCAAATAAGGACCTCGTACTAAAGACAAAGTTTTGCCGATGATGCGTGGAGACACTCGAGTACCTGATACGGTGGTGACATGTATATTGACATTTTTTATGCATATGCACATGCTTTATTTGATACCGAATCAAACTGTCAACCTGGATTATTAGAGGTGCCATCAATTGTGGAAGCCCATACGGGGAATTCGTTATTACAAATATTGTGTGCAAGAATGATGTAGTCCATGTAGCGAGTAGAGAGTTACTAGTTTATTTAATTCACTTAAATATAAAAGATTTTGATGTAATTTTGGGGATGGATTGTTTGTCTACATATCATGACCGTATTGATTGATTTAATAAGAAAGTGACATTCTACATTCCGTGTGAGCCTGAGTTTGAGTCATGGGATATATATAAGTGCACCTCGTATCAAATTAACACCGAAGACTTAAAAATTAATGAGAAAGGATGGACCAGATTCTTATCTCATGTGGTCAACACTGAATATGAAGAGAGAAAGTTCTAGGATATCCCGTGGTTAATGAGTTTCTAGATTATTTCCTGATGACATTTCGGGTTTACTTCTAGAACATGAAGTTGACTCTAAGGTTGAACTTCTACCTACTACTCAACATATTTCAAAGACCCCTCATTTAATGGCTCTAACTGAGCTCAGGGTATTCAAATTTTAGTTACATGAACTACTTGTTAAGGGCCAGATACGTCTCATGTCTATTTGTAAAGAAGAAGGATGTGAGCTTGAAATAGTGTATTGAATACCACAAGCTGAATCGAGTTACGATACTGAATAGATACCCCTTATGTCCTTACCTTGCATTGAATATTTGTTTGATTATCTCCAGGGTGCACAAGTCTTCTAAAAGATCGCCTCAAGATCAGGTTACCGTTAGTTGAGGGTTTGGGGTAAAGACATTCCAAATATTATCGTTTCAAACTAGATATGGTCATCAAGAATTTGTAGTGATGCATTCGGCTTAAGAAATGCCCCCAACATCTTTTATGGACATAATGAACCAAGTATTTTAGCCTTATATAGACCAGTGGATAGTGGTTTTCATTGATGATATATTGATATACTCAAGGAGATGAGGAAAAGATATTCCATTTAAGGACATATCTTTGGACCCTTGAGAAATAATGTTTATTTGACAATTCAAGAAATATAAATCTGGTTGAGAAGCGTAGCTTTCTCGGACAACTCATATCCAAAGGCAGCGTGTAAGTGGATCCCTAGAAGATTGAAGTTGTGATTAGTTGGCCAAGGCCGACTTTTGTTACAGAGGTACGCAATTTTCTAGGACTATCACGTTACTATAGTAAATTTATGGAAGGATTTGCAAGGTTGTCAGTGCCTTTGACACAATTGATTAGAAAGAATATCAAGTTTGAATGGACTAATATATGTTAAAAAGAGTTTTCAAGAATTAAAGAGTCATCTAATCTCATCACCAATACTAGCACTTCCTTCTAGTTTAGAATGTTTTGCGATATGTAGTGATGCTTCCAAAAGTGGTTTGGGTTGTGTATTAATGCAACATGGAAAGTGATTTCTTATTCTTATCAATAATTGAAGAGTTTTAAATTAATTGTCCATCTCATGACTTGGATCTAGATGTATTTGTTTTTGCACTCAAGCTATGGCATCATTATCTATATGGGGTTGCACATGATATTTACACTGACAATCCAATATTGAAGTATATTTTCCCTCAGAATGAACTTAATCTAAGTCAGGGGAGATGGTTGGAGTTCTTGAAGGATTACGAGATCATAATTCATTATCATTCTGAGAAGGCAAACATAGTTGCAGACTTTTTGAGTAAGACCATCTGCAATTATGACTACATTATTGACAAAACATGTGTACTACTTAAGAAGTTCGACAGGTTGCAACTAGAGATCATAACTCCTAGTCGAAAGGTCCTTATAGGCCACTTGAATCTTTACCCTACGTTAATGGATCAAATTTTTGTCTCTCAAAATAGTGATCCAGAGACGAGTTGTGTAAAAAGGAAGAATATGAGATCCAAAATCACTATGATGATATCCTATGGTACAAAAATAGATTGCGCATTCCAGATGATCCAGACTAAAAACCAGAAATTTTAAGGGAAGCACATGGTCTAGATTCGTGGTACATCCTGGGGGCACCAAAATGTACAAATACCTTTAAGAATATTTTTGGAAAAGTACAGTAAAAGGAGATATGCGAGACTTTGTAGCAGTGTTTGATATGCCAGAAAATAAAAGTTGAGCACAAGAAACCCTCAAGATTACAGCAACCACTGAAGATACTCGAATGGAAATGAGGTAATGTGTCGATGGATTTAGGTGTAGGATTGCCTGAAACACAAGACAAACATGATTCTATTATGGTGATTAAGTATAAGTTGACCAAGATAGCACATTTCTTGCCTATATGGGAGGACGGTTCTAAGGAGAATCTGGCTAAGTTATACATGAACGAGATAGTATGTCTACGTGGAGTACCGAAAGAGATTGTGTCTAATAGAGATCCAAGATTTACCTTGATATTTTGGAAGAGTGTGCAACAAAATATGCAACCAAATATGGGTATTGAGTTTAGGTTAGGTACTGCATTCCATTTCTAAACTGACGCTCAACCCGAATAAATAATCCAAATTTTGGAAGATTTACTTAGATTGAGTGCCATGAACTTAAAGTTGATTGGGATTCACATACTCCATTGATTTAATTCGCTTATAATATTAACTATCAGCCCAGTATGCAGATGAAACCCCTATGAAGTTTGTATAGAAGGAAATGCAAGACCCTAATGTGTTGGGATCTCAGTGAAAGGAAAGTAATCGACCCACAACTGCATTTAGAAACTGAGGAAAAAGTAAAACTTATTCGAGTTAGAATTAAGATAACTTAAGATAGATTAATGAGTTGGTGGACCTGAAATGTAAAACCTTAGAATTTAAGGTATCATCTACTTCTTTGATATTACCTACTAAAGGTGCTAGTAAATTTGGGTTTCGAGGGAAATTAAATGTTCCATACGCTGGCATTTTATGATTTTAGAACAAATGGTTGAGGTTGCTTATAAGGATACTCTACTACCGTTTTTAACAGGCAACCACAGTGTATTTCAAATCTCTCAGTTATGCAAATACGTATCTAATCTGAGTCACATCCTACTTTATAAAAAGGAATATGTATGAGATAACCTAATGTCCGAGGAGTACCCAGTTGCTATTGTTGACAAAGAGGACCAAGTCAATCGACAATTCACTATACATTCATGAAGGTTTAGTGGAGTACTAATCGTATTAAAAGAGACGCCATGTGGGAGTTGGAGACGGAGATGCGAGAAAAGCATCCATTTCTTTTTTATGATCGAGGTTAGTAAGTAAGTTTCAGGAACAAAACCTTTTAAAGGGGTAATAATGTGATACCTAGTTACATATTAAAATTAATTTTAAAAAGTTGGTGGGCCTATTTAATAATTTGTTAAAGTTAAGGGTCTTATATGGAGATACGTTAAAAAGTTAAGGACTAAGCTATGAATAATAAATAATATGGTTGTTCCATTGTTTTATCAATAAAAAGGAAAAAAAAGGAAAAAAAAAGGAAAACACGATTAGCCTTCTTTGATTAATATAATTGTGACTCTTTTCAATATGCCAACAACTTAGAATTTGTGTCATGTTCGGTGGACTCCATCTATGCAATTGAATGACCAATGATATTAACATAAAGCAACTTGCGTGTAAATTAAATAAAGTGAACGTAACACTAAAAATACCCACATACTATTAGACACATAATTATTTATAAAATGGAAATGGTTAAGCGATAAATAGCAAGTACACCTGTAATAGATTTTTACAATGCCAACAAATCGGTTTATAAAAACTTATACCGAGATAAGCCAGACTCCCCTTCTTATGTCGATTACTATATAATAATTATCGAATATCGATATTAATATAATATATATATATATATATATAATTATGTAATCCTTATGATTATATCTTGTAAAATGCATGTAATTGTGTATGAGACTGATACATGTTATGTGATGCTTAGGGATGCAATACCTATTCGACATGTGAAATTGCCGAGGGTAGTGATTACGTTGTGCCATAGGTGAAAAGATACACTCCGAGCGTGGGGAATTTATACGTTTCCCAATGGTCGGAGATGGCAATTGGCAGGAGTATACGATGATATTAATGGTCTTGTACCGGAGCACTGAAATCGAGTGTTGAATATAGTAGCTTATCGAAACTCTAAGTTGTATGTGTGCACAATTTTAATATCCAAGTCAGCGATGCCCGAATACGGAACGATATTATGTTAATACATGAATTTAACTTATATGTTGGTGATTATAATTTGTTTTATACCGTTGTTATATGAATCCCTTTCATGGGAGATGTTTCGACTTACTAAACTTTGTAAGTTATTGATTCTTATCTCTAAATTGTGCAAAAACATATGTGTAGAAATCCAAGAGACATGATCAAACTTAGGATCTCCGTAAAGATACCATTTGACTACTAGAATATTTTCATAGTATATCTAGATAGTCGGTTGATTTAATTATTGTTTGATTTGTAATACATAAGAAAAATCTACTAAAGTATTTTTAACGTATTATGTATAAATGTTTTATGGTGTTATGTTTAGACTATTGTACTAAAGGTCTTGTAAGCTTAGATTATAAATCAAGCTTTGCAATATGTCACTTCTTGAGATCTAGAGCTGGACATTCAAAGAGTTAAGGAATTTTTTTCGTGATTATCAAATCCGTTTACCTCCCTACAAACTCCACCCGCCATATTATATCAACTTCTCAACAACTCAAAAAGCTCCACCAACATTAGCTTAACTGGGTAAGGTCTTGTTATTTCTTCAACCCTTAAAAAGGAGGTATAAAGTTCGAATCTTCTCCCTAACGGGGATAAATGGGAGTGAAGTGAGAGGTACAAGGTTTAAACCCCTCCCTGAACAGGGGTAAACCTACTTCTAATTTACCTAAAAATATGCATGAGGAAACTTGCATATTCCCGTGGGATAAGTCATGGTGCACAAGTTGGCCCAGACCACCCACATTACCCCAAAAAAAAAAATTAAGAATAAAAAAACTCCACCACTTCTCAACAACTCAGATCAAACAATTTCAGGTCATTCAATTAAGAATCTTATTCGTAATATTTATTATTTTGCTGAACTTTCAAACCTTAATTTTACTTCTATTCCTAAGAGTAAAAACATGGTCGCCGACGGATCGTCAGTCAAACAGGAGCTTCTTAGCATTTGTTTGATGATTGGGAGACTTGTATCCCTCCCCAGTTGGCCATTATTCTACTTTGCGATAACGAACCTATAGGAGTAGGCTAATTAGTAACCGTTTTGACTTTATCTATCTATATATTATATTTTCAACAAAAAAAAAAAAAAACTCATTCCCAATACAGACAAAATAAAGAAACGGTGTTTATTGTGTATATCATCCACACCTTTGACCACGCGACTAAGGAAATTGCAAGCCATATCTATCCATTTGAAACAAAACTTGCTTCACTTTTTTCTCAGTAAAATCAATTTGGACTAATTAATTCAGCATAGAGAAGCATAGTAGACGCTGTAGTTTCATTTGCATTGCAAAACTTGGTGACTTTCTAATCGAAAAGGCAGTACTTCGATTGAAGATCAGAGAAGATGTGGAGTGGCTAAGAAATGAGCTAGAATATATGCAGTCTTTTCTCAAGGATGCTGAACAAAAACAGAGCAGAGATAGTTTAGTACAACTGCGGGTATCCGAAATCACACATCTTGCTCACGATACTGTCGATATCCTAGATGAATTCAGCATCGAGATCGAAGGTATTGATGAAGCTTCGAGCAATAAGTTTGTTGATCGTGTAAAGAGGTATGCTTGTATCTACAAAAAAGAAGCGAATTTATATGGTATCGTTAATGCAATCGAGTCACTCAAGAAAAGGGTACTTGATCTTTCTCGCAAGCGAGTGACATATGGTATTACAAATGTTACTGGAGAGGGAACTAGTAGTAACGTCAGAGATTGGAGAAGAACCACTTCATATGCGGAAAAAGAAGAAGACGAAAACATTCACTACAAGAAATAGTAGCATTAGCGGGAAAGCTATTGAGGCAACAATTAAAATGGCCTCTAATGATAGCATTAGCGGGGAAGCTATTGCGGCAGCAATTAAATTGGCCTCTAATGATATTTTTAAAAACCAAAATGGCCTCTAATTATATTTTAAGCGGCAATATTTGCCGCTAAAGATAAAGTTAATAGAGGCAAAAACAAATAATTTGCTACTAAAGGTACCTATAGCTAGAAACTTATAGAGGCGAAAAATAACGACTATTAGCGGCAAAATTAAGATTTTTAGTGTTAAATTTTTTGCCGCTAAAGATACTATTTCTTGTAGTGATTGTTGGCTTCGAGGATGTTACAAATATGTTGCTTCAAGAACTATTCAAATACGAGGATCGTCGCAGTGTTATTTCAATTCATGGCATGGGTGGATTAGGTAAAACTACTCTTGCTAGAAAGCTTTACAATTCTAATGACGTCAGAATACATTTTCCTTGTCGTGCTTGGGTTTGTGTCTCACAAGAATATAGTATTCAAGATCTTCTTCGCAGTATTATCAAATCATTTAAAAATAGGTGTAGTAGTGAAGAATTAGTAATGATTGAGAAGATGAACACAGAAGATCTCGAGTGTTAGCTACGCGAGTTCTTGAACGAGCAAAGATATTTTATAGTGGTTGATGATGTTTGGCGAAGAGAAGCTTGGGAAAGCTTGAAACGAGCCTTTCCAGATAATCACAATGGTAGCATAGTCATCATCACAACACGCATTGAAGAGGTGGCTAAACGTGTAGATGACAAAAGCTTAGTTCATCACCTCCGTTTCTTAAGACAAGAAGAGAGCTGGGATCTTTTCAAGAAAAAGATTTCTTATGGAGATGGAGATGCCTATTGGTTTTCTCCTGCATTGCAGAGAATAGGGAAAGAACTTGTACAAAAATGCAATGGTTTACCACTTGCAATTGTTGTCCTTGGTGGGCTTTTGTCTTACAAAAGGGATCTTGAACATTGGCATAAAGTGAAAGACCAACTCTGGCAACATATGAAACAAGATCCTATCGATATCTCGTACTTATTGTCCTTAAGCTACAACGATTTGTCTGGTGCACTGAAACAATGTTTTCTCTATGTCGGAATTTTCCCCGAGGACTTTGTTATATTAGCGGAAAAGTTAATGTGGTTATGGATGGCCGAGGGGTTCATAGCGCAAGGGAACAAAATGGAAGATATTGCCGAGGATTACTTAAATGAGCTAATTAGTCGTAGTCTCCTACAAGTGGTTAATAGTTACCAAGGGAAAGTTTATCAATGCAAGATACATGATCTTCTTCGAGATCTTGTAGTTGAAAAGGCTAGAGAAGTAAAACTATTTGATATACACGACCCACGAGTATTCACAGGTGCACATTCATCTCGACGAAAAGCCATTCATACTCAAATCGAGAAATTCTTTACACCTGGCATTTCCATTTCAAAATTGCGATCACTAATCTTTTTCAACCCAGATTATGAACGTCTTGATTTAGAAAACTTAACGATCATATGCAAATTCAAATTCCTTTATTCACTGGAACTCGAAGATGTTTCATTTGGGAAGAATCTCAAGGCTTGTCGATTGCCTGATGCTATTGGAGATCTGATTCATTTGAAATTCTTGGGTCTATTGTGTACCAATTTTAGCCACTTTCCTTCAACTATAGGAAATTTGAAAAGCCTTCAATCCTTCCAAATATCATGTAATGATGGAATCACCTATAGTTTACCAGATGAGATATCTAAACTCACCAACCTGCGACATTTTGTTCCGAGGCACTCGAACGGGAATTTGAATATCGGTACGCTTACAAATCTAAGAACTCTTAGAAGTGTTAGTTACTACCAATGGATAGACATTGATACTGTAAGTCTAGTCAATCTTCGCGAACTTGAAATCGTGAATGTTAGGCCAATTAAAGATAGAGCTTACTCTTTGGATTCGATAAGCAATTTGAAAAATCTTGTTACTCTTACTCTAATTGGCAATGAAAATAATCTTCCACCTTTAGAACCTCTTTTTTCTTGTCCACGTCTGGTTAGACTGGATGTAAATGGAATAATTGAGAAGCTGCCACTATTCAAAGAAGTGTCATTGTCCCTTACAATGTTGAAGTTAACAAACTCACTACTCTCGGAAGATCCCATGCCAATATTGGAGAAATTGTTGAACCTGAGGAGTCTCGAGTTACTGTATGATGCTTATGATGGGAAAGAAATTACTTGCAGTAATAATGGGTTTCTTCAACTTGAGCATCTCAAACTCTATGATTTAACTAACTTGGAGATTTGGAGATTGGCGGATAGAGCCATGCCTGTAATAAAGCGTTTGAGCATTAGCAAATGCCCGAAATTGAATGTTCCAGAGAGATTGAAATCTGTTATGAGTGACTTTCATCAAGATAGGTATTTGTATTCAACAACCTCTTAATGTTAATTCAGTAGAAAGTAGTTTCCTTAATAAATATATTTAACAGTATTTTTTGTCATGATAATTAATCAGAATCTGATGAATAGTTTTGTCCTTCTAAAGGAGGTTGATCGCTTTTTACTAGGGATCAGAAAGCTCGATCTTTCATGGTATTGGTGTAAATTGTGCAATGAGCGATTCGTGTACAGCTCGTTGAACATGAACCAGCTGTACCAAGAGAAGATGACACAAATTGACTATGAAACTCAAGAAATTGGAAATGTTCCTCTCATAAGTTATAACTATGGTGGAGGAACTGAACCGTGTGGAAGGTTATAATTTTTTTGATTAGCATGTGTATAAATCATACTTTGTTCACTAGGGAGCCATTGGTATAAGAAGTTAAAGAACAAAAAGTTTCATAAGTTTAGCATGTTTCACTCAAGTTACATTATTCTTTGCTACAATTGACAATTTATTGTTTTGATTGCCTTGACATTCACGGATGATGTGTTAAACAAGTATCAGCTAATAGTAAGCTGTGGTAAGTTTAGGATGCAATTTGCTTCCTGGATTTAATTCACTCAATCTATCACAAGTATAATTAACTGAATCAATGCATATAAAAAACATACCGTTGTACTTGAGGTCAAACAAAAGTTGGTTGAGTTCCATCGGTCTTGAGTGGTTAACCACTCCACCAATTGAGGTCCCACATCAACAAAAATAAACAAGACAGTGAATAGAGAGTTAGCGTATAAAAAGTGCTTACTGGCTAAAATATGTTCGAGTAAAATAGGTTAGATGTGATATATTTTAAGGATCAATTATCAATAGACCCTTCCCTGCATCTTTGTTTACTATTCCATAAAAAATACCTTTCTTTTTACTTTCCTAAGATATCTTGAATTTGGTTCCCGTTACGATGACAAATTAGCTTTGAATGGATACATCAAGAAATTGTACAAAATATAGTAAAAACGAGGTTTTAATTATTTTAATAGGGCAATTACCAATACCACCCTAAAGAGAGAGAGGTGATATTGTCTATAAAAGTCATGTCTAATATAAAAAACATAATTAGACAATAATACCCTTGACTAAATATTCCCGCCAAAAAATTTCCGACCAACTTTTCCGGCAATTCTTTTCCCGCCAAATTTTTCCGGCCAATTTTTTTCCCACCAAATTTTTTCGACCAATTTTTTTTCTCACCAAATTTTATGTTGTTATTTAGTGGGAAAAATCCCACCAAATAAATAGTCAAATTTTTCCTACCAAATTACATTAGTTTATGTTGTTTTGGTAAACAAATCTCACGAAACTAGTTTTGATTTATGTTGTTACTTGGTGGGAAAAATCCCACCAAATTATATTTGGGGTTTATGTTGTTTGGTGGGGAAAATCCAACTAAATCCTAATTGTACAATATAAGTCCTTATATCTTAATAGAATAATTTATATTTTATTAGATAATAAAATAAACTAAAGTTTAACAAAACAAATTTCAAAAGTTGGTGTAGCCAAGTAAAGTTTGTGAAAAACTTGGAGGCCATAAGGGTAATATATATTTTTTGGGGGTCATAAGAGTAAAATAATAATTTCTAATCTAATTCAAGACTCGTATATTATACAAAAATTTCATAACAGGTACCTATATTTTGTCAAAAACTACACTAAATGTTAATATCATAGTAAAATTACCCTTGTAAATTTTATAGTAACATCTTCTACCTTAGCGAGAAAATACACTTAGTTTTTGGGAACACACAATATAGCACAACAAAGCTAAAGCTCTCACTTATAAAAATTCAAAGTCCATTTCAGGTTTCTTCACATTTGTTCTGTAACCCTTCTCGAAATCCTTAGAAAGTACCACATATCGATTTTTACGTACTGCATGCATTCCTGCTTCTTGACATATAGCAGAAATCTGCAAATATATATAATTAATTATAATGCTCTTATCCAAACATTAATTAAAAAAATAATATTTAACCTCAACAACACTAATCGTGTCTGGACGAGATACATAATCTTCCAAATCAACCTCATCACCTAGATTCATTTTAGCAGTACAAACTTGTATGCATCATACTAAACATCTTAGTTATTATTAAACAAAAATGCAAAAAAGATATTAAAAAACTAACCTGGAAAACAAGTCTTTTTTTACGTCTATAAGGTAAAGGATGCTCAATCTTACGATCAAGTTTTCCTAGACGTAAAAGTGCAGGATCCAATTTATCAACTCGATTAGTTGCCATTATTACCTTCACATTTACTGTTTGATCAAATCCATCCATTTGATTCAATAATTCCATAAGGATTATTTGAACCTCTCGATCAACTCCAGTTTGAGCATCAAATCTAGTTGTAGCAATTGCATCTACTTCATCGATGAAGATTATTGCAAGGGTGTTTTCTTTAGCGAGACGGAAGACATCACACACCATTTGTGAGCCCTAAAAAATTGTTATCTAGTGAAATATGTAAATAAGATTTCCCTTTAGCAGTTCTCTTCTCTGTCTCAGTCATTTCATCGAGCTCCTGTTCCACTCAATCAATAATTTCTTACAAAACACCAAAATCTTATCCTCATCACACAACTCCTCAAAATTCGCTTTCATTCTCTTAAAATCCTTATCACAATTACTTGTTCAAAATAGTTAATTACAATTAGTACTTCAGTACTTCATTGTTTATTTAAAATCTTTGATCTTTGATACAGAGACATTATAATGAATTTCTAATACCTGAGACATTTATTTCCAATAAAATCAAGGAATCGTGAGAATAAATTATGTGTTCTTATAATTCACAGAAATTACTAATACCTGCACAAAACGACGAAGAATGCTTTAGAGAAGAGAAATGGTTTGAAGAGAAACGACTGTGAGATGAGAGCTTCAGATGCCGGTGAGAGAGAGGTGAGGCGGTGAGGTAATGAGGTAATTCGAATGGCCGGAGTGTGGTTGAATTGGCGATAAGGTAGAACGGCAATTGTGAGGTGAAGAAGCTGAGGTGAGAGTGGCGCTTTCTTTGGTGGGACAAATCCCACCAAATTACATTTGGATATCAATAACATAAACATCATTCATAAGAGCAATAAACATCATTAATCTATGTCATATAAGAGCTGGATTGATGTGTTTTGTAGAGTGTATTGCTTCGGCTGCTCATGAATTTGATCTAATCCAAATCAGTAATGTGATCTAAAATAGCACAAGTCACTTTAAACACATTAACACATACAACTTTTCATAATCATTTTTTATTTTTATTCTAAATAAGATTACTTTCACATTTTTTTACTTTTTCAACTAAGAATTAGGCGAAACAGAGTCACAACAAAATGCCATATTACCATATTAGAAATAGAGACAATAGAAAATGAAAAGTAACCTGGTTTATTATAATTCATCATTTTCTTTGCATCGGCAATTATCAGAAAGCAATATATTATAGGAAATTGTTGGAAAATCTAATATATATTATTGAAACTAGTAACCAACATTTCAGTTTCAATTATCTAGCAATGTATTTAATAACTATTTATAGTTAATTTGCAAGATTATGATTATTTTCATAACCTAATACCTTGTAAATGCTTGTGCGGTTTGCAAGAAGATCGTTGGTGTTGCTGCTTCAGTTTCGAGTGCACTTAATGTCTAATCATGGCGGTGTTGATGGCGACAATGTTGATGGCGTCGGTGTTGATTGCGGCGGCTGTTTAGAGAATATGAGAAGCGGTGTTGATTGCGGCATCTATCCTGAGAAGATGAAGATGAGAAGCGTTATTTTACAGATTGATAAAAAAAAGGAAATTGTTTGTTATACAGGATTGCAGTGGCCTTCACAGACTTCGCGTGGTGTCGACAATGATTCTCCGACGCAGGGATGGCGGTCGTCGCTGCCGCAGAAGACTTCGACTCCTCTTTTTCTTCGGTAAATGTGCGACTCGAGAGAGCACGCAGTAATTGTGTGTTTGTACGTGTCTTTTTTCATCTCACCGTAATTTTAGCTTTAGGCTGAGTTTGAAAGAGGGATTAATTAAATTAAAAGAAGGGCATAATTGTACAGTTTATTTTTTTAGGACTTTTACCGACAATATTATTAAGGGGATGGGAGAGGGCTATTATTATTAGTTTTGTGACTTAGATGGTAATTTTCTCTATTTTAAATACAAAACAATAAAATGATATGCATCAGACAAATAATTTTTATTTTAATAAAAAAGACAGTTTAGGTTAAGAAAATTCTGAAAACTCAAAAAATTGAGTTCGGGTAAATTTCCAAACTCAAAAAAGTTGAGTTATGTAGAAAAAAATCTCAAAACTCAAATTGCTTTTCCAAATAAAAAATGGTATATATCATATTTTATAATATATACTTATTATTTGTTATTCACACACACTAAAAAAGAACTAAAATATATCAAAAAATTGAAAAAATAAGCCAAAAAAAAAAACCAGTTTGAGTTATTGAAAAATTCCCGAAACTCGAAATCTGGATTCTAAGAATTTTCCCATAACTCAACTTGTTCTTTTTTTTTTGGCTACATTTTTGTCATGTAATCCACAAATATATGGTATATATCATATTTTATGATATATACACAAACACTACAAAAACTAAAATGTATCAAGAATACAAAAATAAAGCAAAAAAGAAGAACAATTTGAATTATGGAAAATTCCCAAAACTTAGAATCCGAGTTCTGTAAATTTTCTCGTAACTCAGACTGCTCTTTTTTTGCTGCAATTCTTGTTCAGTAATCCACAAACATATGGTATATACCATAATTTATGATATATAGTTATTGTTTTTTATTCACAAAGACAAAAAATTAACTAATATATAACAAGAATAGAAAAAAAAAAGCATAAAAAAAAGGCTATGTCAAAATTTAACAGGGACCAATAGTGTAATTTTAGCCTACTCTTTATATGAAACTATTCCTCCATTTACATTTAAGAGGCTCTTGCAGGCTCTTACAGATTAAGAAAAAAGAATCAAACTATATCTGCAAATAAGTCTTTAAAAGAGGCATAATAGGCAAATATACTTAGATATTGTAGGTTGCATTGTTCCTCAATATGATGTTACTAGGTCAAGCATCAATACAACATATGCAACATATGTTTTATTAGATACATATATATTCATGAAATATCATGATTAATTATTAAACAGATATATTATAATTTTACTTTTCTCTTTTATATTGATGTTTACAGTTACAGAGGTATCAAATAATTTAGAAACATAAAAACTATTTGGAAGATATAGAGAAGGTCTGTAACGGCTGTGCAAGATTAGATATAATTGTTTACGAGGAACCTCAATATTGAGGATCTCCTTGGGAGTGTAGAAAAGTTATTTTCTGTCCCTGAATTTTAGTACGAGAGGTAAAAATAAAGATTTAGTCTTCCAATAATACATAAAACAATCTATAATTGAAAAAAAAAAAGTAAAGAAGAAAAAAGACTAATATGATTGAATATGTGATTTTGTATATTCCAGGAACCCACAAATCTGAGTGCAGGGAAGGAAAAAAATGACTAATATGATGGGGTCTGTCATTTTGTGTGTTGCAATATTACACAAAACCAACTTTTATATAATTCTGTAACACACAACAATATCAGAGATGAAGAAAAAATTATTAATATGATTCTTTCACTTTGTGTGTTTCAGTACTAAACGAAACATACTCTTGAGTATTAATGTAACACACAAGATCAGAAGAAGAAAAATGAATAATATGATAGGGTTTGTGATTTTGTGTATTACAAAACTAAGTTTTGTATATTACTTATATACATAAAATCACAAAATGATTAAATTTAAAAGGTATATAACAAAACTGTAGAATAAAGTAAATGGTGTATATGAAAACTAACAAAGTGAACAAATTCTGTTGCTAAACCATAAGGGACAGGTCCGCGAATATTTGTTTTTGTTTTTATGTATTATAACATTACAGAAAATAGTCATTTTGTGTGTTCCCTATAATACATAAAATGGACCTCTTTTTCTTGTGGTGATCCTTTATCTTCAATCTCTACCAATCTGTGAAGCTCAATAAGTGTTCGTGAATTATTGTAACACAAAAATTATTATTTTTTGTATTGCTATAACACATAAAATCGGAAAAAAAAGAAACAAGGATATGGATGTAATTTTATGTACTACAGTTATACATATAAAAGTTCTGGGTATAATTGGAACACATAAAATCACAGGGTCAGGATGGGATGAAAAGGAAAACCATTAAGACGGTAAAAAATGAATAGAAGAAATAACTAAAATTATGTTTATGAGAGTAAAAAAAAGGTAAAAAAAGTGTTTGATATAAAAGAAATATGAGTTCAAGACTGATTTTATATTTTGTGTAATACTAAAACACAA
The DNA here is from genome assembly GCA_029959085.1 of Nemophila menziesii. NCBI lineage: Eukaryota > Viridiplantae > Streptophyta > Magnoliopsida > Boraginales > Hydrophyllaceae > Nemophila > Nemophila menziesii. Next base: position 22,510,244 of record JARWIR010000007.1, on the reverse strand, counting down.
AAACCAATTAGTATTGTGGGTTACATGTAACACACAAAATTACAGAGGAAAGGAAAAAAGACTAATATGGTGGGGCCTATGATTTTGTGTGTTAAAGGAACACATAAAACGGTATATCAAAATTTAAAAAATTTAAAAGAATCGTAACCTCTTATCCTCCACCTTACCTCGCGATTTCCCATGTAGAACAAGGCTTGCTGATGCGGCGGGATTGAATACCCGGATTGAATCAGTATATATGAACTTGCCCCATCCAAATATGCAATTTTTTTATCTTTCAGATTTTTAGGGAATTAATTCTATTTTTTCAGATAAAATTTAACAGATATGGTCGTGTGGTCTATTTCTGTGTATTTATAGCAATACATAACACGTAATATCAAAATTTAAAAAAATGGAAAAAATTGAAAAAACTTATAAATGTAAGTATAAATTTGCTCCGTTAATGTCATTTTTTATTATTCTAATTTTTTTAGAAGTAATTATGATATTCTTTTAAAATTTTAACAGATACGTGCATGTGGTGGAATTAGTTGGTGGTGATTGGTAGCGACAACGGTGGCGGAACTAGTCGACGGTAGTTGTGGAGAATGTATCATGAGGTGGTGGTGGCAGTCGATGGTGAATGCATGAGATGGTGTGGTGGTCGGATTTAAAAAAAATGGACTTCATAGTGGCTGAGTTTTAAGTATTTGATTTTTATAAGCTAATAACTCTAAAAATAACTGTGGTATAAAATTAAATTTTATACTACATAAAATATATTTTAACCAGTTGGGATTAGTTTACTGGTCAGGGTCTTGGTCATCAATCGAGTGGTGTAGGTTCGAACGAGTCAATGACTCCTAGTCCAAAGTGGCTCTCCTATGCAACCAAAAAACAAATATTAATACTTTTTAAATTTGTAATTAAATAAAAAGTAAAAACTATTTTTTCACTAATTAAGAAAAAAATATAAATTTATTTTTAATTAATTCAGTAATAACGGTTTTGATTTTATACCAAACCGTTGTCATTCTTAATTGTTTCGATAACATTCACAACCACTGAACGTCCATCATCCCCTTCAACAACCACCATATAACTAAATAAGGATTAATGCCCGAGAAACCTCTCAAGTTAGAATTAATTATCTCTCAACACAACCATCATTTTTTTCTCATAAAAGACATCATACATTTTTTTTTCTTTTTTTTTTAAAAACAATATGAATTATTGGAAATTTCCCAGATTTTGAATTATAAAAAATTTCCTAGAACTTAGATTTTGAATTTTGGAAAGATTCCCATAACTCATTATTTTCTAAAAAAGATAGTGGACAAGACTGCAAAAATTTATTGAGCATTAACCCAATAAATAATTATTTGTACAATCTCCTTTTATATTTATATAATTGTTTGGCGTAATAAAAAAACATCATAATCTTTTATTGGGAAAACAAGAAGATTTGGGGTAATGCCACGTGATATTTTTAATTATTTACATTATAGAACTTAATTAATTTTTATATATGCAAAATAAATTATAATTTTGAACTAATCATACTATAATTCCTGAATTTTGAAAAATTACATTATTGGCCCTTATATTGATATAAGCAGAATAAGTTATATTTTTATTTAGTTGCACAATAGGTACATATATTTTGCAAATTAATATATACGATACAAACTAATCTATATTCAACAAAAATATAAATATTAAATTCAACAACTTTAAATTATTATCAATTTAAAAACAAAACAAAAGACTCAACTTTTAGATTTTTAAGAACTTAGTAGGACAAGTGAAATAGTTTAAAATTCTAGAGGATCCTAATTATTATTAATTTTAAAAACAAAAAACTTAACTTTTAGATTTTTAAGTAGGACAAGTGAAATATCTTAAAATTCTAGAGGATCCTAATTAAGCTACTCTTTTAATTAGGGGGGTAAAGAAGTATATTTCACAAGTTGAGGGCATGAACCCCTTAGATTGAAGCTGCCTCTCCTCCCCTGACCATAAGCATATCTTCTCAGCCATCACAACCTCCGTTAAAGGCCACCCAATAAACTGTGTGCTGCCATATCTCAGTCAATAGCCACCATAACCTATCTCTATACAATCTTAACTCATTTGAACTCATATATGCTAGAAAATAACAAGCCAATCATGAATATGAATATCAAGTTCAATCTTAAATTCATTTTCGAGCTTGACTAGCTGAAATTTTTTAAGCAAGATAAATGTGCATTAGACAGCAGCCGACACAACTTTGCATATAAATACGACACCAAAAGATATATATTTTGAAAACCCTACTGGCTAGTGAAAATTAATGGCATGTGGTCATGAGCAGTACTATCTACTAAGTCGACGTAGTACCTCATAAGAAACCAAAGTGTACCTTAGCTGCTGAGCAAAGTAAACTTAAGGTGCTTCAAAGTCCTTTCCACATTAAAAAGATATCCATACAATGTCATTTCAACCTTTACACTGATATGCAGAGGGGTCATGAACCCCTATTTGTAAAAAAATATTCTTTTTTTTTTTACTGTATAACTTTGTTTTATATAAATATTTTAACGACCGTTCTTAAATTTTTAATGTCAATTTAGTCTCTCTTAATTTTAATATTATTTTTTAAGACTTTAAATTATATAATTTTTAGGGGTTATTGTTGAAAACATCCTCCTTAAACTCTCTAATTGTTTTTTTATGCCTTCAATAATCTTATTTATAAAAAAATGCCTAATGAAATAATTATTTATAGAAAACATCCCCTTTATATTTTCTATACCTTTATTAATTCCATCACATGCGCGCGTCCGTGAAATTTTTTTAAAATCGTCATAACTAATTCAAAAAAAATCAGAAAATTAAAAAAAAAATATTTTTGAATAAATCTAATTAATATTTACGTCTATGAATTTTTTTGATTTTTTTTAAATTTTTTTAATTTTTTCGAATTTTTTTAATTTTTTTTTCGCAGACACGGAATTCCATGTTTTAAACATGGAATTACATGTTTTAAACCGTGAAATAAACATGGAATTCCATGTTTTAAACATGAAATTCCATGTTTCAAACATGAAATTCCATGTTTTAAACATGGAATTTCGTGTCTGCGAAAAAAAAAATAAAAAAAAATCAAAAAAAATCAAAAAATTCAGAAAATTCCGAAAAAAATCATAGACGTAAATATTAATTTGATTTATCCAAATATAATTTTTTTTGATTTTTTTGATTTTTTTTAAATTAGTTATGACGATTTTAAAAAAAATTCACGGACGCGCGCGCGTGTTTATTAGTTTTTTTCTTATTTTTTAATTGTTAATTATAAGGGGGCTGTTTTCAATAAATATTTTTTTCTAGGCACCTTTTTCTAAATAAGTTTTTTAATAGGCATCAATCAACAATTGGCTCTAATTTTTATGAAATTTATATCATAAAATATATATTATTTGTATGATATAAGTATTTATATCATACAATTAACACAAAAAGATCAGCATAATGGCGTATACTATAACTTTTGCATAATTTTAGATTTTTATAGTTCAATTTTTGTATAATACAAGACCTATATTGCAATCAACTCAAAATATGGCCACCACAGAAAGCAGACTCCTTCAGTCTATTTCCACAGTTGCACTATGTCTCCTGAAATCCTAAAATTTAAATAGTACTACAAAAACCTTTTGGTGGTACCAAATCGGATGAATCAAATAGCTGGCTAGTTATGCTTTCATTTAATATTGCCATATATACACCACTGGAAACATTTGAGTTTAATATGGTTAGATATCTTCCTGACCAAAAAACAAAAGGTCTAAATTCTAGTATACAAAGATTGTGTCATGATTCATGAAAAACATCTAATCCCCAATTCTTGTTCACAACCTATACTCGTCGATTTCTTTTTTTTTATAAATGTGGGGAGGGCGTCACTCATGTTAGTTGGGGGACATGGCCCCTAAGTATTAATATCTTTTTAATCCAATATAGAAGAACAATAATTATATTATTAATTACGACCTTCTAAATTTTTCAATTTTTTTTATTTTCTATAATAAATATAGAGATTTATAAAATAACTAATTAAAAAAATTATACCTTAAAACTTATAATATAATTTTGTAAATATCAAAAAGTCCAATCATATATATGTTAGACCAAATAAACCTGATGTATTATTATATTTATTTCTAACTTATTTAAAATAGATAATTACATGAAAAAAGCATTTAAAAAAATAATCGTGAAAGTAATATATAGGCGTTCTTTCAGAAAATACCTCATTCATTTACTCACTCAGCTGTTTCTCTAAGAAGCGCCTTTGTTTATAAAAAATATTATTGGCCAACTATTTTGTTGGCCTATACTTAATTCCATAAGTTAAACGAGAAGATTTAAGCGATCAAATTACTAAAAGCAAAATAACAAACTAGAAATGAATATTAGACTTTATATTTGTTTTTTTTATGTATTTTTCTGATTTAATTTATTAGTGTAAAAACGGTAAAAGCTAAATTAGTAAATCAGCGTATTCTGTAACTTGATTAATGTCCTTCTCCATATTTAATCACCCAAAAAAAATTAATAAATTTTGCCAAAAAGCTATTTCGAAGGACAAATTATACTAGAAAAATCTAACTGAAACATGGTTAAAGATGTTTGAGTTCTATAAAAGAAAATTGATGAGCGCTACCACAATTAACCTCCTGTGCAGAGGCGGAGGCAGAATTTTTTGTTAGGGTAGGCTAAGGGGGTTCGGGGGCAACGCCCCCGAAAAAATTATTTTGCCGTATTTGCACGATAAATCTACATATTATGCAAAAATTGCTAGATAGATCTTTATATAATGCTAAAATGCACTATAAATCCCTATATTGTGTAAAGATTGCAATATAAGTCTAAATATTATTTTTTTAAATTAATCATTCGAAAAATTTGTTTTTTTTATTCAAAATAACATACATTTTGTTGTAAAAAAACAAAAGATCCTATAAATAAAATCATTTAAAGTCTAATAAAATAAATTTTAAATTTTAGGGGGCCCAAATGAAATTTTTTAAAACATTTAAGAGTTAATTATAAAAAAAATCTATGAAAAAAAATTATAACGAACCAAGAAATTGAATATTTAATAGTATTTACGTTCCAATTTCATTAATAAATTTTATTATTTGATAGAATTAATCTCTAAATTTTAAATTAGGGAGGGCTAATTTTATGCTATAATTTTTTTACTTATATTTTTATCTATTTTAAAAAAAAATAGGTTAAATTATAGTAGGCTAGGTAAGTTGGGGTGGGCTGCAGCCCACCTCAGCCCACCCCTGCTCCTGTGCAAATGCAGAAACATATTCACTAGAGATTTTGAGTTTCTTCAGTAAAGGTATCAACATCAGAGTTGTGTGGATAAGTGACTTCGGGAGCTTTCACTATAAATGCAACTCGTCCACCTTTTTTTTGAATTGAAGTGTTTAATTATAGTGGTTGATGTATTATCATCTTTAATAAAGGTGTTTAATTTAAAAATAGTAAAAGTTAAATTAATAAATTAATAAAAAAATACATAAAAAAAACAAATATAAAATCTAATTACCATTTCTAATTTGTTTTTTCTTTTAGTAATTTGATAGTTTAGATTTTTTTGGTATTATTTTTTTTTCATACAGATAAGGCATCAAAGTCGAAAAGAACAAACTAAGAACAAGCCTCACACGGCCACTAACACTGATCTAGGATACGCAAACCCATTCCTATCCCTTGCAATACTACGCCATAGATAATCCGAAGGATCTTCCTTAACAAATGAATATGTTCCAGTCTCGGCCCCTTTTCTTGCCAATAACTCCGCGCATGAATTTGCCTCCCGGAAGATATGATTAAACTCAAATCCGGGTTTTCTTCTAATGATCTCATAACATTCCCGTTCAAGTGCACAAGACGAACTACCTGAACTCCCACCGCCTTTCACTAGCGCGTGGAGTTCCCTCGAGTCAGCTCATCTTCATCCCTTAATATTCCCCCCAGCTCCTCCAGCCTCCTTATTCCCCTCATTAAAACATCCATCCAAGTTTATTTCAATCGCCCCACTGGTTTAGTCCATTTTATCAACGTATTCTTAACCAACCGGATCACACCCCGTCCTTTTCTTTACCCAAAGCTAAGGCGAAATCCACTGCTTGTCTCATCGTCTCATTCCACAATACTAGGGGTTAATTGGCCAACAAAGATTGTTGCATGACTTTTTTAAAAATAAAATAAAAGCACTTCTTAAAAAAGGGCTTTATAATTAATGGACCCACTAGTTTAATGGGCTTCTTAAAAAAAGCCTCATAATTAATGAACAAATTAGTTTAATGGGCTGATTAAGTGATTGAGGCACTTCCTAGAAAGTGTTATACGTTACTCTCGTAAGTATTTTTTCAAATGCTTTTTATGTAATAATTTATTTTAAATAGGTTAGAATTAAAAAAAAAACATATATTAGTTAAACACGAATATCATATGCTTCTCAAGATTAGATTAATGTTCATGTTTTTAGTACTTGCATCATTTTGCAGATGTCAATTAACGGCTAGCTAGCTTATGATCATCATATGGGGTCTAATTGGAGGAACAACGTTTTATATTCATCATTTAACAATAGTTTTTGGGAATGAAGCCTCCACCTAAACACTTAAACAGGATTATAAGTTTTTCATCATAAAATACTTATACATGAATAATTCTTGATAAATTCACAATGTATCAAAACGATTTTACAATAATTTATGATAAAACCGTTGATGCATATAGTTGTACATCTATCTTTTTTTACCTCGCAATAGTTCAATCTAGTAGATATACATCTATTTACGTCATTATATGTATATAATGTAATCAATAAAAATTTCAGAAAGTTCTAATACAAATTTATATATTTTTTATATTTTAAGTTATCGTTTTCAGTTTAATAACACGTTATCAATACGAATCTATATAGATCATATAAAAATTAATACATGTATATTCATGTTTTATTTAGTTTTTAAAATTATTATTATTTGTTTGTATAATTATTTGATCATTAACATCTCTATAACACATTTTGTATGATCATGATATATAACATCTATCACTATAACATTTCGCTTCAATAGCGAAGAGATTATTAACGACGATACGAAAGTTTTCACTAGTAATGGTCTATAGTGACGAAAGCATATTAGCGACAGTCAAAAGTCGTCGATAGTATGATTTTACTTTAATTAGCGACGCCGCGATTTCGACGCTAAGTATTAAAAATTCGTCGTTAGTATCTTTTTTCATTTTGTTTTCATTTAAACTTGAAAATGTTGTCGCGAAAGATTTAATTTACTAGCGACGACAATTGTCGTCGTGAGTAATGATTAATAACGACGGATTTCTAATAATGAGCGACGACTTATGGCGTTGGTATTAAAAAATGTACTATTGCAGACAACAGGTTTTTCTAAACCGAAAGTTCCAAAAGAAAATATTTTTCTCCCACTTTCTCTCAAAATTTTAACTCCTATTTGCCCTAATCTTTACCACTTCGCTACTTCATCTTACACCATTCCCAAGTCCATATTCAATGTGGGGTACGGTCAATTTTCAATTTCTCCAACCAAATCAACGTATTTTCCTATAATTCAAACCTTTTAAAATTTTATTTTTTTGATTATAGTTGTGCATATATGCTATATGATTAAATTAGGTTAATAAATACTTGTTTTATGATTATCTTTTTTATTTGTGTGGGGTAAAATATGCCTATGGTCATTTATCTTTATTTTTTCTTATATTTTTGTAGTTGTTTAATTAGTTATATCAAATTTTTTATTCTTTCATTAGTTTGTAATTTTTACTCGTTCATTGGGTTGTAATTTTATTTATTTATTCATTGGGTTGTAATAGTTATTTTATTTATTTATTGGATTGTGATAAATTATTGTTTTTTCATATATTATTGTAGTTGTTTAGTTATATCAAATTGTTATTAAAATATGGTTTCGTGTATTGATAAGAGTTGGATTAAAACGCGTGATTATGATACGGAAGAATGTATTTATGGTTTTGAAAAATTTATCGCTTTTGTTGAAAAACAAGATGGTTTTAATGGTTATATGTTTTTCCCGTGTAATCGATGTTCGAATAATCGTTGATATGTCACACAAACTACTAGGGTTCACCTTCTACAGTTCGGGTTTATGTCCAAGTATGAGGTTCAGAAATAATACGGTGAAAAGTTGGTAATTCTCGAAGAAATTTCTGAGCCAAATTTAGAAAATGAAATGTTGAATATGTATGACGGTTTGAGACCTACCTGCGATGTTGGTGGTCATTCAGGTGATACCGAGATGAGAGACGCACATCAAACAAGTCGTGGCAGTTTTGAAACTTTGTTCAAGGAATTGGAGATCGAATTATACCCTGGATCTACAATGATGAGTTCCTTAAATTTCATTGTCAAGCTTATGCACATAAAGGTAAAGAACAAGTGGACTGATACATCTTTCACCGAACTCTTGGAATTGGTGAGTCGTATTTTGCCCACACCTCACAATTTGTCTGGGTCTTACGAGGAATGCAACAAAAAGTTGAAAAATATGGGTATAGGGTACACTATGTTTGATGTTTGCTTGAATGATTGTGCCCTTTATTACAAGGAGAATGAATTCCTCGACAAGTGTCCAGTATGTACTGAATCTAGATGGGATCCGAAGAAGGGTAAGAAAATATCCCCATAAAAAGCTTTGTTATTTTCCGATTGCCCCGAAATTGCAGCGACTTTATGCTTCAAAGCACACCGAAGGGTTAAAATAGTATATTCGAAACCTGGCTAAGCCGGAGGGTTCAATCGCCGATGGTTACGTGGTGGAAGAGACGTTGACATTCATATCACGTTATCTTCGAGAAGATTTAACAAAGTTCAACGATCCCGGTAGATACAATGAGCCACTACCCAAACCAAAAGAGTTATACGTTTTTAAGAGTCGGTGTAATCCACTTGGTAAAAAAGAGTTTGGTAAAGGGAAGGAGCAAATCAACTGATATATTCTGCATAATTGCAATGAGATCAAACCATACATGACGTAAGTAACAGTAATATATATTTATTTTTTTATTTGTACATTATGTTTTATTCTTTTCTTAAAATGTAGTGAACACAAACCCACACTATCGTGCATTGCTAATGCTATAAAGAAGATGCACTGACAAACGTTTAAGGGGTGGTTTTGGGAAAAGATGTGTAAAATATACATTTTTTTAAATAATACACAATTATTTTCAAAGTTATAATTCTTATTTCGTTTGATATATTTATGCAATGTACAAGGCTGGTGATGCATTAGCTACCCCTTAGATGATGTCCTTGGCGAGCATGTCTCATGATCTGGTTCATAGATACGACTCATGTGTTGGAACAGTGTCAAATGGGTTACTCGTGAAAAGGGTGAAAAAAAGTGAATTAAGATTACGGAGTATGTACCATATATGATGGTAAACGGTTTAACGGTGAATTAATCAAGATCTTAGAGGTTACATTCAGCGGTGGTTGTTCGGTTGTGTTATTCGAGTGTAGGTGGTGTAAAACAAGCAACACGAGGAAAGAAAATGGGGTAACCTTTATCAACACATCCAGTTTTTTTAGGGACGAACTATACATTTTTGCAACGCAAGCCAAAAAAGTGCTTTACATTGACGAGATTAATGCATGGAAAACAATGAAAAGGTGGAAAGTCGTTTGGGAAATCAACGATCGATACAGATGGAGACCCAATTTATCGAGGGAGGAGTCACTATCTACTGAAAACCAACGCAAAGCAATTCCTTTTGTGAACACGAAGACAGATTACTCGCGACTGAATTTGGCAACTGGTTTGGAGATCGAGTTTGACCCATCTCATTTGCGAATTGATATATATATATATATTGATGAAGACTAGGAGATATTTATTGAGGACGTATTGACGTTGATAGTGATGAGAACCCTATAGCCACTCGTGGATACGAAACTGATTAGTAAAATACTTTATCGTTTTGTGTTTTCTTTAAATTTTGGGTGTTTTTTTATTCTAATTTTAAGATTGATAAAATATTTTTGTGAAATGTATTTTGATGTTATAAAGTGTTGTTGTTTACGTTAAGATGTAAAAAATCAAAAAGAAATCAAGAATTAGTTATTGAAAAAAAAAAGTAAAAATATTATTAACGACGACAATCTATGAAGAACCCGTCGCTAACAATAAATTGTTACTAGCGGCGACTTAAGTCGTTGTAAGACCCGCGTAATATTTTAATTGGTCACTTTGGACAGTTTGTTTTTCGCTCAAAGTAATTAGCGACGACAATATTTATTACCGACGCCACTTGTCATCGCTAAACACGGACACCCACCAGACGTGTGCTTGATCCTTTACACGTGTCCATCTCTCGCGATTACTTTTTAATTACTATGTCGTCGCTAAGTTGAAAATCTGTAAAAACCCTAATCGTGAGCTCATTTCTTACCATAAATACATCAAAAAAATTCTTGCAGAATCTTCATCAATAACATTAACAAGGTAACATTAACATATGTTGAAATAATCGATATATGTGATCAATCATAATTTTTATTCATTTGAGTTATGAATACTAGTGTCACTAATAATATAAGAGTGAGTCCAACTCGATTAAATTTCAAAAATAGAGTGAAAAAATATCTTGTATTGAGATGTTTCATATGCTCGATATGCACAAAAAAGTTGACATTATTCTTTAATAAAAACTTATTAACATGACCAATCAGTCAAAACCATCGCATGAAGTGATAAGCTTGATGACCCTAATCTTTTGCTAGGTTAGACTTTACCGCCATGTTTATTAATATAAATTCATTATCATGAATATAATCATGATTATAACCACAACCATTAATACAATATTGATCAATATTTTTTAAATCTTAAAATAAATATTATTAGGCTATCCTTTTTGTTTGTACTATTTGAAGTCAATAGTCAAATCAGGGGAAGAAATATATGATCTAGCAGAATATATATTTTCTTAAAATAGAAAATCGCTAGACAATTGGTTGTGAATTCGCCTAATATGACTAATCGACATACAATTTTATACATATATGCGGTCATATTGAAAAAAATTCAACCAAAATCATGAATACCCTCATTGGTCAAAGACCAAGAGTATCCATCTATATATTGTTACTTGTGCAACATAAAATATAAATATTCCACCATTATGAACAAAGATGAGATCACGAACAAATATGAAATTCTATTTTCAATCTACAATGATTGATATGTATCTTGGGTTTGCCACATGATTAATATGTATACTGAATTACTATGCATAAAGCAAGACTCTCATGATAAGAGGGGAAGCTGAAAAATATTTTATAAGATGCATCCTCATACTCGAAAATAAGTTATGAGCTGAGTGTAAAAATAAGATGCATTCATAAGTGACTAAATCACGTATTCAGCTTGATAAGATCCTGCTTAAATTAATTTTCTTTTAAAAAAATACTTTACAACGCGTAAAGCGTGGTCGACCTGCCGGTTCTAAAATATCATAAAATTGAGCAGTATGAGCATGTTGACACTTCTAAAATTATCATGAAATAATGTAGAAAATATAACTAATGAATAGTACTCTAAAAAGAGTACCAGGTACCTAAATATTTTCTCAGGTATTGAGAAATTGAGATATAAGAATCTTATTCAATTATATTACTACAGAAATATATGGAATCGAAAAACAAATTGATCATGATGAATAATATGTGCAAATGATCATGTAAAAGTTACTAAATAAAAACGAGGATCTTGAATCGAAGTCCATTCTATAATGTCGTCTAGAAAAATTAATTGGCCATTTATAAAAAGACGCGGTCAGACATAATAATACTCACACAGTCAATGTGAATTTATGAAGTACTTTTTTGGTGGAAAATATTGCCTGAAAGTTTCATATAGGACTTCATGTGCGTCTTATAATAAAATAAATTTACCAATATGTCTCGTGTGATACGAAAAGACACATGAAAGTCTTTAGAAAAACGCGTATACATAAATCCGGAGATATATTAGAATGATATTTGTATTACTTTTGTTGTCTTTAACAATCTTTAATTGTCTTATATATTGTCATGTGATCTGCCATATATTTGTTTTATATTTCATAAATAGAATATGTGTTTATTTATGATTACGTGCATGAATATTTATTACTCTAAATTGCACATGATTGTGTATTGTGGATCATTCCAATGTTATATGACGATATGACTTCATGTATTGTTTAATTTTGAATTATAGTTACTCTTATAAAATGTGTAAGATACTCAATATCGAGATTATGTTTGAAACGGGAGATCATGACATACACGTTTACATGAGGGGGAGAACAACACGTATTGTACGCTTTATTCCTTCGTCAAGGATTTCTTCCACTGGGTTTCCTAACAAGGTTTCGAACGAGAAAAATTAAAAGCGTATCGATAAGGATTATGTACTCTTTTTCCTTCACTAGGTTTTTATCCCATAGGGTTTTTCTAGTAAGGTTTTAACGAGACATCAATAACAATTTGGTGGATATTCAACTCGACTTGGTCAAATTAAACTTCACAAGGCAAGCCCGAGATGCAAAATCTAAGATGAATATCATGTCAATATAATTTATTGGTTGCACTTTATAATTTTATGCAAAGATAATCTAATTTCATGAGACAAATAGATAATACTAATGATCAAGATATTTTGTCCACACATTCAGGGGGAGACACATATGCGTTGCACTCTTTTTCCCTTAACTAGTTCTTTTCTTATTGGGTTTTTACTAGCGAGGTTTTTAACGAGACAACATTATATGCGTATTTGAAATAGTACCCAAGGGGGAGTGTTATGAAATATTATAATTCATGAGTATTATTCTAGAATAGTAGAGAGTCTTTGTAACTTTTTTCTTTTATTCTTTGTAACTCTCATATTTAATTATATATAATGGTGTAGTTAGTAGGCTAGTTTAAGGGTCTTTAATTTTCTATATAAAAGGTAGTTGATCATTGTTCCTACTACACTTTTAATTGTATAACATGAATAAAATTCTTTCATTATTTTTAAATTTTTTCTTTTTATTTTACAAGAAGTATCAGGTTATCATGTATTTGTTTGGATGAGTATAATTAATATAAGAATTGTTATTTCATAAAATATTATTGATCCAAACGATAAAATATAACATGATCTTCAAACTAGTGAGTTGAGTTAATTAATACAATTATTATTTTGGCCGACCAAATATTGAGTTTTTAGATTGAATTCAGGGTCTACATAGATATTTACATGTAGGGTCTTATATTTTTCCAAAAAAAAATAATATTATTAAAATAAAAGATTTTATAAGATTATGTTTTTCTAAATGAACTGTCTAAATTAGTTAGAGCCTGTTTGGGATTAATTATTTTGAAGCTAAAAGCGTTTTTAATTAAAATAAATTATTTGTAAAAAATATTAAAAAATATTTTGACATCCAAAATCACTTTAAGTGATTATTTTAATAATCACTAATTAATCTAGTATTTTTTCTAAAAGTGATTTTAAGAGTCTAAAATATTACTATAGATATAAAATCACTTTAAGTGATTATTTTAAAAAGCAATCCCAAACGGCCACTTAGACTCATATCCTTGCAATTTCCAAAGAAAAAATATAATTAATATTACCAAGTGCTAAAGATTACTTCATCATACTCAATTTTATAAGATAGATATTCGTTAGTATTCATAAAACTTATAGTATATTATAGTGATTAAATTTTTTTGAGATTGAACTTATATTGAAATCAAAATAACTTAAAATCCAGAATAATATCCTATATATTAAAAAGATTACCAATAAACACTAGATGAACCATAACTTAAACGGTAGTAATTGACAATATAGCTACGAGGATAGACATTTTGAGAAACGCATATTAAGATGTTGGGTGAATTGGCCCTTTTACTTGTATGCTTATGCTTTTTTATCTTAGCGGAAGGCTATTATTGGGCGTTATACTTCCATGAAAAGCTTTCGTATAGTCTTTTCAACATTCAAGTCTGCGTCTGACATGACCAATCCATTCTTCATTTATTTATAGACATGCGCGTATCGTACGTCCAAAAAAAAATCAAGAACATACAAAGATTGTCACTGTTTGATATTAAATCATGTGATTATATATGGTTTGATGTCTGGTCTACAATTTCCCAAGATTATTTCCATGAGAGTTCTTGTGTAGAGATCATATATTTCGGCTGCAACGCAAAATCCCTAGAAAGGTTATTACCCACGTCAAAGTTAATACTAAGTATAATCACATGTTGTAAACGTTTCCAACTTGTCTTATGTCTCACATGCATGGTCATTAGGTCTGTGCATAATTTTAACAAAAACCAAAAACCAATCCAAATCTTAGTTAAACTGACCTAATAAAGAGGGTAATTTTACCTAGGCTAAATTTATTTTTCGGATTCCCTATTAATATCTTGGGTCCAACTATTTTACCTATAAATTACCCAAACCATCGGATTAGGTAAACTCAAGCCATCGGGTTAAGTAAACCCAAATCAAAAAACCGTGAATTAATAATTTCAGTTGATAATATTTACATTTAAAGTAGGAATATTTTTTTGAAAAACTCTAATATAGTATGTAATTAACAAACTATTTAAATTCTCGAATTATCAAAATTTTATTTTGTAAAGTTATTTGTTTATAATAAGTGCAATTCAAGTTTGATTTTAAGGATAGCAATCTTATGTTACAAAAGAGTTTGGCCACGGTTGACCCCGAAGATAAACCGAAGTAATCGAAGAATAACCTGAATTAACCCAAGGGTTAATTTTTTTACCTTACCCTTAGGTTACCTAATGGTCATGGTGGTTGCGACAAATGTAATTCTTCTTTGATTTTCTTGTATCGGGAACGATAGTTTCTTCATATAATTAAAAGTAGATTAATAAATTATAAGGACCAGTTAATTTCTAAGAATGAATAATTAAAAAATATCACAAATTTGTTTAACTACTCAATAGATTACACCAATTGTTTTTCCTAATACAAGAAAAATATAACCTAAAAGAATACAAAAAAAAAAAAATATTATATATATGCATAGATGAGGAACTATTCTTGAAAAAATATCATATTTCTCATACAATCATTTTTATGATTATAGTAAATATTAAGACTTTTTTTACAATTATATGGACAGATTTTTCTAGTGTCACCCTCAATTGTAAATGCAACTTTTAAAATAATTACTATTTATTTAATTTTTTATCTTACTCGTCCAGAAAAGAAAAATTACATACCCTTCTTTATAAGAAATACCAAAAAAATATCACAGTTAATATTATAAAAAATTCTAAAAGTTATCATATAATAGTCTTTAGTAAAAAAATCTGTATGTACTTGTATAATTAATTTTCTAATCTTAGAATCTACAGTATCACCAAAATATTTATCAAAAATAGTATACCATCAGAGTTAATAATGTTAGCCTTATATGTCTAATCGAGTAATGTTAGATACCATTAAAAAATCAATCACCTAAAATTACCTATGATATAAATTTTAGGTGATCCTTTCATACTGTTGTTTTCTTGACTATTTTTTCTCATTCTCTTGCATGATTTGACCACCCAAAACTCTACATCATGGGTAATTTTTTGGGTGGTTGCTTCTAAGTGATAGCCAACATTAGGGATGGCAATGGTTACGGTTAGAAACCGAAACTGATAATAACCTAATCGATTAAAAACCGAATTATGTAACCGTGGTTGAAACCATTAGATTATGGTCTTGAAAAGTGTAACCGATGGTTAAAACCTTTAGGTTATGGTTTTAGAGAAAAATAAAACCGAATAACCATTTATTATTATATATAGATTTTCATACTCTACAATAATCTATGTTAAATTAAATATATTAAAATTCTAAGACCAATATATATATATATACTAGATTTAACCAACTAAACAATAAATAATCAATTTAATCAAATACCAAGACAATATTTATATACTTCGGATATTTTTCTTATATTTCTGGTATCATTTTATGAAAACAAATATATTTTTTGAATTATCATTGTTAATGGTTAAAAACCGAAAGACCGTTTAAAAAACCGAAACCGAATAATGCAGTTATGGTTTTGAAATGTATAATTGATGGTTAAAACCGTTAGGATATGGTTTATAATAAAATAAACGGTTATGGTTATACTTTTTGATATTTTTACAAAAACCGCACTGTTGTCATCCCTACCTGACATTACTCATTATTATAAATATTCTTTTGGCTAGCCTTAGAGCAAAGTTTGATTATGTACTATTATATTATACTGATTTTTCTAATTTTAGTCACAATTTTCATTTTTTTCAATTTAAGTCATATTTTTTTCAATATTGGGCAACAAGTATTTCACTTTTTCTGTAATGTTTACCCTTTTATGGATAATAAAATAAAACAAGCAATAAATTGAAGTGTTAAGAACAAAAATACACCATTAACTTTTGAGCCAATTAACTTTAAAAGAGTAAAAATTGAAGAAACAATAAAATATTTATGACAAAAATTATTAAAAAAATGAAAAATATGATCTAAATTGGTAAAAATGAAAAATGTGGTAAAAATTAGAAAAAATAGTAAAATATAATAATGTGAAATGGGACTTTGGTATTAATTATCGAAATCAATTAATTAAGATTAATTTTATTAAAAATGAACTCATGCGACATCATTAGCAATGACATTATGTCGTTTCTAGTGATTTGTCTACAGGGGAGTCACACGTCAGTTGTCTTCGTTGGTGGAAAAATAAAATTAAAATTTATCATTAACGACGACAATATGTCGTCGCTAATGATTTATATTACTAGCGACGGACATTTGTCGTTACAAGTAATGATATTAACGACGATTTTTAATAGTAAAAAATAATTCAAAAATAAATTAACTTTAGGAACGACATTTGTTGTCGTGAAAGACATTTACTAATTATTAGCAACAATACAACGTCGTCGCTACTGATATCATTAGCAACGAATACTAGATTAATAGGGACGATAATAAGTCGTTGCTAATGAGTTACACGAATTTAAGACAACAACTTGTGCATATTTGGACTTTATTACACCATAAAAATTTCCACCCCCAAACACAACCCAAATCCGAAAATTCATTTTTCTCATCGTCAATCCAAACTATCGAAGACCCGTCGATATATTACCAAAGATCACAACCTCACCATTCCCACCATACCGACATTCTTTTCCGCCCTCACCACGAACCTCACAACCTACGCCGCCCTCACCACAATCCCCAACCCCCTTCGACACCTTCATCATCATCACCTTCACACCAATCAGTTCTATTGAAAAACCCGATCCCCACCCTAATCATAATCAGAACCCACCCCCAATCATCTGAACCCGTCATTTGAGTGCAGGGATTTATTTTGTTTTTAGTTCATAGATTAAAATGCAAAAACGAATTCGTTTTTGGTTTATGCTCGTTGTTACGAGCCGTGGGTACGACACAAGATAGGTTTTTTTTAGCGAGTGTGTTGATGGTTGTTATTGGGTTGTAAGGCAATGTGTACAGCCCACAGTTGTGAATAGAGGTGGGTTGGGCCATGGGGTTAGGTGGTGTGGTTCATGGGTACAGCCCATAAAGGGATTTGTCGATATGGTAGGGATTTGTGTCGATGGGGCCATGCCCACGAAGGGCTTTTACATTAATGACTTAATAAAATGTAATAAATGACTTAATAAAATATGTAAAAACCGACACGGGTCCGTACCCATGACCAGTACAAATGACTTAATAAAATTTGCTAACTAATTCATAACAAATGTAATACACGCCACAAACCCGTACCCATTACGGCTTAATTAACTAATGGGGTGATCGTTCTTCGTGGGTCCGTACCCACCGAAAAGAAATTAAAAGAATTTTTGTTCAGCTTAAGAAAGGTAAAAACGTCAAAAACCCAAACCAGAAAATTGGAAAATGTCTTTAAAAAGTATCTTTTCTTGGTTTGCACTTAAAATATAAAGTGGATATTTTTTTGCCGTAAATTGTATTTTCCTCGCAAATAAAAGATACTCCACCATTTTATCTTTATTATAATGTAGGTCACATGATATAATAAGCACATCTTTTCTTGAATTTATTCTCGTCCGTTGCAAGGATATTCTTATAAGTCTATATAGTTATTAATTCAAAATTCGACCAAAAAAAGAATTAATTCAAAATAACTTTTTTATACAAAGTAAGATATATTTACTCAAATATTATTCATAAATTAAAAAAAAATATCTTATTTACATAGTTTTTTGTTTGGACGGGTAAAAAAACAAAACAAAATACACTAAGATACTACCAAAGCGTGTTAACCGATGCCTAGCTTGGAGAATTTGTTCAAAAGAGCGGTTGTAGTCACGTGGTCCTGCAATGCCCCGTGTCTGGCTTCTTTTGCTAGAAGATCTGCTCCGGCGTTGAACCTTCGTGGAATGTGCTTAAAGAAATCTGGGCTTGTTCCCCCGACCAGTTTATGAATGTGTCTGATCCACGGTCTAAGCTCCCATCTAGCTGCCGACACTTGCTGGATGCCTTGAATAAGATCAAGTTATCGGAGAAAACCGTTTTCTCCTTATTCGGCCATTGTCTCCCAATTTCAAGTGTTGTGATTACAGCCTGTGCTTCCCAATGGTGATGTTATTACAACCAGTTGTCGTCATGTTTTTAATTCGAGATCCATCCTCTTTATTGAGTTGAATAATCCCAATGCTTGTAGGAAGATGCGCTTGCGTAAACGAAGCATCGCAAGTAAAAGCGAGTGTAGTGTTAAAGTCGAGATCAGAGTTTCTGATTGTCAATGTGTTGAGGCGTTCGGGGTATGTGTAACCATTTTCAAACCAGTCATTCCCAAAGTGCTCCTAGATGTTAACGTTTGTGATTCTAATTATCTCGCTAGAATCAACTTAGGAGTTTGAATGTCTGTTTTTCATTTTTTCTTTCCAAAGACTTCTTCCTTCCAACCTCCCGCAGTATAAAGTTTGACCATGTTCAATAACTATTCCCCAATATCTACCACTATTTGCTCAATGTGTATTTGTAATGCCGAACATGCGCATATAAGTTTTGATAGTCCACAGGTGAGTAGTAGATGTTCCACGATTTCTTATTTACATTGTTGAGAATATAAAATATATAGGATTTAAACTAAAATCTGGATAACAGTGATATAAATTTGGTGTCGCCTAGGGCGTGATAAAATAATAAATAAAATAACTGCAAATAAACACCCTAGGCTAAGCACGAGCCTGCAAGTATACAGGACGTACGCAAGTTTTACTAATAAATAAGATTCGTTCCTCAAAGACTATGAAAGTTAGGAATAACTTATGCAATTTATCAAGTGCAAATATAAAAGTTAGAACAGATAATACGCAAGAAAGTAAAAGACTAATAGATTTCTGTTTGGTTTTTGTAAATAGGAAATTAAACTAGATAAGTTAAATAAAGAGAAGAAGATAGTATGAGCGTTTAGCTCGAGAAACTAGCAAGTAATCCCCACTAGCCTTGTTTATTCTAAGCATGTAAGGGCGAATTATGTAGAATTGCAATAATCAGGATTCTGAATTCCTCCCTATCCCTGGAGAGCAAACTAGGGCAGAGACCTTTCAATCACGAGGGAACTCACAAAGGGTTAACCTACGCCACTTGGGTCCTAGGTGTAGTCCTACCTACTAATGATGATTGATGATTAAATTAAACCTTAGTGATTATCTAGTTAGACTGGTATTGTCAGAACCAATTCCACATACTAAACGTTATGTGGTGTTTCAATAGTTAAACACCCCTTTCGGGCGAACATCTAACTACTATTAAGGTAATCTTATATGTTGCGCACCGCAAGGAAAACAGACAGTAAATCAAAGCACATAAACCAGAGGATTAAACGTGAATTCAAATTGAATACGATGGTATCCCAAATTAGATAGATTTAAAACAAGAACTAGGGTTCATACATATATGCTAAATCTCAAGCTAAAAATAATTTAGTTCATACTAGAAGAAGAAAAGAAAACAATTACAAATTTGAAGGCTTGTGAAGACATGAATTGGTGTTCAGCTCCTTCCAGACTCCTCTTCTCTTGTTGTAAGCTTCCTCTTGGCTTAAGGTTTGCCAAGGATGTGTTTATTCTAATTAAAGGGTGTATTTATAGGGTATAGGAAACCCTAAAACGTTTTCTTGGAGTAGAAGACAAGTAATTAGACTTCTAGCCCAACTCAAATTCGTAGCCTAAAATATAGAAAAGGTAAGATTCTGGTGTTGTATTGTTTTGGCCGTAACTCCTTCAATACTTACCCGTTTGACGCGTTCCATATGTCGAAACTTATCTTCTCGGAAAGCTCTATAACTTTGATTCAGACCATTCTTCCAAATTCCTTGCCAATATATTTAGTTATGATCACTTTTATGTTCGTGCTACTGGTATTCATATTTATTTGGCAACTTTATCTTTTCCTTTTCCATATTTCTTTCCCTTATCTCCAATTTCCATGTTTATCTTCTTTACCTTATCTCTTAGAATTAACTTGACATCTAATTAATTACCATATATCTTTAAAGCTTCATTAACAAACAATTAAACCCAATATGCTCTAAAAATAATAAATAATTAAATCAAGACAAGAAATAGGAAAGTGTACTAAATCATGAGAAAATCGACTTATAACCTAATAAATACACCTAAAATGATGTCTCCAACTAATATTAATTCATCACAAACAGGGAGACATCAAAATTATAATTATGGTTAAACAAATACTTTAGAAAAATAAGATCACTTACTAGTGAAACAAGGTAGTAACTACAAAGTATTATTGAATTTTATATTTGAGTTATTCAACAACTTTGGCTATATGATATTTTTGAGTAAGTATATGAAGAACACGATGCAAACTCGTGGATTATAATATTTATAACCTATTCCATTTTTTTTGTTACATGGGAGAACCACTTTTGGACTTGGTGTTATTGACACGGTTTGAACACATATCGCATATATGAATAACAAAAATGCTGGTCAGTTAAGCTAACCCCAACTGGTTAACCTATTCCAATTGTTGGTCCTATATTATCTTTGTTCCATTTGTATTTAGAGGAAAATACATTTTGAGTCCAAAAAAATATAAACTATATATATTTAAAGTCCTAACTAAAATTTAGTTCTTTTTAAGGCCTATTCTAAGTTTATGGTTTCCTTTTTTACTTTTATACCCTTGCTTTGGCTGAAAAAATTACTTCTTCCATTTTTTCGTGGGTACGGACCCACAAACACTAGCAACCATGTTAAGGGAATTATAACCGTGATGGGTACAGACCAGTGTCGTTTATCACAACAACGGGCTGTACCCGTGGACCAGTACAAGCTTTTGACAATAGCCCCAGTTCTTGTGTTGTACCCGCCATGACCAGAACCCATAAATAAAACTATACACAATCCAAAAAAATTTATTGGGCTATACCCTCAAGGAACAAAAAACAAACTGACATTCTCACACTCGCTGCACATAATCGAATCATTTGGAACAACAACAAATGAAAATCAACAACAAATCAAGGAACAAAAAAAAACAACTCGCTACACAATCATCATCATCATATGATAAAAAACATCAAGGAATGTCTTAACAAACAAAGTATTGGATCAAACAAGAACCACAACTCCATTCACACTCGCTGACTGTAAAAAAAATTACAGCAAAAATGAAGAAAAAAAATCAGAATTAGGCTTCACGTGGCTGTACCGACGGTACTGATGTGCTTGGGCTCGACCCATGGTGTGGATAGGCTTGGATTCACAGGTTGTACCCATAGTGGAGGAGAGGCGGCGAATTTTGATCCATGTGGAGACGGGTGAAGATTGGAACACGATGGGTTGTACCCATGGCCCACTATCACTTCAACCTCGCCAGAGAATGTCCACGAACGGCAGTGGAGAAGATATTGGACTTCTGCTTGAGGCAAGCAGCTTGTTCAATGGATCGATGGTTGAGAAGATCGGCTTTGTGCGACGTCCGATGGTGGAGGAGTGCGGCTTGGTGCGAAGTCCACACGGTGGAAATGTGAGACATTAGATGGTAGGTGGGATCAGGGATGGTTGGTGGTGAGGAAGGTGATAGTCATGAAGATGGTGGTGTCGAAAATTGTGATGAAGAGGGGGGAACGTGGATCGGTGTGAAGGTGAGATTCGACTGGGTATGATGTTCGTAGAGATGATGTTGATGGTGGTGAAGATGGTGGTGAGGGGGGCACGATGGCCGGCGGTTTCTTCTGCAAGGTGCGCCGGGAAGGTGAGACTAGAGGGAAGGTGGGATGGTGATGGTGAGGGTGGGGGTTGCCTCCTACAGAATGGCGATGGCAATGAGTTTTCTTCCTAGAGAAGGGAGGTTTGGTTTGCAATGAAGAAGAAAGAGAGGAGTGGTGTGTTGCTTAATAGGGTTGAGGTTAGGGTTTTTTTGTTTTTTTCTATAAGTAATAGGGAAGTGGGGGTTGTTTTGGATTTTGTTTTACTTTTTTTAGTTGTGCTTCTAATAATGTAGATGCTTTGGCCTAAAAAGATTAATGACCCTTTTACTATTAAAAAAGAATCAAGAAAATGCTACTTGACGTTCCCTAGGGCCTCGTGGTCGTGGTGAACAATTAAATTTACTCGGTGTTATTTTGCTTACAATTCAACTTAGGACAATAATCTCGCTTTCTATTGAAATTTTGGACTTAGACATGTTCATTAATGCGCACAAGATTCCAATCTTCTTTCAGTGTTTTGGGCATATATAGTAAGAGATTGAGCAGGCATATGCACTCATACTATTAAGTCGTCATTTCTTGAATGATCTTTTAATATAGTACGAACTACTGTTTGCTTTCGTTTCAAGAAACTCCGTACTTTGCAGAGATGTCAAAGGTATATGCTAAAGAAGAAACGAAAACACCATTAACAAGTACACCAAAGGGGCATTTCGTGGTTTATGTTGGCAATGAAATGAGAAGATTCGTGATCCCAACATCTTATTTGAAGAATCCACATTTCAAAAAACTTTTGGATGAAGCTGCAGAAGAGTATGGATTTTGTGCTGCGGATCAGAGAGGGATTGTTTTGCCTTGCAACGAAGTAACTTTCTGGAGGGTTATTAAGTTTATCAAATGATCAAATTCAAGTGATCATATATAGTATATTCATGGGGTTTTCTTACATTCCCATTGTGACTTGAGTATCAAAGAGAGATAGAGTTATGATCGGTGATAGAAGCTCTGATTTAGTCGAAGTCTATATGTTTATATGTAGGTTTAAACGCCTAATAATTACAGTTTCTCTATGCTTTCTTTTATATATGTAGTACACAAATATTGTTTCTAAACTATACCTATTCTTCATTCTCATTTTCTTTGTGGATTGTGGTGGTTATATTAAAATCAAAAGTCAATTACATGTAAAGAAGCTAGAACTCAAGCTATGCATAATTAAGAAAATTGCCCTAAGGTCACTCAAGCATTCCCTCATTAACTCCACTTAAGCCATATTCAGCATCTCCATTACCTTTAAACTTGTGTTGGGTCAATCCTAAATCTCTCACATCCTTAACAATCAAATCATAATCTGCAACGTATTCAACACACAATGGATACTTTGAGAAGAAAAGCTCTTAAAGATGTTGTTACTTACTCTTTTGGCCAAACCATCTTAATATGATCCACCAATCAAAAATCTCGATGCCTCAACTGAATATCTGCACTTGACCAACAAATTAGTGAAACATATCCTCAAATTATACCAAACATAACTCACATCTAGCTAGGATTAATACCCTGCATTTCCCAATACAACAGTCTCTCCGTAGTTTATAACTTGATGTAGAATTATCATGCATAGCAAAATAGAGAACAAATCTCAGTTTCAAAAGAGAACAATTAAAACTCAATTTCTATTTAATTTTTTTAGAAAAGAGATAAAAAAAGATCAAATGAGAGTCTCCTCTTTTATTCTCTCATCCAACAAACCACCATCTCCACCACCTAAATTCATCAGCACCACCACCCATATTCATCTACCCACTTATTTTACATCACCATTTGTCCTATTTGCTTCTTCTTTTCTTCTATTTTGTTTGAGATCGAGAATTTAATGGCACCAAAACGAGATTTTTGTGATATCACAAAGTTGGTTTTTACTCAGATGAATTTCTTTGTCAAAAACACGTGAATCAGGTAGCCGTACCCATAATTTCATTAAATATAGGGGATATGCAACTAATATTCCTCAATTTGGTATTTTCAAAGTAGATGAAGTTGTTCAAACTGCTCATGAGACTAATTTGAAGCCAGATGAGAGTATAAAGGATAAGCTACCGTGGTTTGACTTGTTTGAAGGTAGTACCAAGGATTCTCTAGCAATATAAGTTTTCATGAGCTGATTTTGCACTCAAGGTATGAAAATAGTCAAGCCTATTGCACATGTTTCTTAACGAAAGGGCTAAGCTAAGAGTAAATTGCTCAATTGAACTGTTTATCGACAATCCTCTACCGTTCTATACAATTAGTAGTTTATACCGCTTTAATAGAAAAAATTAGGGAATTTTGAAGTAAAGTCAAGTCATCAAGATATCAACGCATGTTCAGTTTTGAATTTGAATGACATGTCAATGGTAAGCCACTCCTCTTAACACGTCGGAAGTTAGGGATGCAATTGGAGAAGATTGGCGTGAATAAGACCCCGATTTGGATTAAATTTAAGAATATTACCCATGGCTTTTTGGACACTTCATCTTAGTGCAGTTAAAGCAAGGGAATTTTTTTTTTTTTTTTGGTTACAACGGAGACCTCATGGGTCGTGTTACATATTACATTATTAAGTAAATCGTAATCATAAATAACTCTAGGCTTCTTGAACCCCATTCGATCTTTGGTGATAAGACTCCAAATTCCATCCGGGAGGTCATCAAGTTGCACTAGATCCTCGCTATTCATCCTACCTCGCTTAGCCAACCAATCCGCGCAAGCATTTGCCTCCCTAAAGATGCTCCTCAAGGTAAAATCTCTGTTTCTTTCCATGATGAAGCGAATCTGTTTAATCCACTGAGCCCCAAGTCCTCTATCCTCCATCGCATTCTGAACTAGTTCTATTACCTCCCTCGAATCTACTTCCACGGTTACCACATGAAGACCCAACCTCTCAAGCAACCTCAAACCCTCATATAACGCTATGAGTTCCACTATAACCGGCGAGTCATGTTCAATTCTTATGCTAAAACCACTTATCCACTCAACATTTCCATCTCTAACAATTCCTCCTCCCCCTCCCTTCTTCCTCCTACTTTCATAGCTTCCATCGGTATTAAGTTTAAATCCACTCGTGGGTTTTGTCCACCCCACCAGATTTATTCTAGACTTTGTAGAAGGTGACACTCCCACGCCTTGTCCCCAAACTCTAGTGGTTATTGTAGCCAAATACTTCGCCTTCTTAATTATCACTAATTCATTAGGAAACTCTTCCTCTCTAAACACCATGTTGTTCCTTTGTTTCCAAATTGTGTCCACAAGAACCCCAAAGAAAACGCTCCAATTTACTCCCGCATATAGCTTATTATTCGAAATATTTCTGTACCACCAATCTTGAACCTCCTGTACTAGTTGATGAAGAAAATTCATGAAAAGAAATAAAGCTAAAAGTCCAAGAAAAGATATATGTAGGTGGGCTCTATTTTAAGTAAAAATTCTTTTAATAATCCTCAAGTTACTCCGAGTAATAGTCTTGAATATAATCCGTTATAGTTCTTAGAGCTTGATAAGGAAGTCACTATTCCACCTGATATGAATTTAGTTGTTTGGAGTGTAAGAGATTTTAACAAGTTTCTTAGACAATTTGTTAGACAATTTGATGTTACTAATTTTATCTTAAGTAATAAAATTAGGTTTATAGAACTTTTGGAAGACTTGATAAAATTCTTAATATAAAAAAACAAATTTCTCTAATTTATCTATAGCTATTAAAAGGAGTTATAAGGTAGTGTTTGTCGAAACTGATTCGCTAGAGTTACACGCGCTAGTGAAGGGCGTTGGGAACACAACTCAGAGAGGTTTTGACTTGGTTCATGTCTATCGAGAAGCGAACTATTGTGTGGATTTTATGGCGAAGATGGGTATGCAAGTAGCAGGCGATTCAGCGTATTTCTCTAGTCCTCCAGAGGGATTGAAGAGGTTGCTTATGAAGGATAAATGTGGTTTAGCTACGTCTATAGTTGTACTGTGTTCTTCTTCGGAAGCTTTATAAGTCTTTTTGATTTACTGGTCGTTTAGACCTCAGTTGTAACAAAAATAATAATAAGGATGATTTAATTTTGGTAGAATTTGGATTTTGTGAAATCATAAATTTATCAACGTTAAGCTTATTGAAATAAAATAATATTAGGCTAGATTATTGTCATATTGAAGTTTTGGAGCATGGCTCTAAATTCATTATATATTTTGTGTATGCTAGCAAAGATAAAGATAAGAGATATCTATTATGAAAATATCTTATTACATGGAGCAATAAATTTCATAACGATATTTTGTGTTGCCTTAGTAAATTTAATGAGATATTTAAATTATAATTTCTTATCAAATAGTTCTCTAAAGTATATTGATTGTATTGATGATACTAATTTGTTTGAATATCAATCAGGTGAAGATTTTTTTTTTTTTTAATATATGAAAGAGCCACTTTAGATTCAGAGTAAATAACTCTAATAAGAATCGGTCCTAGAACTTTTTGTCTTTGCGGAACAACCTAACCACTTGACCAACTATGGATCTTGAAGAATTTTTTATTTGAATTAATAAAAATATGGAAGAACCTCTTAAAGCAAGAAAGATAGATAGAGTTTTTATTATTGAGAAATGGATTGGTCTAATACAATCTAATGTCATGGTAGTGTCTTTCCACCTCATATCATTGTACATTAAAAGTACATTAAAAGTAATTGGAAAGAGTAAAGTTAGAACTCTTTGTTCATTCAAGATTTTTAATATACGGTCTCAACAAAAAAGATTTGCTGGCAATAATAGAGAAGGCTTGTAATTTTTTTTTTTTTTTTTGAATACATATGAGAGCCCCTTTGGACTCGGGAATCATTTTGACTCCGGTAAAATTCGATCTCAGGACCTCTCGGTCTCTGCAGAGTAGCCTAACCACTAGGCCAACTATCAATCTTAAGGCTTGTAATTTCAATGTGAATAGGAACTATATATTTCACCTGTGTATGAAACAGAATAAAAAGGTTAAAAACGTTTTAAAAGATTTGATGATAAATACTTTAAAAGAGAATCTCATCATATAAATGAGATTAGAAAGAACCTTGAATATGTCCAATTGTGTATTATGAGAGGTATTCAATTTATTGATGTGCTTGTAGAAGAGATTTTTTTTATCGATAAAAATAATATATTGATCGAATAAACTATACAAATATACTGGGTATACCCAGGTCAATCCAATGTTATAGGAAAGTTCTATAATTAATAAAACATAATAGTAAAACCTAGTTACAACAAAAAAACCAACTCATATAAAATCTAGTAGCTATCGAATTTTCTAAAAATTGATACATATTAAAAATACTACGGTAGACTATACTTTTGATCTTCTTGGCAATATTCTTCGCTTGGGTAGTGATTTCTTCCATAATGTACCTATTTTGGTCTAGCCATATCTCAAAAATTGTGGCCGTAAATGCTAAAATCTTTACTTTATGAGTAAATGCCACTTAGGGTCTTGAACACACCCTCCTCTTCAAGATGGGGACCCCGCCTAGAGCCTCTTCTTACTAAAGACCTCAGAAAGTTTTTAACACATGAACCCCAAAACTCCAATTACCTTACTACCCTTTTTTTTATATATATATATTAATTTAGAAACCACAAATTATATTTTCAGATCCAGATCCAGTTTCTCTCACCTACCTCTCCTACTCATATCTCCCCTCCGACGTGAGTAGCTCCAAAACACACCACCACCACTAAAACACACCACCACCACCTTTCTTCTCGCAACCTCTTATGGCAGCCATGGAGGTTCACATCGCCGAGGTCCGTGTGTAACAGATCGGAGCAGCCATGTTCAATCTAATGGTGAAGACAAGCCATGGCCGGAGTTTCTCGTCGATGAAGACAAGCCATGGCCGGAGTTTGCTGGTTCGAGTGGTGCAGGGTTCACCAGATTTGCGTGCCACCATTGTTGCAGAAGAGTAAGCTACTGGTCGAAGCTCGAATAGTATTCACGCGGTGGTGTTCGAAGCTCAACTGGTGGCCTCGTCGATGCTTGTGGTGGCTGACGGCGGTGGTGTCTTCTAATAACACCATTGGAGCCCTTCTAATAACACCACCACCATTGGAGCTCGGAGCAGCCATGGAGGTTCACATCTCCTTCGCGACGTGAGGAAGAGCTGCGCGGTGGTGCTCCGCCGTTCTGTTTCGCGCAGCAGCTCGTCGAGGCTTGTGGTGGCTGATGGCGGTGGTTCCTTGTTCGTGACCACTGCAGCATCTCGTCGATGAGAAGGCGCCGGCGAGGAGCTTAGTTTTTTTTTTTACTCGCGTACACAGTAGGTTGTATTTTATTTTTTATTTTTTCTTTTTTTCAGATCTGGTTTGACCAGATCTGGTCAACCTTGTAATTAGTTTAGGTTTTTTTTTGTTTTTTTGTTGTAAATGGGTTACATTTTTGAATGAAATGAATAAAATAGTATTTAATACACATTGATTTTTATAGAGTATTCATTTAATTTCAAAGAGTACTCATAATATTTCATAGAGTACTCCGACTATTTCACAGAGTACTCCGACTTTTTTATAGAGTATTCATTTAATTCGTTTAATTCTCGGAGTACTCAGCAAATTCATTGAGTACTCATCCAATACATTTGAGTACTCAGCAAATTCTCGGAGTACTCTATGTTTTTTCCGGTGACCGGTGACTGGGGGTCGGTGGTCGGTGGTGGGAGGTTGGAAGTAGGTGGGTAGTGTTAGGTAGAGGAGAGAGAAATAGTGACATCACACTTTTTTGTCTTTTAGTGTTAGTAAGATAGGAAAGACTATTGTAAAAAATGAGGTCCCTAAGAAGAATAGCTTTTTTGAAACTACTTTATAGAGAAGAAAGTGTGTTTCCAAGACCCTATATATAATTCACCCTTACTTTATTTCACCAAGTTGTTCCATTAGACTACATTTTCAACCATTTAAGCGCGTTGTTTAGGGTATTCATTTTCCTCTTTATGTCCACCATACTCACGGATTTCTTGCCATATGCTGCTAGTAAATCCACACTCGAAAAAAGTATGTTTTCCACTTTCAAAATCTGCATTACACAACAAACAAGAGGATCTAATTCCATGTATACAATTCTATCTTTCGTCTTCAGCCGTCCAAGAATAGTCATCCAAACTATCACAGAATGTTTCGAAATTATAAATGATTTCCAAATTGTTTTTGCCCAAGGTTTTATAGGTGCTCGGGGCCCTAAAAAAATCATATGTTGATTCTTTTTTGAAAGCTTTCCAGGCTGCATTTTGTCTTGTAGCAGCAGTACTTGTTGTTCCCTTTTTTATATACCATGAAGCTAATAAGTCAATAACTTTTTTACCTCAAAACTCCCATTCGGATTGGCATCTGTATTTACTGTATTTATTTGTCTCAATTCCGTTTGGTTAGTAACTTTAGGCTTGTACTTTGAAATCGATTTAAAAGTTTATTTTTTATACAACAAAGTTTCTTAAAATACTGGGAGTCTCGATCATGTCTATACCACGTCCAAACGTTCTTTGACGTCAGATATTTTTCGTATATCCACTTGATCCATAAAGAGTCTTCCTTTTCGCTTATACGCCACAAAAGTTTAAAGAGTAAAGTCGTGTTCCAAGAGCCTAGCTCTTGAAGTCCAAGTCCCCCTCGAATTTTGGTAAGAGATTGTTTATCTTAATACACTTGAAGAAGTAACAAGGGAGCAAGAGATATAACTGGATAGAGCCTTGATATAACATGGGTAACTTAATTCTGATTAAGGGTCTTGGAGACTAGTTTTTTGGCCTAAAGGAACTAGTAGGAATCTTACTTCTTTAAAGGGACCTCAAAGATGACCAAATACTAAAATACCCTTACTAACACTAAAAGACAGAAATGAGTGATGTCACTGTTCATCTCTCCCCAATGCCCACCGACCTCCGACCACCGGAGAAAAATGATGAGTATTATACAAAAATTATGAGTATTGTACAAAAAATTATGAGTATTTAAAAAAAATTTAATGATCATAAAAACAAAATGATGAGTATCATAAAAAAATAATGAGTATTCAGTAAAAAAAAATGATTATTCAGTATAAATAGTGAGTATTGTATTACATTTCAAAATAATTACAAAGGTAATCTTAAATAAACAAAATACAACCACAAGGATAAAAAATCTAAAAACTAACTAAGTTGACTAGATCTGGTCAACAACAAACACATACACGCGTTTGACCAGATCCACACACGTTTGACTAGATCTACACGCGTTTGAACAAAAAACTCTGGAACAGCTTGGATCTCGAACCACCAGCACAGCAGGGGAGCTTGGATCTCGAACCAGCAACACAGCAGCGGAGCTTGGATCTCGAACCGGCAACACAACATTGGAGCTTGGATCTCGAACCAGGACCACAGATCGTGTTGTACTGCCTTGTCTTCTGAGCTGCTGCCTTGTCTTCTCCGGCCACCAGCACAACAGCGATCTGGCTTCGTTGCTACTTCACCTCGGATCTGCAGCGCTCGAAACAACTAGTGGATCTCAGGCGAGCTCGAGAAGCGGTGATGGTGCAGACTCGCCGGAGGATAGCTTCACAGAGCTCGTAGCTACACTGGATCTCGCACTTGGATCTCCATGGCCGGTCTTCGTGCTCTTTCTTCAGAGGTTCGGTGGTGGTGACATTTCGTCGAGCTCGCCGGAGCAAGTCACGACGACTCGTGCATGAATACGGCTGGCCTCTCTTCAACGCCGAACGGCTCGTGCAGTGGTGGTGGTGCTCGGCAGTTTTTGCCGAAAACTTGAGGGCCATGGGGGAGATGCTAATGTGAGAGAGAGAGAGAGGAGAGAGATAAGAGTAGATGAGAGTTTTAGGGTTTAATAAAATGATTTCTGAAATAAAAATATATATATATATAGGAAGTGAAAAATAAAAGGGGGTAATTTTGTAAATGGGGATTTAGCCTATAGTGTTAAAATCTTATTAAGATTCCTAGTAAGAAGAACAAAAGAAGGGGTTGGGTTAGGACTAGAGGGTGGGTGTTCAAGACCCCTTGAGTCATAATCTCTATTTTCTATGGAAATAGTCGTGGTGCTCGAAAGTTGGCTCGGACACCCATATATTTAAAAAAAAAAAAAAAGGGAGCAAGAGATATTGGAGCAAAAGGTTAGAACAACTTGGATTAATGATAGTAATTGCAATTCAACTTATTATTACATGATGATAAAAGAAGAAATTGCACGAAACAATGTGTTAAGTAGTTGTTAAAAATTAATAAAGAATATCAAATATTTTATTAATTATATTTCATGCTCTTGTAAAAAGAGTAGACCAAGAGTCCTTTTTTTACTTTGTCTTACATAAAAAATGAAGGAAAAAATATATTAATTTATAATTTTTTTTCGTTATATACCTTTAAGAAGGCTCAAGACTCTAAAAATAGAGAGTAAGAGAAATACCTCACACATGCGCACTATCACCTCCCGCCCAGCTCGACACGGAACTGGCAAAGGCAATAGTGTGGCATGGTCGCAGAGAGTTGGGGAGTCTTGAAGAATTTAAACTAAAAATAACGATCATCTTTATTGCTTCCATTCCTGGTGTGGCCTAAGGTGTAATAAAAAGATGATATAATTTAGATGCAAATAAACACCCTAAGCTAACACGGTAGTGCAAGTATTACATGACGTATGCAAGTTTTAATGATAAGAAGATTCGTTCCTCAGGGACTGACAAAAGTTTGAGAGAACTTATGCAAATTATCAAGTGCAGATATTACAGATAGAAAAGATAATATGCAAGTAGAAAGAAGAGAAAGACAAATATTTATTTGGTTTTTATAATAAAACTAAACTAATAAACTAATGACAGAAACTAAATAAAAGAAAAGAAAAGAAGATAGTATGAAAGTTAGCTTGAGTAATTAGCATGTAATCCCCACTAGTCTTGCCGTTCTAAACATGTAAGGGTAAATTATGTAGTATTTCCCTAATCGGTCCCAATTCGCTATCGGTAGTTTAAAATTGGATTTACCTGTGTCAATAAGGCTTCCTAAGCAAACTTTTCCTGTAATTGGTAAATAGTCACAAGAACTAAACCATAGTGATTATCTAGCTAAGGTTGGGTTGTCAGATCAGACCTTGTACTAGACGTTATGTGCTAAACATGCAATTAAACACCGTTGTCAATGGTGACCTAATTACTAGATGGTAATTCTATATGGCCGCGGTTCCACAAGAACACAGAATATAAATCCAAACACATAAACAGAGAATAAAAACTATAATTCAATGTTCCCAAATTAGATAGATGTCAATCAAAACTAGGGTTCATACATATATGCTAAAACTCAAACTAATAAGAATTAATTCATACAAAGAAAAGAAGAGAAAAGAATTACAAAATAAGAGGTTGAAGGAGACATAATTGTTGCACAGCTCCTTCCAGACTTCTTCTCTTGTGTTGCAGCTTCCTCTTGGCCTTAGGGTCTGGCCAAGGATGATTTAAGAGTGTTAAGAGGCTGTATTTATAGGGTATAGGAAGACCTAATTCGTTTTTATGAAGGAGAATGAAAGTAATGGACTCCTAGTCCAACTCAAATTCGTATGGAAATAAAGATAAACACTGCTGGACCGTTTGAGCATATCTTCTTCGTTATTGGTCGGTTTTTGCTCCATAATATACCAAAAGAATCGCAACAGAATTATCTCTGCACCAATAAAAGGAAATTACCAAAATCGGCCTATTTCTTAGGTAAATAACCACTTCTTTAGACGTGTACTGCAGAAATTCAGATTTAGGCAGCTTTTCCTTTTCCTAATTGAACTCTGTTTCCTTCTATCTTCAATTACCATGCATATCCATATCTTGTAGTCTTTGACTTGGACTCTAATTAATCTCCTTAATTATCTTTAAAGCTTCACACTAAATAAACAATTAAACCCAATATGCTCTAAAAATATTATGTTACTAAATCAAGACTCAAAATAGGAAAGTGCACTAAACTAAGCTAAAATCAACCCATAAACTAATAAATAAGCCTAAAATGATGTCTCTGAAGTATATTTAATTATCACAAATGAGAAGACATCAAGACCCCAAACTCAAAGTTGTATCGTCCCGATACAATAAAAGTAAAGAACAATAGGGTAGTCAAGAAGAAGAAGTAGGAGGAGAATAAGAACAGAACACAATGAATGATCCTAGAGCAAAATATCTAAAAAGTCTCATGTAGTAATGCTCAAGAAATAATGCACAAAGATGCTTAATATACATGTAATCAACAATCCATAAATTCAAGTTAAGATTAATTTCGCAATGCCAGAAGGAGAGGATGATAACTTAGTTCATGTTAATGGTTATAGGTTGTTCATAGGTCCCAATATAGCATCCAATGGTCCACTCACCTATTACCTAATAGCTCAATTGTTTCTCCATCTAGTAGTTAGAAATCCTAAGGTCTTGGTTATAACTTGGCTTAAGGACGGGTGTGGTATATTTGGATAATGAAAAGTGAGCTTTTGGCTCTCTCCTCACTAGCCATCAACGAATCGCCCTAGAGCTTGAGTTTTCACTCGAAGATGTTCTCACTCAACCCAATTTATTGATGATTTTGATTTGCATCCCCAATAATCCCAATTTAAAACCTTTGATGATATAAAATTCACTTTGCCGGTCCGAATATATATTCTCTTTTCACATCAATTTTTTTTCTTTTGTATAGCTATGATTCTCTTTTGATGTTGAGATATCACACTATTTTTTTCATATATATATTCTTTTTATTTATGCCCTTGTTGGCAAATTTAGCTCGTAGCTTCTTTTTCATTCACTATTACCCCGGCAAAGGGTTACAATAATAACTTTCTCATCATTACTAAATTCACAATTACAATTCCCAAACCCAATGTTCCCTAATGATGAAACCCACCACCCCAAACTCAAGCTCTAAAACGAGTTGTCTTAGGTTTTGCGATTCGAGTACGGGTCATATAGATAAATCCTACAAACTAGGGTATGGATTATAATGTGGTTAAATAAAAGGCTTTAGAAAGGCTCAGAGGGGCTAAGACGGATAAATAACAATAATATCAAACAAAAGGGTGAGAAAGTATAAAGGCTTCAAGTGTTTTAATCATGAAAGAACTGCCTTATTCATTTTTCTAACTACCGGATTTTGTTACGTTTTCATTATTAGTTCATAGATAAGCGGGTTTTCAACTAATTTTAAACCTCACATTCTACACACCAAATAACTCTCCCTAAGTTTCAACGTGACTTCTTAGCATTGCTCATTAACTTTTCTATGTTTTATTTCCTGTTTTCATGCATGCATCTAAACAATTTTATGACATCTTTCAAAAACATACTACCTACTATCATTAACTTAATAAAATCATGCTCAAATAGATACATTTAACATATTCTATGCCTAATTCAACCCAAAAAAATTTAAATTTTATGAAAAAAACAAAAAGGAAGATGAGGGCAACGAATCCCCACCCCCAACTCAAAAGTGAGCCGTGTCCCCACGACTCGAAAAAGACTCAATAAAGAAATAAAATTTAAAATTAGCATACATATTGCACATAAAGAAATGGTAGGGAAGAAATAAAACATACTCTTCGAGGCTATTACCTCGCCTTGTCGGTACTCGGATTAAATCTAATGTATCTTCTTCACCCAACTTCTTATTCGCTTTTCGTTCAGGATACGTGATAGGATATTGCATTATATAACGTCATGGGAGAGATCGAAAATCCGTATCACCTCCTCATAGATCTACTGTGCCACATCTTCCTCTTCTCCTCACACAATACAATTCACAAACAACCCCACCATTCCAAATCTCCATGAATCTTCTTGTATTCTCCTTCAACTTCTTCTTCAAATACTTTCTTATAAGAAAAAGGTAGTTCCTTTAATTGTTACTTCAGATAAGCTATCAGGGCCCTCGAAGCTTTCTCTTTTTCTTTGGGTATAAGGTCTTTGATTTGTAGAGGTTGTGTTGTCTTCTTCACTAAAGTTGGAATCTTTTTGCTCATTGAATCAAACACAGCATGCTAACCCTCTTCTCTTGACTTTTTTTACCCTTTGAATTGGAACTAGGACTTTCCTCACTTGATTTCTTCTCAATTAAATCCAACACCTTGATTTCATCATCTCCCATACAGTAGATAATGTTCATGTTCTCTTAATCATCTCAATTGACCCCCAACTCAAAGCTTTAACCACTCTTGAAATTTGAACTTTTGATTATTGGTTATACAAGCTTAATTTGGGTTAGGAAAGGTGATTTGATGATGATTCTCTATATGGGTAAGATGTATTCTTCATGGATTGG
The DNA here is from genome assembly GCA_029959085.1 of Nemophila menziesii. Taxonomy (NCBI): domain Eukaryota; kingdom Viridiplantae; phylum Streptophyta; class Magnoliopsida; order Boraginales; family Hydrophyllaceae; genus Nemophila; species Nemophila menziesii. The sequence continues at coordinate 22,474,524 of JARWIR010000007.1, read as the reverse complement.
ATTGGATTTAAGAAATTGTAGGATGAATTTTTGAAATTTAAGCTTTTGATTCTTAGATTCAAGGTGTTTTGGTATGATATAGGTGGTTGAATCTTCCTTGTAATGATGTGGAGAATGAATTGGATGTGTTTTCATGGTGATTGGGTAATGTTTTGATGATTGGTGAAGGTTTTTATGAGCTTCAATTGAGTTGGGAGAGTTTTGGAGAAGAGAAAGAGGCTTTAGTTTTACTAAATTCGGAATAATGAGCATTATATCTTCTTATAACCTTGAAACCCTTTTTTTTCTCTCTCTGGCGGCTCGTGCGGACCATCCCTGCGGACCATGGGTGTACCGCGGGGTACACCGCAGCTTCTGTTGCTCGAAAATTACCCACTGGATGTTACCCGTGGTAGGACCCGTGGCGCGTGTTTAGACTTCGCGGACCATGGCGCGGTACACCGCAGGGTACCCCGCGCCTTCTTGATGTTTCTCCGTCCAAATACACGTGGACCTACCCCGTGGCACGTGTTTGTGCCTCGCGGACCATGGTGCGGTGCAGGGGGGTATTCCGCGCTCAAATTTTTCCTCGGTTCTGGACACGACCCGTGGTACGGGTCTTGACCCTGCGGTGCATACCTGCGGACTAGGGGTAGTCCGCGGGGGTAGTCCGCGCAGGTCAATCCTCGCTCCGAAATTTTTTTCTTCCCGTTCCCTAACTCGATTTCTCCAATTCCTACACACCAAAAACACTAATACCTTTCTCAAATATGCATTATCAACTAAAAACAACTAAAATAAACTTAAACTAAAAACGTAAAAGACATGAAAACTATAAAACTACGGGGTGTCTCCCGTACAGCACTTTTGTTTAACGTCTTTCAAAGTTAGACGTGTTACCTCGATTAAGGATGACGAAATTTCCACCCTTTGCCTCTAATTCCCACGAACTTTTCAGCTCGATTCTTCATAATCATGGATGGTGCCATCCAAGATTTCGTGGGAAAAGGTGTTTCTGGTGGTAACTCGATTTCATTTGTAGCATTACACTCCTCGGGCAATCCATTCGTCTTTTCGGTTTCTAAACTTTGTTTGTTAGATAGAATGTTTTTCATGAACTGACCGTATTTTGACATTCTTGTGAGAGCTTCTACAGACGGAATGCTGATCTTTAACTTGTTCACCATGTCAACGAACTTCTTGAATTCCAGGTCATTGTCCTTTCTGACACGTGAAGGGAATTGTGGAGGAGGACATGTGTTGGTTACCACTTGGCTCTCTTTCTTTTCAGGTGTCTTCTCTTGGACACTTCTTTGTTCAACTACCTCTTCGACCTTATCTTCTGTTGTTTCTCCCCCCTTTTCTGGAATAAGGACTGGTTCTGGTTCTGGTCTTGGTGGAGGTAGTTGTTTTCCACTTCTTAATTCAACTGCATGACAAACTTTGTTTTCTAGAGCACTAGTATCACTTTGGAGTTGCCTTTCTGCAAGGATTTGAACTTTATTCACCATTTGTGACACTGACTGCACCATTATTCCGAAGCGCATTATCTGAGTTTTGGATTCTTTGCTGGTTATTCTCCATCTTTTCAATTAGGTTCATCATCTTAGCCATGCTTGAATTCAAACTCGAAGGTTGTTCTTGTATGGTTTGATGCATTGAATAAGGAGGTGGTTCTTGATAAGCTTCATTATATATTGGCGCTTCTTGATAGATAGGTTGTGGAGGATAATAAGATTGTGGTCGTGGTTGATAATAATCATCATAGTGATGGTTATTATGATGATAGTTCTGTTGATCTCCGACCCAATTGTAACTCTGTGGGGGTTGATAGTCAGCGTAATTTCCTTGAGATTCATAATAACCATCATAATAATGGTCTCTTTGATAAGGCATGAAGGAAATTGAGGCTGGATTGTTCATGAAATAATCCCACGAGTGATCTCTTGCTCCACAACTAGGACATGAAGGTGCGGTATGTACTAGATTCCTCTGAGCTAGTTTTCGCGATTGTTCTAATGCTTCCTCAAGTTGTCGGTTTAACTCCTTGAGCTTTAGAGATTCCATCGTGTATTAGCTTCTTCAGGATCTATTAACGCGAAACCTTTATCTCCTAATAAATCTGCTCTCGCCTAGAAAAAATCTGTAAAGACAAAAACTAAAAAGAAAAGCGTAAAATAGAACTAACTAAAATAAAAGCACAAGATAATTGCACAAGGACTAACGATGTAGTCCCCGGCAGCGGCGCCAAAAACTTGGTGTGGCCTAAGGTGTGATAAAAAGATGATATAATTTAGATGCAAATAAACACCCTAAGCTAACACGGTAGTGCAAGTATTACATGACGTATGCAAGTTTTAATGATAAGAAGATTCGTTCCTCAGGGACTGACAAAAGTTTGAGAGAACTTATGCAAATTATCAAGTGCAGATATTACAGATAGAAAAGATAATATGCAAGTAGAAAGAAGAGAAAGACAAATATTTATTTGGTTTTTATAATAAAACTAAACTAATAAACTAATGACAGAAACTAAATAAAAGAAAAGAAAAGAAGATAGTATGAAAGTTAGCTTGAGTAATTAGCATGTAATCCCCACTAGTCTTGCCGTTCTAAACATGTAAGGGTAAATTATGTAGTATTTCCCTAATCGGTCCCAATTCGCTATCGGTAGTTTAAAATTGGATTTACCTGTGTCAATAAGGCTTCCTAAGCAAACTTTTCCTATAATTGGTAAATAGTCACAAGAACTAAACCATAGTGATTATCTAGCTAGGTTGGGTAGTCAGATCCGTGACGGGAATCGTGCTTGACGGGAATCGTCCTTGACGGGAATCGTCCGTGATGGGAACCGTCCTTGACGGGAATAGTTTTTATGGTGTAAGGGTAAACATGTAATCTTATAATAGTAAGTTAATGGATGATTCTTTGGGGCAAGTATAATATTATTTTGATTTTTGGGTCATTGACCCATTTTTTAAATTTGCATAAATTCTATTTATTTATATATCTTTTAGAAATTACTTTTAACCTCCAAGTTAAATTATAATTATTTTTAAATCCTTATAATGTTTTGAAATATATTATTTATTTATTTGAAAATATTAAATATATTATTTTCTTTTATAAATCTTAATTTTCTTTCTGGAAAAAAAAACCTTGTTGAATTATAAGATAATATCTTGTCTGAAAAAAGAATTATAAAGTGAAACCTAAAAAAATTAGAAGAAAAGTATTGCTGTCCAAAAGAAAAGGAAGCCAAAGAATGGCATTACAAATTAAAAGAAAAAGAAAAAAATAATTGTAACTATGAGAAAACCTTCGCCAGATCTGGCTAGCAAAGTGAACAAAAATTGGGATTTAAATTGGGAGTTCCTATTCTATGGAGGCTGTTGGAGTTATTAAATTGGATAATCAAACTCCTAATTCTAGATTTTAGCTAGAATTGAGAGCCTATTGAACTTAGCTTTATGTATTTCTAGATCCGCCGTATCTAATAATTGGATATCCTTTAAGATTAGTAGAGATTATTAATTTGTTGCTATAATAGGAGACTTGATGATTTAAATTACCACTAAAATATCATTTGCCAACAAATAGCATTCTTAATAGTCAAACATTCGCTAATAAATACGGTACAAGAAGTTGCACGATTAGAAATAATAAATATACAATAGAATAGTAAAAATTATAATACAATATAGTATGTTATCCAACTTCAATCATCGATATCTTTTTTTCTTTTTCGAAGAATCATCGATACAAATACAAATGGACATGTTAATCCAATTTAGATATTATGGTTGGCAAAAGTATATCATTGTATCATTTGTTTGTATGGATAAGATCAGACCTAATACAGTGTCCACGATAAATTGCTTTCAACAAGTTGCTTTCCGAGTTAGATTTTGATTTTTAATTTACTTTGTTCTATAACAACTAAACTTAACTTTAATGGGGTGGTAAAGCAAGAAACAATACAAAAAATGATGGATTTCGTTTCTCTCACCTTGAAGTCACGAGTATATTCGGAGCTCCATGGCCAAGTATTTAAGAGTTCAATATTATTTTGGCAGAGTCGAGGAAATTAGAAAATTGTTACATATAAAATTAAAGCAAAAATAAACATAAAGAGAATGTTGACAGGTGGCAACTGAAAAAAGATTCTTCTATTTTATTTCCTCGGTAAAAATAATATTCAATTTTTCTTTTTCCAAGTATCACTCAAAATTTTATGTTAGATGTACTTGTAAATTATAATTAACGGGTATATTCATCAAGAAATCTGTTCAAACTTTTAGATTTTAAAAATATATAGACTTTACAAATTCTATAGATTGTTTTTTTTTTTTTTTGTTACAAGAGAGGTCTAAAAAGACCGGGAGGGAAACCTCCAATTATTAATTATCTAATACAGTTCTAGGCACAGCCCAGCCACACCTATCCAATGTTAGTAGGCGCCACAAGCCATCCGGTGGGTCCTTGAGTGCGATTGACCCCTTCATACCATGCTTAGCTAACCAGTCCGCACACCCATTTGCTTCCCCGTAACACCACACCATCTCGAAATGACTATTTGCCCCCATAATATCACGGCAAGCCCTTATCTTATCATCCACGGCAACCCTTGAGTTCGCACCGCCCTTCACTAGCGCGTGCAACTCACTCGAGTCCGTCTCAATAAGGAGAGATGTAATGTCCTGTTCCATTGCCAAGTGTAAGCCAAAAAGAAGCGCAAAAACCTCTGCTTCAAGAGGTGAATTCGCAACACATTGACCCGCAAATCCGTTAAAATAATCTCCATTACTATTACGAAACAACCCTCCAATACCCGCCTTCTTACTATCCCAACTAATCGCGCCATCAATGTTCAATTTTAGACCACCCTTAGGTTTATCCCATTTGATAAGGATGCTTTTCGCGGAGACGATTACACCCCCATCTCGCTCCATGCCCCAAGCTCTAACATAGTCGCAAGCCAAATTCTTGATAATTGCACTTAGGTCCCTGCTAGATTTCTCTTTAACATTTGGGTCGAAAAGTCTTTGATTCCTTTCAATCCAAATATTCCAGATATATGCCGCAAAAATACTTCTCCGTTCGATCCCATTAACGCATTCCTTTTTAGACAACAATTCCTTCCACCACTCGAGCTCATCCAGGTGCGCAAATCTATCCAGGCTACTGTTTGAATACCTGTGCTGCTGTTGATTTCTACCCCTGGAGTGCAGGCTCGCCACAGCTAGAGTTCGCTGAACATTGCCGTCCCTGTGAAGCTGAAATTGCGCTGCTGTGGCCTGTTGTCGTGGAGCTGCAGAATCCATTGGCCGGCGCTGCTGTGTTGAATTTTCCAGGCCAGGAACCTGCTCCGAACCCCCTGTCCAAGAGCTCTCGACCTGCTGCGCTGGAGCTCTCCTTCCAACCACCTCACCACGCGCTGGACCAGGATCATCACTAGCAGCCCCTCCATGTGCCACGCTCCTATTACCTGCAATACAAGAGATAAACGTAGCAGTATATCCATTACAATAACGAAATAAGTGTAAAGCTGACTCTTTCCTTAGCCCACATCTACCGCACATCGCATCATTTATGACTCCCCGCATCTTGAGATTAGCTCGAGTAGGTCAACGATTCCATATTGCTCGTTTAACCTTTTTTTTTAATATAGAGTTTAACCTTTTTCTTTTAATTCTATCTAAAGGTTGACGGATTCTTATGTAAAGGTTTTAATAAACTTTAATAGATTTTAATGGATTTTAAAAAGAAAATATACATCCATCTTTATCCATCTATACTTAATAAAAAATCACTTTAATAAAAACAAAATGCTAAAATTAACCAAATTAAAATAAACAACAACACTATCATGAAAATTATCCATCGATTCTCCGCTTATTTCGGAGTTATTTGCATTGCATTATGGCCTCAGATGGGCTATTAATAAAGGATATACCTCTTTGTGTATTGAAACTGATTCGGAGGTGCTTCATGCGCTAGTGAAGGGCGGTGGGAGCTCAACTCATGTAATAAAAAAAAAAATAAGTCTTCTACAAATCGTTATACTGATTCGGAGGTACTTCATGCGCTAGTGAAGGGCGGTGGGAGTACCATTTTTTGTCAATAAGAACTTCAACAGAGAACTTTTCGTTAATTGTGATATTTTTTTTGTCACATAAGAGGTCCAAAGACCCTGAAGATAAAACTTCTACAATAAACTAAGAGAAATTAACTATCTAACGAAACTCTAGGCACTGCCCAACCACAACGATCGCGTGCTAGAGTTCGCCATAAGCCATCAAGAGGGTCCACAAGTACTAAAGGTCCATCCTCACTACGTAAGCCGAATTTGGCCAACCAGTCAGCGCAACTATTAGCTTCACGGAAATTCCAAACCAAATCAAAACGCGCATTAGCATGTAAAATATTCTTACATTCACAAACAACCTCATTCAAACTTCCCCTTGAGTTCATACCGCCCTTCACTAGCGCGTACAACTCACGCGAGTCCGTTTCAATGGTTAACATATTGTCTCCTCGTGCCACTGCTAATCGCAACCCAAAACGAAGCGCTAAACTCTCCGCCTCAAGTGGAGTTCCTACAATTTAATTGTGATATGGTTACATGGTTAAATAAAATTGTTAGTGCAGTTGGGTATGCATAATCTTTGAAACAGAAAAAAGAAGCTATTTAATAATCAAAATTTGATTATGTGCAACGATACATAAAAATTCTTTTTTTTGGTCAAAGCGATACATAAAAATTCAACAGGATAATATCTATACATTTTTTCCTGACTTCAATAAAAAACAAATAATAATGGAAAAAGAGATTACCAACCTATATTAGTACTAGCAATGATCAACCGCGAAATACAGAAAATTAAGGAATTTGGAGAACATATATAATCAAAAAAATATTGTTATGAATAATGAAGAACGAGAAGAAATATAAGATGGAATTATTATTAATTAGAAAATAGTTTATAAATATGTTTACCTCAGTAGTTGTTGATTTTTCTTGGAGTTATAAAATCTTTGAAACTGTATAACGATTTGTAGAAGACTTATTTTTTAATCTTGAAATCTTAAACTCCTACGAAATCCAATGATTTGGAAAGTCCAATAACTTTTGAATACCCTAATATATTAATGGATTTAAAAAAGTATTGATTGAATACCCCAAGATTTTAATAGACATTTTAGAATCCTGATTAAATACCCATAAACTTTTAAAGTCCAAAAAGATCCAAGTGACTCCCAATTTAATACACCCCCCTAAATAGAGAGTAATCCTTTTACCAAAATATATTAATATATAACTTAATTTTAAATCTTAATTATAATTTTTTCCTTCTTCAGAATCAACCAATTATTTGTACAATTTTGACTTTAAAACACAATTGAACGCAAAAACTAGTAAAAACCAACTTATTTATAAACTCTTTTATAATTTAACTTCTCAACAAAGATACGACTGTCGAGATATTCGATGACCCTCGAAGCAACAATTTTATCAATGCGAATGTTAGACTGTGAATAGACACCCAAAATTTTGAGTAAGGCCCACAGAGTTATTTACTCAAAGTCACATGTCTAACAACAGGTAGATAAGGAAGTTACCTAAAGTTGAACTTCTCATGCTTATTCATTCATTACAGTTGTGATAATCGTCCTCATCAACAACGATAGTAGCCCCTTTAATTAACAACAGAGCGCGACCTACAAGTTTAGAGGCATGGGCGAGAACTTCAAAATGGGAACTTATAAGGTACGGGAGTAATGTCTCTGGACTTTTAACTGGTAGTTGCACCACATACTTACATGGTCTCCCAAAAACACAACATTTAGGTGATTTACACCTTACATAAAAAAATTATATATCTTAGTCAATATGCCAACAACACGAATATTACTAAGTTTCACAATAAACTCTGAGAATTCTCAGAACAATTTTAACAACCCATCAAGATTATTAGTATTATGTACTTTATACAAAAATATAAACAACAATTCCAAGACGTAGTTGTTTAGAGGCGAATAAGAATGAGATTTTATCGTAAATTCTTAACCTTGTTTACGGTAAACAAAATAGCTAAATGTGATTTTTTTTTTGGAACCAATTACTTGTAAACTATTTTTTTTATTTTATGAAAGAAAAAGTAGTTAAAATTGATATAAAATAATGATCATTGTGTAGTGATTTAGTAAAATAAATATTTTATGCATATAAATAAGTTGTTGTAGTTCAGTTTGTAGAATATGTAAGAAATCTAGGGTTTAAAGTTTTTGATTGACTGTTTTATACAAAATTAATTAAAAAATTAAATTATGTTATTAAAATTAAACAATTTTGAATTTTAAAGATGAATCAAATATATAATATATTGCTAAAACTAGGGTTATAAATGAACCAAACTGTTCGTGAGCAGTTCGAGCTCGAAATCAGAATTTTTTTGTTCAAACTCATTCATATTTATAAATAAGCTCGAGCTCAAACTCAAGTTACACTTTTTACTTGTCAAGAAAACGTACTCATTTGAGCTAGTTCTTGAACTGCTATTATATTTATGAATTGTACATTATTATTTGGGTGAATTATATGTGGGTGAATTAATGTTTAAGGCCCCAAAAGTCTGAAACTTATATAGTAAGGCCTAGTTACTAAAAGCAACTAACCCAACTAAAGAACCTCAACCATACAGTGAAAACCATTTTACAAAAACAAAAACCCAATATAGGATTGGGATCCACAAACTACTTTCCTCACTGTACGCACCTTCACCCTCCCTCCTCCCTGTATCCCTTCCAACCTTCTCCCTATTATCACCGAGCCACCTTATCCATATCATCACCGAGCCACCTTATCCCTATCATCACCGAGCCACACCACCGAGACACCTTATCCTTCCCTCTTCACAATCTCTGTTATAATCCATCGTTGCAGAAGACCACCACCATCATCAAATCGGAGCAACAAAAGACCACCACCACCACCATCAAATCAGAACTTCGTCACCATCACGGGTCTGACCTCCGTTCCCTTCGATACACAGATCTGACCTCCGTTGGTTTGGCCGTGGAGCTTCTTCGTTCATCTTCTCCGATCTACACCAAAGCCACACCCATCATCGTAGCATCTCCGATCTCCAGAAAACGGCTGCCACAGGTCACGTTGTCCAAGAGACATTAGATATGCCCCTACGTAATCCGTTCGTGGCCAACCATATTGGTTCGAGGGCCCTGCATATCGGTTCAAGAGACATTAGATTTGCCCCTGCGAGATCCGTTCGTGGCCAACCACCATCAACGCCGTGCAAGGCAGTCCGCCACAACCATGAGAAGAAGAAGCCCATGAGTCCAGCTTTTTTGGGCTCAGCCACAGTAGTCTATACCCCTTGGTCCAGCCTTGTTGGATCAAGACTAGTAAAACTTTTACTTGTTTTTTTTTAAAACGTGTATAGGTGCAAAACTGTCCAGCCCATTTTGGGCTTTGTAAAACTGTCCAGCCAATTCTTTTCTTTTCAAAACTAGGTTCAGGCAGTGTCTAGCCCAGTGTCCAGCCCATTATATTTCCATGCCTTATTTTTTATTTGACGTGTGAATGTTATCCAGCCCATTTCAGAGTCCTCTTAGGTCCAGCCATTTTAGACATGTTCAGTTTTAGTCTATTATTTTTTTACTTCATTTACATGTATTTTATACAAAAAAACTTGGGTACATCCTTATGGGTGCAGACTTGGACAAATTCGTAGCTTGTGTACATACATTTTGACTTGGACGGACCAATGGACTTTAACATGGATATATCGTATAGAAACGCTACACTAAAATTAAAAAAGGTACAGCCCTATATGTGCAGACTTGGACGAAATTTTTGACTTGGACTAACCCCGTAACTTGGGTATATTTTGACTTGGACAAAAACGAAGCTTAGGTACATACCCATAGCCATAAGCATACGGATTAGTGGAAATACCAAAAGAATAACAAGCTTATGTCTGTACCATTGGGTACGGAATGCATTCAGATTAGTGGGGATAACAAACGAATAACAAGCTTATGTCTGTACCATTGTGTACGGAATGCATTCGGATAAGTGGATATAACAAAAGAATAAAAAAATGAATTGTGTGTTAGGAAAAGTAAGAGAGAGAATTATCTTGTTTAGTTTGGTTAGGCTTTTAATAGAACCATTTCTAACTTAGGCTTTATAACCTAATCAAGTTGGGATATGGGCTTCTTTTTGTAGATTCCTCATTATATATAGGGTCTTAGAGACACTATTTTTTCTCTATAGAGTAGTGTCTTGAAAGTTGTTATTCTTAGAGACCTCATTTTTTACAATAGTCTTTCCTACCCTTACTAACACTAAAAGACAAAAGAATATGATGTCACTGTTTCTCTCTCCTCTACCACTACCCACCTACCACCTACCCACCTACCACCTATCACCGACCTCCGACCACCGACCACCGACCACCGACCTCCGACCACCGACCTCCGACCACCCACCACCGACCTCCGACCACCAGTCACCGGTCACCAGAAAAAACATAGAGTACTCTGAGAAAAACATAGAGTACTCTGAGAAAAACATAGAGTACTCTATATATTGTAATGAATATTCTAAAAATCCGACCACCTACCTCCGGCTGCAAGAAAAATGCAGAGTACTGTATAAAAATGTAGAGTACTCTAAAAAAAACTCGGAGTACTCTAAGAAAAACTCGGAGTAGTCTAAGAAATTCTCGGAGTACTCTAAGAAATTCTATGAGTACTCTTAAAATTTGGGGTACTATTAAAAAACACAAAGAGTATAATCGGAAATGCTAGAAAAATAAAATTATTGAGTATTATTTAAAAAAAACACATTTACACATTTTATTACAAGATGAAAAAAAAAACCTAACTGGTTTGACCAGATCTAGATCTGGTCAACCATTTACAAAGAAAAAAAAAAGGGGGCTCGATCTGCTAAGCGTCGGAGGTCTTCAGGGAACCACCACCACCATGACGAGCAGGAGCTTCTACCTCCGATTTCATCGCAGCATTCTCGCACACACATCCACGTAACTCGAACAAGAAGAAGAATGAGCTTCGAGATGTGAGCTGAAGAAGGAGATTCGAATCGGAATGAGCTTCGAGATGTGAGCTAAAGAAGGAGATTCGAATCGCTGGCTTGGATCTCGAACAAGAAGAAGAAAGAGATTCGATTCGCTGGCCATCAGAGCTCTTGAAGGGTGCGCTGAAGCTAACGGAAAACGAGGTTGCTTCGCCGTCTTCACAGCGATTTCTGCATCACGAAATGGAAGCAGAGCTCCGGCGAGGCTCTTCAGCTGTCTTCATCAGCGAACCAGATCTGCATCACGAAATGGAAGCAAACCTCAACAAGCAAACCCGATCTTCATCTGTCTTCGTCTGACTCCACAGCGCAACCATGGTTCTGATCTAGATCGACGAAGAAGCAGCAGCAGCAAACCATGGAGAGAGAAGCAGCGCCGCCATGGTTGTGTTCTAGATCGACGAAGAAGCAGCAGCAACAAACCATGGAGAGAGAAGCAGCGCCGCCATGGTTCTGTTCTCATGCCGGTGGTGGTTGATGGAGGTGGTGGTGGCGGTTTGGGAGATGAGGGAGGAGAGAGAACTAGGGGAGGAGGGGAGGTGAGATTATAATGAGCTGAAATTAGAAATGGGAATAATTAATATATATAGGTATATAAAAAACAAAAGAGGGTAGTCTAGTAATTGGGGTTTTGGGGTTCATGTGTTAAAAAGTTTATTAGGTCTTTAGTAAGAAGAGGCTCTAGTAGGGGGTGGTATCTTGAAAAGGGGTGTGTCTTCAAGACCCTAAGTGTCATTATCTCTTATTATTTTACTTTTGTAGACTCTTGATTATCTTTATTAATATTACACTTCATACTTAATACCACCCACTCCATCCAATATTAATTGCTTATGGTAGTTCTAATGTCTCCCTATTTGTTTTAAAAATGGGTGTTTTGAATACGTTTGGCCTAAAAATGTAATTTTTGGAACGTTTGACCTAAAAATGTTTTTAATCCATAGGTAATGGCCTAAAAATGGAATTTGCTCAACTAACAATTATTTTTCATCTATTATAAAATTGAGTAATGATATATACCACACAAGTATATCACCCATGACGTGGCGTGAATTGTTGGTTAAAAATCGTTAATCAAATCAAGAAAATAAATATATTAACGATTATTAAACAACCAATTCACGCCACGTCATGGGTGGTATGAATTTGGGTGGTATATATCGTTACTCAATAAATATTTAACCGGATTTTATAACCGGAATTAATGAGATTGACCAAGTAATTAAGGATAAATGATTTTAAAATTCAAGTCCTAAAACTAGAAATAACACGTGTGATTTAGTCAATTTTTCTTTTTCTTTAACATAAAAAATTTAAAAAATGAAAAGAAGATAGAGTGGCATACAAAGCATAAAAGGAAAGGGGAGCCCACACGCAGAAAACCGCATTCGAATCAAATCCATCTCGTTAAGTCGACTCACTACTCACCACTTGCAAGTAGCAACTTGCTCTCCTCTACCCCACCATGGTACTACCTAACGAGCACTCACCACGTGTCCTCACCTCCTTGACCACCGAAATACGTGGCCCAATCAACATTCAGATACAGATCATATCACAACGCTTCATCTCATCCACGAATATTGATACCCACAAAATTTCTGCAGCCACAGCTTTTGATCTTCTAGCCACGTGGCGCCCTTCCCGTGACCACCCATTTATAAAACACCACTCAAAATCATTATTATATTTCATACAATTATTTTCTCTAACCTCGACCAAGCCTTTTCCTTATCTCTCTCTAGAAACTTCGAGATTTGTAAATCTTTGAGAATCAAATTAGTGCTTCTTTAGCTGCTTCGTGTTGATTTTCTACCAAAGGATTCAACTTCACGGCGATTTCTTCTATTTCAAGTAAGTTTTCTTACTAAAAAACTCTTCTTTAGCTGAAATGATTAGTATTTTGCACTAGATTTGGTTTGATTGACTTGTACATAACTATATATTAATCTGTTAGTTGATCAATTTGAGTTATCAGCTGTCAGTTGCTAAAAACTAAGCAAAAGAGTGAATTTCTTTTTAAAAGTTTTTGATTCTAAGAGATTCAAGTTAGTTTAGTAAACTGAGCTTAAGTTTACTAATTTGTATACAATTTTTTCCTTTTTTGGTGAATTTTATCATTTTTATACTAAATAGATCTGAAAAATTATTTTTTATTTTATCTTTTTTTTTTTGGGTAAAATCTGCAGAAAGTTGCGATTATTGAATGAAAATTCATTTTTATGTAATAATTAGACATATCATTTTGTTATAGTTTTCTGTGTTTTGAAGATAAGATTTTAGATATTCTCTTTTTCTAAACAGTAGAACTTTAAATATGAGAGTGTTTTCGAAATTGGATTCTAATGTATAGTTCTTTGGTGCTGTTACAGTTAATTGAATCGGAAATAAAGCAAAGGAATTGAATGACATCACCTAAGACCTCTTATGAGGTATAATTCTCATTTTTGATTGAGTTTTCTCTGTTTGTGTTTGCATATTAGTACATTTGTAAATTCTTTGTTAAATTTATTGCTTATATTCGCATCTACCTATATACCTATATAGTTGTTTACAAGACTAATTACACAATTGGTTAAGTTGTTATATAAACATGATATTTATTCAATTAATGGAAATAATCTAACATTAATTGTTATTACAGCTTGAACAAATGGTGTGGGATGAAATTTGTGAATGTGATGATCGTATAGTACCTCATCACACAGATGAACAAGACAATGAACATAGACAAAACAAATCCCTTGAGAAAAACGAGTCTACAAAAGACGGGCCCACTCTAAACAATAAGAGTAACGAAACCTTCGATTATCCACTCCATCACATGTCTGAAGCAGAGAATGATCTCAATTACTTCGGAACCAATCAAGAAACAAAAGATTCTAACGATCTTCTTTACTATAACTGGTCCGATATGGGAAATTTCGATGATGATGTTGATCAAATGTTTCGGTAATTACTTTAACTATTAACACTCAAAAACTAAACTAATTCTTCGTTTTTTCGCTAATTTTTTTAATTTTTTCAGAAATTGTGATTCAACTTTCGGAGATGGTTCGAGAAATGAAGATAATAATCTCGATTGGTTTTCTTCTGAAGATGCATCTAAGTTTGAAAATATAGAAGAAGATAAAGATTCTTCAAGACTAAATGATAGGAGTGGATCAAAAAAATCAAATATGCAAAGTTCTTCTGTTGTATATCAAAGTAATACTTGGAATTCATCTGATCAATTATCTTTCTCTAATGGTCAAGGACAGGTCAGTTTTTTTTTTACTTCTAATAAATATATTTGTTTAACGATTTATTAATACGATTATTTAACAGATTGATGAACAAAATATGGAAATGAAACATGAAAACGAGCAATATCTAGAAGAGAATTCATTTTTATATGATAATAACATGCCCGAGACAGTTGAACAAGAGAACAATGGTTTAGATTGTGATACTTATCAGTACTTAGGAAATGATAGTCCTTATATGGTACAATCAAACCAGACTAAAAAACAATTGAATTTAGTTATATCAGAGAATAATAGTAGTCTCACTTCATTATCTCCAAGAGATTCGTACACATCAAATCACGTGCAATCTAATGAAGATGAAAAGAATAATATTTCGAAAAACGTTCAAGCTTCAATATCTGATAGAACTTCAATTGAGAATCTAGTTTACTATGATATTGAAGGAGAGTTAGGTTCTGATGATATATCTGATGAAGCTACTAGTTTTCGTCAACTTAGACTTGTTTTGGAACAGGTAAATTTCATTTTATTATTTAAATTATGGTAATTAATTATGGAGAGATTCTAAATATTAAACTTTTTTTTTTTTTATGTAGTTGGATTTGGGAACAAAGCTATGTATAAGAGATAGTTTGTATCGTTTAGCTAGAAGTGCTGAGCAAAGACATAATTTCGTGAAAATTAATGGTAGCTCTGGAGATGATCGTGAAGTTTTAGTAACCGAAGCAACTAATAAGTACGTGATCTTTTCTAATTATATAAGAAAACATGAATAAATGAAATTTAACAAGTACTAATTGAGTTTATTTATTTTTAATTAATTTCAGATATAATGGATTAATGGATATGGAAACGGAGACAAATCCAATGGATAGATCAATGGCGCATTTATTGTATCATCAATCTGCTGAAACATCTGTAATGCCGGGATATGAGTCTATATCATTTAACTCGCCTGTTCAGACAAGTTTTTGATATGTATGTATTGGTTGGAAAGTGTATTAGATAGGGAATGAGAATATGTAATGTAACTGACTTTAGATTATGAAGAAGCGATATATAGCTTCGTAACACAATGATGATCAATGGTTTGTTTCCTTTGGTAGTTGTGTAAAGGTAGTTGTGTATATGTATGTATGTATGTATGTATTCTCTCACTTGTACTATAAAAGCTCAAGTGGTTTTAACATAAACATGTGTTTGTTATGTATTTGAATGATTGGTGTTAATGTTAATCCTCTCCTTTCTAATGTATAGTCTCCTTTATATGTTTGCTATGAGAAGCTTTGTATTAATAGTCAAGATGATGGTTTTATGGAGATTCACCAATTGCGAACGGTTAACAATTTGGTGTAAATGTAGAAGGCAAGAAGTTGAAAGGATTCTTCGTTGTTTAGATTTGAGCTACGTTTGACCCAAGTGCAATTTGTTGAGAAGCTATTTCTTATAGAATTTATTAATTTTATATAAAAGTTTAATTCTGAAAATACTCAAATTATATATTCTAGAACGAGGGATGATGATAAGAATTGAATTTAAAATTTGTTGGGGGTATAAAGACGATTTAATTAGATAAGTTGGGGGTTTGTTTGCATTTAATGGGATTAATTAATATAATTTATTAATTTATTTGACCAATAACATAATTTTTTGTGATCAACTCAAATCTAACTAAATTCATCACTACCTTTTATTAATATAAGTTTTTTTTATTCTTTAGTATTCATCACATCACTTGAAAAAACAAATTGATTTGCGATTTATCTGTGATAGAAAATACTCAAGAAGTTGGGAGGATTCTTGGGTTGTTGGTTGTTGAAATTGAGCTACATTTGACCAAAGTGCAACTTGTTGAGAAGCTATGTACTTTTAGAATTTATTAATATTTAAAAGTTCAAGTCTAACGGGAAGGGTAGGCTCCATTGGAGCCTAAACCCTATTCTGAATGAAATAAAAAGATGGCTTAATGAATTTTCGATGTGGAAAATGTCATATGTGAGACGGTAGTATAATACAATTGAGGATGCAATTGCTAAGTGCACCAGATGGAACATCGATATATCTCAATGGAAAGATTATTCAGTCATAGTTTCGTCTAACTTTTTTAGCAAGTATTGTATTATGTAACTTTTCTTTTTACGACAAAAAAAAGTTCAATTCTAAAAATCCTCAATTTAAATATTCTTTTACTAGGGATAATTATAAAATTGAATATAATACATTGTTTGAATTCAGATTATCAAAAGAAAAGAAATAATAGAAATATAAAAATATTAAAGAAATAGAAAATAAAGTAAAACTATGTTTGCATTATAAAAATATTAATAAAAATACGAAAAGTAATTGATTAGGGAATCATTTATTTGGATTCACATTATTAAAGAAAAGGAGAGGATTATTTTACATAAAAATACTTTTATACTCTTTTGTGCTATGTAAAAATGTTATATATTAAAATTGTAAGGTTAGTTGTGACATTTAAAAAAAATAATCATTTTCTTTCCTTTGAAATGACTCCATGGGAGGATTATGCATTGTTTGGATTCAGATTATCAAAGGAAATGAAATGATAGGAATATAAAAATATTGAAGGAACAGAATGAAAAATGATAATTGTGGTTGGATTCTAAAAATATTAATAAGGAAAAAAAAAGTAATTGATTAAAAACTCACCTGTTTGGATTCACGTTATTAAAAAAAGGAAATAATTATTTTACATAAAATACTTTTATAATGTAAAATATTATTATATTTAAATTATAAGATTAGTTATGATATTTTTAAAAGTAATCATTTCATTTTCTTTAAAATGACTCCAAAAAATGGGAGGATTAAATAAATGATATTTTTAAAGAAAAACAAAGGATTGTACAATCCATTGAATTACGTTTCTTTTATTAAAAATCGAATTCAAACAAAAGAAAGGAAAATCTATTCCTATAATTTCCTTTCTTGTCCTTTAAAAATATGAATCCAAATAATACATAAATAATCAACATTTTAAAGGAAACGAATGGATTGTGCAATCCATTGAATTACTTTCTTTTAATTAAGAATCGAATTCAAACAAAAGAAAGAAAAAAAAAATCCTATCATTTCCTTTCCCTTCCTTTGAAAAATTGAATCCAAATAATACATAAACGGTATACTTTGGTTGATACGACCGTCATACCACAGTTAGTCACAAGAGAAAACAAGTGATCAAGCCTTAAGAAATAGGCCATCCATAGAGATCCAAAGAAGAATTCCCCTGAACATTCAATCATCGACCTCCCTACGATATATAAGGAAGATTTAGAAGTCGCTGATCGAGATAGTCACCGGAAGGGATGAAAAATGTCAGGAGCGTCACAAAAAATATGATCAAAGACTTGCCATGGTGTTAGAGAAAAATTTCTTTACAATATTCATCACTCATAAATAAAAGATACGTTTAAAGCATAAACGTACTTTATAGGGTCTATCTAATTTTCGAGAGTAGCTAAAGTTTTCAAGATTTTTAGATTTTTCCATGTATTTAAAATACATATTTATAATTACGTATATAAGAAATGTAGGTGCCAATAAAGCTTGAACACAAACTAATTTACCAAGAGGGGAATTATGTATTAAAGCCCCACAACATATAAAGTTACATAATAAAGCCCAAAATCATTACCCATTAACTAGTAGTTTTATCTCAACTAAAAACCCAATAAAAGATCAAATACCCCTTTCCCCTCCTATTATACTGATAGAAACAAAAAACCAAAACAAAACCCCCCATTAGGGTTGTGAAACAAACTGTGACCCTCTCTCTCTCAGCTTCATTCCATCTCTCTCTACCCCCTCCTACTCACCTATCCACCATGCCCGCCACCTTCCCCCTCCCTCTTTCCCTTCCAACCTTCGGCGAACCATCCACCATATCTCGCGTTGCGCCGCTGCACCAGAGAACCGTTGTTGCACTGCTGCACTAGAGAACCGTTGTTGCACTGCTGCACTAGATTTGACGCTTTATCTCCTTCGACGAAGCCGCGAACCAGATCTGCTCCGACGACTTGCACCACCACCAACCTTCCCGATCTGCTACAACCTCGCGCCACCAACCTTCCTATTCACAGCATCTCCTCCAGCGCTCCTTCTGATCTGCTGCAACCTTGCATCACCAACCTAACGTCACCCTTCTCGCAGCCCCACAACCATCACCATCTGCACAGCACGCTCTCCCCGCCACACCACCATCACCAGCCTTCACGTTGTTGGTTTTTCGTTTTGGTCGATTGGGTTTTTTGTTTAATGTGTCGGTTAGGTCCAACACAGTTGGGCCAGCCCATTTGTTTATTAGGTTTTTTTTCTTTTCTTTACAGATTCATGGGTCTAGCTACCTTGGTCCAGCCACCTTTGGTTCAGCCATTTCAGACCTGTTAAGTTTTAGTCCTAGGTTTCGATGACCCTCCAGTAAGTGGAGCCCGCCTTAAACCCTTAACGATGAACTTGTTAAGTGCAAAAGTCCATTTACCCTACCAAAATAGATCTTTCTATGCCTAAATGAACATTTTTTACCATCAAAATCTTTACTACTATGCGTACCGAATGAGTTAGTTCCTGAAAGTTTGACATTGGACAAAAAATGACATGGATAAAACTTGAGCTTGGGTACAACCCCTTGGGTATAATATTAAACACATTGAAAATGGACATGGACAAAAATATGGCTTGGGTACAACCCCACGAACATGGACTTTGACATGGAAAAAATCCGGTTATAGCATAGACAAACATTACACGAAAATATAAAAAATCATTACACACAAAATAAAAAACTAAAAAGTCAATATTGGTCCGAGGGTACGGATTAGATACAGATTAATGGAAAAAACAAAAAAATAAAAAAATGAATTATTGGAAAAAGAAAAGGATAAAGATGGAAAAATGTAACCAAAAATTAAACTAAATTTTACTTAGAAGTTTTTCTTAACTAGACTTTATAAACTAACAAGGATTTAGGTTCTAATTAGTATTTTCACTCTTTACTAAGAACCCGTTTGGGATTGATTATTTTGGAGCTAAAAGCGCTTTTTGATTAAAATTATATTATTTGTAAAAAATATTAAAAAATATTTTGACATCTAAAATCATTTTAAGTGATTATTTTAATAATCACTAATCTAGTGCTTTTCCTAAAAGTGATTTTAAAAGTCTAAAATATTGTTTTGGATATAAAATCACTTTAAATGATTATTTTGAAAAGCAATTCCAAACGGGCACTAAGCAATTAAGTCGTCTAACTTCGATTTGAATTGGAGATCTAAACCCATCTAGTGATTAGAAGTACTTTGACCGTAAAAATGAGTGTACTAAATTTACACCAATTACACGTCCAATACAACAAACGTTGGCCGTTTAGCTTTAGCTAAATTATTAATGTTAACTCTATGTTAGGCTAAATTTCAAATAAAATAAAATAAAATAAAAACACATCTAAAACTCAGGAACTATCATTGCCCCAAAAAAAATACACGAAGTATTCGTACTTTATTCTCCGACGAAGGCAGCGTTCCGTCGCGTGCTTTCCGACCTTTCTAAAATCTACCAAATCACATCTTCTCACACCTTCATACTCTCAAAAAAAATCACTTCATTATTTAATATTATTATAGATTTTATGTTAATCATTGTTTCCAAGTAATCAATCTTCAATCTGAGACCAAAAAAAGTTATCTTTTTTTTGGTTAGAGGCCATGGATAAAGCTTTGAATAAGCTCCGAAATTTGGACGCGTACCCTAAAATCAATGAGGATTTCTTCAGCCGTACACTTTCCGGTGGCGTTATTACCCTCGTCTCCTCCATTGCTATGCTCTTGCTCTTCTTCTCCGAGCTCCGTACGTCTCCTCCCTCTTTCTTTATATATATGTATACATATGTTACGGGAGCCTCTTAGCTAAGGGGTTAATTAATCTTTTATTTTGCTCATTAGGGCTGATTAATTTATTACATTGAAAAGTACAGCAGGTGCAGATCTATTAGGGGGCCAAGGAAATACTTTAATTACCCTATAAAGTACATGTCTTTGATACTTTTAGACCTCTGTGGATCTGACAGTGTGTGTGTATTTATAGTTATTTCTCTAAAGAGAAGGACTCAACATTATTTGTGATTTGTATCTCTGTTAACAAAATTCCACTTATTTAAGATGCAAAATGTATGTGACATTTAAAGCTTGTTATTGCAGAATTATACTTTCATACTGTTACTGAATCAAGGCTTCTAGTAGACACTTCAAGGGGAGAAAAATTGCATATCAATGTAACAATCAGTACTTTACATGTCTATGATTTCTAGCTTATATTTATTATCCAAAATTTACTAATCTATACCTATTCTTAACCAGTTTGATCTAGATTTTCCTTCACTTCGATGTTCATTACTCAGTCTTGATACAATGGATATAAGTGGAGAACAACATTTGGATATAGTACGTTTGCACTAAACATTATCTTTCTTTAATTTATTCTTTAAGTATTTACCTAACTTTTATATATACTTTTGCAGATACATGATATATTCAAAAAAAGACTTGATCCTCATGGCAATGTTATTGATACCAGACAAGAAAAAATTGGTGTCCCAAAGGTATATATCCATTTTTATTTTCCTATTAATGCTTAAAATAATTTTTTTATCTAAAAAATTGCAGATAGAAAAGCCTCTTCAAAGACATGGTGGTAGGCTTGAACATAACGAAACATATTGTGGTTCTTGCTTTGGTGCAGAAACAGTACGTTCTTTTATTTAACATTAAATTATAATTTTATTTTTAGTAACTAATAAGATTATTATTGCTTATTTTCTTTACCAGGCAGATCATGAGTGCTGTAATTCATGTGAAGAAGTGCGTGAAGCATACAGGAAAAAAGGGTGGGCAATTTCTAATACTGAATTAATTGATCAGGTATGTAATATTCAGTTATATATTTTTTATTTTATTGCACTTGTGAGTATTTAATATATATGAAGTTTGAATAATGTTTTTTTGGTAAATAGTGCAAACGTGAAGGTTTCATTCAAATGGTTAAAGATGAAGAAGGAGAAGGATGTAACATTCATGGTAGTGTAGAAGTAAATAAAGTAGCAGGAAATTTTCATTTTGGTAAAAGCTTTCATCAATCAAGTTTTAATCTACAAGATTTACTGGGTTTACAATTAACTAATCATAATGTAAGATCTTTTTTTTTTTACTTTTACTGTTTTAAATATAATCAGAAATTAAAACTCTAATTTATCTGCAGATAAGTCACAGGATTAACAAGTTAGCTTTTGGGGAACCTATTCCCAAGATTAAAAATCCACTTGATGGGTAATTTTTATTATTCTCTCACAATTTCTTTAATCTCTTAAGTATTTCGAACTCTAATTATTTTGTTTCTTTTTTCCGTTCAGTGTTTCGTGGACACAAGATAAACCATTTGGAATGTATCAGTATTTTATCAAGGTTTGTTTTCTCAAAGATCCTTTATTAAAGTTTTCTTTTAACATTTCTTTACGATACTTTGTTACTATCATGATTTTGCAGGTGGTCCCTACCATATACACTGATTTAAGGGGACGCACAATTTACTCGAATCAGGTATATAAAGACATAAAAAATGATTTTTACATATTAGTTTTCGTGTTACTCATATATACCATGTTTATTTGCAGTTCTCTGTAACAGAGCATTATAAAAGTGCAGAAGAGAGTCAATTTAATACACTTCCTGGAGTATTCTTTTTTTATGACCTTTCCCCAATTAAGGTAGCTAAATTTATTCAGTAAATTAGTTTATGTAAATATCTTTTTACATATTTATCCTCGGGTAATCTCAGGTAGTGTTCACAGAAGAGCATGTATCGTTTTTACACTTCTTAACAAATGTTTGTGCAATAGTTGGAGGTAATTGAAAATTAACATAATTCTCGTATATTCTTTTCTTTTTTAAATTTTAAACTCATTATATAAGTTAAAATGAATTTTCTGTATTTATATATTCAGGTATCTTCACAATTGCGGGAATAGTAGATTCATTTGTGTACCATGGACATAAAGCACTTAAGAAGAAGATGGATATGGGAAAATTACGCTAATATGTAGAAGAAGAAACTTAAACAAATATACTTTTTTTATTATTACTATCATTTTTCTTTAATTGATAGTCATGAGCATCCAATTTCCCATTGTAGCGTTACTGTGTAAGTTAGTTTGATTGAGAATCTCATGATATTTTGTTTCCTTTATATTTACAACTCTTGAGATAAAGCTCATTGAGTCAGTCTTGTAGTCGAGATGTTAATAGAGTTTTTCCCATTATTTGATGATAGTATATGAGATTAATTGTTAAAATATGCATTATTAGTTCAATATTTAAGTAATAGCTCCAATAATTGGTATAAATTGTGTTGTAAACTTATACCAAGTGTGTGAAGAAGCGGTTTATCAAGTAAAGGAAGGCTCTTTATTGTTGTTATAGAGGGTACAAAAAGATACCAAAAATTTGTTTCTTATAAAATACAAAAATCAACCTTCAAAATATATCATGAGTTGTGGATGTTTTTTCCTAATAGTATTTGAACATAAATGAACATAACCTATACATGTGGTATTTATGCTAACATTCTATACGTTACATCAATTTTTACTTGACAAAACAAGATTTATTAAAGACCTAAATCAATAGTTTACCCTCCAATCATATATAAACTTTCAAATATTTTTGCATCTTGACAAAGAAAATATATATATATATGTTTTTTTTTTTGTTCCAAACAAAAACTAATATGTTTCATTGGCCTTGTCACTACGCTTTTGTTACCTTAATGGAATCGTTACATTACACTACACAAAATCTCTGTAGCAATATGCCTGTTTTACAAAAAGAAACTCCAAGGACCTCAGTAGCAAAATTTCAAAAGTTTTTGATATTGAGGCGTGTCTTGGACAAGTTAAACAACAACACCTTCAAAATCTATAACAAAAACAAGAAAATAGTCTTTCAACACACAAAATCACCACCTTGTCATTTGCTTAAAGATCAAATAACCCCCCTATGGTATTAAAAAAGACAAAACCCCTACAATTTAACACATTTTCAGATCACCCTTGAACCTCCAACAAACCTACTTGATCAATAGAAATCTCGGAAAGCTTCAACTTAATACCCTCAAACTCCAAATTTTGCCTTTCTTCAATCGTCAAACACGAGGGTAAAATCTGCTTAATCAAATCATTAGCACAAGTAAAAGGCGAAACACCTTTAACAATCCTTGTCTTTCCAAACTTCATTATAATCTTCAAATTTGATTCAGATGGTTCCTCTATATAATCCTCCAAAATGACTTTAATAGCCTTACTCCAAATCGGTCTAGCCACTTTAAGAAATTCATTAACAGACAACATAGGAAGACTCACACTTCCTATATCACATTCATTTTGACCACCTCTTGCATGATAATCCGATCCTCCAACTTTCAATAGCCCATATTTATCCGCCAAATCACTATACACTGAAAAATTAAAAATTAAAAGTAAAATTTCAATTCGCAATATATATATGAAGCTATACTATAGGTTTAATAATTAATACCATACCTGATAATTTTCCGTCACTTCTATAAGCCTCGATACCATGTAAACCAGCTTCTTTCAATCTTTTTACTACTAAAACCGGATCTTTCAAAGCCCATGGATGAGCTAAAACTGCAATACCACCTGTTTCACATATCAATCGAATAGCTTCCTCGGAGATTGGTTCATTTCCACTACATAAAAACATTTTAAAAAAATTAAAAAAATTAAAAAAAGTTGTAAATTTAACTAAGTTTCGATACTTACGTAGAATAAGCAGGTCCTCCATCGTATAAATATTTGTCAAAAGCTTGTTTTAGATTTTCGACATGGCCAGCTTCAACCATGGCACGAGCAACGTGTAGTCTCCCTGGAGCGACACCTGTCCCAGCAACTTTACTGACTTGTTCCCATTTTAGCGGCAATTTAAGGTTGTTCAGTTTTGAAATCATGTTTTTTGCTCTGACGTAACGTCCTTCTCGTATATGACTTAAGGAGTTTTCGAGTTTTGAGTATTTCATTGGTCCAAAGCTGCTGTAATATGCAAGTATATGAACTGGTTCTTCTGGTCCAGGCTCTCCTCTATATAATTGTTTCGAAGCAAGAAAATGTTCAGATATGAATTTAAGTAATATTATTGGGTGAAAAATAGATATATTTACCTAGGAAAGAAGGTTGTACTAATTTCAACACCTGGAATAATCTTGATGCCGAATCTTCGAGCTGCTTCTAGAGCTTCTGGGATTCCGGAGAGTGTATCGTGATCTGTTAGTGCAAGAACTTTCACCTGCTCAAAGGAAATAGTACTAATTATTTACAAATGTACCCACTGTCATTTTGAAAATAGAATTTTTTTTTTGTAGGATTCCAAATATTAGCAGATATATTCTGTGGAGGAGGAATATTTGCGACAGAAAACTAACCTTAAAACAATTACTAACAAATTCAAATTAGTATACGATTTCAAGGTTAATAAAATTATGATTTCAACGATCAAATACAGTAGTTAGATAAATTAAAATAAACATTGCTTTATATATCATCAATTGATAATTTAAAGAAGAAACGTAATTGGAGAAAGAAAATTACCCCATTTTGGTGAGCTTTTTCAACAAGTTTAGTAGGGGTTAAGTAACCGTCACTATGAGTAGAATGAGAATGTAAATCAAAAAGCAACTTGACTTTAGGTTGACACCATTGGAGTACCCCAAAATCATCGAAATTATCATCAGTTTCTTCAGCTGAAGACTTATCCAAAAAAACCCATTCTTTCACGGATTTGTATGCCGCACTTTGTTCAGCTGTCATCTTTCTTTTGCTTCCACCTCTCTTCTTCTTCTTCTTTTTCTTGTTACTGTTATTTTTACTATTGGTTTCTGGTATAATTGGATTCATGGGCAATTCTTCATCATCGACCATCGTTGGGTGTGTGTATTGTTTGTGGGGTGCGGGTATCTTTAGGTTAGAAGGAATCTAGGATATATATGGGGGAATTGGAAAAAGACATGGTAATACAGAGTTTTTTTTAAGTGTAGCATAAAATTAATAAATAATTAGTGATTTGCCACCAAAGAAAAAAAAATTGCAGAATTGGCACATGGGCGGTATCCGTGATACCGCCCTTAATTAATTAACGTCGAAGGGCTGTGGTCAAAACACAGCCCTTAGTTAAAATTTGATTAAGCAAGGGCGGTAGGCTAGCTACCGCCCGTAGTTCAAATTGGACCGACTTTTAGGGGCGGTAGTCTACCTACCGCCCATAGTTCATTTTTTACCGTGTTTTAGGGGCGGTAGGCTAGCTACCGCCCTTCGTTCCAGACTTTTTATCCCCTATTTCTGCAGAAAAAACATTACACCCTCTTCTTCTTTTCTTCAATAACCGCCCAAAACCCACCGCCCCCTTCCCTGCTCCGCCGTTTAGCCGCCAATAACTACCAAATTCCGAGGCAAAGCAACTCCATCCAACCACTCACCACTCAAGCATCATCCTCCACTCATCTTCCAATATGAAAAGGGGTGAGTGTATGAGAGAAAATGGGTATTGAAATGGAATGAAATGGAAGAAGGGGGTATTTTTAACCTAATCTGCGAGCAAGGGCGGCGGTCAAAGTGCCGCCCTTAATTAAAAATTTAATTACTTGAAGGGCGGTCAATCGTCGACCGCCCTTCTAGCTTAATCCGATTTTTAATCAAGGGCGGTATCACGGATACCGCCCATGTGCCAATTTCGTAATTTTTTTTGTGTGTGTGCCAATTCGCTAATTATTTGTTAAAAAAATGCTACAGTTAAAAAAAACTCGGTAATACACGGATGGGTATTATTAATAAAAAATAAAAAATAGAATCTAAGGGGTACTTTTACTTTTTTGTTTTCTGGATTTGATTGTCCGTATTTGATTTTTTTTTTTGTTTAAAAGAAAAAACGGTCAAAATTAACCAATTTCTAATCGAGAAAATAGGAAGAGTAATCTCTTGTTCCCTTCTTTACTGCTAACCCTTTGTCTAGCTTTATGCGAGGTGCGGTCAACCATCCCTTTAAAGCGATGGTGTAAGTGTTTGAAGACATGTTACCATGCTCTAACGCAATTTGTCTGATCCGCTTCAAGAATGGTCTAATTCTCCACCCACAAATGGAAGTTGCCTTATACCTTGAATAACTTCAAGGTTGTCCGAACAAATGATAGTTTTCTTGTTAGTCGCATTCCTACACATCTTTGACGCCACCTTAATCGCATCTACTTCCCCCTTGGTGATATAGTCCACAAAAAATGATTTTGAAAACATCATCCGAGTCCACGACCTCGTATCACGTTTTGTAATTCCTATTCCACGTGGTTCCCGTATGTTTTTGAATGAAGCATCACGTGTCATAATAGTTAGAGTATATTGTAGTTCTAATGTTGTCCATGGTACCCCTTGGATAGGTTCTTGGGACGTAAAGTTTGAGTCTGGAGTTGCATTTAATTCTCTTCCAAAAAGATCAGTCATACATGCATGTACGACTTTAATAATATTATTTGGATCAATGTGTACGTTTTCGTGAACAACTTTCATATTTTGCATATGTTCCATAAAGTGAGCATAATGTATACCGTGAAACACTTTTTTTACCAGCGAGATGTTTCTACATTTTCCAAAATCTTCTTGAGACATGTTCCCAAAATTCTGTCAAAGTTATCCTGGATACGTATTTGAAGTGCCAATCCTGCCCACATCTGCTTACAGAAAGAACAATCAGCAGTAAATGTGTATCCGTCTTGCTTTGATAAGCACACCATTAGCATCAGTGTTCAGTGCCACAGTGTCTTAGTTTTAAGTTTTTCCGGGTTGGTAAGACATTCTTGCATGCTTTCCACGTAAAAGAGCAAACTTTATTTGGTACATTTGACTTCCAAACCAAGTCCCAAAGTGACGCATCTTTCAAGTACGGTAGTTGTGATTGTTGTGCTTCATTTGTTTCAGCTTCCATTAATAGTAAACGATAACCCGATTTGGTTGAGTATTCTCCTAAGTGTGTGTTTGGCCAGGTGAAAGTGTCTTGATCTTCTAGATTTAGAATCGTAATCCTCCCAATTTTCCTCGGATTGGTTTAGTTATGACTGAGTCAATGTTCTCTCAGTCCCATTTATTTTTATTATGTTTCATCAATTGGTCAACTGTTTCTAGTTCGGGGCCATTTAGTTTATCTTTTATAATGCCTAATGTTAACTATCAGTGTTTCCAGATGTTTGTGCTTTCTTAGTTTCCTAGTTGAATGATCCCTTGTTAAATTATCAAGTCTCTACCCTCAAGGATACTGTACAACTATATCGGATAAAAGGATTGATGGGCTGATAAAAAAGGTTAGTGTAAACAGTTAATCTCATTGATTCTCGGATACATAGTGAATCTATTCATTTTTCTTTGAAAAA
The DNA here is from genome assembly GCA_029959085.1 of Nemophila menziesii. NCBI lineage: Eukaryota > Viridiplantae > Streptophyta > Magnoliopsida > Boraginales > Hydrophyllaceae > Nemophila > Nemophila menziesii. The sequence goes on along the minus strand of JARWIR010000007.1, from coordinate 22,446,678 downwards.
ACATGAGCAAAATTAATAGTTTTCGCGGAGTAATGTTTAGTCTTTCCAATAATATTTTATTTGTTATTTTTGGTCCCGACTAAAGAACCATTAATTAGAAACAACTTATTGAAAAACTTAATTGTCAGAACCAACCTCTAATAAGATTTTTTATTAAAAACATCCTTGAAAAAATAACTTTATATAATACTTTTAATTACACTATTATTTATCATTTAAATTTAACCATCCTATTACAACCTTCCACCACCACCCCACCACAATTACCACCACCACCACCGCTACAACCACCACCACCACAATTACCACAACCTCACCATCACCACCACTACTACCACGCTATCACCACCACAACCACAACCACAACCACCACCCGACCACTACCATCACACCACCATAACCACCACCCCACCACCACCTACCACCTCCACCGCTTCCACTACTACCACCACCGATCTTTTTTTTAATATCGGGCACCACCGTAGACTTTACTGCAGCCACCACCACCACCATCGACCAGTTTTTTGTTAAAAAAAAAATTGTAAAAAATTTCGCCCACAAATCAAATCTGACCAATTTTTTTAACTTGCATCACTACTGGTCAATTCTACCGCCGTCACCAACCTATCCAATTTTTTCCCCGTCAGAAATAAAAATCATTTTTTAAAATAAACAATTCATTGTTCGAAACAGTGCAATTTTGTTTTTCACAATGAAATCCTTGTTCTGAAAAATGAATTTCTTATTAATAATAATATTAATGTATGCAGAATATTTTCGATAGTTATAAGAATGAATCTCTTATTTAGAACAATAAATTACTTGTTCAAAATAAAAAAATTATATGTTCGGGACAATGAATCTCATATCTGCAAAAATAGTTTGCTGAAAAAAATCCTAAAGTACATGGTTGCGACAACAGTGGCATAATTAAAAAAAACTGGCTGGTGGTGACGGTGGAGGTGGTGACGGCAGTTGTCGAAATTTATTTCAGAAGAATTGAAAAGAGAAAATTCCCAAAGGTGGAGGTGGTCGAAAAAATTCAGAAAAATCTTTAAAAAAAAATTGTTAGAGTTGGTGGACTAGTTGTAGTGGAGGTGGTGGTCGATATTTTTTTTTAAAAAAAATTAAGAAAATATTGGTCGGAGGTGGTGGTGATGGTTGCAACGATGTTAGGGGGTGGTGGTCAAAATTTTATTTAAAAAAATGATGGACAGTGGTGGTGGCGATGATGGTAAAGGCATGAGGTGTTGGTGGTCTATTATTTGTTTAATATTAAAAAAATATTATATTTAAATAATATATAATAATTAAAATAAGAATAATTTAAGTATAAAAAATAAATAAAATATTTTTTATAAATATTTAATTTAGTGAAAAGGTTTTTGATCAAATTAATTAGAAATATTTTCTATAATTAGATTTTTTTCTTTTTAGTAGATTCTCTTGTTTTAAACAAAAAAAAACCTTCTACAAAATTAATTTCTAAATAGAATTTAAACTCTACTTAACAGAAAAACTTTAAATATCCTTGATGCTTAAAACGATAATAGGCCTAATCCAATCATTTCTATCTTTGATTATAACGTCTAAAATTTAGCAAGGGATAATATTTTTTGTATCGATTCCGTCATAATCTCTTCTCCTCACCTTATGCGTGGAAGAGATATTTCATGTGTGTTCAATGTTCATATGCCAACATAATCATTGGTTATTTCGTCTAACCTTAGTTGTAAAATGTGTGTTGACTTGTGCATGCTATTCTTTTACCTTCCCATGCAAATATCAAAACCAAACACAGCCAAAAACTTTCTTAATCCTTACACCCTTCTATCTTAACTTTTCTTCACGAAAATGTCAAATAATATTCTAGTATTTCTCTTGCTAGCCTTGTCTGCTACAATGGCATTCGGACAAGGCACAAGTGTGGGATTCTATTCCAAAACGTGTGAAAGAGCTGAATCCATCGTGACTTCAGCTGTGAAAGCAGCTTTTAACAATGATCCCACAATTGCAGCTGGATTGCTTAGATTGCATTTCCATGACTGTTTTGTCAGCGGTTGTGATGCTTCTGTCCTCATTGATGGCCCAAACACCGAGAGAGATGCCGGACCTAATTTTTCGTTAAGAGGTTTTGAAGTTATTGATGATGCTAAGAAACAGATTGAAGCTATTTGTCCTGGTATTGTTTCTTGTGCTGACATTCTGGCTCTTGCTGCTCGTGATTCAGTTGTTGCTGTAAGCTGCCTTCGAATTCTTATATTTTCCATCTATTTTTTAGTTTAAATAGGATTCTGATCAACACCCTTTACCGAACCGAGACTGATTTTTACTTGGGTTTTGGGTTTAGAGAGACCTTGGTCAAGAATTATTTCCAATTGATTTCAAACAATGACACTACAAAAAGTACATAATATGGGCGACGGTTTCTTCGAATTTTAGCGACAGCTTTTTGACGTTCGCTCATCTTTGGCAACGGTTTTTAGACCTTGTGAGGTCTAAAAAAAGACAAATCCGCACTTCATCCCATGATCGAGGTGGGTTGCAGCCCCCTTAAATCAATCCGCCCCCGGGTGCAATATTTCTTTGTTTAAAGAAAAACGTGACTAAAAAAAACTTTAGCCTGGAAGAAAATGTTGTAGTGTTGGTTCATCCTAAAAGCTTTTGGAAACATCCTAATTTATGTCAGATTGATGAATAACATATTTCTGAATTTGGAATGTTGATGCAGACTTCTGGATTAGGCTGGCAAGTGCCAACAGGACGTCGAGATGGACTAGTTTCATCAGCATCTGATGTCGATTTGCCCAGTTTTAGAGACTCCGTTGATGTTCTGAAACAAAGATTCACAGAAAAAGGCCTTAATACTCAGGATCTTGTTGCCCTTGTAGGTAAGCATTAAAAATTGTGACCTCTTTTTCCATTACATTGGATAGTTATGTTTTATTTGTTTGAGCTCAAGAAAACATCACACTCCTTTTATAGAAAAAATTAAAATTTTTCTAATTTTTATAGGTGCTCACACCATTGGGTCCGCGTCATGCCAATTCTTCAGCTATAGGTTATACAACTTCACAAATGGAGGTCCTGACCCTTCAATGTCCCCAGATTTTGTTGCTACACTTCAAGCGCTTTGTCCCCAAAATGGAGATGGTTTAAAGCGTGTACCGTTCGACAGTGGCAGTGAAAACAAATTTGACACCTCATACTTCACCAATCTAAAAAATGGACGGGGACTTTTGGAATCCGATCAAAAGTTATATACTGACACTTCGACACAAACTTTTGTGAACCGTTTATTGGGTTTAAGAGGCGTAGCTGGGTTGACCTTTGGCATCGAGTTTGGAAAATCTATGGTGAAGATGAGTAACATTGAAGTTAAAACAGGTACTGATGGTGAAATTCGCAAAGTGTGTTCTGCTTTTAACTAATTTTGTTTATGCTATGTTCTTATAATTGTTCAGCGTAAGCTGACCAGCGCCAATGCTGATGTGTAGATTTTTTTATTTTTTTTGTTCCAATGATATGTAGTTTGATTTTATGTGACAAGAAATAAATTAATAAAAGACGTTTTCTTAATCCTTTCTATGTATTATTATTACTTCATTCCTCAACCAAAAATTATAGAATTATAGATTCCATATTGTCAGGTTATTTTTGAAAGTTGTACAAACTACATTGATGCAACTTAAAAAGGATTGGACGTATTATATGAGTAATAATTAAACCGTACAAACTAAAGGTTCCAATAGAGTAAATCATGACTCAACTAACTACCATCGGCAGAATACTAAGAACAACACTAATAAAAGGTATAGTGACCAACGCCAATGCCAAGACATTGGCATCTATCAACACTAAATTGGGAACTGAAGTTCTACAAACACAATGAATTTGACCTAAGAGGAATTAACCAACCATTGCTTTCACCTCAACTATAACAACTTTATCCTTGAAAGGGAATAAGGCAACTTAATAGAGAATTTAGTTGTAATTAGTTTTAAAAGTTATTAAAGGACAGAGATCATTGTCTGGTGATTATATGATTGATGAGTTTGAATTTGCTGCGATTACAAATTAAAATATTGACCTTACTATCGACGTGGTTTCGATTTTAACCGATTGACCTCAACTTTGCTTCAACAAATATAAACATTGTTCAAAATTGTTCTGAATTTAGTTAACATAAGTTCAAAGTTTGGGCGAATGGATTATAATTTTTGTACAAATCGTGTTGGAAATTGATGTATACTTAGGTAATATTTAGATGATCTAATATTATAACATATATCTAATATTTCCAGTTCTAAAAATATCCATGTTCATGGATCATTATTGGAGATTTTAAGGACATATTGAGCCTTGACAAAAAAAAAAACAAAAATCCTGCTAATATATATCACATCAATAAATTTGTTAACTTTACTTTCATTAATTCCCTAATGGAGTTTAAATCTAATAGGCGTTTTTTTACTTGGTCTAACAGACAAGAAGGAAGCAAACACGTGAAAACAAAGATAGATCGGGCGTAAGCAACAAATGATTAGATCAACAAATTTCCAAGAGCACATGTTTTTGTTCCTTCTGCTATCGGGTCGGACCACTCCCCTTTAATCCTTCACTTTGATATTGATATGAAAGATGGTGAAAAAAATTTCGAGTTTGAAACTCGTTGGTTAGATAATAACGAGTGTAGAAATATTGTACATAATAGTTGGACCAAACCTAAGCATATTAATCCTGTTAACAATTATGTTAATAAAAGAAATAATACTACTAAGGAACTTACTACATGGAGCTTGAAGACTTTTAAGAATCGTGAAAAACAAATAAAAAATTCAAAAACGCTTTATCGAGCTTAATAATCACATTGATGGTAAAGATACTACTGAGGAAGAAAAAAATCTTAAAGAAAAAATTAGGTTAGAGTTTCAGAAAGAAGAGAAATATTGGTACGATAGATCGAGAGTTAATTGGCTTATTTATGAAGATAAAAAAACTAAATTCTTTCACTTAGCTACTATACAAAGAAGAAAATATAATAGTATTACTAGAATTAAAGATAATAACGGAAGAAGTTAAATATTGATTCCTTGACTATTACAAAACTTTATTTCATAATGATCCTACCACAATAGAGAATATGGAGAAGGCTACAAAATTCGTTAAACCAAAAATAACAAACGCTATGAATCTGAACCAACTCGAAATCCAACCATGGAGTAAACAGAAGCAGCTATTAAAGAGCTTTCTGTCTCAAAAACACCGGGTCCGGATGACCTTACTGGTAAGTTTTATAAAGAATTTTGGAATATTATAAAAAATGATATTTTCAAGGTTGTACTTGATTTTTTAAATAAAAATTGCTATATATATAAGATTAACGATACCCTTATTACGTTAGACATATATGTATTTTTATTCGTACAGACATATATGTATTTTAACTTAAAGGTGTGTTTATTTCAATTCTTTTTTTTATTTGTCCAATGCTTCGGGTTGTTCAAGATCGTGTACTTACCCAATGGTCTGGACTCTCAAGTTGCCATACAATATCCAAGGTCATTTTTTTTCAATGTTAAAGAACTAAGTCATTCGATATTTTAGGATTCGTACACTAGTGTCCATACCATTGTGTCTATACCTTAACAATTACTTCACACATATAGTTTTTGAGTAGAAACTAAAAGTAACAAAACAAAAAAAAGTAACATTGACAAAACACATTTTTTTAAAATACAAAAAAACAGAGAAAATTAATAAATAAAACAGTTTTTTATCAGGAAATAAAATTGACAAAAAAAGAAAACAAAACAAAAAAGAAGGTTAGTTTTTAGCCCATTAAGTCTGGACCCATTAGGTCTAGCCCATAATGTCTAGCCTATAATGTCTAGACCATAATGGGCTGGACCCATTCCAAAAGGACTGCACACTCTCATGAGAAAAGAAAAAAAAATCCAAAAAAAAGGAGTGGGCTGGACCCAAACATCCTGTACCCATGGTTTTAAAACACCCTGTACACGTTTTGCAAAATCACGTTTTTAAAAAATAAATAAATAATAAGCAAAGCTTTTCTGCACGAACGGGCTGGACCCAAGAACAAGGTATAGCCCATTTGGTCTGGACCGTGGTGGGAAAGCTAGACTGTGTAAAAAAACGAACAAACCGCGTGTTGCTGGACCAAGGGGGCTGGACTAACGGTGCTGGATTAAGGGTGGCGGGGCGGCATAAGCTGGAAGGGCGGCGAAGTCAGATCTCACCGTGGTGTGTTAGTGTGGATGAGAACGTTTTCTTTCGCTGCTGCTGGTGGTGCGGAGTTATGGAGCGCATTTATCGAGTCATGGAGGGGCGGCGAAGTCAGATATCACCCCTTTGCAAATCTGTACTGCAGAAGAAGGTGCTGAGATCTGGATCTGCAGGAGAAGGTGGTATGAGTCCAGGATCTGTAGAAGAAGGTGGTGGCGAGGTTCCTACTGGCGGCGGTGGCGTCGCAGAGGGATGGAGCGACGGTAAATAGCACTGGAAAGGGGGTGAACCACCGTCAAACGACGCCGGAGAAGAAGGACACCGCTGCTGCGAGGAGGAGGAGAAACCCAATTCGCGTTCTTCTCCATCGCCATCAACTGTGTTCGCCGACACTGTACCAGATCCGCTGCCTTGATGCCGCTGCTGGGTGGTCGAGATCTGCTGAGTTTCTTGCTGTGCAGCTTCGTGGTGGTCGGGATCTGCAGGGTGGTGTCTCGGAGCTTCGCAGAAGGAGGGCATCGAGGGGCTGCAGCGTGATGAAGGAGGGCATCGAGGGGGAGAGGGTAGAGAAGGTAGAGAGAGGTAGGGTTTTGAAACAAAAACGTAATAATGGTATTTTTATTTTGCTTTTTTTGTTTCAGAGAGTGTATAAAAGGGATTGAGGGTTATTTGGATATTTTATTGGATTTAATTGGTATTGGACTAGTAGTTACTAGGTAGGCTTTTGTTTGTTAACATCTAAGTCGTGGGACTGTATTTTATAATTTCCCCTTTAGCTTATGAATACTAGCTTTTGGGCTCATAAGCAGATACCTTTTAAAGTATAGGAGCGAAATGCCATAATGCAAACAAGAAGGGGTCCTATTAATATATAGTGAAAAGTTGCCTCACCTTCACCCCACAAAAGTCTACTCAACTCTACACTCCTAAAAGTCCACAAAAAAACCCCATCAATCCCCAAACCCCCAACAGATATGGATTTCCATCTCAGAAGTAGCAGCAGCAGCCACCGTATCCCTGGCGGCTCCCCTTCTTCTTCCACCTCCTCCTCCGATCCAAACTCCTCTTACCACCACAACCAAAACAGCGTCGTTCCTAACAGCAATGTCAACAGTAACAACATTTCCTCCGATCCAATGCACTCTTGGTGGGAATCAATCTCCAAAGCTCGTTCACGCATCCACCTCCTTTCAACCCTTCTTAATCCTTCCTCCGATTCCGACGCCGGCCTTGACTCCGACGATACTTTATCCTCCCTAGCCGACTCTGACCGTCCTGCCCGTTCTCTTCTCCTCTCCCGGGACGCTTACTCCGCCATCTCCGCTTCCCTTTCCTCCCTCTCCTCCGGCTCCGGTGAAGATCCTCTTTGCCATTGGTTGTACGACACTTTCCTCTCATCCGACACCGACCTCCGCCTCGTTGTCCTCTCTTTCATCCCTCTCCTCACTTCCCTCTACCTTTCCCGTATCCACTCCTCCACCACCACCATCACCGCTAATGCTCCTTCGCTATCAGGCTTTGAAGCTGTCTTACTCGCTCTATACTCATCTGAAGTTAAAGCACGTGGTGGCAAACCTGTTATAGTCAACATCCCTGATCTCTCGCAACCTTCTCTCTACCACGCGCCTAAAAACCCTTCCTCTAATAACAAATCAAACCCTAATCCCGCTCTAAATGCACAATCAAAAACCTCAATTGGGGTTCTATCTACTCCTCTTGAACCCCAAATTGCAGTAAAGTCAACTAAACGAGCTTCAATTGTTGGCGTTGCATTGGACTGTTACTATAAACAGATCTCTCAAATGCCCAGCTGGTCAAAGCTTGAATTTTGCCAATTCGCAGCAAATTGGGCCGGTCAAGAATGCCCTTGTACATCCGATTTCGATGAAATTACTGACTTAACCCCGGAGTATAATTGCAGGTTTTCCGGGGAATTGGTAAGTCAAGAGATCTCTAATGTTTCAGACCAAATGGAAAGTTTTGAAATTACAGATGATCCAGAGGGTTTAAAGACCAAAGGTGTGAGAATTCCATTACCATGGGAGTTATTACAACCCACTTTAAGAATCTTGGGGCATTGCTTATTGGGTCCTTTGAATGCTGAAGATGTGAAAGATGGAGCTTCCATAGCAATTAGGAGAATGTATGCTAGAGCATCTCATGAATTGAATCCGCAGGCCATTTTAGCAACTAGGAGTTTGATTCAGCTTGATCGGAGAGCTCGTGAAGCTACCAAGGCAGTTGCTGTGGCTAATTCTTCTTCAAATGCTAATACACCTAGTAAAGCAAAAAAGCCGGAGATTCTTCTAGTTTCCAAATAATGGTAAAATTATGAGTGTGTTATGTGTTGTTTTGGTTTTATGATTATCAGATTTTACTTGGTTTTTATGTACAATATAGTTATATACATGAGAAATTTATTTCATTTTATGCTTTGTTAGAGCACCTGATGTAGATTTTGTGTAACAGAGTATTATATTATATGTAAAATTCTTTTGTGGATGCTTGTATTTGAAGTGAAAAAGCATTAGCTTTTGTCATTTCTATAAATTAAACTATAAATGTTGTGCTGAAATCTGGAAAATCAGACCCATAGTATAAGCTGTAAAATTTTAGCATGAAACTGTTTGATGCACATTCTAAGTGAATGTGTGAGTTAGATTGTCTGAGTACTACTTTTCTCTTAGTAGTAGTACATATAGGTTCTAACGTGTGAGGAGATGTTGTATTTCGTGGCTTCTTTTGGGTGATTTTAATATTAGTTTAGCTTCAAATGAAAGATTAAAGGAAGAAGTGTAACGATGGGTGATTTTGAGGTTTTTGCGGATTGTTGTAATTCTTTGAACCTTGAAGATATTCATTACATCGGTCAATTCTTTACTTGGAATAATAATCATGTCCTAAGCAAGATAGATCGGGTTTTGGGTAATCGAAAACTAGATGAATCCGATCACTATATTCAAGTGGAGTTCTTACCCAAATCAAGTGTGTCCGACCTTTATTGCTAATAAAGGATACAACTGCTCATATTGAATTCGATGTTTTTAATTGGGAAAGTGTACTTTTACAAGAGTAAGGTGTTGAATTGTGTAGAGATATTACCGGAGATAAAGGAGGCTATTCTTAGAATAGCAAATGATAAAGCTTCCGAGTCCAATGGATTTTCGTCTTTATTCTTTAGCGCTCGTGAGATATTATTGGTGAAGATGTTTTATTTGCGGTACGTGAATTCTTTACTTCCGGATTTTTACTTCGTCAATTAAATACTACGATAATTGCTTTAATTCACAAGATAGATGATCCGACGTGTGTAGGTGATTTTCGACCTTTTTCTTGTTGTAACGTGGTGTATAAGGCGATTATAATGGCGGATCGGCCTAAACCGATGCTTAATAATTAAATTGATAAATCTCAAAATGCATTTGTGGAGGGAAGATCTATGATTGAGAATATACACCTCATGCAAGAGCTTTTAAAGGGGTACAACAATCAAAGTAGCTCCTCGAGATGCACTATTAAGATCGATTTCGAAATGCGTATGATTCGATCTCTTGGGAATTTCTTCATGAGGTATTAAAGGATCATATTTTTTTGGAAAAATTTGTGAATTGGATAATGACTTGTGTTTCTTCTCCTTTCTATTCGGTGACTATAAATGGAGAAATTAATGGATTTATTAAAGGTGAAAAATGATTAAGACAAGATGACCCTATTTTCCCTTATCTTTTTATCCTTTGTTTTGAATACTTCTCTAGGCTTTTAGAGAAGAATACGAGTATTGATTTTAATTATCATCCTTAATGTGAGAAACAAAAGATCACACATCTAGCTTTTGCGGATGATTTAATGCTACTTTCAAAAGGAGATAAGGAGTCGATAATTCGTATGGATAACTTAAATACTCTTGGGGATTGTTTGGGACTTCGATTAAATGTTGAAAAGTCTAATATTTATTATATTGAGGTATCGAATGATGATATTGAAAATGGTGTGACACCTACAATCTTGGAAAGAGGTGTCATGCCTTTTCGTTAATTGTAGGGTCCCACTTGGCTCCTCTGTTTTGCTTTTAAGAGACTATAAACATCTTTTTGATAAGTTGGAAGGTTATGTGAGGTTTTGTAGAGCTTTGTCTCTTTCTTTTGCGGGGAGATTGGATTTAATTAGATCGGTTCTCCAAGGAGTTATTTGTTTTTGGTTTTGTATTTTTCCGATTCTGATTGGTGTTCGAGATCATGTGATTAGCATATGCCAGAATTTTTAGTTGGAGTGAAATTTGTATACCAAAAGATGAAGGTGGACTTGGGTTAAAAAATTTAGAAGCATAGAACAAAGCATTAATATAAAAAATTGTGGAAAATAAGGATTCACTTTGGATTAAATGGATACATGGAGAATATTATCAAGCTTGTGGATTTTGGGATTGGAAACCGAGAAAGGGTGATTCTCCTTTATTGAAAAATGTTTGGGAGTTAAAGGATGTTATTTGTGGGTCCTTAGGAGTGGAAGTCCGGGAGAGTATTTCGGCTTTGTGGTTTTTCGCGAGAAATGCGAGTCACATTACACTTGGGATATCGAGTAAGGAATTTTATTCTTTACATAAAAAACCTTATGATTTATTCCGTCGAAAATATTATATTAAACCTTGGGGGAATATTATTTGGGACTCGTGTGTATTTCCTAAAGATGCAATTATTGTATGGATGACTTTGCGAGAGAGGCTTAAAACTAAAGATCGTATTACTTATATGGAGTTGGATCCTGAAAGTCCTAGAGGGGGGGTGAATAGGATTACTAATAAGATTAATGCCTAAAAAAAAATCTTTTGGACAATTATAAGTTTAAGAGAAAGCTTCTAAGTCAACTAATTAAATCAAACTCTTATAGGATCATGCAAAGGTAAGTTAGAGGTTTGATATAAAAGTATAACAAGTAAATCGTCAATCCAATATCTTAAACTACTCTAGAAGACTATATGTTAGATAACCTAGATAAACAATATCACAATACTCATGCTAGCATATTATCAAACATATAAAGTGCGGAAAGTAAATAGAGTAGGGATAGAAAGATACACACGATTTATAGTGGTTCGGTTTCCCTACATCCACTACCTAAGGAAGCCTCCTTAGGATTTCAAGCTTTTCACTAAGCTTCCGTGTCTCTCTTAACCGGGTCGAGAACACAATAACCTTTACAAACTCTTCGATAACACGAAGGACAAAACACTTGTGTAGTCACAACACAAGGACACCAAGTATACTCCCTATACTTGAATTCTCTCTTAATCTATTTATTACAAGACCTAGACTTAAGAGGATAGCAACAAAGTGTTTAAAGGGTTGCTTATAAAAGCTTGTAACTAAACTCCTAAAAGAGTGGATATGACTATAAGCTTGATTACTCCTCTTGAGTGGATAGAACCTTGTGGCTTAATTGATTAACTCCTTGAAAGGATTAATAAGCTCACTAAGATTGATTTTGACTATGTATAGCACTTGACACCTTCTTGAATGATAGCAATTAAGCCCCTTAGTGTTTGTAATTAGTTGGTGTAGTTGTAGCCTTCAAAGAGCTTCAATTTATAGTAGAAAATGGCTTCCAACGGTCATAAGACTTGGGTCCAACGGATCTATTAATCTCCCAACGGATATATTGCTTATGACTTGTCTTTTGTGCAGAAAAACCTTTCTTGCGGTGTACCGCAAGATTTCGTGCGGTGTACCGCACTTCAATGGTTTGATTTTCTAACTTACTGACGGGCTAGCCTCTGCACCGCGCCCTGGTCCGCATTCTTGGTCCGGTGTACCGCGCCATTCGTCCGGTGTACCGCGCCAAGTAACTTTGAAAGATAATGACTTGGATCAATAAATCTTCTTCATGAAAGTTGTTGGAAACATCATTCTAAGAACCTTTGAAGTTGATCACTAAAGCTAATTCTCAAAGTACACAAAGATAAGGTTAAAAGTATTTATATGAGAATTAGTTTCATAGCATATAACAATAAAGCTTTGATCTAAAAGATAAAGAAGTGCTTTTTGATGAAAAAGAGTGCAAGAAGGAATATATATAACAAGAGTAATTAGCACACTAAACACAAGAGGATTTGTCATATTAAAACAACCTATTAAGGGAGGCTATATGCCAACAGATCCTCTTTGTAATCTATGTGGAGAAGATTTTGAGTCGAACAAGCATCTCTTTTTTTATTGTGCTTATTCAAGGGCTATTTGGTTGGAGATAAAGTCTTGGCTAGGATTGCAAAAGGAGATGAACACGCTACTAAGTGCTTTGAAATGACTCAGAAAACTTAAAGCTAGAGAAAATTAGAGGAGAAAAGCATGGAGGATTGGTTTTGGAGCTACCGTGTATTGTATATGGAAAACGAGAAATCACCTAGCTATAAGCTATGCTGTAGATCTCCCCGCCTAGGCGCGTCTAGGCGCCGCCTAGGCGTCAACTCCCCCCTCAGCCGCTTACGCCTAGTTAAAATTCTAGGCGTTTTTGCCTAGCGCCTTGGTTGCCGTAGAATAGGCGCCTAACCCGTCTAGGCACCGATTGATGGCAAAAAGTGGTCGCCTAGGCGCCGATTAATGGAAAAACATGTCTGCATAGACCTTTTTGTTATTTTTCTTATTCTCGAGAATTATTTAGTTGATATTATAACTCAATTTTTAGTATTTTTATATTTACTATAGTGTTGTTAGATGAATTCTATGACTTAAATAGTTAAAATTGCTATAATTACTACATATATATTACTAAATATACAAAATTACACATCGAGATTCAAAACCATATAATTCCGCCTAGGCCTTGTGTAATCCCCTCTAGGCGCTAGGCCCTGGTCGACCGCCTAGGACCCCAAACCGAGATCTACAACATAGGCTATAAGAGGTGATTCTTCATCTAGAGAAACGGTTATCAAGGAAATTAAGTGGTGCATCTTTTTCATTTTATTTTCCTTGTTCCCTCATCATTCGTTTTTAGATGATGGTGGACGATTAACTTGTATTAGTATTAGTATAAGGTAGTCGTTTAGCTTCTTAGTTGCTATCTTTAGCCTTTTGGCTTAGGTAGGTAACTCTATTGTATAATGTACAATTTTTTTCATTAATACAACCATTTACCTAACCCAAAAAAAAATGTTTAGGTAAAAAAATTTCGTCTTCTACTATCCGGTGATTGCTGGATTAGTGTTTGTATGATCTTTGATTAGTGCAATTTATATGGTTCGTATGAAATGGTAGTAGATAGGATTCAACACTTTTGGGAGACTTAAATTAAAGGATGTGGAAATTAAAGGATGTGGAAAAGGTGTGGAGAATAATCAAGAGGTTAAATGACATTCAAAGGTGTAAGTAAGTGTTAACAATGCAGATAAAGTTCTAGCAATTTTAAATGAAGTCCTTAATGAACCTACGATCCTTATTAAAATCTGTATTACCAAAGAAGGATCTTAGTTGTTTTTTTCCGTAATAGGTGGTGAAAGATAAACAATTATTTCCATTGTGGTTTTATTGACTTAACACTTCCCCATCTTACGCTAAGTACAATGATGTCAAACTAGTCCTCTTTCTTAAATATTATTTCATTACAACAATGAGGAGGGACCGCTAAGAAAGAACACAAGCTTTGGAATTATGCTTTCCCTTAAACGAGTTTTGAAGCCATCATGAGGTTCCTTGTTTACACAATCTTTGGACGCATGCTTGCCCTTAAACGAGTTCTGAAGCCATCATGAGGTTCCTTGTGTTGGAATTGTCAAGGGTGCGAAAGTTTCTTGACAAAGCACCACCTCTTCTTCCTTTTTCTATTTTTCAAAGTTGATGAAGTTTGTTTTTTTGAAACTAAGACTAAGTCCTGTAAAGTTGATTGTTTTGTTAAGACTTATTGTAATGATTTTGTTTGTTCTTTTGTTCTTTCCTCGTTTGGTTACCATGCCAACCTATCACTCAAAGATCAAAACTCTAAGTAGGCTTCATCACCGAGTTCTAAGAGAGAGACAAGTTTTTGGAAGACGATCGGGTATGCTAGAATACCATCTAAAGTCAGAGCTTTCCTTTATAAATTCTCCAACAACGTTATCCTTTGTAAGGATACGTTATTCTAAAGGAAATGTGCTCTTCTCCACAGTGCAAGTTTTGTAACTATTCTGTTGAGATTATTGAACATATCTTTATGGAATGCCCGATCAGTAATGAATTATAGAATGTTTTGTAAGGTTACATGTATTTGCAGATCAAAGTTGTGTGAGGCTGAGGGCTAAATCATGGAGATGCTTCATGAAGAAAAAATATGGAAATGGAAAGAAGGGTTCTTACGGCTTGGATCTTGATTTTCTTTTGGATATTTGGATTGTTAGGTGATGTATCATGTTTTGCGATCGATTTATAGTATCATGATACATCATTTTGGGGATTTATTGAACTTATTTGAGGGATTATTCCCTATTATTTGAAATATTGTGATTTCTTGTCTAGTTTCAAATATTTCTTTACTTTTGGCGTTTTTGTGCGTTAATTGTGTGTTAAGTGTGCATCTTTAGGTATATGGACGATATGAGACCCCAAGATGATGAGAATAAGTCAATAAGCCAAAGATAACCCCAAGTCATAACATAAAAGGAGAAAAAAAGCCATTTCAAAAGATCACGAGCATTTACTGGTAAAACATTTAAGTCAACTTAAGAGAGACACCACACGTATTCAGCTAGGATTTTGAGCAATTCCTTTGGTTTCAAGATAGTACTTGAAGTTAGGAGTGCGCGGAAGGTAGCAATTCACAATTTTGAGTTAAAATGACAAAGTTAATGCTATTGATCTCACCGTGAATCAGTTTATCCTTCCATTATGATAAATCAATGTTCTGTCTAGAACATCTAAATAGAATATCAACTACTTATTATAAGACCTGCTGATGTGAATAACTTTCCATGATGGAAACTTTTCCATACATCTTCTGATCTTATGGATAATAAGGCGAATACTCCAGTTTGCACGAGACAAATTCTTGATACCCCGAATGATTTCAAGGTTGCCAGAGTAAAATGAATTACTCAGTATTCTTCTCAACAACTAATTTGATAACACATAAATGGATCCAAAATTTGCCTTCAACCGTTGATTTGGTTCAGTTACATCTAACTTCATTATGCACGATAATCTCATGTTTATTTATGGCAACATATGTAATACCCTAATCTTTCCATGAATTTAGAAAATGAAGTATCGGTTTACCAATAAGGATCCCTTCTTCATTAGAAATTCGATTATATAGGAGTTGATTTTTGAACAAATAAAAAAAATTATATGGAGTTGATTTGACGTTTTCTTTTGTTGCAATAGATTTGATGGTTTATCACGTCTCTGTTATGGGGTTATACAATTGGTTCAATTACTCCTTGGTTGTATTTTTTAATCGCAACCCTTAGGGTTCGTTTGGTTGGGAAATTGGAATGGATGAGATTATAATAAAGGATAATAACAATCCCATCAAATGTCTATTAAAATATTCTTACAATCTCTTGTTCACCTATATATTCAATCCCTCCAATCCGGGTATTGGAACAAAAGGATTCTCTTATTAAGCCATAATATTTAAATTATCTTTAAATTAGGGCTATAAACGAGCCGAGTCGAGCCAAATACTAGATGTACAGACTTGTTTGTTTAATTTCTCGAGCCGAGCTCAAATTTAAACGAGCCGGGTCGAGCCGAGCTCAAATTTAAACGAGCCGAGCCCGAGCTTCCAATGATCCAAATCAGAAATGTTAGAACTTGTTTGTTTAACTTGTAGAACAATCTTTTTTAGGGTCGAGTACGAGTTGCTCATGAACAATTTGTTTTTTATGGTTGAAATGAGACTTTCATGAGTGTGTGGTATGAAAATATGAAACATAACATTAATGGAAAAAAATATATGTCTAAGGAAATTAAAAATATCCAATTTGATATTAAATGTTTAATAATATATTTATAAGTAGATAATATATTAATTTATAATTCGTAATTTTAAACGAGCTTACGAGCTGAGTTCGAGCTAGCTCGATTACTTATCGAGTTTAAAATGGAGCTTAAACTTGTTTATATTCGAGCCGATCTCGAACAAACTTTTCTCCGAATCGAGCTCGACCTGCTCGCGAGCGGCTTGATTCTTTTATTATTTTTCTAATCCACCCACCAAAATTATTCTTCTCCTTTAATAAAATTATTCACTTTATTTTTATCTGATATAAACAAAATTAAATTCCATCTTTTCTTATATTTTACTTAACTAATCTTTCTTATCTTTTACTAAATAATCCCTCCTTAATCCAAACAAACCCTTAATATTTTAACTAAAACCCTTAAATATTTTAACTATGATTATATAATAGAAGTTCAGTTATTAGCAACCTATTGGTGGGGGTACACTATATTTCACACTCTTGCTGCAACTTTGGTAGCTCCGCTCAAACTCCCGCATCTCGCCATTCTTAAAGAGTCACTTTCTCCTTGTCCAAACCAAAACATCACAATTCACAAGAACCAACATCAATGGCGTCATCATCTCTTTCACAATGTTTGCTATCTACACTCAATTCCCACAAATCCCTTGAAACTGCTCCTTCTCTTCCTCTGCATCGCTCATTTGCCTTGTCTTCTTCATCTTTTCCTCTCAAACAATCTCTTACCATCTCCAGATCTCACCTCTTACCAACTCATTTCAAGAAGCCCCTCCTTACCAACTGCTCTGCATCATCAGCCGACAATGCCAATACCAGTGATACCCCTATTGAACTCAGTAAGCATCCATATATTTTACATTTTTATTTAATTGTTAAAAACCCAGGTGTTTTTTGGCTGATTGTTTAACTCTACTGAATAATAACGGCTCCTGATTTATAAGAATGCGTTTTCCTGATCCTTGTGTGATTAATCATAAGTTACTAGATTAATCATAACTCGCTTTTGGTTCCTGTGTTATTAGGTAAGATCCAGGATATATACCAAAAGAACCCCAGGGGACTGTAATTAAAAAAATAAAATAATTTCAAATTTGCAAAATTACTAGATTATGTTGTATTGCATTATTGATCCCTGTGTTTCAAATAATAGCAAAATATCCCCGTGGAGGGGTAAATTTGCTACTTATTGAATCACTAGCTGGGCTCGCCCTAGTAAAAAAGCATCAAGATCCTGTAGCATATAAAAAAACCGGGGCTGTTTCTAAATACTCTACAGTTTGGTCCTAAGTCACTTACTTTGGTAGCATTACGAAAAGTCCACACAGGATATATTAGGTTATTTTGTACAACACAGGGACCAATGGTGCAATTAGCTCTTAGATCACTATAGTAATTCAGATTGTAAGATGCAATTCTGGAAAAAAGTAGTATTTTTTCTTCTACCCCTTATTGATCCGTCAATTACTTTTACTACAGGGTACCCAGCATTTCCAACAGTGATGGATATCAATCAGATTCGAGAGATTTTGCCTCACAGGTCCTAAAATTTTGATCTTTTTAACTTTACTTGGCCTGTATATTACCCGACTATTTATTATTATTTAATGTAAATTTTTTCTCTTGCTCAGTCCTTAAATATATTTTCTTTTTCAGATTTCCATTTTTGTTAGTGGATAGAGTAATAGAGTATAATCCAGGAGTCTCAGCAGTGGCCATCAAGAATGTGACTATAAATGATAATTTCTTTCCCGGGCATTTTCCCGAGAGGCCAATTATGCCTGGTGTACTCATGGTCGAGGTAAATAATTTTTTATTTTCCGAGGGGACCTATAGTGCAATTAACTAACCGTTCCTTGTTATGGTACAGGCAATGGCACAAGTTGGTGGAATTGTGATGTTGAACCCTGAAGTTGGTGGGTCCCGTGAAAACTTCTTCTTTGCTGGAATTGATAAAGTACGTTTCAGAAAGCCTGTGATTGCTGGAGATACTTTAGTGATGCGAATGACTCTTACCAAGCTTCAAAAACGCTTTGGTATAGCTAAAATGGATGGGAAGGCTTATGTAGGTGGTGAAGTGGTTTGTGAGGGAGAGTTTTTGATGGCCATGGGTTAATCGTTTTGTGATTCACACTCGTGAAATTTTGTGGCGTTTAGACTAAATTTATTGTCGCTTTTTAGTCATTTATGTTGCTTTTGTTTGCAGATTATGAGTTTTATTTATAGCAGAAATGTAGTCCGTTTAGTATTGTTGAATATTTTTGTGTTATGTAGGTGTAAATTGCACCGGTGTGTGATAAGTTGAAATTTCGGAACTTGGAATTTAGTTTTTATTCAAATGAAATGTTTCATGTTTAGACTTTTACAGAAAATCATTCAATCCAACAAATACGTTTTTTTGATCAGTTGAAAGTCTTACATATTAGCTATTACATAATATAAATAGAAGCTGAAAAAGAAAATTAACTAAATACAACTATCAACCATTCAATGCAACAAATAATTTGAAACACCCTAAAATTGTTGTTTTTAAGCTATCTAGTAAAGTATCAAAATCATGGGTACAATTAAGAAAATTGACGAAGTCCTACATTACTTTATTTTCTGTGTCTCGTTGGTTGTTACGTTTTACACGCCATAATATATCCTGGTCAAGTTTTTGAGTCTTAGCACCATAAGACGAGAGTACAACAAAAAGGAAGTTAAAATAACTACCGAGCAAAAGAAGAAAACAATGACCGTGAGTTTAGGACCTAATATTGTGTACAAGCCTGTCATAATTGCAACCATCATTGCTATCGTGGCGATTATTATGAGAAGTGAGGCATTGTGTATTTGACTTAAAACCCTTTTGGCTTTTAGATGCACTGATGCCGCAAAGTATAGAAAAACAGCAATGATAGAGGATGCCAGAGCAATAGTATCTGACACGACATATGCTCTGAAAGCTACTTTCTTTGATAGAATTGCCAATCCTTGATTAGGACCTTCATTTCCATTATAACCCGTGGGACTGTGAAACCAGCTGCAAAAGTTACCGTTGCTATGAGTGCTGCTACTATTAAATGCGATTCACCTTGTTTTCTGATGTCATTTGGTAGGTCATTTTTTAAATTGGTCATGTTTTCCTTTCTCACTTTTTCTGTGTGACGGTCTATTTGGATTATATTTCGGTATCTATCCTCTGCACCCATTTTTCTCAATTCCGATTTTTATGAATCCCTACATAGCCATTGATAAATGAGTAATGCTGGATATCACCTCAAATCGCATCGCCCTTTTATCGCCTCTTATGTGGACCAATCATAAAAGAGAGAAAAAATGATAAATCAGGAAAGAGAAATTAAACGATTGGTCTATTTAAAATCCACGTAGGAGGTGATAAAAGGACGATGCAATTTGGGGTGATATCCAGCATTACTCATTTTTAATCAAAATGGGCTAGATCTTCTAAAAGTATCTTTTTTATCACTATATTTGAACTTATATATGAAATAACCTTTTGAGTCATATTTTACTTGTTTTCCCAATCTTTAGGCCAAATTTTATTTTATTTTCAACTTGTAGGTCTTTTTTCATCATTCATCTTACAGATTTGGCATTTTGAACTAAAGACAACACAAATTTTAAACATGATGACAGTTAAATTTCTTTAAAAAAAAAAACACCTTATAAATATCTGACCTATATTAGTAAAAAAGTGTACAAATAACAATACTTGTGGATATACATACGTCGCGTAATAAAGGCATGAATGAGTCAGAGTTTTTCATCATGTCTAACGGTGTTAAGTTTTTTCCATTGAAGATGTTTTGATCTACTGAATCATAATGGTTTTTCATTTATAAGAATGCGTATTCTAGTGTGATTAATCATAAGTTACTATATTATGGTTTCATTGCTTTGTTGGTTCATGTGTTATTGGGGCAAATCCAGGATTTTAAGTTGGGGATCCAATTATATACCCAAAAAATATCCCCCTAGGGGACTGTAAATTGGCAAAATTACTAGATTATGCTGTGATTGCATTATTGGTCCCTACGTGGAATTACCCCCATGTTTCAAATAATAGCAAATATACCCCGTGGAGGGGTAAAGTTGTTACTTATTTGAACAGGGCTAGCCCTAGTAAAAAAGCATCAAGGTCCTGAAGCAAATAAAAAATCCGGGGCTGTTTCTAAAGACACTAGTCCTAAGTCACTTACTTTGGTAGCAATACGAAAGTCCACACAGGGTATATTTGGTTATTGCGCAGGGACCAATAGTGCAATTAGCTCTTAGATTAAGACTGTAACATCCAATTCCGGAAAAAATTGGATTTTTCCTTCTTCCCCTTATTTCTCTCGTCAATTACTTTTAATGCAGGGTACCCAGCATTTCCAACAGTGATGGACATCAATCAGATTCAAGAGATTTTGCCTCACATGTCCATAAAATTTTGATCTTTTTAACTTTACTTGGCCTGTATATTCCCGACTATTTATTATTTAATGTAGGGGTTTTCTCTTGCTCAGTCCTAGGATATATTTTTCTTTTCGGATTTCCGTTTTGCTAGTGGATAGAGTAATCGAGTATAATCCAGGAGTTCCAGCAGTGGCTATCAAGAATGTGTCTATAAATGATAATTTCTTCCCGGGCATTTTCCGGAGAGGCCAATTATGCCTGGTGTACTCATGATCGAGGTAAATAGTTTTTTATTGCCGAGTAACCTATAATGCAATTAACTAACCGTCCCTTGTTATGGTACAGGCAATGGCACAAGTTGGTGGAATTGTGATTTGAACCCTGAAGTGGGTGGGACCCGTGAAAACTGCGTCTTTGCTGGAATTGATAAAGTACGTTTTAGAAAGCCTGTGATTGCCGGAGATACTTTAGTAATGCGAATGACTCTTACCACGCTTCAGAAACGCTTTGGTATAGCTAAAATGGATGGGAAGGCATATGTAGGTGGTGAAGTGGTTTGCGAGGGAGAGTTTTTGATGGCTATGGGCAGTGGTCAACCATTTTGTGATTCACACTTATGAAACTTTGTGGCGTTTGGACTAAATTTATTCGCGTGTTTTAGTCATTTATGTTGTTTTTATCTGCAGATTATGAGTTTTATTTAGCAGAAATGTAGTCGGTTTAGTATTGTTGAATATTTGTGCGTCATGTAGGTGTAAATTGCACCGGAGTGATAAGTGGAAATTTCGGAACTTGGAAATTAGTGTTTATTCAAATGAAATGTTTCATGTTTAGACTTTTACAGAAAATCATTTGATGCAACAAATACATTTATTTCAATCGGTTGAAACAGTCTTACATATTAGCTATTACATAATATACATACAAGCTGAAAAATAAAATAAAGTAAATACAACCATTAACCATTAGATGGAACAAATAATTTGAAACAACCTCAAATTGTTGTTTTCAAGCTATCTAGTTAAACATCAAAATGGAAATTACTTTTATTTTTGTCCGCGTCTCCTTGGCTGTCGAGTTTTTCGTGCATAATATATCCCGCGCTTCAGTACTAACACTATAAGACGAGCGTACAACAAAAAGGAAATAAAAATAACTAACGAGCTGAATAAGAAAACAATCGTAGCCGGTTTAGAAGGACCTAATATTGTGTAGAAGCCTGTCATAAATGCAACCATCATTGCTATAGTGGCGATTATTATGAAAACTGAGGCCCAGTTTCTTCGACGTACAACGCTTATGTATTCTTGATGCATTGATGACGCAAAGTATAAAGAAACAGCAATGATAGAGCATGCCAAAGCAATAGTATCTGACACGACAAATGCTTTGAAAGCTGCTCTCTTTGATAGAATTGCCATTCCTTGATTAGGACCTTCATTTCCATTATAACCCCCCGGGACTGTGAAACCAGCCGCAAAAGTTACTGTTGCTACGAGTGCCGCTACTATTAAATGCGACTCACCTTGTTTTCTGATGTCATTTGGTAGATACTTTTTAAATTTGGACATGTTTTCCTTTCCCACTCTATAAATGTGAAGGTCTCTTTGGATTATATTCCGGTATCCATCTACTGCACCCATTTTTCTCAATTGCCGTTTTTTCAACCCCTGCATAGCCATTGATAAATCAACACTTGTAACTCAGAATAAGAGTAAAATAAAGTAGCACATAGATACCATATCTAGTACATTTTTATTTAATCAAAATGGGCTAGATCTCTAAAAGTGTCTTTGTTTTATCACTATATTTAAACTTAATGTCGTCATTAAGCCAAAGCAAAAAACTGTTAAAAAAGTTAACAGAATCTATATTTGAAATAACCTTTTTAGTCATATTTTACTTGTTTTCCCAATCTCTAGGCAACTTATATTTTATTTTCAGTTTTTAGCTCTTTTTACATCATTCTTCTTACAGTTTTGGCCTTTTGAAGTTTGAACTAATGACAGCACAAATTTTAAACATGATGACAATTAAATATAAAGAAAAAACACCTTGTAAATTTCTGACCTATATTAGTACAAAAGTGTACAAATAACAATACTTCTGGATTTACATACCTCTATAAAAATATACGAGTCGGTGTTTGTCAACATGTCTAATGGTGTTAAGTTTTCTCCATTGAAGATGTTTTGATTTGCATTGACGTGGTTCACCAGAAAGCGTCCATCTAATTTGGTGGAAGTTGCATATACGTGGAGAGGTGTATTTTCATCAGCATCCTTTTCATTAATGAGATTTCCAGCCCATGAACAACTTATTATAAAATTTAAGAGTTGTTGTTTTTTACAATCTACGGCAATATGCAGAATATTTTGACCTTTGCTGGTTGTCATTTCCCAACAATCAGGGCAATATTTCAAAAGCTCTTTCATTACTTCTACATTTCCATGCCAAGCGGCTACATGAAGAGCTGTCTTATTTTCATCATTCTCTGCGACAATGTACGCTAAAGATCTTTCCACTTTTAGAAGTTTTCTTGCCATTGATACAAAATTAAATCGAGCAGCATAGTGGAGTGGTGTCCATCCAAATTCATCACCTTTTGTGATCAAACTATGCGTTTGCAGTTGTACGTGTTCTAATAATATCCCAGTGTGATCTGAATTTGTAATAAAAGTTCAAGGAATTAATGTATTAAATTAAGCAAGATCTGAATCATACGAAATTAAGGTAATTATGTAATAATACCTAAACAATTCCGTATAACCGAGGCATGGAGAGCAGTTCGACCGCCAGGGCCTTTATAAGACAGTGAGCTACAACTTTCCAAGATTGGTTCCACCATATTTTTATTAATACTCTCAACAGCAAGATATAATGGCGTCTCCTCTTTTTTGTTTGATGGATGTGGGAAATCAGGATCTTCTTCTTTGACTAAAATTTTGACAACTTCTACATGTTTATTTCTTACAGCTAAGTGTAAAGGTGTGTCTCCATTTTGATCTACTTCCCTAATTAATTCCTTAGCTAATCCAACACCACTTTCTATTTCTTCACCGTAGAAAGATTTTGCTTGTTCAAGAAGTGCTTGGACGATTCTGAAACGACCGTTTTTTGCTGCAATGTGCATTGCTGTCTCACCTTTTATATTCTTCCACGTGAGCATAGATTGCTTATTAGTGAGACTTTGATTTGTAAGGACAACATCAACACACTTAGCACTATCGTGAAATTGGGCTAAAATATGGAGTAAGCTATTCTTGCCTGGCGTCAATTGCAGGTGTAAACTGTCACCTATTTGCTTACTTAGGGAATTGCTATCACCATTTTCGGCAGATTCATATAACTGGGTGAAGCTTTGATCGCTTAATTGTTGGACATTAGAAGGGGAAGTCTGCAGTATGTTAACAGAAGTTGTTGCTATGATTCTCTCATCGGCCATGGCTTGAGAAGAAAGGCAAAACTTAAAAATAAGGAAAAATACGACATATGAACGGGATCCACTGGTTATTCATATAACTTAATGCTTCATATATACCTTACTTATATTACTAGTAGTAATATATATATGAAAATATAAGTTTGAATTAATTTTTTAAATAGATGCCCATTAATAACTTTTTCTGCCACTTAATCAAGACTTTTGAGTAACTTTATGCTTCATATATACCTTTTGTTTTTTTTATATGGGTGTCCGCTGCCCATTAATAACTTTATTCGGCCTGTTAATCAAGACTTTTGGGTAACTTTATGCTTCATATATATATATATATATATTTTTTTATATATGGATGTATTCCAGTTTTTGCGTGCCACAATTATTTCTATAAGAAATGAGTAATGCTGGATATCATCTCAAATCACATCACCCTTTTATCGTCTTCTAGGTGGACCAATCGTAAATGAGTGAGAAAATAATAAATCAGGAAAGAGAAATCATGTGATTGAGTAATTTAAAATCCACCTAGGAGTTAATAAAAGGGTGATACGATTTGGGGTGATATCCAGCATTACTCATAAGAAATATACATGTTGCTTCATACATATTTTTACTTAATCAGAACTAGGTACTTCTTACTTTAAAAAGGGTTGAATAAATATCAAGTCTCTACCCTCAATTGGTTGCTTCATATATACCTTACTCATATTACTAGTAGTGTTATATATATGAACATATAAGTTTGAATTAATTTTTTAAATAGGTGTCCATCTATAACTTTATTCTGCCAGTTAGTCTAGGCTTTTGAGTAAATTGACTTTGATCGAGGGTTGACTTTTATGTTGAATTTGTTTATTTTAATAAGGATTATTCTGTGTTTAGGTCTAAAGAGTAATAATGCTTCTAATTTTAGGCCTCTTAGGATCTTAATTCTAAGTTTAGGCCTAAAATTAGATAATTAATCTAGAATTAGGCCTCTAATTAATTTAGTACCTAAAATGCCTAATATATATACAATTAATCCATCCTTAACCCCTTAATATTCCCATAACTACATTTTAAAAAAAACACACAACTCACACAAACACACACACTCTCCTCTCTCTCTCTCTCTCTCTCTCTCTCTCTCTCTCTCTCTCTCTCTCTCTCTCTCTCTCTCTCTCTCTCTCTCTCTCTCTCTCTCTCTCTCTCTCTCTCTAACACCTAAAACACACACTAGCATAAACATTGTTTTTTTGCTCGAATTTTGTCTAGTTTTCGACGTTAAATCAATACTCTAATTTTCTACTCTAATAATCTCAAGGAATTCAAGCTAAAAAACGAGGTAATCAACGAAATTCTACAATTTCTTTTGAATTTCGTTTTTTTGTTTATTTTCTAAATTTTTCTGTGTTTTTTTTTAAATTCTGTTTTTTCAGTTGTTTTTATTTAATGTTTATCTATATTCGCTAGTAATCTTACAGCTCAATTCATTTTTTTTCGTTTTTTTAGTTTTCTACTGTATTTTACAGTTTTTAAAGATACAGACGATTTCTGCGTGTTATGAGCTGTGTTTCATGTTTGTTAATGATTATATATTACTCGTTATACGTTTTACAATTCAATGAAGTTGTGATTTTTCATTTTTTGTTAGTTTTTGTTCAAAAAAGGTCTGCAATTGTTAGTTTTTGTTTGAAAAGTTAAGCAATTGTTTAGATATTGCATTAACAGTTGATATATTGCAGTTTTGATGCTTAAAATGCAGTTGTTAACGTTCAAAATTGTGTTTCTGCGTTTTCAAAGTGCAACAGTCTGCAACTGCAAATTTGCAGTTTCAAGACTGCAAATTTGTAGTCTTGAAACTACAAATTTGTAGTTCTGGTTGTGAAACTACAATATGTATACAATTTTGTAGTTCTGAAACTACAAATTTGTAGTTGTGAAAGTACAAATTTGTATTTCTGAAATTACAAATTAAAGGTAAAGGGTACAAATGGTAGTAGGCCTAAATTTGGAAGACTTACATAAGAGGGCTAAACTTAGAAGCATTTTCATTTTTGAGACCTAAATATGGAATAATCCTATTTTAATTTTGCATATTTTTGTTTAAAAATTTAGAGCAAATTCAAAATTAATTTCTTCTTTAGGGTTTTAATTATTTCCGAAACTCAAATTCAAGAATTCAATATAATTGAAAAAAATTAGTTAACAATCTTATTCTTCTCATCAATATAAACAAAACGGCATAAATATAATTGTTTTTGGTGGAATATGGAAGGAGTTAGTTTTGAATTAGGGTTTTAATTTTTCGAAATCAAAAATCATTTTTCGAGATTCGTAATTCGTGTATTTTTTGAAGAATTTTATTAGTCAAATTTCTTCTCCTTATTACAAAGAACACAACGACGTTAGAATTATCGATTTTGGTTAAACAGATTAAAAAATATAGCTGAGTTAATTTTTGAAATTTAATTCGAGACTTTAACTTGATAATTTGATGTTATTTGGAGGAATTAGTTGCATATTTTTGTTTTTCTCGCCAAGACATGTAAAATGTCACACACACACACACACACACACACACACACACACACACACACACACACATATATATATATATATATATATATATATTCTTCGATTGATTAGTCATGTTCGCAATGCCACTTTTATTTTTTGGCGGCGGTTTTCTTGTGGGACGGTGAACGGCTTAGTGTGGGAAGGTGAGTGTGAAGAGATTTTTTTTACCTGGGTTTGTCGATTGTTAAAGGTGTCGGTCGATGATGGTGGAGAATGGACATGAGTGGCGGCGGGGTTCTTCTACATGAGAGCGGCTTGGTGTGGGAAGATGAGTTTGAAGATATTTTTTTTTGTTTTTTTTATTTGGGTTCTTTCCATTGTTGATGGTGAAGCGTTTAAAGGTTTATAGGTTTTTTTATCAGAACAAAATATTAAAACGATGATGACGAAAAGTACTGGCGTTGATGTGGCATTGATGTTTCGATAACGTGGCGCCACGCAGCGTTGACGGGTGTCATAAAATGAAGATACAGGTCCATTTCGAATTTTTTTATAGATACCACTACAAGAAATAGTAGCATTAGCGGGAAAGCTATTGCGGCAACAACTAAAATGGCATCTAATGATATTTTTAAAAACTAAAATGGTCTCTAATTATATTTTTAGCGGCAATGTTTGCCGCTAAAGATAAAGTTAATAGAGGCAAAAACAAATAATTTGCTACTAAAGTTATCTTTAGCGAGAAACTTATAGAGATGACAAATAACGACGATTAGCGGTAAAATTAAGAATTTTAGTGTTAAATTTTTTGCCGCTATAGATACTATTTCTTGTAGTGTACGGTGCCTCCGCTCTATTTTTTACAAAGAAAAAGGACCGTACGGAAGCTCTACCCTATATTAAATGTGCAAATTGCTTAGTGGTTTGGATAACCTAGATGCCAAATTCGACTCTATCGATCAGTTCAAGATTTCCATTAGTGGGTTCATTATTCGACTCTATCGATCAGTTCAAGGTTCCCATTAGTGGGTTCTTTATGCATCCAAATTAATTCGATGCAATTACGCAGAAGATAATTTGAGATCTCTGAATCAATATCATTCATTATATAGCTGGTGCTCACTTCAGATCAAAGTGCTTTCCGTAGCTGGAAGAATCTTAATATACTCACATAAACCTGTCGAAGAGAGAAAGAAGATATCCCAACATTGTTTTTGAAGACAATTGATAACAACCAGCCTCATTATATATATATATATATATATTTTTTTGGTCGGACGCCTAATTATATTTTTAAGAATTATTTGAAGAGAGAGAGAAGATATCCCAACATTGTTTCTAAAGACAATGGATAACAACCAGCCTCATTATATATATATATAATTTTTTTTTTGGTCGGACGCCTCATTATATTTTTAAGAATTATTTCATTTTTTTTGGCGCGTAATACATTTAAAACGAATAAACAATCCTACACCTATTATCCAATTTCTAATCGAGAAAATTGAGAAATGAGTAGCTTAGAGTTGTTCCCTCCCTCCTGTTGTGCCCTGTGTCTGGCTTTCTTAGCTAAGTTGTCTGCACGACCGTTGAACTGTCTTGGGATGTGCTTGAAAAAGACTGGGGCTACCATCGCTGCCAGTCTGTTAATCTGCCGAATCCACGGTCGAAGCCTCCAATTAGCGGCCGACACCTGCTGAATACCTCGAACCAAGTCGAGGTTATCCGAGAAGACCGTAATCCCCTCGAATCTGTCTCTAATTGCCTGCTTTAGCGCTATAACCACCGCTTGAGACTCCCCCTCTATACTCGTATTACACATAGCGGTTTCAGAATGATCTGTTCTGTTGCCCGTATCTTTAACTATCTGTACCATGCCAATTCCAGTCGGAAGGTGAGGTCGCTCGAACGATGTGTCGCACGTATAAGCTACTTGCGTATGGAAAGTTAAATCATTTGCTACTCTATGTCCTGTGTCTGTTGAAATATTTGTCGGTTTTTGACTTGCCGCCCAATCTCTGCCAAACCTTTCATCCATATGTTTGTTGACTGAGCTGATGACATCATCTGTGTCAATAATATGATTGTGATGCCGACTTTTCATTTTGGACTTCCATAAGTTCCAGATTATTAACAACACATAAGATATGACAACTTCTCGTCTCCATCCCCCTTTTACAAATGTATCTATAATCGCTAATATCCACTCTCCTAGATGTTCCACCGTTTGACCAATGTAAATCTGTAACGCGGATCCTGCCCAGACAAGCTTAGCTATATCACACGAGAGTAGTAAATGTTCAACCGTTTCTTGTTCCAATTTACACCACAGGCATTCCCCATCCACTTCACAATGGCGCTTGATCAAATTCTTCCTTGTTGGTATAGCATTATTACAGGCCTTCCAAGCGAAAATCCTAACCTTCGTAGGTAGATTTGAGTGCCAAACCGTGGTCCATAACCTGCTCTCAGTTTGAACCGTATTGGAATGTCCAGGTGCCTCCCTAATCTCTGCCTCCGTAATCACCTTATAGCCTGACTTTGTGGCATAATCCCCACTCGTTGTGTAAGGCCATATCAATTTGTCCGGCAGGTCTCCTCCTCCAGCCTTTTCCCTTAATATAATTGGTATGACCGGCTCTGGAAACAATTCATCCAGCACCTCCATGTCCCATTCCGACGAATCTTCTTGCAAAAGGTCCTTTACCTTATATATCGCACACTGCTCTGGCTTTTCCAATTTCCACGTTGTATCCAACCATTTATCTGTTCAAATATTAGTATTCTCTCCATTGCCTATTTGATATTTTCCATATTTTTTTAACAAGTCGCGTCCCTCTATCAGACTGGCCCATGACCATGTTCGAGATTGTCTTAATTTAACATCGAGAAAGTTACATTTAGGAAAGTAAATACCTTTAAGTAGTTTGGCGGCTAGGGTATCCGGATTATTCAGAATTCGCCATGCCTGTGCTGCTAGTAGTGCTGTATTCATTTTCTTAAAATCTTTAAATCCCATTCCACCTATCAATTTGCTTACCACTAATTTCTCCCATGCTAGCAAGTGAATTCGAAATTTTTCTCCAGAGTTCCACCAGAAATTCGAGATTGCCGATATTAGCTTATTACAAAAGGTTATAGGAAAAGAAAAATTTGACATTGCATATATCGGTATAGCTTGTAAAATGGCTTTAATAAGTACTTCTTTTCCACCATCTGATAATAGTTGTGCCTTCCATCCTTCAGTATGTTTGAACACATTTTCTGCGATCCACTGAAGTGATTGTATCTTTGATCGTTTGTGACAAAGTGGTATTCCTAAGTACTTCCCAAGATCGTCCTTCTCTTGTATTCCGATATCTGAAGATACCTGTGATCTGCATTCTGCCGGGGTATCTCTACTAAAATAGACTGAGGATTTTGTGATCTGCTGGCCTGACCCTGCACAATACTTAGACACACATTCTCGAAAAGATTGAATTTCAAGATCATCTATTGTTAAGAAAAATAGTGAGTCATCCGCAAATAGCAAATGAGTTATCGTCGGACAATTTCTAGTTATCTGTATCCCTTTCAGCATACCTTGTGTCAACTTTCTGGTCAATAAGACTGATTAGGGCCTCCGACAAAAGGGAGAATAGGAAAGGGGAGAGCGGGTCCCCCTGCCTAAGGCCCCTTTCAGACTTGAATTTGTTCTCCATTAAAATTAAGCTGAAAGGTGACAGAAGATATACAATTCGCAATCCAACATATCCATTTATCGCAAAAACCTAATTTTCGTAGTACTAAAATAAGAAAATCCCAACGTACCTGATCGTATGCCTTTGCCATATCCAGTTTCACCGCGGCCATGGGTTTAGCATTCTTTCTTTTACGTTTCATAAAAAAAGATATCTCTTGGGCTATCAAGATATTGTCCTGTATAGCTCTATTTTTAATGAACGCTGATTGAGTCGGAGACACAATAATGTCCATAATGCCTTGTAGCCTATTAGCCAGTATCTTTGCTATTATTTTGTATCCAAAGTTTACACATGATATTGGTCGGTAATCCCCAATACCTTCCTGGGTCTCCCCTTTAGGTATTAGAGTTACCAATGTCTCATTTAATTTTTCGAGAGAGATATTATTCAAAAAGGAATCCTGAACCATTAGATGGACATCGGTCCGTATTATATGCCAGTATTCCTGGTAAAACTTACCGTTTAATCCATCCGGCCCTGGTGCCTTTGAGGGTGACATATCAAAAACTGTTTTTTTACTTCGTCCAAAGTTGGTATCGTTGTCAACTTCTCGTTCATCTCGTCTGTGACCTTACGCCGTATAGCTTCCGTTGCTTCTTCCATATCTTCTATGTTTCTTTCCCTAAATAAATTTTCGTAATAATTCTGAAAACTATTTCTGACTTCCGAGACTTCCTCCATCCAGTTCCCCTCCTCATTCTTTATTCTTAGTATTCTATTCAGATGACGCCGTTTAATTGTTGCCAAGTAAAAGAATTTCGTATTTTTATCCCCATATTTTATCCAACTCTGTCTTGCACGATCATACCAATATTTCTCCTCAGCTATATACGTTTGTTTCAACAACTCCTTTATATGAGCTTGCTCCTCAAGTACCTCTTTTGTTGTATCTTTTTGCTCTAAGTCGACCATTCTCTTTGTTAATTCCTTTATCCTTAATGCATTATTTCGAAACGTTTTCTTACTCCAACCTGTTAGCGCTGTAACTGTATGATCTCTCTTTTCCACGAATACCGGTAACGATTCCACCAATCCTGTATCTCCCCACGCTGTTCTAATTACGTTTTCGCATTCCGGGTGTTCTGTCCACATTGTTTCAAACTTAAACCATTGTAAACCTCTATTTTGCGTTCTCTCTTGTTGTAGAATTAGCGGACAATGATCCGATCCTATAGCTGGGGGTATGTATACCTGGGCATTACTATACCTATGCAACCAATCACATGACGCAAACGCCCGATCAAGTTTTACCTTGACTGGCTTATCAATTCTACGGTTAGACCATGTAAAATAACAACCTTGAGATTGGATTTCACTTAAATTATTATTCGAGATAAACTTATTGAATTCATATATTCGTTTATTATCAGGGGATGCATTACTTAATTTTTCACATCTTTTAAGTATATCGTTAAAGTCACCTATCAAGATCCACGGTTTGTTAACATTTTGATTCCATATAGTTATCTCTTCCCACAATTTTAACCTAGTTTCTAATTTAGTAGGAGCATGTACACAAACTATGTAATAAGAAAAACAAGCCTCATTATTATATACGATAACAAAATACTGGTTGGACATAATAACTTCTAGTCTAATATCCGCTTGCCATATGAGCAAAATGCCGCCAGAATGATAAGCATTTCCGACTGGATCCCTAATATAGCTATTCGCATATTTTAATTTTTTTAACACATCGGGAGAATCTTTCGCGCATAATATGGTCTCAAAGAAACATGCCACACCTGGTTTAAACCTATTTATAACGGACTTTATATTAGAAATTGTCAAGGGCGCCCGTATTCCTTGACAGTTCCAAACTAGCGTACCTATTGAACGTCTTCGGACGTCTTGGGGACAGTTCGGATATCCCTTATTAAGTAAAACTTATTTCTACCTCCCCATTTAATAATCCAGTGGAAACTACTTTTCATGTCACTAGCCCAATTATTCCTTTTTATATTAAAATCTCTTTTACATAATATAATTATTGCCCACCCAAGGTTTGCCCACACTAGCCCATCCCTCCTCAAATGGTCCTTACTCAAATCGGCCCATAAAAGAAAACTAAAAGTACAGGCCCAAAGGTCCCTATCTTCCTTCCTAGCCCCGGCCCAAGCTTCATCTGTCCTCTTTGTCCTAACCCCAATACTTCTGTTAGACGTTACAATTGCCATGGCTACATCGTATCTCTTCTCTCCAATGAAATCCATAATAACCTTTCTCATCTTTACCATTAAAGCAAAACCTTTTTCTTTTACCATTTCTTTAAGATCACATCTCCATATGGTCCTTTTCTCTCTTGGATAGTTTTCACTTTGAATCCTCTCCCATGTTTCCATTGTGCCGATGTACTCTGTCTTTCTTTGCTCATTAAACCAATTTCTATTTATATTGATGTTCTTATTATTTTGTTTATTAGTTTTAAATATTGTATCAGTTTTCCAACTCCAATACATGTTCCCATATCGCACATAGGTTGAAACTGTCCTAAGATTTATTTTCCCAGTTTTGTCAACGATCTGTTTCCTACAGTTTATTTTCTCCTTGCTTTTATGACATATGTTATTATTAATTTGGGAACTCTTATCACATATCATCATATAAGTTTGTTGAGTTAACTTAATAGTTGTATCCTTATTACTAGTATTAATCCTAGAATTGCTACTTAAGGTATTCATAGTATGAATATGTAAAATATAAATATTTAACGACATCTTACCTTTCTTTCCCTTCGACAGATGTTTGTTCTGGTTCTGATGAACAGAATATTTATTCGATTTGCCGTACATATCTTCATATATGCCTATAGTTAATTGTTCGTAATCTAAAATTTGACCTCCTTGAACCTTGAAGCAATTGTATCGATCATATTGTCTGCTGTAAACCCCGTCTGATGTTTCGTTCATGTTTTTTGGATTCAGGAATTGTGGCACCTTTTTGATAATATATTCTGTCTGCTTTACTGGATTAAATTACATATGGATTGATTGTTAGTGAATAAAATTGAAGATAGAAGATGAACTTTGTCGGTGGGTAGGATAAGTTTCGAGAGAGTTTCTTATCCTACACTTTGCCTTCTAAGAATTATTTCATTACTAATGAACAATTCTAATATTATAATACTTTTTTTCTTTAAATTATCAATATTTTATGATTATATGGTGTTATATATAAGGGTAATTTTGTAATATTATATATGGTATTTCAGATTTTAACAAGGTATCATATTTTATCAAGTATAGATAAAAATCAATTAAATTTTCTCACTTCTGTACTTATGACCTACCAATGTTATAATTATTACCAATGTAATTTAATTCCTACAATAATTCCATCACTGAATATATTCCAATCCCGACAAAATCCATTATCGCGTACAAATCACATTCTTAGTATTTTGTTTTTAAGATATAATTGAGTTTAGGGAATGAATACTTCAATAATTCCAGTTGACTATATTTTACTTATTAGTTTGTTTCTATTAAGATACAATTAAGTTTAAAGCTTAGGCATTGAAAACCTCAATGTCAAATGACTAAAATTATGTGAAATTGCGGGTTTCCATACCTAAACTCGGAAACTTAAAAATAAAAGACTATTGATTTAAGTGTAAATTTAAAGATTTCAATCCTCAAACTAAGTTATCTATTTCAATCCCCAAATTCAACTTTCACTGAAGAAATGAAAAATATTAAACTACAATTGAGTTTATAGATTGAAAACCTTAATTTCAGTTTACTAAAACGTCAATTGAAATTGGGGATTCGGATGGTTAGATATATACAATAAAACCTCTATAATTAATACTCGATAAACTAATAACCTCGATAAAATTAATAATTTGTCTAGTCCTAATTTGGGACCGGTACAAAATTGGACCCCAATCGATAAAATAATAAGATAATAACTTTTTTAAAATTCCAGTGTATATATATTGGACCCAACGAAACTATAAATTAATAATTATAACAAGATTCTAAATTTTAAGATTGTCTAGTAAAAAATGAATCTATATTCACTTGATTTTTTTAACTTCAAATTTATATTTATTTTATCTCTAAATTTCCTCGTTGCACTTAAAAGTTGGGGCATTGTCTTCTCGTATAGTAACAAAAAACTGTGAAGTGTTGTTACCGTCTGCAATGCTTATTTTTGAGTGATCGGTTCCAAAGTTATTGA
Source organism: Nemophila menziesii (assembly GCA_029959085.1). Taxonomy (NCBI): domain Eukaryota; kingdom Viridiplantae; phylum Streptophyta; class Magnoliopsida; order Boraginales; family Hydrophyllaceae; genus Nemophila; species Nemophila menziesii. The sequence goes on along the minus strand of JARWIR010000007.1, from coordinate 22,412,216 downwards.
ATCATCCTCAACTTCGTCATGGACCAAAATGGTACTCGTTATAGTTTTTTCAATGCTTTGAACCTTGTAACATTCATTATTTTCAACAAGATAATCTAGCAAGTGATTCACAATCATTTTGTGTTGATAATGCATATTTGTAATCAAGTTCTCAAGTTCACGAATGTCTTCTCCAGAATTTACATCGTTTAAATCACTTGAGCCAGTTATATTTGTCGTACGTATTTTACAGTGTCGAAAGCAATTTGCTATGACCTCTTGTTGCACATTATCCAAGCTAAGACGACCAAATTGATAGCATTTAGAACATTAATTTTTTTTTTGGAGAAGAAATGTCCAACTCATAACCTTCCAAAATCTTACAGCAAAACCTTTTACGGGTAGTACATTTTAAAGGTTCTAATTATCCCAGCATCACAAGGTTGAATTTTTGAAGTCATGTTTGGCGGTAGAAAAAACAACTCATTGTTTTGCAACCCTTGGATATTATTTGAATGGGTTGGATAATTATACATTACCAAGAGAATTTTCGGCCGTGCATTTGTTCATCCAGCCAACAAACATATTCTCGAAAAGCAACCCAGTCATCCATGCTATTTTGTTGGCAGCTATTCATGTCGATATTCTTAAAACAACGTGGCTTTGCATACTTACCAATGATCTATAAAGGAATTTTTTTCGAGCCATTCTCATTGCAACAAATAACAATTGTAAGTCTTTCCTTTTCATGTTTTCCCCCTTAAGTTGTTTTGTTGCAAGTGAATGGTCAGCTTGTAAACTTGAAAACAAACCTGTTTCATCCATATTGAAAACATCTTTCGTAGGAAATTGATCAATTTTTTTTCTTATAGACTCCAATTTTTTCTCCATGTCATGTGTGTCAATTGAGCAACTTTCTTCAAACAACGATATAATTTGATGCCATGCCTTAACATGAATTTCTCAAGCCATCATTGTGAAAATTTATACTCCAAAGAATCTTGTGGATAAAAAAGTTTTAGCGCCTCAACCACCTTCTCTATGATTAGATCTCCTGTTATATTCACACTCTCTTGATGTTGGAGAAACCATTCATAAAAAACTTTCTCCATATCCGGGTACTTGGTTGGTTTGTGACGCTTGGAAGAGCCACTTTTGTCAAAGTTAGCTGATAGGAACTCTGATGATCGCTTGAGAGTGTTTGATATTAATCCTTGACTAACTTTCAAATTAAAAGTTTTATCAATCGACTACACCAAATCTTGTTGAATGCATCCTTGGTGATGTATCTTATACTCGCATAACAGTTTTTGTTGTTGATTGGTAATGGTTAATTTTTGAACACCTTTTACCTTAGGAGTCATAGTTGATGTGATTTTAAAAAGAGTAATGATATATACCACCTAAAATCATAACACCCATTACGTGGCGTGAATTGGTTGAGAAAAATCGTTAATCTGTTTATTTTTTTGATCTGATTAACGATTTATTACCAAACAATTCACGCCACGACATGGGTGGTAATTGGGTGGTATATATCATTACTCTTTTAAAAGACTTCAATGGACATTTTATAGTGATCAGTTTCTAACCATGTTTAATGTATTGTTGTGGTACAATGGACTAATTTTTTGTACCATGAACTAGCGTTTTACTTATTCAAAAACAATAAACTTGATAAATTCAATTAATTTGTGAGTGTACATTCATATAATGTGTCTTGTAACTTGTATATTGGATTTAAAAATTTAACAGTTATACTTAGAACTTTTTTAAATTAATAAATTATTAATTTATCGGTATAATAATATATTGCTAAATTAATAAGTCCCAATACTATTAATTTAAAAAGGTTTTAATGGAACACTAGATGATAAGATATATGAGTAACGATATATACTATCCAAAATCATACTACCCAAATACCACCCAATGACGTGGCGTGAATTGGTTTGTAATAAATTGTTGATTAAATCAAGAAAATAAATGGATTAACTATTTATAGTCAATCAATTCACACCACATTATTGAGTGGTAACTGAGTAGTATATAACATTACTCAACATATATATGCAGAAAAAAAGAGTTTTTTTTATTCTTAACCTATTTTAAAGAAATAATTGCAAGAAAAACTTATTTAGAAAAGTAATTGCAAAACTAACTTAAGGCGCTCCTCCGAGGAGCGCCTCTATCATTTAATCAGTCTATTATTGCAATGGCCCATTAATTAAGTATGAAGCGCTCCTCTAAAGACCGCCTTTACTTATAAAATATGATAGTTGGCGAACGATCTTTGGGCTTAATTTAATTGGTTATGATGTTGAAAGCTTAGGCGATATCTCAAGCTTCTTGAATAGGTAAATTTTGTACAAATTCTTTACCATTTCTATTTAAATAAAGTGGTTCAATTATTCCAGATTTGATTATTCTATATGTGAAGATCCTGCAAAGAAATTTTATCCAGCAATAAGAAGGTACTACCCTGAGTTGAAGGATGGTTCTTTAGACTTTAGAGTCTGGTTTTGCTGATTTTTTTATACAAGTAACTTAATCATTGAACTTTTATCTGAATATGAAGTTTGTTAAAGAATTATGTTCAAAGTTATTTTTCAAGAAAAGGAAATCCATAGTGTGAGTGGTCTTATAAACCTGTTTGGGATTGAATCACCTAGTTTAACTTGAAGTATGGGAATTGCTGAACATGTTTCTGACAGGTTGTATGGATGATCAAAGAATACAATACCTAAAACTAGATTGAGAGTTGGATAAATGTTAGAGAAGCTAACAAATGATTTCTATTATACGATCTATTACTACTGTGTAGCTTAAGAAAAAAAATGCTTGAATTTGAAGTATAGTTATTAAAAAGTTTGTTATGAATTAAGGCCAAAGATCGTTTGACCAATCATTATCTTTTATAAGCAAAGGCACTCTTTAGAGGAGCGTCTCATACTTAAATTAATTAGTAGGCACATAAGTTAATAGGCTAATTAAATGATAGAGACGCTCCTCCGAGGAGCGGGATACTTATGTAATTATTTTTTCAAATAAGTTTTTTTGCAATTACTTTTTTAAAATAAGTTAAAAATAAATAAAAAAACTCAAAAAAAAAATTGATGTATAATGCGTGAGTAACTCAAAGCAAAAAGTGAATAATCCAGCTTTAATTAGTTCTCTACTTTTTACATCAACACAATCAATCTCTTTACAAACCAAGAGCACCAAGTGGAGTCTTTCCTTGCCCAGCTTCAAAGTAAAAAATTAGCATAGCCACCATAGCAAGTCTAGCATGCTTAATCTCCGCAAGTTTCAGTCTCTCAAGCTTCTCAGTATCCGGAACATACACTCCATTCTCTAATGTTCCAGCAAGGCTTAACGGGTCAAAGAACTTACCACCTGGGTAGCCTTGCTCTCCAGTCGAGTTGACAAAGTTTTCAGCTGTTCTTGACCATGGTGTAGCCCATTCAACTGCTTGTGAATCAGGGTTGAAGAAATCTACCCATCTTTTGCCCTCAACCCAACTCATGAGAATGATTTGAGTTCCTAGCAATGTACCGAAAGAGAAGGGTGCGATCGCAGCTGGGTCAGCTCCGGCTAAAAACCATGGGATACCACTCCAAGCTTGGCCAACGAAGATTCCAAGAACAGCTGCCATTGCCCATCTTCCATGGATTAGCTCAGCTTCTCGGTACCATTTCAAGAACGATGGGTCCTTTCCGAGACCAAGAGGGTCGAATCCAAAGTCACCTGGAAGCCTGTAATTTATTGATCATATGAAACATTACTCGCCATGCTAAATTAGACTAGTTAGAGAGAGAAAGAGAAAAACTTACGAGCCATCGAGCCACTCGGGATCAATGAAGCTGCTGTCACTTTTAACAGCAGGAATCCAAGATTTCTTAGTAGTAGCAGCAGCAGCTACGACGACGAACCTCTTAGGAGCACCAAGTTTAACCGGAGCAGGAGTTGCTGCAGATAACAATGATTGGCTTTTCTTGCCACCATTTAAGAAGGAAGAGCTCAAGCCATTTAACACTGCAGCTGAAGTGGCAGCCATTTTTCCCCTCTTCTTCTTCTTCTTTCACTCCGTTTGTTTTGATGGATTTTGTGTTTCTTCTTAAGAGTGTGGAGAAGATTTCTAATAAGTGAAAATCTGGAGATGGAATCTTAAGTTATCTGTTGGATAAAGTTTGAACCAATGAAATCATCAGCTCATCCATATTTTTGTATTTGTCCAATCCACGTGTGCCAATTGTTCTCCTCTTGGTCTTGTGTGGTCTTAGTTGAGAGTTTGATACAATAGGAGAAAAGAATGAGTTTTTTTTTTTCTTTTGGCCCTTGATATCAAAGTAATTGGCAATTTAGCACACGTTTAAAATTATTTGCGAGTCTGACACCGGGACGAAAGTCAGACTTCCGCCCCTCTAAGATGGGCGGAGTCAAGATTTCCGCCCTTAGTTAATTTACGGATTAGGAAGAAGGACGGTTTTCCGTTATCCGCCCCTAGTACAAACTTAAAAAAAATTAATTTTAACTAAGGACGGAATGTTGACTGCCACTCTTAGTACATTTAACTGACGCCAGGAGGACGGTAAAGTGTTCTCCGCCCTTAGTACAAAAAAAAACTGAAAAATATTTCTTCTATTTTATCCCCCTTTATCTTCCCCAACCCTAACCAAATACCTATTTCTGAAATTTTTACTATAGTGCAAATTGCTTACAAATTAGGGACTTATAGTGCAAATTGCTTACAAATTAGGGACTCATTCTACAAGTTACTTTAAAAATAGGAACCTATGATGCAATTTACTTTAGATATTCTTTTTAGTAAGTTGTATTTAATATTCTTTAGTAAGTTGGATGAATAAAATTAGATGAAAAGAATATACGAATTTTTAATAAATTATAAAGTAACTAAGTACCTATTTGAGATTGTTTTTAAATATAATCACTTAAAGTAATTTTATATTTATAAAAAAAAAAGTTAGACCCTTAAAATCACTTGTTTAACTCTAAAATAATTAATTCCAAACTGACTCTAAGATTTGTCCTTATGTATAAAAAAAAAATCTCTATAATGAAAATATGGTTCGAGTATCTTGAGTACACCACGAATCCACAACTAATCTCATAGGATATACATGTCTCCCCTCATAGGGAGGGATTTGAACCTTTGTACTCCACTTTAAGTGCTAAAAAAATAACACTTTCCACGAAAATATCTTCCTCCCTCTCTCTCTCCTATCCACACTGCTGATTCTCATGGAACTGTTCTCACTTTAAACAGTAAACTCAAAGCCAAAAACGCTTGATCAATCTCATCTTTTATCTTCATTTTAATATTAACTTTATTCCGATCAAGCTCATCAGAACTGCAATGGCTGATACCTTATGCACCTCAAAACCCATAACTAAATTCCCCCACTTCGTCCCACATTACATTCCCTCTAAACAATTCCTCCCATTCCTTTCACCTCTCTATTCCTACCACTCAATTTTTTCTAAAAACTCAAGGAACCGAAGAAAAAAACTTAATATTTCTTGTCTTTGTACACCCAATTCACCAGATTTTGATGTCATTTCAACATATGGTAATTGATACATCCTTATTTATATCATTTTGGTTATGTCCCTATATCTATTTGTCTTAATTTGAAGATGTTTGAAGAATGATAAGATCTTGTTTGGTTTTCTTTTGACTCCTTATTATGTGGAAATTTTCCATTAATTGCAGTATTAGTCCCTGTGATATGTAAAGTAACCAAGTTTATCCATGTGTTTCAAAAAATAGCAAATATACACTCAGTCTTGTTTCAGACTTTTGGCCGTTGTTCCTTACTGAGGGGCAGGTTTGCAATGTTAGTGTATACCATGGGGCTATATTTGACATCACTTAAAACACATGGATATCTTGTCTTGTGTAACACAGGGATCTACAGTGCAATTTATCCTTGTAAGAATAAGCTGAGTTTAACTTGTAGAGATATATAGATAAAGTGAAAAAGGTAGAAACTTTTATTAATTATTTCTATTGTGTTATGGCAGAGCATTCCGATGGTAGTCTAGTGTTTTGTTTTGGGGAGCCATCGGAGGTAGTCAAGAATGATCAATTGTCGGAAACTAATGTACAGTGTGATGAGAGAGAGCTTGATGATAATGAGGTCTCTAATGTGGTGAACGTTTTAGATGGTGATCATAAAAGAGAAGTGATTGTAAAGAAAATAGACGGAAATGTAAAGAATATTGCTCTGATTGAAGTAATTGATGAAGCTAATTATATAGCTGTTGATGTTGACGATAAAGTGAACTCTTCAAACGAGAAGTTATCTTCTAGTTCTATTAAAGATGAAATCCCAGTTTCTACTTTAAGTATTGAACTAGTAGATGATGGAGCATCCTTGGAAACGATTGAGCCTGTAATTGATAGTAATTCTTTGCTAGACCCTGTTTTTGAAGTAGTAGGTGATGATGTTGATGAAGAAACGACTCACGAGAATGTTGAAGTTGTGCACTCATCTATAAAAGCCGAGATTGAAAATGATGTTATTGAAACGGTGGCTTTGTCTCTTACTTTAGAGGTTGAGTCGATTCTTGGTAAGGAAATTAATATAGACATGATGGAAAAGGCTAGTGAATTGGACAATAGTGAAGAAAGTCTTGTTGTGGAAAATGAGATGGAGAATGAGATTAATGGTGAAAATGTCGTCCCTTTGTCTCTTCCTTTAAAAGTTGAACCGCTCCTTGAGGAGGAACCAGAGATAGACACAATAGGAGAGTCTAGTGAATTAGACAGAGAGGCGGACACTACTACGGTTAGTTTCGTTCACTTCCTCGAATGGATAATGTAGTAACTTTTGTGTGTTTTTTTTTGGTGTTCAAAATTGATTTTTTTTTTGTCGCTAAAATTTAATAACTTGTTTGTGATATATGCATTGTCTTCTACTCTTGGTGTTGCCAAGGTGAGTATAATGAAATTCTTGGAAGTTATTTTCACAAGTGCATTAAATGGAGAGTTTCGAGGAACAAGGTCGCTTCTATTACTTTGGAGGATGGCACTAAGTTTAATGAGGAAGAAATGATTAATAAGGGGTTTATTGTGTATATTTTTTTTTGTTACATAGGAGAGCCGCTTTGGACTCTCGGAGTCATTGACTCGGTTCGAACCTGCACCACTAGATTGGATGACATAGGCGTTTATTGTGTATTATAACTTATAAGGGACCATATTATTGATTAATTTGATCCTTATTGAGTATCATAAACTTATAGTTAATTATTATTCAGTTGGATGCATATAACAATATGTTGATATGGCCGAGTTGGTCTAAGGCGCCAGATTAAGGTTCTGGTCCGAAAGGGCGTGGGTTCAAATCCCACTGTCAACATTTACTTTTTCTACATTTTTTCGGGTAGAATTATAAAGCTATTACTTGCTTAGCCATAAAATAAATGTCTTTTCTTTTTGTGTTTGTAGATTATCAAGTCCTCGGTGATCAGATCTAAAGCAATAGTTGAAAACGATGAACTTGTCGAGGCATCAACAAGTGAAGTTCTTGAATTGAAATCTACCGAATTTCCGTTACAAAGGTACCTGTGAAGATAGAAAGCTAAATTGTTAGTATACTCATGACATCTCATACTGTTTTCTGTTTCTTAACAGTGAGCAAATCCCAATGCCGGAACTTTTCTTTTCATCAGGCGCTTCTTTATTGCAACATCCCCAAAAGGTAATGGATATTTCCTAATTTATAAGTTATTCCATGTTCAAGAATTAAATTTGGAGTAATTGATTGCAACATTATACTTCAAAAGTTTTTATAATTCGGGGAATAATAATTCCCAGGCATTGACAGGTGGAGAGGATGCCTATTTTACTTTCCAAAACTGGCTAGGAGTAGCTGACGGAGTCGCGCAATGGTCACTCGAAGGTATTATTTCCACACATAGAAGCCGATGAGTTTTTTTCTTCCGTTTTATTCCTTCTATTTTTAGTTACTATGAAGTAGGATAATAATAGCTAGGCATGGATATAGTTATAATGTTTTTTTTTATGACATACTCTTACTTAATAACGGTGATCTAAAAATCGGCCACTTGGTGGTGGAAAATGCCCCGTTACCTAAACTCTTTAGAAAAATAATTAACCCATTAAACAAAATTTACAATCCATTAAAATCAAAATGGACCCATTAATAACGGGACTTACTGAGACTTAATAAACATGTTTTTGAACTTCTTAAATAATTAATTCGTAAAAATATATGATATTTATGTTTAATTGGTTTATTTTTAGTTGCATAGGAATGAATTTGCTTTTTAGTGAAATGAATATATTAGCTTTATAGATAAAAAGAAAATCAAGAAACGCCTACAAAAATTGTCTAGACCTGGGCATTTAGATACCAAATACTATGTTGTAATTTCTTACCAAGATTAAGATCCAAATCAAAATACTCAAGTAACCAGAAAATAAGAAAATATGCGAGAAAGTAAAAGACACAGCAATTTATCGTGGTTCAGCCAAAATTTGACCTACATCCACGTTGAGCTCCGATGAGAGTTGCTCAGCCACTAAAAATCACAAGAGATACAATGTTTCAGATCACCTTACACTTACAAACCACAAAATCAATTGAATCCCACTTCTAGTCTAAATCTCGAACCCTAAAAGTCTATTAAGGCTATCTAGTGATTAATCAAGATGATTATCACAATTTACACGAAATATTACAACCTTACAAACCACAAAATCAATTGAATCCCACTTCTAGTCTAAATCTCGAACCCTAAAAGTCTATTAAGGCTATCTAGTGATTAATCAAGATGATTATCACAATTTACACGAAATATTACAACCAAGAAGCTATCTAATCAATTACAAGAAGAATCATAGATTGATCTTCTAAACTAGGGTTTCGAAAGAGTGAAGAGGCGAGAGAGAATGAAACACATGAAGAGAGAAGGGTTATAACTTCGGTCAAACCCGTTTCCCTTTTATAAGAGACATAAGCCACGGGTGAATGGGAGCCGTAAGATGTAAGTGAAGATCAAGCGCCCACATTAAGCCACGTCATTAAGTAAGAAGCCAATAAAAACATAACAATTCACCGAGAATATTATAAACTCTAACACATATATATTCTTCATACTAGATTGGTTTGCTTCTCCAATAGACATAATTTTTTAGTTAAAACCCCAAAACTTACACATTAGAATTTGAAAATCTTAGACAAAATTTTATTTCAAGTATATGATATAAATAATATAGAAAATCACAAAAATTATGAAAAATTTCCTTTAGTTATCTACTTAAGCAATTGAATAAAAATGAAAAAAAGAGAATCAACAACGGATCTAAGAAGTTTGAATTAAGGAATTTAATATGCATAAAAGTTCAAAGAAAATGCTCCGGTATTTGCTTTAATATGTGGACTTTTATTTTATTTTATAAGATGATGACAAAAACTTTAAACGAGCTCTTTAACATAACATTTTTTTTCTTATTTAAAATATAAATAAGTTCTGTCCCAAATCCCCAATTTATTAAAAAAGTTACATAGAGTATAATATATCATGATATATTTAATTATACAATATTCTCTTAAATCACTATATATACATAAATAATAGAATAATATTAGATATCATTTAAAAAATTATTATCAAAACAATACTAGTAAATGGTCTAGTTTTTTTCTTTCTTTTGTTACATGATTGGATGATATTATGTGATAACTTTTTTTTATACATATGAAAGCCACTTTGGACTCGAGTAATTTTGACTCCAATTAAATTCAATCTCATGACCTTTTGTCTATGTGGAGTAGTCTAACCATTAGACTAACTATCGATCTTGATAACTTTTTAGATGGAGTAATGATATATACCACCCAAATGTCACCCAACGACGTGGCGTGAATTGGTTGGTTATATATCGATAATGTATTTATTTTCTTCATTTGATTAAAGATTTGTAACCAACCAATTCACGCCATGTCATTAGGTGACATTTGGGTGGTATGAATTTGGGTGGTATATATCATTACTCTTTTAGATGATACTAATCATTGCTTTTAAAAATATATGAATATTATTTATAGTAAAAAAAATAACATCATTAACCATGTATATAATAGTGTTGAATTACTCATTCCCTACTTGTAATCAATATAAAAAGAACATTATAATAACCTTTTTTATATATAGCATATATACCGAATTACAAAATCAAATATATTATTTTTTAAATTTATTGTTCGAAAATATGAATTTTGAGAATTTAGTTTTTGGTTGGTGGAATAGGCAATTTTCAGTTCTACTGGTAGATAGGTATCATATGTTGAAATTAAATGAGTTCTGAAAATGTATTTATCGTTTAAGTCTAGTCAAATTAATTTTTTTTCTATATCACGTATGCCTAATAAAAACGTAAAAACTAAGTTAAATCATCTATTTTCTAGGCCTAAGCGATCATCCTTCTGCCTTCTTTACTCAGGGTCACCTCGACTGCCACTGTGCCACCTAAAGATTCTGAGTACTCATTTTTTTTTAAGTTGTTAATTCTAAGTTCATAATAGATTTTTCAAGATATTTTTCTTTTTTCTTTTTATCATTTACTCATTCTTAATTTGTTTCAACAGAATAACGTGCTGACGAATTTATAATTGTTGATTAATTAAATGATTGTATTGCTTAATGTGCCTGATATTGACATATAAAACCCTATCTTCTTGTATTAATGTGTCGAGCCTGTGTTGTGTTGGAGTATTTTAAAAGATTGACGTGTCCCTGGTTCCATGTCGTGTATTGCGCTTTGTTTGTATCCATGCTTCCTTTCCTAGTGCATAGTAGCGCTTTTTATAATACTGCCTAATAATTTCAGTTATTCTATTTTCATCTGTGTAGGGGTTAATCCTGGACTTTATGCGAAAGAACTCATTAAAAATTGTCAGAAAATCGTGTCAGATTGCAACAATGTCTCAATAACTTCTCCAGAACAAGTCCTTAATTTAACCGTTGCTGAAACACACTCACCAGGAGCCTCAACCCTTTTGATTGCTCATTTCGATGGTCAGGTATATCTTCTTGTTTTACGACCCTTGCTTCTAACGTATATAATTAGAGTATCACCCTCTATAATATAACGCGACAGGCTCTTCATGTCGCGAATATTGGAGACTCTGGATTTATTACTATAAGGAACGGTGTTCTTTACCAAAAGTCTTCTCCGATGCTACACGAATTCAATTTTCCAGTTCATATAGAACGAGGTGATGACCCCTCTAAGACTATCGAGGTAAGGGCGATTAGGATTAGAACATTACAGTTGACCAAATTTTGATTAGTCTGAAATTAACTCTCTTCGGGTGAAATAATTTTCCTTAGAGGTACAGAATTGATTTGGACGAGGGGGACATTGTTGTCATTGCCACGGATGGACTTTTTGACAATTTATACGAGCAAGAAGTTATCTCAATTATCATGAAATCTCTAGAAGACGATAAAAATCCCGAGGTACTCAGCATTGAATTAGGTTTAAATGCAATTACTCCCCCTGAACTATCCCAAAAAACCTGAAACAACCCCTCAATTATTTTAATGTCTGCTCTCTTGAACTATTACTTTGATGTTAAAACACCCCCCTCTTTCAATCCTTAGTTAGAAATAACCGTAATCATATATCATTCAAAACACTTCTATATAATTGATATAAGGACAGAGTGGTGTTACGCTATAGTTGAAGAGAGAAGTCAGGTAGTTAAACTAATTGAGGGGGTCTTTCAAGTTTTTTAGGATAGTTCAGGGTTGTAATTGCATTTAACCCCGTTAAAATTTGTCATTTCTTGCTATTTCATCATGTGATCTTAAAAGTTTAACTTTTATTGATGGTGCCTTTCTTTAGGAAATTGCGAAAATCTTGGCGATGAGAGCTGTAGAAACTGGAAGCTCAAAATCTACAAGAACCCCGTTTGCTGATGCAGCTCAGGCAGCTGGATATGGAGGATACACAGGTGGCAAAGTTGACGATGTGGCGGTTATCGTGTCATTCGTCGAGAAATTTTCTGATTCTCGTGCATTGTAATACGTTCTTTCTTGTTCCTTCTTACTTAATGCTCTTGAGTGTGGAACAATTTGTGAATACCAATGAGATAGATAGTTGGCCTAGTGGTTAGGCTACTCCGCAGAGACCAAGAGGTCCTGTGATCGGATCTCATTGGAGTCGAAATGACTCCGAGCCCAAAGTGGCTCTCTCATGTACTAAAAAAAAAAAAAATTTGTGAATACCAATATGTTCGAAAATCAAATTGTGCATAGCCTTAAAGACTTAAGATTTTAAGGTCTTTGAAGAATAAAGGCCCACTTATACTAGAGTCTTTTTAATTAAAAAGGTCTCTTAGTAAATATATATTAGAAACCAATTAAAACCTGAAACTAGACCAACCACCCTCCCCTCCTATTAGATTTAGAAATTAAAAACCCACCCCTCCTCTTTCTCTCTCTGTCGTAAATCACCTTCCCACCTTTTCACCTTTTCGCCTTCTCGCCACCGTGGACCCATTATTGTTACACATTCCCGTCGTTCGCCTCTATTGTGCCGCGCTAGACCTTTTCACCTTCACCGCTCCTCTGCACATGAATTCCTACCGCCGTGGATCCATTCTTCTGCACTAGAAAACCGTCGTCGTGGACCAGATCTCGCCGGATCTCTTCAGATCTGGCCATTGCCCACCTTCTTCAACACAAATCACAGCTGGATCCTACCCCACCTTCTTCTTCTCCACCACCATGAGCGCCGCCCCTTTCATCGATCTCAGATCTATTTATTCAGACCTCCAGTAACGTATCCCTTTTTTGCCTTTTCAAGGGGTATATACCCACCGTTTTGTATTTTCAGAGGGTCTTCCGCTCAAGCAAGCCATTTCATCCGCTCCTCTGTACAAGATCTTGCCGTGAAGTTGAAAAACGCCGCCCCACCTTCTCACCTCCTCACCTTCATCTTCACCACCAGAATTCCAAGGCCATTCGTCAAGATCTCACCACCAGGAAAGCGCTCCTCTGTACAAGATAACCACCATTAATGAGCCACAAAAGGTCAAGCCTAAAACCGTTCTCACAATGCCACCTCCACCACCATGAGCGCCGCCCCATTCATCGATCTCAGATCTGTTTATTCAGATCTAGATCTACAAAAAGTACCAACTGTTTTGCATTTTCAGTGGGTATATATACCCACTTTTTTGGAGTTTTTTGGGTATATACCTGCTATTTTGCATTTTTTTTGTGGGTATGGATCTTTATCATTGAGCTGGAATGGCATGGACCTTGACAAGGGAAAACGTATTGTGAAAACAGTATGTATATACCCCCGAATTATAGCACGAACCTTGGCAAAAAAAGGACATTGAACCAGAAAATTAAAACTAGATATTTTCAACAGGGACTTGTAATGTAATTAAAAAAAATTAAAATAGTAGGTATATACCCCAAAAATCTAACCAGAAACAAGAAAAATCATAACCACGCCTTTAAAAAATATAAACTCTAACCAGGCGTTTAAAATTTTCATTTTAAAATTTGAGGCCTAAAAACGTATATTCCTCAAGATTTTATAGCTTTACGAGATGATCATCACTCTAAAAAATAAATCGATATACAACTTTATTTCAAGTTAGTATATGTCGAGTAATAGACCAACTATGTTGCTAACATACCTTTGCTGATCTTAGTATGTATGAATTATTTGTTCTTGGCCCATGAGAGAATACTACTCATTATAAACCAAGAAAAAGAACATACCCCTTGGAGTTTTTGTTTGTTTTACATTGAGATTGAATCTCAAGTTAGTTTGATTATTGTAGAGTGTTCTAGATGGCGTACAACTATATAACACCTACTTGTTCTAGATGGTGTACAACTATAGAACACCTACTTTTTCAGTTGTCTAACGATCAAATGTTAGTATATTCTTGACGAGAAATTTACGCATAAACTTGACCTCTACAATATATGAATTGCTTCAAGAATTTTTGTAAGTGTTAGAATTTTTAGTTGAATGTGCTCAAATCTAACATCTACAATTGTGGAGATCAAAAAGGATAAACTTGGTTTTTTTTGGAGATATCGCAATTCACTAAGGGTAATGTATAAGAAGGCTTACAATATCTTTCGTTAACGTACTTTGCTAGGGTTTTGTACAAACATAATTTGGGACTCATATTTAACCCGTAAACATGTGGTTATCGCATGGATGACTTACAAAACAAGTTACAATTAAAGGTTGGATGGAGTACATGGAGTTGGATCTACTTCGTGGCATGTGTGGTGAGAATTTTGATACCAACAAACACCTGCTTTTAGGTGTATATTCTCAAGTGAGGTTTCGGGGGATGTCCGGAATTTGCTTGGTACCACAAGAGAGATGAGTATATTGCGATCTTCCTTAGATGTATCAAGAAGATGATTGTATAGGGTTATTTACTTTGAAGCTACATAGTACTTTAGGGTCACCCAAGAGAGGTCCCTAGTAAGCAAGCCCTTAAGTATTTGAGGGTGACCTTAGAATCTCGATTAGCATATACCTCTTCAATTTTCCTTTAAACAACAAATAATTCTAAGTCATACATAGTGGTAAACCCAAGTATCTCGAACTAATTCTGTCATATTTTCGTAAAATCCTATCGTATTTACTTTTTAATTATGTCGTTTGATAATAATTTCATCTTAAATTTATATATTTTCAATCTAGACCCTGTCTAGTATTTGAATTCTTGAAAGAAAACCCCTCAACATTTATTATAATTTTGTTTCAGTCAACTAATATCTTAAGTACAATAATAAACACGAGCTTAATTTTATAGTCTACGTGGAGAACGATATTAATTACTTACAACTTATTACATAGTACAACACATACATTTGTGAAGAGGATTCCCCAAGGTGTGATTTTACCTCAAGCTCTGGGTGATACCAAGTCTCTAGCGACATTGTTGAGTACTATTTTGTTAATTTGTGTTTTTAGTTGTATTTTGGATATTTGTTATTACTTTTTACGATTATTCTTGGATTTTCTCTTCGCAGTTATTAAGCTCACCCCTGGGAGATGATTCCAATCACAAACCCATAACTAAATTCCCCCACTTCGTCCCACATTACATTCCTTCTAAACAATTCCTCCCATTCCTTTCACCTCCCTTTTCCCACCACTCAATTCTTTCTAAAATCTCAAAGAACCGAAGAAAAAAACTTAATCTTTCTTGTCTTTCTACACCCAATTCCCCACATTTTGATGTCATTTCAACATACGGTAAATGATACATCCTTATATATATCCTTTTGGTTATGTCCCTGTACTTATTTATCTTAATTTAAGGGTATTTGAAGATAGATTAGATCTTTTTTGGTTTTCTCTTGACTCATTTATATGTGGTAATTTTCCATTATTTAATGCCAATCATATATAAGAAAAAGTTAAGTTTATTAAAGGTTAATTGCAGTATTAGTCCCTGTGTTATGTAAAGTAACCAAGTATACCCATGTGTTTCAAAAAATAGCAAATATACACACTGTCTTGTTTCAGATTTTGCCTGTTCCCTACTGAGGGACAGGCTTGCAATGTTAGTGTATATCATGGGGGTATATTTGACATCACTTAAAACACATGGATATCTTTGGCTTTTTTTTGTAACACAGGGACCTACAGTGCAATTTATCCTTGTAAGAATAAGCTGAGTATAACTTGTAGAGATATATAGAGAAAGCTAGAAAGGTAGAATTTTTTATCATTGTTTCTGTTGTGTTATGTCAGAGCATTCCGATGGTAGTCTAGTGTTTCGTTTTGGGGAGCCATCAGAGGTAGTCAAGAATGATCAATTGTCGAAAACTAATGTAAAGTGTGATGAGAGAGAGCTTAATGATACTGAGGTATCTAATGTGGTGAACGTTTTAGATGGTGATCATAAGAGAGAAGTGATTGTAAAGAAAATAGACGGAAAAGTAAAGAATAATGCTCGGATTAAAGTAATTGATGAAGCTAATTATATAGCTGTTGATGTTGATGACAAAGTGATATCTTCAAACGAGAAGTTATCTTCTAGTTCTATTAAAGATGAAATCCCGGTTTCTACTTTAAGTATTGAACTAGTAGGTAATGGAGCATCCTTGGAAACGATTGAGCCTGTAATTGATAGTAATTCTTTGCTAGACCCTGTTTTTGAAGTAGTAGGTGATGATGTTAATGAAGAAACGACTCACGAGAATGTTGAAGTTGTGCACTCATCTATAAAAGCCGAGATCCAAAATGATGTTATTGAAACGGTGGCTTTGTCTCTTCCTTTAGAGGTTGAGTCGATTCTTGATGAGGAAATAAATATAGACGTGATAGAAAAGGCTAGTGAATTGGACAATAGTGAAGAAAGTTTTGTTGTGGAAAATGGGATGGAGAATGAGATTAATGGTGAAAATGTCATCCCTTTGTCTCTTCCTTTAGAAGTTGAGCCGCTCCTTGAGGAGGAACCGGAGATAGACACAATAGGAGGCTAGTGAATTAGATAGAAAGGAGTACACTACTACGGTTAGTTTCGTTCACTTTCTCGAATGGATAATGTAGTAACTATTGTATGTTTTCTTTTTCATGTTCAAAATAAAATTTACCTTTGTCCTTAAATTTAATAACTTGTTTGTGATATATGCATTGTCTTTTACTCTTGGTGTTGCCTAAGTGTATATAATGAAATTCTTGAAAGTTATTTTCACAAGTGCATTAAAAGGGGAGTTGCGAGGAACAAGGTACCACCCTTACTTTGGAGGATGGCACTAACTCTAAGGAGGAAGAAATGATTAATAAGGCCTTTATTGTGTTATTACAAGGGACCATATAAGTGATTAACCTGACCCTTACTGAGTATCGCAAACTTATAAAATTATTATTTAGTTGGATGCAATAACAACATGTTGATATGGCCGAGTTGGTCTAAGGCGCCAGATTAAGGTTCTGGTCCGAAAGGGCGTGGGTTCAAATCCCACTGTCAACATATTCTTTTTCTTTACAAGTCCTCGGTTTGGAGGTGAAAAGATCTAAAGCAATGAACTTGTCAAGGCATCAACAAGTGAACATATTCTTTTTCTTTACAAGTCCTCGGTTTGGAGGTGAAAAGATCTAAAGCAATGAACTTGTCAAGGCATCAACAAGTGAAGTTCTTGAACTGAAATCTACCGAAATTCCGTTACAAAGGTACCCTGTGAAGATAGAGAGCAAAAATTGTTATTATACTCATGACATCTCATACTGTTTTCTGTTTCTTAACAGCGAGCAAATCCTAATGCCGGAACTTTTCTTTTCATCAGGCGCTTCTTTATTGCAACATCCCCAAAAGGTAATGGATATTTCCTAATTTATAAGTTCTTCCATGTTCAAGAATTAAATTTGGAGAAATTTATTGCAACATTATATTTCTACTTTTTTTACAATTCGGGTAATTATAATTCCCAGGCATTGACAGGTGGGGAGGATGCCTATTTTACTTTCCAAAACTGGCTAGGGGTAGCTGACGGAGTCGCTAAGTGGTCACTCGAAGGTATTCTTTCCACACATAGAAGTGGATGAGTTTTTCTCTTTCGTTTCATTCCTTCTATTATTAGTTACTATGAAGTAGGAGTAATAGCTAGGCACGAGTTATATCAGTATGTTCTTTGACGGTAGCTTTCCCATCTTGATGACATATTCCTACTTAATAACAGTTATCTAAAGATCTGCCACTTGGCGGTGGAAAATGCCCCGTTACCTAGGCAATTCTTAGGTGGCCTTCTAGTGTTTGTGCGGTTTTGGAGCCTGCCTAGACTAATTATAATGGTCCTGCTTACGTGCCCTGTAAAAGTATCGTTTTTTTGAAAATTAAATCCTTGTCTATTTAAACCTATTAGCCCAACCCCAAGAAAGAAACAGAGTTAACTAAGGGGAAACCAAAAAGAAAATATGGAAATGAGATTGATTGCAATTTTTATGTTTGTTGAGGATAGTATTATATTAAAATATGGGGCTTAGAGATCGATAGTTGGCCTAGTGGTTAGGTTACTCCGTAGAGACCAAGAGGTCCAAAGTGGGTCTCTCATGTATTCAAAAAAAATATGGGGCTTGATTTAAAAGATTTATGAAAAAAAATTCTTGTCTAATAAGATTCATAAATTTTAGAGAAGACACACGTAGCTTATTAAAAAATATCCGGAACCCATTAAAAACATAACCCATTAAACGAAACTTGCAATCCATTAAAAAAACAAAAAAAGAACTGAACTTGAGGCTGACTAAACATTTTTTTAACCTTTTCAGTAAAATATATGATATTTATGTTTAATTGGTTCACTTTTTAGTTGCTTCAAGAATGAATTTGCTTTTTAGTGAAATGAATATATTAGTTATATAGAAAAAATTAATAATATAAATCAAAAAATGCCTAGACAAAAATTGTCTAGAGCCCAATATTTTGATACATAAATTTGTTCAACTACTTACTATAAAACACAAAGACTTCTCCACATATATATCATCTCCGAAAAATGGAAACTTACATGTTTATTTTAGAATTTGAAAATTTTGGATAAAATTTTAATTCAAGTATATGATAGAAATAATATAAAAATTTGATATAAAAGAATCACAAAAATTATGAAAGATTTCGTTTAGTTAAGTAAATGAATGAAAATTAAAAAAGAGAATCAACAAGTTAAGAAGTTTGAATTAATTAAGGAATTTAATGTACATAGAGTTCATGGAAAATGCTCTGATATTTATTTTAATATGTGGATTATTATATTTAGGTGATGACAAAAACTTTAAACAAGCTTCTTAACATAACATTTTTTTTCTTATTTAAAATGTAAGTAAGATTTGTCCTAAATCTCTAATTTATTAGAAATTATATGAAATAAATATAATATTACAGAAGTCATGACATATTTAATTATACATTATTCTCTTAAAATATTATTATATATTAAAAATTTAATAGAGTAATGCTAGGTATCACTTAGTTATCACTAAATGGTCAAATTATATTATTATTTTTTGGTTGGTTTTTGGACCATTTATCATCCACATGAATGATATGTAGGTGATAACTTTTTGAGTGATATTCATCAAATATATTATTTTTCAAATTTATTGTTATCGAAGATATAAATTTTGAAAATTTAGTCATTGATTGTTAGGAGAGGCATTTTTCTGTTTTACTGGTAGATAGGTATATATGTTTAAATGAAATGAGTTCTAAAAATGGATTGATTTATCGTTTGAGCCTAGTCAATTTAAATATCTTTTTTGTCTATATCACGTATGTGTAATAAAAACATAAAAACTAAGTTAAATCATTTATTTCTGGCCCTAAGCGATCACCCTTCTGCCTGTGCTCAGGGTCACCTTCGACTACCACCTAAAGATTCTGAGTACTCATTTTTTTATGTTGTTAATTCTAAGTTCATAATAGTTTTTTTCCTTTTTTTTTTTTTGTCATTTACTCATTCTTAATTTGTTTCAACAGAATAAACGTGATGACTAATGTATAATTGTTTATTAGTTGATTAGTTAAATAATTGTATTGCTTAATGTGCCTGATATTGTCATGTAAAACCCTATATTCTTATATTAATGTGGCAACCCTGTATCGTGTTGGGGTATTGACGTGTCCCTGGTTCCGTGTTGTGTATTACGCTTTGTCCATGTCCATGCTTCCTTTCCTAGTGCCTAGTAGCGCTTTTTATAATACTGCCTAATAATTTCAGTTATTTATTTTCTTCTGTATATAGGGGTTAATCCTGGACTTTATGCAAAAGAACTCGTGGAAAATTATCAGAAAATCGTGTCAGATTGCAACAGTGTCTCAATAAATTCTCCAGAACAAGTCCTTAATTTAACCGTTGCTAAAACACACTCACCAGGAGCCTCAACCCTTTTGATTGCTCATTTTGATGGTCAGGTATATCTTCTTGGTTGTTTTACGACTCTTTCTTTTAACATATATAATTATAATATCGCCATCTATAACTTAACGCGACAGGCTCTTCATGTCGCGAATATTGGAGACTCTGGATTTATTACTATAAGAGATGGTGTTCTTTACCAAAAGTCTTCTCCGATGTTACACGAGTTCAACTTTCCAGTTCATATAGAACGAGGTGATGACCCCTCTAAGATTATCGAGGTAAGGGCGATTAGGATTAGAACATTACAGTTGAGCAAATATTGATTAGTCTGATATTGACTCTCTTTGGGTGAAATATTTTTCTTTAGAGGTACAAAATTGATTTGGACGAGGGGGACGTTATTGTCATTGCCACCGATGGACTTTTTGACAATTTATACGAGCAAGAAATTATCTCAATTGTCATGAAATCGCTAGAAGCCGATAAAAATCCCGAGGTACTTAGCACTGAATTAGGTTTAAATGCAATTACACTCCGTGAACTATCCAAAAAAACCTGAAACAACCCCTCAAATTATTTTAATGTCTGCTCTCTTGAATATTACTTTGATGTTAAAACACCCCCCTCTTTCAGTCCTTAGTTAGAAATAACAGTAATCATATATCATTTAAAACACTTTTATATAATTGATATAAGGACAGAGTGGTGTGACGCTATAGTTGAAGAGAGAAGTCAGGGAGTTAAACTAATTGAGGGGGTCTTTCAGGTTTTTTAAAATAGTTCAGGGCTGTAATTGCATTTAACCCCGTTAAAATTTGTCATTTCTTGCTATTTCATCACGTGATCTTAAAAGTTAACCTTTTATTGATGGTGCCTTTCTTTAGGAAATTGCGAAAATCTTGGCGATGAGAGCTGTAGAAAGTGGAAGCTCAAAATCTACAAGAACCCCGTTTGCTGATGCAGCTCAGGCAGCTGGATATGGAGGATACACAGGTGGCAAGGTTGATGATGTGGCGGTTATCGTGTCATTCGTCGAGAAATTTTCTGATTATCATGCATTGTAATACATTCTTTCTTGGTCCTCCTTACTTAATTCTCTTGAGTGGGGAACAATTTGTGAATACCAATATGTTCGAAAATCAAATTGTGCATAGCCTTAAAAGACTTAAGATTTTATAGCTTTACGAGATGATCATCGCTCTAAAAATAAATCGATATACAGCTTTATTCCAAGTTAGTATGTGTCGAGTAATAGACCAACTATGTTGCTAACATACCTCTGCTGATCTTAGCATGTATTATTTATTTGTTCTTGGCCCATGAGAGAATACTACTCATTATAAACCAAGAAAAAAAAACATACCCTTGGAGTTTTTTTGGTTTACATTGAGATTAAATGTCAAGTTAGTTTGATGATTGTAGAGTGTTCTAAATGTTGTACAACTATAGAGCACCTACTTTTTCAGTTGTCTAACGATCAAATGTTAGTATATTCTTGACAAGAAATTTACGCATAATATATGAATTGCTTAAAGAATTTTTGTAACTGTTAGAATTTTTTGTTGAATGTGCTCAAATCTAACATCTACAATGTGGAGATCAAAAAGGATAAACTTGAATTTTTTTTGAGATATCGCAATTCACTAAGGGTAATGTATAAGAAGGCTTACAATATATTTCGCTAACGTACTATGTGCCTGGGCTTTGGGCAAACATAATATGGGACTCATATTTAACCCGTAAACATGTGGTTATCGTATGGATGACCTTACAAAACAAGTTACGGATTAAAGGTTGGATGGAGTACATGGAGTTGGATCCGCTTAGTGGCATGTGTGGTGAGAATTTTGATACCAACCAACAGGTGTTTTTAGGTGTATATTCTCAAGTGAGGTTTCGAGGGATGTCCGGAATTTGCTTGGTACCACAAGAGAGATGAGTATATTGCGAGCTTCCTTAAATGGATCAAAAAGATGAAGGATGGAAAGACTTGGAGGAACAAAAAAAGCAAGACATCTCGTCTTTTTGGCAACGATGTATTTTATTTGGCGAGTGAGAAACAAGTTAGTTTTCGAGGGTGTGACCCCTTCACATGAAGGCATATTCAAAGAAGTTATATCACATATTTTCTGATAGATTTAAAGACTCACAAAATATCATTTATGTAGGTTTCAAGCATTAAAGTGAGATTTATCCCTTTATGTAGCATTATTTAACTTCCTAGCCAATCTTGATTATATATGTATTTTTGGAGCAATTTAAGATGATTTGTGTGTTAAGTGTGTAGTTCTTATGTAAATAGATGATACGAGACCCCAAAGTGAAGCTAATAAGTCAAAAAGTCAAGTAAAACCCCTCTCCAAAATGCAAAGAAACCAAAAAGTCCCCCTAGAAGGATAAGTACAAATTCTGGCAAAACATCATCGTGGACTTTGAAAGTTCTCCATAAATAATTGATAAGACTTCTTATCAAGCCCTTGCTGACCAAGATAGCTCTTTGAGTCTAGATCGCTTGAGAAGTAACAGTTAGTGAGTCGGACATTAATTGAGAAAGGTATGAGAGTTTTTGCTGTAAAGACTCGGGCCTGTCCATAATTGCTAAAATGTTTTTAGACCACTTTGGACCCACCTAAGAGGGCCCATGACCCAAAAAATGGTTTTCCAACTTAACTTAGCATCAATTTAATATCAAAGGAGTTACCCTTCAGATATTTGAAAAGAACAAATGCCTGTATAAGAAGAAAAAATCAAGAAGGTCAACAACACCATAGAATCATTCATCTTTCAACCTTCCCACCATTTTTCTTAGTGTAATTTCTATTGCTAGCTTAATTGTGTGCCTTATAAACCTTTTTTTTCTGAATTTTAGTATGAACTAAACTCTAAATTAGTTTGAGATGATTGGTAATGAACCTTAACTTATGATTCTAGCATTGTTTGTATGATTTTGTGATACTTTATATTCAAATGAATTGAGGATTGTTTACGTTTTTTCATATTCTTGTGTTGTATGTTGAATTCAATCACTTTGGCCAGATATTTGGATTATGATAGTAATTGAACAACACCTAGGAAAGGCTAGATTACAAAATCAGAATAGTGAATGTCCAGCAAGTTAGAACCAAGAGGTCGAATTAGTTGGATAATCGTATAAGGTTATTTACTTCGCAGCTAGATAGTACTTTAGGGTCACCCAAGAGAGGTCCCTAGTATTATAAGGAACCCCCTAAGTACTCGAGAGAGACTTAAGGTGACCTTATAATCCCGATTAGCATATACCCCCTCAATTTGTCTTTAAACAACAAGTAATTCTAAGTCATAAATAGTGGTAAACCCAAGCATCTTGAGCTATATCTCTCATATTTTTGTAAAATCCTATCTTATTTACTTTTCAATTATGTCATTTTATAATAGTTTCATCTTGAATTTATATATTTTCAATCTAGACCCTGTTTAGTATTTGAATTCTTAAAACAAAAACCCTCAACATTTATTATAATTCTATTTCAGTCAACTAACATCCTAAGTACAATAATAAACATGAGCTTAACTTCATAGTCCATGTGGAGAACGATTTTTAATACTTACGACTTATTACATGGTACAACACATACATATGTGAGGAGCATTCCCCAAGGTGTGATTTTTACATCAAGCTCCGGGTGATACCAAGTTTCTAGTGACGTGGTCGAGTACTATTTTGTTAATTTGTGTTTTTAGTTGTATTTTGGATATTTGTTATTACTTTTTATGATTGTTCTTGGCTTTTTTTTCTTCATAGTTACTAAGCTCACCCCTTGGGAGGTGATTCTAGTCACAAACCGCTCGGGAGGATTGTTGTGGAAATGTATGGAGGATACTATTCAAGTCTCGCCCATTCAACTATGTAGAAGAATCTTTAGGTTATCAGCAATGGGATAACAACTATTACCAAGACCCTTACCATTACCTAGACGAAAGACGAATGTACAATCAATGGATCGAAAATACTCCACAACCTCCAATGACACCTCAATCTTCTCGAGTGGAAGTTTTGTTTTCAAATTTTATGTGAACCATTGGAGAACCACTCATAAGACTAGATGAGCTCCCTTCCCAATTATTGGACAAAACATGGGCAAATTTCATGCAAATCCACGAAGATTCAAATACAAAAATTGATGATACTTGTGTTGTGATGTGATGAATTTTCCACACGCGGATGAAGATAAACATATGGGTGAATATCGTGTGAGTGTGGTGGAGAAAGGGGTAATGACACATATCCTAGACTTCAAAGAATTGAATGTTATCCCCATGGAGTTTGAATATAATCAAAAGAGGGAAATTGAGTTGAAAGAAGGTTACTGAGGTGGAAGGCCTCCCAAGCTGAATTTTGATGATGTTATAGTGGAAGATTAGGTTGATTGCAACTAATATTGAAGATACAAGAGAATTTCCATGAAGAGCCATTGAAGATCTACCATGGAAGAAGAAGATGCAGAGTTTTTTGATGTGTATCTTTTTTATTTTTCCTTGTTCGAATACTTACTTCATTTTTTGTTGTGTATTTTATTTTCTTTTTCCTTGTTCTAAATTTTGGTACTCAACTTGTTTTTTCTTTAGGACAGTTAGTGAGTGTCTTTTTTTCTTTCCTTGTTCAAATGCTAATAATTTACAAATTTTATTGTTGTAATTTTAAATGTAGTATAAAAATATAAATTATGATTTTACTGTCTTTGTTTATTTATTTAAATTTAAATTTTTAAAGGCTACTTAACCGTTTTTAACAAGTACTCAGTGATTCTTGATCATACTCATTATTTTTCCTAGATACTCAGTAAATTTTTTAAGTACTCAGTGAATTTTTTTTCTCCGATACTCAGTGAATTTTTCCAAATACTCAGTGAATTTCTCCCAGTACTCAGAAAATCTCCGAATACTCACTATTTTTTCCGAACACTCAATTTTTTTTCCGAGCACTCAGTAAAATATTTGGCGGCACTAAAGGTAGTCGACGGGTTGTGGTCAGAGTTGTAAAGTATCGCTACTCATAACTCACTAATTTCGTGATTCGTTTTTAATGCCATTTATTTTTTGTCTTCTTGTAATTTTTGTTATTCTAATATATTCTAGTATTTTACTAGTTGTGTGGTCTTTTTAAAAAATAAAATCTATTAACAAGTTGTTTTTGTGCCATGATTTTTGTCTTCAAAATTCTATAAATCAACCACCCCTTTTTTTAATATTTTGTTGTTATTTATTTCATTATATATTATCCCTATAATTTCTATCCTCTACCAACCTTTGTCTATGACTAACCAATTTTTGTTCACCTCCTATGTAATATTCACTAAATAAACCTTCATTCAATAAACAAAAAGCTAGACAATTTTCTGTTTAGCCAAAGAATGTCTTTCCCATCTCAATTATTTAAACTCTTGCCTTTTAATGTCAATTATTTAGGGATCGGTTAAACCTTATTTGTTTGCTTGCCTTTATAGTTCATCAATGCATTTTTGATTAAAAATAAATAAACATAAGATTGTAATTGTGAATTATATGGAATAGTTATTAGACTCGAAATTATACATAACCTAATGGCCTTGTTACTGAGAGTAATATGTTAGGTGTTATCTATTCTATTTTGTTCTATGGAAATAGCAGACTTGAAAGAAGGGTTGATTTTAAAAAAAACTGCAAAATAATTGATAATGAAGTTAAAAAATTATTTTTAATGATTTTTCTTTTTGAATACATGAGAGAGCCACTTTGGACTCGGAGTCATTTTGACTCCAATGAGATTGGATCCCAAGATCTCTTGGTCTCTGCGGAGTAGCCTAACCACTAGGCCAACTATCGATCTCTATGATTATATATTGAGTAGTCAGACCGAATGTGTAGGGATGGCAACGGATCGGATATCCGCGAAAAATAGCATAACCACATCCACATCCATTAAGAAAAACGATAACCAAATTTGCATCCATTAACCATCGGATTTTAGAATTATTTACCGAATCCGCATCCGCGGCGGATGCGATTTATCCGCGGTTAATCCGCATCCGCAATCGTTTAATAGGCTTTAAATAAAACAATCTAATCAATATTTTTAAAATTCTAAATTAGCTACATATTATTGGGAGACCATAAATAGATATTATGCAATATAGTGATAAACTAGAAATTACTCAGTTATATACTTTATGTATGAAATAAATTTATTTGATTGATATTATCTATAGAATTTGTACATATAGAATAACTTTATATATAGTATATATATATTTTTACTTTTTATGTTTTATATTATATTCAGATTTCGGGTTATCCGTCGAATTATTGTAAAAAACCAAATCCTAATGGTTAATCCACCGGTTACCTTTTCTGAGAACCAAACCCTCATGGATGCACCATCGATTCCATTAACGGATTTTTTATCGGATCGGATATCCACCGGTTACAGTTAATATTTGAACCATTGTCATTCCTATTTTCTTTTTGGACGGATTAAAACACTAACAACCTTCCAAAAATTTTAACTTATTCTTATTTTGTTGAACTTTTCAGTAATAAGGTCGAAAACTTGAGTCTCAATATTGTTGATAGAGCAGGTGTATTTGGTAATTTTGTCCGCATATTCTTCCAATTTTTTAAAAATATGCTTGAAAGAAGTCAAGCAAAATATGTTTATTTTATTCTTTTATGATTAAATCATTGCTTTTTGTAATGATTTCTATTCTATTTTGTTGATCGGTGTGTTTTTAAATAATAATTTTTGGTTTAAAATAATAATGTTATTATTTATTTTTAATATATTTGAGAGCTACTACAGACTTGGAATCATTTTGATTCTAAGAAAATTCGACTCCAAAAATTTCTAGTTTATAGAGAGTAGTCTAACTATTAGACCAACTATTAATTTTATAATGGTTTTATTTTAAATTAAAAGAATTATGTAGAAATTATTTTAAATAGTATAAAAATCTATTATGTAAGTGATTTTGGAAAAAAAGAAGAATTTGATTGTTATCTCTAAACTACTTTTTTTTTTTTTTCGATCAAAACCACTTTTGACTAAATATATTTGGAGGAAGGCTTTCCTCCACTTTCCCTTAGAAAAAGAACACTTGCCTGGAAAATCCTTTTCCATTACCTAAACATTGTTAAGGCGAATGTTGCTTAAAAAAGTGAATTCCCTTTCATAAGATGCTTTAATCTAGTACACATACATCGTAAGCTTTAACTTCTTTTAGTATTGGATTTGCTCTATCGAGCGTCAAGTATGAGGATAATGATTACATGTTTCCATCACGATAGCTTAACTTTACGAATCTCATCAAGTATCACGAGCAACGTTCTAAAATTGATTGTCTGGACTTTCGTAAGTGTTTCAACATTTGAAAATTATATGAAATCATGTAGCATAATTAATTGATCATGCAAACTGTTAAATGTAGAAGAAGAGGAAATTTTTATATATTTTATGTGTGTTACAATATGAGTGAGATATCTCTATTTATACTAATATATTCTCTCCAATAGATACAATAAGTGTAAGTCTATTTATAACTAATTGTTATTCTCTCTTATCTTTTTGTGTCATGTGTGTACTATCTGTTTTCTCAGAGTTAGATATGTGCTGAGTTGGATATACATTATCATCCCCCCCGAGCAAGGGAAGCTTGTGAATAAGAGAAGAGAAAACTGCAGAAGATAATCCTTCGGTAACAATGTCTGCAACTTGCAAGCTTGAAGGAACATGAATAAGAGTCCAACGTTTTGATGTAACCTGCTCTCTCACAAAATGGAAATCAACATCTATATGACGAGTCCGTGTATGAAAGACTGGATTTGACGACAAAGCTATAGCAGATATGTTGTCACACTTAAGAACAGGAGTATGATCACGAAATTTCAGATCACGTAGTAAAAATGTTAACCACTTTATCTCAGCAGACACATAAGCCATTGCACGATACTCATCTTTTGTGGATGAACGAGAAACAGTAGTTTGTTTCTTTGAACCCCATGAAATAAGATTGTTGCCACAGAAGATACAATAGCCAGTAGTAGATCTTCGATTTACAGGATCACTGAATCAGAATAGGCTTTGATTGAGAGTGAGGTCGAGGAAGAAAACGAAAGACTGTAATTTAGTGTCCCTTTAATATATCGAAGAAGTTTCTTTAATGCATCATAATCTGACATAGTAGGTTTATGCATAGATTGGCATAACTGATTTACAACATATAAAATATATGGGCGTGTAATAGTTAAATTTTGCAACGCTCTAATTAAACTTCAAAATAACGAAGGATCCTCAAACAGAAGTAAACCATAATTCAAAAAAATTGATATTTGTTCATCGTAGGAGTAGGAGAAGACTTACAATCAGCTAATCACGCTCATTCC
This sequence comes from Nemophila menziesii, assembly GCA_029959085.1. Classification (NCBI taxonomy): domain Eukaryota; kingdom Viridiplantae; phylum Streptophyta; class Magnoliopsida; order Boraginales; family Hydrophyllaceae; genus Nemophila; species Nemophila menziesii. Next base: position 22,383,929 of record JARWIR010000007.1, on the reverse strand, counting down.
GAAAGGTGATTGCCAAGAAGGCGTGGGATATGACATACCCATATCGTGTGATAATTTTGCGTATAAAATTATTTCCAAGATTTGAGCGAACCAACTACAAAAAGTCATGAACAATATTATCTCGCCAACATAGTCGATATTATTCAGGACCGATGCATTCAAGATAATATACTTATAGCGCAAGAAGTTTCGTTATTTCTCCGGAAAAAAAGAAAGAGTAATATAAATTTTATCACCGTTAAAGTAGATATGCCTAGGGCCTATGATCAAGTTTGGTGGGATTTCCTACTTCATATTCTACGTTAAATTGGATTTGAAAATAAATGGATAAAGTGGATTAGTAATTGTATATCAACAGTTACGTTCTCGGTTAAATTTAATGGCGAGCCTTTACCTCAATTTACCCCATCGAGGGGGATCCGACAAGGTGATCCACTGTCACATTTTTTGTTTATTTTAATGTTTGAATCACCTATTAGTCTTATTCAATAAAGGTGCAGTACGAGGCAATCAAATAGTAAACTAGCAAAGAAAAAAGACTAGTCGGAGAATAAACAAATTGACAAGATAAGATTACTATCTCTTTACATGATCAAGAAGTAGAAGTATTCAAAGAAGTATTGACTACGTGATGCAAGTGTTTTGGTCAACGTATTAAATTTAATAAATCTTCTATTTGCTTTAGTGGGGTACACCTTAGGACATCGTTCGTATAACTGCCTCGATCATGCATATCCAAAAATGAGAACATTTGGGAAAGTACTTAGGAAAATCATTATGCCATTAAAGATTAAAGATCGGGGCACTACGATGGATTGGTGGAAGGGTATTCACAAATTCACAAGGATGGAAACAACATCTATTATCTAAATAGGGTAAAGAAGTCCTTATCAAAGCGGTTTTATAGGCTATTCCAACTTACGTTATGTCTATTTTAAAATTCCCTAGAAAATTTTATAAAGAACTAACTAGTATGATAACAAATTTTTCGTGGGGATCTAAGACCAGTAATAGGTATCACATGGTCGATTGGGAGCGGATAGTAGTAAGTAAAGCAACAGAAGGACTGTGATTCAGAGAGTTTGAGAAGATGAATTCGGCATTATTAGCATCACAATCTTGGCAAATTTGGAAGAACCCCTTGTGACATAAATTTTAAAAGGAATTTATCACCCAATTTTTTTTTTGGGCAGATGCATCTATCAAAAAATCTAGGCCATGGTCATGGAAAAGTATTATGCATGACAAGGATCTACTTCAGTAACATAGGATGTATCTAGTAGGACTTGGGGAGTCGAATTATATATGGAAAGAAAAATAGTTGACACCATCTTTTTCTTTATAAAAAAACAGGTGTGTGTGTGTGTGTGTGTGTGTGTGTGTGATCTTACGAAAGTTGCACAACTGATGAATCAAGAAGGAGATGGGTGGAATTAGAAATTTTGGATGAGATTTTCTCAGAATCAACAAAGACAACAATAAAAAAATACAAAACTTTTACAACCGCATGAGGAAGATAGGTTTCTTTGGCCAAATACGAAAGATAGAACTTATACAACAAAGTATGGGTATCATATACATGTAACTAATACGATAGGAAGATAGCCACAATCATCATCGTCAGGAGGACATAATTATCGGGTGATTTGCCAGGTAATATGGAGCGCTAATAGCTCATCAACAACCTTTGATTTATAGAAAAAATATAACTCTCATCATTCTGATTCTTTCCGTCTTCCTAATAGCTCATCAACAACATTTGATCTATCAGTTACAAAATATAATTATGAGTAATGCTGAATATCACCTCAAATCACATCACCCTCTTATCACCTCCTAGGTTAATTTTAAATAAACCAATCACATAATTTTTCTTTTCCGTTTTATCATTTTCTCTCACTTTTATGATTGATTCACATAAGAGGCGATAAAAAGATGATGTGATTTAAAATGATATTCAACATTACTCTATAATTAATTACTCAATATGATTAATCTGCAATTTACTCAAAAATCATAAAATGATTAAATATATAATCTTGATCTTACATCATTAACAACAAGTTCTCTTTTCCGTTTCTTATCCAAAGTTCTTTCTCCATTTGTCAAACACACCACATATGCACCCTTGTATACAAATGAATTTATGCAAAAATAAAATTAAATCACTCTTCTAACATTAAACTTTACTACATATAATTCCAATAAAGATGAATAATTCAAAACTCCAACCCTTGCCTTTATAAGTAATAGAGTTTCGATCCACTGTATTTGGAATCGTCGGGTTCCCATTGTTTTCATCAAGATTTGGAAAAATAAACGTTAGAAGAGGCGATTGGGTTAAAGGATTTCACGATGGATTTTACGTAATGGTCGTGTTCATGGTACAATGGGATCCGAATCAGAGTCAAATCAAGTGTATGCATGACGAAACGGTTCGTCGAATGTTGTTGTACAGAGGGGTGCTGGTCTGTGTTGTTGTACGAAGATCGCTATTGATGATCGTCGTGTATGAAGAATGTCAGGTGTATGAAGAAGATGAGATTGATGGAGAGGAGGAATGAAAATATGAGATTGATCATGCGAAATAGTTTTTTGAATATTTTATATTTAACGTAAAATTTGATAAAGTTTTTGAAAGTTTAAAAAAAATTATGAAAGGTTTGGAAACAGAAAAAATAGAAAAAATGAAAGGTTTGGAAAAATTTTAAACAAAAAGGAAGAGTTTTGAAAAAAAATAGAGTTAGTTGGTTGTATCTTGATACGTATTTCTAAGATCGATAGTTGGTCTAATAGTTAGACTACTCCACATAAATCAGGAGATCCTGAAATCTAATCTTATTAAAAACGAATAATTTCGAATACAAATGACTTTCATATGTTTTTTTTTTTGAACGGGTTTTCATATGTATTTAGAAAAAGAAATATAGATGTTTTCCAATAATTTATTTTTTGTTTAGACAAAAGAACACATAAATCGTTTTTTTCCCCTTTCCATCGAGTATCCGGTGATAGTGATGTGACCCGAGGAGGTTATTATAATTTGCAAAATTTGAATTGAATTTGAGGCGAATTAATGATATAACACATAAAGCAAATCCAAGTGGGTAGGTTAGGTGAAGGAGATCATTTGTCGACCTGTTATTTAAACATTTTCGTGATAGTTTTACTTTATCATATAATTTTTCCGAGTTCTTTTCTTTTAAGTGAAAAAGTAATATATTGAAGTGGCCCATAATAATAGTTACAAACAATGGTGTCGAATCTTATCAATAATTTTCAAATGCATGCTTGGGAAATTAAATAGTCCTCCCTCACTTGAATGATAGATTTTAACAAATGTATTTGTCACGAAAAAAGTTTTATAAATAAACATATGTAATAGTACTACCTCCATTCTATTAATAATAGATTTTTTTAGAGTTTTTCATATATATTAAAAAACTTAAAAAATAAGATATTTAGTTTAAAATAATCAACATATCCCTAGTTATAAGAAAGAGAAAATTGAATATTTAGTTGGTAAAAAAATTTTAAAAAAATGATAAAGACATCATTTATTTTGCTTTGAAACTTTAAAAGTGACCTATATTATAGAATACTATGTTTTTTTTGGCTAAAAAGACTATTATTATAGAATGGAGATAGTATAAAAATAAGATGTGTAGAAAAAAGATGTGTAAACATTTGCAGCAGAGTCTCAAACACAAGAATTAAGTTGTAAAATATTTCAGCCCCTTTGAGATTTAAAAAGTTTAGGGTTATAAATAAACAATGAGAAAATCCTATTTTTAGACTATTGCTTATGGTTTAAAAATATTTTTAGGTCAAACATTTCAAAAGTCACATTTTTAGGCCAAACGTATTTAAAATGCCATTTTTTAGGCCACTTTACTAATTTCGTGAGATATTTCATAGATTTTAAAGACAATTTGAACAATTTAGATAGAGTTCTTAGTTTGTGATGCGGCCAAATAAACATTTAGATTATTTGAAATGCCTAAATTGTCCTTAGAAACAACAAAATATCTCACGAAATTAGTAAGATAGCCTAAAAATGGACGTTTTGAATACGTTTGACCTAAAAATATGACTTTTAACACGTTTACCTTAAAACTGTTTTTAGGCCATAGATAATGGCTTTAAAAATAAAGAGTAAATCTCGGCTCTACCCCCTGAACTATATACGTTTTGACAGATTGCCCCCCAATCAATTTTTTGCGACTGTATGGTCCTTAAACTTTTTTTTCGTGACTCGATGCCCCTGTTAGTGTATGACAGATTGCCCCCAAGCATTTAGAAAAGAAATTTTGATATCCATTTGGAACAATTCAAAATCCATATAGCAAGAAAAAGCAAGTATCATACTAATTGACTTAAGTCTAGCTACGTGGGTAAAAGTTTTATCGAAACCAATAACTTTCTCTTGGTTATACCCTTGGGCAAGAAGACGAACTTTGTTCCCTGTGATAATTCTAGAGTCCTCAAGACTGTTGTGAAAGACCTATCGAGTTCAATTGATGGTTTGATCCACAGTATTTTCAACGAGATTCCAAACTTGGCTTCTTTCAAATTAATTTAGTTCATCACGCATATAATTTATCCAATGATCATCAAGAAATGATTCTTTTATATTCATGGGTTCTCTTTGATATACGAAAGAAGGATAAGCACATAAAGAATTAAGATTCGAACGTGTCTATATCCATTTACTTATATAAAAAAGTATGAGATACTTTGAGAAGCCTCTATCATTCCACCAATACTTTAGGAGATCTTTATGCACTTCAATAGTTTGTTTCTTCCTTTCTTCAACATTATGCACCTCTTTAGTTTTATCATCTTGTTTTGGTAGAGAAAAAGGTTGAGCTTGTGATGTTGTCTATTCATGTAATATATTATCTGGTCACGAGACGTTATTTTAGGGGTATTTAGGACTTATTTGAGGTATTTCGCCGTATTATATGATATTTTACAGTTTCTTGTCTAGTTTTGGTGTTTATCCTACTTTTAGTGCTTTTGTGCATAATCTGTGTATTAGGTGTGCAACTATTAGGTAGTGCTTGAATGACAAGGAGGTTAATTCTTGGTATATCAGTGACACTTGCGAAAGCTTTATAAATATCTAAAGACAACCCACTACAAATATGACTCTTGTATCTAGTTTGTGGCTTTTTTCAATGTATTGACATACTTAGACACACCTCCAAACCATGTTGTGTATCTCGGTTTTGCGGCCTAAGCGGCCGACCTGGGCCTAGCGCCTAGGCAAGATTACACGGGGCCTAGGCAAAATTACTCGCATATCGTGTCTGACGTAATCTTTACTTTGGCAATCTATCCACCTTTTACAAATAAAATCTTACCAAAAACTGATTAAAATAACTAATTCTATTTTTAGTCCATTATTTTTATCCGTCTTTCCTTTTTTGGTCATAATTTCAAAATATCTTCTTTTTTGGTTATTTGTATACATGTCTCTCTCTTTTTGGTCATTTTCAAACACGGGGTTAAAAAACTGGAGACACTTTCATACACTAGACACATGTCTTTCACGTGACTTTATCGTTAATTTCTTACTCTGTTGGTGAAAATGATACAAGAAATACTCTAACTATCCTAAAAATAACGTCCATTTAGTTTTTCACACAAATTAAAAAACCTAATAATTACATATACATATTATAAAAGTAACCTTGATATTTTAAATATACATTAGAAATATAAATTTTACTTTTTTAATAAAAGTAATAAAAGAAAAATTTGGAAAAAGATATCTTCATATTTTAAATAGATAATAATTTTGAGACACTATTGTTTTTTTTTTTTTTTGGGTCGGGTAAACGGTTGTATTAAAATATCAAAACTGTACACTATACATGGGTGTTACCTACCTAGGCTCGAAAGCATAAGGTAGCAACAAGGAATATAAAAAAAAAACAACTACGTCATACTATACTAATACAAGCTAGCCTTCCACTCACATCCAAAAAAGAATGCCGAGGGAACAAGGAAAATAAGATTGAATAAACACACCATTTAATTTCCTTGGTTACTATTTCTTTAGTCTTGGAAGCACCTCTCATGGCTAGGTGATTTCTCGCCGTCCAAATACAATACACGGTAGCTCCAAAACCCACTTTCCAAGCCTTTCTTTTCCAATTCTCTCTAGCTTTTAATTTTTTAAGCCATTTCAAAGCCCTTAGAATAGTGTTCATTTCCTTGTCTAGTCCAAGCCACATTTTAATATCATCCCATATAGCCTTAACAAAAGAGCATTCAAAAAATAAATGCCTATTCGATTCAAAATCTTCCTTACACAAATCACAAAGTGGATCAAGTTCCATATAAGTAATCCTATTTTTAGTTTTGAGTCTTTCTTTTAATGCCATCCATACAATGATTGCATGTTTCGGAAATACACTCGGATCCCACACAATATTTGCCCAAGGTTTAATAAAAGCTTTACGACGAAATAAATCATAAGGGAATTTATATACATCATAAAACTCTATTGTATTTACCTCATATGTTGATCGGGGCGCCTTAACGGAAGCAAACCATAAAGCTAATATTTCTTTTCTTCCTTCTTCACCTAGGGACCCACGTATAATTTCTTTTAACTCCCAAATATTTTTCAAAAGTGGGGAATTAATTTTTTTAGGAATCCATTCCCAAAAACCACTACTATTGAAATACTCACCATGAATCCACCTAATCCAAAGTGATTCTTTATTTTCCACTATTTTCCAAATCATCTTTAGAAGTAAAGCTTTATTCCATGCTTCAAAATCTTTTAATCCAAGCCCCCCTTCATTTTTAGGCATACAAATATTTTTCCAACTAACTTGGGGTGGCTTATTATCCCAATAAAAGTTACGGCAAATACTAATAATTCTCTCTTTAACACCAACCGGAACCGGGAAAATCGTAAACCAAAAGCATGTCACCCCCTATGTTGTAGATCTCGGTTCCGCGGTCTAGGCGGTCGACTGGGGCCTAGCGCCTAGGAGGGACTACGCGGGGCCTAGGCGGGATTACGCGGTTTTGAATCCCGCTATGTGGTTTTATATATTTAGTTCTACATGTGTAATAATTATAATCATTTTATCTATTTAAGTCATAAAATTCACCTAACCCCGTTATATTAAATATGAAAATACAAAAATTAGAGTTATCATATCAATTCAAGAATTTTCGAGAGTAAAAAAAATTTAAAAAGGGACTAAGCGGCCATTTTTTGCCATTAATCAGTGCCTAGGCGGGCTAGGCGCCTCTTCTACGGCGACTAAGGCATTAGGCAAAAACGCCTTGCAATTTTACTAGGCGTAAGCGGCTGAAGGGGGAGTTGACGCCTAGGCGGCGCCTAGACGCGCCTAGGCGGCGATATCTACAGCATAGGTCACCCCTTGAAGAACCGATCTAATCAATTCCAATCTACCCGCAAATGAGAGTGAAGAGACTCTCCAACTCCTAACATAACCTTCCAATTTATCAAAAAGAGGTTTATAGTCTCTCGATAATAATACGGAAGATCCTAGCGGGATCCCTAAATAACGAAAAGGCATAATCCCTTCCTCAAAATTCGTAGGTATAATCCCATTAATCAAATCATCATTTGAGATACCTATGTAATAAATATTAGATTTTTCAACATTTAAACGAAGCCCCGAAACATCTCCAAACTCATTTAAACTATCCATAAGAATCTTAATCGAACCTTTATCACCTTTAGAGAGTAACATTAAATCGTCCGCAAAAGCTAAATGTGTTATTTTTTCCTTCTCACATTTGGGATGATAATTAAAACCATTACAAGTATTTTTTTTTAAAAGCCTAGAGAAATATTCAAGACAAAGAATAAATAGATAAGGAGACATAGGATCACCTTGTCTTAAGCCTTTTTCGCCTTTAAAAAAACCATGCACTTCTCCATTTATAGCCAGAGAGTAAAACGGAGATGAAACACACACCATAATCCAATTTACTATTTTTTCCGGAAACTTTAATCCCTTTAAAACTTCATAAATAAAGTCCCATGATATAGAGTCATACGCCTTTCTAAAATCAATTTTAATAGTACATCTTGACGAGCTACTTTGATTATTATAACCTCGAAATAGTTCTTGCATAAGGTGAATATTTTCTATCATAGATCTACCCTCAATAAACGCATTTTGGGCTTTATCCACTATATTATTTAAACAAGGTTTCAATCTATCCGCTAATATCATAGTAATCGCTTTATAAACCACGTTACAACACGAAATAGGCCGAAAATTATCAACACTTTTAGGATCATCTATCTTCGGAATTAAAGCAATAAGAGTAGTATTTAATTGCTTAAGTAAAAAACCGGAGGTAAAGAATTCACGTACCGCTAAGATAACATCTTCCCCAATAATATTCCACGAACTCTTAAAAAATAATGAAGAATAACCATCGGGTCCGGGCGCTTTATCGTTCGCTATTTTAAAAATAGCTTCTTTAATCTCCAAATCGGTTATGTCACGGCACATATCTTCTCCTTGCTCTAAGGTAATTTTACTTCCATAATCAAATACTTCGGAATTAATATGTGTAACACCAAATAAACCTTTGAAATAATTTAGGAACGTTTCATTGACTTGATCTTTAGAAGTAGTTAAAACACCAATTTCCTTTAAAATATTCGGAATAAATCTTCTTCTATTTTTACTTTTAAGGAGCCCATGGAACAATTTAGTACACCTATCACTCTTAAGGGAATAACCGAGCTTAGCCTTTTGTTTAAGAAAACTAATCTCGGCCATTTCAAGAGTTTTAGATCTCTTCCGAATCTCAACCAAGTTATCAAATGAAGAAATAGGTAAATTTTGTTGGAAATGTACCTCGGCTATTTCTAGATCCTCCTTAGCTTTCTTTGCCATTGCGGAAATATGAGAAAAGTGGATCTTATTTAATTTCCTCAAGTCGAACTTCAAAGCTTTCATTTTTTTACATAGGATATATTGTTTAGTACCCACGACCATGGTCTTGTTCCATCCATCTTCAACCGTTATATAATAATCTTCATGTTGCACCCACATATCAAAGAAACGGAAAGGAACAATCCTAGTAACATTTTGTAAAAAAATATTAACTATACAAGGTGAATGGTCGGATACACTAGATTTCGGTAAAAATTCGGCTTGAATATAATGATTCGATTCATCTAGCTTACGATTACCCAATGCTCTATCAATCTTACTAAGAACATGGTTATTATCCCATGTAAAGAATTGACCGGTATATTGTATATCCTCAAGGCCTAAGTGATTACAACAATCCGCAAATTCTTTAAAATCACCCACCGTAACATTTTGTCCTCTAATCCTTTCATTAAAAGCTAATATATTGTTGAAATCACCCAAAAGAAGCCACGAATCATCGAAAGTAGCGGAAAAATCAATTAGATTTTTCCACAAGTTTCTTCTCGATCTAATATCATTTAGTCCGTAAATAAACGAAGTATATAAACTAAGAGATGTTACCTTACACACAATCTTGCAATGTATAGCTTGAGATGTTCTCTCGATAATCTCAACTTGTACTTTATCCGGATCCCAAACCAAAAGGATTCTCCCATGCTCTATTAAGTCGAAGTTATTAACACTCTTCCACCCTTTAAGCATGTTATTCATAAATAAATCCACTTTATTAGTATTACTCTTTGTTTCCAATATTCCCATCACATCTATATTTTTCTTGTTAATTAAATCTTTTACCCCTAGATTTTTATGGGTTGAGCCCAAACCCCTTAAATTCCAAGTCGTAATAATCATTTACAACTTTCGGTGGGTTTCCCCATATTTGAGCGTTTAATATTAGCTCTACGTGCCTTCCAAAATTGCTTCTTTTGCCACATATATTCATTTTTAGCTAACGTAAGTTTTTTATAACTCGCTTCTCTTTTTTTAGTTTTCTTACTCACTACCATCTCGAAGGAATCTTCAATTAAATTTTTCGATTTATCTTTCCCGTCATTTTCTACGTTATTACCTTCTAAATTCGAAAAAATTACCATAGCGGCGGAGCGTGAGTTTGACCCTACTCGGATAGCCCGAATCTCGCAACTACTATCATTCTCCGGAATAAAATTTAAATCAAGCGATTTCGCTCTTTTAATTTTTGTTGGAGTAAAATCTGCTTCATGTTGTTATTAGAGCTGCTGTGATCATTATTTGGTAATACATCAGTAACACTTTTAATTATATTAGCTGTACCTTTTATATAATTTATATTATCTGTACCATTTATTTCGGTCAATATTTGCTTCCTAGGGAGAAGAGTAGCTGCGTGGACAGCATTAACATCATGGTGTTGAGCACCATTTACTTGCTGCCGAAGTGTAGCTTCCTTGTGCTTCAATGAGGGACCCGCTATATCAATGTTCTGTTGCTGCCTAGGAAGAGCTGCTGCGTGGACTTTTGCACCATTTTTTTGTGGCCGAAAAATAGCACCCTTATACATCTTTGAGGGACCCGCATCTGAAGCTTTATACGGGGATAATGCAACAAGCTGTTGCGCCATTTTAGAGGGAGCTGCAGTAATATATTCTCCCCTAGATTTTGGTATTAATTCATGGTCTTTACTTCCTTTATTGCCTCGAAACCCCTCTACTTTCTTCTCTACTATATTAGCATAAAAGCATCTATTTCCTTCGTGTCCAAAAGCTTGACACTTTACACAACACGGAGGTAAGTTTTCATATTCCACTTCTACACTATGTTTATACCCTTTATGAGAGCCAAATTCAATACTTTTTTTTTCTCCTTACTTAAATCTAATTCGATTAGTACCCTAGCATAACTAATGTCCTCGCTAATTGCCGTGAACCCATCTGTTCGAATAGGTTTACCAACTTGAGAAGCAATTTTCGCTAATCCCTCGTCCGTACGTGCTTGTACCGGAAGTTTTCTCAAGATAATCCAAGTAGGGATCTTCTTAATCTCTAGATTCCCAAAATCAAAAAAATCCGGAATTTCCGTAAGTAATAAGAGTTTTCCATACGATAGATAGGGCCCTTTAGATATAACGTTCTTCTTATCAATTTCATTCTCGAATTTAAAAATTAACCAACCGGATGGGTGCTTTCTAACCTTACATTCCACTTTCCATGCCTTCGCTATTCTCCTTATATCTTCCATGTCCGGTGATTTCTTACCGGCTACATATCCAATAAATGAGAAGCCGAAAGCTTGCTCTATCGTTAACACATCGGTTTCTAGAAGTTGAAGCATCTCCCCCTCCACGAGTTCATAATACGCTAATTCTTTCCCAACCGAAGCTTTCCTATTATTCAATAGTATGTCCTTATAGCCCATCTTCTTCTCCTTTAACTCCGGGTACTTTGCATTGGCGTCAAGATTCCCGATCGTAACGGGTTCCTTGGTATTTGTTTCACGCCCAAAATTAACTACTTTCTTTAATGCTAAAGTACCTTTAACATCAACTTCAAAAGGCTCTTCATTTTCTCTAGCATGTGACTTAGCCAATTTCTCAAACACATGGTGTGCCACTAATTCTTCCCATACTTTCTCTACTATTTGTGTGTCCAAATGCCCACAGACTTTCAAGAATTTAACTTTAGCCTCTAGAGATGTATCCAAGAGTAGAGGAAGGTTACCAACACTTCGTGAATTGCCGGCAAAATTCGTCGGAGCATCCCCCGGAGAAGGAGGGGAGCTCGGCCGAGCACCACCCTCTTCTAATGAATCACCATCGAGACCAATTTCCGGTGGGTTATGACCTAACGTGAGGTTAGGCATGCCCGAGGGGGATCGGAACTCCGGGTTTGCCAACAGCGAGAGGTCCGTTGGGTCCGGTGGCTCTTTGGCGGAAGAGGCATGGTGAAGCGTACTACTCTCTCCCGGGTCAAAATCGGACGGGAGAGTTCTTTGATCTTGTGACTTATGAGTTGGGTCCGTCATGTTGGTGAAGATCCGATGGAAAACCGAGGATTAGGCGCTAGATCAAGTAGATCTAGGAGAGGAGTTCTCTTACCTAACCCTACTAATAATATTTTACTTGCGTAATTTAAAGATATTGTTACAAGTTCCTAATAATCAGAGAGACACTATTGTTAATAATGTAGACATTAATTTTAAAAAGGTGAGAGTACTATTTAATGAAAGCTTATGAAATTGTAGTCAAAGTAAAAGTAAACAAATTGTGTTTAGACAAAATATTTCAAATTTCGTAGTAGCTAAATTTCTTACCTCGGAAACCACAACCGTCCGTTTCAAAAAAGACACATAGTTTCTGCAATCCCTACCACGTGTCCCTCCATGTTAATACATGAACACCCCCAACTACAACCCTCACCTCTCTCACATTTCCCGAAAGCCTTAACCATTTTTTGAACAAAAAAGAAAAAGAAAGCCTCAACCATTTTCGTATATATACACGCACCCCCACTTATATCACAACCTCTCATTTCTTTCCTTAACACATACACCCCAACTATTTCCACTTCCTTTCCACTCAACTCCCCATCTCACCAAAATGGCTCTAAACTCCATCAAAATCGCATCTTTCCTCTGCGTTCTACTACCCATTTGGACATCCACCATGGTGGAAGCCGCCTCTTCTCACGCCGCCCCAGCCCCTGCCGTAGACTGTTCCAACTTGGTTCTTAACATGGCCGATTGCTTATCTTTTGTTACCAGTGATAGTACTGCAAAAAAGCCTGAAGGAAGTTGCTGTAATGGACTCAAAACTGTGCTGAAAACTAACGCAGAGTGTTTATGTGAAGCTTTTAAAAATAGTGCTCAATTTGGTATTACACTTAATGTTACTAAAGCCATGTCTTTACCGTCTGCTTGCCATGTCTCTGCTCCTTCTATCAGTAACTGTGGATGTAAGTTGCTTTTACTTAAAGATCTATAGTTGCTCTAGTAGTTAGATCACTATGTAGTAAGAGATCCTCAGATCGAACTTTAACCGAATAAACTGACTAATAAAAATGTTGATTTCACTTATAAATCAAACTGGAAATCTTCAAATAAAATTGTTTTTTTTTTTGGTCCTTAAAAGAGTTAAAAGATCGTATTTTTATGTCCATTACATGTTTTCTCATCACTTTTCCATTTTTCCTTTCATATTTCCAAAACGTTCACCATGTATAGTTTTTGGAGTTAACTGCACAATTGGTCTCTACTCTCTATACTTATGCATAAAGTAGCAAATCTATATACTACATCGACATGGGTACATTTGCTATTTTTGGAATACTACTTAGGCAACTTTTGCAATTTTCGAAATAATACAGAGATGAATTTCTAATTTGATACATGGGGGCAAATATAGCTATTTCGCATAATACAAGGACAATAGTACTTTTTCAAATACTTCTTACTCCATATGAGTATTTATTAGTGTATTTCTATGTTTATTATTTTTCAATTTTCTTTGTTATATATTTCTTAACCGTTACTAAGAATTGACTAAGATGTGTTTTGTTTTTGTTTTATTTCACAGTGACTAGCGTTGGTGCTGCCCCTGGTACGTACATCTCTGACCTTTGTTTGACTAATTAAATACATACTTCCAAAAAAAAACATATCTTGTATAAATTATGCTTGAAATTGTATTTTCAAGCGGGACCTTAATAATGTAATGTTAACGCAATGATTTCTCTTTTGTGGCATCTGAATTGTCCCAAAAACAAAATCTTTTGTGGCATGGGAATTAAAATCTTTTAGTTAATGCCCCTAGAATAATCATGTGTTGGGGTATCTATTCTGTTTTGAACATCTGGCTATGGACATATTCACATGACACTATTTGTTTGACTAATTAAATACGTATTTTAAACAAAAAAAAGAAATTGTTGTATATTACTCTGGGAAAAGATATTTTTACACGGGACTTTAATAATGTTATTTAAAAATGGATTTCTCTTTTGTGGCATGGATATTAAAATCTTTTAGTCAATCCCTCTAGAATAATCATGTGTTGGGGTATTCATTCTGTTTTAAACTTTCGGCTATGGACATATTCACGTGACACTACTTGTACATTGATTAATGGACCCAAAGCCCATAATTATTGTTGTTTCCAAGTCTTTACTGGAGATCTTCTTTAGTCATGTGAGACCCTGGTTTGTCATCATCATTACTTATGTTCACATTTTTCATTGCAGCACTTTCACCACTGGCATTATCCCCGGAATTAGCTGCAGGTGCTCCTGCACTTAGCCCAGGAAGTATTGACATAACTCCTGTAGCAGCCCCAACAGGCAGCTCAGGCTCAGATTCTACTGTAGTTACCATTTCCAGTGGCTTGTTTCTTCTTTCTTTTGTTGCTGCTGCATTGTTCTGAGTATGTTCGAGCTCCTTGTTTTGTAATTGGTGGAGAGCAGAGGAAGGATTGTTTTGATGTTTGTTGTTTATTCCACTAGCTGAGGATATTATCTATTAATTTAGTACTAGGCATTTTGATGTGTGATCTATATTAAATAGTTGCTTGTTTAATTAACTTGATATTGAGTTGTATTATTTTAGTTCTCCTATTTATTAATGTTTCCATTTGTTTTTGTTCGTATAATCTATCTTCATTTACAAACTTTTTATCATGGATTATTTTATTGCTGGACGGAGGTTTTTTACTCCGCTGTAATACCCAAAAGCTACAAGTAATCCATATCTGATAGTGCTATTAGGGGTGGATTTGGGCGGTGGTCAACACTGGTACCGGGGTGGATCCAAGATAAAAAAATAAAGATGGGCTGGAAATATATGGGAGTTCTGGGCCAACTGTCTTTGATTTTTTATTTCTTTGACGTATAATGAAGTTGGGTTATGTCTTTTCATCCTTGAATTGTTTAACATTAACACAATATTTACGTAAATGTCTACCGGGAAGCAAATAATTGTACGGACTCTTTAGCAAAGAAAGGAACAGAATTTGGAAGAGGCTTATGTGTTTATGACGATCCCCCGGACTTCTTATGGAATCATTCACGAGGGATAAGAATGGTTGTGCGGTGGCGAGATGTATTTTAGTCTCCTAGATTAGTATAGTTACTTTGTAACACCGACTTATAAGCCTCAGATGTATGCAAAAAAAAGTAAATGTCTATATTAAAAATATGATTTAGATAATCAATAAAAATTATATCAATTACATAATGTTAACCAAATTACAATTGATTTTTTTTAGTTTTCATTTTTTTTAAAATTTACATTATTACACTATTTTCAATTAACTTAATACTTTTGGTTCAATAGAAACAAACATAGAATCATTTAATCAATCATTATTCATCCGATTGCGTATATTAGTCTTGATAATTTTATATCGAAAAATGACTTCTTATTAGTAGCCGTGGAAACCGGCAACATCTATACCAATGTCAAAAGTAAGTAAAACAAACGATACAAAATCGTTTCTCCTAGTTTCTACCATTTTTCTAGTAAAATCACCAACTCCATTCAAACCTGGATATTCACTAATATGACGCATATCACAAATGTCAGTATCCAATCGTCATTAAGTTTTATTTATCCTATCAAAGTTAGTGAAATTATTTGGATAAAATTCCGGTAAATGTAGACGTAATTTTTGTTGAAACTAGAAAACGAGATACGGATTCAGTCAAGCTATACATAAAAGTAATTCCATATCACTAACTGAAAATCGAGCATTCAACTCTAAAAGTTGCAAGTCAATGATATATAATAAAAAGTCTCGACTTGATAAGTTTTTCCTTCATCGCACCTTCTTCATCCTCAGGCAATATATATATATATACTAAATCAAAGAAGTCCAGCCTGTTAGCCTCACCTTGTTTTTATTCCCGTTTTAATATTCGACAAATCATCATTTAAACTAAAATTCATTTGGTATCACTTTTAAAGGTTTTCCAAAACCCCTCATTATATTAGTTGTCTTTAAATCCTTGATCTTAAGCTTGAGCTTCATTAGAACAGCGTCGCGGTACACCGGACAAGACCTGCGGTACACCGCAGTACCACGGACCAAAGGCGCGGTGCATAAGCTAGTCCGAACAGTAAGCTAGAAAAATGTGCGGTACACCGGACTGAGGCGCGGTACACCGGACCAAGGCTGCGGACCAGGAACACGGTGCATGGGGTAGCCCGTCAGTTTACTATGAAATCAACACGTTGAGTCATGCGGTACACCGGACCATATCCGCGGTACACCGCAAGAAAGGGTTTCTGCACTATTAGAAGAGGACAAAGCTTATATCCGTTGGAGTTAATTCTATCCGTTAGATAGAAGCCTTTTGACCGTTGGAAGCTTATTTTAGCTATAAATTGAAGCTCATTCAAGACACAACTCATCCCTTCCATCTACCAATCTTAAGAGCAATTAATATTATCATTCAAGAAGGTTTCAAAGGAGCATTCAAGTCATATTCATTCCTCAAGCTACATAGTTTATATCCACTCATTTAGGAGTTTAGTTCAAGCTATTATAACACCCCTAAACACTTTTCCTTTCCTCTTAGTTCTTGTAATAGATTAAGAGAGTAGTGTGAGTATAGGTTCTATACTTGGTTCCTTGTGTTGGTGAAAACACAAGTGTATTTCCTTCAAGGTTTTTGAAGTGGTTGTAATGGGTTTGTAAACTCACCCGGGTTAAAGAGTTACGAAGATTAGTTGAGAATCTTGCAAATCCTAAGGAGACTTCCTTAGGTAGTGGATGTAGGGAAACCGAACCACTATACATCGTTGTGTATCTTTCTATCCCTACACTCTTTACTTTTCCGCACTCTATATGCTTGATAAAATGCTTACATGAATAGTTTGATAATATTGTCTTTTAGGATTATCTAGTTTTTAACTATTTAGTTTGCTAAAACAATAGGATTCAAATTAGCTTTTAATTTTATTTACTTGAAATAAAATTAGCCGATTAATTTCAATTGTCCTATTCAACCCCCCTTCTAGGACGCATATAGAATATCACAGCCATTATCTCTTAAATTTTAAAACTAAATTTTTGATAATCCAACCAATACCATTGCATTCACAATATTTTGATCTTTTTCCTGTAGTGCTTGTGATAACTCATTTGTTATAGCTAATACTTTTCTCATCAACAATAGACTAAAAATAAAATCAAATGTAAAAGCCTATCACCAATTTGTTATGCTTCAACGCGCTGAGATCCATCTATAGTATTAACTCTGATAACTTCAAGACAATCCATCATTTCACTAAACATATGATTTAAACTAATCAAAGTATCGTAGTGATATCTCTACCATGGATTACATGCATGTCTGAGATTTGTTTCTTGGTTTAAACCTTGTCCGCTCACTATATCCTCTTTTTCTAATGCATCTAAATTCTTTTAGCCTGACTCTTTTTTAGTGGAGCTTTCACTTTCATCATGGCCACGAGGGGTCCTTGTAACAAAAGAAGTGAGTCGCCTCAGTAGAAGCATTGAACCGCATTTTGTAATCGATTATATCTTGACTTAGAGTCTCGCAAATGATTGTTTTAAGATGTTGGTTAATTCATCAAATCTCTACATTTTCCATAAGCTTTATTATGAGAACAGTTCGATCCTCCAACATGATCAATAAATTTAGTTGGTTTCTTCCACTTTTAAAATCCTTCTGTGACAAAAATATCACCACCAGACTGAGCCCCAATATCTGATTTGAAAAGATAGCAACATAAGGAATATGCTTTGTTTCTAGATATGCTATACTCCAACCAAGTACTATATTCAGTAAACCACAATCTATTGAATCTTCTTTTTTGAGTTCCAAAACTCTTTAAAGAAAAAATACAATGTTGCGGTTGGCAGGTACTTTTTAGCAAATACTCTCTACGAATTTGATCTTGAGCATTAGGATTGTAACTCTACATTTTTGGTCTTAATGCAGAGTTTGAAGGAAGATCGTTTAGATTGATTTCGGGTGTTGATTGATCATCTTCATCTTCCTGAGTACGTGGCCCTTTTCTTTTATAAAACTTTTCCATAACTATAAAATAATAGTAATAAAATTTCACATATTAGAGATATAAATGTTAAAAATAGTAATAAATTAAATTTTTATTAGATATTATCCTAAAAAAGATTTGCAAACAAATTATTTCAGGTTAAGTAATCAATGAACTCAAATTTTATAAATATATCAACGATTTATTCAATTTATCATTATATAGTCAACGATTCTCCAATTCATGTAATAATTTTTTTCTCAAATAAGATATATTCTGTTAAAATTAAAATAATTAAATTGATAAATATTCTTTTTAAAATTTCGTATTCCAATTCGTTGTTTTGGTCAAAAAAAAAATCCTATTCGTTGACCTTGAATTTCAAGGCTTGAAGTCATATGTTTTTTCTTGACATAGTATTATTCCTATGAAGCGATGAAGCACTATTTGAAATTGAGTAGTCAGAAAATTTTCCTATTTGTGCATATTTGAGGCGCTAGGTTACAATAAAAAAACCAAAACTGAGTGGTGCACTAAATTTTTATTTAGATGAAGAAAATTTTGACAACATTTAATAATTTTATAATTATGATATTTAAATTTTAAATTCATATAAAAAATTTAATGATTCACATAAAATTATCGCGATTCTTATAAAAACACTCAAATAAAAAAGTTACCGAAACTTTTAGCTTTTGTAAGTAAGTAGATTGCGATTGTGGAATGGATCCAGAACCACCAGTGAATTGATTAAAATGATGTTTGTAGAGATAATACTGTGTAATTTATGAAAAATATGGAGAAAGTAGGTTAAAAAAAATGTATGGGTTTACAAAATTAGAAAAGGCTTTCTACAGTAGCAAGTTAGTAATATATAGGGTAAAAAAAGTCAAGGGGGCTAATGCCCCCCACCCCACCCCCTCCCCTTGCCGGACCCAATAAAGGTCCGCCTCTAATCAAGCATCTATGCTCGTTTGGGATTGCTTTTCAAAATAATCACTTAAAGTGATTTTATATCTTTAGCAATATTTTAGACTCTTAAAATCACTTTTAGGAAAAGCACTAGATTAGTGATTATTAAAATAATCACTTAAAGTGATTTTGGATGTCAAAATATTTTTTATTATTTTTTACAAATAATTTAATTTTAATCAAAAAGCTTTTTTAGCTCCAAAATAATCAATTCCAAACGGGCTCAAATCACCTAAGACGTCCATCATTTCATCATCTACAATTAGGGTAAGGTATTCACGAGAATTTGTTCTATTTCACCATGTTTTGTCCAAACCTTATACCTTGACAGAAAATTAAACTATAAAATATCGACTTGTATAACATCTATACAATTTCTTTGATTATTAAAACAACAGTTACATGGACAAAAAATGCGAGTCGTTTTACTCATGTGATTTTCTAGAAGTGCTACAAAATCCCTCACACCCAACACATATTTCCGAGTATAATAATTATTTGATTTAATCCAACCTCTCTTATTAACCAGATTCATTGTCTATAATCAAATTCTAAATTATTTTATAACCAATTTTGAGAATTATAACGATATATAAAAATCTAACGATTATCTAAAAATGCCCAAAATTCATATATTAGAGTCCTAAATTTTCACACATTAATAAACAATGAATATCTATATTCTAGGTCTAAACAAATACGGATTTAAAAGGGAGAGAATTTAAAAAGATTGAAATTTAGAAGATACCTAATTTAGGAAAAATTATCAGATATTTGATGTTGGAATGGGCACACGTTGATGTGGAGGTTGCGATCCTCCGGTGATGATGTGTCGGAGAACGATTGACGAGTGACCCGTTGACATAATTTTGGATTAAGGTTTGAGATTAGGGAAGAAAAATATGAGAAAAGGTATTAATAGCTCAATCTCCCAAGCAACTATCTTTATTATGCATTTATCTTTAAAGACGACGTAAATCGTCTCTAAAGATCTTACAAGTTGTCGCAAATGACATTTTATCGTTAGAGAGATCCTAGTGAGATATCTTTAAAGCAATACATGAATCTCCAAACATTTTCAAACCAATTTTTAACTATTTAGGGATAGGTGGATCTCCTCCTTTTAAAAACTATACAGTAGACTTTCATCTTCTTGTACTAACTCAAGAAAAAATGCCATACTAGTTGAAACCATATATAATTGTATAGAAATTCGAGTATATATTTTCTTAATTAGCAAACAATAAAAAATTTCATTAGAATTTGAATGAAGTATACAATACACTCTGATCAGTCGAAAAAGAAAAACAGCAAACCAAAATTTCTCAAAGAAAAAACAAATTGTAATCACTCATCACGCTACGTTGATCTTCATTGGGCAAATTCACAACCCAGATTCTTACATTCTTTCAAGCTCGATCATAATTCGATCTTTTACACCATTTTTTTTCTGGGAGACAGTTGAGCTTTCTATTTATTTATTGTTGGGAAACACACTTTGAAGTCACTTGGGTAGTTGGGTTAACAATTATACCTTGAAAAGATGATAATTTAAGTCTGTATGTTTGGGGAAAATGTAAGAACAGCATCTCCTACTGTGAGGAAAATGTTTTCTTTCCCAATCTCTTCCGCAAAACTCGAGGCATGGATCTTCTCCATAACCACAGGTCCGGGGTTTGCTAAGACAAGCTGTTAAAACACACACCACAAAATACCAACATTAACCTTGGCCCCGAAAATTGATGCACTTTGATATATATAAAAGCAGCTAGATTACCTGAAGATCTTTTTTCTTGAGGGTTTTGTATAATTCTTCTAATGAGTGAATACCACCAGTGTCTATATCAGTTACAGCTACAGAGGATATTTATGAAGAAGGTTAGTTTTAATTTACTTTTTCCATTTCTTGAAAAAATATATATGAATTTAATTGTGCTTACGGGACATCTCGAGTATCAGATACTTGCTCCTGGGCATGCCGCTTTCTTTCAGCTTATCTTCTTCATCAACTAGCCATCTCAATACTCTGCATAATTAGCCTCACAGGTGAGATTATAGTAATTTTAATATCTCCCTTTTGTATTAGCCTAAAATGATTAACTCGTATGATAATTTAACACCTAAAAAACAATATTTATATATATACCTCTCTCTGACATAGTTAGAGTTCGAAAAATAGATTGGAGAATCAACTCTGACAATCAAAATTCCTGGAATTCTTGTAGCATCTGGATACTGTAGTATGTTCCTGTAAAGACTTGTACTTGGTATGTTCCCCAACACTGCAGTTCTTGGCCTTGTTACTTGGAAGAGAATTTTACCAAATGATATAGCAACCTGTATATATTACTTGGGGTTACCACAAATATTATCGCGTAATTATTTTTATCGGGTGATTCCTCAACCCTAATATATAAGCTAAAAATATAAATATTAATGTGATAATTCTTACAGCGATCAAGAGGCCTATTTCAACAGAGATAAATACGACGCCAAAGAAAGCTCCCATACACGCGACGAAGTCAAACTTATCGACTTTCCATAGAAGTATCGTGGCATCAATGTCGATTAACCCTAGAACAGCTGATATAATAATGGCAGCTAATATTGCATTTGGGGTGTACTTAAATAATGGTGTGATAAGTAACAAAGTTAACATCACAACCATAGACATCACAATATTCGAGACTGCGGTTTTACATCCAGCCATATAGTTCACAGCTGATCGAGAAAAGGATCCTACAAAAGTCAAAAGTCACAATCTACCGTTAGCAAAATAGTTAAAACAGTTGATGTGAAACCTATTTTTAGTCTATTACCTGTTGCAACATAGCAAGAGGTCATTGAACCAACGATATTCATCGTTCCTAAAGCAACCATTTCTTTATTTCCATCGAGATGATAGTCTTTCATTGCAGCAAATGTTCTTCCAATTGCAATAGCTTCCTGATAAAAACAAATAATCGTTCATATCAATTCAGTATCTATAAATTGTTTTTACAAAATGTTACTAGGTTTTATTGCTCACCGTTAATGCTACCATACCACAGACAATACCGATTCTGAAACCTTTGGAAAGATAATCTCCGGTGAAGAAAATTTCATCTAGAGATGGTGGATTGAGTCCTTTTTCAATATGTCTTACAATTTGGACACCATCCTTATCCGCACGTGTTAAATAAACACTCACGGTTGCGATGATCACTGAAGTCAATGGAGCAATTGCAGGCACCCAAAAGTATTTCTTGTTCCTTTTTCCCTGTTTGAATCTTTAATTGTAAGGTGCAACAATATTATAAATCTCACAATGTTAAAAGTTAATAAGCTTACTATAAACTTGCAGGCGAGTAAAAATGTCAAGAAACTGGCTCCAATCAGTATTGTTTGCCAATTCCACTGCATAAACATAAGTGATTATTGAGTATATCATCTAATTTTGATAACCAAATGAAGCGAATTTTCATCGTGGTAATGCAGAAGTGTTAAAGGTAATGAATTCTCACGCCGTGATGTGCTGCATCAAACACTGACTTCATTACAGATATGATGTCTGTTTTCTTAGTAAAAGTTTTTATACCAAGAAAGCCTTTAAGTTGTTGAAGGCTGATTGTTATGGCTGCTCCTCCCATAAACCCCACAATGGCAGCATGAGATAAATAATCAACCAAGAATCCCAATCTGAAACCAAAATATACATTTTTTTTACTATTATCCAAAAAATGGAGAACTTGGAACAACCACTCGACCAGGGGCGGTTTATTAACAAATGGAGAGTCTGGAGCCCTCGATCCAAAAAAATTTATAAAATGTATGTATAATTTATTAACAAAATAGTTAGTTTCTAGAAAATTTAAATAACATTTCTGTGTTCAATTAACTTGGTCTGGTGTGGTTATAACTTATAAGTAATGTTTGTTTGTTGAAGAAGGCCTAGTGTTGAGTCAAATCCTCAGTATAAAATTATATACAATCTACCTTAATTTCTAGTAAAATTTATTGTCATACACATTATAGCAAACTAATTTAGGCTCCAAAAAATTTGAATTATAAATATTAAACCCTAATTTTAATTTTCTTTTAGTTCTTGTTTATACACTTAATAGATAGAAAATATTCATTGAAATGAAATATTGAAACATCAAAAGTTCAAAATACACATAACTAATGTAATAAAATCTAGTATGACCTTACAAACAAAAATGTATATTTGCCTTCATAAATCAGTGACTCATTGTGAAATTAACTTCTACAAAGAAGAAAATTTGATAAGTAAACGCCTTACCTGAAAAAGCCAAGTGCAAACTGGGTAATACCAGCAAAGAAGGTAGCTGTAAAAGCAAGACGCTGGTATTCATGTTTCTGTTTAACGGGATCAAGTTCTTCTTGAAGCAAAGTTCCAAGCAAGAGAGATACCACAGCCACAGGTCCTATGGCTATATCCCTTGAGCTACCCATGAAGGCGTAGATCAATGGTGGAACAAAACTACTGTCTGTAATAAATAAAATTCAACTCTCAGGCCACTTGTTAGTCAAAAGAAGATTAATAATGCTTAAAAGAGCCTACTTACAAAGTCCAAACTGGGCATCTAACCCTGCAAGTTTTGAATAAGCAATATCCTGCATGAGTATTCAAGAATTTTTTTAGATTGACAATTAAACCGTCCCTACCTATTTTTGTCTAAAATTTACTCTTTTTTATCAAAATATTCTTACGATTTAACTGCCTTGATCACAATTGAGAAGAAATTGTAACAAATATACATAGTTGGCATGTATATTTCATGGACTAACCTGAGGGATACAAAGACTTGCAATGGTAAGTCCAGCAATTAAGTCACCCTTAAATTTGGAGAACTTATAATCTCTTCCCCATTCAAGTATAGGAAAGATTCCTTGCAGACCAAGGATTATCTTCCTGGATATAGTTTGGTTCTTGAAAGCGCGCAAAGGGTCATCATGAAGGAATGTTTCCTTTAGGGTTCCTTTAATCTCTGTAAGCAGGTTTTGTTTTGGTGGTAATACCACCTTGTGAATGTAATGAGGTGAGTTCTCACCATGCCTAGGCGGCGAGGCTGCCATTATATAGTTTCAAGATTAATGATCACCTGATTAACAAGATAAATTAACATAAAGTTACTTGAGAATCTACAAAAATGAATTCAAATTGCAAATACTCAAACATAATTTAATTACTTGTTTCATGAAATTATTAACTTGAGATTCAGTTAACTGAGATACTCAAGTTTCATCAGTTTGATAGAACATATTCAAGTCTTAACAGTTTAACTCATTATAGAACATTCAAATTGCTGACGTGTAGAGCGCAAAAAAGAATCTAGCGTACTTGCACTGATGGACAGACCATACAATGGGGGCTACAACCTCATTGTCCCAGTATGTAGTCTGAATTTATTATTTCCTTAAAATTTATGTATAAATAAGCTAGAAAATATATTTAGTCCTCATTAAAAAATAAACATAGCTCTCATTTTATAATTTAAAAACAAAAATTACTACTATATTTTTATGTGTACAAAAAATTTGTACATACAAATAATGTGAATTAACAATGTAGCAATAAAAATGTACATTTGGCCATTTCAAATTAAACGGGATTCCTTATAACCTTAAGCCCGAAATTCTTTTCGGGTGCTGCCCAGATCACTAACCCCCATATCAGGCCTATCTAACTTAGGACTTGCACTACTACTTTTAGCCACATTAATGAAAATTCTGGCTCCATCCTTCCCTGCATATAAGTCTTTCTCTAATGGTTTAAGATTTTAGACAAGTTGTACCTTACCTATGTACTGTAATCATATAAAAATTCAAACCTCAAAAGAAGACGGTGATGAGTTCAGAAGAAAGTGATGGATAGAACTGCATTAACAAGAAAACAAGAAGGTTAGTGGGATATGGAAGTACAAGAAATGCCATTGTTTATATAAGACATGAGATTCTAATACTAGTCAACATGATGATATGAATGAATGAATGTAGCTCACATATAAACCATATACAGAAAGTGTGTAGAGTTGGCAATGATCGAACATGAAATTATTCTAATATAGGGTTTTTGAGAGATGTTGACTTGGACAACTCCTTGAATCTTGAGCATAAATTCTACGTTAATCATCATGTGTCCTACTCTTCCATCTTCATTTTTCTTTTATGAATAAGCCTTTAGCTTTTACAATGGAGTTAATATTCAATTTGCTTTGCATATATACGATATATTAACTACTAAATATTATATTGTAATTGGATAAATAGATAAATAAGGCTATATTTAACCAGTTGGGATTAGCTCACTGGGTAGTGTCTTAGTCATCTAGTCTAGTGATATAAGTTTGAACCGAGTAAAATGACTTCAAGTTTAAAATGGCTCTCCTATGTAAAAAAAAATTAATAAATCTGTATTTGATAGTTTAAATTTTATGTGTCATAAACTTTTTTAATATATAATAGTGTTTGGATATATTTTTATTTTTTTTATAAAAATTATTTTCCCAAGATATGTGTAATTATTTTATATAAGGAAAAAGTTTTTTTATAAAATCTAAAATTTATAGAAATATATATTTATTCGAGTGATTTTATGAAAAATAATTGATTTTTCAAAAATAAATAAATGTTATCAACCATATATATGAGTCTGTTTGGAAATGCTTATGTTAGAGTAAAATAACATTTTTAGAATTAAATTGATATATTTGAAAAAATTATTAAAAATAATTTTGAAATTTAAAATCAATTTAAATATTTTTTTAAAAAGAACCAATTTAGCGCTTTTCCTAAAACTATTTTTTCAGACCTAAAATACTTTTAAAATTCTAAAAACCTACTTCTCCAAAAATAATTTCTCTTTATCTAGTAATAGGTCCATGTTGTTTTTTAATTGCTAAATAACAATATCTAATCGTTGCATTATGTATAATTATTTTGGGAAACATAATGGTGAGTATTCCAATTATGATTTTTAATATTGGTCAATCTGAAAACATAGTTAATAGAAACAAATTATTAAATATATATAAATAAAAAATTTATTACAATATATTATAAATCATGTTATTTTACGTACCATATTTCTATATATATGAGATTTTGATTCACCTATCATTATATGTACTTATAACTATGATTAACTTGTAAGATATCTATCTTTGTTTAGAATGCCACGTTTAAAAAGGTGGTTTCCATGCGCATAAGATCAAGCGGTTTTAATTGTTTTCCTATTTCCCTTACTCTCGTAGGGCCGTGATGGAGAAGTTGTACTCGCATTGATTGAAGTTTTGGAGTCATATTCGTGTATATCATCATTGTATTCGTGAAAAGACTCTTTTAACGAGGTAGAGGTACATTTCTCTATATCAAATGCCATTTTAAATTCTAATATTTTTATTCTCTCTGGAAAATATTAAGGTTTTACAATCTCCTTCGTGCCTTACGTTAATATGATATCTACCTCATTCTTACTCGGAGTCACGAGTATGTTAAGGCAACCTTTATATACCATTTTGTGATCGATACGTGCACCCGTATATGATAAAGTGTTTTATGTACATTTTTGACGTTTTGATTATCGCGTGGACCAAATGATCATCACGTCTCTTAGTATCCCAAAAGGTTGTCCAGCCGACACGTTGTCACTTTGATTGTACTATGGCACTTGTACGGATATTTTTACATATTGATATATTCACTGCGCCACAATATTTTTCTCTAGCTCTTTCTTCTCTAAACTTTCTCTTTCTTTATAAATCAGCTATCACTTTCAGAATGGTTCGTTTCTGAATTAAGCTTAATCATGCACTTTATAGGTAGATTTTCACATACACACACACACACACTTTATTGTCATCTCATAATGTCAGAGTTTTCAAACACGTATTCCATTTCAACTCGTATGGGTTTTATACCCAATGCTTCAATGTATATTATGGAGTCTTTTTCAGGAAATGGAGTTAATCTGCCATCTGAGAAGAATTATTTAACTTCCTATAAGATTTATATAATTTCACATCTCACTTCATCTTTATATGAAGTTCGTCGTCCATAAAGGTGTGATAAGTAAATCAACACCTGAGGAAGATACTACCCGCACGTGTACAGATCATTGAGAAGTAATAAAAAGGTAAGTAGGGGCTATCGTTATCCACATGCATTGTAATGTTAATACCTTTGTGTTTAATAAAGTGATAAATTAAAATAATTATAATTAACTAAAGGATGAGAATACAAATCAGAAGTTTAAGATTGAAAGTATAGCTCGATAACTCGCAAGAAATACCACTAGTTGATCCTACAATTTATTGTTTATAGGAGAATTGGGAAATATACTATAGTCAGGTTTCAAAACACTTCCTTAATCTCCTCTGGATAACTTAGAAAGCTACCTAACACCACTAGAGACCTCTTTCGAGTAAACTCTACAATGATGATCGGTGCCTAAGGTTCTTACTGAAATGACTATCCGGTTAGTCAAGACCTTCTGGTTCACTAACACACCGGACGTTTATATATTGTTTTTCGTAACTAAACCCCCCCTTCCGGTCAAAAAACCTAATTACTAAGGTCATCCCTTTTTGGCCAGAATAAGGAATGAAATTTAAAGTCAAATATATAATAAAATTAATAAATCAACAATTCAGTTTAGTTATTCAATCCCAAAACTCAATAGAATGTACAGAATTAATCTATGGTCATACATCATACATTTCTCAAGCTACGAGTAATTTAGTTCATAAATTAATAATGGAAAACAAGAAATAAAACTGTAATATTCATGTTCTAAATAAGAAATATAATAAGATTACACTAATAACTGTTGAAAGATGATGAACGATAGGTGCAAAATGGCATTGAAAAACTTCTCTTCTTCTGCTCCAGACGTTAATGGCTGCTCCTAAGCGTTCAAAAATTATTGAACCCCTATTTTGATCTTCAAAATCTGATATATAGGGTTTCCAGAATGTTTTTTAAGTTGTGGGGCCCACTTAAGTGGTCCAAGTCAACCCAAAAACATTTTTAGTAAATGTGAACTAGTTCAAACCACGGCAGCGGCAAATTTAGTTACACATTCATTTCAGCTACAAATCATACACCGTCAATTTCTACCCGCTCCTAACTTCGATTAATACTAAGAAATCCAAGGGATCGTCCAGAATCCTAACCGATTTTTGTCTGGTGACTCTAACAAGTCGATTTCCAAATTTAGCCGACAAATGTTCTCACTTTCCAAAAGTCGCTTTAAGGTCCTTTCTTACCGTGACTTGGGGTTTTTCTTTATCTATTAACTTCTTATCACCGTATCAGGATCTTGTATCATCTAAGTACCTAAGATTTGCACACTTAACACACGTTTAACACATAATATGCTCGAAAGTAACAACATATATGAAACTAGACAAGATATCGGTTGTTTTCAGGTGGCTCCTATAATGTTGGTTTCTGGCAACATTTTTCAACACAAATCTCACATATCCTTCGAATGTTGTTTCACGACGTTATATAAGGCCGAGAAACTCCATTTGATGTCTGAAGCGGGCTATATATCTGATGTAATGTTCTAGTAGAGAGGATCTTGAGGATTTTTGGACCTGTCACCTGATGGTCCATTAACCCAACCCTTCGCTTCTTCCATCCCCTTAATTTTTACTTTATGATTTATTACACTTTCCCTCTCATGCTCACATCCTCTTGGTGAACCTGATTCCCAAGATAAAAGCACTTATCCTCGTAATGACCTATGATATGTTTTTTTCCACAACAAAGAGGCAGTTTTTCAAATTCAGCTTTTAACTTATAATCTCTACCCTTTGGTGTCTTCAATTCAACCACACCCTTACGAATCTTTCTTATGCGCAACTCCACAAGAATACGTATGTTTAAAACATATATCCTCATTAAACAATGCAATTCCATCCATGCGAATTGGTCTTCCTATTTGTGAAGTGGTTTTAGAATCACTCCATTTTGTGCGATCTTATTCCGACGAATTTAAATTAGAATCCAAGTGGGAACTTTAGTCGCCTCTTAATTTCCAATATCGAACAATTCTGGGATCTTAGGAAGTAGAATCATCCTATTAAATGAAATTATGGTTCTTTCGAGTGAATGATCTTGCAATCCTCATCTTTCTCAAACTTAGATATAATCCACCCACTCAGATATATTCTCACTCTACACTTCACACTCCATTCATCTACAATTTTCTCCATATCAATCACATCCGACACTCTTTTTCTTGCACTTTATCCCATGAGAGAATAACTGAAATCTTGTTGTAATGTCATGACATCACTTTCAAGTAGTTGCAATGTTTCTCCTTCAATTGACTCAAAATACTCAAGCTCCATCTCTTTCGATGCATTCATATTGTTTAAAAGCACATTCTTATAATCCTTCTTTACCCCATCCAATACCTCCATTTAGGTTAAAGTTCAGCTTACCAAACTGACGACAACCAAGTCCTCGACCAAATTCACAGTTTCTTGGGTGGCCCTCTCATACCCCAAATCGACCACATTCTTTTATTTGTAAGGTTCATCATAATCAATTACAGCAGTCTTGATATCACTTAAATATGCTTCTAGATTATTAAAAGTGCTTTAGACCTTGAAAATCACTTTTAGGAGAAGCACTAAATATGTGCTTCTTAAAAAAAGCACCTAAAGTGATTCTAGATTTCAAAATTATTTTTAATAATTTTTTCAAATATTTTAATTTTATTCCAAAAGTGTTTTTTTACTCTAAAATAAGCACTTTTAAAATAGGCCTAAGTTGTGCCCAAACATTAGCCAAGAAAGAGCTAACTTCCTCCTTCTTTCTATCTATAGCAACGTGCCTTACATACTCCAATGAAAGAGGCTCGATCATCAACACACATTCACTAGAAAAAGTTACCATAGGGGTCGCCAAGATTGATTTTTGACCGCCTCCGATCTTCTCAGTTATTTATTAGCTAGCAAAAAGTGGTCTCACAGAAACTCGCTCTGACAATTTATAGAGTAGTGTGAGGTTACCCATGGTCGAGATGGAAGGAGTTTCAGGTTTGTCGGTGACTTGAGGTCATCCTGGGTTTTTTGTCAGCGGCTTCATTGATAAAGATCTAAGTATCTCCGGGTGTAGATCATCGGAGGAAGGATCCTGAATATTGAGTGACTTGAAATGAGTGATATATACTAAATATTTATGGAGAAATCAAAGAAGAAAAATCCAAATCTTTGGGATTGTAGAGAAACCCTTTCCAACCTCTCTTCTAACTTTATTTTTCTATCCTCAATATTCTTATTTCATGTTTACTAAAAGTTCGAACTGATAGAAGAAGGCGGAGAACAAATTAAAGGAGATTTATACTCTAAAATAAGCACTAGAAAGAGCACTTCCAAACGGGCCCTAAGTTGTGTCCAAAGATGAGCCATAAAAGAGCTATCTTCCTCCTTCTTTCCATCTACGACAATATGCCTTACATACTCCAATAAAAGAGGCCCAATCCCCGACACACATTCACTAGATAAAGTTACCATAGGGATCGCCATGATCTATTTTTGACCGCCTTCGATCTTCTCAGTTCCTTATTAGCTAGCCAAAGGTCTTTGGGATTGTAGAGTAACCTTTTCCAACCTCTCTTTCTAACTTTCTTTTTCTATCCTCAATATTCTTATTTCATTTTTACTAAAAGTTTGAACGGATAGAAGAAGGTGGAGAACAGTTTAAAGGAGATTTATATTCTAACACACCTCTTCACATGCAGGCTTAGTAGAAGATATGAATTAATCTAAGTAATACATGTCGAGATCAACTAAGAGTTCGAACTGATAATAGAAGGCGGATAACAGATTAAAGGAGAGTTATACTTCAACCTGTAGTATAGTCAATAATGTGGTGGTTTAATATGTTGTAAGTTTAATGCGTAATAGTATCCCATACTTGATGAACTACTCTAGCACAATCATCAACATTTTCAAAAGATTGAATTTATGTTCGATCGTCCTTTTTAATTAATGTTAATTTGTCTTTTCTGACTGAAGAAAAACAACCATTTCTAATTATTTATTATTTATTTTTCAAATTTTCAGGTAAGTTCACAAGATACAAGGATTTAATGTTAAAACTCTATGGTCACCAGAAATTACATTAAAATGGAAGCAACCCCGAATCAAAATTATGCCCAAATCTCCGCAGCCACTTATTGTGGGAAAATGTTTTTTTTACATAGAAGAGCCACTTTGGACTTAGAGTCATTGACTCGGTTCAAACCTACACCACTAGATCAGATGACCAAGACTCTGCAATGAGCTAATCCCAACTGGTTATTGTGGGAATACTTTGTCTTATTGTGTTTTAATGAAGATATCGGGTAGTCTTTTTAGCTTTGGTTGAGTCAATGGGGATAGTAGTTTATTAGCCTTGTCTAAAAGTATAAATGTTATAGATTTTTCTCATTCAACAAACAATAAAACAATTCATTATCTGTAAAATGAAAGTATACAATACACTCAGATCAGTAGTGTTCGTTTACAGGGAAAAAAATAAAACAAATACACACAGAAAATCAAAATTCTCAAGAAAATATTAACACCTTGTAATCTCATCACTCTATGTCGATCTCCGCTCACTCTTCGAAGCCCCTGATATATTCTTTGACACAAGGTTTTCGGATCGAACTAGACAATATGAGCTCTCTTTTTATTAAATTTGTTGTTGGAAATTACACACTTTGAAGTTTCTTAGGGTATATATAGTTACGTTATATCTCTAGTGAGATTTCTTTCGGTTTAATATTCAAGGCTGCATCTTGGGGACAAACGTAAGAACAGCGTCTCCTACTGTGAGAAAAATGTTCTCATCTCCAATTTCTTCAGTGAAACTTGCTGCATGGATCTTCTCCATCACAACTGGGCCAGGATTTGCTAGGACAAGCTGGAAAAAAGAAATGTTACAATATTAACCTTGGATCTCGAGACAGCATATAATCACTACAAGAAATAGTAGCATTAGAGACGAAGCTATTGCGGCAACAACTAAAATGGCCTCTAATGATATTTTTAAAAACCAAAATGGCCTCTAATTATATTTTTAGCGGCAATATTTGCCGCTAAAGATAAAGTTAATAGAGGCAAAAACAAATAATTTGCTACTAAAGGTATCTTTAGCGATGAACCTATAGAGACGACAAATAACAACTATTAGCGATAAAATTAAGATTTTTAGTGTTAAATTTTTTGCCGCTAAAGATACTATTTCTTGTAGTGAATTGGCATTGATGCTAAATTGACATATATATGGAGCTTACCTGAAGATCTCTTTTCTTAAGAGATTTGTGTAGTTCTTCTAATGCATGAATCCCACCAGTGTCTATATCAGTAACAGCTGCAGGAGAAATCAACAAGGTTAATTAGCTTCCATTTCCTAATTTTCTTTTTAATTTGGGAAAATTATTTTAGATTGTGCTTACGCGACATCTCAATTATCAGATACTGTATCTTTGCCTGACCCTCTTTTTTCACGAGATCTTCTTCATCTACTAGATATCTCAACAGTCTACAAATACAGAAAACAATTAGACTACAGAAATTCTGGATTCAGCAAGTGAGAAGTAATCTATATATAATATACCTTTCTCTGACATAGTTAGCATTGGAAAAATAGATTGGAGAATCAACTCTAACAATCAAAATTCCAGGAATTTTTGTTGCCTCAGGATATTGTAGTAAGTTCCTGTAAACACTTGTCCTTGGTAATTTTCCAAGCACTGCAGTTCTTGGCCTTGTCACTTGGAAGAGAATTTTCCCGAGTGATATAGCAACCTGTATATATATCACTCAGGTTTAGAATTAGCAGATTTGTAATCAGAGTAATTCTTTTTATCACTTGAGTATTGTAATATTACTTACAGCGATTAAGAGACCTATTTCAACACCAATGAAAACGACGCCAAAGAAAGCTCCCATACAAGCTAAGAAGTCAAACTTGTCGACTTTCCATATAAGTATCGCTGCGTCAATGTCAATTAACCCTAAAACAGCTGATATAATGATGGCAGCTAGTATAGCATTTGGGGTGTACTTAAATAATGGTGTGATAAGTAACAAAGTTAACATCACAACCATAGACATCACGATATTCGAGACTGCGGTTTTACATCCAGCCATATAGTTCACAGCTGATCGAGAAAAGGATCCTACAAAAGTCAAAAGTCACAATCTACCGTTAGCAAAACAGTTAAAACAGTTGATGTGAAACATATTTTTAGTCTATTACCTGTTGCAACATAGCAAGAGGTCATTGAACCAACAATATTCATCGTTCCTAAAGCAACCATTTCTTTATTTCCATCTAGATGATAGTCTTTCATTGCAGCAAATGTTCTTCCAATTGCAATAGCTTCCTGTCATCAAACAATTGATCGTTCATATTAGATTATCTATAAAATGTTCTTACAAAGCAAAACTAGGTTCATTTCTTACCGTTAACGCGACCATACCACAGACTATGCCAATTCTGAAACCTTTGGCAAGATAATCTCCGGTGAAGAAAATCCGATCTAGAGATGGTGGATTGAGTCCTTTTTCAATATGTCTTACAATTTGGACACCATCCTTATCCGCACGTGTTAAATAAACACTCACGGTTGCGATGATTACTGAAGTCAATGGAGCAATTGCAGGCACCCAGAAGTATTTCTTGTTCCTTTTTCCCTGTTTGAATAAATTGTTTGTAAGGTTAGAAAAAATTGCAGAATTTATCATTGTCAAAGAGAATATGCAATAAAACCATTTTAATAGATTTACTTACGATGTACTTGCAAACGATAAGGAATGTCAAGAAACTGGCTCCGATCAGTATAGTTTGCCAATTCCACTGCATAAAATATAACAATTTATTGAGTATTTATCAATTTTTCAAGATGAAATAATGCAATTCTTTTATCAGGTTCCTTAAATAAAATTCTCACCCCGTGATGTGCTGCTTCGGAGACGGACCTCATTACAGACACGATATCAGTTTTCTTTGTGAAAGTTTTTATACCAAGAAAACCTTTTAGCTGTTGAAGTGCGATAGTTATGGCTGCTCCTCCCATAAACCCCACAATGGCGGCATGTGACAAGAATTCAACCAAGAACCCCAACCTGAAATCAAAATATCGAAGAATTTCATAACTATACAGAGAGATATGGAAGACTTGAGATGATAAATAAACGCCATACCTGAAAAAGCCAAGTCCAAACTGGACAATACCAGCAAAGAATGTAGCTGTAAAAGCGAGACGCTCGTAGTCTTTTTTCTGTTTAGCGGGATCGAGTTCTTCTTGAAGCAAAGTTCCAAGCAAGAGAGATACCACAGCCACAGGTCCTATGGCTATATCCCTTGAGCTACCCATGAAGGCGTAAATCAATGGTGGAACAAAACTACTGTCTGTTATAAATAAAAATCAACTTTCAGACCACTTAGTATAACAATGTTTGATAAGTAGTTAGTCAAAAGAAGATCAAAAATACAAAAAGGTATACTTACAAAGTCCATACTGTGGATCCAAGCCTGCAAGTTTTGAATACGCAATATCCTGCATGAATGATTAATCCAAAAAGTCAGATGAAGAAAGTTTGTAGAAAACCACAAAGTTGACATTTAGTACTCACCTGAGGGATACAAAGACTTGCAATGGTAAGTCCAGCGATGAAATCCCCCTTGAATTTGGAGAGATTGTAATGTCTTCCCCATTCGAGTAAAGGAAAGATTCCTCGCAAACCAAGGACTATCTTCCTCCCAGGTGTTTGGTTCTTGAAATCACGCAAAGGGTCATCGTGAAAGAATGTTTCCTTTAAAGTCGCTCCAATCTCAGTAAACAGATTTTGTTTAGCGGGCAATTCAACCTTGTGAACATGAGCAGCAGGTTCACCGTACCTACGTGAAGAGGCTGCACTAGCAATGTCGGCCTCCCCATGATCATCTTTGACACGGGGCATTTTGTAATTTCAAGATAAAGTGATTACCTTAAGAGAATTTATCAATTAACTAAAGATTAGCGTAGGACCTACGATAATGATTTTTGAAATTGTACAGTCTAATCAAATTTGGTCCACAAGTAAAGGGTACATAGTCAAATATACCATTCCAAGATATAGCATATATATACCGTAAAATGTATGCTACATTTAAAAACCCATGGTATACTTGACTAATTTGAATAACACATTGATCAATGATGCAGTTAACGACATATTAGAAACACAAACCTTGAATGAAGATGTTGATGAGTTCACAAAGTTACATTCACGAGAGAAGAAGAAGCTATGTGTGTATAATATTATGAAAGTACAAAGAGATGCCATTGTTTATATAAGACGTGAGATTCTATAAGTCAACTCAATCAAGGATAGGAATGAATCTAGATCGTATATAAACCATATACATAATGAGGATAGAGTTGGCAAATGATCCTAGAAGAATATATTGTAATCAATAGACATATAGGGGAAATCACCATTTATTAAGCATCCCTTGACCTTGACAACTCCTTGTGTTGTCACCAAAAAGCCTAAATTAATTATGTAGCCTACTCTTTCACTTTCACTTCCACCTTCGTTTCCCATCTCTCAAATTACTAAGGGCCGTTTCACTCTTATAATAATGAAATTATTTCAGTACATCAAAGCACGAGAAATTCTTATCTAGATTAAAATCATGGTGCAGCATGTGGTAATTTTTCAATATTTTTAAACATTGGATTCAGAATCATTCCATATCATTATACTTTGAATGGAATGTTTAAGATAGAAATTTAGGTCCATCATATGTTGAAGGCTCACAGCTAACTGACATGTTAATATTTATTAATGTCTGTCATGTTATGGCCCGTTGACATTTAATTTCGTATTTTCCTGTAGTATTTGATATAACAAAGGTGCAAATTTAGTTTTCTATATCACAATTCAAAAATCTAAATTCGAGATATCACTCCAAGAAATAGTATCTTTAGCGGCAAAAAATTTAACACTAAAAATCTTAATTTTGCTGTTAATAATCATTATTTTCCGTCTCTATAAATTCGTCACTAAAGATATCTTTAGTAGCAAATTATTTGTTTTTGCCTCTATTAACTTTATCTTTAGCGGCAAATATTGTCGCTAAAAATATAATTAGAGGCCATTTTGGTTTTTAAGAATATCATTAGAGACCATTTTAGTTGTTAGCCGCAATAGCTTTCCCGCTTATGTTATTATATTTCTTGTAGTGTATGCTCTACCCAGCCATACTTATCGGGTCAGGAGAGCACCTGTCTACTGTACTATGCAAAGAAGGTAAGCATTAGCTAGACTAAGTTAAGTTTCTTTAATTCGGAAGGATATAATTTAAGTTAAATTAACATATTGGAGTTATTTACAGCTGTGCACCTGTTGTGGCCTCCCATTTCAGATGCTTCGTATTCAACGTTAATCTGCAATAAACTAAATAACATGCAAAGGGCGAAAACTTCAACGCCTATAGATTCATTGAACCTGGACACTTTATATTTAGTTTTTCCTTGTCCTTCCAAACCTCGAAAAAATATCCATATATTTTTTATATCATTCTTACACGAGTTATTAATTTGTAAAACAAAGGCTAGGTCTTTACTGTTTATTTTAACTATGTCTTCTCAATCATGTATATTTTTCTTACAACTGTTGATATTTTTTTCTAGATTTAAATGTAAAAAATAACAGATTAATTGCGCGCGCAAGTCATATAACTGAAGAATGGCGTTACAAGGCACGTGAATTACACGATTTTGTAAAGAAAAAAGTCAAAAGTGGAATATTTAACCAGAAGTTTATTATCTTCTTAGGTTATTAGGGTGGGATGAGGCAATATGGATGGCTTGCATGCAAAGGTTTATAATTTTATATGGACTTGACAACTTGGAGATACAGAGATACAAAAAGGTGAGAGACAAACACACACTTTATTTTCATTTTCTAGTACTTGAAACTTGAAAGGTGAAAGGGACTTCTCATAAAATCTTACTTTTGAGTTTACAGAAAATACATAACATTTGCAGAATCAAAAATATTCCGTGGACCCTAAAAGGTTTATAACTATTTGTTTTTTTTTTCTTGTTCATTACTGAATTTGGAAAAATTAGAATAACTTAAAAAATTAGTTCTTTAAGATGGAATTTGGAAAGAATATTAGACCTCTGACTAAAATTATTAGCTATCGGCTAGTTTTAGTCATATTCCCATGCTCTAAAAATGAAGAGGCTTATTCTTTAGCTAATGAGGTTAGGACCCAGTTGGGCGCTTTATATAGTTTCACTATATGATTTCCAATTTAAGTAACGGTACAATGTTTATATGTTGGGAAAGTACTCTTCTTTATTGTTTATGAGTTATTTATATTATGAAATAGAAATTGTTGTTGTGAAAGGATTCCAAATAATATAATGATTTTGTCATAAATAATTTGGCGATCAAAATGTAATTTTCGTAGAGAAAAATTAATTTACATCTCTTCGGGTGTAAAGTAAAAGGTACAAGTTTCGAACCCCTCCTTGACATGGGTAACCCAATTCAGATTTACCTGGGAATACACATAGAGAGGCGTGTATATCCCTGTGAGATTAGTTGTGGTTCAGCCTGGCTAACGGTCCGGACCAGTTCTTAGCGGACCTGGGCCTTATCGGTCCGGTCCGGCTTACCGACTCCCCCTTACCGATTCCCCCTTACCGATTCCGGTTCGGACTGGTTCTCGGATGCTAGAGGAGGAGGACCGAACCTATAAGGGAACCGCCGGTACCGGGTCCGGTTTCGGTCCGGTCCAGAACGGTTCCGAGCTGTTTTTTTTTTTTCTTTAATTTATTTAATAAATAATGTGCTAAACCTGGTGGTAATGATTACGAAATTCAAAAACATTTAAAGTATCATCTAATTCGTTAAACATTTATGATTATAGAAACACTTAAAATATTGCTCATTCCATAATCCAGTTATGATTATCACACAATTTTAAGAGATGTCCCTTAAGTCTGAAAAGATTGCAGCAAAAGATTTTAGTATGCATTTATAAGCTCTACGCCTTCACTACTTCTTTAAGATACATGCTTCTACTCTCCATTATAGTAATAACATACTATTTTTTTAGACGATAAAACTTATATTAGAAATAAACAACTAGGAGGAAGAAAATCCACCCTAGTTGGAACAAGAGTCCAAATACATTATAAAAAACAGGAAAAATAAAAGACAAGGGAAGACAAATAAACACTAAACAAAGAAAGGAGAAAGTAAGAAAAGACCATCGCAAACCAAACAGTCGAAATGTAAGCTGTTCTTCTAAATCCATGAAAAAAGATTTGTGTGTGGGATCTTGCTATACTTCTAATATCTTCAAGGATAGACAAACTCTTCAATGAGCAGTACGTGTTTGGAGACTGTATAAGCTAAAAACTGGCTGCGGCACTAGATATAAAGCTAATGCATTGTGAAATAGATCCTAAAACGAAACAAACAACACCCTGAATCGCTTCAGAATCTGCTTCAGGTCTGTAAAAAGTGAGGCTATGCATAGGAATAACAACACTCTTCCAAAAACGAACAACTATGGTAGCGACTGCAATTTCAAACATCACCAAACAAACACAAAATACAAACTATGGTACCAGCCAATCCAAACAATCACAGGCCAGGATAGTCCACCACTGAAAAACCGATCTCAAGAGACTCCAAATGAACGGCAAACACCCGAAGCTACTCAAGACGGATTCAAATGATATAAGAATCATGGCCACAAATGAATCACCACCTGCGATTAAAAGAAAACAGCAGCCAGAACACCAACAAAAGGACAAAAAACACCACCTCTCATGCCATACAAACCAAGGACAGATCAAAATAACCAGACAGAAAGATTTCGAACAAATCAAGTAACGAATGAACGCCAAACACCCGAAACTCGAAGAGTCAAAATCCACAAATCTAATTATTATAACCCACAGTGTACCACCACATACCCTAATAAAGTGATAACAAAAGAGAGGTATAGAAAGGCCTAACCACAAACACAACCCCACTGAGGGTGTCCCCTGTCTCTCAACCAAAATCAATTGAGCCACAACACCTTCCAATCCAATACAGAACAAAAAAATCAGAGAAAGAGAGCAACTACATTTACCTGTAAAAACAACAATATCCATTCTAGTTTCAAGGTTCGCTCCACGAGACCAAATTCTTCTTCGAAAATAGACTTGGAGAATCATACTGGACAGGAAGAAGCACAATACAAAGCAAAACAGAAGGGATGGGAAGACGATTACTGGGTTCCAAAAACAAATAACGATACAAAGCAGTGAACTGGGCCTCTGAAACCCAAGACAGTGTTGGCCCATAATACCCAAATCAACTTGCGCTTCGCCAAAACCCAAAAATTTCACTGTAAATCGAGGACTGCTGCAAATATTGTGTAAGGATGAAGAGAAAAATGGGAAAGCAGAGCACATATGGAAAACAAGAAAACAAAAATAACAGAGAAGAAAAAAAACAAAGAAGGGCTAAAGATCGGGGTTGTCGCCGTCGATCTGAGGCGGAAGATGGAAAAGATCGACGGCGGCTAGAAATGGGATTTAGGGTTTTTTTAAGTTTGTTGGGAGCGATTCTGGATTTTTTTAGATTTATTCCAACTATAATTAATTACTCCCTCCGTTTCACAATATTTGTCCACTTACTAAAAATGTAGTTTCAAAATGTTTGTCCACTTAGAATATCAAGACACTTTTTACCTCTTTTTTTCACTATTACCCCTATTAAAAAATTAAAATTTATGTTTCCAGTACACATTTAAGATATCAAGACACTTTATAAAAGGTATCTTTGTAATAGGGAGTGTAATAATTACATTTCTTAATTTGTGTGAAAAACAAAGTGGACAAACATTTTGAAACGGAGGGAGTACATACTAACAAGTCAAACAATTGATCAACAATCCTTTTTTCCATTTGGCATAGTTACACCATCAGATTCAGAAAAGAAACAATTTTTGCAAAGTGTAAAATTTTATTCCCATATTTATTTACACTTCAAACAAAGCTCCTTCATTTAGATTTACTCCTGGAAACTTGCTCACAACTTTGACAAAGAGTAATCCTTCACAAATTGCTCTGATTAATAGTTTCTGGACACAACTCTTGGAGAGCACTAATATAATACTTCTCATCTGGAATATATTCAAACTCGAATACAAAAGAAGAAATGTATCCACAACTTGTTAAAGGGGGTTTACCTACACAAAGTTATGAAATATTAAAAGAGAACATTTTCATTTAAGTATACACAAAGAAAAGGGGAAGAAAGAGTTTACCTTCTTGTGATGATTCAAAGACACTTACAAGAAAGTTGAAAGATGAAATGAAAAAACAAAGATAAGTATATCAAAAATTTGAAATCATCCCCTTCTTTTCTACACAAATCAAAAACTTTCAACCCCACTTACTATTTCAACTACTTGGCAATTTCTCATAACATAGCCAATACACTTTATTTTTTTTTTAAAAACTTAGTATTGTAATGTAATCACCAAAACCGCCCAAGTGTTGTCTTGGTTACTAAAAAGAAATATTAAAATCTTACAATTTCTGTAATGCTAAAAATCATATTTATAATCATCATTTTTTAATTTACAAACAAATTTTTCCAAGTCCAAACTTTAAAATAGGGTCATTTTCGAGATCAAATGATGTATTACTTCAAAGTTTATCATCATCTTTGATAAAAGAAGGGGATGATTTGCATTTTCTTGTACTAAAACCCAACTTTTTCCTTATACACAGGGACTAAAGTTGCAATTTTGTAAAACCAATCCAACCGATGTAGTGAACTTCATCACCACTTCATCAACCATTCATTGTAACAAGTAACATCTAATAATAAACAATA
Source organism: Nemophila menziesii (assembly GCA_029959085.1). Classification (NCBI taxonomy): domain Eukaryota; kingdom Viridiplantae; phylum Streptophyta; class Magnoliopsida; order Boraginales; family Hydrophyllaceae; genus Nemophila; species Nemophila menziesii. Next base: position 22,343,098 of record JARWIR010000007.1, on the reverse strand, counting down.
CCACAACTCAATTCGCAAGTATTTCACAGGGACTAAATTTACAATTTTCTCAAACAAGGGACCAAAGATGCAAATTCATCTTTTCAATGATACACATGGACTAATGCAAATTCGCTATTTCTCTTAAAATAATGTAATTTTGGAATCACATAAACAACTTTTGCATAAAAATCTCAATTTCGAAATTCAGTTTGCACAAGAATACGAGACAATAAAAATCAGGGTGTATATTCGCAAAAACCAGTTCAATAGCCAAGCAATTTCATCAAGCATTGAGACAACAATTGCAGATGCACCAATAAGGCCATGTATGATAGAATATACCATGAGATTCTTTTAGCCACAGAAGTATTCTCCAATAAGGCTTTGTATGATACAAAATAATTAATTGAATTTGATTGGGTACTTGATTTTTAAGAATACTCAATCCATGAGAAAGATCATTTACATCCAGAAATATCAATTCCTCACAAAAAATCAAAATAAAACTCATCAAGAAACAATTTTTTTTATAAAATTAGACAAACCAATATACTCAAGAGTAATCAACACATACCTATAGACATATCATATAACAATCCACCAAAGAGACATGATTTTCATGATTTAAGCCATTTGTTTATTTTTAAAATTGTATTGAAACAATTACAGAAAGAATATAGTGGCAGAGAAGACAAGAAAGCCACCACCATCACCAATCTTCGTAGATTCTTGAAGATATATATGATTTAGATTATAAGAATGGAGAAGGCAAGAGATAGAGGAGAGACAAGGGGGTGGTGGGTTTGGTGAGTGAGTGATGAAGAAACTGAGACAAGGGGGCGGTGGGTTGGGATTAAATGGGGATGAAGGTTACAATTAAAAGTCCGGTCCCCTTTATTTCTTTTAAAAGTGAAGAACCGGTCCGGTAGCTTGTGGACTAGTCTGGTCCGGTTTGTGACTGTGTTAACTTTCGTTCCCGGTTCGGTTCTCGCGTTGATCGGTCCGGTTCGGTGCGTAGGACCGGTTGGACCGGACCGTTAGCCACCTTAAGTTATGGTGCGTCTAAATAATTTCGGATCACCCATGTAAAAAAATAATATTTTACATGTGAATATATAAAATTATACTACCTCCATTCCATAATAATTGACTCTTTAGAGTTTTTCACACATATTAAGAAACCTAAAAAGTAGGTAAGATTTAGTTTAAAATGACTAACATGTCCCTAATTATAAGAGAAAGAAAATTAAGTATTTGATTGGTAAAATATTTTAAAAGGAGGGTAGAATAGGAAAAAGGTCATTCATTTTATTTTGGAACTTTAAAAGTAACATATATTATGGAATATGTTTTTTTGACTAAAGAGACAATTATTAAGGAATGGAGGTAGTATAATATATTATACACGTGTTTTTATGTCGGCAAATATGATAACCTAGTGTAATGAGAACACTATGTAACAAGCTCTAAATATATTTTATAAGTTCTTAACTCTTTGTGCAATATATTATTGTCTACTAGTAAATTCTTGGTAAAGTTCTCCATGTTGCACCATTTTTGTCTTTTAAATGAAAATTTATTTCATATTGCCCTCTAATAAGTTTTACAACTAAATTTCCGAATTATAATAGACCATTGCTATGAGGATTTTGATTTTCGATCGCTACGAGAATTAAACTCAAGATGTCCATTCGAAAATGATATATCACTAATTTATGATTGGATTAATACATAAACAAGTTACTTCCCACCATTTTTTATGGTTCAATCTTCCGACATTAATTATACTAACATATGAACTTCATTAAAAGCACTCACGATCAAACATTAATATAATTATTTTTTGCTAGGAAACATTAATATTAATACTCATTTAGAAGTAGAGCAAATCACTTCTTATCTACTCCAGGTAAAGTTCGCTTATGCCCCAGGCGCCTTTGAAGTGATCATTAGTTGATTCATATAATTTCATTCCAGGTTAGAATTTAAAAAATCCAACCAAGGTTTTTTTACTCAATCCATTTGGGTTCAAATTGGGTTCAAATCACCGAGTTCACTTGCCTTACCTGAGTTAATTCAGTTTATTTGCATTTAAAAAAAAATTCTTTTTTATAACACACTTTTATTAAGTTAAGCACATCAAACATATTTATCTTCCATTGATAAGATTAATGGTTAAAGAGGTTCGAGTTTATTAGAAATCGGGAAAATAGGATAAGATGGGAAATGAGGGGTGAACGGATGATGTGGGCTTATATATGGCCGGGTTAATTGGAGTTCGGTTTTTTTTCTAAGGACACTACTACCGCGCGCTTCTCTAGCGACGAAAGATTTAGCGACTACATGCGAGTCGTCCCTAGAGACAACCTTTAGTGACTAAATAGTATCATCGGCGACATAAGTCGTCGTCTAGCTCATTTGCCATTCGCGACTAAATCTCGTCGTCGCGAATAACATCAAATTCGTCGGAAGTGATATTTTTTCAGTTTTTCGTAGTCGTCGTTGACCATAAAGCCAAGAGCCTTAAAATGTTTTACATCGATGAAATTAATTCAAGCAATACACAAAATAGGGTGAAAAGACGTGTGGAAAGTTAATGATCGACACAGATGGAGTCCTGAGTTATGGGGTGCAGAACCAGTATCTACTGATCCGATCAACATTCCTTTGGTTAACACAGACATAGATTACTCCCAATTAAGTTTGACAATTGATGAGGAGACTGAAGTTAATCCATCTATGTTGGAAAATGATACATTGATTGAAGATGACAAAGAGATATACAACGACACATGGGATGCGTACGCAGATGTTCAATTAAAGGAACTTATAAATATTGATAGTGATGATGAAAATGTAGACACTAGTGGTTACGAAACAGAGTAGAAGTACCTTATCGTTTTCTTTTGTATTGAAAATGAGTTTTTTTTAATGGAATGTCGATATTGTTCATTGTTTTGGTTATAATGTTGTGTTATTTCTTATTGGAAACTATTTTTATAACAGGTAAAAAAAGTGTACAGTAACATTTAATAAAAAGGCCAAAAATTAATTTGTTTGTTATTTGCAACTACTTTGTCGTCGCGGAACAAATAAATAACTCTTTGCAGTTGTTATGGTCTCTTGCGACGAGTTCTTGATGAACGAATTCGTCGTTGAAGTCAAAATGTTTATCGCGACGACTATTGTCGTTACAGATAATTAGTTAAATATCAATAAACTGTAATGGCGGTCCACTTTCCGCCCATTCATTACACGCTCCGAGTATCTATTACTTGCGATGACATTGTCTTCACGGATGTACCACCTGACGGTCAGAATTCCAACGCGTGGCAATTAGTTTCCTTACTCGCGACGACATTAGCCATCACGAACCACGACAAAAATGATGTCGCAAGTAGTCAGTCATATATTTAGTGTCGAGAAGCCAAATCTCCCATAACTCATCAAAGCAAAAAAACGAGAGTTCTCAAGTAAATCGGTCATTTTCGAAGCGATTTCAGGGCAAAACAACATTCAAAATATCAAAACCCTGAGTAATTGATCTCATTACCTTTATTTTCAAGTTTTTTTTGTGATTATAAATCCTAACCTATTTTTTTGTTTGTGTTTATACTTGTACGTTACGGGTGTGGAATTTAACAGAAACAAAGAGCAATTTCACCGAAAATGTACATTTTTTTTACCACTAACATGTATTTAATTTTTGGTTGAAATTGTCATATTTTTTCATGGTTGTAGTTTATAATTAATTCTGAATCATTGTGATGCATTTAGGAGTGTTATACTTAATAATTAGCACAATTAATAAGTTGATAATGTAAGGATTAAATGTTAAAATTTTAAAATGTATTTTAGGATGAAATTAGGATTTATATTGGATTTTATATTTTATGATTTAGTTGAACTATATTAATTAAGCCTTAGTATGATTTGTGATTATGTTTTTTAGATTAGTTGGAATAAAATGTAGGTTTTTAATTATAGGGACTAAAGTGCAATTTTTTTAAAATATAAAAGACTAAAATGTAATTTTTAAAAAATATAAAGGACTAAATTGCAATTTTTCTAAGTTAATTGAATAAGATGTAGTTTTTAATTATAGGGACTAAAAGGAAATTTTTTAAAATATAAAATACTAACCTTAATATTTTTAAAATATAAAGGATTAAAATATAATTTTTAAAATTCTAAGGAATAAGATGTAGTTTTTTTAATTATATTGGACTAAAATGTAATTTTTTAAAATATAAAGTACTAAACTGCAATTCTTATAAGTTAAAGGAATAAGATGTAGTTTTTTAATTATAGGGACTAAAATACGACTAAATTTTTTTATAATTTAAAGGACCAAACTGAAACTTTTATAAGTTTAAGGAATAAGATGTAATTTTTATAATTATATTGGACTAAAATACGATTTTTTATAATATAAAGGACTTAAATGTATTTTTTTCAAAATGTAAAGGACTAAAATGCAATTTTAAAATTCAAAGGAATTCATATAAGGCTTAATTTTCAAATTTTATTAAAGAGGGTATTTTTTCCATTTGTAGTTAATTAGGGTTTTTTGCAATTTTTATTACATTAAGGACATATTTATTATTTTACTAATGAAAGGATTAATTTGTAAATTTTAATAGTTTAGGGACTTGAACGTAGTATTTATTAATATAGGATTTTTTTTTGAAATTGTTATTTTTTGATATAATTTTTATTAATTTAAATGTAATATTTAAAAATATTGAAACCGTTTAGGATTGTTTTTTAAAATAATCATTTGAAGGAATTTTATGCTAAAAATATATTCTAGGTATTTAAAATCACTTTTAAAAAAATAATTAATTAAAGTAATTTTAGATGTCAAAATATTTTTTTATATTTTATTCAAATATTTCAATTTTAATTGAAAAATGCTTTTACAATTAAAATAGTCAATCCCAAACGGGCTTATTGGGAATTGAATGTATTTTCTATCAAATTTATTTGGTGTCTCAGAATGTAATCATCTGACACTTTATTGGAATCAGAATGACTCTCCTCCAACTGCTTGCTTCTGTTTAATCAATAAGTAATGATATATACTACCCAAATTCATACCAATCATGCCGTGGCGTGAACTGGTTGGAAGTAGATCGTCAATTAAATCAAGAAAATAAATAGATTAACGATTTTTAACCACCAATTCACGCCACGTCATGGGTGGTATATATCATTACTTTTAATGAATATACTTCCCACTCCAATTCTATCAAACTCTAATCCTTTTCAAAAGTTATATAACATTCTCCTTTCTTATAATCATCTCAAAAAATTTGGTCTTTGTGTTATCCATGGTTGAAGCCTTGCTTCTGCACCATTCTCTTTGCTTCTCTCCAAGCTTGATCTGTTGAACACACTCAACTTGAGGGGGGTGATAAGCAATTTACAAAGTGTGAGCAAAAGGAACAAAAGACACTCACACAAAATGACAAAAACCTTTTGCTTGATATGTATGTATAGGTGTGTGTAATGCAATGTAAAACACCACCTCTAGTTATCTATATAATAAGCTGTAAAGTGTAGAAATAATATAACAAACAAAATATATCAATACAAAACTTCTTCTTTTCTATATTTAACACATTTTAGGCTTAATTACGTTGGCCCTGCAAAGGAGAACACCAAGAAGACCAGTTCAGACTTGGATAGATGGAGTGAATATATAAGGGGAGAGAGGACAATTTTGTCTAAAGCCTCTAGGATCTTGATCTTATCATGTGGTTGTCCATTAATTAAGAATGCCAGAGTAAAAACAAATTATACTGAGTTCGTCACCCATATAACCACCCACAGAGTCAAATCCTAACTTATTTAAGATTCTTCAAGAAAGTCCCATTCTATGTTAAAGCATGATTTCCAAAGTGTAATGCTACATAAGGTTAAAGCATGTAGCCGCTTAACTATTCTCTCAATAAATTCTTTTTCCGTCAGCAACCTAAAACGTATTTCGGTTAATGAAGTAGAGTAAACATCAAACAAGGACAAAAGCGAAGCATGAAAAATTTCACCTCATGTTTTGGCCCGTTACAATATATTTTTAATAAATACAAGAGCATTTTCTACAACTACAATAAACGTTTTTATTTATAAATAATTTGAGACCAATGGTCCTGCACCTATCTTTGTCGGCCAATCAGCACACCCATTCGCCTCGAGTAAATAAGACACACCTTAAACCTCTTATTTCTGTGCAGTATATTCACACAGTTGAAGGTAGTATATATTCTTATTATCCTATTAGTAATGGTCTGCATGTATTAACTCGAAAAATTAACTGAAGCTAGATACTAACCCAACATCATTAACTTGCAAAAACAGAGTCTATCTATATATATTAGATCAACTTCATGTCCTAAAACTATAATGTTTCCCATATAAAAACAGGAAAAGTACTAAGAGGGTTTTAGTCTTTTACTTTATAGTTTATATATTAAAGAAAGGAAATAATAATGTATTCTTGTAAATATAAGGATACTATATGCTCTGCACCTGCTTATAAGTATTGTGAGAAAACAATGAAAGTTAAAAACTGGTGGACAACACTAATTTTTTTGATTTAAAATCACAAACTTGCATTAATAGAAAAGAACGGAAAATAACAGAAGAGGAGTTAAAGAAATAAACCTTGTCCGACAATGCAAGCAATCCAATCACCACCGATCTCTCTCATTAATTGATTTCAATCTCTCAGGAATAGTCATCAGTTTTGGGCAGTCGGTGATGCTCAAACTCTTAATCATAGGCATGGATGTATCTGCCAATTTCCAATTCTCCAAGTTAGGTAAATCATTGAGTTTGAGATGTTCAAGTCTAAGAAAACCACCATTACTGCATGTAATTTCTTTCCCATCATAAGAATTTTGAGCTAAGCAAAGATCCCTCAGGTTAAACAATTTCTCCAATATAGGCATGGGATCTTCCGAAAGTCTTGAGGCTTCTAGGGTCAAATTTGTGAGGGATGTTGGAAATTTATTGAATAGTGGCAGCTTCTTTATTTTTCCATTTGTTTGCAGTTTAAGGAGACGTGGGCAAGAAAATAGAGGTTCTAGTGATGGAAGATATGGATCACTTAACTCTATTTTTGTTTTAGTGCTAAACAAGTAAAGAGTTGTAAGACTTTTCAAGTTACTAACTGAATCCAAAGTGTATGCCCTGTCTTTAATTGGAGCAAAATCGTGGATATATAGTTCCCGAATATTGCATATATTGGTGGTATCAACTAATGTCCATTGATCGTAATTGACACCCTTAAGAGTTCTCAGATTTGTTAGGGTGTTCATATTCACATTCCCTTTCCACATGAATATACTCAAATGTCTCAGGTTAATGAGCTTACATATCTCTTCAGGCAATCTAAAGGATCTTGAATAAGAAATTGTAAGCGTTTGTAAGCTTTTCAAGTTACCTATAGAAGAAGGAAGTTGTGTGATATTTGTGTAATATAGATTCAAGAACTTCAGGTGAATCAAGTCCCCAATAGCATCAGGAATGGGACAACCCTTCTTAGAGTGCACAAAAGAAACTTTCTCCAAATCCAAAACGCAAAGAAGATTGAATTTTCGACATATGACCTTTAGAATTCCTATATCAGGATGTTCAGAATCTGGATTGAAGAAAACTAGTGACCGCAACTTGTCACCGTAAATGCCAACCGAAAAGAATTTCTCAATTTGAGTATGAATGGCTAATCGTTGTCGACGTGAATGTGTAGCTGCATTTGCTCGTGGGTCAAATATATCAAAAAATCTATTTTCCCTCGCCTTATCAACTGCAAGTTCTCGGAGAATATCATGTATCTTAACATTGAACTGATCAAAAACTTGTATAAGACTACGATCAATTAGCTCAAGCAAGTAATTTTCTGCGATATCTTCCATTATATTCACCTGGGATATGAATCCCTCAGCCATCCACAATTGCATCAACTTTTCTTTAAAGATTACATAATCTTCGGGGAATATACCAATATAGAGAAAACATTGTTTAAGTTCACTAGATAGATCATCATAGCTTAAGGACAATATGTGGGAGATGTTGATTGAATCTTCTTTCATATGTTGCCAGAGTTGGTCTTTCACTTTGCGCCAATGTTGTGGATCATTTTTGTGGGACAACAACCCACCCAATACAACAATGGCAAGTGGTAAACCACCACATTTTCCTACAATTTCCTTCCCAATTTCCTGCATTTCAGGACAGAATCTATGGGCATATTTATCTCCTCCCATAATCTTTTTACAAAAAAGATCATAGCTCTCTTCTGATCTCAAGAAGCGGAGTTGATAAACAAAGCTCCTGTCATCTACCCGTTCCGCCACTTCTTTCTTGCGTGTCGTGATAATAACTCTGCTACCATTACGATGATCTGGAAATGCTCTTTTCAAGCTTTCCCAAGCTTCTTTGTGCCATACATCATCAACAACTACCAGATATCTTTTCTCGTTCAAGAACTCTCGGAGGTGACGCTCCAAATCTTCCTCGTTCATCCTCTCTAATACTTCTCTATCACACCCCGTTTTGAATGATTTAATAATAGTGCGAAGAAGATCTTGAATACTATATTCTTGAGATACACAAACCCAAGCCCGACAAGCAAAATACACAGAATTGTAAAGTTTTCTAGCAAGAGTAGTTTTACCTAATCCACCCATGCCGTAAATCGAAATGACACTGCGCCTATCCTCGTGCTTGTGAAGTTCTTCCAACAACATATCCGTAACATCCTCAAAGCCAACAAAGTGTTCTTCCTCTGCATATGAAGTAGTTCTTCTCCATTTTCGCATGTTAGTTGTATTAACTTGACCATTACTACTACTCCCTTCTCCCACAGGACTGGTGATGCTTGTGATACCATACGTGTCTTTCCTACGAGACAGATCGATTATCCTTTGCCTGAGCGACTCAATCTTGTTTCCAATATCATATATATTAGCTTCTTTTTTGCCAATACTTGCATATCTCTTGATCCGATCTGCAATTCCCTTCTTTAAAGTTTCGCGACTTGCTACCTTGCTAATGAATTCATCTACAATATCGACAACATCATGAGCAAGATCTGAGACTTCACATACCCACAGCTGAACCCGATGATCCATATTATGATTTTGTTCAGCATCTTTAAGAAGAGCTTTCATGTATCCCAACTCATCTTTAATCCACTCCACATCGTCTCTGATTTTTTTCCGGTGTACTACTTTCTGGATGAGAAAGTCGCCAAGTTTTTGCAAGGCGTAAGCGACAACAGCGTCTACCATTTAAGTTTCTCTTTAGTTAGTTAAAAAATCAAGAAAATAATTTGATAATAATTTTCCAGGGAAAAAGATGAAGCAAATTGGAGTTACTGATGAAAATAGCTTCTCATTAATTTCCCTTAAGCATGAAGCAAGTTGGTGTTGGAATTATGCCCTAGCCCCGATCGTCTTGTAATGAATTGAACACAAGTGTTTACTGTACACGATAATAGTTATCCCTACAGTTTTGATTAAAGAAATTGTTTCCTTGAATCTATGGCAAGCCTTTATGATTGTGGTATTAATCTACATAATATAAAGGCAAATCCTTGATTAAGTTACGAACTAGATATCATAAGGTGTTATGATAATGAGAATCTAGCTTATAGGACTTAATCTAAACTTGTTCTTAATCGTAGGATCATCGAGTTAGAACCTCGATGATCCAGTTAGATTAATATGTAGCTAACAAGTATTTATTGGATAAATATCGGTAGTTCTCGTTTACCGAGTTAGGTGCATAGATAATGCACATAGAGATGTGATTATCGAACCGACTAAAAATAGAGATTCCTAATGGTTAATTACCTTGAAACTGTCAAGTAGGTTAATCTCTAGAAGGAATTTTATGCATGTAATCCTTTGACCTGAGATCGTCACTATTGTTGTGTATATGCTTGTTGTGTTTTGATACTGGACTACTAGTGTGTCATAATGCTAGTCGAAAAGATATTGGATACAACTAAGTATATATGCTCCTAGGGATGAGTCAAGATGGAATCTATCAACTCTAGGTAAAGAGTTTGAGCTCTACGATGTCATAAGATTATAACGATTGTATCAAATCCTTGGCCAAGGTGATAGAATGAATGAAGAAATGTGTTTCTTAGGTCATTCGTCAATCGTTGATAATCGACGTGTAACGTGGTTGATTTTCTAAGTGGGATTTGACAGTTATACCATATCCCAGGATAATCCGGAGCTGGAAAGATAGAGGGAATACGTATATGTTCCTTCACCGGGTTCTTTGTACAGAGTTACTTCACGTTATCCGGTCGTTGGGGAGTGTTGTTAGACGCCAACCTCGATTAGTGGTTAATTTAATTAATTACTACCGGTTTAACGATGAACCCACGTAGTCGCACACTAACGAGTGCATTGAACTTGCTTCATGACGTTAATTAGTTTTATTATTAGATAATAAATATTAATTAATTATATACTTGGAATATTGGTATATTAATTTGCTAGCACAAATTAATATTCTAATATAAGACCGGACTAAGACAAAAAGGAAAAAGAAAAATTGACAAGTTTGTGGATCGAACCACAAACCTCTAGTAGTGTGAAATGTGTCACTAACCGCTAGGCTAGTCAATTGTTTTTGTATAATGTAGAAGGTCCAAGTCCACTTCACAAGTGGTAATGGACTAGATTATTAAGATAATCAATTTCATTATACGTTCCTAACTTTTCCTATTCTTTGTCTTTTCATTTCTTTTTGTTGGATTTATAAGAATATAATGATAGTCATTATATTGGAAGAATTTTCCATCAGTTTTTTCTACCAAGAAACAAAAGGTCTTTTTTCTACCAAGTTAGAATTGTGATTCTGGAAGTAAGGCTCAAGCTCGGTGTGCAAAGCGTGGAGGCTTCAAACTTTTGAAGCTGGGCAATTCGATTCTCATACAACGTATTAAGGTATGTAATCGAATTTTTCTTTGTTTTAAATCCTTAAATCGCAACTAGATGGTTTTTTAATTGCAATTTTGTTTCCGCCGAATTATATTTTGATATAATTGAGTTGCAATTTTCCTTCAATTGGTATCAGAGCCATGGTTGTTGCGATTTAGGTTTTTAAACCTGTTAATAATATTATAATTGGTTTTTATAATGGTTTTCGATTCAATCGTTAAACTAAAGGATTAACAAATCCAAAAGTTTTTTTGGATTTTTGCTCGCCTCTCTATCAGAGAGAAAAAAAAGGAAATTGTTTTGTTTTTTTTTAAAAGGAGAATCATCGAATCGAAAAAAAGAAAGGATGATGCGGCTGGTTTTTATTAGTGCTGCTCTATTTTTTTTTTAATCAAAAGGTTTGACCTTTGCAGTGTAGTGTATTAAGCAAAGGTTGCTGCAATAAGATGATTATTATTATCGGACAAAAGTTGTCATGATATTATTTCTTATGTTTTTTTTAAACTGTTGACGTGTATGTATTGGGTGCATTATAGAAAACTAATGGAATGATTTATTATTAGTTTACAACAGCAATGTTACAATGGTATTGTACTTTTTGTGACAGATTATTAATTTTGTTAAGAATCACTGTGGAATGCTTTGGATCATTTATATCATGTATAGTACATGGATACATGTATTTGGCCGTGGATATTTTTTTACCATTATTGTGTGAATATGATTAAGCAATACTGAATAAAAGGGTTTCTTTTGTTATCGCCTCCACTGCATATATGATGATTTGCTCAATTGATCATTCGAACAAATATAAAAAGAAATAAATTGGGAAAATGTTTCCTATTCCTTTTCTTTAGTTCATTGAACGTATATTGTTTTTACATATTTTTAATTGTAAGTTACAATTATCTTTTTTGATAATTTGTTCATTGATAGATTGGATAATGTTAATAATATGGGAAAAGCAAACGGCTAAAGTGTTTTAGTTAATATAAAGAATATTGTATTCTTAGTAAAAAATATTAATAAGAAAAAATTGTAATTTTTGAAATTACAAATTTTGACCGAGCACTCGATAAGATTGTCCGATTTCAACCCAACACTTAGATTATGAATCATTTTTGTTGTTTCCACTGTATACTGTAAGTTTTCGATATTGCACGCCTTGACCAAATAAACTAAACTAATCGATCTGATCGATCGGTTTGTTTATTTGATACATATTCTGTTACCTATCTCGTAGCGTTTTAAACGGTGCTTCCATTCCATAGTTTGGAATTTTGAATCCTTAAGTATTCCCACTTGACAATTAAAATTATTGAGTTTATTATAAACGAAATATATGATATTTTGTGAGACTTTTCCATCGCAAGTTATTTTTTTTACATTTGTTAAGTTTACAAGTTTTGACCTGACTACCAGGTAGACTTGTAGTTCGAGTACAAATTATAAAAATCTAGACTGTTTGATAATAGGATTAAATTATTGATTTTACATTTTTAGTCTGGACTACCCAGAGGATGTGAGATTGATAACATTCTATTATAGGATGGTTTAACTCAACAAAGCTAAATAGAAACGACCTGACTACCAGGGGGCTAAATAGTTTTGAGTCTCTTATTTTATATGATAAAATTGATAATGTACCACACTTTAATTATGCGTGAGAAACGACCTGACAACCAAGGGGCTCATTCATGTTTTAAAGTTTTCATTCTTCACTTTAATTATGCATGAGAAACGACCTGACTACCAGGGGGCTCATTCATGTTTTAAAGTTTCCAATTATATGTCTCTTAGATAATAGTCCATATCTTTGTCAGATATATAATAGTGTTCTTAAAGCATTGTTTCCTATACCTTCCAATGATTAGACTTCTCAGTATTTCTGCTAAATCACTTCTCAAAAAATCCCAAGTTGGTTAGGTAATCTCAAGGATTATGACTGCAACTTGAGAGTCTTTCTTATGCACATGAAACTCATTGATATGTTAAAATGAGTTGTTGACTAAATTATCTCTTGAGGATGCATAGAATGTATGTGATGCATGTCTAAAGTAATAAGAACTTAGTAATGGTACTAAGTTTATATTCTTGTATCCATGAGTTATGAACTCCAAAAGATATTTTAAGCATGATATTCCCATGAATCTTTAAATATCTTAACTTAGTATGACCTTTAGATACCAGTTATCTAATACCAAGAAACAAGGTAAGGGCATTAATGGAAATTGTTTCCGTAATTTCTTGAACTTCTATTAATTACTCGTAAAGGGTATTGGATACTCGTAGTAGTCTAGGAATATGCAAAATGTTGCATACTCTAAAGATTAGTAGACAAATAAGAATAAGAGAAGTTAAATTATAATTTCGGTAATGGAGCAATTGTTGCAACCAAAATTGTAATAACTAATTCTTTAAAGATGCATATGGCAAAACATATTGTAAGAAAACTGTTTTTGTTCGTAAACTTGTTTTCGAAAAAAAAATGGTCATTTGATCATAAGATAGTTATGGTGTATTAATGTAATATAAAATGACCAATGGAGTTTTTCATAGTGATGAATTACACCCCATTGGATACTTACAATATGGTGATTATAATTGCCTAAAGTAACTTCGTAACAGTGTTAGAATTGTTTCTGGTCATAAATTAAAATAGATAATCGTACTAATCAAACCTTATCTTTGGTGTTATAGACTAAGTCATAAATTGTGAGAAAAAGTTTACTAGTTTCACAAGGAAGATTTCCTTGAAGAATATGACTTTGAATCATATGAAACTTGTGAGACTTATCTCAATGAAATATGATTAAATCTCATTTTGATGAAAATGGAGACAATGTTAATGAGTTCTTTGTCCACTATATATTGATGTATGTGGCCAGTCTAAACTTTAGCCAAAGATAGATATTCTTACTTCATCTCCTTCACAAACTATATATCAGATATATATGTGTTTACCAAATGTAACACCAATATAAATAATTTGAAATGTTCAAATTACTATTGAGTGAAGTTGAAAGCAAGTATATAAGAGTATGTAGGAAGTAAGATATTAACATGTATAAGTGAATATCTTAGCAATGGATTAATAGATTATCTATGACAAAATTAGATTTTGTCTCAGTGATTCACTAGGTTTTAAAGATTCCTATGGGATTATGTTTTAAAGTCAATTGCATATTTAATGAACTCTTAGGTCCCACTAAACAGTCGATGAAATCCATATGTGGTATGGAGATGATATAAATCAAACCTTAAAATGTAGAATTTGAAATGTTTGATTTATATTAAACGACTTATAATGGTTATGCTTGAATTGATATCTTTCAAATATAGATTTGTTGGATACCCAAAGAAATAATGAGGTAATATTTCCACACCATTCTGAACACAAAGGGTTTGTGGTAAGGCAGACAACCTTTATAGATTGAAATTCCATAGTGAAGGAATTCATAATGTGGAAATAGATCATAATGAAATAAAGATTTCAGAGTTATTTATACAAGCTAAAGAGCATCTGATGCATGCCAATCTTTCTTTCCTTGATGAGTTAATAGTTTCATTTAAGGTTCAAGTCTCACACTTTGAGAAATTAGGGACGATTAATGAACCTTTCTTGGAAAAAGAAAGTTAACAAATCAAGAGAAAGAAGAATTTATTGTACACAAGCCTCCTATAGGTTATATAGATATCATCATACACCAAAATCAATTGTAATAATGGTGATAGTTTGATGAGGAAATCATATAGATGAAAACCCCATCAAATGATGATCCTAAATCCCTATGAAGAGGCTATGACTAGTCTAAATAGTGACAAGTGGTTAAGAACCATAGAATCTGAATTAATATCTATAAGGATCAACAAAGTATAGTACTTTGGTTGAATCTTTAATAGATATAAGATCTATTTATAGTAAATGGGTGCTAGGGAAATGATTAGAGTAGACGGTAAGGTAGAGACCTGTAACGTCCTTCTAATTGCTAAGCGTTTAAATTAAAAGGAAACCATTTATCATGGGTAATTCCTTTATGATAGAAATGCTTAATTCATTTTAGATTCTTCGATTGGTAATTACATACTATTATTTTGAGATATGGTAATTTCATGTGAAAAATAGTTTTCACTAAATGGGAGTTTATGACGTCCTTAAGACCAATCCTAAAGGTCTAATATTTCCATTTACTCATAATAAAATATGTAAGTTCCAAAATACATCTAATGGGTTCAACAAATGTCACTAAGTTGGATTATTCTCTTTCATACAATCAAATAGTTTGATTTTATGATTTTAGAATAAGAGTCATAAGAGTACAAAGGACTAGTGGGAGTACACTTATCTTCCTAATGTTATATGTAGATGACATATTATCACATATGGATATGATATACCAACCAAGCAATTAACCAAGTTTTTGATTGTTAAATAGTTCTCCATGAAATATTTAGGATAGTAGCTTATATTCTTTGAATTGGGATCTACAGAGATAGATCAGAGAAGCTACTTGACCTATATCAATCTTACTACATTTATACTTTTTTAGAAGTATCGCATGGAAATTCCAAGAGTATTTATTTGACAATAGGCTTTGGAGTTACTCTTAATGTTAGGGTTTGTTCTAGGACCCTAAAAGTAAGAGAATGAATGTGTATAGTCCTATTTGTTAAAACAATAAGGATCTATCTAACACACCATGAAAAATGTATAAGACCTAAAGTACACTACACGCTAGGAGTAGCGAGTAGGTATGAAGGTAACCTTGATGAGAAATGTTGGAAAGTAGTAAAGACTATCCTTAAGTACTTAAGGAGTATTAAGGACCAATTCCTCATATGTGGAGAATATAAGTTGAAGCTAATTGGGTATATAGATGCTTGTTTTGCTTCAAACGTGGATGATAGCAAATCAAAATATGGTTGTGTCTATATAGAGGAGAAGTAAATTGGAATAGTTCTAATCAAGAGACTGTAGCAGATTTCGGTTACTAGAAGTAGAATACATAGCAGCATAAGATGCAACTATGCCAGTGGTTTGGATAAAATAGTTCTTTATATATACATAGTGTGGTTTCACAATGTAGATATTGTTTCTTTATACGATGACAATATTTGAGATATTGTATGATTAAAGAAACCTAGAATAAACTATAGATCCAAACAAATTCTGCAATAGTACCGCTTGATTCGAGATATGATTGAACATGAAGATGTTCACATTCAATAGGTAGAAGAAGGAACACGGTGTATATCTATTCGTCTAAGTTGTCTATCAGAAGAGTCTGATGAGAACAAACTGTTTATGAATTATGGTACTTGAATGATTGGGTCTAGGCCAAGTGGGAGATTGTTGGAATTATGCCCTAGCCCCGATCGTCTTGTAATGAATTGAACACAAGTGTTTACTGTACACGATAATAGTTATCCCTACAGTTTTGATTAAAGAAATTGTTTCCTTGAATCTATGGCAAGCCTTTATGATTGTGGTATTAATCTACATAATATAAAGGCAAATCCTTGATTAAGTTACGAACTAGATATCATAAGGTGTTATGATAATGAGAATCTAGCTTATAGGACTTAATCTAAACTTGTTCTTAATCGTAGGATCATCGAGTTAGGACCTCGATGATCCAGTTAGATTAATATGTAGCTAACAAGTATTTATTGGATAAATATCGGTAGTTCTCGTTTACCGAGTTAGGTGCATAGATAATGCACATAGAGATGTGATTATCGAACTGACTAAAAATAGAGATTCCTAATGGTTAATTACCTTGAAACTGTCAAGTAGGTTAATCTCTAGAAGGAATTTTATGCATGTAATCCTTTGACCTGAGATCGTCACTATTGTTGTGTATATGCTTGTTGTGTTTTGATACTGGACTACTAGTGTGTCATAATGCTAGTCGAAAAGATATTGGATACAACTAAGTATATATGCTCCTAGGGATGAGTCAAGATGGAATCTATCAACTCTAGGTAAAGAGTTTGAGCTCTACGATGTCATAAGATTATAACGATTGTATCAAATCCTTGGCCAAGGTGATAGAATGAATGAAGAAATGTGTTTCTTAGGTCATTCGTCAATCGTTGATAATCGACGTGTAACGTGGTTGATTTTCTAAGTGGGATTTGACAGTTATACCATATCCCAGGATAATCCGGAGTTGGAAAGATAGAGGGAATACGTATATGTTCCTTCACCGGGTTCTTTGTACAGAGTTACTTCACGTTATCCGGTCGTTGGGGAGTGTTGTTAGACGCCAACCTCGATTAGTGGTTAATTTAATTAATTACTACCGGTTTAACGATGAACCCACGTAGTCGCACACTAACGAGTGCATTGAACTTGCTTCATGACGTTAATTAGTTTTATTATTAGATAATAAATATTAATTAATTATATACTTGGAATATTGGTATATTAATTTGCTAGCACAAATTAATATTCTAATATAAGACCGGACTAAGACAAAAAGGAAAAAGAAAAATTGACAAGTTTGTGGATCGAACCACAAACCTCTAGTAGTGTGAAATGTGTCACTAACCGCTAGGCTAGTCAATTGTTTTTGTATAATGTAGAAGGTCCAAGTCCACTTCACAAGTGGTAATGGACTAGATTATTAAGATAATCAATTTCATTATACGTTCCTAACTTTTCCTATTCTTTGTCTTTTCATTTCTTTTTGTTGGATTTATAAGAATATAATGATAGTCATTATATTGGAAGAATTTTCCATCAGTTTTTTCTACCAAGAAAAAAAATCCCAAGAAACAAAAGGTCTTTTGTCTCCAAGTTAGAATTGTGATTCTGGAAGTAAGGCTCAAGCTCGGTGTGCAAAGCGTGGAGGCTTCAAACTTTTGAAGCTGGGCAATTCGATTCTCATACAACGTATTAAGGTATGTAATCGAATTTTTCTTTGTTTTAAATCCTTAAATCGTAACTAGATGGTTTTTTAATTGCAATTTTGTTTCCGTCGAATTATATTTTGATATAATTGATTTGCAATTTTCCTTCAGTTGGAGGGTGAGACACGACAATCATTCTCATTATTTTTCTTGAACCTCTTTCGTTCACACAAAAGAAAGAAAATGGGAAGCATCAAGGAACTCGGCAGGGCCCTACAATACATTACAACGCTATGATGTTACCAAAAGTATGTTTGGGTTAAATTATAAAATGGTCACAATCATGACACACCAACAATAATTAGAGCGTAATTTTTGAATAACTAGCATATATATATATATATATATATATATATATATATATATATATATATATATTTTTTTTTTACTGAGATAATAGAAATTAATCTTATATGGTATACGAATTACTACATTCATGTTCTTCTAAGACTTTAATTAAGAGCGATTTGCTGGTGGTGTTGGGGATGTAGTTCTATAGCGTTGGGTTTGGGGTCCAGAAGTTTTAGTTTGGAACTAATATTCAGTTAAAAATAAAGCTGGGCAAATTCGTAATGTACACAATAGTCGGAAAAAATCCCTATTTATTTATTGAAAATTAGTGAATATGTTTAGGGAATATTGGAAAAATACTTTCAAGATGATCATTGGAAGTCTTGACCTTCGAGAAAATGTCATGTTTATGGATATATAAGTATTTATATGGTTAGAATAAGGATCCCAAATAAAATATAAAATAAGAAACAAGAAACGAAAAAAAACATTTACGTGGAAAACTCAAATAGGAAAAAATCACTGCAAAAGGAGAAATTTTATTATAGAGGATTTATTACAAAGAAGAGTGTAATGACTGCTTTCAATTGAACAGGTTAACTAATAACCTATACAATATAAATGTATTTATAGGTAAATAGAGATATTAGGGTTAATAACTTAATGAGTCAAACCTTACAAAGAAGAATATGAGTCATATCCCTAACGATCTCTATCTTGACACACATTCGATAAGCAAAACCCAATAAACCTGAAAATATCTCCACCTCGAACAAATTCTCCATCTTGACGAAAAACCGCTAGGGAGTCAAGATAAAATCACCAATCTTCAAAAATATCTCTCCTCCCCTTCTAAGAAGTCTCAAAGGGTTGAAAAAGTCGTGAAGGGCTGAATAAGCCTCGAAGGGCTGAATAAGACTCGAAAGGCTAAATAAATCTCGAAGGGTAATCTTGACGAAGAATTCACTAGGGAGACAAGAAATAAATTACCAATCTTCAAATATCTCTCCTCTTTTTCAAAAAAGTCTCGAATGACTGAATAAGCCTCGAAGGGCAGGATAAGCCTCGAAGGGATGAATATGTTATTTAATGGCTGAATAAGTCATAAAGGACTAAATAAGTCTCGAATGACTGAATACGCCTCAAAGGGTTGAATAAGACACGAAGGACTGAATAAGTCTCGAATGGCTGAATAAGCCTCAAAGGACTGAATAAGCCTCGAAAGGCTGAATTCAAATGGAATGCCAACTGAATTACTTGACCTAGATATCATAACTAAAAAAAATCCTTGAAAGGCTCAACTTAAACAACAAACACCAACAAAGTCCAAGAAACACTTGAACTAGATATCAAACTCAGCGGTGGTGAACATATCTACAAAATTAGTACTAACAAATGTATCCATCATAAGAAAACATCTCGCTCAAAGGATATCCGAAATCAATCTGATTTGTTATATCAAAGTCTTTCAAATACTGAATTGTGATCAACATATCCACTTTTCGCATTCTGTCAGAAATTGGATGGTATGATATCGAAAAAAAACCCAACATAAATTTTGTATGCACGAGTATAACACCCCATACCTTAATTTGCAAAAACAAAAGTCTTGTATTAAAATTATCCAATAGTTTTCATGATTAAGAACAAGATATCAACAATACCAAGAACAACAAGCTACGCAAAAATCTGGAGAAACCAACCTCAATATGGACTAGGAATGTTGAAAAATCTTAACAAACACTTAGATCAATGTAGTCAATCATCAAAATAACCTTAATCAATGAATTTAAACTTGCCAAGTCAATATGAACGTGACACGCCACAATAGATATCTTGTATTGCAGTCGAAGAGGTGAATTTCCAATTTTGTGATTTTAATAACCACAAAATAATAACCAATACAAAAGAATGGAAAGCAACTCAAAATTTGGATAAACAAACCTCAAAAACAGAATCAGAACGCCAAAAAATCTTAGGGATACCACTGGTCAATTCAGTGAACAGATAAAATATCTTTGATCAATGTGGTCAATGAAGAAATCAAAATTTCGGACAAAACTAACTTTGAAAACGGATTAAGAACGGAAAAAAACTTTGAGAACAACTCTGGTTGACTTAGTCAAGGATTTAGATTGTTCCGGTCAACGCGCTCAAAGTTTGTAGTCAAAGACAAACGAGAAAAACTGCAAAAATACTCAGAATTCGGAGAAACCGACCTTGAAAACGGATTTGGAATATCAAAAAACCTTTGGATAGGTCGGTTCAGGTTGGATAGATCAAACTCAAAGCTTCACTTTCACATCCAACTCTTCAAGGAGTTCACATTCAATCTTATTAGATTATCTCATTAAGAAGAAAATTCAAATTAGTTGTAATTTTATTCATCAAACCGTATAGGGTATAACTCTTTCTCTATCCTAGAGAAATGATGTTCCAGAGGTTAGGGTTTTAACCTTGTAAAAATCTATTGGACTGTGACTTAATCGCAAAAGTGTCATCGGTTTGTAAATTAACTGCAAAAAAGTTTTGGGAGTTTTTAGGTTGTGCTTTAGCCTGGAATAACCTCATTGTAAAGGTTTGTATGTGAGATATTAACGAGCTTAGTGTAGAAGTTTGAAAATCCTACGAGGATGACCCCTAGGTAGTGGATGTAAGGATACTTAACTACTCTAAATGCCTCGCGTAATCTCTTTTACTTATCACGTGTATATCATTTACATACCTGCTAATATCCCTTAGTTATAGTTAGTTTGCCTTAGCATTTATTTTTCAAACTTAAAGTCCCTTAACCTTAGAAAACTTTTTGTTGTTTCAACCTTGTATGGATATAAATTCTAACCCTTAACACTCCTAGCTTTTAACTTTCGCATTTAGAAAACTCCTTAGATTATTCTTAGCATCATATCTTAGGTATTTGACCTTAGGTTTATTTAATCATAGTTTAGGAGTACCTTATTTTAGATTAGATTAAAGTCCTATTCCCCCCCCCCCCTCTAGGACTTTACCAATAGCAACGAGGATGGATTAGGATTTCTAAATGTTTCATTTGGTTGAGGAGGAAGAATTTCCCTATTAGTGATAGAAGTAGGAGACAATTTGATTTTTTGAATAAGATTATCATCCTCTAGTCTAGAAAGATTACTAATCCAAACATACTTACCATTATATATGACTAGGTGTATTGATGTATCTCTTTTTGTGATAGATTAATTCATGCACAAGACATTCTTTTGGGAGTTTATTGGGCCTAAGTGAGGGATTTTTTTCCTAGTAACTGGCATATTGTACTTTTGTCACCTGTTTTGGACATATTTGCTATTTATAGAGATTTTGTGTCTTAAATGTATGTTAAGTGTGTATTTTTTAGGTACAAGGCTGACACAAGATTCCAACATGATAAGGAGAAGTCAATAAGTTAAGATAAACCCCAAGCCAAGGCGTAATTGGAGCTAAAAGACACTTTGGGAAAGTTAGAGTGTTTACCAGAAAAATCTTGATGTCATATTGTTTCGGTCACCACGATTAATTGGACAAAGCTTTGGACCTGATTCCTTTTGATTTGGAAAGAGATTAAATTCAGTGTCGCATGAGAGTTGGCAGAGTCAATTTGGAGTTGAGACGAGAAAATTATATTATTTGCGCCAATGTGACTCGAACCTAGACAACACTACTTAAAAACGGGTTGGGGCATCAGTAACTCATTTACGTGAGTCAATTTGCCTTAAAACGTTTTTAGATCATTATATAAGACTCCTAAATCACAAATCCATTAAAAATTCATATTTCCTGTGAAATTAATCCACGTGCGCGCAAGAGGGCTCGGACCACCCACATATCTGAAACACGAGATTTTATTAAGAGTATATTAATAATCATGGTGCTAACTATTATTGCAAGAAGGAAAAATTCCAAATAAAAGACAAAGGCACAAGTCAAATATAATTGAACAGTATGTGAAATTGTTAGAATTACTTAGTAATTAAGTGTAGATATCATCATGGGCATTTGGTCTAGTGGTACGATTCTCGCTTCGGGTGCGAGAGGTCCCGAGTTCGATTCTCGGAATGCCCCATTTTTGTAAATGATACTTTATACCTATGGAAAAATTTCGTATAGATTTGATGATTTTATTAGCTACTTTTACCAACCAAAACAAAATAATCTACCTTAATGAACATAGAATTGGACTTGTAGTCTAGTGGCATGATGAATTTTTTTTTCTTTTTTTTTATCGGGTGAATAATGGTATTAAAAAACAGTAAAAAAAAACAATTGCAAACTGTACATATGGTGGAACCGATATAAAATTGATACCCTAACAGAATTCTAAATGTGGTATTACTCTATCCTAAATCCTACAAAATATATATATCAAATAGGTGATCTATGCATAATTGAACAAAACAGAATCCTAGTTTGAGAAACGAGTTCCTGCTTTTGCTAGAGAAATATCACTGCATTACATAAACATCTTTTGGCATTCCGAAAATCTAAACTTCATCCATCTCTGAGAGCTCGGCGTCCCTCTTTCAAGAAGCTTCATTCCAATCTAAAGGAACTCCTGAAATCTCATAAAAACTGGCATCCCGCGTTATGATGTTACGACGTCGTTATTTATGCCAACTCATAATTCAACCATTAATAATTCAGAGCCATGTGGATTATAGTTGTTGGAGAAACAAATCAGGTACCCGATTTATGCAAAACATGATCCCAATTTGTAGCAAATATGAGCACAATCAAATATATGTGTGTGTGTGTGTGTGTGTGTGTGTGTGGCTATTTTGCATCATGTTATTCACCTCTTGAAACTCTAGTTGATCACTTTACAATCCAACACTACAAGAAAGAATTTACAAGATATTATCTTCATTTCCATATTATTAAATTAAGCTTATTGTATTAATTGTTATACCTATTCATTAGGAGTTATCATTTACTATTGTTGAAACCAAAACACTTAATACAAATAAGATAGTAGTTCTTGCTCTAGAATAGGGTTGAAGATCCAAGAGAAGAGAAGAGTCTTTTGAGCTCAGGTTGGAGTTCGAGGAAAAGGCTTCCCAATGGAAGTGATTAACTTGTGTAGGTGATTACAGAAGGTGTTTAAGCTTGGGTTGTAACTTAACCACTAAAGTCTCATCTTTGGGTTGTGACATAACCGTTAAAATCTTGCTATCGAGTTGTGACTTAGCCGATAAAAGTCTCAGTTTTAGGTTATGGTTTGTCCCGAAAAAATCTCATTGTAACCGGTTTATAACCCACCTTTAAGATATATCAAGAAGTTTATCAGAGAAGCTTGAAAATCTTAAGGTGACTACTTTAGTTAGTGGATGTAGGGAAACTGAACCACCATACATGTTTGTGTATCTTTTTTCCCTTATTTATTTAGTTATCACGTGCATTATTTATATTATCATGCTTATAAAACCTAACCTAGTTTATGTTTAACCTTTTTAATGTTTGAGATAAAGCTCGAGAGAACGCTTAGCACATGTAGGTGCTTAATTGTTTAAGCTTAGGATTTAAGCTTAACTAGACTAATTAGTTAGACTATCTCTTTATCTACCTTAGGCAGATACTTACTTTGTTATATTCATCATATTTAGTTTCCTCATTATTTTCCTATCTTACTTTGAACCTTAACTTTCCTATATCCTTAGCTAGCTTTCTATTCTCCTAAGCATATTGCTTCCCCACTTACAAACTTATTTAATGAACCTAACTTGATAGCCCCTATCTATTATGCAATAAAGCAATCAAGTCAAGCATATACACATATTATAATTTTTATTTATTTATTTATTGGTTATATTTTTGGTTGGTACCACGATCGTTACGTTCATATTAAACAGACTGTCGAAAAGGTACCCCTTTTCTATGTGCATTTCATTCTTAGTAAATACAAATTTATCATCTATAAATATAAGTTTTAAAATTTATCTTGCTAAGTAAGGACCCATATATTAAGTTTTTGCAGATCTTTAGAACATGTAGAACATTGTTTAAGGTTAGCTCTTTCCCGAAAGTCATATTCAAAATAATCTGCCCAATACCTTGAACCTTTACGTTAGTGGATTTTCCCATATAAAAGGTTTCTTCATTTGTATCCTTCTTGTAGGTTTTAACATGGATTTGTCTGAACACGTGTGTCGGGTTGCTCCAGGGTCTACCCACCATTTTTTGGGTCTTTGACTAAGTTGATTTTTTAGGTTGTTGTTGTCAGGTTCAAATCTTCAATACCATCATATATCTTAGTCACATTAAACTTCAAAATAGATCAATCATTAATACATTAACACAACATAATATCGACTATAGTAGGGCATTCAATTTAATGGCATGATTCTTGCTTAGGTGCAAAAAGGCTTAGGCTCAATTCTTGGAAGGCCCCAATTTTTTGTATCCTTGGTTTTTTTGTAAAAGTCTTGCCATAAGAATTTGATTACATTCAAATTGTTCTTGTGATACTTTGGTTGCAAAGGTCTTAAATTCAATTCTCGGAATGCTCCAACCTTTCTTTTAGCTTAGTTTTTTTGTAAAAGTCTCGCCATAAGAATAAGAAACATGCAAGTTGTTCTTACGATACTTTGGGTGTAGAGTTTACTTGTTGATTATCTAATTATCCCATTTTTATGCCATTTTTCATTTAATATTTTAACATCAAGATCCAAAGCAATCAAAACTCAACTAAGACACACTAAAAACATGCAAATACATAACTAATTCAAAGTGGTAAGTGTCCCATACTATATGCAATACTATTAGCGAAACAAGTATGTCGATAAGTCTCAATTAATTATATGAAACGCAAGGTGGCATCATATAGTTGAGAATTTGGTCCAGTGGTATAATTCTTACTTAGGACATGATAGGTCACATTAAAAAATACCTCATTTCTTATAGTTTAATTTGTACACTCAGTTTCCTAAAACAACCTTTATTCTTAAATAAATTGAACTCATTGTAACCTAAAGTTTGCTTAATCTAACTTCATAAGAGTGTAAACATAGAGCCATATAAAGCATATAACCATTTGACTTAAGTATAATTCGATCCAAGACTTCTTGGTCACTTGCTTTACCTACTAAAGAAATTATTGATCTTGAGTGTAAACATTTTAAGCATGCATTAAGTCGAAGTTATAGAAATGTAAAACTACCACGATATATAATGAATTTAATGACAATCAAAGTTGTTCACCAAGGATCCTTGGCGCAATGGTAGCGCGTCTGACTCCAGATCAGAAGGTTGCGTGTTCGATTCACGTAGGGTTCAATTCCCATTAAATCAATATAATCCATTATTGTTTTTTAAATAGCTTATCATATTTTTATTTTTTATAAAATTGCTTTTTTAGTTAAAGTTTTAAATGTTGGTGTAAAATCAATTGGTGTTTTTGAATAGCTTATCATATTTTTATTTCCGGGATAATTTCATTTTAGGTCTAAAAGGTGATTTGTCTTCTAAAATTACTCCAAATAAATTACAATTCCATTTTTAGTCCACATGACATTAATACCCCCCGAGTAACAAATAAGAAAAATCGCTCGACACTCCATTTACTCCACTTACTCCACTAGAAGACAAAGAAAAAGTATAACACAAATTCATTTTCTTTTCTCTCTATAATTTACAGCTCCGAATTCTAGCAAAACAATTTCAAAAGCTACTCTCCAAAACCAGCTAAAACGACAAGCTTCTCTCCAAACCGACTAGAAATTATCAAGCTTAAACCTCAAAATCGCAGAAAATCTATTTTAAGTCAAGAACATCCCATTATTTCAAGAAAATTTGCATTATTTGAGCATCAAATCAGGTATTTTTGGAATTTTTTGACATAGTAAGGTATGATTTCAACATAATTAGGTGTGTTTTGAGCTTGATTTTTAATTTCTATATTTTCTGTGATTTTAGGGTTGTTTACAAAAAAAGTTGTGTTTTGTGTTTTGTGTTTTGAGCAGTCTGTGAATCAAACGGTTAATGCTTCAACCGTGTAGGAAATTGGCCAGGTTGGTGAAATTTTTTGGTGGGACACGGCACATAATAATAAAATAAATTGGGTAAGCTGGAAGAAAATTGCAAGATCGAAATCAATTGGTGAAATTGGATTCATAAACATACAGAAAATGAATATCGCTATGCTCATCAGTCAAGCTTGGCTAATTATCAACAAGCCGGATTCCCTGGTAGCCAAGGTACTTAAGGACATATATCATCCCAATTTCTTGATTTGGAACGCTAAATTGAAACAGAAAAAATCATGGAGTTGGGAAAGTATATTTAAATTCGTTCAGTTTCTCAAGAAAGAATATACTTGGCAAATTGGGATTGGATTAACGACTAGTGGCTAGAAAGATACATGGATTAGACAAAAATTAAAAATTGAAAGGACATGGAACTGCAAAATTGAATATGTGGCTCAATTGTTTAACAAGATCTATCTGGTTAGGACCTCAATACTATTCACAAGGTTTCCCCTAAAATATGATAAATAATATCACCGGGATACCAATTATACAAATCGAGTAGGATGACGAGATTATGTGGCCATACCGAAGGATGGTAAGTATACCACCAAATCTGGTTATCACGCTCTGGTACATGATGAATGCGACAAAGAAAGACAAAGTTCAAATATGAGTATGTTATAAAATGGGGAAACATGAAAAGAAATCTAGAACTCGAATCTTCTGTCGAAAATTAGAATCTTTGTATGGAAAGTTATTAATGGAGCGCTTTCAACCAAGAGAAATCTAGAAAAAATGTATTCAAGACACAACATGTGAATAGTGGGAAACGGGAGAGAAAACAGTGAAATACCTTTTTCTTAAATGTCCGTTCAATTGTGCAGTCTGGGCCACATCAAAATTTTGAATCAAAATTGACCAAGATTTCAATTTATATTTTAACGAGTGGTTTACAATATCTCTAAAGAACATAACAAACAAGGGATGTGATAAATATTTTGCACTAGTTGCTTTCATTCTGGGGACAACATGGTTTATCTGGAAAGCAAATATGGAAGTTATTTTGAGAATAAAAATAGGACATCTAATGGATTAATGCGAAAACTAACAAACTTATGTGTGATATTTGAAGAAAAGGGTGGAGAAAAAAGAATTAACAACACCATTTACAAAGAAGGAAAAGAGGTAATGGAGAACTCGCTACTCTGTCTTGATGATGCGGACTTTACTTGGTTAAGCGATACTTCTTTTACTAAAGAATGAGAACCGGCATGGGTCGTCAAGATCGTGGTTAATAAAGATGGAAATATAACACACAAAGTTATATAAAAAGGAAGGGTCAAATCATGCACAGAATGAGAAGCTTCGGTTGTCCTCTTCACAATGAGATCAGCTGGCTGCCTTAACCTTAAGAGTAGCCCGTTCTACTCAGACAATCTTGAAGTTGTTCAAGGAATTCAAATGAAAGGTGGAACTAACTATAGAATCCTACCAAATATCAACGAGGTGTGAAAATATATGATGAAATTCCCGAATTAAAAAGTCTTTGATATTAATCGAGGCATGAATGATATTGTTGATCGTGCTGCGAAATGCGTAAGATTTAATATCGACGTCTCTAATTAGAAATATTGCTCGGTTATTGATAGTCAGAACTATCTTGAAATTTTTTGTAGAAACAAGAGAATAAGATATCTTGATTTTTCTTCAGTATGTATTTAACTTTAAAAAAAAAATTGGTGATATTTTACAGGTACATACCTATTTTATATACATACATATTTTAAATAAAGAAAGAATCCAGTTATACTAAATCCACAAATTAACTACCAAAACTGTCAAAGTTAGTACACATTGTGTGAGGAACACAATATGCTACTGCGTATTTGGTCTATAGATAAGATTTGTTAGATTAGTCTCGCATTTAATTCTTGGAATGCTCCAATATGTTATTTGATCTATGTGTAACAGGTCATTTTACTTATATAAACTATTTAAAATAATATTTTTTGGGAAAAGTTTTAACCACACAGCCAAATCAAAGTCAACTAACATTATTAACACATAATTTCAAATTAACCACCATTTTAAAGTGATAGTTATGTATAATGTTCAGAACCTAATAATAATGGACCTTTAGAAAAACATCTAATTACCTCATCAGTTTGTATGACATTTTCTCATCTATGTTGATTTAATGATTTTATTAGCTACTTTTACTGATTAGAACGAATTAATATACCCTATAAGTAAACAAGTGAACAAAATTGGGCATTTGGTCTAGTGGCATGATTCTTGCTTAGGGTGCAAGAGGTCCCGAGTTCAATTCTCGGAATGCCCCAATTAGGTTTTATCCTTATTTATTTGTTAAAACACCCAAATATTAAGGTAATGAAGTATTCTATACGGTTCCTGTGATGAAACTAAACGCTTTGACCTTTTCTGTAATTATATACTGATGTTAAATACCATATCATTATTTTAGTTGTTTGATTTTCAACTATGACAAGTAATTGCAAATAAATTAAGATGTCAAAGAACAATCATTTTGTAACATCTATATTACCAAGAGACACCTATTAATCATAGACCTTACGACAAGACTAAAACATGTAATCCACCTTATACATCCCAGTTTAATTACCTTGATTGAGCATAGTTTCGTTCTTCATTTACCTTTGTAAATAAAGAGGAGAACTCCATCAACAGTAAAAATATTTAATCAAAGAGAACACATATACAAGTATGCATCAAAGCAAAGAAAATAAATGGACTACATATATTGGAACAAAAGAACAGAACAACTGGGCATTTGGTCTAGTGGTATGATTCTCGCTTTGGGTGCGAGAGGTCCCGAGTTCGATTCTCGGAATGCCCCATTAGTAATGTTTACATGTGATATAGGTGTAATAGTAATATTTTTTACCGTGCCTACCGCTTTTGTGTACATTTACATGTGATATAGGTGCAATTATGCAAATAAACTTAAGATGTGACGTTTGTTGTTAAAAGAAGTTCCTACAAATTGTTGCATTCATCATCCATTATATAATATGATATTACCAACTAAATGGCAACATGTACCCAATTAATACATGTGATATAGGTGCAGTAGTAATACTTCTTACCGTGCCTACTGCTTATGTACATTTACATGTGATATAGGTACAATTATGCAAATAAACTTAAGATGTGACTTTGTTGTTAAAAGAAGTTTCTGCAAATTGCTGCATTTATCATACATTATATAATCTGATATTCCCAACTAAATAGAAACATGTACTCAATTGAGAACATAATAATAAGCACATAATTTTTGCTTTCCCATGTTATAATTTTTTTAAATTAATACAGTTTAATGGAAGAGTAACTCATCGTATAAACGCAATTTGGATTTTATACACTATACTACTATACTATAATATAAAAATGGTAGCGAAAACTAAAAAACACAAAATTAAACTAATTATTTAGCCAAAATAGTAGGTTATAAGAGATCATACCTTGCTTGAAGTGTTTAATAAGAGATTGGCTGAAGAGAAGTACGAAATATGCTCTGTTGGATTGTTTGAAAGGAAGTGATTAACTAGAGAGTATGAAGAAAGAGCACTTTAACTTTTCACCTAAAAGAAAGAGAACATGAAAAAGAAGCGGCAATTTTCTGCACCAGGAGACTATTTTTGGAAGCTTTGCTTTGAAAAACGTAAGGGGGATTTTGGATGGATTATTCCATGTTTTATGTTAAGTTCAAGAAAAATGATTTTTTTTTATTGGTCGGAAGAAAAAATGACTCAAAAGATCTTATATAACCATTTTATATCCCAAAAGGGTTAAATCATTTATTTTTTATCGAAAATATCCTAGATTATTTGATGGTATGTGTATACTGTAGTTGAGAATTGTTATTAGAATAGTAATGATCGATTATCTTGGGATGTTAAAAAGAATAGTATAGTTGAAGAATTGGTAGATAATAAAATCAATACCGTTCTTAGTTATACATTATACAGTATGATTTAAGGTGACCTCTATTAGTTTTTTTATTTTTTTTATTTGTGGTTTTAATGGAAAAATAAAGAGAAGGAATTGTGTGAAAGTAAATAGTGAATCATGCTACATTTTCGATGCTCCGTGACTCCTCTTAAGAGATTTTAACAACATATTAAATCACAGTGAAAGGAAAACAGAAAGATAGTAACTATAGTAGACTTTAATTAGTTTGTGGATTGTTGTAACACTATTGGGTTAAAGGATCTACAATCTTCGGGTCTATTCTTTACATGAGATAATAACCATACTTATTTGGATAGATCAAACGATGGGTAATCATAGGCTTGATGCTTACGACCAATATGATCATGTAGAGTTTTTACCAAAATTTAGTGTATCAGATCACTCGTCGAGCATAGTATCATTGTTTTTTTCAAAATGTTACAAGATTTATCTTATTTGGATTCTTTACTATGTGGGAAAATCATGAGAACTATGGAGTGGGGGTTAGCAATGGATGGAATAAAACATATGGTTGAGGTACTAAACATATGTGAATATATATATATATATATATATATATATATATATATATATATATATATATATATATATATATATATATATATATAATTGTAAAAACTCTTATAATTTGGTTTGAAAGATTGTTTGATTTTGTGAATAGATAAAAAAACAAGTTTGGAAATTAAAGAACACAGAAAACTTATCGTTGTTCAATCAAAATTGACCTACATCCATGTTGAACTCCAATGAGAGTAGCTCTTCCACTATGAAACCTCAGATTACAAGTTACTGTATCAATCTCAGACCAATTACCACATTCACCATATGATTATGCCTTTTCACCCGAAAATCCCTAACCTACCAACTACGTTGAAGGCAATCTAGTGATGAATCAAGATGATTCTCACGTATTACAAGAGATTTACATTATAGAGGCTAATCCTATCGTGATTCGAATGCCAAAATCTGAAAACAAAGGTTTCAAAGAACTAGTGTATGAGAGAGAGAGAGAGAGAGAGAGAGAGAGAGAGAGAGAGAGAGAGAGAGAGAGAGAGACGAGAGAGTATCAGGTGAGGTTTGAGAGAATATAATGAACCGTGTCTGCCAACAAAAGACGTTATGAATTAATCTGGAGCGTTGGTGCAAGAGATCAAAGGATAAGAATGAGCCACGTTGCTCCACCACCTAAATATAACAATGTCGTGTTTCCCGGGGTCCAAAAGTGTCACAACATAGTATACTTTACTAATATAATATATATATACACGCACTAGGTAAAACCCGTGTCTAAAGACACTGAAAAAATTCTGGTATGTTGACAGAATTTGAAACCAGATCCCTACTCTCAAAAAATTTGGTTTTCAACTTGTTTAATAAATAATAATGCTAGTATTAATAATAAGATGCATCCGCTAACTACCAAATAATTAATAGATATCCTATCCAAAAATCATCTTTGGGCTAAACTGAAAATGAAGAGTTCATTGTTATTCACTCAATATATTACTACATATCCAATATGTATGCATAAAAATAAATTTAATAATGACTAGAATATAATGGAAACCATAACTTTCCAACATTAGTGTCAAACTGCGCTATTACTTAAGCAAGCAAGTCATCTCAAGTATCAAACTCCAACTTATGCCACGAACCAAATCAAAAATAGATTTGAGTTGATCAGAAAGATAAAATTCAACATTGTCCCTTGTAGGGTTTGAAATCTGTTAAGAAGAAACTCTATCCTTGAGAGAGCTTCAGTTAATGGTGTACTCAGAGGCATAACTAATACTATTTCAATAACATCTAAGATTCTTTGAGCAAAATGGTCATCACATTCATTAAAATGGAAATAAAATCAATTGCTTTAGATTTTTAAGTGGCTCCACCATGTTTACCATGAAAGGGTAATTTCAATCTTTAAAAAAATTGTATGCACAAACCAAACATACTACTTTAGATATACTTATAAAGCTCTACAACAACTTTCATACTGCTATAAAGGGGTGGTAAATAATGAAGAAAGTCCTATAAATTATCTTGTAGCTAGTAAGTTGGTCTTATAAGGGCTAGAGGAAAGAGCAAAAGACCAAAAAGCATCAAAGACGGAATTGTTGGAGTTCATCCGGACTGCTACAGTAGATGTTCATCCCGAGACAGGAGGAGCAGTGAGATGTCATGATCTGGGTGATGTTTCAAGACAACACATACATGATAATTAGGAATTATGACGTCGATGGTAGCCAGAAAGAAACATCAGAGGAGTTGCTCAGTCTGCAAAGGAGCTGCCAAATATCACTGCAGCTTACAACTATTAGGAGTCTGACAACAGCTCATTAAATTGTCTGGCAACAACTTAGTACCATGTCATTTTGTTTACAGTTACTCTACATCATCTATCTGTTTCAACCACATCTTTAAAGCACAAAAATAGATTAATAACTGTGTTAAACAACATTCTATATCACAAATGAGTCCAACACCGAACCAGTTTGACCATGGATCGTCTATTCCTATAATATGAGGTACAACACCAAGGAAGGTGCGCGTTTTTATGTACGTAAAACTCTTTATCTATTCGTATTGTGCAATAATACATCTACTAAAATCTATAGGTGTTATGAACAATAGAGAAAGAATGAGCGTTCTGTTTATTATCAGAGAGTGTAAAGATTACATAGTGGGAGCTCCTATTTATAGGTAATATGTAACCCTTAACCCTAGTGTCATAGGATTGACTACTAGCCCATGCGCTGGAATGAATATCTACGTAAATGGGTTTATAACACTCCCCCTTGGATATTCCGTCCCTAAGAATATTCCTCGTTAAAACCTTCCTAGAAAAACCTAGTAGGAAAAAATCTAGTGAAGGAAAAAAAGTACATTTCTTTATACGCTAACTAAAACTACCTCATTAAACACCTTTATCAGGAAAACCTATTAGGACAAAACCGTGATGAAGGAAAAGAGTGCCACGCGTATTTGTCTCCCCCTCTTGGCAGCACTCCTAAGAAAGATCTTGAAATCCTTGCATGCTAATCTTGTGTATAAATTTCTTGAACGTAGATGTAGGTAATGATGCCTTTGTAAATAAATTGTCCAAATTGTCACTTGAGCGAATTTGATGAACATCTATTCACATTTCTTCAAGAGTTCATGTCAAAAGGATAAGTTTGGTTCGATCACATTTTGATGTAGCCTCCTTTGTGTTGAGTGATACAAGTAGCATATTATTGGACTTTGTTACTTTGTTGGAAGATTGCATTCCCCTTAAATATTTCATTGTCAGAATATTCCTCATTAAAATCTTTCTAAGAAAAACCCGACGGGACAAAATCTTAGTAAAGGAAAAAGTGTACAATATTCTTCAATACGCTTATATAAATTGCCTCATTAAAAAACTTGCAAGGAACACCCAGTGGAAAAAACCTATGCTAAGGAAAAAGAGTGCATTGCGTAAATGTCTCCCCCTGATTTAAGTATAACATAGTGGTGTATAACTTGAGAGATTTAATAATAGTAATAAATAATACGACATAAATTGGATCGACGCTTCATTCATATATAATGATTTGAAGTGCTCGACATAAGACTTATATTCTTTCATAAGAAATAATAGCAAATAAAAGTGCATCCGCCACCGGAGACTATATCTCTTTAATAAATATATTACGTGTGCTACAACATACTATCTTATATAGTGACTCCCCCTTGTAGCACATTCGTTTCAAAATTGTGAAATTTTACATCGTACAAGTGAAATTTAAAAAAATTATTTGCTTTATTTATGTCTTTCTACTGATGGCCAATCAGTTTATTTAGACATTTTTATTAAAAAAAATCCTCGATTTCATTCATATATTAATAGTTATTACGCGTATATATAAATATTCGATCATGATCAATTTTTAGTTAGGTTCCAATAATTTAAAGTAGTAAAATAACTTATTGAGATCTCAATATATAATCAGGTACATGATACTCAGTTGGAGTATTTTAATTCTCAGTTATAGACACTACTTTGACATTTATAAGATGTCAAAAGTCTCATAATTTACAACTTGCTCACGTTGTTGCTCCTTTATGCTATCTTTGAAACCAAATAGATCTATTGCGCTTTAAGCGTACAATAGTCTAATATTATAAGATAACTCTTCTGAGAAATAAATTAAATAAGGAGCATTTATAACTGGTTATTGTGACTCAGTCACTACACCTTTACAGTATTTTCAGTCATTTGAATGAGTATACGAGGATCAATATAAATGGTGTATTATTATATTCCAGTTATATATATATATATATATATATATATATATATATATATATATATATATATATATTAATTTCTTCCCCTATTCTTTGTAATATCATATATAACATGTTCTCAAAATCCATCTTTGTGCATGGTGGTGGAGCAGTTGTAATAGAAATTGCACAATAAAATTATCTTGATGGATATAATTTTTTTGGTCTTTGACCAATAGGGGGTATTATAATGAGCAATGGTCATAGCAATTCGTCATAGACCATTCAGTATATAAATGAGCTAGACTCGTATTTATCCCTTGATCTTGTCTTGGAAAAATATTCGATTTAATATCAAAATTATTTAGGATAAAAAAATATTGAGCTATTGAAGAAAAATATTGAGCTATTAGGTTGTAGGTAAGAAAAAAATATATATGAATAAAAAATAGCGTGATATCTCGAATATCAAAAAGAGAGGCATAGTTATACAAAAGAAGAAATATGAAAAGAATATATATTCGGACCGGCAAAGTGGAATTTGTATATCATCATGAAAGGTTTTATTTGGGATTAATGGGGATGCACATCAAAATCATCAAAAATTGGGTTGAGTGAGAACATCTTCGAGTGAAAAACTCAAGCTCTAGGGCGATTCGTTGATGGAATGTGAGGAGAGAGCCAAAATCTCACTTTTCATTATCCAAATATACCACACCGTCCCTAAGCCCCGTTATAACCGTAAAGACCTTAGGATTTCTAACTGCTTGGTGGAGAAACAATTGAGCTATTAGGTTGTAGGTAAGTGGACCATTGGATGCTATATTAGGACCTATGAATAACCTATACCCACTAGCACGAAGTGAGTTGAGACCTCTCCTTCTGGCAGTGCGAAATTAATCTTGACTTGAATTTATGGATTGTTGATTATGTGTATATTAAGCATACTTGTGCATTATTTCTTGAGCATTACTACATGAGACTTTTTAGATATTATGCTCTAGGATCAATCATTGTGTTCTGTTCTTATCCTTCTCCTACTTCTTTTTGTTTGACTACCCTACTGTTCTTTATTTTTATTTTTATTTTTATTGTATCGGGACGATACAACTTTGAGTTGGGGGTCTTGATGTCTCCCCATTTGTGATGATTTAATATTAGTTGGAGACATCATTTTAGGTGTATTTATTAGAGTATAGGTCGATTTTCTCATAATTTAGTACTTTCCTATTTGGTGTCTTCATTTAATTATTTATTATTTTTATAGCATATTGGGTTTAATTATTTATTTAGTGTATAGCTTTAAAGATATATTGTAATTAATTAGAGGCCAAGTTAATTCTGAGAGATAAAGGAAAGAGGATAAACATGGAAATTGGAGATAAAGGCAAGAAAGGAAAAGATAAAGTTGTCAAATAAATCTGAATTCCAACAGCTACGACCACAAAAGGGCTTATATCTCAAGATTGGCTAAGAATTTGGAAGAATGGTCCACATAAAAGTTAAAGAGCTTTCCGAGACGATCAGTTTCGACTATTGTAACGCGTCAAACGGATAAGTATTGAATCAGTTACGGCCAAAACAAAACAACATCAAAATCTTACCTTTTCTAGATTCTAGGATTACGAATTTGAGTTGGGCTTGGAGTCCAATACCTATCTTATACTCCAGGAAACGTTTTAGGGTTTACTATACCCTATAAATACACCCTCTTATCACAAGGAAATCATCCTTGGCCAAACCTTAAGCCAAGATGAAGCTTACAACACAAGAAAAGAAGTCTGGAAGGAGTTGTTCATCAATTATGTCTTCTTCAACCTTTGAATTTGTGATTTCTTTCTTTTCTTCCATTAGTATGAACTAATTTATATTTAGCTTGAGTTTTAGCATATATGTATGAACCCTAGATTTGTTTGACATCTATCTAATTTGGGAATTATATGTTTTATATTGAATTCATGTTTTATTGCTCTGTTTATGTGTTTGATTTATAGTCTGTGTTCTTTGCTGATCGCGACCGTATAGAATTACCTTCATAGTAGTTAGATAGTCATTAGAGACGGCATATTTTAACTATGGAGTTAACACATAACGTCTAGTGTAAGGATGGTCCGACAACCCAGCCGATCTAGATAGTCACTATGGTTTGGTGTTAGCATCATTAATCAATTATAGGAAAAGTTTGCTTAGGACCCTTATTGACACAGGTAAACCCTATTTTAAACTACCTAGCACAATTGAAACCGATTATTGGAATATTACATGATTCACCCTTACATGTTTAGAACGACAAAACTAGTGGGGATTACTTGCTAATTACTCAGGCTAAACTCTTATACTATCTTCTTCTCTTGCATTTAAATTTCTGTCCTTAATTTATTAGTTAATTTTCTATTTATAAAAACCAAACAAAAATCTAGTTGTCTTTTATTTTATAGCGTATTATTACTTCTAACTTCTTTATTTGCACTAGATAATTTGCATATGTTCTCTCTAACTTCGTAGTCTCTGAGGAACGAATCTTATTTATCATCTAAAACTTGCATACGTCCTGTAATACTTGCAGAACCGTGCTCAGCCTAGGGTGTTTATCTGCGTTTATTTATCTATTATTTTATCACACCTTAGGCGACACCACTAACACGAAAACCTCTTCAACATTCTTATGAATGTATATTTACACATACACAGCTATTAAATATATAAATAGTTTAGATATAATAGGCTGTACTTACCTTGAGCAATCCAATCCCCCTTCATTTCATTTCAATATCTTTGGAGCTTCTAACTGGCATTATAAAGTTGAAAAAATCAGTCAAAGTAAATCGGCTAATTCTGAAAAATTGTAATGGTAATGAGATTAGGTTAAAAATATTTCAAATTTTAAAATTTCTAATGGTAAAAATCAATCTTTTACCTTACTTTGAGTTCTTTGCCAAGCGGTGATGATGATGGAGAATGGTCCCCGAGCAGCGGCGGATTTGTATAAAAATATAATAAACAATTACACTTAAATCAAGTAATTCTGAAATATTGTAAAAGTGATGAGACTAGGTTAAATATTGAACCTTAATTTGGTTCTTCGATGGTGGAGAATGGTCCCTGAGCGGCGGGAACAGTTTTCTTGTACAGGAGAGCGGCCGGCGGCGGTTTTCTTGGCTTGGTGGAAAGGTGAGTGTGCAGATGTTTAAGAATAAAAATATAATAAAATCACGGATGTAACTATAATTAAATCAGATAATTCTGAAAAATTGTAATGTAATGAGATTAGGTTAAAAATAAGAGCCAATTATAGATTAATGCCTATTAAAAAACTTATTTAAAAAAAGGTACCTAGAATAAGATTCTTTATAGAAAACAGCCCCACCCCAAACTATCTCTATAATTAATAATTAAAAATAGAAAAAATAAATTTAAAAAGAAAACAAAAAAAACTAATAAACACACGCGCGAGTCCGTGAAATTTTTCTAAAATCGTCATAACTAATTCTAAAAAATCAAAAAAAAAAAAAAATATATTTGGATAAATCAAATTAATATTTACGTATATGATTTTTTTTGGAATTTCTTGAGATTTTTGAATTTTTTAAATTTTTTTGATTTTTTTTTCGCACACGGAATTTCATGTTTTAAACATAAAAATCCGTGTCTGCAAAAAAAAATCACTATTTCAAACAGTGAATTTCATGTTTCAAACATGGAATTCCATGTTTATCATGTTTTAAACATGAAAATCCGTGTCTGCGAAAAAAAATTTAGAAAAACAAAAAAAAAACAAAAAATTAAAAAAAAAAAATCATAGACGTAAATATTAATTTGCTTTATCCAAAAATGGAATTTTTTTGATTTTTCTAGAATTAGTTATGACGATTTAAAAAAAAAATTCACGGAGGCGCGCGTGCGATGAAATTAGTAATAGGTGGTGGTGGAGGTGGTTGTGGTGGTGGAGGTGGTTGTGGTGGTGGAAGTGGTGATGGTTGTGGTGGCTGTAGTGGTGGTTAAATGCTTGATGGTGGTGGTTGAAATACTCTATTATTTGTTTAATATTTAAAAATAAATATTGTATTAAAAATAATATAATATATTCAATAATAAGGGTAGTAAAGGTATAAAATATATAAAGGGAATGTTTTCTATAAATAATTGTTCTATTAGGCATTTTTTTATTAAATAAATAATTGAAGGCTTAAAAAAAATATTAGACTATTTTATGAGAATGTTTTCTTCAATTACCTTTAAAAATAATTCAATTTTTAGAGTTTCAATGGTAAGAATTGATTTTTTACCTTAATTTGGATTCTTCGCCAAGCCAGTTGATGATGGTGGAAAGTGGTCGCCGAGTGGCGACTGTTTTCTTATGCAAGAGACGGCTTGGTGGGAAGGTGAGTGAGAAGAGCTTTTTTTTCCTTTTATTCCAATGTGCGAGTGAAGATATGCATTTTATGATTTATCAATGATTAAATTTTTTTTACCTTAATCTGAATCTTTTGCCAAGTCGGTTAATAATGGTGGAGAATGTTTCCAGAGTGGCGACAGTTTTCTTGTTCAGAAGAGCGGCTTGGTGGGAAGATGAGAGTGAAGATATTTCTTTTTTTGTTTTTGTTCGAATATGAATGTGAAGATGATTTTCAACTTTTATGTTTGGTATAAATTTTTGATAGGGATGAATTTTTAGCTAAAAGAAGAAAGGGGAGGTAATTGATCGTAATATAGATTTAGGATTTTATTTTTAAAAAATTAAAGAATAAAAAAGTAATGATTTTAATGATAAGTGGGGTTAGTAATAATCCTCGTCACCATTTATGTTAAAAGATCGGGATCGTATAAAAAAACTTTGTTTTATAATATAGATATGGATAATAAATGGTTATTCGGTTATTCAGTTTTATAATGGTTTTAATCATCGGTATACTTTTTAAAACCACGATCTAATAATTTTAACTACGGTTATATAACCGATCCGGTTTTAATCGGATTTGGTTTTTAACCGTAATCATTGTCATCCTCTTTTTCGTAATAACTTACGAATTTAAAACAATTTAATGTGGGTTAGCTTTTAATGGTTAGATTATTATGGGTAACACCTTAAAATACCAAAAGATGCAACAAAAGAAAAAAAGAATCTTGATAATCAAAAGGAATAGTAAATTACAGCTATTATCAAATTAAATTGAATTTGTAACTGATCAGTGCACACCCTCAAGACCGTAGAGTTTGTAATTAAACCCACTTAACAGATTATCACTAAAGTAATACTTCTTCAATTGCAAGAAAGCTTGCATAGTTAGTAAACTATCTGAACCAGCTTGATGACTTTTCCCAGCCACACGATCAACGTTCAAAGACTTAGCAACTCTCTCCAAGCCACCGTACAATCCACAGATTTTAATCATCTCCTTCATATCATACACTGATGGGCCGAAATTCTTTATAATCAACTCCATATATGAATTCAAATCATCAGGCAAGTTGCTTTTGCTCAACACCTTGATTAAGTATCCAAAATCATAGATACTATGAAAAGTAATCCAGGTACATATCTTGAAACAATCTGATTTCAAAAATTGGTTAGCAAATTCTACAGAGTCAATACCATAAAGGTTGTGTTTCAAGAAATCAATTCCTTGACTCTTAAGCAAATTAACAGAATCTGGATTTTGAAGATCTCTAGCAACGTCAAATTCACGGAAATTAAACTGCCATACGTAGGAGAAGTTGTTACAGCTTGGTAGATTACCTTCTGAATCAGACAAAGTAAGCCCTAGTTGGATTAAATGTAAAGCGTTTACGTTTTTCTTCATAATCTCATAATTTTCGGAAGGGGTTTTGTTGTATTTTGAGCTATAAAAAATAACGCCTGGAAATTCTGTGTCGAAGGAAGCATAGGGGTATTCTTTTACCAGGGCTTGAATCAGTGAAAATTCCTGCGTCAGATTTTCTTGCCAAACCTCTCGAATAATTACGGGTTTTGCTCTAGAAATACTGGCCATGATTATTGTTGAATATGAGGGTTTGAGATTTTTTTTTTTTCTTGGAGAAAGAGAAGAGAATAGAAGAGTACGAGGGGTGAGGTATTTTGCTGAAATACAAGGTTAAAATATATAGGAGTATAGCTTTTGGTCCTATATTTTTGACCGTTGTAATTTCTTGCCGACTTTAATAACTTCAGGGATCCAGCCCATACTCTAACGTTTTTGCTTTTTGGACATATGGTAAGTTTGTGCTTTAGGTTTAATAACTAAAACCCTGGGAATAAAAATAGATAATTATCTACTTGTTTTTTTGGACGCTGATAATTATCTACTTGTTTATTATTCTGTAATTATAGGTAAGAGAAAAAAATATAAAAAAATATTTTATTGATTTAAATTAGTCAAAAGCATTAGTTCTGATTAAATTGCCAACAAAATCTGACCAGAAAAAAATACACTTTACTAGAAAGATGGAATTTGAAATCCTAATTGATGTCTTATAATCTTATATAAATATTTAACTTATTTATCTCTCACCAAAATTTTATATTATATCCTTAATATGTTGTGAAAAAAATTAATAATGAAAATCGATAGTTGCTCCCATGTATATATCAGAAACATATCCTTGAGATCGAATTTTACGAGTTAAATGGCTCTTTCATGTATTTTAGAAAAAGAGAAAAGTTATATATAA
This sequence comes from Nemophila menziesii, assembly GCA_029959085.1. Classification (NCBI taxonomy): domain Eukaryota; kingdom Viridiplantae; phylum Streptophyta; class Magnoliopsida; order Boraginales; family Hydrophyllaceae; genus Nemophila; species Nemophila menziesii. The sequence continues at coordinate 22,302,039 of JARWIR010000007.1, read as the reverse complement.
CAAAGAAAATCAACAAATTTTCACATGTCAAAAACAAAAGAAAAAGGTAATAATCTCAGGCTTTCAATGTTCTTATGCACAAATTCACAATCAAACACAAAAAAGAATAAAAGAAAAAACTCATATTTAGCACACTTGACGGAGTCACAAAAGTCTTACTAGATTGAAAAGTTAATGTATATATAGCTAGAGTCTCCTCAAGTCAAAGATTCTTCTTCTTCTTTTACTTCTTTTTCTTCTTTAGATGCAATTTGACTAAAATACGCAGTTACTCCCTTTGAATAGCCACGCACACAATTTTCTTGTATCTACAAAATCAAGTTTTATATATGAAGTTCAAACACATTTATCACACTAAAACTATTCAAATCAATACCTCTAGGTCCAAAGGTGGAGAAGATAACCATGAAAGTTCTTCCACTTGAAGTAAATCTACATTCCTCGGCAAGTACATTATAATATTTGGTGTTATCTTTTGTGCTATTTGAAACAATGAATGCCTGTAAATACACTCAATCAAGACTCCTTTTATATTCATAAGTGTAATAATTTAATAAAAATATATATATATAATAATAATAATTAGAACCTACCCATCTTTTGGTTGTAAGGAATCAAGTGTATAATTCTCTATGCTTTTATACGATGGACCTCCCCATGGAGGTGAAAGAAATACTCTATCCCCCTAACAAATTGGGACCCACGTTAATTTTGTGAAATAAACAAAAACGATATAAAATATAGAAAAATCACCTTAAGAGAGGGTGCAAGTTGAAAAAAGTCCCCGATTACAAAGTCTATGTAATTTTCCACACCGTATATTTTGGCATTATTTGCAGCTAAGGCAACTCTTTCAGGATCGTTGTCAATAGCTATAACATGATGACACCTGAAGATTATGAAATTGCACAATTAGTCCCTGTGTTATCCGGAAAAGACAAATATACCCAGGTTGTCAAAAGACGTGATATATATGGTATTGGAGAATGATGCAAAAACAGCCTTGAGTTTTTGTTACTTCTGTTATGAATTTATTAGCATGATTGTTTCATATGTAGACCAGAGGGGCATTTTTGCAACATTTTTCATCTACACAAGGCATGTGGATCTAATTTGGAATTTCAGATATCAAAGGACCCAACAGTGCAATTTGTTATAATTATTAACACGATTTGAAGTAATCTGGTCCTAATCATGACAATAAAGAATACTTATACATGATTAAACACAATTAAGTACTATTATTGTGTAACTAAACTGTTTTCAACTCAATGAACATATTAGCTACAAAAAAAAAAGGAAAAAGTAGGGGTAATTGCAGCTTTGGTCCCTGTTTTATTCTAAATAAGCCAAATGTACCATGTATTTAAAAACCAGCAAATCCTGCGCTATTAAACAACACTTACACCTGATTAAACACAATTAAGCACTGTTATTGGGTTACTAAACTGTCCTCAACTCAATGATCATATTCACACGATACAAAAAACTACAAAAAACAAGGGTATTTGCAGCTTTGGTCCCTGTTTTATTTTAAATAGCCAAATACACCCATCACCCATTTATTTAAAAACTATCAAATCCCGCATTTTTCCAACAAAAACAAATATACCCCGTGCAGGAGGTAGATCTGTTAAGTTAATGTATAATACAAGGGCATATTTGTTAGCTTTTGAAACGTAAAGGTATATTCGGCTATTATACATGACAAAATGATCAATAGTGTAATTAAACCAATAGTTAAAAAGTAACTTCTTACATAGTAGCGAACTGAATAGCATTTCCACCTACGCCTGTGAAGGCGTCAATAACAACGCCCTCTCCGCCACAATGCTGAGCTTGATTAACGGCGATAGTTTCAGGAGTAACGGAGTACCAACCTTGTTCATCCAATTTGATACCCTCATCATAACGCGAAAAGAGATCGTATCTTTGAACCCAATACTTGTTAACTAGTGGGCTTACACATTCTTCTTTTTTGGGTTTTGTGTTTATCGCTTTGATTTTCACTGTTCAGTAAGCATGAGATATTAATGAAGTGATTGTATAAATTGAGTATGTATCAATTTTGTATGTAAATAGTTATATACCTCTACGTTTGAGTACCATCCGTTGCTTCTTTCTGCGAGCCATTTTAAAGAGTATGTGAAGTGAAAGCAGGGTGACGAAACTTTGAGCTAAATGGTGTTGAATTGAAGACGAGAAGTTGCAAAGACTAGAAGTAGCGGGTAATGATTTTTCTACAAAAGGTGCAACTTGTTAGTTTGGGATAAAAATGACCTTTTAGACCAAAAAATTAAAAAACCAAATTGTACATTAACCCTTTGGTTTTGTAAAAGTGAAAATAATCAAGAGCTTTTTAATTCTTAAAAAAAAAATATAGAGAGAAATTATAAGAATGAGCACAAAGAAATCAAGGTTTTGCTTAATTTTTTTTTTTGATAGAAACTAGTTTTACCATTACCATTTACCACGACAAAAATATGGGATGTTACAATGAAATCTTTAATTGGATTGAATTTGAGTTATTAAGATATGTTGTTAAGTTCTGTTTCTTGTTAGACAGTCTTACACTTATCAAAATAGTATCGTTTTTAATAATGGTGAAAACACGTGACTTGCTTTTATCAATAAATTTGATTCTAAATATGTAGCTCACATTTGTAATCTATGGGTGCCATATAAAACGTGTAACTACGTGTTTTACTCTCAAATCTACTCTTTCGTCTCGAATCTTTAGCTACCCTCAACATTTTCCTAAAATTAGGAGTTATCTATAAATCTTCATTAAATTCTAGATGTATGTATAATTTGTGTATTTGATTGTAAAGTGTATTAACTTGATTGCATAGTGATTTTATGGGTCAAAACTCTTAGTATATTTTGCGTTGAAAATTAGTTCGATAGATTTATTAAAAACATAAATTTTTATGGCTTGCTTGATACATCTAAAACATTTCTAGGAAGAATCACTCTAGGTGGACATCAACATGGATGTAAACCCAATTTTGGGTAGAACGGCAATAGATTATGTGTTCATTTATCTTTCTACAGTTTCTTTGATTCTTGTTATCTATATTTTACAAGTTTTTTGAGTTTAAACAAATCTGTAATCAATTGTTTGTAAAGTTGTAAAAAGTTACAAAGAGGTATCCTAGATAAATCTTAAAAACATTATTTATAGTTGGTCCAAATTTCTTGTCATCTGTTTAAATCTGGATGATTCTTGAAGTTAAAACATTTTGGTTGCTTTCAGAATTGTTTACGAAAACCCAAAGGTTTAGTTTCAATTCAAAGCTCTTCAGTTTCTACAACTTTTGATGTTGTGTAATCATGATTTACTTTGCTTTGAAATTTTTGGATAAACATAATCTTTTGTTATAAATATATGTGCAATGCCTCATGTACTAGGATAATATTATCATGTATCACATATCTTGAACAAAAATTGTTTATGTGAGAAATAATATCATACTATTTTACCCATGATTGATTTCAATGTAAGACTAACATTATACAAATAATTTTGTAGTAGAAATTTGCCAAACCAAGGGTGCCATCAAAACTTGTTGGGCATATTCACAAGATATACGGTGCTAGGAGGTACCAAAACATATGACAAAATCTTTCAATAAATCCATCTGATCCCAACGATTGAGTGGTCCCCAGAATCCATGCCACATTCTTCACTTCCATAGTGATGGGACCAGTGCTTTAAAAACCGATAGACGGACGCTCGACCACCTTCAAACGCCTAGTGGACTAGGCAGAATTCTAGACATAACTTGGACGTTTTCCTCTTAAGGGGTTTTAAATTCTTTATGGATATTAAATATTATAAATTTATTTATTTTAAAATCCACAGAATATATTAGAAAGAATAAAGAAACACATTTGGAAAAAAATCACAAAATTATATATTATCTTTTAGATACATAATTTATACAATTTAGGTGAATGATAATCGATTAGATTTAAATATTTTTTGGGTTTATATAATTTTTATAATAGGTTTATATAATTTTTTATGTTAAAATATGGTATTGTTTAATATTTTGTGTTAAAAAATAAAAAATAAATTCTTTTAACCTCCAGACCGCCTAAGCGGCCGCTTAGGTCCACTTGGATACGGCTAGAAGCCACCTAAGACATCCTGAGACCGTCTATAGGCCGCTCGGGACATTTCTGGAAGGTAGGCTACTTTCTAGCACCTAGGCCCATTTTTATAATAGAGGATGGAACAAATCAAGTCAGTGTTGTCCTACTCTATCACCGTTGAACGGATGTTGGTATGGTGTTGCTCGAAAGCCCACTCCCCAACCGATTGATACAAATTTGAGTAAAATGACGTAGTGATATTTTGTATTTCGTTCATATTATGTACCCAGTTTACTTGTCATCTTTAAGACATATAATTCTATTAGTTATGTGTCGCATCTTGGTGGGGGCGTAAATAGATTTAGTGTTTTAATCGCCTTCCTTGAGCCATTTACATTTAGTTCGGAGTGCCAAAATATGTCTTCTCTTTGACCCAAAGGGAATTATGCTTACCATGGGTTTCTTGAAACGAGTCGAGAAACCAGAAGTTGGTAGGTGCACCAAAATCCCACCAAGCTACCTCACCAATGACTCGATATACCGTTTATTGTTGTAGTACTCTAATTTGTTCCACCTAACGATCTTTGTACGTGTTCAACCACCACTTAAACTTGTGGCTCGGGCATGAAATAGATATATGGAGGGTCAATTTAGGGTCTCCTTTACACTATCACACTTTCCTTTCATTCGTACGAAATTGTTTCACAATAGAAATATGGTTTCTTTCTCAAAATGCATGTTGTATGATATAAGTGTGATCAAATTTGATTGGTGTTATGATTCTCATGAATTATAGTATTTTTTTTCAATAACTACCTATTAATAGATTGAGATAACTATTAAATTTTAAATTCACTTAAATTTTTGTTTTGGATTATAATTTTTTTATTTTATACATCTATCGTCGTCGAATGTGCCTTATAATTTGAATATTTGACATAAAACAACCTTACTCTTACTTAGATACGGGTTCTAAACCAGTTGAGTTAGCTCGACTGGGCAAAACTTTACTGTTTTTCAGCACATAAAAGGATGTAAAGTGAAAGGTACAAGTTTCGAATCCTCCACTGAACCTTTGATTTACCTGAAATATGCATGGGGAGGCGTGCATATTTCTTTTGGGTTAGTCGTAGACGTGACCAACCACGTATAAATATACCAACTACCCTTTATGGTTTGACAAAAGGTCAAAAACCCCTTTATGGTTTTAAAAGGGACAAATATCCCTTTATGGTTTCCTAACTCGTGACAACTCACCCCTTGTATTAAAAATTACACTATAAGTTTTAGCAAATAGGTGTAACTCGGTGCAACTCTGTTATAAGCTATAGTGTAATATTTAGTAGAGGGGTGAGTTGTCACGAGTTAGGAAACCATAGAACGATATTTTTCTATTTTAAAACCATAGGGGTATTTTTGACCCTTTGTCAAACCGTGGGGGTATTTGGAATTTTACCTAAATAAATACAGGGTCTTAGTCTTATAATAGAAAGAAAAAAAATGAAAATCGAGGGTTTTGGGTTTAAGCACATAAATCAAAAATCGAAAACCACCATAGCTAATCTCCGCCGCTTCCTTGAGCCCATTTTCTCCTACACGACCCAAATCATAAAGAAAACTACCAGAAACGAAAAGGGTAAAGGAAAAAAAGAAAAAATGTGGTTTATGTGCGTGTTCTACCATAGATTATTGGATTACAGAAGACCAGAAGTTGAATCTTTAGCAAAACTTTTTGGAGCTTTTGATAATGAAAAAGAAACAATTCAATGGAAACTTCCAGAAGATTACCACCCAGATTCGCCTTTCCATTTTGTTAATCTTCCTTCCGAAGATGTAGCTCGTAGCATCGCTAGTCGAAGTAATTTTTCCCATTCTCTGTTATGTTTTTGTTAGTGGATGCTTTAGAAGTAGCTATAACTTATATTTAGTTAATGGGAGGGTTTATAAGTGAGTGGTAGAGGTTTAAATTATTGTAGGCTTAGTTTAATTTGATCCAATATATTTCATTCACATGTTTATTTACACGAGTATTGCTTGTATGTATGAATTCTGAATTCAGGTCATTTTGTTTTGTGATTATTCAAATAGGTTTAATTGCATCATTTCCCACTCTTGTTTCCACACTGTGGTATATTTGCTATGTTTGAAATAACTTGGTATATTTTGCTATTTCACATAACTAATGGTGCTATTCTAACTGGAAATTAATGGTGCAGGTATTCTCATAAAGGGAATTTATGAACTATGGGGCGAAGGAAGAAATTTCGAGGAACTAGAAGAAGCTATTAAGAATTATCCAGAAGAGCGAAAATTACCATATTTAACCTCCGAGAGCTCATTCAGAATCATAGTCGAGAGCTTCGGGAAATCTATCAGCTTTCCTGAACAACATGAACGTATCCGAACACTTTCCTTCATTCCCTTTAAAGTCAGTTTTTTTCGATCCACAAATTTTAGTTCCTTTTTGAGTTAATTGCACTATAGGTCCCTTATATTATGTTGGCTTGTTTCAGGGTCGAGTGAATTTAAAGACCCCAGAACATAAATTCTTTCTTATGGAAACAGATGATTATGGATCTAATAACGGACTTCCACCTATTGTATTAAAGAGAATATTTTTCGGTAGAGAAATAGGTAGTGCTGATAGAAGTTTATTACCAACTTATCAGTTAAAAAGCCGAACATATCTGGGTCCCACAGCTATGGATGCAGAAATGGCTTTTTTAATGGCTAACCAAGCTCTTGTCAAACCTGGTAAACTCGTATATGATCCATTTGTTGGTACTGGAAGTATTCTCGTAGCTGCTGCTCATTATGGAGCCATGACAATGGTTTGTTAAATTTCTCTGCACATATTATATGTATGTATATAATTGTTTATAGTACCTAATATAAAGTTTTCAGGGTGCAGATATTGATATTCGAGTAGTTCGTGATGGTAAAGGACCTGATTGTAATGTCTGGAGCAATTTCAAACAGGTTGGTTAATCACTTGAGAAAATTTTGGGGTTAAAACATAATTAGTTAAAATTAAAGGGGTTCATCTTATTTTTGTAGTATGGGCTTCCGATGCCTATTTCTCTGTTGAGGGCTGATAATAATCTTCCTCCTTGGCGTACTGGATTGAAAGAGGTAATGTTTTTTTTTTGAAATGAGTAATAAAAAAAAATTAAAAGAATATATTTTCTTTTTAATATATATTAGATGTTTGATGCGATCATATGTGATCCTCCTTACGGTGTACGTGCGGGTGGGCGTAAATCGGGTGGACGGAAGCTATTAAAAGGAGTGGTGGGCCCGTATACTGTTCCGGATGAGTTGAGAACAGGTCATATTCCATCAACAGCATCATATAGCTTAGTAGAGTGTGTACATGATCTACTTGACATAGCGGCTAAAATGCTTGTAATGAATGGTCGTCTAGTTTACTTCTATCCTGTATTACGAGAGGATGATTATTCAAATGAACCAACTTTTCCGGAACATCCTTGTTTTAAATTAGTTGCTGTGTCTGAACAGATTTTGAGTACACGATATAGTAGAGTTTTGTTAACCATGGTTAAGATTAGACCTTATACGGAAGAGCTTGCGGAGGAAGCTAAGATTAAGCATTTGGAGTTTAAGGTGAATCATTTGAAGTGGTTGGAGGAAGGGAATCTTCATTCGGCACTTTTTGGGCCTAATGAAGTTCAGGCTAATGGGATAGGAGATGAAATTACTGTTAAAGAAAAGGATACGAAACCTAAATATAGAGGGAAATATGTTTAGGTTTTTGTTTATTTTGACGGCGAAATTTTGTTTGATGGCTGTTTTGTATGTTTTGTATTAATGCGATAATTTATTTTTACGAATGACATGGAAAATACTTTAGTTGTGTTAGCTTAAACTGTCGTTAGTCTTGATATTTTCATGTACTTGTATTTGTCTATTTGATGAAGATTTAGTATTTGAACCGTGTAATCATTTCTTTACAACTTGTTATTAGAAGTGAGGTTACCAACTTTTTCATTATAGCCACATGATATGAGGAGTTCATTGAAAAGAGAAAAAATATGGAATCTGTGCATTTTATTGATTTTTGAACTATTTTATTAATTTCTTTTGTTCAAATTACATTACTATTAAAGGTAAAGAAAAACCGACAAAAAACAAATACAAAGGAGTTTAACTAATTCCAGATTGGTTACCGGCCCCCTGATCAAATTGGGAACAGAGACTGATTAGGGTTGTGGATGGGTTTACCTATCCCCACTTTCCGTTCCGCAAAGAAAATGGTCTATGTCTCGTTTGTCGCATCCCGTTCTTTAAATTCTACTCACTATTTTTAACTTAATTGCACGGAATTCTCTATCGCCATAATTTCATTACTTTTAATCTCTACCATGAGAAGTTTGACAAAAATCTACTTAAAGAGGCAACAGGATTGACGCAATCTCTCAAAGAGAAATGTACACATAACCTACAATTGTCAATGTATTGACAACCCCTTAACATTCCATACCTATAAGAACTTGTGTGCAAAACATCTCTCACTTATATTATTTTTATTTGAAAGTAAGAATTCGATTAATGTTATAAATAGAGTTGCTAAAGATATCACTATGAAAGTTTTTCACTCAATTGAACCCTTAAGTACCAAGCCAGGACTTGCCCTATCAATAAAAGACGAGAACTCAATTAACATAAGAGTAATGCTGGATACCATCCCGAATTGCATCACCTTTTTATCGCCTCTTATGTGGACCAATCATAAAAGAGAGAGAAAATGATAAATGATGAATGAGAAATTATATGATTGGTGCATATAAAATCCACCTAGGAGGCGATAAAAAGGTGATGCGATTTGGGGTGATATCTAGCATTACTCTTAATATAACTTAAAGTAATGAAGATTTTATTCATTATTTAATCGAGAATGAAGATAAAATTAACTATTAGACGGCCTTTGTTTATGAACGCTCATATGAAAATTTTAATAAGTGCATCTCTGATGAAAATAGGCAGATGTAAATCCACAAATGCCCCTTGAAATTTAATAGGGGACTTTAACCGTATTAGATACTTATATGAAAAAATTGGAGTAACCTTGAACATAATAAATCATTAAAGAATTTTAACAAATTTATAAACCTCAATTCGTTTGAGGAAATAACCATTTGTGGTTGTAAATACTCCAGTACCATTGAAAGATCAGGGGAGAAATTAATAAAATGCAACTTGGATAGGGTAATGCATAACTCTAACTGGGCTGATCTCTACCCTAATGCATAGGTAACAGTTATTCATTCCAACTATAGGTCAAGATCGTTTCCCTCGAATTTTACATCTTGATAAATTGAAATTAAGAATAAAAAGAAATTATACTTTGAAAGTTTCTAGACTAAAAAGACTGACTGCCTAAATATCATTAAAAATGGTTTGAACAGTTTTAAAAACCTTAAGGATAAACCAAATACATTCATTAACTTCAAACTTAAAATAAGTAGCCACATTTTAAGAATTTAAAACATTAGGAAATTTAAGAATAACAAGTAACAAATAGATATACTTATGAAAAGACTTGAAAGTATATCTAATAGTAATTTAATACCATGACTAGAATGAATATAACTTAATAACTAAAATACTTGAAGAAACATGGGAAATGGAAGAAAGTTTTTGGAAAAAAGAAATCCAAAAACTTATATAGAAAAAAGGGGTAAAAATTATAGTATTTTATCATGCATAAAAGAAAGAAGAAGCAAAAATGTAATAAAAACAATCACTAATGACGGTGATGAATGTACAGATAACAAAATGACATTAGAAAGGAAATTACTAGATAGTTTGATGAAATCTACCAATAGACAAAAGCAAATACAAACAAATACTTGACCTTGTTAAACCTAAAGGACAAATGAAAATGTCAACGAAGAGGAAGTGAAAGAAGCTACATCAGAACTTGGTTTAAATAAAGCCCCATGGCCCATACCCATATAGCTTCAATGGACCCTTCTTTTGAATATTGAGATATAATTAAATTAGACATCATGAGAGTTATAAATGTTTTTCGTGCAACAATGGTTCACTAAAAGATATTAACCAAATTATTATAGCCTTAATTCCAAAAATTAATAAACCTAGTAATATTAAAGAATATAGGCTCATAAGCTTTACAAATTTATATATAAGATCATATCAAAGGTTATAGTTAATAGACTTCAATTATAGATGGACCAAATAGTTAGTGAAAACCAGTATGCATTTATTCCCAATAGATTTATACAAGCAAATACACTAATAACCCATGTTACTCATATCAAAGGAACGAAGACACAAATTATTATTTAGTAGTTGTAAAGACATATATAATGAAAGCCTATGAGTATATTAAGTGGGATTTTCTCTCAGATCTCATGATAAAGTTAGGTTATAACAAATATTGGGTTATAAAATAATGATATATACTAATTTTGCCTCTTATGCAGTCTTAATTAATGGGGCTTTTCTCCCAACTAGTAACCCCACCAGAGGCATAAAGTAGGGGGGTGACCCCTTATCCCCCTACGCTTTTGCATTGTTTCCCAAACTTTAAATGTCTAAATAAATAATAAAATGCACAAATAAATTTTAGAAGGCATAAAAATTGCTAAATAATACCTTAGTATTACTCATCTGTTGTTTACAGATGATTGTATATTTTTCATGAAAGCTATCTATATAGAAATAGAAGCTTTTAATGATATAATCTACTACTATAAACATGCAAAAAGACTAACTTAAACTTTAAACAAGCGGGGGGCCATTTTCAGCCCCAACATAGCCCGCCCATCCAAAATACAATGTCCAAAAGACTTAAGAAGAAAAAAAAACTAGGTGATTATCTCGGACTCCCTATTGAATAAGGGAGATTAAAATTGAAGGACCTACATTTTACTATCGATTGAATACTCAGAAGAATTGAAAACTGGAAATTTATATATCTCACTGAAGGAGGAAAGGATGTGCTCATAATAGCAATCTTACAGAGCCTCCCTAACTATATAATGTTCACATTTTTATTACCAAAGAATATATGTAAGGTCATTAATTGTATCATTGCAAAGTTTTACTCGAGTAACAATGGCAAAATTGACTTGATTGGTACAGTTGGGATGAATTCACAAAGTCCAAATATGAAGGATGGATAGGCTTCAGGGATACTCACCTTATGAACGTAGCGCTCCTTGGAGAAAAAGCTTGGAACTTACAAAATAACCAAAAAATTATCCTATACAAAGTCCTAAAAGGTATATATTTTGCCAATTCTTGTTTTTTAGAAGCAAAAATTGGGAATTTCCCATCTTGGGCATGGAGAAGTTTGATTAATGGCAAAGATGTATTTGCGAATGATACTTATTGGAAAATAGGAAATGGTCAAACCATTGACCTAACTAAACATAAATGGATTGATAAAATTGAATGTAGGATACATCCAAATGATACTGACTACAGTAAACTATATGAACTTATTAACCCCCAAGCCAAGAAATGGAATTTCAACTGGTTGAGAATTTATACAATACTTAAATAACTAGTAAAATAAATAACATGTTTATTCTTAACTAATATACTGCAATTTTAGTACAAGGGGCCCTTACACTGTAAAGGAAGCATACCAAAAGCTTAATCTTGAGAAAGATAACTCCAATAAAAATATATCTAATTATAAAAAAATATTCTAGTTCACACAATAACACAAAATGCCATTGGAGCTTTATATGGAAGGCCACCCTAAATCAGTAATTATATTTGGAGATATTAAGAATATAATCCCCACTGAGGAAAACCTCTTTAAAAGAAAACGCACCAAAGAAAATTTACGTAAAATATGTAATAATAAACTAAAATAGTAGAACATATGCTTTTTACTTTCCCTTGGTAAAAATGCATTTGGTTTGCCTGTCCCTTAGGTATAAAAACCATTAATAACACAACAAATAGATGTACCCTTTGGTTCCGAATACTACACAAGATTTAGACAAAGTTTTTAATAAGAATGATATGGTTTTTGAACTATTCGTACTAATGCTTGGAATATTTGGAAGAATAGAAACAAGTTTATTTACAATAATAAAAAATGTGAACCTATGTCTACACTCACACAAGCTATGATTAATTAAAGAGAATACTATATAATTTTTTTATCCAACCCTTGTTAATTATCTACACAGGAATTTTACCAATAAGGATCATACTAATAATAACACTGGTCAAACTCTGTTAAGTACCAATAGTAGATCAAGTAACCTTATAAACAATACGAATAGGGAGAACAACACTAGTAATAATAGTGGTAATTGGACAAAACCACCCACTAATTTCGTTAAAATAAGTTGTGATAGAAATGTTACTCCTTTTGGCTTGGAAATAGCATGCATAGTCAGAAACTCTAATGGTGATTTTGTTTTAGGTAAATGTTGAAAAAACTTGCACACTGTTTTTTAGGCAAAAGCATTGAGAGCCACAAAAGTAGCTGCAAACTACCCAATTGGAAGTGTTATAATTGAGAGTGATGCTTTAAGTGTTATACAACAAATTGCTAATAATTTACCAATTAAAATTATAAAGTTGTAATATTGTATGTAAAATTTATGGTACAACTAAACAATCTAGGAATTTTTTTGCTCCTATTAGTAGGAGAAACAATACAACTTATTGCCTGGGTTGCCAAACAAGAGCTAAATTTCACTTTGTTGGGCAATTGGTTCATTTCAAGACCACCCTAGTTAGACTTAATACTTTTGAATGACAATTATCCTTGTGGAATCAGGTAGTTTATAATAAGTTCTTTAATATATCATGATTTTTCAAAAAAAAAAAAGTCTTCTCTCTACTAAGCACCTAAGCCTATGATTTTATTTTTGTTGGTAACTGAGAGTAAACTTGAATTCTATTTAATCATTACAAATATTAAAGCCTTTCTTGAACCTATTTAATAAACTGTAAGATTTCAAAAAAAAAAAAAGGTCTTATAAGTTACCTATTTACAGTAGATACATTATCTAGCTAGCAAGCCTATCAGGATCATTACATATTAGGCGTCTATATGTTACATCTGCAATTAAACCCTACTTTTGGTGTTAGCTTAACTACTCGAGCTACCCACTATTTAAATATGATATGGGTAGTGTTATAAAAAACATATAGTCAATGGAATCAGTCAAACACCAATTCAATTAAATATTATAATCCCAAATTCAATTAAACATAAAAACAATATTCAATTGTTCATATGATTACAAATCCTAAGCAAAAAGATGAATTGTGCATGATAGAAACTAAGAATAAAAAGCGTAGAAATAAAACAAAGACAATATATCTAACGCTAATTACCCTAAGTATAGATACGAATTGACGCGGTGGAACTCCAACTCTTGATTCTTCCTTCTCTAAATCCTCTTGATCGCTGTCTGGTGGAATTATTGATGAAAATTAAGCTCTGGCAGCCAAGGTACCATCTTCTAATGTTAGAAGCTGATATAAATAGGTTGAAAACGTTTTAGGGTTTCCATGGGGTAGGTTAAATGACAAGTCTTATGTTATGTTGCAATAAATAAATAGTGAAAAGGGGTCTCCTTGTCTAAGACCCCTAGTAGGATTTTTAATATCGATAGGACTACCATTTAGAAGGACTAAGTGTGTAACTATAGTCATACAACTTATGATCCAAGAGATCCAAATTTCACAAAAGCCCATTTTCCTGAGCATGGCTTCAAGGGAAGTCCCACTCCACATTTTTGTAAGCTTTGGTAATATCGGGTTCAGTAGTTGCATAGTTAAATTTTGAGTTTCTTCTTTTTAATAAAATTCCAAATTCCATGTGCAATTAGTATATTTTCATCAATTGATCTACCTAATATTAAGGCACTTTGACTTTTAATAATAATGTTCTTCATAATTGGTTGTAATATTTTACATAGTACGGTAGCTATTAGTTTACATATTACCTTTGAACAGTTAATTGGTCTATATTTTCCAATTCTTATAGGTTTTAATACTTTTGGTATTTATGTTAACATATTTCTATTAATTAGTGTAATGTCTCCCTTATTCCAAAGGAGCCATTTAATAAATCTTAGAAAAATCAAATTTAATTCCTAATGTTCTTTGAAAGAATAGGTCGAGTAACAATTAGGTCCAGGTGCCTTATCATTTCCAATATCACATACTAACCTTTTTACATATCAGCCATAGTTTTAGGCTTAGTAAAGTTTTTGTTCATACTTTCTAGTAATACTAATTGAAGTATTTTTTAGTGCCATAATACAATTTCTATATCCAAAAGAAGTATAGATATTGCTGAAATATTTTACTAAGTTCATGTTCAATATCACTTGGATGATCAAGCCACACTTCACTTTCTTTAATAATTCTAACTATATTAGTTATTTCTCTTTTCTTTTTGGGATTGAGTGTAAATAGTCTGTGTTTTTGTCACCTAGTTTAAACCAACATATTCTACCTTCTCAAGCCCAATATATTTCCTATGCTTCCAAAAACTGTTCAATATGTTTGGTAAGGAAATTTTAGTGCTCCCAGTTGATATAATTATTTGATTTCATGTAATTTTCTAATTTCTTAACTTCTTTTACAACAATATTTTCCTCATATTTCTCTGTCTACTCCATATAGTTATATGAGAGTGCCAGCTGGTAGATATAGTTTCTTCCCCAACCTATGTATACCGTTTCCAATATTCCTTTAAAGTCTTGCTATTTTTCATTTATAAAGTTAAGCCATTACTCATTCCCATTTCAAGATTTAACATACAAAAATATATTATAAATCAGTTTATACTGAGTGTTGCAGTTAAGAATCAACATAGAATAGTTTGATCCTAAAGGGGGAAGTACAAATACCTAAGCTTCTGGATAGAGGGTGTTCCATTTTAAATCATCAATATTTCTATCGATAACATGTTTGATTAGTTCAATTCCTTTCCTTATATTTGAACACGTATATGAGAAACCATTAGATATAGTGCCAGTCATACTAGTTTTGTTAAGCATATTTTTTAGTCTTGTTATATTTCTAGTGTTCAAAATCCCTCCCCCCATTTTTTCTTCACTATTTCCATACATATTAATGTCTCCAAGGATGCTCCATGGTAAGTTAGGAAAGTAGTTTTGGCATTGGATAATATCCTCAACATTATCTTTCTTATCATCATACATAGAAACATATACAAAAGTAGTTATGTTTTTCATTAATATTTCTATCATTCATCTTAAAATGTATGTGACTCTCAGAAGATTCAGTAATATTTATATCCAAATATCTTTTACTTTTAAAACTAAAAATACCATATTTTTTAACAATAGGTTCAACTATAGTAGTCACTTAGTAGTTTAGTTTGTTACTAATAGGAAAAACTACATTATCATGGTTTTTATTCTTAGATAGATAGATGACCTCAGGTTTATGGTTCTTCACAACATCAAGTAGTGTTGAAATTGTCAAGGGATTGCCCAACCCCTAATACTTCCAACTCAGTTGTATCATTTGGGGTGAAGGATCTGATGGGGTGCAGATTCGCAAACGCTTAACTTCTATGAACTTTCAACCATAGTATCTTTTATCCATCTTTTATTCATCTCTTTCATTCTGTTTGTCAATTTTTATTCCATTTATAGAAGGTGTCATCCTTGCTACCCAAACAATATACCTCCTCTGCTGACTTTCTGCATCCGTCTTCTTATTATATTTATAACATCTCCCCATGTTCTTTTTATAGAATTCAGCTAGTGTAAATTATCTTGTGTAAGCTCTGTACCATCAAAGAATGCTTGGTGTAGAGTCTTTTGTAAGTTTTTTTGTTTTCCCTTTGTCTTGTTATTAGTGTAGCTTCCTTGTGTATGCAAACTGTGTTTTAATGTCATATTCATTAGGTCCTATATACTCTAAAAAAGGAGAGAAGAGGTTCTAAGATTTGTTATCCGGGGAAACTTGTTTTGGTTGTTTGATATATACCCCTCATCCTGAGCTGACATTTAAAGCTTTAAGTACCTTCAGTTTCTCAATTGAACCAAATGAGAAATCTATTAAGTCATTTTATTTCTTCTAGTTAGCGTTAATACCTCCTAAAATTTCTATATCAACTTTTATAGAACTCTTAAAAAGGGCCCCAAAAATGTTGTTGGCAGGATCACAACATTTTTTGAAATCAAAATCCCAAGGCGTGTTTGCTAGTGTCTTGATAATTTGACATACGTTATGCCACACCCCGAATATCCAGCACCAAAACTCAGGTGCGACATTCCGCAGACTCAAATCAAATGACCTAAGCCTGCAAAGCGACTTAACAAAATCCAAATTAGTATGACGTTGTATCTACCAAATTTAATCCATAATATTTACAAACCATAAAGCTTAATTTTTAACTTAAGTAATATTCGTATATTTTACCGTCCTAAATTTTTTATTAAGAAATAGTATCACGACTCGCCTATACAACTGGTCTAATATGTCAACTAGTAATTATTGTGGTGGTTTACGCACTATCTCTCACGGGAATTTCCTAGCCCACTTTTCTCAGAACAGTAAATTAAAGAATGAGCTACACAAGCTCAGTAAGTCGAAATGTCTCCCAGGAAGGGGATCCACATACCAATAGTATAACACAAATTATAATAAATGAATTATAATTTAAATGCATGTATGACATAATATCGTCCAATAACCGGCCATCATTAGACTCGAATATAAATGATCATGCACACACACTACTTAGAGCTGCGATAACTAATATTTAGCACTTACCAGTGCCTCGGTACAGGACCTTAGTACCATCGACTGCTCCTGCCATCTCCGAACCCCTGGGCAACATATAGGCACCACCACACACCCTAGTGGATATTTCCACCTACGACACACCGAAATCAGTACTACCTTAGTACCTAGTACTACCGTAGTACCTCGACAATTTCACCTATCAGATAGGTGTCATAACCCTAATGATCACATAACACGTACTGGTCTTATACACAACCATATGCATTCTACAAGATATAATCATACTATCCAACATCTCAAAATATATAGTTTAAATAAATATCGATAAAACAATATAATAAATCAACATAATGAGGGGAGTCCGAATTATCTCAAACATGCTTTTAACTAAATCAACTTTTCCCTTTAATCATCTAAAGTAGAGAAATAAGAAATCGAAGATATAACATTTAGTTATTCTTTTTTTCTTCTTCTCTCTTACTGCTGAATGTTGTGTTCTCATTTACTTCTTGTCTTTCTTACTTATACGGAGTATAAGACAGTCTAACTATTATTTTTATTTTATTTCCTTTCCTTTGTTTTGGATGGCCGAGATATTTATTGTTCCTTTTTTTGTTTTGGTTCTTATCCATTTCTTATGGGTTTTTTTTCCTTTTATATTACATATTTTTCTTCAACTGTGTAATTGTAAAGCATACAAAGACTACACGAGCCACATCTCATATATGACATGTATTAAAAGTTTCCCGTCTATTTAATTACTCAATCCCTATATATTTATAGTAAATTAAAATAAATCCTAAACTTTAATAAATTATTCATAAGACATACTAATTAATTTTAATTTGCTTTTAAATTTATAACTGGGTGTCACACGTTAGGTGACCTATCAAGTGTCTTATCTCCTTGTCTTTTCCTAAGTACCCCCACCAAGTTTGGTTTGTTTCCTTCACTGAGTTCCTAAGTTAAGCTGCAGATTAAGCAACAAAAATGAATGGTATGTGATTATTTTCATCTTCTTCCTTCTTATCTTGAGGTGGTTTATATTCATAGCCATTAATTCATTTACCAATGCATGCTCTTAGGTTTTTCTTTGACTGACATTCTTCTTCCTCATGATTGATGAGGCCACACACCGCACATAAATTGCCTAACCTCTGATACTTCAAGGCACCATTGATAGTATGAGTTTTATCAACACTTAAAAAGAGTATCTTGGAACCAAGGATTAGTTTATGTTCCAGGCAACTTGTATCCTAATATAGTTCATTTTTTAAGGATTCAGTGGAGGGAGGATGATTTTCTCAAGTACACATAACTTCTTGCCAATCTTATTCTCATTATCTTCGTATATGTAAAGTGGATGACGATCGTTTTCAGAGAAAATCCCATTTTTAGGCCATTACATATGGCTTCAAAACACTTTTAGGTCATACATTTTAAAAGTATCATTTTTAGACTAAACGTATTCAAAATGCTCATTTTTAGACCATTTCATTAATTTCGTGAGATATTTCATAGATTTCAAAGACAATTTGGACACTTTAAATAGAGTTCCTAGTTTGTGATACGGCCAAATGAAAATATAGTTTATTTGAAATACCCAAATTATCTTTAAAATCTATAAAATATCTCACAAAATTAGTGAAATGGCCTAAAAATGAGCGTTTTAAATACGTTTGACTTGAATAGGTACTTTTGAAACGTTTGGTTTAAACATATTTTTTACTATAAGTAATGGCCTAAAAACAGAATTTGCTCTCTTTTTAACTATCTTACCTAATCAATCAATTTTCCAGTGATGCAATATATTTTTGCTTATTAAAAGAATATTCTAAATTGGCCTAGAAAAGAAGAAAAACAATAATTGACCCATAAAGGAATTTTTTTATCAATATTAAATAGAAAAAGTCTTACATAACTTAAAAACATTTATTATATATCTCTCCACCAAATTTCGTCATCATAATATTTATTCCTTACAAGTCAAATAATTATACGTACAAATTTTGACTCACCATAACTTCTATAAAAACAAAAGTATTATCAATATCACGTGTATATATTAAATATTTCAAAGGTTGTTATCACGACTGGTTGACGTGATATGTAAAATAGTCAAATACACCCCCATATTTATATTTATATGAAAAAATAACCAATGAAGTACTTAATAATATACTAACTAAATAAATGTGTATCTATAGTTTAATTTAAACAACCCAATACCTAATATATTAATTTTGGTCCAACCGTTAGTACATGTCATTAATTCAGTTATTAAGTACCGACTTGGCAAAAGTATAAACACTTATTTCTCATTTTCCAAATTTTTTGGGTATCCCCTTGTATTTTTTTTTTTAAATTTCTACTTAGGAACTTACCATGAAATAAATGGTGGGTACCAACAGTTAGATAAAAAATGATATGTTGGGGAGTATCGAGTTGTTCAACTAGTCAGAGTCTTAGTTTAAACGATACAGGTTTGAACTGAGTCAATAACTCCGAATCCAAAGTGGCTCTCCAATGTGTTAAAAGAAAGTATGAGACCCTATTTGTAAATTTTAGATTGGTGGGTATCTAGCAAGACATATTCTCTACTTTTATACATTAAATAATAATAATAATATATACTATTCAAATTCATACCATCCAACATATCAACCATTACAAGATATATTTTAATTAAAAACAAATATACAATCACTTTATTTTCTCAATTAAAATCAGACCACTTACAAGTAAAATATGTTACATAATGTATGATATGTTGAGTATTATAATTTTGATTGGTATAAATCATTTCTCTTATACCTTTATATTTAGTTTTTGAGTAATGATATATACCACCTAAATTTATGTCATCAAATATACCACCCATGACATGACAGATTTTGATTGGAAGTTATTTATATTCCAATCAAAATATGTTATTTTATAAGATATATATTGGATGATATTAATTTTTTTTGGTATATATCATTACACTTATTTTTCTTAAAATTGACACATTTATCAAACAATTAAATACCCTTAATTAAGATAAAAGTTATATGAAAACAAAAGTAAGTTATAAAATAAACACTAAGTATCTCAAGGAGCAACATTCAACATCTCCATCAACTACTGATACTGATACACCACCACCAATGTGCCACGGTCGGCAACATGATTGAGCACGCTCATGTTCGACCGTCGATGCGCCACGACCGGTGGTTACATTGAGCATATATGAGGGGACATTGAGCACGCTCAGTATTCGACATAAAACATATTTTTAACATTGAGTATAATATGATCGTTGAGCATGCTCAATGTGTAACTTTGAGCATATTTTTTAATTGAGAGTACTCACTGAACGAGATTGAACGTTTATTCATCATTGTGCATGCTCAATGCTCTACAATAAGTGTATTAATAATACACAATTAAACAAAATAATCACATTATTTTAACATTATGCATTGAAAATAACACAAAATCAAACATAATAAATCACATAATTTAACATTGATACATTATAATTATATTACAATAAATATAACGTGTAAAGCAAAAATAAAGTAAAGATAGTTGAAAATGCATCTCTAAAAAAATGCAACATTGTTGACATCAGCGAGAAACGTCATCATCTTCCTCATCTAGTCATAAAAAACAAATATTACAACCATTGCCAAGCCTCCACTACCACTCCACTAGCCACACCCATCTCTGTCCCAACTAGGGACCACCACCACCAAAGTTGAGCTTTGAACCACAACTACCCCCCCCGACGAACCACCACTCAGCAGATATGAACCACTGCTACACCAAGAAACACTAACAACGACGTAACCACAAACCATTAAAACAATGAACCACCAACTCCATAACTTTGAGATATGAACACCACAAAACAACTCTCCACCACCCGCTCCGTCTAGCCGCTGGTCTTCGTCTCACACATCTACCAAAATTAGTTCAAGATTATTCTCTTTTTGTGAAGCATATTTGTTTAAAGCTTCCATTGCATAAAAAACTATGTAATCTTAGCTCCAAGAGAGCTTCAATAGTAGAGATTGATTTTCAAAGGATTTGTGAAATAGTTAGTAATATAGGTAGAGTTTGTGTGTCAGATGGTAAAATGGTATATATATGGGGTATTTCATGGATTATAAATGTTTATAATTATCAGTTAGATTTTATTAGTTTTTGGACTCTAACATTGTATAAGATGTTTTTTTGGGAC
This sequence comes from Nemophila menziesii, assembly GCA_029959085.1. Taxonomy (NCBI): domain Eukaryota; kingdom Viridiplantae; phylum Streptophyta; class Magnoliopsida; order Boraginales; family Hydrophyllaceae; genus Nemophila; species Nemophila menziesii. The sequence continues at coordinate 22,280,960 of JARWIR010000007.1, read as the reverse complement.
TTATTGTGGGAGAGGGGGGGGGGGGGGGGGGGGGGGGGGGGGTTCTCAAAGACCTTTGTGTCAAAATCTCATATTTATAAATTTTTGTATTATTTTTAAAATAGTAAATACCATTTTCTTGGGATATATTTATGTAGATGTGATTCTTATAATATGTATCATCTCTCGTGATCACTGATTATTTTGCTTGAACATTAACACGGGTGTGTATTCATTAATCATAATAAGGGGTGTAGATTTGTATGCGATTGGTTTTGAGAGACTTCTTTGGCGAGAGATACCCTAGAGGTGAATTTTTCGAGTAAGGGGAGTGAGAGTGATGGATATGAGAGGTTTATAGAGGTTTGGGTGGTTACATAAGTGTATCCTCTTCCCCTTGACCAAGGTTTGGTTAGTTACATAAGTATATCCTATCGTGTTTCTGGACAGTTCTATCTAAGGAGGGATTCCAAAACCCTTTTACTTTCATCATAAATATATTTGTGTCCCATATATCCCAATGAATAGTATTGAGTGAATACGGATCATCCCTTAATCCCAAAACCATGATCACAACACGACTAAATGAACTTCAATCCAACAATCAACAATTTTAAAGGACAATATATGCAACCAAACTTATAAGGTTGTTGATGAGGCCCTTTAAAGTTCACAAGTTGTAGTGTTTATGGTTCAACTAGAGATATTTCAATCGATGTGTGATTTTTAACATATGCTTATGGGTTTTAGACCTGAACCATATTTTTACCACTACAATTTTCAATATTATTGTACTACACATGCATGAAAAAACTAGAATAATACTTAGGTTGACTTAAATAATAAATTAACAACGGCTAAATAATTTACTCTTCTGGATACAATTTTTTTAACAATATAAAGACTAGAGTCAATCCCCCTCCCACACGAGCCCTAATCTTTGTTGTTTGGTCCAAATAAGAGCTACATTTTTCAAACGTATCCCACTTGATCCCTTTTACTACAAATTTATGATTTTTTCCATATATAGATGGTAATAGGGGGATCTTGGGGGATGGTACTACAACTTCCGCCAAGCCCCAAGGTATAGTAAAAAAATTACCCAATTTTCTTTAAGTCAAAAACCTTAGTAAAAATTGACATTAACCCCCCCTCAAACAAGATTTTATCCAAATAGCTTAAATATTATAATTTTAGCCCTCCCCAAACCCCGCTTGTTCTAACTCTTAGCCCCCTCACGGAGTAATCTTTTAGATCTATTCTTAGACGGTAAGGCCACCTGGCCATGGATATATGTTAATATTTTTTTACCAAATATGATATAAATGAAAGACGTTGTTTAATTTTGAATAGGTGGTAAATATTAGATATTAATTTAACACTTATTTGTAGTAGGGTTGAGTTTGGTTGGTTTAGGCTTGGGGATACTGAAAATCCCACGCAAGGTTAAGTAGTTTGGGTTCCTGATTTGAGATCTTAACACTATGTTAATGTTAAAAGACTTTTAACATCGGGTTATTCAGGTAACCTCGGGTAAACCCGGTCAAAACTAGATAAAGATAAAAAATTTATACTAAATATTAGATAGCAACATATTATATTAATACAATTAGACCCCAAAAGTTTTCTTTAAATAACATTAAGTAACGATAGTAAACCATAATTAATTACTATTAAACGAGGGTATTCTTGTTTAAGTTAACAAGTCAAATTAACAACTAACATATTACAAACCCCTTAAACTTTTATTAGGTTGAATGTTCGGGGACTCTTAAATCATCTCCGGTACTCTCGGGTGGTCATATTGATAAAAAATTAATTTCCATCTCAATAATTTTTACATTGCAATTATTTCACCTAGTGACAACGTATGCTATTATCAAGTTAACAATTTATCAACAATACATTATTAATCGCTAAAATCTCAGACAATAATTTTAAAGTTTATTGAACCATTACTAAAATTTCTTACTGAAACATTATCGGATATGAACATATAATCAAACACAAGAGATTTATAATATTAATTTATAATGTTGAAACATTTGTCTACAAATATTCATTGATTTTTCAAATATTATTGAAATATTATTAACAATGAAACACAAGGAAATTAACTAATAAACGGATATGAACTCAATGATAACGAGTGTACATAAGAAATAAGGGAAATACCTTTTTGTGAGTTAACTCAGTATACAAATGAATATAGAATTAAAACAACATAGATCTAATACAAATAAACAAAACCAACTAAATAGCTATAGTTATTAGATCTCAAATTACTAAAAATAAACAAACTAATTAAGGAAGAACGAATGAAACCTAGTATAAATGGTGGATAATGGTGTTACCCACCATTTCTGCAGAAGCACGACATTGCAGTAGCATTAAATGGTGGTAATTAGTAAAACAATAACCATAAATAAGCTTAGTATAAAGGCTCTGCCATATTGGATTGAAGAGAAACATGTATAGTTTAAACGAGAGAATGGAGAGTTCAGTCTGAGTGAGAGGATAATGAATTTAGAATAAGAAATGAAATGGGAAAATGGACAAATGGGGTTGGGAAGGGGATTTTATAACTTTACATTTTTTTATAGGTACAGTACTCGAGTTGGTTGCGTTCATCCCTACTTTTTTTTATTAAATTTCCCAACCCAAGGCCCAAAGGTTCGGTTTTGTGATCATTTTAGCGATAGTAGAATTGAGTCACAGTTAATTCTAGCCTTTTCGGACTAATCTAATACTGAGTTAGGTATAACATTTTGGTCTAGTCAATGTTCAACTAATTTTGTAGGTTTTTACCGATCCACGTGCTTTTGCCGTTTATGGATGGATTGGAATAACAAATGATTTTTGAAACTTATAAATCATTCGAGATATATTTTTAATATATTTCTAATAATGACTAGATGATAAAGATAAAGACCCCCAAATAAAATTTACTCTAAATACTAAGATATAAATAATTGATGGAAATAATACTTTTGAAGCATAAAGGGCTTGGAAAAAACCCCCAAAGGTATATTTAAGTATTTTGTGTAATTTAGGGACCAATCATACAATTAAACGTATTTCAAAGTATAAAAAACTATTCAAGGCTATTTTTCTACTTTAATTATTAAAAAATATATTTTTTTAATTTGAAATGTCAACTATCTATCTGTATACCGTCATAAAGAAGAAAGGTTGTACTTAACTTTTCTTATACATTTAATGTTTAATTTTGTGTGGTCAAGTATGGATTCTTCTGGAAAGAACATTAAATGACTTTTATAGAATTAATTATAAAGCATTCTATATATACCACGTTTCCATAACAATCACGTACAAAATCAAACCAAATATATATACTCTTCTATTTGGTCTTTTAAATTATTATTCTGTAAAATCAAATATATATACTTAAAAAAGTTTTTCGAACTTATACGATGGTGATTTTAGTTGTACAATTGTTGTTATTTTTATTAACATCAAGTGATGTTAATGGATACCCTGAAAAGGATCTGGTGATAGATTTGCCTGGTCAACCAAAGGTTGACTTTAAACAATATGGTGGATATGTTGATATTGATGGAAAATCTGGAAAAAGTTTCTATTACTATTTTGTTGAAGCTCAAAAAAATGCCGATAAGCTTCCTCTCACTCTATGGATGAATGGAGGTAATTTATTTTTTCATTTTTTAAATAAATTATATGGTTAAAATTAGAATAAAAATATTTGAATACGTTATGCTAAATTCTAAGATAATTTTTTCTTAGTGTTATCTAGTGATTTCTTAACTGGTGTTCTTTTATGCTTCTTATTATTTAAATTATGACTGAAATCTATCAAAAAAAAAAAGAATGAATGAAACAGTATATTTATACATTAGTTTTCTTTCTTGTTTTTCTTTACTTGATTTGTGACAAGCATAATTTGATTTTTTAATGTTTTTACAAGGTCTTCTCCTTTTTATGGGATATGATTAATTTGCTTTTTTTGTAATTACAATATCATGTGATAAATTTTACTTTAATCATGTGTATTGTTTTAAAGAAAAATAATTAATATTAGACTAATTCAACTGGGCAAGGTCTTGTTTCTTCTTTTGAGAGATATAAAGCTCAAATCTTTTCTTGAATATGGTTGTCTAGAGGTATATATGAAGGATGTGTATATTGTTTGTAGAACTAGTCGAGTTGTGTAGAAGTTAGATCGAACCACCTACATTATCAAAAAAATAAATAAATTATTGATAGATGTTATACTTTTTCTTTCATCTCCTTTGTATAAAGATATATAAAAATAGGATGATAGGCGATGAAAAGAAAAAATAAATAACCTTTATCTTACTAATAATTAGTTGTTCCCTACAAAATGTAAGATTTTTTTACAAAACCTACTAACAATATATGAATTTTATACAATATTCAATCCCCATTAAACTTTATTAATTCAGAGTAAAAACATTAAGTACTTTCCGTCGCATAATAGACTATTTTTCCGTTTATTACAAGTAAATATATTATTAATGGTATCTTTTATATATTCTTCAAGATTTCTTAAATAGCGTTAATATTTTCCTTATCCTTTTTAATAAAGGAAAATTACTCTAAACAATACTACTACCTACTCTTTACTTTGTACTTTATCATGTCAGCACACTTTTGTACTCTTCCAATATACAAATGATATAATCGTCACTCATATTATTATTCACATTTGCTTTATCCCTATATTCAGTGTCAAAAGAATAAATACCTTTGACCTAGTAATCTACTCATTATTCATATATAGTATTAAATAACATTATTAATTTATATTTGCATATCTAGAATTTCTTAATTCATTTGCAAAAAGAATTCCCTAGAAGCAAATTAAATATAATTGACTGAACTTTTTTAATAAAAACTGACATCCCGAAAAATTATGTGTCAACTCCTTTATACATATCCCTATGTCAAGTTAACTCATCTGTTCACCATTTTTTTACTCTAGTAAATTCGATCCCAAAATATTTGATTACCGCAGAGTACTCTGACAACTAAAGCAAATATCGATCTTATGTTCACCTTCTTTAATTAGGTTTGATGATACACACACACACACACACACACACATATATATATATATATAATTATATATATATTAGATTTTGATTAAATTAAATGTGATGATATCGTATGTATTAGATTCTAATTAAACGGAAACATATATTAAGATGGTTTATTAATATATATTTGAAATTTATCATTCTTCATTGTCAGGTCCCGGTTGTTCTTCAATCGGTGGTGGTGCCTTCACAGAATTAGGCCCCTTTTATCCTACAAGAGATGGGCGTGGTCTTAGAAAAAACCCTGAATCTTGGAACAAAGGTTTTCATTTTTTGACTTTTATGAGGAAACAAATTTCTTTATATATGTATTGAATAGTTTTTTTGAAACCGTCATTGTATTATACAAAATAAGCAAATATCTTCCTATGTTATTAATATAAAATAGGAAAATCCTTCTATCCAAGATTGGATTATCCAAAATTATTATTAACTAATTACATTATAATATCCACCTCATATTTTAAACTAAAAATTAATAATAATAACAATCTATTTAATCTAATGACACATTTTTTATTATTATAATTAATTGTTATAATATAAATATTAGACCATCTAATATTGGATGGAAGCTTACCCAATTAAACAATACTCATTTAATTTTATTTGTCAGTTGTTTTTGTATTTTATTTTTACACTTGAGGGTTGTAGAAGATCATTGATGCTGGGACGTAGCCACCCAATACTCAAAGGGGAAGTATTTCTACACTTTTGAGAATTTAATATCCTTAAAATTTATATTTTTATAAAATTATTACATGATACTTCTCAAATTTTCAAAATGTTCTTGAATTTTTTTTAACTTATATTTTAAGCTTTCATATATTTTATTTATTTTAATATTATGTTGTTTATATAATAAAGTATAGGTTATTTTGTACAGTATATAGAATTTGAAATTGATAAAAAAAAGAACTAGTATATGAACCCGTAATACAACTTTTTATAATATGACGACTATAGTGTAGCTTTTGCATAATATAGGGACCTACATATCAATTATCCCAAAAATCTGGAACCTTACTCAAAACCTCATTTGTACTCCTTATAAAAATTTATGGCTGTAACCGTGATTAATGGTGACTCGGTACCACTAATAGACATACCTACTTATTTTGCATAACTCATGAATTACTTAACGATACAACAAGACACTTTTTTTACCTATATACTTTTGCAAACTAGAAATTTTGACTCGATTATTGTTTTTGTAGTATCAAATCTTCTATTTTTTGAGTTTCCAGTTGGTGTTGGTTGGTCATACTCAAACACAAGTAGTGACTATACTTTGGGGGATGATTCCAATGGTATATATTTTAAATATAATTCAAAAGATATATTTTCTTTAGACAAATTAACAATTTAAATAATCCTTTTAAATATAATTTTTGTTCATTTAATGCAGCTAAAGATATGATCACAATGATGCTACAGTGGTACGAAAAATTTCCTAATTATAAATCAAGACCTTTGTTCCTCACAGGAGAAAGCTACGCAGGTGTGTGAACAAAGTACAAAAGATTTTCTTTATCCATAAACTTCAAATTGCAAAAAAGATATATGATATGATTTTCAATGCATATTTACATATTGCGGATGTGATGATCCATTTCTCTGTTAGGTCACTACTTACCACAACTAGCAACTGTAATATTCGACTACAATAAGCAATCCAAGGGGTTCAAATTTGACATTAAAGGAATAGCGGTAATAATTGAACATCTCGTCCTTTGATTTCATTTGGTGAATTACATAGATGGTCCTTATGTTGTCTCTTCTAGAATTATTTAACATATATATATTGTCTTTTATAACATAGAGATATATTTGTCAATTACAAATATAGCATGGACAAATAATGCAGTTTACATAATACAACATGTTATGGTGCAGATTGGGAATCCACTTCTAAAATTGGATAAAGATGTTCCTGGAGTATATGAATTCTATTCGTCACATGGGATGATATCTGAGGAATTAGGGGAGATAATTACTAGTGAATGCAACTTTGGTGATTATGTGTTTGAAGGTGATCACAATGTTACAGAAAAATGTAACCAAGCATTCATCGAAGTCAATCGTTGTATTGGTTCCTATGGTGGCTATATTGATAAATTTGATGTTAGTCAAGATGTTTGTCATACATCTTTTGTCGAGCAAGAGCTACGCTTACGCAAAATGGTTTAATTTAGCTTTTATTAATTTTCTTTTATTTCATGACTAGCTCGTATCATTCATGCACTGATTTTATGGTATTATTGGTGACGCAGGTGACAAAGATGAGTTTGGGGGTTGATATATGTATTGCTTCAGAAACAAGTTTCTATCTTAATCTTCCACATGTTCAGAAAGCTCTTCATGCAAATCGAACTAATATACCATATCCTTGGGCAGATTGCAGTGAGTGAGTATTTAATTTAATTCATTATTATTCCTTAAAATTTTAAATTATCAAAAGGTATGAGTGATATAAAACTATTTTAAATTTAATAATTATTGGGATGATATTTCCACCCCTAAAAGGTTGTTAGATTTAGCATTGTGTCGTAATTGGGTTAAAAAACTTTTTGATTTGTTAGTGATAGGTATTTGAAATTCACGTACTCTTAGAATTTGCTTAGTGTATATATATTAAATAATTGAGTTTACTTAGATTATTTCTTGTTTTTAGAGACTATTTACAATTTTGAATAAAATAAAATTTTCCAAAAGGTCCAAAAATATTTTTTCTCAATTTCAACAAGTCCAAAGTTTGAACAATTGATAGGTTAGTTTTGTGTATTTAATGGGTTGCAAGTTGTTAATGAGTTACGTAATTTTTAATGGGATGCATGTGTTTTTTAATGAGCGAGTATGGTTATCAATGAGTTATGTGTGTGGACCTTATTAAACAATACTTTTTATGCATGAATCTTTTAGGCCGAGCACCCAAAAATGTTTGTTCATTTTAAATTTCACACTTATTAGGGAATATAGTCATTACATACTATTCTTCATAAAGTGTCTTTATATCTTAGATGTGTAATGAAAACATAAATTCTACTATTTTAATAGAGGTAATAGTCCAAGAAAAGGAAAAAGTGTCTTAATGTTTTAATTGGACATATATTTTGAAACTATATTTGTAGTAGGTGAAAAAATAATATGAAACATATGGAGTATTTTACAGTAATTTCTTTTCATTTGAATTTTTAGATTAATTAGTCACTTTCTATTTTAGATGAAATATATGCTTAGAAGGAAGACTATTCCCTAATTTTCTGATAATATCTCTTTTTCTATGCTAGCCCCAATGTTCTAAAGTACAGCGACAAGGATCAAACTAGGGATATGCTTCCTTTACTTAAAAAAATAATCGAACATAACATTCATCTTTGGATTTATAGGTACTCGTTTCTTTCATTTACCTTTATTTAATTTGTATAAAGGAATCCTAATCGATATCAAACTTAGGTAACAAAGTAGGCTAAATTAGTTCTATTACACCCTCTTATATACAATTTATAGAAAATTCGTCCAATTGGCTACGCGGCTCTTAGACATTATAATATGTACCACAACTAAAAAAAAATCTTAAATTAGTGTTTTAAAGGTCTTTCTATACATCATTCGATTAATTGATCGTCCAATATGATTCATCATTTATCCAGATCCGATTAATAAGCCATCTTGATAGTACAATAAAATACTTTTGTAAACCTAGCAATCTATTACTACCTATCAAGATTTCTCATCAAAGGGAAAAAAATCATTTTATTGAAAAAGAAAAATGAAAAAGTTAGCTAATTTTTTTCTTCAAATTAGTGTATCTTTAGATAATTGGAATGAGTTGTCATACTTTATATTAATATTTGTATCGTTAATATTAAATTGATCTAATTTTAAGTTTATTAACAATGTAATATTTTTAAAATAAAAGTATTAAGTATTTGTAATTTTGATTAATGAAATTGAAAGCTACATAACTAAAAATTACATAAATTATGATTAATTGGCAGTTTAGGCATTTGAAAGTGTTTAACCGCTTTATCTATGATAGCGGAAGCATGAACCATAAAATCCGTCTTTTTCTACATTTCTTCATACAAAATGATAGTTCAAGAATATCATTAGTATTAATAGTAATAACTTGGTTGTCATAGTGGAGATCAAGATTCAGTATGCCCACTAATAGGCACACGTAGGCTAGTACGTGAAATAGCTCAAGATCTTAATTTAAAGGTTACCGTACCTTATGAAACATGGCTTCTAAACGGACAGGTATGTTAATTGTGCTATTTCTTCCGCATTAATTTATTTATCTTTACTAGATTTTATCCTTTCCTTAACGAGTTTGGTTTGTATCAGATTGCAGGGTGGCATATTGAGTATGGAAATAATTTAACGTATGCAACTGTAAGAGGAGGGTCTCATATGGTGCCATATACACAACCAACAAGAGCTTTGCTTCTATTTGATTCATTTATAAATGGAAGGAGATTACCGAATACTACCCTCGAGCATCCAGTATTTCCATCAATCAAGAATGTTAAGCGTCTCAAGCTATAATGCTTAGACTATATATTTTTCATCACAAATTATTGATTAAAATTTAAGAAGTGTTGGATATATATACCTGGTTATGTTAATCTAGAAAATTAAGCATAATCAGGACTCTATAGGATTTTTGGTCAAATGTTTATATATCATAACATAAATGTACAATGTTCCCGTATTCACATCTATTCTATTTTCTCTTCATGGATTTAAACACATACAATCAACGTGGTAATTAAGATTATTCATGTACACTCATTATTGAGCAAAATTAATTGCTAGAACATACTCGAATTCTAAAGTAATTTTTCAATTAAATTTGAAAAATTAACACCAGTTTTGGAGTATAACTGGTAACGTATCTATTGGAAGAAACGGTTTCAATCTTTGCACTAATTCCTTTAATATTCAAAAATATGAGCTTGATCCTGTTTATAATCACATGCCTTGAAATGTTATTGGTCACGTCTTACTCCAAACATATGGAGAGAAACATATATGCTCACAAGGGTTTTTTCCATTAAAGCTTGGGTTCCCAAGACTCCTTGGATTGTATTTTCAGCTAATTTATCAAGTTCATTCATTATCCAACTAAAATAGGAAGTAGAAAACAAAAAAAAATATCTTATTCTCAAACAACACTCTATTCCACACATTATAAAAACCAAAATTGTCACGTCACACCCTCTACAATCGCCCATCTACCGTAGGCTTGCTCCCGGCCATACCACCGCCATCAACTGCACCATTATATACCATCTAGCAAAAAGATATTAGAGTTTTTTTAATGAAAAACTAAATTAAGTAGTAGATTTAATGGTGGAAATTGGAAAATTGAATCACACTCATTAATCACTTGTATAAATCAAAATCAAATTGTAGTGTCCTATATCTTTTTCTTAATTAAATTCAATATATGAATTACTGTTTTATTATAAGTTGGTGTTTAAATCTTGGTTATAATTTGTAATTTTTCTTATTGATTTTGTTTGGTTTTAATGTTCTATGGTGGTTATTGTATGCGTTAAATCATTTAGTTAACATATTTTACAAAGTCATATGAACAATTATCGTTGAATATATAAATTGTATTTTGATGTGACATGTCATCATGAATGTAATGTAATGTTATATACCTTTTTATACCATCCATGACGTGGAGTGATTTAGATTAAAAATAAATTATTTCTTCTATTTTGTCAAGCTAACTTTATCCCATTTCTTATCAAGTTACGCTATATTTTTATAGTACAAAAAGGATGGTACATAATATTAATTATAAATTTGTATATCTTATTTTAACCTCTAAAAATATTCCACGACATTCGTATATAGTTAAATCAGTAACAGTACTTTATAGTATTCCATCTGGATTCATATTGATTGATACAACAAAAAAATTGGAAAAATTGACTTGAAAAGTGCTTTTACCAGTTGAATATTTATAAGAGATTAGCTTTATTCAGTGAGAGTTGATTGGAACATTACTTAACTTAATACTGAAAACTTTACCCTTGATCTTGACATGTATATGTGATTAAAATAATCACCGGTTTTGTCAGAAGAAATGGTTTCCCAAAAACAAAAGAAATAAAATTCGATTTTAATGTAAACTAACTATTACAGAAAAATGAATTACAATTACAAGAAAATGAATTACGATTACACGGAAATAATGTAATACACTTACACGAAAATAAAACACTAACAGTTACACCGACGGTTGTTAAACAGATATTCCGGCGTACCGGTATCTCTAACGGAAAAACGAAACTAACTTAGCGTTTTTTAGAGAGAAGGTGAGGCAGAGTGTTTATTCTTTCTGGTGTATTTCGTAACTGGTATTGGTGGAGTGGGAGCTCTTTATATATGGGAGAGGTGAGGAGTCAAACCAATTCCATTAGAAACGTCCCCATTAAGTCCCTTGATTACCTCCCGTAATTGACTTGATTGGGTTGACGGTTTTGGTTGGCTCTTTAATGACCACGTTTTTATATTCTGTATGAGCTGGTTGACTTGATATTCCCACGTGTTGACTATCTTCTTGTAACAGCTGATGGAATATTCTTCTTAACGCGTGCATGATTGGTGGAGACTTGTCTTTACATTTATCTTCTGGTTGAGTTTGAATTGTCAACGACCACTATAAGAGCTGATAGAAAAACCCATTTCATTTTTCATTTTTTAACATTCTATTATGAAGTTTGGGTCTCGTGATTACCCGTGAATTCATCAAGTCCTTCTCGAAAGGACCACCATTTAGGCTATGAATTCTCTATGAGTTTAAACACTCAGTACGTCTTATTTATCAAGTCCTTCTCAACAGGACCACCACAAGTGGCTATGAATCTTTAAGACAATTTATTTTGAGCCATAGGGATGGAGAGAATCACATTGACTCATTGGTCACATGTTCCCTATTAATGGGTTTCAATCCCATCCCCATCGACGTCTCCAGGACTACTCTCCTGGTTAAGCCTTTGGTAAATGGATCAGCTAGGTTGTTCTCTGATCATACATATTCCAAGGCTATCACACCATTTTCAGTAACTGTCTTACTGACCCATGTTTGATGCGAATATGTATCTTCTTCCCATTATAGGCGCTATTATGAGCGACTCCAATGGCTGCTTGTGAATCACAGTGGATACACACAGGTGTGGAACTTCCTTCCCAAAGTGGCACATCTAATAGGAGTCTTCTCAACCACTCAGCTTCTTGCCCAGCTAACTCCAGTCCTATGAACTCAGACTCCATGGTGGAGCGTGCTATACAAGTCTATTTGGAAGACTTCCACGATACAGCACCTCCCCGTAAGGAGAACACATAGCCACTGGTGGAGTTTACTTCATCAGTGTCAGAGATCCAGTTTGCATCACAAAATCCCTCAAGGACTGCAGGGAATTTGTTATAGTGCAAGCCTAGATCAATGGTACCCCTTAAGTATTTCAATAGACGGCGAAGTGCAACCCAGTGGTCACTACCCTGGTTATGAGTATAGCGACTAAGTCTACTCACGGCATAGGCAATATCTGGTCGAGTATAGTTCATCATGAACATTACACTTCCTATGATTTTAGCATATTCATTTCGGGATACAGCATCCCAACGTGTTTGGATAAATGAATGCTGGAATCATAAGGAGTATTTACAGGCGTTACCTCAAAGGAATTGAACTTCTTCAGCATCCTTTCTACGTAATGAGACTGATTCAGGGTAATACCATTACTGCTCCTAATGATTTTTACCCCAAGTATTACATCAGCTTCTCACATATCTTTCATGTCGAATCTGGAAAACAAGAAGCGTTTAGTCTCATTTATAATATGAATAGTAGTACCAAAGATGAACATGTCATCTACATAGAGGCAGATGATAACACACTCTGAATTTGTTACCTTGGAGTAAACACATAAATCGGAAGTGTTAGCTACAAAACCATCTGAAATAAGAGTACTATCTAGATTTTCATACCATTTCTTCGGTGCCTGTTTTAAACCATACAAGGATTTTTTCAACTTAAACACTTTATCCCCTTGACCAGGGACCACACACCCTTCAGGTTGAGCCATGTAGATCTCTTCATTTAGATCTCCGTTTAGGAACGCGGTTTTGACATCCATTTGATGTATTACAAGTTCGTGAATGACAGCTAGAGCAATAAGGGTTCTTATCGTGGCAATTTTGGTCACTGGGGAGTAGGGGTGGAAATCGGAAGGAACGGATCGGAAAAAGGGTCTTTCGGAAAATTTCCTATTTTTTTCGGAATAAATTTTTTCCATTCCAATTCCGTTCCTATTTTTCGGAACTGGAAAAAAAAATTCCGAATTCGGAATTTCGGAATTTACCGGAAATTCGGAAATTTCGGCGCGGAATTTTCGGAACTTTTGGTTCGGAAATTTCCGAACTTTTGGTTCGGAATATCGGAACTTTTGTTTTGAATTTCGGAACTTTTGTTTTGAAAATTTTAAAACTAAGAGCAATAGTTATCACAGCAGTCATTAAGTTAAACATTAAAAAATCACAATCGTTTTGTTGTGTATGAGAGTGGCTTGGTGGGAAGGTGAGACAGTAATTTGTGAAGTGGTTTCTTTTCTTGTTCCAATGAGAGTGTGAAAAGATGGGTTTTAGCTTTTATCATGTTTCATTGTTTTATCATTCTATTTTTTTTACCAAAAAAATAAAAAAGGTGTCACTGTTTTTCAACGTTTAGTATTTTTTTTATTTTTGTTCTGAAATTTTTCAATTTCCTGTTGTACCTTTTTATTTTATCTTATTCTTAGTATTCATTTTTATTTATTTAATATATTACATTTGAAAATAAAAATCGGAACAAAAATCGGATCGGAAAACCCGGAATATTCGGAAATATATATGTAGTTCCAATTCCAATCCGATTTTCTCGGAAAATTCGGAAATCGGAATTTCGGAATTTCGGAACCTTAAAAAGTTGTTCCTAAATCGGAATTTTCGGATCGGAAAAGTCGGAAATCGGAAATTTCAGTTCCGATTTCCACCCCTACTGGGGAGTAAATGTCAAAGTAGTCTAAACCTTTCTTTTGGGTGAATCCATTAATAACAAGTCTTGCTTTGAATTTTTCTATTGAGCCATCAGGTCTCAACTTTTTCTTAAAAATCCATTTGCTACTAATAGGTTTGCTACCCCTAGGTAAGTCGGTTAATTCGAATGTATGGTTACTTTTAATAGACTCAAGTTCACTATTAATGACCTCTTTCAAAAAACTAGCATCTATAGATTTTAAAGCATCTTCATAAGTTTTTGGGTCTTCCTCCAAGAGGAGGCAATTGACTACATGTCCGTTTAATAGGTCAATGTGAAAACCTTTGGTCATAAAGGCTGTTATAAAGTCAGGGCTGAAGCTAGTCTCGATCCTACACCTCTTACTTCTCCTAGGTTCTTCCTCGGGAATACTACTAGGCTCCATGGAAGTGGAGGGGTTAGGAAAAACATCACAAAGAGGTAAAACATCATTAGTAGATAAGTTATCAACAGGTAAAGAAGCATTGACAGTATTTAATTTTTTCAAAGGGAAAACATGTTCAAAGAACTCAGTATCTCTAGATTCACAAATAGAGTTATCATCTAAGGACAAGAATCTGTATGCCGCACTATTCTGAGCGTACCCTATGAACATTGAGTCAACGGTTTTGGGTCCAATGGTGACAGTATTAAAATCAGGTAGTTTGACTTTGCTAGGCACCCCCACACTTATAAAAATTTCAGGTTTGGTGGAAAACCCTTCCACATCTCATAAGGGGTCTTCTCTAGGGATTTATGTGGTACCCTATTAAGTACATAACAGGCTGATTAGACAGATTCCCCCATATGTTGTTTGGTAAACCTGGACTTATTAACATGGCATTCATAGTATCTTTAAGGGACCTATTCTTTCTTTCTGTTATGCCGTTTTGTTGGGGTGTATAAGGGGCACTAAGTTCGTGGATAATCCCATTGGTTTCACAAAAATCTTTAAGGGAATTAGAAATATACTCGCCTCCTCTATCGGACCTAAGTCGTTTGATTTTACCGTCTAGTTGGTTTTCAACTTCGGCTTTATATTTTAAAAACGCATTTTCCGCCTCATCTTTAGTTTAAGAAGATACACTTTAGTAAACCTAGAGTAGTCATCTACGAAGGTTATGTAATAAAGTTTTCCTCCTCTACTAGTGGAGTTTTTAAAATCAGCTTAGTCCGAATGAACTAATTCAAGCAATTTAGTTTGTCTCGTGGTAACAGGTTTGAAAGGTTTTTTCGCAAGTTTGGACTCTACACATATTTGACATTTTTCAAAGTCATCCACATTGTGAAGGGGTATTAGTCCAATATTTTTAAGCCTTTTGATAGACGCAACATTTAAATGACCTAGTCTACCATGCCACGTTTGAACAGACTCAACAATATAAGCAGAATTGGATGCATTCTAATTAAGGGTTACAGTGTTTAAAACAAACAAGCCATTATTTAAGTACCCTTTCCCCACGAACTCGTCATTTTTTGTGATAATGACTTTCCCCCCCTCAAAAACAAGTTTGAGACTTACTTTGTTAAGAAGAGCCCCAGAAACTAAGTTCCTACGGAGAGAGGGGACGAAGAGGACATCATTCAGTTCAAGAATCTTACCAGAGGTGAGTTTGAGGGGAACCTGACCTTTCCCGAGAACTGTAGCGGTGGAAGAGTCACCCAAGTACACACACTCACCATCATTTTCTTTTTTGAATTTCTTGAACAGGGCTTTGTTTGCGCAGAAATGTCGAGAAGCTCCAGTGTCAAGGATCCACTCACTCTTGTTCTCTACCAAGTTTACCTCAACCATTACCACGGTAATTATTTCTTTGGTCTCAGTTAGATTAACGGCAGCTTTGGGACCCTGGCTAGCCCTAAGGGAACATTCGAAAGCTCTATGTCCTTCTTTGCCACAACAATAACAGGCCCTTTTAGGTTTTTGAATCTTACCAGAAGTTTTGAATCCTCCACCTTGTTTGTTGGAGTTGTCGCGGTTCTTGTTTCCCCCAGACTTAGGCTTGTTGGATCCTTGTTGCTTTCCCTTCCCTTTGAACCTGTCTTTGTTACCTTGGCCAGAACCTTCGACGAGATTAGCTTTCGAGGAATGAAAAGGGAAAGAGATTGACTTATCCTTGAGTCGAGTGGCTTCTTCGACTTGAATGTGGCTGATGAGCTCTTGAAGGGTCATTTCTTTCTTTTTGTGTTTGAGGTGGTTGCGGTATTCACTCTAAGATAAGGGAAATTTCTCAAGAAAAATGTTGGCTTGAAGTAATTCGCACATCTTCATGCCTTCGTCGATTACCTCCGCGCATATGTTCTCGTACACATGAAGTTGTTCAGTCATGGGTTTCTGATCTGTGAGTCTAAAATTGTACCAATTTCCAGTGACGTGCTTTTTCTTACCAGAATCATGGACCCCATATTTCTTCTCGAGAGTTTCCCATATGACCTTTGCCGATTTCTCTTTGGAAAGGAGATCAAAGATGGGATTGGTAACATTGTTCAACATCCAGCCCCGAGCCATGGTATTAGCTCTTTTGAACCTGGATTCGAGGGCAGCATGTCTAGCTAGCTCTTGTTCAGTATAAGCTCCAATTTCCAAAAGTGGAGGAGTCTCGACTATAGCAAAGTCGAGTTCATACTGTTCAAGACAACTCATAATTTTTTGCGCCCAACGCTTGTAGTTAGAACCATTAAGGGGTTCCAACTTGTTCACGTCGAGAAGTGGCTTTGCGTTCAAAGAAGAACCAACAGCCGAAATAGGAAGAGCTATTTCAGAAAATAACCGGTGAGAAAAGATAATGAATATATTTTTAAATTGTGATTAAAATAATCACCGGTTTTGACAGAAGAAATGGTTTCCCAAAAACAAAGAAATAAAATTTGATTTTAATGTAAACTAACTATTACAGAAAAATGAATTACAGTTACAAGAAAATGAATTACGATTACACGGAAATAATGAAATACACTTACACGGAAAGAAAACACTAACAGTTACACCGTCGGTTGTTAAAAAGATATTCCGGCGTACTGGTATCTCTAACGGAAAAAGGTGAGGCAGAGTGTTTGTTCTTTCTGGTGTATTTCGTAGCTGGTATTGGTGGAGTGGGAGCTCTTTATATAGAGGAGAGGTGAGGAGTCAAACCAATGCCATCAGAAACGTCCCCATTAAGTCCCTTGATTACCTCCGTAATTGACTTGATTGGGTTAACGGGTTTGATTGGCTCTTTAATCACCACGTTTTTATATTCTGTAACAGCTGGTTGACTTGATATTCTCACGTGTTGACTATCTTCTTGTAACAGCTGATGGAATATTCTTCTTAACGCGTGCGTGATTGGTGGATACTTGTCTTTACGTTTATCTTCTGGTTGAGTTTGAATTGTCAACGACCATTATAAGAGCTGATAGGAAAACCCATTTCATTTTTCATTTTTTGACTCCCAAACTCCCCAAATCCCCCACGAGCCCACGCCGTCGCCGGTGCCGGGCCGGGCGGGTGGGTGGTGGTGGTGGTGCGCGCGTGTGGGGCTTCCTTGTTCCCTTTTAGCTTCCATATTGACTAGCTATTGTGATAGGAATACATAGGTAAATTAATTTATATAGATAAACTTTTTTACTCACCTCCTATGTGGGACAAAATCCTTCACAAAAGTTGTCTTTTCTACTTCTCAAAGGGAATGGGAAGAGTCTTAGTTAATCCTCTATATTAATCTAAGTTTCTTCCACTTCTCCTAAAAGAACATGATTGGATTATAGATTAGACTCTTAAATTAATGATTATATAACTTTAAGACAACAGAATCAAGTGACCCTGGGGAAGATAAGGTACATATAAATATATGACTTATGCATTAAATTTGTCTTAACCTCGTTCACTGCGAAAATTATTGTAATCTCAAGATGAAAGTGAAGGTTTAGATTCATGGGTACACGAATATAAGCTAAAGAAGATAATTACTCACCCAAAACACTAGTTCACATTTATGAAGAGTAAGATAAATATAGATTCAGTGAGCCAACTAAAAAATACAAGTATATAAGGTAGGATTTTTTCCCAAAATTCAAAATACAAGTGCACCCTTAATTGAGGGGCCTAACAAAATTAAAGGAGACGGTCACACCTGATGAAGTTATTGAGTTCTGAATGTCTTTAACTCAGTATAATTTTAAACTAAAAAACCCAATACTTTATTGAGCCACAATAAAATAACCATATGATTAAAAGAGTTCCAAGTTCATTAGCCAAAATATAGTAATTGATTATGGGGTTTTGACCCATAGAGCATTGCGTGAGAGTTTTTTCATCCAAAGGTAACCTAAGGAATTGAAATTCTTGTTAGAAGTTTTGGGCTTGCAAAAGACTCAAATTACCTTCAAATAAAGACAATACTTTCTACAATTAAAATTCACAAACTAATGACATTTATCACGCCCAAACTGTATGATTAACATTGAACACGGTTTATGGTGACATGGAGCATTAGTAGTACGAACAATAAACAACAAAAAAACAGAAAAAATTAAAACAATATCGAGTGCATTTAAATAGCATTGTGCAATTACAAAATATTGAATCAAAATTTTAATCTTTATTAACCAATAATTATTAACATTGAGAAGTGGAAAAAATAAAATAAACACTAAACGAAATCGTACAGTCAACAGTGAGTAAATTATTCCAATATCAAGCAAGAAAAAATATTTATCAAGCATCTCAATTTGTATTTCTCAATATACTAGGCGACATACAATGGACATCAAGTGTTCAACAAAATATTTAAATGTCTCTCTTTTCTCTTACACTGAAATACCTTTTCCTAGTCCAGAGAAAGAGAAAAAAATGGGGGTCTTGATATTGGATATAACTTACCTTGCACTGATACTCCTTTATGAGTAGAATATATATAGCTGGTATCTAACAACAAAAGATGAATACATAGTGATTTTGATTGCTAGTAAACTCTCCTTCATTATTTGTTTTTTAGGTCTTGAATGATATGATTATTGCAAGTGTTATTTCCCCCAAAAACGACTTTTTATATATAGAAAACGAGATCTCCAAGGTCATATTATATGTTTCACCTTTTGGATGAGATTGGATTTCTGGCTTGGAGGTTCGGTCTTTTCTTTTGGGAGGTTTGAAGTTTTAATCACGGTAATCCAACTTTTATTTCAGAGACCCGATCTGCCAATAGTCATAATCCTCAAATGTACATGTGTCCCCTTGGTGTGAGTTAATTTACACCCCCGAGAGGGTATCTAACCGTAATTGTACAGTCGATTAAAGTAATATACTAATAAGAAGAGTATTGTATTAGCGATGATTAATTGTCCTTTTTAACAACCGTTTATGCAAAATCGCACTATGTTAAGTGTAGGGAATCAAGGATAATGATAAGGTAATTAAAAATAAAAATACTTATAGGGGTTCGTAATACATAAAATTAGTATAAAGACGTCTGGCATTTGTTATTAAACTGGAAGGTTTTGACTGACTCGATAGTCACATAAGGTAAGTCTTTAATCACTAGACGTCTATGTATGGTCACCCAGGAGAGGTCCCTAGAGTTCAAAGGTAGCCCTTATCTACTCGGGAGGGATTTAGGGTGATTATAGAATCCCAACTAACGCTAAAAGACTATTTCGTCCTTATGTCAAGTAACATCTAAATTGTCACTATCGGAAATTACTAGCATGACTAATGCTACTCTCATCTATATCTTTCATATTGTTTCATTTTAGTCC
Source organism: Nemophila menziesii (assembly GCA_029959085.1). NCBI lineage: Eukaryota > Viridiplantae > Streptophyta > Magnoliopsida > Boraginales > Hydrophyllaceae > Nemophila > Nemophila menziesii. The sequence continues at coordinate 22,261,067 of JARWIR010000007.1, read as the reverse complement.
TTCTCTTTTATATTATTACTTGAACTTTAATATTTTGCATTTTAGTCCTTGCTTATTCTTCATTCATTGAAACAAAATCAATTCAACATTTTACTTTCTGTTTTTGAAACTCAAACACATCCACTTTATAAAAGACAAACAATTAAACTTATACTCCATGTGGATAACCAATCAACAATATTTCTTTTTATTATTTGGGATGGCTCGTACACTTGCGATGAGTGCTTTTACGAGTATGCTTTTTTATCACGTTTGAGGGACCACCATCACCCTACTTTTATTTAAGAATACTTTGAAACATTAATAATTTTGAAAGAAAATAATACATTTAAGTATCTCAGTAATTCTATATGTACATAAAAATTATATATGATCTAATGGTTTAATTTTTTGAATTAATTATTTCTTTATTTTTTATATAAAGAAATCTAATATATACATACATATATATGTATATATTATAAATGACAAATTGACAGCCAAAGAGTGGCTTGGATTGTTTTAAAAAATATATATGTGACCCTTCAGTGTTAATATTATTCCATGTGCCTTAAGTAAATAAAAAATTTCTACACCTTAATACACGTCCCACTCACAATGTACGTTTCCTTTTTAACCTACTATACTACTCCTAAACGGACACGATGATAGAACAAAAAAAACGACGAGATGTTATATTACAAATCTTTTGTATAAAAATTCATCTCACAAACTCCATATCCTACTTTTAAATTGAAATTTCCATTTTTCTAAACTTTAATCTGGTAAGAAAATAGAAGATGGTGGTTGTTTAAATGATATACCAGACCACTTTTCTTAATCATCTATCAACATGTATTTGATTAGGTGTCTAGTGCATTGAATAACTTTCACCTTCATAAAATATATGATCAAGGAGTACTTTTTCGGCTAGATGTAATTAATTGGTCAAAGACAGGTAGTTGTTACGTTGATGTATTCATTATTTGAAGTCCCTCCATTCTTATTGCAACTTTCATTGATTCTATGGATTAATAATTGGTTGAGTCTAAACTTTTAAGTATATATACTTTCATGTATTTTACCTATTATTATTTGTTTTATTCTAAATTTTTAAGTATATATACTTTCAAGGGTTTTACGAATTATTATTTATTTGATTATGAATTGTTAAGTATAATCTATTTAATGATACTTTGTGTTTCAGATGTGATTATTTGAAAACAAAAAATTGAAATCTGAAAAAGAAAATAGTATAAAAAAGTCAAATAAAACTTTGGACACATAACTAAAGTGAACGTGTATATGTGTCGTTAATTCTTTATGTAGAGAAAACTTAAACATGTGCAATTGAAGCAAAGATAAATTTTGAGAAAATTTAATGTTCTAGTGAATCAATTTTTTTTAAAGAAATGGTAAACCTATACAGGGACTAATAGTGCAAACTTTAAAGAGGGCATAATCTTCTAGAATTACCATCAAATTTTAATCCCCTAACAGGCTAACACTAATGGAGTTGTAAACTAAAGGTCTTTTAGTTATATATCACTTGATTGTATTGTCTCTTTAGTAGATCTACAACCAAACCATAACCTTTGATTTCCTATTTTCCATTTTTTCGACCTATTTTGCTATTCTTGTTTGGAATGTTAGTTAATGATTTTTTTTGGAATGCTAGGGGTTAAGTTTGACTATTTTAGGATACTATGTATTGATATGATTAATAGGAACGTGATATTATTATGCTATTACAGTCACATTTGTCCTACCTTGCGCACTAATTCATAATTTAATTTTTTTGATATTTTTCCAATATCACGTAGTTATTTCGATTTTTTTTATTCTATGACAATCATATTATTAATTCTAAATTTGTCATGATTAGAAGTGAGAACTTGATCTTTTCAAGAAAAACCTACTCAAGGATCAATTCTAGTTATTTTTACAAATCTATCCTTTCATAAGTTTTTTTCCTTTATTATTATACTAAAGTTGATAATATTACACTACAAAACGCGATGGGAATTTATTTTGATCTTGGATCTTTTACAATCTCATTTCTATATTCCCACAAGTTCTAAGCATTCGTTTTCCTCATTGAGAAGTAAAACCTTTTTTTATACTTCAGATGCTTAGAGATACCTATTTCAGTAAGCTTATTGAAATTCCATGACAGGATCCATTGAACACCATTTTTAGATATTCATCGGGATTTAATGTTGTAATGTTATTTTTTCTAGATTTATTAATTTTGATTAAGCGAAGATTGATTGATTATCAGTGAATTAGATTTACTTGGAAAATAATATTGTAGATCATAATATCTCAAATCCTTTTGGTTTTGTAGTTTCTAAGGTCCAGTATGTTAGTACATGATACTCTAAGTTTGCTACTATATATAAGTAGGAGGTAATGGGTTAGAATATCATATGTTTGTGTCTTGACAATATGTAGATAAGGCCAGAATTGGATTGTTTTAGATACAATGTTTAATATCACAGATTATTCAATTTACTAAGATGTATTTGAGGTGTAATCATTTATAGATGGTGGATTAGTCTTCTTTTTTTTATTCAACTGAAGCAATTTTTTGTTCTCTAGAATATTGTAGGTGTGTTTATTGAAACACTTGACTTGGCTCAAACCATTGTCACTTAAACGCTCATAGAGACAAGCACTACTACAAATCGCACGTTTACCGACGACGGATCACCGGCGAATCACGGGTCGTCGGTAATTGTCTAAGATTACCGACGACTTGGTTGTCGCTAATAATTGCCGACAAAGGGTCGTCGTAAATAGTATCGACTTCGTCGGTAATTATTTGGTTTGAATTTTTATTTTTTTTAAACGTAAAAATGGCGTCGCTAAAGGCTGACGACGACGTTTTGGCCATAAATTAGCGACGACTTTTTTTAAATTACCGGCGAATTTACGTGTCGTCGGTAATTGTCTGTGTGTATTTTTTGAGACAGCAGGTTTTTTATCTCATAAAACACCCACACACTCTAAAACACCTCCGAATTTCTCCCAAAAAATCACAAATTTTTTTTCCCACTAATTGATTCTCCAATTTGTCTTGTACCATTCCCGGGTCCATAATCAAGGTGGGGAATTATCAATATCCATTTTCATCACATAATTTAAGGTAAATTCATGAAAATCCATGTTTTTAAAATATAATTTTTTTTTTGAATTGTGTTTAATTGTTGATATATGATGTGATTAGGTGAATTAGTACATTGTCTAGGTGGGTTGTGGTCATCAAACCTCTTCTTAACCATCCAATTCAAGGTATTTTCAAGAATTTTCATGCTTTTTCATGCTTTTTCATTTTTTTTAATTGATATATGTTAGTTGCTATAATTAGACATGATTAGGTTGATGAATTACATATGATATGGTTTATTTTTTTATTATTATGTCTTGTAGTATGCATGTTTGGTTGTATTTAATTTTTTGTGTTCATATATTTTTATTTGTTTTATTAATTATATGAAATTTATTATCTATATATTGTGTTGTAATTTTATTTATTCAATGGTTTGTAATTTTATTCATTCAATGGTTTGTAATATTTATTCATTCAATGGTTTGTAATTTTTATTATGTCATTTATTGTGTTGTAATTTTTATTATTCTTTTTAATTGGGTTGTAATAATTAAATATTTTATTTGTCTAGTTGTATAAAATTGTTGCCAAGAGATGAATCCGGATTTGGATAAGAGTTGGATCGATACAACTAATTATTATACGAAAGAATATGTATCTGGGGTTTTTCGTTTTATGGAATATGCAGAGAAAAATCAAGATTGTACCACTGGTTACATGTATTGTCCGTGTACGAAGTGTAATAATTACTCTCGAAAACCCATCGACGAAGTTAGGGCCGACCTTCTAAAACACGGTTTCAACAAATCATATCTTGTTTGGACAAAACACGGCGAGAAAGAGGTGGTAATTCCCGAGACAATTCAAGAACCAAACATAGATAGCGAGATGCATCGTGTTTATGAGGATGTGAGACAAAGTTACTATGTTGGTGGTCATCCGGGAGATATTGAAATGAGAGACGCACATCTTCCTACTCAAAACAGTTTTAATTCATTGTTTGAAGAATTGGAGACAGAATTATATCCTGGTTGTACAGCGATGAGTTCCTTGAATTTCATTGCCAAGCTTATGCACATAAAAGTAAAGAACAAGTGGAGTAACACATCATTTACCGAGTTGTTAGAGTTGCTTGGTCGTGTTTTACCGAAACCTCACAACTTGCCCGATTCTTACGAAGCATGCAACAAGAAACTTAAAAGTTTGGGTATGGGGTACGTTACTATCGATGTTTGTTTGAATGATTGTGCCATTTTTTACAAGGAGAATGAAAAACTCGACAACTGTCCAGTATGTGGTGAATCAAGATATGACCCGAAGAAGGGTAACAAAGTACCGCATAAGAAGCTTCGTTACTTTCCGATTGCTCCGAGATTGCAGCGATTATACGCTTCGAAACAAACCGCTGAAGAAATGATATGGCACCATACCGGAAAAAGTGCCGATCCAGATGTGTTGCGTCATCCGGTTGATGGTGATAGTTGGAAGAGATTTGCAGCGCTACATCCTGAGTTTGCCAGTGAACCTCGGAATGTATATTTGGGCCTGGGGCTCGATGGGTTTTGTCCGTTCTCCATGCAGAACAACTCCTACAGTATGTGGCCTTTTATATTGACCGTCTACAACTTGCCACCTTGGACATGCATGAAGGAGACCACATTTCAGCTTTGTTTGTTGATTCCGGGTCCCCGCTCACCCGGAAAGGACATGGATGTCTTTCTCCGCCCTGTTATAGACGAGTTGGACATGCTGCGGAAAACAGGTCTCCATACGTATGACGCCCACACGAAGCTAATGTTTTTAATGAAGGTTTGTGTGTTGTCCACGACCAACGATTACCCCGCTCGGTCATACGCTTCAGGATGGTCGGGTCAAGGTTACATGGCTTGCCCAGAATGCATGGATTCCACTCCTTCGTTGAAGGTGACGAATAAGGTTGTTTACTTTGATCATAGACGTTGGTTACCTATCGATCATAATCTCCGAGATGATACGGTTTCGTACAAGAAAGCCGATAAACGGGCCCCACCGAGGAAACATAGTCCTGCTAGTATTCAGACACAGCTTGATGGGCTTCCGATTGTGTTTCCCGGTAAACACAAGGATTTTGGTGGCAAGGTGACGAAAAAAACAGGTCCTCGTGAGTCCAACTGGAAAAAAAAGAGTATTTTTTATCGCTTACCGTATTGGTCAGAAAATGTGTTAAAACATAACATCGATGTAATGCATTGCGAGAAGAATGTGTGTGACAGTTTGCTTGGTACGGTTATAGGAATTGATGGTAAAATAAACAAAGATAACGTGAAGGCGCGAATGGATCTTAAGGATTTGGGAATTAGAAAGGAGTTGTGGCTCTCAACCGTAAGAGGTAAGACGATACTAAAGCGTGGAAAGTATACGTTATCAGCGGAGAAGAGGAAGATTTTTCTTGAGTGGTTACAGGCACAAAGGTTTCCAGATGGTTTTGCCTCTAGCTTGAGGAATAATGTTCACATTGATACGGGAAAGATTATTAGAATGAAATCGCATGATTGTCACGTTATGATGCAGTATCTCTTTGTTTGTTGTCTACCTAGTCTTTTAGAGGATAAGCCGATTAGCGAAGCGGTAATTGGGTTAGCGAACGTGTTTAGAGTTGTTTGTAGCAAGAATTTGAGTAGGAAAAAGTTGTTAACCGGTAAGGCAAAAGTGGCTGAAGTAATGTGCAAACTTGAAACGATCCTGCCTCCTGCATTTTTTGACATAATGATCCACTTGGTGATACACTTGTACAATGAAGCATTGCTAGGGGGCCCGGTTCAAATGCGGTGGATGTACCCATTTGAAAGGTATTTGAAAAAGTTGAAAGAGTATATTCGAAACCCAGCTAGACCAGAGGGTTCAATAGCCGAGGGTTACGTGGTGGAAGAGACGTTGAATTTCATATCCAGGTACCTTTAGTGAAGAAAAAACAAGTTCAACGTTGTTATTTGTATTTATATATTTATATTTATATATTTATATTTATATATTTATATATTTATATTTATATATTTATATATTTATATATTTATATATTTTACATTTATATTTATATCCAGGTACCTTAGTGAAGAAAAAACAAAGTTCAACGATCCAGGCAGATACAACGAACCACCGCCAGTGCATAGAGAGTTATCCATTTTCAACTCCCAGTGTACTCCAGTTGGCAAGAAAGTATCTGGTGCTTTAGCGTATAAAGATAGGGAGCACGTTATTTTTTATATTTTGAATAACTGCGACGAAATCGAGACATTTAGGACGTAAGTAACGTTGCTATTTATATATTTATATATTTATATATTTATATATTTATATATTTATATATTTATATATTTATATATTTATATATTTATATATTTATATATTTATATATTTATATATTTAATGATATATTTATATTCCGTTTCAATTATAGTGAACACAGATCGACACTTTCGGGAACGATTGACGAAATAAATTATATGCACCGTCAAATGTTTAAGGATTGGTTTTTGGATAAGGTATGTGACCTTGCAGGTTTAATATATCTACTTTTTTTCAATGTATCTCATGTTTTTTTATGACAGGTTCATGGAATGGAATCCCGTGGTGATGCATTAGCTACCCGTGAGGTGGTGTCATTGGCAAACATGCCTTTTGGTGCAGTGCATATGTACGATTCATGTGTTGTGAACGGTGTAAAGTGGATAACAAAGAGCAAAGGAGAAAAAAGAGTGACGCAAGATTACGGTGTATGTGTCATTTACGACGGGTCACCATGTTACGGCGAATTAGTGAAAATATTGGAGTTAACGTACAGTGGAGGGTGCTCGGTTGTTTTATTTGTTTGCAAGTGGTACAAGGAGAGTGAATCAAGGACAGAACACGGGGTAACCTTTATCAACACAGCAAGCGTTGGTTGGCCAAACGAACCGTACATTCTAGCATCACAAGCGAAGAAAGTGTTTTATATTGACGAGATTCGTGCAAAGAAAACATCTAAAGAATGGAAGGCCGTTTGGGAAATAAACGATCGGCATGGATGGAGTCCCGAGTTATGGGGTTCGGAATCATTAGCTACCGATAGCGGGAGAATAACAATACCTTTGGTTAACCCTGGTACTGATTCCGGTCCGATGAACTTGGCAAGTACGGAGGAGTTCGAGATTGACCCATCTCATTTTCGTATTCAAATGCCTTTTGAAATAATTACTGATGAGAACGAGGAATTGGAGGATGACACGTGGGAAGAATACGGAGATGAAGAACCTACTGAGTTTGATAGTGATGGTGAGCCTATAGTTGACGGTGGAGATGAATCTGACTAGTTTATCTGTTTTTTTATTTATTACATATATGTGTGGTGTTTTGTTATTTGAATTTGAACTTCAAACGCATATCCTTATTCATAATCATTAAATCTCAGTCAACTTTAACATTTTCCAACTTTAACATCTTGTAGAACTTCAAACGCATGTAATCTTTCTAGTATACCAAACACTAACATTTGACTCGTATAGTTGACCAAACATTCCAAACACTAACATTTGACTCGTATAGTTGACCAATCAAACCAAACACTAACATTTGACTCGTATAGTTGACCAATCAGTCCAAACACTAACATTTGACTAGTATAGTTGACCAATCAGTACAAACACTAACAGTTGACTCGTATAGTTGACCAATCAGTACAAACACTAACAGTTGACTCAATTTTGACTCGTATAGTTGACCAATCAAACCAAACACTAACATTTGACTCAATTTTGACTCGTATAGTTGACCAATCAGTCCAAACACTAACATTTGACTAGTATAGTTGAGCAATCAAACCAAACACTAACATTTGACTAGTATAGTTGACCAATCAAACCAAACACTAACATTTGACTAGTATAGTTGACCAATCAGTCCAAACACTAACATTTGACTAGTATAGTTGACCAATCAAACCAAACACTAACATTTGACTCGTATAGTTGACCAAACATTCCAAACACTAACATTTGACTCGTATAGTTGACCAATCAGTCCAAACACTAACATTTGACTAGTATAGTTGACCAATCAGTCCAAACACTAACATTTGACTAGTATAGTTGACCAATCAAACCAAACACTAACATTTGACTCGTATAGATGACCAATCAGTCCAAACACTAACATTTGACTAGTATAGTTGACCAATCAAACCAAACACTAACATTTGACTTGTATAGTTGACCAAACATTCCAAACACTAACATTTGACTAGTATAGTTGACCAATCAAACCAAACACTAACATTTGACTCAATTTTGACTCGTATAGTTGACCAAACATTCCAAACACTAACATTTGACTCGTATAGTTGACCAATCAAACCAAACACTAACATTTGACTCAATTTTGACTCGTATAGTTGACCAATCAAACCAAACACTAACATTTGACTAGTATAGTTGACCAATCAAACCAAACACTAAGATTGAAGAAATATTGTATGGAAAAAATAGAAACAAATAAAATGGGAATCATAGAAAATTTATAAAAGAGAAAGAATAAAGTATAGGAAAAAAAAAAAAAATTACCGACGACGCTCAAAGTTTTACCGACAACATTCATCCTTTGAATGTCGTCGGTAATTTTTTAACGACAATATTCAAACAACTCGTCGTCGCTAATTTTGCCCAAAATTTTTATTGGCCAACATGGGCGGCCAAGTTTCCCGCCCATGAAAATTAGCGACAAATTTTTTGGTTTAGCGACGACACTATCGTCGGTAATCAGGGACACGCTAGCCTCGTGTGTACGGAGTGGGCCACGTGGCCTTGATTACCGACGAGTTACTAACAATTACCGACGACATGCACCGTCGTCGGTAATTTCTTTTTCTATATGACCTAACCGAGCTCATTTCTTCCTCACTCACCACAGAAAATTCTCTCAAAAAACGCCATTTCATCCCATTCCAAGCTATTCCGAGGCTGTACAACAACAAATCGAACAACAAGGTAAGCTTAATCCTTCCATAAACACCATTCAATTTCATTTTTTTAATTTTTAATTTCTATTTCTAATATCTTTTTTGTTTGTTTTGTTTTTTGTTTCCTTGTTTCTGGCATGGATTCATGGATGAAAACTACACATTATCCACGTAACAGGTAACAATTTTCGATTCTATTTTGCCTTTTTTTTTTTTTGAATTGATTTTTTTTGTGATTGTAATGCTATGTTTAGTGTAATCCGAATTTTCATGATGTTATTTTAGGTTGTTTAGTATATTTTTGGAATTAAAAACACAACAAAATGATGAATTTATGATTTGTTTTAGAAAACTAGGGTTTTGATATGATTTTTGCATTTTTTGATATGTATGATATGTTTTAGTTATGATTTTTAGAGATTAAAGGACTTGTAATGTGATATAGGGGCCTTTTTGCAATATAAGGACTAAGTTGCAATATATAAAAAATATAAGGACCAAAATGTAAAATTAAAAAAAATTGAAATATAGGGACCTTTTTGCAATATATGAAATATTTTAGGAATAATTGGAAAATGGACAAAAATGAAAAATTAAAAAATATAGGGACTAAGTTGCAATATATTAAAAATATAAGGACCAAATGTAAAATTTAAAAAATTGAAATATAGGGGCCTTTTTGCAATATATGAAAATATAGGGACCTTTTTTGCAATATATGAAAATATAGGGACCTTTTTTTGCAATATATGAAAATATAGGGACCTATATGTAATTAATTAAAATATAGGGACTAATCTGTAATTAATTAAAATATAGGGACTAATAAGTAATTTCTAAAATTGTAGATGGCTGATGTGATTGCACGTTCACATGGTGGTGATGGATCCGGTAACGATCCACCGAGGGGTCCGAATCGGGGACTCCAAGACTGCGACCAACCTTTAGGTAAAAATACTTAATAAATTTCAATTTCATAAATTTGATTTTTTTTCAATTAAATAACTAATAAATTCTATTCAATGTAACAGGAAATCCGAGGAGAAGACTTCGGAAACCCCGAAGCATCACCTCTATCCGAACCGCCCAAGAGACGCTGAAAAGAGTTGGGTGGCCAATACCGATCGAATTCTCCGTCATCGACAAGACGTGGAATATAGTGGGCCCACACTATAAACACGTGGGTCAGGTGATCGGGCACGCGGTTCGAGAGTTTGTACCCCCCATATACAAACAATGGATAGAGGTGCCCGAAGGTCGGATAGGGGGTATTTACGGCCGTCTTCAAGAATTTTTTGACGTGGAGGGGTGGAGGAGAAGAGGTGACTGGGAGGATATTTGCGAAAAGTTGACCAGTATGCAATCGGCCTGCTATCGGAGATGGAAATCCGACTTGAAGACGGACTACTACAACAACGGTCTAGCTCCCCCGGATGTTAAACCCGAGTATTGGGCTATTGCTAAGAAGAATTGGGATGATGAGAATGCTAAGGTAACAAAAAAAATTATTTATTACATCTATTTTTCATTATATATTAGATTAATAACTATTTTGTTTATTATTTGTAGGCCCAGACGGAGATTAATCGGAAAAACCGGGAGCAGCAGACTAGTTCGAGCAGGGCTGGGTCTCGGAACCTATCCCAGACTAGGGAGGTTATTATGGAGGTATAATTACATTTAATAAAAATTTAATTTAATGTTTTTAATAATTTATTTATTTTTAGTTATTTAATATTCGGTATTGAAAATTGTATAGGGGACGCTTAAGACCGTGACGAAGGAGCCGATGATTTTCACGGACGAAGAGACCCAAGAGGAGATGGAGCTTCCTCCATTGAGCGGCTACTTCGATCATCTTGCATACGATTCAGCTAGTGACAGCTATCGGGACGAGCGGTTGGAAAAAGCAAGTGTAAGTTTTTTTTTCATTACTTAAATATTTTATTTTTAACTTTAGTTTGATATTAATCTAATTTATTTTTAAATTAAATCTAATTATAGGCTGTTTTACGGGGGAAGATGCAGACGAAGGTAGTGGAGGCTGCAGCCAATGGCACCGAGGTTTCTACGGAGGAGCAGATGGATGCTATTTTAGAGACCATTATGGAGGTCATGGCCCCACCGAAGTCGAGGCATTGGGTGCCTACCATTGGAGGGGTGCGGAAGAGATCACGGAAACAAGCAAAAGCCGATGCTGCGTCCGAGGATCTACTGAAGGCGATGTTCGCAGGCATGAACGAGCTTCGAGTCAAACAAGGTCTTGAACCTATACCAGATCCTACCTCCACATCGACCGGGAGTTTTTCGAGCCAGTCGAGTCAGCCGAGCTTAATGGACACGCTATTCGATACCTTAAATGGTATGAGGATAGCTCAAGGAATGGTCCCGGTCGCCCACCCCCAGCCCCCCAGCCCCCCCGAGAAGGAGTCCCGAGGAACGAGGAGATGAAAGGAATGATGATGATGATGCTTAGTTGGAGTTGGTTTTTATTTGAGTTGGACTTGGTTTGTAATAGTTTGACTTTTTAATTGGTTTTTTTAGACTTATGTTGATTATGATTCGGTTTTTTTAGACTTTTTTTTTGGTGTGTTTGACTTATGTTGACTTGTTTTGACTTTTTGTAAGACTTTTTTTATGGTTTTAATTATGATTCGGTTTTTTCTATTAATTATTGAAATTTTTTGTCATATGTATCAATTTTATTCGTATTACATTTATAATAAAAGCAAAAATCAAATCAAAAAAAAAAATGAATTTAAAAATTTAAAAAAAAAAAAAAGATTGCCGTCGACATTCATACTGAATTTACGACGACATTCATCATTTGAATGTCGTCGCTAATTGCATAAAAAAACAATTATTTAATCCGGATTTATATTTAAAAAAAAAACATAAAACAAAAAATAGCGACAACAGGTCGTCGGTAATTGTTGTCGGCAATTAGAATATAAAAAAAAGAATAAATAAATTCAATTATCGGCCACGAAAAAAAAAGAAAAACAAATTACATTTTAGCGGCGAGACTAGTCGTCGGTAATCTTACCAATCAACGACGACGTCGTTTCGTCGGTAAGCTAACCGACGAATAGTGCTTTATTCGCCGGTAAGTCTTGATTTACCGACCAATTTCTAGTAACGACGTCTTAACGACGAGGCGTCGTCGGTAATCCCTTTTAACGACGAATTATCGGTGTTTACCGACGACACGTGTCGTCGGTAAACAATCGAATTCCAGTAGTGAAGGCACACGCAGATTGTATAATATAAATACTTTCATATATCAACCCACCCTAATATTGGCAAAGTATATATCAATTTACTGCCACAGAATACTAGCTTTTTGGGTTTAATTCCACATAATATTGATAACCCGATTGACAGTGCTTTAACCAAAGAAATACACAGAGTTCGATACACAACAAGTTAAATACTCTCTTTAATAATTAACAATATAATAGTAATTTTGTATGCTCTACATTTTTTATTCACTTACCATAATTGGATATGTCGATTTGAATATCTTTCACTTTCATTTTATCTTCTTTATTTTGTAAGAAAAATGTATTTGTCATATTTGGAGTAGTAAAGAAATGCAATAGAAAATTGATTTTGACGTTTATTTTCACTTACAGAAAATTAAATATGAAATTAATGAATAGGCTATGTTTGAAAATAGGGTGAACGATTATATATATTTTAATTTTATATAGTGTCTTTATGTACAAGTAATATTTAATATATACTTTTAAATTTTCATGCATGTCAACATGTTATCTATATATGACCAAAAAAAATGTCATAAAGAGAAAAGGTATTAATCAACTTTTTTTATACATTTACGGTTTGATTTTATTTGGTCAAGTATGGATTCTTCTTGAAAAGACATTTAATAATTCTTCGAATTAATTAGGAAATATATTTTATCTTTCTAAGTATATTTATCTATTTTTTTTTGCTACATTTGAATTAATGAAATGGAAAACATTTAATAATTATATTCTTTACAAAATTATCATTATTAAAAAATATACGATTATTTATTATATTATCCCCCTTGACTATTTAATTAAGTTAATAATGAAAAATGTGAAAAGATATGTTAAAATTATAAAAAAATCAAGGTAATAGTGGAAATAAATGTGAAAAATATATATATTACTATTATAAAAAGATACATAAAACTAAATCGATAAAGAACACTATATATACCATGATTCCAAAATACAATACCAAATATATATACGTTCCTTATTGGTCAGTTAAATTGTGTCGCTTTAAAATCAAATATATACTCAAAAACCTTTTTTGAGCTTATACGATGATGATTTCAATTATTCCATTGTTGTTTTTTTTATTAGCATCAAATAGTGTTAACGGATACCCAGAAGAGGATCTAGTGATAGAATTGCCTGCTCAACCAAAGGTTGACTTTAAACAATATGGTGGATATGTTGATATTGATGAGAAATCTGGTAAAAGTTTCTATTACTATTTTGTTGAAGCTCAGCAAGATGCTGATAAGCTTCCACTCACACTATGGATGAATGGAGGTGAGTTCTATTTCCATTTTAAATACGATTTGGGGTTAAAATTACTAAATAAAATTAAATAAGTTATGTGGTAAAATCTTAAAAAAAAATCTCTTGGATAAAAGATGCAGGTGATTGTTAGCAATGACTTTGCTAGTTTTTAGCGATGATTTGCCTAGTTACTAAAGCATATATTACTATAAAAGTATTAGTGTTCTTTTGTGCTTTATTATTATTCAAATAATGAACAAAAAATATATTAATTTAATTGTTTTGTTTATGTTTTTCTTGATTATGATAATCATAATTTGCATTTTAATGTTATTACAAGGTCTTTTCACTTTTATGGGATAGATCAATATTCATTCTTTTTTTAATTACTAAATTATGCGATTATTTTTTACTAAAATCATGATAGGTAACTAAGAGAAAGCATTACTATTCTTCTTTAACCAGTTGGGTTAGTTCAACTGGTCAGGGTCTTGCTATTTCTTCAGCACTTAAAAGAGAGGTACAAAGTTCGAACCCCTCCCTGAACATGGGTAACCTAGTTCTGATTTACCAGAGAATATACATGGGGAGGCGTGTATGTCCCCATGGGATTAGTCGTGGTGCGCGCAAGCTGGCCCGGACCTCCCACGTACCCAAGAAAAAACATTACTATAAAAGTGTGGCTAATATTTTATTTAAACGGAGTAAAATAATGATAAATGTTATATATTTGTGTGTCAAAATTCAGTGTACCTCTTATATATATACATATATAAAGAAGTCAAATCAATTAAAAAAACTTATCATTTATCATTACTTTATCCTAATATATAATCTCAAAAGCAATATGCATTTGACCTAATAATATATTAGGTAACTTTATTAATTTTACAATTTGCATACTCACAAATTTTTTCCCCTAGAAACAATGTACATCTACTTGACGACCTTTTAACATATTATGCCCACAATTAATGATGATATTTATGAATTTTTTATTTTGATTCAACTCCTTTTGTTCACCTCCTTTAGATGTGATGTTATTGTATGTATTAGATCATTTTAATTACAAATGACACATTTATTAAGATGCATTACTATATATTTAAAATTTACAACATACTTTATTTTCAGGTCCCGGGTGCTCTTCAATAGGTGGTGGTGCCTTCACAGAACTAGGCCCTTTTTACCCTACAAAAGATGGTCGTGGTCTTCGTATAAACCCAGAGTCTTGGAATAAAGGTTTTTTTTCTAATATTTTTAAGAGGATAAAACTTTCTTAATATATATTGAATACTTATTTGTAAGGTTAGTCATGCATTATGCTTAATAAGGAAATATGTTAATATGTTCTACAAAATAATAATATTACTTATTTAATTTTATTTGACGGTTTGTTTTTGTATTTTATTTTTACACGTGAGTGTCGTAGAACTTCATTGATGTTGGACGTACTACCCGCCCAATACTTAAAGGGGAAGTCCCTCTTGATTTTTGAGAATTTTATTTTAACCTTAAATTTCAATTTAATTTTTATAAAATTATCACATGATCCTTTGAAAAATTTTAAAACGACCTAATTTTGTAAATTTATATTTTAAGCTTCCATATATTTTATTATTTGAATATTTGTTATTTATACTCTATAATATAGAATGTACAAGTATATAATAATTGTGCTATTAAGTGAAAAAGAGAACTATAATATGAACCTAGAGTATAAGTTGTAAAATATGACAACGATTGTGTAACTTTTGCATAATATGGGTACCTATAGTGCAACTAATCTCAAAATAATCTTGAACCTTTCTCTTGAACCTCATTGGTAATCCTTATAAAAATTCCTTGCTCTAACCGTGATCAATGGTGACTTGGAAGACTACTAATAGATATATCTACATTTTTTTGGTTGGGAATAGACATACCTCCTTATTTTGCCTAACACATGAATTATCAAATGATACAATGAAGTACTTTTTGTCGCATATTAATTTTGAGAAACTAACATTTTGACTCGATCATTGTTTGTGTAGTATCAAATCTTCTATTTTTTGAGTTTCCAGTTGGTGTTGGTTGGTCATACTCAAACACAAGCAGTGACTATACCTTGGGTGATGATTCCAATGGTATATGTTTTAACTACTTTAAAAGATAGTTTTTCTATTGGACAAATTAATTAAGCCTTTTTATTTAACACTTTTTAAATTATGCAGCTAAAGATATGCTCACAATGATGCTAAAATGGTACGAAAAATTTACTAATTATAAATCAAGACCTTTGTTCCTCACAGGAGAAAGTTACGCAGGTGTGTGAACATACTACAATTTTTTTAAAACATAAAATTTCAATTACAAAACGAATATATATTATGATTTTTAAGGCATAATTATATATTGAGGATGTGATGATACCTTTCTCTTTTAGGTCACTACCTATCACAACTAGCAACCAGAATATTCGAGTACAATAAGCAATCCAAGGGCTTCAAATTTGACATCAAAGGAATAGCGGTAATAATTGAATTTCCTGCCCTTTAATATCTTCGATTAAATTACATAGATGGGCCTTATGGTTGTATTTTTAGAGTTATTTAACATATATATCATAGTTTATAACATAGAGGAATATTTTTCTACGGAGAATAACACAAAGACTAATAATGAAAATAACATGAATGTAACATTTTATGGTGCAGATTGGGAATCCTCTTCTAAACCCGGATAAAGATATTCCTGGAGTATATGATTTCTATTCGTCACATGGAATGATATCAGAGGAATTAGGGAAGATGATAACTAGTGAATGCAACTTTGTTGATTATGTGTTTGAAGGTGGTCACAATGTGACAGAAAAATGTAATCAAGCGCTCACCGAAGTCAGTTACAGTATTGGTAATGATGGTGGCTATATTGATGAATATGATGTTAGTCAAGATGTATGTCATCCAGCTTTTGTTGAGCAAGAGCTACGATTACGCAAAATGGTATACTATTTTAGCTTTTCCTTTATTTCATGATCGTCTCATTTGCATCTTGTGGTATAATTGGTGAAACAGATGACAAAGATGCATTTTGGGGTTGATATATGTATTGCTTCAGAGACAAGTTTTTATCTTAACCTTCCACATGTTCAGAAAGCTCTTCATGCAAATCGAACTAATATACCATATCCTTGGGCAGATTGTAGTGAGTGAGTTTTTTTCATAATGTTATTATTTCTCAATCATTTAATATTATCAAAAGTTACCGTGGAATAAAACTGTATTAAGGTGTTAATAAATTACTGGGATAAGATTTTTGACCCCCTAAAAGGTTGCTAGATTTAGTCTTAGGCCACACTTGTATTAAAAAATACTATTTAATGTGTTAGCGCGAGGTATGAAAAATTCACATACTCGTAGGAGTTACTTTTTTTCCTCTTTAGATAATTAGGGTTTACTTAGTGTTTTTATTTCATTTTGGAGACTATTTACAACATATTTTTTACTTGAATATTTTTTATTAGTTAGTCACCTTGTATTTAGATGAAATCCATATTTAGGAGGAAGACTATGCCCTAAGTTGCTTATAATATCTCTTTTTCTATGTTAGTCCCAATGTTCTAAAGTATAGTGATGAGGATCAAAACAGGGACATGCTTCCTTTACTTAAACAGATAATCAAACATAACATTCCTCTTTGGATTTACAGGTACTTGTTTCTTTCCATTTCCATCTATTTATTTGATTTAATTCATCTAAGGAAACTTATTTGTTATTAAAATATAGTAACTTAAGTACCAAAGTAGGTTCAGTTATTTTTGTTACACCCTCTTATATCTGTCTTCCAAGTAAAGATCGTCTTTGTCCAATAAAAAAAAGTAAAGATCGTCTAGCCGTTTAGGATGCTACCCAGCCGTTTAGAAGGCTACCTAATCTGGTGGTCAGAAGGTTTTAGACATTATTCGATTAATTGATTGTCCAGCTTGATTATTCATATGTCCAATCTGATTAATCAGCTACCTAAAGTATAATTTTTATTTAAAAATTTATTACTAGTTTCCCATAATAATATCATTATGTTGAAAAAAGAAGTTAGCCATTTTATATTTATATTTGTGAATTATATACTAAATTTGTTTAATTTTATGTTTATTAAGAATATATTATTATTAAAATAAATATGTTAATTAATTACATATATAATTTTAATAAAATAAATTTTAAAATACCACAACAAAATTTAAATGTACAGTCTTGTCGCTTAGGTGTTCGAAAATGTTCAACCATCACACCAACACCTAAATTTTTTTAGAACACAACTTATATATCTCTCAGCTGGACAATGGACCAATAAATTACGATTGTATCTACATTTCCTAATACAAAGTGGAAGTTATAGTAAAATTATTAGTACTAATCTTAACAACTCGATTGTCACAGTGGAGATCAAGATTCAGTATGCCCACTAATAGGGACACGTAGACTAGTACATAAAATAGCTCAAGATCTTAAGTTGAAGGTTACGGTACCTTATGGAGTATGGCTTTTCAAAGGACAGGTATAATGAACTTTGTGTTATTTACTTCTACTATATTTTATCGTGTCCTTAACGTGTTTCGTTTGTATCAGATTGCAGGGTGGCATATTGAGTATGGAAATAAATTGACTTTTGCAACAATAAGAGGGGGATCTCATATGGTTCCATATACACAACCAGCAAGAGCTTCGCTCCTTTTTAATTCATTTATACATGGAAAGCAATTGCCAAATGCTACTCAGGATCGTCCGTTACCCTCATCGATTAATAATGTTAAGCGCCTTAGGTTATAATTTTTATAATATTTATTTTTCTTCAAAAAATTATTATTTTTTGGTAGGGTAAACGATTCATTTAAATGGGAAAGAAATTGTACATTGTACACAAACTTTTCTACCTAATCTCGAAAGCTTAAGATCGTATCTATATATTCGCTAAATAACAACTCAATGAGTTAATAATAAAAATTCACATCCATGAATGCATGATTGGAGTACAAAGCGAATAAAATAGAAATATTCACATTTTAATCTTATTTATAACTCTTTAATATACGGGACTTTCACCTCTCATGGCAAGATTGTTCCTCATTTTCCAAATGTGATAATTAGTAGCCGAAACATTTCTACTCAAATTTTCTCAGACTTTAAGTTTCTTTAGCCATTTAACGACGCTCAAAATCGTATTCATTTCTTTATCAAGGCCCAACCATCACCTCATTTTATCCTAAATATTTCTTTCAATTTCACATTCAAAGAAGATATGCTTATTTGATTTAAAATCTTCATCTCACAACTCAGAAAGTGGATCCAAATCCATATAGCCCATCATATCCTTTGTTCGAAGTCTCTCTTGTATTGTCTTCTATACAATAATTTCATGTTTAGGAATAACAAACAAGTCCCACATAATATTAGCCCAATTTTTTAAAAAATATCAGCGACGAAAGATATTATAAGGTTTCTTTTACAAGGAAAGAAACTTACCACTACGAGGCTCACTAGCATTGAAACGGTTATTTAAGGTGGAGAACTCATTGATGCAATATTTTTTTCTCCTCTTTCATGCCCAACGGAAGTATCAATTTTATCCTTTAGTTCCCAACGTTGTTTCGAAAGCGGCTAATCAGATTTCTTTTGTTTTCCAATTATTCACCATGTATCCATTTAATCCAAAACGAGTCTTTCTTAGCAACAGAATTCCACAATATCTTCATAAGTAGTGCTATATTCCAAGAACCAATATCTTTAGTACCAAGACCCCCTTCATCTTTAGGAGTATCTATACTTTCCATTTGACTTGTGGAGCCGTCCCATCCCAATAAAAAATTCTACAAAAAGTCATAACTCTATCCCACACACACACTGGTACCAGAAATATGGATAACCAAAATCATACAATTCCTAGAAGCATTGTTTAATGAGTTCAAGGCAACTCGCATAAGATAGAGAAGGAGTATTCTAAGATGAACATATCATACCAACTTTTCTATAAGAGGTTTGTAGTCACTTGAAAATAAAATCAAAGTTCCAAGTGGTACACCCAAATAACAAAAAGGCATGACTTCTTTCTCTAGTTGTGTAGTCTCCAAAATATTTCCAACAACTTCAGTCTTAATACCAACAAATAAATATTTGATTTAAGTACATTAAGATAAAGCCGTGAGCATTTTCTAAATTCTTTCAAGCTATCCATTAGAATTTTTACCGAGGCATGGTCACCCTTAGCTAAAAGTCATCGGCAAAAGTAAGATGAGTGGTCTTAGTTTTTCCACATTTTGTATGATTTTTTAACCCAAAATTTTTATTTCTCTTTAAGTCGCTAGAGATATTCAAGACACAACACAAAAAGTTATCGTGAAAGAGGGTCACCTTTCCTCAAGTCTTTTTCTATTTTAAAAAAAAACTTATGAACTTCCTCATTAATAGCCACCAAATAAGAAGGTGTACGTAGTGACAGGCTCTCATAACCCAATTAATATATAAAACCGGAAAATTGAGACCAACGAGTACCTCACGAAGGAACTCCTAAGAGATTCAGTCATAAGCCTTGCACAAATCTTTTTAATAGTGCACCGTGAAGAAATACTATTATTTTTCTAACCTCTCAATACTCGTGCATAAGGTGAATGTTCTCGGATATCGATCTTTCGGAAAACAAATTCATTTTGTGTTTTTATCAATAATATCATCCAAAATAGGTTTTATATAATTCACTATAATCATTGTGATGACTTTATAGATGTCATCACAGTAAGATATAAGCCTATAGTCTTCCACAATTAAGGAGATATCTTTCTTTAGAATGAGAGCAATAATAGAAATATTCAATTGCTAAAGTAGAAAACCAGAACTGAATAATTCATGTACCAGTTGTATAACATCATCACCAATGATCTTCCAAGATTTACTGAAAAATAAAGAAGAGTATCCATCAGGTTTGGGAGATTTCTCAATTGCTATTCAAAAAAATTCCTCATTTAATCTCTTCATCGGAAACCTCTTCACACAATTACAAACCTTGATCATTCGTCAAAATATTACCCCAATCAAATACCCCAAGATCAAAATTTATCGTATCAACCCTCGAACCGAACATCCTTTTACATTAATACAAGAAATCATCCTTAACTTAAGAACTTGAAATGACTTCTCCATTTTTGCGTTGAAATTTGGAGATAAATTTTATTCGTTATTTACTTTTCATGAGACCATGTAAGAATTTCATACATCGATCGCTATTAAGATTGTAACCAAGTTTCACTTTTTGTCGGAGATAACAAATCTTAGCCTTCTCAAGTCTATTAACAACTTTCTAAAGCTCAACCATTTCTTTGAGGTCCCCATATTTTATTATATTATGTTGGAACCTTATCTCGACTACCTTCAAGGCCTCACTTTTCCTTTTGGATCTTTCAGAAATATGTGAGTAATGTTCTTTATTTAATCGCCTCAAATCCGGTTTTAGATTATAAAACTTTGACAAACAACATATTGTTTTGTACCTTGACCATAAGATTTATTACATCCATTTCTAACCAATTCACCATAATATTTATGATCCACCCATATAATTAAAACAGGGTGACTCTCATAACATATTGCAGAAACAATGACACTATGTATAGTGAATGATTCTCAACCTCTTATAACCTTTCTAAAGCCTTTTATTAGCCACATTACAAATCATACCCTTTAGATTATAAGACTTTTCCATATGATCTGTACTCATATCATGATGCATAGAAAATCATTTTAGAGCTTGAGTTTGGGGTGGTGATTTCACATTATGAGAAGCATTATTGGGTTGGGTATTTTCGAGCTATGTAATTGTGCTCTTGATGATGGTTCACTTGATATATTGTAACCTTTTGTCGGAGTAAAAGAAAAAGTTTTGAAAAATAAATATGTTGAAAAGAAGTAGCATAACATCTCACATCAAAAAGAGAGTCATACCTAACTTACAAAAGAAAAAAGAATATGAAAAAGATTATATGGATTGGACCGGCAAAGAGGAATTCCATTTGTGATCATCTTGATACTTTATATTGGGTTATTGGGGATGCGTACTAAGTGCATTAAATATTGGGTTGAGTGAGAACATTTATGAGAGTAACTCAAACTCTAGGGCGATTCGTTGATGGCAAGTGAGGAAAGAGCCAAAAACCCACTCTACATTATCCATATATACGATAATACCACCCCTAAGCCTACATTACAACCTTAAATACCTTATGATTTTTAGTTATGTGATCTAGAAGCGATTGAACCAATAGAGAGTAGTTAGGTGGACTATTAGAGACTATGTTAGGATCAATGAACACTCTATAGCCTCCATATCGAACTAAGAAAAGAATATCTCCTTCGTGCATTGCAAAGCTAATCTAATCTTGAACTCAAACCATGTTGATTGTTTGTATGATAAGTGTATACATATTAATTGGTTTTTAAATATTATTACATGAAACTTGCTAGGTAGTTTCTTTAATACTATTCTTTACATTCTCCTTCTCTCGTGCTTATTTGCCTTAGCTGATATTTTAGAGACATTCTTATGTTCTTATTCTTATTGTATCGAGACGATATAACTTTGAGTTGGGGGTCTTGATGTCTCAATATTTGTGATGAATTAATCTACTCATGAGACATAATTTTAGGTGTATTATATGCTTAGTTGAGGGATTTTCCCTATTATTTAATATATTCCCGTTTCTTACTTGATTTGGAGATTTATTACTTTTAGATCATTTTTGGTATAATTTGTGTGTTACATGTGAAGCTCTTAGGTAAATTGATTTAATTAGATTCCAAATAAATATTAAGTAGTTGAGAAAAGAAGATACAAGTTGAAACCAAGAGTTAAAAGGAAATAAAATTGAAGTAGTAAAGGAATAGCTGCCAAAAAAATATGTCCAGCTGTAAAGACATCCAGTGTTTTGAAGACTGCATAAAATCCATTACTAATTTGGAGGAGCCCTGTGATATTTAGATATATCTTTGAATAGCGATGGTTTCAATGGGTGGGTCATAACGAAGGAGATATGGTCAAATCAATTTTCAAAATTTATCTTGTCCTACAATTTAGGAAAACGAATTGGAGTAGGATTCACACTCAATTACTTGGCCCCTACTCCAAGATTTTGACCTAACACCTATATGTATCAGTTCTTAACCTTAGAAAATCATCCTTTGGCTGCTAAATCTTAATATACATCAATAGATCGGCATAGAAGCAATCAGGAGTATTTAGAGAAGGAAGAATCAAGAGTTGAAATTTCAACGCATCAATTCTACACTTCTCTGACCAAAGGAATTTAGTATTTAATTGATTTTGTTTTTATTTAATTTCTATTTCATGTCCTTATATTAATTACTCTGACCAATTAGGTATAACCCTTAGTGATTAGGCTATACGTTAGTGGCGAAGATCATCCGGAAGGGGGGGGGGGGAGGGTCTAATAACAGAACGAAGATATAGACGTGTGGTATCTGTTATAGCCTAGCGGCCTTAACTAACCACATAGCCAATTGGGTAAAAACTTAATCATTTGAAAGTAGCTTATTTTCACCCTAATGAGGTCAGTAATACTGTAGAATAGCTTCAAAGTTTACCCTGACGGGAGTTAGGAAGACAATAGAATCGTGACTATTCTGAAATTACCCATTCACCCTTATTTTTAGTAATTATAAATTCAATAGGATAGGTTCATACTTGCATCTTTTTATCATATTTGCATACTTATTTATTATTTATTTTATATTTAAATTGAAAACAAAACACTTTACTCTCTGGTCTTTTTAATCAAAATATTTAGAACCATCTGTTCTAATATTGATCACAAAGTTGAAATAACTACTTAAATCCCTGAGAACGAATCTGATTTATCAATTATAATTTGCAAACAATTCGTGCACGTGCAGTGAGTTTCTCGTGGTAGTATTGGGTGTGTGATTTTTATTATCTTTATTTATTCGTTATTTTATCACACCTCTACCGCCACTAATATGCGAGCGGTATTTAAGCTTCTGGCTGACGGTGACCGTGGTGTGGAGCGGTGGCTTGGCGGAAGAAATACCAATGGGAGATATAGAGAGAAGAGGTGTACGAAAATGTGAGAAAGAGTAAGAAAGAAGATTTGAAGTGATATGCGAGCGGTAATTATGCTGGTGGTTTACGGTGATAGTGGCGTGAAGTGGTGGCATGATGCGGCGGCGGAAGAAAACCCGATAGGAGAAATAGAGAGATGATGATAGGAGAAATTAAGGTTATTAAATTCAGAGAAAAAGTTATTTGGGATAGATAAATAATACTTGAAGGAATAATTAGAAGATTATTAAATAAATAAAAATAAATTAAACAGAAATTTTAGTTTATAAAGAAGAAAATATAGATTTGATATATATATATATATTTTGTAAAGGTTATTATAGAAAGTATTCTCATAAAATATATTAATCTTTAATTATTTATTTAATAAAAAAATATTTAATATACTTTTATTATTTTTATTATTCAATATATTATTTTATTCTTAATATTATATTTATTTTTAATTATTAAACAAATAGTTCGCTTAGTCCATCGGCTCGCGCGGTGACTATCCTCTCCAAGCAACCACAACTATCACGCCACAAAGGATTCTTCAAAACACAAAGCTTTTGAGGTAAAAATACTTTTTCCCCTAATTAAAACCCTGAATCAATACAATAAAAGGATTAATTTTGTTATTAAATGAAACTGTAATCCTTAGTATATTCTTTAAATTGGTTTTGTTTGTTTTGTTGAGAAGAGATATTGTTTTCTTTGGATAACATTCACTACATAGGTTGAGAAGAGTTTATGTTTGTGGGTGCAACTTATGTGAAGCTTGCTATAAAGTATATCTTTTTTCATATAATATTATATTCAGTTACCATTGAAGGGCGGTTGTGCTATTTCGTAGCATCTTCCATCGATAGTAATAATTAAAAGTTGAATTTTTGTCTAAAAGAAGAGTTGTATGTAGTTAATTCTTTTATCTCCTATAATGGTAGATATGTGTTTTCTTTCGAGGTGGACATTAGAATAGCGCCCGGAAGTCATGCCACTGAAGGTGCGGGTCTCTCGATCTCTTTCTATTTTTGGTATCCTTCTATCTTTACTTTCTAGTGATTTGATTGTGTAAGGGCCTATGAACTTCTATTTTCTTGTTTCAGTAAATAAGCAAATAAATGATAAAGAACGAGTGGCCACAAAATGTCTTGTATGCTTGAAGTAGCTCAAGCAAGGAACTGAAATTACCTGATTTGTTGAAGCACCTTGTTTTTAGTTCACAGTACAAGAGTGAGAGATTTTGTTGACCATCAAATAGGTTTGAGCCTCAGTTTACGCGCTTCCATAGCCCTCCCATGTCACCTTGGAGAATCGTGATTGCTTTTCGTCTTTCATTAGCAAGATTTTAAACATATAATTTTCTTTAGATTGAAAATGGTTTGGTTTTCTTAGTTTTATAGGATTTAGTCTTGCCTTTCTATACTGTAAGCAACAACTTTCATGAGTTAAATTTAGTGATCTCCCTTATTCACATTTTATTTGTTGGAATTATTAAATGAATAATTATTTAATTTATTAATTCTTTCATGTTCATAGGAGAAGTGGGAAAAACTATTTGTGTTCTAATAGTCTCACCTTAATTTTTGTGGAAAAAATGTTGGAATTACTAAAATTCAAGAGCTTTACTTTATTAATTCTTTATTTCTCTTGGGAAAAGTGGGAAAACTTTTTATGTGTTAAAAAGTCTCACCTAGAAAATGAAGAAGAAAATAAAAGCAAAAACCGACAAAAATTAATGGTAGCGGTTTCGGAAGTTACAAGACTTGGTGAAAGAAAACGGTTAGCTTTAATGACCATTGAAGAGGCATTAAAGTGACGGTTTTTTGTCTTGCCACAAGACTTGGTGGAAAAAAACGGCTAGCATTAATGAGCATTGAAGAGGCATTTATGTGACGGTTTTTCTTGTCTCATCATTTTCTCTATAAATAGTGACTTTGTCACTTCCTTTTTTTTAGAGAAAAAAGAAAAATGTAATTCTAGAGAGAATGGAATAATAATTCTAGAGAAAATAGAAAAATAATTCTAGGGAGAAAGAATATTATTCTAGAGAGAAAGGAAATTATTCTAAAGAGAATAGAATATTATTCTAGAAATTCAGAAAATGGAACACTCCATTCTCAATGATTAGTCAAATCATTTTGACATAGAGATAAGAGTAGAAGAGGGATACGATTGTTGGAGATACCGGTACTCCCGGAATATCTTTTTCAACGCTGCACATTTTGTGTATTCGTATCTAGAATATTTTTTGAATATTTCCATGTAAGTTCTTTTCCCATTTTTTGTAATAGTTGTTGTATTACAGTTTTTGGGATACCTTTATATTCCATTTTCCATTGTATTGTAATAGTTGTAATATTACATTTTTCCTAAATGTTTTTATATGAAAACAATTCTTACTTTATCAGTGATATTGTTAGTTTTTACCAACAATTTGAAAAAGATATTCTCATATCACCGATTGTAAAATAGTTTTTCTATTTCGGCGGTTGCTTCATCCTTGAACGCAAAAGTCATTCCCGACGTGATTATGTTGGATCCTTTTAATGGTTCCAACTACAAACGTTGGGCACAAAAGCCATTGATATTCATTGAACCATATGAACTAGATCTTGTTGTTCTCGAGGTACTCCCTGCCATTGAGGGCAATGTGGAAATTACCAAAGAACACTATGCTAGGATCCTAGCTCTTGATGTTGGGTTCAAGAAAGATAATTCAGTGGTTAGGGAATGGATCTTGGATAATGTGACGAACATCGCCTTTTATCTGTAGTCGTTGAGAAGTCAATAAAGACTATCTATGAAACGGTTTAGAAAAGGTACGAGGGTGATGATTCTGATGAGAAGAAATACATCACTTGGGAATGACCCAAAAAGATCCAATCGGTCCCATACGAGTCAGAAAAGTGAACCGGCTCTAGGATAAGTCCTTAATTTTCCATGTTTATATAAGTTTAAGGACTACTTTTCCCCTTTCTATTACAACTATTTAACTCTTGATGCACTAAATATCATTCATAGATTATATATCAATTGGATATTAAATCTATGTGTGAATGAAGATCTATATGAAGAGATCTATATGTTGCAACATGAAGGGTTGGTGGTTTTGGATTAAAGGGATAAAGTATGAAAACTTAGAACATCGTTTTGTGTTGTTAAACATGCACCTTGCTAATAGTACCTTAATAAAAGATAGATCAGGTTGTGTTACACTTTTTTCAATAGGTGTATGACATGATTGTCTTTTGGTACTCCATTTCATGGGGCTTACTGCTTCCAATCTTCTTTTTATATAAAAGATGTGGGGGAAGCTGATCATAAGGATGAAATTCATTAGTCAATAATGGAATTTACCTTAGTTAGTCTCATTTTTGGTGGAAATGATTGACTTACTTGATATAATGTATGGTAAAACTCCTTATAATACAAATATTCACGAATAAGAGAATTGTGGGGGTGTGTACCCCTTGATGAATATGAAGTAATTATAAGGACTATGATGTTATAAATGAACTATACTCAACTTGGTATTTTCCATATTGTGAAGAGACTCAAGTGTTGAACATTGGATTATTTTTTGTCATTTGATAAAGTACGAGAGAGTACTATTGATCTAATCTGCGTTTTAAAATAATTCATGTAGTTCTTGAAGGATTTTTTGTTACGCAAAATGGGTCTCATATAAATGATGAAATAAATGGTTGATTCTTTTACTAATAGACTTAATTGGGAGAATAATCCTAGAAATGTTGAGTGATAGGTTTAGAACCCATTAATGGGGAACCTATTACTAATGATTATATATGATGCACTAACTTTCTATCTATATAGTGTAAATTGTGCATACATGAGAAAATTCAAACTTAATGAATTCATAGCCATCCGTGGTGGTCCTATTGAGATGGATTTGATGAATTCACCGTTGAGGTTGTTGTATATTTCTCAAACTTAATGAATTCATAGCCATGTGTGGTGGTCCCATTGAGATGGACTTGATGAATTCACCGTTGAGGGTGTTTGTATATTACTTAAACTCAATGAATTCATAGCCATGTGTGGTGGTCCTATTGAGATGGACTTGATGAATTCACCGTTGAGGTTGTTGTATATTTCTCAAACTTAATGAATTCATAGCCATGCGTGGTGGTCCTATTGAGATGGACTTGATGAATTCACCGTTGAGGTTGTTGTACATCTATCAAACTTAATGAATTCATATCCATGTGTGGTAGTCCTATCGAGACGGATTTGATGAATTCACCGTTGAGGGTGTTTGTATATTACTTAAACTCAATGAATTCATAGCCATGTGTGGCGGTCCTATTGAGATGAAATTGATGAATTCACCGTTGAGGTTGTTGTATATTGATCATAATATGACTTTAAGGAGACGTCCTTGATGTTCCCAAGGGATGAGTTTTTAAACTCACCACAAATTTATAGCCCATAAGAGTGGTCCTAAAGAGAAAGGACTTGATGAATTCGCGAGACACATAATGAGGTTGGGCTTTATTGCTCTTAATGATCTTGAAATCCGAGAGGGGTCGGCTAATGAGGCTAGACGCCCTTGGAGATCACCTATGTGTAAGAAAAAGGTGATGTTTGAGGAATTTGTAACTATCAGCCGGGTAAAGTATGTGCTGTGAGGGTCTCGATCGAAAACCGTCAAGTTCAAGAGTACGTTCACTTGACAGAATTTGGTGGTTGCCTCACTTCACTACGTGTCAATTCAAATCGAAAGATATTGCCACTTAAGTACAATTCACCCAAATGTTGGTATTTATGGAAACCTGTTCACCTTCTCTCCCAAAGAACCTGAGTGGGGGATTGTTGGAATTATTAAATGAATAATTATTTAATTTATTAATTCTTTCATGTTCATGGGAGAAGTGGGAAAAACTATTTGTGTTCTAATAGTCCCACCTTAATTTTTGTGGAAAAAATGTTGGAATTACTAAAATTCAAGAGCTTTACTTTATTAATTCTTTATTTCTCTTGGGAAAAGTGGGAAAACTTTTTATGTGTTAAAAAGTCTCACCTAGAAAATGAAGAAGAAAATAAAAGCAAAAACCGACAAAAATTAATGGTAGCGGTTTCGGAAGTTACAAGACTTGGTGAAAGAAAACGGTTAGCTTTAATGACCATTGAAGAGGCATTAAAGTGACGGTTTTTTGTCTTGCCACAAGACTTGGTGGAAAAAAACGGCTAGCATTAATGAGCATTGAAGAGGCATTTATGTGACGGTTTTTCTTGTCTCATCATTTTCTCTATAAATAGTGACTTTGTCACTTCCTTTTTTTTAGAGAAAAAAGAAAAATGTAATTCTAGAGAGAATGAAATAATAATTCTAGAGAAAATAGAAAAATAATTCTAGGGAGAAAGAATATTATTCTAGAGAGAAAGGAAATTATTCTAAAGAGAATAGAATATTATTCTAGAAATTCAGAAAATGGAACACTCCATTCTCAATGATTAGTCAAATCATTTTGACATAGAGATAAGAGTAGAAGAGGGATACGATTGTTGGAGATACCGGTACTCCCGGAATATCTTTTTCAACGCTGCACATTTTGTGTATTCGTATCTAGAATATTTTTTGAATATTTCCATGTAAGTTCTTTTCCCATTTTTTGTAATAGTTGTTGTATTACAGTTTTTGGGATACCTTTATATTCCATTTTCCATTGTATTGTAATAGTTGTAATATTACATTTTTCCTAAATGTTTTTATATGAAAACAATTCTTACTTTATCAGTGATATTGTTAGATTTTACCAACATTATTATCTTCATTGTTTACATTTCAGTTATATAAGGCTAAGTCCAACAGCTACCCAATTGAAAAGCCAAAATTGGGAGTCAAACAGGGTATTTCTTTCAAATAGCAACTTTAAAAACAGTTTTACTCCAACAGCTCCCCAATTTTAACCTCCCAATCTTATTTAAAATTCAACAATTTTTCTATTTTAAATAATTTATAATTTTTTATTCATATATTTATTTTTAATTTATACATAAATGTTTGAAATTAAAATTAATATTTAATATTATTTTTTTATTATATATTACTAAAAATAAATATAGTTATTATTTATCGTAATATTTTTTAAATAATATGTCTATTATTTATTTTTAAACGAGAATTTTAAAAGTATTAGTTTTTCAAATTTTATTCAAAGAATATAATCGAAGCCATTAATATTCAAATAATAAAATAAATTAATAATATAAGTAGATTAATTATGAGATTTTATTAGAAATATGTGTTAAATTAATAAAATCGATTGTTGGGAATAGGTTGTTTTGGTATGAAAATGATATAAAATATTAAAAAATCAAATTGGGGATGAGATTGAGGTTAGCCACATGTAGCTAACATTTCTTAAGAATTGGGTTCCCTATTCTGGCTTTAGCCAGAATTGGGAACCTGTTGGAGCTGATTTTTTATTATTCAACCCCCAATTGTAGCTTTTTGCTACAATTGGGATCCCATTGGACTTAGCCTAACTTCATGGCAACAAGATGAAGGATTTCAGATTCCTTCGTGATGAACACAAAGTTTCTTGGTGGGTATAAGAATTTTAAAATTATTTAAACCTTAAATTTATACAATTTAATGTTTTACGGCTTGGGATAATTTACTATATTGTTATATATTATAAATTAATGATTATTTAGTTTGTGTGTATTTCATATAGAGATAAAATTTTACGTAAATATGTATTAATATTGAAGAGTGAGGCTAGGATGTGTCAGAAATTCGCTTGTAAGTTATGCTTTTTTTTTATCATTAGTCTTTTGCCGGTTGAGAATTTGATGTTCCAAATAGCTTTATTCTTTTAGTTGTTGCGAAGTGTTATGGTTATCAATTGCGTATATCAGTCTTCAAATACAAAACTAAAGTAATAACGTAATAAAAAATTCTAAATATAGAAAAACTATCTCAACTCGAAATGAGTTATTCAAACTAGATTAAAGCTAACAGGTTGTACAACAAGTAGTTGGATGATAAGTTTCATACAGTCTTAAACATGGAACACACTTTATCATTTGGCTCCACAACTCCACAACTAATCGTTATACTAAAGTTGGAATTCTTTTAAAAAATTCCATGATATGCTAGCCCCCTTAAACTATAATACAATATCTCTACACTAATCTATTGTCTCCATTCAGCTGCATGAAATTATAATGACGTTTCCCTTGCCATCTCATATGGAGTCTCTCAGAGCTACTATATTTCAAACGTAATAAACTCGAAGCAGTCTACTCCACACAAGCTTTGGAGGCTAAACATTAATGCATTTCAAAACAATTTCAACTCATCAGCATGTTCCATCGGATTTAATATATATTGATTGGAACAAAAAAAAAAAACTCATCAGCATGATGGGTTTGATTTTTGCATCTTACTACTCGAAATGGGACTTCTTACTATCAAATACACATAATTGCTTTTCTGGAGATTCTCGTCCAGCTCATGTATGACAACGGACATTCCCCTGCACATTTAAAAACCAATTCAAGATAACGCCCGTAAAAGAAAGATGCAAACTAAGTTAAATATCTAGCTTGTAACATTAATTTGGAGCTGACCAAACAGTAACTATCTAACTGTTAAATATCTACTTATAACCTTCTGATACTAGTTGTAACTCGTGCCATTATCATCTTATCATCTCATCACCATTGAAATCCTAAAATACTTACCTATTTTTTTTTCTTTTTATCGAAAAGTAATATCTTAATTTGTGTTTGAGTTCTTCATTCGATCACCAAATATAGTCAAATAATATATCAAATCGAAGATCTTTTCGATAAGGTTCTACTGGTATAAGAATCACCATCATCCGACGCAGCACACGCCCCCACATGTCGCCCAGAGTTTCGGAGCTGTTGCAAATTTTCTGGAAAAAAATTGGAAAAAAAACGCGCCACGTCATCGCACCTTCTGCCAGGTACTGTATTTCCACGTCATCGTCATTCCAGGATTGACTACCACGTCATCATTGTCTGTCACATCACTTATACGAGATTTTTAGACTTCACACTTCTTGAGGTTTTTTGATCCACTGATTCCGTTTCTGCAGTCTGTTTTCTCAAATTCTTTTCCGGTAAGCCTATTTTGCACAAATACTTCTAGAAAAAAATGACTTCTACTCCATCCCGCTCATTTTCATATTAATATTGCAAGTATTGTCATAAAGATGGTCATGATCTCTTAAACTGTCTCATTCATATTTGCAAATTTTGTCATATAACTTGTTTAGGTCATTATCTCAATGATTGCCGAGTCGATCGTCCGTGCCAAATCATGTCAGTAATACAAAAAATTCTAACATTACATCAAATATCTCGCCCATCTCAATTGCTGATATTCAGAGTATGTTTAAACAAGTCATGTCTCGATCTTCTCACACTCATTCGGATGTAATCTAGCAAGAATTCCTAGTTCTTCGGTTCTGGTTGTTCAAATCATATGACATCAGATTCTGATTTGGTTACTAATGTAAACACTATACCGCATGCTCCTCCCATTTATACTGATAATGGTACACCTATGTCAATAAGTCATACTGGGTCAATTCCTAATTTTAGTGCTTCATTTTCCAATGTTTATCTTGTTCCTAAACTTTCATTAAATCTTACTTATGTGGGTCAACTATGTGACCTTGGTCTAACCGTCACATTCTCTAGTTTTGGTTGTTGTGTGCAGGATCCTAAAACTGGACAGACTTTTGGGACAGGCCGCAAAGTAGGACGACTTTTTGAGCTTGTCAGCCTCTATCTCCCATCTCATGCCGCTGCTCCCGTTATTCCACCAATCCCATCATCAGTCTCATCACCTCTTCAACTTTGGCACTCTAGATTGGGGCATGCTTCATTAGGCAAACTTCAATCGTTAGTCTCAAAAGGGTCACTAGGTCAGGTCCCCATTGAAAAGATCAATTGTATATTGTGTCAACTCGGTAAACAACCAGCCTTATCCTTTAGTAAAAGTGAATCCACATCAACTGCATGCTTTGACTTAATCCACTCAGATATTTGGGGTCTCCCACACCGACCATGGGAGGATCTCGTTACTTTGTTATATTTGTTTATGACTACTCAAGATTCATATGGATATACCTTATGAAAAACCGGTCAGATCTCTTTCAAATTTATTCAGAATTCACTGCCATGATTTACACTCAATTTTCACATCGTATCAAGATTCTCCGTACAGATAATGTCATGGAGTATAAGTCGTCTACCTTTACCTCTCTTCTTCGTCAACATGGCACTATCTCACATCAATCTTGCCCATACACATCTCAACAGAATGGACGTGCTGAGCGTGAACACCGACACATCCTTGACATCACTTGCACATTTCTCATTTCCGCCTCATGCCCAGAACATTTTTGGGGAGAAGCCGCCCTCACAGTTGTATATGTAATAAATCGTTTACCCTCTCTCATTATTAATAATATTACCCCATATGAACTTCTACATGGTAATCCACCCATATATTACCTCTTTCGCGTCTTTGGTTGTGCTTGTTTTGTCATGCTTCCTCCTCATAAACGTACTAAACTTGAACCTCGAGCTCGTCTATGTTGTTTTATAGGTTATGGGATTGAACATAAAGGTTATAGGTGTTGGGATCCACTCTCAAAAAGTTTGCGTATATCACGTCATGTGATTTTCTGGAAAAATAAAATATTTTCATCCCTATCATCGTTCTCTCTTGCTCATGCTCCATCTTTACGTTTATTCACAGACCCGGCCGTGGATTTATTCCCTAGTGATGATAATGACACAAGTTCAAATTCAGATCCAAGATCTCCCACGTCTCCTGTCATAGTTCTCCCAAGGTCCTTCGTTGATATGGCCTATCCCGAGTCATCTGCTCCAGTTGAAGATCCTGTACCAGATTCTGAGCCTCCAAATCACCTGCCTCATCGTGTAAGAAAACTTCCTAGACACTTTCGTGATTGTCATTGTTTTTCTATTATTTTATCTCTGCATGATCCTGAAAGTTACCGTGAAGTTAGTTCTAACAATTTATGGCAGAAAACTATGGCAGAAGAATCGTGTGCATTAGAAGATAAACATACATGGGATTTGGTTGATCTCCCTCCTAGAAAACATGTTATGGGATGAAAATGGGTTTACAAGATCAAAACATGGTCTGATGGTTCGATCGAGCGATATACAGCTCGTCTTGTTGCAAAAGGGTTTACTTAAGAATATGGCATAGACTATGAAGAAACATTTTCCCTAGTTGCTCGCCTCACATATATTTGTAGCATTGTTATTGTTGCCGCTGTCCGCAAATAAAAATTATTTTAAATGGATGTTAAGAATACATTTCTTAACGGTGATTTTACAGAAGAAGTGTTTATGAAGCCTCCTCCAGGTTATCATCATCCTCTTCATAAGGTGTGTAAACTTCGTCGTGCTCTATATGGTCTTAAACAAGCCCCTCGTGCCTGGTTCTCTAAATTTAGTTCTGTCATTGGTGATTTTGGATTTATCTCAAGCGAGCATGACTCTGCTCTTTTCATTCGTCACTCTTCTGCTGGTATGATCTTGTTGTTATTGTATGTAGATGATATGGTTATTACAGGTGATGATTCAAAGGGTATTTCTGATCTCAATAAATTTCTTGGTCAACACTTTGAGATGAAGGATCATGGTATTCTCAATTATTTCCTTGGCATTGAGATTTCTTCGGGTTCAAATGGTTATTATCTCTCTTAGGCTAAGTACTCATCAAATCTTATTGCTCGTGCTGGACTCACTGATAGTAAGACATCGTCTACTCCTCTTGATCCTACTTTACGTCTTACACCGATGGATGGTACTCCCCTTGAGGATCCATCTTTATATCGTCAATTGGTTGGTAGACTTATATATCTCACAGTCACTCGGCCTGATCTTGCTTCTGTTGTCCACTTGGTAGCCAGTTTATGTCTGCTCCTCGCTCTACTCATTATGTAGCCGTCCTCCGTATTTTGCGCTATGTGAAGGGAACTTTATTTCACAATTTATTTTTCTCCGCGAGCGCCTCACTCATTTTACATGGTTATTCAGATGCAAAATGGGCTGGCGATCCTGCTAATCGTCGTTCAACAACTAGGTACTGCTTTCAGTTAGGCGATTCTCTCCTCTCATGGCAAAGTGAAAAGCAAATAGTTGTAGCTCATTCTAGTACCGAAGCGAAATATCGTGCACTTGCTGACGCTACTCAGGAGGTGATATGACTTCGCTGGCTCCTTTCAGATATGGGTGCTCCTCAGGCTACTGGCACGATTCTTCATTGTGATAATCAAAGTGTTATCCAAATTGCACATAATGATGTTTTTCATTAGCGTACTCGTTATATTGAGTGTGATTGTCATTTCATTCGTCAACATGTTTCTCAGGCGACAACAAGACTTCAGTACACACCTTGTGTTGACCAGCTAGCTGATACCTTCACCAAAGCTCATCCTCCGGGTCGTCTTATGGATTTGATTTCAAAACTCAAGCTACTGTCTCACCACCTTGAGTTTGAGGGGGGTGTTAGATTATATATGTAAGTATATATATTAGATTTATTAATTACCTTAGTTAGAGAGATTATTTACCATAGTTATTTAGACTACTTGCTCTCCAAGCTAGACTGCTTGTTCTCCAAGCTAAACTACTTCTCTCCAAGCTTAGTCCTAGTATAAATATTGTTATGTAGTTCACTTTAATATCATCAATTCATTCAATACAATACACAGTTTTTCATATTCTTTTCTCTAATTCTAACATTAGTTTATTAATTTATAATTTTTAAATTCAGAAAAAAATCAGACAAACTATTAGAAAATGAAAGAATAATTACATGAATATGATCCTTATGAAATTTAATGAAGGTTTCAACCATATATAAACACACCGGACAAAAAAATACAATACTGAAGAAAAAACGAATTACATTTTCAGCTGTTAAAATAACAAAATTAATCATTTTGTTGTATTGATTTAGAGTTTTAATTGGGGAAAAAAGAATTTTTACCTTAAAAGCTTTGGGTTTTGAAGAATATATATCCTGTTTGATGCTAAAGAAGTGTTGTTGGAAGGATGGGTTCTTTGCGGCGTAATAGTTGTGGTTGCTTGGAGAGGATTGTCACTGCGAGAACCGATGGAAGAAGTTAAGCGGCCTTTTTTTTATGTTTTTTCTTTTTCCTTTATATACTAAAGGG
Organism: Nemophila menziesii; assembly: GCA_029959085.1. NCBI lineage: Eukaryota > Viridiplantae > Streptophyta > Magnoliopsida > Boraginales > Hydrophyllaceae > Nemophila > Nemophila menziesii. The sequence goes on along the minus strand of JARWIR010000007.1, from coordinate 22,225,151 downwards.
TGCTACCTTACTTTTAAAAGTAGGTGCATCTCCTCCTGTATTATATATATATATATATATATATATACACTAGGTAAAACCCGTGTCTGAAGACACTAAAGCAAAAATGAATTCCATTGACAGGAGTCGAACCCAGGTTAAAAAAAAACCCGTATCTGAAGACACTAAAGCAAAAATGAATTTCGTTGACAGGAATCAAACCCAGATTTAAAAAAAGAAATTAATAAGTGGGGCCAGAATCAATCCTGACCACCACTTATGTTTAGCCAGATTAAATTATGGCCACCACTTATGTTTGACCAGATTTAATCCTGGCCACCATTTATGCGGGTAAATCTGGACCGTAGAAATATATATATATATATAAGACACTGAAGAAAAAATTTGTTTTGTTAACGGAAATTGAACACAGGTTCCAAGGGTGGAGGGCAAGGTTAAAGTTAGGGTTCAGGTTTTTCTTTTGTTGCTCATCAAGAAGAAGGTTAGGTTAAGGTTAAGGTTGAGTTTAAGGTTAAGGTTAGGGTTAAGGTTTAGGTCAAGGTTAAGGATGAGGTTAATTCTAAGGTTAAAGTTAAGGTTAAAGTTAAGGGTTAAGGTTAAATTTTAAGTCAAGGTTAAGGTTAAATTTAACTTTAAGATTAAGGTTAAGTTAGAGTTAAGGTTTAAGATTAAACGTTTAAGGTTTAACAAAATTCCAGGTTTGGGGTCGAATATTAGCGCGATGATTCTTTATCTGTTTAAGGTTAAGGTTACATTTAATATGATAGTTAAGGTTAAGGTTTAAAGTTAAGGTTAAGTTTAAGGTTAAGGTTTAAGGTTTAAGGTTTAAGGTTTAATGTTTAAGGTTCAAGGTTCAATAAGTTTTAACTTCAAGGTTAAGGTTATGATTAAGGTTTAGGTTAAACGTAAGATGAAGGTGAATGTAAAGGTTAAGGCTTGAGATTCAAGGGTTAAGGTTTAAGGTTTAAGGGTTAAGGTTAAAGTGAAGATGAAGATAAGGTTGTAAGGTTTAAGGTTCAAGGTCAATGTAAGGTTTAAGGTTTAAGGTTAAAAATTAAGGGTTAAGATTAAAGTTAAGGTTAAGGTGATGATGAAGATTAGGGTTTAAGGTTTAAGATGTAAGGTTTAAGGTTTAAGTTTAATGTTAAGTTTAGGATTAAGGTTAATGTTAAGGATAAGGTTAAGGTTAAGATTAAGGTTTAGATTAAGGTTAAGTTTAAGGTCAAGGTTAGGTTAAAGCTAAGGCAAAGGATAAGGTTAAGAATAAGGTTAATAGCTAAGGGGTTAAGGTTATGGATAATAGGTTGAGGGTTAAGGTTAGGGTATAGTTTAAGTTTAAGGTTAAGGTTAAGGTTAAGGTTAAGGTTAAGGTTTAGGTTAAGGTCAAGGTCAAGGTTAAGGTTAAGGTTAAGGTTAAGGTCAAGGTTAAGGTTAAGGTCAAGGTTAATGTTCAATTTAAGGTTAAGGTTAAGGTAAAGGTAAAGGTAAAGTTAAAAATAAAGTTAAAGGTTAAGGTTAAGTTTAAGGTTAAGGTTAAGGTTAAGTTTAAGGTTAAGGTTAACGTTAAGGTTTGGGTTTAGGTTAAAATTAAGGTTAAGGTTTGGGTTTTGGTTTGGGTTTGGGTTAAGGTTAAGGGTAAAGTTAAGGTTAACGTTAACATTAAGGTTGATAGTTAAGTGTCTAAGGTTATGAATAAGGGGTCGAAAAATCGTGTAGGGTAATACACTGCTCCCATATTCCCAATTTGAAAAAATATCTTTTAAAATATCAATGTGGTTTTTATATAAATACAATAAATGAGAAAATTAAAAAAATCAAAAAATTTGAGAGATTTGTGAGAAGAATAAAATAATAATGAGAGAAATAAGGGTGAGAGAAATAAAGAATTTTTAAATATTAATAGAAAAAAATTAAATGCAGGATAGTCTTATAATATTTATAATTAATAATGTAACTGTTATTGATATATTTTTACAATAAAATATACTTCATTTCTGCTATTAAAGTTTTATTAAACAAAATATCAATTTGTTGTAATTTGGTTGTAAAGGTCCAAATCGGATCTGTCCAATTGTTCTTAAGTGTTTCAAGATATTATTATTATTTTTATCTCCACCATATATTTTAATATTATTTTCCTTCATTAGCTTTTCAAAAAATTGTGTAGGGTAATACACTGCTCCCATATTCCAAATTTATAAAAAAAAAATTTAAAAGATCAATGTGGTTTTTATATACATATAACAAATGAGAAAATATAAAAAGTGAAAATTTTAAGAGATTTATGAGAAGAATTAAAAAATAATGAGAGAAATAAAGGAGTGATTTAAGATTTTTTATTTTAAAATATAATTTTTTTTATTAAGTAAATAAAGATTAGTTAATGTATTAATGAGGGGTTTTTCCCTATTATTTGACATATCTTATGTTTCTACTTTCTTTTGGATATTATGATACTAGGTAAAACCCGTGTTTGAAGACATTAAAGCAAAACTGAATCATGTTGACAGGAATCGAACCCGTGTTCAAAAAAAACTATGTGTGAAGACACTAAAGCAAAAAATGAATTCCGTTGACAGGAATCGAACCCAGGTTCAAAAAAAAAATTAATAAGTGTGGACAGAATCAATCCTGGCCACCACTTATGTTAGCCAGATTAAATCTTGGTCACCACTTATGTTTCGCCAGATTTAATCCTCGCCACCACTTATGTGGGTAAATCAGGACCGTAGGAAAAACTCCGAAATATAATATATCTATATTATATTTCGAAGTTTTTCCTACGGTCCTGATTCACCCACTTAAGTGGTGGCCAGGATCGATTCTGGCAAAACATAAGTGGTGGCCAGGATCGATTCTAGCAAAACATAAGTGGTGGCCAGGATCGATTCTGGCCCCACTTATTCATTATTTAAAAAAAAACAAAAAAAAAATTCCTAATCTCATGAATTCATTCACGCTCGCCTTTCCACTACTAGCTCTCCTGCAAAAGAAAACTGCCGCCGCCATCACCAATCGAAGAACTATTCTCTACCATCTTCACAACCTCTGCCGCTGGAGAACCATTCACTACCATCATCAACCGGCACCATCATTGCCGCCTCATGGGGGACCGCACTATCATCAATCCGGCCTGCTACGTTATCAATAATCGAAGAACCTATCAACAATCGAAGAACCCAGAAAAGGTAAAAAATTAATTTATACCATTGAACAACCTTCCAACCATCCCCACACCATTAAACAACCTTCTAACCATATCCACCTTCGCCGACATCAGAAGGAAGCCTCCGCCGACATTAGATGGAAGCCTTCGCTGGTGTTCAATCAGACGGAAGCCTTCTCCCATCATGGTCATCTTTTCCCCAGTCCTAGCTGGCCTCCTTCAAACGCCGTCAAACTCCACCCAACCTCCGAACCGGTCCTCAAGTCATTTTCTTCCCGGTGTAAGTATAACTTCCCAGTCATTTTCTTCCCAGTGTAAGTATAACTTCCCAGTCATTTTCTTCCCAGTGTAAGTATCACTCCAAATCGGGGTAATACCTCTGATTTACAATAATTTCGTTTTCTCTTTCATTCAGGAACTCCGGGCAACACCACACTGCTTCAAGATCAACAAAGTAAGCCCATCTCACCGCTGCTTCAACCGCCGAACTCGAGTCATCTTCTTCCCAGTGTAAGTATTACTCCTTAATCATTAGATTCTTTGTCTTCATATACGTTATTCAGAATTTTGAGACTGGTTTGAACCAAATTAAGGTAAAACAGATACTTTTTTAACCTAATCTCACTATTTAAATCGTAGATCATGCCTCCCAGGTTAGTGCCTTTTTACATTACTTTCGATTAATTATTTTTTAAATTCAGTTATGACCAGAGTGAATTATCAGCCTTTATGTTTGAATTCTCAGGTAATGTATCAAAAACAATGATCATCGAATGATGTAATAGATGTAATATTGAATGATGTATTTTTTACAGGGATCATCGAATGGGAGTGAAGTAGTTGCTATGGATATATCTCAAAAAGTTAAAAAAGAATATATATAAAATTAGAGGGACCATTTGTGTAAATAATGTAAAGTTTCAAGTAAAGGAATGCACTTTACTGGAGTATATGATTTAATGGATGTATTGACTCATAAAGGAAGAAGTACAGATTCTGGTCGTTATGTTGCTTGGGTTAAACAAGAAAATGGTAATAGTTTTTTTCTAATTTAATTTTACTTAAAATGATATAAAAAAATAAATAAGTAATTTTTGTAAATTTTAAGTCAGGGAAATGGGTTGAGTTTGATGATGATAATCCGATACCACAACGTAAAGAGGATATTACTAAATTATCTGGAGGGGGTAAGTTTTGGTTGTGGTCCCTTAAGTTTTGATAATGTTCATTTTGGACCCTACACTTTTAATAATTGTTTTTTGTTGTAGGTGATTGGCATATGGCGTATATTTGCATGTACAAGGCACGTATGGTTGCTATGTAATGTATTTTTTCCATTAGAAGAAGTTTTTAATGTTTATTTTAGTTAATGGGATAATTATGTGTAATCACGTGAATTTTTACAAAATCAACTTGAAGAACAAAGGAGAAAAGCAATAACTTGAACATGAATTATCAAATGTAGTTGGATTAAGTTATATGAAATTACAGCTTCGAAAATGGGTTAAGGGTTAAGTAAATCTGAGTTAGCAGAAGGAGGTGCAGTTTAAGTCATATTTAGGCGAGAAAGCACCACAAGCTGGTAAATTTCTTTGATTGATCTTATTCATTTCCTAATAAGTGTATCTTTATATATGAGTTGTTTAAGATTGTTAACAATTTTGTAAATGAGTATATATAACCAGAATGATTCTAACAAGTATTCAATTACATATCATAAAGCTTAGATATGTTGATTAAATAGATAGTGAAAATTAAATGCAAGGTTGGTCCTGTGTTATGCAAAATAGCTAATTAAATGCATTCATATATGTTGTTGAAGGGCCAAAATTTGCAGATGGATAATAGAAAGATCAGACCAGTCTCGGTTGATGATATACCTTTGGTGTAGGATGCTATTGAACGATGTCTTATACAATACATGAACAAGACAGACACTAAGATTGGTAATGTATTTGTTTTGATTTATCCGTTATATTTCAGCATAATCATCTTTAATTTATCTACAGTGTGGGAAAAACTTGAAGAAGATAAAAGGGAATTTTTTAAAGCATATTACCCAAGAATGTATTTGAAGGAGCAAATAATAACTTTTAATAGATTACTCGAGGAACAGGTGAGGCGACAAAATGCCATGAATCCAAATACACTACGTAAGAATTCTTTCTTAATGTCATTCATTTAGGTGTTCGATAAAATGTCTGACTAAAGGTAAACCACGTTTAGTTGATTTAAATAGAGCTAAGTTGAAGAGGTTATGTGTTCGAACATTAGATATGGCTCTCTTCATTTTGAATTTTGTTACCGGTTAATTCAATCTTCATCCCTCACTAATATCTAGAAATTAGTTGAGTATATATGTTTACTTAAACGCCACAAATACATTAGATGTTAGTTAATTGCATTATAGATTCCTATATTAATTTTTTTTATGTAATTGCACTATAACTATATAAGTCCTATATTATGAAAAATTATAGGGACTGATGGTGCAATTTACATTATCCAGCAAATTGTTCTCAGTTGAGAATCGCTGTGTAATATTACCCCTGTCTTACCAAGTCCAACACCCTATTAATTGAGCAGGAAAACTAAAAATAAAAGAAATTGTAGCTGATAAAAAAATGGAAATGATCAATCAATATATTTTGTTTACGTCAACTATGGATTTGCTGCTTTGTTTTAGAAATTCATTTTTTTTGTCTCCTTAAAAATTCATTTGTTTACTTCCTATAGAAGAGAAGTCCATGTATCATTTCATTTTTTTTGTCTCCTTAAAAATTCACTTTGTCTCCTTAAAATATTAATTGTATAGGAAGTCTTTGTATCATTTCCTTTGTGAAGTATTTTATTGAAGCTGGGAAAGTTTTTTCCACGTTTTTTTAATTCTAAATGAAAGATTTTCCCGTTTGTATATATAGACTTATCATATTTTTAATTAGAATTAAAATATTAAAGAACAAATATGTAAAGAAAAAAAAACGGAACAGCTTGAACATGAATTATCAAATGTAGTTGGATTAAATGATCTGAAATTACAGCTTCAAAAAAGGGTTAAGGGTTAAGTAAATCTGAGTTAGAAGAAGGAGGTGCAGTTTAAGTCATATTTGGAAGCTGGAAAGGATGTTTCAACTAATATATTGAAGATGAAAATAAGTCCAGTGATTCTATTTGGGGTTTTGTTTGTTTCATTGTTTGTGTTACTTTGTGCGGTGTTTTGTGTAGGTAATTCAGCACAAAAGTATTTTCGTAGACCATATCTTCCCCTTTTTAGGCATAATGGTGTTATACTTTTTACACCATAGTGTCTGTAAATTAGTTGTTATTTTGTATTTTGCTTCTCTCTAGGTATTCAGTAAGTTTGGGGAACTTGATGAGCTAGAGGTACACCCATCTTTTCAATTAATCCAAAATTTGTTAAATAGTATTTCATAAGAAACTTGGTATTTTCTACTAAATTGAGCCTTAATTTTGTATCGAGGAAGAGGAGTTGAATTCAAGGTTAATCCTAATGTTAAGGTGCAAATGAGTGTCTTATAAAATACCCCAGGTGTAACCCCGTAACTGATGCATTTTTTAGTTTCATATTTCTCTTATTTTTACTTATATTTGATTGAACAAATCAGTTGCTTCAAGTTTTGGATTGGAATCAGATCCTTCAAATGTAAGTGATCGATTATAAGTTAATTATCTGGTAGCTCCAATAACTTATTCATTTTTAAACAAGTAAGAATAATCATTTTTATTTCTAGGAAATTAGTGGCTTATTGAAGAGCTCAAAATGAAGTAAGAATATTCTGAGCTTTTTAATCCTATGATTGAAACAAGTAAAAGGACCTAGAAGAGATGTAGAATAATGGAAAAGATTGGAGCTTTATATTTTATATTGTGAAGAGATTAGGTTTTCATTGTTAGTTAATTACAATATCAGTCCCTAATCTATTATTCAGGGACTTAACATGCAATTTTTGAAGTAAGTTATAGGGACTTATCATGCAATTATATGTAGTTAAAGGGACTTACAGTGCTATTTCTCATTTGTTCATTGTGTGCGTGTGTTAATCTATTGCTTATCATAACATCAATGTGATTCAAAACCGAATCACAATTAAATCGCAACAGTGTGTTAATGGCATAGTGTGTTAATACAATTTTTGAAAAAAGGAATTTTAGTGTGTATTAACTTTGAGTTTGAAGCTTTTGTTTTGACTTTTGAGTTAATTGCAGATACAGGGACTTACAGTGCTATTTCTCATTTTTGAAAGAGATTGGGTTTTCATTGTTAGTTAGTATCTGTGAAGTATATATCTAAACCAATGAGAATTTTTTATTGATAGTTAATTTCTCAACGAATGAATTAACCCTATTTATCCCACTGTATTAGTTATAATTTCATTTAATTGAACAATCTGTCACTAATCTATTATTTAGGGACTTATCATGCAATTTTTGAAAATTATATGCACTGTTTTACAAATTTGCGGCGATCATTGGGGCGGCACAACTCATTACAAAATGTTGAAAATGAAAAAAATAAAATGTAAATAATTATAGATTAAATTTGTCATCCTTCCAAAGTATGGTGGCAATTGTCCAATGATGTTGCAACTCCTGAGTATTACAAACACAACACTAAAAACAAAAGAATGACGATTGATTGATTTTTTTTCGAAGTAACTTCAGGCACGGGCAATACCTAGTATATATATATATATATATATATATATATATATATATATATATATATATATATATATATATATATATATATATATATATATATATATATATATATATATATATATATATATATATATATATATATATATATATATATATATATATATATATATATATATATATATATGTGTGTGTGTGTGTAAGTGTGTGACTTAGTAAAAAAGATAATGTAATGAATATTTTTGGCCAATCAAATAAGGATAATTTGATTGAGAAAAGATTATTAAATACTTTTTTGTATAATAAAATTAGATGGAGTTAATATTTTATCAGTGAAAGAAAAATATGGGTGGCAAATTGGATTTTGTTATATATATATATATATATATATATATATATAATATGAATATTTTTAGCCATTCAAATAAGGATAATTAATACAAAAAAGATTATTAAATATTTTCTTATATATTAAAATATAGATATATATTATTTTAATAAAATTTGATTTTAGGATTTTTTTTTTTTTTTTTTATAGTCTAACCACTAAACCTATCTTTTACAAGAAATTGTTTTCAACATAGAACTAAATTAACAATAAATTGATGTAAAGTTTCAATAGAGAACTAAATACGCAATTTCTGTCAAACAAAAGAAATCAATCTTCGTGAACTCACATGTGAAACCTCCATCTATAGATTAGAGTGGTAGCGCAGAGTAGAGCAGTGTAAATACAAGATCATCTCTGCAACAAAACAAAAGCCATATAACTCTTTTTGACACATTTCAGTATCCCCTGTATTTGCTGGTTCTTTCATTGTGGAGGTATACAATAGAAAAGATTCCTTTATACTCCTATATATCTGAAATGTAGACTTTAAAAAGATACTCCGTTCATTTTTATTGCATTTGGCTAGACTTTAAAAACTATTGTATTTGTCTGCGTCCATATGATTAAAAAGTGTACAAAAAAGGCATGCAATCGACAAAAAGAAAGTAAAGTCTCTTGAAAATAATAAATAACATTTAAATCGTTCATTTACATTCAAAACACAATTAATAAAAATAATCTAAAAACATCTAGTCTTGTTGTCGTCCCCATCTTCCTGATGACCTACTTGAAGATGGTCTTAGCCCGGTATCTTGCATGGCACATTAGCAGCGCTTGGGATGATTTTAGGCGGTCAAATTGGGGATTTGGTCGATTAACTCCTTATCTCTCATGTATTCTAACATCATCCTCATATGATTATCACATCATCCATTGCTTTGTTTGGGTCCGATATACTGTAGGCTTCGTCGATGGTGCCTGTGGCATGTATTTGTCATCATAAAATATGTGACTTATATATCTCTATTACTATTTATAGAAACACATGATAGACGTATACTAGTTTTTAGAGTTGTCTTCTTCGCGGGTGAAACTTTTGTTCAACATCAATGCCTATATTTCGTACTTGTGGCGAGGGGGAGGCGATATAGGGTAAATTCCCAGTGTGGCCCTTTATCTTTAACGGAAATGCGATGATGTGGCGCCACGCGGCGTTGACTAATGGTCAACTGACAGAAAATGCAAAAAAGGGCTAACGGTGTCAGAAATTTTAATGTAAAGGTCTATTTTGTGATATTTTATCGATCGGGTACCCCCAGCACACTCTCGTTAAATATAAAGGGCCACACGGGGGCTTTACCCGACGATATATAACCTTGCATCTTCGCAATGCTTTGATTTAGAGTGTGTATTAATAATTCTTTAGGATTATCCTATATAGGTATTTTTTCGGCAAATTTTTCGCCAAGTTTCATTGGTCAGTATGATACATATCCTCGTGATGATCGATATTAGTCAGAACATCTTGAACAAAACTAATTTGTCTCAAAACCTGATCTGGACGGTACCACTTTGCGTTGTTGAAATTAGTCGACGGTTCAACACACAAATATATCGCGTGCCATCCATATATGACGTCCAATAAACCTATAATGATTGGAGAGAATAAAATATCACACTAGGTTTTAAAAAGAGAAAATCCCATTTTTAGGCCATTATCTATAGCCTAAATTTTTTTTAGGCCAAACGTTTCAAAAGTCACATTTTTAGGCCAAACGTATTCAAACCGCCCATTTTTAGGCCATTTCATTAATTTTGTGAGACATTTCATTGATTTTAAGGACAATTTGGACACTTTAGATAGAGTTCCTAGTTTGTGATGCGGTCAAATAAACATATAATTAATTTGAAATGCCTAAAATGTCTTTAGAATCAATGAAATATCTCACGAAATTAGTGAAATAGCCTAAAATGGATGTTTTTTATACGTTTGACTTAAAAAAGTGACTTTTGAAACGTTTGGCCTAAATATATTTTTAGGCCATATGTAATGGCCTAAAGATTGAATTTTCTCTTTAAAAATAATATGTTTGACAAAAAAATATTTGTAGCATACATGTTTGGGTTCTTAAAAATCTTAATTATCCTGATAGAACTTTAAGACTTACTGCCACTTTCTGTCCAAGTTTTTGATCCACTCCAATCAATAAAATAATAATAAGTTAATATCAATACCATAAGAAGAATATTAAAAATTATGACATTTAGCTTGTATTCTTACTATGTACTAATGGGATCGTAAAGTACTAGTATATAATAGTTTTTTAGATAGGGACTACAATGTAAATAGTTCCAACACCATATTTATATAAAGGCTACCCAAAAAAGTGAGTAAAAAACATTTACAAAATATTTTGAGTATTAGTCTTATAAAACATTCATGTAGAAGGAGACCCCAACCCCAGAGTTTTATCATTTCCCCCCTCACAAGCTTAAAATAATCTGCTATAAAAGTAAGATAGGGTTACCGCACCCCAGCTATAGCTACGGATCTCCGTGTAATCCCTTAAAGATGGAGATATATTGTAGCCACGTGATTCTTTTTGCCCGAAGGAAAAAGGAAAGTCCCGACCAGGTAGAGAATATATGTCATTTCATAGTGGCGTAAAACATCTTCTATAAAGTTCATTGGTAGTAAATGTGGAAAGCAAAATTTTCTACAATTATCCATACTTTCAATATCAATTAGAAAACCGAAACAAATTATTTAATCTAAACTTTCGACTAAATGTAGTATTTAACCATGCAACTCTAAAAAAAATTGTCATTCTTTAACATTAGCATGGACCTGACCTTGACGTGGTGGCGGTGGTACCATGCCGAATAGGTGTAGGCATGTAGCATCAAAGTCAAAATTAGTGGGGTCATCATCTGTGACGGCACGACCCGTGGTCGGTAGACTCGGTATCATCGACACATCATGTAATGTGACGGTCATCTCACCAATAGGCATGTGAAAGTACGAGTCTCACGACGCCACCGATCTACCATTGCAGAAACTAAAGCATAGTCCAAACTATTCTTTGATTTTATGAATTTTTCCAAAACCCGCATGGTCAACAAATGAGATGACTCGTGGATCCAAATTCCACTGTGTAGAATAAGAGGTTTCACCATAATCCCTGCTAAGCTGTCCTATAACAAAAACAAATAATAATTATAGCAATAATCTAAAAAAGTGTTAATTTTTATAAGAAACTTACTTTGTCCCAAGCTTTTTGACTTTTGTGGTAAAACTTCTATTGTCACTATAAAAGAGGAGTTACATTTAGGTCGCTACTTGATACCATTAGAGTCTATTAAAAAACAATGACCAATTTTGCAATTAAATATACAATATATATTTAATTTTTTTCAATAAAAAATACAAGAACCAATAGTGCAATTAACTAATACAATGAACAATTCTGCATTTAACTAATACAAGTTAACGCGTAATTGTAGCTAATTCTAGATATTCGTTAGGGTAAGAACTAAAATTAAGAAAAAGAAATATTTATTTGTTTTCTGATTTAAGATCAACTAAGCCAAAAATAAAATACTAAATTCAAGGGCTAAAAAGTTAATTACAAAGATAAGATTGAGAGAAGTATGGCTCAAGATTGCGCACTCACCATTAGCATGAATTAGGACTATTCGCGATGTAAGGTAAATTGAGAATTGCACTTTCTAATCGGGATCCTAAAGTCTCCCTAAGTTCTTCTGGATAAGTAGTGGATGCCATTGAACCCTAGGAACCTCTTCTGAGTGAATCCTATGTATGTTTTCTAGACGCTTAAAGTTCAGACCCTATGATTATCTAGTCAATTTAGATCTTCTAATTTCAAAGTCAAAACTAAAAAATATAATTCTAGTTTTCCAAAAATTAAATAACCCATTTGGGCGTCATTTAATCCATAACACACCTCAATATGTGCAAGATGAAGAATTACAATAAGTAAATAATCCACAAATAGTTATATTAGCATGTAATCCCAAATATTATATAAAATAATCTCAGATCATAGTTAGATATCATACATGTGTAATATCAAGAAATAATTTGTTTAGTTCATGCTTGGAGAAAGAAAAAAAATAAAAGATGTTCATAAGGGTAACACATAAGTTAAGGTTTACACGAATAGATTAGGACAAAATTGATGAAATATGGGTAACCCTTATTCTCCTCCTTGCTCAAAGCCTTCCTTAGCCCCCTAATCTGATAAGTGGTGTGTTTTTTGCTATAAACCTCTTTATATAGACTCCAGAAAATGTTTGACACAAGTGGGGCTGACTTAAGTGAGTCGAAAGTGGTATGGTCTTTTCCCTATTTCTAGACAGCTTGGGTCCCTTTAGTAAATCTAGCATAACTTTCGCGTCTCAACTCAGAATTGAACTCCCTTTTTACCACGCGTACTAGAATCCAATTCTATCTTTTTTGTAAATGTCATGAGCAAATTCATTACCAATTATTTGTTATGATTTTTGCAAGCTGACAAAAGCACCCTGCCTGATATTTTTGTTGCGCTTCTAATGTACTTCATGGCTCTTTTCGCAACTTGGCTTGGGTTTTCTCATAACTTTTTACTTCATAGCTTTATATTTGGGTATATAATCATCCATGTACCTGGAGATACACATTTAACACACAAATCATCTCAAATTCTGAATATACATATATCATCCAAATTAAGCTAAACCTCAAATAACATCAAATAAAAGGATAAATCCCATAATTAAACCTCAAGAGTGTACCCAAACGATGTCGCTTAAGTCTCTAAATATATCAAAAAAGGTGAGACACCAGTGGACCTCGAAGTAAATAAAAGAAAGACAACCTAAGAACACTAAATGAGAGCTAAGGAAGTCGGAGGCTTAACCACAGAGCTGGGGTACCCGGTGCCCTATACGCTTTATCATCAAATAAAAGACTAGACTGCAAGAGGATTTCCGATGAAGAAGTAGGCAAGCCCTTGATAAGTAAAAAAATAACAACTACTAAGGACATATTAGAAAGGTAGGTGTACTATTTTTTTAGCCATTGCAAGAATCATGAAATATTTATCATCATCCATTTGAGTTTTGACCAAAAGGGACTGGTCATCCATTAAGAACGTTTTAGGCCAACCAGAAGTTAGCCCGTTGACGAAACTGTTGGAAATATTTTGCCAACAAATAGAGGCATTGAAAACTTCCAAAAGTTTCTATTTTCTACACCAAATTTGAATTTTACTTAAAGTCGTCTTCAAAGAGACTCCAAAACAGTCCATAGTCCATGTTTCTACGTTTCTTTGTATTTTTAGCTGAAACACATTTATTTATCAACTCATTGAAGAGCATAGAGGCTAGACTAAGTAGATATGCTTGATCGTACAAACTCGGGTTTACTCTTGGTCTAGTAAAATAGTGTATCTATAGATTATGAGTGGTTTAGAGATTGTGTGGTGTAGACACAAAACTTGAAATTTTCACTGGGTGTGAAGTGGTAGATCGTGACTCGTTTCACTCGTGCTTACGTAGTGATACACAAGTGGAAGGTTTTGGTATATTATGAGTAGAGATTGTCAACTTACTAAATTATATAATAATTCCAAAAATATTATCTAGTTAGTTAATCAAGACAATTTTTCTAAGATTTTCCCTATTATTCTTATTATAAATTAGATTTATATTTTATATTCTATATTTTATATTTTATATTTTATATATATATATATATATATATTTAACATATGAAAATATTTTGGTAAAAAGAATTTAATAACAATATTTTTAAAATTTGTGAAAAAGATACGTGGACAATCTCTTGCGATAAGTCTAAAAAACTATTACTAGAATGCAATCTATATTATAAAGCATAGTTCTTGACGATCCGGATGCTCTACATAAAGAGTGGCTAGAATCGTTTGAAATCCTATAGTTTACTCATTTACATTAATTTCTTCTACTAATTAAATATATATTATAAAGCATACTACTTGACGGTCTGGATGCACAATATAAGAAGCGGTCAGAATCGTCCGAACCCTCATATTTTACTCATTTGCATTAATGACATTAATTGCTTCTACTAATTAAAAATCTATATTATAAAGCATACTACTTGACGGTATGGATGCTCTACGTAAAGAAGGTCGAGATCGTCTGAGATCTCATATTTTACTCATTTGAATTAATGACGTTAATTGCTTCTACTAATTAAAAAAATCACATATGAAATTGTTTTTTTTACAATTTTGACAGAATAAAATAATTGACATTAAAAAAATTATATTATAAAGGTTACTACTCGACAACCCAGATGTTTAACATAAAAAGCGGCCAGGATCGTCTGAAACCCCATATTTTACTCCTTTACATTAATGATATTAACTCCTTTTACTAGTTAAAAAAATCATCTATTTAATTATTTTTACAATTTTGGAAGAACAAAAAAATTAACATTAAAAAAATCTATATTATAAAACATATTACTCGACGGAACGCTCTACATAAAGAGCGGCCAGGATCGTCTGGAACCCCATATTTTACTCCTTTGCATTGATGACATTAATTGTTTCTAATAATTAAAAAAATCACCAATGAAATAGTGTTTTTATAATTTTGGCAAAACAAAAGAATTGACATTAAAAAAATACAAAACAGTTACAACGTGTAACCTAATACTGTTCCATCCTTTTTCTTTTTTTTCCTTACCATTGCCCTTCACTCCTCACACCACCGTCGATCTCCTCACGCTGCCAACGATAAACTTACCCCATTCCTTCCTTTTTATTTTCTTTTTCCTTATCACTTCCCGGTCGTCGAACAACAAAACCCTTTCCCTTCTCTCCTCACGCCGTTGTCTGCCTCACTGCACGGATCCATCGATCACACTACACGCGGCCATCATCACCAACAACCTTCAAAATCATCTTTGTATAAACAAAGATGGGACATATTTATTATTTTGTCAAAATAATTTTTGTATCAACAACCTTCGAAATCATCCATCAATCTCACCACACGTGTTCATCACCAATATCAGTCGTTCTCCTCTTACACCACTATTTTTTAATTAAGTCTAGAAACTGATTCTCTATTTTATAGTACAACATCTGAGATATTACAGATGTATGAACAAGTCTGTTCCCCCCTCTCATTGTTCCCGTATCCATAACTATCTGAGGTAAAGATTCATTTTTATAACCCTAATTGGCCGCTTATCTTCTGCATTTTAATTTTCACATCCGTCTTCTTCACTTTTACCTCAAGAAATATATTTGTCCTTTACAAGGATCCTCATCAAGTCGAAGAATCAATAGCTCACCCTTGTCATATCTCCTCATCAAATATTTCCCTTGTAAGTTTCAATTAATCCATCATTATTAATTTTGATTGATTGATTACTTTAATGCCAATATTTTCCAATAATGTATGTTTTTGAAAATGATTTATAGCTGTTTTGGATTACTTGAACTTATCCATCTTATTCTCTTTCACCTCAAATCTTTTGATATTACCAAATTATTACTATTAATTAAATCATTTGTTGACATTTTTTAACTGTTGATTGGGAAAACAGGTGGTGATTTGAATATAACCTAGATTTTATAACATTGAAGAAATCTTGGTAGTTTGACACTCTTGATTTACTCTTTCTTTTTCAATTGTAAATTATTATCGATATCATCCATAACACTCAGATGTTGTTAATATCGGTTCTTGATTGTGATAACGGAAGAAAAATTTACAGAATACCAAAGACTTCCTACTGGTCTAACCGATGCCGGTTGACTCTAGAATCACTTTATTTAAGCAAAACGACACCTACTTAGCCTACCTTGGACCTATCAAACACTATTGGAGATCACACAGACTCAATTCAAGAACAATAAGGTCATATTTGGTCTCCGAATATACACCGAGAGTATTTATCTTCATTTCAAATGACAAGTACAGTGAACTCACAATCTAATAAGACAATAACAACTATCCAACCTCAAGTTCTCCATCCAAACATGTTCATAAAGTGTACTACAATAACTGATTGACCAACCGGATGCAATGGTTCGACGTGTGTTATGTCTCGACATCTCCACAAAGAAGTACAACTATTGTCACTAGGTAAAATGAATGTCAAATTCGAACATTGCCATGCTTTACACTCGATGGATGAAAAATTAGTGGGGAAAGGTACAAAGGAGGAAAATGTTGCTATCAAGGAAAAATTAAACTACCCGACCTACTCACGCCCCCGACTGAGATCAAATAATTGTACGATTGATCGAGTGAACATAGTCGATCATTCCAAAATCACACGAGAGAGTAAAATTTGATTAATGCTTTTACGAGTTTGGGGGAAACGTGTATGATAGCGTTACAGGGATAGGTCCAAGGACGTTCATGATTCATGGAGAGTTGCGACAATAAATTGGCTTATTAATACCACAAATTGGTCAAACCCCTGTATATTATCAGTTGTATATTTATGACCCTGTACACACCTTAGCCGCCACACTGAAAGAAATAAAACACTAAGTGAAGACGTATTACAAATAATCCAAAAAAATTTGATACGGAAGAACCATTTCTGATAAATTCAAACAAGCAAATAAAATCTTAAGTTTTCTTCTTCTCGAAAGAGATCAAACCACGACTAATATTGTATTCCTGAAAATTTTGATATAGTGTATCTTAAAGGTATGCGATTAACGATTAGTGGTTAGGCGTATATTTTATTTTTTTCATTATAATATAACTAATATTACGTATTTGCTGCCATTATACAAGTTGTACTAGAAAGAAAAGAATTCCTATGACTATCTACGCGAGTCGTATTATAAATCATGTTGTATTTTCATAGAATAATCAAGAACTCATGGATGTTGTTAGTGAATATATCTTATACATATTACGTAGTTCATGGTGTATATTTTATTTGTAATATTTCCTTGAACTCAGTTGTATGTACAATACCTTCGTACAAAAAATATGATCGTAATTGTAAGGAGAGAGGATGAGTTATATAACTTACAATATCCACAAGTGAGATTATACATCCTCTTATGTCAAATTATTTTTTCATAATGCAAGTTCGTTGTATAATAATTAATTCTGTTCGTATTTGTAGAATTGATATATAATCTTGGACGAGGTCTGGATAAAAGGTAAACGGTAAACGGTTGGCTAGATAGGATTTGAATCACATGATAAAGATTCTCATAAAATTAAACACTAATGTTTATCGTATTTAAATTATTTACTAACTATCTATATTTTTCAAATTGATAGGTTATCATTTAGGTTCCTCAAATTGGAAAATTTGTGTATGGTAACACAACGACATTTATAAGAGTTAGAAGATCTATGCACTGATAAATATTTTATGATGTACAATTCACATATTTTAACTCTGTTACATATTAATCATTTTCGCGTTTTAAAGTATTGATTAGTTGTCTGATAAATAGTACATAAGTTTTATGATGCAATTGAATTTGATAACCTAAAAAATTTATTAAATTAATATACAGAGATCATTTATTTATGTTGTTTGTATATTCAAAACTGTATATCATCTAGATATTTAAATAACGGTTAATGCCCAATAGGTACCTGCCATCTTACACCTTTACCCATATAAGGCACCGTCTTTTTTAAAGAAGAGCGAATTATGTGAAACTTCCCAAAACTCAAAATCTGAGTTCTGGGAAGCTTCTCATAACTCAAAATTTAAGTTATGGGAAGCTTCACATCACTCAAACGATTCTTTTTATAGGCAAAAAAAAGCAAAATGTATGTGGCCTTTTATGGGCAAAAAAATGATTGTTGGAGTGAAAGGGAATTAATCCTAACTTGAGGTATTTTTTAGACATTAATCTTTTAAATATTCTCTTTCAAAATAATTAAAATGCACGGTTAACTTTTTTTTTTCTAGAGTACCTTCGAGCACATATAATACTATATATAAATTATAGATTTATATCGATATAATAAAACATAACTTGGAATAAAAAAAAGTTCAGATTAAATTAGAATTAAAAATAAAAATTAAATTCAAAATTTTAACATATGTAATTATGTTATTAATTATAATTAAATTATTAATTCTACCCCATACTTTTTCCTCAACTTTTTTCTTTTTCATTTTTTTATCTTTACTCACACTTTTATTTACAAAATTTAACCATTTAAAAAAATTATACAATTTTAATTGATCCATTTTCAATATTAAATCAATTTTTTTTACAATTTCTTAAATATACTAGTTAATATATAAAATATAGATCTATAATACAATTAATTCAAAATAATTAACGGGGTTGGTAAAATTCGCCCCTGGCCCTTGATAACAAATAAACAAGAGCTATATATGGTTTCCGCTCTTCTGCTCACAACCAACGAATCAAAATTGCAACTTTTTATATCTTTTGCTGCCTATAAATAGCTCAACATCTCCCCTCATTTTTCTCATCATCTCATTTCTCTTGTAATACATCAGAGCAATCAACACACAACCGACATAAAACTTCTTAAATATTTCGTCCACTTCTACATATCAAGTGTAATTTACTCAGAAAAAATTGCAAAAATAAATTAAAAATGATATTGTTTTTGTTAATGTTCTTTAGTTCTCTCTCTGGGATTTCACAAGGTCAACTTCAAGTTGGCTTCTACTCCAACACTTGTCCAAATGCTGAGAACATTGTCACGGGCGTTGTTAGAGATGCAGTCTCATCCAACCAAAATATGGCTGCAGTCATGCTTAGACTTCATTTCCATGATTGCTTTGTTGAGGTAAAAACTTTAAAAAAATAACGAATTAATTTCCATTTATTTTGTTTATGAATTTGATACTTTCATATATGGTGAGATCATAATCGGATCTATACATGCACCTCCGCAAATTTGGAAAAAAAAAAATTGTAAGCATTATAATGTATAGCGACGATTATAACCGTTGCCAAAAGCTTAAATATTCTTGAGCAATGCCCAGTTTTTTGCATCCCCAAGAATTTATACAATTAAGGTCTTAGGACCACTAAATTCCGAGTCGTAAAGGGTGTGGAAAAAAGTTGTATGAATTCGAATTTTGTAATACTTGTATATATTGGGCCCTAATTTAATTTGTATCACTTAACCAAAAGAATATATACAAAATATTTGCCGTATGAATTGGATTTGTTAATGGTGAAAATCAGGGGTGTGATGGTTCGATACTGGTTGATAATGGAGAAATTTCTGAGAGACATGCAGTTCCGCATCAAGGAGTTGCAGGGTTTGATGTGATCGAGAAAGCAAAAGCAGAGTTGGAGAATGTGTGCCCTGGTGTGGTTTCTTGTGCTGATATTGTAGCTATGGCTGCTAGAGATGCAATCAACATGGTAATTAATTATACATAATAATTCTTCATTTATTATTTGAATTTTACTCACTTATATTAAAATTAATTGGTATTAATTGGGGAATATTAATTTAAGGCAAGAGGACCGTTCTACCAAGTTGAAACAGGAAGAAGAGATGGAATGGTATCAAATTTGAATCTAGCTTCTGATATGCCTGATGTTCATGATTCAATTCAGCAACTCAAGACTAAGTTTATGGAGAAAGGCCTTTCAGAAAAGGACCTTGTGGTTTTAAGTGGTATGCAATATCTCTCTTTCACACACTCTAATTACACACACATTAATAATCATGTACATTAGGTGGTCTGTCTAATTCTTAGATACTTCACTAGAGCATGATGTTTCATTGAGATTCTTCCCGGACAACCTTATAGTATATTCGATCCTGTCCACTAAGGGTTGATCCTGGATTATTAGCGAGAGTTATTTGTCAATAGGGGCTATGATTTTTTTTTTTACTTCTCAAATAAATAAAGAAAGATGAGATAAATTTTCACTACACCCCCTAGGTTAGTGGGGGCCGGATCCTCCCCTGAAATCCACCAATAAGTGTCCATTTAGGGTTTTTACACAAAAATAAGAAAATTATTATTCATAGAGTTATTAAATCGACATTCACAAAAGTCAAAGAGTATATATTCTTAATTACTTTTAAAAGGAAATTAAAAAGTAATGATGAAATATTATTTTTTAAATTTTTTTTGTATCACCTAGAAATTTCAAACACCAATTAAATTATTACTTTTTTTTAATTATTAAATATATTTAATGTCACAAAAAATGATACAAGAAAATAATATAAAGTAAAAAAAGGGTTTAGCATTGATATAAAGGAATATAGAGAGTATTAATGATATTTCATTAATGATATGGTTGGAAATAAGGCGTTTAACTTGTAAAAAGTCATATAATAAAAAAAAAATCTGAACAAAAAGAAAAACTTGTAAAAAGTGTCTTTTATTTAAATTAGTACTTTTTGAATGAATAGAAAAAATAACACTTATTTATAGTTTAACATTTTAAAGATAATGACAATTATTAGTGGCAAAAGCCCGTTTAAAATTGATTATTTTAAAATCAAAGTGCTTTTTAGTTAAAATTTAGATACCTATAAAAAATATTAATTTTTTTTGACATTTAAGAACATTTTAATGACCGTTTAGAAGTGTTTTTTCGAAAAACACTTAAAACTTCTATATGTTTAAAAGTGTTTTTTACCTTCAAAAATATTTTTAAAAAAAATCATTAATATGCTTCTTAAAAAAACACCAAAAATAATTCTAGATTTTAAAATTATTTTTAATAATTTTTTCAAAGTTTTAATTTTGTTTAGAAAAACAATTTTACTTTAAAATAAGTACTTCTATTTTGGAATGATTATTTTAATAACCACATATATAATACTTTCTTTAAAAATAATTTCAAAGGTCTACCCTACTTTTAGGCATCTAAAATCCCTTTACCCTACTTTTAGGCATCTAAAATCCCTTTTAACTGATTACTTGAAAAACAATCCCAAACAGGTCAGCTAGCTATAGGTTGGGATCATGTTGTGTTGAAATCCGTTGGCTTTTATTACCTACTACATTTAATTGTTACTTTTTTGGGTTGGGCAATTTTATTTTAATTTTTTTGGATTGGGCTACATTTAATTTGTACAGGAGAGAGGCCTCACATTCAATTGGATGATATTTATCATTAATTCTAGTTCTACATTTAATTGGTGCTGACAAATTCGTTTTGCTCTAATAAGCCATCTGAGTAAGA
This sequence comes from Nemophila menziesii, assembly GCA_029959085.1. Taxonomy (NCBI): domain Eukaryota; kingdom Viridiplantae; phylum Streptophyta; class Magnoliopsida; order Boraginales; family Hydrophyllaceae; genus Nemophila; species Nemophila menziesii. The sequence goes on along the minus strand of JARWIR010000007.1, from coordinate 22,203,781 downwards.
CAGTTATTAGACTGACAAATAACAATAATTAAGGATATTATTAAAATAGTTGGTGAATTTTCCTTTTTAAAGTTTGTTGGTATTATTGTCACACCTAATTGTCTTACCAATTGGATTGAAAAAACTTTCATTTCTTATATGTTTTCGTAAATATTTTGTTCTTGAATTATTCTTTAGGTGTCAGGTTAACTTGCATCAACTTTAATCCTAAGAAATATGGGGGGGAAACCCCTATGAAATAGCATATTTTAAATCAAAAAAATTAAGTAGGTCAAGTCAAGCGAAGGATTTGGATCCAGGAATATGGGACTAACAGGGGCCTAATTAAACATCAAGAAGATTGAGTTAGGTTTGCCTTCACATTATGGATAATGTTAAGGGCATTCTCCCAAAGAAAAAGAATTTGGAAGTTTAACTTTTATATATAAGTTAATCAATGGGGGGGATTAAAATCACTACAAATCTTATGATGCGGGGAAGAGCTATAGATTTTTCTAGTGAATTGAAGGCTTAAGTATTTATTTGCTCACCTTTTTCAGTGTGTCATGAGGTTAAAGAGTGGGTGGGGCGTGGCTAGATCCGCATAAACTTTATTTGAATTTACCAATTACAGTGTGATATTTTATTTTGTGAATTATCTTTTTAACCATCTAATTATATGAAGATCTTACCAACGTTACTCTAAAAATTTCAGGTGCACATACTATTGGTACAACTGCATGCTTCTTCATGACAAAGCGACTTTACAATTCTACCCCTGGAGGAGGTCCCGATCCATCAATAAATCCTCAATTTCTTCCAGAATTAACCTCAACTTGTCCACAAAATGGAGATTTGAGTGTTCGTTTACCAATTGATCACGGCAGCGGTGAAACTTTTGATAATCAAATCATGAGCAATATAAGAAATGGTTTTGCCGTGTTGGAATCTGATGCAGCATTATATAAAGACGAGAAAACTAAAAAAGTTGTGGATTCTTATTTTGGTATTCTAGCCCCATTTTTTGGCCCATCGTTTGAGTCAGATTTCGCTACTTCAATGGTGAAAATGGGATCTCTTGGTGTTAAGACCGGCTCTCAAGGAACTATTAGGCGTCTGTGTGCAGCTTTTAACTGATCGTGTCGTGTGTTCGGCACACGATTAATTTTGATGTGAGATTAATATTAACGATCAATAGAATAATTATTATCGTATTCAAGTTAGAACAATATAAATGTGGGATTAGTCCGGGGTGTTAGACATGACGTTGTCTCTTATCTAAGAGGATCTAAGAGGTTCATAATTTGAATCTACTCCTATATTAAAAGTAATCTAGTTTTAACTTGTTTGAAGTTAAGAGTATCGGTTGTTAGCCCGTACCACCTATATATAAAAAGAACAAAATAAAACCGTATGCATTGAAAAAATATACACAACCAAAAAATATAACTAGTAGCTACTAATACACTATAGTTAGAATGTTCTAAAAATTAGTGAAGAAAAAAACTAAATCGTAGATTAACATCGAGTCACTCACTTTCTTTAAAGAATATCTTGTTTTTTATAAAGAATTATGCCCGGCTAAGGTGTTTACGAATTCAGGACATACTTTTCCCAAGACATGATAATCTTCCGATTCATAGTAATAGGAAACCAATCTATAAGCCACTAATGAAGTATTACAAAATTCCCAAGGAAACACTTGTTTCAAACAATAGTAAAAAACAAGGCTACTAATAGATGTGTCTTTTACAAAATAAAATCGAAAATTAGATCCTAGCTTTTACGGGTGAGCTTGGTCGGGTAACCAATATGTACCCTCTTTACCTTAAAACCAACACTAATAAATTCGGTTTCTACAAAATAGAAAACTAACGTTGCCTTGGGTTTCTTTAAAACTACTATTCTGGGTGCAGTTAGGTTTTATATTCGGATTTAACAGGAAGAAGGGTATTAAAAAAATTATACTCGAATCCAACCCCAAGGTCAAATATCAAAATATTTTTTGTTGATAATATCAAAATATTCATGATTCAAAAGGGATCAAAAATCAAATATTAATAAAAAGGATCAAATGATTATTCAACTCAAAGAGGTCCAAACACAATTATATTATATACATTTCTAATCCAAAAAAAATTAGATTAAGAAATACCCCTAACAACCAAAACCTATCACATAGAGGGCTAAGACAAAAGGGTGGGTGGGTGGGTCAAGCGCGGATTTGAGTTAGTATTTACAGAGAAAATAGTCAGCAATCTCATTCTTAAGCAATGTAGCAAAACAAACAATTAAGAAAACTGGTGTGATGATGGTAAATTGGTAATAACCATGCGTTTGCCCAGACTTGTGCGAGAAACTCGCCATTTCTTGTGTGAGTATTTTTCACAAATGGTAATAACCTATCATTGTACACCAAACTGTGTGTCATGCGCCCAATCTTTTGTGCACCTTTGTGTCCAAGTACTTAGTCATTTGTCCCACATCTAAAATATATAAACGAGACTCGAGATTGATGGGTTATGCATATGGGCTCTTCGGGTTAATGGGGTTAAACCAAATTTTAAGACTCGTTTTATTAAATTGACCCGTGTATTCACGGGTTAGACTAGTTAATGTTTGGCCTGACTCTATAAATAGGGTAAGACTTAGAAGAAGTCATTCTTGGTTAAATTTAGGTCGGTCTAAACCTTTTTTGCTCAACCCAACTAGCCACTAAAAGTTACGATAAATCCTTCCTATATTTCCATACAAAAATAAATTAAAACAATAAAAGTAACATCACATTAATATTATGTCACAATAAATCCTTACCTTGGCAACAAACCTTCCACATGAATATGAATTTGCTTAGTTGGATGCGACCATGCAACCTTGAAAGATATTTCAAAAGGATAACTCTACTCGATATATATGGATGGTGTCACTGAACCTTCCCTAGTAAGAGGTATCAGATTTACTTCTTAACAACTGGACGCAATACCTTATACTATTTATATATTATCTAAACAACGGACATAAAACTCACGAAGCATCCCTCTGTACTTTGTATATGTTCTTATAGTCGTGTTCTCTATTTCATGAAAATGGAGCCTTTAAAAATTCTCACAAGAGTCGCCCTAGTTTCTCACTTACATCGGTGATTTCTCTTATCATAAGTGTTAGTTCCTAAGGCGGGGTGAATATGACACTTATTTAATTAATTCCTAATTAAAAAAATAATTACTCTTAAAACTAGGATTAAGGATGTTTAACTAACATATAAGGCAAACTCCTAAAGTTGTTCTTTAAGAGTTTGTTAATGCATAAGCAATGTGTTAGGCTATCTAAATATGTTGAGGATTCTAAGACTCAAGGTTAAGTAGGAAATGAATGATCAAAATAAATCTATGAAATAATTACTACTAATGATCATCTATCTGGATATCTTAATAACTTAATAACTTTTTTGTTTCAACTACAAATCACAAACCGTCAGCGGTCATGCTTTCCTAACTCAAAATTCTAGTTGGATATCAAAGAGATCCTCTAGAATCTTTGTCAATCTCACGTGGAATCTCGAACAATTCACTTTCTAAATCTGGCCGACAACTCTTGCACGTTCTAAAAACAACTTCTTTGTCCGTTAACTCTTTCTTTTGAATTTGATCTCCTTTTCTTGACTTTTTATCCATGATTTGACATCTAATATCATCTCGTACGTAAGAGAAATGTTTCTAAAACAATTCCGCCTAGCCACCTAGGCGCTCCGCCCAGGCGTTCCAAAATGCGATCCACCTAGAATTTTTCTAGAAGGTGGCTCGAAGGTTCATTTATGCATAATCTAATTAATAATGTACAAAATCGATTTAATTGGTTGCCCAACCCAAATACTACCTAGCATGCTAGCCCATAATTAACTAATTCAATCTAATCCAACCAAACACGTAATCAAAATATAAAGAAAAGCTATTTAGGTTAGATTTAAATGTGCGAGAACTAAAAAGAAGGTATAATTTTTCAAATTTAAGTTCTAGATTTTTCTTTAATTGATCATATTTTAGGTTCATAATAATTAATTATTTTATAGTAAATATATGTTAGTTGTGTTAAATTGATCTACTTTAAGTATATTCAGATGTAAATATTGTTCAAATCAATGTATTAGTAATATATATTTAATATAAAATAATATAACACCACCTAGATATAAATCGCCTAAATTTCGATTAATAGGTCGTCTAGCCATTCAGGCGCTCGAAGGTGCTCGGCCATCCTAGTAGTGCCTATCGATTTTTAGAACAATGCCTAAGAGTTTCACACTTAATACACAAACTACACACAAATAGCTCTAAAAGTAACAAATCTCTAAAACTTGACAATAAATGAGAATATATCAAATAATGGAAAAAAATACCTTAACTAAGCACATAATGAACCTAAAATGATGTCTCGTGATTAGATAAATATATCATAAATATGTAAACATCAATATGTATAACTATAATCACATAAGGATTTGTCACATTAAAACAATTTAGAAAAGGAGGCTATAAGCCAACAGTGAGTATATGTTATACTCCACTTCAACTCAACCAATATATAAGATATTATATTAAAATCAATACTTATCCTAACACATTGAGATCTTGTTTTGTGAGAGACTCTGTAGTAGGTTTTGGGTACGATTTTATGTGCATTTTAGGGACTTTGGTAGTCTTTTATATCTTGTTTGGGTTTATTTTCATAATTACTTGTCTCAAAATCATTTTTGTGTTTTCGTTTATTAAGTATGCTTTTTGTGAAGTTTTACACCATTTTAGGTAAAAGATTTTTAGGTATGTCGAGAGGCAAAATGCATCAAACCCCTTTCCCATCCTACAAAGCCGAGACGAGAACTCGTAAGAAGTTAGGAATGAGCCTACGAAGAGCAAAGTCATAGAGTTGATCAAAAGAAAGCTCCAAACCTAAGATAGCATTTTACACACACAAAGTCATGTTACTTAGTCGAACCATGGTGTAGTTGTTGGTGTAGTGCGGTACAAAACAAAAATTGAGAAAGCTGGACTGAATTAGAGGCCAATCATGGATTATCGATTACATTAGACATTACCTGCCTATGTAGCACTCCATATAGCGGAAGACTTATAAAGGGTCTCGGGCGGGTTCAAGCCCACCCGAATCCTGAATTTTTTTGAAAATGTCTAATTTCTCCTAAAAAAATAATTAGTCCCCTTAAACATTAATCAATCTTCCGTATTCATAACAAATAAAAAGTTGTGTAGGTTAAGTGGTAAGGATCTAGTATGTGAACTCTAATTTCAAGTTTTGGTAGAGACAAGCATTTTATAGCTTAAAGTTAAATAAGCTCATTTAAATTTAAAATCCTAGATCGGGCATCGACTACGTATATGAGTTTTTACCCATTTGGAGAATAGAAAGATACACTTGGAGACTCATCTCCCCTGAAAATATTCATAGTAATGGTGATCCATTACTACACGCGACACCTTTAGCGACCAAATTTTTAGTGACCTCCATCATGATCGCTACATGAAATACATTTGGCGATAGTCATGGGTCCCGAATTTTAAAAAAAAAAATATTTTTTGACGATTAATGAAATAGTCTCTAGAAACATATAACTTATTAACGACCATTTCTTTTGTCATAATTGATCTAAAAAAAGTTAAAAAATATATTACCAACTATTAAGTGATTGCTATAAAATTTTAAATTATCAGACGATTATTTAATGGTCAGTAAAATATTCTGTTAAAAAATAAATAATATACTTTTACAAGTATCTACCGGCATTAGCGACCGCCAATAGGTATGTAATATTCAATAAAAAAAAATTAGTTTTAACTATTGAATTCTTACATAATCAATATGGTTAAAATAAAATATCCAACGCTGATTTAGTTCAAATAAAATATCCAAAGCTACTTGAAGGTCTAGCTCATACTTAAAGTGATATCTATAGGCCATGATCGTTAATCTATTAATAAGGTTAAATTTATAAGAAATACTAATAAGGTTAAACTACTAAGAAATACAGTAAAAAGAAAAAGTAAAACTTGCTTCTCAGTGATGGAAAATTTGTTTTCTAAATCCCTGATAAATAGTCTCCAAGAGTTATGAATAATGAGATAACAAAACGTATTTCATTATTGTTTCAATAGAGTCAGTTCCCGCCCCCCTTAATTAATTTTTCCTTTACTGATGAGTATTGCTGGTTTGGTTAAAAAGTACTAATCTCCAAAGGATCAAATCAACCCACTCTGATTAATTCCCGTTTAGTCTAATTCTTCCCACTTTTCATGTTTGCCTCATATATATTTTGAGATCCCAAAAAATAAAGCCCAATTAAAACCCAATAACATGTACTAGTATGAACCGTCAAAGACCAGTCTTTGATCAAACACAACTTCCAATAAAGCCATTCTATTTCCTTGCCCTTAAAGTTAGTACTGTTAGTATTAGTTTCCTCCTCTTCTACTTCTACTATATATACTAGTATATAGTGCGTGTAACAATACGTTTTGACTATTAGTTTCCTTCTCTTCTTCTACTTTGACTATAGTTTATATAAATATAAGGTTTTAACAATTAGTTTGTATCGCTCTTTTGTAAACCATGAATACTCAGAAGTTTTCTTCTAATATATTTTCCTTCATTGAACAAGGTATCATGGTTGCTTCTTTCGAGATGCCGGAAGAGTTTGAGAGAAGAAAAACAAAAATCTCTCAATCTCTCTTCAAGGTCAAGGTTGGACCATCAAAGCTTGATGCAACAAATAAACAATCCCTGAATCATGAGAAGAACCGTGTTGGTATGATCAATAAGCCAAAGGATTTCAAGAAAATTACGTGTGATCAATTAGCTAATACGACAAGAGTTGCGGATCAAGATAAGGGTTTTTCTGAAGAACAAAAATCCAGAAAAAGACCGTTGAATGAAGATGATAACCATTATCAAAAGAGATCAAGAAGAAGGTTAATCAAGTCTACAGACAAACTTGATCATCATCCTATGGTTCAGAAATTGGATAAAGAAGATATGCCGAACAAAAAAGATAATAGTCAAGATTTATTAGCACCCAAGAATTATCTTCCGTCTGATAATAATATATTTTCTTTCATCGAACAAGCTATCATGGTTGTTTCTTGGGAGATGCCTGAGGAGTTTGAGCGGAGAAAAACGAAAATAGCTACTTCTCTCTTTAAGGTTACTGATCATGAAATAAACAAGAAAGTTACTACTACAACTGATGCAAATAAACAAGCTTTGAATCATGAGAAGAAGCGTGTTGATATGATCAATATGCCAAAGGATTTCGAGAAACCTACTTGTGATCAATTAGTAAATACGACAAAACTTGATAAGATTCATTTAGATTCAGCTGTAAGAAGAATGAAATCGAAATATCAACATATTCAAGATAGCAGAAAGAAGATACAACTTCTTGATCCCAAAGAACTTCCTCCTCTACCAGTTTCAGTGCCACCATGCAACAACCGAAGATTTTATAAGCATAAATTTTGCTGATATTCATCTATATAAACTCTACTGTAATTGATTTGGGGATTTATTGTGAAGTGACTTTTATAACTTATAAAAAGAGTTTAGATGTAGCTGCTGTTATGAATAAAACATTTTTTTATATTTTTACATCTTGATTGTTTAATTTTGATCTCTCTTTCTAATTCTTTATGCAATTTCAACGTTGTTTTTTATTTGGTATTAGAATAGATTGATAGTGTTAGTTTTCTAATTAATTGGGATATATGGATACATAATTTTATGTATTCTTTCTTTTGCATGAGATATTCGTGATATTTTGACCTAAAAAAGGAAAAACAGAAAAAAAATATTTTTGAGATGAGTGGATCAAGTAAAAGTTCTCAAAACATGGGGGACTATTATGTATTTTAAAACAAATTAAAGGTTGATTAATCAAGACTTCGGGGACTATACTCCATATATGTAGACATTTTAAAATATTTTAAATAATGTCTTTTATATATGAATTGGATTCATAAATAACGATTTATGGTGGTAATAAAACGCAACCGCGGCATGAGCGGTGAAGAAGAATCTCGAAAAATGTTTTCAAACATTTAAATAGTTGACATATATATATTTTTTCTACTTTTTTGTTACATAAAAATTAAAAAAATATTAAATACATTTTCTTTTTAGGGTTAATACCCATTAAACACCTGCCACCTTACACCTTTGACCATAAAAGGCACCTTGCTGCAAAATACAAAAATACCCTTGTCCCTTATTTGCTTTTCTTCAACAGCGCTGCCGGCCGATTCTCCCACTCACCACAAATTTGTTTTTCTTAAACAGCGCTATGGCCAACGATCTCTTCCACAAGTCTGTTGTTGCTATGTCTACAAATCCTGTACATCACGAACGCACAAAGCATGTAGACATCGATTGTAAGATTACTCGAGAGAAGATTCAAGCTGGAGTAATAAAACTTTTCCACATTCCTTCAAATCTTCAAATTTTCTATTCAAAGCTAAGCAAGTACATTTTTGTACTTGTGGACTAAATGTTGAGTTCTGGGATAGATTCCCATTACTCAGAACTCGGAAAAGGCTAAGCAGGTCGTACTTGTGGACTAAATGTTGAGTTCTGGGATAGATTCCCATTACTCAGAACTCGGATTGTACTTGTGCAAGCCCACTTATGTACTTGTGCAAGTGCACTTTTGGACTTGTGGCAAATGTTGAGTACTGGGATAAATTCCCAGAACTCAGAAAACGCTAAGCAAGTACATTTTTGTACTTGTGGACTAAATATTGAGTTCTGGGATAGATTCCCATTACTCAGAACTCGGATTGTACTTGTGCAAGCCCACTTTTGTACTTGTGCAAGTGAACTTTTGGACTTGTGGCAAATGTTGAGTACTGGGATAAATTCCCAGAACTCAGAAAACGCTAAGCAAGTACATTTTTGTACTTGTGGACTAAATATTGAGTTCTGGGAGAGATTCCCATTACTCATTTGAATTGTTTTTTTCTTCTAGTTTTTCAACGTTAATCAATCAACTTATTCTATACAAACTTTCGCACAATTCAATCATAATTTCTTACTTTCCTAATACTCAAATATCATGTTTCAGTGGAGATGTCAATCTATCTTTGAATACAGCAAATGAATTGGATAAAAAGAAATAATGCAGGGACCAAAATGCAAATTGTTTCTTCTACATAAAAATTAGTTAGATTACAGCTATATCTAGTTAGACATGATTGTATATAAACTAGTTTTGTACATTGTAACTGTAACAAGAAATAAAACATCTCTTCTTCCTCTCTTATTCATTCTTCTTCTTATTCTTCATCTGTTTCTTTATTTTTCTTGTTAAATTCGTCATTAATGGGTGCTCTCATAATTCACAGTGTTTGTGTATATGTTGATGATTTAAACGAAAAAGAGAGAGCGGCTATCATAGTTATTTGTTTATGAACTCGTGGAGAGAGAGAGAGCGGCGGCGGTAGAAAGGGGTAGAATAGGATAAAAATTAAAAGAGGTGCCTTTTATGGGCAAAAGGAGAACGGCAGGGGTGAGGGGGCATTAAATTTGATTTGAGGTGTTTCTTGGGCATTAATCCTTCTTTTTATTATATTATTTGTGAGTGATGAACCAACAAATAAAAAATATCCAACGCTACTTGAAGATTTAGCTCAAATAAAATATCGACCATTCTCCACGAGAATTCAAATTTATTGTCAAAGAGACGAAGAAATAGATTCATCATTCAAATCCACTGGATTCAAGCTGAAACACTTTGGCGATGTTACCTACCAAATAAAAGGCCTGCTAGGTGATCGAAATCGCTCAGGTCAGTGAGGACTCACTCACTCACCTACTCCTTATCTATTTAATAGAAACTTCTATCTACTGAATTCAAAAAGTTTCCAATAAAAACGTACCTCCATATCAAAAAAGTGCATTCATAAAAATATTTGAAAAAAGGAAGAGATATTGGACCGTGTTAAAGGCTTTTTCTTCAGGTAAATTTTTTTCTACAGGGAAAGTCAAAAAGTTTTGTTATGCAACAAACAAATAAGTAAAAAAAAAAAAAAAAATTGAACAATCGAAATCGGTTTGACTCAAAAATTGAATTATTTTAGTTAAAATATAAACTTAATATATATATAGGACATGATCATTAATCTACTAATAAGGTTAAACTAATAAGAAATACAAATAAAGTTAAACTAAGAAATACGGTAAAAAAAAGAAATAAAACTTGCTTCTTTTTTTTTTTTTTGTCAGAAAAAACTTGCTTCCTAATGATGGAAAATTTGTTTTCTAAATCCACGAAAAATAGTCTTCAATAGAGTCAGTCCTGGCCCCTTAAATCATTTTTCCTTCCGGGTAAGACTTCCATCCAATATTGGATGGTCCAATATATGAATTAGGATCGTTGGATATAATAACAAGACATATGTCTATAGATTAGTTTATGCAATTCTATAAACATGGCCATGTGTCATAATATAAATGGTTAATCCTAATATTGGTTCATCCAATATTGGATTGAAGAATTTTCCTTTCCTTTATACCGATAAGGGTTGCTGGTTTAATTAAAAAATACTAATCACTTGGTTAATTCATGTTTGGTCTAATTCCTTCCCCGGTTCATGTTTGCTTCCTATATATTTGAGGGAAAATTCTTAGGTCTTTGACCATATAACTTGTATGGTTTATTATTTGAGTGGTACCCAGATTTTTAATAAGATTATTATTCAAAGAATTTTGAAGATATTCCTTTAAATCCAAGGGTGAATTATCTTTTCTTATTAAAGATCATAATCAAATTTTAAAACTAAATTCTAAAATTTTAATTATCTTCTTATCCTTTTTTGTATTTTAATTTCCTATATATACAAATTCTTTATGTAAAAAAAATTAAATCCTAAACATACATTTTCTATCATTTCTCCTCTCTTTATCTCTCTTTTTCTCTCTCTTAAAATATCCGATAGAGCAGCATAAAGCCATGGTAAATCAAATCTCAGTTCGTCGGAGAAGACTGCCGACCGTCGAGCGACTCCGTTCGAGAAGACCGCCGCCCCTCCGTCTCCTCCGAGCGTACCATTTCCGATCCATTTTTCAATCCCCCTCCGTCGCGAATCTGGTGGTACAAAAGCCACCTCCGTTCTTCTCCACATCATATTCTGTCTGGAAGTCGCTCGCGAGATTTGGTGGTACAAAAGCCACGTTCCAACACAACCACACTCTAGGAATTTTGCAGGTTTTAAAGGCAAATGATGTTAGTCCGATGAGAATTGCAAGAGGGGCTTCTGGGTTTTCAAGGACTGATCTTGCAAATTAATTTGGAAAATGTTGTGGCTCTTAGCTGTTATGGATAATGATAAAGTAAGCGAACTTGAATATGCTAAAGACAGAATAATGATGAGGGAAGTCAACGTAAATCAACAATAGTATCTGACGAGTCACGAAAGTCGGAGAAGGCTTTGAATCAACGGTAAGGACATGTACGTTCTTTCATGAGATATTCAGCAAAAGTTTGTCTACTATCATCAACATGAACAAGATAATAACTTTTTTTTTTGTCGATAGGATTATAACTTTATTATTCTCCTTTTGTTCTCTTTGTTGATTCTCTTTATTAACTTCCCACCATTTAACTTCCCACCTGTTAATGTAACAATTTTTTCTTTTTTCTTTTGGTCAATTAATGTAATAATTTTTAATAGTATTTTTAATTTCTTTTAGTCAATGAATTTGATAATTTCGTTTAGGAATTTAATACTATTTTTAATTGTTAAAATCTTGATAGTATTTATATGCAATTTTTATTTAACTCAATAATTTTTTAAAAATACTTAGTAAACTTATTGATCATGCTCAGTAAATTACTGAGCATACGAGCATGCCCAGTAAAATTACTGAGCGTACGAGCATACTCAGTATAATTACTTAAAAAAAAAAGTTCGAATACTCAGTAACTTTTTTCGATACTCATAACTTTTTTCCGATACTAAGTAACTTTTTCCATACTCAATACTTCATGCTCAGTACTTCATGCTCATTAACTTTTTCAATGCTCGAAATTTTTTCCGACGGTGGTCGACGGTGATCAGTGGTTGTGGTAGAAGTTGGAAATTATTGATAGTTAATGAAGGAGTAGAGAAAAAAATGATAAAAGAAGAAAGAGATTAATGCTAATAAAGAAAAGAGAAAAATAGTATTGGAGGAGAGAGGAGAATCTAATTTTTTTGTCTTATATACACTATAAGGGTAGTAATAACAATAACAATGAGCATCTTATTTGCCTCTTTAGAAAATAGAGAAATAAGATGATTCCTTTGTGGCACTAATATGGTCTCCAAGAAACCTTATAGATAGATAATTCACCCTTTTTTTATCGCCTTTTGATTGTGATACACAAATTCAATTATCAAATATCATGCAAGTTTTTTTTTTCAAATAATACTCCCTCCGTTTCAAAAAGGTTATTGCATTTGCTTTTACACATAAAATAAGAAATGTCATTTATTATTCATGTGATTACTAAAAAAACCTTTCATAAAGTGTATTGATATCTTAAATGTCTATTGAAAATATAAATTATAATATTTAATTAGAAGTAAAAGTAGTATAAAGAATAAAAAAGTGTCTTAATTTTATAAAATGATAATTTTTTTTGAAACAACCCTTTTTAATATAAGTAAACATTTTTTAGGAACGCGATAGGTATCATGAATGTTAATTTAATCATTTGACTGTGATACGATATAGAAAAGTGCAGCATTGGGCTAACACCACAGAAGATCAAAAAAAATCCCAATTGAAACCCAATAACTTGTACTAGTATGAAGTTATGAACCGTTAAAAACCAGGGAGTCTTTGATCCAACCCAACCTCTAATAATAAAGCCGTCCTATTTCCTTGCCCTTAATTAAGTAATTAGTATTCCTACTCTTCCATTCTACTATATTTTAGTGCATGTAACAATAAGGTTTTGACTATTAGTTTCCTGCTCTTCTTCTACTTTGACTATAGTTCATATAAATATAAGGTTTTAACTTTTAGTTTGTATCGCTTTTTTGTAAACCATAAATACTCATAAGTTTTCTTCTGTATATTTTCCTTCATTGAACAAGGTATCATGGTTGCTTCTTTGGAGACGCCGGAAGAGTTTGAGCGAAGAAAAACAAAAATCTCTCAATCTCTCTTCAAGGTCAAGGATGCAACAAAAAACAATCCCAGAATCATGAGAAGAACCATGTTGGTATGATCAATAAGCCAAAGGATGTCAAGAAAATTACGTGCGGTCAATTAGCTAATACGACAAGACTTGCAGATCAAGATAAGGGTTTTTCTGACAAACAAAAATCCAGTAAAAGACCGTTGAATGAAGATGATAACCATTATAACAAGAGATCAAGAAGAAGGTTAATTAAGTCTACAGACAAACTCGATCATCATATGGTGCAGAAATTGGATAAAGAAGATATGCTGAACAAAAAAGATAATAGTCAAGATTTATTAGCACCCAAGAATTATCTTCCGTCTGATAATAATATATTTTCTTTCATTGAACAAGCTATCATGGTTGTTTCTTGGGAGATGCCTGAGGAGTTTGAGCGGAGAAAAACAAAAATAGCTACTTCTCTATTCAATGTTACTTATCATGAAATAAACAAGAAAGTTACTAAGAAGAAGCGTGTTGATATGATCAATATGCCAAAGGATTTCGAGAAAACTAAAATTCAAGATAGCAAAAAGAAGATACAACTTTTTGATCCCAAAGAACTTCCTCTTCTACCAGTTTCAGTGCCACCCTGCAACAACCGAAGATTTTACAAGCATAAATTTTTCTGATATTCATCTATATAAACTCTAGTATAATTGATATGGGGATTTATTGTAAAGTTACTTTTATAACTTATAAAAAGAGTTTAGATGTAGCTGTTGTTAGTAATAAAATTATTTTATATTTTTACATCTTGATTGTTAATTTTGATCTCTCTTTCTAAATTTTTATGCTTTGAATGAAATTTCAACGTTGTTTTTTATTTGGTATCAGAATAGTGTTAGTTTTCTAATTAATTGGGATATATATACATAATTTTATGTATTCTTTCTTTTACATGAGATGTATAAGTTCTCAAAACATGAGAGATTATTATTTATTTTAAAACAAATTAAGGGTTGATAAAATCAAGACTTTTTTTTAAATAAATATGAGAGCTATTTTGGACTTGAAATCATTTTGACTCCAATAATATTCGATCTCAGAACTTCTTGGACTTTGCAGCGTAGACCACTAAACAATCTATCAATTTTAATAAAATCAAGACTTCAAGGACTATATACACTCCATAGATGTAGACATTATTAAATATTTTAATAATAATTTTTATTATATTCTAATTTATCTCTCATTAAATGAAATATAATACTCCTTTCGTCCATAAATGTTTGTTACAATTTCTAAAAGTAGATGTCCACAAAAGATTGTCCATTTAAGATATCAATGAACCTTTTTATCCTTTTTATCAATTTTATCTCTATTAAATGTTTAAGAACTTATCATCATTAAATGTATTTACTTAGTTGGTTGGGAGTAGTTTAGTAAAAGTAGAGGAAATTAATTGTTTTTCTTAATTTATGTGAAAAAAAAATTATGACAAATATTTATGGACGGAGGGAATAGTGTTTTTATATACTCCCTCCGTCCACAAATGTTTGTCACAATTTCTAAAAATGGATGCCCACAAAAGGTTGTCATTTTAAAATATCAAGAAACTTTTTTACATGTTCTACCAAGTTTACCCTTATTTAATTTTCAAAAAATAGAAAGCATTAATTGCTTTTCTTAATCATTAAATAGTTAGTTGAGGGTAATTTAGTAAAAATAGAAGGCATTAATTGCTTTTTCTTAATCTATGTAAAAAATAGGTATGACAAACATTTGTGGACGGAGGAAGTACATAAATTGGATTCATAAATAACGATTTATGGTTATAATAAAACGCAAACGCGACATGAGTGGTGAAGAAGAATTTTGAAATATATTTATAAACATTTATATAGTTGACATATATATATGTAATTAATAATTTCTCTAAGAAACAATAAATGGTGTTGAAAATTTGAGCAAGCTGTAAAGAAATTTCAAGACCATTGAAAAAGAGTTGACCGATGTAATATCCACAAATGTCAAGTCAACTACCATTAAGACATCTTCTTGGTCATGCTAAAATATTGGGTAATATGTACGGTGATTGAATATGAGTCCAAAGAAACACTAAGAAAAACAACTAGGGGAAGATAGTAAGAGAGGAGAGGAGAAGGAGAAGAGAAAGAGCTTCTTCATTATCTTCTCTTTTCTTTTCTTTATTTTTTTCATCATCTAGAATTAATATACATATTTTTCTTACAACATTTTCGTATAGCCATGGCTCCAAGCAAGCTTAGAAAAGCCATTGGGGCAGTAAAGGATCAAACCAGCATTGGCTTAGCTAAAGTTGGAAGCAGCACTTCATTATCCGATCTAGATGTAGCCATTGTTAAAGCCACAAGACACGAAGAATATCCAGCTGAAGAAAAATACATCAGAGAAATCCTAAGCCTAACATGTTACTCTCGTGCTTATGTTGGTTCATGTGTTAACACAATCTCTAGACGTTTAGGCAAGACAAAGAATTGGGTTGTTGCGTTAAAGACATTGATGTTAGTTCATAGGTTGTTGTCTGAAGGTGATCCATCTTACGAACAAGAGATTTTCTTCTCGACAAGACGAGGAACAAGACTTTTGAACATGTCTGATTTTCGTGATACTTCGAGATCAGATTCATGGGATTATTCTGCATTTGTTCGTACTTATGCTTTGTACCTTGATGAACAGCTTGAGTTTAGGATGCAAGGTAGGAGAGGAAAGAGAAGTTCATTTTCGTATCGTGATGAAGATGAAGAGGAGCAGGTTAATCAAGGAGCTATGGTGGTGAGAGGTACGCCTGTTCGTGAAATGAAGGGCGAGCATATTTTCTCTAGGGTTCATCATTTGATGCAACTTATTGAGCGCTTCTTGGCTTGTAAACCAACAGGTTCGTATTGCATAACTCTTTAGCCTATACTAATAAAGATATATTCATTTATGTGCCCGTTATTTTTGGGGTCTATTCTCATTAAAATCACCATCTTTCGGAATGGGTTTTAAGGGTACTATCTTTCATTTCGTTCTTGCGTTTTCATTTTGGCCTAACAGTAGAAACAAAAAAGGAACATAGTCAGTCTTAATTGCTTATTGTGATAAAAATGAATTTATTAGGCGAAGTGTCTGAAAATAATGGACCTCTTCGGTAATTTAACCCAAAAACTATTTCAATACATACATATGTTTGTAGCTAAAAAATGCATGTACTAATCGTATCATTTTAACAATATGAAAGAACAAAATTGCTAGCTTTGAAAGATTGGAGATCAAATTATTAGGCTATGAAATATGTTTTTTTCCCAAAATTGAGTTAGTGATTAATAAAAAATGTGGAACAGGTCATGCAAAGTCAAACAGGGTTGTGATGGTGGCAATGTACCCAATCGTTAAAGAAAGTTTCCAACTATACTACGACACAACAGAGATAATGGGTATTTTAATCGACCGATTCATGGAGCTTGACATACCTGATTCCATTAAAGTTCACGAAATCTTTTGTCGTGTTGCAAAACAATACGATGAGCTTGACGTATTTTACAGCTGGTGTAAAACTGTTGGAATTGCACGTTCATCCGAATATCCAGAAGTGGAAAGAATCCCTCAGAAGAAACTCGATGTTATGGATGAGTTCATACGCGAGAAATCAATCATGACTCGAAACAGGAGAGCTAAGAGTATTGAACCGAAACAGATCGAAGCACCGGTTGAAGCAACTCCGGTCGAGCCCGAACCCGAGCCTGAGCCCGAGCCAGAACCGGAAGAAGATATGAACGCGATGAAAGCATTACCACCACCCGAAGAATCCGAAGAGGAGAATAAAGAAATCGTGGAAGTGAAAGAACCGGAAGTAGTTGATTTCTTGAACTTAGGTGGAGATGGTCCCACGACACAACAATATGGAGATCAATTAGCGTTAGCGTTATTCAACGGCGCACCACCGGGTTCAAATACCGAGGGTGGGCCCACTCCATGGGAAGCTTTCATTGATACGGGTGATTGGGAAACTGCTTTAGTTCAAACCGCGAGTCATTTATCAAACCAGAAAACTTCATTACCGGGAGGTTTTGATACTTTAACACTCGATGGTATGTATCAACAAGGCGCGACTAATCACGCTGTAGCAGCTTCCGGAATGATCGCTACCGGAAGTGCTAGTAGTGTTGCATTGGGTTCCGCAGGAAGACCAGCTATGCTTGCACTACCGGCCCCACCTACACCAGAAGGTGGTGCCGCTAGTACTTCTTCGATCGTTTCCGATCCATTCGAAGCTTCACTCGCTATAGCACCACCAGCTTATGTCCAAATGCATGATTTAGAGAAGAAACAAACGCTTTTAGTCGAAGAGCAGATTATGTGGCAGAATTATGCACGAGATGGAATGCAAGGACAGGTAGGGTACACAAAGATGCAACCTAATCCTTATCCATATAATAACGGAGGTTACACAAGAACTTATTGATCGTCTAATTAGTAGAAAGAGACATGTAGTGTTTTTCTGAAGTTCGTGAAGATCTTCTGCCTAATTTCTCTCAGGGTTTTTATTATGTCTCTAACTACATGTAACATGAATTTTGATATAGCTTACCTTGTTAATACATCGAATAGGAGAATTTAGAAGGTCACAGATAGTAATGACTCCTAATCAGTGTTAAGATTCGCTATTTCTGTAACATTTTTTATTTGAAACAATTTGTTGATATTTATTCACTTGTTTTTTATATGTTCAAATTTATCATCAATCTTCACTTGTGTTAGCAAGACAATAAGAAATATGATTGGCAACATATATATAGAACAAATTAGCAAATTGAAGTAGCGTGTGTTCACTCTTTGGATTTAACCTTAAAGCTATACAGATGAGTACAACTATTCAGGACCAAAGCAGTCTTTGATTTTAAAAAAAAAAAATACACACCATATAATATTGATTTGACCATCCGGTCTATTTGAAGTTACTGTACCCACTATCTGAAGCTTCTAGATTCAACTTCTCTAAATCTGGCACGATCTCACGCTTCTTCCTAGTTGACACACCCAATTTCGATCCGACGGTTACTAATGTCTCAAGAGCTCTCGCACTTCTTTCCAACAAATCTTCATCTAATTTTATCGCATCCTGTACAAATCCACACGTTTTAATTAATCAAATCACAAGTAAATTATAAACAGTCAAGAAAAAACATAACCATTAACCATTAAACACTAACCTTTTCAAATACGCAAATTACAGTACTTCCACCAAATGAAAAATATCCAAACTGAAATACACGAAATGAACATAATAAATGAGCACAATTTAAAAAGGACCATAATGTAATTAAATTGTATATTTACCTCATCTCCTTTACGAACATGATCACCTTGTTTCTTCAAAAAAGTAATACTACCAACCATTGTTGCTCCAATTGCAACAAAAGCCACCTTTCCAAAGTCCGATGTTGAAACTATTGACACCACTCGCTTGTTCTCCGTAAAAACGTTACAGTATTTACTATTTACAGCGATAGGATTTACCTTGACAAGACAAAGCAAAACAAAAAATAAGATATTATGTATAAAAGAAATTAAAGAATTTACAGGAATTATAAGTGTACCGTATATAAAGCTCCAGTTATAGGTACAAATTTCTCAACAATTCCAGTAACAGGCATATGAAAACGATGATAATCCTGCAATTTTTCCAAACTTTTAACATTATTGAATTAAAAACCTATTAATTTATTTAATTAATTAAAAAGTACCTGGGGTGCTAATCGAAAGATCACTAAACTACCACCGATAAATGAATTGGAGTATGCTTCATTTCCCAGTAATCCTTGGATTGAAAACTTTCTACCCTGAAATAATAAATGGAAAATAATATTTACCGTCCAATATAAAAAAAAAGACTATTTTGCCCTTATTACCTTGACCCAAAATCGCATAGCTTCGTTAGCTGTTTGAAACGCCATTAACCGACAATCAGCAGCACATACAGCAATATCATCACGCTCGACATAAGAAATTGGTCTTGCCCCAGGTTTTAACTCTCTTACAAAAAAATCATTAAATGTCTGCACAAATTAAAATCAATTAATAACAAAATATTGTAGAGTTTTTGTGCCTTTTTATTAAATTAATATTTATATAACATGGTGTTCACTGTTCAGTTACCTTAAAGTGCGTTATAGGGTGTTTGACTTCATCCATATTGATTTGACCCTATAAAATTACAGACTCTTCAGTACTCGAGTTTTAGAAAGAATTTTTATTTTTATTTCAAACAATTAAAAATAATTGTCATGCCTCGTAAGATTTAATGAAGTTTGGTATATCTTTGATAGAATCAGGTGATTCCATTTTCCTGCCCTGCTTTTCTGATATTTTCTGTAATAGTTCTTTTGCCCCTGCACACATTTATGACAAGCATGAGATATTAATGAGAGTAGTATGAATAGATTTCACCTTTTGTATTGTGTTATGTAGAATAGAATTTTGAATATTTACCATTATCTAGAAGGCCAAGACCAAGTTTTGATTGGTAAATAGCTCTCATTGATAAAACTATCTTTCCATCAATTACTTCCTCCACTAGCCTCTTATTTTTACGATCATACACCTACACATTAAAAGATATTTTTGTAATGTGAAAAGCTACAGTTGATTGGTAATTCATATAGAAAAATAAATACATACCAGAATATGGGAAGAACTTGCTCCAGATCTTAAACCTATTTCATAGGATGAAAATTGAGCCCATTCACTCAATTTAAACATCCACCTGTTTAAATACATGCTAATCTTAGAATATTTTTAAATATAATTTACAAAATATATAAAAGTATAAAAAGAAGATCTCACCCATTTGAAGCTTGTTTATCAGTCAAGAATCCACCTGTCATAACTTGATTTCCAGTTCCCTCATCGAAACATAGAGTTAAATGTATCATATTATTTAACCTATCTTTACCACCAAAAATCTCACCACAAACTGGGCAGCAATTAATAAGTGTTGCCCTATAAGAAAAAGAAATTATCAAATGAAGACCTTATAAAATGCATTAATAAGCCAAAAATAGGGCTTACGTTTCTTGTTGAAGAGAAAGAAGTGTAGCTAACTCATCCAAATTAACAACTCCATCACCATTTTTATCAGCTGCTTTAAAAAGCTCCTCTTTCTGCTCATCAATATATAAAAATTTACAAAATCCAACTTTTTATTTTACTACAAACAATGCTCAAACTTATCATACCTTATCAGCAGCCAATTGATTTCCAAATGCATCAACTAAATCCGAAAACTCGGAGTATGAAAGTTCACCATCTTCATTATAGTCCTGTATAAAAAAAAGAATTTTTCAATTTTACTTCTCACTATCCATTTTAAGAAAAATCTTCTTGAAATACATATAATAAATGTTCCATGTTTAGTTTTACAATACCATTATAGAGAGAATTCTTGTTGTGAAACTTTTTTCTGCTTCAACTGGATCCTGTTAATGTTTAGGCAAAAGGCTTTTTTCTGTTAAACTATGAAACAAAAAATTATAACAATAATAATAAAAGGTAAGTACCTCAATTGAACATGAGATTGCTATACTTCCAACAACTACTGAACTAGATGATGGATCAAGTAGGTCAAGCACTTCTTGCACAGAGTTGGACTCCTTCAAAATAATCAATTTACAATTTAGAAATTAATATATATTGTATACCAAAAACACAGGTTTTTAGGTAAAAAAAATCTTTAATTAACAAAACATCTCACCTTAGTAAGATATTCAAGTAGATCAATCTCACAATACCCGACCAGATTATTTTTGGATACTAGATTGGTCTGCACACAAGTAGAAATATTAATTATGAGAATAACTTTCTTTCTAAATTATAAGTTAAATACGACATTATTGGGAAGTAATGGAGAAATAAAATTTATACTCACCTCATACACAGTTATTCTAGCAATATGTGCCCCACTTTTTTCCAAAAGAACCTTTTTTGCCTGCATACAACTTATGATATCAATTGTTCGCATATGCTAGCTTATTACAAATTTAATGTAAAAAAGAATTATTGTTATTGAGTTAAGTAAACAAATTCATATGAAATATCATGAGTCTGTGGTAGATATAGAGGACTTTTGTCAATTTACTTACAGAATTCCAGATTGGATTGCTTGTCCTGCAAAACAAATTGAAATTTGTCAATGAATAAAATCTCTAAGATATGCAAAGTCTCTAATAAAACATGTGATATAGACATTTATATGCTTTAGCATCATTACTAAGAAGTGAGACAGAAAAGACTTTTAGAGATTCTATAACAAACACTAATTAGCAACAGTGTATTCAAATAGTTACGCAAATACTCGCTTTAACAAACTCTAAAGTCCAAAGAATTATACAGCTTGTACAAATTTAAGACATTAAAATATCTATATATGCACATATATATTATGTATGTTTAATAAAGGGTTTTTACGGGTACTAAACTGATCAGATATTTGAGTACGGTAAGTCTGTTCTCCAATAGAAATACACGCTAACCACTTGTCTTTGAACTTCATCTTCGCCTTCAATAACACAAACCACAACAATACGTTAGATTCACAAATATGTGTGTGTATAAAACAGAACACATTTACATATGCATATATAATAAATCGATTTCAGTACTTATATTATATTGGGTAAATTGCACCATTTAATTTCAGTGTTATGTGTTATGCAAAATAGCCAAATACACCCCTGTGTTCCAATAAGTAGCTTTTATATCCCTTTGTTATTCCAAAAAAGTAGCAAATATACCCTTGTAGAGGGGTAGCTTTGCAATTTGTATTTATATTTCT
The DNA here is from genome assembly GCA_029959085.1 of Nemophila menziesii. Classification (NCBI taxonomy): domain Eukaryota; kingdom Viridiplantae; phylum Streptophyta; class Magnoliopsida; order Boraginales; family Hydrophyllaceae; genus Nemophila; species Nemophila menziesii. The sequence goes on along the minus strand of JARWIR010000007.1, from coordinate 22,181,777 downwards.
TTTGTCTCTAATTTCTGAAACCGGGATATTTTTGTCTATTTTGCATAACACAAGGATCTACTGTGAAATTAACCTATCATATATAACGCACTCCTACATACAGCATACACATACAAGTAATGATTGAGTTAATATATATGGAGAACGAGCTTTGTTTAGCTCAATTAATCGATAAATGAGTTTGAGCTTTAGTTTAATTTTAAACAAACAAGTATAAAAAGTATTCTTCAACTAATTCATGAACAGCTCCGTTTACATTTATAAAACATTTTCATTCATACATGTATACATACAGACAAACGCATATTATCTTATATATAAAGCACAATCTAGTACTGTATAGACAATTGAATAAATAAATATACACACATATATTAACATAACATAAACAACAAATGTGTAAAAGAAATGAGGGAAAAAGTTACACTAATGAGCTCAATTAGAGCGATTCCAGCAAAATCATCTTCCTTGACAGGCTTCTGGTGAAGTGCGGTTAAAGAACCGGCGCTTCCATGGCGGCGAAGGCGGTCACGATAACGGCTGAGACGATTCTTAACTCTTCCACGATAACATGCTTTTTTACCAGTTGAAATCTCATCTGAAGAAGATGAATAGGCTAATTTCGAACTGTCATGACCCATTTTCTTTTTCTGTCTTTAATGGAGGGAGATGGACATATTTATATGGGAAATTGACTTTGGGGCTGCTTCCTTATGTCAATGAGTTGTTGTCGGAGTTAGTGGAATAGTGTTTTCCTTTCTTTCTTTTTTGACTCAGTGGATGCAGCTGACGTGGATTTTTTATAAAATTTGTTTTTTTTTTCAATAGCCAATAGAATTGAATATGTTGATTCTTTGATCACTATTGGATAAAATTGTTGGGCCTATTTCATTTTTAATATATCGGAAATTATGAGTAATTTTGACTCAAATGAGATTCATGACCAGGGCCTTTTGGTCTCTGTAGACGGCAAAGTAGTCTAACCACTAGACCAACTATTGATCTCGCATATTTTTTTTTAACTAGCGGTCTGAACGACTGTACAAAGAAAAGTAGTAATGTGATCTAGTCGTAAACAAGACCGATCCTGGAAGGAGGCCATAGCCTTGGGTCCTCTCCTAATTCTTATAATAAGTATAAATTTTTTTATTTAGAAAATTTCAGTTTTGGTCTAATCCAAATTAAATAAATGCTAGACCAATTTTTTTTAAATCTCCTATTATTTTTATATATTTGTCAGAAATATCATAGGTATATTTTATTTTCTTTTCTAAATTATTTTTTAATTTATTATGGTATCATTTAAAAAATTTAATATTTACTGAAATATATTCATTTAATTATTTTATATTTTTTAAATAATTAAATTTATGATAAAAAAAAAATATTCATATTTTTGTAATTTGTAATTTTTTTAAAGATCTATTTTCTAAAATCCGCCTTAGGCCGCTAAAATGTCAGGACCGATCCTGGTCGTAAATGGCTTATAAAAAGAAAAAAGGAAAAGGATTCTGGCTCTTAATAACTCAAGTACTTTTTTACTAAAGATAAATCTTTGAGTAGATCCTACGTGGCAGTATTGGTGGTGGTTTTTTACACTTAATTTTTGTTCTTATGCAATTTTTATTTTTTAAGGGTATTTTAATGTTTTAGTGACCTCTTTAAATTAAACTTAACCATATGTCTCTCTTAGCTATAAAATTGGTCTCCAAAATCAGTTGGGTTAGTTCAATTGACGAGAGTCTTACTATTTCTTCAGCACTTAAAGGGGAGGTACATGGTTTGGATTCCTTGCCTAACGGGTGTAAAGTGAGAGGTACAAGGCTTGAACCCCTACCTAAACATGGGTAACCTAGTTCTGATTTACCTGGAAATATACATGGGTAGTCGTGTATATCCATGTGGAATTAGACGTGGTGCGTGCAAGTTGTGCTGGATCACCCACATACCCCAAAAAAATTGGTCTCCAAGACCCCATAAATCAATCACCCATAAAACGTAGCTATAAAATAAAACAGATTTTTTTTAAACAGTTTGGATCTTCTCCATATAAGACGGTCAGAATCGTTTAGAAACCCTTAATTCACTATTTTATATTAATGGCATTAACTTTTTTTATTAATAAAAACTTAATTCTTTCTTATAAATCAAATCTTTTCATATATATTCATTAATCTTCTTGCCATAAATTTAGGTATTTTAAAAAATATAAAATATTATATTTATCTATATTTCTTTCTTTTATATATTGTGAAATAAAAAATAATAATTAACTAAAGTGCAACAAAATATTTTGTCTCTATATATCTTTCTTTTCTATATATTCACTAATCTGTTCACTTAAATTTAACTTTTTTTGAATTATAAAATATTATTTATCTATAAATCTTTCGTTTCATATATTACAACATAAAAAATAATATTTAAGTAAAATTCAACATAATAATATTTCTCTATATATCTTTCCTTTCTTATATATTTATTAATCTTTTTGCTAAATTTAAATTTTTTATAACTACAAAATATTATTTTTCTATATTTTTCTTTTCATATATTATGATATAAAATAATAGTTGACTAAAATTCGACAAAATACTGTTTTTTCTATATATCTTTCTTTTCATATATTGTGAAATATAATAATATATAATAAAATATATATTTTTAAACGTTTCAGATGATCTACATAAAAGACGGTCAGAATCGTTTGTAACCCCTTAATTCACACATTCACGTTAATGACATTAATTGTTTTTTAGTAAAAAAAAATTGATTCTCATTTATAAAACCAAAAAGTTTCATATATATTCACTTACTTTTTTACCTTAAATTTAAATTTATTCAAAATTATAAATATTGTTTTGAGAAAATGCCCATTTAAATCATGATTAGGAAAGTCTATGCCCAAAAGTTGACAAGTTATTATTTCTTCCCAATTAAATTATGAGTAATGATATTTGTCACCCTTTTTGTATCACCCTTTTATCACCTCCTAGGTGTATGCCTACATGTACCAATGAATTGATTTCTCTATCCTATTTAATTTTTATTAATCTTCTATTCAAGGAAATCAAAACATATATATAGAAAGGTGATAAAAGGGTGACATGAAAAGGGGTGACATATATCATTACTCTTAAATTATCCAGTTTCCCATTTGAATAAAAAATCTATTACCATTTTACTTTCTTACCTTTTTTTATTGTTATTAATTAAAAATAAAGGTATTTCTTAAAAGAAACCTAATAAAATTACATAATTTTTAAATTAAGCCTTTAATTAATTTATTTTAAAAAAAAACTAATAAAATTATTATTTATAGAAAATATTTCCTTTATATTATTTTATACCTTTACAACCTTTATTAGCAAATATATTATTTTTAATACAATATTTATTTTTAAATATTAAACAAATAATAGGGTACCACCACCACAAGCACCACCATCACCACAACCACCACCACCACTACTATGTATTTAACCACCATTACATCTACCACAATCACCACCACCACCTCAACCACCACAACCACCACCACCACCACCACCTACTACTAATTCCATTACACACACGCGCGTCCATGAATTTTTTTAAAATCGTCATAACTAATTCTTAAAAAATCAAAAATTTGTATTTTTGGATAAAACAAATTAATATTTACGTCTATGATTTTTTATTTATTTTTTTAAATTTTTTTTCGCAGACACGAAATTTACTGTTTTAAACATGAAAACGGTGAATTTTCTTTTCGCAAACTTGAATATCACTACGAAAAAAAAATCAAAAAAATTCATAAAACTCAAAAAAAATCAAAAAAAAAAATCATAAACAAATATTAATTTGCTTTATCCAAAAATGCGAATTTTTTATTTTTCTGATTTTTTTTAGAATTAGTTATGACGATTTAAAAAAAAAATCACGGACGCGCACGTGTGTAATGAAATTAGTAGTAGGTAAAGGTGGTGGTGGTAGGGTGATGGTGGTGTTGGGGGGTCGTGGTGGTGGTGGAAGGTTTTAATCGCAAATGGGATAGATACATCTTAGTTTTACAATAGAGATGAGACAAATCACATCTCAATAATAAATGAGTTCTTTTTTGTTTTAGTGTTTAATAATGTTGATGACTCGTACAATTTAATTTTGAATGTTATATAATGAACTAGAAACAATAATTTTCTTCATCTCAACTAATTATTGCTTCTCAAGTCATCAATATTCAAAGTAAATAAGTTATTTCTTATATAAACGTAAATTGTAGGGAATGGATTAGAAGAATAAGCAGCTAATAGCCTTAGGTTTCGAAGACTTTGCAAACAAAATCGGAGTAGGAATAGTAAAACTGGATGGAACAAACCTATCAATCCCCGACATACATACATAACCCTACCAGGTCAAGGCTTTTTACCTCACGAAACAACACATCATCATCTCCAACACATTATACCTTTTTAATTAGTTTTACAATACAAATCCCATCTTAGTTATACAATAGAGATGGGACAAATCCCACCTCAGTCAGTATTAGAATGGAGATGAGACAAATTCATCTCAATCTTAAAATTACAGATGTGACAAAATCCCATTAAAAAAAATCAGAATAAAAAAAATTAAAAAATTTAAAAAAATCAAAAAAATCATAGAAGTATATATTAATTTGTATCATCTAAAAATGAAATTTTTTGATTTTTTTAGAACTAGTTATGATGATTTTAAAAATAATCACGGACGTGCGCGTGCGATGAAATTAGTAGTAGGTGGATTTTCACATCTATGATAATATTTGAATTAAATGGGAATAAATATATGGTCAAAGACAACGACTATAATAAGGGTATTATAGTAATCTTTTCATCTAAATTGTTGTATAATCTAAATGGAAAGTTGGTTTGTCATTTGATTTAAGAGGGCATTAACCTATTATTTTTCTATATTTATTTTCTTTTATATTTTATCACATAAACCGTGTCAACGACACCGAGTCCAAAGTGGCTCTCCCATGTAACAAAAAAAAACCATAGTATTTAACTAAAATTTAACAAAAAAATCTTTATCAATATGTCTTTCTTTTCTTATATATTCACTAATCTTTTTACTAAAATTTTAAATATTAAAAAAAATTTGAATATGATTTCTTTATATTTATTTTCTTTCATATATTGTGACATAAAAAATAAAAATTCAACAAAATATTATTTTTCTATATCTTTCCTTTCATATATTCTGACATAAAAATGCTCTATATAAAACAAATTTTTATAAATGGTTCGAGTCCTCTACATAAAAGACGGTCATGATCGTTTGTGATCCCTTAAATCACTCATTCACATTAATATCATTGATTATTTTTTACTAATAAAAACCTTAATTCTCACCTATAAACTAAATTTTTCTCATATATATTCACTAATTCTTTACCTTAAATTAAATAAAAATATTAAATATTATTCTCTATATTTCTTTTTTTTCATATATTGTGACAAAAAAAATTATAAAAAATTATTCTCTATATATATCTTTCCTTTTTTATATATTCACTAATATTTTTACCTAAATTTTTTATTCTTTTTAAATATATGATATTGTTTCTTTATATTTCTTTTTTTTCATATATTTTGATATAAAACAATAATATTTAACTGAAATTGAACAAAATGTATTTAATCTATATTTCTTTAATTTCATATATTATAACATAAAAATAATCTATATAATAAAACAATTTTTTTTAAACGATGTGGATCCTTTACATAGAAGACGGTAAAGATCGTCTATGACCCTTAATTCACTATTCACATTGATAGCATTAAATGTTTTTGACTAATAAAAAAATATTATTTCTCACTTATAGAATCAAATCTTTTCATATAATTCACTAATCTTTTTACCTTAAATTAAAATTTTATTAAAACTTATAAGATAGTATTTCTCTATATTTTTTTTTTCATATATTGTGACATAAAAAACAATATTTAACAAAAAGTCAACAAAAATCTATATATCTATATATCTTTCCTTTCTTATATATTCACTAATTTTTTACCTAATTCTTTTATAATATATTAATTCATTCATTTCATATATTGTGACATAAAATATAATATTTAACTAAAATTCAGCAAATTTTATTTTTGTTTATATTTTTATTTTCATACATTGAGACGTAAAAAATAATTTATATAATAAACCTGATTTTCTTAAATGGTCCAGATCTTCTACATAAAAGAAAGGCAGAATCGTTTGTGACTCTTGAATCCACTCCTTATTAGTGACATTAATGGTCGTTTACTAATTTAATAAAATACTTAATTATCATTTATTCTATTCCATTAGACATCTAAAGGTTCCGTATTCGATCCATACTACCCGCAATCCTCTAAATTTTTGTCGTTCCAGCGATTTGATATCTAACTTTCACCCAAGAGATATGCCTTCGATCCCCGTAAATGGAAGGAAATGTTTTTTGAGTGCTCACCTAAGGGAATTGGGTTCGATTCCCGTCGATGAAACAAATTTTTTCCTTTTTTCATAAACCATAAACCATGAGCCTTGAATCTTGAACCACGAACCATAAAGTTTGAACCTTATACTTGTAACCATGAATTAATTTGTTTAAAAAAAGCACATGCAAATTTTAATCTAACACGTTATTTTTTTTGTTATTTTGTGTATAATGAAAATTGTGTGGACATCATACGAGAATATGTTAATTCAGCGCATGGGTTGCACCTTCATGATCAAAATTATTGAGTTATGGATGTTGTGGGTTACTTATCCTTAAAGCAGTTGACAAAAAAAAGGTTACTTACCCTTGATTTAATAGATTATTGAGAAATCTAACCACTAACAAGTTATAAAATGTCATAAATCCATAATTTGATTAATTTCTTATTTTTTATCACCAAGAATTTTATATCATCAACCAAAACATGTACAAAATAAGCTTCAATTTGACCTCGTGGTTAATTTCTTATAATTATACTAAAAGAAACATAAAATACTAAAAGTTGTGTGACATTTGGGTTGTTGGCTCATTCACACTGATAATTGTATAGCTATAAAATCTTTCAAAAGACAAATTTTAATTAATATTTGAAGGCAATTTAATATGTAGAAGTCTATATAACAAGTAGAGATCGTTTAGGTTTAAAAATGTAAACCTTTGAATGTTTGAATTATGGCACATATATATTTATATCTCTTAAATCTTTAAATATGATTTCATAATTTATTTTAGTTATTTTATTAATTTCAAAGAGTTCATTATTCTATTTTTCATAAAAATATCAAACACGGATTCTTAATTGATTTCACATAATTCATTTATCTTAAGCAACGGGCCGTTACACGCAAAACTCATCATATAATCATATTTATGTGTATTTCATTTTGATCAATAACCTGGGATACAATAACAATTCTATATACCATTAAAAATTATATCACTAATCATACCATCAATAATGTATAATTTCATTATAAGTGAATTGAATTTAAATTACAAAAATAAAATAAAAATTTAATTTACTTTAAATCAAATCATGTCACGTCATTGATAGTACGATTTTTCGTGGTATATATCATTACTTATTATATATGTTATAAACTAGGATAATATAAGCTAAACTAGATGGAGAAATATGGAGAGAGCAATAACATTATAAACTAAAGAAGAAGAAGATAAAGAAGAAGAGAGAATTATATTATTCTTGTATTCCAAAATCATGAACTAACACTATTACAATAAAAATGTCTTCTAATTATAAGGAAAGGAAAGACCCTTCACTTGCTTTTGTAAAACCTTTGGCCTTTGTACATCACCTTATTATATTTATTCATAATACTCCTCTTGGATGTCCATCTATTAGAAAATATGTCTCGTTAAAACCTTGCCAAGAAAACCCTGTGGGATAAAAACGTGGTCGAAGGGAAAAGAGTACATATAGATGGAACTAATCATATCGAAACGCTGCCTCGTTAAAACCTTGCCAAAAAAACCCCTTAGGACAAAACGTGGACGAAGGGAAAAGAGTGCAGTCTTGTTTACACTCCCCCTGATGTTGGAAAGAGATCTCTTAGTTGTCGTATATCAATATTGTGGACCTACTTCTTGAATATTGTGGTTGACAATGATTTCATCAGGAAAATCTACAAAATTCGTGCGTGATTGTATCTGTCGAGTGTCAATATCCACATTCTTCTGTAACTCGTGTGTGTAGGAGACTTTGGTGAAATATATTCTGTTTTCGCTCCTTTGATGTAGCCATTCTAATTATGTGTGGTACGAAAAATAGTATCCTCATACAATACCATCGATATATCTTTGTTGAAAATAAACCACATTTATTTTCAGTATGTTTAATGACATAAGCCACACTTTTTTTCGGTATGTTGAATAATCCACATAAATAAATATTTCATACCGCTCCTCCTTGGATATTCACTGAAAGATATGACTCATTAAAACCTTATCAAGAAAACCCATTGGGACAAAACTTGATGAAGGAAAAAGACTACACTAATACTTAGGAGTTATGACACGTATTCAGTTTGTCTTGTTAAAACCTTAAATGGAAAACCTAATGGGAAAAAACCGTGGTGAAGGAAAAAAATGCAGAATTCAATATATGCTCCCCCTCATTACGACATAACATATTTCTAAATATATTAGATACTCGCGGACTTGTACCTGATGTCGTCGTGAATGAAACTTAAATTAGTGAATCTTTTGGATTTTTACTTGAAGGTATTTAGTGATAGTAATATCATTTCTTGATCAATAAAAGAGTTTATACTTCCTTAGACAATGAATATTTGCATGACTCGTTAAAACCTTACTAGGAAAAACCCGGTGGGAAAAAATCTTAGTGAAGGAAAAGGAGTACAATACGCAAATATCACATCCTTTTCATTATGACAACAATTACCGAGTATCCTTCCATAATTCATACACTTTTCTCTTGTGATTTAAATAAATTACGTTCTTCGAGAACTTTTATACTCCAGGAACTTTTATATTCCAGGAACTTCTCAATCTTCGATAATTTTATATTTAAACGCTCTAAGTACTTCAAATACCTACCGTGCTTCAGGCACTTGTTGTGCTTTCAAACATCTTTCTTGTTTGGGCACATGTCATGCTTCTAGCACCTATTTTGTTTATCAAATTTTTTAATATCCATCTAATAATCACTCCAGTGTATCAATAACATAATAATGAGGGATATCTCCCCATAGTTAAATCTAGGTTTCTATAGGAACCTTTGTGATACAAGTAGTGTTTTTTATTTCAAAATTTACTATTACACTTTCTATTGTCGTCGATATATATCACCACTTTTTGGTTTAGGATCCTTTTTATTTATTTCAAGCGTTATATTAAATGAAAATATATTAATCCCATAAAATATTATAACAATTTTAAATATTTTCAGTAGACTGATAATTTTCTTAAATTTTCTCGTATTTAGGTACCTATATCCTTTCATGACCATTACTTATTTAAGAGAAATGCATATGCCAATATTAGTTGGCTTAATAATTCCCGTCGTATTACGTGGAGTGCACATTCCACAATTTTTAACATTAATCAATTACAAATAAGATCTTCTTCTTTGGGGCCTGGTATACTTTAAACCGACAGGCTTACCACGCTTCATGTGTTGGTTTGATACATTCGTTGGAATATTTTTTATGTGTCTAATATGAGACAATAACCTATGTTGGAGCGTTTACAACATATTTTAGGATTTTGAAATATTCTACTTGCGAATGTATTAGGTATTATTTGCAATACTTTGCACATAGATATTCCTTTTAACATCAAGTTCCTATTCTTTAGTTTGTGGATATAAATGATATAATAAATTGTATTCTACCACGCAACTTCAGGTTGACTTATCTCTCCCCCCTAATAAGGGGGTAGTCATTTGGTAAAATGAATTTTTTGGTTCTTTTAAGTAGAGACCAAGTGAATAATCTATTAGTCGACATATCATTACTATCACTAGTTGACCAAACCAGTCATTTAACAATACAAAGTTATTTGAATTATGACATCTTTTCTTTTGCACAATGAGTGTTTCAACTGCTTGAATCTGTATATATATAACCCCAAAGAAATAACATATTTTATAACGTGTTATAAACTAGGATAATATAAACTAAACTAGATGGAGAAATATGAAGAGAGCAATAACATTATATACTAAAGAAGAAGAAGAAGAAGAAGAAGAAGAAGAAGAAGAAGAAGAAGAAGAAGAAGAAGAAGAAGAAGAAGAAGAAGAAGAAGAAGAAGAAGAAGAAGAAGAAGAAGAAGAAGAAGAAGAAGAAGAAGAAGAAGAATTATATTATTCTTGTATTCCAAAACATGAACTAACACTATTACAATGAAAATGTCTTCTATTTATAGGGAAATGAATGATCCTTCACTTGCATTTGGATAACCTTTGACCTTTGGACATCCACCATTATAGAATAATTTATTCATAATAATATAAACATTTGTTAAGTACTAAAAAAATTTTAGTACAACAAAATTTCCATTAATTTTTAATAAATGATTATAACCAGAGACTTATCTCGATGACACCTAAAAATATGATAAAGAACTAGAAAATAAAGGCGATATACATTAACAAATATAATCTAAATTTGATAGTAGGATGTCACATCAAATATCTAATTATCATTGCAGGTTTAGTACGATCACCATCTTGTCTTGTATAATGTACCCTTCTAATTAGCTTGTGGATCTAACTGTGGCCGCTCTATAAGTAAAAACAAAGTTTGGATTAAATGGGTAAGTATTGTAACATTGTCTATACCCTCAAAGGTACTAATGACTCCCAGAACCGGAGAATATGACCATACTCTCGAATCCACTGTATATTGTGATTGAAGGTTATGGATCGTGGCTAATGGGAGTGGTGACTTTTCTCCAGTGAGGTGGATTTGTGTAGCTCACACCTGGATTTGTGAAGTTATGGTGGCGAAGCTCGACATGTGAGTGGTGGTTCGACTTTCCAGTGGTGGAGCTCAAGCTTTGCTCCAATGAAGGAACTCATAAAGGTGGTGCCCCACGGTAGTGGTGTCGCGCTATATAGTGATAACAGTTTTGTGGTGGCACCATATCTCAATCTCGGAGCTCGAGCTCCTTCCAGATCCGAGCTTGACTTTCTAGTGGGTGTGGCTACATTTGTAGAGGTTGTGGTTATGGCTTGGTGGTTGTTATAATTGTTGCAAACTTTTTACGGATAGGTTGTGTGTTGTTTTAAGAATGAGTTGTGTTTGTGGTGGTGGTTATGGTTGTTGAAAACCTTTTACTAATAGGCTTTGTGTTATTTTACGCATAGGCTGCTTTGTTGGAAATCAATAATAAAATCATTGGTCATGCATAGAAGAAAAAGAATTAAAACTCACGAATGACAATGTAATAAAACATAGTAAACGTCTATGTTAAAGTTTGTAGAACTTGTTGGTTTTCCCACATCGACTGACAATAATACCCCACAAACGATCTGACGCCAGCACTGATAGTCTATATGCGTCCTAGAAGGGGGGTTGAATAGGACAATAGATATTAATCGGCTAATTTTATTTCAAGTAAATAAAATTAAAAGCTAATTTGAATCCTATTGTTTTAGCAAACTAAATAGTAATGAACTAGATAATCCTAAAAGACAATATTATCAAACTATTCATGTAGGCATTTTATCAAGCATATAGAGTGCGGAAATGTAAAGAGTGTAGAGATAGAATACGATACACAACGATGTATAGTGGTTCGGTTTCCCTACATCCACTACCTAAGGAAGCCTCCTTAGGATTTGCAAGATTCTCCACTAATCTTCGTAACTCTTAACCGGGTGAGATTACAAACCCTTACAACCACTTCAAAAACCTTTGAAGGAAAATACACTTGTGTTATCACCAACACAAGGAACCAAGCATAAAACCTATGCTCACACTACTCTCTTAATCTATTACAAGAACTAAGAGGAAAGGGAAAAGTGTTTAGGGGTGCTTATAAAAGCTTTGTAACTAAACTCCTAAATGAGTGGATATGAACTAAGTAGCTTCACAATGAATATGACTTGAATGCTCCTTTGAAACCTCCTTGAATGATAATATTAATTGCTCTTAAGATTGGTAGATGGAAGGCTTGAGTTGTGTCTTGAATGAACTCCATTTTATAGCTGAAAATATGGTCCAACGGTCATAAGGCACCTCTCTAACGGATCTATTTTATCTCCAACGGATATAAGCTTTGTCCTCTTGTAATAGTGCAGAAAACCCTCTTGTGCGGTGTACCGCGGATATGGTCCGGTGCACCGCGAAACCATTCGTCCAGATTTCAAGCTTACTGACGGACTACTCGATGTACCGCGCCCCTGGTCCGTGCATCGGTCCGGTGTACCGCTTCTTTGATCCGGTGTACCGTGCAATTTTACTAGCTTACTGACGGGCGATCCTGTGCACCGCTCCTCTGGTCCGTGACTCTGCGGTGTACCGCAAGATTGGTCTGGTGTACCGCGGAGCTGTTCATTTGAATAAAAGCTAAAGTTCAAGGATAAAAACACAACTAATCTAATGAGGGGTTTTGGAAAACATTTAAAGAGATACCAAAAATGAATTTTAGTTTAAAAGATGATTTGTCAAATATTAAAACGGGAATAAAACAAGGTGAGGCTAACAATCTCCCCCTTTTTGATGTTTGACAAATCATAAACTTTTGAAGATGCCTAAGATTAAGTTTTGAACAAAAACTCCCCCTCAATCTAATCACTAGAGTTTTTATAAAAACTCCCCCTCACAAAATGCATTTGAAAAAGTTTAACTAATAATTTCTCCCCCTTTGTCAACAACAAAAATAACTAATGATACGATTTTTGAAAAATATAAGGGGTCAAAATACATTTTGAGTAAAACAAGGACTAAGGAAGTAAATGGATAACAATGTAGAAGCTTCAAGGATCCTATCACATCAAGAAAATATTAGCAACAAGAGAATATACACAAAAAGCACTAAAAAAAAATGCAAGAAGAGAGGGTTAGAGAATTTGCATGCCAATCTCACACCGAATTTTCTCAAAAGGATCTTGGGGTAAAGGTTTAGTAAAGATATCGGCTAGTTGATTTTCCGAAGTGACAAATTCAAGTACAATATCCCCTTTTTGAGCGTGATCACGGATAAAATGATGGCGGATTTCGATGTGTTTTGTTCTAGAGTGTTGAATAGGATTTTTGGTAAGATTGATAGCACTAGTGTTATCACAACGAATGGGAACACGATCATACTCTAGGCCAAAATCTAGTAAGGTTTGTTTCATCCAAAGAATTTGAGTCACACAATTTCCGGCCGCAACATATTCGGCTTCGGCCGTGGATAAAGCAACACTATTTTGTTTTCTACTAGACCAAGAGACAAGGGATTGACCTAAGAATTGGCAACTACCACTAGTACTCTTCCTATCAAGTCTACAACCGGCATAATCGACATCCGAGTAACCTATTAGCTCAAAAGATGTAAATCTAGGGTACCAAAGACCTAGACCAAGGGTTCCTTTCAAATACCTAAAAATACGCTTAACGGCACTAAGATGGGATTCTTTAGGAGAGGATTGAAATCTAGCACAAAGACACACGGGGAACATAATATCGGGTCTAGAAGCGGTTAGATAAAGTAAACTACCAATCATACCTCGATATACTTTCTCATCAACATTTTTACCATCTTCATCTTTGTCTAATTTTGTGGATGTGCTCATTGGAGTTCCAATTTCCTTTGCATCTTCAAGTCCAAATTTTTTGATCAATTCTTTTGTATATTTGGCTTGATTGACAAAGATGCCATCCTTCATTTGCTTGATTTGAAGTCCAAGAAAGTAATTCAATTCTCCCATCATGCTCATCTCAAATTCCTTATGCATGCTTTTAGAAAAATTCTCACAAAGATTTTCATTAGTAGCACCAAATATAATATCATCCACATAAATTTGAACAAGAAGGATATCTTTTGAAGACCTTTTTATAAATAAAGTGGAGTCAATATTTCCTCTTTTAAAACCATCATCTAATAAAAATTTGCTTAATCGTTCATACCAAGCACGAGGTGCTTGTTTTAAACCATATAAAGCTTTTGAGAGTTTAAAAACATGATTTGGAAATTTTGGATCCTCAAAACCCGGTGGTTGTTTAACAAAGACTTCCTCGTCTATAAAACCATTTAAAAAAGCACTTTTGACATCCATTTGGTAAAGTTTAAAATTCATATAACAAGCAAAAGCAAGTAGCATACGAATAGATTCAAGTCTAGCTACCGGAGCAAAAGTTTCATCGAAATCAATACCTTCTTCTTGATTGTACCCTTGAGCAACTAACCTTGCTTTATTTCTAGTAATGATGCCGGTGTCATCTAGCTTGTTGCGAAATATCCACTTAGTGCCAATAATAGTGGGTCCAATTGGTTTCTCCATTAATGTCCAAACTTTGCTACGCTCAAATTGATTTAATTCCTCATGCATAGCGTTAATCCAATGATCATCTAACAAAGCTTCTTTAATATTCTTGGGCTCAATTTGAGATAAGAATGCTTGATGAGCACAAAGAGCAATAATACGGGAGCGAGTGGTAACACCTTCTTTTGGATCACCTAGAATTAATTCACTTGGGTGATCTTTGATATGTTTCCAACACCTTGGTAAATCCGTACTAGCTTCATTTAATACTTGATCATTTTCCTTAGGAGGTTCTTCATGAGATTTTAATTCTTGAGTAGGAGATTCTAAGGGTTGATCTAGTGGAGTATCTTCAACAACATCTACCACTTTCTTGATACAAAACGGATTAGTCTCATCAAAGTCAACATGCATAGATTCCTCAATAGTACGAGTACGTTTGTTGAAAATGCGATAGGCTTTTCCTTTAGTGGAATAACCAAGAAAAATGCCTTCATCCGATTTAGCATCAAATTTTCCCAAATAGTCCCTAGTGTTTAGGATAAAACATTTGCACCCAAAAACACGAAAATAAGCAATAGTTGGTGGTCTACCATTCCAAAGCTCATAAGGGGTTTTCTTAATAAGAGGTCTAATAAGAACTCTATTTAACACATAACAAGCCGTATGAACGGCTTCACCCCAAAAGTATGTAGGCAAGCTATGTTCTTTTAGCATTGTTCTAGCCATTTCTTGTAGAGTTCGGTTTTTCCTTTCCACTACCCCATTTTGTTGGGGAGTTCTAGGGGCCGAAAAGTTATGATCAATCCCAAATTCATCACAAAAATGCACAAAAGGAGAATTCACATATTCACTACCATTATCACTACGAATGCATGTAATAGAGTAGCCTTTCTCATTTTGCACCTTTCTACAAAGTTTTGCAAATTCATTGAAGGCATCACTTTTTAAAGCAAGGAACATCACCCATGTATATCTAGTGAAATCATCAACAACAACAAAGACATATCTAGAACCCCCTAGACTAGTGACATCAACGGGACCAAAAAGATCCATATGCAATAATTGAAGTGGCCTAACGGTGATGACCTTATTTATGGATTTAAAAGATGAACGATGTTGTTTACCAAGTTGACATGCATCACATAATTTATCTTTATCAAATTTATGAATAGGAAAACCAACAACAAGATTTTTTCTAGATAATTTTGAAATCAAATCCATGCTAGCATGCCCTAAACGTCTATGCCAAAGCCAACTATCATTTACCACGGATAAGCATTTAATATGTTTAGACATAAGACTTTCAAGATCAACAACAAAAACATTATCCGATCTTTTTGCAATAAACATAGTATCTAACTCATCATTTTTAAAAACAACACATCTAGATGCTTCAAATTTAACACTAAAACCAACATCACAAAGTTGACTAATACGAAGCAAGTTAAAAGAGAGACCCTCAACAAGTAACACATTAGAGATAAGTAAAGAATTCATATTACCAATGTTACCTTTACCCAAAACGCGTTTCTTAGTGTTGTCGGCAAAAGTAACTCTATCACCTTTTGTTTTATATAAACGTGTAAATAATGAAGGATTCCCGGTCATGTGTCTTGAGCATTCACTATCAAGGAGCCATATATTTTGCTTCTTGATGCTCAATCCCTACAATCAAAAATAAATTAAGCTTTAGGTACCCAATTAGGTTTGGGTCCATGAGGGTTAGTGGATTTTCTTTTTAAGACCCATATAGGCCTTTTCCAAATTGGCACAAGAGATCCCAAATCCAATAATTTACGATAGTAACAATGAGATGCATCATGACCAAGTTTTTCACAATAGGTGCAAGTGATAGAAGATTTTGAAGAAGATGGAATTTCATTTGAAATTTTTGATTTTACAAAAACATTTTTCAAAGGTTTTTGGTGAGTGAATGGATCATATCCAACACCACTTTTTTCACAAGCCATTCTTTGAGAACCTAAAATCAAATCCAAGTTTTCTTGCCCACTAGTGAATTTTAAAATAATGGCATTTTGATCAACAATCTTTTTCTCTAACAAAGCTTTTTCTTCCAAAAGATTTTTCTCAATAAGATGAAGTTTTTCATTATCATCTATACATTCATCACAAAGATTTTGACAATCTTCCAAAGCTTTCAAAACCTCTTTAGTTCTATTTTTCTCAAATTCTAAATCTTTTGTTAAAACCTTGTTTGTTTCAATAGAATTTAAAAAATCATTGTAAAGAGAATCAAATGCCTCATGAATGTCTTGTTCACTAGCATCATCATTAGTTAAAGAGAGTTTAGATTTAGGAGTTACCTCTTCATGATTTGCCATAAAGGCAAAGTGAGTTGAGCCGGTATCATCATCCGAAGAAGCATCTTCATCATTTTCAAGTACTCCCATAAAAGCAACAAGATTGACGTTTTCGTTATCACTTTCTTCTTCATCCGAATTTTGAGTATCCCAAGTGATATTAGCATGCATTGCTCTCTTAGGTTTCTCCTTTTGAAGAAGAGGACAATAGGTTTTGATGTGACCAACTTTCTTGCAATGATAGCAAGTGGGTTCATCTTGTTTGATAGCTCTATCATACTTCTTGTAGGGTGAGGAAGAACTTCCTTTCTTAGCAAAGCGTTTGTATCTCATGAATTTTTTCATATCTCTTGCTAACATAGTCACTCCTTCATCTTCACTAGTTTCTTCTTCATGTGAGTTATCTTCTTCACTTTCCTTCCTTTCTTTTCGTTCTTTCAACTTGGAACTCATGGCATGGAAAGCAATAGATTTCTTAATCTTCTTCTCCTCATCATCTCTTATCTTTTCTTCTTCAAGCACAAGCTCTTCCGTCATGAGGTTGCAAATGAGTTCATGAACCGTCATTTTTGAAAGATCTTTAGTATCTCTTATAGAGTTGATTTTAGATTTGTATTTCCTTGGAAGAGCAAATAAGATTTTTCGGCATTGTTCTTTGTTGGTGTACTCTTGACCAAGAGTCTTCAAGGTGTTGACAATGTTAGAAAATCTTTGATGCATGGCATTTAAGGCTTCATCGGGCTCCATACGAAATAGCTCATACTTAGTGATAAAGAGACCAATCTTAGTTTCTTTGATATCTTCCGTTCCTTGATATGATAGCTCCAAGAGTTGCCACATTTCATGAGCGGAATTGCATTCACTAACTCTAGCGTATTCCGTGACACTTAATCCATTGATGAGGATGTTCATAGCTTTGTTGTTTTTGGTGAGTTTAGCTATGTCTTGATCATTGTAATCATCTTCACTTTTCACCTCCGTAGTACTACCCGTAACATAAGGAATATAAGGACCCTTCTTGATAGCAAGCCACAAAAAGTAATCAATTCCTTTGACGTGAATCTCCATTTTCTTTTTCCACCCAAAGTAGTCTTTTCCTACAAAAAGCGGAGGTCTAGTAGAACATGAACCTTCCGGTTGATTAGAATCCATATCGTTTTAACTCTAGAAACGATTAAGTACAATAGAGCTAGGCTCTGATACCAATTGATAGTCTATATGCGTCCTAGAAGGGGGGTTGAATAGGACAATAGAAATTAATCGGCTAATTTTATTTCAAGTAAATAAAATTAAAAGCTAATTTGAATCCTATTGTTTTAGCAAACTAAATAGTAATGAACTAGATAATCCTAAAAGACAATATTATCAAACTATTCATGTAGGCATTTTATCAAGCATATAGAGTGCGGAAATGTAAAGAGTGTAGAGATAGAATACGATACACAACGATGTATAGTGGTTCGGTTTCCCTACATCCACTACCTAAGGAAGCCTCCTTAGGATTTGCAAGATTCTCCACTAATCTTCGTAACTCTTAACCGGGTGAGATTACAAACCCTTACAACCACTTCAAAAACCTTTGAAGGAAAATACACTTGTGTTATCACCAACACAAGGAACCAAGCATAAAACCTATGCTCACACTACTCTCTTAATCTATTACAAGAACTAAGAGGAAAGGGAAAAGTGTTTAGGGGTGCTTATAAAAGCTTTGTAACTAAACTCCTAAATGAGTGGATATGAACTAAGTAGCTTCACAATGAATATGACTTGAATGCTCCTTTGAAACCTCCTTGAATGATAATATTAATTGCTCTTAAGATTGGTAGATGGAAGGCTTGAGTTGTGTCTTGAATGAACTCCATTTTATAGCTGAAAATATGGTCCAACGGTCATAAGGCACCTCTCTAACGGATCTATTTTATCTCCAACGGATATAAGCTTTGTCCTCTTGTAATAGTGCAGAAAACCCTCTTGTGCGGTGTACCGCGGATATGGTCCGGTGCACCGCGAAACCATTCGTCCAGATTTCAAGCTTACTGACGGACTACTCGATGTACCGCGCCCCTGGTCCGTGCATCGGTCCGGTGTACCGCTTCTTTGATCCGGTGTACCGTGCAATTTTACTAGCTTACTGACGGGCGATCCTGTGCACCGCTCCTCTGGTCCGTGACTCTGCGGTGTACCGCAAGATTGGTCTGGTGTACCGCGGAGCTGTTCATTTGAATAAAAGCTAAAGTTCAAGGATAAAAACACAACTAATCTAATGAGGGGTTTTGGAAAACATTTAAAGAGATACCAAAAATGAATTTTAGTTTAAAAGATGATTTGTCAAATATTAAAACGGGAATAAAACAAGGTGAGGCTAACAATCTCCCCCTTTTTGATGTTTGACAAATCATAAACTTTTGAAGATGCCTAAGATTAAGTTTTGAACAAAAACTCCCCCTCAATCTAATCACTAGAGTTTTTATAAAAACTCCCCCTCACAAAATGCATTTGAAAAAGTTTAACTAATAATTTCTCCCCCTTTGTCAACAACAAAAATAACTAATGATACGATTTTTGAAAAATATAAGGGGTCAAAATACATTTTGAGTAAAACAAGGACTAAGGAAGTAAATGGATAACAATGTAGAAGCTTCAAGGATCCTATCACATCAAGAAAATATTAGCAACAAGAGAATATACACAAAAAGCACTAAAAAAAAATGCAAGAAGAGAGGGTTAGAGAATTTGCATGCCAATCTCACACCGAATTTTCTCAAAAGGATCTTGGGGTAAAGGTTTAGTAAAGATATCGGCTAGTTGATTTTCCGAAGTGACAAATTCAAGTACAATATCCCCTTTTTGAGCGTGATCACGGATAAAATGATGGCGGATTTCGATGTGTTTTGTTCTAGAGTGTTGAATAGGATTTTTGGTAAGATTGATAGCACTAGTGTTATCACAACGAATGGGAACACGATCATACTCTAGGCCAAAATCTAGTAAGGTTTGTTTCATCCAAAGAATTTGAGTCACACAATTTCCGGCCGCAACATATTCGGCTTCGGCCGTGGATAAAGCAACACTATTTTGTTTTCTACTAGACCAAGAGACAAGGGATTGACCTAAGAATTGGCAACTACCACTAGTACTCTTCCTATCAAGTCTACAACCGGCATAATCGACATCCGAGTAACCTATTAGCTCAAAAGATGTAAATCTAGGGTACCAAAGACCTAGACCAAGGGTTCCTTTCAAATACCTAAAAATACGCTTAACGGCACTAAGATGGGATTCTTTAGGAGAGGATTGAAATCTAGCACAAAGACACACGGGGAACATAATATCGGGTCTAGAAGCGGTTAGATAAAGTAAACTACCAATCATACCTCGATATACTTTCTCATCAACATTTTTACCATCTTCATCTTTGTCTAATTTTGTGGATGTGCTCATTGGAGTTCCAATTTCCTTTGCATCTTCAAGTCCAAATTTTTTGATCAATTCTTTTGTATATTTGGCTTGATTGACAAAGATGCCATCCTTCATTTGCTTGATTTGAAGTCCAAGAAAGTAATTCAATTCTCCCATCATGCTCATCTCAAATTCCTTATGCATGCTTTTAGAAAAATTCTCACAAAGATTTTCATTAGTAGCACCAAATATAATATCATCCACATAAATTTGAACAAGAAGGATATCTTTTGAAGACCTTTTTATAAATAAAGTGGAGTCAATATTTCCTCTTTTAAAACCATCATCTAATAAAAATTTGCTTAATCGTTCATACCAAGCACGAGGTGCTTGTTTTAAACCATATAAAGCTTTTGAGAGTTTAAAAACATGATTTGGAAATTTTGGATCCTCAAAACCCGGTGGTTGTTTAACAAAGACTTCCTCGTCTATAAAACCATTTAAAAAAGCACTTTTGACATCCATTTGGTAAAGTTTAAAATTCATATAACAAGCAAAAGCAAGTAGCATACGAATAGATTCAAGTCTAGCTACCGGAGCAAAAGTTTCATCGAAATCAATACCTTCTTCTTGATTGTACCCTTGAGCAACTAACCTTGCTTTATTTCTAGTAATGATGCCGGTGTCATCTAGCTTGTTGCGAAATATCCACTTAGTGCCAATAATAGTGGGTCCAATTGGTTTCTCCATTAATGTCCAAACTTTGCTACGCTCAAATTGATTTAATTCCTCATGCATAGCGTTAATCCAATGATCATCTAACAAAGCTTCTTTAATATTCTTGGGCTCAATTTGAGATAAGAATGCTTGATGAGCACAAAGAGCAATAATACGGGAGCGAGTGGTAACACCTTCTTTTGGATCACCTAGAATTAATTCACTTGGGTGATCTTTGATATGTTTCCAACACCTTGGTAAATCCGTACTAGCTTCATTTAATACTTGATCATTTTCCTTAGGAGGTTCTTCATGAGATTTTAATTCTTGAGTAGGAGATTCTAAGGGTTGATCTAGTGGAGTATCTTCAACAACATCTACCACTTTCTTGATACAAAACGGATTAGTCTCATCAAAGTCAACATGCATAGATTCCTCAATAGTACGAGTACGTTTGTTGAAAATGCGATAGGCTTTTCCTTTAGTGGAATAACCAAGAAAAATGCCTTCATCCGATTTAGCATCAAATTTTCCCAAATAGTCCCTAGTGTTTAGGATAAAACATTTGCACCCAAAAACACGAAAATAAGCAATAGTTGGTGGTCTACCATTCCAAAGCTCATAAGGGGTTTTCTTAATAAGAGGTCTAATAAGAACTCTATTTAACACATAACAAGCCGTATGAACGGCTTCACCCCAAAAGTATGTAGGCAAGCTATGTTCTTTTAGCATTGTTCTAGCCATTTCTTGTAGAGTTCGGTTTTTCCTTTCCACTACCCCATTTTGTTGGGGAGTTCTAGGGGCCGAAAAGTTATGATCAATCCCAAATTCATCACAAAAATGCACAAAAGGAGAATTCACATATTCACTACCATTATCACTACGAATGCATGTAATAGAGTAGCCTTTCTCATTTTGCACCTTTCTACAAAGTTTTGCAAATTCATTGAAGGCATCACTTTTTAAAGCAAGGAACATCACCCATGTATATCTAGTGAAATCATCAACAACAACAAAGACATATCTAGAACCCCCTAGACTAGTGACATCAACGGGACCAAAAAGATCCATATGCAATAATTGAAGTGGCCTAACGGTGATGACCTTATTTATGGATTTAAAAGATGAACGATGTTGTTTACCAAGTTGACATGCATCACATAATTTATCTTTATCAAATTTATGAATAGGAAAACCAACAACAAGATTTTTTCTAGATAATTTTGAAATCAAATCCATGCTAGCATGCCCTAAACGTCTATGCCAAAGCCAACTATCATTTACCACGGATAAGCATTTAATATGTTTAGACATAAGACTTTCAAGATCAACAACAAAAACATTATCCGATCTTTTTGCAATAAACATAGTATCTAACTCATCATTTTTAAAAACAACACATCTAGATGCTTCAAATTTAACACTAAAACCAACATCACAAAGTTGACTAATACGAAGCAAGTTAAAAGAGAGACCCTCAACAAGTAACACATTAGAGATAAGTAAAGAATTCATATTACCAATGTTACCTTTACCCAAAACGCGTTTCTTAGTGTTGTCGGCAAAAGTAACTCTATCACCTTTTGTTTTATATAAACGTGTAAATAATGAAGGATTCCCGGTCATGTGTCTTGAGCATTCACTATCAAGGAGCCATATATTTTGCTTCTTGATGCTCAATCCCTACAATCAAAAATAAATTAAGCTTTAGGTACCCAATTAGGTTTGGGTCCATGAGGGTTAGTGGATTTTCTTTTTAAGACCCATATAGGCCTTTTCCAAATTGGCACAAGAGATCCCAAATCCAATAATTTACGATAGTAACAATGAGATGCATCATGACCAAGTTTTTCACAATAGGTGCAAGTGATAGAAGATTTTGAAGAAGATGGAATTTCATTTGAAATTTTTGATTTTACAAAAACATTTTTCAAAGGTTTTTGGTGAGTGAATGGATCATATCCAACACCACTTTTTTCACAAGCCATTCTTTGAGAACCTAAAATCAAATCCAAGTTTTCTTGCCCACTAGTGAATTTTAAAATAATGGCATTTTGATCAACAATCTTTTTCTCTAACAAAGCTTTTTCTTCCAAAAGATTTTTCTCAATAAGATGAAGTTTTTCATTATCATCTATACATTCATCACAAAGATTTTGACAATCTTCCAAAGCTTTCAAAACCTCTTTAGTTCTATTTTTCTCAAATTCTAAATCTTTTGTTAAAACCTTGTTTGTTTCAATAGAATTTAAAAAATCATTGTAAAGAGAATCAAATGCCTCATGAATATCTTGTTCACTAGCATCATCATTAGTTAAAGAGAGTTTAGATTTAGGAGTTACCTCTTCATGATTTGCCATAAAGGCAAAGTGAGTTGAGCCGGTATCATCATCCGAAGAAGCATCTTCATCATTTTCAAGTACTCCCATAAAAGCAACAAGATTGACGTTTTCGTTATCACTTTCTTCTTCATCCGAATTTTGAGTATCCCAAGTGATATTAGCATGCATTGCTCTCTTAGGTTTCTCCTTTTGAAGAAGAGGACAATAGGTTTTGATGTGACCAACTTTCTTGCAATGATAGCAAGTGGGTTCATCTTGTTTGATAGCTCTATCATTCTTCTTGTAGGGTGAGGAAGAACTTCCTTTCTTAGCAAAGCGTTTGTATCTCATGAATTTTTTCATATCTCTTGCTAACATAGTCACTCCTTCATCTTCACTAGTTTCTTCTTCATGTGAGTTATCTTCTTCACTTTCCTTCCTTTCTTTTCGTTCTTTCAACTTGGAACTCATGGCATGGAAAGCAATAGATTTCTTAATCTTCTTCTCCTCATCATCTCTTATCTTTTCTTCTTCAAGCACAAGCTCTTCCGTCATGAGGTTGCAAATGAGTTCATGAACCGTCATTTTTGAAAGATCTTTAGTATCTCTTATAGAGTTGATTTTAGATTTGTATTTCCTTGGAAGAGCAAATAAGATTTTTCGGCATTGTTCTTTGTTGGTGTACTCTTGACCAAGAGTCTTCAAGGTGTTGACAATGTTAGAAAATCTTTGATGCATGGCATTTAAGGCTTCATCGGGCTCCATACGAAATAGCTCATACTTAGTGATAAAGAGACCAATCTTAGTTTCTTTGATATCTTCCGTTCCTTGATATGATAGCTCCAAGAGTTGCCACATTTCATGAGCGGAATTGCATTCACTAACTCTAGCGTATTCCGTGACACTTAATCCATTGATGAGGATGTTCATAGCTTTGTTGTTTTTGGTGAGTTTAGCTATGTCTTGATCATTATAATCATCTTCACTTTTCACCTCCGTAGTACTACCCGTAACATAAGGAATATAAGGACCCTTCTTGATAGCAAGCCACAAAAAGTAATCAATTCCTTTGACGTGAATCTCCATTTTCTTTTTCCACCCAAAGTAGTCTTTTCCTACAAAAAGCGGAGGTCTAGTAGAACATGAACCTTCCGGTTGATTAGAATCCATATCGTTTTAACTCTAGAAACGATTAAGTACAATAGAGCTAGGCTCTGATACCAATTGATAGTCTATATGCGTCCTAGAAGGGGGGTTGAATAGGACAATAGAAATTAATCGGCTAATTTTATTTCAAGTAAATAAAATTAAAAGCTAATTTGAATCCTATTGTTTTAGCAAACTAAATAGTAATGAACTAGATAATCCTAAAAGACAATATTATCAAACTATTCATGTAGGCATTTTATCAAGCATATAGAGTGCGGAAATGTAAAGAGTGTAGAGATAGAATACGATACACAACGATGTATAGTGGTTCGGTTTCCCTACATCCACTACCTAAGGAAGCCTCCTTAGGATTTGCAAGATTCTCCACTAATCTTCGTAACTCTTAACCGGGTGAGATTACAAACCCTTACAACCACTTCAAAAACCTTTGAAGGAAAATACACTTGTGTTATCACCAACACAAGGAACCAAGCATAAAACCTATGCTCACACTACTCTCTTAATCTATTACAAGAACTAAGAGGAAAGGGAAAAGTGTTTAGGGGTGCTTATAAAAGCTTTGTAACTAAACTCCTAAATGAGTGGATATTAACTAAGTAGCTTCACAATGAATATGACTTGAATGCTCCTTTGAAACCTCCTTGAATGATAATATTAATTGCTCTTAAGATTGGTAGATGGAAGGCTTGAGTTGTGTCTTGAATGAACTCCATTTTATAGCTGAAAATATGGTCCAACGGTCATAAGGCACCTCTCTAACGGATCTATTTTATCTCCAACGGATATAAGCTTTGTCCTCTTGTAATAGTGCAGAAAACCCTCTTGTGCGGTGTACCGCGGATATGGTCCGGTGCACCGCGAAACCATTCGTCCAGATTTCAAGCTTACTGACGGACTACTCGATGTACCGCGCCCCTGGTCCGTGCATCGGTCCGGTGTACCGCTTCTTTGATCCGGTGTACCGTGCAATTTTACTAGCTTACTGACGGGCGATCCTGTGCACCGCTCCTCTGGTCCGTGACTCTGCGGTGTACCGCAAGATTGGTCCGGTGTACCGCGGAGCTGTTCATTTGAATAAAAGCTAAAGTTCAAGGATAAAAACACAACTAATCTAATGAGGGGTTTTGGAAAACATTTAAAGAGATACCAAAAATGAATTTTAGTTTAAAAGATGATTTGTCAAATATTAAAACGGGAATAAAACAAGGTGAGGCTAACAAGCACCAGTGGTGGTGTCTACGATGACAACACGACGAGACGAGTGAGACGTGACATGGTGTGTTAACGTTGGCCCTTGCTAAGAAATAAGTCCAGGTTCATACTGGTTATAAGGTGTCAAATACGTTGGCCTATTTCAAGAAATGTAAGGTTCATTCCTGGTGAATAATGTATTTATGGAGTGTAGCCCCCCTCTTAATAGAGTGAAATCTTCCTCTTTATTAAGGGTAACCCCTTTTTTATGAGGTTGTAACTCCCGGTGATTAATGTATTTATGGGGGTGCTTTATGAAAAAGATTCTTTCAGTGGCTATATATACCAAGTCTTCTCCTTTCATTTGACACACCACCAACATTAACAAACTCCTACGAGTTAGAGTTACAACACCAGAAATGAGAGTAGATATTACGGTCCGCTTTTGTTATTGCACACATCTGAAGAAGGTAATAGTTATCTGATGAAGTGCAACCATTGAAGATACAATATAACACTCCGGTTGTACTGGAAATTGTTCTTAAAATAGTGATCAAGTTACACTATTACAAATATTCTTGTTTATATTTTACTTTTATTATGTAATTACATATTTTTTGTAAGTTGTGGATTCATAATATTTTTAATATTATAATATAACTTGTTGGTAAATTTTGAATTCTAATCCATTATTTCCAACATGAGTGATGTGTGTTGTTGCTTCCATGGTTTATAGAGTTGTATGTTCCATGACATTGAAATGTGTTTTGCGTTTTATGACTTTAATGAATTATTTGTGTATCTTATGAATGGCTTGTGCACGTGAAATGCAATCTGTGGATATAAATGATTGTTTTTTGTGGAACAAATTATTTATTATCTGAATTTTTTTGATTAGTAATCCAATAATCATATAAATATTAGGTTTACCAGACACATTCTAACTAAATTACGCAACTCATATATGTCTTGTATTAAGACAAGAAAAACTATTTTGTATTGTATAAAAAATTCCCACCAACACTTTGTACTTATATTGGTCAATACAAATACTTGCGACGACAAAAAAAGAATTATTAAGACAAGAAAAACTATTTTGTATTGTATAAAAAGTTCCCACAACACTTTGTACTTACACTGGTCAATATTAATACTTACGACGACACAAAAAAAATTATTTATTTATTAAGAATAGAGAATGTATTACTTAATGTTCTTTTATAATGTGGATGATTCAGGTTAATTTGTACGCACTACGGTCAGTTTTACAAATAATATATACGTCTTCCTATGTATATCAAAACTAAATTAATCATGTTCAAAAAATAGATTTGAATCTTGTATCTCTTATTTATATACTTTTTATAGAAAAAATATGATAATGTTCACTTAAGCTAATTCAATTTTTTTAATATTTAATGTTTAAGGAGGATTAATATAGAAGTTAGGATGGGTTGAACCCGAAAATCCTAATAAATCTTTCATGAAATGGCTTTATAATATGAGAAGTTCTCTTATTCACTTTAAAAACTAAAATAATAGGAGAGTCTTCGTCATTTGATTGCTTTACACTACTAGTATATATATATTGATACAAACGGGTTGATACAAAAAATGGGTAGATTCGATTGATGACTACGGAAGATAAGTATCATATTCTTATATGATATTGGTTTATTTTCATTTAATAATTAAGCACGCATTAACGAATGGTATCTAAGGTATAAAGACATAAAGTTATTGTTAATTTTCCGAATTGTTGACAAAAAAAAAAAGTTGTTAATTTTCCGAATAACAAGTTTCTTATAACATATAGTACAAATACATAAAATCATTATTTTATTTGTCTTGATTTAAAGCCATGGTATATAAGATAATATTTTTATTGCTCAAAACAAATTCATGAAAAATATATGTAAATTCAATAAACACTTTATCATAGTTAAATTGGACATGCTAAAGGCGGAAAATTATCTTAAATGAGATTTCTGTTTCCAGTAGTAAAAATGGTAGGCTTTTGTGATCAATGAATAAGTTGAACTGAATTAAGAATTATCATCTATTCCATTTCAAATTGCTTTTAATGGTAAGTTGTTACCCAAATTTAAACGAGAATTAAGACAAGACAATCTGTTGTACAAGTGTCAACGGCAACATGGACCATTCAACCGATTCTCCGCCTTATTCAACAGAGAACAATTAAAGCAGGACGAATCTCCTTCAAACATATTCCACGAAAGATGAATAGTCAGGCGAACCTGGTTGCAAAAATCGTTAGACACAGGGCCAGTAGAGAATACTTCGTAACAGGAGATCTTGTCGGGGACTTTAGATGTCTCGGCGTCGGATAATAGTTTTTCCTTTTAGTGTGAACTTTGTCCAAAAAAAAAAATCGGTTGTATCCTTTCTTATTTAGTCTTCTCACAAAAGATTTGATCAGTCTCATTAATATGGAATGCAGATAGGAAAACATCGATAGAATAAAATGTTGTGTTTTATTTGTATAAACCAGTAAAACAATATAAAACTAATGCAGAAATAAGATAAAGTATATATAAATAAATACCTTTACTTGTCGAGGCTTGGATTGGATCCGATGTCTTTAAGCTATTTAGGCCACGTACCGGTGTCTTACGTTTGTTGGCTTCAACCTCCAAGATACAACGACAAAACTATTCAAAAGAAACTGACACACGAATTCTTAAGAATTTCGACGAACTTAATAATGATGCTTCTTTCTATCTCTCTCTTATAATTTTAATGCTTTGAAAAATGAATGAATCAAAATGTTTGAGTTGGCCAGCTATTTATAGAAGATGAAAAGGTTGATTTGACAAAAGAGTTGTGATGGTTCATTTGAAGATACGTTATATTAAAAGACACAACATTTAGTTTAGTATAAAAGACCAAAACATAAGCTGTTCCAGATGGTATGAAAGTCTGGCCCAAAAACCCACTAGTTTGGAGGCCCAGGTTCAAAGCCCAGTAATACCTTTTTTTTTTCTTGCTTTGCTTTGCTTCATAACCAAAAGAAAAATAAAATAAATAACATGTATTATTATTTATTTATTTATCATCTTTTAATTTCTTCAAATTATATGACTCAATTTCTCATTCAATTCAAATGATTTTTACCAGATACCTTCTTTTTTTTTTCTTGCTTTGCTTTGCTTCATAACCAAAAGAAAAATAAAATAAATAACATGTACTATTATTTTTTTCTCTTTTAATTTCTTCAAATTATATGACTCAATTTCTCATTCACTTCAAATGATTTTTACCAGATGAATGTATTACGTTAATCGTTATAAATAGAATAAACGATCATCAATATTCGAATCATTTCTTTAAATTGAGTCACCCACTGTCATCGTAAACATGGTCATCTCTTGGGTAAAAAACTCATTTGACCAACATAAAGATCGCGAGAAATTATCCAAATCTTACTCATTTTCTTTTTATAAATAAAACTTTTATTTTTTGTGTCTTTGGAAGAAAACCGATATCTCCTCTTTTGTGATAGAATAATCTAGACACGAGCCATCTATTTAGGGGTTTATAAGACTTAGTTGAGAGATTTCTCCCCATTATATGATGTTTTACAATTTTGTATTTCTAGTTTCGGTGTTTATACTATTTCTAGAGCATTTGAACGTAATTTGTGTATTAAGTGTGTACCTATTAGATACTTGGATGCAAGGACACTCTGAGACGGTGACAAGAAGTAAAGAAAACAAGATCACCCCTTAGTTATGGAAAAAGAGGAAGATTAAACCACTTTTAGAAAGTGAAAGCATGTGACGACCAGATTTGGAAAGTGGATGTTCGAGGTGCCACACAAGATTGACAAGGATTCTGAGGATCCCTTCCAGATCAAGATAGGATTTAAAGTCAGGAAGGTGTATGACGATTTACATTTCTAAACTGATATAAAGAAGTTATGCTAAATGTCGATGTCGTGGTTCGAACTAGTCCCCTCTTGAGTAATACTTGTTTGGGTTGGGTTTGGCCACTTAAAAAAAGCCGACAACCCATTAAACATTTTCTGGACCTTTAAATACCAAGGATTGGAATCAAAAAGGGTCCTTAGTCATTTGAGAAGAGAAGAAATGCCTGGGAGCAGAGAGAAGAAGAAGACAACAAGGGTTTCCACCATTGCTAGACCATTCCTTCATCGTTTTCAATAACTCGTAGCTTTATCTTTATTAGTTTTTGTTTAGAACATGATTCTATCATCTTTAATCATTGTTTTTAGCATGAACTATATCTATATTAGGTTGAGAAACTCTAAATGTATGAACCATAACTTTGGATTATGATGTTTTATTGCGTTTTGGAATATTATTATTGAAATAAGTTGATTGTTTTTCATTCATTTTATATGTATATTGAGTTTTTCAGCCTTACGAAGGCCAAGTAGTGGGTTGGGTATAGCAGTCTTTACTATCGCCCGGGAGAGGGTCGGATTATAGAAAATAATATATAATTGTTCAACATATGTTATTAAACTGGGAGGTCTTGACTAACCAGATAGTGAATTGATATAGGATTGATTACGCTTAAATTCATTGTAGGGTCACTCGATAGAGGTCCCCTAGCATTGTAAGACAACCCTCAATCTACCCGGGAGAGATTTAGGGAGATTTTAGAATCTCGAGTTCCCGACAAATGATAAAATATCAATTTTCCCTTATATCAATAAACGTATAAATTCATAGCTAGTGGGGATTACTAGCGACTCTCAAGCTATCTTCTCATCTACTAATCTTCATATTTTCTATTTCATCTTTTAGTTTCTTTAATCATTAATCATAATTTAGCTATTTGCACTTTATTCTTTAGTTCTGAAAAACAAAATAAAATCTATTATATTTTAGTAACTATGCTTATTTAAAGCACAAAAACATTAACCTCACAGTCCATGTGGAGAACGATAACCCCTTCATTTACCTTATTATTACTTGTCAACGATCCGTACACTTGTAGGTAATAGCCCTCAAAGGTGTTCATGTATTTATCATAATTTTGGGGACAATAGGGACTTACCGTTTAATATTCTTGATAGAGTATTAACTAGATAAATCGTCTATGTGCTTAAGTAAGGGTATTCCTTTGGTGATGGTTACTTCTAGAGTTCAGAATTATGTATTGAACATGCTACTTACTTGGGAAAGTATCTTGGTATTCCCTTGTGCCATCAAAGATTGAAATTTCAATCTCTAAGTTGGATAAGTGACATAATTTTCACCAAAACTCAAGGATGAAAAAATCTTTGTTATTAGAGGCTAGTAAGTATGTACTTATGAAAGCAGCATTCCAAGCCAATATGCGGTATCATGTGTCCATGTTTATGTTTCCTAAAATTTTACGTGAGAGGTCATCAAGCATGGTAGCTAACTTTCGGAGGGAACGACATGAGAAGCATGATATTCACTAGATTCCATGGGAGAAAATGGACAAGGGTAAAATGATAAAAGGTCTTTGATTTAGAGATTTATAGAAGATGAATGTCGCCTTTCTTGTTAATCAAGCCTAGAGAATTTGTCAACATCCATAGTCACTGGTAGCCAAAGTACTCAAATGCATATAGTATCTGAACGTTTCTTTATTCGATGCAAAATTACCAACTAGTAGATAATGGTCTTGGGCTATTCTTTTAAAAGGACATGAGATACTTATTGAGGAAGGGGTGGACCAGATTGGTAATAGTCAACATACTCGCATTTTTT
This sequence comes from Nemophila menziesii, assembly GCA_029959085.1. Lineage (NCBI taxonomy): Eukaryota > Viridiplantae > Streptophyta > Magnoliopsida > Boraginales > Hydrophyllaceae > Nemophila > Nemophila menziesii. The sequence goes on along the minus strand of JARWIR010000007.1, from coordinate 22,150,464 downwards.
AACATTCTGGGCTCCCAAAAGTCTTTAAGTTAGAAATCTTGCGAAATGCTTATTTACATAAGGTCTCTGGACTTATCCAACCATTAAAAGGATAAGACTTTTTTTTCTTCATCTTGTTCAAGATGACATAATATTTGGCCTCACGAAAAATCGGGTATGTATTCTTTCAAAACTGGATATCATACACTTGTTAAACAAAATATGGATAAGAGATGTTAACATAATGGAGTAAGGAGAAGTGGGACAAAAGATTATGGAAGATTATTTGGAATCATAACATTCCAACAAAAACACATATTTTCTTTTGGAAATATTTTAGGAATGTTATCTCGACTTTGATCAATCTTGCTAAGAGTAAGTGTACTACAACGAACAGTTGTTGCTAGTATGGTTTGGCAGCTAAATTGGTTGAACATCTGTTTCTCTCTTGCCCATAAAGTATGAAAGTTTGGGTGTTATCCAAATTACAAGTTCAAATAAATTATGGTTCTATAGAATCTTTGGGCACTTGAACGTTGCAAATATGTGATGGATATGTGGAAATGGTTAGATGCTAAGGAAGTAAGTTCATATATTACAATTTTGTGTTATGATATTTGGAAAATGAAAATGACATAATTGTAAGGAAAAGTTAGATTCAATGAATAGAAGGGTGTATGTAGAGCAAATTCTCTTACCACTAGACAATTATTAAATTGGTTTAATAACGAGACTACCATGGATAGAAATAGGTTTTAATTAAGAGACCTTAATATCTTTTTAGATACGAAATCCGATTTAAGTTTTATTCTGACACATATTTCTCTTCTTCCTCGGAACAAACAAGAATCGCGACAATTGGATTAAATGGTGAAGATATGGTATGCAAGGAAAAAGGTGATACAGTGAAAGAAATTTATGACATGATTAAATTATTTTACTCATACAAATGTGAATATATTTAAGGTATAAACAAACAGTCAGACTCTAGATAGTCAATCAGACCTACTACTAAAAAATGATATAGAAATTTAGGGATGGAAACGGATCGGATATCCTCGAAAAATGGCATAACCATATCCACATCCATTAAGAAAAACGATAACCAAATCCGCATCCATTAACTAGCAGATTTTAAAATTATATACCAAATCCGCATCCACAACGGATAAGGATTATCTGCGATGAATCCGCAACCGTAATTGTTCAATAGAATTTTAAAAAATCTTATAAAATATTTTTTAACTTATAAAATTAGTTGCTTAACTATTGGGTGACCATAAATAGGTATTAGGCAAAACTAGATAAAATTAATTAAGTGTGTTATGTATGGAATAATTTTATTTGATATATGTATGATATGTATATATAGAATATCTTTTTTTATATATATTTTTTTATTTTTTATTTTTATACTTTATTCAGATTCTGGATTATCCGTCGGCTTATTTTACAAAACCAAATCCTAACGGATTATCCACTGGTAGCCTTTTATGAGAACCAAACCCTCATGGATACACCATCGGTTCCACTAACGGATTTTTTATCGAATCGAATATCTATCGGTTACGGTTAATATTCTAACCATTTCCATCCCTAGATGGCATTGGATCACTCGATCCAGTGTCATCACATCTAATAAAGTTAAATAAAAATAACGATAGTCTAGCCAAGAGATATTGGTGATTCTTTTCTTCACCCGAGCTGGTAGGCCAGGTGCAGTTGTAGTTCTACGAGCTCCAGATTTCTAGATCATCATACAAGATTTGGTAAGGTTTCTTCTGAGAATCTAAGAACTGGTATATATATGCATAATAGTTTATTTAATAAGTTTTTTTAGTAAAATTATATTTTTGACAAAAGAAAAACTCCATCAAGAATTGAAGTAACAAGTTTATTATAATATCACAAATATTTGATGGTTTAGCAAGTTGGATATTGCTAAGTTCAAAGTAAAAATCAACGTCTCACATAAGTGGGTACAATACATCCCAGGTTTTGTAGTTGTTAAATACTCCCTCCGTCCATTAATGTTTGTCATACTTTTTTTCACACAGATTAACAAAAGAAATCAATTCTTTCTATTTTTACTAAACTGCCCTCAACCAACTAAAGTAAAGGAATTTAATGATAATAAGCTTGTGAATATTAAATAAGGACAAAAACGGTAGAAAAGGTAAAAAAGTTCATTGGTATCTTAAATGGACAATCTTTTGTGGGCATCTACTTTTAGAAATTGTGACAAACATTGATGGACGGAGAGAGTATATCTTTTTATAAGATTAGCTAAATTCACCATACTCATTTATAATCTACTTAAAAAGCTTCCCACAATACTAGGATGAATATGAGATATTATACTCACACCTCTTTTTAAGGGTTTGAGATGCTCGTAAAAACACAAACACTTAGGATCAATTAATGAGTAGGGAGGAGTTTTGTGTTGAAGGGGAAGGAGAAGGTCCAAGGGAAATTCCATTGAAAACCCCTAACTTAATTGCTATAGAGGTCCCTATATTATGCAAAAAATACTCTATGCATCCTTTTATCTGAAACACTATAGGTCTTGATATTATTATTTTTTGAATAAATATCTCTATATTATATAAATTTGTCTACACAAATAAATATACATACAAATACAATAAATTAAGCCTAATAAAATACATTTTAAAACTTGAAGAAAGGCATCAAGTGGAGGTTCCAAAATGATTTTGGAGGCCGAAGAGGGGGGGGGGGGGGGGGGGTGTCAAAATGTAGTAATATAATTTTTTTTATTTTACAGGGTGGTTTTTTATTTTTTTTTAAAATAGGGCACATGACTAGGCCTGCAACCAAACCGAGACGAGACGAATTTTAGCTATCTTGAATTTGGGTTGATAATATTTTAATGAGCTTGAACTTGGTTTGAGTTTGAAACGATTCTCAATATCCAGACTTGAGCTTGCCTCATTAAATTTTTCCAAACTTGAGCTCAGCTCGACTTAGTTCGTTTAAGACTTGTTTGAAACTTGTTTGAGACTCGTTTCAGACCCGTTTATTTTTCTATAATATGTATTATTACTTTTGACAATTTTCAATAATTTAAAATAAACTTAAGTAAAATTGATTTACAACACATTAGAAAAGTATTACTTATTGTCACCAAAAAATCGAGTAAAGTATTGCTAATGATAGATTTATATTTGCTAGTCCAAATATTCCAAACAAAATAGGCGGCGGAAAAGAGGGTCTCGTCTCCTTTTGTTACTTTGCGACTTTCGCATAATTGTGGAGAAGGATCCACTCGTCGAAGCATGTGGTAAAAATATTTAGAGTAAGATGGTTAATAGGACTAGCCATCCAAGCATCTCTGGCGTATTGGCAATGGACTTAACTGACTCGTTTTCTTCGTTGCACACCTCACATGTAGCATTTGTTTCTATGTGCCTCTTAACTTTATTAGTGTCAGTAAGGCTTTACTACCCGCTCTCTAAATATATTTTTCTAATCTTGGGGGGCTATCTTGAGTACCCAGATTATATTTAAAAGTTTATAAGGGAAATTTTGGATCATATATTAACCTCATCTCTTGTATTCCTATATTTTTTTCTTAAGTATACGATAAGCTTCTTTAAGCGGTATATGTCCCGATGGGGCCAATGCCCAGCTAGGACTATCGTCACCTTCAGAGGGAGGTATCGTAGCCGGAGGTCGGGTGAACCCAATCATTTGTATTGATGTGGCTGGTAGGGTGTGATAAAATAATGATAAATAAAGATACAAACTATCACCCTAAACCAATCATGTTTTTCACTGCAAGTATCACAGATCTTATGCAAGTTTAGATAATAAGTAATATTCGTTCGTAGGGCCTCAGTGCCCGTTTAGAAGTGCTTTTTTGGAAAAGCACTTAATAGTGTTTCTAGCATTTTAAGAGTTTTTTATTCCTAAAAAGCACTTTTGTGAGAAGCACCAAATTGGTGCTTCTTGAAAAAATCACTTAAAATAATTTTAGATTTCAAAATCATATTTAATAATTTTTTAAATTTTAAATTTTATTCTAAAAGTGTTTTTTACTAAAAAATAAGCACTTCCAAACCAGCCCTTAGTGCCCGTTCGGGATTGGTTTTTAAAGTAATCACTTAAAGTGATTTTAGATCCATAAAAAATACTCGAGACCTTTCAATTCATTTTTAGGAAAAGCAATAGATAGGTGATTATTAAAATAATCACTTAAAGTGATTTTAGATGTTAATGTTATAAAATATTATAATGTGGGTATTATTATAGAGTAGTGGAGAGCCTTTGTAACCTTCATATTTATCCCTTGTAACATCCTACTTGTTACGTAATTAGTAGGGTAGTTGGATAGTCTCATAAGTCTCTATATAAAGGCTTGTCCATTCCCTCAAAGTAAGATGGAAAATCCATATATAATAATATACTCTTCTTATCTCCATATAGCCTCTCATCAACTAGTTTCGTTTACATATTGTTTCAACAGTTAATATATTTTTTAATTATTTTTAAAATTTTCATTGAAAAACACTTTAAACTCTAAAATAATCAATCCCAAACGGACACTTAGTATGTTAGAATTGTGGATTTGAAAAGAAAGCGTAGTAAAGAATAGTTGCTTGAAATAAAGACTGTAAATAAAAGATGAATAATTGTGGAGATAATAATTAAACTAAAAACTAATGCAAATAAAGTACATATGTAAGAATGAGATGAGAGATATAACTCAGGTTTGCGTGTATGCACTTATCTTTCTATTTCTTCTATTATAAGGGTGATTAAAGCTCTTAGAGTAAGTAGTCAAGATTCTATATTCCTCCTAACCCTTTCCAGGTGGACTTAGGTGGCAACCTAACAATTACCAGGGGACTTAGGTAAGGGGACTGTGCGCAATGATCAGTTGTTAATCTCAAACCCTAGTGACTATCTAGTTAAACAAGTCCGTCGGGATCACTACCGCACACTAGACATGTATGTGGTGTTTCAACAATTAGTCACCCCTTTCGGGTGACCATCAAACTACTATTAATGGGGTAGTCTATATTTGTGCACTAGAACTACAGTCAATATATCATTGAACATAAAACAAATATAAAGGTTAAGAAGCTCAATCGATTTAAAAAGGTCATTCCCAAACAAACTTAGATAGAAAATAATAGAATTCCAATATTATACATATAAAAAAGCCAAGCTATGGGAATTTAGTTCATGCTAACAAGAAATAAAATAAAATATAGATACATAGTGTCAACTTGCTTCTATGGACGACTTCTAAGAGTAATATTAATTAAAGGCTGAGCAAGGACGTGTTTACAATGATAAGAGGGTATATTTATAGGTTTTTTATAACCCTAGGTCGAAATCTTGGAGTGGAAGGCAACTAATTGGAATCCAAGTCCAATTCAAATTCGTTTCCTAAAATATAGGACATGATCAACACTGTTCACTATTTTGATCGTATCACCTTCGTTACTGGGCCAAATTTTGCGTACTTTATATCAAAACGAACGAATCGAAAAGATATATCTAACCTTTTTAAAGACTCTTCCAAAATCTATTTTTATTTATCTTCGCTTTAGTGGACGTCAGTGCAAGTTTGACAACTTCATTTGGTAGCTTTTCCCTTCCTATTTAAACTTTGTTTCCTTTTATCTTCTGATTTCTCCTGAATCTTCTTTCCTTAAATCCTTGGAATTGATTTGGCATCTAATTATATTCCATAAACCTTAAGAGCTTCACATTAACACACAAAATATACCAAATATGCTCTAAAAGTAATAAATCTCCAAATCAAGACACAAATTAAGAAATTATCTAATAATGGGGAAAATCGCTTAGCAATTTATCAATTACACCTAAAATGATGTCTCAAACCTAGATTAATATATCACAAATATGGATACATCAATTGATTAACTCATGAACAAAACTTAGGTTACTATTGGTAGTATTAATAAACTTAATGCCGTTTAGGACCCAATGGTCATCCCATATATGAATGGAACGACTATTACCCACAACCTATCTAATATTATTTGAAAAAACATCACTTCTAACAAGAAGACTCTTCCAATTCCAAGAATCATTGTTATCAACACTCTACTCAAGGAAAAACGAATGATGAAAATACTTTTCCCTTAACACTTGGAAGATGATCGAAATTTGTTGAATAAGAAATCTACAATCGTTAGAATAAATTATGGACATATTCATGAGTTTAAAGTCCTTAAGTACAAGGTCTTCTTACATCTTTTGTTTAATGAGTAGATCCCACCTTGCCTAGTGGATTTTGGGTATGTCCTTATTATCCCAAAAGAATTTGTTAACCAAGGAAGACAAATAAGAGGAAACTTATTTCAGAATAAGGAAGACCGAAATAAGGTGATTGCCATTGGGGATGACATTGATGATGAATTTTCATAAGACTTCCTTCCCACTTTCGGAAAGGAAAGATATATATTAGTACACCATCTACTTTCTAACAATCTCGATCAGCCAACCTAAGGCTTTTACTTTATATCTTCCCCAATCATAGGGGAGACCTAAGTTTTTTCCCAATTCGACAAGGTTTCTCATGTCCAAGAGAAGAAATAAGCTATATTTAATTTAATCAGGGGTATTTCCACTAAAAAGAATGCTACTTGGATTAAGATTAACAACATGTTCTGAAGAAACTCCATATTGATGGAGGTTGTTCCTAAAGACTGTAAGACTTTACATTTGCTTTAAGGAAGAAAAGGCTATCATCCCTAAATAGGATACGAGACACTATAGGAGAATTCATGGAAACCTGTAATCCCTTAAGAAGACCAATTATTTATTCTCAAATAATTAGGGAAGAGAGGGCATGTGTGACTATACAAAATAAGTATGGTCATAAAGAATTTCCCCAGGGAAGGCCCTTTGTGGTACTATTAATGGGACAAACAGACCCATTAATGATGACCTCGTTAGAAACATAGCGAACACAATTCATGATCCATAAAGCCCATCTATCTTGAAAACATAATTTAAGTAGGAGGGTCTCCAAAAAGTCTCATTCTACTCTTTCATTAGCTTTGGAAATACCCGCTTTAATCACAACTTATTATATGTTTGAAGATCTTTTAGTCTTAAGGTGATGACACACCTCGTGGACCAAAAAGATATTTTCATGAATGGATCTACCAAGAATAAAATCCAATAGGGATTCACTTATGCAACGTCATCAAGGGTTTCAGACGACATGACATGATCACCGCTATTACCTTATAGATGAAGTTGTTGCAACTGATCAAAACTAATTACTCGGGTTTCTTTGTTTTAGGGAGCAAGGTAATAATAGAGTGATTTGTAGTTCTCAAGACACTATTCTTCATCATAAGATGTTGGGAGACCCTCAAAACATCGAATTTTATCATGTCCCAGTTCTTACGGGAAAAATCCACAAAACCATCCAGGCCCATATCTTTATCAAGATTTATTTTCCAAGCTGCACTCTTAAACTTTTCCATCAATATAGGTTATATAAGATGTACGTTCATCTCATAATTAACCATGGGTTGAACATAACTGATAACATGTTGAATGTCTCGAAGCATGACTGTTTGAAAAATATTCGAGAAGGGATCAACGATGTCCTTTCGAATCAGTTCAGGGTTCTCCGACAATTCTCCGTCAACTAGTTTTAATAAAGGAATAATTATTTCTAATATGTTTGGCTTTGGTTATCACCAAAAAAGTATTTTGTCTTGCGCTTGCCTAAAGTTAGCCAATTATTTCTATCTTTGTGAGCCTAGTAGGTCTCTTCATTAAGCCAAAACTCCTCAAATTTCTTGGTGTAGAAGGAGTATATATCCCAGGTATCTTCAAATTAAGGAAATTCTGAGAGTTTTTTAAGGATCTCAATAATGTTATTAACATAAATTTTATTATTTAAAATTATTTTATGTGCTTAGAAAGTAGGGTCCATGTCAAGGTCTTAATTTTATGAGTAAACCTAGCTACCCCTTACCTACTAACCCCACACTACCCTACCAATGTTGAGACATAGGGGATGAATAGGTTGGTCATAAAATCATTTCTTCTCAAATAAGAAACGTTTGTGACTTTTATTAAGGCCATTAGACAGACGTAAGATCACAATAGAGTGATCGAATCCAACAACCGGGGGTATCGCCGATCAAGAGTTGTGGAATTGGGAGATCCATCCCCCATTAAATAGTAATCTATCAATAATTTGTTTAATTAGATCCTTTCCCTTATGGTTATTGCAATACGAGAAGTTCACACCTTTGGAAAGAATGTCCAACAGTTTAAGGGAATCGATATAGTTATCAAAGATGTCCATGTTATGCCCATTAGTGCCTGCCCCCAACTTATTGGAGTTGAATCAGTAAAGGTTAAATTAACCAATCACACTCAGGTGGGAAAGGGGTATGGGGTTACACGCCTTAAGCTCCTCTAAACACTTTGCTTTCTCCCGCACTGATTGGAGCTCGATAAACAAAAAAGACGTAAAGACCAATATAACCCTCGGTACATCGCGAGAACAATTAATAATATATTCCAAGGAGGAAATAACATTTAAATTAATAGAATTAAAAACCAAATGTTATAAGCCTTCTGATTTTCCACAGGTTTCCTCAAACGCTATAAGGTCCATCTTAATAGTTTTCACAAAATATTGTAAAAAAGAAACGAGTTCTATTTGGTTTTGGAGAGAAACGAAATCTCAGGTTTATGGCGTGAGATGGTATTGATGTCTTTTTTTGTGACATCATTTTAAGGGGTTTATTGACTTACTTGTGGGATTTATCCCTATTACAGACATTATTTGAGTTTTTAGTCTATCTCAATATTATTATATTTTTGGAGATTTTGTGTTAATATTGTAGCTCCTAGGTACATGGATGATGCGAGACCTTGAGATGGAGCTATTAAGTAAAAATTCCAAAGTCAATCCCAAGTCAAGGCGCGAATAAAACATCCTCCTTAGAGGGTCAAGTGCGATTCCCGATAATACTACATAGTCAAGCCCCTTTAGCTCGTGATAACCATCCAAGTATGGAGCACGTGAGAGGAAACGATTTGTGAATCAGATTTCAGACTATAATGTTATGCTAATGTTGCCATGGTGACTCGAACCTGTCAGAAATTATTAAAACTTTTTTGGGTTACCTTTGACCCACCCAAGTGGCCCCACAACCCAAATACGTTTTTGAATTATTACATAGGAGTAAAGGAAGATTAAAACAATTACTCATCATTTTCAAAAGATCTACACGCTTGAAAGAAGAAGAAAGGAAGAACATTAAGTCAACATCACCATTTCCAACCATTCGAGATATCCTATTCATCAATTCTTAGTGTAATCTTTCCTCTTTTACTCTTTTATGCTTGAAACCTTTTAATTCACTTTTCAATTATGACTTAAACTCTTTATAGCCTGATAATTTTTAAGGGTATAAAACTTAGACTATGATTATGATAATTTTTCTTGTAATTTGGGATTGAATATTTAAAGGATTTGAGTCGTTTTTGTTGATTATATGCTTTTTTGAATTAGTAAACCTCTTACCTTGGACAAGTTACTGGATCATGATAAAATTTGGACTACACCATGGAAGGGTTAAAATGAGAAACTAGTTGGTGTCGCCTAGGGTGTGATAAAAATAAGATCAAATTAAGTATGGAAAACTATGCACTCTCACCCTAGACAGGCACAATACTGCAAGTATTACAGGACGTATGCAAGTTTTAATGATAAGTAGAGTTCGTTCTCAGGGACTTAAGTGTGTTAAACGCGTAGGAACAGATAACGAGTAAAAGTAAATAATTAGAAAACAGAAAATTAAATATTTGGTTTTTCGAATTTATGAATTAAAACTAAATTAAAGCTAGGAAAATAAAGATAATAAAGTAAAAGATTAAGAATATGAGATGAGAAGTATAGCTTAGGTTTTGCTAGTATGCACTAATCCTTCTAATTCTATCTATAGATCTAGTTCATAAGGGAGAATACTAGCTCTTGGTAATACTTAGTCAGGATTCTAAATTCCACTACCTTAGACCTTGAGAGCGACTAAGGGGGCTACGGCACAACCAAGACGAGGACTCAAATAGGGTTATCAAACGCCACTAAGGCCCTATCCAGCACACTACAATCAATTGGTGATATGGTGATTAAAACAAACCTTAATGACTATCTAGTTAGAAGTATGTTTTGTCAGAACTGCTATCGACACTAGACATTATGTGGTGGTTCAATAGTTAAACACCCTGTCAAGGAGAACATCTAACTACTCTTAAAACAATCCTAAAGTGATCAATTCTAGGAAAACATTAAATCAAAACACATAAGCAAATATAAAGTAAGTAGCTAATATCAGATTAAAACATATAATTCCCAAAGAAACTTAGATAGAAGAATTAGAATTCATAGATTATACATATGCAAAACCCAAGCTATGGGAGGTTTAGTTCATACCTGAAGGAAATAAACTAAAAGACATTACAAAAGACATCATCTTGCTCTCTACAATAAACTGGAAGAATAAAACCTTAAGAACTAATTACTATGAGGCAAGGATGATTTACAAGTGATATAAGGGTGTATTTATAGGTGTTTAGAAGACCTAATTCGTTTTCTTGAGGAATTGTTAAGGTAATGGACTTCTAGCCCAACTCAAATTCGTATGGAAATAAAGATAAACACTGCTGCGTTGTTTTGGTCATAACTTCTTTATTATTGGTCCGATTTTGCTCCACAAGATACCAAAAGAATCGCAACAGAATTTCCTACGCCCTTTAGGAGTAATCTACCAAATTCGGCCTCTTTATTAGGTAAAAACGCCTATCTTTGCAGAATCTCAGATTTAGGCAGCTTTTCCTTTTCCATCTTTTTAGCAATTCTTTCCTTATCTCCAATTACCATGCATATCTCTTTCCATAAGTTGTTGTCTTTGACTTGGACTCTAATTAAGCTCCATAATTATCTTTAAAGCTACACACTAAATAAACAATTAAACCCAATATGCTCTAAAAACAATAATTCTACAAATCAAGACACAAAATAGGAAAGTGCACTAAAACTCAAGAAAATCGACATTATTGACTTCTAAAACACTAAAAATGATGTCTCATCTTAACATAAATCTATCACAAATGAGGAGACATCAAGACCCCCAACTCAAAGTTGTATCGTCCCGATACAATAAAAGATAAAAACATAGGGAAGTCTAGAAATACACACTTATAAAATTTTCAACACAGGGAAAAAAAAACATAGCAGAATATATAGAATAAACCTAAAGCACACAGCTCAGAAAATTTCATGCAATAATATTCATAAACTACATACCTGTACACTTCTCATATCTACAGTCAACACGGCTTGATTTCAAGATCAGATTAGTTTCGCAATGTAAGAAGGATTGGGACTTTACTCAGTTCCCCTTGAGAGCTATAGATTGTTCATCAAACCTTACTAGTATCCAAGAATCCACTTAACTAATCTCTAATGGCTCAATCACTTCTCAATTACATAACAAAGAATCACAAGGTCTTTAAGGTTGTAATGTAGGCTTAGGGACGGTATGATCATATATTTGGATAATTTGGAGTGAGCTTTTTGGCTCTCTCCTCACTAGCCATCAACGAATCGCCCTAGAGCTTGAGTTACTTTCATAAACGTTTCTCACTCAACCCAATGAATTCCTTGATGCACAATTTAGCATCCCCAATTAACACAACTAAAGCTTAAGATGTTCACATAAAAATCCACTTTGCCGGTCCGAATATATATATTTTCTTTTCTTTTCAAATCAATTCTCTTTTCTATAGCTATGACTCTCTTTTAATGTTGAGATATCACGCTAATTTCTTCATATATATATTTTTTCTTTTAATGCCCTTGTTGGCAATATTAGCTCGAAGCTTCTTTTTCATTCACTATTACCCCGGCAAAGGGTTACAATACAATGCTGTGAAACATCCTCAATATAAAGCACAAAACACAATAATAAGCTCAAAAAAAAAATCCCAACATAATAACTATTCCCATAATGGTGGACCCACCACCCCAAACTCAAGCTCTAAAACAACTGTCTAAGCATCGCGATTCGAGTGCGGGTCATATGGAAAAGTCCTAAAATCTAAAGGATATGGCTTATAATGTGTTTCAATAAAAAGGATTTAGAAAGGCTAGAAGGGGCTAAGAAGGATATAACTTTTAAACTCAAAAATCACAAGGTGAGAAGGTATAAAAAGGCTTCAAAGGCTTAAAAATATGAAAGAATCGCCTTGATCACTTTCTACACTATGTAATTCAGAAAATTTCTTACCTTTAGCACTTTCATCAAATGGTTTTTCAACTAGCTTGGATCTCACGGCCTACACACTTCTCAAGGTTCCCTGAGATCGAACATACTTTCTATCGCATTGCTCACTAATCTTTTCTTTACTATCAACGTGTGTTTTCCTGCAAATACTCAAAGCATACAAATACATAGCTCATAAACATATCACTTACTATCATTAATCTACCGAGCTTATGCTTTCAAGTTATTAAACACACTCTACATCTAATTCCCATGCATCAAAAATTTTAATTTCACCCAAAAACAGAAAAATGGAGATGAGAGACAACGAATCCCCACACCCCCAACTCAAAAATGAGCCGTGTCCCCACGACTCGAAAAAGGACTCGAAAACAGAAATTAAAATTAGCAGATAGGCATATTTACAGAAATGGTAAGGAAGAAAGAGAACATACTCTCGAGGCTTATTGCCTCGCATCATTGACATCCAAGATTGGAATTGCTGGACCTCTCGTTAATTGCTCAAGGAGTTCCACGATGTGCACTTGATTAGCATTGATTTGTGCCACATCCTTGACTAAGGAAGTTTGAGCTGCTTCAAATTTCGTTAAACGCTCCTCCATCTTCTCTTGCCAATTTTGCTCCTTTTCTTCCTTCGAGGCTTGAGTAGAACCCGCTCTTCGAAGACTTTCTTTGATCCAAGCATTATCAATATAACTCGTCTTAAACTCGAGTTTCTCTTCTTCACCCAATACTACATTCGCTTTTCGCACAAGACACGTGATCATAGTTGGAAATTTAACGTTATAAACCGATTTAGGAGAGACCGAGAATCGTATCACCTCCTCATAGATCAACTGTGCCACATCAACTTCTTCTCCTCTCAAAATACAGTCCAACAGTAGCGCGTTCTTCATAGTCACCTCCAAAGTTCGTGTGTTTCCAAAGACATTAGGGATAAGGAAATTATGCCAAATTCTAGCATCTGCTTGAAGATATTTGTAAGGCCAAGGTGCCTTCAATTCTCCCGTATGTAATTGCACTTTCTCCTTGTCTAAAACATGCTCAAAAAGTAATTCCTTATCAAAGATTTTTCGTTTAGCAACTGCTTCCTCAAATTTGCAAAAGCCTTTCAGTTTCTTAAACTTGAAGTGGTTCCTAATCTCCTCAACTGTGAAAGGAACTAACTTTCCTCTAATCGGAACACAATCACTATCTCGGCTAAAGAGGCCCAGATAGAACTCCAAAACTAATTCAGGACATAATTCAGAACGGCTTACCATGAACGTAGACCAACCCAACTTCTCACCAAGCTCAAAGAATCTCTTGTATTCTCCATCTCTAATTTCTTCCTTGAATACTTTCTCATAGGCAAAAGGTAGTTCTTTTAATTGTTTCTCTGCAGAAATCTTCAAGGCCTTTGAAGTATCCACTTTCTCTATAGGTATAGGATTTTGTTGAGGTTGTGTTCTTTCCTTTGCATAAAAATAAAGCTTTTTACCATTACTATCATACGAAGGTTTCCCACTCTTCAATTTATCTTTACCCTTTGATTTAGAACTATCTCCTTTGTCAATTGATTTCTTCTTGTTTAAATCCAATCCTTTGTTACTCTTCACCTCCCTCTTGCTAGATAAGATTGATGTTCTATTAGTCATCTCCAATTAACTCCCAACTCAAAGCTTTAGCAACCCTTTAAATTTTTACTTTTGAATTAATGGATGAACAAGCTTTATTTGTCCTAGGATGGGTGAATTGGTGATGAATCTCTATGTGGGTGAGGATGATTTGTAATGGGTAGGCTAGGATTTTTAGAAATTGTGTGATGAATTTGTGAAATTTGGCTCTTTGATTCTTCAATTTGAATGAATTTGGTGATGATTGGTAGCTTGATTCTCTCTTGTAATGATGTGGAGAGAAGGTTTGATGTGTTTTCCTTGATGATTGGGTAGTGTTTTGGTGATTGGTGAAAGTTTTGATGAGCTTTAATGGAGTTAGGAGAGTTGTGGAGAAGAAAGAGAGGGTTAAGGTTTAATAAATTCGGAATAATAGGCTCAATACCTCCTTTTTAACTCAATCCCGTAACTTTCTCTCTCCTCTGGCGGCGCTGCGGACTACCCCTGCGGACCATGGGGTGCACCGCAGGGTAGTCCGTGACATCTGATGCTCGAAAATTTTTGCTCACTGACCTAAACCCGTGGTAGGACCCCGTGGTACGGGTTTTTGGCTCGCGGACTAGGGTCCGGTGTACCGGAGGGTACACCGCGGCTTCTGCTGTTAACTCCGTCAAAATACCCGTGGTACTCACCCCGTGGTACGGGTTTTTGGGGTGCGGACCATGGCGCGGTGCACCGCGGGGTAGTCCGTGGAATTTTTTCGTGTTTCTGACCTATACCCGCGGTAACAACCCGTGGTACGGGTTTTGACCTCGCGGGCCATCCCTGCGGACCATGGGGTAGTCCGTGAGGGTAGTCCGCGGGGTGCTTTCTTTCGCTCCAAAAATTTTCCTCGCGTTCCCTAACTTGATTTCTCTGATCCCTACACACCAAAAACACTAATACCTTTCTCAAATATGCATTATCAACTAAAAACAACTAAAATAAACTTAAACTAAGAATGTAAAAGACATGAAAACATAAAAAAAACTTCGGGTTGTCTCCCGAACAGCACTTTTGTTTAACGTCTTTCAAAGTTAGACGTGTTACCTCTGTCAAGATTTGCGAATATAGCCTCCCCAACAACGAGTAAGGCTATGAACGTCAACTAGTCTGCGCTTGACCCCAGTTTTGGGGCGAATTTCTATCACCTTGGCTGAAACAACCTTAGTGACAATGAATGGTCCCATCCACGAGTCTTTGAAACTTCGTGGCCTGTTCTCGCGTTTGTGGGCTTTCCATAGGACTTCATGGCCAACCCCAAACTCAATGTTTGGCTCAGTATCCACAGGTTTTAAGTGGATTTCCTTAGGAGGGACTTTGTGATGTGAAAGGCTATGGATGATAGGCACGGTGGGATCCAACTTCCTTGGTTTTTTACCCAAGACATAGAAGGTCTCGGATACATTTTTAGCATGAAGGGTGATGGTCCCATCTTGGAAGTTGATCACACTTTGACTTGTGGCCATGAAAGGCCGTCCAAGTATGATCGGAACCTGCTTATCTGCATCAAACTCAAGAATAACAAAGTCAGTAGGGATGGCGATATTACCTGCTCGGACTAAAACGTCCTCCACTGTTCCCCACGTCCTCTTCACTGAGTTGTCAGCAAACTGCAACTTCACCGGAGTCTTCTCTGATTTTTGAAGTCCAAGTCTCTCGAACACGGACTTAGGCATAAGATTTACACCAGAACCCACATCGTACATTGCTTTCACTTTGAGCCTACCATGTAATTGAATAGGAAGGTTAAAACTTCCCGGATCTTTAAGCTTAGTAGGTAGCTCTTTCTCACTTCTTCTTGAAACCCTCAGGTTATCTCTCGGGATCTCCACACTCGCCTCTTTCTCAGGAATAACTTGCGTAAAAACTTGTTGCGGTGTAAGTCCTCTCTTCGAAATCTCAAGCATTTGGGCGTTGATATTTTCAGGTTGGTACGCCTCTACAAATGTCTTGAGAGCAGTGTCATCTTTAGGATTTGTATCAGGAATAGTTGATGACACTGGTCGAACACTAGGTGGCGATTCCACCTTCTCTTCTTCTTTCTCCTCTAGCACAGCAGGTGCCACTTCATCTTCTTTCGATTCTTCTTTTGAGGCTTCTTCCTCTTTCTCTCTCGCTAACTCCGCTGCATACTCTACCATCGATCGCATCTCCTCTTGCACCTTTCTCAGTAGCTCTATGAACTCGTCTCTCTCTTCATCGCTTTCCAGATGATAAACTTCTAGACAGTCGGACTCCTCGGGGTTAGACTCGGTTGGCTCTTCTTCAATACTGGGAACTTCCACGGCACTAATGGCAGCATGTGGTGCTTCCTCCTTTTCTTTTTCGATTTCAAGGCATATAGCCTTGCAAGCTTCGAACACAACATTGTTTTCACCTCCTTCGATTGCCTTTACTTCCTTTTGTTCTGTTAGATGCTTGTTTATTTGGGCTAATTGAGTATTTAGCATCTGAAGTATGGCATCGTGTCCTCTGACCTTTTCTTCTTGAGCGTTTACAGTGGTGTTCAAACGTTCTAGAGCTTGTACTATCTGTGTATTGTCCATAGATCCTTCTTGCGGATACTGAGGTAAAGCTTTTTGGTCTAAAGTATCGGTATAGGCGTCTTGAGCAGGTTGTTGTGGAGGAGTAGGTCGATTCTGATATTGGTTTTGGTACTGACCTCTCTGTTGGTAAGAGTTGTTCTGGGGTCGCGATTGATATTGACTAGGATTAGCGGCCCCTTGTGGATTTGAATACTGCATACCCGGATGGTTGCGGTTGCCCCATCGGTTAGATATGAAGTAAACAGATTGCGGATTTGATTCACACTCTTCCCATGAATGATCGTTAACTCCACATTGTTGACAACCTTGTGCCTCTTGAACTACCTTTGTAGCAGCTAAATTCTTCTCCATCGCGATTCTCAGCTCCTTGATTTGATTTTCTAACGAGGATATTTGAGCTGAGTTCGCAGTTTCTGCATCTAAACGAAGCGTTCCTCGGGTCTTTGCTGCAGAAGCTCGCGTTGAAGGCCAACTTCTTTCTTGTTCCATAATATTTTCTAACACCTCGGAAGCTTCATTGTGATTCATGGACACAAAATTACCCTTTCCAATGTTATCCACCTTGTCTCTACCCTTGTCATCAAGACCTTCATAGAATATAGCAAGTTGTAGAGCAGGTGTATAACCATGGAGCGGGCATCTAGCTAATTTTTGTTGAAACCTTGTCCATGCTTCTCCCACTGTTTCTCCATCTTCTTGAGAAAATCTTGCAAGCTCGGTTTGATCTTTAAGTCTCATGCTCTTCGGATAAAATCGGTTAAAGAATGCGGCTTGAAGCTCTCTCCAAGAGTGAATGGTTCCATGTGGTTGTCTCTCTAGCCAATCGCTAGCTCTTCCGGTCAAGAAAAACGAAAACATATGACAATACAGTTGCTCGCGTGTAATGCCAGGAGTAATGTAGGCATCACAAATCTGCATGAACTTCTGAATCGCTTTTACCGGATCTTGAATTGCAGTACCAGTATATAGTCCGAAACTTTGAAATTGACTAAGCATACCCGGATCGGGTCTAAATTTGATATTCGGAATCTCAGGAGGGCGGTAACCGATGGGTTGAACATGGAATGGTATGTTAAGGCCAGGTAGATCTTGTTCAACTCGGTTTTGTTGATTATTGAGATTATTCTGCCCATTACCTTCTCCTACTGGTAATTGTACGCCAGGTGGAATGTATGCTGGAGGTCCTCCTGGTGCAAAGTAAACTAACTCCGGATCGTTATCATGTATGTCTGCCATAGCTCTTTTCAAGGCTCTTTCCTCACGAATTCGTTTGTTATAAGCTCTGAAGCTCCTCTCAGGCTCCGGTAAGGTAGGCCAAGAATTAAACACTGTGAAACCTGAAAAAGACTAAAGCAAACCACAAGCGTAAATCTGGAAAAATAAAAACTAAAACTAAACTAAAAACTGAAAAGTAAAAACTTAATTAAAAACTAAAACTCGAAATAGATAACCCACACGCTAACGAGACACAAGTCCCCGGCAGCGGCGCCAAAAACTTGGTGTCGCCTAGGGTGTGATAAAAATAAGATCAAATTAAGTATGGAAAACTATGCACTCTCACCCTAGACAGGCACAATACTGCAAGTATTACAGGACGTATGCAAGTTTTAATGATAAGTAGAGTTCGTTCTCAGGGACTTAAGTGTGTTAAACGCGTAGGAACAGATAACGAGTAAAAGTAAATAATTAGAAAACAGAAAATTAAATATTTGGTTTTTCGAATTTATGAATTAAAACTAAATTAAAGCTAGGAAAATAAAGATAATAAAGTAAAAGATTAAGAATATGAGATGAGAAGTATAGCTTAGGTTTTGCTAGTATGCACTAATCCTTCTAATTCTATCTATAGATCTAGTTCATAAGGGAGAATACTAGCTCTTGGTAATACTTAGTCAGGATTCTAAATTCCACTACCTTAGACCTTGAGAGCGACTAAGGGGGCTACGGCACAACCAAGACGAGGACTCAAATAGGGTTATCAAACGCCACTAAGGCCCTATCCAGCACACTACAATCAATTGGTGATATGGTGATTAAAACAAACCTTAATGACTATCTAGTTAGAAGTATGTTTTGTCAGAACTGCTATCGACACTAGACATTATGTGGTGGTTCAATAGTTAAACACCCTGTCAAGGAGAACATCTAACTACTCTTAAAACAATCCTAAAGTGATCAATTCTAGGAAAACATTAAATCAAAACACATAAGCAAATATAAAGTAAGTAGCTAATATCAGATTAAAACATATAATTCCCAAAGAAACTTAGATAGAAGAATTAGAATTCATAGATTATACATATGCAAAACCCAAGCTATGGGAGGTTTAGTTCATACCTGAAGGAAATAAACTAAAAGACATTACAAAAGACATCATCTTGCTCTCTACAATAAACTGGAAGAATAAAACCTTAAGAACTAATTACTATGAGGCAAGGATGATTTACAAGTGATATAAGGGTGTATTTATAGGTGTTTAGAAGACCTAATTCGTTTTCTTGAGGAATTGTTAAGGTAATGGACTTCTAGCCCAACTCAAATTCGTATGGAAATAAAGATAAACACTGCTGCGTTGTTTTGGTCATAACTTCTTTATTATTGGTCCGATTTTGCTCCACAAGATACCAAAAGAATCGCAACAGAATTTCCTACGCCCTTTAGGAGTAATCTACCAAATTCGGCCTCTTTATTAGGTAAAAACGCCTATCTTTGCAGAATCTCAGATTTAGGCAGCTTTTCCTTTTCCATCTTTTTAGCAATTCTTTCCTTATCTCCAATTACCATGCATATCTCTTTCCATAAGTTGTTGTCTTTGACTTGGACTCTAATTAAGCTCCATAATTATCTTTAAAGCTACACACTAAATAAACAATTAAACCCAATATGCTCTAAAAACAATAATTCTACAAATCAAGACACAAAATAGGAAAGTGCACTAAAACTCAAGAAAATCGACATTATTGACTTCTAAAACACTAAAAATGATGTCTCATCTTAACATAAATCTATCACAAATGAGGAGACATCACTAGTATACAAACGTTGATGTTTGTCTAAGAATCTGGAGGCCTAAGCTAA
The DNA here is from genome assembly GCA_029959085.1 of Nemophila menziesii. Taxonomy (NCBI): domain Eukaryota; kingdom Viridiplantae; phylum Streptophyta; class Magnoliopsida; order Boraginales; family Hydrophyllaceae; genus Nemophila; species Nemophila menziesii. The sequence continues at coordinate 22,130,904 of JARWIR010000007.1, read as the reverse complement.
CTGGATAATCAATAGGGTTTTTTATCGTTTGAAGGCTTTTGTAGGGTTACTCTAGAGAGGTCCTAGAGTCGGAAAACAATATCTATCTACCCAAGAGGGATTTAGGTGGATTGTTGAATCCCGAATTAACGCTAAAATATAAAATCCACCCTTAAGTCAGGAAACGTCTAAGTTGTAGCTAGTGGGGATTACTAGCGATTCTCGAGCTAACTCCTCATATTTATAATCAATTTTCATTTTAGTCCCTGATTCTCTTTAATAAAATTGATTTGAGTTATATATATATATATATATATATCACTTTAAGTAGTATTTAAATTAAATAAATTCCAAACCATGTTCATCTTTACATTTATATTTTTCCACAACTATCACCCCAAGTATGCTTCTAATACACGTTATTAACTCTTATATCATGTGGAGAAAAATCAATTATTACTACTCTATTACTTGGGATGACTCGTACACTTGCGAGGAGTCTTCCCCGAGTGTGATTTTTATATTACGCCTCAGGAGACATCATATATTCACAAGGCACAATCTTGTCAAGGGAGTGCGATTCCTTAACAATTTCATCTACAGTTGTAATCATAAACCCCTGAGGGGTTGTTCTTGTACAACCCCATAAACCACATATGCTTCATAAGCTGTCTCAAAAACCGAAACTCATGTGTCATCTCCAAAAACAAATCTACTCATATCCTCAAATGCCATAGCATCAACCAGCGGCGGAGCTAGGAATTTTTGTTAGGGGGTATAAGAGGGTTTGGGTTTAACGCCCACGAAAAAAAGATTGACGCATTTTCACTTTAGGTTCCTATATTAAGTAAAGATTTCTCTATAAATCTCATACTAATTTTTTTTTCCAAATTATCTACCCTTTGAATTCCTATATTATAAGAAATAATAATTATTTTATAATAAAAAACAAAATATTTATATACAATAAAATAATTTAGATTTAATATATAAATACCAAAGATAAAAATATTGGAAAAACAGGGAGAAATAGTTAATAATTAAATTTCTTTTTTTTATGGTAATCTTTTTCTTATTTGGAAAAAAACAGCGAGGATCATGGCCCCCTACCCTAAAGGTGGCTCCGCCCCTGGCATCAACCCTTAAGTATAAGCCTTACAAACATCTTGATGGCTAAAAACATAGAAATGTGTATAGGATAATGTCATGAGTCCTCGAACAGAAACTTTGTTCATTTTGATAAAGCATCCATTAAGACTCCCCTTATCCTAAAAATGGATCCCTCTTGTTCTCCAAGAGTTAAAGGCAATAGGGCTACTAGAGTAAGTCGGATCAAGGGGATAAACGAAACCAACCAAAGAGAACTTGCCTTCAACTAAAATAACTTTTGTTTTACTAATTGTTGTAATATGTCTCTTAGTAAATATCTTAGAGATTATTAGACAAAGTTATAACTTTTATAATTTTTTGTAACTTAGATAGTATTTTTGGAGAAATAGAACGTAATACAAGAATCCTCTTGATCAATTAACTTAAAAGTATCTTAGTCTTTAAATAGTTCCTCAATTCAATAAATATCAAATATGTACAATTGAGTCCAAGATTCAGCCCAGAGAATGAAATATGTAGGTACAGAGCAATCCGAGGAACAATCAAACACTGAACAACACATTGAATCCTTTGTACGTAAAGAGATCGAAACTTGTAGGTGAAGAGATCGAAATTTTATGAGGTCATTACATCACAATCCAACTCTTGTTATTGAGTCCATGGCTTGTATCACTATACAAGTACTCCATCACTGAATCGTCTCTTAAGTGCTTTGTTACTACTTAAAAGTTGGTTCAATTTTCAAGGTCCATAAGATTTTCACTCATATACAAATCCGGTAAAAACCCAGAATCAGGTGTATTATTAAATGCCTTCAATAGATATTAACCAAATACGAGCACACTAGCCAATACGTCATAAGTACTACTACCAAAACATAAACATGATCAAATGGGTTTTATGACATTTGAATTTATACATAACATTTTGTTCCGAAATCAAGCATTTTATTACAGAATAGAAAATAAACATTACAGCACATATATAAAACAAAACAACGAAATCTAAAAGCAAACTATCAAACATCATCCACGTTATTCATTACCACCATCATTATTCCAATTGTTGATATCATCATTGTTCTCGTTGGCTTCATCGTCTACATCACTATCCGTATCACTGTCAGTATCGTCATCACCAACTTCCCCATGATATAAAACATATAAACACTCCAACCTGTGTTGTATTTTCCAATGAATAGCTAAGCATGCAATTGAACAATAAAACTTATTCCCACACATGCACATAATAAACTCATTCAAACTTAATTCAATTCTCCCACAACCTGTATAGCTACACATATGTCGCCCCTGTCCTGGACCATTATTAGCCATATTAAACCACTCCACCATGAATTGATGTGCGGGATGAACCTCACGTGGTGGAACGAGACACCCATAAACACTATGTATACCATCATTGATCATTCTGGTAAGGTCATCATTAGTCATCATTCTACCTAGTACCGGTAGCACATTTTGTTGCCACAAAAGTGAATTAAACGATACTAATGATTGACCATCAGAAAAAGACTGCTTTAATTCTTCTTTGTTGGCTTTAATCAATAATTCCGTCCCTAAATTGATGTTTTGGTTCATACCGTGCCCGTAGAAATTAAGTGCCCCTAGTTCTCGAACTGCATCGGTATAACCTAGTCTGGCAGCTCGTTGAAATTGAGTTATCCCGCACATAAGGCCTTTCCTAGCTTCTCTCACACGACTAGCATTGAAAAAAATAACTCCCAAGGAGTAAATTGCACGAGGATGCAACTTTTTATGCGCGTCTTTCAGCAAGTGGAATCCAATTTTTCGTTCTCGTGTACAATAGAATTGGATCTACAATCAAAACCAGAAAATAAAAATCTATATAAGTATATTATAAGCAAATATAACATCTAGATTCTACATTTAGTTGAATATACAATTAATAAAGATCGATATTTTTTTGACCCTAAAAAATATTGAACTCAAAATAAAAACTTAAAGGTTGAATTACGAATTTCAAGATAAATTACTGGTTCTTTAAGGATACAGATTGAGTTTAGAACTTGAAGTATAAATGATCTTATTGTATCAAAGTATTACTTACCATGCCAAGAATATACATAGCTTCAATATTTCCAGCCATGACACACTTCTTTAAGAATTTTTCAGCATCTACGGACCAGTTTTGAGCTTTTACAGCCAGGCATGGCAAGATAGCCACAGATAAAACTGAATGATGGAGTCCTAATTCATTAAATTTTTTACACCTATTCAATATGGAAATAACAATAAGTAATCTATTCATATGATACAATTTAATTTGCATAGGTAATAAATGTACATGAATAAAGTATTCTAAAAGGCTTTATGTGTAAGGATGGATCTGGGGTTATCTCTATTAGGGAAATATTTAAACTCCTTTGGAGTTTGTTTTTTCACTATATGTTTATATTTTACCTAAAAGATGGTTGATGCTCCGAATCTTATTGTATAAATAAATCAACCTAACAATGTTTTTAAATTTTTTACCCCCTTTATTTTTTAACCCCCATTAAGGTAAATTCCTTATCCCGGTTACACATAGCCAAGTTATCTAAATGTATTCTAGACATTTTTACATTTGTTATACTTTATAACAAATGACTAACTGTATAAAATATTAATACTATATTTTAAATAATTGACATATATAAAATAATTTACTACCAAGGTCATTCTAACTCTTATAAGATAGCTTGTGAAAATGATATTTATATTTGACCAAAAATATATATTTTTCTAAAATAGATTTTTACAAAAAAGAAGAAAATTATGCCGACTAAATTATCAATAACTAAAAATATGTCTAGGAATGTTTTAGGCGGCGTAACGCCTTTCACCGTCTAAACATATGATTTTAGAACACCACATACATGTTAAAGACATATAAAGAGGTAAGAAAAAAAATATAAAATATAAAATTACATTTACAAAAGTAGTGAAACTGGGTAAAAACTATACACATACAAGATTAGAGTGCTGATAAAATCGGAAGGGCGATCCGCACTCGAGCTGAGTTTGGAAAGAATCGAGATGATTAGATCATCAGGTAGACTTTCAAACAAATTATCTCTTTTACTAAGAGATATAGTCTCATTCATAATTTTTTGTGTAGTTTCTAAAAGATATAGATCTGTAAATATTTCTATATTGATTGTGCTTCTTTTGTTTCACGAGACTTGAATTTATAGGTGGGAAAGGGACATTTGAGTAAATATTCTCAATGTTTATAATATTGATAAGTTAATCCCAAATAATTTAAAATAAATTTTTTGTCCCCTTATGTTTGTCAATTTTGATAAATCTGTTTCACATATTTTAAAATGAATATGTTTGTCCGTTATGTTATTTATGCGTTTCACAATAATTTTAGACGTCCATTTTGTAAATATTTTTATTCTTTATATAAATATTAAGTTTACCCATTAAAATGGATATTACAACTGATGGGACACATATGCATAGCAAGGAAGAAGTAAAATATTTATTTTGAAAGTTGATGGATAAATTTGTTAATATTTACAAAGATGGGACACAAAGATTCATTATGAAACGTGTGTGATGAGCTTATCAAATATTTCAAATACTGAGGACCTTTTAATTTATCTAAGGTATGAATGCACAAAATTACATTACAAGTCTTCAACCGCTTTTAGCTGAAAACACGCAAAAAATTAATATTAGGATAAGGTATTAATGGCGTGAGTCATGTTGACTATTGATATGGCCACATTAATACCCGAAAATGGGCTGAACCTACATGAACCAAGTTTTTAATCGGTCCAACAAGATTGGATAAGTTCATGCAACACATATATAATATTTTTGAATAGATTTAGATTCAATGAAAACATGTCAAACCAATAACTTCTATTGGACCAGGTCGGTATTGGGCCTATAAAATACGATAAATAAAAAACCGTTGATATACCATATATAATTTCAACCAAATATGCCTCTGCATGATGACGTAAAATCATCGTCATTTAGAAAAAATGGAAACACAATTCCTTAGACAATTTGTATAGTAAAATTGCCTCCAACCTAAAAAAAATATGGCCTTTCAAAGTGTATGAGGGTCATTGGTGCTTGATGGAAATTCACAGAGATAAGAAAATATCCTATTGAGTATTTATGGGGCTAAGTTTCTTATAAATATCAACATATTCCAGAGAGAGAAAGTACACAATGATCATTGAGCTACTAATAACCTTGAATATTTATTCATATTAATACTAAGTTAACCCTCGACATGTTATTGGGAGATCCCTTTCCTTTGTCTACTAATCCATCATTTAGAAGTAATAGGTAATAGATCTCAACTATCATATAAAGAACTAAGAGGCTCTGACTACAACAAGAAGGATACTAAAAGTTAAACATAACAAGGGTTGACTTTCTCTGGTTTTTGTGGTACACCAATGATCAATTTGCGGCATTGTATCTGGAGATGAATAATTTTACCGCTAAAATACCCATTAAGTATCCATATGGAAAGCTTCATAGGGAGGTGTGGAAGATGTGGAAGTGGTCAAAATATAGTAGAAGAGGACCATGGGACTAGGATGATGAGTCTTTTGCCTCTCCCCCATATAAATCTATTGCACAAAAAGTAAAGTGATTAACTTGAGGCAGGACCACATGAGTCCAACAAAAACTCTAAGCCCAAAGCAGAAAAATCTACAACCTTAATAAGTCCATAATCGACCAAATATCCATCACTTAGGGGCAACACGCCTTACAATAGTTCAAGCAAGTTAAAGCATCCCAATTGCCAAACTCCCAATGAGAGAATGAATAGTAATTGTCAAAGGGAATCAAGCTAGAACTAGAACTAGAGCTTGAGCTAGAGAGTGTTATTTTAATTAACTAGTTGACCCTGATATTTTCATCAAATATATTCTGTAAAAGCATTATCACATTAAGGCATCGTAAATGGAACCTACTTTGACATATACCTTGACATTTGAACGAATAAAATTCTACTGTTTATCATGTCTGAGAATAGGTTTGTGATGTCTCCCTATTTTTGATATAATAATCTAGGTTGGAGACATCATTTTAGGTATTTATGAGTAATTAATTATAGATTTTTATTCATATTTTGATATTTTCTTATTTATTGTCTTGATTTGATGAATTATTATTTTTAAAGCATATTTGGTTTAATTTGTGTGTTAATGTGAAGTTTCAAAGATATATGGAAATTAATTAGATGTCAAATCAATTCTAAAGAGATGAGGAAAGAAGATATGGAAGGATTTAAGAGATAAAAGGAAGTAAAGATAAAATAGGAAAGGAAAAGCTACCAAGTAAATATGAAATTCTGTATCCAAGTCCATTAAAGTGGAGATAAATTCAAATCAGCTAGGAATTTGGATGCACAATCAAAATAGAAAGTGTATATCTTTTCGTTGCGGTCGTCTCGATATAAAGTAGGCGAAAATCGGACCAATAACGAAGGAGTTACGACCAGAACAAGACAACAACATTTATCCTATCTCCTATATATAAGGAAACAAATCTGAATTGGAAAATGAGTCTGATTACTTGCCTTTTACTCCAAGATTTCGACCTATAGTCTTATTAACACCTATAAATACACCCTTTAATCATTATAAACATGTCCTTGTCTCTCCTTAACTAATCCTTATTATTATTCATCATAGAAGTCATTCAAGAGAAGCAAGTTGACATTATGTATCTTTATTTTAATTTATTCTTTGTTAGAATGAACTAATTTTCCCATAGCTTGGGTTTTGCATATGTATAATCTTTGAATTCTACTTTCTTCTATATAAGTTTGTTTGGGAAAACCTTTTTAAATTGACTCTAGCTTCTTAACCATATTTGTTTTATGTGCTCTAATTTATTTCCAGTCTTAATTTTAATCACGTTAGGATTGTCTTAATAGTAGTTAGATGGTCACTTGGAAGGGGTGTTTAATTATTGAAACATCACATAAGCGTCTAGTGTGCAGTAGTCATCCGGAGGGGCTTGCCTAACTAGATAGTCATTAGGGTTTGAGATTTAATCACCGGTCATTGCGCATGGTCCCCTTACCCCAAGTCCCCTAAAATTGTTAGGTCGCCACCTAAGTCCACCTGGAAGGGGTTAGGAGGAATATAGAATCCTGGCTACTTATCTAAGATATTTAATCACCCTTATTAACTAATAGAAGAAATAGAAGGATTAGTGCATACTAGCAAAACCTAAGCTATACTCTCTCATCTTATTTTCTCATCTTTAATTTATTGTTTTTAGTTTAATCTTATTTCCTCAATCAATCATTATTATTTACTTTTCTTGTCTTTAATTCATTGAACTACTCATTACTACACTTTTCTGTTAATCCATTCGTATAACGCACTAAGTCCTTGAGAACGAATCTTTACTTATCATTAAAACTTGCGTACGATCTGTGATACTTGCAGTGAGTAGCGTGTTTAGGGTAGGGTGTTGGTTGAAACTTATTTTATCTTTATCTTATCACACCCTATCCGACGCCAGTTTGTAATAAGTCAAAAAATAATAATTTCATAACCAAAAAACCGAACAACATTAACTAGTTAATCCTTGAGTGAAAGAATAGTTCCGCAAAATCGATTAGTACAAGATTGTAAAATTTATTCTCCTCTTCGGTTGGCGTTGGGTACGGAATTATGTTAGCCTAAGAGATGTTTTTGATTGGTTGATAGTCAAGGAAGAAAAATGAAGAAACCAAACAACTCCAACAAATATGAATAGGCTGGAGGAAGCATGAAGCAGAATATGAAAGTAGATTAGCTGAAGACTATGGAAGAGACGCATAAGGACTGACCTCTGAGTAAATACTAGGAAAAATACCTAAAGATGTTAAAGAAGAAAGCTGAGAAAAACTGAAGAACAAACCACTGGTATAAAGACTAGGCGGAATGCCTAAACCCATTGGAGAAATGAAGTTAAGAAGAGCTTAAGATTAGATATATGAATAGAGGGAATGGTGGAATGCCTAAATCTATTAGAGATTGAATTTGCAAAGATCAGGTGAAGAGAAGACATAAGACTAGGTTTGGACCTCCTACAAAACTTAGACCAAAACTACGACTAGAAAATTCTGGAAGTGTCTAGCATAAAAAATATAAGACACACATAAAAGGAACAGACACTCAAGAATTAAAAATAGAGTAGTTTCTTTATAGCTTTTATTTGCCCGTTAGAGAGGAAATTACTATCAACAAGTATCCTATCAACAATTTGCAGGACCCCGAGTGGTAGTTTCGGATCCAGAATAAAAACCTAGAAGAGGAAGTATTGATCCATCTTGGCCTATAAATACAAGACCTCTCACTCTTGAAAATGTTAACCTCACACAAAATCAGTCTTAAAAAGGATTCTTCAAGTACACACACATACACACACACTCACATACATAGAGAGAGAGAGAGAGAGAGAGAGAGAGAGAGAGAGAGAGAGTTCACTGAGCAACTAACCTACATTGTTCATCAATAGGTTTCCTTTTTAGGTCATACGCTTCATATATTTACTTATCTAGGTGTATAGATCTAGCAGGTTAGATTGTAATATACAAAACTACAAGGAGTATTTTCCTTCTTTGTTTCTAGAATTAGATAGATGTGTCCTAGTGGAAGATAAAAGTAGAGATATGGAGTGGAGATTGTCTTTCTTAGTGTTGGATATAACATTAGTATTCCTACGAAAGGATTATTCGAAGAGGGTGTACATGTTTGTAGTCTCACCTTCAAGATATACATGGACCTCTAGTCGAGGAGTTTGAAAATCTTAAGGGTCGTGGATGTAGGGGAACCAAACGACTATAAATCTTATGTTTGTCCTCTTTCCTTAAGTATTTAGATTTATTCATTCTGCTTATGCTTTATAGTCTATTAATATTGCCTTACACACATAGTTTGTATTACATTATTTAATGTTTGATTTATTTCCTCCTAAAATTATTAAAAAACTTAGGTTTGTAACTTAAATTATAAAACACAAAAATAACATCTTTTTGGATTACATTGGCTAGTTAAATTTAAGTTTATAAAGTTCTATTCACCCTTCTAGGATAATACCGTAGGTTTCAAATAAGTGGCCTCATTAAATTGTATGTCGACAGTCGTTCGGTGTGTGATCCTTGCCACTACTAGCTCAGACTTTCTCTTAAAGAATAATATTTTTGGCATTCACACTCGCCTTGTCACAAGTCTTTGTGTGTCGTTCTTCCTTGCACCGTGATTGCTATGATGTACTCGTTCTTACTTCTTTGGACTAGATTACTCCAAACATTGTGTATTATGAGACTCTATTGCATCAACAATTAGGAATGCTTCTCTAAAGCTTGTTGGTAGTAATTGTTGGTAATGTTGAGTGATTCCCGAGAGGCGTATATCAGTTTGAGTGAGAGAGGGATGTGGCTCATTATCAAAGTAAAGTTCAATTTTATTTCTCAAGGGGTTTCCTTATTGATAATTTTGAGTTATTTGATTTCAGAATGTTTTAGGATTAGTGGCGTTGATTCCATTTTTGTTTGTCTTTGTAAACATCCTATGCATTTGGATTTTGTCATTGGTATATTGGTGGATTTAGAACTTTTAATTCCCATAGTTGATGCCAATTGATAGAGCATGGAACATCCTATCAATAAAAATACACGAACGGTAGAACTTTGATACTTCTCCTAAATGTTGCTTGAGTTGAATCTGTCTACTACAAAACATGGTGAATTGAAACCAAATAAAGGTTAGGACCACAAGGAAGTTGTCTCCAGTCTCCTTTGAAAACCCAACAGTTAGGTCAATACTAGGACCAAGGAGAATATATATGGAATAGGTCCATCTGTAATATGAATATTATATGAAGATAAGTGACAACTCAATGAGAGCATGCAAAGGTATTTATAGATAAGGAAAGCTTACTATACCTAGTTGGAATTTTATTTATGTTCCTAAATATGGTGCTCGAGAGATGGTACTCTTCAGGATGGTGGTATCAGGAGGTTGATGGGTCCCAGGTTGTGATAAAATTAAGCAATAAAATAAAGGATCCACATACTGAAAGTGTACGGGTCGTTCCAAGTAATAGATAAGTAAATACGTGAAATTCGTCTCCACAGGGATTTAAGTAGTTATTCTAATTTTGTGTTCAATATTAGAATAGATAGTTTTAATTGTCTTGATTACAAAGATAAGCAGTGAAGTATTTTGTTTTCTAATTAAATAAATAATAAAATAAATGGTAAATAATTATGCAAATAAGATAAGGAGATGCAAGTATGAATCTATCATATTGAATTAATGGTTCCTAAGAATCAATGAGAAATTTCACAATAGTCGGGACTCTATTATCTCCTAACCCCCTGTCGGGTGGACTTAGGAGCTATCCTACGGTAAGATAAACCCCTCTAACGTAGTAAATTTACTTACGGATGTGAATTTACTTTACCCAATTGGCTACATGGTTAGTCAAACTTGTCGGTCAATAACAGACACCACATGTCTATATTCTAGTTTTGTAATAAAACCCCTATGTCGGATGATCACCGCCACTAGTGAATAGCCTAATTACTAAAACCTACCCTTGATTCACGACGTCAATGATAGTAAACAAGCACAATAATATAGTCAATGGAAATTAAGAACCAAATCAATTAAATACTAAAATCCATCCATATATTTTTTCCTTTATCTCTTGGAATTGATTTGACATCTAATTAACTTTCATATATCTTTAAGGGATAATTAGAGATAAATGTCTCCTTAATGAAGCCTCTAAGTTTTTTAAGCCTCTAATTTTTTTATTTAGAGATAAATGCGTAATAGAACAATTATTTATAGAAAACATCCCCTTTATATTTTTTATACCTATACTATACTTATTATTAAATATATTATTTTATATTTAATACAATATTTATTTTTAAATATTAAACAAATAATAAGGTACTTCTACCACCACCACCACAACCACCACCACCACAACCATCACCACCTCCACCATCACAACCACCTCCACTACCACTACAGCCACCACAACCCTCACCACCTCCACCACCACAACCACCGCCACCGCCACCACCTACTACTTATTTCATCAAACGCGCGCGTCCGTGAAATTTTTTTAAAATCGTCATCACTAATTCAAAAAAATCCGAAAATTAAAAAAATTGCATTTTTGGATAAATCAAATTAATATTTACGTCTATGATTTTCTTTAATTTTTTTAAATTTTTTGAATTTTTTGATTTTTTTTCCCGCAAACACGAAATTCCATGTTTTGAAATACTGAATTCACTGTTTAAAACATGAAATTTCATGTTTTAAACATGGAATTCCGTGTCTGCGAAATAAAAAATTTAAAAAAATCAAAAAATTTAAAAAATTCCGAAAATATCATAGACGTAAATATTAATTTGCTTTATCCAAATATATAAATTTTTGATTTTTTTGATTTTTTTAGAATTAGTTATGACGATTTTAAAAAAATTTCACGGACGCGAGCGTGTGTTTATTAGTTTTTGTTTTGTTTTTTTCTAATTTCTTTTTTCTTTTTTTTAATTGTTAATTATAAAGGTAGTTTGGGATGGGGCTGTTTTCTATAAAATATCTTATTCTAGGCACCTTTTTTTAAATAAGTTTTTTAATAGGCATTAATCTCTAATTGGCTCTATCTTTAAAGCTTCACATTAACACACAAATTAACCCAAATATGCTCTAAAAATAATAATTTCCAAATCAAGGTAAGAAACTAAAATATGACGAAATAAGCACAAAAGTCTATCTAATAACTCAATTTTCTTCCCGAAATGATGTCTCATAAGGACTTATATTTAATACAAAAATAGAGACATCAAGACCCCCAACTCAAAGTTGTATCGTCCTGATACAATAGGAAATAAGGACATAGGGCAGTCTCTAAAATATCAACTAAGTCAATTAAGCATGAGAGAATGAGAAGGTAAAGAATAATACTAAAGCAACTACTTAGCAAGTTTCATGTAATAATATTTACGAACTATTTAATATTGATATACTTATCATACAAACAATCAACACGGTTTAATTTCAAAATTAGATTAGCTTTGCAATGCACGAAGGAGAGGTTTTTCACTTAGTTTGATATGGAGGCTATAGAATGTTCATCGATACTAACATAATCCATAATGGTCCATCTAACTACTCTCTATTGGTTCAATCACTTCTAGATCACATAGCTAAGGATCATAAGGTCTTTAAGGTTGTAAGTGGGCTTAGGGACGGTATGATCGTATATTTGGATAATTTAGAGTGAGATTTTGGCTCCTCTCCTCACTAGCCATCAACGAATCGCCGTAGATCTTGAATTACTCTCATAAATGTTTCTCACTCAACCCAAGATTTGATGCATTTAATTTGCATCCCCAATAACCCAATATAAAGCGTTAAGATGATCACATAAAAATTCCACTTTCCGGTCCAAATCATATAATCTTTTTCAATTCGGTTTTTCTTTTGTAAGTTAGCTATGACTCTTTTTTTATGTGAGATGTTATGCTACTGTTTTTCAACACATTTCTTTTCTTCTCAATATTTTTTTCTTTTACCCCGGCAAAGGGTTACAATATAAATAAGTGAATCATCAAGAGCACAATTACATAGCTCGAAAAATACCCAACCCAACGATGTTTACCATAATGTGAACCCCCCACCCCAAACTCAAGCTCTAAAACGATCGTCTATGCATCGCGTATCAAGTGCGGGTCATATGAAAGAGTCCTATAATCTAAGGGGTATGGCTTGTAATGTGGCTAATAAAAGGATTTAGAAAGGCTAGAAGGGGCTGAGACGGGTAATAATAAATTAAATTTGGACATCAAGTTAAAAGGAAACAAATGGCTTATCAAAGAACCGCCTTAATTATTTTCCTAACTATGCAATTTCATTACTTTCTTACCTCTAGCACATTCATTAAATGGGTTTATCAACTAGCTCATATCTCACGGCCTACACACCCATCAAGGCGCCCTAATATCAAACATACTTCTAATGCATTGCTTACTAATCCTTTCTTTACTTTTAAGATGTGTTTTAATGTTCATACTTCAAAGCATACAATACAACTAGCTCATAAACATATTACTTCTATATCATTAACTCACTAAATTTTATGCTCTTAGGCCATTAAACACATTCTACATCTTATTCCATCTCTTAAAAATTTCAAAAATTTCAAATTTCTCTAAAGAAAAACAATGAAATAAAATGGAGATAAGGGACAACGAATACCCACGCCCCAACTCAAAAATGAGTCATGTCCCCACGACTCGAAACAGACTCGATAAAAATAAAACTAACACATATATTGCAAATAGATAAATGGTAGGGAAGAAAGAAAACATACTCTTCGAGGATATTGCCTCACATGATCAATACCACGACAGTGCTTTTCTTGTATGTAACCTTCTAGTATCACCAGTTTCACTTTCCCTTACATCCTATTATGCTCCATCCCAATCAACCTCACTCTAGAAAACTCTTTTTCTTGAATACTCTCTTATTTGCAGGTGTTTTGATATGATTTCGGTGGTTGAATCTTCTTTGTAATGATGTAGGGAAGGATTTGGATGTGAATTGATGGTGATTGAGTAGTGTTTTAATGTTAGGTTAAGGTTTTTTGAAGCTTTCCTGGAGTTTGGGAAGCTTTGGGGAAGAAAAGAGGTGTAGAGGATATAAAATTCGTGTACAACCTAACCTTCTTTTTGATACCCTGCTTATAACCTTTTCTGTTTGGATCTGGCGGCGGCTTGCGGTGCACTGGAGCCTTGGTGCGGTGTACCAGACTCAAGGGTTCCAGACCGTGGTCGCGAGTTGTCGACACGGTTTTGCATAAAATGTCTCGGAAATGTACCTGATTTCCAATCCGTTGTCACGGTTTTCTGTGGTGCGGTGCACCGTGGTAGGAGTGCGGTGTACCACATGATTCTTAAGGTTTTCGCAAAGATTTCCATTTTCTATTTATCTACAAACTAGGTGTTATTCACTCCATTGGATAGCTCTTGAAAAAATATGCGGTTTAGACTCGAGAAAAAGTGAACTCCGATACCTGAGCACAAAGTTATGCCCGTTCGAAGTTTTGGTCAATTTCCATCGCTGATAGGTGAGGTGTACCATGAGTAGCTGCGGTGTACCTCAAAATACCTATGTCTAGCCCATTTTAACTTTGAATTTTTTCAATTTTTCACCCCGAACTCGAACTTTTGCATACCTCCATTATCCCTTGAGTATGTAGCCTCCTCAGCAGTGGGTTAGGCTATGAATGTCTACAATTCACGCCCTTTTACCTCTCGAAGGTTGTATCTCTATTAATTTTGATATCACTACTCGAGTAACAACAAATGGCCCCATCCATGCATTTTTGAAACCTCGTGGCCTATTATCTTGTTTGGAGGCCTTTCAAGCAACCATGGTTCCAACCCCGAACTCATTTTTAGCTCTCTTCTTCACGAGTTCATAGTGGTGGTCCTACTCTTTAACCTCTTTAGATACTTCTGGTACAATGGGGAACTCAAGTGGCACCTCCTCGAGCTTTTTGTCCAAAACAAGTGATGTTTCAGATTTCTATTTTGTTGTAAGGGCCACGTTTTCAATCTCAATTCCTACACTCGCATTCTGATTTGTTTCCGAAATAGCTTCTGTGAATAGTGTTGCGGTGTGAGTTCTTTTGTATCACTTTCAAGCATTTGGGTGTAGGTTTTATATTCTTTGCACGCCTCTACAAATGCTTTATCGATGTCACCATTTAACTGATTCGTCTTCATAGGGTTGGGTGGTGACATCAATGGAGTACCAGGTGGCGAATCCATCCTAGTATCTTCTTCTTCTATCTCTTTTCTAATCAAGATATCAATATTTGATTCCTCTAAACGCGGCTTGGCTGGGTTTTCCATGGATGTAATTTCAACTTCGACTCGATTATCAATAATTGTCTCATCTATGCTTAGCATGGTTGGTTCTTCTATTGTTGGAATTTCTAGTTTACTAGGTGTAACTTGTGGCGATTCCACTTTCTTCTCTTCTTGAAGGCTAAACTCTTCAACCACATCGAACCGAACATCGCTATCTTGACTGGGCTTATGATTAATATTTGTATCTCGGTCAATTTGCACAGATGGTCTTTGTTGTAATTGCTCAATTGTTTCAGTGAGTTGCGTCAATTGTTAATTGATGTTGTTGTTGCATATTTTTCACTAATGACGTAGCAACATCGCTTTTCGCTTCACTCCCTACTACATTATCCATTGGAACCTTAATGAAACGATTGAGGGAGTCTTCCAACTTCCTGAGCTTCTCTTCATGATCTCTAAAGCTCCCTCGTGTTAACTCCATGAAAATGTGTGCTTTATCAATGAAGTTTTGTACTTGAATACGTCAGGACTGTGGTGGATTTTGCTCTTGATAGAGGGAATTCTCCATACCCAAAGAAAAACCTGAAAAGAGACTAAAAAAAAAAAACGTAAAACTGAAAACAAATAAAACTACTAAAGTAACTTAAACACAAAATAAAATAACTTTAAAATCCCCGGCAGCGACGCCAAAAACTTGGTGGAGCTGCTGGTATTTTAAAATCAATGAAAAGCACAAAAAAATAACTACAATAAATCCCCGGCAGCGGCGCCAAAAACTTGGTGGAGCTCTTGGGATTTTAAAATTAATGAAAAGCATAGTAAAATAACTACAATAAATCCCCGGCAGCGGCGCCAAAAACTTGGTGGATCCTGGAGTGTTATAAAATAATGCGATACAAATAAAGGATCCACAGACCGCAAGTGTACGGGTTGTTCCAAGTAATAGATAAGTAAATACGGGAATTTCGTCTCCATAGGGATTTAAGTAGTTATTCTAAATTCGCGTTCAATATTAAAATAAATAGTTTTAGTTTTTTTTTTAATTATAAAGATACGCAGTGAAGTATTTTGTTTTCTAATTAACTAAACGATAAAATAAATAATAAATAATTATGCAAATAAGATAAGGAGATGCAAGTATGAATTTATCCTATTGAATTTATGATTCCTAAGAATAAGGGTGAATGTGAAATTTCACAATAGTCGGGACTCTATAATCTCCTAACCCCCTGTCGGGTGGACTTAGGAGCTATCCTACGGTAAGATAAACCCCTCTAAGGTAGTAAATTTACTTACGGATGTGAGGTTCCTTTACCCAACTGGCTACGTGGTTAGTCAAGCCTGTCGGTCAATAACGAACACCAGTATATATTCTACATCTGTAATTAAACACCCTTGTCGGATGATCACCACCACTAGTGAATAGCCTAATTACTAAAGGCTACCCTTGATTCGCGACTTCAATGATAGTAAACAATCAAAAAAATAAAGTCAATGGAAATCAAGAACCAAATCAATTAAATACTAAAATCTCATATTCAAATTAAAACAGAAAAATAATAATCAATGGTTCATATAATTACAATCTTAAAGAGAAATTATGTATCTCTTGAATAAAAAGTTTAGAAATACCTCATAGACAAAATAGATCTAATACTAATTTATCCAAAGAATAGAGATGTAGAAGTGTAGAATTGATGTAATTAAGCTCTAACTCTTGCTACCTCCTCCTTTAGATCCTCCTGATTGCTTTTATAATAATTTATGTATGTATATTAAGCTTATGTATCCAAAGGATGATTTTATAAGGTTAGGAACTGATATATATATATATATATATATATATATATATATATATATATATATATATATATATATATATATATATATATATATGTTTTAGGTCGAAATCTTGGAGTAGGGATTAAGTAGAAGAGTCCAAGTCCAACTCAAATTTGTAAGTAGATAATGATAATTACTGCTAAACTGTTTTGACCATATCTCCTTCGTTAATGAACCGATTTTTGCCTTCTTTATATCGAAACGACCGTGTCAAAATGATCTACACTTTTCCTTGATATTTCTCCTCCAAATTCCCAGCCGATTTTGAGTTATATTCACTTTAGTGGACGTGGCTGTAGAATTTCAGATTTATTTGACAGCTTTTCTTTTCCTATTATATCTCTACTTCCTTTTATCTCCAAATTCCATCCATATCTTCTTTCCTTTATCTCTTGGAATTGATTTGGCATCTAATTATTTTTCATATATCTGTAAAACTTCACATTAACACACAAATTAACCCAAATATGCTCTAAAAATAATAAATCTCCAAATCAATGTAAGAAAATATGACAAAATAAGCACAAAAGTCTATCTAATAAGTCCATTTTCTTCCTAAAATGATGTCTCCTAAGGGCTTATATTTAGAACAAAAAGGGAGACATAAGAGGTTTATTTGGCAATTGACTTGACAAAATCCTTGCAACAATATTTGTCCCTCGGCCACATTGACGTATCAAACCTTCCGAGGACAAGGATTATACTAACGTCCATGTTATGGTATTCTTGACCAGTTCACCATCTATTGAAAAACAGTGACTTTTTGATCTCTTCATCAGTCACATGTATGATAATTATTGAGCTTCATCAAGTGATATATCCTTACAACAAATTTGCTTGAGTAATTATCTCTCCTTATAGCTTCATCAGTCACATGTGTAATTATATGCATTTGTTATTAATAATGTTGGTAATAGAGTTTTGATCTCCTATCCCCCTCATAAACTTATGAAAATAAGATGCATTAAGATCCCCAACATCCACCCACATCTCTCATATTTTTGTTTGATCATATATTTCTCTAAAATTAATGCATTAGTAAGTTCAAGAACCAATTTTTTCTCCCTGCCAAGTAACGTAGTATTTTTAAAACCCTACATCATTTGAGTTTGAACTATATTTAGTTTACCTTGAATTTGTAGAATCTGATATGAGATATGTTTGAAATTCTTCTATTAAGATCCCAAAGTTTGGTTTTTGGACTTTTATATGGTGTGCCACTTTATATATAGGGGTCCCATGAACAATAATGATCCATGCATGTGTCACAATTGGTATAAATCTCTTCCAGCCAAGCATTATAGAATTTGAAGGGAATATTTTTATTCTTGCTTTGTTGTATTACCTTATAATTGTTGACTATATTGATCAAATAAGCTAAGATGATTCGAAGTCAATGATGTCAAAGGGAACTAATACATCCAAGCATTTTTATTGAGTGTTATATCAATTCTATTTACTCTTATCGTCAAATTAGAAGCTTTATTTGTGTTCAAGATCTAGATCGTGAACACATTGTCTCATATCCTTTACCACTTCAAGTAGCTCTGTACAATCCAATCTCTTATTTATATGCATGATTTCAATAAAGTCACCTTGAATCTCTAATGCACTAGATTGAACATCACTTTCACCTTGAATCACCCATATATCCATTCTTTGATATGGATGGTTCAAGGCATGTACATGAAAATATTAAAATTCAGGTTTTAATTGTAAGTGTTAACTTTGTATAGTATGTCTTGTTTAATACTTTTGATAGTTTAACATTAAAAACTGTTGGATTCCAAAATGTTATGATTCTACCATGATCATCATCTTTGTAGTTATGTGTGAAAATATAGAGTCCTACTATTTATTGGGTTTTATCTGTTTAACTTTGGTTTCAATAAGGTTGAATATCCACACATCTTTATTGACAACTTGTCTTAAGCTATTACCTTGTTTAAGAGCTTTATTGATGCCTCTCACATTCCAAGTAACAAGCATTGTATGTTTGGATCTAGAGACTCTTCTTGCATAACCTCATGTGAGATTTTATCAAGTAAGTATTTAATTATCTCATTTAAGGAATCCTAATTAACACCAAGTACCTTGAAACCGTTACACATATTTGTTCTTATTTTTCCTTTATTTTTATGAACATGAGAGTTAGCAGCTTTCTTAGAAGTCATTGCAATCCATTAATTGTCTTGAGAGTTAGGCTGGGTTTGCACCTCATGAACAATCTTTTTCTAAATGGCTCATGTCGCTTCTTCTTGACTATCCAAACGTCTTTAGCATTTTATGTTTACTTTTACCATGACCAGTCATTTTGCATTTTGAGCATACAATTGGGTTCCATGAATTTTTTTTAATATGAGTATATCCATGGTTTCACCAACATGTCCAAATAAAAATCCTTAATTGGTTCCTTGTTTAAATCCATTTCACACATACTCTTGAATAACTAAGTCTATTATGTGTAGTTTTGATTTCATCCATCTGAATAGGTGTACCTTGTGCACTTACAACAACACCAAGTCCTTCATCAGACCATAATTTTTCTGGGAACTTGTCTCAGTCTGACCTAAATAAGGACCTTATCTATTCCAAACTTCTCAAAGTAAGTATTAGGTATCCAATTTTTTTTGAGAAGTAACAATATGTTATTTACATGCTACAATTTACTTAAAACTTTGAAACATGATTTCTTAGTTTCTATTTTAAATACTTACATAACTTGCTTAGATTTGCTTATAGTGACTTCGGCATATTATTTTTATAAGGTATCAACCATATAGTTCACCATATAGAATGATTGAGCTCTTTTAATGAATTGTCCTACCACACGATTGTCCCAATTTTTGCATTATCGTCAATGATATTTGCATATGATTCTACACAAATTCTCCCATTTATCAGTATTGGGTCTATATATTGTAGCTTTATTTGGTGTTTTTTGGTAATTTTTTTAGTTAGATATATAATATAATGGAAGATTATTATGAAGGATTTTTATTTAATATGAATGACCTAGAAACATGAGTTAAAGAATCGTATAATTTTTTTTAATTATTGGGAGTAGCTCAACGGGCATGATCTTGTCTCTCATTTAGGAGGTACATGGTTAAAGCAAGAGATACATGGGTAACCTAGTTCTGATTAACCTAAGAATATGTATGGAGAGACGTGTATATTTCTCATGACCTGGACACCCATGATATAAAAAAAAAACATTATATTGATGACATTAGTGACGTATCAAGTAAAAATGCAAAATTTACATTCACTTCCTATCTTTTATCGTTTCTCCTATTAATTATTAGTAATTTATAACATTCTCCTTCTTTTGGAACAATTTTTTTTTTTTAATCTTCATTTCTAGAAGATCGTACACTAAAGGCGGCCAGGCCCGATTCGGGCCAACCGACCCATTGCTGATAGCGTCTGTATTCTGTCTTTGCGAACATAACTCCATACAGCGTTTGCTAATTGCTTCGACACGTGCAACGACTTTTTAAATTGTTCCATTTCTGGTAAGTTGCTGCACACCAACTGTTTGATCAAGTTCCTCACTGCCTTATTCAATCCAATTCCATGACATTTCAGATGGACGAGCTGTTGAGTAATCGAATGTTTGCAACCCACGCAGTTGCTGGTGCAGGTTCTGTAGCATTAGGCACTTTACTTACTTACCCTCTCGACACTCTTAAAGTCCTCGTACAGGTTCTTAATAAGCGGCTGTAATAACTCAGATAATTGCATTATGCGAGCATATAATAATCGCTAGGTAAATTCTTATGTATTGTTCAAAATAAAACAGGTTGGATCAAGTTCTAGTAAACAATTGACTACTTCTCAAGCTCTCGATAGAGTTCGAACATTGTCTGGGTATTCAGGTACCTCTGTTAATTCTAAGTAAATTTGTAAATATCAAGCAAACCCATTTTATGCAAATGGAATGAATATTGTAGGTTTATACAGCGGAGTTAACTGGTTAACATTAGGAAGAACTATAGGTCTCGGAGCTCGATTCGGTGTTTATGAAATAATATCAGCATATCACAAAGGTACCTATACTTTCATTTATTAACAATTTTTCCCAGTTTCTTGATTGTCAAAGAATTTGATTTATTCCAGATGGACGAGAAGGGAACTATGTATCTGTATCCGAGGCTTTATTAGCCGGATTAGCTTCAGGTGCAGTAGAGTCACTCGTAACCTCACCTTTCGAACTCATAAAACTCCGAGCCCAAGTGGGGTCCGCTTCGCGGACCCCACCTCCAAAGGGACCCGTATCACCTGTATTACCAAAACTACTCTCCAGTTATTCCCCAGATTTACGAGCATTGAACAGTACTGTCGGTTTATTATCAACACTCACAACTAAGCATCCTAATATGGTGGATGCTTTAAAAGAGTATCCATGGATGATGAGTGGGTCCGGTAAACCAGTTTCGGTTCGTGATGTTCGAACACTATCGGATATTATCTCTTTAGAAGGATGGGGTTCACTCTGGAAAAATTTACGGTCAGGATTAGTTAGAGATTCTATATTTGGTGGAATATTCTTCGCCAGCTGGCAATTTTTACATTCAGTAATGCTTGATTGGAAAGCAGTCGGGATGAATCCTATACCCAGGTAAAAAAAAGTTTTGTTAATTCTTTTAACACCATCTATTTAATATCTGAGTCATTGTTATATTGTTTTGATTTAAAAAACAGTAAAAATGAAGAAGTGGGTCCCTTATCTCCTTTAGCTGTTACTTTAACTGCTGGATTTTCCGGTTCACTTGCTGCTGCTACTTCACATTGTTTTGACACTTCAAGAAGTCGTGCACAATGTACTGTTTTACCCAAGGTAGGTAACTTTGTGCAAAACTAGTCCACAACTTTTGAAAGTAAACAAATTGACCCCTTGATCTTTGTCTTGGTACAGTTTGCATTAATGGAGAGGAAGCTATTAAAATGGAATAGACCGGGTAAAAGACTAGAAAGATTAACGGGTATTCATCCAGCTGATAGGAGTGTACTTTTTCGAGGGATTTGGTTAAGAATGGCTCGTAGTGGAATAGCTACATCTGTAATTGTAGGAAGTTACCTTTTTGCCCTTCGTCACTTGAATACTGAAAATACAAAGTGATAAATATCCTGATTTTCTCTTTTATATTATATTTGAGTGAAGCTATCGAAAAAAGAAGCTTCGTTTGTTGAGTATACCTTGGGTGTGCTAGCCTGTGAATTGGCTGCCAAAATAATAGATAGTGTCCTCTTTTTTGTAATTGTTCTATTAAAGAAGTTGAAAATAGATCTTATAATGAAATATAACATGTATTTTTTGTTTCAATAACAATCGTTTTATGAACACTGTACTTTCCTGCTTGAAGTTTTGTGTAGCTTTAATTGTCAATATTTACATTGAGGATTCGAGATTCATATCTTTCCCTTTCTTATGAATATAAAAGTTAAGTTGCAGGAGTTCAAATATAGACTTGACACGAACACTTCCTACTATGTAACGACTTTTCTAGGTCTATTCTTGAATTTCATATACACAGTTGTCTTAATCTTTCTAAAGTTTTATTAAGTTTTATTGTTATACCTGTTGTAAATTTATTAAGATGTTTTGATTTCTCGTTTTGGGAAAGAAGTATAAGAAATCTGTTTAAATCAAGTTTAATCTTTGAAAATAAAGAATTTGAAGAAAATTGTAGAAAAATAAAGAATACAATCGTTTTATCGTGGTTCAGTGCAAAACTCTACATCCACATTGAAACAATCAACGTGAGACACTTTGATACACTATAAAAACGAGATTACAATTTCAAATCGAATGAATTAGCTATTATAGATATAGATAAACTCTAAAATTTCTCGCAAATCTTAGTCGCTATCGAGAACACTACTCAATACACAAGACATATGCTTACAATCTAACTCTAATCTAGTTTATATAATACATAATGAGATCTACATAAACCCTAAATTTCTTAAGCTGAGAGAATTCAAGAGAGAAGAAGACGAGTCGAAGATTGAAAACAAAAATTGACCAAATGTGAAGAAGGTAGAGTATAATAATATATGGGCACTTTAATGTTTTAATCTTGTCTGTCCGAAGTGATATAAGATCAACGCGTACCGTCATACCACGTCTTAAGTCGGTTGGGTAAAAATGCTATTGTTTTAGACTAAGTCCAATAGGCTCCATATTTTGGCTTTTACTCACAATTGGGAGTTGACTCTCCCATATTAACTCTCCAACAGCCTCTTAGTTATGAAGATCCCAATTCTATGGATCCCTATTAAAAGCATTTCCTCAACAGATGTGGCTATACGGATAGCATCCTTACTTATTTTTTAATTATTTTATATAGTTTTGTTATAATTCGTTTGGTTTTTTTGTTTGTCAAACATAATTATTTTGGTTAATAGTTGGCTTTTTAATTGGTCGTCATCAATACTATATCTTTCTTTTTTTCATTTCTATTATAACTAATATTTTTTCTTATTAATTATTTATTTAGCTAAAAAAGAACTAGATATTTATTTATGTTTTTTTAATTTTTCAATAACAATTTTGATAGAATAATAGGATTTATAAAAGAAAAAATAAAAATTCTTTATTATACATGAAATATATAGAAAAATAAAAAAAGGGAAGTGATTGCTAAAAATTATAATTATTTTGAAAATGATTATAATTAATAGTAATTTGTGTATTAATATTTAAAGTATTTTTTAATATTTTTATAACAATTTAGAAAATAGACACATGGAATAAGACACTTAATTACAATTTAAAAAATTAAAAATTTAATTATAGAAAAAATAATAAAATAAAAATATAGTAGAATTTTTAAAATTAGGTTGATAGAATTGGGAAGATGTTGGAGCAACCTTGGTTTAGAGAGTTGTTATTTGATGAAAAAGTTACGTTTGACTTCCAATTCTGGCAAATAATGTGGCGAGCTGTTGGACTTAGCCTTACTTAAGTGAACAGGATTCCAAAATAAAGCACACTTTGACCACTTTAAAACCCCAATACGAAAAAGACATATAAATATAGAGAAAGAATTTTCTACTACTAGCCAATTTATTTATTAGTCTCTAAAAGTAAATGAGGTGACATAATCATTTACCTTAGATATGTCAAAAAAAAAAAATCATTTAACTTAGATAATAAATAAAGTGAATTTGAACCATTTTTTTAATATAATATATGTTATTCATTTTCTTTTTTTACTATTTTTTTATTTTGTTTTTAGAACCAATTAGAGATTAATGCCTATTAAAAAACTTATTTAAAAAAAGGTGCCTATAATAAGATTTTTTATAGAAAAATGCCCCATCCCAAACTACCCTTACAATTAACAATTAAAAAAAAAATTAGAAAAAAACAAAACAAAAACTAATAAACACACGCGCGCGTCCGTGAAATTTTTTTAAAATCGTCATAACTAATTCTAAAAAAATCAAAAAAAATAAATTTTTTATATATTTAGATAAAGCAAATTAATATTTACGTCTATGATTTTTTTCAGATTTTTTTGATTTTTTTGATTTTTTTTGAATATTTTAATTCGCAGAACATGGAATTCCATGTTTTGATATAAGGAATTTGTTTTCCGCAGACACGAAATTCACTGTTTAAAACATGGAATTCCATGTTTAAAACATGGAATTCCATGTTCTGCGAATTAAAAAAATTAAAAAAATCAAAAAAACCAAAAAATTCCGAAAATTCCGAAAAAAATCATAGACGTAAATATTAATTTGATTTATCCAAATATGATTTTTTTCGATTTTTCTGATTTTTCTTGAATTAGTTATGGCAATTTTAAAAAAATTTCACGGACGCGCGCGTGTGATGAAATTAGTAGTAGTTGTTGGTGGTGGTGGTGGAGGTGGTGATGGTTGTGGTGGCTGTAGTGGTGGTGGTGGTGGTGGTTGTGATGGTGGTGGTGGTGGTGGTGGTGGTGGTGGTGGAAATACCCTATTATTTGTTTAAGATTTAAAAATAATTATTGTATTAAAAATAAAATAATATATTTAATAATAAGGATAGTATAGGTATAAAAAATATAAAGGGGATGTTTTCTATAAATAATTTTTCTATTAGGCATTTATATCTAAATAAGAA
The DNA here is from genome assembly GCA_029959085.1 of Nemophila menziesii. Classification (NCBI taxonomy): domain Eukaryota; kingdom Viridiplantae; phylum Streptophyta; class Magnoliopsida; order Boraginales; family Hydrophyllaceae; genus Nemophila; species Nemophila menziesii. The sequence goes on along the minus strand of JARWIR010000007.1, from coordinate 22,105,949 downwards.
AATTAGAGACTTAAAAAAATTAAAGACATCATTAAGAAGGCATTTATCTCTAATTATCCCCTTGTTTTTATCACACACGTAATTTTTATAATTTTTAACATTTTATGTCTTTTTCCTTAGAAGACGTCTTTACAAATCCTTTTTTCTTTTTTTTTCTTTTTTCTTTTTTTCTAAAATCTTGCAACTTTTCTTTTAATAGAATTTTTTTTTACCATTCAATTTTGAGATAATTTTTAATTAAGTCCAAAACTCAACAAATCGTGTCTTAAGAAATCCAGTCTAAAAGTTTAGATGAATAAGGTCCAAAATAATTTTTTATACTTATGATATACCTATTATAACCTTATACAATTATAATAAAAAATTAAATAAAAGAAAAAATATACAACCTAAACAATCGATAAAAAACAATGAAACATAAAAACTTATTAATCATCTCTTTAACAAACATCTGCACAAGAAACCCTCGCCACTCTCAACCATCTTCAACATAGGGTTTGGCCCACCAAACACAAGTCGCTCACCTGCACAAGGAGCCGCCGCCTCCACCATCTTCAAAACAGGCTTGGCCCACCAAACACAAGTCGCGAACACAACAACAGACATCAACTAAGAGCCAATCTCCATCATCATCACAGCGAACACATTGGCACCACCATCGCAACATCCCTCCGAGCCCAAACCCATTAAAGGCCAACGATCCAATTAGTTGCAATGGCCACTACAAGCCCTTCCAAACCCAACAACTCTCCAATACTAAGGTCAATTTATGTTAATTTTTGATACATTGTATGTGGCCGTTATGTTGCACTTGGAAATTGTATCTCGTAGAATAAATTGGCAACAGTTGTAAACTATGGAGACTGTTGAGAATGTTGATAGTAAGTTTGATTCATTATTATGAATTTTTTTACTCAAATTGTATTGCTGAAATATCTTAATCCATTTTTTTTGTAGTTCTCTTTACATACATTTGTCGCATCTTCAAAAATATTTTCAGCAATGCGGAGCAGATATCTCAGGTTTGAATAATTATTGATGCTCTTTAACCAACAACGATTACCCCAACACAGACCCAACTTGGAACAAACAATTTGAAAACGCAGGCACTGATATCTTCAACCTGGCTCGGCTATGCTGTCAACAATTAATCCCACGAATTGTAGAGAGCCCATCAATTGTCAAGAGAGCCCACCAATAGCAATGGCCATATCTGATACACTCAATTTCTCAAATGATCTTCCAATTTTTTCTTGATTTTGAAATTTAAGATAAGGCCTCGAAACTCCAGACTCATCATCAATGGTGGTTTCCAATCTTTCCGAATTCTTTGCAGGAATTATAGAAACGTGCTCATCGAAATGGCCAACTGGGCTCACCATATGTGTGTACATAGCCCACCAAACCTGTGTACGGTGCCCACCAAGTGTGTTTACAGAGCTCACCAAATCTGTGTACGGAGCCCACCAAATGTGTTTACAGAGCCCACAAATCTCATGACAGTGGCTTGGTTAATGGGTTGATATCTCCGACTAAACTAATGCCAACTGGGCTCACTAGAAAGACCTTCGTCGTTGACAAAATTTTTGCAGAATATCATGACAGTGGCTTGGTTAATGGGCTGTTCTATCTCGGTCTCTTCTTCATTTTGTAGAATTTTTAATCACAAGGATTATGGACTGATTTGTTTTTTTTTTTAAATTATCAACGCTGGTAGAAAATGGGCTACCACTTAAAGGTTAAGGGCATTATTGACTATGAATATTATAGAAATGGGCTGGACCTGCTGAAAAAAGTTATTTTGACTGTGGACATTTTGGATTAATCACCCTTCAATTTTCTCTTCTATAACAAAAGCAATCATAGTTGACTGAAATAAAAAAATTCAATAAAATTTTAGAATCCTTCTTCTTTAATAAAAATTCAAGATTTTAATAAGAAAAATGACTTGATAAATACTAAATTAGAAAAATTACAGATATCGCTCTATTAAAAAAATATACATAAAAAATTTGTATGGAAATAAAATAAAAATCAATAAAAATATTATTACTATAACACGTATGTCTCTAATTTAATCCTAAACAAAAAATATTAACCAAAATTTCATTATGTAACACGTGCGACTTAGGGATGGCAATGGTTCAAATATTAACCGTAACCAATTGATATTTGATCCGATAAAAAATCTGTTAGTGGAACCGATGGTGCATCCATGAGGTTTGGTTCACATGTAATCGGTGGATTATCCGTTAGGATCTGGTCTTTTACAATAATCTGACGGATAATCCGTCATCCAAATAAAAATATATATACTATATATAAAGATATTCTATATGTGCAAATTTCATACCTAATATCGATCAAATATAATTATTTCATACCTAAACTAGCTAATTAATTGTTATCTATTTTATTACTATGTTGCCTAATATCATTTTGAGTTAGACTTCCATCCTATATTGGATGGTCTAATATTAATATCATAACCAATAATTATATTGATTAAACATATGTCATTAGATTAACTAGGTAGTTATTATGATTAGTTTTTGCATGATATAAACATGGATTATGTGTCATAATACGATTGGTATTGGACCATACAATATTGGATGAAAATATTTTTCAACCATTTTATAGTCTTCCAATAATTTTGTAGCTAATTTAGATTTTTAAAAATATTTAATAATTTATTTTATCTAAATCATTTTAAACGATTGTGGATACGGATTAACCACGGATAAACCACATCCGTCGCGGATGCGGATTTGGTAATAAATTCTAAATTCCGTTGGTTGATGGATGCGGATTTGGTTATCGTTTTTCTTAATGAATATGGATGTTGTTATGCAATTTTACGAGAATATTCGATCCGTTGTCATTCCTAGTGCGACTCTTATTTACTGCAAATCACATGACAAATAAAATTCCAAACCAATATTTATTATTTTGAAATTACGTACTAACAAAAAAGGTAGCTTGATACACTTAAATCACATGAAAATTATATCGTTTTATCCGGATGCTTGTATTTGTAATATATTAATAGATTATTTGTCAATAAAAGCTGATCCACATGAGACTTTTTTTTAGTTAAGATGGATTAATTTAATTCAAGATTAATTTTCTTTCACCCTAACAATCGTTTTATCGTGGTTCGATACAAAAGTCTACATCCACATTGAAACAATCTAGGAGAGACACTCTGATACATTATAAAAACGAGATTACAACTTTAAATCAAATTTATTAGCTATTATAGATATAGACAAACTCTAAGATTTCTCCCAAATCTTAGTCGCTATCGAGAACACTACTCAATACGCAAGGCAGATGCTTACAATCTAACTCTAATCTCTAGTCTTTATGATACATAATGAGATATACATAAACCCGAAGTTTCTTAAGTTGAGAGAATACAAGAGAGAAGAAGATGAGTCAAATACTGAAAAACAAAAACTTAAGTTGAGAGAATACAAGAAAGAAGAAGATGAGTCAAAGATTGAAAAACAAAAACTGACCAAATGTGAAGAAGGTTGAGTATATATATAGGCACTCTAATGTCTTAATCTCGTCTATCCGAAGTGATATAAGATCAACACGTACAGCCGGAAGTCGATTGAGTATAATACTATTGTTTTACTTAAGTAAACCGGACTCCAAAATAAAGCCCACAAATGTTAATTGACTAAGTCAATTAGTATTTAGTATAAGTACGCTTTGATCAACTTAAAATCCAAATACGAAAAAGACATATAAACATAGGGAAAGGATCCTCCACTATTAGCCAAATTTTCTATGAGTCTCTACAAATAAATAAGATGGCATAGTTATTTACCTTAGATGATAAATAAAGTAAATTTGAACCATTTTTAAAAAAAATAATATATGTTATCCATTTTCTTTTGAGCCAATTAGAGGTAAATGCCTATTAAAGAAGTTATTTAAAAAAAGGTGCCTCCAATAAAACATTTTAGAGAAAACAGCCTCTACCAAAACTACCCCTAACTACCAATTAAAAAAAAAACGTGTATATATCTTTTGTTAAAAAAAAAAAAAAAAAACCAAACCTGAAGCGTTTAAAACACACACACAACACACACAAATACACACAACACACACAAATACACACAACACACACGCAAACACACACAACAAAGCTCTAAGCGGCGAAAGATGAAAATCACGCAGGAGAAATCGACGACAAAGGAAACAAGCAACGGAAATGGTGAATATCAAGCACTCAAACCAATAACAAGTGTAAAATATCAACAACAACAAAGAATTGTCATACAAAATCAAAAAACCGTAAGCATTAAACCCAAAATTTTGTGTTATTCTGATATTTTTTAGAGTGATTTATGATTCCGAATTGATTATTGTGTGATTCATGAACAAAATCAAAACGAAAATTGATTTCATGTTGATTTCGATTGATTTTTACTGATTTTTGTTTGATTAAGTAAAATAGTAACAATTTTGGTAGTTTCTAGGGTTTATAATGGGATTTTTTGATGAATATGACTGAATAATGTGATTAATATGAAAGAAAATAAGATTAGAGTGATAAACATGACTAGTCTGTAAAACAGGGACCTATATTGCAATTATATCCAAACATTTGATGTAATACTGTAAAATATAGATAAACAAGGACAAATTGTGTAATTTAGGGACCTTATAGTGTAATTATTGCATAATGTAGAATTCTGCATAATGTTTTTCGTAACTGTATTAAACATGGAATTCCATGTTTAATACAGTTATCAAATCATGATATTACATGTATTGAAAACTGTATTATAGACATAATGTGTAGTTTAGGGACCTTATAGTGTAATTACTGCATAATATGGAATTTAATGATTTGATAATTGTATTAAACATGGAATTCCATGTTTGATACAGTTATCAAATCATTAAATTCCATGTGTTGATAACTGTATTAAGATAGAATGTGTAGTTTAGGGACCTTAAGTGTAATTACAGTATAGTTCGGAATTCTGCAGAATGTTGTTAGTAACTGTATCAAACATGGAATTCCATGTTTAATACAGTTATCAAATCATTAAATTTCATGTGTTGATAACTGTATTAAGATAGAATGTGTAGTTTAGGGACCTTAAGTGTAATTACAGTATAGTTCGAAATTCTGCAGAATGTTGTTAGTAACTGTATCAAACATGGAATTCCATGTTTGATACAGTTATCAAATCATTAAATTCCATGTGTTGATAACTGTATTAAGATAGAATGTGTAGTTTAGGGACCTTAAGTGTAATTACAGTATAGTTCGGAATTCTGCAGAATGTTGTTAGTAACTGTATCAAACATGGAATTCCATGTTTAATACATTTATCAAAACATGAAATTCTATATTTTGATAATTGTATTAAACATGAAATTCCATGTTTTGATAACTGTATTAAACATGGACATAACTCAATTCAGGCTACTAATATGTTTTCTTGTGCTTGGAGTTTGTGTAAAAACAGGTGAAAATGGCACCAAGAAGAAAAGTTATCAAGTCAAGACTACTAATTTGTTTCTTGTGGTTGGAGTTTGTGTAAATACAAGTAAAAATGCCTCCAAGAAGAAGATTTACTGATGAACAAGAAGATGATAAGATACAAGCAGTGAAAAGGAAGAACTACTATCTTTTCTAAGTGATGAGCAACCCCTCAGTGGATTATGTTCATTGAAGAGTGTATATGCAGTTCAAAGATCAAAGAATCATTTATCTAAAAGAATATTGATGAATGTGTTGACGTTTCTATTATTGTATTGAAAAGAGTATTTCGTATTTAATTGTACTTATTTTGGAATGTTTTAGATTGTAATGTTTAAAATGACTTGTTAGTTTATTAAGTATTATGAATAATTTGATTAGAAATGGAAATTGATTAGTATTTCATATTGTGAAGGATTTGAGTAGAACAGTTTTGATACCAACAAAAAACTCAAAAAGGCAGGCAAAATCCGCAACCCATAAAAATGACTTGTAAATTCCATGTTTGAAAACATGAAATTTCATGCTTGAAACATGGAATTCCATGTTTGAAAACATGAAATTCCATGTTTGAACATGACAAATTTACTAACCTGCACACTAACAACTTAAGCTACTCGAATCGAAACCTATACAGAAAGATAATAATTATAAAGGAATGAATCACAACACAATATAAAAACAAAAAGGATCCAAAACATATCATAGAGCAACTTGACAATTTTTGGCATTGACCGACGTGACTGGTTAGTTGACTCCAACAGTTGCTTTTCAGAACCAAATCTTTGTGACTACCAAATGTATGCTACTTGGGATCGTGGAAACACGTAATCGAAAACAGAATCGAGAGTCGAAAAAGATCAAACGAACACATATAACGTTGAGAACCGAACTTTACTACAACCATAACCATCTGCAGAAAACAAGTCATGACATAAGTACTAGAATACAATAACACAAACAAAGGAAGAAGTAGAAAAGGGAAAAAATTCTGTGCAGGCGCAGAATTCCATGTTTTAAACATGGAATTCCATGTTTCATACAGTTTCATACTGTATAAAACATGGAATTCCATGTTTAAAACATGGAATTCTACACTGCACAATTCTCTTCACAGAATTCCATGTTTTAAACATGGAATTCCATGTTTCATGCAGTTTCATACTGTACAAAACATGGAATTCCATGTTTAAAACATGGAATTCTGCAACTGCATAAACCTATTCACAGAATTACAACTGAAACACACAATATACTGTGAGTAAAACAGTTTAAACACAGAATTTAGATGTAGAGAAGCAAAAAATGAACAAAGTGAAGAATTTAACACATAATTTACAGAAAAGTAAGCAAAATATGAAGAAATGAAGAATGTAAAAACATTATCATAACAAATAGAGCTTAAACACAACAATTTGCTAATATCAAAGCAAAATATGAACAAAACTAAGAATATAAACACAAAATCAACACAAAACAAGCAATTATAAGAGAAAAAGCTTGAAAACTGCAGAATTGCTACAAGTTGTAAAGTAGCATGAAAATGTGAATGAAAATGCTTTAAAAACAGAGAATACATACACATTTATACGTATATATACAAACTAAAACCTGCAAATCAGCAAAACAACAAAATGAAATCAAAAATTCAAAAAAAAGAAGAAGATAAAACAGAGCCGAGAGAGATAGAGAGCATGAGAGGTAGAGGAGATGTTAGATTACCTTTAGAGAAGAAGAAACAATCGACTAATCTATGTGAGTTAGATTGGTGAGCGTGATTGAGATGCGTGAGATTGGTGAGCTTCTTAGCTTATCAATGGAGATGCAGAATCGGTTAGAGGAGAGAGAAAGTGTGAGAGAGAAATAGATAGAGAGAATCTATGTGAGAGTGTGTGATAATAATTGGGGAATTAATTACCTAGTTTATAATAAGTAGTATTTATATTGGGTAAAAAGGGAAAAGAAATAATTTAGGGGAGTTTTTCTCTAATTATTTAATTAAAAAGGCATTTATCTCTAAATAAAAAAGTTAGAGGCTTAAAAAAATTACTAGCCTCATTAAAGAGGCATTTTTCTCCAATTACCCCTTTTCTTTTTTTACTATATTTTTTTAGTTTGTTTTTATTACACACCTACTTTTATAGTTTTTAACATTTTTCTTCTTTTTCCTTAGAAGACGTCTTTACAAATCCTATTTTTTCTAAAATCTTGCAACTTTCTTTTTTCATAGAAATTTTTTTCACCATTCAATTTTTTCTTCTATAATAAAAGCAATCATAGTTGACTGAAATAAAAAAATTCAACAAAATTTTAGAATCTTCCTTTTTTTGATAAAAATTCAAGATTTTAATAAAAAAAATGACTTGAAAAATACTAAATTAGAAAAATTATAGATATCACTCTATTAAAAAAATATACGGAAAAAAATTGTATAATTAAAATAAAAATCAATAAAAGATATTATTACGATAACAAGAAAATTTATCATTCAATAATGAATAGTTTCGTAAATTTCTCTATTCATATCCCACAAAATGACATAAATATATCAAGTTCAGATTATAACAAAAAATTAGTAGCAAGATTATATCCTCATATTTATCATAATTAATGTTATTTGTACTAAAAAAAATTACAATTATGCACAAAAATTCCCTTTTAAATAGATTTCAACTCTGTGCACCAATCCCACCAATCTTCTAACGCCTCGATTTGATTATATAGTATGGAAAAAGAAATGAAAAATATATTATATAAATTAAAGTGTGAAAGTTGAAAAACATAAATGTACAAATTAAATTAAAAATAACATCTGATTTCCATGTATATTGCTACATCCGTGAATCGAGTCAAATAGTACTCTAGGTCCTAGCTATCATAATGATATTTTTTTATTGATTTTATTTTATTTCATACATTGTTTTCTACATAATTTTTTGTTATTAGAGTGATATCTTTAATTTTTTTTAATGTAGTAATTTTCAAGCAATTCATTTTATTAATATCTTGAATTTTTATCAAAGAGGGTAGATTTTAAAATTCTGTTATTTTTTTATTTCACTCAACTATTGATGTTTTGATATAGAAAATTAAATGGTGAATTTTTTTCTATAAAAAAGTTACAAAGTTGATTAAATAAAATAAGAAATTGTGAATTTGTCTTCTAAAAAAAATGATAAAAAATATAAAAAAAATATAAATACCTTATGTAATAAAAATATATAAATGACATGTATTATATTAATTTTTTTAAAAGTTAATGGTTAAAAGAAAAAGAAAAAAAAGTAATGTAATATGTATGTGAGAGAATGAGTAGAGTTATGAGATGTATTATACTATCAATTAAAAAAATATTTAATGGTTAAGATTTATTTTATTTGATATTTAAGGTAAATAAATAATGCCATATCATTACCTTTAGGGTGTGACGGGTAGACATTAATGAAATTAGGAATATAATAGCATTTCTTAATGAGTTATAATCTTATACTTAGTAGGAGTAAAAAATTATAGGACATTCATTACTATAGGAATCTTAATCCCATAACTTTGGTAATATCCATTCCATCCACCTCCCATGGTATTAGACCATTTTACTTACATTAGGAATAAAATTTGATTTTTCTAATTGTCAATTTATCTTAAACTTATGAATTTACTTACATAATCATAATTAGCATTATAATTAAATTTTATTTAATTAGTAACGAAGCAAAACTAAGTTATTCATTGATCAATTCTTATATCTAATTGGATTATTACCCAAGAAACACCTCAAGTTAGAATTAATTCCCTCTTACCCCAACCACCATTTTTTTGCCCATAAAAGACCACCTATATTTTCCTTTTTCCTTTTCTTTCTATTAAAAAGAGTCGTTTGAGTTATGGGAAGCTTCCCGTTACTCGATGTTCTTTAAAAAAGACGGTGCATTTTATGGGTAAGGATGTAAGGTGGCAGATGTCTATTGGACATTAACCTAATCTAATCACCTATCAAAAAAATACCTACGATATATATATATTTCTTTTAAACATCAATTTTTTCTGAAGATATATTAGCTTTAACCAGAAAACAAAATTTAATTCTAAATCGATAGCGTTGCTTACCTTTTATAATTAATATCTATCATTAATACGTAAAATTATTTAATTAATTTGTTAGAATTAATATGATTAGGACAGTTTTATATTTTTTATGCAATGCATTTAATATCATAATACAATATTATATTATATTAAGTATATGATAATAATCAATTAATTTTTCCATTTCTATTCTTATGACATACCAAGTATGGTATAATAACTACCAAATTAATTGCATTACCGTGGTAACTCTAGTACTTGACTTATTCCATTCTCATCTAAATTCATTACCGTATACCAATCGGACCCTTAAAGACTAGTAGAAGAAATAGATAGTTGAGTATCCTATCTCATGAACATATATACATATATTGACTGGACTTTATATCCAACAATACCATTGATTGGAATAGGAAAGAATGTGAAATGAGATATTTTTTATACATTTTTAAAAAAAAAATCAAAACTAGAAACAATAAAAATATTAGATGGTAATTGATCTACAAAATGTATATTTACATTATGTTACAAAAATACAAATATATTTATACTTTTGTAAATATAAAAAAATATTTTAATTTTTATAAATCATTATAAAGTTTTGTCAATTTGGATTACAAGTGTGATCCATTTAACTCAAGTTACATCGGGTTGGTCCAATCGTTAGACCAAAAGATCGTTGTCTAGGCTCAAATTTAAAAGATGATCGTTGTTCTTAAACTTTCTATAAAATATATTAAATATAAGCTAAGGATTTAAAATGATATCTATATCCAACGGTAATATAGTTTAATTTTGAAGTTGTGGTTATAATAATCCTAAGAGTTTATCATTTTTATAATGTCTTGGACCATTTTCTCTTTCTTTCTTTAAATTATTTTTATCATGAGAATTTCTTTTCAAGATTTATACTCCTTTTTTTTTAAAAAGAATTAAAACTATTAAAATTAAATAAAAATTTGAAATCTATTATTGCCGTTCTTTAAATATATCCTTATTTATATCAACATATATTTCATATATTATATATTTTACCAACAAACTTTTAACCCTAACCCAGCCACCAAAAGTCATCCTTGCCGTGGTAGGGCTTTAACACAATAGTGTCCTTAGTAAGCAAAAATTCAGATTCTCTTAGAGAAGAATCTATGGGATCTATGCAAGATCAAAACAAACATCCTTATTAAAGATATTATTGGGAATCAACTTCACCGTCTGAAATATTGCAAACCCAAGTCAAAACCAGACATCGATAGACACAATTCAATATCTCATCCAACAAGATTAAGAGAATATTATGTGGTTTAATAACGCATCATTTAAAATAGTTGGGAGGATACTGTCATCACATTCGTCACCATTAACAATCAAGCATCGATCATCCACAATGAAACTAAGCGTATTAAAGCCAAGTCCACAGTTGAAGGAGAAGTCTGGGCTCTCCTAAATTCTCCCAATAGGAAAGCCAATGAAACTTACCCAAGTACTTTGTATACCTTGAGGCCATTCAAGGTAGTTATAATCAATTATGTATGCGCTGGAGCATACAACCAATAGTTCATGAGATCCAACGATGGTTGAAGAATTTTCCATCTGGAAAATATCACACATCAACAAATCATATCATAATGTTGTTTTTTTCCGATTTTTTTGGTTCAGTTTGATTTTCTGGTTCTCATTTGCTCACCCCTACTATTTTTCATTGACTATGTTCTTGCATTAAGTACTATCTCTGATCAATTAGATATAGGATTTAGTATTTAGGCTATTCGTTGTGGCACGATCTTCCAGAAGGGGGGGTGTCTAAATACAAAACTAGGACATAGACATGTGGTGTGCGTTATTGAACCTGACGGTCTTAACAATCCACATAGTCGTTAGGGTTTATGCTAACAATCAATTGAAAGTATTGTAATGTCACTCTGACGAGGTCATTAGTATCGTAGATTAGAATCATTTCTACCCTAATGGGATTTAGGAAGATATTAGAATCCCGGCTAATGCAAAATAACGATTTTACTCTCAAGTAATAGGTGAATTAAAGAAGTTTGGTGATTCCCTAGTGAGACTCAAGTATATTTCCCATTTAAGTAATCTATTTTACTTCATCCTTAGTTTAATTTAGTATTTTTTTAGATTTACCTTCTTTCGTCTAACCCATAATACTCAAAAACCAAATAAATATCTACTCTTTTTATTTAGCAATTAATTCTACTTTTTATTTAAAACACTTAATCATAACCTCGTAATCCCTGTGGAGACGAATATCCTGATTTTACTTACTATTACTTGGAACGACCCCTACACTTGCGGTTAGTTGCTTCTATTCTTTTGTGTTGATTTTTATCACACTCTAGAAGCGACCATGTTTTTGGTGCCGCTGCCAGGGATTATATTAGTTATATTTTTGTGTTTTACTTTAATTTTGTTTAGTTGTTTGTTCTATTTTACGCGTGCTTTTGTCTTTCTCCAAGTAATATGTTTAGTATATCCTCCTGGATCCCGAGAAATTAATCTGAGCTCAAAAGCGAAGAGAATTGGAAGAAAATAAAGCACGAGAAGAGATGGAAGCCGTGAATGTCAATGTTTATGTGGATTTAGATGAAAATGGGAACCCAATAGTTCCATAGAATGCGGTTGTTCCACCAGGAGATAATGATAATAATCAAGTTCAAGATCCACCGAGAGAACAAACACCACCTAATGATAATCAAGGTGCACAAGTACCACCTGGGGCTATACCTTGGCTCATCCAGCCGAAGGAGTGCATGCCATTCTTTTTGCCACCAATGGGGCTTTGCCCACCCGCTATTCAAGCCGTGAGATTCAAGACTGATGCGGGAATGATCAATTAGTTTATTAGTATCGGCCTTTACAGTGGGGCCGCTCATGAAGATCCCGTTAGAGTTATGTACAAGTTGATGAACATCTTTGATGCATATGTCAATCAAGGAGTCACTCGAGAACAAATGTAATTCTCTATGTTCCTATTTTTTTTCTCACCGGAGGAGCTAGAGAGTGGTATGATCAGCAACAAGATGAAGAAATCAATACTAGGGATCAATTGCAAACTGCATTTTTGATAAAGGGTTAGGTTGATTGGACAACTTGATTTGGTAGGATTTTGCCAAGAGTAGGGAGAAACTGTAGGGGCCGCTTGGTCTCGTTTTCAATCATTTCTAAAAAGTCTCCACTACACGAGTATTCATTGGAGTTACAGTTGGGGATTTCTATCGTAGTTTAGATGAAGCCTCAAAAGATAAAGTTATTACGATGTGTGGATGAGGTTTTATGATGGTAAGTGTGAATCACATACTAGGTATAATGTATCGGATCGTGAGAATTAAATGAGTTGGCAACCATCAAGGTCATCAATTCAAGTTTCTGAGAGAGGTACTTTGAGATGCAGAAACTGCTTTAAACGCTAAGATTGCCGCTATAGCAAACAATATTAAACAGTTATCCGTATCGCAATCAAGAGAGTGTCAATGCGGCACAAGAACCTGTAGGTTGTCCCAGCTGTGGGGCAATTGATCATACTTGGGAAGAGTGCCCCCATAATCTGGAGTCTGTATTTTTCGTTAATAATCAAGGAAACCACTACTCAGGTGGTCAAGGGTATGGTAACCAGAAAATAAATCATTTGGGCATGCAATGGTCCAATCCTTAAGGGGCTGCTAATCCAATAAACTATCAAGCAAGGCCCTAAGGGAATCATTATCCAGCAAGACCTCAAAAAATTATCAAGGAGTTCAAGCTGCTCAAAAGTTTTGATATGATGCTTGTGCATATTCTCTTGCTCAGAAGGCACTCCATTCCCATTCAGAAGAAGGCACAATCACTGCAAATGAATTATTTGTGACTTTGAACCAGTTTATGTCGGTGTCTGTAGAAAAGACGATCAAGATAGAGGAATCTTTTAAGTCTCTTTCCGCTTCATTGATCTAGATATTGCTAGATTTATACACACGCGAGCTCAAGGTCATCTTCCTAGCAATACAGTGAATCATGTACATGTTGAAGATTGTAAGGCAATTTCTCTCACAAGTGGGAAAAAATTACCACCACCTTCTTTCCCGATCATGAAGGAAGAAGAGACAACTGTCAAGCCAAAGGAAGTATAAAATATGGTCGAGAAAGAAGGGGGACATATTATAATTGAAGATGTAGTTGATGATATGAGTCAAGAGGTAGCCAGGGAGCCTAGCAAGGCTACAAAGGAACAAAAGAAGAAAGAATTGGTCGTGAATGAGAACCGCCCTCCTCCTCTATTTCCATCACGTGTTCAAAAGAAAGGCGAGGATAAAGAATACAAGAAGTTCATAGATATGGTGAGGAAATTACAAAACAATTTGTCGTTTATAGAAGTCATCCAAAATATTCCAAAATACTTTAAATTTACGAAGGATATGCTCTCCAATAAACGCAAAGTTGGTTTGCCGGAGGAATGTAGTGTGATTTGTCAAAGTAAGTTGCCTCCAAAGTTGCAAGATCCCGGGAGTTTCAATATTCTTGTATCCATCGGTAAAGAGGGGACCAGGAGAGCCTTATGTGACTTAGGTGCGAGTATTAATCTCATTCCTAGGCTATTGTTCGAGAAGTTGAAGATTGGGGAGGCGAAGCCTACTGCCGTGACTTTGTAAGTGGCGGATATGTCTATCTCCCAACTTGAAGGAAATATCGAGGACATGCTCGTCAAGGCAGGTAATTTGATACTTCCTTGCGATCTCATTATTCTTGACTACAACGCGGATAAGAATGTGGCAAAGTGTAGGATTGTATGGTGCTGACTGATCGACCACCACCATAGCCTTAGTACATTTAATTAGATCAAGGTAAGAATGCATAACTAAAATAACAGATAAATTCCGAGTAATGTTGGTAATCATCCAAAAATCATCCACGATGTGAACCTTAGCGGTTCAATTATTTAGTCTCTCTCTCTCTCTCTCTCTCCACTCACATGAGTAGACTAATTAAAATTTACATCATGGGTGATAATTAGGTAATACCTAAGTCATAAATTATTATCATTATAAGTATTAAATTATTCTTTTTAGTAACGTGGGTAATTGGACTTTGACTTCAAATATTCACCCATTGTTAGAATTTCCTTGGCAATCACTCACAATGACTTAAGCTTGATTCTGTAACACAAAATCATATAAAATCTTCCATATTTTACAAGCTACCTGAGTAGCAAATTCATTTATATTAGTCTCGATCTAAGTAGCAACCTTATCCATGCTAGTCTCGATCTAAGTTTACCCTATTATTCAAATATTTTACAAAACTAATAATTAACTAGATTAGTAGAGTTATTTTGAGAAAATAATTGAATAGGGATAGCAAACCACGTTGCTCTAACTGAGGACCAAGTAAAAAGGAGATGTTCTACCTTCATTTTCCAGAGTCACACATTATATAGGTAGAGTTAAGAGCACTACACCTATTGAATTTTTTTCTCTTCGGCTAGTGTATTTTTACAGGTTTCCTTCAAAAGAGCTCTTGAGTTCATGGGCGGGGGGTTTATACATACCATATTTTTCCATAGATCTTATAGAGTCATAAGTGACAAGCCAAACTATTTAGAATGTGAAAGATCTAAGCTATTCTCATGGAGACCTTTGGAAGTATGATGTAAGTTTTTAACCTAACAATACAATTCTACAGAAGATTCAACTATGACATGGTAAACCCGATATCCATTGGAAATAGCGCACTCAAGAGATTCAGATTTCAGTCGCCGACATCCAAACTCATAAGGTTCTTAGCCTTAAAGGGAGTGTCACCAAATTGTTTGGAGAGCGTAAGGAAACCTATAACCGAAAAGTAATTTTGCATATCTATATTCATTCCATTCTAATATGCCAAGTAAGGTATTCTAGAGACGTATTTCTCCTTGAAATAAGGCCCTTCTACCCCAAGAAAGGGAAATAATAAGGGATTTAAGCAAAGTTAGAGTTATAAGTATTTCCCCTCTAGACTCGTGCAATTAGAGTATTCGAGGTAGTCACAACCTTTAATGCATCTTGGGCTAATAGAGAAAGGTTCATGAAGTGAAAATCACGGAACACACCTACGTTATCAAGTATAGAGTAAGTGAGAGTTTTTCCATTTTATCTAGTGGATATTATTTTCCCCACAATTACCTCACCAATAGTTGGCGACAAATGATACCAAATTGTTACAAACTTGAATGATAATGGGAAATTCAAACATAGTATATTTTGGGATGGCTTTGATGCACCACTTTTATAAAAACTTCCTTTCCCTTCAGAAAGAAATAATTATTTAATAGTCCAGTTCGCCAAACACACTGTTATGAGCCAATAAAGGAGCCAACAAAAGGCCTTGGTTTTAGATTCTCCAGTTAGATGGTAGGCGCAAGTATTTTCTCAGATCAAGCAACATCCGCATACACAATAAAGCCAATATTTCATTTTGAGTTTCTCTAGTGATATTCTTACAATATAAGACCCCTCTTTAATTCAAGTTGTCTTTTTATTAAATGTTTCATAGTATTAATGAAACATTTGTATAAAGTTACTGATGTAATCACACTTCGTTTTTTAGAAAAAAAAATTGATAGACTATCGTTATAAAAAGATGAGTGGAAAATGTTCGGATAGTTACTAATCACCTTAATCTCCTTGAAAAGATCCTAAGAGACTCATTTTTCAATTTTAAAAACAAAAACGAAAAGAGAATTTGGATTTTGATATAGAACATATAAGAGAATAAGTCTCATTGTACATGGATGATCCGGGATTGCTTGTGGGCACCATAACTAATCTCATTCGAACTCTAGACCTCTCCTTTAAGTGTTGAAGAAATATCAAAGCTCTGGCCAACTTAACTAACCCAACTGGTTATAAGTCTCATTATTTTAAACCCCTTAGAAGGGATAAAAGTTTCCCAAGTTTTTCATTTGGAAAAACCGAGTAAGAGACTGAATTTACATAAAAGGGTATTACTGAATAGATAAAAAACAAAAACTAGATTATTAATGAGTTCAAATTTTAATTTTTTTCCCAAAATTTCATGATGGCAAGATCTTATATGTACAGATATACTTCATGTCCAAGAAGTGGCGTTGATTGTCATTTGACATTTTAATTGGACCTTTGACCTTTGATGTGGATGCATGGATTGGCACAATTAGCTTTACTCAAAAGTTACAAATTAATAGGCCCCAACACTAATTATATATTTATTATTGCCAAAATACTTGAATGGAAAAGCGGGATGAGTTGATAACTTGATAGTAATACCTTCCCTTCCATTCATTCCTTTTCTGATACCTCTTTTGGTGTCTTTATCAATGTAAACTGAAGACTTCATGAACAAGTTGAGGCATGTCTTGTGCAATCATAATGACTTTCAACATTGATTTGGTCATTTCCAAGCAATCTTTCAAATCAAAATTTGCATATGGAGTTTCCTTGAACCACTATTAAATTTTAAAAATTCCTCAAAGTGTGTAGTTAGTTATATATATATACATGCACATTACTCTATCTCATGCATGTGCTTTTTGTTTGCAAATTCAGCATGTATGGGTAAGATGATTATATTGTTCAGAGCTTACTAGCTAATTAAGCAACGAAGTAATTTTTATTGCGTACACTAAATAGTTGACTACCGGTATGCAAACGGAATACCAACGAGAAGTCGAGAACCCTGGACAAAGATTTTTTTTTTTTTTTTTTGTCATTGCCTGGACAAAGATTTAACTCGAACAATCAATCAAGAATAAATTGACTACCGGCATCATAAGAAAGCTTGACAAATTAGTCCCGTAAACAACTTAATAAAAATCAAGATCTTGGTTCATTTAGACACTTATCCATTGTATTAAAATAAACTAGGGATGTCAATGGGGTGCGGGTTTGCGGGTATCCGCCCCACCTCACTTTCAATGGGGTGGGTTTTAAGGTACTTATTGGAGCTTGGGGCGAGTTGTGGGGATGAATTTTCAAAACCCGCACGAGGCGGGGCGGGTTATGGGGATAAGTATTCCCCACCCCGCAAACCCTCCCCGCATGTATATAATATATAATTAATATATTCCATTTATAATATATATTTTAATTTCAATAAATTATTCAAATTAAGGTTCGTGTGCGTCTATTACAACACACAAAGTTTAAATTATTCAAATCAAAGTGCAACTCTAAGGGCAGAATTTGTTTAAAAATGATATATAGCATTTAACTCGAACAATCAATCTATCCTTATTTAATTATATTATTTTATTTTATAATAATATTTTTAATATTAAATAAATAGTAGACCACCACCGCGGCCACTACCATCAACTCTGGTCGTTTTATCTTCTAGTTAGCAGCACCTCCAATTTTAGCTATTTTTTTATTTAAACTCGTAATTATCATATCAATCATGGCCAAAAAAATTAGAATTTATGTAAAAAGCAGATGGGCGTTCTCGGACAAACAACTGCATAACATGAAATTTCATTTTCAAAACATAAAATTATATGTTTACTAAACTTAACTTGGACCGAATTGCTATTTAAGATAAATACACACACACATAAAATGGGAATATAAAGTACTTATTCAGTTCATTAGTATAAAATAGAAATTAAGATAAATATTTATTGAGACTCTGATACAATATGAGAGTTCCATATTATATCTTAGACAATCAAGTGATTCTTTGGGTGAAATGTGTACGACCTTTGTAGACATATTCGTCTCATTAAAATTCTGGCCTATAGGATGTGAAGAAACAATTTATCACGATTTCGAGTCAATCAATATATTGAGAAAATTCAAAAGTTTCTTGTTACGTTATGATAACACGTTATTACTATTAAGATGTTAATCTCTCCAATCCATAAAAATCATCTTATTTTTCTCTACTAAAATCCCATATGTAACTTGGTACCTCAGATTATACATCGTACTGTACTAAACATCAGAAGGAGCATGTAACATCAAGTACTACATTAGCTTATATAGTTACATATCAAGAAGGATTCTGATTCTTCGTGAATTACCTATGTAATCTTTGCTTGATGAAACTAGACATCATTTGATATGCATTTCTGCATCATTTTTTACTTCAGTTATTTCCTGTTCACCCTCTCGTAAGGTCTATCAAGATATTTAAGTGATTGCTTGTTAGTATATACAATAGAACCATACCAAGTGGTATTGAGACAATTGGATAATCCATGACCTTAAATTCATCGACCCAAAACCGTAATTTATTGATCCTTACGTGAAAGAAGTGATACTCCAATTCATAATCTTACTAAGATATCAAAGGATAGTCGTCACAACCTTACCTATTTGTTGGTGTTTTCTGGCTGAAACAATAACATCAATAGGAATCGCAAAACAAGCCATTGGAAAAATTTGGCCTTTTGGAATGGTGATGGTTTTGGAGGTGGCTTAACAGACACACTGTTATCTCTATTCAAAGCTTACTTGGCCATCTGTATGTATCATGTTTAATTACTTAGCCTAGTGAAACCAATCAAACACAAAATGATCGCCAGTTCACCAAATTATTCAAATAAAACCAAGAAAATACATTAGATGCTAGTATGTGTGTGTGTATATACACACACACACCAATGTTATTCCCTCTGTTTTAAAAGATTTGTCCACTTTACTTTTCACACATATGAAGAAATATAATTATTACACTCCGTATCACAAATCTACACTTCATAAAGTGTCTTGATATCTTAAATGTGTATTAAAAATATAAATTCTAATATTTTAATAAGGATAGTAATGGAAAAAAGAGGAAACAGGTGTCTTGATATTCTAACTAGACAAACATTTTGAAACTATATTTTTAGTAAGTGGACAAACATTATGAAACAGCGGGAGTATAATGTTCATGATGGGTTCCTACTGATAAAATGAAAAACCATTAGTCAATATAGAGTTATAATAAAGGTACTCATTGCAGTTTTTGCGAGCCTTCTTATCAAAACTCCGGCTTTAAAAGGTAAAACTCTAGATATAAAGTTTGAAACATCAAATTCATGAGTGAGCCCATTTGAGGAGTATTCAGGATATGCTTGAGTGTCAGGTGCAGCCATTATATATACAATTGAACCATAAAATTTAAATATTTTGTGCTTACTCAAATCCAAATTAGAATATTAAACTAATCAGGACCACACATAAAGTCGATCCCCACCACGCCGAGCAATCAAATGTTCAAAGTTTGAACAAGCCAATTAATAATCTGAACAAGTTGCATATTCATAAATATGAGGGACAAGAGCCGAGTTGATGATCATCTACACCCTTTACTTACGATTTCACTAATGAATGCTTCCATAAATAGTTCTTTCTCGCTTACAATTACTCGACTTGGAGTAGTTAATTGAAGCATATCACGAAGAGCAGTTAATGTTGTTATGCTAATATATTGATACATATTAATCATAAGATACCAACCGACGACATCAATGCTTTTTAGATTGGACGGCAGTGGCAGCTTATTCATATAGCGGATACGAGATGGGAGACAAAATAGTGGTGATGTAATATTGTTATTCTGATCAGAGAAAAGAGAAAGAGTTGGTGATATATATTATATAGAAAGAAAAGAAGGAAAATGGCAGCTTACTGTTGATATGGTTTGGTCAAGGCAGAATACTCTAACACTATATCAACTATCCATCTTAGGTATGGTGTTTTAATAAACTAATTTATCAAGGGTTGTTTTTTGTAATTAAATAGTTGAAATAGGTTTTTTCAAATAATTAACTTTTCCTAATATTTCCAATATTACCGAATTAGGGTATACTAATAACTAATAAACTACTAAGATAAGACAAAATAAAAATAGGCTTCGGCGTCTAGATATTTTTTATCATCAGAAACAACGTGTACTATGTAATTGTGGTTTATACTTTATTCAAGGTAATGAATATTCCAACTTTTTTTTTTTTTTTTTGTCAAAACACTTAATATAAAATAGTTAAAGATCCTTACAAACCGAGCAAACTCAAATTACCCAATTCCGCTTGGGAATGGGGAGTTTGCTAACAACCTAGCGAGTTGGTTAGGAGGGTTGTGAGCCCAATCCCAAGGCAAAACACCCTTCAGCTTTTGCCTTGCGACCCAATCCGCACTCGTATTTTCTATTCTTCTAATAAAATAGAAAGATACTAATCTATTACATCCAAAATGTTTAATATCTAATACAAAATTTTTTAATCTAGCGCTAAGGGGAGCTTTGGTATCCTTGAGCAGTTCCACCACCCTTTTGTTGTCACATAAAACTCGAATGTCTCTACGTTGGAAGTTAACTGCTGAGTTCAAACCATTGCGCACACCTTCAATTTCAGCTTCTTCTGGACTGTTACAAGAAAATGTTTGCGTATGTCCATGAATTAGTTTTCCATATCTATCATATATTAAACAGGCAGATGAGGCATTTAATTCCTCATTAAAGGATGCATCAGTAAAGACTATTATTGTATCATTTGTTAATTCTTTGTTCCATATATCACTATTTATTTTACCTGTACTTTTCTTTTGTTTATCCATCTGATTTACCAGTTGTTCCGGGGCCTTTTTTGTGCTTACTTCCATTTCATTTTGTATTGTATTTTGTATTTGTTCTAGATTTGTATCTAGATTAGCCTCAGAAATTTGTGGTGTACATAGTTTATATTCATCATAGGCTTGTAATCCTTGCTTAAGGATTTGTATAGGATCCGGGTGTACACCTTCATAGATATATTTATTCCTAGATTTCCAAATTTGCCATAGTAGGAAAATTGTAACTTCATAGAGGTTTCTGCCTCTTATATCTTTTTGTTTTTCTAATGTTTTTGTTTCTATAAACCATTGTTCCATTCTCGCAGTATATTTTGATTCAGTTAACATCTGTAAAGGGGAAATTAGCCATAAGGCTTTAACCCATGTACAGTTGAACATCATGTGTTCTATTGTTTCTTCTTTTAACCCACATACCTTACATATAGGATCTTTTGCACAATTCCTTTTATATTTAAATTCCTCAGTGGGAATTTTCCTTTTGATCAATTTCCAAATAAAATTTCTTATCTTTGGTGGTGCCTTGAGGTTCCAAACATCCTTCCAAATTGAATTTGGGGTTGCATAGGATCCTCCAGGCTTTTCACCTTTTTTTTCCATCTCTTTTTTTATTTCTTTCGCTTTTAGTTGTGCATACACTTCTTTAGATGTTACCTCCCCATTTTTTGATAAACTCCAATATACGCTATCTTCACATTTTGTTATAGGGGTATTAATGTTTAGTATTTTCTGTTTTATATTATTACTAAACCATTCAGAGATTTTTTCAGAATCCCATATATTTGAGTTAGCATAGAATAGCTCCTCTACTCTTTCTAAGTGACAATTTTCCGGTTTTTTTAACATTTTTATTCCCGGAATCCAGCTATGTTCCCATATATTTATTGATTTTCCATTTCCAATTTTCCATTCTAGTTCTTTTTTAATATGATTTTTTCCTTCTAAGATGCTTCTCCATCCCCAGGAGGGATTATATCCTATTTTTGCCTCAATAAACTGGGTCTTTTTATAGTATAAGCCCTTCAATGTTCTCGCAAGTAATGAGTTAGGATTTTTAATTATTTTCCAGGCATTTCTGGCTAATAGAGAGAGATTTTTTATTCTCATACTTTTAAAACCCATACCACCATTACTTTTATTTATAGTCATATTACTCCATTTTATCCAGTGTTGTCTTTTTTTCTTATTATTATTCCACCAAAAGTTTGCTATAGCTGCATCTATTTTATCACATACATTTATTGGTAGCATGAAAGCTGCCATTGTATATGATGGAATAGCACTTATCACTGATTTAATTAGGGTTTCCTTACCAGCCTCTGAGAGGTATATTGTGTTCCAGTTTTCCACTTTTTTGTATATTATATCTAGCATCCAATTTAAGGCTTTTATCTTAGATCTTCCCCAATCTGCTGGAAGGCCAAGATATTTGCCTAAGTTTGGTAATTTATTCATTCTTAGATAATTAAGAATGATTTGGCTTTTTTCTATAGGGGTATTTTTGCAAAAAACTATACCACTTTTATTTAAATTTATGTTTTGTCCTGAGGCATGGCTGTATTCATTTAGAATGTTATTAAATTGTTCCACATCCTCCATTTCAGCTCGTATGAAGAATAAACTATCATCTGCGAATAATATATGGCTAAGGAGTGGGCAATTTTTTTTCATTCTAAGTCCTCTTATCAAGTTTTTTTCAATTTTCTCATTTATTAAAGATGTTAATCCTTGTGTAATAAGGCAAAATAGGAAGGGTGATAAAGGGTCACCCTGCCTTAGCCCTTTAGAGGGTAAATCTAATTGGACTTGTTGTCCATTAAGTAAGACTGAGTAAGAAACTGTTGTTACACATCCCATAATCCATTTTATCCATAATTCACTAAAGTTCATTTTTTTTAACATAGCTTCTAAAAAATCCCACTCCACATTTTCATATGCTTTGGCTATATCTGCCTTTATTGCCATGTAATGTTTGTCAGTTTTTTTCTTTTGTTTTAAAAAGTGACTCACTTCATGTGCTATTAGTATATTTTCTGTTATTTCCCTTCCAGGAACAAAGGCACCTTGAGTTTCACTTACTATACAACTCATATGTTTTTGTAATCTTTTAACAAGGATTTTGGCAAGTATTTTATAGATCACATTAGCACAGCTAATTGGTCTATAATGTGATATTTTGGCTGGAGAATCTATTTTTGGAATAAGAGTTATGAGGGTCTTATTTATCTCATATAAGTTACCATTATTCCAAAGATAATCCGAAATATATCTCATTATATCAAATTTTAGAATATTCCAATGTTTTTTGAAAAAATACACTGGATATCCATCAGGTCCTGGGGATTTTTCATTTCCCATCTCCCATAAAGCCTCTTTAATTTCATTTAGATTTACTGGTTTAGTTAATTCATAGTTTATTTCCTCATTTACACTAACTTTAATAGTGTTAATCACAGGAGAGAAATCTCTAGGGCCTTTAGAGCTAAAAATGTTTCTAAAATAGGATTTTATTTCACTTTCCATTTCACTTTTACTTTCCACCCATTTTTCTTCTTCAGTGAGTATTCGTTTAATATTATTTCTTTTTCTTCTACCTTTGGTGATAGCATGAAAATAAGAAGTATTTCTATCACCTAAAGTTAGCCATTTTATTCTTGATTTCAGTTTCCAATATATTTCCTCATTTTTCCATCTTTTTTCCATTCTTCCAATTATTGAGTTATATTCATCCCAATTTATTGTGTCAGTAGAATTTATCATATCTTTCAGTTTCATATTATCTTGCTTCAGAGATTCTTTTTTTTCTTTTGCCAGTTTTTTTGCCCATTCAGTTAATTTTCCAGCTAGTATGTTAAGTTTCCTTCCTAATTTATGTATTCCTTTTCCTCTTATAATGGCCATTTCTATCCAATTTTTGATAATGAGATCAATGCATGCCTTATCCTCAAGCCAAGTTTTGCAAAATAGGAATCTTTTAATAAAAGGGATGTTTTTTTCTTTTTGAATTAGGATTTGCATTGCATGATCTGATCCTATTGGGGGAAGAATAGCTACCCAAGCATTTGGGTATATATTTTCCCATTCTTTATTGACAATACATCTGTCAATAACCTGTTTTATAATATCATCATTACTTCTCTTGTTAGACCAGGTAAATTTACAACCTTGAGATTGTAAGTCATTCATTTTTATCGTTTTTATCCAGGTATTTAATCTTTCCGTATTTATTCTATTTATTCCATTACCACCTAGTTTTTCTGAGGCCCATCTATACATATTAAAATCTCCTATAATATTCCAAGGCAGACTAGGGTGAAATCTTTGACATTCAGTAATTGCTTTTAACACATCATCTTTTAGGTTATCATCAGATGGTATGTAAACATAAGTAGTGCAGTGTTTTTGTTTTTCCTCAGTATAATTCATACAGTGTATATAGTAATCCGTAGCTTCTAGGATTTCTATTTTAATTTCGGGTAGATTAAGTAAAGCCAGTCCCCCACTTGTCGATTTAGGGTCAATCAGTTTTGCAATATTATATTTCATTTGATCAGCAATTTTTTTCACATAAGCAGGTTTATTTTTTGTCTCAGATAAGAAGATTACCTCTGGATGATACTGACTTACAGTATCTTTGAGTGTTAGAACTGTCAGGTCCGAGCCCAAACCCTGACAGTTCCAACTGATTTGTGTCATTGTTGAGGGTGGGGTTGATCTGGTTCAACCCCGCAAGACACATTAGCTTCATTTGATTTGTCAGTTGTCGATTTGCCTTCTTTATCTCCTCCTTTGGTGTTGCATTCTTCCATTTGAATGTTCATTGTGGTAGTTCCCATTGCCGGAGTCCATCTAGCCCTCCAGATTTTTTCACTCTTTGATTTTTCCCCCATTTGATAATACTCGTTTAGCCTTCTTTCTCTGTTATCTTCTCGTAATTTCTCATTCCCATAGCTGTTCTTGACTTCTTCCATTCTTTGATCTTCATCATCTTCATAAGTTCGAATGTTGTTGATTTGATTAGGGTTAGGTTTTGTTTCGCCTTCTTTGGTGTGAGGAGTGTTTTGTTTATTTTCGATTTGTATTTGGGTAGGTTCTGATGGTGTTTTGTTTTGTGTGGGTTGGGTTTGACTTTTTGGGCTGGTTATTTGGTTTATAAAGCCCACTCTCGGTTCAGCAGAGAGGGCTTTGTCTATTTCTTTTTTTTGTATTGATCCAAATGATAGCTCTTTCGGCCCACTTATGTTTTCTTTCATTTCATGATATTCTAGCCCATTAGGGGTTTTGGGCTCCTCTTCCATTTTTTTTGAATCAAAAAATTTCCCGAACATGTTTTTTGTCGGGTTCATTGCTTCAGTTAAGTTTATTCCCACCATTGTACTGGTTGTCCCTTCTCTCATC
The DNA here is from genome assembly GCA_029959085.1 of Nemophila menziesii. Taxonomy (NCBI): domain Eukaryota; kingdom Viridiplantae; phylum Streptophyta; class Magnoliopsida; order Boraginales; family Hydrophyllaceae; genus Nemophila; species Nemophila menziesii. The sequence continues at coordinate 22,080,395 of JARWIR010000007.1, read as the reverse complement.
TCGTACTCCATTTTTTTGTCGTTATTCTTTCCAGCTCTTGTTTTGTCCTTGATGGTACCGAGTTGAGTCTTGTTGTCCTTTCCTAGCTCGTTTTTTGATTCATTGAGTTTACCGAGTTGGTTGCTCACCGAGTTAGCAATTTGATTCGTGAGCTCTTTTTCAGCTGTGAAGATGAAGATGCCCTGTTGTTCTTCCATCTTCTTAAAATCCTTTTCATTTCCGTGGATCCATTTACCTAATCTCTTCCTTAGCTTTGATTTGTTGTTACAATCCTCTTCAATATGATCTAGGAGACCACAAGCGTTGCAAAATTCCCCTAACCTTTCATATTTAATCAATCCCGTAAGACTTCGGAAATCAGAGATGTTGAAAGCATAGCTTGAGCTTAATGGACGATTAATGTTCCATTCAATTCTGGCTCTACAATAACTCACATCTTTGAATGTTTTAATCGGAGGGAGTTGGATTTCCATGACTTTGCCAAAGCTTTCTGCTATCGTTTGAACATTTTCTTCCGAGATGAAGTTACCCGGTAAGCCATGAATTTGTATCCAGAATGTAGTCGTGTTCATTTCTTCGATGGAGTAGTTTCCAGTTTCTTTCCATTCTCTGATTAAGACATGCTTTCCAGCCAAGTTCCATGGCCTTCTGCTGAGGATTGTTTGATAGTCTTCATCATTAGAACAGTTGATTAAGCAGGAGTTGAAACCAAATTTTTCTGTGGTTACCTCTTCTTTTAGGCCCCATGATTTATTCATGGTTTTTCTCAAGAAATTGAAACTTATGGGTTTATTACTGATGATTTTAGCAAGTAATTTGGGTTTTTCTATTGTGGCATAGATGGAGTTTTGAACAGGTTTGAGGATGATTTTTGTTTGTTTCATTTTGTGTCTCAGATGATCGTTTGGCTTTTCCATTTTGCAGAGAACAGAGCTTTTGGAGAAAGGAGGGAGGAAGAAGAAGAAGAATAAGGGGACAGGGGAGAGAAGAGGGAAAAAAACTAACCAGAAAAAGACTACAGAAAAAGACTACACTTACCTGCTGGGATGGGGGTTTAGTGGAGGAACGTTTTTGATTTTGTGGTGGTGATGGTGGTGGTTGGGGTTTTTTGGTGGTGGTGGGTTGAGAGAAATCCGGCCTCCTTAGTTGGGCTTTTCAAAATTACTGGGTTTTAATGAATATTCCAACTCAGTTTAGGCGAAGCATGACGACTGATTACTAAATAAGGTTTGTTTTATTCAAGTTGAAGAATAAAATATTTGGGGAAGTGACTTACAATATAAGGATACAAAGTACAAGTACGATTTCTTTAATACAAGAACCTCATTATAGTGATGATCAATATCGTTGCCAAATAAAGCTCCAAAATAGCTAGAGCTTACTTTTTGCTTCAAATTTGCAACAATTATCCATATTTGATGTGCTACTAGATCTGAGATTTAAACGTGCGAATAATTGGGAATGCAATTTGCAATACAATAGGAGCATATATAAATGTCTTTCGTAATGAAAAAGATTCATATTTCACTTGGACCTTATATCGTGATTGGTGGATGAAAAGGTATACCATAAGTTAAACATAATGTGATGAAATTTTTGTTTAATAGTTATATCGTTAATACTCATTAACCAAAAATAAAATAAAACTAGTAGGTTAATATTTTAAAAATAGCAGAGAAAGCATAACTATTTTAATCTGACTGTATATTCTTTCAACATAAATATTCCATAATATATAATCCTTCTTTTAAGGAAGTTCTCTACGACCATGCATGTTAGCCTTTAAGCGGGTGTTTGTTTGCATTTAATGAGATCTTAATCTGGTTCATCAAGATACTGGATCAATAAAACTGTTTATTTTTACTGACCAATTCAGATCTGAATAGCTCTTAACTTGTCTGTTTCATTAGATTTAAAACTAAGGTGTCGTTTATTTTTTTAGTAATAAGTGTTGAATGAACAACTGAATTGCACTTATTCTGTTAAGAGGTAGTGTCTGAATGATTCAGACTTAGGGGGTGTTTGTTTGTACTTAATGAGATCTGAATCTGATTCATTAAGACACTAGATCAATCAGACTGTTTGTTTTTCCTGACCAATTCAGATCTGAATGACTCTTAACTAGTCTGTTTCATTAAGATTGCAAACTAAGTCTAAATCATTCAGACACTGCCTCTTAACAGAATAAGTCCTATTTAGTTGTTCATTCAGCATTCAACACTTATTACTTAAAAAAATTAACGACAAATCTGAATTGGTCAAGAAAAACAAACAGTCTTACTAATACAGTGTCTTAATGAACCAGATTAAGATCTCATTAAGTGCAAACAAGACTGTGCCACTTAATAGAAAGTCATATTCAACTGTTATTCAGCATTCAGTACTTATCACTTAAAAAAAAAATCAAATGACACCTTATGTCCGAATTCTATCAATGATACTATCTCAAAGAAATATTTTGTACCATCATTATTTCCCTGTTTCTAGTAAAAAAAAAAATCAGTTCCCTGTTTGCATTCTGAACTACAAAAGAGTTAAAATTAGCACATCAAATATGCAGTCCTTCAAACTATCTCGATTTATACTATTTTGTTTTTTCATTCCCCTATAAATCTATACAAATTTGATTTCCCTTATGACCAATATTGGTGGAATAATTCTAGTAATAACAAGACCTACTGGCCTAGCTAGAAACTCTAACAAATTCTAAAACCGACAAAGGTTATTCCCCTCTCATAGTAAATCTTTCTATGTTCTAATATATTGTTTGTAAAAAATCAGCCGAATAAAAAAAATTAGAGAGGTTAGAAAGTGTTTGAAATTATTATTAATTGCGTGTGTTTAAAACTATTTAACAATGTATTAATATAATTCCATTTCATGTTCTTATGGGAGAAGTGGAAAAGACACTTTTTTGTGAAGAAAATGTCCCACATAGGAGCAGGGATGGAAAATGTATTAGCTTAAATTAGCTTACCCATCTATTACTTTCAAAAGAACCAAAGTCTATGAAAGCCAAAAGGGAAAAGGCAAAACCCCACGCGCACCACCAGCCCCCGTCCGGCCCGGCAACGGCGTGGGCTGTTGGCTCGTGGGGGAGTTGGGGAGTCAAAAAATGAAAAATGAAACTAGTTTTTGGAAAAGACTCTAGTGGAAGAAGGCTAGTTCTTATAGTAGTCGGTGGCAAGTCAAGTCCTTTCAGCTAAACGAAAAAACGTCCACTGTTATAGAACCTGGTCAACACAAGAATGTCCAAATTCATTGCTGAAAATTAAAACGTGTAACATATGAGTCAACCAATCTTAAAAGAAACCCATGACCCATAAAATATTTATGGTCCTATAAATATCTTAAATTAATATTATAGAAGGGTCTTGGCTAGTTTTTATTCAAAGTTTCAGCCATAGAGAGAAGACCAAGTCGACAAAGGAAGAAGCAATAGAAGTTGGAGCATCATAACACCAATTCAAAATCTTACCATCTCTATAATTAGGGTAAATTGTATTAGTTTATTGGCTTGAACATGTACGTTGGATCAACCATATTTCTAATCTTTTTATTCTTTAGTTTTATTTCAATAACTATGGACTAAATTTCCCATAGCTTGGGTTTACGTTATGTATAAACCCTGATCATTTGATATTCTATCTTATTTGGGAATTAGCTTTAATTGAATTGAGCATTTAAATTATAAGTATGAATTATATTAATTTATTCTTTTTAGATACTATACACCTCTAGATTGGCCTAAGTCCTTAAACTATCACCTTAGCTAGGGATTAAGGGGATAGGCCGATACATATATGTCTAGTGTTCTGTAGTGATTTTGACGGGCTTGCCTAACTATATGGTCAACATGGTTAGATTTCACCACTGATCATTGCGTAGGGTCCCTTATCCAAGTCCTCTAGTAGTGTTGAGGTTACTTTCTAAGCTACTCTGATGGGAGTTAGAAGTATTATAGAATCACAGATAGTTGTACTAGCTCAATTTACCCTTATAATTAGTTATATCGATTCAATAGGATAGACGCATACTAGCAAATGAAAGTTATTCTCTCATCCATTCTTAGTAATCTTATTTATTTGCAATTGTAGTTTACATTCATATTTTCAATTTAATTGAAAAATCAAACAAATATTTATTCTTTAATTTATGTCTTTTAGTTTAAACATCTAAAACTATCTACACTTCCATTAAACACAAATTCAAAGCTAACTACTTAAATCCCTGAGGAACGATACTCCTTTTTACTTACTTTTACTTACTTTTACTTGCATGATCCGTACACTTGCACCGTTCTCTTGAGGTGTATGTTTTACATCGTTATTTTATCATACCTTGGGAGACAAGAAGTTTTAGCTGCCGTTGTAGTTAGTTATTGTGTTTAGCATAATGTACAAGTTTTTATTTGTTTTCTGTTTTACGCGTGTTTTGTTTAGGTCTCTTTTCAGGTTCTTTAGGTTTGGTGTGTACTCACGGACCCCGAGAAACTACTTTGAGCTCAAAGGAGGCGAGAAAGAGATCAGAAGAAGAACGAGGAGATAAAGAGCATAGTTACGCCAGTTAGTCTAGATATTGATGAGAATCCAATCCTCGTAATAGAAGATGTACCACTTGGGAAAAATCTTGACAATCAAATTTCAATTCCTCTAGGAGTACAACCACAAGTAGGAGCCAATATATAAGGTCCACATAATAATCAACGTAGAGAACAAGGTCTTCCTGGTCAAGGAGGCCAATTTTGTGTTCAACCATTAGGTATTCACCCTTTAATGATCTAATATGCTAGATAAAATCCTGATCCAGGTATGTTGAATCAATTCATGAGTTATGGAATCTATAGTGGTGATGCACATCAAGATCCAGTGAGGTCGATTCAGAAGTTTATGCAGATATGTGATACCTTTGTTACTCAAGCTATCATTCACGAGCAACAATATTACTTCATGTTTTTGTATTTCTTGACTGGAGGCACGAGTGAATGGTTGGACTTTAAACCATCTGATTCGATTACGTCATGGGGAAAACTGCAAGCGAAATTCTTTGATCGGTATTATCCACAGAGCATGAGAATGAAAGATCAAATAGAGCTTGCCAATTTCTGCCTAGATAATGGTGAGAGTTTAGGGTAGACATGGGCGAGGTTTCAACAGAGGTTAACTAGATATCAACTCCATGGTTATAACCCCACGCTTCAACTGGCGATGTTCTATCAAGGACTCGATTATAATTCACGATTGAGGATAGATAATATTGGAAGAAGAGGTTTTGTGTTCAAGGATCCTACTGAGGCATTGTTTGGTATGTAGGTAATAGGAATCGAGAAGAGTTGGGCATAGTCGCGAGCTTCTGTTACCAATACGAATGGTACATCGTATTTAGATAGTGACACCACTATAGAGGCTAAATTTCCGTCGTTAGAGAATCAAATGAAGTAGTTGTAACTGACTATGAAAGAAGGTATCCAAGGGAAACATAACGAGTTGAAAGTAGTGCAAGAAGCACAGGGTTGTACGTGTTGTGGGGTGAGTGTCAAGGCAATCTGAAGTTTGTGTTTTTCGTGTCAAATTGTGGGATTTATCAATCGGGTAATACTAGATTTTAACAAGGGAATCACAATCATTTGGTCCGTCAATGGTCAAATCCAAAAAGGGCCGTAAGTCAAAGTAGTTCTTACCAACCACGACCTCAAAAAAAAATTCCAACAGAGGTTCCCAAGTTCTTTGTCAAGAGGAACAAGGTTATGTGATGCCATATCCACCACCACAATCAGCCTATGATGCTTATAACGAGAGTTTTACTTAGAAAGCTTTACCAGCACATCCACAGGAAGGCTCTATCACCGAGTTTCAACATAGCATGCAATCTTTCTAGGTATTGACACGATAGAATATACGAGTAAACAATGAAAGATTCAACAATAAATCCACTACATTAAAATATTGGAGAATGAAGTCACCCAAATAGCCTCATGTATCAACAAGATTGAACAAGCTCTATCTGTTTCAATTAGGCCAAGCTACAAGCAATAAAGTGAAGGCCATAAAAAATAGGGAGGGAAATGTTGAGTTTGAATCATGTAAAGCTATTAGCCTTCAAGATGAAGATAAAGTGGAATCGCCACCTGTTGCAGAGATTGTTGTGGAGACTCCAAAGGTAGATGAACCAACCAAGCTAAGCTTGGTTAAGTGATTGTTGAGAATTTGGTTGAAGATAAGGGAGAGAAAGAAGTTGTTTCACCGAGGATACAAGAGGAGAGCGGGATGGAGTCACCGCCGATACATCCATTGTTATCACCACCACTTCCCATAAAGATGGACTATCCTAAGGGTGAGATCGCATAAAAGACATTTGTAGAGACGTCGAGTGAAGCAAGAATCAATGTCCTAGTACTCAAGATAGTTGAGAAGGGACTTATACCACAAAAAGTATTCAAGGAGATCCCCTCCAATAATAATGAAAGTGTTGAGATCGAGTTCAAGACTATGGCTTTAACTAAGAAAGACTCAGTAAAAGTTGAAGAGAATCTACCACCCAAGCTTCAAGATCCTAGAGGTTTCAACCTCCCAATCATATTATGTGATAAGATTGAGTCAAAGGAAATGTGTGACTTGGGTTTGAGTGTGAATCTCATGCCCTAGAGTTTATTTGAGAAGTTAGGCATATGTGATGTCAATAAGACATCCATCTTGTAATTGGCGGACAGTTCTACAGCAAAGTCGTGGGGACTCATAGTGGACGTACTCGTCGATGTTGGTAAGTTATGTCTCTTTTTGTGTGATGAATTAATCCCATCACATCTTTCAAGGGTTATGTGGGCCAAAATGAGTGTTTTATCCCCTATATTCAACATATTTCACTTTTCCTTCTAGTTTTGATTACATTGATAATTATAGAGTTTTTGTGCTTTAATTGTGTGTTAAGTGTGTATCTTTTGGTAGATGGTTTATACAAGACTGCAAGAAGTCAAGGAGAAGTCAATAATTCAATCCCAAACCTAATCCAAGGCGTAGGAGGAGTAAAAATCCACTTTGGAGCAGCTGGAGCGTCTACCAATAAAGTTATTAAGTTCCATTAATTTAGTTTTCACCACGAGTAGTTGGTTAGAGATTTTGAATAAATTACTTTTGATTTGGAGAAACATGTATCCATCACGACCCCACGAGACTAACTTTCATGCGATTCCTCAAATACATTATCAAGAATGTACAAGCTATGGAACTCAAGCTCTCCAAGGTCCCATGTATGGCTCATATATAGAGAATTTTTCTCAGAATGCACTTCCTTCCCATCCGCAAGAAGGTATGATTACTACACATGATTCGGCTGACACTTTGAACAAATTCATGATGTTACCAGTTGAGAAATCAGCCAAAATCAAAGAAACCTTGAATTCTCATTTAGCCACATTGATTAGTCTTGATAGAAAAATGTCTAAAATCGCTACCGCCTTGGACATTCAAGATCAAGGTCAACTCCTTAGAAATGTTGAATTTTTTGGGGATGCTGAGGCATACAAAGTGATTTCACTAAGGAGTGGGAAACAACTACCCCCCCTTAGTGGTTGGAAAAGAGAAGAATTATCTTTAGTCCAAGAAGATGTTGAAGAGGTCACAAAATAAAAAGAGCATCGCAATCCGAATTTAGATGAGGTAGTCATTGAAGACTTGGGTGATGGGACTTAATAAGAAGTAGTTGAGAAAACTAGTGAACCAACCAAGAAGCAAAATAAGAAAGACTTGGTGGTTAGTGAAAATCGTCCTACCCCTCCATTTCCTTCACGCGTTGAAAAGAAGAGCGATGGACATGAAAATAAGAAGTTTGTTGACATGGTGAGGAAGTTGAAAATTAATTTCCCCTTTGTAGAGGCCATCCAACGTATATGCCAAAATATCTCAAGTTTAAGAAGGATGTGTTTTCTAACAAAGGAGATACTTAGAGGGAGAGATGGCTACTTTACTGGTGGAATGTAGCGCAGTTTGTCAAAATAAGTTGCCTCTGAAGTTGCAAGTTCCCAAAAAATTTAATATTACGATCTCTATTGGTGAAAATTGAACACGGAAAGCATTGTACAATTTGGGTGCGAGTATTAATCTCATGCCCAAGTCATTGTTTGAGAGGTTGAACATTGGGAGTGAAAGGCCTACTACTATGACCTTGCAAATGGCGGATAGGTCTATCTCCAAACCTTAAGGAAAAATAGAAGATGTACTCATCAAGGCATGTAACTTTATATTTTTGTATGATTTCATTATTCTTGACTACGACGCAGATTAAAATGTGCCCTTATCTTGGGACGACCATTCTTTGCCACCAGGGGTATTTTAATTGATGTAGAGAATGGTGAACTTATTATGCGAGTGCAAGACAAAGAGGAGGTCAAATTCAATGTGTTCATGGCCATGAAGTTTCCCAATTCTAGGGATGATTGTTTCTGTGTGGATATTCTCGATAAAATCACACGATAGGTATATAATCAAACATGCTTAAATGATATTTTACAGATTTCCTCTATATTTGAATTGCCGGACTTAGACGAGGAGCTAATTGAAGTAGTAGCCGCGTTAGATTCTGGAAATCTAACAAGGACTAAGACTACCAGTTACGTACAAATATGAGGACCGGGGGATATGGAACCCATGAAAAACCATCTCTTTTACACCCCCGGAACTTGAAGAGAAGACACTTCCAACTCACTTGAGGTATGATTATTTAGGTGCCAATAATATTTTACCTGTTATTGTTTCCACTAACTTGACAGGCCCTCAAGAGGATAAGTTGTTACGAGTGTTAAAGCTAACAAAAAGGCGATTGGATGGAATATTACCGACATCAAGGGCATTAGTCCAACCATTTTCCAACAAAATATTATTCTCGAAGAAAAGAATGCGAGATTTGTTGAGAATCAAAGGAGGTTCATGCCTATTATGAAGGAAGTTGTAAGAAAAAAGGTGATCAAACTGTTAGATGATTAGGTGTTTATGGTCTAGTCGTATACAGAGAAATACTTGATGAATATTTCTTTGGGACTCACCTAAATATAGCTTATAATATTATTTAAATATGTATTAAGAAAGAGTCAAATAATAGAGCCCACAATGCCTCTATTTATAGGTTAATTCCCTCAAACGTTTTTTACTACGTGGAAGTATTTAGTTGAGTGTATTTTGAATTTCCCAAACTTTTATGTCCTATGTCAGATGCCCACTTCTGTTCCTCTAACGTCTCCCTTGCCAACCAATACACTAAAAATTATTCCTTGTATTTTATAGTTATTGTGTAATGCTCGTTGGATCCCTATCTTGAATTACTTGAACAACACTTTAGGTCAAATCCTCAAGTTTGATGATAAAGTGCTTGGCTGTCTGATCTTCTTTGGCTTGCATATCTGGGCTTCTTCTTCTCATCTCATCCTCCAACATATTTAGACATTCCGCCTAGTTTTAGTTTCGTAGGTCCGCACTATGTTTCTTCGTAGCTCCAATCTCCAATGAGTTTAGGTATTTAGCGTAGTAAGCTTCTCGAAGATCCAATTTTCAATTCTTCACATCTCCAATCTTCAACGGGCTTAGGCGTTGTCTATGTTTCGGAGATCCATATCTTCACACTGTCTCAGATTTGTTCTCTAACAAATTTACGCATTTCGCCCATTTTCTTATTTGGAGGTCCGACTCCTCTATCTCGATCAACTCTTCATCTCCAAGCTCTATCTCCTTCTTCATAAATTTCCAAGTATATTCCTACAAGCACCCATCTTCATCTTCTTTTCTATCATCTCCAACTATCAGATTCAAGCTTAGCACTCCCCAATCTTTTTTATCTCTTCATATTTTGACTGACTCTTTCACCATCTCATTTTGAAGTTCATCACTCAATTATCATTTTCTTTGCTCTCTAGTTCAATCTCTAATCATTTCCTTCATCTTCACATGCCTAGCCTTTATGCTTCTGTGAACCTACAAATAATACACTACCAATCTCAGTTTAATCATAAGATCAGGCATGTTTAAGATACATTGTTTTATCACTAATCATCAATTAAAATAAGCCTTTAGGCTAACACTATAAACTAAGAATGCAAGATACAAGGGGGATTAGAATCTTGTCTCTATCAATCCTTATATTTTCTAGATTTCCCATGTCCACTTGGGGATCAAGATAGGCAATGATCTTGACTCTTGAGTTCCTTCCTTGACTCTAAGCTAACTGTGGATTATGTCATTGATAAAGATAGGGGATGAATGTTTAATGGAATAGAGGAGATCATTCAAGCTTTGGGGATAATCAAGGGATGGAGGACGAATCACAAGTTGATGGGTTATCCCCATAAATGGTTTTCTAGTTATGATTTTTTCTTTAAAAATGGCGATCCTTTGTTACATTGGTTCCCTAAGTATTAGGAAAACAAGTTGATATCCCAGTGGTATTTGTGAAGTATTATCTGAAAATTATTGAACGTAGTACTTTTAATTACTTGTGTTTTTCAAAATAAGCCCTCCTTAACCCTCAATTGGTTGATATTCAGATACTGAAGTATCAAGGGGTAAGATGTTTTCTTTCCTCTTTGGAAAGTCATCAATATCTTTTGAGAATAATACAAATGGTTGAGTTATGACTATTAGTTTCAATTCTTGTTCTAATTGTCGACTTTGTCATCTGGTAAGTTGTTTTCTTTCCCCTTGGGAAGTCATCGGTTCTTTTGAGATTAATATGATTGAGTTGTTACCTATACGTTTCAAATTTTTTTTCTTCTCATTTTTGACTTTGTCATTGTGAGAATTCTCTGTTGGTAAGTAGAGGTTGATTTTGAAAAATAAGAATATTGAAATTAAATCTACAATAATTTTCAAGTGTTTGTCTACTATTTTTATTTTTATTTCAGCTTTTGTTAGTAAAATTATGTAATTGAACAAGTTAATGGGGTTGTCTAGAGTACGTAGTTGTTAGATGGTATATTTTGGAATTGTTTTGTTTTGTTTAGAAATAAGTTTAAATTAGTTAAAATAAAAATAATATAATATATAATTCAATGTCAATTTTTCTTGTGATAACTTCCAAAAATCTTGGCAAGCGAAACTTTACGTAAATGATAATGGTTAAGGCTCCGTAACTAAAAAAATTAGGTTAAGAAGAAAACTCTTTAAACTGAAATATGATAGATATTAGTCATGCAAGACTAATGCTCTCAGGCACATTTTTCGATAAACCCTCCCCCCCGATCTGAAACCCGATCCCCCCCACCATAAACCACCGTCCACCACCACATTTTATCTCTCTCTCTCTCTCTCTCTCTCTCTCTCTCTCTCTCTCTCTCTCTCTCTCCAAATCTAACCCTAATTTTTTACCGGCTTCTTCTCCTTTAACTTAAACGTATCGAAACCCTTGCTCGTATCTTAAACCATACCACTCCAAATCTGTTAGGCAACATTTAGAGAAATTTATCGATTTCACTTAAGATCTTTAACAGATCTATGAAACTCGAGGTGTTCTTTGTATATTTCGTAAGCATTCGTTTTATTAAAATCACTATTCAGTGCTTTATTGAGTTTTCTATTACTTTAATCTTCTAATCCATTGTCGCTATGGCTTTTAATGGAGACTCGGAAGATGACTTCTGCCTTTCTCCAGATAAAGAGGCTGTTTATTCTAAATATGATGAGCCAAAACTATTGGTTCGAGTGGTAGCTACAGGTATGATAAATCGCAATTATCTCAAAAAGATTATTATCCAATATTGGGGTGTTAAAGGAAGAATTAATGTGGAAAAAATTGGAATGAATATCTTTACTGTTCAATGTGATAGTGAGAAGGATTTGGAATTACTCTGGGATAACAGACCTTATCATATATTTGGCTTTCATGTTCTTGTTCAAAAATATGCAGATACAATTAAGTTTCCATCTCTTCTTGATGAAACTGCATTTTGGGTAGGGTTTACTGGCATTCCACCTTTGTTTATTAAAAGAGGCTAATGTTGAGAAAATTGCTTCTGAAATTGGGAAAGTGATTCAAGTTAAATTACCAGACCCTCTTAAGTTTAAGGAGGACCCTACTATTAAAGCTAGAATAGAATGCTTAGTTAACAAACCTCTTCAATCTGGTTTATATTTTAAAGATTGCAAAAGATCAGAAAGTTTGGATCTCTTTTCAGTATGAAAAACTATTTGACTTTTGTTTTAAATGTGGGATTCTATCACATGAGGAAAAGGATTGTGACAATCCTAATAAGCTAACAATGAGATTGGGAAACTGGATTAAATTTACAGTTCAGGATAAATTTGTTTTTAAAGCTGTTAAGAATAATACTGTTACTCAAAAGGCTAAAAAGCCTTTAAGGAAGAAGTATAAGAAGGTGGAAAAAGAACTTGAGGAAGGAGAAATTGATGCAACAGGAAATCATAACAATTTGAACAATGATAACAAGGTTCAAAACTCTTTACTTGTCCCAACAGTACAATTGGGAACAATGATAGTTGAAGGTCCTTTGTTTAAATCTGAGACAAGGGCTTTAGGTACTGATTAGGTATTCAAGCTTTGTGGTGCTAATGATACTAACCCTAAAGTAAGCCCAATAGCTGCTTTGGATCAACTTGTTACTATAGACCCCTCTATTACACAGAATTCTTCTGATAATATTAGCTTTGGGTCCTTAGAAAGAACTAAAAAAGTCAGAGAGTACTTAGGCTTATCTCAGGAAGATGAGTTAGAATCACTTGTTCCAGCAACTCTCATAAACTCTGTAATAGGAGGGGACGATGAGATGGCTGAACAAGAAGAAATTGATAAGGAAATTATTGAGGGTGAAGATGATTGTGGAATTGAGAAATGGTATGAAGAAGGACTGATGGAAGGTTTAGATACTGAAGAGGTTTGCGGGGTTGACCCAAATCAACCCCAAAACCATCAATGATTCAAGCCTGGAACTGTCAAGGCATTGGCACAGCCTTGACATAGCTGAGCTTGATTGATATGATCAAGACTCACAAAATAGAGGTATTATTTATTTCTGAATCTAAGCGCAAATTTGATTATTTACTTTCCTTAAGCACTAAAATTGGTTTAGTTTTAGTTGCACAAATAGACCCTGAAGGTTTATCTGGTGGAATTTTGGTTTTTGTAAAGGAACCAAATCTTGTTAATCATATAAGAACTTGATACAATGCACTTACCCGGGTCCCAACTTGGATTTGTGTGAAATAAACTTTGTATATGGCCCTCCGGTTGATGAGAACAAAGGAAATTTCATAAGAAAGCTAAATGATTTGCAACATGTTTCAAAAATATGGTGCTTTATGGGAGACTTAACCTGATTAGATTCTCCTATGAGAAATTGGGTGGAGAAATTAATGCAAATCATAAGAAAAATATGCTTTTATTCAATACCTTTATAGAATCTAATTCTTTGCTTGATGTCCCTGCCTTTGGATGTAATTTCACTTGGTCTAACAAGCGAAATAGCAACCGGCAAATCAAGCAAAGATTATATAGAAGATTGGTAAATGATGATTGGATGAAATGTTACTCAGATACTTGGAATGATACTCTACCCCCTATAGGGTCTGATCACTCTCCTATCATTTTAAAGATTGGTATTAACATAGATATTTATATAAAGAGATTTGTGTTGGAAAAAGGTTGGATCTTTGATAAAAACTTATGTTAACTGATAAGAAATAAATGGAAATCAGGTTACCATATGGAATTGAGAGGTATTTGTAAGTTTAAACACAAATTATCTCAGTTACAAAGGCATATCTCTAAATGTGCTAGACAGAGAATCCTGAATAATAGGATTCTCATCAATAATAGCTTCTCAAAGATGGAAAAAATTATCAATGAGCCATACAGTGATGAGATTGACTCTTTATTAAATTCTCTGAGTATAGAGCTTGAAGAATATTGGAAAAAAGAGGAATTATACTGGTCCCTAAGATCTAAGAATAACTGGCTCAAATTGGGAGATAAAAATTCTAAATATTTTCATGCAATTACAAAAGTTAAAAGAACCAGGAATAAAATCCTTAAAATTAAGGATGGAAATGGTACTTGGCTTTGTAATAAAGATGAAATTGTTGGAGAAATTACAGGATATTATAATAATATTTTCAAGACAGTAGGAGTAAGAAATTACTCCCCAATACTGTCTAAAGTCAAGAAAGTTGTAACTCAAGAGGTTAATGAGGATTTAATTGCAAAAGCTACTCTAGAGGAAGTTAAAAATGCAGTATGGTCCTTAGGCAGTGACAAATCTCCAGGCCCTGATGGATATGGGGTTTTTTTTCTATAAAATGTTTTGGGAAGATATTAAAATGGATCTTTTTGAACTTGTTAATGATTTTATGAATGAAGATGTTTCAATTGAGGCTATTAATTGTACTATAATAGCCTTAATACCAAAATGTCAAAATCCAGATGTTATAGCCTCTTTCAGGCCTATTAGCTGTGTAAATTTTGTTTACAAAGTTATCTCTAGAATCTTAACATCAAGATTACAAGTTTATATTGGTAGCTTAATCTCAGAAACACAAACAGCTTTTATACCAGATAGATCTATATTTGAGAACATTCTTTTAGCTCAAGAAGTCACTCACTTCTTAAATAATAAGAGAAGCTCAAAGAAGTATAGTCTTGCTATAAAGGCAGACATGTCCAAAGAATATGAAAATATTGAATGGGATTTTCTTATTGATCTTTTATATCAGATGGGATTTAATCCAAAGTGGGTAAGATGGATTCATAAATGTATAACTTCAGTTACTTATAAAATACAGATTAATGGACAGCTATACTCACTTGATAAGCCACAAAAAGGACTGAGGTAGGGGGACCCCCTATCCCCTTACCTGTTCTGCCTTGTTACTCAAGCTCTTACTCACCTCATTGACTATTATGTGGAAATGAATCTCTTTAAAGGCATCTTCATAGCTAGAAAGGCCCCTATGATTACACATGTGTTATTTGCTGATGATAGCTTGTTTTTCATGGAAGCTGAAGAAAATAATATTGATATTTTCAGAAATATTATGAATTGTTACTCTTATGCTACAGGTCAGAAAGTTAACTTGAACAAAAGTGGCATCTTGTTTAGTAAGAATACATCAGTGGATGTCAAGAATAAGATATCTACTTCACTGAATATGAGCAAATTTGATCATCTTGGCAAATATCTTGGTATTCCCTCTTATTGGGGAAATCCAAGGTTAAATCTTTAGAATGGTTACTTGAGCAAATATTGAATAGAATGGAAAGTTGGGATACAAATCTGCTTTCAAAAAGTGGTAAAGAGATTTTAATCAAAGCTGTTATTGGAGCAATTCCAGATTACTTAATGTCAGTTTTTCTGATTCATAAATAAGTTACAACTCATCTCACTTCTCTCATTTCAAGTTTTTATTGGAATAATCAAGGGCAAGGTAAGTGCCACTGGGTGAATTGGAATACACTTATGAACTCTAAACAGGATGGAGGGTTGGGTTTTAAAGACTTCCATTGCCAGAATTTAGCTTTGCTATCTTCAAATGCATGGAAGTTTATGAATAGGAAAGATTCTTTATTGTTTAAAGTCTTCAAAGGTAAATATTTTCCTCTTTCGGACTTCTCTAAAGCTATTTTACCTAGTAATTGCTCTTGGGGTTTTAAAAGTCTTATTGAGGGAAGAAACTGTTTTATTAAGTCCCTTAGATGGAATGTTGGGAATGGCAGGAATATAAAGATTTGGGAGGACCTTTGGGTCCCTAACAATTCTTACCTCACTAAACCCTTGGGGTGTAATTTGATATATGTGTCTAAACTGTTTTGTCTTGATAAATTTGAATGGAACTAACATATTCTTAATCAATTATTTGACTTTGATGTTGCTACAACCATATCTAGTATATATATTCCTCCTTTCTTTTGCGAGGACTCTCCATTTTGGCCCTTCTCTTTGAATGGAGAGGTTTGTGTTAAAGATATATATCAGATACTTTGGAAGGCACAACATAAAGTTGAAATGAATAAGAATAAAAAAGAGGCTGAATCTTCTTTTAAATTACAATCTGATGATTGAGAGTTAATTTGGAAAATGAAAGTTCAACCAAAAGTCAAAAATTTTATATGGAAATGTTGTGAAAATGCTTTACCTACAAATGAGAACAGGAAAAAAAGAAAGTCAGTAGAATCATCACTTTGTCAAATTTGTGATTCAAGAATTGAAAATGTTGAGCACCTCTTGTTTCACTGTTCTTGGGCTAAAGCTGTGTGGATGGCTAGTCCATTATGCTTTAAAGCTCTCACTCAACCTACCTGTAATGTTAAAAGGTGGATCAATTTTTTAAGGCAATGTATCACTGAATCTGATATTATAGATACTAGACTTGGTGAAACTGCCTTTTATATAGCTTGGGCTATATGGAAAGGAAGAAATGAATATATTTTCAGAGGTGTGCTACCTGACCCTATGATTACATTACAAGAGGCCCTTAAAGCCAGTGATGATTATTTTCTTGCTACAAGAAACATAACTGAGGCTAAAAAAGTTAACAACTCAAGACAAAATGAGAATGAAAATGTTATAATTCAAAATGACTGTCACCAGGAGGAACTTTTTAACAACTCAGTGGCAAGAAATGAGAATTATAAAAGTAAAACAGGGTGGATTCCACCTTGTAATGGAAAGCTTAAAATTAATTGTGATGCATCATTTAACTATCTTACTAAACAAGCTTCTTGTGCTTGCATTGTCAGGGATTCTTTTGGAAAGATGATTGATGGAAAGGCCCTAATTATTACAGTCAACTCGGCGATGGAAGCTGAAACTAGAGGCATGGTGGAGGCTTGTAAGATGGCAGCTACCTACCCCCGTGGAAAGGTGGAAATTGAGAGTGATTGTAAAGGTTTAGTGGACCAAACTGTTTTTGGTAGTAAAATCTCTTGTAATTCTAGAATTTTTGTAAATTGTATTGCTAGATGTAAGATGGTTTGTAAACTTAAAATCTCTTTTGCTAAGTGATCTAGAAACTCTTGTGCTGATTGGGTTACTAAACAAAAGTTTAAGGGCTCTTTGTTTAGTATTTGGAACCGTGTTCCCCCTCCTCAATTAGCCAACTACTCTTGTTGGATATTCATCCCTTAGGGATTGGATGATTGTAATTTTCTTTATTTATGTTAAGTTTATTTCGACCAAAAAGAAAAACTAAAAAAATTAGGTTTAAATTTTATTAAAATTAAAATAATTTCTAAATCTAAATGATTCTTCTATATATTAAAAAACATCTTCTAAAAAATCTTCTTTTTCTTAAACAGGAATCACAATAATTGTATATTCCATAAGAGGATAAGAGGAAGGTGCAAAGTCACTCGCAAAATTTCACCTTTTAAATTGAATAATGAAATCTGGCCCAAAATACAGGTGATATGAAATAAAACTAATGAATTCATAACATCACCATCCATAACTATTATGATTTCGCCTCTTGTGTAATCTTTTAACCAAACTTTAGTAGGCATAAATCAATTAATTGATTTTGGTTTCAAGCCACTAGCTAAATTCAACCTACAATACACAAATAGATTAGGATTATCCCACCAAATTGCACACTAAACATTTGTATTTCATAGTCTGATTTGATAGACTAAAAGAGTATACGCACGTTTACTCAGGAATCACATTGTTTGTTGCAAACAAGAATTGGATCAATGACCTTATAATTAAAATATTACATTCGAACACCCCTCAATTAAAATTATTGGTTCTTTTGATCAATTGCTGTAATCAAATAAGTGTTTTCTGTCAACAAAAAAAATTTATGCTTAAATTAATGTTTCACTTTGAAATATAAAAAATATATATACACAAGTTAACTTATAATTTTTTTTCCATAACTTATAATCCTTAAAAGAGTAAAGATTAGAAATATCCCACTAAATTTCACCTTCAGATTACTTGCATCTCACAATCTAACTAGATAAATAGTTTAAACTAAAACACAATATTATGTTACAACCAGAGCTGTTCTATATATAATATATATATATATTTGATCGAAAGTCAATTTTTCCACATTTTAAACTAATCTAATAAATTTTTACATGGGTGAATTATACTTAGAGTCTTGAAGACTTTTCTTCTCTGTAACATATGGTACATGAATTTCTTCTTATTAGAGACCTCTGTTTTGACAATTGTTTTTCCTACCCTTATTAATACTAAAAGACAAAAAAAATGTCACTGTTCCTTTCTCTCCACTACCCACCAACCTCTTACCTCCTACCTCCGACGATAGACCTCCGACGATCGACCTCCGACCCCACCGACCTCCGACCGCCGAAAAATTGCCGAGTACTCTTTAAAATTGCGGAGTACTCTATAAATTTGCGGAGTACTCTCTAAATTTGCAGAGTACTCTAAAAAAAATCTCGGAGTGCGCTAAGAAAATCTCAGAGCACTCTAAGAAAATCTCGGAGTACTCTAAAAAATTGGGGAGTACTCTAAAAAAATTACAGAGTAATTATAAAAAAGTAATGAGTCTAAATAAAAACTAGTGAGTATTATTAAAACACACATATTATTACACAAGCAAATAAAAAAAAGGGAAAAATCTATTTGGTTTGACCAGATCTAGATCAGGTCAACCATGTCTACCATAAAAAAGGGAGCTCCGTTCTTGCTTCACTGCTGGATCTCAAATAAGAAGAAGAAGAAGAGTAGCTTGGCTTCACTGCTGGATCTCGAACAAGAAGCTGCTGCCATGGCCACGAACACCACCACTGCTGGATCTCGAACAACAACAAGAAGAATAGTCGTTGCTGCCATAGCCACAAACACCACCACCCCGAGCTGCTTCACTGCTGGATCTCGAACAAGCCACCACAGATCTATGCTCTCATGGAAGCTCGAACGCGCGCGTCATCTTCTTCTTCATAGCACTGGTGGCTTCGTTTCTCTGGATCTCCGGTGGTCAAACTTTGTTTGGCTGCTGGTGGCGCTTGCCATGGATGCCGGAAAATGATGCTTCACTAACACACAGACAGCATCGAGCAACGGGGGGTAGTGGTGCCGGAAAATACAACTGTAGGATGGTGGTGCCGACGTGGTTATTTGGTAGGGTGGTTTAGGTAGATCGGTGGTGGTGCCATTGATGCCGGAAAACGAAGCTGGAGGTGGTGGTGCTCGGGCTTTAATAGAAACCCACGTGGTGGTGGTGTTATGGTTGTAGTGGCGGTTTTGGAGCTATGAAATAGCTCACGTCGGAGGGGAAAAGTGGGAAGGAGAGGGAGGTGAGAGAAAGTGGATCTGAAAATATAATTTTAGGGTTTCTAAATTAGTATATATAGAAGAAAAAAAATAGAAAGAGGGTATAATTATAATTGGTTTTTTTGATTTTAATGTTAAATCTTATTGGAGGTCTTTAGTAAGAAGAGCAAAAAATAAGGGTTTGAATTGAAAAATGGAGTATGTCCTCAAAACCCTAAAGCTCATTATCTCTTTTTGCATTCAAAATTTCTAATACCCTTTGTATCAATTTTTCAAATTGTAAAATTTAATTTCAAATTGCATTTGACTCAAATAAATGTCATTTCAAATTTTCTTAGTCACAATGTAAAATCATTTAACCGCTAATATAGTTATTGATCATTTTAAGCAAATGGGCATCAAGTGAGGGTGTAAATATAAAAAATTGTTAGATGCTTGCATCACAAATGACTCAATGCTTCCCTAAGCAGCCACCTTGCCCTTGGTGAGAAATGGAAACTTAGCTTAGCTTTGTGAAACAAGACAACTACCAAATATCAATCATCATACATAAAAGCTAAAAAGACTTCTTAGGATAGAGCTTTTTTCTTTTTTTTTAGTCAAATTATTAGGATAGAGGTTTTTTTTGTTTTTGTCATAAGGATAGAGCTCAAACATAAAGGGATTGTTAGTGACTTAGTGGGCTCCACAACTCTAGTTCCCTCCCTGCCTTACACGTGACTAATCTCCCAAACACAAGCATCAACACACAAAACTCATCGAGTGCTAAGAAAGTTTGAAGCAACAGTGATGCATCACACCAAGTTTTGGACATATTAAATTACTTACTGATTAATAACCTATAATTTAAACTTTTCAAATACTTATTTATAATATACTAGAATATACTTATTAAAAATAATTATCAATTACTCGCTGATAAGTAGCATGACAGGGCAAATTTATTTTCAGTATATAAAACATGTTCAAAAAAATCAATTGTTTATTTCATGTATAATTCAAAGTTTTATACGTTAATTAAGTATAAAGTTTATTATTGTTTAACCAATTAAGATTAGTTTAATTGAACAGAACCTTGGTTTTTCTTTTAAACGGTATATATTTGAAATGGAGTCATTCTATATAGTATTAGTAATTGATGGTGAACTAAGTATATGGAGTATTTTGTAATGTGTGAAAAAAACACTTTTTACTTATAATAATGATATAATAATGATAGTCGTATAATATTTATATAGTTCTAAAATGAATATGCTAATTTTGTTTTTTTTAATTAAAGAAAAGTATGTCAATTGTGGTATTATTCTATATTAAATCGAAAAACTTTCAAAAAAACCATATATATATAATTCTTACTGTTTTTAGTCAACTTATCTCAAGTAATAATCCATCCGGTGTGTCGACGATATATGTGACTCTCCGGTCCATTTAAGGACCATATTATGCTAGACCGATGGCGGCTTATGTAGTGGTCGGAGTCACCCGAGGGAGAAGCTGTGATGGCGCTTCCCAATTCAAAGTTTTTTCCTGGAAATTTCAACCAAGTCATCCAGTGAACACACATGTTTGTTTCTTGATATATACCCGTAATGTTGAAATGTGTGTTCCTATCTAGTATAACTCGAATAGCCTCAACCCAAGGTGTTTGTGGACCTCTTCCTCGTGTCATTTGTTCCAAAGTTGTAATGACTACTGGCGAGTCACCTTTAGCACACAACTCCATAGATTCAAGTTTCTCTGGTAATGAGAACCCCTTATGTAAGACAATCAATTCGGAAGTGTAAAAGTGACAACAAGTTTCTTTCAAAACCCTTTTATTAACGTTCTATCTCTGTCTCGCAAAAGGACGCACGTCATACCCCCCCCCCCCCCCCCCCCCCACACGCACACACTTAATTATACCTTAGATATACACTTCCATCTATGGTTAAGCTGCCACCCCTAACACGTTTTACACCACCCAACTAAATCATATTTTTCTCGTTGTCTTAAAAAACCTCCAAGTGAATTTCCTCCTACCCTTACGAAGTCACACACAAAAGACTTTGCCTTCTTAATCAATATTTTTTCTTTTGGATCCAGTTTCTTCTCAATAGCTCAATCATTTCTAGGAAGCTAAACTATCCATATTAAAGTACACATTCCACGGTACCCCCATAAAAAGAGACTTCCTAGAAAGATTCCATGACCATCTTTCGTTCTTTATCCCTGAGATTCGGAGGAAAAAGCCTAGAAATACCTTTTACTGGACTCATGAACTAACTATTACAGACCTGATTGGCTGTCAAAATTATGGACTCTCACTTGATATATTAATGTTCTCAGATGGTGCACATACCAGTTGTTTTTCCCATGCTACATAATGTGAGGTAGTTCGAAGTATACATGGATAGTTATAAATAGAGAAGATACCAAAAATAGGCCATTGCATATGGCTTAAGACCAAACATTTCAAAAGTGCCATTTTTAGGCCAAATTTTTTCAAAAGTGTCATTTTTAGGTAATTTCACTAATTCGCTTAGATATTTTATAAATTTAAAGGAAAATTTGGGCATTTAAAATTAACTTTTTAATTTGTGATGTGACTCGGCCTGGCTACCGGACTGGTCCAAACGGGTCTCTGGATCGAACCGACCGGTTCCAGAACTAGAACTGGAACCGTGCTACAGTGCGTACCAGAACTGGACCGGACCGGTTTTATACTTATCAGTTCAGTTCTCTCTAAAAAAAACCTGCCTAAGAACCGGTCTGAACCATACCGTTATTTTTTTACGTTAAATATAATGTAAAACCTACCCACCGCCCCACTCATCCCACTCTTAGTTTTCTAATCTCATCGACTTTATTTCTCTACCCACTCCACCGATTTCTCCACCGCCGCAATTGGTCTTCACTAGTTCATCTATACACCTTTTTCAACCATGTATGTAGATGTGATTAAGATTATATTATTCAACCTTCTTATATTCTGTATATTAATCAATATTATTCAACCATGTAAGTGTGCTTGAACCTCCATATTGGATATGGCTTAGTGATCAATTGTGGGTTGGATACTTGGATTTAGTGGCTAAGGTTATGAATTTGTGCCCTATGTTACTTGCTTGTTGCGAATTTGTTGATTCTTGCCCCTGTTATATTCGAATTTGGCAAAATTAGTATTTTGTGGCTTGAAAAATATTATTTTTGACATGAATAATTGATTAATATGGTGGATGGGATATGATTTATGGGGTACATGGTGATTTATGCATACTATTAGTGCCTTATGGTATTTTCTTGTTTCAGATTTGTTGATTCTAGTACATGTGATATTCAAAATTGATAATTAAATTCTGAGAAATGAAAAGTTTTGCTTAATGATCAATTGTAATTCGAAATTGGTTGATTTTGTTCCTGAGTTATTCAAAATAAGCAAAATCAGGTTTATTTGTGAGGTAATTTCAGAATGGTATTTGATTATCTTTTATGGTCCTTGAAAAATTTCAGAATGGTATTTGGTTATCTTGAAAAGTTTGTTTTAAGCCATTGTGAAATTCGAAATGCATATAATTTAAAATATTTGCACCATAAGTCCTCCCTATACGATGATTGAAAAATCTGATTCCATATTTATTTGCCCTATAGTGTTATTATAGTGCTATATCTTGATGTTTCTCTTAATTAACCTTACAAAAATTAATTTGTATGAGTTTTTTAATTGAGAGACTAAAAGGAATTGCATAAAAGTCCCTCTGTTATCCGAATACGATGATAAAAAATGCATAAAAAAAGCTAATTTTATATTTAATTAGAAAATTCAGATTGATTGAGAAAGAAATGGTAAGTATCTTTCTTTTCTTATTTCAATGGTTGTACTAGTAACTGGTCAAGCTAGTTTGCGTTTGTGTTCGAAATTCATGACCTACTGACTTGTCTAGGAGAAAATAAGTTTATGTAAAGGTGTTAAAGCAATTATAGTATGTAAATTTTTGAGGTGCTTAATAGTTAATTTATGAAAATTATATAGACATGTATTAAAGAATCTGTCCCAGTCCCAGGAGATGATGATGAAAATGTGGAATTGGAAAAAAGCAATGTGCTTTTAATGGGTCCTACAGGCTCATGTTCTTTTACGTTTCTTGCTTCTGGCTTAAATATGTAACAAACTCATTTGATTTTATTCTGTCACATAATTTAATTCCCAATACACACAGGTAAAACACTAATTGCAAAAACTCTAGCTTGTTTTGTAATTGAGCCCTTTGTTATTGCTGATGCTACAACTTTAACACATGTGAGTAATGCTAAAACCTTCACTTTTCTCTCTTACGAGCCCAAAACCCACCCACCCATCCCTCCTCTTTCTCTCTAAATAAAGAAAGCTGCCTCGCCGTGGACTATTAACCACCATCATCACCACTGTATCTTCCTCTCCCTCTCACCATCACCACCATCATCCGCACCATCATCTGCATCACCATCACCACCCTCTCTACCAACACAAATCTGATCTCAACTTTCCTCCCCACCATCACCATCATCATCGCCATCTTCATTGGCGCCTCTCTGAAGCACAAGAAGACCGTCATCGTTTACATCTTCATCACCATCATCATCTTCATCGCCATGACCAGATCAGTTCCTTTCTCCAGATCTACTGATCTTCGAACCAAGCCCCTCTCCTCCACATTCAAACTAGACCCCAAGCCGATCAGATCTGCTGGCCTTCGAAACCGCCGGTAAGCCCTTCTTTTCCACATTCGCCTGTAAGCCCCGTCGTGGTCCTTCTCCAAGCCCAAGCCCTCCGTGGTCATTCTCCACCACCAACAAACTTGCGTGAAGGGTACAACCCCTTTGCTGGGTTGAATTTGTTTTTGTTCGTGAAGGGTACAACCCCAATACAATACAGGTTGTTTTTAATTCATGTTGGGTATATCCCCCTTTGTTTTATGTTTTGTATTCGAATCGGAGTTTCAGAGATTCCTCCATCTTCATCAACATACGCTGCCACCATCATCATCTTCACCAACAAACCGGAAGCTGCTCTCTGCTCCACCACCACGAAGATCTGACCTCGCCGCCTTCCAATCTGAAACCCTACCCCACCATTGGTCCAGCCCAAGAAAAACACCATCATGGGTACAGCCCGTTGATGCAAGCCTAGTAATGGGGCCAGCCTCATCGAGGTCGACGTCAGGGAGATTGATGAGTCATGGGTCCAGCCCGTTCAGTTCTCACCATGGTTGAAGACATTTGTTTTTCTTATTTTTCCAATAATGCGAGCGTGAAGATGTGTATTTTTGTTTTGTCTTATTTGATTCCGATTCAATAATCCTATTGTAAATAGATTATGTTTTGTTTAATCTTCCAGTGAAGATATTTGTTTTTGATCATTTAGTTTGTGCTGTGAAAAGATTTTCTTCATTGTGAATCGATTTGTTTTTGTTTGTTTGATCCACTAATGATAGATAACCTTTCTTGTTGATTTGTTTGTTCCAAAATGGGCGTGAAAAGATTTGTTCATGTTGGGTACAACCCGTTATTTTGATAAAACAGCATGGAGCCGGACTCATGACATTGTTATTTAAGAAAATAGCTGCAAATTGTTTATGGGTTCGTACCCTCAATGAAAATAAACTGAAATGTAAAATACAGTATCGGTTCGTACTCATCACGAACAGGGGTATAAAAGTAAAAAACCTAATCAGAAAATTAGAAAATAGCCTTAAAAAGTAACATTTTTTAACTAGGATTTATAATATAAAGATTGAGATTTTTATATCTTATTTTGTATTTTCCTCTAACGAAAAATTAAGATTTTTATACCTTATTTTGTATTTTCTTTCTAAAAGAAAAATCAGTTGTTCGAGCATAGATTTATGATTTCATTTCCCACGTGTCATTTAGTGGGACAAAAAGACATAGATACGCCATGTCATTATACGACATGTATATGGTCCTTATATTATCCAAAACATAGTTTTTCATTATACTGTCAGATATTGAATAAATTTGGTTACACAATTTTCGCATAAGACTTAATCATAACAACGATACTACAACTCCTATGATCCAAATAACTTTTGATCTCCGTTTGGGCAGATCAATTTACTAAACACAAATATTATTAAATTAATTTGGAAAACTAATTTCATCAAGATCATCTAGAGACAAAAATACTTCATCTAGGCACGAAAGCTCCGCGCTATCACCATCGTCGTCATCGTCACAGTTCTGCTCGTAAACTCGACACACCACCCATTTACTATAATTCTGCAAAATTTTAAATAAATTATATTAATTACAAGAAAGAATTCATATTAAGACCAGAAGATACCGTGCCTCTTAACTCAGGGAAGCTTTTAAAATATTTTTACTTACTGTCTTGGAACTTCTTCTCTTGGATGATCGACTACTAGTTGAAGCAGTATCGGAGACCCTAAATTCTTGCATTATCCAACTTGTTTGGCCACCTTGTGAGGGATCACCAATGTAAAAAGCATAAAGTTTCTTGATTCCAACTTTTTGGTTTGAACTTGAAAATATTGGTTCCTCAACACCTAAGGGTGTCCAAAATCCATTCTCAGTAATTCTACTTTGTGTCTTCCGGCTATAGAAATACCATTTGTTACCTTCCGCCATTGCTTTTCCTAAGTACGGTTCGATCAATTGGTCAGACTTGTTTTTCATCTTATAAAATATATGCGTAAGGTTATTGGCTGATTTTATTTTAAGGATCGTAAGTTGCGTATGTACTTTATATTAAGTTTAAAATATCATTTGATTGATAGACAATATTTTAAACTATGAAAATTGGCATTTGTAGTTTTCTCATGTGAAAATAACATCTTCAAATCATTTTCCCTTGTCACCTATTAAAAAAATCATTTTTGAATTTGACAATTAAAGTGAAAAAGAGTAGCAAGTTAAAGAACACACATCAGGGATTTAATCAGAGTTTTGTACTGATTGTGTTGTCGGTATCAGATGTAAAAAGCGATGAAAAAGAAAAAAAAGGAAATTTGAGTTACCATCTAGGTCCCATGGATCATAATGATAGAGCTCAAGGTCAGGGATGACGTCAGCATGAGAAGGTAAGAGGGCAGCTTTACGATGAAGGAAATGAACGACAAGTTCTTCATCTGTCGGAAAAAATCGAAACCCAGGTGGTAAGTTGACATTGTTATCCCCCATGATCACTTGTTATAAGATGAACAATAACGGATAATTGCTTATTTTTTATCTGAGTGACTAGCTAGTGTGGTAAAAGAAGTAGGCCAGAAGAATGGTTATAGATGGTGATATTGAAGTTTTGGTTGTCGGTCGTTATGATATTTATAGGATGAGAGAGACTCTTGTTTTGACGTGAGATAGAAGGTTTGTGTTTGATCACCAACATTATTGCATGGTACAAAGATTTGCGTTTTGTTTAATGTGAGTTAATGCTATATTTTAGTAGTAGTTAAATAGGAGTTGGGTGGTGAGCTTCCCATGGAGAGTATGAGTACTTTGGATACTTTCAAGCGACGGGATGTGTTTGTATTGGAGGGAACTCAATCACTAATTATAGCACCTATAACATAGACTCAAACTACAATATTGATTATTGAGTTGTCATAAGGAATAGTAGTAAGAGTATTTATGTATATACTTGACTGGAAAATAGTTGGTAATATAGAAATTATTTCACTACTACATTTATATATTATTTCACACTACTACGTATATCTTAGTTTTAGCGATGCACTACGAAGAATAAAAAAAAGATACGATAAATGCTGCAAGTAATAATAAGTACTATTAGTGACGAACGTTTGTCATCTCTGGTAAGTAGTTATCGGTGTAAATTACTAACGACGTTTTTAAGTCGTCGTTAATAATGTGTTTAGCAACAATAATTTTGCTAGTAATGATCAATATGATTAACAAAGAAATATAATCGTCGCTAGCTAGTAGTTGTCGGCTTCAATTACGAGCGATGAGTTGAAGTCCACGGTAACAAGCTTTCTAGCAACTAAAAGTTAGATCATTAGAGACGACTTAGTGTCGTCGTTATGATATGCCCGAACTAAAAATGAGAGCTTGACAGATTTTTTCGTTTAATACCTATTAAAACATTTCTCACCCTTATTCCCTAACCCTAAATCGAAATTTCGTATTCCAGATCAACCATATACACTGGATACTACATTCAATTCTACAAGGGGGCCACTCCAACATAAAAATATCCATAAAATCATTTGAAGAATGGTATTTTCTCAATTTTTTCGCTCTTTCGATTATATATATTTTGAATCATTTTATGATTATTATTTGATTGCATATTTATTGTGTATTAATTAATATGTTTTACGTACGTAAGATATATTATTATGTTACATATTGATGTTATTTTTTGGTATTTTTTCCTACCCATTATACATTATATGTTTGATTTAATTTAGTCGATTATCGAAAGGAGTTGGATTAAGTCAACAAATAAGGCGAGCAAAGAATTTGTGGCAGGGTGATGCATTTTATTAAATTTTCAATTAATCACGTAGAATACAGGTTTTATTAGTTGTTCGTGTAAGCGTTGTTTAAATAATCGAAAGTTTCGTATCTACGAGGTTATAGGTCATATACTAAGGTATGGTTTTTTGCCCACGTATGAGGTTTGGATAAGATACGATGAAAAGGAACAAGTTCCCACAGATAGTTTGACATGTGTTGTCGATGAAGATATGCTTAATGTTTTTGATGATTTGAGACCCACTTTTGATGCCGGTGGTTCCTCCAGTGACATAAAGATAGGAGCCGAGAATGTTCCGCTAAAAACCCGTGGATGTTTCGATGCTTTGTTTGAGGAAATGAAAACTGACTTGTAACGGGGGTCCACAACAATGGGGAATTTGAATATCATTGCTAAGTTGATGCATGTCAAAGTGAAGAACGCGTGGGTGAATACCTCTTTCACTGAAATTCTGCAATTGTTGGGTCGTTTTTACAAGAAGAACATAATTTTCCAGCATCGTATGAGGAGTACAACAAAAAATTGAAAAGTTTAAGTATATGGGGTGAATAACGTATGACGTGTGTTTGAATGATTGTGTTTCGTATAATAAAGATAATGAGGATCTCGAGGCATGCCCTTATTATGATGAATCTAGGTGGGCTCTAAAGAAGGTTAAAAAAATTGTGTTACGTCCCTATTGCACCAAGATTGCAATGCTGATACACTTCTAATTACACCGCGAAAGACATGATTTGACACCATACCATTAAGTTTGTAGACGAGTTGGAAAACATTTGACGAGAGGAACCCCGAGTTTGCTAGTGATCCATAAAATATGCACTTGGATTTGGCCGCCGATGGGTTTTGCTTTTTCTCCATGAAGAATAACTCATACGGTAAGTGGCCAATTATATTGACCACCTACAACTTGCCACCGTGGTTATGCATTAAAGAATCTGCATTTATGCTCACTTTACTTATTCAGGTCTGTGCTCTCCCTGTAAAGATATGGGTGTCTTTCTCTGTCCTCTTATAGTGAGTTGGAAATGTTGTGATCTACAAGGTTCCCAACATATATACTCACACACATACCAAATTTAGTATGAAGACATGTTTGTTGTTTAGGATCAATAACTCCCAGGTGAGGTTGTACACTTTGGGATGGCAGGGTCAAGGTTACCAAACTTGTTCGAAATGCATGCATTCTACACCGTCTATGCATTTGCATAAAGGAATTGTGTATTTTGATCATACAAGTTGGTTACCTATGACATCGACTTAGAAGCAATATATTGTCTCAATGTAAAAGAGAACATAGGGCCCTTCCCAGAAAGCATCTGCGCGAAGATATTCTAACTCGACTTGATGGGTTATCTTTTGGATTTTATGATAAACACAGAGACTATAGAGTTAAGTGGTTAAGCAAACATGCTAGTACGAGTTCAATTGGAAGAAAAAGAGAATTTTATAAAAATTACCTTATTGGTTGGAAAACTTGCTTAAACATAACATTGATGTTATGCATTATGAAAAGAATGTTTGTGATAGTTTACTTGGTAATGTAGTTCTCCAGGATTGGAAAGTGAACAAAGATAACACGAAATACATAAATGATTTGAGAGTTTTGAATATTAGGAAATAATTGTTATTATTCGAGGAGTGAGGTGGAGTGATGATGTCGCGCACAAAGTATGTGATGCCCCAGAACAAGCAACATTCTTTTCTAGATTGGTTGAAGGTGCAGAAGTTTCCCGATGGTTTTGCGTCTAGTATGAGGAATAACGTTTTAAGTGATACAAGAAACATCATCGGCATGAAAATTCACACAATTGTCATATAATGATGCATTTTCTTTTTGTGGCAAGTATCAATGGGTTGATTGACTATAAATCAATGAGTGATACGGTAATAGGGTTCTCAACGTGTTTAGAAAAATTTGTAAAAGAAACCTAAGTCTGGATGAGCTAGCGGTCGAAAAATTAGATGTCGTGTTGCTTATGAGTAAACTTGAAATGTTATTTCCACCAACTTTTTTTTACATATGGTTTACCTAGTCATTCACTTATACGAGGAGGCTCAATTAGTGGCTCGTCTCAAATTGAATGTACCCTTTTGTAAGGTAATTGAAGAAGGTTAAAGAATATATTTAGAATCTGGCAAGGCCAGAAGGATCAGCCACTGAGAGATATATTGTAGAAGAAACATTTTCATTTATATCACGATATCTACAAGAATGGAAGACCAAGTTCAACCAATTGGGTAAGTATGGTGATTCGATCATAGAACCAAAACAAATATTAGTGTTCAGGAGCGAATGTCAGCCAGTGGGTAAGAAAGAGCGTTGTACACTCCCCTACAACAAAAAAGGAGAGAATTCATTTGTACATCCTCCATAACTACAACGAGATCCATAATTACATTAGTAGGTAATATTATAGTGAACTTTAATTGATTAATACTTATTTACATCATTACTTATAGACAATATCACTTTTTACCGCGAACACAAGTTTTTACTCCAAGATCCTGATGTAGATTTAGAGTGAGATTATTGACAATAGTTTGCCCGATAGTTCAATGAGAAGATATATAGCATTTCATTATTTGGTGTTATAATTTTGGCTTTAGTAAAACTAAAATAGTTACCTATTTGTAGATCTTTTTAATGCGATAGGTCGGGAATCCATGTGTTACAACTGAACTTATTGCGTTAGGAAACATGTTCACCTTAAAGTCGTATACATATTTAATTCATGTGTTATTAACGGATTCAAACACGTTGCAAGTGAAAAAGGGGAAAAGAGACTGGTCCAAGATTATGATGTTTACACTGTCACATATGGAGTTAATTTTTACAACGAGTTAGTCAAAATTATCAAGGTCGGGTTTGATGGTGGTTATCCGATTGTTCAGTTCAAATGCAAGTGGTATAACACCTACAAGACAAATAAAAATAGGAGGTCGGAACACGAAGAAACCTTAATCAACACGGGTTCATTCTGGTAGAGTGAAGAACCCTACATCTTAGCCACTCATGCAAAAAAGGTCTTTTACATCGATATGATAAATGCAACGAAGTTTCAGAAGGGGTGGAAAGTTGTATGGGAAGTAACGAATGTCATGGGTGGAGTGTAGACTTATGGGGTGTGAAATCCATTTCGACTAATAAATATATGAATACTATTCCTATAGTTGATGCAACTATCTTGGACACAGATGTATTTCAGTTAAATTTAACAAGTGGAGAAAAATTAGAAGTTAATCCAAACTCATCGGGACACTATCCTTTGAACGACGATGACGAATTACATGATGATACATCAGATGAATATGGGGATGGCTATCAACCAATATACGTCGATATCAAATAAGCCAACAATATCCCAATGAGAAGTTTTAGATGACTTGTACTCAGAGACAGTTGAACCAATACGTCACTCAAGATGCTCCTTTGTATTCTTCAACTCAGCTTGAAGGTTAGTCAACTCACCAGGAAGGTTATCCATCTCGGACTGGTGTTCTTTCTGAAGATTGAGCTAAGTAGTCTTTGTTAACAAAGTTCATCACGAGCATTATCACCTTCGACTTACATGTTGGCATAAATAACTAATGAATTATGGACTGACATGATGCGACGTAAGATTTTCCAAGTTGAAACAATGAATCCACCACTTTAGCTGAAAGGTTCATCACATTTGCCATAGCCAAATATCCCTCTATATGCAACCGCTCAAAACTTTCCTCCTGATGGTGACCTTTTTACTTCAGTTGTTTTTTGAGGAGGAAATTTTCCACCATTTCTTAATAAAAAAAGCAACAAATGACAATAAATCGGGGTAAAACGCACGTTAAAGAAAGCAAGAAGTAAAGTCTCTCACCGAATGTGTAACCAATTACAACATGGTAGGTATAGTTGGGCTTCTTGGAAGCTTATTCGAAGAACCACCCTCTTTCTTGTGGAGACCGATAATGGAAAACTCCTAACTTTGAGTTTGTTTTCTGAATGATCGCAATAGTGGGGAAGAGCCTCCCGCATAAGCCATTAAATTAAACAAGCCTGATATGTGCCGATAGAAGGGTAAAAAGTAAAAAATGACTTGGAGGAGTAAAATGAGCGGAACCCAATATGTGTGTATATATATATATATATATATATATATGTGTGTGTGTGTGTGTGTGTGTGTGTGTATTTGTGTCATGTGTGTATATATTTGTGTATGTATACTCGAGAGAAGAAGCATTTAACATTCCAAGACGAATATGTTCCCATCACCAACCAATGATGGCCATGTGTCCAAAATAAATGACAAGGAAAGCTGGCAAAGTGTCGTAAGATTTTTGGGCAACTATGACACAACTCATTTGGAAGAATCACCTAAAGGGTTCATTGGCATGATTTCCAGCAATTTCATATATTGGGTACTACTTGTGAGGCCAGCTATGCACCAATATATTAAAAAGTAATTGGTCAAAATACCAATCTTCAATGACTTATCCTAATAAAACCAACCACAAGATAAGGTGTTCGTAAGACCGATAACACATCGACACCTTTATTATTTTTAGATGTAAAGACCGGCCCTTGTGTCGACACGTGCTTAAAGTGACCTGAATATTCTCATTATGCTAGAATGACAAGAGGTTACGAGGAAAACAAGTTCAACTTTGAGTGTTGGCACACTTCTATACTTGGCCCTTGTATCAACATGCCTTGCAGAATATATAGAGAAGATCAGACTTAGACGTTGACATATTTTCGAGGGTGTGTATGAAGACAATGTCAGCAATCACATATGAAAGAGGCTGCTTGCAAGAAAAATGGTATGACCATATATCTACAAAAGAACAACCAATCTACCGGCAGGGTAGAAATAAAGGACCAACCTCAAGTGTTGGCATAACACATAACTAAGTTTTCGACGCTGACATGCTTCTGGAGGTCCCTAAAAATAAAATGTCAGCGTTCACATACGAAGGAAATTATTGAAAAGGGATGATTATATTATCAGCATAAGGATAAGTAAAAAATCAACTTCAAAGTGTCAGCGTATTACCAAAACCGATTTCATTGATGTACTTCACTAGACACCCAAATAGCAGCCTTTGATGCTAATATTCTCTCAGCACTTGCACGACCATTACAAACATTTGCATGTGAAGAAAGGTACTCATACAATCATATCAAAGCGAAATCAGATCACGTATTGGAAAAAATGCGTGA
Source organism: Nemophila menziesii (assembly GCA_029959085.1). Lineage (NCBI taxonomy): Eukaryota > Viridiplantae > Streptophyta > Magnoliopsida > Boraginales > Hydrophyllaceae > Nemophila > Nemophila menziesii. The sequence continues at coordinate 22,047,461 of JARWIR010000007.1, read as the reverse complement.
GAGGCAAATAGATTCCTTTTGACAATAACTTTCGTAGTCTCTGAGGAACGAATTCTCTTATCATTAAAACTTGCATACGTCTTGTAATACTTGCAGTACTGTGTTTAGACTAGGGTGTTTATTTTGTACTTATTTTATCTATTATTTTATCATGCCCTAGTCGACACTAATATCGGTTGCACAAAATTCAAATGGGTATTGATAAGACAATATACAATTACGATACTAGATTAACAACGAGAATGCTGAAACAAACGTGGACGAAGACACAACCGCCAGGACGAGGTAATTCGTATCTGCCGAGGATAGAGGAATACCAAAATCTCACTAATATATGTATGCCAAATTGTACACAACCGACATCCAGGGGTCACGCCTTGCTGCACAACATGATCTAGTTACAGTTTGGGTCCTACATCAGCCTAAGATGTGCACTCATAATTTCTTAAACTGTACACCATGATAGCCTCATGTAATGCACTTTTCGTCTATAAATACCCCCTTATACTACCAAAATGGGTGCATTATATCTCTCTTAACATCACTTTGGTCATTATACATTTTAAAAACCTCCACAACTCCTCGGGCCGTGAGAATAGCTGCTAGTATTATGCTAATGTTGAGTGTCAGAGTGTAATCGGGAGCACAACTCCCTTTGGCCCTGACCTAGTGTCTGGTTTTAGGATGACTCTGTTGCACTTAGAAAGCCTCAACCACTGCGAGAGAAGTATCACGAAGGTGGGCGATAGTAACGTACGCGTTTAGCCTCGGGAAATACCTCATTTATCTTCGTCTTTACTTGTACTCCTTCTACCCGTTTTTTATCTCGGATCGACCTATCTGCTGGATAGATCGGTAAAAGGATATTTTGTCCTCTATCACATGGAATTTTAGTTTGAAGAGAAATAAAGATTTGAAGATGATAAATTTTTAGTGTGTAATAAGTAAAAAAATGTAAATATTTATTTTTAAGAAAAATAATGATTAGAATGAATTTTTTACTACCTGGATTTTTTTTACTGATATTTATGCATTGTTTACTAGGGAGAGCACGAGTCGGTTTTACCCTGTATTAAGTATAGGGTAAATCAAGGGTAATATATTTCGGTTTAAGGAATTGCTTGAGTAACCCAAGGGTAGGGTTTTATTCTTCAGTTTACCCCCTTAGTCAACATTAGTCGAACTCTTTTTAACACATGAAAAAATTTAAAAAAAAATGAAAAAAATTTAAAAAAACTAATATCATTATACTTCTAAAGATCAAAGTTACAATTTTGACATTACAAATCAAGAAGTCTTGAATCAAATAGTTCAAATAAGTTACAATCCAAAGTACAATCTTATACATTACATAACATTAATAAAAACGATATTTTGTTTGAACATAAAAAATCTAGGTTGATCGGGAACATGGTAATACTCTTGGTTTTTCGGTTTAGGTAAACCCAAACCAATAACTTGGGTAATATATAGGTAAAAAAAATGAGTAATGCTGGGTATCACCCAAAAAGTGATCACCCAAATATCACCTTCCTAGGTGGTCCAATTAAACTGTTTCTCTTTCCTGATTACTTTTTTTCTCTCTCTTATATGAAACAGTTTAATTAGACCATCTAGGAAGGTGATATTTGGGTGATCACTTTTTGGGTGATACCCAGCATTACTCAAAAAAAATAGACCCAAAAAAATTATAAGGTAACCCAATGGGTAAGGTTGACCTAGGTAAAATTACAATATATTTTGGGTGGGTTTGATTAAAATTAACACGGTTTTCGGTTTTGTTAAAATTCTGCACTCCCCTATTGTTTCCCAAGGTCGACCTGCTATTCCCCTAAAGTTGCCCCCGACCTATTGATGTCTCCTTAATTGTTCTTATTTTCGACCCTTAGGAGACATCATTTTTGGTGATTATTTGACTATTTAGATAGACTTTTGGTGCTAATATGCAATAATATGATTTTCCTCTTTTATTTCTAGCATTTTTGATTTATTAAGCTTTTGCGCGTAATATTGGTATTTTTAGTGTAAAGTTTACAGGTTTTAGATGTTAGCTAGAAGAGGAATCCGAGAAGAAAGTCAAAGATCGTGATATAGAGTCAAGACTTGAAGATAAATCCCGAAGATATCATTTTTAGAGCTGAAAATCCATTTTCCAGGCTATAGATTGCTGATTTCGAGGTGCTTAAGAGATGATTTAGCCGCTGACCTTTGAAGAGAAAACATTCCTTATCGAGTTATGAAACTTTAGCAACTGGAATGAGGTCAATCGGAGTTGTAACGCATCGGGAAAAGCCGTTTTAGTGAAGGTGTATCAGCAGTTACGGGATTTTGGGCTTAGAATTTGGGCTTGGACATTTAATTATTGATTTATTCTTAAGTCCAAGCCCTAATCCGTTTTTAACATTATAAAAGGGATTTAGACCTCTATTTTCACACACACTTCATATCTTTCTCAATAGACAACATACGCTTAAGAGTCAGACACCAGAGAAGAAGCTAGAGGCAGGAAAAGAAGAAGCAAGAGCTGGAGACGGTCTATATCTCCACTTCTCAGCCAATTCAATTCCGTAATTAGGTTCTTCTATTTTATTCTGTAAAACATGATGAACCTATTTGTTTCTTTAGTTTTTATCTTTTCAATTATTATGAGCTAAACTAAATTAGTGCTTGAGAACGCATAATGGGTTAATCCCAATTTGATTTCGTTTTATACATTTGGATTTGGGATAATTATTATTTAAATCAAATTGGGTGAATTGTATTTTTCTTTAATTTGTATTTTAATTACTATTTTTGACCTGATCAATCAATGATAGGACTTAGTATCTAGGCTATTCCAATTAGTGGCGATTGAATCACCTTGACGGGGGGTTTAGGTACCGAACTAGTTAATGAATGTAGGTTAGAAATTATTGACTCTGACGAGCTTAATTAAACCTATGGCCTATTGGGTAATTTGAACTTAAACACTTGAGAGTGGACTATAATCACCCTGACGGGGTTTGTAGCATTTGAGAGTTGCTCCTTAGTCCACCCTGACGGGGGTAAGGAGATTTTAGAATCCCGACCAATACAAATTTACCGATTTGTCCCTTAAACAATGTATGAAATGAATGATAGTTAGGTAAACCCTTGCGTCTCTCAAGTACTACCTGCTCTTACTTGCGTATCACTTTTATTTACTTGCGTCTTAATTATTTATTTACATTTTCGCATTAGTCTTTCATTCCTTAGGATTAATATAAAACCAAACAAACATATTATTGTCTTTATTTTCATAAGTGCATCAATCACTATTTGCTAGACATTGTGATCAACCATTCCGTCCTTGGAACGAATCTGTATTATCAGATATACTACTTGGGACAACCGTACACTTGCGGTTGTGGTTCGATTATCATTTGCATTTATTTTAGAACACACTAAGGACCACCACCCATCTCCTGAGATACTGATTATCCAAAGTTCCAAACATACCAATAAAAATAAGGGTGAAGACACACGAGACCCTTGATATTTGCCGAAAATGCAGTGGAGGCGCCTGATCTTTGAATTTCTTCTAGATGGCCCTTCATGTTCCATTTTGCGACAACCGTGACCCTTTTTTAACATTTCTGTCAGTTGACCGTTAGTCAACGCCGTGTGGCACCACCTCAGCGCCCTGTAAGTGTCACGTCTTCTCCACCTCAGCACGACGTCACCAGCATTTACATGACATTTTTTTAAATCCTTCTTCTTCCTCCACCTGCCCAAGAAAATCGCTGCTACTCGTGTCCATTCTCCACCATCATCAATCGGCTTTACTACTCCATCAACAATCGAAGAACCCAAATTAAGGTAAAAATTAAAAAATATATCTCTTCACACTCACCTTCCCACACCAAGCCGAACTTTGCACAAGGAAACCGCCGCCACTCGGGGACCTTTCTTCACCATCATCAACCGGCTTGGACGCCATGAACAATTGAAGAACCCAAATTAAGGTAAAAAAATAATTGCTCATTCCAACATACTGACCAAAATAGTCTGTGTGCATAAGAAGTTGCTACAAAAATGAAGATAAAACAATCACTTAGTCACGAAGGATTTAAAAGTAAAGAAAGTGAAAGTATTTTACACACATACATCATCATCTGCTAAACTAAGAGGCAACTCGACAATGTAAACAAGGTTCCTCGGGATGACACGAACACTGCTAAGTTGTTTTCTACTATTAGATGTTTTACTTTTTCCCTTATGTTTGTGCTTCTTCTCCATACTCAACTCAGCAACCAATCTAAAAGAACAAATGAATTAAAAACAATTTAGGTGAAGCCCCATAACTTTGGCCAAAGTGCAGAAACCGCCCTTTATTTTTTTTTGTCACAAAACGCCCTTTACGAAATTTATTTTGTCACCGTTAGCCCCTTTTTCCATTTTTTGTTAGTTGACCATTAGTCAATGCCATCTGGCGCCACATCACACCACGTATGCTCCACCTAATCGACATTTACACCTCATTAAATTTTTTTAACCCATCTTCTTCTGCATCTTCTTCTTCTTTCTCCCGTTACTCCATCGACAATCTTGAAACCCATATAAAAAAATCAAGTTTAAAAACAAATTGCTCACTCCAATTACCCCAAGTACTCCAATTACAAATTGCTCAATCCAACCATATTCTTCCCAACAGAATCCTTAATTCCATCAAACATTTGGAGCTTTGGTTTTTCTTCTAAAGGATGACCAGGGATTAAAATGTTACGAGAGAACTAACCTTGTCACATAAATGAAAAATAAGGGATTAACATGTTAATTTTTCAAGAAAAGACTAAAAAAAATGAAGAATATGAAAAACTATAAGACCAAATAGATTATTTACCCTTAATCTAATTCTTTAAACTACTGATGTACATAGGATAGCCTTCAGATATGCGATAGCAGCTTTATGCAAAATTTGGCTTCCTTGACTAAGGTCACGACGCAAAGGTTTCGTAAGGAGTTATGCTTGGAAATGGTGAGATTATATCTTAATAAGAATTCAAAAAAGATTCCTAATATCCATAATCAAAAAAGAAAAACAAAAATTAGCTGTCATGTTAAAGATTTGTTTTTGTTTAATTCCAGGTGCGTTATGATACTATTTTCAACTATAAACCTGGGATTGTTGTATGGATTATATGTTCCCGACTAGGAGGTCAGCGCATTGCAGTCAACTTCTGGTCAAACTTTTGAGATTAGATTTTACTTAGATTCTTGTTCCTTTTCATTTTATTAAGGTTGTCTTGTCTGTTTTTGCAGGTTAATGCTCCGTGAGAGGTGATCTTGGACCTACGTGTAATTCCGCAGGGATGATAGATCTTTATGTTCTCGGTATTAATCATCTTTATAGCAAACCCGTATATAGAAACCTAAAAGTATGCAATATATCTGGAAAGGGTGAAGTTCCACTTGATGCACCTTCATGGTGTCATGCTCCTTTTGAACCCAAATGTTTGATGGAATTAACTATTCTATTGGGAATAATATGGTTGGATTGAGCAATTTGTAATTGGAGTAATTGGGGTAATTGGAGTGAGCAATTTGTTCTTAAACTGTATTTTTTTTATTTGGGTTCTTAGATTGTTGATTGAGTAACGGGAGAAAGAAGAAGAAGATGAAGAAGAAGACGAGTTTTTAAAAAATTAATGAGGTGTAAATGTCGATTAGGTGGAGCATACGTGACGGTGAAGTGGCGGTGATGTGGCGCAAGATGTCATTGACTAACGGTCAACTAACAGTAAATGGAATAAAGGGATAATGGTGACAATTTTTTTTCGTACAGGGCGTTTTGTAACAAAAAAATAAGATAAAGGGCGGTTTCTGCACTCTGGACAAAGTTATGGGGTTTCACGGGGGTTTCACCCAAACAATTCCTTGGTATAAGCCACGACATAAAATGCCTCACTCGGGGATATTTTAACCAAATTGCTCACTCCAACAGCCACAGAGTAAAATGGTCATTGTAGGATTTGTATAAAAATATAATAAACATCACGACTATAATTATACTTAAATCTAGATAATTTTGAAATTTGTAAAAATATGCAAAACAGTTCAAACAAAACATTATAAGACAAAATTGCTCATCCCAACAGTCACGACATAAAATGGCCATTTTAGAATTTGTATAAAAATAGAATAAACATCACGATTGTTTTTATTCTTAAATCAGATAATATTGAAATTCGTAAAAGTGATGAGATTAGGTTAAAAATAATTCAACTTTTTAAAGTTTCAATGATTAAAATTATTTTTTTACCTTAATTTGGGTTCATCAATTATTGATGGCGTATCCAAGCCGGTTGATGATGGTGGAGAATGGACCACGAGTGGCGACGGTTTCCTTGTACAACAAGCGGCTTCGTGTGGGAAGGTGAGTGTGGAGAAATTTGTTTTTTACCTTAATTTGGGTTTCAATTGTTGATGGCGTATCCAAGCCGATTGATGATGGTGGAGAAGGGGCCACGAGTGGCGGCAGTTTCCTTGTGCGGAGAGCGGGTTGGTTTGGGAAGGTGATGATGGTGGAGAATGGACACGAGCTATTTGAAAGGGCCGGTTGAAGCGAGGTATTTGCTCCTTTGAATTTTTGCCCCTCTCTAGCCTCTATGATTTATTTGTTCCATCCAAAATGATTGATGATCCTTCTCGTATGACAACAATCATTTCCTTGTTATTTTCCTTTTCTCTTTCATTAAAATAATTTTTTTACTTTAATTTGGGTTCTTCGATTGTTGATGAAGTAGTAAAGCTGGTTGATAATGGTGAAGAATGGACACGAGAGGCAGCGATTTTCTTGGGCGGGTGGAGGAAGAAGAAGGATTAAAAAATATTAAAATTTAAAAAAATGACGTGTAAATACGGTTGACGTCGAGGTGGAGAAGACGTAGCGCTGAGGTTGGCGCCACGCGGCGTTGACTAACGGTCAACTGACAGAAATGTTAAAAATATATCACAATTGTCGCAAACTTGAACATACATAACCATCTTGAAAAATTCCAAAAATCAGATGCCTCCTCTACATTTTTGGCAAAGATCGAAAGCCGTACAAGGGGCTTCACCCAAAAAATAATTACCCAAGTCTATAGAAGAAGTAGTACTCCATTTTTATCGATATAGTGTAGCACTTATGAAAAGCTGCAATCAATGCTGTCATATCAACCAGGTGTCTTATGATCTAAGAATGCCCTAATTTGGTGCCGTTTAACCAACCCAGATTCCATCAACATGCAGTTTGGCATCATGATTGCTGGTTTGTGCTGCTTCATTTTTGTGTAATTCAAGAACACGTATAATCAAGAACCAACCACATAATGCCAAAATGACTTGAAAGGTTCTAACAAAGGCAATGAACTCATGCCCATTAACTTCAAGTTCCAGGGCCTCTTTTTATGTAAAACCTTTCCAAACATGGGTTTATGTTATCAAAATGCTTTTTTCAGGGTGTGGCCTGCACTATTATGTCATGATGTTGTGTGAAATCTCTTCTTAATTTTTCTTTCCAAAAATATTAACTATTTTGTTTTAGTTTAAATTGAGGAGAAACCTATATATATATTAAACATAAGATCATCCAATGCTTATAGGTTAATAATTATCATAAAATAAACTTACAATTGGAAGAACAATTTTTTTTAAGTAATGATATATACCACCTAAAATCATACCACCCAAGTATACCACTCATGACGTGGCATGAATTGGTTGGTTAAAAATCGTTAATCAATTTATTTTCTTGATTTGATTAACGATTTACTTCCAACCAATTCACGCCACGTCATGGGTGGTAATTGGGTGATATAAATTTGGATGGTATATATCATTACTCTTTTTTTTAATCAAACTATTTTATTAAGGATCAAGCGTCTTTTTACAACCATAAATAAAGACATAAACTCATCTAACTAATTTGAAATAAAACTTTATCTGGTCCTTAAAACTATTACAAATCAGTCAATTATGTGTTATTTTGGACCTGTTGTTATGCTCTTTTAACTTTTTGCAAATGTCAAATGTCACAAAAACTCTATTTAATTATCTAATTAACTACATGATAAAAAATAAGATTAATACCCAATAAACTATTGCAGTTATGTAGATTACTCCTTAAAAGATATTGACACGCAAAAAACTAACATACTCTCTTTACTACTATCTAGTTTTGTAAAGAACTTAAACATGTGGATACACGCAACATATTGTTGGAAAATAACAATCAGTGATTTTACAAATATAGAAATAGAATTCCATAAGAAAAACAAAAGATAATATTCAATTAAAAGTAGGGTAAAGCCCTCGTATGGCCCCTTAACTTTGCCCAAAGTGCACGGGCCGCCTCTGATCTTCATTTTTACCATTTTACGCCCCTTATCTTCACCTTTTGTGACACCATTAGCCCTTTTTCCATTTTTCTGTCAGTTGACCATTAGTCAACGCCACATGGCTCCATGTAACCGTCACGTCAGCGCCAACCGTCTTCGTCCCTAACTAAAAAAAATCCTTTGAATGTTTGAATGCTTCATACCTTCAACAATGGAGAAAAATCAAAAAACACTTTCGGTTACTACCTTCTTTCCATTTACTACACCTTCTTCTCTTTCTCCATCTAAAGACCCATTTCCGCCGAGTAGATCTAAGAGAACATTTCTGGAGCTAAATACAACACTTTCATGAGTCACCCTATGCTTTTCAAGTAATCCCAGTTTTCTGAGGCTTTTTCTCTTTGTACACCTTCAAGACGCTTGCATTTCTTGAACATTTCCCGAATACTTGTATCATCAAATCCTCTGTCCTTGAAGAACCACATTACGCCACTTCCATTGCTATCTATAGTTTCCATACTTACCTGAAAAAAATTGGTGGAAAAATTAGGAAAACCAGCAATTGGGTGTGTGAAAAATGTCGTTCATATACATAATTAACAATGTACTCCAACTAATAGCCGTAGAATCAAGCAAAATGAATCAATAAGAGCTCCAAACAAGGAGAAAAGTTAGCTAAATTAACATACTAAAGTTTGATACTTTAATAATTAAAACTAATACATTACAGAATATCATGGAAAATTAGTTCAATTGCATGATATTAAAGGCAATATTAATTACTAAAATTCAATAGTATGATGTTTAGCAATTAGATAAGATTGATAAAAAAAATTAAAAACACAGAGAGAGGGAAGGCTATAATTAGAAATGTGAACAACTAAAGAAATACTTAAACATGATAAAATATGGAAAAGATAAGGACGAAACCTATGAAGATTTGATGGTTTAAGGTGGTGTGTTACCTCTATCTTTCAACTGCTCAAAAATGAAACCAACTCGCTCGCTATGGTTTCAATATTACTCATTATCGTTATCCTTACTGATTGGGCTTTTAATGGTCTGATATCCACTGCCTATATGTTTTGGGCCTTTCTACAATTCTAATAAGATTTCGACCTAACGGCCTTAATGTGGCGGAGTGAAGAGGTTTGAGGAGGAAGAGAGAGGAGAAAGGGAAGGCTTTTGGGATTTTTGGGTTTCTGAGTGGTGCAGACCGATTCATTGAGCATGGTTAGCCAATGAATAAACGGTTTGAGGTTTTAAGATTACACTTTCTTAAATCATTGATTTGCACATTAATTTTGTGTTATTAACCATGTTTACTTGTGTGAATTTCAGTGTCACTGTTATGTTTGTGATTCAAAAGCTCCTTGTGCTAGTTGGGGAAACGGGCTTTCAAGTATCAATCATTGTCATGCAACTGACAAAGAGGGGTATTGGAAAGCCGAAAGAAGAAACTTAAGAATCGAGAAAGCTCTGGTGATTGTACCGGAAACTCCATTCAAATGAAATTTTAATTTCTTCGATCAAAAGCAGAAGAAATGAGGCTCAATTGGTTTGATATGGGATAATGGGGTTGGTGGTTTGGGTTTTGTCAATTAGTTTTGTTTTTTTGTTTTTTCTGAATCCTCCATTGTTGATGATTTGAAGGATTCAAACCTTCAACGTTTTTTTTAATTAACAGTTAGAGACGGTGATGAGTTGGCGCTGAGGTGGCAGTGACGTGACGCCATGTGGCGTTGACTAACGGTCAACAGACAGAAAAATGAAAAAAGGGCTAACGGTGTCACAAAAGGTGATAATAAGGGGCGTAAAAGGGTAAAAATGAAGATCGGGGGAGGCCCGTGCACTTTGGGCAAAGTTAAGGGGGAATATGAGGGCTTTACCCTTAAAAGTAATACTACACTATTACAATGAATTGAAAATAACGAAACTTACACAGAAATTCAAGGAAAAAAACTACTACATAGTATACAAAATTTGCGTTAAAAAGATATTCAGGCCGTACCGGCATCTCTAACAAATGTTCTACTCTAGTCTAGAAAATATGGGAAAATAAGAGAGTAGAGAGTAGCTTTTCTGAATTAAGTTTCGTCTAAATTCTATTCAATATTCCCTCTAGAATACTTTTTTCTATTCTCTCTACAATATTTTTTTGTTCACTCTAGAAATGGTTTTTTCTATTCTCTTTAGAATATTTCTTCCATTCTCTCAAGAATATTTTTTTTCCTCTTCTCTAGAAATTCAAATGACAAAGTCACTATTTATAGAAAAAATACAAGACAAGAAACTGTCACAATAATGCTCGTAAATGCTCATTAAAGTTAACCGTTATGTTGACCAAGCCTCGATAAATTTTGTAACATCTAAAACAAAGAGTCATTAATCTACAATGAAATTATTTTAAATTAAATAATTTCAATGACTTTTTCTATCAAATTATAATGTGGGTCTATTAAATACAAATAATATTTTATACTTCCAAGAAGATGAAAGAATTAATAAAATAAATTATATTTAATTTAATAATTCCAACAATCCTCCACTCAACTTCTTTGGGAGAAGGTGAACAGGTTTCCATAAATACCAGCATTTGGGCGAATTGTACTTAAGTGACAATATCTTTCGATTTGAATTGATACGTAGTGAAGTGAGGCAACCACCAAAAACATATCAAGTGAACGTACTCTTGAACTTGATAGTTTTCGATCGAGACCCTCACAGCATATACTCTAGCCGACTGATAATTATAGATTCCCCAAACATCACCCTTTCCTTACACATAGGTGATCTCCAAGAGCGTCTGGACACATTAGCCGACCTCTCTCAGATTTCGAGATCATTAAGAGCAATAAAGCTCAGCCTTATTATGTGTCTCGCGAATTCATCAAGTCCTTTCTCTTTAAGACCACCCTTACGGGCTATGAATTTATGGTGAGTCTAAAAACTCATCCCTTGGGATCATCAAGGACGTCTCCTTGAAGTCATATTATGATCAATATACGACAACCTCGACGGTAAATTCATCAAGTCTGTCTCAATAGGACCACCACACATGGCTATAAATACATTAATTTTGAGAAATACACAACAACCTCAACGTTGAATTCATCAAGTCCGTCTCAATAGGAACACCACGCATGGCTATAAATTCATTAAGTTTTAATTTTCAAATGTATGCACAATTTACACTATATAGATAGGAAGTCAGTGCATCATATATAATTATTAGTCATAGGTTTCCCATTAATGAGTTATAGTCCTATCACTCAACATTTCTAGGATTACTCTCCCGGTTAAGTCTTTTAGTAAATAAATCAACCATTTATTTAATCATTTATAAGGGACCCAGTTTGCGTAACAAAAAATCCTTCAAGAATTACATGAGTCGTTTTAAAACGCATATATAGATCGATGGTACCCGTCTCGTACTTTATCAAATGACAAAAATTAACCCACTGGCCATTGGTCATCACTTGATATCTTTAAAATATAAACAATACCAGATTGAGAATACTCATTACGAATGTCACACTCCTTATAATCATTGCATATTCATTAAAGGAAAACCCCCACCCACAATTCTCGTATGCATGAAAGCTATTATTATAAGGAGTTTTACCAAATATTGTATCAAATGAGTCAAACCTTTCCAACAAAGTGCGATTGACTAAGGTAAATTCCATTATTGACTTAAATGAATTTTTTACTTAGGATCCGCTTCCCCCACCTCTTTTATTTACAAATAGAAAAATAAAAGAAGTAATTCTCATGAATGAAAGTACCAAAAGTAGATCATGTCATACACCTATTATCAAAAGTGCAACACAAACTGATCCGTCTTTTATTTAGGTACTATTTCATTAGCAAGGTGGCTGTTTAAAAACCCAAAACAATTTCGTAAGTTTTCATACTTTATCCCATTGACCAAAAACCACCAATCCTTCAATTTGCACTATATAGATATCTTCATCTATATTTTCATTCAAACATAGATTTAACATCCAATTGATGTATAATCATGTTTATATATGATAGTTAGTGCAACAAGAGTCGTATGGTGGTTGTATAAGCGAATAAGGGTCAAAGTAATCCTAAAACTTATATAAATATGGAAAAATAAGGTCTTATCCTTGAGTCGATTCACTTTTCGACTTGTATGGGACTAATTATATCTTGTTGGATCATTTTCCGGTGACGTATTACTTCTCATTGGAATCATAACCCTCGTGCCTTTTGTAAACCGTTTCATGGATAGTCTTTGTTGACTTCTCAACAGCACACATATAAAAGGTAAGGTTCGTCACGTTATCCAAGATCCGTCCCCTAACCACTAAATTAGCTTTCTTTAACCCAACTTTGAGAGCCGGAAACCTAGCATGTAGTTCTTTGGTATATTCCCCATTGGCCTCAATGGCGGGGAGTACCTCAAGAACGGAAAGGTATAGTTCATGTTGTTCAAGGCATATGGTGTCGCGTAGGGTGTGATTAAAGTAAGATAAAAATAAGTCAGAAAATAATGCACTAATCACCCTAGACAGGCACAGTACTGCAAGTATTACAAGAAGTATGCAAGTTTTTATGATAAGTTAGTTTCGTTCTCAGGGACTTAGTGTGTTACACGAATGAGCAAATAATTAGGAGTAACAATAATTATTAAAAGAAACAGAAAATAAATAAGATTTGTTAATTGGGAGATAAAATAATTAACTAAGTAAAATAAAATACAATAAATTAAATATGAGATGAGAGAGTATAGCTTAGTTTTTGCTAGTATGCACTAATCCTTCTAATTCTTTCTATCAAATTCAGTTAATAATGGGAGATAATAGCTCTTAAATACTTAATCAGGATTCTAAATTACCATACCTTAGACCTTGAGAGCGACTAAGGGGGCTACGACACAACCACGAGGCAGTTTCAAATAGGGTTATCAAGCGCTACCAAGGCCCTAAGCAAACAATTCCTTCAATTGGTGATATGGTGATTAAAACAAACCCTAATGACTATCTAGTTAGGATCGATGTTGTCAGGACCAATACCAGACACTAGACGTTATGTGGTGTTTCAATAATTAGACACCCCTTCCGGGCGACCATCTAAGTACTATTAAGAAATCCTAAAGTGATCAGGTTTAGGACAGACAATAATTCAAAACACATAAACAAATATATGGGTAAGTAGCTAATATCAGATTAAAACATATGATTCCCGAAGAAAGTTAGATAGAAAGAAAATAGAATTCATATATTATACATAATGCAAAACCCAAGCTATGGGAAAATTAGTTTATACCTGAAAGTAATAAACTAAAAGATTGAATAAAAGACTTCATCTTGCTCTCTTGAATAACTCTAATGATATAAACCTTAAGGACTAATTTATGTGAGGCAAGGATAGTTTACAAGATTTATAAGTGTGTATTTATAGGTGTTTAGAAGACCTAATTCGTTTTCTTGGAGTTGAAGACAAATAACTTGGACTCCAAGCCCAACTCAAATTCGTAACCCTAAAATATAGGAAAAGGTAATAATATGCCTCTGTTTTGTTTTGGTCATAACTGCTTCAATACTTATCCGTTTGATGCGTTCCAATAGTCGAGACTGATAGTCTCGGAAAGTTCTTTAACTTTGCTTCAGACCATTCTTCCAAATTCCTATCCAATCTTGAGTTATGATCACTTCTATGGTCGTGGGTGTTGGAATTCAGATTTATTTGACAACTTTATATTTCCATTTCTTTTCTCCAATTTCAATGTATATATTTTTTCCTTTATCTCTTAAAATTGGCTTGGCATCTGATGTCTCCCTAATTGTTCTTATTTTAGACCCTTGAGAGACATCATTTTTTGTGTTTATTTGATTAATTTGATAGACTTTTGGGCTAAATATGCAATAATCCGAATTTCCTCTTTTATTTCTAGTATTTTTAATTTATTAAACTTTTGCGCGTAATCTTGTGTATTTTAGTGGAAAGTTTGTAGGTTTTGAATATTAGCTAGGAGAGGAATCCGAGAAGAGAGTCAAAGATCGTGATATGGAGTCAAAGCTTGAAGTTAAATCCCGAAAGAATTATATTTGAAGCTGCAAATCTGGAAAACATGCCAAAGATTGCTGATTTCGAGGCACTTACGAGTTGATTTAGCCGCTGACCTTTGAAGAGATTATGTTCCTTATCGAGTGACGGAAATTTAGCAAGTGATTTGAGGTCAATCGGAGTTAGAAAGAATCGGCTAGAGCTGTTTTAGTGGAGGTGGTGCAGCAGTTACGGGATTTGGGCTTGATTAGTGGACTTGGACTTTTTATTATTCACTTAATCCCTAATTAAAAGCCCATTCCGAATTTGAGCTTATAAAAGGAGCTTTTGACCTCATTATTTCTTACCTCTCATTTTATTCTTCAATTCAACTCATCCTTTGAAGAGAGTGTCCAGAGAAGAAGCAGAAACGAGAAAAAGAAGAAGGTTGGAGCTGGAGACTGTCTATATCTCCAATTCACAGCCAAACCAATTCCGAAATTAGGTTTCTCTGTATTTTATTTCTGTAAAACAATATGAGTCTTATTTCCTTTAATTTAGTTTTATTTTTAATTAATATGAGTTAATTCCTTTTAGTGCTTGAGAATGTATAACGGGAATCCCTATTCTGTTAAATTTCATATGTTTGAATTTGGGTTTTTTATAAATTAAATTAAATTGGGTCTTTTACATTATTCTGTAATTTGAGATTATTTACTGTTTTTGGAGTGATCAACTAAGAACAGGTATTAGTATCTAGGCTATTCCACATATGTGGCGTGTGGATCATCCTGACGGAGGGTTTAGGTATGGACTTAATTACTCAATCTGAAATAGAAACTATTTGACTCTGACGAGCGTAGTTAATTTTAGGGCCAATGAGGTAATTTAGCTTAATCATTTGAAAGTGGATCATATTTACCTTGACGGGACTAGTGACACTCTAGAATAACCTTGTAGTCCACCCTGACGGGGGTACAAGGATTATAGAATCCCAACCAATGTTAATTGACCAATTTAACCCTTAAACAACATATGTTATGAAATAGAATTAGGAGGATCCCTTGCGTTTCTCAAGTACCGCCTTCTCATATTTGCGTTTTACATTTATTTACTTGCGTCTTAGTATTTATTTGCATTTTTACTTTAATCTTTCATCACTTAGAATTAAAACAAACAACCAACCAATCATTATATCTTTTATCTGCTTTCATAAGTGCAACCATTCATTATCTGATAAGCATTGTAGTTAACCAACCGTCCCTGAGAACGAATCTGTTATCACTATTATTACTTGGGACAACCGTACACTTGCGGTTGTGGTTCAATTACTTTTTGCATTTATTTTAGAACACACAAAGTACCACCAACATCTAATTAATCTCCATATATAATTTTAAAGCTTCACACTATATAAATAATTAAACCAAATATGCTCTAAAAATAATAAATCATTAAATCAAGACAAGAAATAGGAAAGTGCACTAATGCATAGGAAAGTCGAGTATTTAGACTTCTAAAACACTAAAAATGATGTCTCCACTTAATATTAAATCATCACAAATGGGGAGACATCAGCATATTAGTGGCTTTTGTGTCCAACGTTTGTAGTTGGAACCATTGAAAGGCTCCAACATAGTCACGCCGGGAAAGTCCTTTGCATTCAATAATGAAGCAACTACCGAGATAGGAAAACCATTTCAAAAAAACAACCAGTGATATAAAAGTAATATCTTTTTAAATTGTTGGAAAATAACAATTACTGGTTTTACAAATAGAGGAATGGAATTCAATAATTAAAACAAAAGATAATATTTAATTAAAAGTAATACTACACTATTACAATGAATTGAAAATAACGAAACTTACACGGAAAATTCAAGGAGAAAAACTACTACATAGTATACAAAATTTGCGTTACAAAGATATTCCGGCCATACCGGCATCTCTAACAAAGGTTCTACTCTGTTCTCGAAAATATGGGAAAATAAGAGAGTAGAGAGTAGCTTTTTCTGAATTAAGTTTAATCTAAATTCTATTCAATATTCCCTCTAGAATACTTTGTTTCTATTCTTTCTAGAATATTTTTTTGTTCACTCTAGAATACTTTTCCATTCTCTCAAGAATATTTTTTTTCCTCTTCTCTATAAATTCAAGTGACAAAGTCACTATTTATAGAAGAAATGCAAGACAAGAAACCGTCACATTAATGCTCGTAAATGCTCATTAAGGTTAACCGTTGTGTTGACCAAGCCTTGATAACTTTTGTAACGTCTAAAATAAAGAGTCATTAATCTAAATTGAAATTATTTTAAATTAAATAATTCCAATGACTTTTACTATCAAATTATAATGTAGGTCTATTAAACACAAATAATATTTTATAGAGATAATATCAAATTAAGTCCAAAAACACAACATTCCATCTCTATAGGGTCCAAGAATTTTTTCACCCCCATGAAAGTCCATTTTTTTTAGTATTCCATCTGTACCTGGTGGTCCTTTGTGTGTTCTAAAAATAAATGCAATTGATAATCGAACCATAACCGCAAGTGTACGGTTGTCCCAAGTAGTATATCTGATAATACAGATTCGTTCCAAGGACGGAATGGTTGATCACAATGTCTAGCAAATAGTGATTGATGCACTTATGAAAATAAAAGATAATAATATGTTTGTTTGGTTTTTGTGATTAAAGCTAATGAATGAAAGACAAATAATTAAATGCAAGTAAAACTAAAACGCAAGTAAAATAAGTGAAAACGCAATATGAGATGTAGTACTTGAGAACGCAAGGATCCTCCTAATCTTACTTCTTAAGTTATGTTGTTTAAGGGCTAAATTGGTCAATTACAATGGTCGGGATTCTAAATTCCTTATACCCCCGTCAGGGTGGACTATAAGGCGATCCTAGAGTGTCACTAGTCCCGTCAGGGTAAATATGATCCACTTTTGGATGTTTAAGTTTTATTACCTCATTGGCCCTAGAATTAGCTAAGTTCGTCAGAATCAATAGCTTCTATCCTAGATTGAATAAATGGTTCTGTATTTAAACCCTCCGTCAGGATGATCCAATTGCCACTAATTGGAATAGCCTAAATACTAACACCTGTTCCTAGTTCATGACGCTAAAAACAGTAAATAATCTTAATTTATAGAAAAGAGTAAAAGCCCTAATTTAGTTTAATTCAATAAAAACCCAAATTCAACATTCGTTAATTAATATGATTGGGATTCACCCATTGTTTGTTCTCAAGCACTATGAAAAGCTTAGCTCATATTAAAAAGAAATACTAAATTAATTAAAAAGGAATTCATATTGATTACAAATAAAAGATAAAAAAAACCTAATTTCCGGAATTGGAATGACTGAGAACGGAGCTATAGACCCACTCCAGCTCTAGCAGCTTCTTCTTCCTTCCTTCTGTTGCTTCTCTCTGATGTTTTTAATTGTAAAGAATGAATTGTATGTAAAATAGAAGTCCAGACCTCCTTTTATAAGCATAAAAACGGATTAGGGCTTGGACCAGAAAATAAAATACTAATTAAATGTCCAAGCCCAAAATCCCGTAACTGCTGATACACCTTCACTAAAACGGTTTTTCCCGATGCGTTATGACTCCGATTGACCTCATTCCAGTTGCTAAAGTTCCGTAACTCGATAAAGAATGTTTTCTCTTCAAAGGTCAGCGGCTAAATCATCGCTTAAGCACCTCGAAATCAGCACTCTATGGTCTGGAAAATGGATTTTCAGCTCTAAAAATAATATCTTCGGGATTTATCTTCAAGTCTTGACTCTAATTCACGATCTTTGACTTTATCCTCGGATTCCTCTCCTAGCTAACATCTAAAACCTGTAAACTTTTCACTAAAAATACCAATATTACGCGCAAAAGTTTAATAATTCAAAAATGCTAGAAATAAAAAGGGAATTCCGGATTATTGCATATTTAGTCCAAAAGTCTATCAAATTAATTAAATAAACACCAAAAATGATGTCTCCCAAGCGTCGAAAATAAGAACAATTAGGGAGACATCAGTACCCCTATTAGTTACCACGTTTATAGTTAAACAATATCATTTAAATTAGTAACAGATTCCTATTTTATAGCTAATCAAATAATATCCCTTAATAATAGCTAATAATTATAGTAATATTGTTATTTTCTTCCACGATTCAATATGCACCATCGTCCATTCACAAACTCTAGTTTACTCTGCAACTATTGCTGCACCACTGATATTAGTTAACTGTTTATCTGTAACCCATAAGTTTGTTCACACAACCCACCAATTACACATGCACACACCACTGATATTAGTTAACTGTTTATCTGTAACCCATCAGTTTGTTCACACAACCCATTAATATTACTAGCACACACCACCAGTATTTCATCTGTAACCCATCAGTTTGTTCACACAACCCATCAATATTAAGACCCATATTCAACGGCAGTATTCAACGCCGTCACTGTTTTCAATCGATTTTCCCATCATCATGTTCGCTTCTTTTCTTCCCAGTTTTCAACGGCACACCTTCTACAAAATCTTCGTCACTGTTTTCAATCGATTTTCCTTTATTTTTATCACTACTTTCACCTACAACGTCGGGTTTCCTAACCATTTTCAGTTTCTTCGTTCTCTGATGTCCATCATCGACGGTGGGTTGATGGGGCATCTTCGTCCTCGCCATCTCTGTTTTTTTGGTGGTGTATCGAACTGGTGGTTAGGGTTTAGTGGTGTGAATGTTAGACAGAAGCTAGGTTATTGAAAATTTGATTTTTGTTTCTGACGGTTCTTTTTTTTTTATTAATGTTGATTGATACGTTTTGCATGAAATCAGTGTTTTTAGTTATGGAAACTGAATGGACAGTCAAATGGGTAATGGAGGGCAAATGAGTCTTTTGTAGTGGGTTGGACCTGATGGGCAATGGTCTAACCTTCTAGGACTCTATTAATAAATCACCATATTTTATACTTCTTCCAAGAAGATGAAAGAATTAATAAAATAAATTATATTTGATTTTAATAATTCCAACACATATAAGAAGATTTTCTTCCAATTGTTTAACTAAAAATCAAACAAAATCACAACAAATTAATAAAAACAACTGAATACGAAAAAATCAGGGAGAAAGAAACATAATATGGGTCAGGAAATGAATATTAAAAAAAATCTTTTAAATATTGAAAAATTCTCAGAATTCAAAAAGTGAAGTTACAGAAAAATTCTTATAACATATAAAGAAAAAGTAATAAGTAAATGATGCAATTTGAGTTATAGAAAAAAATAATAAGTTGAGTTAAGAGAATTATCTCATAACTGAAAGTAATAGAAAAGAAATTTGATTATATAATTGCATATATGAAGAAGAAAAATTGAATATCATAAAAAATAAAAAATAATAGAGAAGAACTAAAGATTAAAAAAAGAGAAAAAAACTCTTATGGTACCTAACGTTTCAAAATTTGACAAATAGATAACCCATAGTTTTAATTTGACAACGAGGTATCCAACATTTTAACTTTGGTCCAACTGTTGGTACTCATCGTTAATTCAACTGTTAAGCGTTGACATGACAAGAGTATGTACCAATTTGTCCCTTTTCAAATTTCTTGGGTATCCTCTACTATTTTTTTTAAAATCTATCACGTAGTCACTTAACGTGAAATGGATAATGGGTACCAACGGTTGGACAAAAATGAAATGTTGTATACCTTAGTGTTCAAATTAAAAAGCATAGGTACTCATTTGTTTAGTTAGCACGTCGTTGGGTACCTGACATGTCATTTTTCTTAAAAAACCATAAGTTGAATGAAAAATGAAGATTTTTATAAAAAAAAACTATCTATGTTCTAGGAAAATTCATATAGACCAAAAATATATAAAATAAACAAAATTACTGTATAAGGATAGATAAGTTGCATTATAGGAACATTATAAAACAAAAAAAAGTGTATATATATAACATATTTATTGGGCGTGTAATGGGAAATATCCAATAACTCAGATAGTTTTTCAAGTAGAAGGTAAAAAACGTAAAAATATTTATTTTACACACACACCACACGCACGCACGCAATAATGCGTGTGTGTCCACACATACACATACACGTGTTGAAATTATTTAATAAAAGACAATTTATTTTATTATTCTTTCATGCTCTTGGGAGAAGTGGAAAAGACTATTAGTGTACTAATAGTCCCACATAAAAATTTGAGAAAGAAATTGTTGGAATTAGTAAAATTAAAGAGTTTTATTTTATTAATTCTTTCTTTCTCTTAAGAAAAGTGGGTAAACTTTATATGTGTTAAAAAATCCCACCTAGAAAATAAAAAAGAAAAATCATTGGAATTATTGAATTTCAAATAATTCCTTATTCTTGATGGAGGATTAATAGTTTTCTTTTATATATTTGTGGTTATGGGAGTTACAAAATTTTGATAAAGAAAAAAAAAACGGCTAGCATTAAAGAGCATTTTAGAGGCATTTATGTGACGGTTTTTTTCCCTTTGTCTCATCAATTTCTCTATAAATAGTGACTTTGTCACTTGCTTTTCAAGAGAAGAGAAAAAATGTAATTCTAGAGAGAATGAGAAAATGGTATTATAGAGAGAATAGGAAAATACTTTTAGTGAGAAAGAATATTATTCTAAAGAGAATGATATATTATTCTAGAAATTCAGAAAATGGAACACTCTATTCTCAATGATTAGTCAAATTATTTTGACATAGAGATAAGAGTAGAAGAGGGATACGATTGTTGGAGATACCGGTACTCCCGGAATATCTTTTTCAACGATGCACGTTTTGTGTAATCGTATCTAGTAATTTTTTTTGATATTTCCATGTATGTTCTTTTCCCATTTCTTATAATAGTTGTTGTATTACGGTTTTTGGGATACCTTTATATTCCATTTTTCCATTGTATTGTAATAGTTGTAGTATTACATTTTTTCAAAATATTTTTGTATGAAAACAATTTTTACTGTATCGGTGATTGTTAGTTTTTACCAACAATTTGAAAAAGATATTCTCATATCACCGATTGTAAAATAGTTTTCCTATTTCGGAGGCTGCTTCATCCTTGAATGCAAAAGCCATTCCCGACGTGATTATGTTGGATCCTTTCAATGGTTCCAACTTCAAACGTTGGGCACAAAAGCCACTGATATTCCTTGAACCATATGAACTAGATCTTGTTGTTCTCGAGGTACTACCCGCCATTGAAGGCAATGTGGAAATTACCAAAGAACACTATGATAGGATCCTAGCTCTTGTAGTTGGGTTCAAGAAAGATAATTCAGTGGTTAGTGAATTGATCTTGGGTAATGTGACGAACCCCGCCTTTATCTGTGTGCCGTTGAGAAGTCAATAAAGACTATTTGTGAAACGGTTTAGAAAAGGTACAAGGGTGATGAGTCTGATGAGAAGAAATACATCACTTGGGAATGACCCAAAAAGATCCAATCGGTCCCATACGAGTCAGAAAAGTGAATCGGCTCAAAGATAAGTCCTTAATTTTCCATGTTTATATAAGTTTAAGGAATACTTTTCCCCTTTCTATTACAACTATTTAACTCTTGATGCATTAAATATCATTCATAGATTATATATCAATTGGATATTAAATCTATGTGTGAATGAAGATCTATATGAAGAGATCTATATGTTGCAACATGAAGGGTTGGTGGTTTTGGATTAAAGGGATAATGTATGAAAACTTAGAACATCGTTTTGTGTTGTTAAACATGCACCTTGTTAATAGTACCTTAATAGATAGATCAGGTTGTGTTACACTTTTTTCAATAGGTGTATGACATGATTGTCTTTTGGTACTCCATTTCATGGGGCTTACTGCTTCCAATCTTCTTTTTATATATAAAAGATGTGGGGGAAGCTGATCATAAGGATGAAATTCATTAGTCAATAATGGAATTTACCTTAGTTAGTCTCATTTTTGGTGAAAATGTTTGACTCTCTTGATATAATGTATGGTAAAACTCCTTATAATACAAATATTCATGAATAAGAGAATTGTGGGGGTGTGCACCCCTTGATGAATATGAAATAATTATAAGGACTATGATGTTATAAATGAACTATACTCAACTTGGTATTATCCATATTGTAAAGAGACTCAAGTGTTGAACATTGGATTATTTTTTGTCATTTAATAAAGTACGAGAGAGTACTATTGATCTAATCTGCGTTTTAAAATAATTCATGTAGTTCTTGAAGGATTTTTTGTTACGCAAACTTGGTCTCATATAAATGATGGAATAAATGGTTGATTCTTTTACTAATAGACTTAATTGGGAGAATAATCCTAGAAATGTTGAGTGATAGGTTTAGAACCCATTAATGGGGAACCTATTACTAATGATTATATATGATGCACTAACTTCCTATCTATATAGTGTAAATTGTGCATACATGAGAAAATTTAAACTTAATGAATTCATAGCCATGCGTGGTGGTCCTATTGAGACGGACTTGATGAATTCACCGTTGAGGTTGTTGTATATTTCTCAAACTTAATGAATTTATAGCCATGCGTGGTGGTCCTATTGAGATGGACTTGATTAATTCACCGTTGAGGTTGTTGTATATTTCTCAAACTTAATGAATTCATAGCCATGCGTGGTGGTCCTATTGAGATGGACTTGATGAATTCACCGTTGAGGTTGTTGTACCTATATCAAACTTTATGAATTCAAAGCCATGTGTGGTAGTCCTATCGAGACGGATTTGATGAATTCACCGTTGAAGGTGTTTGTATATTGCTTAAACTCAATGAATTCATAGGCATGTGTGGCGGTCCTATTGAGATTAAATTGATGAATTCACCGTTGAGGTTGTTGTATATTGATCATAATATGACTTTAAGGAGACGTCCTTGATGTTCCCAAGGGATGAGTTTTTAACTCACCACAAATTCATAGCCCATAAGGGTGGTCCTAAAGAGAAAGGACTTGATGAATTCGCGAGACACATAATGAGGTTGGGCTTTATTGCTCTTAATTGAAATCCGAGAGGGGTCGGCTAATGAGGCTAGACGCTCTTGGAGATCACCTATGTGTAAGAAAAAGGTGATGTTTGAGGAATTTGTAACTATCAGCCGGGTAGAGTATGTGCTGTGAGGGTCTCGATCGAAAACCGTCAAGTTCAAGAGTACGTTCACTTGACAGGAATTTGGTCGTTGCCTCACTTCACTACGTGTCAATTCAAATCGAAAGATATTGCCACTTAAGTACAATTCACCCATATGCTGATATTTATAAAAACCTGTTCACTTTCTCTCCCAAAGACCCTGAGTGGGGGATTGTTGAAATTATTTAATAAAAGACAATTTATTTTATTATTCTTTCATGCTCTTGGGAGAAGTGGAAAAGACTATTAGTGTACTAATTGTCCCACATAAAAATTTGAGAAAGAAATTGTTGGAATTAGTAAAATTAAAGAGTTTATTTTATTAATTCTTTCTTTCTCTTAAGAAAAGTGGGTAAACTTTATATGTGTTAAAAAATTCCACCTAGAAAATGAAAAAGAAAAACCATTGAAATTATTGAATTTCAAATAATTCCTTATTCTTGATGGAAGATTAATAGTTTTCTTTTATATATTTGTGGTTATGGGAGTTACAAAAATTTGATAAAGAAAAAAAAAAGGCTAGCATTAAAGAGCATTGAAGAGGCATTTATGTGACGGTTTTTTTCCCTTTGTCTCATCATTTTCTCTATAAATAGTGACTTTGTCACTTGCTTTTCAAGAGAAGAGAAAAAATGTAATTCTAGAGAGAATGGGAAAATGGTATTATAGAGAGAATAGGAAAATACTTTTAGTGAGAAAGAATATTATTCTAAAGAGAATGATATATTATTCTAGAAATTCAGAAAATGGAACACTCTATTGTCAATGATTAGTCAAATTATTTTGACATAGAGATAAGAGTAGAAGAGGGATACGATTGTTGGAGATACCGGTACTCCCAGAATATCTTTTTCAACGATGCACGTTTTGTGTAATCGTATCTAGTAATTTTTTTTGATATTTCCATGTATGTTCTTTTCCCATTTCTTATAATAGTTGTTGTATTACGGTTTTTGGGATACCTTTATATTCCATTTTTCCATTGTATTGTAATAGTTGTAGTATTACATTTTTTCTAAATATTGTTATATGAAAACAATTTTTACTGTATCGGTGATTGTTAGTTTTTACCAACAACACGCACACATAGAGGGAGGGTGAGAGAGAGAGAGAGAGAGAGAGAGAGAGAGAGAGAGAGAGAGAGAGAGAGAGAGAGAGAGAGAGAGAGAGAGAGAGAGAGAGAGAGAGAGAGAGAGAGAGAGAGAGAGAGAGAGAGAGAGAGAGAGAGAGGTGACACCTTACTTTAAAAAGTGAGGTAGCGCTCTTATGTAGATAAAGAAAAAAATTACTTTTGAAAATCTATCCACCACCATCACGCCATCGGTCCAAGCAAATTGAAACGCAAAAGATTTGGGGATTTACTTACCGCGAAGAGAAAAGAAGGTGTATGGGGGAAGAAAAGATGATAGAGTTTGGTACTTTGAGTGCGGCTAATTGTGAAGATATTTCATCTGAATCAGTGGTTGTTGATTCTGGCTTTCTATACAAAATATCTAATTACTTAATGATTCCTATTCTAGATTTACCATAATATTCTTCTGTTTTAGGTATTATTGATCTCCCATTTGAATTAGGGTTTCTCTGGTTCTTTGACTTGTTTAAGGGAAGCTATGATTATCAATTGTTTTTGGGTAAAGCCCTCGTATGTCCCTTTATCTATACCCAAAGTGCACGGGCCGCCCCCGATCTTCAAAATTACCCTTTTCCACCCCATATCTTCACATTTTGTGACACCGTTAGCCCTTTTTTCATTTTTCTGTCAGTTGACCGTTAGTCAACGCCACATGGCGCCACCTCAGCGCCACCTCATCGCCAACTCAGCCTGACGTCATATGTTGCTTTGATGTGTAATCCTATGTGGACGGGGTTATATTTGTCTTTTTATCCTAAATCTACCCATTTAGTAACCCTAATATTAGCTACCCCAAATCAAGTTACCCTTTCCCTCCCCGCGTTCTTCCACCTTCATCTCCTCCGCGTTCGTTCGCCTCCCTTCTTCCTCCCTTCAATCTCTTTTCCGATGGTTGGATCTAGAAACACGAATGGTTCGTCTCCTCTTATTGCTCGCTCTAGAAATACGAATGGGTCTTCTTCTCCGATGGCCGGTTCCAGAGTAACCAACACGTCTTCTTCTCCGATGTGGGGTTTGAGAAACACCAGCGGCCCAACTCCTCCGATGATTGACCCAGGTAAGGAAGATTGGGTATGTTATTGCGGGCTACGTCTGAAGATTTCCACTTCATGGACGGACACGAATCCCGGAAGGCGTTTCCTTGGATGCTCGAAGTATCAATCGGTGGAGAGTAAATGCTCGTTCTTCAGCTGGTATGATCCTCCGATCTGTGATAGAAGTCGGGTGGTGATTTCTGGGTTGCTCCGTTCGTTGTCGAAGAAAGAAGAAGAAGTTGAAGCTCTGAAATGTAACGAAGGTAAAAACCAGAAGATCTGGTATATGTTTCTCTACTTTTTTTTAGGGTTTGTTGTTGCTCGAATGTTTTAGGTGTGTTACGGGGTGGTTTGGTGTTATGGGTTTTAATGGTTTGATGTTTGATTGTATTTCTATTTTCTGGATATGAGTTGTTTGAATGTTGTTGAATAACCATGAGTCCATTTGTATCCGGGATGGTGAATATGTGGCACCTGATTTATTTTTATTTATACCCTATGGCCCCATTTAGTTTTCACGTTTGTATGTTGTGGCCCTTAATGTTTTCTTTTAGTCAGCTGGACCCCTGATCTTTAGATATTAATTCCATCTGTGGCCCACTTTACTTTACCGCGTACTAATGTTTTTTCATTTTTTTTCCCTTTGGATTATGAAACGTCTTTGCATGGGAAACCGAAGAAGGCTAGTCTATGGAACCCCAAGGGGTTACCTCGGGGACTAAAAAACTTTAATTATCACACCAAGTAACCCCCTCTATATAAACAGATAACTGCAATCGGTTATCTTTAAACAAAACACTTAAAAGAAAATTATAGAAATTGCTTAGAACTAAGATGAAGGATCAAAAATCTGGAGAACCATCTTCAAAGGAGAAGGGAAAAATGCGTAAGTCCCGTTTATTGTTGTTGAATAAAAATTATTATTTCAATCACTAATTAGTCTTATAACTCCTTATGATTCTGAATTTTTTTTATTTACGTATAATCTTTCGTGTTTATTACTTATCTATTTTTGTGGTTTTTTTTCCGTTGTAGCGATGGCTTCTGGATCGCAATCTGCCCCACCAAAGACCCGACCCGCACCCAAGACTTACAGGAGCAAGTACGTGGGCCAGTTTCAAGGCAATCGTTGGAGCGTTAGACATTCACCAGTTTGTGTACGTGAGAAGGTAAAGACGACGGTCATTCCACTTCCATATGGCAGGGAGTTGATTGTGGTTGAATCAAGTTCTGAAGGCGAGGATACTCCATCGCCCAAGAGGAGGAGGGTGTCAAGAGAGTCTCCTGTTCGGATGTGTTCGCCGAAGTATTTCAAGTTTGAGGATGAAGAACAGATGTCGAGTGATTGATCGATATTGGTAGTTTACTTTTAATATGTTTATCGTTTAAATGACTTTGTTATTCAAGTATGTTGGTTAGTGTTATTTTAATGAATTGTTGGACTTTTATCTGTTTTTGGATCTTCTGTTGGTTGTTTTTGGTATATTTTGTGACGCTTTTTGGACCGTTTAAGCTGAAATGTAATATGAATTTGAAGTGATTTCTGGACTTTTTTTTAATCTAGTATTTATATGGGTTATATTTTGTTAATTAGAGAATTCCTGTCGACTAATTAGAGAATTAATTGATTTTCATAAACTACAAAAGAAACATTAATAATAATCACGTCATAAAAAAAAAATTAGAAAAGCAAAAAATGTTAAAAAAGACCAAATACAACAACCTTAAAAGTCTAGGACATTGATATTTAATAGGTTAAGTAATTACCATCAAAGTCTAGTGTAGTGCGTATCTTCTTTACTTACGCCTTTTCTTTGCGTGATCTTCCGAGCATATGACATCTTTGCTTGTCGAAGGAAGTGGAAGTTCATCCGGTCCGGGAAGCCAAACGAAAAAATCACATTCCTTTTCTGGCAAAGCTTGAAATCTGAAATCTTCAAAGTGACAACGTAGTGAACGAAAAGATCTATTCTCACCTAATTGAATCGTAACTATTAATGCGGGCATTCCGCATTTGCAAACTTCCGTATCCGAGTAGTTCTCCGGCGAGACCTCCATTAATGGCGACGGCTTGATGTTCAAGTCACTTGGGGTGAAGTCAGGGAATAATGGTGACTTGGTTTCCCACTGGTCACTCCCACTAGAGTTGTAGTCCGACATTGTTGGCCAACTTTGTTTAATTTGGTGAGTGAGCTATGTAATGAGTTATACTACATTTACATACTACTATTTCCGTTAAATACTACTAGTAAGCAAGCAACATCGAAATAAGCATTCTTACAAAAACCAAGAAAGTCTTTAAACGGCTAAAAAATAGTACAAAGTTCTGAAAAGCAAAAAAAAGTACAAAGTTCTGAAAAGCAATAAAAGCACCCAACGGCTAAAAAATTTAAACGGTCTTTCACATAATTTCCTTCTTCACTTTAACCATTTTGACGCTCTTACCCTTCTTCTTGACTCCGAGTTGCTTCTTCACTGTTTTTTCTTTCTTATCTTTTGAACTTGTGCTTACATTCTCTTCCTTTTTAGAGTTTGTGTTTTTACTCTCTTCTGCCTTTTGCGTTTTTTCTTCAACCAATGGATCAATCTTTTCTTTTTGTTTCGAACTTGAACCGCGATTGAAAAGGTTTTTCATGAAATCAGCCATATTTTTATCGAAATCCTTGAATGCCTCGTTCACTCCAGCAACGTCAAAGGTGGGAGTTATAGCTTTAGTCTTTACCTTACCTTTAGCTTGAAGACTCTCCAAACTCACATTCCGCTTCCCCTTATACAAAAATGGATTAGCTTCAAGTTTCTTTGTTCCTATTGTGATTGATCCAGGTTTGTTTATGGGAGTGGGAGCCCTTGTATGTACACCAATTCCACCTGGCCTAAACGGTGGTCTCTTTGATTTATCCTACAAAACAAATGTCAATGTGATTATGTTTGGCTAAAAATAAAGAAATGGCAAATAAATTAATCTTACACTAGGCTGTCCAAGATTCTTGACACCAGTGGGTAGAAAACCTTCTTTCTCACTAGGGACACTGAATTTGTTAACCTCCACGCAAGGTTTTTTATTAGGTGTAAACTACAAGACATAATCCATAAATCATTTAAAAAAAAATAACCACTAAAAAATATCAGCCATTTCAAATTACTTACCTTTTCTTTTTTTGAAGGTCCATCACCTCTATCCCGCTTCTTCTGTGGGCCCATCCAACCAAGCGGATCGTT
This sequence comes from Nemophila menziesii, assembly GCA_029959085.1. Taxonomy (NCBI): domain Eukaryota; kingdom Viridiplantae; phylum Streptophyta; class Magnoliopsida; order Boraginales; family Hydrophyllaceae; genus Nemophila; species Nemophila menziesii. The sequence continues at coordinate 22,018,561 of JARWIR010000007.1, read as the reverse complement.
AGTGCTACCCTGTGTCATCACTACCACTTGCTCCTGATTTCCAGGGGTATCCTATTACAAATAGATTAAAAAAACAAGTTAAATATGTATATAAGGAACAATAAAAATAAAAACTAATCTTACCTTAGATGTTTGACTCAACTCAGTAAACACTTTAGTTTCGGCATTAGAATCGTCCCCTTTGAATGTATCTTCACCATCTTTTCTGGAAACTGAAGGTCCCCTCTTGGCTTTTGATTTGGTTCTCCTAACAGAAGGGCTACCCACTTGGGTAGTCACTACAATGTTACTATCATTGACGTCGAGGTGAACTTCACTCGCGTCAATATCGACTTCAACTTTACTCTTACACCCTGTTAGTTGAAGATCACTACTTAATGCATCCACATTGACATCACTATTGACCACATTTATGTTTACGTCACTGTTAGTCGCGTTGACGTACACATTATTTTCAGTCACTTTCGGTGTTTTTTTAAGTCTACTCGATCTTCGCTTGTCAGACTTGACCACAGAGCTGCTTTGACCTTGAGACTCCACATGATCCATCCTTGTTGTTTTAGTAGTTTGTACATCCACGCTAGCACCTTCTACTGGGTCATTCACTACACTCTCAGCTGCACTAGGACCTTGACTTTTCCTTGAACAACTCCGTATGTTGTGTCCAAGTTGCTTACAAGAACTACATTTACCCTTCAACCCCTGTCTACCAACCTTTTGCACATCCACTCGTATATCTTCTTTTCTGTTATCTTTTGATCGTGTTTTCTTCATCCTCTCTTCTTCATCTTCACCAACGGCTCTATCTCGCTTCTTTTTTGGTCTCCCAGCTAGTTTGACACCCTTTGGAGCAATTACTTTAGGGCCATTAGTCTGAGGCCATAGTTCAGGTCCATTTATAGGTCCAATATAAGGCTCGTATGCCTTTTTAAATGTAGAAGTTTTAAAATAATCAGACGTGTAGTCTTCTGCCTCAAGACCCGATGTCGCTAATGCGGAAATCACGTGCACACATGGGATTCCCGACAAGTCCCACCCTCAACAAGCACAATTAAAAGTATTTAAATCAACAGCAAATTGAGCCCCACTTGAGCCCTTTACTTGGAAAGTACTACCTCCACAGTGTAATGGAATCCACTTGGAGGACCACTTTTTTTTTAAATTAATAATTTTCCTAATCTTAGGACAAATCAATCCCTGCCATCTACCTATCCACTTTCTTCTTTTTTCTAATCTCTCAACTAAATAAACTCTTATACGTTCTAAACACACTAAAATAGAAGACTCCCTAGCATCTAAAAGTTGTTTATTCCATGATTCACACATATTATTTAACAAAACATCGCAATGTGTATTCGTTCTAAAATGGGATCGAGTCCAATACCTTGGCGGTTCTTTTGCTAACCAATCATATGCTGCCTCATCCATTGATTTAATAACCTCCATGACTCTTGTAAAACGCTCCACGTACATAGCTCGAGCAGCTTCCCACATCTTATCTTTCAATGCAAATGACCCATTTTTTTTCTTGAAGTTCTGATGGAGGTGCCTAACACAATGCCTGTGTTCAACATCAGGTAGTAATTCTTCCAACGCAATTCTTAAACCCTACAAAAAAATAACCATATTTTACAATTAGACAGTAACAAGTTTCAAACTAAAAAACAAATATAGAGTATATATTAACTATACCTTTTGTTTATCAGTGACAAACACCCACATCTCAGGGTCATCAATTCCAAGATCATCTACTAACAACCCAACAAACCATCTCCAAGTGTCCAGATTTTCAGTTTCAACCACAGAATAACACACCGGATAGATGCAATTATTAGCATCCATACCAACAGCAGTTAATATAACACCTGGATGAGGTCCTTTAAGATGACATCCATCCAACCCAATCACTTTTCTACAACCAGCCTTAAACCCTCTTATCAGAGGTTCCAAACAACAATAAAATCTTAAAAACCTGTGTTCCCCAGTTACCTCATCCTCCTCAGTTTTTAAAAAAACTGTTGAACCCGGATTAGTCCTTAACAACTAAGCACAGTAGTTGTTGAGCAAACTATATTGGTCCAAAAATTGAATTTCATCTAACGCCTTACCCTTCTTGATTGTCCTATACGTTTGTCTCCTACTAATACTTACATGAAGATCATGTAATACTTGTTCTTGTAAGTCAATTGCTCGCAAAGAAGAGTTTAACTTCAACTGATGAGCATACCTCGTGGATAGAACGGTAGAATTTACGTGCTTACTATTTAATGCACAACCACATTTATGTATGAGATTTAGTGTCCTTATCTGAAAGCTACCATCCAAGCATTTAGTCGCATAGACAAACCAATCACAATTCGTCCCTCTGCACTTTGCTCTAACTCTTCCTGGTTCATTACAGGGGAACCAAACATTCCTCACTTCACAAATAGCATTAGCTTTCACTGCTTCCTTAAACTCAATTCCGTTTGCGAAAATCATACCAATCTTCAGTTTAGGCTCATCTTTGTCAACCAATACATTAAAACGTTGACTTCTCCTTCTTCGAACTCCATCACAATCCTCCTCATCCGTTGATCCTTCTAAACTTCTCAAATTGTCTGACTCCCCACACGAACCCTCGTTGAAGTCGTCATCGTCTATAACAGGTAGTTCTTTAGGACAAGGGAGCTCTAACCCGTTTAATTTAACCGACGGTGATGACCCAACACCAACAAACTCAACCCCGATATCAACGTTGTTCTGGAACATAATATCATCTTCATCATCGTCGAGGTTATTATCGCTATCATGAAACGAAAAATCAGAACCGCTATCATCAACAACGGTATTAGCATTGTCGCGTTCACCATTCTCCGAATCTGTAATTAACAATCAAAGCTACTATTATAAACGAATCCAAATGACTGCAAAATGAAACCCTAATATACCCAACATCGACCAAATTAAAGGAATCTGGAAGAAGATTAGTACCTGAATCACTCACGATTTCACTTAAATACGCCATCGGATTTGATTGGAAAAGCCACGTATGAAGTAGCTACTCAAAATTTTTCTTCGATTCGAGATGATACGGTGAGAATTTTATTCGAATGTTTAACGGGGAGATGAGAAATGAGGAAGGTTTTCTAACGGCGTGTTTGTACGTAGGTGGGTGGTAACGAGATTTGGAAGGTTCCTTCTTCCGTATAATGGTTTTGTGAAATTTTCTGCCTAACTTGATGAAGAACACCAAGAACACGCACTACTATGTGCGATTTGATCCGGTTTTTGTTTTGTTAAAATGAGATAGGGGTGTTACGGGGTACTAACTTGAGTAGGTGAATGGGTAGATTTAGGATAAAAAGACAAATATAACCCCGTCCACATAGGATTACACATCAAAGCAACATATGACGTCAGGCTGAGTTGGCGCTGTGTTGGCGATGAGGTGGCGCTGAGGTGGCGCCATGTGGCGTTGACTAACGGTCGACTGACAGAAAAATGAAAAAAGGGCTAACGGTGTCACAAAATGTGAAGATATGGGGTGGAAAAGGGTAATTTTGAAGATCGGGGGCGGCCCGTGCACCTTGGGTATAGATAAAGGGCCATATGAGGGCTTTACCCATTGTTTTTTTGATTCTCTTGATCTTAAGGAATTCAAACCGGGTGAAGACATTAAAACCTCTTTATCATAGGCTTTATGCTCGGTCTTACCTTGTAAACAAGCTGAATTTTACAAATCAGATCCAGAGTATTGTTTTACCTATCCAACTCGTCAGTCTCTTTGGTGGGAGGAGAATAGGCCAAAACAAGAACGGGATGCAGTATAGAGTGTGAGAGGGCTTTTTGATATCCCCCATTTACATAAGACTTGTGAAGTTCTTATCTTATGTAGAAGAATGCGAGTTCTATAAGGATTTTTCCAATCATTTTTATCATCTTCTTTTGGGTGATTATAGTAAGCATCATAGAAGATCATTCTTTCTCTAGTGATCCCAGTCTTAAGGTTCATTGTTCTCTCTATAGATAGAAAGTTGCATGATAAGTTCTTCTGGGGTATGTTTCATAGTCAGTGTTTGGTCTGTAGAGTACACCTGCATCGAATTTATCCTATTTCAGTTAACAGTAAGGTTTTTTGAATGGGGTCAAAGATATGTCCTTTAAACCTTGCTCTTCTATTATAGTATCTATTGCTAAGTCTATGTATCACATGAATTGTATCTTATTTCTTCATACCATGGGCTCTAGCTATGACAAGATCAATAGATTTGAATCTATGTGTTGTAGCAACCCTAGAAAGAAAGATAATAGGCAAAAGTATTGTTTTCATACTCCAAAGAGAATAGGGCATGCTTCAGCACTATTCATTCATTAACCTTTAATGCAATCACCCATAAACTCAGCTCTAAAATCTACCTAATATGGAATTTGTTACTATTCTCTATTCAGATTAAGCGGAGAGTTTATACATTAAAGAAGATAATATAAAGAGCAAAGTATTTATTTTGCTTTCAAATCAATTAAAATTCCCTCTATATCAATTTTGTCTTTAAAAGGTAGAATAAATTTAAATATGTTTAGGAGCTAAATCCCTACTAAGTCAGAAACAACGTGAAATAAATTAAAATTCCAAAAAGATCCCGAACAAGATCTAGACTTGACTCGAAATGCAAAATTAATCTTAAGAATTGACGAAATAATTAGCAGTCTCGAAAGACATATTACCCTTAAAAAAATTGAATTACGACATCGTATGTGTATCCTAATAATACCCATAATTTTGTACTGCATCATTAGGCTTCTTATCATTTTGTAATTTGGATTAAGTTGTAGTTATTGTATAATTTATTTTATTTTAGAATATAAAATATTGAAGAAGAAAAATGATCAATATTTGGTAGGATTAATGTCCGATAAACCTTCCTTTTTCTTGTTTATTCATACCGACAAAAAATGGACGTCTCCTTAACTTCTATCATGAATGTCGAGTCTCACTTTTGACAGTGAATTCATCTAGTCCTTCTAAAAATGTACGACCACATAATGTCTATGAATTCATTATGAGTTGAACACTCATCCTAGTGTTCTTTATAGGATGATACACCTTATGAGTGAATTCATCAATTTCTTCTCAATAGGACCACCACGAGTGGCTATGAATTCATTAAGACGATATATACATTCTTGTCATATTCCATGATTATTGAGTCTATTGTATTCGGTCCAATAGTGGCTGTACTTACAACTTGGGTAACCTTTGCTAAGCACCCCCACATTTGAGTTAGTGGGCCGGAACCGATTATCATAGCCTTTAGCTATGTCATTACGTAGGGGTGTGTAAGGCACTAAGTTCGTCGCTAATTCCGTTAATTTCACAGAGCTATTACAAGGAATTCATAATCACATTCGTGCCCTGGTCTGATTTTAGCACTATAAATAGGCCTTTAGACCTCATTATTCAGTACCTCATTAGCACTTTGGTTAATTAGGAATAGGGTTTGGCTGTGATTTGGAGAAGATGGCTTTCTCCAGCTCTTAGCTTTCTCCGTTTCCTTGCTTCTGACTTTCTCTCTGGACACTCTCATCTAAGGATGATTTAAATTGAAAAATAAAATGAGAGGTACTGAATAATGAGGTCTAAAGGCCTATTTATAGTGCTAAAATCGGACCAGGGCTTTTACTTAGGTTAATTAGTCTTAAAATCTAGCGAACGAAAAGAAGAAAACACTAAATTTCATAGATCTAAGATAAGATCTTTAAAGTTGAAAGTAGTGTATTCAGCCTACGAAGAAAGGATAGCGGTGGAGAACGGAGGTGAGAGGGAGGAGAAGGGCGGGTCTAGGGTTTATTGACGGTGGAGATGGAGGGAAAGGGTTTTATCGGAAATCGGGTCTGAAAGCATTTTTAATTAACTTTTCATTTGGAATACCAATCCTAATGGTTTATTTGCTTAGATATTTGCATTGAGTTAAGTTGAAGGACGTAAAGGACAAAATAAATAAAACACCTCATAGAGAGTAGAGACCATGCCTACTTGATGATGTCCCACGGCCGCCGTGTATTTTCACAAAAATGAAAGAACAATCTTTTCGTACCTTTTTAATGCACTTGCTTACTTAGTATAGACTATTGTTCGAAAGGCGGAACTCTTAGCACTTCTGATTCTACTACAAATCATAAGCATCATTGCTCATCATTTTATTTCGAAGAAATGCCTTGTTTTAGTTCGTTAATTTGATTTTTTTGTTCGAAATATTATAAATACAGTTTAACCGATCTTGAAGGACTCATTGCCACTGTTATGGATACTCGATGATAATTGGGGCAGAATACAAACATTCCAATTGACAAATAAAGTGTTTAAAAATTCTTGTTTGACAATCTAGTTAGTAATCATTTTTAGCCCTAGAAATCGAAAAGAAGATAAAGTTGGTATACTCAACAAATTCATAAATATTATATACTAAGTTCTGAATACTATCACACAAGATAGACTGACTACTAGCTGGAGGTTACATGATTCATATACGTCATTTTCTATAATGCACTTTTCATAATGATAGTTTTTAACTAGTTATGTTGCTTTCAAAATACCTAATGCCTTTACTTCAATCGCAGATTCTGTACTAACTTTTCAACTTTACATGTCAGGAACTTTTCATTGGAGTCTTTAATTATACATTCTATTGCGACTTCTTTATCAAAGAAAATTGCATCACATTTAATTTTATATAAAAGTAGGAAGGGTTTTTCTCCATTTATTGTTATTAGGATTTTTATTATTAATATTAATATTACAATTCTTATTATCATCTCATCTAGTTTTTCTAATAGGTTCTTTAACTTTCACAAATTTTATATCATTTGGGTTAAAAAATTTATAAGTATTATTTAAAATTTTGATGGCTAGTGAGATTATAGCCGAGGGGTCATATGTAATGTTGTTATACATATAATTATTTCTAGTTTTCCATATATGTCATGAAATTATGCATATTAATTCTAATATTCTATCATTCTTATCTAATTTACTTATTACCTCATTTATTAACATGTCAATCCAAGCGCATATCTGCAGAATTACTTCTGCTGTCCAAAAGTTGTTATTGTTGTATTTGAAACGTTGGAGGATAAGTTGCAATTCAAGCGAGACACTCAAGACAGGCTCCAACCTTTCGCTAATGTAGACATTCAGAGGTTCACCAAATTGCAGCTCAACATTCTGCTAAATATGCCCCCAACTACTCTACTTATTTGTCCAAATTCGACTTTCACCTTGCTCCGTCACTATCCTGACTTGATGAAGAGACCCACTGAATTTTGCACCTCTCCATATTCGATATTCTCGAGATTTGCAGGTACTGATCTCGAGAGGGCACGTTGGTGGAGCAATAACCTTGAAGAAAGATCACTTTTTGCGGGTATAAATTGGCATATTCTTTTGCCACTTTAATAGGAGTTATATGGAATGAACGAAATGATGTTATTTTCAACAACGGAACTTTTGTCATCGGAAAGTGTTAATAAAGAAGGCAAAGACTACTGTTGTTGAGTAGATGGAGGTGTGGTGTCATCATCCGGATAGTGGAAACAAGACTCAAAATCATGTGGAATGGATTGGGTGGTGTAAACTGAACAAGAGATTCAAATTGAACACGGGTGGAAGCAAAAATGGGTTTACGAGTAAGGGAGGAGCGGGAGAATTAGTACATGACATGGAGGGTAATTGGGTCAAAGGTTTTGCGTTAAAATTGTCTAGTACAACAACACTAATTACATAATTAATTGCGGTTTATGAGGGTCTTAAGTTGGCTATAAATTTGGGTATAAAGGTGCTTTATGTGGAAATGGACTCGCAAGAGACGTTAAGGGCGATCATGGTAGTAGAGAGAGGAAAGGGACTAGCAACATTCAGGATAGAGGGGATTAGATTAATATTGGAAAATAACCCTTTATTCAGTATTACATGTATTTACAGAGAAGCCAATTTGTGCACTAATTGGTTAGCAAGGTGGGGTTCAGGGCAAATTAACTTATACACACTCTTAGACGATCTGATGGATGGAATTTGGAGGGTGCTTGCGAAAGACACATTTGGTTAGAAAACTTCCAGTGGGTATCCTAGTCGAATTTGATGAATATTTTAAATCTGTAATTGAGCTTTATCCTCGGTCTTAGGACTTCCATTGTATTAAAAAAACATGTCAATCCAAGTGTCAAGCCTATTTATACTTTTATTTTGAGTTTTTAGGTTAAGAGGGCTTAAAAACCAAACAAATTTTGCCCAAGGGCAAGTAACGAGCATGTGTTCAATGGTTTCATCATTAACCCCACAAATTTTACAAGGTTTTTATGTACTACATTTTCTTTTAAAAAAAATTCCTCTGTTGGCAGGAGATTATTAATTTCCATCCACATAAAGTTTCTAATTTTTGGAAGTATTTTCATATTCCAAATCATTTTCTAAATTATTTTTATATTGTTATATGAATGAAAAGGTACACTAATATCCTTAAGTTTTTAGATTTTTTCTTGTTATAATTTATGATAGGTGTCCTTAATTGTATAGGATCCATTTTTGCTAAAGTCACAAGAAATTTATCTTCACAGTCAAAAGGAGGTATGATTATTTCATTTATATTCTTAGTAATATGAGTAGAGAATATTTCTTCCAATAGACTTATTTTCCAAGCTTTTTCTTGTTTATTAATGAGTTCACTTACATATTTATATATGTTGTTGTTCATTATAAAATTTTCTCTATTATTATTAATCCATTTATTTGTAGTTTTTTTCATTTCTTAATTTTCATTTTATATTATTAATGAAGGTGTCTCTTCCTATTTAGTATACTCTTCCATCCCCAAATGGGGGTGAGCTTCGTTGTTTAGCATTTAAAAAATCTATATTACTAAAATATTTGCCTTCATGTGTTTTATATAATAAAGAGTCTTGTTTATTAACTAAGTTCCAAGCTTGTTTACCAAATGAAGCTAGATTCATAAGATGGATGTCTCTAAATCCAAACCCTCCTTCAAATTTAGAGATTGTTAATGGTTTCCAATTAGACAAATGAATTTTCTTTTTTCCTGTATTACTCCACCAAAAGAAGTGAGTGGAATTTTTAACTGTGCTTTTGGAATTAAAAAAATAGACATGATATAGTTAGGATGTCTTTGGAGTATATCTTTAAGAAGTATCTCAAGTCCTCCTTCACATAGGTATATAGTATTCCTTTTATTCTCTTTAGATTTTTGTCAATCATAAACTGGAGATCCTTACATTTCGATCTTCCTCACTCAGTTGGAATACCCAGGTAGTTTCCTAAGTTTTTTTTCTTTATCTATTTGCCATTATATTTTGAATTAGCGTAGGTGTATTTGGGTAAAATAATTGTGCCACATTTGTTAAGATTTAAAGAGAGGCATGTTTCATTTTATATTCACTTATAATGTCATTAAAAGCTTGTATTTCAATGTCGTCGGCTTTTAGAAAGAATAGATTATCATCTGCAAATAACATATGTGTTATTTCAGGGCATTCTTTAGCAATTTTTATACCTAGTAGGAGTTCTTTTTGTTTTTTATCATTATTAATTCATTCAATGTTTGAGTTATGAGACTGAAAATTAGGGAAGATAAAGGATCACCCTATCTAATTCCCCTTGAAGGGTCCTTCATTTTATGGACATCTCCATTAATAAGGATGAGTTGAAACAAAGTAAAATTTTCCTAACCCAATCTTCATCAAAACCCATCTTAATTAGTAGGTCACTTAGAAAGTCTCATTCAATATTTTCATAGGTTTTATTTTATGTCAGCCTTGACTGCTACTAGATCTTTTTTTGGTTTTTTTCTTTTGATATGGGTTATAAGTTCATGTGCAATCATTGTATTTTCCTAGATAAATCTATTTGCAGTCTATTTACTAAGACTCTTGCTATTGCTTTACAAATAAAGTTTGAACAACTTATGGGTCTGAAATGAGTTATATTACTAGGCTTGTCAACTTTAGGAATAATTGTTATAAGTGTTTGGTCAATTTCTTTTAAACTACCGTTGTTGTTCCAATAGTTGTTAATAGCTCTCATTATGTCCAGTTTAATTATATCCCAACATGTTTTATAAAATATACAGTTAAAAACAATCTTAACCTAGGGTCTTAGTGGGTCATAATTCCCATACAACTTTTTAACTTCTATTTCATTTATTGGTTTATTCATATCCTTAATAATAAAAGGTTTTATTAAATTAAGGATATTTTCATAATCCCTCTTACTAATTGAATTGAAGACATTACTAAAGTAATTTATTATTATTATATAGTACAAGATTTTATTAGTTTGTCGATTTGATATTCTACTTAGATTCAACAGAAAAAATACCTTGTTGTAGGCAAATATTTATAATAGATATTCAAATAAGTGAAAGAGAAATAATATATTAATAGTATTAAAACAACTATATATGATAGAGAACATGAAATATGTAAGGATTAAATTATGAATATATTATTTTTAATATAATAAAATAAAATTCTATTTATAGGACTAATAACTTGGTGAGAAAGAAATATTCTCTCCGTCCATATTTATTTGCCAAACTTTCTAAAAAAGGTATCAAATATTGTAGGTTCATTTTTCAAAACAAGACACTATTTTTCTACTCTTTTCAATATTGTCTTTATTTAAATATTAGTAAAGTATTGTAATAAATGATCTTATGTATATTAATTAAGGGTATTTGTGTAAAGAGAAAAGGTATTAAATGTTCTTTTTAGTCTTTATGAACCAAAAAGTTGGACAAATAAAAGTGGATGGAAGAAATACTATATTAATAAAGAAAAAATATAACATAGAAAAAATTAGTCTAATAAGGTAAAAATATATTATAATAAAAATATATTCAATACTTTAATTTAAGGGACAATTACCAATTAATTACGAATCTTAAAATTTCATTCCAAAAAAAAAAAAAGGAAAATCTTTCCTACTTACTCATAATTTAAAAGATTAATTCCTAATTAAACACTTTATCATATTTACCTTTCACTATTACCTTTAATGTCATTTTATTTTTTATTTTTATTATATAATATACATAATATATTATTTATTTATTTTCTTTACTTTTTATTATAAAATTCGGCCACCACCACCACCTCATTCATTTACCACCGATTATCACCACCACCTCATACATTCTCCACCGACCACCACCACCCCCACAACCAATCCACCACCACTACCCCCACCACCATCCCGCCAACCACCACCACCAACCACCCCAACACCCCTACCACCATTCTCACTACCACCACCACCAACACGCACCACCCCCACCTACCGCCATTATTCTCCGCCGACCACCAACTTTGCCCATAACCACCACCGACTAGTTCCGTCACCACCAATCACCACCAACCAATCTCATCACACGCACGCGTCCGTAAAATTTAAAAAAAAATCATAACTAATTCTAAAAAAAAAAATCGTAAAAATAAGAAAATTGCATTTTTGGACGAAACAAATTAATATCTACGTCTATGAACTTTTTTTTTTGAATTTTTTTATTTTTAAATTTCGATAATCCGTTTTTTGTGTTGCTATAACACACAAAAAAAGATTTTCCGAATTCCACAACACGCGCGCGTCCGTGATTTTCTTTTATAAAAAATCATAATTAAATCCAATAGATCAGAAAAATTAAAAAATTGACGGGGCAAGTCAATATCTATATCAGCGAATTTTTTTGATTTTTAACTTTCGACATTCAGTTTTATGTGTTCCTACAATACACAAAATATATTTATGTATTCCTATAGCACACAAAATAATAAAATCAATCTAAAACATTACTTTTAAAAAAATCATTTTTCTCTTTATTAATTGCATCTTTTACTATTTTTACTCGTTTTTTACTATTGTGATGTATTATCTTTTTGTCCAACCTCTTTTGTTATTTTGTGTGTTGATATAATACACAAAACAGTCATTTGTGTATTTGGTGGTCTTTTGTGTGTTCTAAAATAAAATGCAAATAAGGATAAGAAAACCACAACTGCAAGTGTACAGTTGTCCCAAGTAATATATGTGATAATACAGATGCGTTCTCAGGGACGACTTGGTTGACTCTAATGCTTATCAAATAGTGATTAATTGCACGTGAAAGCAAGTAAATGATTTTAAGATTGTTTGTTTTGGTTTTCTATGATTAAGACAATAACTTAAAAGACTAAATTAATGCAACTATTAAACTAGACGCGAGAAAATAAAGTGGTTAACGCAAGGTATGAAAGGCAATACTTGAGAGACGCAAGAATTTCACCTAATTATCATTCATTTCATGTAATGTTTAAGGGACAAATCGGCAAATATGTAATGGCCGGGATTCGGATTTCTCCTTACCCCCGCCAGGGTGGACTAAGGAGCTACTCTTAGGTGCAACAAACCCCGTCAGGGTGATTATAGTCCACCTTCAAGTGATTAAGTCTATTTATACCCAATTTGCCATAGGATTAATTAAGCTCATCAAAGTCTGTAATTTCTATCATAAATTCATTAATTAGGTCCGTATCTAAACCCTTTGTCAAGGTGATCCATACGCCACTATATGGAATAGCCTAGATACTAAGTCCTATGATTGGTTAATTACGTCAATGATAGTAGATAAAAGCAAATTAATGAAAAATACAATTTACCCAATTTGATTTCAATTATAATAATCCCAAATCCAAACACATGAAACGAAATCAAATTGGGATTAACCCATTATGTGTTCTCAAGCACTTTATAAGTTTAGCTCATACTAATACGAAACACTAAGATAATAAAAGAATTCGTGTTTACAAATTACAGAAATAAAAGATAGAACCTAATTAGGAATAGGGTTTGGCTGTGATTTGGAGAAGATGACTTTCTCCAGCTCTTAGCTTTCTCCTTTTCCTTGCTTCTGACTTTCTCTCTGGACACTCTCTTCTAAGGATGATTTAAATTGAAAAATAAAATGAGAGGTACTGAATAATGAGGCCTAAAGGCCTATTTATAGTGCTAGAATCGGACCAGGGCTTTTACTTAGGTCTAAAGGCCTATTTATAGAGCAAATAATACGAGTAGGAAGTAATTAATTAAAAGACGGAAAATAAATATGATTGATTGAGAGATGATTGATTAAACTAATTAAATTAAAAGGCAATAAAATAAAAGATAAGAAATATAACTTAGGTTTTGCTAGTATGCACTAATCCTTCTAATTCTTTCTATCAAATTCTAGTTAATAAGGGAGATAATTAGCTCTTATATACTTAGTCAGGATTCTAAATTCCCTCTCCTAGACCTTGAGAGGGACTAGGGGGGCTACGGACACACCACGAGGCAGCTTAAACTTAGGGTTATCCTACGCCACTAGGTTCCCAAGCAATTCAATTCCAAACATGGTGATAGTGATTAAAACATACCCTAATGACTATCTAGTTAGAATCAGTGTTGTCAAGACCAATATCGGACACTAGACGTTATGTGGTGTTTCAATAATTAGACACCCAGTTAAGGTGATCATCTAACTACTATTAAGGTAATCCTATACGTTGTACACCGCAAGGAAAACAGACAATAAATCAAAACACACAAACAAGTATATAGGTAAGAAGCTAATATTAGATTAATACATATAATTCCCAAAGAAACTTAGATAGAAAGAAAATATAATTCAAAGATTATACATAATGCAAAACCCAAGCTATGGGAAAATTAGTTCATACCTGAAGGAAATAAACTAAAAGAAGTAATGAAAGACTTCATTTTGCTCTCTACAATAATTCTGATGATAATAAACCTAAGGACTAATTAATGGGAGTCAAGGATGATTTACAAGTGATATAAGGGTGCATTTATAGGTGTAGAGAAGCCCTAATTCGTTTTCTTGAAGGATAAGGTAAGTAAATGACTCCAAGCCCAACTCAAATTCGCAACCCTAAAATATAGAATCAGCCCCATTTTTGTTTTGGTAATAACAGCTTCAATTCTTATCCGTTTGACGCATATCAATAGTCGAAATTCATCGTCTCAGAAAGATCTTTAATTTTTCTCTTGACCATTCTTCCAAATTCCTCACAGATTTTGAGATATAAGCCCATTTGTGGTCGTGAGTGGTGAAATTCAGATTTATTTGGCAGCTTTATCTTTCCATACTTTAGCTTTTGTTTCCTTATCTCCAATTTCCATACATGTCTTCTTTCTTTTATCTCTTAGAATTGACTTGGCATCTAATTAATCTGCATATATATCTTTAAAGTTTCACACTAAATAAATAATTAAACCCAATATGCTCTAAAAATAATAATTCATTAAATCAAGACTAGAAATAGGAAAGCGCAATAATACATGTGAAAATCGACTAGAAAGACTTCTAAAACACTAACAATGATGTCTCTAACTAATATTAATTCATGACAAATGAGGAGACATCATATACGAATATATTCATACAAATAAGATAAATTATACCTTATATAATAAATTTTAAAAGTTATGCGAGATAAAGTGAGGATTTTGATATTTTAACGGGATTCCATAGATAATTATTTGTATAAGGTAAAAAAATGATATTACAAGACCGGTGAATATGCCCGTCTTAGAATCTAACAATTACATTAAGAACCGTGTTGTTGTTTAATACAGTAAACTAAGAATTTATGTAGTCTAATGTGCTCTCTATTGCTCTCTAAAGTTGTACATGGTTGACTTGACTGACTTTCCATTTTCAATCAGTTTTCTTTCCAACAATAGCTTTTAATTACTTTTACAAAATTAACGGTCATATTATCCCTTCCTCGTGGCGGCAGCCGCTGCCGCTCCTAGCCGCCTACGGTGATGGGAGAGGCCATTCTATGAAGAAGATTAGGAATAACAATTCTCAATCAATTCCTAACACACTACACGTAGCAATTGACACTCCGAAGAGCAAGACCAATAGCGTTAGAAAGTTTTCCTCAAAGAGGATTAAAATTTACTCACAAGAACCTTATCAAGAAAGGGTGGTTTGAACTGGGTTAATGGGCCCTGATCCTTCTCGAATTTCAAAGCATGCGCTAGCCTTTGCCGACAAAGATGAACTCCCACCCATAGAAGGAAATCGAGGAAGCACAGAGGGGATGGCAGTGGCGATCATCGACAGCGGAATAGTGGTACAATCAAATGCGATTCAATTAATTGGGAACGACAACAATAACAACGGTAATACCAGTGTAATAATAAATCCGATGTTCAGTGATGGAGACCTACAGAGAATAAACACGTAGAGAGGACGTGTGGGAACAAGCAAGATCAATCGAGTGTCAAGGTATGTCTCCTAGCGGATTTCCTTTGTTAACTAATGGGGGAGTAGTTAATGTGCAGGACATTGGGAGCGGAAAGGCTTCCAACGACATGGCGGAACAATTTAGCGGCAGAGGGTGGTGAAGGAAGCCAACATTCGTATAAAGATGCAATTTCAGGGGAAGAAATCCAAGATTCTGTGGAACGGGGGGATCATGGAATACAAAATAAAATGGGAGTCATGGACATGGAGAAAGATCAATTTCATATAGATGACGATACCGTGATAGAGGACAGAACTTACTCAAATTGATAAGGACAGCGGAACAAAAACAGAAAGGTTGTCAGGTATGGAAAATCTCACTAATAATCTGTTTACTTGGTCATGTGGTAGGACTTAAGTATCTACTTAGTAAACTTAACCAAATATGGATTCCGAAAGCGCACATTGAACTTGTGGATATTAGTTTTGGATACTTTATGGTTTGGTTCACAAACAGAGAGGACTATGAAAAGGCCCGTGGGGGCTGAATGAAGCATTAGTGGTTAAGACAACAGTGTAGGTAAGACTACCAGGGTTTCTGATGTCTCCCTAATTGTTCTTATTTTTTACCCTTGGGAGACATCATTTTTTATGTTTAATTGAATATTTTGATAGACTTTTGGGCTAAATATGCAATAATCTGAATTTCCTCTTTTATTTCTAATATTTTTAATTTATTAAACTTTTGCACGTAATCTTGTGTATTTTAGTGGAAAGTTTGTAGGTTTTGAATATTAGCTAGGAGGGGAATCCGAGAAGAAAGTCAAAGATCGTGATATGGAGTCAAAGCTTGAAGGTAAATTCCTAAAAGAATTATATTTTGAAGCTGCAAATCTGGAAAACAGGCCAAAGATTTCTGATTTCGAGACACTTAAGAGTTGATTTAGCCGCTGACCTTTGAATAGATTATGTTCCTTATCGAGTTATGGAAATTTATCAAGTGATTTGAGTTCAATCGGAGTTATAACAAATCGGCTAGAGCCGTTTTAGTGGAGGTGGTGCAGCAGTTACGGGATTTTGGGTTTAGAAAATGGACTTGGGCTTTTAATTTTTAACTTAAACCTTAAGACAAAGCCTAATCCGTTTTGGAGCTTATAAAATGGGCTTTTGACTTTTAATTTTCATACAACTCATTATTCAGAAGAAAAAGCATCAGAGAGAAGTCAACAATGGAAGCAGAAGAAAGCTGAAGAGCTGGAGAGTGTCTATATCTCCATTCACAGCCGAATCTAATTCCAGAAATTAGTTTTTTCTTATTTTTATTTCTGTAAAACAATATGAGTCGTATTTCTTTTAATTTAGGGGGTGTTTGTTTGCACTTAATTAGATCTTAATCTGGTTCATTAAGACACTAAATCAATAAGATCGTTTGTTTTTACTGTCCAATTCAGATCTAAATGGCTCTTAAAGGGTCTGTTTCATTGAGATTTCAAACTAAGTCTGAATCATTCAGACACTGTCTCTTAACAGAATAAGTTCTATTCAACTGTTCATTCAGCATTCAGCACTTATTACTTAAAAAAACAAACGCCACCTTAGTTTTAATTTCCATTAGCATGAACTAATTTATTTAAGTACTTGAGAATGCTTAATGGGTGAGTCCTAAAACTATTTATTTTCATATGTTTGAATTTGGGTTTTAATTAATTAAATCGAATTGGGTCTTTTACATTATTCTGTAATTGGTGATTATTTACTGTATTTAGGAGTAGCTAACTAAGAACAGGTGTTAGTATCTAAATTATTCCACATATGTGGCGTGTGGATCATCTTGACGGGGGGTTTAGGTATGGAATTAATTACTCAATATAAGATATAAATTATTTGATTTTGATGAACATAATTAATCTTAGGGCCAATGAGGTAAAATAGCTTAATCATTCGAAAGTGGATCATATTTACCCTGACGGGACTAGTGACACTCTAGAATAGCTTTGTAGTCCACCCTGACGGGGTTACAAAGATTCTTGAATCCCGACCAATGTCAATTGACCAATTTGACCCTTAAACAACATATGATATGAAATAGAGTTAGGAGGATCCCTTGCGTTTCTCAAGTACTGCCTTCCATTTCTTGCGTCTAGCTATTTATTACTTGCATCTTGTTATTTATTTACATTTTCACATTAGTTTTTCATACTTAGGATTAGTACAAACCAACCAATCAACTATTAAATCATTTATTTGCTTTCATAAGTGCAACCATTCATTAACTGATAAGCATTGTAGTTAACCATACCGTCCCTGCGAACGATCATGTTATCACTATTATTACTTGGGACAACCGTACACTTGCGGTTGTGGTTCTCTTTACTTATTGCATTATTTTTAGAACACACAAAGGACCACCAAATTCCCATGATAAATTATATGGAAGAGATATTGACTGTGATAGGAAACATAATTGGAAAATGATCTGCATTGACCCCTTTACTAAATCTAGACAGCGGGGGAACTTTGCGAGAGTTGCAGTTGAAGTAGATTTAGACAAGCCATTAGTGTCAAATATTTAGATTCAAGATCACCTGCATATAGTGGAGTACGAGGGGCTACACCTAATCTGCTTCAGTTGTGGTAAATTTGGTCATCATAAAGGGGATTGCCTTAATAGGACACAAACGAACATGAATGGTGGCTATCAAAACAACCAAGGTAACATGGGTGGGAAGGGACACTCAGCGAAAGAAAATATAACAGAGGTATACGGGGAATAGATGACGGTTGATCAAAGTTGGGGTAGGCCCAGAGGAAATGGGCAGAATCAATCAACTAAGCCTACGTATAAACCCGTTGGTGCGAATGGAACAAAGAACATAGGTGCTCATGCAAAGAAAAAGACGGTATGGGTGGAGAAGAACGAAAGAAAGGGTGTCACGCGCTTTAATGTTTGGAAAGTACGGATACATAAGAGGTCAATAGAATTGGGTCGATTTAAGGCATGGGAATATCAGAAAGAGAATGAGGAAGCAACGGCTTGAGGAAAAGGGAAAGTGAGTAATGATACACCAAGAAAGAGCAGGGAGCTCATGACACATGTGGTAATTCAGTCGAAGGACAATGGTCTCAAAGGGGGGTTTTTCAGCTCCAACACCCCAAGCCATAGTCGATGAAGAAAGGGTAGGACCATCAGAGAAACGAAACACCAAATCAAACAAGAGTGCGAAAGATAGAGAGAAAATGGGTGGGGAATTAATCGATGGTCGTCTGCGAAGTTTCGTGCCACTTCAGGGCCGAGAATATCATCGCTAGAAAGGCTGGAAATGTCCAGCACGAAGGGCAGCAGGGGAGCAATTTAAATATTTAGCAGAGCATGTTGGGGGGATACCGGGTGGTGCGAGTGAGAATAAGAAGGGAGTAGAGGGTGAAAATTTGAGCAGGGACCATTCCACAAATAATCAGAATATGGTTGTGACTGCAGAAAATGTAAAGTGCACTAGTAGCTCTATGAC
The DNA here is from genome assembly GCA_029959085.1 of Nemophila menziesii. Taxonomy (NCBI): domain Eukaryota; kingdom Viridiplantae; phylum Streptophyta; class Magnoliopsida; order Boraginales; family Hydrophyllaceae; genus Nemophila; species Nemophila menziesii. The sequence continues at coordinate 21,999,774 of JARWIR010000007.1, read as the reverse complement.
TGAGCATGGGTTGGTGACTGAAACGCAAGAACAAAGCGTATCTATTGACATCGAGGGACATCGTATGATCATTATATTAAGCCGTTTAGTAGTGTCAGCAGAATGTCCTTAGATGGATATGATACAAATAGTAATAACAAGGATAATAGTGTGATTTCTGGACATGTTACTTCTAATTCAAATTCACATCCGCTGCTACCAATCAATATGAGTGAAAAGTCGCCATTGTCCTATAACAATACGGAGAGGGACATTACGGCTACGATGGAGAAACAATGGCTTATGGGTCCCATCGAGAGCAACGCAGCAGCCCTGGATATCATATCACTAGATACCAAGAAGGGGCAAGAGGGAGATAAGCAATCCAGTCTCCAGTGATTGGATAATTTCTTCAGAATTCCATAGGGCTCGTAACCTTAAACTTTTTTGTTTTATAATGAATTATACACCATCTCTAGTATCAGGAGGGTGGAACTATTTTAAACAACCATTCATTTGGATCACGCTCTGATCTGATCACATTGGACCCGCAAGGTAGCTTGGCCCTGAGTAGTCGTCGATTTCGCTTTGAAATGATTGGATCAGCCATGTCTATTTCAACTGATTCGTTTGTGACAAATGGAAGGGAGAAAAATCAGGCCTGATGGAAAGCTTAGGTGGTTTGAAGGAGGAGTTGGAAAGATGGAAAGTCAAGACATTTGGTAACATTTTCCGTAAAAAGAGGAGGCTGCTAGCACATATTAAAGGCATTCAAAAGCACTGCAAGTTAAGAATAATGGGTCCTTGGTGGTTTGGGAGAGAAAACTTAGCAAAGAATATGAAATTGTCTTGGCACAGGAAGAAATGCATTTGTTCCAACGATCTAGGTCGGATTGGATCTATTTTGGGGAGCAAAATACGATATTATATCACATAGCAGCCTTGATAGAGAAAGGGAAAGCAAAGCGACATAGAATACGTAAGGGAAATGTTGAGGTACTTGAGGCTGTTGAGGAGGAAGCGAGATGGGTTAGAGTGTTTTTTATGAGACTAATGTATATATATTTTTTCTTTTTTCATTCTTTTGATTACACTCACCAAACCCACCGCCCCATTAACCTCTCCCCTCTCTCTCGCCTTTATTCACTTCACCAAACACACCGTCCCTAAATACTTTCCCCTCTCTCTGGTCTTTATTCATTTCACCAAACCCACCACCCCCATTTTTACCCCTCTGTAATCCGATCTAATCTATAATCTTATCTTCTGAAATTCATTGAAGAAGCTTTGTTGGCTATGGTGGTGGTGGTTGTTTGTCTAATACACGACTATGGTAGTGGTGGTTGTGGTTGTTTGGCTAATCCGCTATTATGGTGGTAGTGGTTGTTTGTCTAATCTTAGCTCTTGATGAGTTTCATTTTTCTGTTTTTGTGAGAGAATTGATCTTTCTGGAATGGATTTTTCTGGAATATTGTATATGTAATCAAGTGCTACCTCCATTCCATAATAATAGTCTCTTTAGAAGTTTTCACACTTATTAAGAAACCTAAAAAGTAGACAAAAGTTAGTTTAAAATAACTAACTTATCCCTAATTATAAAAGAGAGAAAATAAAATATTTAGTTAGTGAGAGATTTTAAAAAGAGGGTAGAATAGGAAAAAGATCATTTATTATGTATTGGAACTCTAAATGTGACAAATATTGTGGAACAATTTTTTTTTGCTAAAGAAACTATTATAAAATGGAAAGGAGGTAGTAAGTTATTAATTTAATCTTCTCAATTCCATTTCTTTATTTATTTTTGAAGATTTCTAATACTAATTTTAGCTTTGATGTTTACATGTGGTTTTGGCGTGGAGTTGATGAAGAGATGAGTTCTTGTTGATGGTTTAATGATTGATTATGTTGGTAAGTTGATGGCTTTGATCCCTTATCAATTCGGAAATCTTGGTTTCCGGTCCATTGTTTATCTGATTTGTGTGTGTTTGATGTTCTTCAAGTTGTTTCATGTGGTTTTGTTGAAATTGATCATTGTAGTCCCTCAATATTTGCAAAATTGGTCTCTGGTTGATGTGATTTGTGTAATGTTGATGCTATTCAAGTTGTTCCTGGTTTATGTGATTTCACAAGATGATATTTGTGTGAATTTTTTAATATCAATCCATTTGTTTTTCGAATATGTGTATTTTGAGTCCTTTTTTTTGCGAAATTGCGAATTGAGTACCTCGGATTTTTGAATATGAGTCCCTCTGTTTTTCGAATTTGAGAATTTGGAGTCTCTATATTTTGATATTTTGCAAATTTAAGTGCCTATATATTTCGAATATTCCAATTTGAGTCCATATGAGTTTGTGATATTGCGAATTTCGAGTCCCTAAGTTTTGTAAAATTGAGAATTTGGGTCCCTAAGTTTTCTTAATTTGCGAATTTAAGTACGTATCTTTTGTTTAGATCAAGTAGTTTGGAATTAACGGTTTTTAAGAATTCACGGATTTTAAAAGGTGGATTAAGAAACTTTTCAAAAATTACAAAACAATCCCTTCTTTATACGAAAATGATGAAATAGAAAATATTGTTCTTAACAAAATTGCCCCCAAACTTTTCAAAAATGAATTATGTGGACCAAATGAAGTTTAAAATCTTATCTAAATTTCTAAAATAATGATTTAAAATCTGAAAATTTGCAAAAAGGTACCTAAATATATTTATGAGATACTTATTTTGTCCAAAGTACTCTTGGGCGGTTTTTTGATGACATTGCATTAATATATATATATATATATATATACTTTTAAGTTGTTATTATTTGGAAAGTAACATTTAATTACTAAGTTTTTGTACTTTAAGTTTTTGAAAAATAAATTTAGGGCAAATATTCTGATTTGTGAAATTAATTAGGGGTTGTTTTGCATTTTTCTAATTTGGTATTGAAATCACATAGTCCAACTACCTTATTAAATGAAGTTGATTCTTATCACTTCACATTTAGTAAAGATCTTTTCTCCTTTTAATTTTGTAAGAAACAAAAAGACTATTTTTAGCAAATCTTTTATTCTCTTTAAAACTTGTCACATCTCATCTAATAACCAACCACCTTCTTTGAACTAATTGATTTTTCTATATAATCGGTGGTCATTGTTGGTACATATACATCTTGCAATCTGAAATTTTTTACGAAACATTTTTCTTCAAATTCTCTATTCACTACTATATAATTTTTAGTCAACTTTCAATTCAACTACTTCAAAGATATTCACTACTTGGATTACAAAGCTTATCCACTACTTCAAAGGCATTCACTACTTCTTTAGCAAGTATACTCAAGTTGAAGTTTTAAATTATTTCAATTATTTTAAATGGTTTGTAATAATTAGTTTACTTCTCAAGTTTCTTTTGTATTTTACATTTAAGCTTTAGCTTGTTTACATTTATGATTTAGCACTACATAATTTCGACTTTTGATTTTTAGGTTGCTTTTATTAGAATAAATGCAAACAACAACGACTAATATCAATCAACCTAGGATTTAAAAAAAAAAATATTTTTTTGGAAAAATTAAATACCCATTTTTTGACTTAAAACAAGAAACTTAAACCAAAATAATATCAATTAAACAGATTTTTTGTAAATCAAACCACTTTTTGTTAAACCATACAAATGAAACACAAACAAACTTAAATGAAAACTAGGATGTACAAAAAAATACAGATTTTCTTCAAAAAATTTAAAAACTCATTTTTTTAAATACAATTAAACTTAAACAATGAAACTTAAACCAATATAATATCAAGTAAATCTAATTTTTCGGAAAATTTAGACACATTTTTTAGACAAACAAGTGAAACTTATACAAAGTTAAATTAAAACTAGGAGTTAAAAAATGAAACTCAACCAAACTCCTATCAAATAAACTGTATTTTTTAAATCAAACAAAACTGTTTTTTAAAATCAATACACAATCTCAATAAACTTAAAGCAACTAAACTACAATCTTACTGTTTTTGAAAAATCACTGCTCATTCTTTAAACCAAGCTAAACTAAAACTGTATTTTTGAAAATCATCTAAACGGGTTTAGTTTGAAAACCAAACTAGAATTATTTTTCTAAAATCAAGTCAAACAGTTTTTGTTAAAATCAACTAAACTGGTTTTAAATTCAACTAAACTGTTTTTTTAAAACAAAAATAAATTATTTTTTTAAATCAGTACAGAATCTCAATAAACTTAAAGCAACTAAACTACAATCTTACTGTTTTTTAAAATCACTATTCATTTTTAAACCAAACCAAACTACAGCTGTATTTTTGAAAATCAACTAAACTGTATTTTTGAAAACCAAACTAAAACTATTAAAAAAAAAATCAACTAAACTATTTTTTTTTTTGAAAACCAAATTAACACCGTTTTTCTAAAATCAAGTAAAACGTTTATTTTTAAAATCAACTAAACTGTTTTATTTAAATCAACTAAACGGTTTTTAATATCAACTAAACTATTTTATTAAAATAAACTAAACTAATTTATCAAAATAAACAAAAAAAAAAACTTATTTAAGTTTGTAGATGTTATTTTGAAATGATATATAACTTCAAACTATAACTCAAACTTTAACACCCACCATCAAACCCTAATAGTGTCTTGTCTTATTTGGACACCATGTCTCAGCCACAATCGAGCGGTAAAAAAGGTGGTCGGGGGTAAACGACCTTCAAACAATCAAAGTGTTGCCGAATTACTAGCCAAATCGACATCTTAATGAAAGAATGTGTTGTGCAAACTCAAAGTAGTTTTTTTACGGCTCCTAAGGTATAATTAGAATACTCAAAAATCGTATAAGAATTTAGAGATAACAAACTACAATAATTTTCGTCTTTAGATATAGATAATGAGACATATCTAGACAACACACGAAACACAACGGACACACAGGCCAATCAAAATGTTATCAAAATAGAGACGGGGAAAACCCAACCACCCGGTGATGAAACCGATGAGATAGACGCACAACAACCTACACCACGGTCTAGAGCTCCGAGGTCACTAGTGTGGCAGTATTTCGTTAAGGACAAACCAACGGTAGGTAAGGCGGAGTTCAAGGTATGTAAAATATCATATCCCTTTGCTCTTGATAAATCTACTTCTACATTTGTGAAACATATTAGACATGTCCATAAGATGGGTACTAATAACCTAACTCAAAGTACCATTAACCCCCATACCAGAAAGGAATTTACCCCAAAGATAGAGCTTACACGTAAGGAGGTGGCCATATACATATGTGTTGATGCTCAATCTTTCAGTCACACCTCGAGTCCCCATCTTGCTAGATTCATTAGAGACTCACAGAATCCCTGTTATGTTACGAGCCAATTCCTAGATCTACCCTAATGATAAAGACCTTAAAATAAGTCTAGTGGACGAGTTGAAAAACCTAAGCAGCAGATGTTGTTTAACATCCGGTATGTGGGAAGCTAAGAATGGTTGAAGATATTAGGGGTAACATGTCATTGGATTGATCCTAACTGGTTACTGCATAAGTGTATTATTTGTTTTTGTGTCATGGGTGAACGTCCTACTAAATATCAATGATTTAATAACTGCTACTATTTTGGCGTATAATAATACTAGTAGTGTGCTTACATGTATATTTGACAACGGTTCAAATATGGTTGCCGCTATCTCCGACCTTATAAAACATTTTTCCGATAGGTTAAAGTATTACCATGAACTTTTTCATGTGCGGTGTAATTGTCACATTATTAATTTGATAGATAGTGACGCCATTTCGGGCGTGGGTGTGACTTATGACTATGAGTTAGGGGATAAAACGGTTGGACCAGATATATTTAAGAAGATTAAGAAAGCATCCAAATATATTAGAAACACTTCAGCATTAAACTAGCGTTTAAAAGAAATGTGATTTTACGGGTGTTAAGTATAAGAGACTGAGATTAGTTTGTCCTACCCGATGGAGTTCAACGTATTTGATGTTACAGCATGCATTGGATTTTAGGGATATTGTAACGAGCATTAATAACGAGAACTTTAGTGATAACTTTATTGATGTTGGGCATTGGGATGTGGTTAACGAATTAGTCGGTTTCCTCTATCATTTTAGCTATACCACAACTTTTTATTGGCAACATATACCCCTACAAGTCACTGGGTGTTAGAAAAGGTTCACGACATGGCTTTCACATGCAAGAGAATCAGTTAACTAGTGGTCTTGAATCTATACATGGTCCGATGATGGAGAAATTCTTGAAATACTATGACCCTTTCCTAGTTGTTTTTGCTATATGTTGTATCCTAGATCCGCTTTATAAGATAAAGTATACAAGAAAATTTATCTCAGCAATCCATGGTTGTTTGGGTTAGGGGGACACTGACACCGATGTCTACATGGCAAAGGTTAAGGAAATAATATATGAATTGTATAAGAATTACATGGATAAATTGTGTCGCAATGGTAGACCACCCCGCAACCCACATCCAGAACCGGTTTGGAACCAGTACGGAACCGGTCCAACCGGTTCTTCTTACCGGTTCGCACCTCAACATTCCCTACATAGAACCGGACCAGACCATTCTGATAAGGGGCAGGACCAGTGGAACGGAACGGGCCAGTAAGGCCCAGTAACGCTAAGAACCAAACCAAACCGGTTCGGACCGGCACGTTAGCCAGGCTAAGTTGTGTATGTCTATTTTGTTTTTTTGTTCGAATTTGTAATTAGTTTAATGTATAATTAATAAGTGAATGGGCATTTTAATTATTTGATCTGTTTTTATTTTAAGTGAGCATTATTTTTTTAGATGCGGTTAAGTAGGCATTTTTTTTTAAACATTTTTAATCGGGCGGTATCCCATATTTTAATCTTTGACTCGTAAAATATCTTGTTACAGGAAAAATGATGCATACGTCACTATTACAATTTTTTAAACCTTACTTTAAGCCAGACGCAAGGCTTCAAATATTTTGTCAAGCGTTGTTCATTCCTAGAGGGAGTGCTGATAGCACTCTTGTACTCATGCTTGATTACCCTTAATAGTATATGTGCATTTTGGATTTAGGAATTTCCTGTTGAGATGATGTGTGGAATTGTTCGAGGCTCATCAACAGTGTGCCGATAATCGTGTGGTAATTGGTAAGCAGATTTATAGTTTGTTGTCAAGATCTAGGAACAGATACAAGTGGATCGTTCTAGCATCCTGAATCCAATTATATTATGTATATAACCACTAGGGTAGAATCCCTTTCAGTTAAATTTGTAATAGTCTACATGCACGACAATAATGTTTTAGATGATACTATGTCGAGTTAATTAAAGGCTTTAGACAATAAGATGTTCATCAAGATATACTCGATTGTCCTATGAGTTTACTAACACTTGATCTTCCCTTAGCCAAAAACAATGTGAAAATAGAAAATATTTTGTGAGATAATCTTGGCACATGTAAATTTAAATTCAATCATTGAATCTTCAATTAAGTTATTTTTTTCTCTCAATAAAGAATTTTATAAATGAATAATCAAGGACATAACACGGGATCATTAGGTCCAAATACAGGAACAAACCATACCATAAACAAAGTAGTCTAACCAAAATCTATAAACACGTAATACAAGAAAAGAAATTACAGGAATATATAGAGATTACATGAATATAAATAAGCCTAGCCAACACCACAATACGGGATGATAGGATCAATATTGGAGTACGATAATAATTCACCAACAACTTCCACCGTTTCATAGTCTCAATCAAAACATTGTCTACCATTAGAAGAAAAAATTAAAACTATCAACAATTAGCGTTAAAACTAGTGAAATGGCCGAGAATATATGAGAGTGTACAAAAAATGCATGAGATTTGAGAAACCTGGTTGATAATTTGATGAACCACAATCTAGAACAATTAATTTCTCAAGGCATAATTGGAGGTGGATGTGGGGTTATCTAGTGGGGCGAAAAACGCCATCAACCCCTAGGGGGACCACCTTTCAAGGTAATTATTCGGGTAGAGCAGAATTTTAACAAAATCGAAAAACCGTTTTCTTTTAACCAAACCGACCCAAAACATATGGCAATTTTACCTAGGCCAACCTTACTCATTGGGCTGCCTTATGATTTTCAGGTCTATTTATTTTACCTATATATTACCCAAGTTATTGTGTTGGCTTACCTAAACCGAAAAACCTAGAGGAATACCAAGTCCCTATTAAACCTACGTTTTTTATGTTCAAACAAAATATCGTTTTTTGTTAATGTTATATCATGTATAAAACTGTCATTTGAATTGTAAGGGATTGTAACTTATGTTGAACTATTTGATTGACAACTTCTTGATTTGTAATGTTAAAATTGTAATTTTGATCTTTAATGTATAATGATATCAATTTTTTCAGATTTTGTTATTCTTTTTCAATTTTTTCATGCGTTAAAAAATGTTCAACTAATGTTGAGTCGTTGAGTAACAGGGGTTAACCGAAGAGTAATAAAAGAAATTTACCCTATCTTTGGGTTATCCAAGCAATTCCTTGAACCGGAATATATTACCTTTGGTTTACCTTATCCTTAAAACCGAGTAAAACGGATCCGTGCTTTTCCCTGGTAATTATAACCAATTGTTGGAATAATATTTTTAACCTCAAGTATAAGATCAAGCTTAGATGCATAAGAGTTAAGACGGTGGAGAAATAGATGATTCCGGACACTCTAATTCGAATAACCAACAACTCACTGAAGAAGCTTTCAAATAATTTTTAGGTGAATATCTCACACATTGTTGACTCCAAACCGCATACCTTCTGAATACATAACAGACATACAATCCAAATATGTTAAACTATTTAAGCAATCTAACTCCAGATATATCACTAGACCCACGATTCTTGTAATCATCTTTACCTTCAGCAATAAAATAAAGTGTTTAAAGGTTCATAGGTTCATGGTAAGATGGACAACATGCCACAATCATATACCAAAGATCTAAACAAAAATACCCATAATATCACACAAAAAAAAACATAATTAAACCCAATAGAAAGGTAACATATAGATTAAAAAAATAATCAAGTTTAAATTAACTATACCTAATGAAACAAGTCTGATAAGAGGAGAGAACATGGAGCACCCAGAACTTGTACTATTAGATTTCATAGTATTTGATTCACTAGGATCTAATATGAGTTGGGGAAGCAACTCTACACAAAGATTTTAGAGCCCATTATCAGAAGAGGAGTAACCGATGAACTGAAATTGAATTATAAACAAAACATTTGTTTCAGTATTGGCATGTATAAGAGAGAAATTTGAAGTATCAACGTTGATTAGAGAACAACCCATATCTCCATAAGCTATGTAAGCCAGATGATCCCTTGTTCTGAAAGTATCTAGGGGAGTTGATTAACATGAACCATTGATGAGAAGGGAGGCTAAAGTTCTGCTTGGAGATGCTGATCTACCTAGTCTCTTTCCCGTTCTCAATCGTGAGTCTCCTTCAGTTACAATAGATGTGTCTAGTCTACACTTAGTTGAGCAATTTCATCTAAGAGTACTACTTTCTTGCCATTTAATTGACATTATTAAATAAGCATTTCATCTCCAACTCGGGCTAAGAAACTCTCGTCACGTATTTTTTTCAGGAAAATAAAAGGGTCATTGATGCAAGGAGATGTGCTCTTGTTAGGATTATTTAAAGTACCAAAAATCAACAAACAAATATTAAGTTGGTTATTATTTGAAGTTATAAACACTTTAATGAATGATTTACATTTTATATATAGTTTGTACAAGTACAACAAATAAACTAAGCTTTGATCACAGCCTTATCTTTTAACAAAGCTTCAACTGCTCTCCTACCAGAAACCAAAGCTCCATCAAATGTAGCACTAGTAACATAATCACCACATATATACAAACCCGGTTTAACTCGCGGATCCTTCATTAAATCCGTGGGCGGGCATTGATTCGGCTGGGCAAACTTCACCCTATACATCCTCAAATACTTCCAAGATCCAACCACCTCTTGCCCAAACCAACCCGACAACTCAGTAACCACCCGATCCACCAAAACCTCATCCGCCACGTCATCAAATAACCCGATTAATGAAACGGACACCAATCCCATCCCGGGTGGGGCATAAGAACGAGCCACATTCGTGGCGAAAAACATATTATTTACTATCCCTTTACTCGACCCGTTTAAGAATAGAACCGGGTCATTTACCGGAATCTTATCCTGCTCCGCTGAGAAATACAAACAAACCGTGCTCCTAACCGGTTTTTTTACCCGAACTGGGGTCTCGGCATTTGCCGCCAAAAGCTTAACGGCTTCAAATTCTTCAACGGCTAATATGACACCAAGCTCACTTTCCACTAATTCTCCGTTATCTAAAGTTAAACTAACCGTTGAATTTTTATCGTTTATTGAAACAACTCGTGAATTTAATAAAATTGAATTTTGAGGTAATTTAGCCGCTAATTGTTCTGGAATTGCAGAAATGCCCCTAGCCGGAAGTGTATTGTCACCAAGAGCTAGACACCTGAATACGAAATCGAACAGCCGAGACGTCGTTTGAAGCTCCCTGTCAAAAAATACCCCGCCAAAAAACGGTCGAAAAAACCTGTCCAAAATCGAATCAGAAAATCCAATGTTTTTCAACAAATCGACCGTTTTAACCTCATCATCAGCTGTCAACAAATTTTCGTAGGATGAAGTCAAAACTCTAATTCTGGTCAACGCGATGAGTAATTTGTCAAAAATTGTGCCGATGGGGTTAGTTAGTGACTGTAGCGAGTCTGATAAGTGGCGGAGAGGATCAGCTACTGTGTGGAAGCGACCATCGTAGAAAACTTTAGCGCCAGAGTAGAATTTTTGGAGGTTTAACGATTCATAATCGAGGAGACGTTGAGCTTCAGGGTAAGCAGTAATGAAGATTTGAAAGCCGCGATCAAGGATGAAACCATCGACGACGTCGGAGCGGACACGTCCACCGACAGCATCAGATGATTCGAGGAGAAGAAAAGGGATGTTTTCGGCTTGGAGACGAGTAGCGGCTGCTAAACCGGCAAGACCAGCGCCGATTACGATTACACCGGTTTTTTGGGGTGTTGAGGTTGGGTTTTTAATGGACGGAGGCGTGTCCAGGGGGATTTGTATTGATGCATTGGCTGGTTTGAGGATTTTGAAACGGTGGTGAGGATATGGAGAGAGTGAAAGGAAAGAAGGAGAAGTGAGAAGCATTGAAGAAGGCGGGTAATGTTTGTTATCCAGACAAAGGCTGGATTTTTTGGTTTGTTTAATGTGGGCTTATCCATTTCAGATATGATAGAATTCTTTTTTTGGGATTTTTATATTCAGGCTGTTTACCATTTTCCTTTTTTAATAATTACTTAACGTCTTTTTTTTTTTCAAAAATAAAAAATAGCATAAAAAGTAAAAGATTGCGTAAGATAGTTGCGAGTTTGGTCCTAACAAAATTAAGACAACTGAAGGGTCTGATTGGTATGATGTAAAGGCGTCCATAATGTAATGGCATTGTATAGTTAATTAATGTGATTGGTATACAGTAATCAATGTCGTAATATCATTCCTTCGTAATTCCATTACAACAAATATGAGGTTTTTCATTACATAGTACTCACCTATGAATAGCCCATTACATTACTGTTCGTAATGAACTTTTTAAATAAACGGATTAAAATAACCCTCTAATCAACGTTTCTACTGGACTTTTTTTTAACCTAGCCCATGAACAATCAATTATATTAACCTCAAACCCTGCAAAACATTTTTCACGCAATCGTTATTTTTCATCCCAAAAGTTTAACAGCGGACAATCGAGCTATAAGGTAAACACATACTTTTTTGTTAATCCTTAGTTTTTAAAGGTATGCAGCAAGACAACGGACAATACTTTTTTTAATTTAGTTTTATTTCTATTATAATTCATCCTGTTTTTCTTGATGAATATATGAATTAACTCTGTTTTTACTATAATTTTGCTTCTTTGTTAGGTAAAATGTATGTGTTATTATAACTTTACTAACTTTAACGATAATTTGTCAATATGATGTAATTCTTCTATTAGGCCATCGATCTCATGAAATAGTCAGGTGTATCTTTGAATATTTTAGAACCAATTAAGTAACAATTTTTACAATTTTAGCATAGATATTCATTAATTTTAGAGTAATATTAACATTTACTAAATATGGATATTAATAATTGTTTGTCCACAACATATTACAGCATATGAAATTATACAATCTTGCAGGGTGATGGCAAGGTTAAGTTTAGCCACAAGAAAATTAATCAGGAAAAAAATAACCTCACAATGTTATCTCAGTGGTTGAGTATAGTCCAACTTATAAAGTTGTTCTTTTTCATAATGACTAAGATTATAGAAAATGTTACTAAATCTGTTTGTTTAAGACCAAGATATGACTATAATTCTTATCAAAGAAAAAAGTATATTAAAAACAATTTATGCAAGTGATACAAAGTGTGTAGATCTTTATAGAATGAATAGACGAGCATTTGTATTTTTGTGCTCTAGACTTGAATCAACTGGTAAATTATCTGCTACAAAAAATATGGCGGTTGATGAACAAGTAGCTATAACTTTACATATCCTAGCACATCATCAAAAGCAAAGAGTTATAAATACCAACTTTGAAAGATCGGGTGAAACCATCAGTAGGTGCTTTAATAAAGTAATAAACTCTATCATTAGGCTTCAAGGTGAGTTGTTTAAGAAACCAGAACCAATACTTGAAAATTCTACTGAGGAGAGATGGAAATGGTTTAAGGTAAATGGATTTGTTTATAAATATATTTCTTATTTTTAAGCGAAAAAAACATTACCTGTTATAGATAACCAAAAATTAATATACTTCATTTATATTTGATAGGGGTGTTTAGGAGCTCTTGATGACACACACATAAAAATTTGTGTACCTCTAAGTGACAAGCCAAAGTATCGGACACAGAAAAATGAAATTGCTACCAATGTTTTAGGTGTGTGCTCACAAGACATGCAATTTATATATGTCTTGCCGGGTTGGGAAGGGTCAGCTGCAGATGGTAGAGTGTTACGCGATGCATTGAATAGAAAAAATGGGTTAGTAGTTCCTCGTGGTAAGATTATTTAACAAAAAATATATAAGGTTTTTGATTGTAACACTAACAATTAACTTTTTCATTTTGTTAAGATTATTATTATTTAGTTGATGCGGGGTATACAAATGGTGAGGGATTTCTTGAAATGCCGCTTATTCATCTGGATTCTAACCCAAACATACGTATTTATGTGCTAATAAGAATTGTGCATTCCAAATTCGAGAAATATAACATGTAACTAATGCACATAAGGTAAACCTGCAATTAAAACACATAATCAAGATGTAGTTGGGGTGCTTAATTTATGAATATACTTTTATATATATATTTTACATGAGTTTAACATTTAATTATTTACCATTTAATAATATACTTATATTATTCATGAAATATTTTACATGATTCAAAGGCTTATTCCCACCTATTAATCTAAGCACTTTTCTCAATGGGAGAATTATAAACAAAGACCCCATGACCTTTGGGTTAATAAATAAGGCTCAGCCATTAACTACTATTTCCAATCCAACTAGAACCCAATAAAAGACCTAAAACCCCTCCTTCCCCTCTTATATTCACGGTGCAAAAAAAATACCAAAACAAAATACCTATTAGGGTTACCGAACCCACCCCCTACCCTTCTCTCTACTCTCAATCCTTCTCTCTCACTAGTCCGCCCCCATCCCAGAAAACCGCCACCCCACCACCCTCTTCCCCTTCCCACCGACCCACCATGGCAGCCCATTTCCCCTTCCCTCTTCACCATCACACCGCCCCATTGCTGCTGCAACACCATCCCAATCCTACTACTGCAACACCATCTAAGTTTCGACGTGGATCTCAAGATCCAACAAGTCACCATCAACCTTCTAACCTTCCCACCACTGCTACAACAGCAAGCTTCAACAGCAACTTCACCGGATATCAGTGAAACCCGCCGCCAACAGCGAAAACCGCCGCTTCCCTTACTTCTACACCTACACAGCTTCGTTCGTGAAGAATACCAGGACCTCGCCCTCACCAGATTCGCCATCGCCATGAGAAGAGAAGAAGACCACGCCGTTCCATAGATTTAGAGAAGAAGACCACCAAACTCCACCGCCATTCTCGCCGCCTTTGTTCGAACCATTCTCGCCGCCTTTTGTTTACAGATCTGGCCATCACCTCTCGCCGCCTATTCACGTTCGAGATCTCGACTTCCCACTGCCACTCCTGCACAAGACCGTCGCTCCTATGCAACAACATCATATCACCTTCGTTTTCCCACATCACCATCCGAGATCTCGACTTCCCACTGCCACTTCTGCACAAGACCGCCGCTCCTCTGCAACATCATCACATCACCTTCGCGCCATCACCATCTCTTCCAGCGAGTCTCAGATCTGGTGTTTGAGTTTTTTCTTTTTTTTATTATCAACTCCGCTGAACGTTGTTTGGGTCCAGACAAGTTTGGGTCCAGCCCGTTTGTGTTGTACATTTTTTTCCCTATTCCAGGGTCCAGCCCATTAGGGCTAACAATGACTTTGTTTTCTTTTTTGTTAGTGTCCAGCCCATTTTGGGTTAGTCATTTAAAAAAAAAATTATGTGTGTATTTGTTACAGCCTATTTTGGATCGTTTGTATTGTATAGCCATTGTGGTCCAGCCCCTTGGGTCCAAATGTGTTTTTTTTAAATTGGTTTTTGTTCCTATGCATGTATGTGATGTGGAAGGGTACGAACTCGGGGGTCCAGCCCCTCTCAGGTTTTTTTAGTTCATATGCGATTATGAATTGAGTAGACTATGGTACAGCCCATAGGGTATTGGACAAATACTTGGACAAAAACAAGGGTACAACCCCTACAGTATTGGACATGCACATACTTGGACAAAACGGGTTTAGGTACAGCCATGAATATATATATATATATATATATATATATATATATATATATATAATGGGATTAGGGTACAACCCTTAGTGTATTTGGATTGTATAAAGAAATTCACACAACTTAAAAAAACAAAAAACCAATATATGTTCGTACCCATGGGTACGGTCTATCTGTTTAATGAAAAAAATAGAAATAAAAAAAATGAATTACTGGAAAAAAAAGGAAAAAGGTAAAATTGGGAAAAATTCAACTAAAAATTAAAACTAGGCCTTGTTTAGAACTATTTTCTAACTAGGCATTAAAAAATAACTTAAATGGGATCTATGCCTCAATTTGTATTTTCCTCTTTCTCAATAACGGATCTTCAATAAGGGAAGACAGTGACAAGGAATTACTTGATTTACAACCTAGAATTTTAAATTAAGTCAAATTTGTACTTTTTGTTTCATTTAGCTTTTCTAGGTGATTTGATATATGGTTATAATTGAATGGACTATTTCTTAATTATAGATATTCAAAAATAATAAAAAGAATTGTTTTTCGTAAATTTTATAATTCTACAACTACAATATCAAGGTTGCACAGCTACAATATTGTAGTTACAGTATAATATCAGTATTATGGTTTCCTAACTACAATATTGGAGTTTTGCAACTACAATATTATAATTGCAGTTTGATTTAATTCAGATATAGTTATTCGTCATAGATAGAAAATAAAAAAATAAAAAATATTCAAATTTTTTATAGCAATAGATATTTATAGATAAAATTGGTAAAAGTATAAAAATTGTTTGAGTTGACCGACACCAACTGCTGGAGTTTTCCAACGCCCGTCGCAATAAAAAACAAAAATTAATTAAAGCTTATCGGAGTTGACTGGCTTGCAACGATAATAGTAATTATAATAAAATGAAAAAGATATTAAACAAAAAAACGTTTTAAGAAAGAAAATTAGTAAAATGCTAAATTTACAAGAAAGATTATAAAAGAAATTTATAGTAAAAATCAAGATAAAACTTGGTCAAATTAAAAGAAAACTTAATTTTTAGGTTTAATTTTAAAATTATTCCTTTTTTCTTTAATTTAGTGACCTATGAGGTTATACATAACTGAAAAAATGATTTGTAACCTTGTATTTTTAATGAAAAACAAGGGTAATATAAAGTATAAAAATTAGGGGTGTGTAACGGGTTAGGAAACCCGCATAACCCGACCAACCCGATCACACTAATCCGAAATTATACGGGTTAGTTTTTAATTGGGTGGGTTGCGGTTTACATTTGTGAGAAAAATATACATTTTTTGTGGGTTGTGGATTTTAAACTTGAAACCCACAAACCGCATACCCGATTACCTTGTAGTATAAAAAATTTGAAAAACTTGTATTGGTCATTTTATTCAAATAAAATAGTAGGGGTCATGTGTTTTTCACTCTACATTTTTTTTTCTCTCCTTTTTTAAAAAAAAAATTTTAAAATCCCTTAATATTTCAATAATATTATATCTAATGAATATGTTTTTCATTTCAATTATGATATAATCTATACTCTTTGTTTAATTCATATATTTAGTTTCATAAAATCTCATTTTATATCTTTAAATCATAGATGATTTGAAATGCATATGAATATCCTAAACAATATTTTTCATTACAATTTTCATTTGTAATATAAATTTGACTCGCCAAATGAATATGGATACAAATTCGCCTTCTTTATCGAACTAAATCACCCACAATGCACCCGCAACCCGCCTAACCCGAAACTCAATGGATTAAGTAATGTATTGGGTGGGTGCGGGTATCATTTTTCAAAACCCGCACAAGAACGGGCGATTTGTGGGTTGATTATTTTTCATACAAAACCGACCCGCACACACCCCTAATAAAAATTGTGATACAAGGACGAAGAAAAGACACTTGGGCTTGCTTTTTAAAATAATCACTTAAAGTGATTTTATATCTATAGCAATATTTTAGACTCTTAAAATCACTTTTAGGAAAAGCACTAGATTAATGATTATTAAAATAATCACTTAAAGTGATTTTAGATATCAAAATATTTTTTAATAATTTTTACAAATAATTTAATTTTAATCAAAAAGCGCTTTTAGCTCCAAAATAATCAATCCAAACGGGCTCTTAGTGCCTGTTTGGAAGTGCTTTTTTGGAGAAGCACTTAAAAGTGTTTTTAGTATTTTAAAAGTTTTTTTGACTTTGAAAAGCACTTTATTGAGAAGCACCAAATAGGTGCTTCTTAAAAAAAGCACTTAAAATAATTTTAGATTTCAAAATTATTTTTAATAATTTTTTTAAATTTTGAATTTTATTCTAAAAGCGCTTTTTTACTCTAAAATCAGCACTTCCAAACGGGCCCTTACTTAATTTTCATTATTAATAATAATTTTCCTTTTTAAATATATAGAATATATCATTTTTTGTTTGAATATTTATATCACTATTCCTTTTTAAAAGAAAAATAATAATAAAAAGAAAAGAATGATTCAAAATTAGTTCTAAATATTAACCTTTTTCTTTAAATTAGTGATATATGAGATGATACTTAACTAAAAAAAAGATTTATAACATTGTTTTTAAAGTAGTATAAAATGTCAAAAAAAAAAATAACATAAAGTAAAAAAATGGTGACATAAGGACGAAAAGAAAAAGAGAAAATTTCTATTTTACTATTATTGATAATTTACCTTCTAAAATATATAGAATATACCATTTTTTGGTTGAAAAATTTATATCACTGCTCCTTTTTTATAGAATAATAATAATAAAAAATAGACCTCATCCACCGTATGAAAGGAAGTCAATTTAATATTAGTCGTAGCTGAACAAGTCTCCTCCCTTTCTCTTCAAGCAAAACCATCTTTCTACACCATTAAAGCAAATCCCACAAGAAAGATTTTCCTTCAACAAATTCATTAACAAAAACGTTCACTCTCATCTACTAGACTACACTATCGTAAACAAGTAAAAAAAATGGCGTATGTTGATCACTCTTTCTCGATAACAGATGATGATATATTGATGGACACGACGTCATTCACGGGGAACAATCCCCGGTTACCCATCAAGGAGATCTCTCTCGCTATCGCTCTCCTTGTCTTTGGTTCTCTCTCTATCCTCTCCGGTATGTTCATGGCTGCCAACAAAATCGGTGGTGATCGTGCTCATGGTCCGTATCTCTCTCTCCGTCTATCTTCCTCTCTTTGTATATACACTTGTGCGTATTTTATTATTTTGCCTTTTGTTTTGTTAATGCATGTGAGGCGTGAGCTAAATTCTGGCTTTGCATACTCGTGGGTACTTGTTATGTGTGAGTTTTTTAAGGTTAATTAGAAGCGGTTTAGATACAAGGACACGGTACAATTACTGAAGCACTATGTACAACACGCTATTGCCGCCTAGTCACAAATTTTTGATACCTTTATATAAAATTTTATAGTTTTTTACTTCATCGTAGCTTAATTTTGGTCAAAAAGCTTGATTTTGGCTTATACTTTGTGGGTTGTTGTCATATTTGGGTTTGATAACGTTAATCAATGAGGATTAACTATTTAAATTGACCAAGAATAATATTACCCCCACTGACAAATTACTCAAACTCAGTTTTTTAACTATCAGCTCCACTTATAAAATTGTTGGATTTTTCCCTGTTTATTAAATGATTTTGGTTTTCAATTGCATTTGAGTCTAAATTTTTTGGGTGTGCGTACTTGTTTGTTGTTGTTATTTTCTGGGGTTTATTAGATTATTGAAAAGCAATTTAGAAAATTGGTCAAGAAGTTAATGTGCAAAGGTTGATGCATGAGGTACAACACCTTAATGCAATGACAATATTTTATAATTTACTGATTTTTGTTATCTTTTAATTGCATTGTAGCTTAATTTTGGGTTTGCCTACGTAGTCTGTGTATTAAATTGTTGCTTTGATCTACAATGTAGGGCTCTTTTTTGCGATACTTGGAGGAGTTCTGTTTATTCCAGGATTCTACTATACGTGCATTGCATACTTTGCTTATAAGAATTACAAAGGTTTCTCTTTTGCAAACATACCAGCTGTTTAGAGAGCAGCTCTTGTCACTTCTACAGCGTAATGTGCATCAAATAGTTCTTGTATAATCGCTTGGTTGTTGCACATTGCTTAAAATTATTATCATTGTGTTTGTATATAAACCACAATGTTCCGAGGTTAGAAGCCCTTTTGTATGACTGTAACGTTTAATTGTATGCATATACGGTTAGACGAATGATCAATTATACGGATATGTGGGAAATAGTTTGTGTTTGGTATACTCCAGGAAAGTAACTGCGCTTTTTTTTTACCATCTGCTCAAAGAATTAGCAGCATTGTTTTGTTTTTGTTAGTGTAAGATGTTTGTATGTGACTATAATTGCATAGAGTACTCTTCTTGTTCGTCGTATCGTACACTAGCAAGAGAATTCGTACACCTATTTGTCTCACTATAGTCGTGTGTATGCTACGCATGTCTCAATTCAAATAACACATTACAAGACAATATTCTGTTAAATGGTATTACCAAGTCTCAACTCTCAATGGACTTTTTGGTGTCTTGGGTTAGTGAAGCATCCCATCAAGTCAATGTATTAAACTGTCTAAGGGATATAAGGTGGGCGCCATATATGATCTTAGTCACCTAGAAACCTATAATTTTTGGTTGAGAAGGAGGCTTGAATTTGAAATGGGGCAAATTTAAAATCTATAATGACTTGCTAGTCCAAAAATAAATAAATTATAATGACATGGGAACAATCTTTTTTTCCAAAGTGAATCCATATGAATATAAATAACTCTTTAGGTAAACTACTCATAGAGAGTTGAATTGAAAAAACAATAAATTGTATATCATAAGTTTCAAATTTGTATTTCTCCAATCAAATATTATTTATGTTACATTTTTAGTGCTAAAAGAATTTTTATTTGTTTTCAAAAATTTAATAAGAATTAAATTTAAAATCACTTAGGCTTTGCTTAGTTCCTTTCTAGCCCTAAATCTTTTTTAAAAGATTAATCGCATGTACTATTTGTGCATAATGTTCAAAAAATTAGTAGGCGCTAAAGGAGCAGTCGACCACTTTTTTGCGTGTAGGAGACTAGGCAGGAGTTTAGGTGTTTTTCTTAGATATTTATTTATTTTATTTTTTTTCGTTAAGTTTAATTTTAATTTTTAAAATAAATTTATATAATATTTTGTATTAAAAAGCATTAACTTTATAATCTCTAGACCGCCTAAACGGCTGTCTGAGTATATTTAAGTTCACCTTGACGCACTTAAGACTTTCTAGAAATGTTTGGAAGGCGCTTGGACCATTTCTAAAACATAAACTACTTTTAAACGACTGTCTGGTCAATTTTTAGACAATGCTTGTGCATCACCTCCATAACAAAATTCAACCCTCTCAACAATGTTTAGCTAGGAAGTTAAACATCCATCTCAATTTAGTAACTCTTTAAAACAATTTTACACCGATTATCTCCCTACTAGTTCTATTACAACTATTTTCCATTTTAACAAATTTGTGATTCATTAAGAAAATATATTTTACTCAAACAATAAAAGTTCTAAACCATTATTACTCTAATAATTATATATATACAACATTATATTAATTGTGGTATCTAATTTAAAATATGTATAAATCGATAATATAATCATGAATTAGTCGTTTTTAGTAAAGAAAAATATAAAAATTTAAAATACAAATTGTAGGGAGTTGAATTTTCTTAGCTAGATGTCAAAAGGAAACTCAAATCATAATCATACCCTTCCGCATTCGACTTTTACTAAAATACAAAGGTTACTGGAGTAATAATTTTATGAACCAACTCCCCTATTATAGCTTTTTGCAAGAATAAGGATATTAGACTAAAGCATTGGGTTTTGCCAATATCCCCCAAGTGATCCTCAAATTAGCCACAAAAACAACAAATCTATTTCCCATCCATATCCCATCTTAAATGCTAAAAGCTTAGAGTGACAATCAAGAAAAAGAAAGGAAAAAATTTCAGCTGAAAATAGTCTAAAAGGTGACTCAAGGCAAAAGGAATCGATTGCTATTACCGACTCTCAAATCCAAATCAACAATTGTCCTAACTTACCAACTATACTATCGAGACTTATTACGCTTACAAACACATGAAATCTGAGGGGAATTGTTAAGTTCTCGGCTTATCCTGGTGTACACTAAACAAAATTTCAACTTCCCTAGTGAAAGAGAGTATTTATGAACTTAGTATTAGTCAACAAGAGGCATATTCACATGCCTTTCAAGGCTCCCATTTTAACACAATATTGGGTAAGAAAGCAGAACCTCCCCTTCTTTTGCTTCACCAAGTTGAAAAGATTTTGGTCAAGTCTAATATTTGCACATTGAATGCATATACTTGTCTAAAACTCAACAATCATTTACCTTGCTGTTTGTATACAATTTTGAAGGAAAATTGCAAGATAAATGAATTGCCAAAGAGAGCATAAAACCACAAACAAACACCAAAAGATAATCTCAAAGAAACAGATAAGTAACATAATGCAGTTAAACTCACCCAACAATTTAACAACAATTTAATTTCCCAAAAAATGAGATATTTCGCATTTGACAAATCCAGATTCAAGATTTCTCAATAGTGTATTATTCATTAAGAATAAGTAGAGTATGCTATTAGTGAAATGAGTATACAATTATCCAATTCCATCTCGAATCATAACAGTAGTATAGTATATATATGTATATTACCTCTCCATAGTCAGTAAAAATGAGAGGATCTCTTTAACTACTCTGAGTAAATCTCAGCAAATACTTGCAACCTTTTTCTTGTAGAAGTACCATATAGCACATTATGTATATATCCATCAACATTTTCTTCTTTAGATGGATCAGAAATAGGTAAAGTAACTTCAATATTATCATCCATAGGTGACCAATCACAAGTAAAGACTGTTGAGGTGCTGCTCTGATCCGATTTGACAGGTGTCATAATCTCTGGCAAAGTCATGGCTATAGCTGGTTGTACCTCTGGCTGTGTTGGTGGTACAGTTGACTTGAGTCGGCACTTTGTGCCATATGTGCATGATCCTGAACTGTTGTATGTCTTGCAGATCTGTGATTAAACAGTAAATAATAATCAACTCAAGCACTTGAAATTAAAAATTGAATCTTGTTAAAGAGAGTAAGAATATACCTCAGCTGTGTTTTTGTTTGGTAAACGAGTTGAATTTTGACGCAGCTCTTCCTTTCCGTGTACAAACTGTTAATTAAATAAAGTTGCATCAGTTATGTACGTTTTTTATAAGGATAATTGCATGATTGGTCCCTGTATGTATACAAAATTAACTAATGTACCCATATATTTCAAAAAGTGACAAATATATCCATTTGAAGTCTTAAATTACTGAATAATACAATACACGTGATAAAATCATGAATATAATGGTATATAATGCTATTTCATCTTAACACATGGTGCAATATTGCAATTTAACAATTCAGAATATAGCATTTTCGAGAAACGTAATCATTTAGTATTATTTATTTAAGCTTTAAAAAAGTCTTGAGGATTTAATCTGAGCCGTTTGATTATGATAATTATATATGAATCGTTGATTGGAATAGTTTGCTCAAGGATGGAAGAAGGTATATTACCAAGCATTTAGCACCAAAGCGGCAAGAACCAGACTCCTCCCAGGACCGACACGTGTCACTTTTATTGAAGCTATTGCCGCTGTTATTTTCTTTGCCTCCGGTGGATGATGTTGATGATCGACCAACGGAATTAGATCCTGTCAACGATCGGCCGCCGGAATTTGATGGCGTCAACGATGACCTAGGCCTAGTTTTGTAACTTTTAGGATTGACTAAAATGCCGTCCATAACAAGCACGTCTTCTTCAACCTTTACCGGCGTGTTAAACATAGACGGAGACCTCGCTTGTGGTGTATCAATCAAATTCTCAACCGAAGCAAGCGGAGTTCTTGCATTTGTGGAGCTTCCAGAGCGTAAGTAGCGTATATACGGAGAGCTAGGGCTGTCTGGTGAGGCATAAGGATCGAAGATCGGACTGACTGTGAGTTGACGATAGCGGCCGCGAATTCTCCCGCCGACAAAGCTCTGTGGCGACGGAACATTGATCGGTGTTACATCACCAGTTGATGACTTCAGCTTTGGAGCTTTTGAACTGCTAGTGCTGCTGACGTCACTGTAAACGCCTTCCATTAATGTTCTCTGCGGTCATAATCGAACACAATTAGCGCTAAATATAAGCATTTATATTACATATACATACACACGCTCAGAGCAATTTTCGAATTAAATCTTTCAATTTTGATGTTACGTATATATTCAGAGCTAGTATTCAGAATGATTTTCGAATTAAATCTTTCAATTATTGAATTTTGATATTTAATTTAAATTGCCGCATAATATATTTCAAATTTTATGCTAATCTCAGATTTTACCGATGAATTAAGAGTAATTTTGAACTAAAAATTCAGCGATATGTATGTAAATGTATGTAATATGATGAAATTACTAGAAATAAGAGAGAGATTGGAGTGGAAAGCTCAGCTGATCAAAGAGTCTCATGATACGCGCAAATGCAATTTGTGTAATGACAAGGTTTAGATATTTATACTGTTCCTTTTCGAGAGAAATAGAGAGAGGGGTTTACTGGAGTTGTGTAACTGAGTAAACTTATTAGAAATTTTATTTAAATTTTTTTGGTTGATACTTTACTAATTTAGTATTTCAAAAATTACTAACATAAATGTTAAATATTGTTGAGTATATTTCAAATAAGTAAAAAAAAAAAAAAAAACTTAATATCATTTTTACTAAATTATATCATCTCTTCTCACAATTAGGTTATATATGCCGTATTTGATACTACAAGTTTCATCGCGGATTTATCGACATTGAAAAATAGGCATGAAATTTATTTGAAGGCCTAGGTTGCACAGCAGAATCGTGATCTCTATCAGACGGTATACTTTAATATAATCCTTTGGAACTAGGGATACCAATGTCCAAACCATCTTTTGTAAGTTGCTTTGGTTAAAGTTTGCTTGATTTCGTATTTACAATTTACCTCGGCTCTAAGTTTTTAAGCAAATTCTCACATTGATTTACACAAGTACCACCTCCATTTCATAATAATTGATATTTTAGTTTTAAAAAAATTTGATATAGATTACATTTAGAATTTCAATGTAAAATAAATGATTTTTTTTTCTATTCTACTATTTTTTCTAAAATCTCTCAAATAGTAACTATCTAATTTATTCTTTTGTAAATAAAAATATGTAATAATAACAATCAAATTTCTGCATACACTCATATAAGTGTAACACCGTCTTTAGAAAATGCTCTCTCTTTTTTTTCTTTTTTGGTTAAGGTTTGCTTGATTTCGTATTTCAACCCTTCTCTTTACATCCAATTTTTAAGAATGTAAGAATTCCATCTAACGGGTATTGAGCCATTTCATGTCTTACTGAGAAGCTCTATAATGATGTTCTCAGGTGATGATAATCAATATGAGTCATATTATTACCCCCTTGTTGAGTTCGATGACCAACCCCTTGTTGTTAGGGTCAATTACCCATGGGGTCTTAGAGATTATTGTAGTGCCACAAAGGAACTAGTCAATTCCTCTATCCTTCATAAAAGCCAATAAGATGTCAATTGTCATAACTACCCTTCTAGTGCATATAAGACAAAAAAATTAGATTTTTCTCTCTCCTCCATTACCATTACTCTCTCTCCTCCATTACGATTAATCTCTCTCCTCCTTTATCATTTTCTTACTCTCCTCCTCCATTAACTATCAATAATTTCCAGCACCGACCACAACCAGCGACCACCGCCGGAAAAGTTCTAAGCCTGGAAAAAGTTACTGAGCATGCGGTACTGAGCATGGAAAAAGTTACTGAGCATGGGGTACTGAGCATGGAAAAAGTTGTTGAGTATCGAAAAAAGTGCTGAGTGTCGGAAAAAGTTGCTGAGTATTCGAATTTTTTTGTTGAAGAAAAAGGACCTCTTCCGGTAAAACCTAATCCTTTCAAAGGGAAGTATCAGGATTTAAAGGGGTAAATGATAGGAAGAAATTTACTTAGCCTCGTATTTCCTTAGAGATTATATTTCTAGTTAGTAAAGTCGAGTAGACCAGGTAATGCTATCTTAACATACAACTTCGAGGAAACGACACCAAGAAAACGGTATGGTCTTATCTCATAAGTAACCATTATGGAAGGTGACGTCATCAACAACAACCTCGGGCTCATGGCTCCCCCCTAAAAATTTATGGTTATAGATGTCAAGACCTGATTCATTATAAGATAATTAACCCTAGCCGTCCGATATTACTATAAACAAGAGAAACTTTGTAAATGGCAAGTTCCCAACTCATATAATAAAGGGTATTACGCCACCTTTTTTTTGCAATAAAGATATTTACTCTTTTGCATTTTACTTTGTTAATTACAATCAATTCTTGTCAAATTCAATCACTTTATATTATATTTTCTATCTGACCGTTTCTTTTTATCATACAACAGCTTTTCAGAACATTAGAGGAGCTTTTCTCTAGAGACTATTTTGGGGTTTAAGGTTTAAGGTTAAGGCTAAAATTAAGGTTAAGGTCAAGGTTAAATTTAAGGTTAATGTTAATGCTAAGTTAAAGGTTAATAATATGGTTTAGGTTAATGTTTAAGGGTTTGAGGTTAAGGTCAAGGTTAAGTTTAAGGTTAAGTTTAAGGTTAAGGGTTAGGTTAAGAATAAGGTTAAGGATTTGTTAAGGTTAATAGATAACAGGTTGAGGTTAAGGTTAAGTTTAAGGGGTTAAGGGTTATGGTTAAGGTTAATGTTAATGATATGGTTAAGGTCAATAGTTAAGGGGTTGAGGTTAAGGTTAAGGATTTGGTTAAGGGGTTGAGGTTAAGGTTAAGGGGTTAAGGGTAATATTCAAAGTTTAAGTCAAGGTTAAGATTTAGTTTAAGGTTAAGTTTAAGGTTGAGGTTAAGATTAAGGTTAATGTTAATGCTAAAGTTAAGGTTAATGTTAAGGTTAAGATTAAGGCTAAGGATAAGGTTAAGGCTAATGCTAAGGATACGACTAAGGTTACAGTTAAGGCTAAGACTAAGACTTAGGCTAAGTCTAAGGCTAGGGCTAAGGCTATGGTTAAATTTAATGTTAAGGTTGAGGTTGAGGTTTAGGTACATATTAAGGTTAAAGTTAAAATTTTGGGTTAGGTTAAATCTAAGGGTTAATGTTAAGCTAAGAGTTAAGGGTTAAGGTCAAGGTTTAGATAAAAGGTAAGGTTAAGGTTAAGGTATATTTTAAGGTTGACAAATTTGAGGAGTTTTTTAAAAGATTGGTTTTTTTATATATATCATTTAAGGTATAGGTTTATATTCCCATATATAATAACATTATTTTTAATGTTTGATTAACTCACATGATCTAAACAGTATTTTAACAAAAACTATTGGAAAATGGTACAATTACGGCGTGGTGCTCATTTGGTCATATTCCAATATGATAGAAATTTGATTATTTATTTAAATTGATTGATTATGGAGAGACATGAACCACTAATATAGTTTATCTTTACTTTCTTTTTAATAAATTTTGAAAGTAAAAGTGATTAAAAAAATTTATCCACTGTAGTTATTTTTTTATTTTTCCATAAATAAAATTGATACTTTTAAATTAATAAATGAGAGAATGAGTGTTTTAAAAGATGAGTAATGTTGTATATCACCTTAAATTGTATCACTTTTATATCGCCTCTTAAGTGGATTTTAATCAGACAAATCATGTGATTTATTTTTTCTGGTTTATCATTTTTTTTCTCTTTTATGATTGGTTTACATAAGGAGCGATATAAAAGTGATGCAATTTAGGATGATATCCAGCATTATTCTTAAAAGATTATGAGATATTTGAAGTGATTATGAAAAAACTTGAGAAATTATAAAAAAAGAAAAAAGGGTAAAAGTAAAATAAGAAAAATTAAGTATAGGATGCTTTATTAATAGATATGTTATTTTCGATCGTACTTGTCTAAACAATTGAGATGGAAAAAATATAGAAAATGTTAGAAGAGTTAATTAGAACGTGAAGAGAAACCTGGAACAAATCTAATGCACAGGTTTAATGGGATTTGGTTGGGGAGACCAAATTGTGTTATGCTCGGGTTTATGCTTGAGAACCGAATGATAGAGTATAAATAAGCTTATCAGCACCTTATTACTCCTGAATATGTATTAGTTTGCTTATGATGTGATTTAAGATTGTCGAATCATACAACTTCATCTAACGTAATTCACTTAGCTTGAAATAAACTCCACTCGAATTATAAAACAAAAGATATAAAAAATGAAAAATATCTCCACTTAATTTAAATCCGAATGTACTTCATTTTCCATCCAAAATGGATGATTAGGGGATAGGGATTTAGATTCTTGGATCACAGGAGAAGTAAGAAGTGAATTTTAGTACCAGGCGGCAGGGGTAACGAGAAATTAGGAGACATCAGAAGGGGATAAAATGTGTTTTACACTTAAAAAAGAATACCTTGAGAGTTCAGTTTGAGATTCCAAAAGAAAATCTATTGCTGCGATATATTAACAATTTAACATTATTACAGATTTGGAAGATTCAAATACAAAGGAAATAGTACTAGTACAATCATCCAATTTATACACAGTTGGACATACCAAGAGCTACCACCCAAGTACCAACATATCAAAATCACAAAATATTACATTAACTAAAACAATTTTCAGATCCCATTGAAAACATTCTTCATATTTCCACCTAGTAATGACATAAGTCCACCTCCATGGACTCGTCCCTCCGGAATCTCAAAATCAAAACCACCACCACTACCACCATCTCCACCTCCACCTCCTCGACTCCTCTCCTCTTGAGAAGAATAAGGCACCGATGACACCTTCATGGATAAAGGCACCAACACCTGATGAGGAATAAGTTGCTGCCTTTTAGCCGGCTTTTCCGACGAATAATCAACTGTATCCGAAATCACACTCACACCCGACAAAGAACGAGTCGCACCATTAGAAACAGTCGGCACAAGTCCATGAAACAATCCCGGCCCAATCATCCCTCCTTTATTCTTATCACGACCATTAACCAAACTACTATGCGCCGCACATAACCCATCTTTCCCACGTGCAAACTTCTCACACTTCCCATCTCCCCAATTACATCTCTTCCCACCACCATGCGCTTTACAAAAATCCGTGCTACCTTGCGCACTCTTCCCACAGTTTTCTATCTTACAACGCTTCCCCCCTCCATGCTTAACACAACAATCCGTCCTTCCCCGCGCACTTTTCGTGCACCCAGGGATCGAACATCGTTTCCCACCACCATGCGCGACACAGAAACTCGTCCCCCCATGGACACTTTTCGGACAAATCCCACCACCATCAAACATACATCGCTTTCCACCACCATGAGCTTTACATAACGGAGTACTCCCCTCCGCACCCTTAGTACACCCAGCGAATATACAACGTTTCCCACCTCCATGCGCTTTACAAAACAACGTACTTCCTTGTGCGCCTTTATTACAACCCTCGATTTGACACCGGCGACCACCACCATGAGAAATACACAACCCAATTTGTCCTTCAGCACTCCGACTACAACCATCTATTTTACATCTTTTCCCACCTCCATGTTTAATACAAAGACCAGATTTCCCACGCGCAGCTTTCGCACACCCTGCGCCAAATTGACAACGTTTTCCGCCACCGTGCGCGATACAATGCTCGGTCTTCCCCTCCGCGCTTTTCGTGCATCCGAGGTGTTGACATCTTTTACCCCCACCGTGAGCTTTACAATAAGCAGTCCGGCTTTCCGCACCTTTATTACAACCTGGTTTTTGACATCTTTGCCCTCCTCCGTGGCCGATGCAAAGACCCGTAGCTCCTCGTGCGCCTTTCGTACACCCATCAAACTTGCAGCGTTTAAGACTACTGGACGATTTCGCCCCTCCGATCGGGTCGGAAATCGCGCCCATTGAGTAATCCGAGACAGCCGATGGCTCGGAACTTACCTGAGAAACATGTCCGTTAGAGTCTCCGTCAATTTCGAGGAAGAATTTGCTTTTCTCCCTTCTTGGAGCTAAAAGTAGGGACGGCATATAACCACCCGATCTCTTAGCTGAAGTAGAACCTTCATCGAGTATTGGGATTCGTACCCGATTAGAAACTGAATGCTCGAATACATCGGAAACGGAAAGTTCATCGGTGCTACCAGAGAGACTCAGTTTGAGGATGGAATCACGCTCCGATGAGAAAATCTGACTCTTACTTTTACTACCTCCAACAGGGGAATAATCAGAAGAATAAGTACTAGGTGTGGGGCCCAATCCGAGAACTAATCTGCATCCATCATCATTTTCCTTACTTGCAAACACACCACCTTCTTCTCCATATCCAAAGCAATCCAATCGTAAAGTTGTATCACCGAAATTATTATTTAAAGAGAAAAACATACCATTGTTATCCATATTATATCAAAGATTGTTGAAAAAAGCTGTTAATGCATAATAGTAGAATCGTCTTCGTATAATAACATAGAAGTTGCTGTGATAAATCCTAATAAGCAAGCTCCTCCACTTACAAAACCTGAAGTGTCTGACCTATCCATATTAACTCTCTTGTTCTTCAGGAAAAGCATAAGATTCAACTAAACTCTATTGACATACACCACATCAAGTCCATTCACCTGAAAAAAGAAGCAAGACGTGTAAGATTAAACAAATTGGTGAGGATATATAGAGATCTGAGGAGAATATCGAGATTCAAACAAGATTCTTTAAAAGTTCACCAAATAAGTAAGATCCATATAGCAAGCGTTAACAAAGAATACTTAAAAGTTCTTCAAATTAGAGTTACAAGAGCATGAAATCTAAACAGTATATAACAAATCCAATTAATTTTGATTATATCAACATATATGCTCGTGGATTTACGCTGACATGTCTATTGACTGGTTCAGTCCATGTATACATGTACGGCTGCACTCAGAGTTTACCAAATTGAGTAAAAAACAATTTTATTTTATTTTTGGGTCGAAAAGCAAAACCAATTTAAGATAAAAACCCATCAAGCTACTATCTAAGGAAATCAACATAAAATATACATTCATATCTATATAAAGAGCAAAGAAAAACAATACTAAAAGAATTGTTCAAAGATGGAGACCTTTTGAGAAACTAAGCTAAATCCACAAACCAAATCTGTATAGGCATCATTAAAAGTAGCAAATCTTTTTCGAAATATCAAGACTTCAATAATTGAACAAAGGAAAGTGAAAAAAGAACAGATACTCTTAAGTGAAAATTGTACAAAGATGGCAACTTTCTGAAAAACTATGCTAAATTCATAACCAAATCTACCTGAACATGAAAAAATAGCAAATTTTAAAATTTTCAGAGCTTTAGAGGGTGTAAAAGAAGTACCCTTTAGAGGAAATTGTTACAAAGATGATAACTTTTTGAGAAACTAAGCTAAGCCCACCAACCAATAAAGGAAAAAAGAGAGAGCAGCAAGCAAGTTGTTCTTGAAGAGTGTGTGTTTAAAGAAATGAGATGAGAGAGAGAAGAGTGTTAATTATGAGGAATTAATAGAGGTTATCATAGGATTTAGTTATGTGATTTATCTAAAGTACCCTTTATTTATGAAGTGAAATACATGAACATATGTTTTGGTGGACGATTATTGATTCGGACATTGCATACTTTTAGGCGACAGGGACTTGTTTATGGTTTGACTATTTCACCCTTAACTAGCATACATTTTTCACTACAGTTTTTTTTTAGGAATCTACAAAATTAGAGTCCAATTCCGGTCTAACTTAGTTTTTAAAATCTAGTTAAAAAATATTTTTAAATAAGGCCTAATTTTATTTTTTAGTTAAATTTTTTCCAACTTTTTCTTTTTTATTTTTTTTATTTTCAGTAATTTGTTTTTTTATTTCTTTTTGTTCTTTTTATTAATATGAGGGATCCGTACCCATGAGTACGGACCTATGTTCGTTTTTCAGTTTTTAAAATTATGTGAAGTGATTTTTATTTTAATTGCATTATAAGTCATCATATCTTTTAGATGTTGTCCATGTCAAGGTATAAGAGGGTCAAATTTTTGTCCACGTCAAACTTTCGGGGGAATAAATTATTCGGAAACCATTAGCTGTACCCTAGGGTACAGACCCGCGAGTTTGCACACTAAGGGCTGGACCCAAGGGGCTATTTTAAGAGAATGTAACTTAATAAAATGCGCTGTAGAAAATATACACATATTTTTTTTAACAATGATTAACCCAAAATGGGCTGGACCCTAACAAAAAAAATATCCAAGTGACACCTTTTAAAAAATACAACAAAAAATGCTATACACAAGGGGCCAGACCCATGGAACATTTCTTTTAAAAAAGGGCTGGACCAAATCGGATTGAAAAACGATGGCACATTTTTATTAAAAAATTGCTGGACCTAACAAGGGCTAGACCCATCAGGGACTGGACCCAACAAATCTGAACCCAACAACATCTCGACCTGAAGTCGAATAAAAAAACACCAGATCCAGCGAAGGTTGATGGTGAAGGTTGGTGGCGAAGGTGAGATCTCGGTGAGAGAAGAAGGGATGTGAGATCTCAATCTCGCTGGTGGTGGAGAAGGTCCAGTGAACAGAAGAGGCCACGAACAGAAGCTTCATGGCCGAAGACGTGTCTTGTTGGTGGAGAAGAGGCCACGAGCAGAGTGGCTTGTTCATGACGAGAGTGGCGTTGGTTTGCTTGACGGAGAGCGACGGAGGTGGTGTGTTGATGTCGAGTACTGGCTTCATCGAAGGGAAGGTCAGATCTGTAAATCCGGTTTCACGTCTTGTAGATCTGGTTTCACCTGAAGACGGCGGCTTGTTTGGGTGTGTGACGAAGTCTGGGTGAAGAGGGAGGGGAACGGTGGTGCAGGCGGTTCTCTGGTGTGGGTGTGGGGTGAAGAGGGAGGGAAACGGTGGTGGTCTTCGATGGTGGAAGAGGGCGACAATGGTGGGAAGGTATTGGACAGTGCGTGTGAGAGAGGGCTTCGATGGTGGAGGGGGTCTTCGATGGTGGGAAGGTGGGAAGAGGGCGACAATGGTGGGAAGGTACTGGACGGGGGGTGGGGTGAAGAAGGAAGGGGAAGAGGGAGCATGTGTTCTTGTGCACAGAGAGAGGGTCGAGAGTGTGGATCCAAACCCTATATGGGTTTTTTGTTTTGGGTAAAATGTTTCTCAGTGTATAAGAGGGTGTGGGTGGTTTTTTGGTATTTTCCTCTTCTTTAGTTGGGTTCTGATGGAATAGTTATAGCTTAGTTGGGTTTGTGTCTTAATTTGTGAACCCATAAGTCATGGGGCTGTTAAAAATAATTCCCCCCTTTTTTTTAGCATATTTTTCACTACATTGGATTTTCACTAGGCAATTAGAAAATATTTTTTCTTTTTCTAATATATATATATATAACAGTAGTATGTCAAACAAAATCATATAGGATGATAAATTCAACTAAAATGTAATATGTGTAAAAAAATTATCTTACTCAATCAATAGTTTTATTAGTTGATCTTTTAATTCAGAAAATACAAATATAAGAACATTCACTAATTATCATAAGCATGTCCTCTAGAATTGGCAATACCTTTCAATCATTGAGAAATGGTAGATGACGAAATAATTTTGATCACAACTAAAACATCACTCTCGACATATCAAATTGGTTATTCTACAACTTTTTTATACGATTTTATATATCTTTTTTGGTTTTAATGATATTAGGTAAGATGAAACATTGTTGTTTAAGGTTGGATTTTAATGGTATTTGAACTGTAGATTCTTGTCTCTTGATCCTAAAGTTTACATCGAGAACCTTATTGAAGATACCCTTATCTTTATTTGGAGAGATTGGGTTCATATTAGTAAATTCCAATTTAAGTTTAACCTTAGCATGAGCTTCATTTGTGATAAGGTTGATAGTGGTATGTGTCATCATAAGGGGAAAGTTTTCAATGTCTCTATTGACACTTTAAACATCTATGAGAGACTTGCTTATGTCTCATATGATATGGAGAGGTAAGAAGTGCGTTCAGCATACTCACAAGAATGTTTATGCCTTTCAGAACAACTTTTACATTCTCACGAATTCTAAGGATAGAGGAATATACGATAGAATAAAGAATTGTGTGTTTACTAATAGTTATTTCTCCCATGAGTTGGCTGGATAACCGAGACTCCAAGATGGCTGGATATATTTTTCTCTGAGGCCTTGTGT
Source organism: Nemophila menziesii (assembly GCA_029959085.1). Taxonomy (NCBI): domain Eukaryota; kingdom Viridiplantae; phylum Streptophyta; class Magnoliopsida; order Boraginales; family Hydrophyllaceae; genus Nemophila; species Nemophila menziesii. Next base: position 21,966,438 of record JARWIR010000007.1, on the reverse strand, counting down.
TCAAAATAATAAAATGTTAATGGGAGATTATCGTCACGGGGAAGCAACTGTGGAAAGTTAATTTGCAAGAATATAGAGTACTTCGATGTGTGAATTCTAATTTTTGGAAACTTTCTAATAAATGTTTAATAGATGCCAGAAGGTTGAATTATAAGAATTTATTTAAGGACTAGTACATTTATCAGCTCATTTAAATTTGAGTTCGACCCAACTTGATTAAAGAAGTCAAACAAACAAGTTTGCATATGAAGTATTCGACTCGACTCGTCTCGTTTACCATCTACAATTAAGATATTTACGTCTCGTAACTAAATCTAAATTAATACACATACCAATATTTTATATAAATGAAAATTCTATTATGAATATATTATTTTAATGGTATATGTCCAAAGGCCAAAGGTCTTTCTATTTATTCCTTGTAAATGTGGAATGTGAAGGGTCTTAGATTGCCCTACAAATATAGGATCATTTTTGTAATATGATTAGTTGATGTTGTGAATATAAGAAGCAAGTTCTCTCTATATTTATCTTCTTCTTTCTTTAGTTTATAACACGTTATCAACATGAATAAGTCTCTTCCTCCAAATTGTAATGGGATAGCCTAGAAGGTAAAATCATTCGTCAATAAAGCAGATTGCCTGTGTTCGAATCACGAGTTGGTAGATTTAATTTTATGTCTAATTTTTTTTACTAATCATTTTTAATTTTCATTTTACTCTTATTGTGGTGAATTTGGTATTTGTGATTCCTTTTTTGGAGCTGATGTATTTCGATGGCCCGAAGCCTCTATGAAGGCCTAGAGCCTATATGTATTTTTAGAAGGTTAGAAGCTAATATTATTTTTAAAGGGCTCGAACACTTGATAAAATTCAAAAGCCCGAAGCTAAGATTAATGTTGTAGACTCGAAGTCTCAATTTCGATCCGAAAAGCCCGAAACTAAATTAATGTTGTAGACTCAAAAGTCTCAATTTCGATTAATATAGATGATGCTATATGTAGATTTATTTTTCATCCCGAAATAAAAAATAAAATCGGTAAAACTTTGAGTAGCATGAGGGATTTGAACTTAAGACCTTAAATAGTAGAGTATTTGAGTATAACCGCTAAGCTATATATTTGTTTTGTTTAATATTGGTAATATTTGAAGAATGTACTCTACATTAATACGTTTTGTTATATATTATTCATATTCTACACTTTATAGGCACGAAGCCTACGTAGAAATTTATATTTATCGGGAGAGTATACCAAGTTTTATAGGCCCGAAGCCAATAAAAATTTTATATGCCAAAAGTATATAACAAAATTTATAGGCCGAAAACCTATCACAATTTTTATATGCCAGAAAAATAAAATAAATCTCATAAGGCTTGAGGTCTTGGCTACAATCTACATGCATGAAGCATAAGAGCAAATTATCTAAAGGCTTGAAGCCTAGATCAGATTTTAAAGGCTAGAAGCCTATATCAATTTTTGTTAAAAAAAAAATTACATAAAAGAATTAAGGAATAAAGTGTAATTGCTAATATAAATTTAAATGACTATTTTTCATGAATTTCCTTAATATTTAAAAATCATTAAAGAAATAAATCGAGAAATAAACTAGACATCCATGAAGGGTGCAATGAAATTATATGTCCGAACGAAATTATTTCTTTCAAGAAAAGGTTACAACAAACTTTATATGCTAGAAGCATAAAACAAATTTTATAGGCTCGAAACCTAAAAACAAAATCTCATATCCCAGAAGTATAAAATTAATCCTATTGGCCTGAAGCCTTAATTGGTATAGGCCCTATGACTAAAGACAAAAAAATGTCTGGAGCATAATATTACTATTTAGGTCCAAATCTTAAATGAAAATATTTATGCCGGAAGCATAAATTAAATATTTTTGACATGAAAGTTGTAACAAATCTCAATAGACCAGGAGTTTATTTAATGGACCGAGAATTAAAAAAAAAGGTAGGTCTGAAGCAAAGATAAAATTATGATGAATAACTCCTATGGGTTTCATGAATATTTAAGAATGGTATTTTTTTTCCAAATAAAAGGAATATAGACTATCTTTTAAAAGACTTGATGATGAAATTATTCCAAGTTTTATGAACCCGAAATTCGTTGATTACACATTATTAGAGGTACTTTTATGAACCAGAGATTTGTTCATATATATAATTCCTGAAGTAATATTATAAAGCGGAAGTTCGTTAACAAAATGATTTTATTCATGAAAATGACATAAAATTAGGGGGAGATAAGTTGAACTAAATAATTTTATAGGGCAAAGTTTGCATGATAAGGGGTTCAAACCTACACCCTCCCTTGTAAATGTCTATAGTCTTACCATTTGGACAATCTAGTAATTTGTTAGTCAATTGGACAAAAAGAAATGGTAGTACAGTTTCAGGTACTATTAAATTAAGTGAGGATTTCAAATGGGCAAATGTAATATTATCAGGTGGAACAAATATACGTCTCCTTGTATCAAATCACACATATACTCCTGAAGTAGCTATACCGTGAATAAAGATTTTGCAAAATACTATGAGATTGTTTGTCTCGTAAGCAAGCAAAGTAATAAATTATTGATATAATCATAATTTGTGTTCCATTTACATAATACTATTCCCTGAAGTGATTAGAATTACATCCCTAAACGAATGCAATAACTTTCAAATTTGTATCAAAATAAACATTGTGGTGACAAAATTTGATAGAATAAAATCACATTCTCTGGCTCAAAACCATTCCATGTAGTGGATGGAATTGCATTCCTTGTAACGATTGATAAATTATTCAATCTCTTTGAAAATGGATATGTAAACAAACTAGTAGGGTTAAATATGATTAAATATTGTATTCTCTAGCTAAAATTATTATTATAGTGAATAAAACTGTATTTCCTGAAGAAAATGATAGGTCTTCTAATGTGTATTGGAATCAGCGTGGTGGTGATCATAACTCCACCTAAGTTGAAAATCATGATAGTGTTTCAAGAGTTCGCTTTGATGGTATGTTTTTGTAAAGTATATATGATTTTTATGCAGACATATATGATTGTTTTTACTGATGGGGTGATGAACAAGATTTATCGTGAAAAAAAAAAGATTAGAAGCAAAGCAAAGCGAAAAAAGAGGAGGCAAATTAAATCATGAGAAAACAAAGGAAAAAATGGAATATCTTTGCTATACTTCTAAACTTCAAGGTTACATAATTATTCTACTAAGATAGATATTATTGTAGTTAAAAGTATTTTGAAAAAAAAAAATATGTTAAGACCTTTTACACATTTCATATCATGAAAGTACTACTGAAGTAGTAATATCGTAAGTAGAGTTTTATCTAGGGATGGCAACGGATCGGATATCCTCGAAAAATTGCATAACCACATCCACATCCATTAAGAAAAACGATAACCAAATCCGCATCCATTAACCATCGGATTTTAGAATTATTTACCAAATCCGCATCCGCGACAGATGCGGTTTATCCGCGGTTAATCCATATCCGCAATCATTTAAAATGATTTGAATAAAATAAATTATTAAATATTTTTAAAATTCTAAAATTAGCTACAAAATTATTGGAAGACCATAAAATGATATTAGGCAATATAGTAATAAAATAGATAATAATCAATTAGCTAGTTTATGTATGGAATAATTATATTTGATCGATATTATGTATGAAATTTGCATATATAGAATATCTTTATATATAGTATATATATTTTAATATTCTATTTTTTATGTTTTTATTCGGATTTCGGATTTCGGATTATCCATCGGATTATTGTAAAAGACCAAATCCTAACGGATAATCCACCGGTTACCTTTTGTGAGAACCAAACCCTCATGGATGCACCATCGGTTCCACTAACGGATTTTTAATCGGATCGGATATCCATCGGTTACGGTTAATATTTGAACCATTGCCATCCCTAGACTTTTATCCCAATATTAGGGTTTAACATTCTATATTCTTGTAAACTATAATGTTTTATTCCTCGAAGTGAATGGAGCTACATTCTCTAAAGTGAATGTAACTGTTTTAATTATCTAAATAAATAGACGTGTAGATGACAAAACAAATGAATTAATGTTGTATTCCCTGATTGGAAATTATTCCCTGGAGATATATAATCAAATTCTCTGAAGCAAATTCATTATTTCCAGCTTCTACAAAAACTTACCTGGAGTGACTTAATTACTGTTTTTCCTAGCTAAAAACCATTCCTTGAAGTGAATGGAAGTGCATTTCTGGAAGAAACTGCAATGTCTATGAATATGTCTAGAATTGACATCTTGGTCACCCGAACTCAAGACGAGGTTAAGGTAAGAAAAATAAAATCCTTACCACCAAAAGTGGAATAATAAGTAATATCTTGAAAGTAAAAGGTCACCGTAAGTAAGCCATCACAAAATAATAAGCATGATTATTATCGATAAAGTGGAACTATATAGTGTTCGCGTACTCGTGGAATACTAAAACATTTAGTTGATCTAATTAAAAGTTTTTGGATGCCCAAAAGTTATGTTACCTTGTGGTACAAAATTGGCAAATTATGTTAAAAGTAAATCCCAAAGAAATTTACTAAATTTAAAGGATATTATCCAAAATTAGTATTTTGTATAAGCCACAAGTGTCCGTAACAATGTATATCTTTTGCATTATTTACTAAAAGTCTCACCAAAAGTGTGTAGGAAAATAAAATATGATATTTTTTTGGGGTTATATAATGTACAAATTCGAGCAGTTGAAACACTCATTATGCAAAAGAAAAGATGTCATAATCCAAAGAACTTTGTATTATTAAATGACCGACTTGGTCACCTAGTGACAATAATGATATATCTACTACGGACTAATAGATTACTCACTTGGTCTATACTTAAAATAAACAGAAGATTCATTTTACCAAGTGACTACCCCCTTATTAGGGGGAGAGACAAGTCAACCTGAAGTTGCGTGACGTATAGACTAAGCAACCCGAAGTTGCATGACGTATAGACCAGGCAACCTGAAGTTGCATGACACATGGTGGAATACAATTTATTATATAATTTATATCCACAAACTAAAAAATAGGAACTTGATGTTAAAAGGAATATCTATGTGCAAAGTAAAGCAAATAATATACCTAGTATATTCGCAAGTAGAATACTTCAAAATCCCAAAATATGATATAAACGCTCCAACATAGGTTATTGTCCCATATTAGACACATGACAAATATTTCAGCGAATGTATGAAACCAACGCATGAAGCGTGGTAAGCCTATCGATTTAAAGTATACCATGCCCCAAAGAAGAAAATCTCATGAGTAAATGATTAAATGGTAAGTATTATGGAATGTGCATTCCACGTGACACGACAGGAATTATGAAGTCAACTAATGTTGACACATGCATTTATCTTAAAGGAAGCAATGGCCATTGAAGATACCTAGATACCTAAATACGAGAAAAATTATGTAGATTATTAGTCTACTGAAAATATTTAAAACTGTTAGACAATCTATGGGATTAATATATTTTCATTTAATATAGCGCTTGAAATAAATAATAAGGATCCTAAGCCAAAAAGTGGTGAAATATGTCGACGACAATAGAAAGTGTAATAGTGAATTTTGAAATTAAAAAAAACACTACTTGTATCATGAAGGTTACTGCAGAAACCTAGATTTAACTATGGGGGGACGTCCTCATTCTTATGTTATTGATACAATGTAGTGATTATTAGATGGATATTAAAGTTTTTGTTAAACAAAATAGGTGCTAGAAGCATGACATGTGCCCAAACAAGAAAGGTGTTTGAAAGCACAACAAGTGCCTGAAGCACGATAGGTACTTGAAGTACTTAGAGCGTTTAAATATGAAATTATCTAAGATTGAGAAGTTCCTGAAATATAAAAGTTCCTGGAGTAGAAAAGTTCTCGAAGAACGTAATTTGTTTAAATCACAAGAGAAAAGTGTATGAATTATGAAAGGATACTCGGTAATTGTTGTCATAATGATAATGATGTGATATATGCATATTGTACGCTTTTTCCTTCACTAAGGTTTTTTCCCACTGGGTTTTTCCTATTAAGGTTTTAACGAGGCATGCAAATATTTTCAAAGGAAGTATAAACTCTTTTATTGATCAAGAAAATGATATTACTATCACTAAATACCCTCAAGTAAAAATCTAGAAGATTTACCAATTAAAGTTTCATTAACGACGACGTCAAGTTACACATATATTTAGAAATATGTAATGTCGTAATGAGAGGGAGAATATATTGAATTCTGCATTTTTTTTCTTCACCACGGTTTTTTCCCATTGGGTTTTCCTGGTAAGATTTTAACAAGACAAACTGAATATGTGTCATAACCCCCAAGGATTAGTGTACTCTTTTTCCTTCATCAAGTTTTGTCCCAATGGGTTTTCTTGATAAGGTTTTAATGAGACATATCTTTCAGTGAATATCCAAGGGGGAGTGGTATGAAATGTTTATTAAGTGGATGATTCAACATACCAAAAGAAAGTGTGGTCTATCTCCAACAAGAATATAGTGATGGTATTTTATGAGGATATTATTGCTTGTACCACACATAATTATAATGACTACATCAAAGGAGACAAAACAGAACATATTTCACCAAAGTCTCCTACACACACGAGTTACAGAAAAATGTGGATATTGACACTCGATAGATACAATCACGCACGAATTTTGTAGATTTTCCTGATGTAATCATTGTCAACCACAATATTCAAGAAATAGGTCCACAATATTGAAATACGACAACTAAGAGATCTCTTGCCAACATAAGGGAGAGCGTAAATAAGACTGTACTCTTTTCCCTTCGTCCAAGTTTTGTCCTAATGGGTTTTCTTGGCAAGGTTTTAACGAGGCAGCGCTTCAATATGATTAGTTCCATCAAAATGTACTCTTTTTCCTTCGACCAAGTTTTTATCCCACAGGGTTTTCTTGGCAAGGTTTTAGCGAGACATATTTTCTAATGGATGGACATCCAAGGGAGAGTATTATGAATATATTATTTTAATGGTGGATGTCCAAAGACCAAAGGTCTTTCTATTTATTCCTTGTAAATGTAGAATGTGAAGGGTCTTAGATTGCTTTATAAATATATGATTATTTTTGTAATATGATTAGTTGATGTTGTAAATATAAGAAACAAATTCTTTCTATATTTATCTTTTTCTTTTTTTAACAAATTCTAATTATATTCGTTTTTTTAATTATTGGGATATAATTTGGGTTTAGAATGTAAAGGGACAATATGGTCAATGGCATGTATTTGTTTAATAATAGAAGTCATGGTCGGATGACGTTGGATTGGGGTAGAAAAAAATAAGTGGCCGAGGTGGAGTTGTCGTGGCGCGCCCTAATCACCCACCGAAGAAACTGAAAGAAGGAAGGAATTGTTAGCTTTTTCTTTAATAAAATATCTGGTGGTGCTTTCATGCTAGGTTGTCATTACATAGGAGTACGAAACTTATTTGTGGTTTCTTTCTAAACCTTTTTGGCTGGCTTGGCGTCCCATCTCCCGTGCATGTGCTACAATCTGGCTCGTACCCATATATGTCCATCATCAGCTCACGGCTGGCTAATTAGCCACCTTCCCCTTTTATTCATAATAAGTGAAGTATAATAACAGTAATAGTAACCAGAAAATAAAGGTAATCAATTTTTGAAATAGTAACATATTAGTATATTACTGATAGAGAAAACTACATCTCATCTTTTCTGAGAACCTATTATCTAAATATATTGAGGATATTAAGAATAACACATGTCAAATCTAAATAAAGCACGAACAAGAAAATGTTGAAATAGTATATTGAAAATAATACCGATATTAAAGAATAATCTAATCTTATCTTGTAAAAACCAACATCATGTTTGACATCATCAATGATAATATGAATTTGTGTCAATTTTGAATAAATATTAGAATAGGTGTGAAGATAATATGAATTTGTGTCAATTTTGAATAGATATTAGAATAGGTGTGAACTTGTTGACATCTTGGTGATTTTTACCATACTTGCACGATATTCCTATAAATAAAGAATTCTTTTAGTTTGGATATGGATTTTGACAATAAAGATTTGTACAATATGTATTTCATATTTTATTATTTTCAATTACTCGGTAAAATTTGCTTTATTAATTTGGGTTCGACTGTGGAAATCTGAAAGTTTTTCGCCTATTTAGATATCGTGTGGCAAAACCAAGAGATAGTGGAAAAACTGTAAGTGGAGAAAGAAGAGTAGTGCAAGTAGCACGTGTGAATTAATTAAGACTTGATAGACGGGTGAACAACCTCTATTACGGTGGAATCCAACAATATGAATTCACAACCGGAGCAAAGAAAAGTTCCACCATTGTTAGCAACATCAATTGTAACAGAGGTAGCAATTTCGATCATAATGGAAGTAGCAGTCCCAGAAATTTAGGAGGATCTCATTCCTTTAGTATCAAATGTTAATGTTATTTTGAATCAACTTGTTCCTAACGTATAACCGATGGGGATCCCATAAGCAAATCAAAACTTATAAATAACCTCATTGAAACAATGAATTTATAACTCAGAATTCCTCAAGAAGAACATATAAGTATCAACTCTCTATTGGTTTGATTATTCCTAAGTTGAATAGTCAAGAACCATAAGGTCTTTAAGGTTGTATTGCCATAGGGTAGGTATGATCGTATATTTGGATAATGTAGAGTGAACTTTTGGCTCTCTCCTCACTAGCCATCAGGGAGTCGCCCTAAAGTTTGAGTTACTCTCAAAGATGTTCTCACTCAACCAAACTTTTGATGCACTTCTTCGTATCCCCAATAACCCAAATAGTACCTTTTATGATCACTTAAAAATCCATTTTATCGGTCCAATTGTATATATTTTTCTTTTGAAAGTAGTTGTGACTCTTTTTTTAATGTGAGACGTCGTTCTACCATGCTTCGCATTTTTCATTTCTTTTCAATTCTTTTTGTTTTACCCCGACAAAGGGTTACAACAATAATAAACAAGTGGTCAAAAAGCTCAAATACATAAACCTACCCAATGATGTTTCCTATAGCCACCACCTCAAACTCATGCTCTAAGACGAGTGTCAAAGTATCGTGATTCGAGTGCGGGTCATATGGAAAAGTCCTAAAATCTAAGGAGTATGGCTTGTAATGTGGCTAATAAAAGGCTTATAAAGCAAGAGGGGGATGAGACGAATAATATAAAAATAATAAATGGACATCAAGCTAAAAAGCACAAGGGCTAAACAAAGAACCGTCATAATCCTTTTCTATCCTACTCAATTTAGTTACTTTCTCACCTTTAGCAAGTTCATTAAATGGTTTATCAACTAGTCTGGATCACACGTTCTACACACCACTCATGCTCCCTAAGATCAACCTACGTCTACCGCGTTGCTCACTAATATTTTCTTTACTTTTAATGTGTGTTACATGTTCATCTTTTAAGCATACATCTGACAAGTTCACAACTCTACTATTTACTATCATTAACTCGTTAAAATTATGCTTAATAATACATTTAATACATTCTACTCCAAGATATATAAAGAAATTAAACACATAAAGTGGGAATGAGGACAACGGATCCCAACCCTCAACTCAAAGGTGACCCATGACTTCACGACTCAAAATAGACTCAATAAAACAAAGACAAAACACATATTATACAAATACAAAAATGGTAGAGAAGGGAGAAAACATACTCTTCGAGGCTATTGTCTTGCATCGCCAACACCAAAAATAGGGTTTGGTGCTTATGTTGCATGTGCACTTCTCATATCACCATGATTCATCCTTGCATTCCACCTAATGTGGTCCATCCTAATTATTCAACCAACTATATAAATCTTTTGTATATACCTTTTTCAACTTTTTTTTCTCGAATTTCCTCATGATTTGTGTTGAAATAGCTACTAGGGCCTTTAGAAGCTTCGCATGTTTTCCTTTTGCTCTCACCCAATTCCTTGCTTTGATTCTTCTTCATTTCACATTAGCTAATATCTTCGATCTTTTCATAATCTCCCTTGACCTCCAACTCAAAATTCTACCACTTTTGGAATTATCTCTTGATGTGGGTTGATAAAGTATTATTTGGAGTGGTAAAGGTGTAAGGGTTATGTTTTTTATATGGTGTAATGTAATATTGCTTAGATGAGAAGGATTTAAGAACTTTAGGAAAAAGGTTTAAATTTTTTGGATTAAATCTTGATTTCTTGAAGTTGTGGAATGATTTGGTTTGGTTTTATTAGTGTAAGGATGATTTTAGACATAAAATTTGGGTGATTTGGTGGTGTAGGTGAAGGTTAGGTTGAAGCTTTGATGGAGTTTGGGCGTTTGGGGAATAAGGTGGCTTAAGGTTTGGGTTAAGTGGTAAACATATAACTTCCTTCACACAAATTCTCGCGGCATGCAACCGGTATACCGCTCGTAAGGGCTGATATTCCATTCACATTTTAGGTCCAGTCAGTTCTATTTTACGCTTTTTTTAGTTTTGTCTCTACAGGTTTTTACAGATGGAAAGCCCGAGGAAACTTGATCTTCCCATCTCATTCAGAGTGTAACCCAGATAAATCCGCACTCCAGAAATCCAAGCCTCTAAATTTCGACATGGTCCAGGTATGATATCGCAATTTACGAGTCATTGAGAATTTAGCGGTGCTGCACATCAAGATCCGGTTTGTTATATTCATAAATTTATGCAGATCTGTGATGCCTACATCGTTAAAGGTGTCACGCAAGAGCAGATGTACTACATAATGTTCTAATTCTTTTTATCCGGACGTGCAAGCGATTGGTATGACTCCCAACACCCTGATTCAATTCCATATTGGGATAAACTCCAAGCCAAATTTCTAGATCGATTCTATCCGATGAGTAGACGCTTAAAAGATATGGTGGAGTTAGAACAATTTATGCAAGAAGAAGGGGAAAGTGTTGGTGAAGCATTGTTACGGTTTAATGAGAAGAAAGTGAGGTGTCCATTCCACGTCTTCTCGCCCGAATATCAATTAACCATTTTCTGTGGAGGACTCAACAACGAGTCCAAGGCAAGGGAAAATATATTAGGATATGGAAGTTTTGTGTTATTAGATCCTGAAGAAGCTCATACTATCATGGAAAGAGTTCTTGAAACTGAAAGAAGTTGGCCGTTGGAATCAAAAAAAGAAGAAGATACTTTGGAAGCTCTAAGGATCGAAGAATTAATCCAACAACTTAAGGAATTACAAGAGCAAGCGCATTTAGAAGATGTAGCCGAAGAGGTAATTGAACCAAAGAGTGTCCCAGAGAGGACACGAGAAAAGAAGAAAAGCTCAGTGGTAAACAATACACGTCCTCCTCCACCATTCCTATCACGTGTAAAAAACAAGAACAATGAAAAAGAATTCAAGAAGTTATTTTGACATGGTGAGCAAGTTAGATAATAACATCCCGTTTGTAGAAGCTCTCAAGAGAATGCCAAAATATCTTAAATTCATGAATGACATTCTTTCCAACAAACGAAGCTTTGTAGCTGAGGAGATGAATGGATTGCCAAAGGAGTGTAGTGCTATATATCAAATCAAGTTACCACAAGATGCACATACACCCAAGAACTCTTGGACGGGACCATTCATGGTTACAAAGAATAGATCTGAGAAGTTCGTGGGAGTGAAAGGCAAGAAATTCAAATTTCGCGGAGTAGACATTGATAAGCTCATACATTCATGGGGAGGTGATGTTAAGACATAATCACCGAGGTAACACGTCAAACTTAACGACGTTAAACAAAAGTGCTCTTGGAATACATCCCACATTCTTTTATGTTTTTAGGTATTTGTGTTTTTGTGCGTTTTAGTGAGTTTATGTGTTTTTAGTGCATATTGCAGTAATAAGGAAGGTATAAGTTATTTTGATGTGTAGGTATGCAAGGGTTCGAGTTTGGGGTGAAAAAGTAGAAAAATTTAGGAGTTAAAAATGGCTGGACATAAGCTTTTTGCGGTACACCGCAATTATCAGCGGTGCACCGCACCTATCAGCGTGAAAAAATTACAAAAACTTCGAACTGGTATAACTTCACGCCCGGGTATCAGAATTTACTTTTTATCGAGTCTAAATAGCATATTTTTCCGAGATCTATCCAATGGATTGGAGAAAACCTGAGTTGGAGGTAAAATAAAATAGTATTATTTAGTGTCATCGAGAACATATATGTGGTACACCGCACGATAGCTCCGGTGCACCGCACTGTCAAAACCGTCACCATGGTTTGGAAATCAGGTACATTGCCAAAACCCACTGGTTAAAACCGTATCGACCATTGCGCCCACAGGTTGGAAAACCCTTGAGTTCGGTACACCGCACGACTGCTCTGGTGCACCGCAGCCCGCCGCCAGATCCAACTACAAAGGTTATAAGAAGGGTTTGAAGAGAAGGTTAGTATTAGTTACGAATTTTTAATCCTTAAGCCTCTCTTTCTTCCCTAAGTCACCCAAACTCCATTCAAACACCATTAAAGTTTCAGCAAACATCTAACTCACATCAAAACATCACTAAATAACCATAAATTTATATTCAAATCCTTCCCTACCTTCCTATAAACAAGAATTATATTTGTATAATTGATTGAGATAAATCACAAGAGGATGTAAGGGAGTGGGAAATTGATGATACTAGAAGTTTACATAAACGAAAATCACTGCACCCTATCTTGGTTATCGATCATGCGAGGCAATAGCCTCGAAGAGTATGTTTTCTTTCTTCCCTACCATTTCTTTATGTGAAATTTGTGTGTTTAGTTTAAATTTTATATCTTTATTGAGTCTTTTAGAGTCAAGGGTACACGACTCACTTTTGTGTTGGGGGTGGGGATTCGTTGTCCTCATCTTCCTTTTTGTTTTTGCATAAAACTTAAAAAAATTTAGGTTTGAATTGGCATAGAATATAGTAAATGTTACTATTGAGCATGCTTTAATTAAGTCAATGATAGTAAGTAGTATGTTTTTGAAAGGTGTCACAAATATGTTTAGTATGCATGTATGAAAACAGGAAATAAAAAATAGGGAAGATTAATGAGCAATGCGTAAGAAGTCAAGTTGAAACTTAGGGAGAGTTATTTGGTGTGTAGAACGTGAGGTTTGCAATTAGTTGAAAATTTGCTTATCTATGAACTAATAGTGAAAAAGTAACAAAATCCGGTAGTTAGAAAAGTGAATAAGACAGTTCTTTCATATTGAAGCCACTTCTTTAGCTTTCTCACCCTTTTATGTGATTATTATTATTTATCCGTCTTAGCGCATCTGAGCCATTCTAAAGCCTATTATTAACCACATTATAAGCCATACCCCTTAGTTTATAGGACTAATCCATATGACCCGCACTCGAATCGCAAAACCTGAGACAAGTTGTTTTAGAGCTTGAGTTTGGGGTGGTGTTTTCATCATTGGGAAACACTGGGATTGGGAGATTGTAATTTTGATATTATTGATGATGAAGAGTTATTATTGTAACCATTTGTCGGGGTAATAGTAAATGAAAAAAATATGAAAAGCAGGAAAAGAAAAGAATATATGAGAAAAATTAGCATGATATCTCGACATCAAAAAGAGAGTCATAGCTATACAATGAAAATATATATTTAAAAAGATTGAATATATTTGGACCGGCAAAGAGGAATTATTTGTTATGTAATCATCATTAAAAGGTTTTATTGGGTTATTTGGGGATGCAAATTAAGGCATCAAAATTTAGGTTGAGTGAGAACATCTTCGAGTGAAACTCAATCTCTAGGGCGATTCGTTGATGGAATGTGAGGAGAAAGATAAAAGCTCACCTTTTATTATCCAAATATACTACACCGTCCCTAATCCACGTTATAACCGCAAAGACTTTAGGATTTCTAGCTACTGGGTGGAGAAACAATGGAGCTATTAGGTTGTAGGTGAGTGGACCATTTGATGTTATATTAGGACCTATGAACAACCTATAACCGTTAACATGAACTGAGTTGAAAACCTCTCCTTCTTGCATTGCAAAGTTAATCTGGAGTTGAATTTATGGAAGGTTGATTATATGTATATTAAACTTAAGTGTGCATTATTTCAAAGCATTACTACATGAGACTTTTTAGATATTATCCTCTAGGATCATTCATTGTGTTCTATTCTTCTTCTCCTACTCCTTCTTATTCTCTGTTTATTATTTGACTACCCTAGTGTTCTTTATCTTTATTGTATCGGGACGATACAACTTTGAGTTAGGGGTCTTGATGTCTCCCTATTTGTGATGAATTAATTTAGGTTGAAGACATCATTTTAGGTGTATTTGAGAATTTAATTATATATTTTTATTCATATTTTTATATTTTCCCTATTTCTTGTCTTGATTTAATGATTTATTATTTTTAAAACATATTTGGTTTAAGTGTTTGTTAATTGTGAAACTTTAAAGATATATGGTAATTAATTAGATGTCAAATCAATTCTAAAAGATAAGGGAAAGAAGGTAATGATGGAAATTGGAGATAAAGGAAGTAAAAGATAAAATAGGAAAGGAAAAGTTTTCAAGTAAATTTGAATTTCAGCAGCCACGTCCATTAATTGATCATAACTCAAAAACAGCTGGGAATTTGGAAGAACGGTCTGAAGCAAAAATGTATATCTTTTCGACGCGATCAGTTTTGATATAAAGAACGCATCAATCGGTGAAATATTGAAGAAGTTACGACCAGAACAAAACAACAGCGGTTTGTCCCTTCTCCTATATTTTAGGAAACGAATTTGATTTGGAAAAGAATACTATTACTTGCCCTCTACTTCAAGATTTCGAGCTAGGGTTAGGAAAACCTTATAAATATACCCTCTATTCATTAGAAAATTATCCTTAGCCAATCCTTAAGCCAAGAAGAAGCCTACATCAAGAGAAGAGAAGTCTGGAAGGAGATGAATATCAAACTATGTCTTCACAAGCCTTCAAATTTGTAATTGTTTCTTTTCTTTCTCTAGTATGAACTTAATTTTTTTTAGCTTGAGATTTAGCATATGTGTATGAACCCTAGACTTTTTTTACATCTATTTTGGTTTGAGATTATAATTATGTAAATGAATTAGTGGTTTATTCTCTGTTTTATGTGCTTTGATTTATTGTCTGTTTTCCTTGCAGAGGCCTACGTATAGGATTACCTTAATAGTAGTTAGATGGTCACCCGGAAGGGGTGTCTAATTATTGAAACACCACATAAACGTTTAGTGTGCGGTAGTGATCCGGAAGGGCTTGCCTAACTAGATAGCGATTAGGGTTTGATTTAATCACCGAACATTATTGCATGCCAGTCTCATCTAAGAACCTAGTGGCGTAGGAGCCCCTTAGTTAAGTCCCCTAGTAATTGTGCGGTCACCACCTAAGTCTGTTAGCCTCACCTTGTTTTTATTCCCGTTTTAATATTCGACAAATCATCCTTTAAACTAAAATTCATTTTTATATCACTTTAGATGTTTTCCAAAACCCCTCATTAGATTAGTTGTGCTCATTTCATTGTACTTAGTTTAATATTCAAAAGAGCAGCTCCGCGGTGCACCGGATGAAATACGCGGTACACCGCAGCATCCCGGACCAGTCCCACGGTGCACTAGATGGCCCGACCAGTAAGCTCAGAAAAACTGCACGGTACACCGGACCTTTGTCACGGTACACCGGACCACTACACGGAGCAGGCATGCGGTACAGTACATAGTCCGACCAGTAAGCTCAAAAGTCAGTCGAACAGTCACGCGGTGCACCGGACCCTACCCGCGGTACACCGCACGAGAGGGTTTCAGCACTATTACTAGAGGACAAAGCTTATATCCGTTAGAAGATTAATAGATCCGTTAGAGAGAAGCTTTATGACCGTTGGACCATCTTTTCAGCTATAAAATGGAGCTCATTCAAGACACAACTTAAGCCTTCCATCTACCAATCTTAAGAGCAATTAATTCTATCATTCAAGGAGGTTTCAAAGGAGCATTCAAGTCATATTTATTGTGAAGCTAATTAGTTCTATCTACTCATTTAGGAGTTTAGTTACAAAGCTTTAACAAGCACCCCTAAACACTTTTCCCCTTTTCCTCTTAGTTCTTGTAATAGATTAAGAGAGTAGTGTAAGCATAGGTTTATGCTTGGTTCCTTGTGTTGGTGATAACACAAGAGTATTTTCCTTCAAAGGGTTTTTGAAGTGGTTGTAAGGGTTTGTATCTCACCCGGTTAAGAGTTACGAAGATTAGTTGAGAATCTTGCAAATCCTAAGGAGGCTTCCTTAGGTAGTGGATGTAGGGAAACCGAACCACTATACATCGTTGTGTATCGTATTCTATCTCTACACTCTTTATATTTCCGCACTCTATATGCTTGATAAAATGCCTACTTGAATAGTTTGATATTATTGTCTATTAGGATTATCTAGTTTTATACTATTTAGTTTGCTAATACAATAGGATTCAAATTAGCTTTTAATTTTATTTACTTGAAATAAAATTAGCCGATTAATTTCTATTGTCCTATTCAACCCCCCTTCTAGGACGCATATAGTATATCAATTGGTATCAGAGCCTAGCTCTATTGTACTTAATCGTTTCTAGAGTTAATACGATATGGATTCTAATCAACCGGAAGGTTCATGTTCTACTAGACCTCCGCTTTTTGTAGGAAAAGACTACTTTGGTTGGAAAAAGAAGATGGAGATTCATGTGAAAGGAATCGATTACTTTTTATGGATGGCTATCAAAAAGGGTCCTTATATTCCTTACGTTACCGGAAGTACAACGGTGGTAAAAGATGAAGATGACTACAATGATCAAGACATAGCTAAACTTACCAAAAACAACAAAGCTATGAACATCCTCATCAATGGATTAAGTGTCACGGAATATGCTAGAGTGAGTGAATGCAATTCCGCTCATGAAATGTGGCAACTCTTGGAGCTATCTTATCAAGGAACGGAGGATATAAAAGAAACCAAAATTCGTCTCTTTATCACAAAGTATGAGCTCTTTCGTATGGAGCCCGATGAAGCCTTGAATGCTATGCATCAAAGATTTTCTAACATTGTTAACACTTTGAAGACTCTTGGTCAAGAGTACACCAACAAGGAACAATGCCGAAAAATTTTATTTGCTCTTCCAAGGAAATACAAGACAAAGATCAACTCTATAAGAGACACTAAAGATCTTTCAAAGATGACGGTTCATGAACTCATTTGCAACCTCATGACGGAAGAACTTGTGCTTGAAGAAGAAAAGATAAGAGATGATGAGGAGAAGAAAATTAAGAAATCTATTGCTTTCCATGCCATGAGTTCTAAGTTGAAAGAACGAAAAGAAAGGAAAGAAAGTGAAGAAGAAAACTCTCATGAAGAAGAAACTAGTGAAGATGAAGGAGTAGCTATGCTAGCAAGAGACATGAAAAAATTCATGAGATATAAACGCTTTGCCAAGAAAGGAAGCTCTTCCACACCCTACAAGAAGAATGATAGAGCTATCAAACAAGATGAACCCACTTGCTATCATTGCAAGAAGGTTGGTCATATCAAAACCTATTGTCCTCTTCTTCAAAAGGAGAAACCGAAAAGAGCTATGCATGCTAATATCACTTGGGATACTCAAAATTCGGATGAAGAAGAAAGTGATAATGAAAATGTCAATCTTGTTGCCTTTATGGGAAAAGTTGAAAATGATGAAGATGCTTCTTCGGATGATGATACCGGTACTACTCACTTTGCCTTTATGGCAAATCATGATGAGGTAACTCCTAAATCCAAACTCTCTTTAACTAATGATGATGCTAGTGAACAAGATATTCATGAGGCATTTGATTCTCTTTATAATGATTTTTTAAATTCTATTGAAACAAACAAAGTTTTAACAAAAGATTTAGAATTTGAGAAAAATAGAACTAAAGAGGTTTTAAAAGCTTTGGAAGATTGTCAAAATCTTTGTGATGAATGTATAGATGATAATGAGAAACTTCATCTTATTGAGAAAAATCTTTTGGAAGAAAAAGCTTTGTTAGAGAAAAAGATTGTTGATCAAAATGCCATTATTTTAAAATTTACTAGTGGGCAAGAAAACTTGGATTTGATTTTAGGTTCTCAAAGAATGGCTAATGAAAAAAGTGGTGTTGGATATGATCCATTCACTCACCAAAAACCTTTGAAAAATGTCTTTGTAAAATCAAAAATTTCAAATGAAACCCCATCCTCTTCAAAATCTTCTATCACTTGCACCTATTGTGAAAAACTTGGTCATGATGCATCTCATTGTTACTATCGTAAATTGTTAGATTTGGGATCTCTTGTGCCAATTTGGAAAAGACCTAAATGGGTCTTAAAAAGAAAATCCACTAACCCTCATGGACCCAATCCTAATTGGGTACCTAAAGCTTAAATTATCGTTTGTTTGTAGGGGTTGAGCATCAAGAAGCAAAATATATGGCTACTTGATAGTGGATGCTCAAGACACATGACCGGAAATCCATCATTATTTACAAATTTATATAAAACTAAAGGTGATAAAGTTACTTTTGCCGACAACACTAAGAAACGCGTTTTGGGTAAAGGTAACATTGGTAATATGGACTCTTTACTTATCTCTAATGTGTTACTTGTTGAGGGTCTCTCTTTTAACTTGCTTAGTATTAGTCAACTTTGTGATGTTGGTTTTAGTGTTAAATTTGAAGCATCTAGATGTGTTGTTTTCAAAAATGATGAGTTAGATACCATGTTTATTGCAAAAAGATCGGATAATGTTTTTGTTGTTGATCTTGAGAGTCTTATGTGCAAAAATATTAAATGCTTATCCGTGGTTAATGATAGTTGGCTTTGGCATAGACGTTTAGGACATGCTAGCATGGATTTGATTTCAAAATTATCTAGAAAAAATCTTGTTGTTGGTTTGCCTATTTACAAATTTGATAAAGATAAATTATGTGATGCATGTCAACTTGGTAAACAACATCGTTCATCTTTTAAATCCATTAATAAGGTCATCACCGTTAGGCCACTTCAATTATTGCATATGGACCTATTTGGTCCCGTTGATGTCACTAGTCTAGGAGGGTCTAGATATGTCTTTGTTGTTGTTGATGATTACACTAGATTCACATGGGTGATGTTCCTTGCTTTGAAAAGTGATGCCTTCAATGAATTTGCAAAACTTTGTAGAAAGGTGCAAAATGAGAAAGGCTACTCTATTACATGCATTCGTAGTGATAATGGTAGTGAATACGTGAATTCTCCTTTTGTGCATTTTTGTGATGAATTTGGGATTGAGCATAATTTTTCGGCCCCTAGAACTCCCCAACAAAATGGGGTAGTGGAAAGGAAAAACCGAACTCTACAAGAAATGGCTAGAACAATGCTAAAAGAACATAGCTTGCCTACATACTTTTGGGGTGAAGCCGTTCATACGGCTTGTTATGTGTTAAATAGAGTTCTTATTAGACCCCTTATTAAGAAAACCCCTTATGAGCTTTGGAATGGTAGACCACCAACTATTGCTTATTTTCGTGTTTTTGGGTGCAAATGTTTTATCCTTAACACTAGGGACTATTTGGGAAAATTTGATGCTAAATCGGATGAAGGCATTTTTCTTGGTTATTCCACTAAAGGAAAAGCCTATCGCATTTTCAACAAACGTACTCGTACCATTGAGGAATCTATGCATGTTGACTTTGATGAGACTAATCCGTTTTGTATCAAGAAAGTGGTAGATGTTGTTGAAGATACTCCACTAGATCAACCCTTAGAATCTCCTATTCAAGAAGTCAAATCCCATGAAGAATCTCTTAAGGAAAATGATCAAGTGTTAAATGAAGCTAGTACGGATTTACCAAGGTGTTGGAAACATATCAAAGATCACCCAAGTGACTTAATTCTAGGTGATCCAAAAGAAGGTGTTACCACTCGCTCCCGTATTATTGCTCTTTGTGCTCATCAAGCTTTCTTATCTCAAATTGAGCCCAAGAATATTAAAGAAGCCTTGTTAGATGATCATTGGATTAATGCTATGCATGAGGAATTAAATCAATTTGAGCGTAGCAAAGTTTGGACATTAATGGAGAAACCAATTGGCCCCACTATTATTGGCACTAAGTGGATATTTCGCAACAAGCTAGATGACACCGGCATCATTACTAGAAATAAAGCAAGGTTAGTTGCTCAAGGGTACAATCAAGAAGAAGGTATTGATTTCGATGAAACTTTTGCTCCCGTAGCTAGACTTGAATCTATTCGTATGCTACTTGCTTTTGCTTGCTATATGAATTTTAAACTTTACCAAATGGATGTCAAAAGTGCTTTTTTAAATGGTTTTATAGACGAGGAAGTTTTTGTTAAACAACCTCCGGGTTTTGAGGATCCAAAATTTCCAAACCATGTTTTTAAACTTTCAAAGGCTTTATATGGTTTAAAACAAGCACCTCGTGCTTGGTATGAACGATTAAGCAAATTTTTATTAGATGATGGTTTTAAAAGAGGAAAAATTGACTCCACTTTATTTATAAAAAGGTCTTCAAAAGATATCCTTCTTGTTCAAATTTATGTGGATGATATTATATTTGGTGCTACTAATGAAAATCTTTGTGAGAATTTTTCTAAAAGCATGCATAAGGAATTTGAGATGAGCATGATGGGAGAATTAAATTACTTTCTTGGACTTCAAATCAAGCAAATGAAAGATGGTATCTTTGTCAATCAAGCCAAATACACAAGAGAATTGATCAAAAAATTTGGCCTTGAAGATGCAAAGGAAATTGGAACTCCAATGAGCACATCCACAAAATTAGACAAAGATGAAGATGGTAAGAATGTTGATGAGAAACTATATCGAGGTATGATTGGTAGCTTACTTTATCTAACCGCTTCTAGACCCGATATTATGTTCCCCGTGTGTCTTTGTGCTAGATTTCAATCTTCTCCCAAAGAAACCCATCTTAGTGCCGTTAAGCGTATTTTTAGGTATTTGAAAGGAACCCTTAGTCTAGGACTTTGGTACCCAAGATTTACCTCCTTTGAACTAATAGGTTATTCGGATGCCGATTATGCCGGTTGTAGACTTGATAGGAAGAGTACTAGTGGTAGTTGCCAATTCTTAGGTCAATCCCTTGTTTCTTGGTCTAGTAGAAAACAAAATAGTGTTGCTTTATCCACGGCCGAAGCCGAATATGTTGCGGCCGGAAATTGTGTGACTCAAGTTCTTTGGATGAAACAAACCTTACTAGATTTTGGCCTAGAATATGATCGTGTTCCCATTCGTTGTGATAACACTAGTGCTATAAATCTTACCAAAAATCCCATTCAACACTCTAGAACAAAACACATAGAAATCCGCCACCATTTTATCCGTGATCACACTCAAAAAGGGGACATTGCTCTTGAATTTGTCACTTCCGAAAATCAACTAGCCGATATCTTTACGAAACCTCTACCCCAAGATCTTTTTGAGAAAATTCGTTGTGAGATTGGCATGCAAATTCTCTAACCCTTCTTTCATGTCATGTTTTTGTTTAGAGCTTTTTGTGTATATATTCTTGTTGCTAATCTTTTCTTGATGTTATAGGTTCCTTGAAGCTTCTAATTGTTATCCATTTATGCCTTTAGTTCTTGTTTTTACTCAAAATGTGTTTTTGACCCCTTAAAATTTTCAAAATTGTATCATTTGTTCTTTTTGTTGTTGACAAAGGGGGAGAAATTTTAGTTGAACTTTTTAAAATGCATTTTGTGAGGGGGAGTTTTTATAAAAACTCTAGTGATTAGGTTGAGGGGGAGTTTTTGTTCAAAACTTAATCTTAGGCATCTTCAAAAGTTTATGATTTGTCAAACATCAAAAAGGGGGAGATTGTTAGCCTCACCTTGTTTTTATTCCCGTTTTAATATTCGACAAATCATCCTTTAAACTAAAATTCATTTTTATATCACTTTAGATGTTTTCCAAAACCCCTCATTAGATTAGTTGTGCTCATTTCATTGTACTTAGTTTAATATTCAAAAGAGCAGCTCCGCGGTGCACCGGATGAAATACGCGGTACACCGCAGCATCCCGGACCAGTCCCACGGTGCACTAGATGGCCCGACCAGTAAGCTCAGAAAAACTGCACGGTACACCGGACCTTTGTCACGGTACACCGGACCACTACACGGAGCAGGCATGCGGTACAGTACATAGTCCGACCAGTAAGCTCAAAAGTCAGTCGAACAGTCACGCGGTGCACCGGACCCTACCCGCGGTACACCGCACGAGAGGGTTTCAGCACTATTACTAGAGGACAAAGCTTATATCCGTTAGAAGATTAATAGATCCGTTAGAGAGAAGCTTTATGACCGTTGGACCATCTTTTCAGCTATAAAATGGAGCTCATTCAAGACACAACTTAAGCCTTCCATCTACCAATCTTAAGAGCAATTAATTCTATCATTCAAGGAGGTTTCAAAGGAGCATTCAAGTCATATTTATTGTGAAG
The DNA here is from genome assembly GCA_029959085.1 of Nemophila menziesii. Lineage (NCBI taxonomy): Eukaryota > Viridiplantae > Streptophyta > Magnoliopsida > Boraginales > Hydrophyllaceae > Nemophila > Nemophila menziesii. Next base: position 21,943,918 of record JARWIR010000007.1, on the reverse strand, counting down.
CTAATTAGTTCTATCTACTCATTTAGGAGTTTAGTTACAAAGCTTTAACAAGCACCCCTAAACACTTTTCCCCTTTTCCTCTTAGTTCTTGTAATAGATTAAGAGAGTAGTGTAAGCATAGGTTTATGCTTGGTTCCTTGTGTTGGTGATAACACAAGAGTATTTTCCTTCAAAGGGTTTTTGAAGTGGTTGTAAGGGTTTGTATCTCACCCGGTTAAGAGTTACGAAGATTAGTTGAGAATCTTGCAAATCCTAAGGAGGCTTCCTTAGGTAGTGGATGTAGGGAAACCGAACCACTATACATCGTTGTGTATCGTATTCTATCTCTACACTCTTTATATTTCCGCACTCTATATGCTTGATAAAATGCCTACTTGAATAGTTTGATATTATTGTCTATTAGGATTATCTAGTTTTATACTATTTAGTTTGCTAATACAATAGGATTCAAATTAGCTTTTAATTTTATTTACTTGAAATAAAATTAGCCGATTAATTTCTATTGTCCTATTCAACCCCCCTTCTAGGACGCATATAGTATATCAAAGTCCACCCGGAAGGGGGTTAGGACGAATTTAGAATCCTGATTATTGCAATTCTACACATTTCTCCCTTCCATGATTAGGATAAACAAGACTAGTGGGGATTACTTACTATGTCTCGAGCTAAACTCTCATACTATCTTCTTCTCTTATTTACTTTTCTATCTTTATTTTATTTAGTTAATCTTTTATTCAAAATCAAACAAAAATTCTATTTGTCTTTTATTTCTTGCGTATTATTATTCTAGCTTTCGTAATTGCACTTTATATTGCATAAGTTCTCATAACTTTCACAGTCTCTGAGGAACGAATCTTATTTATCATTAAAACTTGCTTACGATCTGTGATACTTGCAGTGAGTAATGTGTTTAGTCTAGGGATTTTATTTGCATCTATTTTATCCATTATTTCATCACATCCTAGGCGACACCAGCCAGACATGTTGAAGTCGTGATCTGTATTGAAAAGCATTTTGTGACATATTTAAGTATGCAATCAGATTTTCCGAAATTTGGAGACTATTCTTTTCATCGTATAGCGCCATCCAAAGCAAGAGAAATGGTATTCGGTTTCATTCAGAGATAAGTTCCTATGGTAATCCTGGTTGTCTCGTAATTTCATACAACCCGTCTAAACTCGTACGATATTGTACACCCTTTGGCATCTGTGTCAAAGATATCGTGAATATTAATCACTCACTTAATAAGTAACCATATTAATGATTATTTACCTACTAATTGAGTGAATATTGGTTAGGTGTCTACTTCTCTGAGTTGTAGCAATGCTTAGAGAAAGTCTGAGTCTAATCAAAACATCGAGTGTACCTATCTAGTTTAATTCTCTTATTAGTGTTGATACTCATTGAAATATTCATTTCAACATGTACATAATTAAATGAGCAGTGGAACTATTCGTAGACTAATACCCAGTAATTCACTAAGTTCACCAAAATATCGGAGTGTTGTATACTCAGTGATTTTGACAAAGATACACAGTGATAAAGATACTCAATGAGTTTAACTACCACAAGCCACCGAGTTCAACTTTAAAATCACTGAGTATCCACAACAAAATCAATGAGTTTTTCAGATATATAGGATTTTTAAAAACAATATCATTGAGTAATTCATTAAGTTTAACAAAGTAACTTAGTATTGTTATACTCGGTGATTTTGACAAATATACATAGTGACAAAGATACTCAGTGAGTATAATTACCACAAAACACTGAGTATAACTTTAAAATCACCGAGTATCAATAACAAAATCAATGAGTTTCGTGAAAAAACTTAGGTTTTAAAAAAAATCTGATTGATAAAACGATAATTCACTCGGTTAGAGCTTTGCCGACCCGTAGTATGTTGCTTCTTTGCATTTGAATCGTTGGAATCTTTTACCTGCTTTGATATTTTACGCTTTTTGCTGAGTACTTTTGTTTGGAACAAAAAAAAATTGTTATAGTTTCATTTTCAAAGAGAAAAAATTAGTAGTAAAAGCGTGAAATGAATATTGTAAATAAGTTGATTTCACCTTATATATTTTAAAGGTATATTTGATCAATGATTTTTTGTAGGAGAAAAAAATTCACACTTTTTCTATAAAACATATAAGTAATCTCGAAAACTCCATAAATCAATCTCCTTTTATTAAAAAAAGATGACTTCATTTTTGTGAAATAATGGGAAGGTTTTTTGTAAAAAAAAGTAAAATGCAGCTGTCAATTATTTAAAACTAAGATTTTTTTTTATATATAAATTGGATGAGGTCAGATGTTTCACAATTTCATCCTTTTCTTTCTTTTTTAGTACTTTTAATTTGCAAGTGGTATGGAAAATTATAGATTGATAGATTGAAACTCAATAACTGAAATTGGTCAATTCGTTGACCTAAATGACCAGCTTAATTAGCGAGCTTATAAGCCGTAAAAAGGCTCAGCTTAACGTGCTCACAACATGATAAATAGGATGATGATGTAAGCTCTATTTTAATTGTTCCTGACATGAGGGCGGATGCTTCTCTCTCCATTTGCTGCATATAATTTAAGTTAAAATAATAATTGGAATCCCCACTTGTTAGCCACCTTTCGAGTTCTAATTGGTGGATTCTTCACAAACTATAGATTCCAGGAATCTGTCTTTCATAGTTTTGGTTAGCTATAGATCAAGAGAATAAAGAAATGTAATAAATTATCTATATTCCGTTAATTTTTTTAATTATTATTTAAATTAGAAGCAATAAAAGATTGTGAGTCTATTTTGTGTTACATCACTCACTTCACCAATTTATAATTATTTATGTGTATCTTTTTTATTTCTTTAGTATAGATAATATTTTAAATAAAGTGATTGATCATATAAGATTTTTTGAAACAAAAATAACATATTAAATTTAAAACATAATAGATTAATCATAATAAATTTTTAAAAATTAAGAAATAATAACGTATACATCAAAAGTAAAGGACAGTTCCCAATTAATAATAAGAAAGGTAAAATATTATATACTTACCTACAACTAAAAAATAACGCCCACTTAAAACAAAAATTAACCCTAGTTATTAATTTACCTCTACCCCTATTTATTATTATTTCAACTAAAAAAAGATCACCAACTCTACCACCTCGTTTCTTTCGTGAAAGTGAAACCAACCGACCCAACCACCACCACCACAAGAACCACTACCACACGACATGAACCCCCATAGTTTGTCTCTCATCTCAAATAACCACCGTTGATTTAGTTCAACCGTCGTTATCGTATGAATTAGAGAATTCTCAATAAAAAATAAATTTCAATCCTCACTCAATCAGCCCAAACAAGATACTCGATCCTTCTCTATTGTAAGAATATAACTATAGAAGAGCCAATAATTATGTCTGTGACTGAAGGCAGCTAAGAGTCGGGCTTAGCTTTGGGGCTAGGAAGAGAAGGGAATGAGAGGGATGGGGTATGAATGTTCTTGCAATTCGTGAGTGAATGAGAAGAAGACCTCTGAGAACAAGGGTAGTGGATGGGAAACAGATCCAAAGGTCGAGCAAAACATGTAAATATTTTTGTAGTTATGATTTAGCTGTTGTTGTACTATCAAAAGATCTCAAAAGGTGCATCTTTAAGAAATAGTAAGTCCCTGGTTCAATTGTTTTTTTTGGCGATTTCATTGATATAAATGTTAACTTGTATTGGATGTTGTATGATATGCAGTGAGGTTATCATTAAATAGTAGTTAATATAGGAAATCTATTGGTGATCCTTTTGAATCGCTTGAAGAACTGTAGGCTCAAACAATTGGAGATCTTCTCCCTGATAATGACGACTTAATTTATGGGGTTGATGATGGTATAGATCATTATCGTTTATGTCAAAACCATCTACAATGGTTGGAGACTCATATGTTAGATTTTCAATATATCCATAATTCCAGTATTTATAGTCTTTTCGGAACCATGGTGGAGATGACGTAGTCTCTACAATTATCAAAATCATTTGATGCAAAAACTTCTCTCCTTAAGCATGAGGTCAGTTGTGAACAGTCTTGAAATCAAAGTCTAGTTTTTCAGTTAATAAGAATGAGAAGTCCCCGTCATAATGAAAATAATTCATTCTAAGCTAGAAAAGGTTAATGCTTGTGCAAATAGACACATATTGAAGGGACACTAGTCACACCACTATTAAAAGTAGGATATACACTTTTATTTAAATTTACTAGTTGACTAGAAGAATAGAATTTGTGTAATATATATTGAAAATTGGTCACATTTTCCACACTTGCTTCCATGAACAATATGATATCATCTGCAAATAAACATTGAGTAATACAAGGGGATCCTCTCGCAATTTCGATGCCTTTAAGGTTATTATTTTCCTCTGTCTCTTTAAGTAAAGCAGCTAATGCTTGATTTACAATACAAAAAATAAAAGATGATGAAGGGTATCCTTGACTCAACCCCTTAGAAATTTAGGTATTTTTATGTAAGACTCAATTTATTTGAACCTCACAAGAATGACCAAACTTACACAATTTCTAATGCATTCAATCCCGATATTACTAAAGCCTTGTTTAGAGAGTATTCAAAAAGAAAACCCCACTCAACAAACAAAAACTCATAAGCCTTAGATATATCTGCTTTGATAGCAAGTGAGTAACTTTTGGAATACCTCTGGTTCTTTACAAAATTACTAACCTCATGAGCAATTATATACTATCAAATATTGATATACGTGGTATGAATGTGCTTTATGATTCATCAACCTTATAGACCATATAAGTCTACATTCTAGATACCAAAATCTTAGAAATGATTTCGTAAATGAAATTTGCACAACTGGTTGGTCTTTAAGAACCAATATTTTCTATACCAACACATTTTGGGATAAGTGCAATAATACCTCCATTTATAGTTGAAATATCACTAATATTATTAATAAATTATGAAACAACCCTTAGGACATGAAATTTAATCATCTCTTAATATTTTACATAGAAAAAACCAGAAAGTCCATCTGGTCCTAGAGCCTATCCGGGTTAAGGCTCTAAACCGCAAACTTAAGCTCATCTATAGTGATGGGTTTAATAATATTGTAGTTTATCTCATTATTGACAACATATTCAATAAATATTATGATAAAATAAAAATCTATGGGGCCCACAGAGTAAAACACATTAAAGAAGTAGTCCACTATCTCTACATTTATATAGTCCTCGTTTTCCTTCTTTAATTTAATTATATATTAGCTCTTCTTTAACTTGTATTAAAGTAAGAAGTAAATTTTTTTTTTCAATAATTGGGAATACCTAATATAAATTTATTATTAAGTAGTCAATACCCTACAAATTTAATTACAATGAGTAGAAATTCATCAATATTCAAAATAAAAATAAAATAAAATTTATTAAGATTTACATATTGAATCATGATGGATAAATATCTATAAACATTTAATAGGTATATCTTTGCTAGGTAAATACCCAAACCTTTTATAAAATATTAAACTTAATTCTAGACGTTTTTTTTTCAATATTAATTTAAATACAAACTAACTATACCAATTTTTTATTTAAAGTTGGGATATTAATAGAATTACTACTTTATTTTCCTTTGAAACATAAGCTAATATGTTTTATATTTTGTTTTTCATATAAATTAAGAAGAACTATTTATTAACACCACATTTTTTAAAATATATTTTATAAAATATTTACTATCTTAAATATCTTTTTGAAAATATAATTTTTAACATTTTATTAGGATTAAATTGAATATAGATTATAGAAAAACAAGGTAACCCCGTGTCTGAAGACACTATAAGAAAGTTGCTCCGTTTTTCAAAAAACGAACCCAGGTTTCCTAGGTTAAGGTTAAAGTTAAGGTTAAGGTTAAGGTTAAGGGTTAAGGATTATTGTTTAAGTTTTAGGTCAAGGTTAATGTTAATTTTAAGGTTTAATAAGATATAAGGTTTAAGGTTAGCGCGATGAATCTTCATTTAGTAATGGTTAAGTTTAAGATAAAATTTAAAGTTAAGGTTTAAAATTCATAGTTTAAGGTAAACTTTAAGGTTAAATGTTAATGTTAAGGATATATTTAAAGTTAAGGTTAAGGTTTAAGGTTCAAGGTTCAAGTTAAGGTTAATTTAAATTTAAGGTAAAGGTTAAGTTGTAACTTTAAGGTAAAGGTTAAGTTGTAACTTTAAGGTTAAGGTTAAAAAAGTTAAGATGAAGGTGAAGGTGGAGGTGAAGGTGAAGGTGAAGGTGAAGGTGAAGGTGAAGGTGAAGGTTTAAGGTCTAAGGTTAAGGTTTAAGGGTTAAGATAAAAGTTAAGGTCAAGGTTAAGGTTAAGGTGAAGATGAAGATTAAGGGTTTAAGGTTTAAGTTTAAGGTAATTTTTGGGTTAGATTTAAGGTTAATATTAAGGTTAATGTTAATGCTAAGGTTAGGGTAGGTTAATGTTAATGTTAAGTTTAAGTTTAAGGTTGAGGTTAATGTTAGGTAAGGTTAAGGATATAGTTTAAGATATGTTTAAGGTTAATAGTGAAGGGGTTAAGGTTAAGGTTAAGGGGTTAAGGGGATAAGTTTAAGTAAAGGTTAAGGGGTTAAGTGTTATGGTTAAGGTTAAGGTTAAGTTTAATGTTAAGGTTAAGTTTAAGTTTAAGGTTAATGTTAAGGTTAATGTTAAGGTTAAGGTTAAGGTTAAGGTTAAGGTTAAGGTTAAGGCTAAGGCTTCGACTAAGGCTAAGGCTAAGTCCAAGGATATGGCTAAGGCTACAGTTAAGTTTACAGGTAAGGCTTAGGCTAAGGCTAAGGATAAGGATAAGACTAAGGTTAAGTCTAAGGCTAAGGTTAAGGTTAAGGTTAAGATTAAGGTTAAGGTTAACGTTAACGTAAAGGTTGAGGTTGAGGTTGATGTTGAGTTTAAGGTTGAGTTTAAGGTTAAGAATAAGGTTAAAGTTAAGGTTAAGGTTAAAATTGTGGGTTAGGGTTAGGGTTAGTGTTAAGGTTTAGTCTTAGTGTTCAAGTTAAGGGTTAAGGTCAAGGTTTAAATCAAGTCTAATTTTAAGGTTAATGTTTAAAATATAACGTTAAAGGTTTAAGGATAAGGTTCAATACGATTTAAGGTTTGAGGTCGAATATTAGCGATATGAATCTTCTTCTGGTTAAAGTTAAAATAAAGTTTAAACCTTAAGGTTAAAGATAGGGTTGGGGTTAAGTTTAAGGTTAAGTTTATAAGGTTTAAGGTTTAAGGTCGAATATCAGCGCGACGAATCTAACTCTGGTTAAGGTTAAAATTAAGGTATACACCTTAAGATTAAGGATAAGAATAGGATTAGGGTTAAGGTCAAAATTAATGTTAACTTTGAGTTTAATATGAACATCAAGGTTCAGGTTCAAAGTTGGAGGTTCAAGGTAAAGTGTACAGTTTAGTGTTAGTGTTAAGGTTTGAGGTTTATGGTTCAAGCAGGGCCGGCCCTGACATTTCGGGGGCCCTAAGCAAACTCACAAAAGGGTCCCTCTACATAAATAAAAATATTATTTCTATTAACATGGTTTGAACTCAAGACCTTTAAATAAAAACATGCCACATTACCACCAAACTACCCGATACTACTTTTATATAATTATTCAAATTGGAGATATATATACATATACACACATAACATATTTAGATGACGGGGGCCCTTAAAAACGTCAAAAAATCGGGGGCCCTAAGCGGCCGCGTCTTTTGCTTTACTACAGGACCGGCCCTGGGTTCAAGGTTCAAGGATAAGGTTATGGTTAAGTTTAAGGTTAAGTTTAAGTTTAAGGTTAAGTTTAAGGTTGAGGTTAAGTTTAAGGTTTAGGTTTAGGTTATGGTTATGGTTATGGTTATGGTTAAGCTTAAGGTTAAAGTTAAGGTTGAGTTTAAAGTTTAGGTTAAGGTTAAGCTTTAAATTGATAATTATATATGTTTTATTTAACTTGCATGCATTATTTTATACAAATTAGTCCATTGATTAAAGTTTAAGATTCAAACTTCATGTTTCGTGGTTCAAGATCCAAGATTCAAGGTTATGGTTCATGGAAAAAGGAAAAAATATGTTCCATTAACCGGAATCAAATTTGGGTTCCTTGGGTGACCATTTAGAAAAAAAATTTGTTCCATTGACGGGAATCGAACCTAGGTCTCCTAGGTGAAAGTCAGATATCCAAATTATTGGGACGACAAAATTTAGAGAATTGCGGCCAGTATTGATCGAACACGGAACCTTTAGATGTCTAATGAGGTGGGATAAGAGATAATTAATTTTTTTTTATTAGTAAAAAATAAATAGTCCAAAGGAGTGAATTAAGGAGCCACCAACGATCCTATCTGTCCTTTTATGTAGAAGAACTGAGTCGTTTAAAAAATCTGTTTTATTATATAGATATCCTTTTTTAAATTAATTACATATAATGGAATAATTTTTTTTGCTAGGGGAGTGATTTCATTTATATTTAACTTCCTTTACAAAAATAGGCAATTAGTCAAATAGCTAATCCTGAATATGGTTCTTTCCTAAAATAGCATATTCTATAATTACAAAGTATATATTATAATATTATTAAGGAAATAATACTTAATATTTATCAGGTATAATTAAGTAATGGCAGGTGTATTTCCACTAACACATTCATATTCTTCTGTAACCCTTCATTTCTCGTCTCTTTATTCTCTCCCAAAGTCAGAGCATACCTGTCAATGAAATTCTAGCTGCCTTGCAATTCTCAACCATCATACCTAAGATTTCAGTCACTATATGCTCAATTATGGGATGAGTCTTTCCGTGTAGTTTTCAGTACTTTATTACTTTTTGAAACTAAGCTGGGATGCGTGATGAAGTAGTTCAAGACCTCATCCCATGAGTGGATCTGGAGAATGAATCCCTATTGGTACAGTATTGTGAGTCATAACTCCTTCGTTTTTTCACAATCCCATAAGAGATGGTCTTCATTGTCGATGTTCAAGTGACAAAACTCGCACTCCACTATTATATTTTGATTCAAATCGTTTGTCTTTGTTTTGTTAGTGCTAAATTTCCAACTCAACTAAAAGTTTAAACTGTTAAAAAAAGACGGATAACATATTATAGGAGATTTATACTTCAACACGTCTGCTCACGTGCAAGCTTTGAAGAGATGGATTGATCTAAGCAATGCACGTGGAGATTTCAAGTGGGTGGCGGCGAAGAGACTCGAACCTAATACCTAAAGTACCTAGAGCTCTGATATATGTTTAGGTCTTAATTCTAGTCCCAAAATATGTTATGCCATTGTACCTTTGGATTTTTTGATTTAATGAGCTCATAGTATTCATAAGTTATCAATGTTTTGTATTTGACTCCTTCGCAATACACCTTGTCTTCTTGATTTAATTCTATTTGGAATGATTATGTGTATTCATTCATGAACTGTAGGTTGAAATAATTATTTATAGTAATATGAAATTATATTATGGGACAAATACATTAATAATTTGTTTAAATGTACTACACCTTCAAAATTACTTAGACCCAGATAACTGCATATTATGTTTCAAAAAAAAAAAGGGTTAATTTGTTAAAAAATAGTTTCAAGAAATATGTCTTAATAGGATATCAAATTATTATTCCTTACTTTTTCCACTATTAGTTTTATTAAAATATTAAAATTCGTATTTTTGAACATTTAGGATACCAAAATATTCAATGAAGGATATTTTGATTATACTTTTTTATTGTGTGTGAAAAGTTAAATAAATAAATATTTTAAACAAGTGTATAAGATATATTTGATTTGTAACAACAGACTATAAGAAGAAGCAAATAAGAACATAATTTATATATTGTTGGACCCACTTAGTGATTTATGTGGTGAAAACTTTGAGTCAAACACCTCTTCTTTGAGTGTGCCTTTGCTAAGAGTATTTGGGAGGATACGAAACGACGGTTGGGTAATGAGAAAGAGACCTGTACTATCTCGAGTGTTCTCAAATTCCTCAAGAATATCAAAATATCAAAAATTTAGAAAAGATAGGAACGGAGAATTACTTTTGCCGCTACCATTTATCATATATGGAAGATTAGAAACAACCGTAATATGAGAAAAGAATTACCTTCTTCAGATAGAGTCATCAAAGAGATTAAATTGTGCACTTCATCTTGTTTATTCTCTTCGTACCCCCATCATGCCTTCATGGATGACCGAAGAATTATGATTCTATCTCATTGAGATTAGAATAGAGAGTAGTTAGGCACTACCTTAACCTTTCGAGTCTAGGTAGTTTTTTTAGTATATTATACAAATTGTCCTACTTTTGATGAAATCGTTTACCCAACAAAAAAACCCAATTAGTTACTTCAAACTCATACTAGATCAAAATGATTTAATAAATTTCACAAGAAAACAAACAATGTTAAATACAAAGTAATAAATAATAACATCGTGTCGGTTGAACCGTCTATTTTCAATCTTTCCGAAAATAATTATATGATGCATTGAATACTTCATTTAGCCCAACATGTTAATAAATCATTTCGCTTGACACTCTTACATAAAATATCATCCAAGGTGTTCATATTTTGTGGAACGTGAAAGATATTCCACGCGTCGGAATGAGTATACAAATTATTTAACTAGTTGAGTTAACTCAACTGGGCAGGGCCTTGCTATTTTTTAACATTTAAAGGGAGGTACGGGGTTCGAATGCCCCCCTAACGGGTGTAAAGTGAGAGGTACAAGGATCAAACCCTCCCTGAACATGGGCAACCTAGTTCTGATTTACTTGGGATATGGATGAAGAGGCTTGTATATTCCCGTATGATTAGTCATGGTGCGCGCAAGTTGGCTCAAACCACCCATGTACCAAAAAGAATACAAATTAGTTATATTCTTGAGGATTGAGAGTATATTATATTTATTTACCATTGGTTGTTTGAAATCCTGAACTATAAATTGTGAGTGTCAATAAATTACGATATTATATGTTGGTTATCCTCGATTGCAAGTTTGCAAACTTCTTATAAAGCCAAAACCTCACCTTCAATTTTTAATCTTTACCCTCACCTTTTTAAACCGTGTTTCACAATAAAATCGTGCTCATCTAAAGTAACAATCACGATTCCAGATTGTTCTTTACTAATAGAAAAGAACACACACACACACACACACACAAACACACACACACACACATATATATATATATCAGTAAATGGAACCAGATAGTCTTGATTAAGCAATTTTTCTTTTCCGAAACTTCCTTAATAAAATAAAATTGTAACAAAATTAGCCTATACCCGTGGGTATTGACTTTTCCTCAATTAATTCCGCTAACCTACGTGGGATCGTGTTAGGACACACACTAAGTATGTTGCCATATAGTTTATATTTAGCTACCCAATCGAGTATTCTATTACTATCTCTACTACACCATTTAAACAATGGATTACAAAGTTTAGAGATAATATAGATGCTACTAATAATAGTACGAATTGTGGGATGGGAAAATTGCAAATGGTGTTTAAGAGATTGCATAACTAGAAGAGTGTTTTCCACTATAACACTACTTGTACTAACATCTCGTGCAAGTAGACAAACTTTTAGAACTTCTAACGCTTCAGCCTCTAAAGGTGAATCTGCAGAAATATCCCACATATTACAGCTCTTAATCAATTCCAATCTTTATTTATTTTTTCAAGCGGTTGCCATAACATGGATGAATCCAAAATTTATTATCAGTGGAGACATAAACTAATATACACATGTGATTCTCTTATATATTTAGTCTTCTATTAAACATAAAATATATTTTTTCGTATACTAAAAAAGAAATCACGATTAATTCTTACTATCTGCCCCATAGATCTATTGTTGTTATTCATTAATCTAACATCATTGTCCCCAAAAAAAAAAAAGATAGTGATATATCTTGTAGTAATAGGGTCACCTCTTATTGTTTCTTTATTTTGTAATGATTTGTTTATTTTTTTTAAAATTCTACTATATTTGAACGGTGTTAAAGCATTAGTTCTATTTCAATGCTCAACACATATATTCACAGGATCTATAAGAAAGTCAAATCTTTTAAATTAATCAATGATTCAGCATTTTTACAAGTGATCTCGATGTGTTAATTCTGAAATTTTCAAAAACTCTATGCAAAAAAATTGTGAGTTTAATTGCTAATTTTTTATAGGACACAAATCATAAAAAGAAAATTTACTAGGTAGCATAAAAAAAAAATTGTAAGATCAAAAGTTATCGGTGGTATTGAATTTAAAGACTTCTAAAAATTGAACGTTACCTTATTAGCTAGTCAAGCTTGGAAACTAATTAACAAATCTAACTCCCTAGTAACAAGAGTACTCAAAAGCATTTACTTTACTAATTCTATCTCGTGGGAGGAATAATTGGCCAAAAAGAGGTCATAGAGCTGGGCCAGTTTCTTTAAAGAACTTCAGCTTCTTAAAGAAGAATGTGTTTGGCGCATCGGCGACGGTTTGACAACTAATATATATGGAGACTTATGGGTAAGAAACAGTGTCGAGATGGGAAACCGGAAGGCTGTAATATTGGCACATCTTTTTAACAAAGAGGTTGGAGGCTGAGACAAGAATAAGATTGACCAATTTTGCCCTCTAGAGTTGGCCAATGATTAAAGAGGATTCTGATTATGTAATTGGGTAATGAAGACAAGATCGTATGGCCTTTTACAAAAAATGGAATTTATTTATCGAAATTCGGGTATCACAGGTTAGTTCAAGAAGAAATTATTTGGGAGGGATAATCGTCTCGGATGGGCAAAATAACAAAAGTGAAATTTGGAAAATCGTTTGGAATTCTAATTTGCCAGATAAAGTTAGAATTCTTGCCTGGAAAATCGAGAATGGGGTTTTACAATGAAAGTCAATCTTCATAAGAAGAAATGCATTAGTAATGGGCTCTGTGAATGGTGTGAGTTGGAGGATGAATCGATTGAGCATTTTTTTCTCAAATGTTTGTTTAATAGTTGGGTTTGGGCATCATCAGCACTGCAAATCAAAATTGATAATGATTACAAAGGAAATATCAAAGACTGGATTATCAACATTACATATTCTTTCTTTAAGAATGAAGGTGATCGTAAAAGAGTTGGTGCAACCATTCTGGTGACGATATGGTTTATCTGGAAATCTAAAATGAGGGCTTTTTCGAGAATAAAAATAGTTGGTAACTGAAAGTCAGGATCACAAATAAAATGATCTATGATCTTTTTGGTGAGTCAAGAGTTTGCCAACAAAATAGGCCAACCAACAATACAAAGGTAGCAGAGGAACTTGGTGCGAGAGAGCTGCATCTGATATATTAGTAAGAGTTTAATTGGCTCAGTGGTGAGTCATTTATTAAGGAATAGGAAGTGGCAGGAACTGCTTCAGTCGCGGTGAATAGGAGTGGTCTCACCACACATAGAATTACTAGAAGATGTAGAGTAAAATCTACCGTAAAAGGGAAGCACGGACCATTGGTTGCTCCTCAAGTGTGATAAAAATCAACACAAAGAAGAGAAGCAACTAGCCGCAAGTGTACGGGTCGTCCAAGTAAAAAATAAGTAAATACGTGTATTCCTCTCTACAAGTTTTACTAGATCAGGATTAAGTGTTTAATACGAATAATAGAAGTAATTGCAATTAAAGTAACCGTAGATGTTTGTTTGTTTTTGAATAATAAATGACTAATGCAAAATGGAAATGTACCTATGATTAAAACTAAGATTAAACTAGAAATTAACTAAAGAAGATTACGCAAATGAGAGGTATACTTGAGTCTCGCTAGGGAATCAACAAATTTCCTTATTTCATAGTTTATTGCTTAAGGGTAAAATCGGTACTTTGCATTAGCCGGAATTCTAATGTCTTCCTAAATCTCATCAGGTTAGATAAGAAGTTATCCTACAATATTAATTAGCTCGTCAAAGTGACACTAAAGGTACTTCCAGATGATTATGATATAAACCCTATTGACTAGGTGGTTAGTTAACACCTAAGTTTACTTACATCAATATCCGGTCAATTATAGTTCATTAAGAACATCACACTCCCTATTATCTTAGTATATTCAATATGATATATAACATCGCATTATTCTTACTCAAATGAACATTATATTCATAAGGAGTTATTAAAGGACAATTTGAAAATTTTCAAGATCTTTTTGACATAATGAGACTGGTTAATATGTAGTTTCCATTTCTAATGATTTTAACACCTAAAACTGTATCAACTTCTCTCATATCTTTTATCTCAAACTTAGAAGATAACAAGATATTAGTATCATATATTACTAGTATATTATCTACAAAGATTAACATGTCATTTACATACAAGCATATTATAACACACTTTGAACCTAATACTTTGAAGTAAACACGTGAACCAGAAGTGTTGACTATAAAGTCATCTTTAACTAATGTGTTATCTTGTTTCTTATTCCATTGTTTGAGTTCCTATTTAAATACATACATTGATTTGCTAAGCCTAAATACTTGGCAATCCTGTCTGAATACTCAAAAACCCTCTAGTTTTGTCATATAGATTTCTTTATCTAGATCTTATTTAAAATTTTAACATACATATAATATATAATATCTTACCTATGGTGGGTAAGGAAACAAGGGTTCTCATGGTGGTATCTTGGTTATAGGGGATAAGTATCAAAGTAGTATGGACCTTTCTTTTGGGTAAAACATCATATTACAAGTCCAACTTTGTTTTTTTCTGTTGAACCACCACGTCTCAATTTCTTACATTAAATCACTTTATACTAATTAGGTTACAATCCATACGTAAATCAGTAAAATTCGAGGTATGGTTTATTATAATTGATTCTAGTTCACTATTAATGACCTATTTCTAACAACTATCATCTACTGATCTCATATCACACGCCTTTGGATTTTCAAATAAAAGGAAACATACTACTATCTATTTACTTAGAATATCTATGGGGAAATCCTCGCTCATGAAGGTAGTGATAAAGCCTGATCCAAAGCTGAACTCTTTTATACGTCTCTTAATTTTCCTAAGTTCATTATTAAGGATACTATCAGAAGTAGGAGGGGGTAGAGAAGTAGATGTATTACAACTAATAAACAAAGAAGTACTAGCGGTCAAGTTATCATAACTTTCATAATAACAATTAAAGAAGCATTAAGATTCAAATGATTTGTCACTGGAAATATGTTTTAAAAAAATTCGGCATCTCCAGACTCACAAATATAATTGTTATCTAAAGACAGGAATATTTATGCAACAATATTTCTAGCATAATCAATAAATATGGAATCCATGGTCTTCGGTTCTATGTTCATTTTCTTGAAGCAGCCTGGTGGGTCCTGGGGTGTGATAAAATTATGCAATAAAATAAAATATCCACAGACCTCAAGTGTACGGGTCGTCCAAGTAATAATCGGGTTTCGTTCTCAGGGACAGATAGCTATGACTATGGTGTTTATTAGATAAGTATAAGTAATTTCTAAAACAGAAAAATAAAATATATAGATATTTGTTTGGCTTTGAATTACAACTAAAGATGCCGTAAAATAAATTAACATAATGATTAACTGAAAGTGAATATCGAAAGTGAATAAGTGTGGACGTAAATATGAGAGATGTACTTCAGTCTCGCAAGGGATTCACCTAAATCTATATAATCAGTGCTTCCGTTTAAGGGCTAACTTGGTATTTAGGTACTAGTCGGGACTCTAATATCTCCTTACCCCGGTCAGGGTGGACTTAGGATCTATCCTACGGTATTACAAACCCCAACAGGCTGATTATACCTACTTTCGGATGTTGAAGTCTTTTATCCAATTGGATGCGTAGTTAGTCAAGCCCATCAAGATCATTGACGAACACCACGCGTCTATTACCTAGGTCCGTAATTAAACCCCCCGTCAAGGTGATCGCTTCGCCACTAAAGTGAATAGCCTAAATACTGTAACCTACCCTTGGTTCATGACATCAAATATAGTAAATAAATTCACAATGATAGTCAATACAAAATACCCAGTTTAAATTAAATCACAAAATCCCAAATTCGGAAAAATATCAATTAAATTGATTAGGGCTTAACCCATAAATGCGATTCTCAAGTACTTATGAAATTAGCTCATATTAAAACTAAAAACTGAAAATAAATTAAAAGAAATCATTATCCTAAATTACAGAAATAAAATAAGTAAATTAAGGTGTTGGATTGAACGACTGTTGGAAGAATAGAAATTCTCCAGCTCTAGCTCTCACCCCTGCCTTCTTCTCTAACTCTCACTTTTAAAATAATGAAGCTTATGTAAAAAGGAGGTCTAAAAGCATATCTATATTAAACAATCTGGATTGGGCTTTTACTTAAAAATAATAAGTCAAATGATAAAAAGCCCAAATGCATCTTTAAGAATCTTGTAACTGTTGTACATCATGTAGTAAAACGGCCGTAACTTTTGCATCTCACGTTCAAATCACCTGATTCTAGTCCTCAAATCTTGCTAACTCAAAGGCACAACTTTCTCTTTCAGATCTTCAGGCCTGAATCAGTGCCGATGTGGCTTGAAATCAGCAATTAGTAAAATCTTTCCAGATTTTTATCTCTTTTAGTCAACTCATCGTCTAATCTTTTCTTGTTTTTTACCCTTCCGCTTGATCTAAGACTTTAGTTCTCTCTTCTCCTCCTTGCCTTGGTGTTACATAGAATCCATGGACCTAAGAACTTTATACTAAAAAAAAACAAAGTAACGCACAAAAGCTCTAAAAATGCAAATAACATAATCCCAAGGTGAGAAAGTGTAATATGATGAACTAAGCATAAATCCATCAAATAAGTCTATTATTCACCTAAAATGATGTCTTCTAAGGGCATATATTTAGAACAAAATGGGAGATATCAAACCCTGCCATGTCCAAACACGCCACACTCTTATAAGAAATTAAGCTAGGTGGAAAGCATTTTCACAACTTGTAAGGTTCTAACCTAAGCTTTTAGGGATACTCTTTACAACACATATGAATCAGATAAGTCAACTTCTCCTTCACATGTTATTAGGAAAATCTGATCTAATAAGCATACCTATCATCATTTTTTAAGGGATTTTGTTTTTCCTTTGAACAATCTCATTTTGTTAGGGTGTATATGGGACACTAAATTCATGAATAATTCCACTTTTAACAAAAAAAAGAGGGGATTGAAACTATATTTTACAATCCTATCAAACCTCAGTCTCTTGATTTTACTTTCATGTTTGTTTTATACCTTTACCATAAATTTAGAAACATATGGCTCTCTTTATCCTTGGATTTTAGAAGATAAATTTGGTATACTCAGAGTAGTCATTTACAAAGAATATATAATACATTTTACATCCTCTACGAGCTTTCTAAAATTCGTTAAGTAAAAATGTACCAGTTATAGTAGATATTTAGTTTATCTAGTGGCTATAGTATTAAAAGATGTTTCATCATGCTTGACCTCTATGCATATTGATATTTAACAAAATTGTCAATATTATTAAAAGGATTAATCCAAGTGGTTTTAATCTTTTAACAAATATAACTTTTACACATCCTGATTTATAAGCCCCTAATCAATATATTTAACAAAATACGCAAAAATAGAAGCATTCTCATCAATTAAAACATTGTTTTGTACAAAAGTACTTATTCATGTTTTTATTCCCAACAAATTTATCATTATTGGATATAACTAATTGTCACCTTCAAACACTAGTTGTAGCCTTACTTTGTTGAGAGTTTCCCATAAACAAGATTCTCCGCAAAGAAGGAACATACATTTTACCATGCAAAGATAAGTTTTTCCCCCAATATAAGTTCAAGTAAACCCTTCACCTCTCCGAGGACGCCACCAATGGTTGTGTACCGGTGTAGGCGCATCCTCCATCAGCAACCTCTCTGAACTCGCAAAACATGTCCTTGTTTGAGCATACATGTCTTGAAACTCTTGTGTCCAAAATCCACGTTATCTTGTTCTCCACCATATTTTTCCTAAATTAATATAATAATTACCTCATCAGCTTTAGTCAGGGTAGTGGGAAGCCTTAAGTTTTGATCTTCTCTTTAATCGAACTAGTCGTCCTTGTTTCCACCCTTTTACACAACAACAACAAGAACCCTTGGGATTCAGAATCTTTCTAATTGACTTGAAAGTACCTACATGTTTTTGAAGTTATATATCTTGTAGCATCATGTTTTTTCTTGTTTTCCCCTACGATTTAAATTAGGAATAATAAAGGAGTTAGACTTATCCTTGAGGCAACTTACATCTTTGATTATCATATGACTGATGAACTCCCCGGAGGTGCATAATCCCATCATCTTGTGCTTGTGGTGGTTAGTGTAAATTTCTCTAGTAACACATTTTCTTTCAGAATCTCATACATCTTCTAACGATATTTTGGCACAAATATTTTTGTAAACATGCACTTGTTCCATTATTGACTTTTGGACAGTGGGGGTGAATATGTGCATATTACCCACCACATGTTTTTTCTTACATGTATCATCACTCTCATATTTTTTTCTCGAGAGTTTCCCAAATGATTTTTGTAGATATTTATTTGACAAATAGATCGAAAAGACTATTTGTATATGTAGTATAAAAGATAAACCCTAACAGTTTTGTATTTTTTTCAAACTTTGAAACAAAATCACAACTCTCGGTTGCCTCTATAGCTTTCGGCAATTCCAAAATAGGGGGTTGGAGTAAAAAGCGTGATATTGTTCAATTTTCTCAAAGTTGATCAAATTTTTTTGTAGCATCTGACGTTATCCCCAACTTATATTTCTTACTTTGACATATCTACCAGTGTTTTGTAAACATAGGAGGAAGCCATTATAAAATAAAAAGGAATTATTTTTAAACATTAATATAGCCTAGGAAAAACACAAAATACCAAAAGTAGATAAATCGAAATTGAAACCTTAAAAATAGTTGTAAAATTTCCTTGGTGCTAAATAGTATTTTCTCTGGCCATTTCCGAAGTTATAAAAACTACATCTCTAAGTTGTATGAACTCAAAAAAATACAGATTGACTATTATCTAAACATTTGTTACCCAAATGTTTTAGAGAATAAGTAGGAAGAATCTATAAAATTTGTAGCGGGTGATGGATAAATGAAGCACTGGAGATGTTTTATATAACAGCTGGATAAGACAAGAAATAAATGAGTATTACTGTTACATACAAACATGGTAGAGAATAAGGCTGGTAGCTGATACCTGATGTTTGAAATTTCAGTTTGATGGAAAACATGGATGAAAATAATAGGGAAGAGAATAATAAATTTGATAGAAAATCGTTATAATAAACTTGTACCCCAAATAAGGTTATTTTAATTATCCATACTCCCAACTCTTACAACCATGTCACAACTCACGTTTGTTGGAGTTAGCGTCGGTTTAGGAAGTGGTGGCACGCGTGTAGGGTTAAAACCCAAAGCACCTCACATGAAAGGTTTATTCACATTTGCAAGTTAAATGGTAAGAAGAAGTATAAAAATCCTTTTTTTAAATTCATCAATGTAGGAAGTCGTTTGGACTTCTCATTTCTTAAAATTTTAAATCTTATTTTGCAAGTGAATGAAAATCAACTATTGTAGGCTTATTTGAAAGTCATGGCAACTACAGTCTCAAGGTACCATTGTCCAAAGGATGTAATATTTATAGATATATTTTTTGGTAATGGAAAAAACAAATATAATTAAGCCTCCCGAAGGGGAACAAAGTAAAACTTTTTGACCCAAAAGGCTGTTGGAACAAATTTGTATTCCTTGAAATTGCTAATTTTATATAATTATCCAACAAGATCTTTGAGGTGCAAAATACCCAAGATACCTTCAAATATAAGACAAAACATAATTGAAAGGTGGAAGCACTGAGTTAATCAATTTTGACACTAAGCGCCGCGAATGATTACACATAGCACTATTGAGCACTGCCGCATCACCGCGCCACCACTAATTGTTACAAAGAGAACCGATGGTGGTTACATTGAGCACTGTCAGTGGATATAGTGAGAATGAGATGCGGTGTTACGAGCCTAGTTTGTGGTGATATAAATACGATTTTAACACTGGGTAAGTAATTTTTTACACTAAACAACAACCAAATTTACACTAAGCATATAAATAATATTTTAGCCTTATTATATTAAAAGAAAAATAAATTATTATTTAATGGGAAAAATAAAAAATCAAATAAAATATGAGAAATTGTCATATGGTATGTTTTTGTTTTCCTAAATTGCTCATGGGTGTCGTCATCTGGAGAGCATGATAACCATGCACTAAGCTACTAAGATCCCACACAACAATGAGATGTTTAAGCTTTGAACCACCATGAAAAAAGCTTGCACTATTTCTGAGCTCTATAGCCATGTAGGAGGCACATGGTGTCACCTCCACTTCAACACCTCTACTCTATGCCACTAGCTTTGACATCTTTATCGATGAAGCATAATTTTTGCAACAAAGAGCAACTTATATCTCTACTACCATCTTCTTTATATACTAGATGTGCATCATTTATTAAGTGTCTATGGAACTTTCAAGCTCCTTCACAACCCCCAAAGTGGCATCGAGCTTCAGGCCTTCCACGATAAGCAAGTTCCTCCAACACCTGCTATTAACGGAGCTCCTTCTCTGGTGCTATTGAGCTTTTACGAATCATCCAATGAGAAAGGGGTTTCAGGGTTTGTTATGTTTGTATCTTTTAGTATGTGTGTATATATACAGAAACACAAGGGGTGTTTAGGGAAGAATTGTTTAGATGTATTTTTTAGGAATTTGATCATCTTAGTTAATATTTGGGGTAATATGGGAGGGTGCAAAGACCCTTTGGGTCAAAAGCTCGGTAAATAAACATATACGTCATCATTTTATTTTCCTAAAGTTAAAGGTTGCATTTAACAGGTATCAAGCAATTCCTTTTAAATAGTCTTGTCTTAGTGGGCCTATCTTTACGTATTTTTATAATAAAGTACATTGATTTGTTTGTACACATTTACACTAATTTATTTTCCAAATAGTAGGAACCAAATATGCCGAAGAATAGAAGATATTAGATTATACAATATTGTGTTGAATAGACATTGGATAATACCCAAAATTTGTAGAACAAGTACCATACTAGTAAGAATGACATATAAACTTATCATCTTAATCAAGATTATTAATAAGTATTCAAAAATAGTGTCATCAATTTTCAAGATGAAATATATCTCTTAGTACTTATGTGTCCCAATCAAACTTCTCCACATTCAGTAGTTGGTTGACATTAACAATTCAACAAGATGGACCCAAATGTAATGAAGTCAACTTAGTAAGCCAAAGACACGAGAAGATAAAAATAACCACTCAATTGCCAATTTGAATATGAGGTCCTACTTTGATGACCTTAAGTCCAACAAGAAGGCTACACCAATTGCACAATACTTAATTTTTACTCTTCGCTTCACAAAAGGAACACTTTAAAATGTATAAACACTTTAGGACTAAGTGGGTTAGAGTTTAGTTTAGTTTTTTTTTGGAATATTCCAAACTTGATTCCCTAATAATGCAGGATTCATCGCATGGAAGTCACAGATACCCGAGCAACATTTTGATTTGACAAGAGAGATAACCTCCTAAGAAGCATAACAGATACATTTTCAATCCCTAACCCCGACAAAATATTCTCCGTGGTGCTCGCAAATGGTTCACATACTTTTTTACAACAAATAAATAGATATAACATAATTAGGAATATCTTGAAGAACAAATTTGATAAGAACCTTAATTATAATTCTGAGATTAATTGTGCTTTTCAGCTTGTATTCAGAGAACATAGTTTATCTATAACCCATTGAGTGGTTATATTTTTTGATCGGCTTTTACTTTGTTGGAACATCTAAATATTTCTTCAGTTAGTTGACTTGTATAATTTTTTTGATACCTCTAAGCCACTTTGGCTCGAAGCTATCCAGACTAATGTAAACTTTGATCCCAAGACCTCTTGGTCGCTGGAGACTATGTTGCAGAAATCGTCGTCTAGGCGCTTCCTAGTCATCAACCCCCCCTCTCAGCCGCATATGCTTAGTAAAATTGCTAGTCATTTTTTCCCTAGTCTTAGTCGTCGTGGAAGAGGCGCCTAGGCATCGATTATTGACAAAAGATGGCCGCCTAGGCCCTCATTTTATTTTTCTTACTCTCAAGAATTCTTAAATCGATATTATAACTCTAATTATAGTATTTTTAATATTTAGTATAGTTTTGTTAGATAAATTTTATGACTTAAATAGTTAGAATTATTATAATTAGTACATATATATTATTAAATATATAACTTTATATAGTGGAATTATGAACCACCTAATCCCCGCGTAATTTAGCCTAAGCGCTAACCCCGGTCGACCACTCAGGTCGCGAAACTGATAACTACAACATAGACTACAGAATACTCTAACAACTAGAACCGATACCAATCGTGCTTCATGAACTTTATATACACATAATGTGTCATCATCTTCTTGATTATATATCCGCGACTATTATACACAATTGATAATTGGTGACTGAATTGTTATTCAAAGAAAAGGTTGTACATTTAAATAACCTCTTTATGTGCAAACAATTCCAACATATATACCACAAAGAATAGAAGGCATACACATATAGGAGGTGAATGTGTATCTTTTAGATAACCGTTTAAGAAAAAAATCCCATTAGAGTGATT
This sequence comes from Nemophila menziesii, assembly GCA_029959085.1. Taxonomy (NCBI): domain Eukaryota; kingdom Viridiplantae; phylum Streptophyta; class Magnoliopsida; order Boraginales; family Hydrophyllaceae; genus Nemophila; species Nemophila menziesii. Next base: position 21,921,135 of record JARWIR010000007.1, on the reverse strand, counting down.
AGTTTTTGTCGTAGTTATCATAATTGCGATGCTTCTATTTGTAAAAAGTTTCGTTGTTGTTGTGGTGTTATAGAGGTTTGACGTTGTTGGTGAAAACACAGTCATGTAACAAATATAATATAATAATATTGTATCCAATTCAATCATTGATTTCTTTTGAAATTAGTCTTTCATCCTATTTTTATGTGAGAATATTATAACTTCTTTGGACATATGAACCCAAAGGTTAGTCATAATTTTGTGATTGAGGGATATATATTTTTTGAGACCTAAATGCCCAAAACAATATTTCAAAAAGTCCAACTAGATTTTTGTTTATTTAAAGGTCTAATTACTATATTCTTGTTTTGTAGTAATTTGTGATTTTACTTTACAACCCTTATCTCCATTTTGGTGGGTATAATTCAATAGTGGTTTAATACCCACGTCCATTTATTATAATTATTATAAATTTCATTTTTTTTATAATTGCATAATAAGTCCATGCAGGTATATTAGTTTATACTCACAATCTCATTCATGGTTGCAACACAAGAAACAATATGAGTGGATTTGTGTGGTATAGAAATAAAAAGAATAAAAAGATACTTTTTATTGAAAAACAGAGGCTTATTGGTCTTCTCCTTCTACCAGTTAGCTGATAACTAATACCCTAATTAATAGCTTTATAATAAAGTCAAACTCTATTTACAACCTTAAAAATATAATTATCCTTTGTGGTTTAAGAATTTCAAGCCTAAGATCGATAGTTGCTTTAGTGATTAAAATACTGACTAAAAAGTTTTGAAATTGAAGTTTATCTGAGTCAAATAGTTCTCAAATATTATTAAAAGAACAGGATTAACAAACAATCCTCATTCTAATAATTTAATGAGACACTTGATATATGACTATCCTATTATAAAATTGAAGTTTGGTTTCTATATTACTTGTTATGTAATATTTTATAAGTATTTTTTTCTTAAAATATAATTCTCATTTTAAGGTTCCTTGTGTTCATATTTTTGAAAATATAAGAAAGGTAAATCTTAGGATATGTTTCAATTTACCAGGATTCAAGAATTGTCAATATTGATTTCATCTATTTTTTGCAAGATTCAAACCTACATATCAAGTCATTAGCAAAGCATGTAAAAGTTTTTTTTTCTTTTTCTGATGTATTGTTTCTGTTTTCACTCAAATTATACATTACTAAGTGCTTATTTGGAAGTATTTATTTTAAAAATCACTTTCAGTGTTTCTAAATTTTAAGAAATACTATAAATTTTTAAAATTATTTTAAACAAAAGCACCAAATAGGATTTCTTATAATAAGTATCTAAAGTGATTTTAAATTTAAAAAATAATTTTTACTATTTTATATATATATATATATTCTAATTTTAATTAAAAAAAAGTTTCATACACTTGAAAGTGTTTTTTATTGAGATCGATAGTTGGCCTAGTGGTTAGGATACTCCGCAGAGATCAAGAGGTCCTAGAAATCGAATCTCATTGGAGTCATTTACTCCGAGTCCAAAGTGGCTCTCTCATGTATTAAAAAAAAGTGTTTTTTATCTCTATAACAAAAACTTCCAAACAGAATATGTCAACCTCGATTTTGCTAACAATATTTATAATAACCGAAGAAAAAACATGCCATCACTTTATTAACTAATCATGTTTTTTTGGTCAAAAATATATAATATTAAAATAAAAGTGTAGAGATATTACTCCCTCCGTCCATTTTTATTTGTCCTACTTTTTGTGGCACAAAGATTAAAAAAGATATTAAATACTCTTCCTCTTTAATATATTGTCCTTATTCATTAAGTAGAATGTCATTTAATGCACCATTGCTTTTAACTAATTAACTAGAGGTGATATTGGAAAAATGAGAGAAAAATGTCTTGATAATATAAAAGGGACAAATATTGTTGGACACCTTCTTTTAGAAAGAAAGACAAATAAAAGTGACAAAAAGAGTACATAAGGAGGGAGAAAAGGTTGAGGTACAATAATGAGAGAAAAACTAACAATATAAACACAATTATAACAAGACCATATAAACAACTCCAAGCTAACACTTTAAACAAGTTTCATTCATTTGAAAATTTCTATGCAAAAAATTTCTAAATTAATTAGAAGGAATAAAGATATTGTTAGGATTTAAACCAATTATTTAAATTAATTGTTATTATAAATTTGATCATACTTTTTTGGAGAAGTGGAAAATATTTAGATTAAAGTATTAAACATATCTATCTTTTCCTATTCTTTTGGAGAAATGGAAAAGTCACTTTTTTGTGCATGAAATATCTCACATAAGAGAAAAGATGAAAAAAATTCTAGTATAAATTAACTTACCCATCTATTATTTCTAAAAGGCCTAAAGGCTATGGAGGCCAAAGCCCGGCCCGGCCCAACGTTGGTGTGGGCTCGTGGGGGAGTTTGGGGAGTCAAAAAATGAAAATGAAACAAGTTTTCTGAAATGATTCTAGAGGAAAATGGCTTAGTACTTATAAGAATCGTTGGCAATTCAAACCTTTCAGCCAAGAGACATAACGTTCATAACGTACAACCATTGAAGACACATTAAACAGAATATTCCTCAATCAAAACTCAGCTGTTACAAACCTTGGTCAAAACGGGAATGAATCAAGGGTCGTCAAAACGTCTAGGTTCATGGCTGGAATTATAACATGTGTAACTCCAAAAACGTTAGCCTTAATTAAGCACTTAAAGACCATTTATGGTGACGTTTCTGAAAGGCCCTTACTCTCCCTATTTTCCTATAAATAGAAACTCTCCCTCACTAGCCAAAGAGACGAAATACAACAGAAAAGAATAACACTCTGCCTCTCTTTCTCTCTAACAACGCTAAGTAGAGTTTCGTTTTTCTGTTAGAGATACCGGTGCGCTGGAATATCTTTTTAACAACAGCAGGTGTAATTTGTTATTCCTTTTCTTTCCGTGTAAGTGTATTTGTTTCCTGTAATCGTATTTCAGTTTGCTGTAATAGTTACTTTACGCAAAATCGATTATTATTTTTTTTACTTTTTGGAAAACCATTTCTCTTTTGTACCGGTAATTATTTTAATCACAGATATAACCGTAACCGAAAAACACACCCTTATAAATAGGAAGTTGTTCCGGTTAATATCCATAACTCGTCGTGTTGGCAATCATCACACCCTTTCTAAAAATACCATCAGAAGCCACGGTACTAACCGTGTTTAGTAGTATGTCAATTCCTTTGGATGCATAGATTCTTTTATATTTTAGGTCACACATATTTAGATTAGATACAGTTTGATTTTAACTGCTAACTAGATCCGCGTTTGTGCCGCGTTTCGAGTGCGTTTAAGCTATGTTTAAGACAAATTTGGTTTGTACTCTGTAATATTTATTATCATTTTGTATGAATTAAGTAGTATTTGTCAAATGTCTGTGTCTAAAAAAGAAAAGAAAAAAATTGTCAAATGTCAGAGGAGGCAATAAACTTCAACTCAAAGGCACACACACGTTCAAATACGACAAAAGAGTTTGCTCAAAGATCAATATCTAGGGACACAACCTCGATAGTGACTTGCTGACGCAATTAATTATTAGAAGAAAATACCAAATGGATGTGTGACGCTTCAACAATGTCTCCTACGTCCTACCCCACTATGCTCATTTCTTGTTTTTGCTTCTCACTTTTTCCTTTTAGGATTTTTAGTATTTATTTAGTTTATATTTCATATAATTTGTTTTTTGCACATATATTTCTATAAATTATTGTGTATTCGATGGGAGGGGTATAAATGCAGGTTGTTTTAGTAATTAGCAGATGGCATGTTTTTTTTTTTTGGACAACCAGATGGCATGTTCCATTTATGTTTAGTTTTTTATTTTAATTTATTGTGAAAAATTGTTAATGACAATTTTTTTGACGTTTTTTTTAGAAATTCCTTCTTTTTGATACTATTGAAATAATTATCCACTGATATGAGTGGAAATTATTTGAAATTGTTTGCATCTATCTCATGGGTTACGAGGACCTTTAGCATAAATATGACATACAAGAGATTAGAAGGATGTATTCAATTATAAATTAAAAAATGTCTATCAATAAATTTGTAAAATTTTGTAAATTTTTTAATTTCACTTAGATTTTACAAAAAAACTTTAAATTCTAACAAATTTGAAGACTTACCTTTTGACCAAAGAACAACATGAAGTAAGTGAAGACAATTATGAAGAATGACGGGCAAATAATCATTATTTGCTAGGCAATAACATTTAATTAACTAGATTATTTATTTGTAATATTATTTATGATATTAACTTAGTTCTAAATTGTATAAATATAATTTTTTTGTGTCAAAAGAATCTGTAGTCAGGTAACTGATTAGGTTACCAAATAAATCTAGGTAACTTGTTTGACAATTGAAAAGTATCGTTATTTATCGGTTTGTTAATCTTCTTATTTTTAGATAAATTCATATTTTAGAGTAAGGTACTTTATAACAATTTTTATCTTTAAAATATATTGCTTTTGGAATTAAAAAAAGGATTGAAACTCTTCTGTTAGTAGGTTATTTAGAGGGCTAATGGTGATTCAAGTTATTATATCAGTTTTCAGATTTTGACTGTGTTTTCTTTTATTCGTAACCGAAAATTTCCTAGTGTTGTTTGGATTTTTCAACCACTCGCTTGTTGTTGCAACTTTGTTGATATTTATCTCATAATTTTGGGGTTTGTTAGAAGATTATTCATTAATGGTATGGAGTTGAGAATCTTTAGTTCTTTTGTTTTGTTTAGTACTGGTTGTCTATTGCATTTAGGGCCCGTTTGGAAGTGCTTATTTTAGAGTAAAAAAGCGCTTTTAGAATAAATTTCAAAATTTTAAAAAATTATTAAAAATAATCTTGAAATCTAAAATTATTTTAAGTGCTTTTTTTAAGAAGCACCTATTTGGTGCTTCTCAAAAAAGTGCTTTTCAAAGTAAAAAAAACTCTTAAAATGCTAAAAGCACTTTTAAGTGCTTCTCCAAAAAAGCACTTCCAAAAGGGCACTTAGTGTTGTCCCCGTGATAAAAAAGATGGTTTGTTTCTTATAATAAGGTATATAAAGAATTTCACTAATATTTTCATATATAGTTACAATAATCTAACTAAATATATATTGTATTAATTATGATAATTATAGTTAGAGTAATAATTCTTCCAAATAATATCACCTTAAGTATCATCTCTATGTGAATTTTAAATGGTTCAATCAAATTAATATGTTTTTCCAAAATAATGTTTTTTCTTCTTGTTTCACGATATAACCACTTAAGACCCACTTTAGAGATTATATATATTTGGGGGAGATAATATTTGTAATCTAACCAATACGTTACAAAAAACGAGAAAAATCTCAACTAATAAAACATACAAATGAGTTTTTATTATTGAGTACTAAAGCCTAATTCATTTTTTGGTTGAAAATCTGTATTCTTGAAAATAAAAGAGAATAGACATTACAACAAAAAAAAGGAAAATAAAAGAGAAAAATAGAAAAATAAGCAAATCCTAAAAGATGAATAAAAGAGAAACAAGGCAGAAAATGAAAATCATTGTCGACCCTCCAAAGAAATATCAAAACATATGAAATCTTTTGAGAGAAAATGCATAAACAACTGTGAGGATCATAGATCCATCGGTAACCAGGAGAAACACCATTATGGAAAAAAGTCACTCAAGGCGATATCCACAAACCGCAGTGATAGTAATCATCGCCCAAGCTTCAAAGATACCATAACGTGATTGAAGAGTTGTCAAAGAAAAAACCACGTGCCACTTAATTAACAACAGAAACAAACAATCAAGCAAGGAGAACATGGTAAATGCTTGAGAAGTAGTTTTGACAGGATTGGTGCTTAATTCTTAACCGATTTCTTACAGAATAAACCTAAAATATTAACTCATTGGTCCACCACCACCGAAAAATTATAATACGATTAGGATATGTAAATCCAAAGGGAAAGCCATAACATTTGGTGAAAACTTGATGTTCTAAGGCCAATTCCCTCAAGATATCACAGAAGTTAATACTGATCTGGTGCACAATCCATATATTATCATGGTTGCAAGATTCAATGATACCTGGATAAAAAGGATGTCCCAACTGACCGAATTTACTCTTGTCATAGAGTAGTTGGATTGAGTTGTTATCCACAAAGTAACTACTTACCATGATAACGTCAATGGACGCCCTAACAAGTAATATCCTATTCTCATCTAGAAAAGCATGTTATCTTTTGGAATCCAATTAATATTAAAATTCCCGAATAAGCTTCCCACCTAGTAATTCTAAATTCCCAAAAAATCACATTCTTCCTCATGTGCATTATTCGGTGAGGACTAATAAGACAAAAACCTTCACATGGTAAATCAAAAACTTGGTTAGCAAGTAGCTGAAGTCCAAACTTATTTCACAATTCATCTCTATGTAAAATCTGCATGCCTTAGTTTTTTAGATTCGATCCAAACTGTTTAATAGGCCTTACCCTAGACCTGAAGCCATGTTTAATATCTGTGTGGGCAACTTCTATGGACATGTGAAAAATAATTAAATAAAGAAATGAATTATCACCCATCTCCAACACATAACAAATCTTGCCACCATCAACGTACACGTGGCAACAAATAAAATATAGTCTTCAAATGAATAAGAAAAATAACTTCCTCCCAACCATGCAGGATTAATATTTCCAAGTTTGTTGACAAAAATATCAATAACAGTAAACTGCCATTAATACCATTGAAGCAAAGATCAATTATATACTCTTGAATCTCATAATATGCTAAGTTCCAGCTAATGCTGAACTTTTCTAAATGCATAAAAATCACCCACCTAGATCTCCAATAAGACAAAAACAATCTTTCCTCTAGAAATAGATGTCCAACTATTTTAAGTGTATACACCCATGTTCTTCTTTGGAAAACCCCCATCAACAAAAGGCCAAAATGATAAACCCTTTTTATTTCTTGTGACAATTCCCTGCAGCCAAAATCGTGTATCATGTGTCAACCAATAAAGGTGCTCGAATTTCACTAAAAGTTGTTGTCTAAATCCTCATTTGATAAGAATAAAGGTTCTTTCTAAATCAAAGAAAAGTCCAAGATCCTTAACTTAGTTGGATAATAGGGACCTAGATTAAATAGATGTCCTAATCGATCGGATGTACTCCAAAGAAAAAGAATAATAACACTAATCGACATTTAAGACGTGCACTCAAATTAGATAAATAAACATGTAACTCATTTAGATGGGTTTTGTCGAACATTTTCTTCCCAAAGGGACCTCCCCTGCTACTACCGAAGGTAATAAAACTCGAAAATTCTTTATTAGACTATGCAAGGAGAGTTTTCCAACCATTTGAACTCCAAATATCTGACCTCCAACTATCTCAATTCCAACGATCTGAAGTAGATATCTTTTTCTCATCAGTTTCCAGGATGTCTCTATTTTTTCACATGTTCATGCCTTCAAAATTTGATCATCACTTTAAGGCCCTCCCATTAAATCTTCTCCTGCTCTGCATTTTCCATCATAAGAAAAGAGAAGAGATTCGTCCAACTTTTAGATTCAGAACCCTATTCCCAAGTTATTTAGATAAACTAGTAACAAGGATTCAACCAAGGTTCCTGGATAAGATGAAATTGATCAAAGATTTGACACAAATAAAAAAACAGTATGGCGAGAATATAATAGAATCAAAATAGCCCAAAGAAAGCTTGATTTATGTATCTGCTACAGTCTGAACCAACCAAATATTGCAAGGAATAAACCATCAAATCACCAAATATCACACATAGTATGATATTGTCCCTGCCGTCATAAAAACAGCAGTTTCAAAATCATACATTCCTTCAAAATTAAAGAAAGAGATGGGAAAAAGAAAATAATGAGGCTGAACCCGAGTTGAACAATCCCAAAACTAAGGCCAAGATTTTAGATCAAAATTTAAAAACATCTAATTAGTTTAAGAAGGATCTCATATTGCTCCAATACAGGGAGATTATCAGGAACACAAAATGATCAAAAAACCATATTTAATTATCCTTCATAGGAGCAAGGCTATCATTGGTGGGCCAAAGTTAAATTGTAATACTAAAAAGGTAAAATCCCCTAAGTATTATAGAAGATTATGGGAAAGCGAAATTGAACAACATGAAATTTTCCATCCACATAAAGATCAACACTTAATTACTATCCAAAGCATAGGAGATGTAAATATTATTAGCAAGAGAGGGGTTGCAAGATTCATATTGTGTTGAATTTATCCAGGAATTGGAGAGAGGAGGAACCTCTAATTCAAACCCCAAACACTTGTGACGTTCGTCAACGGAGATAGAAATGACTTAGGGAGAAAATCTCCAAACTCACACCCTAGATTCTTTTCACTACAAGTCAACTTTTCCTTTCCTTGTAAAATGGTAATCCGCCAATACTCTTTTGTTTCATAGATGTAATGGAGAGACGGATCCACCTTTACCGACGGGTGAAAGTTGGGAGTTCATTGTCGAGACGTAAAATATCTATATCCTAATTCAGTATATCATTAGAAAAAAAAATTCCCAACATATTCCCAAAAATAAATTTAATATTTAAATTCATTTTACAACTTAATGAGTAATATTAATATAATAAGTTAGATAAAATAACAAGAGGGGAGGAAAATAATCTTATTATTACAATAAGTATGTTACTATACAATATAGAGAGACATATTCACAAAGAAAGGATAATTTATTATTCAAGTAAACCCTTGTAGGACGTTGCCTATGATGTCTCCATATATATGATGAATTAATCTAGTTTAGAGATATCATTTTAGGTGTGTTATGTTCTTGGTTGAGGGATTTTCCCTATTATTTGATAGTTTCTTAATTCATGCCTTGATTTGGAGGTTTAATACTTTTAAAGCATTTTTAGTGTAATTTGTGTGTTAAATGTGAAGCTCTTAGGTATAATGATGATAATAGATGACAAATCAAATGTAAGAAGTTAAGGAAAGAAGATCCAAGGCAAAATCAAGAGTTAAAAGGAATGAATCTGGTTTTAGGAAAGTGCAAAAGTGGCCAAAAGTTGTTGTCCAGCTTAAAGACGTCTAGTATTTTGAATGCTGCAAAAAATTGACAAGGAAATTGAAGGAGCCCTTCAATATTTAGAAAGATATTTTAATTGCGGTCATTTCCATATAATGATCACTAGATTTGGATAAGTAACGAAGGAGTTAAGAATTTTACAAACTCCTAAGGTCAACCAGTCCCTATTATTAAGGAAAATGAGTTAGAGTTGGATTTGGACTATAAAACTTGTGGACCACTCTAGGTTTCGATCATACACCTATATATATATAACTACCTACCTCTGTAAACATGTCACTGCTGATTTATTAATCAATATTACACTTAGACATCATCTAGAAAAGCAAGTTGACAGTATGTATTTTATCTTTAGTTTAATTTCTCCTAGTATGAACTAATTTTTCTCATAGCTTGGGTTTGCATATTGTATAAGCCTTGAATTCTAAATCTATATTCTATGTTATTTGGGAAAGTGACAGTTGATTGATTGAGCTTCTTATTTACATATCTGTATTATGTGCTTTGATATACTGTTTGTAGTCCTTACTAGTGCACGAGTATGACCTCTGTAGTATTGCAAATGGCAGATCATACATTGACAAACCCGTGGGGACTGATCAAGGATGTGTTAGTGCAAGTAGGTAATATCATAAGACCTACTAACTTCTTTATACTCTATTATTATTCAGATAAGAATACCTTTCTCATGCTAGGGATTCCATTATCAGTTACGGGGCATACTACTATTAATGTATATAAAGGATCAGTGACCTTAAGCATAGAAGATATATCCAAAACAGTTTGTATTAGATTGAAGGTAAAGAACGTGTTTGTTGTCCAAGAGGTGATCAAAAGATTAACTGTTAAGATCACGAGAGAAATCGTGCAGAAGAAAGAAGAATAAGAGTTTAGTTAGGGGATGAAATGGTCTTGAAAGATCCCATTCCCGCAGAAAAACAAAAATACAAAGCTACGTGGATCGTGCTGTTTATTGTCACTAGAACATCTTGGACACGGTGATCGAGGTACAAGGCAAGAAAACGTATAAGTTTCAATTGGTTGACCTAGGAAACCTCACACATTACTGGGAAGGTTAAATCAAGGAAAAAATATGATGTAAACATGTCGATCTTTATACGACGTTGAACAAAAGAGTTGGTGGGAGACAAGCCATAGTTTTATCTAATTTTTATTAATTTAGTGTACAATAATTCATTAGTTTTAGTTTTAATTAATATATATATTACGCATACAGAGAAGGGTAATGCAGTTTATATGATGTGCTTGCAGAATGTTGTTGAAGTCCAGGGTCAAAGAGAGGGGTAAAATATAGAAACATTGAATTTCACGAAATTTGGACCCTTTACTGGAAAATCCGAGGGCACAGGTGCCTTTGGAGTGCGATTTCAAAACAAGGGGAAATTTCAAAGAATTATGATAAATTTTGGTGTTCATTCAAAAAAGAAAATTTGAAAAATAGTGCCCACCAACTGTTTGAAGAAATGTCGCACATAGCCATAGCATTCCAAGCGCAACTTGACTAGACATAGGTTTGCCTCATCTATTTTTCTCGGTAGCTGGGCGCGCCTTTGCCAGCTAAGGGCGCAACTCACTCGAGCACACCGTGTATGACAGAGGATTCTCCGGTGCGCCTCACAAATTCTCGTCGCACCTCACTTGAGCATACATAATTTTTCTTGAAAGCACAGGCGTGCCTCAAGATTCACTCCCATCGTCGATACACACCTTAGTGATGACTCAAAAATCTTAGACGCAACTCCAACATAGAGTTTCCTCGCTAGAAACATCATATGTTTGAATTGGAAATGACCAGGTGATCCACATGTTGTTGATTTTTGCCAGCACCCCAAGTGCTCGATGAAAGACCCCTAAGACTAACCCTAGTTTTCGCTTGCACACCAAGTGTTCGCAGAAAGTCCGTAGAGAAGAAAATATTAAAACCCGCACCAAGAGTCGAAATATACATTTGGCACCCCAAAAGTTTTGAACATACTTTTTCTACCCTAATCTTTTGAAAAACTCTACTTTGACCCCAGAAGTTTCAAAAAGTACAAATTTCACTCTAAAATTTCCAAAAAAAATGAATTTTCTAGGAACATTTATTTTACACCCAAATAAATTCCTATAATTTTCACACCTTCCCCACATCATAGATCACCCTTTTAAACATCAATCAACAATAAAAAAAACACCAGAAAACACAAATTCTTCAAAAAATTCTCAAATCCATGATTCCAAAGATTGAATTTTTGCAGAAAAAAGTGGTTCTAAGGCCAAGGGAAAATATCCAAGAAACGATTTCTACACTTTTCGGGATTAAGTTTATTTGGTAACACAACCAAGTCTTTACTTCTTTTTACTTAATTGGAAAGTCAAATATTTTGCCTATATTTTGTTAAAAGTAGTTGAATATTGTATGATATTGGAGTATTTGTGATCAAGTGAGGTGTGTGTGGCACTTTAAGTTTGGGGTTGTGTGAATTGGTGATGATTGAGATGTAGGTTTTAAGATCCAGTGAAGACAGATTTTGTGGTACCGTAAGGTATCCAATTACCATTAAGATTTCTCGTAAATTGAGAGTTTTTTTTAGCTTAACCAAATTATATAAAAGCAAAAGCGTGATGACGTGGGGCCTTGAGCCTCGAGATACGTATTTATGTCCCTTCTAGCTATGTCTTTTGAGTTGTACATTATATGTGTAGGTGTATAATCTTAAAGTTAGTACCTTTGGAGTTTTTTTAAGTTGTGGGGACACAACTCATCTTTGATTTGGGGGTGAGGTACTTGTTGTCCTAATCCCCTTTTTATGTCTTTTACTTGGTTTGATAAAAAATATAAAATATCCAAAACAAATGTATAGGATATAGGTGTAAATTGGTAACAACCCCTTGAAAAAGCATGTATATACGAGTCAACGATAGATAAAAGGTACTTGCCTTTTAAAGTTCTCCATATTTTTACTTGAATGTGCATATGAAAAATTGTTAGTCTAGAAAGAGAACTAGTGAACAATGCATATAAGGGTCTACGAACAAAGTGGGTGTGTTGGATGTGAGATCCAACCTAGTGGAAAACCTACTTTCTTTTCAACTATTATATTAATGTGTAATGAGATCATATAGCTAGGAACATAACAAGGGCATTTCTTTGTTAGCCTCGTGTTATCTTTAGCTTGATGACTGAATGAAACTGGATTATCGATTTTTTGCTCCTATGAGCGCGAAGCCATTTTATTTGTCAACCCTTATTATAAGTCGATACCCCTTAGGACTATAACATATGACCCGCTCTCGAGTCACATTTCATTGCGAGTAGTTGTCTTGAATTTGAATTTGGGGTGGTGCGTGTTCGTGATTCTAGGATACATTTCAGTGGGTACCATGCTTGTATAGTTATATGAAGACTGGTGAACTTTGAACTGATCCTTGCCAGGATTCAAGAAAAGAAAAAAGATTGAAAAGAGAGAACAAAAATGAAATCAAGAAGAAAAAAATAAAATAAGTCAACATGAGTTTTACATCAAAACAAGACTCATGTTTGACTTGCAAAAAGAAAGAACATAGGGAAAAAGTATGTGAAAATAAAAGAGTCCGGCAAGTGAGTATTTTAAAATCGAGAAGAAAGAAGGAAATTGAAGATGTTAATCTTTGCATCAAAAAGGGGATGAGTGAATACATCTTTGATCTTTAACTTAAGTTCTTAGGTGGTTAGTTGTTTGGTTGGTCAGGAGGGGGGGAAAAGCTCACTCCACATTCTCCAAATATACATCTATGCCTACCTTAGTCATACGCTATGAAGGAAAATACTTATGATTCTTAGTTGTGTATTAGAATAACAAATCAACATAAATGAATCGATTTAGATTGACACTACACGTTATAGAAGGATCGGGGATCGCCCTATTGTCGCCACTTCAAGTTAAGTGTTATAATATCCCGTTTTGCATTGGTAATCTATTCTCTCTTGGAATTTCAACATGTTTATTATGTATAGGACAATAAATTTGTGAATTATTTCTTGAGTAGGACTGGTGGGTCCTGGGGTGTGATAAAAATCAACACTAATTAGGAGGACCTACTAACCGCAAGTGTATGGGTCGTTCCAAGTAATAGATAGATATAAGGGATTTCGTTCTCAAAGATTGCGTAGGTATAACCAATTTGTTCGAGAGGTAAGTAGAAGTAATTGCAAGTACAAAAAATAAAAGATAAAAGATATATTTGGTTGGTTTTTTAAGATTAAACTACTGGACGCAAATAAATAAATTACTAAAGATTAATTGAAAGTAAATGAATTTAAACTAAGATATGTAGACGCAAAGATGAGAGATGTACTTGAGTCTCGCAAGGGATCCACCTAAATTCATACAATTAATGATTCCCTTTAAGGATAAAGTCGGTATTTATGTATTAGTCGGGACTCTAATATCTCCTAACTCCCGCCAAGGTAGACTTAGGAGCTATCCTACGGTATTACAAACCTAGTCAGGGCGATTATAAGCTACTTTCGGATGTTGAAGTGTTTTACCTAAGTGGCTGCGTGGTTAGTCAAGCCCGTCAGGATCATGACGAATACCACGCGTCTATTACCTATGTCTGTAATTAAACCCCCCGTCAAGGTGATCACCACCACTAGTAAATAGCCTAATTACTAGTACCTAATTCTAATTGGACAAATTAAAAGTAGTAAACAAGCTCATGATAATAGTCAATACAAAATACTCAACTTAAATTAAATTAAACAATTCCAAATTCGGAAAAAATATCAAATTGTATAAATTGGGTTTAACCCATGTTGCGATTCTCAAGCACTAAATGTTTAGCTCATATTCAAAGTAAATACAATAATTAAGAATAAGAACCTAATTGAAGGAATAGATTGAGTTGTTGAAGAAAGATGATTTCTCCAGTTCTAACTCTTTCTCTGTCTTTTTGCTTTCTCCTGATTTTTGTAAAAAATGAAGCGTACTAAAAAAAAATGAGGTTTAAAAGGCTTTATATACTAAGTGAAATCGGACTGGGCTTTTATCTTATTTAATCAAATGATTAAAAGCCCAAGTCTAATTAGTAATTCTCGTAACTGATGTACATACTCCAGTATTACATGCGTAACTTTTACGTCTAAGTCCATATCACCTGATTTCAGTCCTCAATTCGAGCTAACTTGAAGGCGACCCTTTTTCATTTGAACCACCAGACTTGGATCTGTACAGTTTAGGCTCGAAATTAGCAAGAAGTGACAGCTTCCCAGTTTCTTATGCTCATCTTCATCTTTTTGGGTGGTACCTTTTGCTCTTTTGACCTCTCCTTTTGATCTAAGAATTTAAACTTCAATTATTTTCCTCATATTGGTGTCTCCTAGAATTCATATACCTAATACATTCATGCTAAAACAAATGAATTAACGCACAAAATTTCTAAAAATGCAAATAATTTAATTCCAATGAGAGAAAGTGCAATATGACAAAATAAGCTCAAAAGTCTATCTATTAAGTCCAATTTCCACCTAAAATGATGTCTCGTAAGGGCTTATATTTATCACAAAAAGGGATACATCAAGGACCTTATGAGACTTGTTTTACATTGTTTATCTTGGGATTATTACATATTTCTCCCTTGTGGATTCTTGATTTTGGGACGCTCTTTTGTGTTTATTTTGTCGGGCCGACAAAACCTTGAGTTGGGGGTATTTATGTATCTTATTTTGTGATATATTTAGAAACTTAAAAAACATCATTTGGGTTGGTTTTTTGGATTTATCCCTTTATTTGACGTCAATTAAGTTTTAGCAAATATTGGATGATAGATGTATTTTTGGAGTAATTTGAAATAATTTGTGTGTTAAGTGTGTAACTAATAGGTACATGGATGATCTTAGACCCCAAATACTAAGCTAGGAAGTAAAGAAGTCACGAAGTACCTAGGACATGTGGCAAAAAAAGCGTGGAAATCCATTTAAAGCTCAATAGGAATTGTTAGCCTAATCTTTCCATCAAATATTGAAGGTCATAACTCATAATTGAGTCTGATCATGAAATTTAAGATCAATATATCCTTTGAGTGTAGATCATGTGAGAAGAAATGATTTTCTGTTTGGAGTTGAACTGAAAAATTTATGGACATTTTAATCACAAGGCCCAAAGTTGTCCAGATTTGGAAGAATCCATTGGGGCACTTTTGATGCACTTAAGTTGACCTAATTGATCTAAAATGTGGTTGAGGACTATATATATTTTTTAGCCTAAAAAACACCACTTACATATTTTACAACTTGGGACATTGAGAGGAAGGGAAAGAAGCAAGGAGTTTATCCACAACACCTTATTTTACACCCTTTGTTATCATAATTAGTGTAATTCTTTGTAACTTTCCATTTTATCTTTAATTATGACTATGCTTACATCTTTTTCTTATTCCATTATGAACTAATTCATTAAAAGTTTGGGATACTCAAAATATGAACACTAGTTATTGATTTGGATCTTTATTGTATGAATTTGGGATTTCTAAATTAAATAAAATAGGGATTGTTATTGTTATAATTATGCTTGTGCTTTTTTCTTAAATTCTTGTATGGTGGCCACATATATAGAGTTTGTTAACTATTATATTACACCCGTGAGGGGGATTTGGTTATAGACCTAGTATAATTACACCTTCTGGAGTTAAAGACGTTCTAAACTAATTAGGCAATCACGTGGGGGTAAAATAGTCTTAATAGTTAGATAACATTGTAGGTTCACTTAGGAGAGGTGCCAAGTATTAAATAGCAGCCCCTACTTACTCCGAAAAGACTTAGGATGTACAATTGAACCCCTATTAGCAACAATGACCAGATTTGTCCTTAGAATTACAATTATGTCCTTGTAATAACTAGTGGTGAGTATGAGTCTCTTGAGCTACGTTTCTCTCCACTTGTTCAAAAACATTAGTTTATTTTGCTTAGTTATATTTGTCTTTAATTCTTAGCTTCATAATAAACTTAACAAAAACCAAATAAAAACTGTACTTTAATTTTTTTAGTTGTCAACGAATTATCTATTGAATCTAGATTATGTATTAGCTTGTTTATGCATGTGCATACAAACTGATTTACCATCTGTTATACTTGCGAGTTTTAAACTTTCAAGTGTTGATTTTTTATCACAACTCGAAAGACAGCAGACTTTGATTTAAGACCCTCGTTTTTTGATTTAGTAGATTTTACCATATCATATATACACAATATTAAATGATTTCATATATTTATGTAGTAGCATAACTGCATGAATCCAATGGGACGTATACTAAAAGCTAAGGCAGAGGCCCCATGACCATGAGGCCATAGGTTTAAGTCTTATTGGAATCAAAATAAGGCCTTGCCTAATGTGGCTTTCCAATATATTAAAAAAACAAAATTGTATGAATTTTTTATCTTTTTTTTGTCAATGAAATCTTTATATCCCATTTTCTCAATAATAAGAAAATATTAGGTACATAATATTATTAGTTATATTATGTACATGATTTTATAGCATGAAATCTTGTTGGGAAGCTTCCAAAGGCTTTCCCCCATCCCTCTTGGAGAACTATACGAAAAATAAGCCCTATCTAGTCTGGAAGTGGCTTGTAGATAAATCATTAACTGGCCCTAAAACCTTGCATCAGTCATCCTAATAACTCGGGGTCCTGTGACCTGATGGTTGCATCCTTTTAAGTCCCAACAATGTGGTCCCAATAACGTGCCTCCTTTATTATCCTCCCACTAATCTCCTTGATTGTAAGAACATTGACATTTACCCCATTAGAGCCTTTCTAAAAATTTCACATGTACAAAGAGAAAGGCTTAGTTAGAGAGACGCATTATCACTTGGAGTTGGTTGGCCTCCATTTAGTTGGGTTCCACAACCTCTCACATTTAGGTAGTCGGATAAAGTCAATTGATGTCTCATCTTTTGTGATATATTTAGAGTCTAATGCAACATCATTTAGGGAGTGGGAGAGGGGGGTTATGAGTATTGAAGTAGGACTTATCCTTATTATTTAACATTCTTTGCATTTTTAATCAATATTGGATATACTTGTGTTTTTGGAGCTATTTGAAATCATTTGCGTGTTAAGTGTGTAGCTCCTACGTACATGGATGATAAGAGACCCTGTGATAAATCTAATAACTCAAAAAGTCAAATAAAACCCAAGTCAAATCACAAAGGAACCAAAAAGTCTCATTAGAAGGTCAAGTGCATGTGTCGGCAAAGCACCATTATAAACTTTAAATATTTACCATAGATAATTGGTAATGTTTTCAGCTTCAAATATTCCTTTGAGCTAAGGTCGCGTGAGAAGAAAAGGTTTGTGGCTTGGAGTTGTGATGACGGAGTTATGCGGGTTTTTCCAAGATGACCCATGAATGACCAAAATTGCTAAAAATATTTTTGGGCCACATTTGACCCATCTAAGTTGGCCCACATTACCAAACATGTTTTTAATAACTTACAATCAACAAATGAAGATTGAAGTACTTACTTTTTAGATATTCAAGAGGAGCAAAACTCTTGGAGCTTTGGAGAAAGGAGAAGAAGCAAGAACTACATCATTCACCATCATCAACCCTTCCACTATTCAATTAATGTTATCATCAACCTTAGATTACTGGTCATCGACCCCTTATCCCGATTTGAACAAGATTCTAGAAGGCCTTTGTAACCGATTTGTGTTTGGTTGAACATTTGTATTCTCTTCCTCCTTTTTAATTAAGGTTATTTGACCAAAAAAATGTTCACGACAATGAATCATATTTTTCATTCATTTTAGTTGATATTTAGAGCCATTTGGTCGCATTAATAATTTTTTATCAAAAAATAAAATCATTTCTTATGGGCATATAAAAACATGAACATCACAAAATGTCCAAGATATTGTATTTTGCCGCTAAATTTTTTTTGACAGAGTTGAAGTCACTCATATAGTTCAAGTGGAATACCTTATGAATTTTTCCATAACTCTGTTCTAAGAATTTTTATTTTGGGTTCTTGAACACTTATATATAACATATATATCATTTTTTTATTCGATGATCAAACTTTGATAATTGCGTGGGGACTATAAAACATTGTTTTTAAAATTATTGTCCTAATTTGTAATGAATGTAAATTTTTTGACAAATTTGAAAAATAAATTGCCTAAAATTTCAAATCACAATTACTCCAGTCACATACTTTGAGATAGATAATATGTAATATGTTTTATCAAATCGATCGACGAGTGGAACAAAGTCCTAGATAATATTGTCTCAAATGGTGAGATGAATTGCACGAAAAATGTAACATAAGTTTTTTGCAATTTTTTTTAAAAAAAAATTCCTTTTTAAAACCCAACTTCTACTTGTTGGCATGAAATTATACACCAATTATTTACCGTCATGTTTGAATACTTTACACTATATCAACATATATACATATGACATACATATACAACTAATAATTACAATAGGTTATATGCAATATTGAACCATATCCACATAATACACACACATACACACACAAACACCTGCACCCACACATATGTATTTAAACATACGTATACATCTTTAAAAGAATCCTATATTGGATTTGATTCGTGAAAAATAATAAATTACTTTTAATAAGAATGGTCAAAATATAAGTTGATACAAGTATAATCATATCACATATGAAATACCTTATTAGATATAAATATAATATAAATATAAAATAAAATACTTACTTGAAAACATGATAGAAAAATTACCGTACTAATAACGTGTTATGGGAGTAAGAACAAAGTAAGTAAAAAAAATAAGGGGGAAAGATAATAATTTTATTGATATTATGAGAGTGCTATAATACATTGAAGATAGACACACACACACACACACACACACACACACACACACACACACACACACACACACACACACACACACACACACACACACACACACACACACACACACACACACACACACACACACACACACACACACACACATATATATATATATATATATATATATATATATATATATATATATATATATATATATATATATATATATATATATATATATATATATATATATATATATATATATATATATATATAGATTTGATAACTTATTCTCCAAATAAACCCTGATAGGATTTTGCCTTCTCGGGTTAGATACCTAGACTGTGAATACATGGAGTGAGGATGAATATCAATTTACATATTTAATCACAACAATGTAATCTTTTATATTTAACAAGTCAAAAATATTCAATCTAATAAGTGAATAATCTCAATCATCCCTTTCTCCATCTAACTCCACAACCATATCACCTCCTCCACCACCACCACAATTGTCGTTGCACTACTAATATTTACATAATTTAGAAGCTCTTTATTTGGGGCGTAGTTTAAAAGAAATAATCCGACACTAAATCATAGTGACATCATATGATAGTGATCTCACTGTTCTTATCATATGATAGCAATATCATTGTGATATAAAAAAAATGATTCATAAGTAAATTAAGTGCATATAAAAATATCTTTTTAGAACTATTAATAAAAAATGAATTTTACATAAACCTATTTGTACTATGTAATAGTACTACAAATAGAATTTTCTATAATCCAAAAATGTGATCTAACTCTTGTATCGAATCTTACCCGACTTAAATGTCTCGCAAATATACTAAAAATGATGAGTTTTTTTTAAGTCACCAATGTCACTAAAACACCCCATGAAAACAAAAGGTTCAGTGAGACATTTAATTTGTGTTGCAGGTTACATGTTTTTTAGTCAAAATTGAAAACTATATTAATTTAACAGAATATTTTATTTTTCGGTTTGACCGACCACATCCGGGAGAAGGTTAAAAGTAAAATAAAACAAATATAAAGATAAAGACAATCTTAGGCCTCCACATAAGGAGGGGGAGTCTATAACCATATCAATTTCCAACATATAAAGCCACCCAAGCATAACTAATACAATTCTAAGACTAGAAAGGTTCCTAACAGAGCCAGGATTAAATGAGAACTAGTTTCCCTTTAGCGTCTGACGGTCTAAGAATGTTTTTCCAACCGTTCCTCATCACATCTGCCACACACAACTTAAATAACTCAACACCCAAAAAACACAGATGAGAACCATCTAAAAATAAACAAAAAAGACCAGTAGATACCCCATCTTCATTTGATCGTCAAGGTAGAACAAACCAATAACCAAGACATGGGAGAAGCAACCAAAGAAACCAATGTGAAAAACCTTAATGCATCGACAAGAATGACAAACATAACAAGCAAATCTAAACCATATATGCCCATATCCCACTTAAACCACCATCTTTCGCCAAAGTCAAACAATAGTGACCAATCAACCATAATGTGTAATTGAACGCACCAACAAAGACACACACCACAAACACACATAAAGGCCCCAAACACAACCTCCAGTGCAGTATTTCTTAAATATAAACACCACTAAATCTACACATATACAAATGGTAACCAGTGGTGAAAGATAACTGATGAATGTCAAATACATGTTGTCCCAAATAAAAAAACAAAAGACAAAGCATGCACGATGTACACATAATCAAAACTATTTTAAGTATCCAAGTTTTTATTTTATGTCTTATGTTAACACCGTTAATTTTTACATTAACTGGTATGTGACGATTGTGTGGCGCTTCCGTTAGTATTCAAGTTTTTCAAAAGTTGACAAATAAGTGTCCAAGTTTACACACGTATCTGTCTAATATATAGGGAGAAAATACTAAATTATCCCTATAACAACTGATATTTACAAAAGAATTAGAGTCACATGGCAGTTAACGTAAAAAATAACCGTAGATACTAATAGAAGACAAAAAATTTAAAATTGGATATCAATTTATCATTTTTAAATCCTTAAACACTTATTTATCCAAATTTTTATAAAAACAATTCTTCATAAATAGCTCTTAACTGAATACATCAGCCCAATTAAAAGTTGGGTCATTTCTGCTTTGATGAAAGAAGCAAAGATAAATTGAGTCGCTTTTCTCCGAACTCCAAGTGCGTTAATTATTAAAAAAAAAAGTGTGTTCGGTCATAATTAAGCATATGCAGTTTGGTGTTTCACTATCTCGGACAAAAATTTACTCAAAAGAAAGTGACTATGATTCCTTTAAATAAACTCTTCATTCAATCATCCCCCACCATTAGGGGCTTAGTATAAATTAGAGAGTCATAATGGTGTTTAATATATTTATAATAATAGTATATTTTTTTAATTGAAATAAGGGTGGCTTCAACACTCGAAAAAGTTCATTATTAAATGTTCAGTCCCGTAGAAACGTTATCAAGATTTGACATATTTTAATCGTTCAAATAATATACCACTTAGTTAGTTATTTTAGACTATAAATTTAAATGTTATATCCTTGTACTAAAATATTATCCAATTTCTGAAATTGTAGAAAAATTGGTTATATTTCTTCATCTGTCTCAATTTTCCAGAATTCAGAATTAAATGTTGTTCTATCAAAATTTATTTAGTTATAAGTATTGTACTAAAAAATATCTATGAGAGGTAGATAGTTGGTCTAGTGGTTAGGCTACTCCGCAGAGACGAAGAGGTCCTGGGATCGAATCTCATTGAAGTCGAAATGACTCCGAGCCCAAAGTGGCTCTCTCATGTACTCAAAAAAAAAAAAATCTATGAAATTCTTGATTTTGTTTATATTAATTATTTTAAGATTCCGGGTTTGACTTGAATGGTAAATGATAAACTATGATTCAAAATTACTTTAACTTTCGCATCTTGGATTGATTCGAAATTCTGTTCATCTTATTTTGAAAATCAAGAAAATGTTATCATTTGGTCAAAATCGAAAACAAATAATTGAGATAACTTCACCGGTTGCCTTTGAACGCTTCTCTGCCACCACCACCTACCATATCTAACCCTATTCTCCTCCTTTCTCCTCCTTTCTCCTCCCTTCTCACTCTTTTCCTTTATTTTTGCTTCTTTTCTCCGATCTATGAGGATAAACCTTTT
The DNA here is from genome assembly GCA_029959085.1 of Nemophila menziesii. Lineage (NCBI taxonomy): Eukaryota > Viridiplantae > Streptophyta > Magnoliopsida > Boraginales > Hydrophyllaceae > Nemophila > Nemophila menziesii. The sequence continues at coordinate 21,898,983 of JARWIR010000007.1, read as the reverse complement.
ATTTTTCTCCTTTTCTTATATTAGGTTTATCAAAATCACGATCTTTTGGATTGTTGAGTTCTTATTGACTTTTGTCTTTTGATAACGCATTTAAGTCCCTCTCTTGTGTTGTCTTTTATGCGAGTAGTAATGGTGATGGGACCGAACGTTCTGATGAAAATATCTATCTGGAGTCTCTCTCCAGATAGAGATGTTATTTATGCAAAGTTCGATGAACCCAAGTTATTTATGCGTATTATTGCATCTGACAACATTAATTTTTGCTACCTCAAAATAATCATCATTCAGCATCGGGGAAAAAAAGGTGTATTACTACTGAGGAGAGGTATGAATATTTGTGTTATTAGATTTGAGAATAGTGAAGATCTACAGATTGTGTGGAAAAATAGACTCTATCATGTTTTTGGTTTTCATGTGTTAATCCAAAAGTGTAACGAGCGTGTTAGGAACCCTAATTTGCTTGAGAAAACTGCTTTCTGGGTAAGAATTGAAGGAATTCCTCCACTGTTTACTAAGGCAGGTAACGTGCATAAGATTGCGTTGAAATTAGGATATGTTTTGGATCTTGAGTTACATGTTCCTATAAAGTTCAAAGAAAATTCTACTCGTATCTACTGGAATATTAATAAACCAATTCTATTTGGGTTTATGTTTCATTTGAGGGATCGACGATCAGTTTGGGCTTCGTTCAAATATGAAAAAATGTTTGACTTCTGCTATACATGTGGTATACTCTTTCATGAGGAGAAAAACTATGATAATCCTAATAAAGTGATCACTAACCTAGGAGGTAATTGGGTGAGGTACTTAGATATGATAAATGTACATATGGTTTTGTTTTCAAAGCAGCCAAGTAGGGCTGGTGAACAAGGAAAACCAGAGGAAGAGAAATAAGAGGCCTTGGAAAAATAAGAGTAAAGTTGACTCTAGAAAGGAAGATGGTCTAATAGCTGATACTTTATTGACTCACGATTCTAGTGGGGACAAGCACAATAAATCTAATCAAGTCAAGTCAATGTTGACTCTTCCAATTTGTCTTGGGTCGAGATAGTCATTTTGGAGTTATTTTATCCACCTCAATTAGGCCCCTTAGTTCTGATGAGGTTAGTAAACTTTGTGGCTCGTCTCATACAATAAGAGAAGGCCCAATATCACATAAGGGGCAATATGTTATCATAGACCCTTCAATTACTATCAACCCTGATAATAATCTCTGTTTTTGGTCTCTTGAGAAGAATAAAATTTGTACTCAGCAAGTGAGAGTAGATTTGGGTCTTCTCATTGAGGATGAGGTCATTTCAGTTGTCCCTGCAACTCTTCTCGGATCTAGTGATGAAGTTATTGCTGAAACAATACAAGGAGAGGATGATGAGATGGCACTGCATATGGAAATGGATAGACTCAATGAAGATAAAGGTTTTGAAAAATATGAAGATGAGGGTTTATCTGATGGGTTGGATGCACATAATTCTGAAGTGGCTTACGGGGTTGACCCAAATCAACCCCATGCTGATCAATTATACAAGCTTGGAACTATAAAGGCATCGGTACGACCTTGACATAGTAGAACTCAATTGATATTGTTAATGCTCACAATATCGAGGTACTTTTTCTCTCTGGAACTAAATGTAAGTTTAATTATATTGAGAAGTAGTGCCCTAACTTGAGCATCCTCCTTGTTATCTTTATCGACCCTAAGTGTCTTTCTGGGGGTTTAGCTATTTTTGTGAAGGATAAATACCTTTATAATCTTATAGATTCTGGTAAGAACTTAATTCATTGCACGTGTGATGACCCTAGGAAAGTTTTGTGTGAAATTTCTTTTTCTATGGTCCCACAACTGATTTGAATAAAGAAATTTTAAAAAAAAAACTGAAAGAAAAAATTCTTCAATTGCTAGTGTATTTTGGGAGATTTTAACCTGATACGTTTGGCCTCTGAAAAGTTAAGAGGAGAATTTGGGAGTTTAAACAAAAAAACCATGAATTTGTTTAATGATTTTATTGACAGGAATGAGTTATTTGATCTACCTTCTAAAGAATGTAATTTCTCTTGGTCTAACTAGAGGAATGGAAACCGGTTGATCAAACAAGTTCTTGACAGGATACTTGTTAATAAGGAGTGAATGGTTAAGTTTCCTAATTCACAGAGTGCTTTATTACCTCCTATTGGCTCTGATCATACTATATTTATTCTTAATCTTGGAATCCCTCTTACCAAGAACAAGAAGCGATTCATGCTAGAAAAATGATGGTTTCAAGATGAATCTTGTAATAAAATGATTTTGGAAACTTGGAAATCTCAATCTCTTATTCAAGGTAGAGAGGTTCAAATATTTAGAATGAAATTGAAAAGTATTGAGAAATTTGTTTCTCTCTGGGCTAGAAGAAGGGTTCTGAAATAGAATTCTGATAAATAAAACTCTAGCCCAGATGGAGAGACTGTATAATGCCCCTTTCACTGAGGTTAATATAACCTATTTTGATGATTTGAGTTTGAAGCATGAGAATTATGAAAAAAAGAGAAAATATACTATGAGATCTAGAACCTTTTGGCTCAAGTTAGGGGATAAAAATTCTGAATATTTCTATACCGTCACTAAGATTAAGAGAATTAGAAACAAGATTTGTAGACTTAAAACAGAGAATGATGATTGGATTAATACTAATGAGAATATTGTTAAGGTAATTAAATCCTATTATAACAATGTTTTCAAGAGTGTAGGTACTAGAGATTATAATCCTATTTTGAGATGTGTTAAGAATTTTGTTTTTCATGATATGTATACTACTCTGATTAAACTTGTGGATGAAATTGAATTTAAAAATGCTATTCGGTCTCTTCGTAGTGAAAAATCCCCAATACCTAATGGATTTGGTGGTTTTTTCTTTAAAACTTTTTGGGAAGACATTAAAGTAGATCTTATTAGACTTGTGTTTAATTTCATTATGAATTATTCTTCTCTTTTTTATATTAATAGTACTATTATTGCGCTAATTTCAAAATTCACTTATCCTAACATGAGTACATCTTTCAGACCAATTAGTTGTGCAAATTTTGTATACAATATCATCTCCAAGATTTTAGCCAATAGACTACAACCTTGGCTAAGTGATATAATCTCAGAAACCCAGACAACAAGTGATATAATCTCATAAACCCAGACAATATTCACACATGGGAGATCAATCTTTGAGAACATCCTTATAGCTCAAAAAGCTAGCCATTTTTTGAAGAATAAAAGAACTACAAAAAAAATATATAGTTGTAAAAGCTGATATTAGAAAGGCATATGAGAACATTTAATGTGAGTTACTTCTTGATCTTTTGAGAAATATGGGTTTCCATCCCAAATTGGTGAATTGGATAGAGAATTGTATTACCTCAGTCTCTTATAAAGTACAAATTAATGGGTTTTTACATGAAATTGATGCCTCTTAGAAAGGATTGAGACAGGGAGACCCCTACTCACCCTATTTTTTGGCTTGTTACTCAAGCTCTAACTTCTTTGATTGATTATCATTTTCATACAAATTTGTTAAAGGGGTTGAAAATTGCTAAAGCTGTCCCTATGATTACTCATATCTTGTTTGCAGATGATAGCCTCTTCTTCTTGGAAGCTGATGAATATAATGTTGATATTTTTGTCACTATTTTGAACTGGTATGGTATGGCAGCAGGTCAAAATATTAATTTAAATAAGAGTGGGTTCTGTTTGAAAAAAACACTTCTATGGAAATTTGAAATAATATATATCTAGTCAACTCAGAATGAGGAAACTAGAGGGCCTTGGTAAGTACCTTGGTGTTCCCTCAATTTGGGGCAAATCCAAAGTTAAATCATTGGAATGGCTAGTTGAAATGATATTGAAAATAATGGACGACTGGGATGCTAAAATGCTTTCAAAAAGTGGGAAAGAAAATCTCATTAAAGCTATTATAGTATTTAACCTAACTTTATTATGTCAGTTTTTTTTTTTAATTCCAAAAAAAACTTACAAGTCATATGACTTCTTTAGTTTCAAACTTATGTTGGAAAAACCAAGGAGAAAACAGATGTCATTCGATTAAGTGGCAACCCCTTATGAATTATAAAGAGGATGGTGGTTTGGGATTCAAAAATTTTCATACTCAAAGTTTAGCTCTTTTGGCATCTAATGCTTGAATTTTTTTCAATAATCAAAACTCTCTTCTATTCAAGTTGCTTAAAGGAAAATATTTTAGTAATTGTTGTTTTTTAGAAGCTTCATTATCTAAAAATTGTTCTTGGGGTTGAAAGTGTAGACTTGCAGGTAGGGATTGCTATAAAGATGAGTTGAAATGGAACTTTGGAGATGGAAAATGTATTCATATATGGGAAGACTCCTGGCTTCCAAATCGTTCTATTTTATCTAAAACTCAAGGATGTAATATTGAGTTTGATTATGAGCTTATTAATTATAAAACAAATCAATGGGACTTGGAATTGATTTATAGTTTATTCTTACATGATGTTGCAGCAACCATAAGCCAAATATACATTTCCTTTCATTATTTTTTAGACTCCCATTTTTTGTCAGGTTCAAAATCAGGGGATGTCACAGTTAAGGGATGCTATAATAAGCTTTGGAAGGCTCAATAAAGGAAATAAATGTTAAAGAAAAAAATGGGGTTCTTCTATTAAGTTGGACACTTTAGATTGGAAGTTCATTTGGCATTTAAAAATTTATGCCAAAGATTAAAAAAATTATCTGGAAATGTTGTAATAATGGCTTGGCTACAAATGAAAATAGGTTCAAAAGGAAGTCAATTGACACTCCATTTTGTAAACTCTATGGTGCACAAAATGAGTCAATTAAGCATCTTTTATTTCATTGTTCTTGGGCCAGAGCAGTTTGGCTAGCAAGTCCACCGAGTTTTAATTCATTAACTGGACCTTCATATAATGTGAAAAGATGGTTTAAGTTTATTAGAATGTATACAAAAGAGAATGGTGAATTGGGGGAATTAGATTTTTTTTAGCTTGGCATATATGAAAATGAAGGAAGGAATGAATTTATTTTCAAATGAATTACTCCTGAACCTATATGTACTCTCTAGAAATCTTTAATAGCCTATGATGAGTATTGCTTAGCTAATGAGTATACTACTGAGGCTAAGACTTTATATTCAAATGTAGAATATAAAATTACAGAAACAGTTATTATAAATGAAGGGGAAGAAGATAGTAAAACCTAACGCTTAAGAGTTGAATGAAAAGACACATTCTGTAGTGTAAGTGTTAGAGCCATGCTTAAGACGAAAGATTGGAAAAGACTTGGTGATTAAAGACGAGAGAAACCCGACATTATATAGAGTAAAAGGGAAGTAAGGGGACACCAAGTGTATTTGCACGCAACCGTGTACAAGTTACACCTCTTCTCACATTACTTCACTATCATTTGCATGTGTACTCCCTCTTAATTTGGGAATATTCATAATGAACTCCACTAAACTTGCATGGGTGCCAACTGTCATGTTGTATAATTTGGTGGTGAAAGCACTATTCAAAATTTTTGCCTAGGCGGCGCCTAGGCGCTAGAAGGTATTTTTTCTGGGGCGATCCCCCAAACCTAATTGGGGTTTCTAACTTTGTACTCCAATCATAAATCATGGGTTATCCCCTTAGGGTTTGTCTGGATACAGAGGGGATTATTCATTAAAGGATAGTAAAGGATATTATATTAAAGTAAATGAGAGGAGGGTATTTTTTGTAATCTTGTTTGGATTGAGTAGAAAAAGAAATGAAAGTATTAGTAAAGGATTATTTGAATTTTGTGTTTGGATTCTATAAGTAATAGAAAAGAAATGATTATTTTATAACTAAATTACTTTTGTACCCCTAATAAAATATATTTTAAATAGAACATAAGGGTAATAAAGATATTTTATCATTAAAATTAATCTTTTCCTTCTAATGACTCCAAATTGGAGGGATTGGATATAAAAGATTAGAAGATATTATTTTAATCCTTTAGCAACTTATCCTTTCAAAATTTTATAATACAAACAAAGGAAGGATATTTATTATCCTTTATAATCCCTTCCCTCCCCTTCTAATCCCTTAATCCAAACAAAACCTTAGTTAACAAAGGGAAAATGGGAGTTACAATCGACATTGTCTCCAAAGTGCACTTTGAATTTGTCATATGTAACAATTTTTTTGTGAATATTTAACGCGTAATAAATAAAAAAAGTCATGTAAATTTAGCTATTTCGCTGAAATCTAATATTCATTTTGAAATATGTACTAAATAAATTTAAAGTATGTGGTTTCATCAAAATTTAATCTAGATTAGTCGTTCTTGGGTCCAATTTAAAGTTTCTCCCAGAGTCTCCAAATTATCAGGACCGGTCCTGCCAATTAATGATGATTACTTGTTAGAATTGTTTTAATAATATTTATTTTCGGACAAAAACTCTTTACATAAAAAATTATTGACAAAGATCGATAGTTGGTCTAGTGGCTTCCGTCCAAAGTAACTTTTATATGTATTTAAAAACAATTATTGACAACTATAACATAACACATAAGAAAAGGTCTTTTTAATAATGATTAAATTTTTTGTAAACTATGGCTAGATTTTTTTTTTTTTGTCAACCAGATTAAATAACAAAGTTATTATACATTATTACAAAGCATACTAAGATATGAATCCGATGCAATAAGAGATCTATCCATCCATCTTGATAAATCAATATTCTTCCTTGTGCATTTCGCAAGTGCATCCACTGTGTTATTATATTTCCTCGGAACATGAAAAATCCTCCACCGGTATTCTTGACCTAACCATTTCCTAACTTCCGCCAGGATTGGTTTAAGACTCCAATGAAGTCCGGTCTTACCTAAAATTCCTTGAACTAAATCAAGGTTATCAGAGTAGAATGAAACACTCTGATTCTTAAGGTCACTACTTGCTCTAATCGCCAAAAGAAGTGCCCAAGCTTCACCATCAATGACCTTGTTAATTTTCCCTCTAATATTAATTTTCTTAGCGATCATACCCTTTTTATCAATCCCGATAGCCGCAACAGCAGCTGGTTCATTCTTATTAATAAACGATGCATCACACATCCAAATCATATCCGCATCATCATTAATTATCAGATTTATGTCATCTGTTACATTCCTACTTATCTTGTTAACCTTATCATTATTAGTCGCATCCATATAAGATCCAAATAGCCTATACACCAACTCCTTTGCTTTATCAAGAATATTCCATTTATTCCATTTAGCTCCTTCATGGTAGCACTTCATTCTCTCTTTCCACATATACCACATGATGCTTAAAATATATGATGTAACCTGTTTAGCAATCCAACCATTCCTAGAATATTCTTTAATCACCGAAATACACCATTCCTCAACCGTACCTCTAAAATCTTTATCAATTTTGATTTGAAGTGGCGATTCTGCCCAAATTTCCATACTAAATGGACATTTGAGTATAAGATGGTTGACATCTTCAGTTTGCATTTCACACCATTCGCAAACATCATTATTTACGCACTTTTTCTTTTTAAGATTACCTTTAACCGGCACTGCATTATTAAGTATTCTCCAACAGTAATTCTTGATTCGAGGTGGTAAATTATTCTTCCACACAATATTCCAAATTTCACAATTATTAATTTCACCCGCACTTGAAGACTTGAAGATGGTTAACTATGGCTAGATTTAAATTGGGGTTAATGCCCAAGAAATCCCTCAAGTTAGAATTAATTTCTTCTCATCACAATTATTATTTTTTTGCCCATAAAAGGCACCATACATTTTGTTTTTGTTTTTTTTTTGTCCATAAATAGAGTCGTTTGAGTTATGGTAAGCTTCTCAGAACTCATATTTCGAGTTAAGGGAAGCTTTCCAGAACTCAGATTTCGAGTTTTTGGAAGTTTTCCAGAATTCACTGTTCTTTAAAAAAGACCGTGTCTTTTACGGGATAGTGGACAAAGTTATAGTGATTTATTGAGTATTAACACTTTAAATTGTTCAGGTGTCACGTATTTTTGTTTTGTAAACGTTTAACATCTTTATGTGATTGATAATAAATTTATTGTATTGATAAATCTTTTCTTTTTTATTACATGAAAGAGCTACTTTTGAATTTGGTATTATTGACACGATTTAAATATGAATTGTATAGAAAGATAATTAAGGCTATGTTGAGATAAACTTAACGGTTGGATTGATAAATCTTGTCGTACTAAGGAAAAAGAAAACAAGGTTCGATTATTGCCACCATTAATGTAAAAAAAAAATTATTACTACCATCACTATGTTGGGCCACAGAAGATGTTCAACATCAATTTTTTTTTGTTCGAAATTCAACATCAAATCCAACCGAGATAGTATACAATACAATAAAAAAAGTTTTTTGTCAGAATATACCTGACAAAGAAAGAATTGGCAAAAGTATATCAAGATGAGAAGTAATTCCACTAGTATACCATTTCGGTAACCCAGTTACCGAAATAGAGCTTTTCGGTAACCCAGTTACCGAAATGCTCTTTTTCAGTAACCCAGTTACCGAAATGGACCCCGTGTTGTTTGCGCGTGCACCGCCTTCCCACTCCTATAAATACCCCCTCCTCCTCACTCTTTCACTCATTCCATCCCTCTCTATCCATTACTCTATTCTCTTATCTCACGGTTAGTTTTTTTCCTTTTTTTTTCATTTTCTTTTAATTTAATTTATTGTTTTATTTTTAATGTTTATTTTCTTTATACCTTTTAGATTTGCAAGTTTTGTTCCACCTCTTATATCATCTACGGAAAAAGGTATGTGTTTCTATCTTTTTCTTTTAATTCAAGTTATTATTTAATTTATTTTATAATACTTATATTTTATGTAGAATTGTTAAACTTAAATTAGGTTAATATTATTATAATTAGTTGAAATATAAATAATGATAAGATATATGACTATATTATATATTTATTTTAAGTTAAATAAATTATTGTAATATATTTAGATTTATATTAGTTTGAAAAAAATGCGTTAATGTTAGTTTATTTTTTTATAATATTAGTTTAAATAATATATTGTTGCATATTTTAGAGTTGTTTTCTTGATATTGTTAGTCAATTATTTTAGAGTTTAGGAGTTTATTTTTAAAAAATTACATTATTAGTAAATAAATAAAAAATTAATGTAGAGTAATAGATTCTTGATTTATAAATATCGAGATGTATAAAAAGTTATTTGTTTTAATCATTAATTATCGAGATTTAGCAACAAATATTTGATTATAACAATTATTTGTGTTATATTAGGAATTTAAAGATGTATACGTCACAAGGTTCACAAGGTGAGAGTAGTAGTAGTTTAGAAGCAAGTTACGATAAAAACTTTTTATGGCTTCAAGACAACCATAGGAGCTCTAAGATCTTTGAGGTAATTTTAGTTGGTGTAAAATATACTGTTTATGTAATTATTATTTATTCTCTACTTATGTTAATATATATATATCAGGAGAAAGATTATGATTACTCACTTAAGTACTATAGAAATGCGCCGTGGTCCTTGGACGACGATCGAGTGAGGCAAATTGTCACGGATGCAGGTTTCGGGTGTATTGAGTCATATGGGAGTATAATTTTAGATCATGCACTATTAAAGGCATTAGGCGAGAAACATCTACAAATCCAGGATGAGGAGGTTCCATGATTTTTGGTGGGGCCTCCTCATCGGTTGACGACCCTTCACTATAGCTATCCGAATATTCTCCATCGTTGGACACCGTATCATCCTCGGGAATATATTCCTCATCGCTTGACAACCTATCCTCATCAGGGATATAGATCTCATTCATAGTGTTTGGATCCACTTGAAATAATGCTTCAGTAGATGTTGGAGTAGCTGATACAACATGTGATCTACGGATTACCCTTTCAGTGTTAACATAATCTTGTTGTCGTGAAAAATCTACATACAACTCGATATATCCATTAGTCGATTCCCGTTGCCGATTAAACAATAACTGAATAATCCCGGAATCATTTACAGGGAGCAAATCGTACTTTGGAGGATCCTGACTTAATGGCATCCTCCACTGGATCTAGACATTAACCTTTTCAATATCAAAACCGCAACCTTGACATATGATTCTTTTTAGCTGGATTATTGACGTATTATCTTCTACTAGAATGAAGATACTGTTTCCACCATTATAAGACACACCACCATTAGCTTGGCGGCAAATGCTACCATTAAAATAACACTGGAAATATACTGCCATATGACCTACACAGTTAACAACAAAACGTTAGCATTTATTATAAATATAAAAACAATAACTTATAAACGAATATAATAACATATTATTTTATATTTATCAAATATTATAAATATAGTTAGCAAAAAAACTTAATTATATAAACAAAACTTACTTAATAGAAAGTAAACTCGATTGAAGTAACAAATAGAAATAATTAAAAGAGAGGATACAATTAGAGAGAATAAGTAAAGAGAGGAAGAGAAGATTGGTGTGAGATTGAATGATTTTGGTGGTGTTATTTATAGGGAGGAAAAGGGTAATTTAGGGATAAAATTTGGTAGGTATCGGATAAAATTGACGAGGATCATCAACGTGTACAATCCAAGACGTGGATCGACAATTGTATTAGCATTTCGGATACCCAGAAAAAGGGGTTATGTCTCACGGAACAAAACCATTTCGGTAACTGGGTTACCGAAATGGTATACTAGTGGAATTACTTCTCATCTTGGTATACTTTTGCCAATTCTTTCTTTGTCAGGTATATTTTGACAAAAAAAACTTCAATAAAAAGGTATCACATCAAAAGGGTAACTTTTCATAAGTAATCAGAATAGAATAATTTTTCATAAAATAGTGTATATATCTTTTTATAAAATCCATCCAATCACTTTAACTTTTTATAAAAATAAAATAATAAAAAGAAAATATTAATGTACCGAATAATTATTCAATCCAACCATGCATGCTTGCTGGATTCCTTTTCTATGTAGGTTCTCGATGGATGAGAGTATATGTCATGTGAATGTTATTATTAAGTATAATATAGCTGACATCATCCAATTTATATTATTTTTTGGTCTAATCCAGTTTATTTGATTTTTTTTTGTCAACCCAGTTTATTTGATTTGATTGCCGTTATTTTAATATAATTTAGCTGACATCATCCAATTTATAAATGTTTTTTTTGTCGGTAATATAATTATAAAATGCATCATTTTTGCTAATTGTTCCTTCTCACAAGTCACAGCTGGTTGATTAAATTGAAGTTACTCAGGGGCAGAGCCAGGAATTCTTAAAATATAGATAGCCCACATGCTAACGAGACACAAGCCCTCAGCAGCGGCGTCAAATATTTGGTGTCGCCTAGGGTGTGATAAAAATATGATAAATAAACGCTGAAAACAATACACTAAAGCACCCTAGACAAGCACGGTACTGCAAGTATTACAGGACGTATGCAAGTTTTAATAATAAGAGGATTCGTTCTCAGGGACTTAGTGTGTTATACGTTATGAGCAAATAATACGAGTAAAGAGTAATTAATTAAAAGACAAAAAAGAAATACAATTGATTGAGAGATGATTAATTAAACTAATAAAAGTAAAGACAATAAAATAAAATACGAAGAAATATGAGATGAGAAGTATAGCTTAGGTTTTGCTAGTATGCACTAATCCTTCTAATTCTTTCTATCAAATTCTAGTTAATAAGGGAGATAATTAGCTCTTAGATACTTAGTCAGGATTCTAAATTCTCTCTCTTAGACCTGGAGAGCGACGAAGAGGGCTACAGACACACCACGAGGCTGTTTAAAATAGGGTTATCCTATGCCACTAGGTTCCTAAGCAAATAATTCAAAACATGGTGATAGTGATTAAAATATACCCTAATGACTATCTAGTTAGAATTAGTGTTGTCAAGACCAATATCGGACACTAGACGTCATGTGGTGTTTCAATAATTAGACACCTAGCTAAGGTGATCATCTAACTACTATTAAGGTAATCATATACGTTTCGCACCGCAAGGAAAACAGACAATAAATCAAAACACATAAACAAATATATGGGTAAGCAGCTAATATTAGATTAAAATATATAATTTCCAAAGAAACTTAGATAGAAAGAAAATAGAATTCATAGATTATACATAATGCAAAACCCAAGCTATGGGAAAATTAGTTCATACCTGAAGGAAATAAACTAAAAGAAATAATGAAAGATTTCATCTTGTTCTCTACAATAATTCTGATTATAATAAACCTAAGGACTAATTAATGAGAGGCAAGGATGATTTACAAGTAGGGGTGAGCATGGTTCGGTTCGTCTCGGATTTTGGCCAAAACCATAACCGAACCGAATATTTTGGTTTTTTATAATTTAATAACCAAACCGGGTGGTTCGCAATTGGTTCCACATTCGGTTTTTGGTTCCGAATAGGTTTGTTTCGGTTCGGTTTTAGTTCGCTTCGAATTCAGATGCTTGGTCAGTAATATTTTCACCCCATTTCTTGAAATACATTGTCCAACAGAGACTAATATTCCAATACAATTATGCTACAATTACTTGTCCATATTGGCTATTAATATATCAATTAAATATAAACTTATAATCTAAAAAAACTTATCTTAATTTACATTACTACAATAAATTTAAATATATTACTTCCTATTTCATATAATCATGATTTATAAAATCAATCAAATAATGAAAACTTATAATCTTAAGTGATATAAAAAAATTCTCACTAATAGCACCATCGAATAGTATAACTAAAATTTCACGTAGATGATAAATTCTTAACAAAAGTTTATCTCACATAATTCTTATAAAAGAAGTTCACACATTCCCTATTTTTTCCTTCGTTAGTTCGGTTTTCTTGGTTCGGTATTTACGTAGTAAACCGAACCGAACCAAACAATTCAGTTTTTGAAAAATTAAAAACTAAACCATTTGGTTATTTTGGTTCGGTTTTTTCTGGTTTTTTGGTTCGGTTTGGTTATCTGGTTCTTATTTGCTCACCCTATTTACAAGTGATATAAGAGTGTATTTATAGGTGTAGAGAAGCCCTAATTCGTTTTCTTGAAGGAGAAGGTAAGTAATAGACTCCAAGCCCAACTCAAATTCGTAACCCTAAAATATAGAATCAGCCCCATTTTTGTTTCGGTCCTAGCAGCTTCAATACTTATTCGTTTGACGCATATAAGTAGTCGAAATTTATCGTCTCGGAAAGATCTTTAACTTTCCTCTTGACCATTCTTCCAAATTTCTCACCGATTTTGAGATACAAGCCCATTTGTGGTCGTGGGTGGTGAAATTCAGATTTATTTGGCAGCTTTATCTTTCCATACTTTAGATTTTGTTTCCTTATCTCTAATTTCCATGCATATCTTCTTTTCTTTATCTCTTAGAATTGACTTGGTAATTAATTAATCTCCATATATATCTTTAAAACTTCACACTAAATAAATAATTAAACCCAATATGCTTTAAAAATAATAATTCATTAAATCAAGACTAGAAATAGGAAAGTATAATAATACATGAGAAAAACTACTAGAAAGACTTCTAAAACACTAAAAATGATGACTCCACTTAATATTAAATCATCACAAATGGGGAGACATCAAACACCACATTTAATTACCCAGGCTTGAACTGATTTACTCAATTTAAGCTCCTTTAGTGCAGCATAAGTAGTCAAAACACTAGAAAGTGTAAAACCATTATGTTAGATTATATATATTTAATTATATATTAGATTTATTATTTACCTTAGTTAGTGAGATTATTTACCATAGTTATTTTAGACTACTTGCTCTCCAAGCTAGACTGCTTGTTCTCCAAGCTAGACTGCTTGCTCTCCAAGCTTAGTCCTAGTATAAATATTGCTATGTAGTTCACTTTAAGATCATCAATTCATTCAATACAATACACAGTATTTCGTATTCTTTTCTCTAATTCTAACATGGTATCAGAGCCACTATTCTTGTGACTCGTGCCATTATCATCTTATCATCTCATCACCATCGAAATCCCAAAATACTTACCTATTTTTTTATCGAAAAGTAGTATCTTAATTCGTGTTTAACTTCTTCATTCGATCACCAAATATAGTCGAATAATATATCAAATCGAAGATCTTTTCGATACGGTTCTACCGGTATAAAAATCACCATCATCCGACGCTGCACGCGCCGCCCATAGTTCCGGAGCTACTGCAAATTTCCAAAAAAAAAAAAAACTGAAAAAAAAAATCTGAAAAAAAAAAACGCCACATCATCGCACCTTCTGCCAGCTACTGTATTGCCACGTTATCATCAGTCCAGGGTTGACTGCCACATCATCGTCAGTCTAGGGTTGACTGCCACGTCATCATTGTCTGCCACCAGCTCGAGATTTTTGGACTTCACCCTTCTTGAGGTTTTTCGATGCACTGATTCCGTTTTCGCAGTCTGTTTTCTCAAATTCTTTTTCGGTAAGTCTGTTTTGCACAAATACTTCTAGAAAAACAATGACTTCTACTCCATCCCGCTCATTTTCATATCAATATTTTGCAAGTATTGTCATAAAGATGGTCACGATCTCTTAAATTGTCCCATTCGTATTTGCAAATTTTGTCATATAACTTGTTCAGGTCATTATCTCAACGATTGCCCAAGTCGATCGTCCGTGCCAAATCATGTCAGTATTAGGAAAAATTCTAATATTACATCAAATATCTCGCCCAACTCAATTGCTGATATTATGAGTATGTTCAAACAAGTCATGTCTCAATCTTCTCACACTCTTTCGGTTGTAAATTCTGTAACATCTGGTAAGAATTCCTGGTTTTTCGATTCTGGTTGTTCAAATCATATGACATCAGATTCTGATTTGGTTACTGATATAAACACTATACCACATGCTCCTCCCATTTATACTGCTGATGGTACACCTATGTCAATAAGTCATATTGGGTCAATTTCTAATTCTAGTGCTTCATTTTCTAATGTTTATCTCGTACCTAAACTTTCATTAAATCTTATTTCTGTGGGTCAACTATGTGACCTTGGTCTAACAGTCACTTTCTTTAGTTCTGGTTGTTGTGTGCAGGATCCTAAAACTGGACAGACTCTTGGGACAGGCCGTAAAGTAGGACGACTTTTTGAGCTTATCAACCTCCATCTCCCATCTCACACAGCTTCTCCTGTTATTCCAACAATCCCATCATCAGTCTCATCACCTCTTCAACTTTGGCACTCTAGATTGGGGCACGCTTCATTAGGTAAACTTCAACCGTTAGTCTCAAAAGGGTCACTAGGTCAGGTGCCCATTGAAAAGATCGACTGTATATCGTGTCAACTCGGTAAACAACCAGCCTTATCCTTTAGTAAAAGAGAATCCATATCATCTGCGTGCTTTGACTTAATCCACTCAGATATTTGGGGACCCTCTCCCACACCGACCATGGGGGGATCTCGTTACTTTGTCATATTTGTTGATGACTACTCAAGATTCACATGGATATACCTTATGAAAAACCGGTCAGATCTCTTTCAAATCTATTCAGAATTCACTGCCATGATTTACACTCAATTTTCACATCGTATCAAGATCCTCCGTACAGATAATGCCATGGAGTATAAGTCGTCTACCTTTACCTCTCTTCTTCGTGAACATGGAACTGTCTCACATCAATCTTGCCCATACACATCTCAACAGAATGGACGTGCTGAGCGTAAACACCGACACATCCTTGACATCACTCGCACATTTCTCATTTCCACCTCATGCCCAGAACGTTTTTTGGGGAGAAGCCGCCCTCACAGTTGTGTATGTAATAAATCGTTTACCCTCTCTCATTATTGATAATCTTACCCCATATGAACGTCTACATGGTAACCCACCCATATATGACCTCTTTCGCGTTTTTGGTTGTGCTTGTTTTGTCATGGTTCCTCCTCATGAACGTACTAAACTTGAACCTCGAGCTCGTCTATGTTGCTTTATAGGTTATGGGATTGAACATAAAGGTTATAGGTGTTGGGATCCACTCTCAAAACGATTGTGTATATCACGTCATGTGATTTTCTGGGAAAATAAAATGTTTTCATCCCTATCATCGTTCTCTCTTCCTCATGCTCCATCTTTACGTTTATTCACAAACCCGGCCATGGATTTATTCCCTAGTGATGATAATGACACAAGTTCAAATTCAGATCCAAGATCTCTCATGTCTCCGGTCACAGTGCTCCCAAGGTCCTCCCTGGATATGGCCCATCCCGAGTCATCTGCTCCAGTTGAAGATCCTGTACCAGATTCCGAGTCTCCAAATCATCTACCTCCTCGAGTAAGAAAACTTCCCGCACATTTACGTGATTATCATTGTTTTTCTACTATCTTATCTTTGCATGAGCCTCAAAGTTACCGTGAAGCTAGTTCTAACAATTTATGGCAGAAAGCTATGGTAGAAGAATTGTGTGCTTTAGAAGATAAACATACATGGGATTTGGTTGATCTCCCTCCAGGAAAACATGCTATGGGATGCAAATGGGTTTACAAGATCAAAACACGGTCTGATGGTTCCATCGAGCGATATAAAGCTCGTCTTGTTGCAAAAGGGTTTACTCAAGAATATGGCATAGACTATGAAGAAACATTTGCCCCAGTTGCTCGCCTCACATCTGTTCGTAGCCTTATTGTTGTTGCCGCTGTCCGCAAATGGAAATTATTTCAAATGGATGTTAAGAATGCATTTCTTAACGGTGATCTTACAGAAGAAGTGTTTATGAAGCCTCCTCCAGGTTATCATCATCCTCCTCATAAGGTGTGTAAACTTCGCCGTGCTCTATATGGTCTTAAACAAGCCCCTCGTGCCTGGTTCTCTAAGTTTAGTTCTGTCATTGGTGATTTTGGATTTATCTCGAGCAAGCATGACTCTGCTCTTTCATTCGTCACTCTTCCGCTGGTATGATCTTGTTGTTATTGTATGTAGATGATATGGTTATTACAGGTGATGATTCAAAGGGTATTTCTGATCTCAAGAAACTTCTTGGTCAACACTTTGAGATGAAGGATCTTGGTATTCTCAATTATTTCCTTGGAATCGAGGTCTCTTCCGATTCAAATGGTTATTATCTCTCTCAGGCTAAATACTCATCAGATCTTATTGCTCGTGCTAGACTCACTGATAGTAAGACATCGTCTACACCCCTTGATCCTACTTTACGTCTTACACCGATGGATGGTACTCCCCTTGAGGATTCATCTTTATATCGTCAATTAGTTGGTAGTCTTATATATCTCACAGTCACTCGGCCCGATCTTGCTTATGCTGTCCACTTGGTTAGCCAGTTTATGTCTGCTCCTCGCTCACTCATTATGCAGCCGTCCTTCGTATTTTACGCTATGTGAAAGGAACTTTATTTCACAGTTTATTCTTCTCCGCGAGTACCTCACTCGTTTTACATGGTTATTCAGATGCAGACTGGGCTGGCGATCCCACTGATCGTCGTTCAACAACTGGGTACTGCTTTCAGTTAGGCGATTCTCTCCTCTCATGGCGAAGTAAAAAGCAAACAGTAGTAGCTCGTTCTAGTACCGAAGTTGAATATCGTGCACTTGCTGACGCTACTCAGGAGGTGATATGGCTTCGCTGGCTCCTTTCCGATATGGGTGCTCCTCAGGCTACTGGCACGATTCTTCATTGTGATAATCAAAGTGCTATCCAAATTGCACATAATGATGTTTTTCATGAGCGTACTCGTCATATTGAGTGTGATTGTCATTTCATTCGTCAGCATGTTGCTCAGGGTACAACAAGACTTCTGTACACACCTTCCGTTGACCAGCTAGCTGATATCTTCACCAAAGCTCATCCTCCCGGTCGTCTCATGGATTTGATTTCTAAACTCAAGCTAATATCATTCTCACCACCTTGAGTTTGAGGGGGGGTGTTAGATTATATATATTTAATTATATATTAGATTTATTATTTACCTTAGTTAGTGAGATTATTTACCATAGTTATTTTAGACTACTTGCTCTCCAAGCTAGACTGCTTGTTCTCCAAGCTAGACTGCTTGCTCTCCAAGCTTAGTCCTAGTATAAATATTGCTATGTAGTTCACTTTAAGATCATCAATTCATTCAATACAATACACAGTATTTCGTATTCTTTTCTCTAGTTCTAACACATTAGGTAATAAGAATCTGCTTGTCTGAAACACCTTTGTTTCCTCCTACTTCCTTATCTGTCTCAGCCTATAATTATTCATAAATTTAATCAAAAATTGAACAAGTGTTCCTTCATAATTGACATTGAATGTTTTTAGTCATCCATAGCATGGTTGAAATTCATCACAGAGAACAGAGATGTTGTGAAACACAATATTATAATTGGATATTATTAATAACACAAGGACCAATAAAGCCAATTGCCCTATACTTCTAACCTAAACTTCTCACAACTCTAAGAAATTCAATCAAGTGCAAAACTTTGGTTACACATATGAACATCTCAATATAACAAGCTTCTAATGTTAATATAACAACAAATATACACAAAATTAAATATAATTAAAACTTTTAAACACAAAATACTTTCCAAAATCGTGAACATTACTTGAATCTCTCTACATCCCTTATGTAGGCACGAATAGCCAAACCCCCCAAATATTGTGTTTGATCTCTCACACTATACCCACTTCAAAAATTAGCTTCAAATATACTTCAAACTACTAAACCAGATTTTTCGAACGAAATGGACAAGCAATTGATGAAAAAATACACGCTTTTGGGAACAGTTCTAAGCTTTAACTTACGTCTTAATCGTAATCTCCCCACTAGAATAGCGTACAACATTAGCAAACCTTTGCTAAACCTTTCTCCCTTTGACAGTAAGCATCCTTTATTGGTGGCTCAATTTCGCGATTTCAAACTTGGGTTTTCCCTCAGGTGATATCACAAAGCTCACTGAACCATGGCTGCCTCTGCAGCTGCTAAAGCTTCTCAATTTGTTCAATACTAAATAATACGACAAATCATTTATGGGATTTTTGAATTGTTCAATAAGCGCAGGCCTTGAGAAAGCCAAAATCGTTTCTGGAATTTCTCCCATCTGGCCCTTTGATTCGTTGAGGAAGGAAGATGTAGATGTTGTGATGTTTTGTGTTGGATCGGAGGTCGCGCTCGAACAGAGATGCGCGGAGGAGCAGTGGTGATGATGTCGCCGTTGAATCAGAGATGCTGTGGTGTGGAGCGGATGATGAGAAGCGGTTGGTCTGAGAAAGAAAAAAGCTATTAATTAAATTTAAAGGGTAAATCTGGTATATTGCTTTTTTTAGGACTTTTATAGACAATATAAAAATTAAGATGGGAGAGAGCTATTAATGTTAGTTTGAAGATGTATACGGTAATTATCTCTGTAATTAATTAAAATCTTATTATTTTTCAATACTTAAAATAAATGAAATAAAAGATGCAAAACTTAAATTTCTTCTCTAAATATGGATACCTAAATCTAATTTAGGTGGAGATATACAAAATAAAACATGTCTATTTTTTATGAGATTAGTCGTAGTACATATAAGATAGTCTGCACTCACATATTAAAAAAGAACAAAGAAAAATCAAACTGATAAATGTTATTGAGGTAACAGCTAGCAGAATATTCTTAATTATTTTTTGTTGAGTAATGATATATATCACCTCTTCATCCCTTCACCCCTTATGTAGAGCCTATGTGACATTAATAAAAGAGAAAAAAAAAATTATTTAAGAAAGAGAAACATTAATATTGGTTTTTTAAAACCTTCACATAAACTCCACATTAATATTATATATCATTACTCTCTTTTGTTTTGTTTGGTCAAACTTGCTTGCACAATGAATATTCATGATTCTTTAAATAATTACTAGTAAAGTTTAGTTGGATATCCTACCTAGGCAGTTGTCAGGTTTGCGAACATGTCATCGTCTATAACACTAATACTTCAATTTAGCAAATGCAAGATTGGTCCGACCAAAAAAAAAAATTAAAATAAATGAAAGATTGGAGTATTATTTTGAGATATTAGCTCATTAACTCCTACAACCTAACTATCCAGCTCATTAAATCTAGTCTTTGATTTTTCCTCTAGCAAGTCCAGCGAATTTTATAATATTCCATCGTTACCCTTCATCATAATCAGATAATATCAAATATTTTCATGATTATCGCAATTAACTAATTCCATTTAAGTAGCATATCTATTAAATTCCGCTATTGTTGCACTTTTATTATGGCAAATTTGTTAAACGTTTTAGCTGCAATGCTCAGGCTTCTGCTGGTATAGATGTAGGAGCTACAAATAATCTTCGTCACCTTCTTCGACTCGTGTAAAAATCTTCATCGGCTCGGCTGAAACTGAAAGATGATGGATTTAAGTTTTTTTTAAGTCTACGTAAATAATAAAGACGTATGCTTTTTTTCTCCTTCTCCTTAGGCTTGGTTTCATGTGATCCTATCATCGCCTTGATTTTTTAAATTGGCGAGCACAAGAAATATAGTGAGTCACAAGGTGGGGTTGGGCAAAAGTTGTCTTATTGTTTATTTAATTTTCACTGTTTTGCTTCGTTTGTATTAAATATGCAGAAGATTTAATGGTGTCGTGTCTTCGACAACTTTTCTGTTTATTGGTTGTATTAGCTTGCTGAATAAATGATGGGTGAAGCCCTCTCGACGCCCCTGATCTTTCCCCAAAGTGCAGAAACCGCCCCTTATCTTTTTTTTTTCCAAAAAAAGCCCTTTAGGAAACTTTTTTTGTCACCGTTAGCCCTTTTTTCCATTTTCTGTTAGTTGACCGTTAGTCAATGCCATTTGGCGCCACGTCTGCACCACATCACCGCCACGTCTGCTCCACGTAGGCGTTAGGGCATCAGAAATTACATGTCATTATATGTTTTTTCATTTTTTATTTAATCTCTCTTTCTTTATCTTCAACGTACAATCGAAGAACCAAAAGTGAAAAAGCTTCCTCCAACCGGACTTCCCCTCACACCAAGCCACTCTCTGCACCAGTAAACCGCCGCCACTCATGGTTCTGTCACCACCATCATCAACCGGCGTGGATACACCATTAACAATCGAAGACCCAAATGAATAGAAAAACAAAATAAATCGCCACACTCACCTTCCCACACCAAGCCGAAAAAAAAAATCATTGATCAGATGACTCCCGACGACGATTACTATTCCGATGAACAGATGAAAAGTGACGATTACTTTTCCGATGAACAGTGACGATTACTTGTCCGATGAACTTTATATGAACTTTTCTGTTTGATCATTGATCAGGATGGCTTCCGACGACGATTACTATTCCGATGAACAGATGAACAGTAACGATTACTTGTCCGATGAACAAGAAATCGAAGATTCGTACTTCGAAGAAGAACAGGGGAAGGATGATAATGCATCCATATATACTCCGTTAAAAGAAAAAGATTTGATTAATCGGCTAGATGATTATGTGGTCAAAGTTTCATCTTTTCTTTATGTATCAAGAGAAGACGCAATTCTACTATTGAGGCACAATAAGTGGAGTGTTGAAGGCGTGTATGAACAATGGTTTGCTGATGAAGAAAAACTACGTACAACTCTTGGCTTAGGGGATGCCTCAATCTCAAAAGATGTATCAGGCCCTAAAAAAGTGAGTTGTCTTATTTGTTTCGATGATTTTAAGTTTGATAAGATGAAATCATTAGCTTGTGGACATTTATTTTGTGTTACATGCTGGAAAGGTTATATAACTTCATCAATTCAAGATGGTCCAGGATGTTTAACACTTAATTGTCCTATCCCTAAATGTGATATTCCTGTTAAGCCAGATTTTATCGCAATGTTTGCTTCTAAGAAAAGGGTGGGTTTTGTGTGGCAAATTATCATTGCAAGTAGACAAAAACGACCTGCTAGTTTTGGATTTTATTCACCTGCAAATGAGGATGCTGAATCACCAAGCAATGTGGATACAAAAAGGGTAAATAAATATTTTTTTCGTAGCAAATTTTTTTCCCTAAGATAAAATTACTTTTTTACTTATTTCATTATACATAAATATTGCAGAAGAAGATGTCTCGTCTAGTAAGTATAGAGACGGATGAGCATAGCAAGAGTATATTTTTCGATAGAGATTCAATATCAATTGATGATATAAAATGTCAAAGTAGGAGGCTGAAGGAGTTGATTTGATGAAAAGAATCTGAGTACGTGAAAAGAGAACGCTCTTCTCTATGGGTATAGGAATTTAAGGAGTGGATAGAATCTGAACTCCATGTCAATTAGATGATTTGTTCATCTGAATCATTTCAGAAAGAAATAGATAACTTAGGGACTAATGGTGTAATTAACACTATGCAGATACTTAAAGAGTGGCCCGGCAAATCTGGAGAAGGAAGTGGAAAGAAGATTCAGCTATGCACTGAGCAGAGAAGATATTGAAAATGCCATTCTTGAAGGTCTTTGATCATGAAATTGGAGATTGGTTTTTGACCCCGCCTTCCGAAGAGGATGTAATAGTTCTAGAGTTTTGATCTCTTTGATCATGAGTTGAATATTTATGTAACTAAATATTATTTTAGATTTATAAAATATACTGAATTGCACAAGTTGATTGCCAATAATAATCGAGCTAATTTTGATTTACAGCTTGTAGTTAAATTTTGATTTTAGGTCCTATATTATGCTAAAATTGCACTATAAGTCCCTGTATTATATTCGGGTGTGCCATTTTGCTTCAATTAGTGTCCAATCACATTATATGCCATTTTGTGTAACTTATTGTTTTTCATTGCGTTTGCTATATGATCTTGAAAATCTACAGCCAGCTTTATCGACTTCAGATTAAACGAGTATATATATAGTGAGTTATTATTAGCTTAAAAGTGCAGTTATAAATTACCCCTATGAATCCGAGGTAATAAAAGACTACGAAATAGTTATGCCAAGTAAGATAGTCCCATTTCGAGTTTCCTTTGTTGAAACTTAGAGTTCGCGATATTTCATCAACCTAATTATAATTAATCAGACATGTGAAAACAATAAATAATATATGAGTTAATAATTGCACCATTGGTCCTTGTATATGCATGTGTTTTCAAAACAACAGGGACCAATTGTGCAATTAATCCTTACATATAACAAAACCCAGAATCCAAAATCAGAACTTTAGTAAATAAGTTAATTCAATTACTTATTAACAATTACTCGCAAGTATAAATTATTTTACAACATCTATCACACTACTCCACTCCTACTTACCTATTCATGAAGAATACACATCTATTAGACTACTCCACTCCTACTTACCTCGTCATATAATGTTTAACCAAGCCTTAAAGGTGAATCTATCTATCTGTAATATTATTATATCATTGGTTAAATGATCTTTTCTATACAATATAAATCAACAGATTATGTATCCAACTCATCCCCTGAACTCATCCCCTGATATCTCCTCTACTGATAGTTCAAATTCATCAACCTCTTTCCATTAAGCTTTTTGTTGCTCAACAAACCCAGGTGGTAAAGACGAAAATGCATAATTACTTAACTCCCCTTAACTTCTCTTCTTGCAAATTTAAAGTAAAGCCTTCAATACAAAGCGCAAAATCAACAGAAATAAGGATCTGTCCATGCTTTTGGGGACTCTGATTCTTCAGCCTCGTTAATTCGTTTACTGATTATAGAACAATAATCATTCAGTAAAATAAAGTAGAATTAATTACATTATAAGGTGAAATATCGTGTATACTTTGGCCTAGGCAAAGAGGAGAAACACAAAAGAGGTGAATTATTCTTCATTCTTTGGACTTCTGATTCTCCATTTCATGAATATTCTTGACACATTGCTTTGTTATACTATCAATCGCATTAAGGCTCGCTATGCAAATTGCAGTTAAATGGAAAATTCCATCATCTTCAAGTTGGGAAATTTTCAACCCAAAATAGCGTCTCATCAACTCCCCTTATTTTGGGCTCTTCAATTGTTGATGACGTATCGAAGCCGGATGATGATGGTGGAGAAGGGACCATAAGTGGCGGCGGTTTCCTTGTGCAGAGAGCGGTTTGGAGTGAGCTATTTTTCCCTTCATTTGGGTTCGATTGATGGTTTGAGTAAAAAAAAAGTTTTGATTGATGATGGTGGATCGGCAAGAAGAAGAAGAAGGATAACTAAAAAAATGATTTTAAAAAAAAATTAAAAAAATGACATGTAATTTCTGATGCCCTAACGCCTACGTGGAGCAGACGTGGCGGTGATGTGGCGCAGACGTGGTGCCAAATGGCATTGACTAACGGTCAACTAACAGAAAATGGAAAAAAGGGCTAACGGTGACAAAAAAAGTTTCCTAAAGGGCTTTTTTTGGAAAAAAAAAAGATAAGGGGCGGTTTCTGCACTTTGGGGAAAGATCAGGGGCGTCGAGAGGGCTTCACCCATAAATGATTTAAGTATATTTTTATAGTTTTCTCCCATTTTGAATCTTCCTTTTCTACATACTCATACCCGATACGAGTCCATGTATGCGGTTTCGAAGAAGTACAGATTTGACGGATCTAGAGTTTCTCCGTTCGACTGAGAAGAACTGAGTTAAACTTCTCTGTTCAATAAAAGTTTGTTTCTCTCAATGTATATTTAGTTGTTCAAACTTGCTGAGTTTTTACATAGGTAACTTATATACACCATCACTCTTAACGCACAAACCATCAAAATAACAAAGGTAACACACCCTTTTTTAACTCGGCAAAAAGCGCAACCCATCAATTTGCTCGAACACACCATCAAAATAATAAACATTACCCACCAACTAAAAATTAGACTTTCGTAGTGTTCCGTGTACCACCACTTTTTAAAGACAACCCATAACAAAAACAAACATTACCCACCCCCGCTGTTACTACCCAATACAGAATATTTGATGGGCCGTCTTCTTCTTCTTCTGAACCTTATTTTTTTACGCCATCATTACACTATTCTAATTTTTGACTAATTGCATGGAATCAGGGAAATTTGTTTTGGTAAATAAATTCTAAATAATGGGTTACTAATTTTTGACTAATTGCATGGAATCAGGGAAATTTGTTTTGGTAACTAAATTCTAATTAATGTGTTACTAAGGGAAGGACGGTCATTTGAGGTGGGTTGGACCTGATGTGCAATCAGCCATCCTTCGTGGACTCTCCAATTCAATAACCCTATTATTTTACTCCCTCGTCCACTTTTATTTGTCCACTTTTTTGATACACAAAGATTAAAAAGAACATTCAATACTCTTTAACTTTACACAATTGCCCTTAATTAATGTACATAAAATGCAATAATTTTTGTACTATTTAATTAAGGGTAAAATTAAAAAATAGTATATAAAAAAACTCTTAATATTTAAAAAAGGACAAACCATATTAGACATCTCTTTTTAGAAAATTAGACAAATAAAAATAAATAGAAAGAGTAAGATAATTTATTTGTCGAAATATCTTTAGAAGCCAAATATGGAAAAAGATGGAAAGAGAACTAAACTATTACCTTCATTTCACAATAAAAGATCATTTATATAAAATCACAATAATTAATATCATATAAGAATTTAATGCAAAATAAATTATATGTTTAGTAAATATTATATATAATTATTCACCTTGAATGTCAAAATTTGTAATTTTCATAGGTTTATATATAAATTTGTATATGTTAACTTATGAAATATCTTACTTTGTCCTATAAATATAACATATCATTTGTGATTTGAACAAGAATGATAATATAATTTTGAGTAATGATATATAATTTTTTTTTTATATATATATATATACTAGGTAAAATCCGTGTCTGAATACACTAAAGCAAAAATGAATTCCGTTGACAGGAATCGAACCAGGTTAAAAAAAAATTGTGTCTGAAGAAACTAAAGCAAAAATAAATTCCGTTGACAGGAATCGAACCCGGGTTCAAAAAAATTAATAAGTTGGGCCAGAATCAATCTTGGCCACCACTTATGTTTAGCCTGATTAAATCTCGGCCACCACTTATGTGGGTAAATCTGGACCGTAAAAAAACTCTGAAATATAATATAGATATCTTACTTTGTCCTATAAATATAACATATAATTTGTGATTTGAACAAGAATGATAATATAACTTTGAGTAATGATATATAATTATATATATATATATACTAGGTAAAACCCGTGTCTGAAGACACTAAAGCAAAAATGAATTCCGTTGACAGGAATCGAACCCAGGTTCAAAAAAAAAATTAATAAGTGGGGTCAGAATCAATCATGACCACCACTTATGTTTAGCAAGATTTAATCCTGGCCATCACTTATGTGGGTAAATCTGAACCGTAGAAAAAACTCTGAGATATAATATAGATATATATGCTAGAAAATGCCCCGTACCTGAAGGTACTTGGGCTAAAATGTATTTGATAAATTATAATTGAATTACATATAAAAGAAGTGCAAATCACTCTGTTACTTGTAAAAATTAGTTTACAAAATAATAAAATATATCGATACATATAATCACCATCTTATGTATGTATTTATGCCTTCCTCTCATAACTCTACAAATATAAGATGAATATCTATCCAGAATTTTGCTATATTATAAATAATTTATATATTTCATATATATATTCGAGTTTTGGGAAATATTATACGTGTGTTTTATATAAGATTTTTCGAAGATTATCATTTTTTAAACTAATTCTAGGAAAGACCCGGTACTGAGATACTTGGACATAAAATTAATTCAAAAAATTACAATTGATTGTGCAAAATTCATAGTTTAGTTTATATCAATACTTGAATGAAAATCATATATAAAAACGTGTTCCCCATAAATATGATCAAAGTGTCTTTTTAGAGAAACTATTTTTTTGTATTTATAGTTGTAAGGTGTAGTCGATTATAGGGAAAATATGTAGTAATTAAAAATAGTTGATAAATCTGATATTGAATAATAAATAAATTTTGTTATTTAAATTAACTAAACTTTTCTGTTAACTATGTTATACAAATTCCCCGTACCTGAAGGTACATGGATAAAAATGAATTTAAAAATTTATAATAGATTGTATAAAATGCAAAATTGAATTAATAAGAGAAGTGCAAATGATTCTGTTACTTGTAAAAATAAGCTAAATGAAAATGATAAAAATATATCAATACATATAATTACAATCTTCTAAGTGTATTTATCCATTTCACTCATAACTCTGCAAAATGTTGCTGTATCGACATACACATATCGTCCAATGTGAGAAGCCTGAACGACAACCTGTTAATTTGAAAATTATAGAAAATTAGTATATAATTTAAATATGATACACATTAGTGTCTAATGTATTATAATTTTTACCATGTGATTGAGATTCCATCTAGACAAGCGTTCACCTTTTATCCAGTCATCATGCATTATTATCTTCCAATGGTACAAATATAATTGAAATGAACTATTATTCTAAGACAACGAACTTGTATAAAGAAAAAAATTAGACCTAAGAGTTTGTATTATCTCACTTGTGGATATTTTATGTGATAAAAATCTTCCTCGTCCCTTACTGTTACATTCACATTTTTCGTACGAAGTAATTGTACCTACAAATAAATGCAACGGTGTATTACAAATAAATTATACATCATCGAACTACATTTTATTACTTACGACATCCATGAGTCTTGGATTGCGTCGCAGAAATGGAGAACATTTCCTTATGCAACTCGTGTAAATAGTCATTTCGGTCCTTTTATTAACCTGTATAATGACACATATATAAATATATATTTGATCATTTGTGTTATATGTTTATCGTTGGCCAAAAAAAAGTGTTGTATGTTTATGTATAATGTATATATATATTTGATCATTTGTGAGGTAAGGCGGTGGATTTTGTGTTGATCAGAAAGAAAATTTTCAGTTTTGGATCGGTTGTGTGTAGCAAATGAGAGGGAGATTGGAGTGTCTTTACCTTTTTTTATTTTAGTATATATAATAGGGGCATTTTTGGAAGCTTTTAATTTTTTAAGTTCTGGAATAATCTTAGCCGTTGCCCGTGACACATTTTTGGCTAAGAATCGATCTGGACCCCTCTTTATACTCCCTTAGCGATATATATATATGGATATATAAAAGAATAATAAAAGAAGTGTCATTTACCATTACTCTATATTTTTTCTTTTTACCTTTCTCATTTTATTTTTGATATGTTATTATCACAAAACTTTGTCATTTATAAATAGAAAATCTTTAGCAATATTCTATTACTTACTAGAAAAGTATTATATGTGTGGAGACGGATTCGAGGGAACTTCATGCGCTAGTAAAGGACGGTGATACTCCAAGGATCTCTTATCTCCAATTAAAAAAGATTGCATAGAAATACTTAATAGGATTTAGGGATTTGAAATAAATCATATATACCGAGAGGCGAATAAATGTGCAGATTTGATGACAAAGGAGGGGGCGAGAATAAAGATAGAACCAGTGGAGTACAATGATCCCCTAGATTATTTTTGGGCTAATATCACAAAGGATAATAGTGATATTTATGTGCGTAGATTAGACTTACATTCTTAAAGAGGATTTATTGTAAGTGTATTTACCATTCCGACGATTTTAGAATCCTATGTATACAAAAAAAAAAAATTAGCTTATATTTTTGTTTTGACAAAAAAAAAATGCTTGTATTATTTTTCTTTTTGGAAAGAAAGATAGTTTAGTTATATCTTTTGTTTTACTTTTTGCTATAAAAAGATAATTTGTATATGTTTGCTTCAAAGATTATTTTTGTTATTGATGTTATTATACATAACCGGTAAAAAGTAAAGACATTAATTTTTATGAAGAAAACATAATTAATAGTTTTCTATGTAAAGTAACAAAAGGAAATAACTCAAAAACTAAGAAAATATTAATTCTAGGTCTAAACTCTAAAATAAATTATATAAATCCAAATCCTAAAGCAAATTCTCATATGCCAGAAGTATAAAATAATTGTATTGATCTGAAGACTAAATCTAATGTTATAGGCTCGACATCTAGTAAAACATATTAAATTCTCGAAGCATAAAATTGTTTTTTAGGTCTGGAATCTAGACCAAAATATTTATGCCTGAAGTATAAATTATTATGTTTTGGCCGAAAAATGTAACAAATCTAAAAAACCTGAAGTTTATTTAATGGTTCGAAACTTAAAATAAAATTACTAATACTTGTGGGACTCGAACCTAGCCCACGTTTAAATAGAACAACATATTCTACCAAATGAGTTATGACATAATTTAGAATCTAAAACACTACTCGTTTTAATTTTTAGTATCATGGAAAAATAATCAATCTTGAATTTTCTACTTCGATGTTTCTGGATAAACTTATTTAACTTGGGTCCTTAACGTCTATGTTGTAGATCTCGGTTTGGCGGCCTAGGCGGTCGACCGGGGCCTAGCGTCTAGGCGGGATTACACGGGGCCTAGCCGAAATTATACGGTTTTGAATCCCGCTATGTAATTTTGTATATTTAGTAATATATATGTTGTAATTATAGCAAATTTAACTATTTAAGTCATAAATTTCATCTAACAACACTATAGTAAATATAAAAATACAAAAAATTGAGTTATAATATCAATTAAAGAATTCTCGAGAATAAGAAAAATAACAAGAAGGCTTATGCGGGCATGTTTTGCCATTAATCGGCGCCAAGATGGGCTAGGCGCCTATTCCATGCCGACTAAGGCGCTAGACAAAAACACCTAGAATTTAAACTAGGCGTAAACGGATGAGTAGGGATTTGACGCCTAGGCGCCCCTAGGCGGGGAGATCTACAACATAGCTTAACGTTGAGATCCACTTAAGAGCAATAAGTCTTGGTAATACAATTACAGAAATAAATACAATTAGTGAGAAAGACAAAGCTAAATCCATGATTTTCCTTCGCCACCACATAGATGACAAGCTGAAATTCGAGTATGTTGTCAAGGATCTAGCGGCTCAATGGAAAAACTTGGGAGAACGATATGATCACCTAAAGGGATTAATACTCCCTAAGGCTTGTTAAGACTGGATGTAGTTGAGATTACAAGATTTTAAAACAGTGAGTGAATATAATTCTACCTTGTATAAAATTGTGTCTCATGTGAGATTGTGTGGAGTTAATATTACAGAAATACATGCTCAAGAAGACATTATCTACCTTTCACCCAACTAACCTGGTTGTGAGAACCACATATCGTGAAAAGGGACACATTAATGTGATACTTACCAAGCTAACAAATATAGAGAACATGACAAATTGAAGTTAAATATAGTGTACTAAAATAGTTTAAAATGAGGATATTTACTAAAATACAATACATAAATTGTCAAAATTAAGATAAAAATTATAATTATTAGACAAAAAACTACCCATATACAATGACCATAAGCATGGGTTGTACCTGAAACATGCCAGACCTTTCTTTCATAAATTTGTTCATAGAACATGGACACCCTTTCAAAAAAAAAAAAATAAGGAAAGAAAGATAATTTGTAGAGTTTATAAGTGACTAATTTATAAGAATTTCATAATTAAGCAATAATATTTATTGGTTAACTTAAATTTTGACTTTACTTCTCTTACACATAGAGATACCAATCTGCTCTAGTTGGTAACACTTTTTGTTCCCAAGCATCTTTCTGTTTTTTTTTCAATTGTTTTATGTTTTAAGAAAATGCATTCATATTATACAGTACACCCAAATCTAGCTCATCATTTTAATGATAAAATTTCAATCCAAAAACAAAAGAAAAAAAATGATATTTCACCTTAAATCTCCGGCAATATTACATTACATTTGGATTTTGATAATAAAAAATATTTATTTCAATTGAATGAGTTAAATGATGATGTTCATTCACACTAATCACCATAATCAAATTAGGTCGTCCTTTAAATCCTCATTAATAAATGCAATATAGGATATGAAAGGGTTAACAATTAAATAGATAAATTAAAATTAAAATTAAAATAAACTCACCTACTTATATTTCATAAAAATCATATGATGTATGAAAGAAAAAATTGTCAAATATTATATACTCGATTAGGGGTGTGCATCGGGTTAGAAAATCCGCATAACCAGATCAGACTAACCCAAAATTATATGGGTTAGTTTTTTAATTGGGTGGGTTGCGGTTTACATTTTTGAAAAGATATGAACATTTTTGCCGGTTGTGGATGTAAAACTTGAAACCCGCAAACCCGCATATACCCGATTACCTTATAGTATAAAAAATAGAAAAATTCATATTGCTCATTTTATTCAAATAAAATAGTGGGGGTCATTTGCTTTTCACTCTACATTTTTTTTATTCCTCCCACTTTTTTAAAAATATTTTGAAATCCCTCAATATTTCAATAATATTTATCTAATGAATATGTTTTTCATTTCAATTATGATATTATCTGTACTCTTTGTTGAATTCATATATTTAATTTCCTAAAATATCATTTTATATCTTTTAACCATAGATGATTTGAAATGCATATGCGTATCCTAAAGAATATTTTTCGTTATAATTTTCATTTTTAATATAAATTTGACTCGCCAAATGAATATGGATACAAATTCGTCTTCTTTATCGAATTAAATCACCCGCAATGCACCCGCAACCCGCCTAACCCGAAACTCAATGGTCTAAGTAATGAATTGGTCGGGTGCGGGTCTTATTTTTCAAAACCCGCACAAGAACAGGCGGTTTGTGTGTTGAGCATTTTTCATACAAAATAGATCCGCGCACACCCCTATACTCGATTATTGGGTGTGGGCATAGAAGATGAGTAAGGATAATATATATAGAAAGCCAGAGAGAAGTGAGGAGATAGTTTATTTTGGTTAACTACAAATTAGATTATTGTGATTTGAGTATAAAAGGATAAGATTTCGCAAAATTTAAAATTATATAGTTAACAAATTAATTTATATTAGAAGTCAGAGAGATTTTGGGAGATGGTTTATTTTGGCAACTACCCGCTAGATAATTTTGATTTGAATATAAAATGACAAGATTCTGTAGAATTTAAAATATATTGTTAGCTATCTTTCAGTTTTTAATCGTGTTAAAATAAATAAAATTGTATATATTTATTTATTTATTGTGTCGGTTAAAAGTAGTTAATTATGTTAAATTAGTAGGATTAAGTGAAATTTAATTATATTAGAATTTTTTCTTCCTAAAATGTAAAATCAATATCTTTTTTTTAAATAGTACTCCCTTCGTCCATTTTTATTTGTCCCATTTTCTAAAAAAGGGTGTCCATTTTTATTGAGTAATGATATATACCACTCAAATACCACCCAATGACGTGGCGTGAATTGGTTGGTTACAAATAGGTAATGTATTTATTTTCTTGATTTGATTAAAGATTTGTAACCAACCAATTCACGCAACGTCATTGGGTGGTATTTGGGTGGTATGAATTTGGGTGGTATATATCATTACTCATTTTTTTTTGTCTCCTAATCAAATAGGACTATCCATACAATCACTTAATATAATTACAGGAATATAAAAAGTAGGATTTAAAAAAAACCATACTTGAAAAATGGGGTTTACATATCATGAAACCCTAGTCAGGTAGCCATAGCCAGTTTAGAACCCGTTAACCAAGGGTTAAGAACATGTAACCAGGGTAAGCACATCAACCAGATTACACACATTTAGGTGCTAAGCCAATGGTAATAAATCCCAACCATATATTTAGGTGAAAGATGTAATATAGTACAGACATCCAATCTTTACCAGAGAAAAATCAGAAAGATTGGACGGGAAAGGGAAGGGAAAAGAGTAGAGGCTAGGGTTTCTATTTACCCAGAGAAAGATAGAGAAAAGAGATAACAATCGTAAGGTAGATAATAAGATTAGAAGTCAAGACTTAAGAGTATGCTATAGAAAGATTGGGCCAAGTCTTTTTACAGAAACAATAAAAAAATTGCAGCCCATATTTCGGTTGGGGTTTGGTAACCGAACTTTGAGTTGGACCAAACCTATGGTCCGGCCCAAACCCATGGTTCAGCATAAACACAAAAAATAATAAATTTCGGACCCTAAAAGGCCAGCGCGTGTACGGGTTCGGTTTTTTAGGGTCGGGTGGTAAGGTTTTGCAGGTTGGTGCGTTCATTTGAGCAGCCCTTAACAAATCTATAAGCATATAGATTCAAACCCACTGAATAGACAAAAAAATCATAAAAACGACAAATTTGATAGATTTTTACCATAAAAAACGATTTTTTGGACCTGCAAAATCTTGAAATCCACCATAGATATCTTTTTTGATTTTTTTTATGGGATGAAGTTTTTATCGTATAAAAATAAAAAGAATAAATTTCTATTGCATAATAAAATAGATGGGTTTCTGCATAAGAAAATTAAAAATAAAGAGAGAGAAAGAGAGAGAACAATGGAATAAGAGAAAGACAAGAATAATTTTTTTGCGTTCATGAAGAAAAAAGAAGGGAAAATACAGTCGTGGTTGTCCAGTGTTTCAACAATTGATAACTGAGTGTCCAAGGTTTTAAAGTGACAAACAAGTACCCAAGTTTTCATTTTATGTCTTCTGTTAGTACCCACCATTACTTTTAACGTTAAATGCCACGTGACGATGGGTACTAACGGAAGACATAATGCAATCGCCACGTGACACTTAACATCAAAATTGATTGTGGGTACTAAATGAAGATATAAAACGAAAACTTGGCTACTTGTTTGTCACTTTTGAAATTTTGAATACTCGGTTGTCAAATTTCGAATCGAATAAGTATCCATCAAGGTATTTTCCAAAAAAAATAAAAAAATGAAATATAAAGTTTTTTATAATAAAAGTGGAGAGCTATTTAATCTATTTTTTCTTTTTAATTATATTCTAAAACTTTAGTTTTTGATAGGTTTTATTAGTATGTTAGAAGACCCTAATTAAGTCTCAATAAAT
Source organism: Nemophila menziesii (assembly GCA_029959085.1). Lineage (NCBI taxonomy): Eukaryota > Viridiplantae > Streptophyta > Magnoliopsida > Boraginales > Hydrophyllaceae > Nemophila > Nemophila menziesii. The sequence goes on along the minus strand of JARWIR010000007.1, from coordinate 21,864,975 downwards.
ATAATCCCCAAATAATTAACACATTGCATGGCCATGGGCAATTTCTAAAGGAGTAATGCTATATATCACCTTTTCACTCTTTATGTGGAATTTATGTGACATTAAATAAAAAAAAGTTATTTAAAAAAGAAAAATATCTTGTTTTTTAAAATCTCCACATAAACTCCAAAGGGGTGATATATAGCATTACTCTTTCTAAAGCATATGGAAAGAACTATGAACAAAAGGATATAAAAAACCTTGCTAAACAAATTGGCCATTTGACAATTCAAGAAACCTTACAATTGAGATAATTAAATTATTTACTGGTTTCAATATTAATAGTTAATCTTTCCCTTCTCTCTTTCGATTGAAAAGATTAACACGGCCTTGAGAATTTTGCTTAAATCCTCACATTCAATGAGTGTCTCAAATCTCCTACATGTAGAACATGTTTCCCTAAGCCAACTTTCTTGTTCCCAAACTCATCCACCATGCTTAAATGCTTGCAAACATCTATATTAAATCGAACCTTTTTCTCATCTCGCTTCTTTATATACACCTTTTTGAACCCTAACAAGTGCTTCTGCGGTGAATTATGAACCGAAGGAGGTGACGAAAACAAGAAAACCGTATGACTTCCACCCAATTTCCCAACATTTTTCACCTTCACAATAACATTGAATTCCAAATCCTTGCAGCTCTTCTCCTTAGCAACATCAAGCGAGGCACACACTGATGAACGACAAACATGGTCCTCGTGTACGGGGATTGATACGAGTTCCGGTGCTTGAACTAGTTTGTGCATGAACCCTGTGTAGCTTAGCCCGTATCCGAATTCATACACGGTTGGACCCGTGTAGAAACGATAGCTTCGACCTGGATAGCCGGTTAAAGGATCCGGTCTCATGTTCATGTTCGTCATTGAAACTTTCTCTACATATGCCTGGGGATACCATGTCATGGGTAGCCTTCCACCTGAAGTTAAAACATGATCAGCCAGTACAATTAACTCAAATTGGAAAAATGGAAATATGGAAAAATACTTACTTGGATTATAATATCCGAAAATTACATCAGCTATAGCAGCACCACCTTTCTCACCAGGAAAACCAACCCATAATATACTCGTAATTTTTTGATCAATTTTAGCGAAAGTAACATCCATACCACCACCAGACATGATTACGAGAATAACAGGTCCTTTAGAAACCTTGGCAACCTCGGATATCAAAAGTTCTTGTTGTCCTGGGAGTTTAATGTCGACTCGATCGAGACTTTCTCGTTCAATTGATTGATCGGAACCCATTACTAGAACAACTGCATCAGCTGATGCTGCTACTTTCTTTGCTTCTTCTACTTGTGCTGTTGTGCAAGCTACATTTGTACAACCTTGTTGATAAACTGTTGCAACTGAAGATGTAAGGCCTTGTAATGGTGTTACATATTTACATGGTGTACCTGCACATATCCAAACAATGAATTTCAGAGACTGGACGTCTTGGCCAGTCAGAATTAGTCTTGTTTATGTATCGTGGGTCGGGTTCTGTAGAGGGGTGGAGCCAGGACAGGGGATTCAGGATTAAACTCGATGGACCAAAATCTAGAAAATCAATATGGTTCGAGGCATTTAGCCTAATTTCTACGAGGGTTTCAGGGGGCAAACATTTAGCCTAATTTCGTGGCTTCGCCTACCCCGCCCCAGCATTCGCCCTTAAGCCATCGGTAGAATCAAAAAATTTTATTATTCTTTTTTTTTTGTTCCAATGAAATTTTTATTATACAACAACTCCAATTTCTTTTTCAGTTAATTACACTATAGGTCCCTACATTTTGCAAAAATTGCACTATAATTCATATATTAGTATATTAATTGCGCTACAGGTTATTATGGGAAAAATTGCATAAATTTATATCATTTTTCTGGAAAGCAGTTAGAAGCAAGGGAGTGGGGTATCCCCGAATTTATTTTTGACTTGTTTACATCATAGATCCAAATATTATAAAAAAAAATACAAAATAAATCCTTATATAGACCCATATTATGTAAAGATTGCACTTGAATCTCAGTATAATTTTATTTAAATTAATTATCCTTTAAGTTCATATATTATACAAAATAATATATATTTTTCATTGTAAAAAAACAAATTATTCATATAAATAAAATAATTATAAATCTAATATATAAAATATTATGACTAATAAATTTTTTGTTAGCTAGCTATATTTTGAAAAATCAACTACATCTTTAAAAAGTTTATGGGACAAAGTGAGGGAATAATCAATTTTGAGAGACCAAAAGAATACATAAGGTATTCTGGAGAAAGAAAATAAAATTGGGAGTCAATTTTTTTTTTCCCAAAATTCGAGGGAAAAGGTGTGTGAGGGCTACCCTGTAGTTATTCCCCGAGTTTTAGAAATATTCACTCTTATTCTTCATTTTTTAAAGTTTTTTTTATTTCACTATATAAGTTTTTATATGTTTTTGATTTGTCTTTGTTTGTATAATTGTTTTGTTGTTTATATGATATTACAAGAGTTCCAAACCCTGAAATGTTGTTGCCCCCTCACAATTTTTTTTTTAGCTTCACCTGTAATCAAAGATTACCTTCATAATTACCAATCATGGTCTTGGTGACATTAGCATTAGGCCCAATAACAGCCAATGATTTAATTTTTGTGGGAGATAAAGGTAATGATCCAATAGTGTTTTTGAGCAACACAATCCCTTGTCTTGCAGCATCTCGAGCAAGTTCTTGGTTTGATGGGCTGCATACATCTTTTGGGCCAAGTGATCCATAAAGTTGCTTTCTTGGGTCACCATCGAAGAATCCAAGCCTTATTAATGTTGCAAAATTGTTTGAAATTGATATATCGATATCGGACTCGTTTAGTAAACCTTTGTTTACTGCAGCTTCTGTGTGGTCTTTCAGAAAAGATCCACAATCGAGATCCAATCCTACACATCAAATTACAATATCATAAATGTGTTCTTATATATTGTATATTATCTACATCTTAAATATTTATTCATAAATTATATAAATTATGTCTTCTTTGTTACTATTACATAAGTTTCTAACAATTAGAGCTTTGTCCAAAAAAAAATTAAAAATTATTAGACTAACTATCGAACTATAAATTCTATGTTCAAGCACACTATACAAAAAAAGAAACTATAATTCAAAACAAATAATTTACTTTGATTGTTGAGTGTCATAGGAACGAGGAAATGATTATTTATGTTTATCTATGAGTAACATCCTACATTTTTGCTGTCGCTGGCATTTTTGTTTCTTTTGGTTGGGCTGGCAGTTTTGTTGGCTTTTAGTTGCTACTGTCCTTTGAACAAAAAAAAAGTTGCTACTGTCTTGACAATTTGTAAATTGTGATAGTTTTGGACTATAATTGCAATAATATCTAACTTGTTGAACTATATAATTTATTCTTTATGTGGAATGTATAAATTTACGTGTTTTTTAGATACACGATATAAATTTGATCCTAAAGCTACACCGTGCCATATCTCTTTTACTTTATTTTATAGCCTATTGATCAACTTTATAATATTAAAGACATCTAAATTATAAGAGAGGCGAGTGTGGCCTAGTTTAGTTTTAGATTTGTTGACTAAAACTTTCGAAAATATCTGTATATAATTATAGATACATGTTCTTTCCCTGCACCACAACCGTTTACCTAACCCCATGGTTTCCCTTTAATATCTGATTACAATTGTCTTATATAAACTTTATTTTCATTCTCGGATTATGGACCCTCTACTAACTTGATTTCTATAATAACTTTATTAATTCCAATCACAAATAAACCATTGGTTTTTAGTATTATCTTTATTTATAATTGAATTACTATGTGAGATATCATAGGAAGAGAGAGAAATAACTTATAAATAAAGATAATGCTAAAAACCAATTACTTAATTATGATGGTAGTTATTGTAATTGTAGTAAGTAGAGTTAGTATATGAATCAAGTTAGTAAATAATTCAAATGCCTTTTATTCTCCATTCTACCTTCTCATATACTTTTATTCTCCATTCTACCTTCTCATATACAACACAACCTTTTTTATCATCTTTATCTCTCTCCCTTACCTATAAAGAATAGTTGAGAATTTAAACTTTTATAGATCCAAAAATTTATTTTTTACATCATGATGGAATTTAAATTTTTGCAAGTTCAAAAATCTATTTTTCTATAGTAAAAATTCATCAGATTTGTATTTTTGTTTTTTATTAGTAGGATTTTTTTAATGTATCTCGTGGGTATTAATTTGTATAGGTTTGTGTCTAACAATCTATATAAGTCTGTATAAGTATTTGCCTAGTGGGTATGGATCATTATGGGTATACATTTATTGTGTATGTGTACAATAATAGGTATGTGTTAAGTGGGTATGGATCTGATGGGTATATATATTGTAGTAGATATGTACCCATTTATATAGGAAAAAGAAAGAAAAGGGGCGGGGAGAGAGGTATGTGTGACTCATATATATATATATATATATATATGAAGCTTTATGTGTATTTTGATAAATTCTATTTTTGTCGGGTTTAATTAATGGTTTTACTGTTATGCAAGAAACCGAACCTCTGACGCAATTATAAACTCACTAGATAGTGGATATAACCTCACATACTTACAAAGATCTATAATGCAATTGTAAAAAGATGATCAGTTTAAGTATATAACCATCACTTAATGACTTCGTCTATTGATATCACATGGATCGTAATAAAAAATATATATTACCTTGAACAACAATTCTACTGGACAATAGCTATAAACCTACATATCGGCAGGGACTCGAAATGGCAACGATTTGGCTTTTCGCAAAAATATCCAAACCCATAACCATTTATTTTAATAAAAACCACAATTTAACGGTTTTAACCATTTATTAGGTTTTTCAAAACCATAACCGCACCATTCGATTTTGGTTTATTAAAGTGTAGTGTTTTAACCAGAGCCGGCACGGGCCCAAGGTAACCAAGGCAGTCACTTTGGGCCCCACTTGCCGGAAGGCCCCAAATAAAAAATTATGTATACCGAAATATAGTTATATATAAATATAGACGTTGCCTATTTGATACCAGATTCTTAGTTTGAGTCTTAGCATATACATATTAAGTTAAACTTGCTACATTTTAACTAATTGTTTTATTTTTTTGTTTAATTGTGAAAAAACAAAAACTTTAATTTTTAAATTTCAAAACATAAATATCTATTTATTCATTCATATAAAAAATATTAATAATTTATATATTGCAAAATATATCAATAAAAATCACTATTTTTCTTTTTTCTAGTTTGTTTACAAATTTTTATTTTTATATCATCAAAAACATATATTTATATTTTGATCTAATCTTGGTATTAATTTTACTTAAATTTTGAATAACATACCATTAGATATAATTTCATATTTATATATTCAAATTTTAACTATATTAATATTTAGTAGATAATAATTTTTAAAAATACCAAAAGTGTAATGTATATTAACACCAAAATAATTTGAGTATTGATGTTAATTCTAAAACTTCAGAAAGATAATAGAAATAATTATTATAAATTAAATATAATAATTATGATAACAAAATTATATCTTTTATTAAAATGTTTGTTTTTTAAATTTTTAGCAGTATATTATTTATTTACTATTTTTTTAGTTAAAAAATTATTTAATAAAAAAAGAGCCCCATCTTTTTCTCGTCTTAGGTAACTTAGAGACTCGGGCCGGCCCTGTTTTTAACCATAACCAATGATAATTTCATAAATATATTAATTTTCATAAAATAATACCACACATATAAGAAAATTTGTCAAGGTATATAAAAAACTGTGATGGTCTTTTAATAAATTACATATTTATTATATTGTCGGTTAAATTGAATATTTGGATATTAGTTTTAAATTTCAATATACCATTTTACCTAGATTATTTTAGAATTTGAATAATACAGTAAATGATAATAAACGATTTCCAGATATTCGATCTTATTTTCATCTAAAATCATAATCTAAAGGTTTTAACCATCGGTTACACTTTTTAAAACTATAACCTAATAGTTTTAACTATGGTTATATAATTCAATTTTTAATCGATTCGATCATCACTGGTTTTGATTTTCAACCATAACCGTTACCATCCAAACTTATAATACAATTATAAAAATCTACTTTTTTTATTTGAACAATATAAAAAAAAATTAACTTATAACGATTAAAAAAAATAAACATGGTTATTAACCCATATATTTTTGGGAACTAATAATGAAATTATAAAAAATAAATCGTTAAGATATACCCCACTATTAAATTATCAATGAAAAGAAAAGAGAAAATTGGTCATTTACATTAATTACGACATATTCCTGTTAAAGGATAAATTGTAAGCTTTTTAAATATTCTTAGGTCTTTTTAAATATTCTTTTACATTTTTAGGCTTTAAAAATTATATCAGCTTTAAATAAACAATTAATTTTGTGACACATGCAGTAGACAGGGTCGCCTACCAGTTTTATATTTCTCCCAATAATTTATTAAACATATCTTACCATAGAAAATAAGTTTCGAAACCCACACAAAATCATAACATGGTCCATCATTTTGGATATACTATAATAAAGAGTAACCTATTCTTCCCCTGCAGAGATTTTTTTTTTTTTTTTTTTTTTGTCTCCCCTGCAGAGATAAGTTAAAAAGATGCGTTTTCTTCCTTGAAAAAAAAAAAAAACAATTCAATAGGATATTGTTCCACTATTAGTGGGACCTGGTGCAATAAAATATATAAAGAGATCCTTAAAAGCAAATGTGTACATTCTTGCATAGGTCAAGAAACGTCAAATGCACACCTAATAATTATATACCAAACGTGTCCAAACAAAAAAAAAATTATATACCAAACACTTAAACTAATCCGATACTTTTATTAATAACCAAATTATGAGGAAAATGGGGTAATCACCTGAGCGTATCGCCAAAGCTGCACTCTCTTCGGGTGTTTGTGTGTATTTTTGGTCTTTAAAAATCACATCTACTGAATCACAATCAGATACTATGTACCTGCACAAAATAAATTTTTATTTTTAATTCCATATTTTGAATAATAATAATAATAATAAAAGGACATACCCATTTAATTTCCATTCACCTCTAATAACACCAGCTAGCAAGTCACGATCACCACAAGTTGGCTTGCCATTAACCTTATTGTACGAACACATAACACTTGCAACATTTCCATCTACTACACAACTCTTGAATGGGGGATTGAATGTATCATCCAAGTCTTGTTGTGTTACCTAACAAATTCAAATACATACCGTATAAGTATTTATTATCCCCAACAACAAATTACTAAATTTTCTACCTCAGCATTGAAAGTATATCGCTCGACTCCTTTCCAATTGTCAACATCATACGCCGTATAATGCTTACAACAAGAAGCAACTTTAAGTCGATCTTCATCACCATCGTCTGTTTGTTGAAGTCCTTTAACATATCCAGCACCGTATTTACCGGAAAGGACCGGATCTTCTCCTGGTGTTTCTTGGCCTCTACCCCATCTATTAGTATCGAAAAATCCGGAAAAGTGGTAAGTAAAAAGTTAATTTGTTTCGTAGAAAAAGGGACTTCTTTAACAAAACAAATAATAAAATTTGACTCGCCCGCACCTTGGATCTCGAAATATATTGACATTTGGTGACCAAAATGTTAATCCTGATAAACCAACATTGTACATTGATCTTGCTTCCGTGGAAACAACCTGTATAAAAAAGGAAATATTAAAAAAAAAAAAATTAAAACCCGAAGGCCCCATAAAGCCCGGCCCAGATACCACCGATTAAAAAAAAGGTATCTTATCAAAATGGGGTCCCTATACATCACTTTATCCTTGATGGTGGTGTAATCATTTCAATCGATTATAGCAAATGAATAATGCCTCAACATGACAACATTCTTTAATGGACTAACCGCAAAATAGGATATGATTGATGCGTGCCATATAGAAAATACTCTAGAATACAATATGATTGTGACGTACTTGTAGTAATTGTTTCATGGAAGCTTTTAGGTAGAATAGAGTTTTAAATCTCTTTTCATCAAGAAAGTCAGATTTTCATAGATGGAATGAGCAATGTTGTGAGGTGCTACTTGATTACATCATGGGAGGATCCTGGATTTTTATTAAGAATTTTGGCTAAAATATTTTTTCCGAAACCATTTTATCACTGTGGGGGATCAGCCGGCCCCTCGCCCACCCGATCCACCCCTTCGTACATGCCTCAACATTGTACTTCAAAGTTTGTTTCGGTAAATTTTGGAAGAACTGATAATTTATCCATATACTCGCTCCACCGGTGTATCTAATGACTTTTAAAACACGTTATATGAAAAGGGTATTAGTATAATATTAGCTACTAATCCTACTGTTTGTACAAGAAAATTATGAATATATGTTACTAAATTAGTTTAGAAAAAGGATATTAAATTAACCCTTCATTTAATGTTCTGTTTTTCTATATGCACTAAGAAAATCTTACTAAAACCTGGGGTGGTTTAACCACTCATGTCTCGACTACTCTTATCTAAAGTGATAATATGTATAATACCCCATAATTCCTCTTCCATATACAGCATAGATTCAATCATGAATCCTACCCCCTTTTTTGCCAGCATTTTTGGCTAAGAAGGCAGTAGAGTCGGGTGGTTGGACTATTTGACTACGACTCAACTCCCTAACCTTACAAACAAAATCATAATTAAATCCTTTCCCACGAAACTCTCATTATCCTAGAATGAAATAAAACGTTATCTATAAGAATCAAAATTTATCAAAGACGGTAAACAAACAGAAATATATTCCGGGATTGATCAAAACATCCATTATGACAACAAAAGGAAGGAAAAAAATGGTTTTCAAATACCTTTCCAATGGCTTTAAACAAACTTTCATTAAAAGAAGCAGCGGTGAGTATGGGTTGAGGGAAGCTAGTGGCACCAGGAATAAGTGGACTGAATTTAGTCCCCGGACCGACGTATGAAACACCATGTAAAGCTTCCGACCACCATTCATATTTCGGTATTCCAAGTCTACTTGAACCTTGTGAGCCACTCACCAAGAATCCGATTTTTTCTTGTAGTGTTAATCTCGTAACAATATCATTCACTCTTTTTTCTACATCTAATGATTTATCACAGAATGTTAAATCTTTCAATCCAGGGTTGTTTACAACATCACAAGCAAATACAGGGGTTGTTTGTGCATTAATTGGAGAAATGTTGAGTGTGACTTGGGATAAAATGTAGGTGAGTATGAAAAAAAATCCGGAATTTTTGTATGGAGAAGAGGTCATGGTTTGTTTGTTTCTCTATAACCTCGGAGAAAAAAATAGTGTTGTGAATTTGGGGAGATGAATGCAAATTTCGGTGTGCTTTTATAGTGTGAGAGGAGATGAGAGTTTGATCATGTTATTCGACCAAAAAAAGAAAAAAATCAATACATGTTGTTTTTTAGCTACCCGTGAAGTGGTATGCTAGTTTTGGAGTAATATTTAGTGTGGCTTTTGTTTTCACATTTTACACAAAAAGAATCTCCCCCTTTTACTACAATAATTGAGATTTTTATTTGTAGGTACCTAGTATTATTTAGACACTTTTTCGTAATCAATTTAAAATTAGACTATAAGTTTTTTGGTGAAAATTTTGGTCCCACAATTGGTCTTAGGACAACTAAAAGCTGATTGATGATAGACTGAACATAGCTCATGTCCTAAACCCGAAATTAAATCACACTAATCTTTACTATAATACTCGACGTCGAGTAGTAAACTGGCGGATCGTGTTTTAGTACGAAGTAGCTAGACTTTTTCTAGTTTAACCGAGTCACATTCAAGATCGGACACTGAGCCGTTGAGCCACTAAATGTTGGCATATCGGGGATTACCTAAATCTAAGAACCAATTCTCACTCCGTCTAATACATTGCCTATATAGTACAATAGACACTCAAGAATCCGGTTGAAAACTACCTTAATTCTTGAAACGCTTGTGTTGTAATGAAACTCATGTACTCCTTATGACTTAATTTGATCACCAATAGATAATACGCGTAAAAATCTATATTGATTGTTGAGTTCTTTTTTTTTTTAACAATACGTATTACAGAATCTAATACAATACCGAGGTGCTTTTTGATATACCAAAGAAAATGTACGAATCGGTTTATATGAGTCCGTGAAGGGTTTTTCTTTTCCTTGTGCTCAATTATCAAGAAAAGCTTTTTGTTTGGAAGTACATTTGCGGTGAGTAAAGATATAAGAAGAAGCATTGTTTTGAATCTATTTTTGGGTAAAAAGCTTTTTTTAAGATATCATAATGTTGACAGAAGTTGAGGTGTAATCTACCTAAGAGTGAGGTTAATTTTATTTCGTTTCTTGGGACAAAGATTTAAAATGCCGCATGTGTTTTTATGCTCAGTTATAATCTGTAAATCTCGTGAATATAAAGGCGGCTGTTTTGTCGGCCTCATAGTTTATTCTAGCCAAGCCATGTAAAACTAGTAAAAGAAGAACGTTTCAATCAAAAGTATTTCCGTCCAAAAAAAAAAAAAATCAAAAGTATTTTGAAAATTCTTTTGGTCTAAAAAGTTAAAAGGAAAATTATTCAGTCTTCCACTTACCCAATGTTAAAAGTGGAACCTAGTTCTGATTTACCATGAGAATATACATGGGGAGACATGTATATTTCCGTGGGACTAGTCGGGTGCGCGCAAGCTAGCCTCCAACCCATGTAACAAAAAAAAAAAAAAAAAAAAATTCTACGCTACTTCATTCTCAATTATATCGAGACTATAAATCATTCTTGATATTTTTCAATCATAACTATCGTGTATGATTAATCTTCAAAATTTATTTGGCGGGTCAATGTATATGGTAAATATATTTGATTGATAGGACCCCTTATGTGCTAGCTAGTCGGTACCAGGGTCGGTCCTGGTAATATGGAGGTCCTGGGCGAAAATTTAAATTAGGCGCAAGTACGACTAATTTAGATAAAAAATTTAAGAAGTAAAATTTACAATGGAGACCGACATTGTTGATGTTTTCAGTACATAATTCAAAATAAATATTAGATTTATGTGAAATGATTAAATATACATTAAATTTTTTATTTATTATGTGTTGAACATTTATAAATTTAAAAATTTAAAAATATTCAATTCATAATATATGACAAATTTAGAGTGCTCTTCGGAGATAATGTTAGCTGTAACTTCTATTTTCCCTCTCATAATGTACATCACTAAGGTAATTTGGACTTCGAGTCATTTTTGACTCAATAAGATTCTCATTCAAGACTTATTGGTTATGGAGTCTCCTCAACCTTTACCACTTGGACAATGTCTCATTGGCAACCCAATCGAGGTTTAACTCTTATAATCGTGAAATAAAAGTCAAACTAAAAGTAACAATATGACAACCTTATACCATTGACTAATGTACATATTACTCTAATTTTGATTCATTCAAATATAATTTAAAATTGTGCGCATTGCTCATATTTCGACGGATTCGAATGAGTTTAACATATACATAATATAATATAAAATATACTAACTAATATAAAAAACAAATTTAAATGAAAAAATAAATCTAATATTTTTTGAGTAAAATATATAGTCTAATGATATTTTTTTACAAATGTCTATTGCAATAAACATAATTAAAAACTAAAAATTAATTTATTGTGTTAATTTTTCATAAAAAAATAATCAACTTGCATTATTTATATTTAAAAAAATTGGACCATAAAACTAAATAATTTTGTAAAGTATATGTTAGATTGAAATATGATTTTTTTAATTACAAACAAAAATTGATTAAAGAGAAAAATATAGTTTTAAGAAGAAGAAAAAACGTAAAATATAGTTTACAAAAGTATAAGCATAGAAGGACTTGAAATTGAGTCGAATGAAAATATATTAATCATATAAACAATGTAGTTTAAAAAAATATATATATACAATTTTAAAAAAAACAAAACATAAATATAAGAAAAATGTAGTTTAAAAATATATAAGATTTTCTATATTTTTTTAAAGAGTAAAATGTAGTTTTAAGAAAAACAAAACATCCGCTTGTAGGAGGGGATTCGAACTTGAGTCACCAAAAAATTATTACAAGCACATTACCTTTTTTTTTCTTTTGACAACAAGCACATTACCATCACGGCAAAAAATCACATTATCTTATTTAATGAGCCTGATCTTACTTATACATAACTCAGGACATACATACACATAATAAATTAGGGGCCCCCGGTCCGCTCGGCCCTGGTTGGCACACATATTAGCTTCCGCGTAGATGTTTCTAATCTCAAATGGTGTGTTTCTTGCAAGAATAGTCTTACTTATTTTGATCCAAGACGCTCCCGGTCCTTTACCTCGTGCCACCCGTGCTAAAAATGTATTGACCTCTCGTGAGTCTACCTCCACGTAAACATTAGAATTTTCCATCTCCTCGACCATTTCCAGTTCATCATAACGGGGAATAAACTTCGCAATAATTGGCGATACACAATCAATCTTCATACAGAATCCTCGAACCAAGTACTCTCATTATCTCGATTCCTCCCATGCTTCTAATCAATGTCTCGAATGGTTGGTTGTTGTCTGTATTTAGCTTGTACCCTTCATTCGTTTTACACCATCCAATGAGTTCTACATGATCTTTGCGGTACACTACTTGCCCTAGTGAGTTACCCCACACTCTTATGTACTCAAAAACTAGGTATTGCACCTTCTTAGTTATCACAGGGCCATCCTTATGAATCTGGTTCTAAAGATTGACTTGTTCATATCCAACCAGAGTATCCAAACCAAATTTCCAAAGAATATGTTCCAAGGGATTCCGGTGAAGATCCGTTTACTTGCAACATTTCAATTCAACCATTCCACTAACGCAATCCCCAGAGATAGGAATAAGCTCGTATCTGCTTCATCTATATGCAAACCAAAAACTTGCTGAGATTCATGTAAAGAGATGTTAGAGCCACTTATATTCCTCCACGTATTACTCACACTTTGTAATAAATTAGTTTTGACAGAAATATTTGTTTGCAACATTTGAGGGGGCAATCAGTTGACAAAACATGTTCTTGTCGTTGTAATGATTGCTCCCGTCGATGTTGACCAAAATATGGCGGGTAAGTTAATCACTGCACAATGTCAGTAACATTATACAGTGATCCACTTGACTCTAAAGAATCTGTAATGTTGAGGTTTGGCAGAACAACCCCTGACATGGGCCTTTGTAGACACCAAGGCTAAGATGGACCTAAGAACCATTGTAGCAGTGAGTTACGATCTTGTTGACGTGGGGGGAGTTCTAAATTCTACAATTGATTTGTGCAACATATTGTCTATCCATTCCCCCTGCCACTCGAGAGACCTATTTGCAAATTACTAATATGAAAATACCTTTCATATTTAGTAAAAACATCCTCAAATCCCAAGCCAATATCGTTGATAATTTGTTCCAAAACTATTGACACGAGATTTGGGGAGTGACCCAGACTTCTTCTAGCACTCACTTTTGCTTTCTCAACGAGCTTCCATATTTCTTATAGTTCCACACAATACCTAAAAATATAGATAACATTCTCGTTAAAAACTACGCACCATGGTCACAAGGTTGACAATTCCACTTTCATGTTTCGCTAAGTTTTATCTAATAGTCAATCTATCATAAATAGCCCTCTAATTAAAGATTCTAGCCTTCTGCAAACATTTTAGTTTCCAGATCCTCTTACACTCCACATCCTCGTAACCTTCACTTGATTTGTCACCCCCACCTAGTTGATTTGACCAAATATCTTCCATGTGGTTCGTTTTTCCATGAAATGTAGTCTTGGGTATCATTTCCAAAAGCCACATTCAATCATGTTTTTCTAGGAGCTTAGAGGCTAAAATTAGTTGTTGCAATAAATTCCAATTCTATGGCCCATCCCCACACAATTATTCCTTAAATGTTTGAAATGAATGTCATCCCCAATTGCATGTAAGGAAAAAACGATAAGCAATGCTTCCGCAACCCATATATCAATCCAAAACGCCACACTCTTACCATTCTGTATAACCCATTAAGATACCGTCTAACTACGACGAGACATTCCAAGACGGTTTTCCATATATCAATTAGTTGATGAAAATAGTGATGTCCACTATCTTCTTGATTATTTCCTTCTGTAGGATCGTGTGGCAAAAAAAAAAATCCTCACAAAGGGGCCTAAGATTGGTAGACTCTTTCTACAGCAATTTCCAATTTTCTCTTAAGCTTGTATCGTTGTTACTAATGCCAGTTAAGTATAAAAAGAACATGTGGTTTGTCCGAGCTCCATTATTTTTTCTACTCTTTTATGTTTTAGTTGGATTGACAATATACCCATGCTTAAAAATCTTTTTCTTTATATAATTCTATATGCAAACTTGGTAAAAGTAAATCTCTTTATTTTCCTTCTCATGCTAGTCATGCTTCTAAATGTTGAAGCAAAATCCGTTGAAGACCGATGGATAATAGAATAGATGAATGGTCTCATACCATCGAGAATGGTCATCAAGTGTCATTCTCGTGAGGAAAGCATCAAGAAGGGAAGGTTACTCACCTAATTTCAAAAATAAATTGAAGCGAATAGTAGGTAGGTGATTTCCCATTGCATTATCCAAAGAATGAGACAAGTTTGAACGGGTGAGTACCGCAAGCGGCTAAATGGAATTTATGGAGAAGTCTTCATGTCAATTTTAACAACGCAATAGAAAGTTCTCTTTTAGAGGTAACCCAAGGTTAATATGTTACTTTTTTAAATAAGCAGTTATATGGTTTCCTTCATATTTAGTTGTTATTTTTGGATTTGGTTGTTTTTTAATGGTACTTGACTTAAGAGAAAGGTGGTGAGGTTATTTTTGTATGAGTGTGAAAAGTTAAACTTATAGGAATCAAGACCATCTTGGTCCATATTCTTATAAATTAGGACCCAAAATTTCAAATATAATGAATAGATGGAAAATTTTGAGTTTGATTTCCTTCTAACGTAACACAGGATGTGGAAAAAGGAAAGGAATGCTTAAACAAATAATCTAGGAGTTGGAAAAGTATGGCTCACCTACCACTCCCCAACTTTCCCGACTAGGTGATATGGTAGGCAAGGAAAATAACAAGGAAGCAAATCCAAGCTCTCTTACCTTTTTCCAGCTTTCTCCACTAGGAAAAATGGTGGACGAGTTACTTACTAGAAGAAAACTGTAACCTCTTCTATCCTTCTCTAACCTTCAGTTAGGTGAGAAACAGTAGCCCTATCTGGATGTGCTCAATTTGGTCTTTGAACACCTTTTGGATTATAACTCTCTACGTGCACTGTTTTCACAAACATGTTGAACTAAATACTTTCTAAGTTTCACATTTATAACACTTCATATGTTGGTAGCAAAAGCACTCAATCATCACTGACAATGCAAAACCTGTATTTATACTTTCACATTTATTGAGCATGTTTTGCGCCATAAGTCTTTGATTGTTCAGAATCTTAATATGGCTTGAACTAACAACTTCCTTAGAATTTTATTTTTAACATATTTTGAAAAGGAAGTTTTGGCGTTTGAGTGACTTGTCAAAATATCTTATTTGCACAATACTACAAGAATCAACTACCATACACGCTTTCCATTTTAGGTTTCTGTTTCAACGCGGGTACTCGATATTTGACAAAAAATAGTTTTTTGGATTTCAGACTTTACGACTTCATATCAACTTTTAGCCATTGGACAAATGCCACACAATTTCCACGTCAATATTTGACCGTTGCAAGCAAATTCAAGATTCTTATTTAGTAAAGGCGACAGGTTTTAACTAAAATCTGCAAAAAGAAATTGTCTCTGTTGGAGTCTTTTATTTCTATTCATACAAGCTCATTGTCCAAATTTACTCACCTCTTTAACATCGATATTCAAACCTTTATTTTATATCATTCAAGAAAAATTAAATATATCTCAAGCTAGCAAAATCATAGTATTATATCCATTTTTATTATTTTAATATCATTATATTATTCAGTCCTTAGGATTTAAGCTTATCTTGTAATACATATCATTCACAAAGGTTTATTTCTTACTCTAAATTAGAGAAGGATGGGTTTAGAGGTTGAGACTAAGCATAGAATAAATATCATGCAGGTAGTGACTTAGACCAATAAAAGTCTCGGTTTAGAGGTTGAGATTGATCCTAGTAAAAATCTCTTTGGGGTTGTGATTTAACAAGTAAAAATCAGAGATTTCGATTATGGTTTAACCTGGAGAAACCTCCTTATATTAGGTTCGTTTTTCACCATGAAAATAAACGATAAGCTTAGTAGTGCAACTTAAAGTCCTAAGGATGATTCTTTAGGTGGTAGAGTAGACTTGTTTGCTCCCAAGGCGTGATAATAAATTGACGCCAAGGGAGAGGTAACTTCCCGCAAGTGCACGGGTCGTTGACAAGTAATAATTTGATAAATGTGAGTTATCGTATCCACATGGACTATCAAGGTTGAGATAATTGTGTTTTGAAATCAATATAATGTAAAGTTGCAAGATAAGTAACAATAATATAAATAATATTTGTTGGGTTTTCGTTTAAAGGACTAATTTGTAACAAAATAAATAATAAACTAAGAGATAAATAATTAAAAAGATAAAAAGATGAGAAAGAGAGAGAAGGATTGCTTGATTTTTGCGAGTAATCTTCCTAATCAACCATTTAACTGTTATTTAGTATAAGGGCGAATTGGGTAATCAATTTAGTCGGGATCCAACAATCCTTCTAACTTTTGTCGGTAGCTTAGAAGGCAATCCTCCTTCTCTAGAAACCCATCCCTTGTGACCCTAAAATATTTTTGGATGATTTGAGTTCTAACCCTATTGACTATCTAGCTAGGACAAACCTTCCAGCTCACTACCACACATTAGACGCTTATATATTACGT
Organism: Nemophila menziesii; assembly: GCA_029959085.1. Taxonomy (NCBI): domain Eukaryota; kingdom Viridiplantae; phylum Streptophyta; class Magnoliopsida; order Boraginales; family Hydrophyllaceae; genus Nemophila; species Nemophila menziesii. The sequence goes on along the minus strand of JARWIR010000007.1, from coordinate 21,847,949 downwards.
CTGAAATCCGACCCCCTCCCAGGTGTTAGCCAAAACTCTCTTAGTATCCAGTACATGATCAATGCATGAATAGGCAACAAGCATAAATATATAATAAATGGAATAGAAGAAAACTCAATTTATTCTAACAATAAAATATCCCAAATACAAATAACAAAGAAAATAATTAGTTAGGGTTCATACCAATTGCAAGCCTCAAGCAAAAGAGGTTTAGTTCATACTAAACGAATGGAAGTAAATTAAAACTAATACTAGAATCATGTTCAATATAAAACAGAATGAAATTAACTTAATGGGTTGTACTATAATTGCTCTATGGTGTTAAAGTTTGTAATTGATGTTTAATAAAAATAGTGGATTGGTTGGGGGTGCTTGGGTTTTAAGGAGGTGTCTTCGGAAACCGTAGGGTAAAAATCTTAATCAATTAATATAAAAATAAAAATATTAGAGAAATAACGAGTTATAGAAAGTTGAATGAAAAAAAAAATCAAAAAAAAATTCATACAAAGTTGTGAGTTGAGTTGAATTTCAAAACATTGTTTCTTAAACTAAATGTTGCATATGTTATATTTTAAGTTTGCATAAATTTCTTTGTTTAAATTAAAAAATAAATCTGAAATATATAGTTTTCGTAAAGATAAAATTGAAAATCACTTCAAAGGAAAACGTCTAGGCTCCAAGCTACTATCCAAATTTCTAAACACTTGAAGGTAGATGACCGTCTGCTTAGCGTTTTCTAAAATCTTAGTTGGGAATGTTTACACAGGGCTACTTAAGCAATCCAAAAGACCTGTAAACCCGCAGTAACCGACCCAACTCAACCCAAAATACAGGGGCTTAATTTGGGTTTGGTTTGGTCCAAAATCTTTATTTTCCTTGGTTAGGGTCGGGTCATGGGTTTAGCTTTTCCAATCCACATAATACCCTAGTTGACGCAATTAAGTCACTTTAGTTTAAAACCCTAAGATGTATTATGCTTACTTTATTTATTACCTTTATTGATATCTCTTAGAGTATTTAGTTTCACTCTCGATTAATCTATCAAACTCAAACGTCTCTCTCACGATTTCCCCAATTCCTCTAACTAACCAAGTACCTATCACCAACAGTCCTCGTTGTCGGTTAAGATATATACCAAAGTATACCATGATCATGATTATTATCTTCTAATTTTCATATAAAGATTTTTGAAACCATGAATTAATTTTCTTTCACGATTTTTTGTTTATTGTTTTTCTTTGATATATGTATGTTTTGTGTGTAGATTAACATATTTAGAGGTTAGATCTATAATTTTTATATTTTTGAATTAATATCAAAGTTTAATCTATGTTTTATTATTAATAGATGATTATAAATCAATTTTTACAATCACGTTTCAGATATGCTTCATCTCAATTTATTTAATCTGTATTTATTTGTTTTTGAAGCATATGAACGTGTAAGTCCATTTACTTGCAACTTCCTAATCGTTATCATGATATGGTTAACGGATTTTTTTGTAGGGAGGAAACTTACAACTCCTCCTAACAAAACTCAACCCTTAGACCATTGTCCATAATTGGTGAGATTTCAACTATTGTGAGCCTTTCATATAGGTTGGTATGATAATAATGTTGTGCTTGATATAGGTTGGAGTGTGATTTTGTCCAAGATTTGTTGAAAAAAGTTTGATATGTATCTATACCAACTAAGGTTTTGGTATTGTGATCAACTGAATGTAACTTGGAATGAGGTGTATTATGTTGAGCCGATGGAAGGTATATAACAATTCAATACTGAATTTCAAGGAAAATCGATTTAGCTACTAGGTTTGCATCTCTATTGAACCTTTTATAAATTGATATTATTACTTGTATTAAATTAAATCTGAAAGTTTAATATTGTGTAGACAACCTAATAAGTTTTTGGTAATTTGGTAGTTGAATGTCATCAATGTCCCTAGTATCCATAAAGCCAATGAAGATAATTAATTAAAGGCGTAATTAATTTTAGCCAATGATAATATTTATAATCTGAGTCTATTCTAGTAAATGTTAAGAACTATTGGTTGTATTTGTGTTACTATAAAATCTCATTCTCTAGTGAAGTGTGTATTTGTAAGATTGGAGTAAATTGGAACAACTTTTCTTGATCATTTAGAGACGCAAACATAAGAAAATGCAGCCAGCCTTGTAATTTTTTGCATATGATTAAGTGTAATGTGTTTACAAGACGGAATACACTTGTAGTATAATTTGAAATTTTGACATCACTTGTGATTGTAAAGTATTTTTTATGTATTAGTGACCTTATGAAGATAAATATATTTAGAGTAATGTTGGGTATCACCCAAAAAGTGATCACCCAAATATCACCGTCCTAGGTGGTCCAATTAAACTGTTTCTCTTTCCTGATTACTTTCTCTCTCTCTCTCTCTCTCTCTCTCTCTCTCTCTCTCTCTCTCTCTCTCTCTCTCTCTCTCTCTCTCTCTCTCTCTCTCTCTCTCTCTCTCTCTCTCTCTCTCTCTCTCTCTCTCTCTCTCTCTCTCTCTCTCTCTCTCTCTCTCTCTCTCTCATATGAAACAGTTTAATTGGACCACCTAGGAAGGTGATATTTGGGTGATCACTTTTTGGGTGATACCCAACATTACTCATATATTTATTTGAGGCGAATTATAATTTAAAAGTATTAGATTTTTAAGTTTTGACAAGATTGATTATGAACTTTTAATTCAAAATGAATTTTGGTATACTTATTGAAATATATAGATGGTGTAAATTTCTTATTTTTGTAATAAAAAACAGGACTTTGAAAAAGTTTGGCTAAACCCGAACACTAGCCGAAGTTGACCAAGTCCGACAACCCCTAATTCGAAATCTTTTACAGTGCTTGGTTTTTTTTTTGTCAGGGGAAAATTAGATACAAAGAGTAATCCTACCCCTTTTTTTGTACAAAAGTTTAAGAAACGAACAGGACTCGACTAACATAGTGGAATTTCATCTCGAGAGGTCAATTAATTGTCTGGCGCAATTGGCAAAGAGATCAGCGACTTCGTTATATTCTCTCTTCATGTGGTAAATCTTCCACATTTGGAATCTATCAATTCATTTCCAGATTTCGCAAATAATTGGAAGGATTATCCAGTTGATTTCCCATTTCCGATTAATACCTTGAACAATTTCAAGGTTGTCAGAATAGAATAAACAACTTTGATGGTTGCGATCAGCTGCTGATATCATGGTAAGGAGAATTGCCCAACATTCTTCTTTTTTTGCACTGTTAATCTGGCATTTTCTTGTACTTTTCCTAACAGTGCTTCAGTTCAGTGATGGGTTTAAATAATTTAAATACATACTTGTGGATTAAGTGAAAATTTATTCTCACGGGTCAGATAATCGACTCGCGTGCATCCCTAATTATTTGATGATTAATTCTAGACTTATAAAATATTACCCGTCTTGAAAAAAATGACTACTCAAGTCTTAGATCATCCGAACCATAATGATTATCTCAACTTATTAATTATACTTTTGATCTAACAAAATTAAAAATAAAAACATTTTAACAAAAAAACTACTCTATATATCCTTTTATAAACCAATTAAAAAATTTATTCTAAATCTCATATTAAACATTACTAACTAATTTCAGTATTAGATGCGAAGATACTTCAGATTAATCAGTTTGGGTTAGCTTAATTAGCCAGAACTTAATTATTATTTTACTCGGTACAAGTTTGAACTATGTTAATGACACTAAATCCAAAAATGACTCGTAGCAAAAAATAATAAAAAAACATCTTGAATTCTGGTTTTCACTCTTCACCACCAGGCGAATCATTCGAGTTCAATCCTTTTATTGAATTATTTTAGAATTCTTATTCCAAGATGTTTAAAAATCATAAAATTTAAAAATATCTATGGTAATAATTACAAGTATGAAAATTAAGGTAAAGACGACAACAGAAAGAATTGCTATCTAGCTAATTATTAGGCTTCCATTAATACCAGACTTTTTCTTCACTATTATATAAGTTTATAATGAAAGTTCACCAAATATTTAGACGCAAGAATTTCCTCAATTAATCAATTGGTATAGATGTTTATCATAATGCTTAAAAGGTACTTGTATTATTTAAAGTGGCGAATATATTCTTAAAATTTAAGGTTCATAATTCGTATCTATAATTCATATTTTAAAAGTTTTATGATTCAATATTTATATTTTAAAGTTCATGATTTAAAGTTTAAAATTTGTGATGCATGATTTTTAATTTAAAATTTAATATTTATATTTCAAGATTAAAAATAAATAATTCATAATTTAAAATTTAAAGTTTAAAATTCAAGATTCATAATTATAATTTATACTTAAAGATTAAGTTTCAAATTTATAATTCATCATTCATGATTTAAGATTCAAGTTAATGGTTCAATATTCAAGAACCAAGGTTTAAGGTGCAAGATCCAACGTATAAAATTTATGGTTTTCAAAGTATACGGTTTAAAATTCATCATTCATAATTTATTGTTGACGTTGTAAGGTTCAAATTTCATGATTCATGTTAATATAAAAACAATTTTTAATATTTTTATCTAATGCCCAAATATTTGAGAATCCTATTTTGAATATATCAACACATATTCAAATGATTTTTAATTTATGATCCATAATATATACAAGTAGTTTATAATATATTTGTTGTATTTTGTCTTGCATTCATTGATTGATACAAAACAAAATTTGTAATATTTATTAATGTCAATGATTACCGAAATATTTATGAATATACTAAAACATATATAGCATCGGAGGGAATGACGGAAATAAAATTTATTAAATAGTGGTTGTTATTTAAGCATGAGTAAATAAATACATCCAATAATTCCTATACTATGGGCGGATTAACTTATCCCCCACTATATTTTTTGGTACTACTTATCCCTCAGTTTTTGTTTTCGTGACTCCTTACCCCTTATTAACGGAAACCGTAAAAAATGGTCGTTAGTTAGTCACGTGCTGGTCATATGCGCGGTTTTTTTTAATTAAAAAAATAATTTTCTGATTTAATAAACATTACCTATTTATTAATAAGGGTATATTTTGTACTTCATAATCTTCGAAACTATATATACACAATTTTAAAAATAAAATAAAAAATAACATTCCAACGAATTAGGGGAAGGCGAAAGAGTGCAACAGTGCAGAGTGAGTTCATCAGAGTTCATCAGCCTTCATCAGCCTTAGCTTTCGTAACTTTTGGAGAGATACAATGCCGCATATTTCGTTATGGAGTAAGTGTTCTTATTGTCTACCCGTAAATGTTGGGGTTAGGGTTGTGAAGTTAATTTTTTTGTAGGATTGTTGGCTAGATTTTTTACTTTTTCAGAAATAATGCTTGAATGTCGGGATTTTGTTATTAATGGGACTAAATTTTAGGAATTTAATTATGATATTCTTAGTGGTTGTTGACACGTTAATTTTTTTGCTTAAATTGGTCCCTAACTAAATGGGTAACTAATATATTCTAAATTTCATGTGTAATAGAGATATTCTCTTTGCGCATTCGTTTTGGTGGCTTCTTTAATCAAGAGAAGAGCGTGTACACGAAGGTAAAGCTTGAAAACTTAGACGGCTGTCATTATGACATATATAGTGTACTTGTTCTTCGAAAGGCTTGTGGGAAGCTGGGGATACAGGGTAAATTAGAGTTCTATTATGTAAAATTGGGCCAAAAACTTCCTGACGGTCTAGTGTATTTAGATAGTGATGAGAAGGTTATGGAAATGTGTAGTGTGTCAAAGCAAAACCAAATAGTTGATTTGTTTATTGTTTTTAAACTAGATATTCATGAAGGACATGTAGTGCACACTTATGTGTTCATGCCTTTATTAATAAAATGGATTGAAGGATGGGTTCCTGAGAATCCAGTTGAAGAAGAAGCTCAGAACTTAGTTGGAGGGTAAGATGAGAATATTGTAGAAGATGAGAAAGAAGATGATGAGAAGACAGATGAAGAAGGAGTTCAAAATGTAGTTGATGAAGGTCAAAAGTTAGATGAGAAAGAAGGTGAGAAGTGTGTTCAAGTTGATGAGAAACCAGTAGAAGAAGTCAGAAGTTAGATGAGAAAGAAGGTGAGAATTGTGTTCAAATTGATGAGAATCCAGTAGAAGAGGAATGTCAAAAGTTAGATGAGAAAGAAGGTCAGAAAACAGAACAAGATGAGTAGAAGTAAACAAGGGTGTTGTTGGAGAAGTTTTGGAAGAAGAAGTTTAAGCTAAGGAGAAATTGCTTGATGCACTATTGGATAGAGTACTGAAGGTGTTGAAGAGTGTTCAGGGTATAGATGATGACAAGTTGAGGAGGTCAAAGAGGAAATCACTAGTGAATTTCAAGCTTGTTGATGAAGAATCAACTGATGACTCTAACAGTGACTTCAATATACCTGATGTGGAAGAGGAAGGGGTTGAGGTTGATGATGATGATGATGATAATGAAGTAAGTGATAATGATTTAGAAGAAGGAATTATCTCAGAAAAAGTCAAGGACTAGGGTTAATAACAATAAGTCAAAAAAGATTGACAAGAAAATCAATGACTTTCCAAGGCTCGCCCTTCGCAACAAGTGTACGTGATGGTGAAGAGGTTGATGATGATGAAGTGTTGTCTCAAACATTGAAGAAGAAGAAATCAAAAAATGTTGTTAAGAAAGATCAGAATGATATGTCACACTTAAAGACAAGGTGTAGGCCAAGTGCGAAAAAAAAGGTGGTATTGGTCCTAGTGGTACCCAGGGTGAAAGTTACAAGAGAAGTGGTAGGCCTATGAGTAAAGAAAGAAAGAGTAAGGGTGAAGATGATTCAACAAGTGATAAAGATTTTATGTATGATAGTGACATTGACTTGAGTGAGGGTGAAGACGACCAGGATTACAACAACTATATTAGACAAGGAGGTGGAATGGGAAGGAGTGCAAGGTGAAGCTCATGATGATGATAATTCTGAAGGGGATAGTGATGAGCTTTTTAGTGAAACTGCTTCAGATGAGTGCTTAAAAGATTCTGATCAGTTACATACATCTAGTGATTCATCTGGTCCAGATGAAGAAGGGAAACCAAAATCCCCTAAGAAAAAAAAAGGTCAAGTACCCCAGGTTTAGGCCTACAGTTGACTTGGTGATGCCAAGGTTTGTCTTGGGATTGATATTTACAAATGCTACAGAGCTAAGAGAAGCAATTAGAGCTCATGCAATAAAAAAAATTGGTTAAAGTCAAGTTTATGAAGAATGATTGGTATTGAATAACTTGTCAAGGAGCAAGTTGTGGTTGGTTTGTATATGGATCTTACAAAGAATAGGTTGGTGGGATAGTAATAATAAGTCTTTGTAATAATCATGAATATGGTAAAAATATTAACCACAGACATGTGTCTGCAAAGTTCTTGGCAAAGTCATTCAAGGATATGGTTAGATTGAATCTTTACAGTTTTGTGAGTGATATTCAGCAGTTAGTGCACTGAGATTTTTCTTTCAATGTTAGCACAAGAACATGCTACAGGCCGTATAACATAGCCAAACAAATGATAGAGGTTGAATACAAGGATCAATACAAGAATATTTATGATTATTGTGAAGAAATCAAGAGAAGTAACCCTGGTAGTATTGTAGCAGTGGACACTAGTGTTGATGAATTGATTGGTGTTGAAAGATTTCAAAGGCTTTATGTTTGTCTTGAAGGTTGTAGAAGAGGGTTTCTATAGGGTTGTAAGAAGTTTGTTGGAATATATGGATGTCACCTAAAGGGTCCACATCTAGGTGTGATTTTGACAGTTGTATGAATAGATGGGAACAATTGTATCTTCCCAATTGTATATTGCCTAGCTGAAAAAAGAGGACAACAATGACCTGCTGGTACAAGATCTTTGTATTTGTAATCAACAAGAATGGACTTTCATATTTGATAGACAAAATTTTGGTACTTTGTTTAAATATTACATCCAGTTGGATTGTTTTTATGAATATTATTTGACCTTTTCTATGTTAATTTGTAGGGATTACTACATGTACTCAGTGACATGCTACCAGATATTGAACATCGTCATTATGTTAGACATTTGTATAATAATTTCAAAAGAAAACATCCCGGGTTGACTCTAAAAGACAAGGTGTGGGAAGCTGCTAGGGCCCCAACGGTGAACAAATTTGTAGAAGTTATGGCATGGATGAGAGTGCTTTTAACTGGCTCTCTAACCTGGATCCTAAGGCTTGGTCAAGATCACACTTTAGTTCTACTATAAAATGTAATGTTCTTCTCAACAACCTTTGCAAAAGCTATAATAATGCTATAATAAAGTCAGGTATTTCTTTGTCTAACTACCCCCTAAACTATTACATATTTAGTCTAACTACCCCTACACTATTACATATTTTGTCTACCTGCCTGCTACACCATTACATATTGTGTCTAACTACCCCCGAAACTATTACATATTTTGTCTACCTGCCCCCTACATCATTACATATCGTGTCTAACTACCCTAACTTTACTATTTATGGTGTAATTACTAGGGACAAGTCTCAAATTCTTATACTAGAGGGTCTAAGGGTGTATAAAATGAAAAGGCTTGAATCAAAGAGATCATGGATGGAAAAGTATGATGGTGACATCCGTCCTAAGATCAGACACCTGGTCAACAAAGCTAAAACAAACTATGGGAAATTGCATATGCCGTATTTTGTGGAGAAATAAAGTTTGAAGTGAGAAACCTGGGAACAGATTCTTTTGCTGTGGACTTGGATTTGCAGAGTTGTCCTTACAGGAGGTGGGATCTTTCTGGAAAACCATGCTATCACTCCATCACATGTATTCAATTTATTGAGAAAGATCTAGAGAAATATGTTCATGACTGCTACAAAAAAGATTTGTATATGAAGGCATATATACCAATGATCTACCCACTTAATGGGCCATCAATGTGGCCTACTAGGAATGTGTTTGTTGAACCTCCTCTAGCCTTTAAATTGGTTGGCAGACAAAAAATGGCTAGTACAAAGGAGGTTGATGAAGATCAAGTAAAAAAGGGAGAAAATAACACACAATTGGAAGTGTTTAAAAGGCAACTGGAGTGGATAGGGTACTGAGATGCAAGAGTCGCAAAGGAGAAGGACATAACACAAGGACATGTAAGGAGAAACAAAATAATAAAGGTACTGAAACTGAGGGATTATATAATATACAAACTGAGGGAGTTGGCTTACAAACTGAGGGTGTTGGGTTACACACTGAGGGTTTAACGGAAAGTGAAGGTTTGAATGTTGAAAGTGTTAATGTTAAAGGTATGAATCTTGAAGGTGTTGAGGAGATTAATAGACTGCTTGATGAGTTTGAAGTACAACCATCCACACCTTGTGACACCCCTTGTACTCAGAGTGAGCCTGTAAAAGAATCAGTTAATGTCAAATCGACGCGATGTAGAACAAAACCAAATATACCAAGGCCAAATGAAACACAGGAAAAAACAAAAATGGTAAACCCAACACGACAAAGCAACAGATTGAAAAGTATGGGTTTTAAGACTATATCTGAATGTTCAAGCTCAATGCCAATAGCTATGGTAAGTACATGTCTTTAGGTGTTTATATATTTATTTATTGGCTAATTGTGTGTTGTATTTAATTTGAAAATAGGATGATGACAAAGGAAAAGGAAAATCATCTACGAAAGACAACAATACTATCCCAAAATCAATACTTAAGGTGATTACACATTACCAAATTTAACTTCAATAATAAAACATTAAGTTGCTAACATTTTCTGTGATTTAATGTGAGTGTAGAAGGTGAAGATAGAAAGGGATCGACCAAGTAATCAAGCTGAGAAATAGCGCGTGGATATAAGAAAAAAATGAATAACCTCACACTACCATCAAAGAATGATCCACCAATACATCAAGTTGAGAAAACTAGCATGGAGATAAACAAACATGTGTCTGACACAAGCAAGGAAGTGTCTAAGGAAAAAGCACAACCTGTGCCATCAAATTGAACGTCCTTAAGGGGTATCCGAGGGGTAAGTTGATATACTATTGACAATTTACCCCTTACGCTTTTACTTGACTGCCAAATCACCCCCACATCTAAAAATGACTGACGAATTATTGTTTAAAGTTCCAGGTTGTCTTTAAACATCAAACACCACTTGCGTAAACCATATCTAAAAGGACTTTACCTACAGAAGAACCTCAGGTAGGTCATTCATTCATTGGTGTATATTTAAGATGAAAATGATTGTATTTAGATGGTGATACTTGTTTTTTTTTCGTGATAGGAAAAAAAGGCGAACCAAGAGTAAAGAAGCCCTTCATCTAGCATAAACAAGGTGTAGTAATGAGAGAGGGAAATCCTGGGTACGTGACAATTGTCGCAACCCTTCGCTTGAGGAAAACAACTGCCAAAACTTCAACTCTACCAAAGAAGGGAGCAAAATAAAGTTGTTTTCCATCAGATACTTGGATCTGTAGATTTAATTAACTCTTGTTTTTGGATTGTTTAAAATTTATATTTTATGACTTTATTTTATGCAAAATCTAGAACTATTGGGGTTGTAATAGTCTAGGGTTAAGTGACTTCATTCTGTGGTGGTAGTAGTTATGTAGGGTTTTTTTATTGGTAAAGACTTTAGCGCGGACTATGAGTTTTTGTAACTTTGTGCAAGTTGCATTTGAATATTAACTTTTTGTGAATGTTTATGTAATGCTAGCAATGTGTTATCTATATTTGTCTGTCTTATCTACTTTTTGTATACTTTAATCAAAATGCAAATTCATTCACTTCATAGCTACTAAAACTAAAATTAAAACAACAACGTAACATTCAATTCCATTGAAAACAAGAGAAACCAGTACAAAACAAGTTTCAAATTAACAAACAACACAAACTACACACTTTAACACTTCAACAAACTAATACACTGATACATCAAATCAACTGAAACCTAATAAATCAAACAACTGAAACTAAAACTACAACAAACAACAAAAACTACAGACATTGAAGAAGAAGACGAAGAACAACAAAAGCAACTCCATTTCAGAATCAAGTTATCTCGTGTTACACTGGTCATCATTACTTTAAGACGTCGCATCTCATCCTCAACCACCTTCACTTTCGTAGACTCGAAATTCAGAGCTTTAGAAGCAATTTTTTCTTTTTCTTGTAATTCATCCAAATCCTCAGCTACTAACTTCATTTGGTATTCAACTCGTTCACTTTTGCAGACTCGAGCTTCAACGCGTCACATGCTTTTTTTTTCTAACTAGACTATTTCATCCAAATACACTGCTAATAAATTCATCATGGACTCCATTTCATCAAGTTCTAACACGTAATTCTCGCTTTTGTGCAATTGCCCACGAATTACTGAACCACTTCGTTCACCCATCGGCTCATCCAACCAAATGAAGAACTTGCAATTCATCGAACATCCCCAATACATATACATGTAAAACCTCCTACCTGGATTCGCATCAGACCAAGAAGTGTGAACCTTAGCTACAAATCCACACCTGCAATATGGAACGCGAGAACACGACGAGCCCACACTTTGGGCATTTTGGGGAGACATCATTATTGATAAATTGGTCTTACTTCAGGCAATAATCGACTACAACGTGGAAGATTGAATTTTTTCCAGAAATTAGGATTTTTTTTAACTCTTTTATAAGGAACTTAGGGAAAATGTGGTGTCTGTCCTAGCTGATACACATATTTGTGGGTTCAACAATAGACACGCCATGTAGGAAATAATTTCTTACTTTAGTATTTCTTTCCTCATGAAAATTTTGGGGTCAACATGATCTGGACATTAAAAAATTATATTCAAATTATGTCTTATATGCATGACCTATTTACAGAAAATATTAGGCTTTACTAACGTGAAAAGTGTCTCAATTTTTTTGATCATTGAGAATGGTATTACGTACTTCTCACACTTTAGTCATCAATGGTATATAATATTGGTGTTTGAGATAGGTCGGCACTTCAAACGCCGCCCAACACCCCTCTCCCCGAGGTTTGCATGGGGCCACGCCTATCCACTGGGTTGATAACACATTCACGCTTTATATAACCGGACCAAGACATAATAATAATCATGCGCCTGTATCAAGGATGTCACATGTCAGTTATGCACATGATTAAGTGGCTTTCGTGTGGCTTAGGACCCCAACTTGCATCTCGAGTGAGAGAGAAATGTCAGCTCGTGACAAACTCCCCCACTCAAACCGCTAAACGTCCTCGTAACAGACTGTCTTTGTTATCAATGCGCCAGACACCATGGCCCTGGCCTAATCACAGGCTGAAACATATAAACCGACCACACCATAGACAATCCCCACGCAAGTTATCCCATCACTGGATGCGTATTGACATCATCTTCATAGTAATACCTCGCTCAAGTGTGCATATCAACCAGTACCCATTTGTGCGGAAGCTCTACGAGACTGTCTCGCTAGCCCCCGTCCTCGACAAGCCACGAAAACAACACTCGCAAGTAGAGGAATGATGGACCCTCCTGGCCAATGATGTCCCCTTGGGGTTGGCAAGTCCTCCTGACCGAGCAAACCAGTATTGCTCTGCATCTGTGCCCAACTGATGTCTCTGCACAACTGCTTCGACTTGACTACGACGACTTCGCTATGATACCATTTGAGACGGGCCGACACTTCGGACGCCGCTCAACATCCGTCTCCCCTAATGTTTGGGAAGGGGCCACGCCTATCGACTGGGTTGATAGCACATTCACGATTCATATAATTGGACCAGGACTGAATAATAACCATACGCACCTGTATCAAGGATATCACATGTCAGTTACGCAGATGATTAAGTGCCTCCCGTGTGGCTTAGTAACCCAAAATGCATCTCGAGTGAGAGAGAAATGTCAGCCCGTGACAAACTCCCCCACTCAAACCGCTAACGTTCTCATAGCGGACTTTCTTTATTGTCAATTGCGCCACACACCATGTCCCCGAACAAATCACGGGCTGACACGGATAAACCTACCACGCCAAACACAATCCATACGCAAGTTGTCCCGCCACTGCATGCGCATTGCCGTCATGTTCTTGGTAATACCTCTCTCAAACGTGCATATCAACCACTACCCATTTTGTAAACCATCATATTCTTTTATTTGGACTGATAAACTATCCTAACTAAATGGAACATATAAATTATGATCATCATACTCGAGACTATATTTTTATAAATTTAGTTAGAGTCTCTTGATAAAAGGTAAACTCCTGGTAGGAATAAAATTATGAAAGGGCCACCACAAATGAACAAAAAATTATATGGGTACCTAATTAATATGAAAGACGCAACTTGTTATCTGTTTTTACTTTTCTAAACATATTATGTTATTGTTTAATATAATATTATATTTATAAAAAATCATTTGTTAATTATTATAACTCTTATCTATCTTTTTTAAGTCGAAAATGCATGTTATTAAAAAGATTGTGAAATTATAACAAGAGTGAAAGGGTAGGGGATGAGACGTGGGAGGGAGATAATCAAAAAGGAAGAATATGCAAAATAAACGAAAGAGACATCAGATCACATATAACATCCAAACTATACTTCAAATAATTTTTATTTTTTAAAAATATTTGGAAGATAAACTGTAAAAGTAAGATAGAGATCCGTCGATAATTAAATGGAACGCTATTATACTATTATGGATAAATTATGATATGAAGATCAAATGTGATTCTTATCATCTTGAACAAATTATGGTATGAAGATCAAAGGTGATTCGAATACACTAACATGTGGCATTCTTATCTTATAATATGTAAGATGCCGATGATATCATTAAATATCGGGAAAATGACCCAAAAAATCAAAATAATATTATTTTCAGCCCAATAACATCAATGACAAAATTTCTTCCCAATAACATCATTAACTAAATTTTGTCCTTGATGGGAATCGTCCTTGACGGGAATCGTCCTTGATGGGAATCGTCTTTGATGGGAGTCGTCCTTGACGGGAATCGTCCTTGATGGGAATCGTCCTTGACGGGAATCGTCCTTGACGGGTAAACATGTAATCTTATAATAGTAAGTTAATGGATGATTCTTTGGGGCAAGTATAATATTATTTTGATTTTTTGGGTCATTGACCCTTAAATATCAGCATTGTTATCATTAAATATCTTATAACTAGATATAACCCGTGCCCGAGGGCACTATAAAAAATTGATCTACTTTTTATCAAACAAATAAAAATAATAGATTTCTTATTTTATTTCCTTATAATTTGATTAAATAATAGATAATTCATTACATTTACAAAAATAGACAAATAAAAAGTTTAGAAATAAATTAAAATAAATAAACCATTTAGAAATATAATAAATAACATTTTTTTAGCTAACTTGTTGGGCATTTGGTCTAAAAAGTGACTTTTTGTAAATCTCACTTGTCTCTCCTTCATGAAAGTTATGCATGGTCTTTAGTAGTGTAACCTGAGCGTTAAATACATAATTTATCTCAAAAAACTAATAGAAAAAACAAAATATACGGGCTATTTTGTAACGTTTTTCATAATATATAAAATTATATTTTTTTTTAAATGCATGCAAAAAATTGCATAAAAGTAATACGTGGCAATTTCAGGATCAGTGTACTTTATATGTGTGATCTATCTAAACACCCAAAGTTGGAGACAATGCATGAAAAAAATTTCATTAATGCAACGTGGGGCCAAAATTGCATCAAGGTACCTGGAGCAGTGATTTATGTAACCTCAATTGCATTAAACTATTGATATAAAAATTTGGATACCACATTAAAGTTCATTTATAATAAAGTCGTCATGCATTCACAAATGTATTAAGTTACTGATATAAAAATTGTGATACAACTTAATAGTTCATTTAAACTAAAATCATCATTTATTCATAGTATTAGGGAAGCAGGTAGATTAATATACTGGAAATTTAAAAAAAAATTACGTGGTTTGACTTCAATAAATATTAATGCTCAACTTCAGTAAAAAAAAAATTTAGTAAGAGAGGGATGACATAAATTTCACTACTGGTCCTTATGACATACAATATACCGATTTGCATATCTCAAAACTTTAATTGTTGTAAAAAACTGTATAAGAATCAAAAGAAATGAGAAATATCAAAATGTTCAAATGTAGTTAAAAAATTTAGAAGAATGACATAAATTGCAGTGTTGGTACTTATGACATACATTATACCGATCCATATTTCTTTTCCATGAATTGCAAAAACTTAAGTATTGGTAAAAAATGTATAAGAACTAAAACAATTAAGAAATTATACTTTTAACTAAAAGAAATGAAAAAAAATTAAAGGGATTTTTTTTCTTGAATGGGATATATGGAATTTCGTCCTGGATTATTCTTTCTGGATTATTAAGATGTAAGTATGCACAACAATGACAGGTAACTACTAAATACATCAAATAATCAGAAAATAATAGGGAGTATAAACACAAATGTATTAAGTTATTGATCCAAAAATTGGGATACCACTTAATAGTTCATTTAAACTAAAGTCATCAGTTTTATTTATAGTATTAGGAAAGCTATTAGATTAACTTACCTGAACTTAAAAAAATACTTGGTTTGTCTTCAACTTATATCCCAATTATTGATCCCTCTGAAATGACAATAAATCAAATACTCAACTTCAGTTAAAAAAGGTATAAGAATCAAAACATCTGCAGTATATCAAAATGTTAAAATTTAGTTAAAAATTCAGAGGATTGACATAAATTGCACTATACGGAATAAAAATAATCAATATCAGTTAAAAAATTCTAGTAAAAGATAAATTACATAAATTGCACTATTGGTCCTTATGACAGAATAGATTAGTTGAACGTAAAATAAAATATTAAAGCATGTACAAATGAATATTAAAGCATAAAGTAGTGACCTAAAAGACGTCACAATGTTCTTAGATAGTATTATGAGGCAAATAAGTAGAAAACATGATAAACATATACATATATGACTTGAGAGTTAACATTAATTCTCACAGTATATTAGAGCTTGAAGTGGACCGGTTTTACTGTCAATAAAACGAATTTCATATCTACAATCTAATAATTTCTACATTCTAAATAAGATCGTTGGACAACAAAGATTTATATAGAATCTCAGCTGTAGTACTACTCAAATGGGAATCTAAAATATAAGACCAAGACGCATCCTAAAATAGCAAATAAACTAAATAGAATTCTTAATTTATGACTATGACATAGATTTGTATCATAAAACAAAATTACATTGACCCTTTGACTTAAAAGAACGTCAGACTCCTATATTTATGAAATATGGCTATTTTTTATTATTTCTATTACGGACAAAAAAAAACCTAGAAGATAGGAAACTCTTACTAAATTGCCTTAGATTAATTTACTTAAAATTAAAAAATTACGTGGTTTGTCTTCAACTAAATACATCAATTAATCAAAAAATAACAGAGAGTATAAACACAAATGTATTAAGTTATTAATCCAAAAATTAGGATACCACTTTTAGTTTATTTAAACTAAACTCATCAGTTATTCATAGTATTAGGAAAGATGATAACTTACTTGAACTTAAAAAGTTACGTGGTTTGTCGTCAATTTATATCCCAATTATTGATCTATCTGAAATGACAATAAATCAAAATACTCAACTTCAATTAAAAAAGGTATAAGAATCAAAACAACTGCAGTATATCAAAATGTAGTTAAAAAATTCAGAAAAATGACATAAAGGAATTACATAAATTACAAATTGCACTATTGATTAGATTAGTTGAACATAATAAAAAATATTAAAGTTGGACAACAAACGAATTTCATATCTACAATCTAATAATTTCTTCATTCTAAATAAGATAGTTGGACAACAAAAACTTAAGTTTAATTAAAAAAGGTATAAGAATCAAAACAACTGGATCAAAATGTAATTACAAAATTCAGAAAAATGACATAAATTGCACTATTGGTCCTTATGACATATAATATACACAATCAAAATGATCAACTTCAGTAAAAAAATTCTAGTAATAGAGGAATTGCATAAATTGCACTATTGGTCCTTAACAGATTAGATTAGTGAACGTAATAAAAAATATTTAAGTTGGACAACAAAAGAATTTCATAATGTTTAAGATCGTTGGACAACAAAAACTTAAGTTTTGTTTAAATAATGTTTAAGAACTAAAACAATTGAGAAATTATACTTTTAAGTAAAAGAAAGGAAAAAAACCTTTGTGATTGAATGAGATGTTTGGTAGTTCTTCCTGGATTAATCTTTAGAGTGTAGCATAACTTTTTTTTGAATGAGATATTTGGTAGTTCCTGGATTATTAGGTAGTTAGGAAAGAAGTAGTGGTGATAGTAATGTGGTTTATTATGGTTAGAATACATGTGGCAAAATCCAGATGATTTTAGATGCCATATATTTTTGTTGTAAGTAAATCTGGACCATTCTTTGACTTTTTTGCTTGTGCCATATAATATAGATGTTATGAAGTATAACAAATAATAAGTCATTCCAAAGAATTCCATGATTTTTTTTTTTGGACGCAAAGAATTATGAATGGACTGTTCAACAAACTACATATCTATCAAGGTAATTGACGTAGGTCCAAATTTACATTGGACCCCAAGAGTTTTTTTTTTTTTTTTTTTTTTTGGCGAAACCAAAATGAAGATCATGTAAAATATAGAATTAACTTGCGATATTTGTTTACCCTTTTGCATGTATCCCATGCTCAAAACTTTAATGTGGACCAGCTAAATAAGAACAAATTAAGGTTGCTGAGTCATAGTGGTCCTTGATTTGGGACCAAACCAGCTGGGATATCAACGATTGAACATTGGTGTGAATCTTATATTTCCATCCCATAAATGACACAACCAACTCTATCCAAGCCCACGTCTTTTATTTTTTTTAGTCGAAATAAGCCTACATCTTAGATTGGGTATAATTGAGTTAATAATTTATATGAAGAGTCGGAAAAAGATTCATAAATTTTATCTGAGAACTAAAAGTTAGAACAAATCATACAAATTAGAACAACTAATAAATTTTTGAGGTTAGTTTTTAGTTTAAGTAGAACTGAGATTCAAATATTTGGTTTGAAAACAGATAATATTTAAATTTGAGAAGAACTAATATTTAAATTGGAAATGGCTAATATATTTTAATCCTAAAATTGTTTTAAATAATAAATTCCTACATCATCACGGAAAATGGTGGAAAGGGTTGGGTTGGGGCAATCCTCCCCCTTCTAGAATAGACCGATGGATTTAGATTTTTCATCATTTATCTTCTAAATAATGTACTTGGCAACATCCTACATTTCGATCAATACGAATTTTAATAAGTTAGAAAAACATATTTCTCTCTAAAAGTCAAAGGTGACTATAGGTTAACACACCTAATATGTGCTTTACAAATCTTCACCGCTCTGAAACTATATCGGTCAAATTTTTTATGTTCTTTGCTTGTATTAGGATGACCATCCTTTCTAATACAATTCTCATACATAATAGAAGATGGAATTCTAACAAGTCTGTTGCAAAGATGGTCAAAACTTAAGGTTGTTTTTAGCTTTTTATAGGTAGGAGTCAGGTGAGCGTTGAATAGATTTAAATACCCAGTGGAACACTTGGCAGGAATAACAAACACAATATAATAATGCTTGACCTCTGGTATGTAAAAATGACTGTCTGGTGTGGAACGTAGAATAGGCTTTGTTTTGGTTTCGTCCTCCTAGGAACAAAAATTTTTGGGCGGGTTATATTATCATGGAAGAAATTAGATATACATAATATTTTTAGGGTTTTGTGATATGTCTTTCTTCAACCTTCTTAAGATATGAAATCAACTAATATTCTACTAGGTATACATAATGTTATGATTTATAGTTCATGTCATAAGTTTTTTGCACTTAAATGTAATCGGCAAAGTTCGTTGGGTTTTTTCTTTTTGGTTTGTGTTTATACAATATGTGGATTCGATATTGTTATCCAAATGTATTGTGAATATTCTGGATAGTGAATCAACTTTTAGAAGTTTACACTTTCCCTAAGAAAAGGTTTACCATCAAATGTTATTATTGATACGGTGAGCTATCTTCAATTTTTGAAAGCGGACAATTTAGGAAGGTATTTAGGTATGCCAATGAATCTCCAACGATCAAAACTTTCTATGCTTCAGTAGGTTAAAGATAAGTTATATAACATGACCTAAGGTTGGAAGCAACTTCGTTTGTTGGAAAAAAGGTAAGTAAAATCTCATTAAGGATGTATTCAAGCTATACCCAATCATTCTATGTCCATATTCTTTTCCCTACGAAATTCTATAATGAATTATCAGCAATGATTGCAAAATTTTGGTGGGGTTCTAGGAAATAAATTACATCCATTGGTTGGCTTAGGTGAAGATAATTGTAACAAAAATAGTTTGCAGATTAGGGTTCAAAGATATGTTGAAAATGAATCTTTCCCTTTTAGTTAAGTAGGCCTGAAAATTGCAGTTACGATTAGATGCTTTTGTTGCAAAAGTCATTAAGGGTATCTATTTTTCGACTATGATTTTCAAGAAAAATCTAAACAAGGAAGTCCTTGGGCATTTTCAAGTATTTGTAAGTACATGGACGCAATTGAATATGACTAGACATATCTTATTGGCAATAGATAAGATGTCAATATTTGGGAATCAGCTTCGCTACCAAAAGATATGCCTATTAAGAGACCCCCAAACCTCAACATTACAAAAGTTTATGAGCTTATCAATCCAAAGGGTGATTAGTGGAACATACACGCTCTATATAGATGGTTACAACGAATAGTGTAGAGCATGTATCTCGTATTCATCTTTGTCTGAATAATCATAGTGATATATTTATTTGGCCTTCATCTAAGTTGGGAATTACATGACTAAGACAGAAAACCAAGTAACTGTTAGTAATTTTGCCTCAAACAA
Organism: Nemophila menziesii; assembly: GCA_029959085.1. NCBI lineage: Eukaryota > Viridiplantae > Streptophyta > Magnoliopsida > Boraginales > Hydrophyllaceae > Nemophila > Nemophila menziesii. Next base: position 21,827,940 of record JARWIR010000007.1, on the reverse strand, counting down.
ACCGTGATCCTTATGTCAAGGTCTTCAATTTGATATAATGCTCTGGAATTTCGTCAGGAAGTCTAACAATCCAACTAGTATTTGAATATTTGCATGAAAATAGTTTTGGAACACAAACCTGACAAGGAAATAATGTTTAGCATGAAATGTTTTAAATCACCATTGTTAGATTTTTGTGGTCAATGCAATAAGGATGTCGAGCACCTTCTTCGTAAATTCCCATTGAGTTATGAGTATTGGGAATACTTAATCCTTCAAATATTTATTGATCGAAGTCATCTCATTTTGTGATTGGATTGTGAAGGTAGTCCATATATATTCACAAGGAGGATGGAAAAAATCAATCATTATCGTGTCTCTCCTAATCTCATTCTGGTAGATATAGAAACTTTTCATGAAAGGTATTTTTGAAGGAATACAATGGGATTATAAATCAACTCTTTATGCCACCTATGACCTTATGGAAAATCTTTTTGACAAAGGTTGGAATATTTATAACTCTGGAGTAAACAAATACTCCCAATCAAGAGTTTACTTTTGGAGATATAGGAAGAAGATTTTGTGTGATGCTTTGTTTACCAAGAAGTTGGAATAATCAGGCAGTGCGACGATTGTTGTTGACAAAGATGATAATATCATCTACCCTTTGGTAAAGAAAATTTGCGCTAAATCTTGCTTTGAAAGGGAAGATCTATGAAACCCAAGATATAGTCCTAGAGGGGTTTAAAATAAAAATGCAGAATTAAAAATTTTAACATAAATTGGACCCTTTACTTCTATCTAAAAAATCCACTCTTTAAGGATTTTAGATAGAATGGCTAAAAAACACTAGAGATAGGATATAAGAGTGTAAACACTCAGACAAACTCTAGAATATATCTTCAATGATAAAATACTATGCAATGATCAAAGGAAACAATTTAACAAGTACTGCACATGCAAAATACTAGGCCTAAAGATAGAATATATATATATTTTCAATAAATTAAACATATGACATGCAAAAAAATAAACAGTTAAAGGAGAGAAGACAAACAAATATTTAGAAGGGTTTGACTCTTGTAGGCCTAGTCCACCATCTAAGGTCTATATCTCATTAGGATTTCAAGTCATCTATTAGAACTCCTTGTGTATCTTGAAGGTGAGAGCACAATCCTTTACAACCACCTCAGAATCACCTTCGAAGGAAACCACTAGTGTTATCCCCAACATTAGAAAACCAAGCAGGCAATCTCCACCCATGATATACCACTTATCAAACCCGTGAAAACTTCACCTTGTGTATCACCACACAAGAACGAGTAGAAAATAGTGACTCCCGATCTATCACTTCACACTCAATGAATTCTTCAAGCTATATGTCTACACTACATAAGTTCGAACTCACTCTTGTGTAGTCTATGAAAGAACACCCTCTTTGCTAGACCAAGAGAAAACCCTAGGTATCATGATTATACCTAGTATACCTAGCCTAGCTCTAAACTCTTAAATGAGTTGATAGAGACAACTGTTTGGGCTAGAAAATACAAATCAATTGTATGGATAAACAATTGATACTTCTTTGGGACTCTCTTGAAAGATATCTTTTAGAAGCTTTCAATTTGTGTAGAGAAGAACCACTATTGGAAGTCACCAAGGCCTCTATTTAGGTTAAAATCCTCCAACATATGTGTCCACGTGTTTCCTTCTTGTTGGCTAATTTTCAAATGTACGAACGTCCGGTTTTTCTAGCCAGCTCACCTGTAATGTTGGCTCAAACGACTCCTTGATAAATAATACAATAACAACTCTATTTGTGTCTTTTTTATTCGTTATCTTCTTATCTCTCGAATACCCTATATCCTATACACTTGGAGTCGACTCTTCAAATCTGACGATGAAGTGTATTAGGTATCTTATCTCTAAACTCCAAATGTTCGGTCTTCGTCTTCTTTAGATCCTAGTTGGTGCACTTAGGCATTCCGCATATGCTTCAGTCTAGAGGTATGATCTTCGATTCTTCTCAACTTCTTTTCCAACTGTTGAAGCATATGCGGAATGCCTAAGTGCACCAACTAGGATCTAGAGAAAATAGTTATGTTGAAGTATCTTAAATAGTTATGTTGAGAAGAAAAAGAAAATAGTTCAACATAACTATTTAAGATACTTCAACATAACTATTTTCTCCCCAATTAAACATGAAAGACTTTACCTAGGTGATTAGCTTCTTTCTCGCTCACTATTTAAAGTCTTTTGTCGATGTAAAGAATTTCATATTGAATATTTTCAAGTGCATCCAATACATGACTTTTAAATTTTCAATCGAGTCGTTTTTAGAAGGAATACACCTAGGATCACTTGAATATGTAGGTAGATCTTCGATGTTGGCAAACAATTTAGGGCCAGAAAGAACCTTGGATAAACTCATAGATTTCTTGATTTTATCATGAAGAACTAAAATGTATCTATACAAGGATTCTAGTATGTCATACTTTCTATCATATACCCATATCTCCGTAGAGTTAACAGTGTGCAAATTAATTCACTATTGAATTTTAAATTAGAAATGCCATAGAAAGAGGGATCTATGGCCTTTCAAAGAAATATACTACTAAGAGCCTAGCCTTAGGGAACATGAGTTTTGAAAATGTGACATCATGCATATGGAAAATGATGATGTATTCCAAATGTACTAGTTTGCATGTGTAGATGTCATAAATTCAAAAGCCTCATAGATGAACTGAACCAACGTTCTTGGATTTGAAAAGTAGGCCTTGTTTGAAAATATTGTGAAATACTTGGAATTCTGGGGCAAAGTGATTTGATAGATAAGCAAATGAGTGTTTCTCAATCATCTTTGAGTATAATAATCTTTGATATCATCTAAGAGACTTCAATCGGTTTTCTTTTCACCATAAAAGGATATGGATAAACCTTTATCTTTTAATCCAAACATTGAGGTAAGAGAGGTTTTGTAGATCACGAATCTTTATTTTGAACCATAAATTTAACCTCATGTTTTGTAGAGACAAAAGACATATTTTTGTAGAATTCTTGGATGTACGCAGTATATATTGTTTACTATACATAGATAAACTTAACAAGATTTTTGACTTGAAGAAGGCTTAATAGTTTTGTTCTGTAAAAGCAATCTCAAATATTTTCCTACTGCACTCGAGTTTGTTAGAAAAGGTTTTTTTTTTCAGAACAATCTCGACATTGTCTGAGATGATATAATTTTCTAGGAGAGAGTAGTACATAATGACTTCATCATCAGAAAGGTTATGTGAAGACTAGTTGCTATTGATTGACATAATGATAAAGTAATGCTAAGGATATCTGAAGGAATGAAGGTAGGATATGTTAAGAATGATGCATAAGGTTTCCTATAGATATCAAACATCCAATATGGTAAGTAAGAATAATCGATCAGTTTTTAGTGACTGAAACTTATTAGATAAGCTAGGGTTTTGACAGACCGTGCCAACAGATAACTTCCATAGTTGGAGGCATCCTACCGAAAAGAATAGAGCTTAAGTAGTTTCATTTGGATATTCTAGAACTGTGAAAAGGTATTCATGATCTTTAAGAGATAAAACATCACAGTTTGAGATAAAGGATTTTACTTATTAACTATAAAATAGCAAAGAGGGTGATTAGTGTTAACTTATTTGTGTGCGAGTTGCAATCCTTTTTAATATGTACTCGAGATTTATCCTACTCCTTACTATCTTCTTAAATATGTTCATTTCTTTTGATGATCCACTTAGTTGTATGACAATTAAACATGTTTGGTATGGTGTTGTCCCTCGAGGTATGATATAAAATCAACTCTTGGAGTATTATAACTTGCAAGTGTACGGAGTTGTCACACGTAATAAAAGTGTAAGTGAAGTTCGGTCTCCATAGGGAATAAGAAGTTAGCGCGTAATTTTAGCTAAATCTAGATATTCGTTGGGTAAACACTAAAATAAAGAAGTAGAAAAAATTTATTTGGTTTTTTCATTTAACTAAGAACAGAATAAAATATTAAATTGAAGAACTAAAAATTAAATTACAAAGATACGATGGAGAGAAGTATATCTCAAATTTGCGTACTCACCACGAGCATAATTTAGGACTATACGCGATATAAGGGTAAGCTGGGAATCACACCTACTAATCAAGATTCTAAACTCTAAAGTCTCCCTAAGTTACTTTTGGATAAGTAGGGGGTTTTTATCTAAACCCATGAACCCCTTTCGAGCGAATCCTATGTGATATTCTATATGCGTCCTAGAAGGGGGGTTGAATAGGACAATGGAAATTAATTGGCTAATTTTATTTCAAGTAGATAAAATTAAAAGCTAATTTGAATCCTATTGTTTTAGCAAACTAAATAGTTAAGAACTAGATAATCCTAAAAGACAATATTATCAAACTATTCATGTAAGCATTTTATCAAGCATATAGAGTGCGGAAATGTAAAGAGTGTAGGGATAGAAAACGATACACAACGATGTATAGTGGTTCGGTTTCCCTACATCCACTACCTAAGGAAGCCTCCTTAGGATTTGCAAGATTCTCAACTAATCTTCGTAACTCTTAAACCGGGTGAGATTACAAACCCTTTACAACCACTTCAAAACCTTGAAGGAAATACACTTGTGTTATCACCAACACAAGGAACCAAGTATAGAACCTATACTCACACTACTCTCTTAATCTATTACAAGAACTAAGAGGAAAGGAAAAGTGTTTAGGGGTGTTATAATAGCTTGAAACTAAACTCCTAAAAGAGTGGATATAAACTATGTAGCTTGAGAATGAATATGACTTGAATGCTCCTCTGAAACCTTCTTGAATGATAATATTAATTGCTCTTAAGATTGGTAGATGGAAGGCTTGAGTTGTGTCTTGAATGAGCTTCAATATATAGCTGAAAATATCTTCCAACGGTCAAAAGGCTTCTATCTAACGGGTCTATTTTTACTCCAACGGATATAAGCTTTGTCCTCTAGTAATAGTGCAGAAACCCTTTCTTGCGGTGTACCGCGGGTATGGTCCGGTGCACCGCGAAATCCCTCGTCTTGGTTTCATAGCTTACTGGTCGGACTATCCTATGCACCGTGTTCCTGGTCCGTGCCTCAGTCCGGTGTACCGCGCCTCAGTCCGGTGTACCGCACATTTTCTTAGCTTACTGGTCGGACTAGCCTGTGCACCGCGCCTTTGGTCCGTGGTACTGCGGTGTACCGCAGATCTTGTCCGGTGTACCGCGACACTGTTCTTTTGAAGCTCAAGCTTAAGATCAAGGAATTAAAGACAACTAATCTAATGAGGGGTTTTGGAAAACCTTTAAAAGTGATACCAAACGAATTTTAGTTTAAATGATGATTTGTCGAATATTAAAACGGGAATAAAAACAAGGTGAGGCTAACACTATGCATGTTATCTGGATGCCTAAAGTTCAAACCTTATGTGATTATCTACTTAGTTTAGATCTTCCGATTCTCAAATTCAAAACTAAACAACTATAATTCTAGTCTCCAAATATTATACAATACTTTCGAGCATCAGTTTAATCCCTAACACAACTAAATATATTCAAGATAAATAATTACAACAAATAACACAAATAAGCAAGCAATCCACAAACAATTAAATTAACATGTACTCCCAAATATTATATAAAATAATCCCAAAGCAAAGATATGGTTCATACATGTGAAATATAAAGCTATAATATGTTTAGTTCATTCTTGAATAAAGAAAAATAAAATAAAATATGTTCATAAATAAAGGAAAGAAAGAAATTAAGGTTCACACAAATAGATTAGGAAAGAATTTATGAAATATGTGTAGCCCGTGTTCTCCTCTTTGCTCCAAGCCATCCTTAACTCTCTGGTATGATAATTGGTTTGTTATGATGCGAGAAACCTCTTTATATAGATTCTAGAAAACATTTGGCACAAGTTGGACCGACTTAAGTGAGTCAAAAGTGGTCAATGGTGTTTTTCCTAATTTTGGACATCTTGGGTCTCGTCAGTAAAACTAGCATAACTTTCACGTATCAAATAGAAATTGGACTCACTTTTTACCGCATGTACTAGACTACAAGATATAACACGTATGTATATTTCATGATAAAATTCATTACCAGTCATATGTTATGATTTATCAAGTTGAAAAAAGCATTTTGGGTGGAATCTTTGTTGAGCTTTTAATGGACTTCTTGGCTCTGTCCACGACTTGACTTGGGTTTCCTCGTGACTTTTTTACTTCATATATTCATATTGGGGCATAAAATCAATTGTGTACCAAGGATATACATACTTATCACACAAATCATCTCAAAATGCTCCAAACATACTTATATCATCCAAAACTAGCTAAAACTCAAATAATGTAAAATGAAGGGATACATTCCACAATTAAACCTAAAAAGTATACCCAAATGATGTCTCTTAACTCTATAAATATTTAATAAAAAGGAATCCATAGGGTGAAACATGTAATAATCCCAAGAAAAAATTGTACACAAATCTCATAAGGTCCTACTAAAAAATAATCTACCTAATATAATTTCATACCTATAATCAACATGTTAAAATTCCAAGAGATATTATCTTAGAATGTACAAAGGGGGTATAAAATTATTAGATTGAAGTGGCGGATTTACGGTGATCATTGATCCTTTTGTGATATGTAGTGGCCTATTCATTTACTTCTTTCCGCTCATTTGTCATTCCATCACATAAATACGAATCATAGGGCACTTTAGGTTATAGAGTAGGCTTAGGGTAGGTTTGATAATATATTTAGGAAATATTAAGTGAGATTTTGGCCCTCTACTCACTAAGCAGACAACTAACCAGCTAAGAAATTGAGTTATACTCATAAGATGTACTCACTTAGACCCTTTTTTTCCAAGTCAAACACGGGCTTCTTTTGATGTAAGAACTCATGTTGACCTATTTTCATTTTTTTTCTTTTTTGATTTATTCTCTTGAATCGCGACAAGTATTAAAACAAAGTGCATCAAATATGTATCAATATACAAGTGTAATACCCATTCAAAATGTATTCCCAGTACCACGAACAACCACCACCCCAAACTCAAGTTCAAGATGACTAATCGTAAGGAATTGTGTCTCGAGAGAGGGTCATATATAAATTCCTACACACTAAGGGGTATCGGCTTATAACAAGGGTTGACAAAGAAAGGGCGTTAAGCCTCAAAGGGGATAAGATGGATAAATAAAGTTATTTTGTCATAAAGCTAAAAGGAACAAGTGGCTAACAAATAACTTCCCTAGTCATTTTCATAGCTATGTGATTTCCTTAACTCGTTGACGTCAAAGTTGCAAATAAAATAAGTTATTCACTAGGTTAGATCTCATGTTCTACACACCTACTCAGTTCTCACTACATCTCTAGGCCCTTATACGCATTGAGCACTAATCTTCTTTCTACAATAACATGTTTTCATACATGAATAAGTACAAAATATAGAAAAATTACAAAGAAAATACCCTTTACTATCATTGACTCATTAATACATACTTTAAAGGGACTTTAGCTAACACCTATTTCCTAACCAATTTTTTATTGTTTTTTCAATTTTTTATATTTTTTTTGGATTTTCCTTCTTTTAAAAGCAATTGAACACATAAACAAGGATGAGGAATATACGAGTACCCCACACCAACTCAAAGATGAGTCACATCCCCACGACTAAAAAAGACTCAATTAAGAAAGTTATTACTTAGAAATATACACTAACACATGTAATATATAAAGTCTAACGAAGAGTAAATAGTACTTACCTTTGCGAGAATAGCTCAATTCCCAAGTAAGAGGTTGGCGTTCTAGATCTATGGTGCTTTAGTGATGATATGTATGGAGTTCCTCGGCGTTGTGGTTTGATTCAGAGCCAAAGGGGTGTGCGAATTTGGGAAAACTCCTTCATTTTTAGCATAACGCCTTACCATTTTGATCACAACTTTTCAATACTACATCAAAATAAGGTGTGGTTTGAGTTATTAGAAACTAGACTTCTCTAGCTATCCATAGTTACTAAGATCTCACTAAAATCTTAGCTAATCATTTGCGATTACTTTCAAAAGTTAGGAGTAGGGCATATAATCTCAATTATATATATAAATTGATTATGAGACCTCCTATTTAAACTTGGTTGCAACCATTGGATATATATCGAAAATATATGCAAGATAGGATCAACAAAAAGTGGATTATGACACCTGAGCGAGAAGTTATGAAATTTTGAAGTGAATATATACCCTATTTGTTCTAAATAGTATCCCTTATGAGATATCATTTTAGGTGAATATTTGACTTATTTGATAGACTTTTATGCATATTTCTTCATATTGCACTTTCTCCCCTTGGAATTAGACTGTTTGCATTTTTGGAGCTTTTGTGCGTTAATTTGTTTGTTTTAGTATAAAGTGGACCATTGGATGCTATATTATGACATATTAACAACCTATAGCCATTAGCACGAACTAAGTTAAGATCTCCTTCTGGCATTGCGAAGTTAATCTTAACTTGAATCTATGGATTGTTGATTATGTGTATATTAAGCATACGCGTGCATTATTTATTGAGCATTACTACATGAGACATTTTAGATATTATGCTCTAGGATCATTCATTGTGTTCTAGTCTTATTCTCCTCCTACTTCTTCTTCTTGTTGACTACCCTACTGTTCTTTATTTTTATTGTATCGGGACGATACAACTTTGAGTTGGGGGTCTTGATGTCTCCCCATTTGTGATGATTTAATCCTAGTTGGAGACATCATTTTAGGTGTATTTATTAGAGTATAGGTCGATTTTATCATGATTTAGTACACTTTCCTATTTTGTGTCTTGAATTAATTATTTATTATTTTTAGAGCATATTGGGTTTAATTATTTATTTAGTGTGAAGCTTTAAAGATATATGGTAATTAATTAGAGTCCAAGTTAATTCTAAGAGCTAAAGGAAAGAGGATAAACATGGAAATTGAAGATAAGGAAACAAAAGCTAAAATATGGAAAGATAAAGCTGCCAAATAAACCTGAATTTTACCACCCACGACCATAACTTGGCTTATATCTCAAAATCGGTGAGGAATTTGGAGGAATAGTCAAGAGAAAAGTGAAAGATCTTTCCGAGACGATGAATTTCGACTACTCATACGCGTCAAACGGTCAAGTATTGAAACTGTTAGGACCAAAACAAAAATGGGGTTGATTCCATATTTTAGGGTTACGAATTTGAATTGTGCTAGGAGTCCACTACTTACCTTCTCCTTCAAGAAAACGAATTAGGTCTTCTTATACACTATAAATACAGCCTCTTATCATTATAAAATCATCCTTGGCTAAACTTTAAGTCAGGAAGAAGCTTACAACACAAGAAGAGAAGTCTGGAAGGAGTTGTGCATCAATCATGTCTTCTTCAACCTTCAATTCTGTAGTTCTTTCTTTTCTTTTCTTAGTATGAATTAAATAAATTTAGCTTGAGTTTAGCATATATGTATGAACACTAGTCTTAGTTGACATCTATCTAATTTGGGAATTATATGTTTTAAATTGAATTCATGTTTTATTTCTCTATCTATGTGTTTGATTTATAATTTAATTTTTTCGCGGACTGCAGCCGTATAGGATTACCTTCATAGTAGTTAGATAAGTAATTAGCTAAGGCATATTTAATTATTGGAACAACACATAGCGTCTTGAACAAGGTTTAGACCTGACAAATCAACCTAACTAGATTGTCATTATGGTTTAGTGTATTGCAATTAATCAATTGCAAGAAAAGTTTGCTTAGGTTCTTATTGACACAGGTAAACCCTATTTAAAACTACCTAGCGCAATTGAAACCGAACATTTAAATACTACATGATTCGCCCTTACATGTTTAGAACGGCAAAACTAGTGGGGATTACTTGCTAATTACTCAGGCTAAACTATCATACTATCTTCTTTTCTTTTATTTAATTTTTTGTCTTATAATTTATTAGTTTAATTCTCTTATTTAAAAACCAATAGAAAATCTTTCTATCTTTCCTTCTTTTACGTTTTATTATTCTAGCTCTCATATCTGCACTTGATAATTTGCATAAGTTCTTCCTAACTTTCGTAGTCTTTGAGGAACGAATCTTCTTATCATTAAAACTTGCATACGTCCTGTAATACTTGCAGAACCGTGCTCAGCCTAGGGTGTTATTTGCACTTATTTTATACATTATTTTATCACACCTTAGGCGACACCAGATGAGGAATACCATGAAGAGGAAAGAGAGAAGAAGTTGAAGAACCTACTATTACTTTTGGTGTTGAGAAAGATGTAGTGACAGAATGAGAACTTTGGAAGAAAAACATGAAGAGGTGTTGACAATCTTAGGAAAATTCACACAAGAGTTGGAGCTTATGCAAAGCATACTACTTGGGGTGAGCAATGTTCAACATACCACCTACGCAAGACTTACAGAAAGAGCCCAACCGGAATGCAACAATAGTAACCAGCCTCGTGCTGGTTAAGATACGTTTTTCTATCTTTCTCTCATTTAGTAGTGTATATTAGTTTATTTTCTTTACCGAGTCTTTTCGAGTCGTGGGGACACGACTCATTTTTTAGTTTAGGGTGGGGTTCGTTGCCTCATCCCAATTTTAAGTGTTATTTGTTTTACATGCTCTCAATAAAATTAATCTAAGGGTTGCGTTTGACTGTAGAGTATTTTAAATGTCCCCATCAAGCATACTGTTTGCAAATTTATGATAGAAAATAGATGACTTTAGGAGTTAGTGTAAAACGCACTTTAATTGCATGCAAACACAGGTAATTGATAGGAAGAATTAATGACCAATGCAAAAGAAGTAAACTTGTACTTAAGGAAAATGAGTGGTTTGTAGAACGTGAGATCTGAATGGGTAGAGAACCCACTTAGGTATGAACTAGAGGCAAGCTATGTAAAGAGGAAAATGAAAGATGCAGTTCTTTGTTAGCCCTTTGAAACCTTTTTAGCCTTCTATCCCTGAATTAAATATTAAACGTCTTAGCCAAATTTTTAGCATTTAAGCCTTTCTTTTGTCGCCACGATATAAGCCCATATCCCCTTAGCTTATTAGGCATTTTCATATGACCCGCACATAAATCACAATCCTGAGACTTCCTGTCTTGAGCTTGAGTTTGGGGTGGTGGTTCCACGATTATGAGAATTATTATTGGGTTGGGATTTTTGAGCTTATCAACTATGCTCTGTTCTATATGGATGATGATTCACTGTTATTATATTGTAACCCTTTGCTGGGGTAAGAGTAAATTAATATGAAAAGCATGAAAAGAAAAAAATTATGAGAAAAAATAGCATGATATCTCAACATCAAAAATAGAGTCATAGATATACAAAAGAAATAATTTGATATGAAAAGAATATATATTTGGACCGGCAAAGAGGAAATTTTTATGTGATCATCTTTAGTGCTTATTGGGTTAATTTGGATACGCTATATTAGTGCGTCAAATGGGTTGAGTGAGAACATATACGAGTGTAAACTCAAGCTCTTGGACAATTTGTTGATAGTAAGTGAGGAGAGAGCCAAAAGCTCACTTTAAATTTACAAAATATACATACCATACCGTCCCTAAACTTACGCTAAAACCGTAAAGACCTCGTGATTCCTAGTTACATAGTGAGTTTATGATTCAGCTAATAGGGAGTATGCTTAGTGGAGCGTTCAAAACAAGTAAGGATCGATGAACACCCTATAGCCACCATCTTGACATAAGTAATAAGCGTAACCTTCTATCATTGTGAAATTAATTTTGGATTGACATTATTTTGTGTTTGATTTTGCATGACATGTGTATGTGTATATTAATTCCTAGATCATATTATATGATATTTGTTTTAAGTTGTTCTTTGGGTGTATTTACTACATTCCGCCTTCTGCGTTCACCTAAAGGCCTTTGTTTTTATTTTACTTTGTCGGGACGACAAAGGTTTGAGTTTGGGGTCTTGATGTCTCCCTATTTGTTCTAAATATTATCCCTTAGTAGAGATCATTTTAGGTGAATATTTGACTTATTTGATAGACTTTTATGCATATTTCTTCATATTGCACTTTCTCCCCTTGGAATTAGACTATCTGCATTTTTGGAGCTTTTGTGCGTTAATTTGTTTGTTTTTAGTATAAAGTTATTAGGTTCATGGATTCTATGGAGAACCAAGATAATGAGGAGAAGTTAGAAATAAATTCTTAGATCAAGTGGAGGAGCTAAAGGCAAGAAAAGAATTTCCGAAGAATTGACTAAAGAAGTTGCAGATCTGGAAGGCTGTTACTAATTGCTTTTTTTGGGTTACTTAGGAGCGGATTCAGCCTTTGGGCCATAAAATAGAGAAAATTCCTATGTGTGTTTGGAAGATTTTTCAACTGGAATGAGTCCATTTAAAGTTCATATGCAAAAGTTACATCCGTTTTACTAAGTGTTGTACACCAGTTACAGGAATTAAAGAAGAAGAGTGGGCTTTTTATAATTTGACCTAATGCTTTTAACCTAAAGCCTATTCCGAATTTACAAGTATAAATAGATCCTTTAGCCTCCTTTTTTTACACACTTCATAGAATTATATCAGAGGCTTCATATTTTCAAGTTAGAGCAAGGAGGCAGAGGAGAAGCTAGAGTTATCTATCTCTTTTATCTATCTCTTTCTATTCTTCCAACAACAGCCAACCAAACCTTTAGGTTATCTATCTCTTTTTTGTAATTGAATATGAATTATTTTTATACTATTTCAGTATTTAATTTTATTATGAGCAACTTTATATACTTGGGAATCGCAATAAAGGGATGAACCTTAATTGATTTATTCAATGTTGTGAATTTGGGATTTTTATGATTCAAACTGAATCGAGTCTTATATATTGGATATTACTTTTTTCCTAATTACTATTTCTTTTCGGTACAACTAGAAATAGCTTTTAGTATTTGGGCTATTCACTTTAGTGGCAAAAGTGATCATCCGACAGGGGGTTTGAATACAGACTTAGGTAATACCCATGTAATATCCGTTATTCACCGACAGGCTTAACTAATTACATAGCCAAATAGGTAAATACTTCACGTCCGAAGAGGCATATTCGCCTATGCAGGGGTTTATAGTACTTTAGGATAGCTCATAGGTCCACCCGACAGGGGGCTAGGAGACATTAGATTCTCGACTAATATAATAATACCAATTCTACCCTTAAACATATCATATATTATATTAATTAGTTGGATTCCTTGCGAGACTCAAGTACATCTCTCATCTTTTAAGTTAGTCTTTTACTTGTTTATTTTATTTTTAGATAATTTAGTATAATCTTTATTTTATTGCATCTTTTAATTTTAGAAAACCAAACAAAAATTCATATTATTTTACTTTTCAACTAAACAATTATTCTTACTACTTAATTAATACTTGATTTGTTCCTAATCCGTCCTTGAGAACGAAACCCGATTTATCGGATATCACTTGGACAACCGTGCATTTGCGGTATTTTGGTTCCTTTTATTTCAGTACTTAATTTTATAACACCCTAAGACCCACCAGCAACAGCGCAGCCTGCCCTAAGCCATATCAGTGACGTGTAGATGCGCGCCATAGTGTTGTTATGTGGCGTCTCAATGTCGTAGGTTCCTGCCCTTGTTTTTCTTTTCTCGATAAAATCTTGAAAAGAACTCAAAATAAGACGGTCTTTTTTCCTTTTAATAGAAAAAGTGTTCCAGGTACACTGGTACCTTTTTCCCATAGAGGCTCTATTTTTCCAGTATTTCACGGTTTCTCCATTTTAACCTTTGTTTCGACCACAATCTTTTCCAGTATTTCGCGGTTTCTCCATTGTAAGGCTATCACGCTCAGAAGTGGTAAGAAGCTTCCACCACCATCTTTTCCCGTTATGAAAGAAAAAGAAACAACTATAAAAACGAAAACGGTGGAGGATGTGGTGGAAACAGAAGTTGAACCAGAAGTAGTGGAAGTGGGAAAGATTCTGGAAAATCTAAAGAAGAAAGATGTTATAGAAGTCCGTCCTCCTCCACCATTCCCTTCAAGAGTTCAGAAGAAAAGAGATACTGCTGAATATCAGAGATTTTGTGAATAGGGTGAGTATGCTCAACATAATATACATTTCTTAGAGGTCATCAAAGGTGTACCAAAATATATGAAATTCCTGAAAAGAGCTATCACCAGCAAATGCCAGTATCACGAGAATGAAATGATAGGCCTGCCAGAAGAATGTAGTGCCATCTGCCAGAGTAAGCTTCCACCTAAATTACTTGATCCTGGTAGTTTCACGATTTCAATTTCTATTGGTACTAAGTGGCAAGTGAAAGCTTTACACGATTTGGGTGTGAGTATTAATCTTATGCCCAAATCAATTTTTAAGAAAATGGAGATAGGAACCGCAAAACCAACCTCTATGGTTTTGCAAATTGTAAATTAAGTTTGAGCAAAAAAAGTAATTATTTAAAAAAAAATTAGAATATAATTTTTAGAATTGGAAAATTAAAATTAGAAAATTATTGGAAAAAATTATTTTAAAAAATTAAAATTTGAAATAAGATAAAAGTTTAACTTTCATAGCTAAATAATCAAAACACGGGTAGAGTTAGCATCAACTAAAAAAATTGTGGTATAAAAATTAGGATGCTCAATTCTATTGATGATGTTTGAAGTTTTAAAATGGTGTATTCAACTCCTAATTGTTAAAAAAAAAAAAAATAGAAGACTATTGGACTTACCTGTAGGCAAAAGGAGTAATATGTTTTTAGAGGCTCATTGTTACGGGGTGTGTTTCAATGAAGAATGTTGAACCCAAAAAGATATTAATATATGGAGAAAGTAACTATAAAAATCAAGAAATAGAGGTTAAGAAATTGATAAGTTTAATTACTAGGTTACTGAAGAATGAGACAAAAAGCAGTTTAAGTGTCTGGAAATGCTTTTTCGGAAAAATCACTATATCCTTAAGAATTTTACACCCTCTAAAGTTTAATTCAAGACAAAATACATGCTCCATTAGAAAATATAGCATCAAATATTATGATTTGAAGTGTCCAAACACTATCATGGGTGGGTGGGGCGGTGGTTTTGGGGGATCGGGGAGTGCGCCTCTCTTTGGCCCAGAATTTTTTAAACTCTGTTTTACAGGGACAACTCGAGGCCAGAAGTGGAAGGCTCGCCAGCTGTTAGTGCACTACTATAACTCTTATAGAGGCCCTAAATATCATACTCAAAAAATTCTATAATCATTTGAAGTGGACAAACAACAAAGGCTAGTGGTTGTAGCTGCAGGCCCATAATATAACATGATTATATCATCACTAACTTGGGATGAAAGATTTCTTCATACACACTTCAGGTTGTTAGTAGCCTATAATTATGTAGACCATGGTTCTGATTTAGAGCCGAATTTAAGAAATAAAAAATGAAATTTGAAATTTAACTTTGTAATAATATTCAAGAGATTTTTGTTTTTATTGTCTTATGAAAGAGATTAGTGGTGGCATTATAAATTTCATCAAAAAGTATGTTGGTTAAGTAGACATGACTCAATCAAAGTAAAGTTGAACGTGGATGGAAGTTTCGAGCATCGTAAAATGTACACATGCATTGGTGGGTTGTGTCATATGGTTAAAAGGGATTGTTCATGTTTAGCTGTACGGGGTCATGCGTTAAGAGGCAAAACTGTAGGCATTACATTATGTGCTATTTGATGCAGAAGTCAAAATTATGTCCATATTAGTTATGAATCAGACTCTATGGAAATTTTGGCATTACATGAGGTAAGTCAGAAGTTCGTGCTAATCCAAATAGTTCAAATGAAATATGTGTAACTATATAGACGCCAAAACAACTTGTCAAAAGCCACAACGTATCTGAGAGTTTGATAAAAAAAATAGAGTAAATACACTGTTTACCCCCTGAACTTTGGGCCGATTGACAGACTGCCCCCCAAAGTTTAAAATGCGACTCGTTGACCCCTAAACTTTAGTTTCGTGACTCGTTAGTCCTTTTGAGCGTTTTCCGTCCATTTTTTAATGCGTGCACTACACGCGCGCGTGAGAAGTTGTCCAGTAATTTTTTTTTTGAAATTGTTAATTATATCCTTTATTAAAGATGGGTATTTTAGGTACATCACATTTTAGCTTTTATATAAATAAACAAAATTAAAACACATAACTCATACACTAACTACAACAACTGAGAAATCAAACCGTCTCACCCATAATGAGCGAGATCACCGGCGACGTTTCACCGATGCCGCCAACAATCAAATGGAGTAAGTGTGCTCGTTCTATTTCCGAAAATGGTGGGGTTAAAATGGTTAGGGTTGTTTTTTTAACTCCGAAAATATAGGGTTTTTAAATTGGATTCTTTCGTTTTTTGACGTTGTGCTTAAATCTCGGGATTTAGTTGTTAATGGAACTAATTATTGAGATTTCTTTACCTTATTTGTAGTGGGTGGTTACAAGTTTACCTTTTCTGCATAAATTCGTACGCCCTTAAATTCTTTTAACTCACTCTCGTATTTTTCATGTGTAACAGATAAATTTTCATTACGCATTCATTTTGATGGGTTCTTCTATGAAGATAATAGCGAATACAGAGAGGTACGGATCGAGTATTTGCCGAGATGTCACTATGACAGTCTTAGTATACCTGTTCTCCTGAAAGCATGTGCGAAACTGGGAATTAGAGGTAGGATAGAGCTATACTATCTGAAATTGGGTGAAAAACTACCAGAGGGTCTTGTCTATTTAGATAATGACGAGAAAGTTATGGAGATGGCTAGTGTGACAGAGGAAAACCAAACAATTGATATGCTTGTAGTGCGTTTACCAGAGATTGTAGAAGGAGATGCAGTTGAGATTCCAGTGTATATGCCTTTACTGCTTAAATGGAAGGAAGAAGTAGTAGTGCAGGAACCTGACTTAGAGGAAGGTGAAGGTGAAAATTGTATTCAAGCTGAAGAAATAGAGGAGGAAAGTTTGAAGGTGGGTGATACTGTGGTTGATAACTTAGAGGAAGCTACAATTGCTGATGGTGTTGCTAATCCATCAGAAGAGGAAGAGACATTAGCTGAGGAGAGAGTGAGTGATTTATTACCTAAGGGTTGTGTTCAAAGTGCTGAGCACACAGTAGTTGAGGAAGCTACTCAAGATCATGAGATAGATAATGAAACCTTTGAAAAGGGAAGTGTTGAGAATGATGACAACCATGTAGTTGAGGAAGCAAACACAGTAGTTGAGGAAGCTACTCAAGATCATGAGATAGATAATGAAACCTTTGAAAAGGGAAGTGATGAGAATGATGACAACCATGTAGATGAGGAAGCAAATGATAACTATTCAAGCCCCAAAACAGCCCACTGTGATCAAGAAAAAGTGCTACACAGGGGTGTAGATGGTGAGACTTGTTCAGATGTTTCAGATGATGAAAGATCAGTTATGGAGAAATCTGTAGATGCTGCTTTAGATAAACTTTTGAGTGCTTTAAATAGTGGGAAAGGTGCAGATGATGAGGAATTGTTGAAGAGGTCCAGGAGGAAGGACTCAAGAGTACCTTTCAAGCTGGTAGATGAAACTGATGAGGAAATAGAAATGGCTAAGGATGATACTAGTGGTGAATACATGGATACTAGTGATGTCTTGCTTAATGTTGTGGACAAGGGAAAAAAACCACAAAAGAAGAGAAAAAAGCCACAAAAGAACAGAAAAAAACAACAAAAGAAGAGGAGCAGAGTTATTGAAAAAGTGCCTAATAAGAAGAAGACAGTTACCCCTTGTGAAGATGATGAGAATGGTGATGATATTTTTAGTGATAATGAGTTACTTTCAGTTATTTTTAACAAGACAAAGGAAGAAGTTATTAGAAAGAGGCAAATGAATAAAGTTGGTGAGGACAATTTGAAGAAGAAGAAATCTGTTGAATCCAGAGCCAAAGATCATACATATAAGTCTTATCTGAAGACAAGATATAGGGCTAGTGTGAAACGCCATGGTGATGGTGTTGGCCCTAGTGGAAAAAGGGAGAGAGTTATAAGAGGAGTGGACCTACGAGTACAGATAGTCAAAGGGGAGAAGACATGGATGAAGATGAGTTCTCCACAAGTGATGAGGATTTTCTGATTGACTCTGATATTGATTTGAGAGAGGGTGAGGATGACCAAGATTACAATTCTTATATAGAGAAAGACCTTGAGTGGGAAGGAGTGCGGGATGAATCACTTGAGGTTGATTCTTCAGGTGGTCATACAGAAGGACAAGATAGTGAAACTGATTCAGAAGATGTTTTAAATGATTCTGATCATTTTGATACGGCTACTGATTCTTCTGACTCAGATGGAGTAGGGGAAAATAAAATCAAGAAAATAAAAAGAAAACAGTTACCAAGGTTCAAGCCTTCAATTGACATGAAAAATCCAAGGTTTGTAGTTGGTTTAACCTTTGCGAATGCTTCAGAACTCCGAGATGCAATTAGAGGACATGCTATCAACAAAGTGGTTAAAATAAAGTTTGTGAAAAATGAATGGTATAGAATAAGGGCTGTTTGTGAGGGAGAAGGTTGTGGATGGTTTGTGTATGCATCCTATAAAGAAGAAGTTGGAGGATTGGTGATTATAACCCTATGTAATCAACACACATGTGGTAAAGACCTTAACCACAGACATGTGAATGTAAAGTTTTTAGCTAAGACATTCAAGGATATGTTCAGGTTAAATTTGTATAGTAAGGTAAGTGATTTTCAACAATTAGTGCATAGGGACCTTTCTGTCAATGTAAGCATTAGAACATGCTACAGGGCATATAGCCTAGCAAAAGAAATGATTGAAGCTGAATATAAGGATCAGTACAAGAAGATACATGACTATTGTGAGGAACTCAGAAGAAGTAATCCTGGTAGTACTGTAGCATTGGAAACTTGTACTGATGAGGTGACTGGTGTTGATAGATTTCAAAGGCTTTATGTGTGTCTTGATGGTTGTAGAAGAGGCTTTTTTTAGAAGGGTGTAGGAAATTTGTGGGCATTGACGGATGTCACCTAAAGGGTCCACACCCAGGGGTGATTTTGACAGCAGTAGGTATAGATGGGAACAACTGCATATACCCAATTGTATATTGCCTTGCTGAAAAAGAAGATAGTAGCTCATGGAGATGGTTTTTGAACCTGCTCGTACAGGATTTAAGTATTTCTAATCAACAAGAGTGGACATTTATTTCTGACAGACAAAAGGTTAGTATGAATTTAATACATACACTGGACTGGTTACCCTCTGAACTTTACCCCGACTGACTATTTACCCCCTAGAGTTTAAACTTTGGGTGGCAACCAGTCAACTGCGAAAAATATTTGACATTTTGTTTGTTTTGCTGTAGGGATTACTCCAGGTAATTAGTGACATGTTACTAGATATAGAACATCGTTACTACGTAAGACACTTGTACAATAACTTCAAGATCAAGCTTCCAGGGTTGGCTTTGAAAGACAGATTATGGGAAGCAGCTAGGGCCCCAACAGTTAGGAAATGTTGAAGATGTGGGAGTTGATGAAAGGGTTGAAGATCAAAATTTTGAAGATCAAGGAGTTGATGGAAGGGTTGAAGATCAAAACGTTGAAGAGGTGGGAGTTGATGGAAGGGTTGAAGATCAAAACGTTGAAGAGGTGGGAGTTGATGGAAGGGTTGAGGATGATAATGATGAAGGTTTAAGAGTTGATGGACGGGGTGAGGATGATACTGTTGAAGATGTAGGAGTTGATGGAAGAATTGATGATGACAACACTGAGAATGTAAGAGTGGATGATATACATGTTGAAGGTGGAAGGGTGGATGGAGTAGTGGAGAATGAAAACACTGAAGGTGTGAATGTTCAGGGTGTTGTGGAGGAAGCTGATGAGGAATCTGGTGAGGAAACTGATGAGGAAATTGATGAGGAATCTGCATCAGAAAATGAAGAAACAGTTAAAACCAAACCACAAAACCCTACAAGACAAAGCAACATATTAAAGAGTATGGGGTTTAAAACACTAGGTGGATGTTCACAAACAAAGCCTATAACAATAGTAAGTACTTGTCTTTAGGGGTGTATATTAGATTACATTCATTAAAAGCTACTTTTAAGTTGGTTTTATTCTGACAACAGTATGATGACATAGTTCAAGAAAAATCAAAAAAGACAGAAAAAAAAGAGATACCCATTGACAAAGTAAAAAAATCAAAAGATGTTGATAAAGCTGCAAATACAACAGAAGTGCACAAGGGAAAAACAAAAAAAGTAAGTTGTCAATTTACCCCCTATACTTTTAATACACTGATTAATCACCCCCCAAAATTAACTAACAGTATGTCTTCAAGCATAAAACAACACCTGCGCAGACCAGATCTAAGAAGCCAGTACCTGCTGATTAGGTACCTCGAAATCATTTACATTTGTATATATTTAGATAATGATGATTATTTTGTTGGGTGCTAGGACAAGAACAAAGGGCCACACGCAACAAACAAGCCCTTCATCCCGCCAGCCAAAGCCAAAAAAAGTGATGAGCCAGAAGGAGAAACAACATTGAAGAAAAGTATACCAGGGGTAATTAAGTTCTATTTAAACATTTACATCATTATTGACATGAATGACAGATTACCCCTTAAACTTTTAAGTTCTTGTCAGTTTTCCCCCTATACTTTTTAATGACCCTTCACCCCATACAGATTAAGTTCAAATCTCCGAATCCTCTACAGAAGCACAGATCTAAAAGGACTTTAGCTAAAGAAGGACCCCAGGTACATGTATGCTAGATGTTAAATGTGCAATCAAATAAAATATGAACATGTATATGTGTTAATGTTTGTTACATGTTTTGTTGATAGGATAAAACCGACGAGGAACCAAGAGCGAAGAAACCATTTATTCGGCATAAAGAAGGTGTTGTGATGAGAGAAGGGAACCCGGCTTACATGACCATTGCCGAAGCACTTCGACGTAGGAAAGCTGCTGCCAAACAACCGTCTCATGCAAAGGATGGACCAAAACCAAAATGATCTTCTTTTCCATCAGCAAGCAAGAAAGATCTGCATAATTTATTTACTGTTTATTTATATGTAGCTATTATGCTCAATCTAGAACTATTGTGGATGTAATAGTCTAGGGCTAACTGAACTTGTTTTTCTTATCCTCTGGTATGGGTTTTGGTTGGTAGACTATTTAGTGCACTGGGACCAAAAAGTTAAGACTTTAGTGCAAGTTGTGTGTTTTTTGTACTTTTGTGCATTTGAATATTTATCTATTGTGGAACACTATGTCATGCCAGTAAGTAAGGAATATGCTTTAGTTTGTGACTACTTTTATATTTTTCTACTCATTAATTATTTTATGAATTAAATTGCATTAACTTCAACACAATCTCCCTAACACGATAACATTTTAGTTACGCAAATGTACACCAATACTATATTACAACTATAAAACAAACAAATATATACGTAGTTTCATCTACTATTGTTTAATTGAATATAATAACACAACCTCCTAAAAAGATACCTATAAAAACAGTCTACTAACTTATACACTCTATCCCTTAACAAATGCCAGTCTAACCCCTTATAAATTACAACTCGTGCCAGTTTGCCCCCTAACAAATACAACACATGCCAATTTGCCCCCTCACTTTTGGTTGGTAAGAAAATTGATGTTTATGGATTTGTGGTCCACTTCTGTCTTTCTCCGTAGCAGCTATGTTTATACATTAGACATACTGAGTTGCACTACTTTACATAACAGAAAAAATTCTACATTCATTGAAAACACAACAACACATTACATAAAAGAGTACTCAATCCCCAGACAACAGAACAAACTGCCTTAAACTACTACACCAAACTGAAACTAAAACAATAGCAAACCAAAACAACACCACTACAACAAAAACCACCATACAACTAGAACTATTACATCAAGCAACTAAACCCACAAGTTTTGAAAAGGATGATGATAACCATCAACAAACAACTACATTTCAAAATCAAGTTCTCACTTGTCAATCCCTTCATCACCCCCTTAAGACGGAGCATCTCATCTTCTACAACCTTAACTTTCGCAGACTCGAATATCAAAGCTTGGTTTTCTTTTTTTCGCACTTCCTCCAATTCCTCAGCAACTCCTTGAATCTCGGCTTCCAACTCCTTCACTTTTGCAGACTCCATCTTCAAGTCTTCCCAAGCTTTGTTTTTTAATTGATCCATTTCCTCCAAATCTGAAGCCAACAGATTCATCTTCGACTCCAATGCATCAAGTTCTAACGGATGGAGCTCGATTTCTTTCAATAGCCCACGAATTACCGAAACACTACGTTCTCCCATAGGCTCGTCAATCCAAGCAAAGAAATTGCAATCCTTCGTCGAACACCACCACATACACCTGTAAAATCTCCTACCTGGATTCTCAGCAGTCCAAGAAGTGTGCTCTCTAGCTTGGAATCCACACCTGCAATAGGGAGCGCGAGAAGAACTGGAGCCCACGCTATCGGATGAGTAGGGCGACATGATTGTTGTTACAAGAATCTTACTTGCCGAGTTCAAAAAGGGAACAATGAAAAATTGCAGAGTTAGGGTTCTTCGGTTGTGTTCTTCCCCAAATCGCGAGAGAGAGAAAGAGAGAGAGTTTAATTTTGTGGTTTTTTATTTTTGTTTATTAATTTTCTGTATATTTATACTTAATAGAAAATGTGATTTACCAATCTTACCCCTCTAAAAAACTAGAAATAAAATACGTTAAAAAAAATTAATTTTTAATTAAAAAAAAAGTTAACGGCGCGCGTGTGATGCACGCTGCGACTTAACGGTAAATTTGGACGGAAAATGGATACAAGGGGCATCGAGTCACGAAACTAAAGTTTAGGGGTCAACTAGTCGCATTTTAAACTTTGGGGGGCAGTCTGTCAATCGGCCCAAAGTTCAGGGGGTAAACAGTGTATTTGCTCAAAAAAATATATGAAAGTTTATAATTTTCAAGCCCTTGTTCATTCAATTAAATTATAAAACTTATCTCAAGAAACCTTAGGCCATGTCTCCTTAAATAAATGCATAAAAGTTAGTTTCTATAACCTGCTTAGGTGAAAGCAGGACCAAATCCTAATAAGAGGCCATAATATTAAGCACAAACTCGATGAACTGAAATCTATCCATAAAAGATAGCCATCGAGTAGTTCAATGATAAATTTTCTTATTCTACTTTATCACAACATAATCATATTCTGACTTAAGAAAGATTTTGGAGACAAGAGAAACACTAATATATTGTAAAGGAAGTGTACCTTTACGAAAAAACAAACTCATGGAAAATGACCTCCTTGATTGGAGACATGCAAACTCTAAAGAAAATATTACTCTTGTCCTTGTTTATCGATATTATCATAAAGTCTTTCAAGAGACAAAGAGCGTCCATAACACCAGTAATAGAATTCATCTTTCCTTACAAGAGATAAAGAGGTCACCCGCAATGTAAACTTGATTGAGATTCATTTATATATATCTAAGTTGAAACCGGAAAGAATTATTTTTGGCAAGTTAATTTGATAGAAATGTTAGACTTACATCTCAATCAAAAATAGATAAGGTGAAAGAAGAACACCTTGAAGGTTACCCTTAGCACCATGAAAATGACATTTAGTATCTCCATTAATAGGGATGAAGTATCTTGGACTAAGGCCTAATTGAGCTTTTTTTCTTTTATTTTGTCGGGACGACAAAACTTTGAGTTCGGAGTCTTGGTGTCTGCTCTTTTGTGATAGATTAGTCTATCCACGAGACATCTTTTTGGGAGTTTATGGGACCTAAATGAGAGTTATTCCCTAATATTCGACATATCGTACTTTTTATCTTGTTTTGGACATGTTGTTATTTATAGAGTTTTTGTGCCTTAATTGTGTGTTAAGTGTGTACAATCTAGGTACATTGTTAACACAAGGTGTCAAGATGATGATATTAAGTCAAAAAGTGAAGTCCTATCCTAGCCAAGGTGTAAAATGATCTTAAAGTCACTTTTGGGAAGTTAGAGCCTTTACCATAATAGTCTTGACGTCACATTGATTTAGTCACCATGATTAATTAATCAGATATTTGGATAAACTTCTTTTTGATTTGGATAGAGCTTGAAGTCATGTGACACGTAGAAGTGACAGAAGTCAATTAGGAGTTGGGATGAAGAATTTATGTCATTTGCTTCTACCGTGACTCGAAACTCTCTGACACTAGTCTAAAAAAGGGTTGGGCTATTTGTAACCTATCTAAGAGATCACATGAGGCCCCAAAACGTTATTAGGTTAGTATTTAAAACACTTTGGAAGCTCATTATTTAGAACCATATTTTAGAAGCTCATTTTTATTCATTAAGAAGAAGAAGAAGAAGAAGAAGAAGAAGAAGAAGAAGAAGAAGAAGAAGAAGAAGAAGAAGAAGAAGAAGAAGAAGAAGAAGAAGAAGAAGAAGAAGAAGAAGAAGAAGAAGAAGAAGAAGAAGAAGAAGAAGAAGAAGAAGAAGAAGAAGAAGGGTTTTTTCACAAAACCTCATCATTCTTCACCATTCCAACCGTATCATTTCGTACCTTAGAGTAGTTATATTCCATTTTGTCTTTTAAGCATGATTCTTTCATTTATATTAATTAGTTTTAATTTTTGTTTATGAACCAAACCCTCATTGCTTGAGGATTGGTATTTGTATGAACCTTTGCTAGTTATTTTTAATGTTCAATTGAATATGAGATTGTATTTAAATAAAGTGGGTATTATATTTCCATTGAATATGTATTTATGATTATTGCCTATTCATATTGTAGCCAAATATTGGGTAATATTAGTAATTAAGTTATCGCCCGAGATGGGGTCGAATTACGAATATAGTACATATACGCTTGGTGTGCGTTAGTGAACCGGGAGGTCTTGACTAACCAAGTATTCATTAGGGTTTGAACCATTATCATTTGAAAGCATGCATATTTTCAATCTGGAGAGGTCTCTAGGGCCGTAAAATATCTTCCTATCTATGCGGGAGGGATTATAGAAGATTGTTGAATTCCGGCTAATGTGAGTTTATCACTTCGCCCTTATTCCTAGAAACATTAAATTGACTACATTGGGGATTAGTATCAAAACTCAAGCACCTTTCTCATCTTATTCTCTATCTCTTATTTAGTTTAATTTCATTTTGCTTTAGCTCGTAATTCGTATTTTCCTTATCGTTTAGTTATTAATCAAAACCAAATAAACAAAGGATTTACTTATTTGTCATTTCCTTTGCAACTTTACATTTTTATACTTCCAAACACATCAAGAATAACTTTGGTATTCCTTGTGTAGACGATAATCCCTTTGCAATTATCACATTTTATTACTTGTCAACGTCCACGTACCCTTGCGGGTAAGTAAGACCTCCCTTGTGTCGATTTATTATTATCACACTTAAGGCAAACACTTTCTACTTAAAAAGTGTTTGAATTCCTTTAATAACTGGCCTTTGTAGGAGACCATAACCTTTGGCGAGTAAGGATAATCAGACACCTTCTACTTCTTAACTAGTTTCCTTCTTTCACTTTTACTAGTACAATTCCATTACGATACTATTCTACATCAAGTAAGGATTCAAAGTTGTTTTGGTTGGCCAATGAGCATACATATAGGTGGGAGAGGGACGGTGAGGTGATTCCCTTACATTTGAAAATTTTCCACTCTTCTTTATTTGCTATACTAACTAGCGTCGATATCCTAATAACCGGTAGAATTGAGGCAATCTCCTTGAGTTTTGTAGTCCGGAAAGCCTTGTTAAGGTGACCAACCAATTTGCATGTGTGACAAAATCTCGACTTCCAAGTATAGTGAACTTTGATTTCATACTCTTTCTCCTCGCCGGGGTAAAAGAAGATCACATGAGACCTTTCTCAAGATCCATCTCAATACAAATCCTATTTATGTTGTATTAAGTTCTCAAGAGGGCATTATTATCCATTTGAAACCAGTATGTCCAAATAATATGGTATTTTTACCTATTTTTAGGACTTTTTAGTCTATTATATTAACTCATTATTTAAATCAAGTGTAGGAAATATGTAAAATAAAATATCATTCCCTTAATGAAGAAATGTGCGTTTAAGGAAGATATTAAAGCTATTTTAGGAAAACAGAAATTTTAGTAGTTTCGAGAGAAGAAAATAGAATTTGGATATTGATCATGTACAAAAGAAGACTTTTGGCCTAAATGTCATATTTTGATTGATGAGTTATTGATAAAATGTCGATTATTGAACTGTTTTATCTGATGCGTGTCAATTTTTTTTATAATTTTTGCAGTTCAAAACAACATAAAATTGATGCAGAAAAAAAGTCATTGGACCCCTGACGATAAGAGCACTGGACAACCGAGGAGTAATAGCTGAAAATGTGAAGGAAGACCACATATGCTAGGTATCCAAATAATCCATACTGGACTGTCGAAGGGCGGTAAAAAAAGGACCAAGAAATAGAGGCATAAAATATCTGAGCTATTTAAATACCATATTGCCAAAGTGCATCAACTGAAGAGAGGTCATATATCAGAGACTCCATACCTCTGAACTAGATAAAATCTGAATTGTCAAAGTGCATCTGGTGGAGAGTCAAGATTGATATAGACTGGATGAGTGAAGATGTAGGGTACCCGATTCGTTAATCATCAATATTTGAAGACTTGACTCCAGCGGATACCCTAAAAGAAGAAGGTGGGACCCGAGGAGCAAAAAGATAACGACTGCTAAGGATAGAAAAGAGTCATTGATGTATGAACATTTAGAGCCGTTACAACAACGATAATCAAGGATGGACAAGTGAATATATCAATTGAGAGATTTTGCCTATAAACAAAGTCTTTGAAGACTCCCCAAAGTGGCTCTTTTTACTACACATCTTTAAATATCTTCCCAAATCAATCAATAATACATATGTCTATATTTATTAATATTTAGCTCGTATTTACAATCATAGATGAGTATATATTCTAGGCTAGGTGGATTAGTCTTAATTGTAAAACCTAGGGTTGCTCTTGGTCTAGTGAAGAAGTGTGATCTTCCATGACTAGAAAAGAGTGACTTAAAACTTGTATAGGTATAGACACAAGTTTAGAAGTTTCATTGAGTGTGAAGTGGTAGTGACTATAGATTGTAAAATCATACTTGTATGGTGATACACAAGTGAAATGTTTCACAGGTTTGTGAAATAGTATATTATGAGTGTAGATTGTATAATCTTTGTAAAGGTTTGTGCTCTCACCTTTAAGAGAGACGGGAGAATCTATTTGAGGAAATTGACAATTCTAAGGGTGAATAAACCTTAGGTGGTGGACTAATCATATGAGATTCTAACCATTCTAAATTGTTTGTTCGTCTGATCTATCCTTATCTCTTTATTTTTGTTCATGTAAATTGTTTGTTCTATTGCCTCAATACTTGGTTTCCATCTTTAGGTTGACTCTTGCATGCTTAGTACATGTATAATTCTCTCTTCGATCACCGAATATTATTTTTTCCATCTAGTATATACACTAAGTGTTTGATAGAGTCTTTCACTCACATATCATAACTGTTGTGTACCTCTATTAAATCTATCTAAAATCCCGAGAGATCTAGATTTTATAGAGTCGAAGAAGACGATTTGTGTTAGATTTTTAATTTTACGTTGTTCATATATAACCCCCCCCCCCTTTCTAGGACTATTTATTGGGTTCAAAGACCTATTTGGACTAATCAAGTGGCCCAAACGAGAAGAATATTTCCCCTTCATGTTCTTGGTCGAATTTATCAGCCTAAAAAATAAGAGTCCAAAATAAAAAGAAGATAAGGAAGAAAGATGATGAAGAAGTATATAAGATAATTAGAGATAAATCCAATTTCTTAGAACAAAAAATATTTAAGTAGTAGCATTCTATAACTTAATTATTACTGGCCACCAGTTGGGATTAGCTCACTGACCAGGGCCTTGGTTATCCAATTTAATGGTGTAGGTTCTAAGTGAGTCAATAGTTATGAGTCCAAAGTGGCTCTCCTATATAAAAAAAAATTATCTCTAGCCCTTTTGATTAATTCTATTTTTCATGAAAAAAGATTACAATCTAGAGTAAGCTAACCTATCCAGCCAAACAAAAAAGTCTAAGATAGACATAGATTGACATCCTGAGATGTCAACTCTAATCCTAGTAAGCTTAGCACCTTTATCAGCAATCAAATTAAAATTTCTCTTAACATGTATGATCTTCCATGATGGAGATCTCTCCAACCAGCTGAGCGCTTCACTAACTATTGGTCTGATTCTCCAATAAGAAACACCACCATTTAAAATACCTTGAACCACCTCAAGGTTATCAGAGTAGACAAAACTACTCTGGAAATTGAGATCTGCGGCAGACCTCATGGCCTGAAGAACGACCCACGCTTCTCAATTCTAGTCAATTGATTAATTTGTTCGAACACCTTTAGGGGTTTCCACCTTTATGGTGCCACACTGCTGCCTCATTTATTTATTTATTTTGTTCCAAACCTCAGTTATTTGCTTCTCATTAGTGTTATTCTTATATAGACATGATTAGTCAAACACCTAGTATATCTTAGGGTTTATTAGATTATAACTTATTATATTTTGTTCGTATCTTTTGAATAAAAAGTTTTTTTGTTATATTTCTCCGTAAATAATTTGCTACCTACACGTTTGGGAGGAATAGTCGAGAATGAGTTAAAATTCAACCCAAATGTTAATTTGTATCCTTAATTTGTCTGGTAATAAAGAGGATTATTAAATAATGAAACAAAGAAAGTGTAAGAATAATCTGACCTAACGAACAAAGTTATCTTTCTCGTTATTGACTTATTTAATTGCTTGATTGCTTAATTATTGTATTTAGGGTAAACTACCAAATACCCTCCTGTGGTTTTACAAACAATCAAAAACCCCCCTATGGTTTCAAAAGTGACTAATACCCTCTTCTGGTTTGACAAAAAATAATAAATTACTCATTTTGTAGCATTTAGCACTAACGGTATTAATTAGATACATTAAAGCCTATTTTACCCTTTATGTTTAGTTATATGTAAAAAAACAAAACCCATAAAAAGATTTTATTATTAGCTTTCAAGCATTACATGTACTTGTATGAAAGGTTTTAATATTTAAAAAAATCTACAGGTTACATATATAAAACCATGTGCAGCTGCTGATGATCTTAAAATTCTTTTTTGTTAAATGCTCAATTTCATCATTCTTATAAACCTAAAGCTGGTAATTTTAAGAAAGCCATTCACTCTTATAATATTTCATTCCACATTATACATATGAGTACATTGTTATCACCACTCAAGCATCTCTTATAACATTGAGAAGTTATGGCTGAGAGGACCAAATATCAAAGTACTTAAAAGTTACATGAGCTCTTTTATCATCATAAAGCATTGTAAAAATTTGATCAATATGATTAGAACAATTGACACTTCATTCAGAACCATATATATTTAACTAGTTCTTCACTAATACTGTCACATTTATTAGTCAATAAAAACTCAGAAGCAATCATAGAATTCTCAGACAATCCAACATAGCAATAAAGTCAACTAATCTAATAACTATTACTTTTCAATTTATTATGAAATCTGCAAGTACACCTTAACATTCATAAAAATATCTTGTACAACATAGAGAGTAACATGCAACTATAATACTTCAATCCATCAATTTTCTGTAAAAATTTATCTTATCATGATGATCTTTATGACTTAATTAGCCTACACGAAAACTACATAATTTGAGTTGCCCAATGAATAATTCTGAAAGGCTTGCATCAATCTTTATCTTGACCAAAATCTGGAATTTGTTTTACAAAAGCTTATTTGATGAAAGTCTTCAATGGGAGAATGTATCAAGAACACTCATGGTTTGCAATTCTGAAATTAAACAGAAGATATCTAAATCAGTAAAGAACTGTAAAAATATAACTAAGCAATTCTGAAATTAAACAGGAAATATCTAAATCAGTAAAGAACCAGGGAAATATATCTGATCACTAGTTCATATTAACAAAGGGACCAATGGCGCAATTAACCTAAAAAACACCTAGAAAAAGAACGGATACTCAGTGAGAAGTTTTATCAAACACATCTGGTAATATTTTGCAAATTAAATATCTTTGAGAGAATAAAAGAGAATTAGAGAATCATTCGGTGAAATCAAATTATTAGAAAAATAATATATAAAACCTAATCGATAGAGAAAGGATTTAGAACAAAAAAAAAGAGAAAGGATCGATAAAGAGAGAAAGGATCGAGAAGTAGAGTTGAATATGCACTTTGAAATCAACAGTATGTCCAACACTCCACTCCCATGGCAAATCCTAAACTCAGGTCCAAACGCTCAATTGGACTTCTGTAGATCATAACCTTAGCCTTATAACGTGAAAGCAATCCGATTCCTGTTTTATTTGCTCTTCGAATCATCCTGTCCTTAGATCGCCTTCACAAATCCAGTCCTTCCGATATCGATCAAAATGTCGGACAACTATTCCATGTAGTATAGTGAAGCGTGAAAAATGATTTAAAACAAGGAGAAGGGTGTAATTTAAATAATAAAATAATTATAAAAATTGAAAAAAGATTACCCAATTGCAGATTAAGGCGCGTGCAATGTAAGTTGAATGGAAAGTGTAATAGAATGGGTTATTTGTCACTCTTTGTCAAACCACATGATCGTATTCAAACCTTTTGAAACCATAGGTTTTTTTTTACTGTATACCAAACCATATGGGGTTCTTTGGTAGTTTACCCTTGTATTTATTTACCTACTTTTGTATTTATCCAACAAAATTCCCCACCCACTAGAGTATGAGTAATTATATTTATCACTTCTTTTTGCTTCACTTATGTATCACCTCCTATGTGAAGGTCTTAAACACCAATAAAAATGTTTCTCTTTCTTAAAAGATTATTTTCTCTTTTTTTTTTGTTTAATGCCACATTAGATGACACATAGGAGGTGATAAATGGGTGAAGCAAGAAAGGGTGATATATAACAATACTCTTTGGATTAGGTAATTTACTTAGAGATTCCCGAGTTCTTAGTAAATTGACTCTTGGAATCACGTAGTAGTGAAAAAGAAAATTATAAATATATTGACCAAACAAATTTTTGTAAACACCTCTTATCTTGATTAATTTTGATTTAAATTAATGACACTTATAAAAATATCATAAGCAAAGTACCAACTAAACTTGCAAGGCAGTAAACCCTTCTTCATTAAATAGGTTCACTTTGCACTTGAAAAACCTTAATTTATAGTAAATCGCGATTGGGCATCAAGTGTATATATTATAAATAGGGCAAAATGAGGTTTAACCAACCCCCGTCGCAACCAAATCCATAGAGTCATTACAAATTAAAGCGTTTAAATCAAAAGGAATATTACAAATCCATGAAGGGGATAAAATAGAATTGGAAAAAGCTTTCACGAGCCAATCAACAACCTTGTTCGCTGTTCTTCTAACACCACATATATAGAGGTTAATGTGGTCATTCGCCATATTTTTAATATCGTCGAGGATAGCCCTGTCTTTCCAAGAACAATTCATGTTCGAAGAGTATACAACTTTAAGAACAGCTTCTGCATCAGTTTTGATCCTATTACAGAATGGAGTTTTGTCTATATCAAATTGGATAGCATTCCTCAATGCTTTAGAATCAGCTTCAAAACTAGAAGAGGCTTGGATATCCATGGCAAAACCGTTGATAACTTCACCATTCCAGTTACAGATTATTGCAGTTGTTGTAGCTTTCCCAATCTTAAAAGAAGTATCAACATTCATCTTAAAATACTGTTGGGGAGGAGGAGACCACGTAGGGATAGTAGAGCGCCATTCAACATACAAATTATCAGGAGAAAAAAGGGATGATCACTGCTAGGCTCCTCATTGAAACAAACTTGCCCGTAAAACATATCAATTTAGTTAATGCAAGAATCAAAATCAATGGGGAATATTATGGAATATAAATTTATTCCTAGTAAGCCAAATAACCCAAAAAACTAATTAGGATTTTATGACCATCTTTTCAATATTAAGAGTTTTTGGTCAATGTGATAAAATTGTTTATAAGTTCGTGTACACATGGGCGGAGGCAGGATTTTTTGTTAGGGGGGCCAGGGGGTTCGGGGACAACGACCCCCAATATTTTTTTTGCCTTAATTTGCACTATAAGTCAATATACTATGCAAAAATTGCAAAATATGTCCTTATATTATGCAAAATTGCACTACAAGTCCCTATATTAAGTAAAGATTGGAATATAAGTCATGTTATTTTTTTTTAATTAATTACCCTATAAGTTCCTTTTTTTTAATATAAAGTAACTTATATTTGTGGTAAAAAAATTATAAATCATATAAATAAGATAATTTATAACCTAATAAAGTAAATTCTAAAAGTTAAAAGGGGCCAAATTAAAATTAAAAAAAATTAGGGACCAATTACTTATAATTTTTTTTAATGATAGTTCTAATTTTTTTTTTAGAAAAATCAGTGGGGGACCATGGATCCCCCTGCCTCCGCCCCCGCGGGTACAAGTCTCAAAGTTCTCAAACAATTGTTTTGAGGATTATACTCCCCAAAAAATTATTTTTGAGGTCTAGTTGAATTTTTGTTCATTATAAGCCCTAGAAGTCATATTCATGTTTGAAATGGCGGGTGGTTTAATTTTATTACCCTAGTGGTATGATTCGATGATGGTATATATACCTATCTCTATTTTTTATAGTTGCTATAAGTTCACTTTTATGATTACATTATAGGTCCCTACAAGCATATGAATATATACCTGTTGTCCATAATTTATTTGTTAAGTCATTTTGTCCAGAAATGGGAATAAACCCACTGAGTTTTGCCCAGTCAAGATCTTTTGTCTATGTTAAAGTCTATGTCAGTAATGGGTATATACCTAACTGATTTCCTGCATAAGAAGACCATAAATTAGAACCAACAAAATACAATTGGGTATATAACTATACATATTAATACCTATATTCCAAACAGAAGTTGGGTATATCCCATACGTATCCATACCCATACGGATTTTTTAACTGGGTACATACCCATACAGATTCATACACATACCTACATACGATTGTGTATATACCCAACTGATTTCCTACATATGAATAACACCGTCAATTAGAACCAACAAAATACAACTGGGTATAAGTCGGTGATGGGTATATAGATTTAACTGCATATAGACACATACAAACATATATATACCCATACAACATATCTACACCCATACACGTCCATGCTCACATATATTTATATCCATATAGATCCATACCCACTGAATACACCAAAAAATCGTACAAAAGAACAATATTGATGAGTTCTTATTGCAAAACTGATTTCTTGGACCAGCGAAAAATTAAACTCCACCATAAATTACTTTTACGGTTTTATTTTGATGGGATGAGAGAGAGAGAGAGAGAGAGAGAGAGAGAGAGAGAGAGAGAGAGAGAGAGAGAGAGAGAGAGAGATTTGTGTTTTAAGAAAAAAAATGAAAAAAGAGAAAGAATAAGAGATTTTATAATGAAAAGAAATAATTATTCAATCTTTTTCACTTTTCAGTTACTTTCTAAATATGTAATTACTAAAGTGACTTACGTGATGTTTGATTGCAATTGATGAGATTTTAATATGATTCATTAAAATACTAGATCAATAAAACAATTTATTTTTCTTGAACTATTCGGATTTGAAGGTCTCTTAATTGGTATGTTTCATGACGATTTAAAATAAAGTCTATTCATTTAGACATAATTTTTTTACAAAATAAGTTCTATTCAACTATTTATTCAACATTTAATATTTCATATTTATTACATAAAAAACATCTTAATTTGAAAAATAAAAATGTCTAAGACCTAAGTGTTTTATCCAATTTATTTCTTGTTAATTATCTTGCATGACCCTCACCAAGTATTAGTATTATTCTTTTGAAATCAATCAACCAAATAAAATAAGTCTTTCTTTATATTTCACTTGTTAGAAAATTCAGTATATTTAGTATTTACTAACCCATTTCTTATTTTCTTATGTCAGAACAAAAAACAACTTTATATGTTGCATAGGAGTCCATGGGAACTGATTAGAATTTCGGAAACTTGGCTTGCATGTCTTAGTCTTGTCGATGCGTTGGGCTTGTAATCGATTTTTATGGTAGCCTTGGGCCACAAATAATATAACAATCATTTAATACTTTAAAAAAATAAAAACAAAGATTTAAATTTAAAATAATTGTTTTTTCTTATAGTTAATGGAATTAGACTTGCGGAGTATATTTTATAAGATTATGACCTATGGGGTTATGACTGCAAATAAACCAATCCGCTTGCGAGGCGCTCGAGCTTGGCTCAGAGGAAAGCTCGTTCGAGATCGACTCGAATATAAACAAGTTCAAGCTCAAATTTCATTTTAAACTCGATAAATAAACGAGCCTACTCGAGCTCGGTTCGTGAGCTCGTTTAAAATTATGTTTTATAAATTAATATATTATCTACTCATAAATATATTATTGAATATTCAATATCAAATTAGATATTTTTAATTCCTATAGACATTTATTTTATCATTAATGTTATATTTCATATTTTTATACCACACACTCCATCAGATACCAACAGTTCATGAAAGTCCTATTTCAACCATAATTGTCCATGAGCAACTCGTGCTCGACTTAAAAATGATTGTTCTATAAGCTAAACAAACAAGATCTAACATTTTTTACTTGAATCATTGGAAGCTCGGGTTCGACTCGTTTAAATTTGAGCTCGGCTCGGCCCGGATCGTTTAAATTTGAGCTCGGCTCGGCTCGAGTAATTAAACAAACAAGCCTGTACATCTAGTATTCGGCTCGGCTCGACTCGTTTACAGCCCTACATGTGGTCTTGTATACACCTCCTTTATTTTTATTTTCAACTCCAATTTCCTTCTTTTCTTACTATATACCTCAAATTAGATCTTACACTATAATCCAAAAAAAAAAAACAATTACATTTTTACCCTCTTTTGTTTTTTATTTTCTATATATACTAAATATATGTTTCTAAACCTAAAAACCTTTCACTTTCTCGTCAACTATTTCTCTCTCTTCCTACTCACCTAAATTTTCATTTCATCTTATTCTAACCAAAACCCTAGAAAATCTCTCCTGCCTTCTCTGCAAATCTGGTGCCCACCCTTTTCTGCAAATCTGGCGCCCAAGCCTTCACCATGGCTAGAAGCTCATCCAAGAAGCGTCCAAGAAACTCACCACCAGCGTCCGATTTCCTCATAACATTACCACCGCAAAACAATACCACCACCACTACTGTAAGCTCGTTTTCCGCCAATGAACAGAAGCCGAGAAGACAATATGCCGTCGTGGAGAGCTGATGACTCGCCGTCGTGAGCTCAAAGCTGCGAGGAAGAAGACTTAGGAGATCTCATGTTTCAGCTTCCAATCGTCGCACCTCATTGCGCACACCTTCAGCCGAAGCTCCTGATCCACCATGCGTGAAGCTCAAACATGCTGCGAGATCCAGGCTAGCTGCGAAATCTGTGGTTTCCTTGGCCGGTTCGCGCGTAAATCGGCGCTTCAAGTAGTTCGTGGCCGGTTTGCTTCTTCTTCCATGGCCGGTTTACTTCCAATAGTTCGTGATTTTAGTGCTCGAAGCTTCTCTGTCACTCACGCCACCAGAGAAGACCACCATCTTGAGATTCAACCACGACCGACAATGTGTTGTGTTTTTTTCTTTTTTGTTTAGATCTGGTCAAACTTTGACCAGTGATTAGTTAGTTTTTCATTTTTGTTATTTAGTTAGATTTAGTTTTCTTTTCCTATTTTTTAGATGTTGTAATTAGTTTAAATTTAATAAAATACTAATTAATTTTAATAGATACTCACTGTTTTTTAATGGATACTCACTATATTTCAATGGATACTCACTGTTTTTTAATGATGCTCACTGTTTTAATTCCAGTGCTCATTGTTTTTTTTCGATACTCGGTATTTTTACGATACTCTATATTTTTTTCGGTGGTCGGAGGTAGGTGGGTAGTGGAGAGAAATGAATAGTGACATCACCTTTTTGTCTTTTAGTATTCTTAAGGGTATTTTAGTATTTGATTATCTTTGAGGTCTCTTCAAAGAAATTATATTCCCACTAGTTCCTATAAAAAAAAACTAGTGTCCAACACCCTATATGTCAATCACCCTATTTTTATATCATATACCTAAATTTTATATAGGAAGAACATCTTTAATTTTAAATGATAAATTTAGGGGTGATTTACTATTAGAGTCCACGAACTTTAGTCAGTTTCCCATCAGGTCCAACCCACATCAAAAGACTCAATTGCCCTTCTTCTACTGTTGACTGATTATTGAGTTACCATAACAAAAGTCGTTGATTTCATGCAAAACTAATTAACCAACATTAATTAAATAAAAAGGAACAAAGCGCCAAAACAAAAATCAAAAATTAAAAAACCCATCGTCTACCTCCGCTCTAATCCAGCAAACCCTACCCACCATTCTGTACACCACCGGAAGAAGATCAATGCGCGAAGTCCACAACAACCCACCGGCGTTGAAGAAGGAATGGTTCGACGAAGAAAAAGAAGATGACCCGACTAACCGATGATGTAGGTCAGAGTAGCGTCCACAGAAAAGGAAAAAAAAGGTACACAACGACAATGATTTTGAAGAAAGTGTTCCATTGAATACGGCTAAGAAGAAACCCGAAGTTGCTGATGGTAAAGAGAAGACAACGATTAGTCAAGTGAAGAATAAAAGCAGTGGTGTGTGTGTGTGTTGTGAGATGAACAGTAATGCTCCAACTAACACCAAAACAAGAAAGCAACGAGTGGCGATGAACAAGGTGTTTCGAAAACGAAGAAGAAAGGCAAAACAGTAAATGAACAGTTGCACAAATATTTTGTATTGGGTAGTAAAAACGGGGGTGGGTAATGTTTGTTTTTGTGATGGGTTGTCTTTAAAAAATGGTGGTACACAAAACACTTTTGTGATGGGTTGTCTTTTTAGTTGGTGGGTAATGTTTATTATTTTTATGGTGTGTTCGAGCAAATTGATGGGTTACGCTTTTTGTCGAGTTAAAAGGGGGTGGGTTACCTTTGTTTTTTTTATGGTATGTGCGTTAAGAGTGATGGTGTATATAAGTTACCTATGTAAAAACTCAACAAGTTTGAAACAACTAAATATACATTGAGAAAAACAAAAAATTATTGAATGGAGAAGCTTAACCCATTTCTTCTCAGTCGAACGGAGAAACTCTAGATCCGTCAAATCTGTACTTCTTCGAAACCGCATTAATGGATTCATTTATGAATTTTAGAACGGAGTTTCGCAGCAACGATTTTCGTTCATCGAAGCTTTGTTTTGTCTATGGATTTAAGCTTCGTGTTTGAGAACGGAGTTTCGCAGCAATGGCGGCGATGAACAAGAAGAAGACGGCCCATCAAATAAGGTTCTAAATCACGGCTTTGTCCATGGAAGCAGCAGAGAGAAGAAAAGATGGACCAGAGTGTTGTAGCAGGCTTGGTTGTGAATTGTAGTGTTGGAGTGAAGAATGGAAGGTTGTGTAACAGAATCGATAAATATGGAAGATATTAGATATTATTTGATGGGCGATAAAAAAGAAATCTGTTACTAATTGATAAATATTGCAGAATCTATTAGTATTAATTAATACAAGGGTAGAGATGGTATAAGTAAAAAAAAGGACGCTCATGGGGTGGGAAAAATTCCTGGACTCTATAAAGGTGGGATGTTGAGTTTTTAGACTTAATTAGCTAATTTCTCTAAATTTAAATAATAAATTTAAGTTAATAATATATAAAATTTAAATATTAATAAATAACTATATTCTTCTATTAATTTAGTGATACAGTTATATTCATAAATAAAATAATTAGGAACATCCTATATGTAAGGTGAAATAATTTTTCCCATGTGATAAGAAGAAAGATATTTTTAAATTAGTTGGGTTAACTCAATTAATCAGGATTTTATTATTTTTTCTACATTTAAGAATATAAAATAAGAAGTATAAGATTCAAGTCCCTTTTCTAAATATAAGTAAATTGTATTCGTAAAAAGGAGAGATGGTTGGCATCTTCTTTAACAGGGACGGGAACAGCTTTTGGGCTTTACCTGTTACCACATATTCGGTTAAATCTTTCCACTTTTGTGGATCTATAACTAATTTAAATATAAGTAACCTAATTCTGATTTTTATATATACATCAAAGACTTGCATATTCTTTAAAAAAGAAGATATTTTCAATCATAAAATAAGAAGTAATATCTTTATCTTATCTCCTGTTAATTGATATACTAAATAATTTGTTTTTAGTATTAAATTTTTTCTTTTTTTATAAAAATAGGTATTGCTCATCTGTGGGACACTACAAAAAATAAATATTTATATACCACTTTAAATTGTATTGTTTGTTGATATAAATAAACAAACAAACAAACTTTCCAACGGCCAACTCTGGCATGGCAATTATTTATCAAAAAAAGATTACACTTAATTACAACTTTTGTTAAACACAAACTAAAATTATAAGATAGCTTCCAAGCTCAATGGATAGAGAAATCTTTACTTTCGAAAGACTACCCTCATCTCCTCGTTATTCATGTTTTCCTTCTTACTTCATGTTCTTACTTTCTATCCCCTCCTCCCCTAAAAAAGAGTGATTAACAAGATTAATTTTCTTACTAATCATTTTCTATGGGGCAATGAGGAAGAGTTTGGGTTTCACTGGATTAATTGGAATAAGGCAGTTTCTCCTAAATGCACTGGAGGGTTAGGTATTAAAAACCTCGAGGCTTTAAATTTATCTATCCTTGCTAAGAAGGCATGGGCCCTCCTGAATAACATCAATTCCCTTGTCCATCAAGTATTTAAAAATCTATTTCCATGATGTTGATTTCTATAATGCTTCTAAATTCAAAAAATACATCCTGGATTTGGATTAGTCTTTAAAAAAGGCAGGGATTTCATTAAGGCCCATACTATCAAATCTATTGGAGATGGAGAATATATTAATATATGGGACGATAA
Source organism: Nemophila menziesii (assembly GCA_029959085.1). NCBI lineage: Eukaryota > Viridiplantae > Streptophyta > Magnoliopsida > Boraginales > Hydrophyllaceae > Nemophila > Nemophila menziesii. The sequence continues at coordinate 21,788,768 of JARWIR010000007.1, read as the reverse complement.
CTGGACAAGTGAAATTATGGTGAAACATGCAAATTCTAGTGAGGACCCTGAGTTCCCTAAATTTGTACCTGACGTGTTTCATTTTCCACAAAATCTTGGAAGAAGGATCTGATGCACTCCCTTTTTAATCCCTCTCAGGCTACTTTGATTATGAGCTTATATATCCCTTTTTATAATCAATCTCTTACATATACATGGCCTCATAACCAAAGTTGTTGTTATACTAGTAAGTCTTGTTATTTCTATGTTGTTGAGTCTTTCACCAGTCCTCATTCTTATCCTAATGCTTTCACATATACTAAACCAAGACCTCCTTATATTAAGTTGGTCCTCACCAGCCCCTCCTAAGTTTAAAATATTATTTTGGAAAGTCATAATGAATTCAATATCCACTGAACATAATAGATTCTTTATAAAATGTTCTAGCAATGACCTTTGCAAATTATGACTAAAGTAGGAGGAAATTGTGGAACATTTATTCCTTCGATGCGAATGGACTATGAAATTTGTATGCTCATTCACCCTCTAGTGTAAAGTAGACCCTTTATTTAGCTTGGGTACTAATAGTTGTATAGGCATGTTATTGGACAGGTTTCCTTTGAACAAGGATAAAATGAAAACTTCTTTTGCAAATAATAACTTATATTTGGACTATTTGGCATATACACAATAAATTTACAAGGATAAAATGAAAACTTCTTTTGCAAATAATAACTTGTATTTGGACTATTTGGCATATACACAATAAATTTATTTTTGAAACTGCCCATTTGGATTCAGTGTCATTGACACGGTTCGAATCTGTACCGCCTAAAAGGATAACCAAGACTCTAACCAGTTAAAGTAATCCCAACTGGTTATTATTTTTGGATTTCACATATTAGATAAAAAAAAATTAGAGTAATGATATATACCACCCAAAATTATACCACCTAATGACGTGGCGTGAACTGGTTGGTAATAAATCGTTAGTTAGATCAAGAAAATAAATAGATTAACGATTTATAGCCAACAAATTCATGCCATGTCATTAGATGGTATTTGGATGGTATGATTTTGAGTGATATATATCATTACTCAAAAAATTAAACAAGTTCTTAGTATATGACATCTATTTTTGGTTGACCAAGAAAAAAAATGACATCTATTTTTATTAATAAAATTAAAATTGTGCAAATTCATAATTTTATTAATTTTTTTTACATGAAATCAATATAATATATTATACTATTTCACTTTATCTTTTAGTTATAAATTAATTACTTAAAAGGTAATAAAGAAACATTTTCTCTCGATTTCTAAATTTTGAACAATATAGATATACTTGTCTAAAAAGAAAGAACAAGATAGATAAAATAAATTTCACAATTTAGAACAAAACTGTTAAATGAACAAGCAATGAAAAAAAAAGAGCCAATTGTTGATTGATGCATGTTAAAAAACTTATTTAAAAAAAGGTGTCTAGAAAAAAATATTTATTGAAAACAGCCTCATCCCAAATTATCTTTATAATTAACAATTAAAAAATAAGAAAAAAACTAATAAACACGCGCGCGTCCGTGAATTTTTTTTAAAATCGTCATAACTAATTCAAAAAAAAATCAAAAAAATCAAAAAAAATTATATTTGGATAAATCAAATTAATATTTACGTCTATGATTTTTTTTCGGAATTTTCGGAATTTTCTGAATTTTTTGTTTTTTTTCGATTTTTTAATTTTTTTTCGCAGACACGAAATTTCATGTTTAAAACATGGAATTTCATGTTTATTTCACGGTTTAAAACATGGAATTCCGTGTCTGCGAAAAAAAAATTAAAAAAATTTGAAAAAACTAAAAAAATCAAAAAAAATTCATAGACGTAAATATTAATTAGATTTATTCAAAAAAAAAATTTCAATTTTCTGATTTTTTTTTTGAATTAGTTATGACGATTTTAAAAATATTTCACGGACGCGCGCATGTGATGGAATTAGTAAAGGTATTAGAAAATATAAAGGGGATGTTTTCTATAAATAATTACTTCATTAGGTATTTTTTTATAAATACGATTATTGAAGGCATAAAAAAAACAATTAGAAAGTTTAATAAGTATGTTATCAACAATAACAAAAAAAAAAGATGTTAATTCTCCTCTTTTTTTTTTTCGTTAATTAAAAAAAAAAAAAATCTCCTCTATTGCCTATATTTTCCTTACAGGCGGGTGTGGGGTCACCATCCATGCGTGCAACTTTGACTCCTCTATTCATAGTCAACAACGTTGTTAAACTAACCCCGTTACATTTCTGAGCAGTCGTGGTCAACAATTTCTTAAATCAATGTATAATTAACCAAAAGTAGAATAATCTAAATTTCTTTTTTTAATAAATTAATTAATATTGCCAGTTTGCCACTAGTAATATTTTATTTATTTCCTTACCATTTTCCTCTTAAATAATAAACTCGAGATTTTTCTTGATTACAACCTGTTTGACTTGTTGACTTTGCTTTTTGTTAGCTTTGGTTTAATCAAATACTTATCTACTTTTGGTTTCATTTTTCCAAGTTGACTGAGATGAAGTTTCGTTGCCTTCTCATCACAATTTAATTCTTATAAATTAATGGATCGGTTGTTTCCGGCGGCTTTGGTCGGCTTTGTTTTGCTGTTTTTCCGATTTTCTAGCGTCTCCGGCAACACTGAAGGTCTTGTTCTTTACTCTTTTTCCTTTTTACTTCTTAATTAATGTTTTAGCTGTGTTTACTTTTGTATATGTGAATTTTCTAGCTAATTTGTTAGGGGCAAATTCAAAATTTTGATCTTTTTGGAAGGTACAGTAAGAGTAAAGTAATTTTAGTTAGGCGTTGAAAAAATTATGTTAAATTCTATATTTGTGGCTAATTTTATTCTTGAGTTGTGTCTTTACGTTAGTTACTGTAATCATGAATTATAATTTAACTAATTCATACTTTCATAGTATCTTGAGGCACAGTGGAAAAATTAATTCTAATTAAGTAGCGATTCAATCTTGGTACTAGTTTGTTTGAATGTTTAATTGATATTAAATATGAATTGTGCATTTTAATGAGATTTCAAAGTTGTTGATGGTTATATCTATATAAGTAAAGTAGGTACAACTAATAAATCAGAGAAAATGAAGCTACAAATAGCTGACCATTTATAAGTTAAAAATGTATCAATAATTTAATAGAGATATAATTTTATGTGTCACAGGTGATGCATTGACTTTGCTAAAGAACAGTCTATTAGATCCTAATGGTGTTCTACAGAGTTGGGATGCAACCCTTGTTAATCCATGTACATGGTTTCATGTTACTTGTAATAGCGGAAATAGTGTTACTAGAGTGTAAGCTTTGAATTTAATTTCTTTTATTTTTTTTAATCATAATAATATCTAAATCAATTTCTTTTGTTTACGTTTAGTGATCTTGGTAATGCAAATTTGACCGGAGTACTGGTTCCACAACTTGGCCAACTCCCAAATCTGGAGTACCTGTAAGTCACATTTTTAAAATAAATATCATATAAATTTGAATTACTATAGTCTACAACTAATATTTTGGTGTAACAGGGAGCTTTATAGTAATAATATAAGCGGAACAATTCCTAGTGATCTTGGGAATTTAACAAATTTAGTGAGCTTGGATCTTTATCTCAATAACTTAACGGGTCCCATTCCTGATACACTCGGAAAGCTTCAGAAACTACGTTTCTTGTATGAGTTTTTACCTTTTTTTTATAGTATTGCTAGTTTATATAGTTATATTAGTATTCGTTTGCTTATGGTTTAAAATTTAAATAGGAGGCTTAACAATAACACCTTGACTGGGCAAATCCCCTTATCTTTGACTACTATCATTCCGCTTCAAGTTCTGTAAGTAAATCATTTCTTATGTGAAATACAATTTTCACCTTTTTTATATTAATTAATTGTTTATGGAAAATGAAGTGATCTCTCGAACAATGATTTAACGGGACCCACTCCAGTTAATGGCTCTTTTTCGTTTTTCACTCCTATAAGGTATATAGTTTCATCGCCTAATTTCAAACTTGGTTTAACTAATTATTAAAAAAAATTATTTTCCAGTTTTGTTGGTAATCGATTAGAGGCTGCTCCAATTGTACCATCACCTCCCGTATCACCAACCCCTCAATCTTCTTCAGGTTTGATATATTATTCCCTAAAGTTTCAAAAACTATAAATTGACCGGATATTTCTTTACGGCAGTACGGAACAGTGAAACGGGAGCTATAGCCGGAGCAGTAGCTGCCGGAGCCGCTCTACTATTCGCCGCTCCGGCGATAATCCTTGCGATGTACCGGCGAAAAAAACCACAAGATCATTTCTTTGATGTTCCAGCTGAGGAAGATCCAGAAGTTCACTTAGGACAACTGAAAAGATTTTCTCTACGTGAATTACAAGTTGCTACTGATAATTTTAGTAATAAAAATATTTTAGGTAGGGGTGGATTTGGGAAGGTTTATAAAGGGAGACTAGCTGATGGGAGTTTAGTTGCGGTTAAAAGACTTAAAGAAGAGCGTACTCAAGGTGGTGAGTTACAGTTCCAAACAGAAGTTGAAATGATTTCCATGGCTGTTCATAGACATTTGCTTCGTTTACGTGGCTTTTGTATGACACCAACTGAACGTTTGCTTGTTTATCCTTTCATGGCTAATGGAAGTGTCGCATCGTGCTTAAGAGGTACGGTGTAACGTGTAATATTGCAATAATCATAGGGAGTAAACTGCAAAAATGTAACGTTCTTTTTTAATTGTTGTATAGATAGACCGGAGACACAAGAGGCGCTTGATTGGCCGAAGAGGCAACGAGTGGCACTTGGGGCGGCAAGGGGACTTGCGTATTTGCATGATCACTGTGAGCCAAAGATTATACATCGTGATGTAAAAGCGGCTAATATATTATTGGATGAGGAGTTTGAAGCGGTTGTGGGAGATTTTGGGTTAGCTAAACTTATGGATTATAAGGATACTCATGTTACTACGGCTGTACGTGGTACAATTGGACATATTGCTCCGGAGTATTTATCCACGGGCAAATCTTCGGAGAAAACCGATGTGTTTGGGTATGGTGTTATGCTTCTTGAGCTTATTACGGGGCAAAGAGCGTTTGATTTAGCTCGTCTTGCTAATGATGATGATGTTATGTTGCTTGATTGGGTAAGTTTGTTAATTTTTTTTTTCATTTGGTACTCTTGATAAAACTTTGACATTTAAGTTTTGTTTCTTTTGATATACAGGTGAAGGGGCTTTTGAAAGAGAAGATGTTGGAAACATTAGTAGATGCGGATCTTGAAGGTAAGTATATTGAAGAAGAAGTGGAGGCATTAATTCAAGTTGCATTATTATGCTCGCAAGGTTCACCAACGGAACGTCCAAAAATGTCGGAAGTAGTTAGAATGCTTGAAGGTGATGGATTAGCAGAGAGATGGGAAGAATGGCAGAAAGAGGAAATATTTAATCAAGAGTTTAACCATATCCATCACCCTCATGCTGATTGGTTTATCCCTGATTCTACTTCAAATATTCGCCCTGATGAACTCTCTGGTCCCAGATGATTTTGCTATATATACCATAATACATATATGTTCCTTTTTTGTGCATATAGATTTTTTTCCCCTATATTCAGTGGGAACCTAGTTATTATTTATAATTCTGGGAGTGTTTATAGTGATGTACACAAATGAAACTGCTTGATTTTCTTTATTTCTTATAAATGTTAATGGACTTATTAGCTCCCTCTTATCTTTTGACAAAGATACCTTTAAAAGGTAACAATTGATCATTTTCGTGATAGATAATTCCATAATAACCTTTTTTTTTTTCTTTCAAATTATGCAATGGAAATAAACTGAAAAATAGACCATAAGTAGTTAAACATCAAAAGTATCTCTTGTAAACAACATGAGAGAAGCCTAATCATGAATTTATACAAGGAGCAAACGAATAGACAACCGTTAGACTTTTTAATTGTGCATAAGTTTCAAAATAAGTAGGCCCAAAAAGGCAAAAACTAATCATGTACACAAAAGCACTACTAGTATTTCACTTTCTAGAAGTTCCAGGTCTTGGTTTGCCTTTAACCTCAGAGTCCTGCAAGTAATATCAACACACCAAAAGTGAATTTTTTTACTTTTTTTTACTATAAGAAGACACTATTTCTAAAAGAATTGAATTTACCTGTGGTAAGTGTAGGAAAATGTTGGGCTTTGCAGTTAATGGGTTATGATTTTCTGCACCCTTACTCCAATCATAACATACCGCATAAGCATAAATTGAACCATCATTGTTAAATGAACTGCAAGGTATAGGCTGATTACACCTTGTCATAGCCTAAAAACATATATAATCATATTAGTTAAGGATCTAATTTTTAAAATTTTGAGACTCACACAATATTATTATACCTTAAGTCTCTGTTTACTATCTTTGTCCCAGAAATTAAACGCTCCATCAGATCCCGCAGTTGCAAATGTATGATATACCTGAGATTAAACAAAATATTATTATGATAATTTATCAACCCTCTAATACAGATATAGAAACTTACAGGGTGGAAATTTAGTGCATTGACTGGATATATATCATTCCCTTCTCTGTGACATTTAAATGTGAAATTCTTGCTTGCTTGTGCATCATCAAGATGATGAACACCAACTCTTCCTTCAATTGACCCAACCTTTATGAACACAAACAAAACCACACATAAATCACAATTTACTTATAATCAATCAGTAATAATAGCAAAGATGAGATGAAGAACTAACCAAGAAACCTTGTTGATCAGGGAAAGCAGCTAAACACCTTGTTTGGTATTTCAATGGTGAAGTAATTCTCTTGAATTCATTCTATATATATACATATATACTCAATATCATTAGTTACTAATACCTTGGGGTCTAAAGATTTAATGAATAGACGAGACTAAGTACCTGAGGGTTCTGTAAGTTGAAAACTATACAATTTTTATCAGCAGTACCAACCACCATTAACGGATACTTCACTGTAAGTGCATAGCATCGTTCAGGTAGTGTTTGCACATGCACAGGATTTTGCTGTCTTAGATCCCAGTACCTAAATAAAATTAATTAAGCATCGAATTATACCATAAATGCTTCATAAAGTATTACCTCACTGTTTTATCCCAGCTTCCTGAAACTAAAAGACTCATTTCAGGAATCCAAGCAATCTCTTTAACAGGAGCATCATGCTGAGCCACTTGAATAGCTTGACCACCAGATGATAATGGCCACATCTTAACTTGCTTGTCACAACCACCAGAAAATACAGTTGTACCATCATCTTTCCATGTTGAGCATAAAACCTATACACATTACATATTTACATCACAATCAATAAGCTTCAAATATAAAATTCATCATCTGAAATTGATTAATTTTACCGGTTGATCATGCGTTATAGCAGCTTTGGGTGTAGTTGTGAGATTATTTCCAGAGCGCATTACTTCCCAACATCGCACCTAAAACAAATTAAAATACGATTTATTCTACATAAAAGAAGAATAAAAAACACGAAGAAATTGAAGATTACCTGGTTATCCCATGAAGTTGCTATTAGGTGATTCGACTTTGGACTAAAACAAAGGCTTGATATCGACTCAGTTGGAGGTTGTGTTACCTATAACACCCAATAATTAATAATTAAGTAAATAGATATACAAAAATTCCTAAACGATGAATATTAAGCATCTTGATGTAATTGAAAAATTGAATAGGTTGTTACCTCAGCAGACTTGTTTGGATTTGCGTTGCCAAGACTACTTCCAAATGCAGACATTGTAGCAGCGTATGTATGTATAACTAGATAGAATTAACAGATAATGATGAAATTCATGTGTTGAATGATTAAAAATAATTAAATTGAACAGATTTTTTAGAGATATAACAAAAATTAAGTCTACGAATAATCTCGAAGTACAAAAAAGCATAGATGGCTTACCAGAGACCAGAGGAGTATCTCGATTGTGGGTGACTTGTATGTGTGTCCGTATATATATATGTATGTATGCGAGTACGTGTAGCGTTAACTAAAAGCTTTATATGTGCGTAGCGTTTATCAAAAGCTAAGCGCATGGTTAATCTGCTAATAGATCATGGGTTAAGAAGTCAATTAGCGTTGGTAATAAGCTAAGCGAACGGTTAAAAACGCTTTGCCCATTTCATTTTTTATTTTGTTAAAATAGGTTGTCACACTTGCTCCAATAATTTTAATAACTCCTTAGAATTGTTGTGTTCCCTTTTAATTTTTTAATTTTCTTTATTTATCTCTTGAGTGTTTAATTTGTTATACGAATATTTGAAACTCATGGATTGGTTAACAATTGCTCTAATGGTTAGGCAATCATATAAGGTTAGTAAAAAAATATTGAAAAGTTATGTAAATTCACTCTTTCTAGAGAGAGGTGAGAGAGGAGCAACGATGGTAGTAATGGATGGTCATACATATAGGTTTTCTGATGGCTTTGTTAGTTATCTCTTTCATCTTTATCATTGATGAAGGAGAGATATAGTTGGGTTTGAGGGGAATTGAAAGAGGTGACGATACTCATGACAGAGTGGACGATAAACTTAATATACTTGACGCTCAGATAACTATCAAAGTTATTTTACTTTTCTCTGTCTTTTTAGTCAAGCCTAGATGGGTTTTTACCACCATAACTGGTATATATACTTTTATTATCTTCTACTTTTTAGTTTCTTTAAGTTTTACTAACCAAGTCAAGCTTTGGATGGGAACTTTATCCACCTTCGCTGCTACTTCTAACATTATTAAATACTTTATATAACAGTCAAGCAACAGATCTCTATGCCTTCTACCTACGAGGGCCTTTAATTGCTGCATCTAACTTGTTATATATTTGTTATTTCGATTTTACTAATGAATAAAGCTTGCTTGTTGTTCGGTGTGGAAGTTTGGACTTGATGTAGGCGAATGATGGGACGACTACCACTGTGGAAAATTAGAAATGGAAAGAATTTATAGTGTTAGAATGAAAAAGGTGGGAGGATTTCTCGAAAATTAACTTTGGGTCATTATATGTTATTCTTGGACAAGGAATAAAGGAGATACGTGCGGGGATACACAACAAAGCTGTGAATGGAAGATAGTAATGGATGTTATGTGGACAAGATGCAAAAGACAATAAGAAATATTTAATGCTCATAAGTTGTGTAACACATGCAATAATGAATCACCCATTATTAGTTGGATTCCCCAAGGCATTGGTAACGCAAAGAGGCATTATGTCTTTTATCAAGCCATGAATGGCAGCCAACTTAGGGTTTTAACCTCTTCATCATCCTCTTTTACAATCCTATAGATTGTGATACTCATGACAGTAATTTCCATACAAACGTGCATCATATTTACTTTATCATACATAGTTTATCCTATAACAATATGAATGGTAGTTATTCTAGTAGAAATATTTCTTTCTATGGACTAATCACAAAACAAGAATGGTTGCAAAGGTTTCTCATGATATCCCGTTAGATAAGTTGCATAAAAATGCCATGCAAAGGCTTGAGGTTCTTAACATTGGCATGACTAAAAAATCAATAGAGGGGCTAGTACAAAGTTTCACCTTCATTATTAGGGTTTCTGGAGCACATAGGGTGTATGTGATTCAGAAGTTTATCTTGGAAAATTGGTTTATCAGTGGCGACGTAGGAGTTTTGCAGATCAAAGTGAACCATTTCCAAGTTGAATATCATTTTTCTCAATTGGGAGAGATAAACATTCAATTTCTTTGCTGAAAAAACCTAAGTACGAGATAAGGAAGAAGAAAGGGAATGTGTATTTAGAACCTATTCAGTACTACATATGGTGTAGAATATAATGTCCAATCACCACTACCAATGTGGGTGATGCAGGGAGAGGTACAATGAGTTCACAACAACACTCTCTTGTTTTGTTATATTTAAACAATGAGTAGAATATGATAACAAGGACGAGAGTAGGGTGGGTACACATGAGCAGCCACTAGTCGGGAAGGGTATGAAGAAGGTTTGGGTAATCATAAAGCTATAGGAATAATGACAAAATGAATATATGGAGGCACGTAGAAGGGAGAAAGTAAAGGGTAAGATGGCAGAGGTAGTTGAGGTGGAAGATGCGGAACCATTGCATGAACCCTCATGTTATCATGTGTAGTGTGAGGTTGCAAATCAGATGAACAAAGTTGACGAGAGTTCCAAGCATTTTATTCATAATATTGTTACAAGTAATTGTCGATGCCAGAGCAGGGAGTATTTGATGATGTTCTAACAGGTTCGAGCACCAATAGAAAAATATGAGAAGGAAAAGTAGTTGCTTTTGTTAGAGGAATACAAAATATTTTATAGGAGAAGAATTTTGAAATAAATCTATGTATAGCATACCATATCCAAATAGAGTTGAAGTTGAAGTTTAGATAAGGAAGAGTACGTCATATAACGGTCAGGTTAACTCACCACAGAAGATGTCAAAGCTGGAGAAGAATATCATGTTAGACATAAGGGTGTATTGTTACGTTAAGAAGGAATCCAATGAAGAGATATAGTATGATAGTGGATTTTCAGATGTAAGAGTTTTAGGAACAAGTATGTAGTGAATGGGGTTATACGTCATCGGAAGGGAGTACAGACAGTGAAGGTAAGATCGAAGATGGATACTATCATATTATGAGGAAGAAGAAGAGGGATCATAATCAGTCGCAAAAACTGAGAGAGAGTGGCCACTCTCCGAGTGTGTCCATCAACGACAAATATAGTGTGGAATTGTGAATCGTCTTGAGGTCACGTATCATCCATGTACCTAAAAGCTACACACTTAACAAACAATTAATACACAAAACTCCACAAACACCTAAATATCCAATATTGGCAAAGAAACCAAAGTTTGTCACATAATAGGGAATAATCCCTCAAACGAGTCCAATAAACCCACAAATGATTTCTCATGACCCTATAAACATATCACAAAGCACGAGACATCAAGACCACTAACTCAAAGTTTTGTCGTCTCGATAAAGGAAAAACAAAACTAGGGGATCAATTCCAACTAATCACGGAAAAAAAAAGATGAACCCAAAACTAAAGACCAAGTCTCATGAAGTAATACCTAAAAACTAATCCACAAATATGCCTATCATACAATTAATAAACACAAAGCAATATCAAGAATAAATTAGTTTCGCACTGCAAGAAGAGGTCATTTTACTTAGTTTGAAATAGTGGATATAGGTTGGTCTTAGATCCTCCCATGGTGTCTAATGGTCCACTCAACTACTTCCTCTTCGCCCAATCGTTACTTAACCATATAGTTAGAAATTTCAAGGTCTTAGGTTATAGCGTAGGCTTAAGGTAGGATGTGATATATTTTAGGTAATTTAGAGTGGGCTTTTGGACCTCTCCTCACTATCATTCAACTAATTGCCCTAGAGCTTTCATTTTCACTCATAATTGTGCTCACTAGTCCCCACTTGATGCTCTTAGTTTTGCATCCCCAGAAATTCCTTAACCAATTCACAACGATTTCTTTACCAGATTTAATTTTATTCTTTTCATATTTTTTCCTTTTCTCATTTTTGTAAGTCAAACACGAGACTCGTTTTGATGTGAGCTCTCGTGTTAATTTATTTTCTCGTGTTTCTCTTTTTCTTTCTTTTTTCTTTCTTTTTTTTTCTCAAATCCGGCAAGAATTAAAAATAATTGCACAATGATCAAGCGCTAAATAAACGTCTACCCACCCAATGTATCCAATGATCACGTATACCCACCATCCTAAACTCAATATCCAAGACAACTAGTCTTAAGCATGTGATTCGAGGGAGGGTCATATGGTCAAGTATTAAAACTAAAGGGTAACGACTTATTGCGCGACTATTAAAGAAAAGGCTTAAAGGCTAGATTAGGGCTAAGAAGGATATTACATTACATATTAGGTTAGCAAGCTAAAGGCAACAAAGGGCTAACAAAGAAATGCCCAGTCATTTTCCTAGCTAAGTGGTTTTGTACTTTTTCATTTACGTTTGTGACTTAAGTATTTTTTCAACTAGGTTAGACCTCACGATCTACACACCACTCGTTCTCACATCATTAAACTTATCTACTTTACATCTCTTACTAATTAGTCTTATCTACAATTACGTGTTTTTATATAAATAATTTAAGCACATTACTAAATAGGTCACAAAACACTTTACGTTTTATCATTAACTCGTTAAAAGTATGCTTTAGGGTTCTGATGTCTCCAAATTTGTGATAGAATAATATAGTCACAAGACATCATTTTAGGTTCGCTACATGCTTAGCTGAGGGACATTTTCCTGTTATGTGATATATTCTCATTTCTTTCTTTGTTTTGGAGATTCGAGCATTTTAGGTGTAATTCATGTTAGGTACAACAAGGATGAATCTCTTATTTCTCTTTGAAGAAATTTTCTCTCTCGATGTTCTCTAGCGATTAAAGCCAACAACTATTTCTTTTCTTTCCTTTTTAATCAATTTCTTTCCTAGTTTGAGCATTAATTTACTTTTGTGTACACCAATGGAAAAAGATCTAGAGCCCTCGCGGCGACAGCCGCCGCCATTTGCCCAACCCGCGGGAGAAATCATCCACCTTTAGGAGTCGCAAAGAATACATCCGCCTCCATCCCATACACTCCAAAATAATTGATTCCCCAAGGATAAATCACACAACTCTAAGACACTATCAACTAAGCGTATAAAATTCTACTCACACGGGGATGTAAGTTTGGCTGGCAAGATGGAGGGGGAACCGGCGATGACAAAAGGTAGAGGTGAGGAATTTGTCTAGGCACCTAAATGATCTCTTGTCTATTTTGATAGGGAAGAATTGTCACCGGTATGAAATCAAAGAACAAAAGGTACGAAAGAAGTCATTTCATCCATAAATGAGAGAGAGAGAGAGAGAGAAAGAGAGAGAGAGAGAGAGAGAGAGAGAGAGAGAGAGAGAGAGAGAGAGAGAGAGAGAGAGAGAGAGAGAGAGAGAGAGAGAGAGAGAGATTATGGTTTCCAAGTAATAGGCAAGATTGGGACAGTTGTTGGTCAGAACGTAGAGAAGGTGATGATTGTAAATCCCATTGTCATGGAAATACCGACATAAATTAGTGGGGAAGAGGGTGAAGACCGCAAGAACAATAAACACAGATCAATTGACATCACATTTGACATGGTCTACATTGGATTCCACAGAGGTTATAGGTACTCGATCAGACAATTTCAATTAGTTAAGTAATATCGTGGAAGCTGGTGTAGGTTGCAGGGGAGAAGTTGCGCCAAGGGATATGCAGATGATGAGGGCCTCGGGACACATTCCAAGGGAGGTAATCAATCTTTGTAAAAGAATTTATAAGGAAGTTACTTTAGGCGAGGGCAGTTACGTTGATGACTCTTGATTAGGTATCAGGACAGCCTCACAAGTTGTCCATGAGGTGTGTAGTACAAAGCAATGGTGGAGGAGGTAAAAGAAGTTTCAGAATAAATTGAGGCGTTAGGGATCCCAAGTATTTGTTAAATAAATTGAACCAAATATGGGCCCTAAAGGCCCACTAGAACTACTTTATATTGATTTTGGTTATTTCATGGAGTGTTTCACTAGTGGGGAGGATTATGAGAAAGACTTGGGGGAAGGTCCATGGATGTTGTTGGATAGATACTTGATTGTTAGGCCGTTGGACCCCCTATTTCATGCCTCAGGAAATGCTAGTGATTAGAATGACGTCGTGGGAGCAGCTACCTTGTCTTCCATTGATTAAATACACTTAGGAGATTCTTAGTGATATTGGTAGCATAATCGGAAAAATTATTAAAATTGATATGTTAACCAGATTGAGGCAGAGAGGAAACTTCCTGAGATTAGCAGTATAAATTGAGCTAGTTAAGCCATTTATGTCTAAAGTAAGGATTTAGGATCATTTGCAAAAGGTTGAATATAAAAGGCTTCATATTATTTGATTCAGTAGAGAAATTATTGGTCACCAATGCAGCGAGTGTCCCATGAACATTAAGCAACCAAACCAACTCGCATCACATGGTAGTTGAATAAGTACATAAGAAGTCTCACGTCAAGAAAAATCAAATCCGACAAACGTGTTTGGGAGTGGATGACAATTGATAGGAGTCGTGGAATACCACAGACCAATGGAGTACCCCAAGCTACGATACCGAGTAACAAAATAGTGGGTGTGAGTAGCAAAAAATATAGAGGGACATTGGCTAAACAGAAGCAAGTTTGGTAAGAGAAGAGAAGCAGTGAAGAGGATCATACGTGTGATGTATTGGCTAATATAGGGGGGTAGAGGAAGAGGTCAGAAAATAAGCCTTTGAGGGGTTGAAAAAGATATGATACGGGAAAGGAAAAGAGACTGAGTTGGCTCAGGAAAGCGTGCAAGGGTCTAGTATAGCATCAGGTAATGATCTAGAGACAGTAGCTTTCACCGTGGTCAAGTGTTGGACAATGGTTTAAAAGGTAGATTCTTTAGTATAAATTGATAAAGTATAGTAAATGGAGAGTTTGTAGGATTGTCAGTGAATAAAAAGAGCAAGAGCGAGACATATAGGAAGGATGAGAGTATTTTTGCCTATGGGGAATCGAGTGGGGTGGAGAAAATGGTCATGGTGTGGGAGCAAGAGATTTCTGAAATTTTACTTGATCAAAATGAGAGGAGCGCGCCAAATAGGCAGAAAAAGGATGAACATAAAATCTTGTTCAAACATGAGATGGACAATGGGAAGTTCACAAATATAGGACACACACCAATGTGCAATTAGTAAGGAAGTGTATGAGGCTAAAGGAATGGACATAACATTGAATGGGGATAAGCGTATCATGGTGGAAGGTGTAGGAAGAGGCAAGGATGAAGAGATGGAGGAGGGAGTTGGAACTGGTACTACTAAACAACAAGCTGATAACATAGAGTAAAAGGCAAGGGTATTGCTACAGGGGATGGAGAGAAATGGAACTAGCTGAAGAGGCAGTTCGGTGCTTTTCAAATGGTAGTCACGAGAAAATATTGGATACTCGACTAATCAGAGCAACACGAGGGTAAGGGATTTATTTGAAGGACCTAAAGATGATCCAAGATATGATGACGCCAGGGGTAGTGGACATCGGAAAATTCAGGTGGCGCAGAGTGACCCCATGGACGTTATGGAGGGTGAGAGAATCGATGGGACAGTTGAGACCAACTCTACCAGGTGGACTGAGCAGTTGTCGCAATGTGCTGGACAGTGAGCCTTTTCTTTGTTATCTCAGTCGTTTACTTTTTGGATTGGTTTTTGTTTTTGTTTAGTTTCTTCTGTCTTATTCACATGCACACATAATAAGGGGTTGAACTTCGGTTAAGCACCCACTTAATATTATCCTATTGGAATTGTCGTGGAGCTAATAGTGTAGTGTTTCAAAGGTCCTTTAATGAGTTAGCGGCGTTCATAAACCATTAATATCCATTGTGTTTGAGACCAAAACATCGGGAGTGGAAGCAACAAAGATTATCGAATCTCTTTACGTGAAGAATACATTAGGGTTGATGCTAGTGGACCTTCTAGGGGTAATTGGATCATGTGGAATGCGGAGGAAAATTGGATCCAACTTTTATTGGCTGGTAAGCAAGTTATTAGCGTTCGGAGTTCTAGTAATTCTTGCTTTTCGTGGTTTTTTTCAAAAGTGTATGAAGCCCAAAGGGCGTAGATTAGAGACCAAATTTGGGATACGTTGGAAAGCGCATCAAGTTATGTCAAAGATACATGGATCATGGTGGGGGACTTTAACAAAATAGGCCATATGTAACACAAAATTTGGGGAGTAGAGGGTATTACATCACAAATGAACAAGTTTGAAAGATGGAGACGTAATTGTACGTTGATTGAACCTAAGAGCTAATTGTATTTTAAGTATATATCTCCTAGGTACTTGTATGATAAAAGATCCCCAGATGATGAGGAGAAGTAAAAAAGTCAAAGTCGACCCTAAGTCAAGGCGTGAAAGTATCAAAAAACCACTTTAGAAGGTCAAAAATATTTATCGATAAAATATTGAAGTCAACTTGAGAGAGTCACCACACATAATCGGTGAAAATTCTGAGAAAACCCTTAGAGTTCAGGATAGCCTTCAAGTTTGGACGGCGTGAGAGGTGACGGTTTGCAATTTTTAGTTAATATGACAAAGCTATGATATTGATTCTACCGCGGCTCGGACCGGTCCAGATTCACTAAAAACATTTTTGGGTCAATTTTAACCACCAAAATGGGTCCCACACTTTCCAAAAACATTTTCCAAACTTAATATATCAAAATTTTGGATCAAAATAAGAGTTAAACAATTGGGAAAATCTTTTTCACAGTCCTAGAGAGCAGAATGAAAGAAGAAGCAAGGGTTTCATCACTTTCCATTCATTCCTTCATCATTTTCATCTAATTTTTAGTGTAATATTCTTCACTTTTTCATTCTTGTATTGAATATGATGATTATAAACCTTGTATTTTGTTTATTTAGTAGACCTAATTTCCTTTTAACTTGAGAATTACAATGGGTATGAACCCTAGATATCGATGTTAATGACGGTATCTTCCATTTGGGATGTCATTTTTTGAATGAGATTGATATATTTTTGTTGAATATAAATGTATATGAATTTGTGAATTTATTATTTTGTCCAAATAGTGAATTAGAATAGCAATAAGACTACCAGCCAGCTAGGGTCGAGTTGCAAAGTTTGTTTGTATTTAGTTGATGTTCATTAGTGAACCGGGAGGTCTTGACTAGTTAATTAGTCGATAAGGTCAGTTTCTAATCGCCCAGAGGTATTGTAAGGGTCAGTCGGGGAAGGTCTCTAGCGTCCTAAGGTACCCCTTATCTACTTGGGAGGGATTTTGGGGGATCGCTGAATCTCGATCAACTTATATTGACAATTTTTCCTTTAAGTCAAGAAACATCTAAGTCAATTCTCATGGGGACTCCCATCGATTCTTGAGCTATCCTCTCATAAATATTATTAATTTGCATTTTATTCTTTTATTTTATTCTTTGCAATAAATTTAAACTCTTCTAGTTGCACTTTAGTCCCTCTACATAATATTTACAATAGTAAAAATCAATACTCAATCATCATTTATTTTATGGTTTTCTCAAGTAACACCCTAAGCACTTTATAAACACAAAGAATTAACCTCATAGTCTTTGTGGAGAACTATAATACATACTGAGATTACTTGGCACGACTTGTACATTTGCAAGGAGTGCTCCCCTGAGTATGGTTTATATATCACGCATTGGGGACCATCAAAGATGAAATATAAAATTTGAAAGTAAAGAACAACTAAAAATATGGATTTATGTATTCCAGATTACATAAATCAATAAAAAAAATAGAATTGGAGTTTATATGTTGTTATGTGTATTAAAGGAATACACAAAATCACATAGATGCCCAAACCAAAAAGGAAAACATCAAGATAGTTAAAAATTGAGTAAAAACATTAAGGAAGGTCACTACATTATGATAAAATTGAGATCATGTAGCATATATTATGCAAAATTGCACTATATGGACCTACTTTATACAAAAATGTACTATAAAAGAAGAGAAGGAGTTTGTAATTTTATAAAGTTAAATGCACTATATTTCCCTATATTATGCAGAAATAGAACCTTAAGAAATTATAATATGAAAAAATTGCACTATATGTACCTTTTTAAGGTAAATGACTTAGAAAATCATACAAGTAAAAGAAAATCAACAATGCGATTCGTAATTGTCGACTAAAGAACTAGAAAATAGTTATATGAAGACAACTATGAGAAGAATTGCACAAGTACATAAAACGTACTACAAGATAAAATTATGAATTCCTGGAACAGAATGAATCAAAATAAAAGTAATATTTGTGATTAGTAAACAACTAGTAATAAGATATATATGCACACAAGCATTACATTTACTTGTATCTTTACATAAATACATGGTGTAGCCTAGGGTGTGATAAAAATAAGATAAATATAAGCCAGAAAATAATGCACTTTCACCCTAGACAAGTACGATACTGCAAGTATTACAAGACGTATGAAAGTTCTAATGATAAGTTGAATTCGTTCTCAGGGACTTAGTGTGTTATACAAATGGGTATATAATAACGAGTAAGAAGTAATTAATTAAAAGACGGAAAATAAAAGGAATAAATTCAAGATTAATGATTAAACTAAGGAAAATAAAAGACAATAAAATAAATACGAAGAAATATGAGAAGAGAAGTATAGCTTAGGTTTTGCTAGTATGCACTAATCCTTCTAATTCTTTCTATCAAATCTAGTTAATAAGGGAGATAATTAGCTCTTGGATACTTAGTCAGGATTCTAAATTCATATACCTTAGACCTTGAGAGCGACTAAGGGGGCTACGGACAAACCACGAGGCTGGTTTAAATAGGTTTTTCCTGCGCTACGAGGGCCTAAGCAATCAATTTCCATACATGGTGATAGTGATTAAATTATACCCTAATGACTATCTAGTTAGAATTAGTGTTGTCAAGACCAATATCGACACTAGACGTTATGTGGTGTTTCAATAATTAGACACCCAGCTAAGGTGATCATCTAACTACTATTAAGGTAATCCTATACTCGTGCACTAGCAAGGAAAACAATCATTAAATCAAAACACATAAACAAATATATAGGTAAGCAGCTAATATCAAATTAAAACATATAATTCCCAAAGAAACTTAGATAGAAAGAAATTAGAATTCGTAGTTTATACATGATGCAAAACCCAAGATATGTGAAAATTAGTTCATACCTGAAGGAAATAAACTAAAAAAAAATAATGAAAGACTTCATCTTGCTCTATACAATAATTCTGATGATAATAAACCTAAAGACTAATTACTATGAGGCAAGGATGATTTACAAGTGATATAAGGGTGTATTTATAGGTGTTTAGAAGCCCTAATTCATTTTCTTGAAGGAGAACGTAAGTAGTGGACTCCAAGCCCAACTCAAATTCGTAACCCTAAAACATGAAATCAGGCTCGTTTTTGTTTTGGTCCTAACAGCTTCAATTCTTATTCGTTTGACGCATATGAGTAGTCGAAATTTATCGTCTCAGAAAGATCTTCAACTTTTCTCTTGACCGTTTCTCCAAATTCCCCACCGATTTTGAGATATAAGTTGATTTGTGGTCGTTGGTGGTGAAATTCAGGATTATGGCAGCTTTTTATTTTCTATATTTTTAGCTTTTCTTTCCTTATCTCCAATTTCCATGCTAATCTCTTTCCATATCCCTTAGTCTTTGACTTGGAATCTAATTAATCTCCATAATTATCTTTAAAGCTTCACACTAAATAAATAATTAAACCCAATATGCTCTAAAAATAATAATTTACTAAATCAAGACTCAAAATAGGAAAGTGTAACATTTCTCAAGAATATCGATTAGAAAGACTTCTAAATCACTAAAAATGATGTCTCATCCTAACATAAATCTATCACAAATGAGGAGACATCAATACACATGATCAATTTAGGCATTGCTAGAATAACATAATCTTAGGAATCAAGGAAAAAAATGAAATTTGTACAAAAGTAGAAAAAACAAGAAATTAAAGCTAAGAATTGAAGCGAATGCTAAATTATAAATAAAATCTAAAAAAAAAAAATCACTGAAAAATAGAACAAAAAATTAAAGAAAAAATAAATCAAACCTGGAGATCACAAATCGCTATGAAATTAGGCCAAAATTTATGTTTCTCTTGAATATAAAACCAATGAAATATTTAGTCAAAAAACAATTCCAAATCTAAATCAAATATAAAAAATCAAAAATTTTAAAAAAAAACTAACTGGAGCATGGATAAAACTCGATTTCGTGTAATTGATGTTATTAATGAAGATGTAGATACAAATTTTAGCAAAAACAAAAAAAAAGGAATAAATTGAAGAAAATAGAGCATCATTGATGCAAGAGTTTTGGATATCATGGAGTGTGGCTTCAAGTATGTATGAAATTTATGTGTAAGATATGAGTCAAAAAGAGTAAAGTATAAAGATAAATAATGAACTAGATTTCAAATAAAAAGAAGCACTGTGGACTTCCATAAGTGGTCTTTTCTACATCAAATTTGAAAGTTTCTCCAAACTATCTTTGAAGAGAGTCCTGTCAGAGCTACAACTATTGGTGAAAGCCGTTGCCATCTCTAGATATTATACAAATGGATTAATACAAGACTGTTGTGATATCTTTTGTAGAAATGAAAATTTCTAAGTGTGCCATATTTAATGGGAGGCTAAACATATGCATATTGACTAGTGAAAAAAGATACACAGTTAATGATAGACCTAGTATAATATGTCGATCCGTTGATAATTTTTTAGATGTTATCACCATACATAAGTGTGACCATACCACACCTAAGACTGTATATTCACCCATACAAGGGTTTCTTAAGTCATAATTTTTTTCCTTTGTCCTTGTAAAATCACATGTAATAGGGACAATTTTTTAAATGTCAATTTAGTTGACATATATAATAAGTGTTTTATAATGAATAATAGAAAAAAGAGAAAATTGAAGTTATAAAAAATTAAGAAACAGATATAAATAAATACGTAAAAATTTAATATAAATAAATACGTAAAAATTTACTAATTTGGTTAAATAAGTAAATATTTTATAAAAATTATGTTATAGTGATAAGAATAATAGAGTTGAATAAATAAATAAAAATTATACATAGCCCTTTCTTGTATGCGAATGCGAGGCAATTGTTTTTTTCTTAACATTAATATAGAGAATGATGCACTTGGTGTTGTTAGAGACATCAATCCTCCTACTAACGCAACTAGTTAGTCAGCATTGCCGATCCTAGAAGATATCAAAATGATGGTTGATGAGCCTTATTTTGCTCAAATTAAATGGATTCGAAGGATTATTAATCGAATTTGCGTTTGGTTGGTAAGCACGAGGTTTATGCTAATCATTATTTTAATTATATCATATGACCTCGCTTCCATTTCTTACTTTCTTCTTAGCTCGTACTTCCAAAGGTGGTAATTGGTCATTTTCTTTTAATTTAGAAAACCTATATTTTTGCCAAAATAATTAATAAATTATATTTTCATATAGCTTTAGCATACTTTAGAATATCTCTCATTAAAATTTTATATAAACACTTATTATGTGTGATGGAATTTCTTGCCTTGTCAAAATAACAGAAATTTGCCATAAATATCTCAATTAAAAATACGTGTGTATGCCAAGGACAATTTAAAAAGATAAACACTATAAATAGGAGATCCAAATACCATATTGTACCACAACTACTTTCAAAACATAAGGATAATAATTGCGCGTTTGAACATGACTATTTTCTCACCATATCAATTTCTTTTTCTCTTATTTGTTGTTTTCTTGACGTCGACCATCCAAATTTCACATGTGAGACGTTCATCTCTTTTTTTCATACATCTTAGACCAAATGATCACTAAAAAAAATTCAATTTATTTCTATCTTTGACAAAATTATCTTATAAATAATCAATTGATCATTACATACCTGGTCTAACCATCAATCTTTTTTACTACTCAACTTTTTTGTTTTGTCATGAATAGAATACATCTCAAAATATATATTTCTCCTTATGAGTCGTAATATTGATACAAAAGCAATAATATGTTAAAGATATATTTTATTATAAATTCCTAATCACTTCACTTTTTTTGTTTTGATGCACAAATAGGCTGCTCGTGAAGAACCACAAAATCCAAACAAGCTACTTTCCCATGTGTTCGGTATCGTCCATCCACCACCAGGAGTAAACACATGCCCTGTGCCTCTAGATGGTAAGATCTATTCTGGGCAAATGTTTATAGAGTAACTGAAATATCTTATCAACTCATTTTATTTTTATAGAAATTCTGGGCAAATGTTTTTAAGTATCATAATTAATATAATTGCATTATACATGTATAGGTTGTGCATCTGCTTGTGTGGGAAGGTGTTCAGCAACAAGTCATCAGAAACCTTGTTTGTTCTTTTGCAATTACTGTTGTAATGGGTGTCTTTGTGTTCCTCCGGGAACTGCTGGTGGCAAAGAGTGTTGTGATTGTTATAATAATTGGACGACAAAAGAAGGGAAATCCAAATGTCCTTGAAATATATTATGTATTTTTCTAAAAACAATAAGACAGGTTAAGTACGAACTCATAAATTTTATGTAAACATTGATAAAACTTTGATGTAATCTCTTACTTATATAATAAAAAGGGCATACATTTGCTTGTGTTATTAAATCCGCCTTTCTTTATATTTTAGTTGCATTTCTTGTATGTTCTCATTTATTTACACTAACCTATTTTATTCATTCGAACTTGTAAAAAATAGTATATAATATTATTTATTTATTTTATAATATTAATATACTTTTTTTTAATAATTTAGTATTACCCTTAATTAATTAGTTAAAAATAATAATACAATAAATAATTTTATACTTTTTTTTTCTTCAATTTTTATTTTTATTGAGTAAATATGTTTTTTTAAATAAAGTTAATATAAATTAAAAAAAATCAAATAAAATTGGACACATAAAATAATAGTTTCAGAAATTTTTTACCAAAATATCTATATATAAACTAAAACTAAAATAAAAATAAAACCAAACATTATTGATATTTTTCAATTTTAATTAATTATCCACTCAATCATCCTCTCTTTCTCCTAAAAGAAACATCGCACCATCACATATCCAAACCACAAACCACCATTGCACCAGATTTGAAAAAAAAAAATTAAAACATAAATAGACCATAATCTCTATTTTTAGTGGTTTTGGAGTTATGAAATATAGTCAAATAAAAATAAAAACAATTGACTGAGAATACTGAGCACCGCCAATTGTTACACTAAGTATCCTAGATTTTCATATTAAGCACCGTCGAGTTGTCGCCCGTAATTAAACTGAGCACTACTGCGCCAATGCAAGTCCTTCACGCCACCGTCGATAATCATATTTAGTACAATTTTAATACCGTGCACGTCATTTTAACACCACACAAGTCATTTTAACACTGAGCACGTCATTTTCAACACCTAATACATCATTTTACACGGACTAAGTCATTTTTTACCCTAAGTCATTTTTTACATCCATCACATTCGCTTTGAACAATGAGCTTATTATTTTGACCACCCATGTGATGTCTTCTCTTTTGTTCTAAATATACGCCTTTATGAGACATCATTTTAGGTGAATATTATACTTATTTGATAGACTTTTATGCTTATTTTTCTCCCCTTGGAATTATGTTATTTGAATTTTTAGAGATTTTGTGCGTTAATTTGTTTGTTTTCAGTATAAAGTTCTCAGGTCCATGCCTTGGAGCACCAATATAAGGAGGAGAAGTGAGAATTAAAGTCTTAGATCAAGCAGAGAGGTCAAAAGCAAGAAAAGATTACCCGAAGAGTTGACTAAAAGAGCTAAAAATCTTGAAAGCTGACACTAATTGCTGATTTCGAGCCACTTCAGCACTAATTCAGGCCTGGTGATCTGAAAGAGAAAATTGAGCCTTAGAGTTAGGAAGATTTGAGGGCTGGAATCAGGTGATTTGGACGTGAGACGCAAAAGTTATGGTCGTTTTACAACAGGTTGTACGCAATTACGTGATTCTAAAAGATGGACTTAGGCTTTTTATCTTTTAACTTATTATTCTTAAGCAAAAACCCAATCCGAATTAGAGAATTATAAATAGGCTTTTAGACCTTCTTTTTACAGACACTTCATACAATTCAATTCCACGCTTCATTTTCAAGTCAGAGCAAAAAGGCCGGGGAGAAAGCTAGAGCTGGAGAATTTCAGTCAATCCAAACCTTAGGTTATCTATTTCTTTTATGTTGTTTAGAATAATGTCTTTTATTTATTTAATTTCAGTTTTTAGTTTGAACATGAGCTAAATTCATACGTACTTGAGAATCACATTTATGGGTTAAGCCTTAATTTATTTAGTTAATGTTTTTCTGAATTTGGGATTTTTTGATTTAATCTAAATTGGGTATTTTGTATTGACTACTATTTTGAGATTATTTACTATTTCTGACTTAGCTAGTTAGAAATAGGTATTAGTAATTAGGTTATTCACTTTAGTGGTGAAGTGATCACCTTGACTGAGGGTTTAATTACATACCTAGGTAATAGACGTGTGGTATTCTCCAATGATCTTGACGGGCTTGACTAACCACGCAGCCAATTGGGTAAAAGACTTCAACATTCGAAAGTAGATATAATCGCCCTGACAAGGTTTATAATACCATAGGATAGCACCTAAACGATGGTTAGGAGATAACAGAGTCCCGAATAATACATAAATACCAGTTTAGCCCTTAAACTGAAACATTAATTATATAGATTTAGGTGGATCCCTTGCGAGACTCAAATACCTCTCTCATTCCTGGGTTCAAACTCATTTACTTTAAGTATTTCTTTTTTGCTAATCATTTAGCATTTTATTTTATTGCATCATTAGTTATGAGTCAAAACCAATCAGATATCTTATTATTTTACTTTTCAGTTTTAGCAATTACTTCTACTATTTTGATTAATACCAGTGTTATAACTATCATTCCCTAAGAATGAAATCTGTATTATTTACACATTACTTGGAACGACCCGTGCACTTGCGGGTAGTGTCCCTCTCTTTAGGGGTGGTGATTTTATCACACACCAGGAGACATGACCATGACACTCGTTTGACACTAAGTATTTTAATTTTAATACTTAGTCAACTCATCTTGACACAAAAAAAAAATAATGAGCATATGTATATAACATTGAGCAAAAAAACACTGAGTATATGCATATTCACATATTGAATTGTTCATATTCGTATAATAATACTAATAAAAAAATAAAATAACATTGTGTGTATGAATATAACATTGAGCCTATATGTATAAAAAAATTAAACACGGGTTGCAAAATCAACTTATAATACATGGTATATTTGCCACTTTTTTATAACAAAAAGATCAATGGTGCAATAAAACACTGTTTAACCATTTGATCACACCCTTCTCAGTCAAAATGTAAATTGTACAAAACATAAGCCTTGTTGCAATTATTACAACCAACACACAAATATATAAGAAAATCACAAGAAACTAATACTCTAAACATAATAACCTATTTGTTTACTATTATGCAAGTTTTTGCAAGAATAGTTCAGCGTAGCCGTAAATTACGTAGCATAGTATATAGACAAATAACCTGATGATCATATCACATTAACAATAGTAACATTAGACTAAATCTTCAAAAGATTTCAAGAATTCCATGATACATCAAATTAAGCTAAAATTTTGAAATACAAAATAAAAATTAAGAATTGAAAAAACATCCATTTGTAGGCCTTAATTGGTCCCCTTTTTCAAGAAAATCATACGAGGAAGGGGTGGGGAAGGAAGAAAGGAAGGTTAAGATGATTAAGTGAGTACATTCTTGCTAAGAGCGAGAGGATGAACCATCGAACGACAACAAGTGTATGAAAAATCTATCAGAAATAAAATGCGGAAACTTCAAAACAGCTCAATTTTTTTAGTAATGATACCTCCTGCCATTGATGTCTTTAGGAACTTTTTCTTAAGTTTTGTTCTTCCAAACTCTCAAGAATTAAATTATATATGGTGTATATTTTCCTTTGTATGAATGAATGAGTTTAGGGACCAAAACATTAGTTTATATAGTCAAACTCCCATTAAACTTCTAATGGTAATTGATTAGGTGTTACAACCTTTCATTTGTAAATAGTTAAAAGAAAAAGTGTTACAACTTTTCATTTACATAAGATTAATGAAAAAGTAATTAAGATAAAATTAATGAGTGGTTTATGTTGGATCATGAAAAAAACAAAGTCATGAGTTTATTTTTATCAATCAAATCAAATTTAAGATAAAGACTTATCTTATCAACATAACAATAAAAACATATATTATTCCACTTGATCTAAAAATTATACTTAATATTTTATTTTAATCATAACATAAATAAAAATCATGGTGATAAGTCCTCCAATAATGAGAGACTATTATCTTTCATGTATCACAACTTATTCATCTTTTTATTTTTTATGTTGTAATTATACTTAATGAATAAATCATATATCTATTATTGGTCCTAACTAAATAATTTTCCCAAATGAAAGTAAGGTGCGCATGTATATGAGAAAACATCACAATAAATAATATTATTATTAATGATATTGGCATACAAATAGACATAGACACTACATGATGGGACCAAGCCCCATATTCACTACATGATCCTTGAATTCCGTTGGTGGCATGCCTTTAGTCAATGGATCAGCGATCATTAATTCAGTACTAATGTGTTAAATGACCACATTTTTATCTTTAACACATACCCTTATGGTTAAATATTTAATGTCGATGTGCTTACTTTGACTTCCACTTTTATTATTTTTACCATAAAAACAGCTGTTGAATTGTTGCAAAATACTATTAATGGTCTAGTGATAGAATCCATAATTCTAAGTCTAGATACAACACCATTAAGCCATACACCTTGTGAAGTGGCCTCGAAACAAGAGACGAACTCAGCTTCCATAGTAGAAGTTGCAGTCATAGACATAGACACTACATGATGGGACCAAGCCGCATATTCACTACATGATCCTTGAATTCCGTTGGTGGCATGCCTTTAGTCAATGGATCAGCGATCATTAATTTAGAACTAATGTGTTAAATGACCACATTTTTATCTTTAACACATACCCTTATGGCTAAATATTTAATGTCGATGTGCTTACTTTGACTTCCACTTTTATTATTTTTACCATAAAAACAGCTGTTGAATTGTTGCAAAATATTATTAATGGTCTAGTGATAGAATCCATAATTCTAAGTCTAAATACAACACCATTAAGCCATGCACCTTGTGAAGTGGCCTCAAAACAATAGACGAACTCAGCTTTCATAGTAGAAGTTGCAGTCGTAGTATGTTTGGCACTCCTCCATGACACAACTCCACCGATCATCATGAAAATGTATCTTCATTTTGACTTGATTAAATCAGCACAACCGGCAAAATCAGAATCTGAGAATCTAACCACCTCTTAATTGTTTGTTCGCCTATACATAAACATATACTCCTTGGTTTCTTGGAGATATCTTATTACTTTCTTTGTCGCTTTCCAGTGGTCAATATCTGGGTCACTATAATATCAACCTAACATTTCAACTACAAATGTGATATCGGGTCTTGTGCAAACCTGAGCATACATCAAACTTCCGTTAGCAAAAGCATATGGCATGTTCTTCATCTGTTCTCTCTCTAAATCATTGTTATGGGTTTGGCTCAAATTGAATTTATCACGCTTCACTATGGGAGCAACGCTGGGTGAACAGTCCTTCATCTGAAATCTCTCTAAAACTTTATTAATATAGGCTTCCTGAGACAAACCCAAGACACCTTAAAATATATCTCTATGAATCTTAATTCCATTGACGTAAAACTCCTCACCCATATCTTTCATGTCAAAAAATTTATAGAGAAAATGTATCACCTTATGAAGCAAACCCTTATCATTAGTTACAAATAAAATATCATCCACATATAAAACAAGAAAAAAAATGTTGTTACCACTAATCTTTTGGTATATACATTGATCCATGGGGTTTTAAACAGATCCAAATGGTGAAAATTCTCCATGAAATTTAAAAACAGGAAGCTTGTTTGAATTCGTATATGGATTTCTTAATCTTACAAACTATCTGCTCACCATCACTAGAGATAAATTCTCCATATTCAGTATATTTACCATAATATTCACCACCTTTATCCGATCTCACAATCTTTATATGATTCCCACATTGTTTCTCTACTCAACCTTAAAAATTTTAAAGGCATCTAATGCTTCGCTCTGGTTATGAAGCATGTGGAGATACATAAATCATAAGTAATCATCAATAAAGTTTATAAAATATTTCTGACCATGCATATCCATGTCCAGACAACAAATATATATGTATGTATGATTTCTAATAAATTTGAACTACTATTGACACATACCTTTGACTTGTTGGTATGCTTTTCCTTAATGCAACCTAAACATGTTTGAAAGTCGATAAAATCTAGAGTATTGAGTACTCCATCTTTTACCAACCTTTTGATTCTTTCAATAAAGATATGCCCTAATCTCTGGTGTCATAGAGTCAAAAAATTCTCGTTTATATTACACCTCTTTGTACCAATTTGGACATAAATATTATTACTAGTAGCATTGTTTTGTAAATCAATAGAATAAAAACCTTCAGACAAAATACCATTCCAATACATTCAGATTTATTGAAAATACTAAAAAAAAGTCTCTGAAAATGTAAGGAATAACCCAAAGGTACAAGTCTGGAAACAGAAATCAAGTTTCATAAAAATTGGAACATAAAAAGTCTTTTCTAATTTAAAAACAAAATTACCACTTAAATATAAATAACATGTTTCAACGGTTTCCACATGCTAACCAATCTCATTTCCGTAGAAGATGCATTACTCACTGCCCACTGGTTTCCATAGGTTTTGCATACCCTGTAAAGAGTTAGCAACATTGAAGAGCCATAATCAATCCACCATGTTTAATATCAACATTAACAGTATTAGATTCATAACAAACAAACAAGGTAGGAGTACCTATATCCTGAAGCCGGTTCTAGAATTTAGCGCATTCTTTCTCATGTGTCCTTTATTTTTACAAAAAAAACACTTAGCTTCTTTATTAACATCAGCTTGTGGTGATATATTTTTTCCCTTTGAATTGTTCTTCGGTTTATCGTTTCCTTGCGTAGCCATCATTTCACTTTCACCTTGTTCCATTAGCAACCCTTCTTCCTCTTGAACACATATGGTCATGAGTTCAATACTTGACCATTTATATTTATGTGTGTTATAGAAGATTTTGAAGGGTCCATATTGAGTTTGAAGGGTGCTCAAGATATAGTGCACAAGAAATAACTTGGACATCTCCACCTCGAGATTCTTAAGTTGAGACTAAATATCCCTTATTTGCATGATATACCCACGCATACCTCTAACACTTGTGAGCCTAAGTGAAGAGAGTTTCAGTATTATGGTTCTTTCTAAAGCCTTGTCTAAAGTGACGAACTGGACATCAATGGATTTAAGTAAATTTTGGACATTATCATGATGATTTACTGAACCATGAATGCTTACTGCTATTTTTGTATTAATGAACATCATACTGGGGCGATTGATTCGCTCCTATTTTTCATAAAGTGTAATATCTGCTTGAGTGTTCTTGTTTGTAAGAATAAGTGGTCCACCTTTCCTAATAGCATCATCTATGTCCATCCACCCTAAGTGAAGGATAACTTTTTCCTTCCATGACTTATAATTATCCACATTAAGTTCGGGAATGTCATTACGGATATCAGAGAAATTAACAAGTTGTGATAATGCAACTGAAGATTACGTGCTTAGTAATAAATAGACTATTAATAAATATCATGTTTTTCCAGTGCAAAGCATGATTTAACAAAATAAATAAATCTAAGACATAAAATTGTTTGTGGTCTAAATTTTTAATTTATTAAGATTTATCACCAGATTATAGAATATATAAAATTATTCCATCGTTACTAAATGATAAAACTATCAAACAATTAATAAGTCATAATCCATGTGGGTAAATTACGAATAATTTGATATTCTATCATAATTAATTATTCAAATACGGAAAGGTGATATGCTAATTGGGAAAATTTTACTCCCTTTGTCCACTTTTATTTGTCCTTCTTTCTACATATAGGTGTTCAACAATATTTGTCCTTTTATATTATCAAGACATTTTTTTCCTAATTTTTCCAATATCACCCCTAACTAATTGGTTGAAAACAATAATGCAATAAATGATATTTTACTTAATGAATTAGGGTAATATAGTAAAAAGAGGGTGAATTTAATGTTTTTTTTTTTAATCTTTGTGCAACAAAAAGTTGGACAAATAAAAGTGGACAAAGGGAGTGTCTAATAAAGGAAAGATTGGCAAATTCATAAGAACCGAGATTCAAGAATCACACTAAAACCGGTCCAAGGGATTAAGTGCTACTCTATAGGCAATGGACCCCTTTCGGATGAACCAAGGCACCTTAACATGCGATAAAATCTCATACCCTCATCGTGGCTATCCACCCATTTAAGATCTCTTGGTTCAATAGATAAATGCACTCTTCAATTGCCTCGATCTACCCTTGACCCCCTCCCCTCTCCCCCTTTCCCAGATATAACTTAAGGATTATTAATAATCAACTATTTGACCAAATTAATCAATTACAGTTTAATACAAGGTAAATAAAAATATGTTATAACCAATTTCAATTACTCTAAAATTCCCCTAGCATATCATTGCCCAAAAGGTAAAACCAGGGTTTCATCAAATTCAAATCTCAATTAAGAAATTAGCTCATATTTATATGGAGAGAAAACATTGGACTTGAATTAACATACAAGAATTTAAAAAAACAATGAAAAAAAATTATAATCTTTTGTCTTTAAAAATGATAAAGATTTGATGTGAATAACCTTCTATCTAACTCCTCTCACTATTCTTCAATGTAAAAAATGAGATGGTGAAATAAAATAAAAGATTTTATATATGCTTTTAAATTTGCGATCCATCTCAAATTGAGTTGCTTCATGTGCTAAACTTACTAAAAAGACTTTTAATTTCGATTTTGTGCATGAATGTTACTTTTGGTCACCAAAACAAGCATAACTTGATTTTTCAGACTCCGGATTGAACTCAATTTTTCTCGCGTTTGTCTTTCTGAGAACTTTTCAACGGTCCATGATTTAGTTTCTAATTCCTCTCGCATCGTCCGGAACTGATTGTAAAACATATTTTAAACGAACTCCACGTGAATTCTTAATTTCCAGTATCACATTTTGGTCTTTTTTATTCTTTTGGAGGTTTCTTTTCGCTTTTTCAACTGTTTGGTTCATCATTTAGTTCTCAGATCTCACAATTTTCTACTAGATTCACCTATAAAAGACATAACACTTCAAAATATTCAAAAAATATATGAATTATTAATATTAGCTCAAAACTCGAAGGGTAAGACTTCCATCCAATATTGGATGATACAATATTTACATCACAGTCATTGATTATTATAACAAAATACGTGTCATTAGATTAATAAGTTGGTTACTTTTGTAAGTTTAAAACATGGGGTATGTGTATTAATATCATTGGTGTAGGATCATCCAATATTGGATGGAAGAATTTTCCAAACTCGAAATATCAAATAAAGAGATAAAATTCCAATTTTAGATTAAAAACCCCTAAAAAGAGATATGTTGAAATGTTAAATAACATGTAAAAAAATTAGACATCAACCACATATGGTAAATTTGAAATCAATCGGCCCACCAAAATAATTAACTCACATTGTCAATTTCCAGAAGCAAATGTAAAGAAATATGAACTTAAGGATATAAAAATTTCCCTTCATCACTAAAACCTTGCTAAACAAATTGGCCATTTGACAATTCAAGAAACCTTAGAATTGAGACAATTACATTATTTACTGCTTTAATAGTTCATCTTTCCCTTCTCTCTTTGGATTTAAAAGATTATCACGGCCTTGAGAACTTTGCTTAAATCCTCACTTTTTTTTTGTCATGTGTTAAATCCTCACATTCAGTGAGTGTTTTAAATCTCCTACATGTACGTAGAACATGTTCCCCTAAGCCAACTTTCTTGTTCCCAAACTCATCCGCCATGCTTAATTAAATGCTTGCAAACATCTACATTAAATCGAACCTTTTTCTCATCTGGCCCTTTCAAATACAGTACCTTCTTGAACCTTAAAAAGTGCTTCTGCTATGAATTATGAACTGAAGGAGGTGACGAAAACAAGAAAACCGTTGACTTCCACCTAATTTCCCAAAATCTTCACCTTCACAAATCACAATATCATCGAATTCCAAATCCTTGCAGCTCTTCTCCCCAGCAACATTTTTCACCTTCACAATAACATCGAATTCCAATCCTTGCAGCTCTTACCTACATTTTATCCCAACCCCATTCAACATTTCTCCAATTAATGCACAAACAACCCCTGTATTTGCTTGTGATCTTGTAAACAACCCTGAATTGAAAGACTTAACATTCTGTGATAAACCTTTAGATGTAGAAAAAAGAGTGAATGATATTGTTACGAGATTAACACTACAAGAAAAAATCGGATTCTTGGTGAGTGGCTCACAAGGTTGATCAAGTAGGCTTGGAATACCAACATATGAATGGTGGTCGGAAGCTTTACATGGTATTTCATACGTTGGGGGGACTAAATTCAGTCCACTTGTTCCCGATGCTACTAGCTTCCCTCAACGCAGACTCACGGCTGCTTCTGTATGAAATACCATGTAAAGCTTCCGACCACCATTCATATTTCGGTATTCCAAGCCTACTTGAACCTTGTGAGCCACTCACCAAGAATCCGCTTTCTTCTTGTAGTGTTAGTCTCGTAACAATATCATTCACTCCTTTTTCTACATCATAAGTCTTTCAATTCAGGGTTGTTTACAGCATCACAAGCAAATACAGGTGTTGTTTGTGCACTAATTGGAGAAATGTCGAATGTGAGATGGAATAAAATGTATGTAAGTATGAAAAAAGAAATCGGAATTTTTGTATGGAGAAGAGGTCATTGTTTGTTTGTTTCACTATAACCTTGGAGTTAAAATATTGGTGTGAATTTGGGGAGATGAATGCAATCTTCGGTGAGTTTTTATAGTGAGAGAGGAGATGAGAGTTTGATCATACATGTTGTCTTTTAGCTACCCGTGAGTCATGAACCCTAGTTCCTTCCAATATATATGGGATATTTCCTAACCCTGTTATAAGGAACTTAGGCGACATGTGATGCTTGTCATGCACATATGACATATCTGATCACAACATACTGTGTGACCGACAATAATTTCTCAACATATTGTGGGCTCGACGATAGACAACACCGTATAGGAAATAATTTATCAACATACTGTGACACATCATAGGAAGTAATATCTTACTTCAGTATTTTCTTTCCCCAAGAAACTTTTTTACCAACATGAATCACATGATCCGGACAATTAAATAATTAAAATGATATTACCCTTATATTTTCTGCAGAGTGGTCATGCATAGGAGGTAAACGAGTTGAGTACTAAATAAGTAAAGAGGAGTAATGATATATATTAAGATTTTTCGAGTCCAGGCGTGTCAAACTTAAAGTTTAACAAGTTGAGCTAGCTAAATTTTTTAAAACTTGTTTGCTAACTTATCGAACAAGAGTTTTTTCGAGCAGGCTTCGAATTATTAACGAATAATTTTTTTTTTTATATTTGAAACAGAACTTTTTTAAACGATTGGTATTAGATAAAATGCATTGTACGATATATAAAGTCATGTGATATTGATAAAAAAAATTAAATTTTAAAAAAATACAAAAGGTAAAGTTAATATATTAGGTTAATAATATATTTTTTATCACTAAAACATTAATTTACATATCATAAATATAAACAAGTAGTTAACAATTGAGTTCGAACAAAATTTTTTTTTTTCATTTGTATGGACGAAAGGATTTGAACAAGTTTTTTAAAACCGAGCTCAAATAGCTCGCCAACGACTTGGCTCGTTTACCATCCTAGTCATGCATGTAAGACTGAGAATTGTCTCAATGTTTTGTTAATCATTAAGTTGAGTCCAAGATATTCTATATAATTGCTTTTTGCCATAATTGGGATTTGACTAATGCATTTTTGTCTCCAATAACCTCCCAATGACATAAACCTTTATTCTATACATCCTAATTCAAATAATTTTATCATGCTAACCTTTTACTCTCATATATTCTCTTTTTAATTTTTTTTATTAGTTTATATGTCTCTTGCTTACTTTATTTTTTAAAACATATATTCGTTACTTTTTTTCTTTTTTTTTACTACCTTTTTATCTTACTAATTATTTTTTGTAATTTTTTTCTTTCTGTTTTTCAATAAAAACTAAAATTAATCTTAAATTAGTTAACTTTTTAGAATAACTATAGTTCCAAACCATATATATATATATAATTAAAATATAACGTTGTATCATTGGAAACATGTATTACATCGATAATATAATCATGAAGTAATTTTTGTTAGTAAAAATAATTAAAAAGTAAAAAAAATTGAGGGAGTGGAATTTTCCTCTCTACATGTAGAAAGGTATTCATGTTTTAATAATTTTTTATATTTTTGGAGAAAGAAAAAACTAAGAGTCTTTTCTTGAAAATTCTGATTAATATTTCTTTTATATATTTTAAAAGATTTATGACATAGAGATTCTAACTTAGATGGGAAGTTAGGTCTTGTAAAATGCAGCTAATAAGAGTTTAAACCCCTTTGAATACTATTTTGAGGATGAGTTTTGTTTTACTACCCAACAAAAAACTTTACCCAGTAAATGGGTGGTGGCGCGGCGTGGTCGTGGGAGTTTTGGGAAGTCTTAGGAATTAAAAAATAAAAATCATTGGGAGCGGGTATTTAATCGAGTTCGGCGTCATCTCGTACCCGCCGAAGAGTTGTCGATCATTTTCATGAATTTTATTCCAAACGATCAGAAACTCCTACATTAAAAGACCATCGTGATTACTCTCATCCCTAACGGTAACTCCCGCACTTATGTCCCAGGAGTTACAAGTATTGACCGTATTCGTTCTCCCCCTTGGCAAAGAAAACGTCTAGGTTCGTGCCAGCTTCCAAGAGAAGAGTAACAATTTTTGGCTATGTGATCGATGTGTTTATGACAGACTTTATGGGTTCTTAATGACTAATTTTATTGCAAATGGTCTTTTGATAGATGTTACCACCATATAAAAATATCAAAGGTCATGTAGAAACACACCAACAACAACAGAATTACAAAACACCAGAAAGCTCTCTAATTATACTTCTCTCGTTAGTCGTTTTTTGAGTATAGATTGCTGATAGAATTTATTTTATTTAGAGATCCTGATTCCACCTGAAATATCTTTTTTAACACAAGCACTATCATATTATTACTCGAATTTATGGTATCTGTGTAAAATTTGTTTTATATATCAATTTCGTGTAGTTTTTTGTTTTGTTTACATTTTTTGAAATATATTGTTTTTAAACCATTTTGTTCGATCAGTGGTTATTATTTTTTTAGCAATAATTTAAAAAGATATCATTATCAAAAACACTTATTGAAAATGGATTTCCAATTTTTCGTTGTTGCCTCACGTTCGAAATGCAAAAGCATTTTCCGGTGTGTAAAAGTTGGATCCGTTAATAGTTCAAACTACTAACGTCGGGAACGAAAACATCTAACCGTGATCGACTAGTTTGATCGTGATTTAGTTAAGTTACAGGAGTTTTCTCCTATAAACAATGCAAACGCTACCGAAATAGAATTGATAAGGCATCTCGTCCTCGAGGCCAAGTTGTAATGAGAATCTCGGTAGCTAGAGGATTGATCTTGAACAACATGAAGAACTTGGTTCTCGTATCGTCCACTAAAGATGAGTCATCAAATATCATTTTGGAGACACTTTAGATAAGATTTTTCAATAATAGTCTTTTGAAATTCAAAGAGGCAAATCACATATTTGATAAGTATTTATATTTTTTCAATCCTAATCTAGCTATAAATCATAGTTATATAAAAGACAGGTCCAAAGGCTCGTGCTATTAGTTGTGGGAAAGAAGACCACAAGGCCCACTTGCGAAACCAGAAAAAAGGATCAAGCTCCAATAATCGTCAGTGACTTGATTGAGACTGGCAAAGTAAATTTTGATGTGAAGGTTGAGGTGGATCTGGTGGAGAACAAGAGAAAATAGATTCTCGACACTAGAACATCCAGACACTTGTGGTCAAGAAATTCATGGAAGTGGATGATGGAGATTGGAATTGCAAGGTAAACTCAACAACTGTCGTTATTCTCGAATAAAGAGCAGGTTCCTGTAAACTTATTCAGGTAATACCTTAGTTTTATTTTGATGTTCTTTGTGGTCCCTCACTAGTCTCATCAAAGTGACCTTTAACTAGTTATCGGGGTAGGAAAAATAGTTATAACTTTAAATCGGTTACTTTGTTGGGTAAGGGTGCCCTAATGGATTTTTTAAAACATATTTGTGAATATGAATGCATATACTTATGTGTACAATGTTTAATCTTTAGAGGTGTGACATGGTAGATTAATACTTCTTATTGTTTAATATTTTAAAAAGTCAAAGACACACAAACTAATCCCTGATCACAGTATTACGATTTTTTCAAATGTGAGATGTATAGAGTCTAAGTTACTAAAACCCTTTTAATCCATGACCACTAGAAAGACCAAATTATGAAACGTAATACATTTTGGCTTATATTTTATACACCGCTAGTAGAGGAGGTGAGACAATGATTTAACATTTGTAGATGCCTACTCTAGGTTCACTATAATCTACCTTGTAAAGATAAAGCGAATCATATATATGTAAATCTGAGATAGTAAATAAACTTTGTAGTAATCAAGATGCTTAGGTCTAATGGGGGTAATAAATATACTTCATATTCCCTTATAAATTTTTGTGAATTTGATAGAATAAATCATGAACATGTGCCCAGCATATAACCCCAACTAAATGGCACAATCATAGCACCCTTGAAGTAATGATGAATGCCTTGTTAATTAGTTCAGGCTTACCTAGAGGAATATGGGGGAACTTTTTTTGTATGTTTAGTACTTAATAATATACTGATGAAAAGTTAGACAAGACCCCTATGGGACGTGGGAAAAT
This sequence comes from Nemophila menziesii, assembly GCA_029959085.1. Taxonomy (NCBI): domain Eukaryota; kingdom Viridiplantae; phylum Streptophyta; class Magnoliopsida; order Boraginales; family Hydrophyllaceae; genus Nemophila; species Nemophila menziesii. Next base: position 21,751,871 of record JARWIR010000007.1, on the reverse strand, counting down.
CTTTCCACTTAACATGTAATAATTAAAAATATTGGGGTGTTTAGCCATGAAAAGAGATACCCGACCTCTTAGAAACCAACACCAGACCTGAGACCTTAGATTCAAGTTTCATAAGAAATATCAAGATGTGTGCATCATATAAACTCTTTTTGCTTGATGATAGTCCAATGTGTAAAACTAGATGTGTTGTATTCTTTACTTAGAAAAGTGAGTGATGTAATAAACCTCTTTTCCTGTTGAATAACTTATTTGCTAGAATACTGACGTGCCTATAAGTGATAATTACCTCCCCCTTTAAAGTTATGTGAGACCTAGTAGTATTTCCAAGGATAAAACTATGAGAAGTAAGAGGCATATTATCAAGTCAGGGTTTGGACCCGACTGTATCATTACTCTTATGACTAAGGGTTTTCACATAGACATGTTAAGTGAAAAGGTAGTAACTTTCTCTCTTATGGAGGTAAACCCTAAAACTTTTAATAAGGCTATAACATCAGTAGATATTAGTTTTTACAAAGAGGCCTTTAATAGAAAACATGGATCTATTAAAACAAATCCCAATACATGGGAATTAACTGACTTTACTAAGGGTAGTGACCTAGTTAGTAGCAAGTGGATTCGAAGGAGAAACTGATACCTGGTGGTTTAATATATAAAATCATATTAGAGTTGTTATTAAGCGTTTCACCTAAAAATAAAAGTTTATATTACTTTGACCCCTAATCCCGTGTATAGACACTTTTAGACCCTTATTGCACTAATGTCATTCACGGACCAACTATATATCAGTTGGATGTTAGAACTAGGTTTAAATGAAGGTGAAGAGATATATATGATGCAACTTGAAGGGTTTATGGTTTTGGGTCAAGGGGATAAAGTATAAAACTTAGGAAGTCATTGTATGGCTTTTAACAGGAATCTAACTTATGATATGAACAATGAGATAATGCCTTAGTAAAATATGGATTTGTAGTTAATACCTCTGACCCTTGTTTTTATTTCAAACTAATAAGATCGGAGTGCATTACCTTTTGTCGCTAGATGTATGACATGCTCATCTTTTGGTACTTTTATTCATGAGAGAAATGCTTATACTCTTCTTATTCTAAATAAAAGATATGGGGTAATCTGATGTGAATTTAAGGGTAAAAAACCATTAGAGGAAGTAATGGTATTTTCCTTAGTTAGTCTCATTATGTAGATTAGAAGTTGAAATTATTTGACTCTTTTAGTACGTGGTAAAACTCCTTATAATTCTAGTACCCATGCATGTGAAAACTGTGGGGGGTGGCATCCCTTAATGAATAAAATTATAGGAAGTGTGATGTGCTTAATGAACTATACTCAACCTAATATTTCCTATATGTTGTAAAGAGACCCAGTTGCTATACTCACAATCCGAGTAGTGACCGCTGGATTATTCTTTGTCATTTATTAAAAGTACTTGAGAGGTATTATTGATCTAGGTATGTACTTTAACAAGTTTCCTGCAATTCTTGAAGGATTTTATGATGCAATCTGGATCCCATATAATGATGAAGTAATCTCCACCAATGGCTATTGATGTCTCCATATTTGTCATGAATTAATCCTAGCTGGAGACATCATTTTAGGTGTATTTATTAGTTTATAGGTCGATTTTCTCATGAATTAGTATACTTTCCTATTTTGTGTCTTGAATTAATTATTTATTATTTTTAGAACATATTGGGTTTAAATATTTATTTAGTGTGAAACTTTAAAGATATATGGTAATTAATTAAAGTCCAGGTCAAAGTCTAAGAGCTAAAGGAAAGAGGATAAACATGGAAATTGAATATAAGGAAACAAAAGCTAAAATATGGAAAAGGAAAAGCTGTCATAAATCTGAATTTTACCACACACGGCCACAAATCAGCTTATATCTCAAAATGGGTGAGGAATTTGGAAGAACGGTCAAGAGCAAAGTTAAATATCTTTCCGAGACGATGTATTTCGACTACTCATAGCGTCAAACGGATAAGTATTGAAGTTGTTAGGACCAAAACAAAAACGGGGCTGATTCTATATTTTAGGGTTACGAATTTGAGTTGGGCTAGGAGTCCACTACTTACCTTCTCCTTCAAGAAAACGAATTAGGTCTTCCTATACCCTATGAATACAGCCTCTTATCATTATAAAATCATCCTTGGCTAAACCTTAAGCCAGGAAGAAGCTTACAACACAAGAAGAGAAGTCTGGAAGGAGCTATGCATCAATTATGTTTTCTTCAACCTTTAAATCTGTAATTCTTTTCTTTTCTTTCTCTAGTATGAAATAATTCACTTTTAGCTTGAGATTTAGCATATATGTATGAACCCTAGTTTTTCTATCTAATTTGGGATACTACGATATTTAATTGGAATTCATGTTTTATGTTCAGTTTATCTGTTTTGATTTAATGACTGTTTTCCTTGTTAGTGCACGAGTATAGGATTACCTTAATAGTAGTTAGATGATCACCTTAGCTGGGTGTTTAACTATTGAAACACCACATAACGTCTAGAATAAGGTTTAGACCTGACAAATCAACCTAACTAGATAATCATTAGGGTATGTTTTCACCACTATCATCATGTTTGGAATTGAATTGCTTAGGGCCTTGGTGGCGCTTGATAACCCTAGGTTTAGGCTGCCTCATGATGTGTCTGTAGCCCCTTAGTCGCTCTCAAGGTCTAAGGTATGGGAATTTGGAATCTTGATTATTTCATGTTACATTATTCACCCTTAGACAATAGAATAACCAAAACTAGTGGGGATTACTTGCTAATATCTCGAGCTAAACTCTCATACTACTTGCTTCTCTCTTTTATTTAATTTTCTGTCTCTTACTTTCTTAGTTTAATTTTCGAGTTTTTCAAGCAACACAAATCTCTTTTCTTTTATTTTCCTGCGTATTAGTTGTTCTAGTTTTTTAATATCTGCACTTGAATATTTGCATAACTTCTTCTTAACCTTCGTAGTCTCTGAGGAACGAATTCTACTTATTCATTAAGACTTGCATACGTCATGTATACTTGCAGAACCGTGCTACCTCGGGTGTTTATTTGCACTTATTGATCTATTATTTTATAACACCTTAGGCGACACCAAGTTCTTGGCGTCGTAGCCGGGGACTACATCGTTAGTCCTTGTGCAATTATCTAGTGCTTATATTTTAGTTAGTTCTATTTTACGCTTTTTCTTTTAGTTTTTGTTTTACAGATCTTTAGGCGAGAGCAGATTTGTTAGGGAAGGAAAGTTTCGTATTACTAGATACTGTAGAAGCTGTTACAATTATGAAGAGTATTCTTGACATCAGCTATACGTTCTCCTCATACGGAATTTATTTAGTTGAAGTCCTCTTAACATATTTGTATAGTACAATACTCTATGGACTGCGAGTTCAAAGTAAAAGAGTTGGCGGGTCAAGAAGCTGGGTGGTTGAGAAGTCTCCTAACGGATGTGACACTATAGGAAGGAAGTGGTACACCAGTAGGCATACACTGGGATTCGTAATCAACGATTGGAGTCCCTCGTAATAGCGTCCATAATGGAAATAGAGACACATTGGCATAAGACATGGTTGAGTAAAACAGATTCCGAAGAATGGTGTGGTCGACTTAGTGTATGTATGCTCAGAGAAGCATCTGGCTGATCTATTTACTAAAGGCTTAAACTTGAAGAGTAATCCGAGAAACGTCAAGGGGGTGGGGATAAAGCACATTGATGGGGAAACATATGGTTGATGAGTCTATATGATGCACTATTGTCCCATCCCTATGGCGTAAATTGTGCAAACATGAAAAATATATTAACCCTTAATGAATTCATATCCATTATTTGTGGTCATATTGAGAAGGGCTTGATAAATTCACTAAAAAGGTTGATGCTTATTGCTCTTAAAAGAGCTTAGGTATGAGTTTAATACTCTTAATGAACTCATAGCCATTAAAATGGTGGTCCTATTGAGAAATATTTGAGGAATTCACCGATAAGACTAATATGCATTTTTCATAATATGATTTCAAGGAGACATTCTTGATGATCCTATTAGGATGAGTTTATGAAGCAACTCTGAACTCATGGCCATAAATGGTGGTTCTATTGAGATGGATTTGATGAGTATACTGTTACGGTGGATATATATATATATATATATATATATATATATATATATATATATATATATATATATATATATATATATATATATTGCTCCAAACATGACCTTAAGACCCTAGAAGGGGAGTAGTTATCTGATAAACATTCTTAAATGTCCAAGAAGATAGAGTTGTTGAACTCACTACTAATTCATAGCACATAGTGGTGGTCATATTGAGAATGACTCGATTAATTTGCGATACACATGATGAGTTTTAGTTCTATTGTATTAATGATCTTGAGATCTGAAAAGTGCGACTAATATGGGTAGACATTCTTGAGATCGCATATGTGTAAAAAAGGGTGATGGTCGAGGAATCTGTATATACTAGCGGGTAGATTATGTGTTGTGATGGTCTTGATCGAAGACTATCAAGTTCAAAAGTACGTTCACTTGACAGGATTTGGTGGTTGGCCTCACTACGTGTCAATTCAAATGGAAAGATATCACCATTTAAATACAATTCACCCAAAGCTAGTATGCACGGAAACATGCTCACCTTTTCTCCCAAAATCTGAGTGCGGGATTGTTGGAAATTGAAGAGATTTTAATGATTTTTTCATGCTGTTGGAGAAGAAGAAAATCAAAAATCTTTTCCTTGTAAAGTCCCACATCGGAAACGGAGATGGGAAAAATATTTGTTTATACTATTTTCGTTTTCTATATATTTCAAAAAACTTAAGACATAAAGGTCCTAGCTTAGATGGGAAGTGGTCGTGGAGATGTTTGGAAGTCTTGTAGAATTAAAAATAAAAATAAAACACCTTTTGGGAATGGGTATTTATCGAGTTGGGACAGAGTGGTCTCGTACCCGCTGAAGAGTTGTCGGTCATCTTCATGATTTTTATTCCCAAAAGTTAGAAACTTCTACATTAAAAGACAATCATGATTACTCCCATCCCCACACGTTAACTCCAAGCTTATAGCTCAGGAGTTACAAATATTGTAGTTCTCCCCCTTGTCAAAGAAAACGTCCAAGTTCATGTCAATTTTCAAGAGAAGAGTACCGATTTTTGGCTTATGATAGACGTGTTTATGACAGACTTTAAGTGTGCCTTTATGATTGGTTTTATTGTAAATGGTTTTTTAAAAGCTACCACTAAATAAAGAGGCTCAAAAGTCATTTGGAAATACACCAAACAACAACAAACTTACAACACAACAGAAAGCTTTCTGAACCTACTTCTTAGTCGTTTTCCGAGCACAAAGTAGTAATAGAATTTCTTTTGTTTAGAGATATTGGTTGCATCTAAATAATTTTTTTAACGCGAACACTATCGTATCATCACTCGAATTTCTTGTATCTGTCTAAATTTTGTTTTATATTTGCGCTTTGTGTAATCTTTTCTTTTGAAATATATTACTGTAAAGTTATTTTGTTCAATCCATATTTATTTATTATTATTACAAATCAGAGAAAAAATACTAACAGATAATTCTATATTCCAACTTTTTGGTAGAATAGAGGCCTTGGACATAACCTTATGCCACTTTAATTTGGAAACTTCCGAACAAAAAAAAAAATTGGAAACTTAAATGACGTGAAAACCGTTGAGATGATTTCCCCATTCCGAGCAGCTGGGACTGAGCCACTCCCGCCAGCTGCCACCTCCTTTCGCTAGACGTTTTTTTCTTTTTTTTTTTGTTACATGGGTTCCATGTTAGCTTGCGCGCACCCGACTAATTCTACGGAGATATACATGCCTCTCCGTATATATTCTCATGGTAAATCAGAATTAGGTTGCCCGTGTTTTGGGAGGGGTTTGAGTCTTGTACTTCTTTTTTTACACCCATTAGGAAGGGGATTCGAACCATGGACCTACCCTTTAAGTGTTGAAGAAATAGTAAGATTCTGGCTAATTAAGCTAACCAAACTGATTTTAACTAGACGTGTTGAAATAACCAATATGTGTCCAGTGTCCTCAGGACTCATTCAAATTCTCTTATGTAACCTTTGAATTTACATATTATAAAAATGATTATATAATTTATTTAATATTACTATTTACCAGCGTACCACTTTATTATTACGATCTGCTTGACTTTTATTTACCATTGACAAATGACAACTATTTGATTGTTGACCTTGACCTCACTGTACTAGATTTGATTTTTTTTATCTATAAATTGAGTTATAGTTGCAATTTCATTTGCATAAACGTTTATGTGGATTATATACATATAAATTTATGCAAATATCAATGGATCGCCCGGTCTTAGCTGTGGCTTTGTGCTGCTTAATTATGTTAGTTATTCAGTTATCTCATGTCTCCAGTAACTCTGAAGGTCTCTTAAGCTTTTAATTTTAAATATTTGATTTATTTATGTAGACTACTATGTTTTTATATTTTCATAGATAAATGCTAATAATCAATGAAATTCATCAGTTCAGTTAAAGATCGTTTATTGAATCGTTTAAAAAAAAATCAGTCCTTTTTCATAACATTAGCTTTGAAAATAAAAACAGGTGATGCTTTGAATGCCTTGAAGACAAATTTAGTGGATCCTAATGGTGTTCTACGAAATTGGGATGCAACCCTTGTTAATCCATGCACATGGTATAACATCACATGCAACAGTGGCAATAGTGTTGTTAGAATGTAAGTTTCTTAATATTTCTTCACCCCTTTTCTTTGTATTATAGTAACCAAGGCACGTACTAAGTTTGTATAAGTTAAGTGATCTTGAAGGTGCAAATTTGTCGGGTCAATTAGTTCCGCAGCTTGGTGGGCTTTCAGAGTTGCAGTACCTGTAAGTCATGTCAAAATTAATTAAACATTTATTTATTAGAAAATGGACAATCGATTCTAAGACTGCAACTATTTCTTATGACAGAGTGATTGCAAGAAATAATATAAGCGGAAACATTCCTAGTGATCTCGGGAACTTAACAAATTTGGTGAGCTTGGAACTTAACATGAACAACTTAAATGGATCCATCCCTGACTCACTGGGAAAGCTTCAGAAACTAAGTTCCCTGTATAAATTTCACTTTTCTATGTATTAATTTATTTTATTACAGATTTGGATTTGTTTAACTAATATATGCCCGTAACTTGGCCGTACCTTACAGGAGGCTTAACAACAATGATTTGAGTGGGCATATTCCTATGTCTCTCACAACTATCGCATCTCTTCAAGTACTGTAAGTCTTGTATGAAATCTTAGTTTCTATTTCAATACATCATGTTTTGGTGGACTGATTGATAAATGTTGGCATCATGCAAAGCCAGTGATCTGTCAAACAACAATTTAACAGGACCTGTTCCGGTTAATGGCTCCTTTGCATTATTCACTCCGGCCAGGTTTGTTCTGAACAATTCAACCCAATAATCCAAGTCTAGAACCCCATCAACTTTGATTTTAATGAACAAGTTCTATCTTTCAGTTTTGCTAATTATAATAATCAATCGGATACTTCAACTTCGCCTACAAATCCATCTTCATCTCCAGGTCTAATATATATGTTTCGAGATTTTAGCTAATAATTTGCAATTTAGCATTAAAAACATGTTTGGTTCTTCATTAACACTTAATTTTCTGTGTCTAATTTGTGTATGTTAGTTGGAAATAAGGCAATCAAGGCGATTTCTGGAGGAGTTGCTGCAGGGATTGCTCTGTTTTTAGTTGTGTGCTCAATTTGATTTTGAGTGTTGGAAGGTCCAAAATGTCTCATGTATGTTCAATTTGTTGTACAATACAATAATGTTTAAATTTTATATTGTGAAACCTGTATGCTTAAACAAAATTTTATGCTTAAACAAAATTTAGATGTTATAATTATTTGGATTGACACAGAAACCTGTATGCTTATACAAAATTTCTTCACATCCAAATGTGGTTGTTTTAACTTTTAAATGTTCAGTAGATATTATAGAACATTACTTCCAGGTACTGAAAATTCTGGAGCTGACCAAGCTACAGATTTAGTTGACCAGACTAAGATAAATCTACAAGATGAATGAACTAAAACACAAACAATCCAGATCCAATATCAACTTCACAACTTCACAATGTTGAATCGAGTGTATATATTGCTCAATATACTTGATCGAGTTAGGTTTGCCTTTTCACTAATATATCGTACTTAACAAAAGATAATACAAGTTGGAAACTAAGTCAATTAAACAAACACCTCACATTCAATTAAGAGCCACATATGTATTGATTAATAACACCATGATGAGAGATTACAATTGTAGTACATAAATCAAAACCAACCTAACAAACAGCTAATTAAACATAAATGAACCTCCATCACGGATCTACCATAACTGCAAATCAAACATAAATCTAGCCTCCGAAACCATAAAGAGTCCTTCCTTGTCTCTTGAGAGCGTAGACGACGTCCATGGCAGTGACAGTCTTTCTTCGAGCGTGTTCGGTATAGGTAACAGCATCACGGATAACGTTCTCCAAAAAGATCTTGAGAACACCACGAGTCTCTTCGTAGATAAGACCGGAGATACGCTTCACACCTCCTCTACGAGCTAAACGCCTGATAGCCGGTTTTGTGATTCCTTGGATGTTATCACGGAGTACCTTACGATGTCGCTTTGCTCCTCCCTTTCCCAACCCTTTCCCTCCTTTTCCACGACCAGACATTTTCACAACAGAATAGGAATGAAGAGAATTGAATAATTCGAAGATTGGAATATACTACGATAATGGATATAGGAGAGTAATGTATATATAGCTTTGAATTCTGATTGCTGGATATATCTGAACCGTTAGATAGTGTTTTTAATCCACGATCCACGAGAAATAAATATATGATTGTATGCCGTGGATTAGGAATAATCGACGGCCCGCAAGTATGTGATAGTATGTGACGCGGATTGTGCTTTTCTGTGATAAAAATCTTTTATGATTTTCTTTAAAATTGTTCACATGTTATGGTAAATGGTAATTTATATTTTTTCGACTAAAAAAAAAATGGTACTAAAATGAAGTTTTTTAAAGTAAATTCTCCAACTTTTTTTTCTCAGAATTTTTTAAAAGAATAAATTGCGTTGACACTTTATTTCTTAAATATAAAAGAAAAGCAAATTTAATTTTTAAGCCATTATTTGTAGTTTATATTTTTAGGCTAAATATTTTTAGAAGGTTTATTTTTAGACTAAAATTATTAAAAGTATCTATTTTTTAGAATATATTATTAATTATGTGAGATATTTTATAGATTTTAAAAATAATTTAAACATTTAATTCAAATTATATATTTATTTGATCCTGTCACGAATTAAAAAATTTATTTAAAGTGTATATTACTTTTAAAATTTATAAAATATCTCAACGAGACTTAAAAATTGACATTTTTAATACATTTAGGGGGTGTTTGTTTGCACTTAATGAGATCTGAATCTGATTCATTAAGACACTAGATCAATCAGACGATTTGTTTTTCATAACCAATTCAGATCTGAATGGCTCTTAATTGTTCTGTTTCATTAAGATTTTAAACTAAGGTGGCGTTTGTTTTTTTAAGTAATAAGTGTTGAATCCTGAATGAACAGCTAAGGTAGTGTCTGAATGATTCAGACTTGGTTTGAAATCTTAATGAAACAGACCCGTTAAGAGCCATTCAGATCTGAATTGGACAGTAAAAACAAACAGTCTTATTGATCCAGTGTCTTAATGAACCAGATTAAGATCTCAATAAGTGCAATCAAACACCCCCTAAGTCTGAATCATTCAGACACTGCCTCTTAACATAATAAGTTCTATTCCTGTTCATTCAGCATTCAGCACTTATTACCTTAAAAAACAAATGACACCTTAATCTAAAAATAAGCATGTTAAAATGTTTGGCCTAAAAATGATATTTACTCCTAAAAAAATATATCTTCCTACTTCATTTATAGTCGAAGTATCTTCTTATCTTTATCGATCACTTTAATAGTCAAACAAATATATAACTTATATAAATATTTTAAATGATTAATAAACACCAAAAAACTTTTAAAATTATTCTAATTATTATTTAATCTTATAAATTTAAAAAAACATAAAAACTCTCAAAATTTTCAATTTTTTCACACCTTTCAACCTAATTCAAACTCATCTTCTGCACACACATTAATTTCCGCCACCATCACTACCATCATTAACTGTTACTCGATCAACAAAAATAAACCAAAAAAAATTCAAACTCATCTCATTAAGCCGGTTTCATGCACACTGATAACACACAAATAAAGAATCAATCTCCATCAACAAGAATAGACCATTAAATAACATAATTGATTTAATTCAACATAATCTCATCACTTTTACAATTTTGTAGATTTTAATTTATATTTAATTACACTTGCGTGTATTATATTTGTAAACAAATCCAATAATGGTCATACACATAACTATTGGAAGCTTTTGTTGTATGAACAATGACGTTGGGAATAGCGTATTTCGTGGATGCCATGTGAGTTTTGCGGGACCTATGGTTTTTTGGAACTGTTGCAGAACGCTAAGAATAGTGTATTTGTATCAAAGGTCCTTACATTAAGTTTCCATCATGTTTTCTAAACCTTGATTCATCACATTTCTAAAAGAAAATTGGAAAATCGAGATTTTAACATCGTTTAATTACATTTGTGTTCACATTATCCATGTATATATGATAGATATTATATTTTTAAAATATGTATGTAAAATATGTATAAATTAAATTTATGTTTAATTGCACTTGTGTGTATTATATTTATACACAAATCCCACAGTGGCCATAAATATGACTAATGAAAGCTTTTACCGCCAAAGGATAGGTTTCTAATGATGGGAGCTGATACGTATAGTGTTTAAAAATGTTTGGGTGGGCTTTGGGCTCATTAAAATAACCTAGTCCATCACATAAATGTTTTACTCTAAGAGTGATATGTCTGAGTCACGCCAACTGCAGAATGCATAACTTCTTCGTTACATCTCCGATTGCAAATTCTCAGTGCCCCCAGGACCGTGATCCATAGCTCTATAATGATGTCAAATGGCTCATCTAAATTATTTTTCAATCGAGCGTGGCATAAAAAGCAATTCACTATTTAATTCTGGATGACAGCTCACTTTTCAACAACGCTTGCTTTCGCCCTTTACTCTTGGTTTCCTTTTTTGATCTTCTATCATCGACTTCTTATACATGTTTTGGAATCTTATATCATCCATGTACCTAAGAGTTTCAAATTTAACAAACAATTTAGACGCAAACAGCTCTATAAATGACAATTATCCAAAACAAGGCAAGAAATGAGAATATATCAATTAATATGGAAAAATGTATCAACTGAGTACAAAAAGGAACATAAAAAGATGTCTCACGTTGGGATTAATTCATCACAAAAAGAAAGACTTTAGATATAAATATCTTTGATGAATCATCTTATTTGTCATCAATAGATAGCCTATGTGGTTTCCACATACCCTATTGAATATTTATCGCAAAATTAGTCTGCCTTCCTCCTTTTACATGCACCATAATAGTGTTCCTTCATAAGACCGCTTGTATAATTACCTGCCTCAAAGGATAAATTTTTCCGATCGAGAAATCAAAACTCGGGATTTCTTCTTGCCTCTAGGTAATGTGCCTTCATCGAGATAAGCCTTTGATATTCTAGTCCATATTTGCCCAACCTCAATAAGATATACTTCCAATAATGCAAGCGAAGATATGTTGGGTTGGTCTATTTGTTGTAGGGTGACAGTTTTTAGTTACTTTTTTTTACTGCCATCAAAGCCAAGAAACCTGCTTAGGTATTTTTGTCCCTCGTGACATGTATAATCTCAAAGGTCTCAAACATAAATCGTAATTTATTCACCTTAGCATGATATGCATCCATCGTCGAGTTTCTCGTTAGATAAGATTGGGTCATTGGATCCGCCATCAACTGATAATTAGTATATATCTTGATTATTCTTTCTTCTACTTGCATGGATGTTTTCAATCCAGACAATAGTGTCTCATATTTGACTTCATTGTCGATGGATTTGAGATTCGATTGAATGGAAAATTGATGCTCTCGACCATTAAGATCGATGAGAACTAACCCAGCTCCGTTGACATTTTTCCCTTCGGCTCTATCTACTTCGATTTTCCAACTCTTAGCGTCATTTTACTTCAACTCTTTCATAGGTTCATTGGGTATCATGATTTTGATAATGAAGTCGGCCAAGGCTTGTGCTTGAATGGTTGCTCTAGCCTCATAAGTAATGTCTTATCCACTTAGCTCGATTGCCAACTTACAAGTCACCCGGATGTTTTTTGGTTCAAAAAAATTAGATTGAGTGGTAGGTTGGTTAACACTTTAATCGGGTGTGCTTCAAAGTATGACTTTATATTTCTGTCTAAGTGTGGGAGGGAAAGGTGACCTTTTCGATTGGTGAATACCTTTCTTCGGCACCTTGCGGTTTCTTACTATCATAGTACAATGGTTTGTTGATTTCGTTCGACTTGATAGATGGTGAGATATTAAGTTTCTTCCTGGTTGGATGACATGTATATGATCAAGGTGTCTACTTTACCTTGGACGATATCGAGTATGAAGAGTTTGTCTTACCAGTTTTTATAAACGGGAATCGGGCTCACAATTTATTGGTCAGATGATTGAAAGGTTTTATGGAGTGTGACACTAACTTAAAATATACCATATTTAGGCATTGTCAAACAATGTTGACGCAGAAGTCCGAAAATAAACAATATTTGATTCTGTAATGAACATATACCTTCGTAAAGTGTTGATGTGTGCATATAGATGTGAGGATCTATCAAATTTGGGATGGTCGTTGGCTTGAACTTTTGAAACATTGACGATGTCGAGTATTTCCCATGAAAATTGGTTGGTTTCGTTGATAAGTAATACTCAGTCAACCTAGAATATTTCTCATGTTTTGTTTAGGTTTCTTCTTCAATGATGCTCTACTCGGTGCTTGTATCTTTTCCCTCCTTGATATTTGTATATAAAGCTACCGTTTTTTCTAGGCAATTAAGTGTACGTGTTTTTGCTTTGTCGGGTGGAGTCGTCATTAATACTAATGAGGTAAAGATTGTTGGGCAGAGGCGCTTGTTGGTGTCGTAGGTTATCCAAAGCATGTCGTAACAACTATTGGATGTGTTGGGTTACCCTCGGATATATTGTTTCTTCCTCAACTACCAAGTGGTTGGTGGATACTAGAGATCATCCTGGGGTGCAGGATAATACTTGCCATTGGCAGGATGTTTGAGGTTAATCGAGAGTGATTCTATCTCAGGGTTTGGTATGATTAACAGTGGTGCCTCCATTTGTGTTTGACTTGGCTAATCGGAAATCATTTGGTTTGCATTAGTGGTTTAATATTAGGTTTGGAACTTTCATTCCCATAAACGTCTCCAATTGATAGATCGTGAAATGCACGATAAAAACTAAATACACAAATAGTGGAGTTTCGGTGGATGTTACTAATGATGCTTGTGCTAATTTTGACTTCAGCCAAGCCTAGAATCTTGAAACCAGACAATGGTCAAGCCCACAGGGAGGGATGTCTCCTAATGACACTCTGATGGTCAAGTCAGTATTGGGAACGAGGACCTAAGAGAATTTATACTAGACTAAGTACGACTGTAATATGAACAATGTAAAAATATAAATGATACCTTTTTTTATATATATATGGGTGTCCGGACCAGTTTTCACGCACCACGACTATTCCCATAGGAAATATACATGTCTCCTATGCATATTCCCACTTAATCAGAACTAGGATACCCATGTTCAGGGAGAGGATTCGAACCCTGTACCTCTTGCTTTACCCCCTTTAAGGGCTGAAGAAATATCAAGGTTTTGCCCAGTTGAGCTACCTCAACTGGTTTAAATGACACCTCTTTAGCTGCATGACATGGGTATTTATAGATAAGAAAATCCACGTAAACTTAGTTGGACTTTTATCATATCCTATGAGAGGATGTTCGAGAGACTTTGTCCTCGGGCCATGGAGAAGTGAGATAACTTTCTCGTGCACCGATCGAGGACCTTGTTGGCCTCGGCTTTCCAGGGAGGCACCGGTTGTTTATCTAATCGAGAAGATCGAACATGACCATCACGCTCGACGAAACATGGTCGTGTACATAATTTGCTCGAAAAGTTCCTTATCAAAGGGCCACGGAGATGGTGAACGAGTTCTTTCAATATTTTTAGTCTGAGCCATGGTATGAACAAATTTTCAATAGCTATATGGCAGAACTAGGGAGAAAGAGGATTTCCGAGTTGTGGGAATAAAATAATGAAGGAAGATGAAACACTCAGCTTAGAAATCACCTAAAAGGATACCAGACGGCTTGTCTAAGCTTATATCTGAAAACCGAATATCCGACCAGCTGAATTCCATAAATAATAAGGGTTTGTTTGGATTAAAGAGGGATAGTATAGTAAACGATATGAAGGGGAAGTTTAGTAAATGATTGGAAAGGAGAGTATTAAATCTTGTTTGGATTAGATAAAAAATAGAGGGAACAATTTTATTAAAGGATTACAAATATTTGACGTTTGGATTAGAAAAATAATGAAAGAAAGAAATTCTTTTTATAGCTAAATGACTTTTATACATTTAGTAATATATCTTATATATAAAGAATAAGAATAATTTAGACATTATGACATAATAAAAGAATCTTTTCTTTCTAATGACACCAAATTGAATGGATTGAATATATAGTATTGTAAGAAATCCTTTAATAAACTTTTCTTTCTAATTATTTCTAATCCAAACAAAAGAAAGAATTGTTATCATCCTTTAATATAATTTTTTTTCCTAAGTCCTTTAATATAATCACATTCCTTCTAATTTTCCAATCCAATTCTTAAATCTAAGAATTAGTTTCATTTTAAAAGTGTAAGAGAATCTAAACAAACAAATTGGAGTCAATACAGTCAATAAGTTGTGTGATCTTTTGCCCCAAAGAAAACAGGGTCTTTATATTATAAGGCCCATCCACCCCTTCCCTTTTTGTTTTAAATCATGTACTAGTTAGTATAGTTGGAAGCCAACTAAATTAAACAAAAGCCCACAATTACCCTCCCCTTCCTTCTATTACACGGTGGAGTTGCCCAAACCAATTTCAAAACACCATTATAGGTTTTGGAAACCTATCCCACCGTCCCTCTCTTCTCTCTCTCTAAAACCGACCCCCCACCCCCCTCACAGATCTCTCTCTCTCTCTCTTCCTGGCGAGCCACTACCACCCACCCCCACCATCAACGCCCCCACCATGAACCCATTACCACCCACCCCCACCCCCACTATGGAGTTGCAGCGCTGCTGGAAAACCCCACCCCCACCTCGTCGCGCCGCACCACCACCCCCTTCCTGGTGAGCCACTACCACCCACCCCCACCCCCACCATAGACGCTGCTCGCCTGCACCTCACCACCGACGCTGCTCTCCTTCTCCCCTCCGTTCGTGAAGAGCACCTCACCATTAACACCCCCATCTCCTTCATCACCAACACCAGCGACAACAGGGACGAGAACCACCAGCAGCAACGAGATCTATTGGAGAACCTCGCGAATCTGCTGCAGATCTGGATCAGCGCTGCTGCTGCAGAGGTCTCTGACGCCGGCGCCATCACTGCTGCACCAGGCCTTCCACCCCAATCGCTCTTCTCGTGCAGGAAAGCCGCCACACACCACCACTCTGCACCGCCTTCCACCCCAAGCTGATGCAGATCTGGATCTGGTGAAGTACAACCCAACCAACATCTCCTATGCTGCTCAGAGCCACCACCATCATTGGACCTCGCTGTGACCTCGATCTGCAACACCAACACCACCATCGTTCTCCCCCTCCTTCATCTCTGTTTATAACCCCACCACCCAGCGCCGCCACCACACCACAGGCACCAGTTCGTTGGGACCAGCCCTATTGGGCTCAAGTGTGATAACGGGTCCAGCCCCATTATGTTTGTGTATTTTTTTTGTTTTATATAGGTACAGCCCGTATGAGAAAAAAATGTGAATCTTGTTCAAATTGGGTACAGACCCATTAGTTTTTTGTTCTATATGGGTCTAGGCCATGTAATTATTCTAACTTGACCAAATAACTAACCTAATAATTAAGAAAAGTAAAAAAAAGTGTTGGACCCGTACCCATCACGGGTTAATTGAGATCACGATAATAGTCGAGTTGGGTCCGTACCCAATAAGAGCAGGGGTAAAGAAGTAAAAATGCCAAACCAGCTATTTGGAAATGGGACTTAAAAAATAATTTTTGCCAACTAGGATTTTAATCACAATGTTTTTAGAGCCAATTGTTGATTGATGCCTATTAAAAAACTTATTTAGAAAAAGGTGCCTAGGAAAAAATATTTATTGAAAACAGCCCCATCCCAAAATTACCTTTATAATTAACAATTTAAAAATAAGAAAAAAACTAATAATCACACGCGCGCGTCCGTGAAATTTTTTTAAAATCGTCATAACTAATTCAAAAAAAATCAAAAAAAAAAAAAAAAAAATTATATTTGGATAAATCAAATTAATATGGGGTAATTAGAGATAAATGCCTCCTTAATGATGCCTTTCATTTTTTTAAGCCTCTAATTTTCTTATTTAGAGATAAATGCCTAATAGAACAATTATTTATAGAAAACATCCCCTTTATATTTTTTATACCTATATTATCCTTATTATTAAATATATTATTTTATTTTTAATACAATATTTATTTTTAAATCTTAAACAAATAATAGGATATTTCCACCACCACCACCACCACCACCACCACCACCACCACCACCACCACCACCACCACCACCACCACCGCATCCACCATCATAACCACCACCACCACTACAACCACCACAACCATCACCGCCTCCACCACCACCACCACCACCACCTACTACTAATTTCATCACACGCGCGCGTCCGTGAAATTTTTTTAAAATCGCCATAACTAATTCAAAAAAAATCAAAAAAATCGAAAAAAATCATATTTGGATAAATCAAATTAATATTTACGTCTATGATTTTTTTCGGAATTTTCTGAATTTTTTGATTTTTTTATTTTTTTTTTATTTTTTAATTCGCAGAACATGGAATTCCATGTTTTAAACATGGAATTCCATGTTTTAAACATGGAATTCCATGTTTTAAACAGTGAATTTCGTGTCTGCGGAAAACAAATTCCTTATATCAAAACATGGAATTCCATGTTTCCGTGTTTTAAACATGGAATTCCATTTTCTGCGAATTAAAAAATTCAAAAAAATTCAAAAAATCAAAAAATTCAAAAAATTCTGAAAAAAATCATAGACGTAAATATTAATTTGCTTTATCCAAATATATAATTTTTTTATTTTTTTGATTTTTTTAGAATTAGTTATGACGATTTTAAAAAAATTTCACGGACGCGCGCGTGTGATTATTAGTTTTTGTTTTGTTTTTTTTCTACTTTCTTTTTTTTAATTGTTAATTATAAGGGTAGTTTGGGATGAGGCATTTTTCTATAAAAAATCTTATTCTAGGCACCTTTTTTTAAATAAGTTTTTTAATAGGCATTAATCTCTAATTGGCTCAATTAATATTTACGTCTATGATTTTTTCGGAATTTTCTGAATTTTTTGATTTTTTTGATTTTTTTTAATTTTTTTTTCGCAGACACGAAATTACATGTTTTAAACATGGAATTCCATGTTTAAAACATGAAAATCCGTGTCTGCGAAAAAAAAAATCAAAAAAATTCAAAAAAATCATAAAATTCAAAAAAAATCAAAAAAAATTCATAGACGTAAATATTAATTTGCTTTATTAAAAAATACAATTTTTTTAATTTTCTGATTTTTTTTGAATTAGTTATGACGATTTTAAAAAAAAATTCACGGACGCGCGCGTGCGATGGAATTAGTAGTAGTAGGTGGTGGTGGTGGTGGTGGTGGTTGTGGTGGAGGTGGTGATGGTTATGGTGGATGTAGTAGTAGTTACATACATGGTGGTTGTGGTGGTGGTTGTGGTGGTTGTGGTGGTGGTGGTGGTGGTGGTGGTGGTGGAGGAGGAAAAAGAAGTACCCTATTATTTGTTTAATATTTTAAAATTAATATTGTATTAAAATAAAATAAAAATTTAATAATAAGGGTAGTAAAGGTATAGAAAATATAAAGGGGATGTTTTCTATAAATAATTACTTCATTAGGCATTTTTTTATAAATAAGATTATTGAAGGCAAAAAAAACAATTAGAGAATTTTATGAGGATGTTTTCAACAATAACCCCATGTTTTTACTGTGCAGACCTTAGATTATAATTTTCTCAAAGAAAACCTTCATGCTTATTCTTTAATCAATTTTATCCATATATGACGGCACTTATAAAAATAGTATACTGGAGTACGAAATTTCTAGAAAACACGAAATATTACAAGAATTGTAACTAAAATATTTTGGGTTTCCCGAGGTAGACCCTTCAAATCACTTCTCCTTTCAAAGTTGCAACTTTTGTCAAGCTAAACATCAGAAACGTTAGAATGTCATCTTGGCCCAGAGAGCTCATCGGGTTGGAGCTTTCCAGTAGAGTCGAGAATTATATCATCATCATCATCATGATTGTTGAACTGTTGGCGGAACATCTCCTCATCCTTGTGTTGCTCCCATATCTCTGTCAAGCCATCACCTTCAAGCAATTTGATCACCTCAGACATCATGGGACGTCTCATTGGGGAAGTTTGTGCACAAAGCAATGCAACCTTGATTACATGCTCCACTTCTTCCTCGCAAAAATTACCCTCAAGATTGGCGTCAATTAGTGTAATCAACTTCTTCTCCATCACAAGTCCCTTCACCTGTATTATATATTTTCATGTGAAATAGTGAATTTGTGATTATAACAACATATAGCATCCAAATATGTAGTCACATAAAGTTGTGTTGATCCTCAGTTAAACTACACTTCGGATTTTAAACATGATCATGATTTTATATTTTGGATCATTCCAGTTGAGTATAAAAAAAAAATTCCTGGAATATTTGAAGTAAAAAGTAAACTTACATTCAAAGCATAAGTGTAAAGTGCTTACCCAATCAAGCAACGTGATCTCTTCATCATTAGCAAGACGAGCTAGATCGAAAACTCTCTGGCCTGTGATGAGCTCAAGAAGCATGACCCCATACCCATAAACATCTGTTTTCTCTGAAGACTTGCCTTTGGAGAGGTACTCAGGAGCAATATGGCCAATTGTGCCACGTACAGCAGTTGTAACATGAGAAACATTGTAGTTCATAAGTTTGGCCAATCCAAAGTCTCCAACAACTGCTTCAAAATCCTCATCCAACAATATATTTGCAGCTTTCACATCACGGTGTATTATCTTTGGCTCACATTGATCGTGCAAATAAGCAAGTCCTCTTGCAGCTCCATGGGCAATACGTTTTCTCTTTGGCCAATCAAGATGAGGATATGATCCAGATCGATCTGCGAGGACATGCCACTTTGTGAGAGCATTAAAATGCATTCTTAATAATTTGAGGCTTAGAAGAAGTACCTCGTAAACATGAATCAACGCTTCCATTAACCATAAAGGGATAAACAAGCAACCGTTCTGTTGGGGTCGTACAAAAGCCAAGTAAACGCAATAAATTTGGGTGTTCACCGGTGCTAATCATTCCTAATTCTGTCTGGAACTGTAATTCTCCACCCTTATTATGCACATCCTTTAGTCTTTTAACTGCAATTAGAGATCCATCTGCTAGACAGCCTTTATAAACCTCGCCAAATCCACCCCTCCCAAGAATGTTTACTTTATTAAAATTATCTGTCGCAACTTGTAGTTCGCGCAGAGAAAGTCTTTTGAGATATCCTAGATTAACTTCTGGACCCTCCTCGGAAACATCAAAGAAATGATATATGTGTTTTCTAAGGCGCCACCAAGCAAACAATATTGCAAGAGTAACAAAAAGAAGAGCAGCAACTCCCCCAGTGATCGCCCTAGTTGCCTTGCCCACTAACATAGAAAAATTAATACAAAATTATTTAACTATACATAAATATTGGGGTTGCTAGTAAGTAAAGGTAATAAATAACTAGACTAGACTTAGAGGTGAAGATGGAGTTGTTGGTGATATCAAAGACGGTAAAGGAGGATCTAATTGATTATTTCGAAAACTGAAAGACAAAAATTCATTAATCAGAACAGTACCTTGTTTACTAATGGCCTGTAAGTATCTGGAACATACCTGATAGGAGTGAATTTGAAAAATGATCCATTGACTGGAAGTGGTCCTGATAAGTTGTTGTTCGAGAGATCACTGAATTGCACGGTGCAACATATATTAGTCCACATAATCATTTTCAAACGAGAGAAACTAAAATTTCTTTTTTTTTTTTACTTACAGATCTTGAAGAGAATCAATTGTTGTGAGAGACATGGGAATATGGCCACTCAAACTGTTATTGTTAAGCCTCCTATTCAGATCATTCACAAACTACTGTCATGACTGTCAATGAGTACCATAAAAAAATTAAATCACATGGCAAATAAAGAAAAAAGTATAATCATACAAGAAACGTAGTATCTGAAGCTTTCCAAGTGAGTCGGGGATGGGACCCGTTAAGTTATTTAGATAGAGATCCAAGCTCACCAAATTTGTTAGGTTACCAAGGTCACTAGGAATGGTTCCGCTTATGTTATTACTATAAAGCTCCCTGTCACACAAAAATACCAAGAAGAATAAATGTGTGTATATCAAAATTGGAGTTCAAATCAAAACATAAAGGTTCATAATCCCATAAAGTTTGATTCATAGAAGATTACTTACAGGTACTGCAAATTCTGGAGCTGACCAAGCTGTGGAACCAGTTGACCAGACAAATCAAAATCTCCAAGATCACTGAACTTAAACACAAACAAAAAAATTAGATAGTATACTAGAAAGAAAGAAAAAAGACCAGAAGAAGCTTACACTCTAACGACACTATTTTCACCACTGCTGCATGTAACGTGAAACCATGAGCATGGATTAATGAGTGACGCATTCCAACTAGATAGGACGTTATTAGGATCAATTAAATTGGTCTTAAAAACATTCAATGCATCACCTGTTGTACATAAATTAACCAATTGAATCATAAAAATTAATTCCCATTTTATGGATGCAAATAAACATAAAAATTGAATCATAAGTTATATAGGTCTCGTTGACATACAAACTAACAACAATGCTTCAAACACATCAATGCACCATGAAACGGAATTCAAAGCATGTGGTAATATATCAATCTAACAACATAAAAAGGTCATCTCGTTCAAATGTGTCTTCAAAAAGATCAAATCTCAATAATTTAGCAATGAATTCAATTACTAAATTCACTTGATTTTCCCTACCATATAGCCATAAAAAATTATTTTAAAGAAACACATGTAAAGATGAAATCAAACTAATGCTCAGAAAATTGAAAAGTTAATTACACCATTGGTCCCTGTGTCACAAAAAGTAGTTTATATCCCTGTGTTATTTCAAAAAAACAAAAAACAAATATACTTCTACCAACCAAGATGTATATTTGCAGCATTAATGAATAACACATGTGTATATTTGATACTCTGAAACATAAGGGCATATAAGCTATTTTGCATAACTCAGTGATCAATTTTGTAACTGATCCTAATTAAATTACAAAAGCTTGGGTAGCTCAAGAGACCTTCAGCATTTCCGAAGCAGCGATAAAACTGGAAAATCGGCAGAATTAAGCAGAGCAACCCCGCAGCTGAGTCCATTCTATGTGTGTATGTCTCCAAAAACTAAAATCAAATTTTAAATCAAACCCATGACTAATGATATTTTTTAAAAGATTAGTCTAAGTCCAACCACTTACCTAATGTTTTTTATTTCTAATTACATTGGAGCTAAGTCAACAAATTAAATACCTCACTTAAAAACACGAAATGATAAGAATTATAATTGGAAAAATCAGATCTTAATCAAACCCCTGACTAATGATATTTAATATTAAAAAGCTTAGGCCAAGTCCTATGGCTTATTTAATTTTTTTTCCTCCACTACGTTGGAACTGATCAATAAATCAAACGCCTCACGAGCAAAGAAGATACGATAAGTATTATAAAATGGACAAATTAAATATCAATTAAAGCCGGTGACTAATGATATTATATTTATAAAGATTGAGCTAAGTCCAATGGCTTACCAAATTTCATTTTTCATTACGTTAGGGCTAAAAGTCAATATATCAAACAACTCATAATCTAACAAGAAAGGATAAAAGTGAATAAATGAAAAAGTCTGATAGAGTCTATGACTGGCTACAGAGTTTGATGCATAGAACCTAACTTATACAGGTACTGCACATTCTGGAGCTGGCCAAGCTGCGGAACCAATTAACCCAACAAATTAAAATCTCCAAGATCACTGAACTCAAACACAAACACAAACAATCTAGCTCCAAATTAAAGCTGTGAGAAAAGCAGAAAAATACCATTATTAAACAGAACAAGGGCGCAGCTAAGTATTGTCTATGCATTGCTCAAAATATATTAACTACACTAATGATCACTTCATCAACTTAGCTTTGCGCTGTCACTAATAATTCCTACTTAGAAAAAGAAAACACACGGCTATGTCAAAAAAACAAACACATCACAATCAATTAAGAGCCAGGTATGTTTTAATTAATAACAAATTGATGAAATTACAACTGAACTCGATTAATCAGTACCAGCTACCTAAACATAAGTAAACAACCTTAAGATCTACAATAAGTGCACTATAGGTCCCTACTTTAAGAGCTAAATAAACTGAAATCTAGCCTCCAAAACCGTAAAGAGTCCTTCCTTGCCTCTTGAGAGCATAGACAACGTCCATGGCAGTGACAGTCTTTCTTCGAGCGTGTTCAGTGTAGGTAACTGCGTCACGGATAACGTTCTCCAAGAAGATTTTGAGAACACCACGAGTCTCTTCGTAGATAAGACCGGAGATACGCTTCACACCTCCTCTACGAGCTAAACGCCTAATAGCTGGTTTTGTGATTCCTTGAATGTTATCCCGGAGGACTTTTCGGTGTCGTTTTGCTCCTCCTTTTCCCAATCCTTTCCCTCCTTTTCCACGACCCGACATTTTCAGAAATCGAAAATCGAATTATAACTGTTAAGGAATTCGAATATACGATGATAATGGAAACGTAGAGTATACTCGTATATATAGAGAGCTTCGAATTGTGTTGAGGTAGCTGGAAATATATGAACCGTTGGTTAATGTTTTTAATCCACGGCTGAAAGGTTGATCTGCGTGAAATAATTAAGTGATTGTAAACCGTGGATTAGGATGAATCGACGACCCACAAGTGACTATTATGCAACGCGGATTATGCTTTTGTATGAAAAGTTTCTTTTTTTAAGTTCAATCCCAAACGGGCCCTATACCCCTATTAATACTCAAATTTCTCTCTTTCTCTCGTAAATCTCCCATTCTTCTCTTTTTTTCCATTTACCCATTTATTTACTTGGTCGGGATTCTATATTCTCCTTACCCCTGTCAGGGTGGACTAAGGAGCAACTCTCAAGTGCTACAAACCCCGTCAGGGTGATTATAGTCCACTCTCAAGTGATTAAGGTTAAATTACCCAATAGGTCATAGGTTTAATTAAGCTCGTCAGAGTCAAATAATTTCTAACCTATATTCGTTAACTAGTTCGGTACCTAAACCCCCCGTCAAGGTGATCCAATCGCCACTAATTGGATTAGCCTAGATACTAAGTCCTAATATTGAGTCGCGCATTCAATAAAAGTAAATAAAGTGCAAATTAAAGAAAAATATAATTTACCCAATTTGATTGAAATAATAATTATCCCAAATCCAAATATTCGAAATGAAATCAAATTGGGATTAACCCATTATGCGTTCTCAAGCACTAATTAGGTTTAGCTCATAATTATTGAAAAGATAAAAACTAAAAAAATAAATAAGTTCAACATGTTTTACTGAATAAAATAGAAGAACCTAATTTCGGAATTGAATTGGCTGAGAATTGGAGATCCTAATTTCGGAATTGAATTGGCTGAGAATTGGAGATATAGACAGTCTCCAGCTCTTGCTTCTTATCTTCCTGCCTCTCGCTTCTTCTCTGGTGTCTGACTCTTAAGCGTATGTTATATTCTGAAAAAGGTGTGTGAAAATAGAAGTCTAAAGCCCTTTTATAATGTTAAAAACGGATTAGGGCTTGGACATAAGAATAAATCACTAATTAAATGTCCAAACCCATTTGCTAAGCCCAAAATCCCGTAACTGCTGCACCACCTCCACTAAAACGGCTCTAGCCGCTTCGTTATAACTCCGATTGACCTGAAATCACTTGCTAAAGTTCCGTAACTCGATAAGGAATCTAATCTCTTCAAGGGTCAGCGGCTAAATCAACTCGTAAATGCCTCGAAATCAGCAATCTTTGGCCTGTTTCCAGATTTGCAGCTTCAAAATATAATTCTTTTCGGGATTTATCTTCAAGGTTTGACTCCATATCACGATCTTTGACTTTCTTCTCGGATTCCTCTTCTAGCTAACATTCAAAACCTACAAACTTTTCACTAAAAATACCAATATTACGCGCAAAAGCTTAATAAATTAAAAATGCTAGAAATAAAAGATGAAAATCGGATTATTGCATATTTAGTCCAAAAGTCTATCTAAATAGTCAAATAAACACCAAAAATGATGTCTCCCGAGGGTATAAAATTAGAACATTTAGGAAGACATCAAGTTCCCGAAGAGACCAAGGTACCGTACCTAAATATAGAAAAGCCATGTAAATTATTTATCTATTGCAAATATATGAAACCGTGAGAAGGTTTATGGAATTCATATATTTTCTTTCATTATGGCTGAAAATGAATACAGAGGATCCTAAAATACAAAGTGGTGAAAATTGTCGACAAATAAATAAATGGCCATACAAGATTATTGATTCAATGACCCGACTTGTATCACAAAGGTTCATGAAAAAAAACCTATAAATAATTATGGGGAGACGTCCTCATGTAGTGGATACAATGACGTTAGGGTTTTAACTTTTGGAAACTATAAAAGATTTTACTATGATAAGGAAATATCCAAGATAAATGACATGATTCTTGGATTGATATTAATTTTCTTAGTGAGCACATGTTCCTGAAGCATGATAGGTGCCCGAAGCACTTAGGGCGTATTATATTATATTCTTAGAGAATGAGAAGTGTCTGGAGCATAAAAGGTTCCTAGAGAACATAAAGTGCATGAAGCACATGAGAATTTTTTTTAGTCATATAACAAAATCGGTTAGTATGGATTACTTCCTCACAAGTATGATATTATCTTATGATAGTGTTCTTTTATCCCGGAGATTTAAGAAATAGAGAATGATTAGTGAACTCCTCACAAATCATGATATTATTATCATTAAACAAAAATTGAAGATCAGTTTGTGTGATATTGAAATATATTTCACCAAAGGATTTCTACAGTAAATTCGAGAATGTATTTAACGAATTTGTTCAGGCAAGAATCTAGCAGATTCATCAGTTAAAGTTATAGTGTGTACTTATGTTAAATGGTAAGCTCGAAAGTATATTATGTGATTCTAATATAAATAATGTGTGGTACAATGATGGGGAGACAATATTTGTGTGTTGTACTCGTTTTCCTTCACTAAGGTTTTATCCCACAAAGGGTTTTTCCTAGTAAGGTTTTAACGAGGCATTGCCAAATATCTACTATCATAAAGAAAATAATATACTCTTCCCTATATTAATCCACTGTTTATTGACATGGAACGAATATGATCAAAATAAGAATTCAGCAGATTTGATAAGGCATATCCTTAAGTGAATATCCAAGGGGGAGTGGTATAAAATATTTATTTAAGTGGATATTCCTAATAAAGTCATAACATATCAAAATAATTCTATATGGACAAATATCATTCATTTAGTAAATCACATGGTTCTACAATCATTAAGTACAAAGAAATATCATTCTCGTTAGCGAGTGGAAAATTAAGAATTATTAGGTATGGAAGTACCACATCTTAGTACCATTAGAGCATTAATGTACCTCACAAATTGTACAAGGTCCGGAAGTACCATATTTTATTGTCATTGGAGGATTAATGTACCTCGCAAATTGTACAAAGCCTGACATAGCATTTCCAGTTAACTTAATGACAAGACCCTCGCAAAGGCAAATCTTAAAGTGGTTACGTGTTTACTTGTGGTGGTGCTACGATATCATGGAGATCCGTGAAGCAAACTTTAGACGCCACTTCATCTAATCACTCTGAAATATTGGCACTACATGAAGCAAGTCGAGAATGTACATGGTTGAGATCCCTAGTTCAACATATCCGAGAAACGTGTGAGTTATCCTCAATAAGAAATATACCGATTAAGTGTATGAGGATAATGCTGCCTGTATCAGACAAATTTAAAATAGATACATCAAAGGCGACCGAACAAAACATATTTCACCAAAGTTTTTCTACACACGAGCTACAGAAGAATGGGGATATTGACATTCGAAAAATTCAATCATGTAACAATCTTGCAAATCTATTTACGAAATCATTGCCAACCACAACTTTTAGAAAATTGGTCCATAATATTGGAATGTGACAGCTCAGAGATCTCTTGCCAGCATCAGGGGGAGTATGAACAAGACACTGTACTCATTTTCCTTCGACCAAGTTTTTATTCCACTGGGTTTTTCTTGGCAAGGTTTTAACGAGGCAGTATTTGAAGATAACTTATGCATATGTACTCTTTTTTCCTTCGACCAAGTTTTTATCCCACATGGTTTTTCTTGGCAAGGTTTTAATGAGGCATATATTATAAAGAATGGAGATCCAAGGGGGAGTATTGTAAATAATATAGTTTATTAGTGGATGTCTTTTGATTTTCTTATCTTTTTCCATACCTTCTTTATGGGTATAACTTATTGTAAATGAAGGGTCATATATCTCCTATGACTAGGGCTGCAAATGAACCAAGCCGCTCGCGAGCCGCTCGAGCTCGGCTCGGAGAAAAGCTCGTTCGAGATCTGCTCAAATATAAACAAGCTCAAGCTTCATTTTAAGCTCGATAAATAAACGAGCCTGCTCGAGCTCGGCTCGTGAGCTCGTTTAGAATTATGAATTATAAATTAATATATTATTTACTTATAAATATATTATTAAATATTCAATATCAAATTAGATATTTTTTTATTTCTTTAGACATTTATTTTTTCATTAATGTTATGTTTCATATTTTCATACCACACACTCCATCAGATACCAATCGTTCATGAAAGTCCCAATTCAACCATAATTGTTCATGAGCAACTAGTGCTCGACTCTAAAAATGATTGTTTTTATTTGAATCATTGGAAGCTCGGGCTCGGCTCGTTTAAATGTGAGCTCGGTTCGGCCCGGCTCGTTGAAATTTGAGCTCGGCTCGGCTCGGCTCGAGTAATTAAACAAACAAGCCTGTACATCTAATATTCGGCTCGGCTCGGCTCGTTTGTAGCCCTACCTATGACCTTAATCCATTTATACTTTACACACTTGAAGAAAGATTAAGGATGTGATTGGTATGCTGTAATGAGATCAGTAATGTAATGGCATTACTGATTCAGACATGATTACTGTGATTGGTACGTCGTAATCAACTTCGTAATACCGTTCCTTCCGTAATCACATTACAACGAAAATGGGGTTTTTCATTACATAGCTACTACCCATGAATGACCCATAACAATCGTAATCGTAATGGATATTTTCTTTTAACAAACTAAAATAATTTTATCAAACTTAATATATTACACATTTTTTACTATATCTTTATTTTCCATTAAATCGAATATGTAAAAAATCATATTATTATTTTTAGAAACTAAAAAAAATATATTATATTTACTACGTACATACATAAATCGTATATAATTATATAAAAATATTTATATATTGGTGATATATTTCACCATAATATACTGAATTATAACAAATTTTTTTATTATTTCTCACATACCCATAAATCATGAATCAATATAGGGTGATTTCCTTATAGAGTCCACAAGCAATCAGTGATTGCCCACCAGGTCCAGCCCACCGCGAATGACAGACTTGCCCCTAGTTACCCATTAATTGGAAATTGGTTACCAAAAAAAAAAAACGCTCAAATCATGCATTCAGTTGAAAATTAAAACAAAGAAATTAAAAAAAAAAACGCTAAAATCTTGCAATCACTCAAATCAGTAACCCATAAAAATTCAAATGCAGTAACCCAGAAAAATTCGAATGCAGCAACTGAAGAAAATATTGAAACTTTTGTTCAAGTGGACGATGGTGGGTTGTCCACTAAACTCGATGGTATATGAATTTTTATATAAATGTTCTGTGTTGGGCAGTAGAAATAGGGGTGGGTAACGTTTGTTTCTTGAATGGGTTGTCAGTTAAAGATGGTGGTACATGGTGGGTAATGAATATTATTTTTGATGGTGTGCATGAGCATATTGATGGGGTACGTTTTTGTAACAGATAGAAGTGGTGGGTTACAAGTTTTAAGACTTAGATACAGTGGGTTATTAGCTTTGTTTTGATGGGTTCTCTGTCGAAAACGATGGTGTGATTGGAAATGAGATGGGTGGTGATTGGAAAAATGAGGGTTTGTTACCATCGCCGGAGGAGGGAGGTGGAGGAGCGGCGGCTTGAAATGAGATGGGTGGTGATTGGAAAAATAAGGGTTTGTTAGCATCGCCGGAGGAGGGAGGTGGAGGAGCGGCTGAACACTATTGACCATTACAGAACTCTCAAATCAAACCATGGCGTGGAGTGCTCCCGTTTTGCAGAGTGACGACCATTCTCACGATTCAATCGAGGTTCTTCGTCAACAAGGCATCAGTTTTGAAAAGACCCGTAACCATGGCGTGGAGTGCTCCCGTTTTGCAGAGTTGATGATGGAATAGATAGCATATCTTACGTTTTGCAGAATAAAAGTGCTATAATAAGCTGATTTTTAATAGACATGTTATCTTAATGGAATCAGTTAATTGCGATAATTATGGGTAGATAAGATATTATTTTGATTATGTAGGAGGGTAATGCTGGAATACTAATTTATTCGTTGGACCTGGTTAGGCAAAAATGATGGGTTGGACCTGTTAGGGGTGGATAGTTGGGTTGGTGGACTTAATTAGCTAATTTCTCATCAATATATTTATCAAAATATTAACATGAAATTAAAATTTTAATTAAATTATTAAAATTTGACTTCTCTATAACAGTTAAACAAGTTACCTAACAAATAACTAACCAATTGAATTTTAAATTACATCAATCATAATACCATCATACATTCTCAATAAAAGTTAAAACCGAAATGTATAAATCTAAGATTTATCGCACTATATATACAAATTATTTAAAATTATTAAAATAATTTATTTTTCATATTCTATTTTATTAAAATTATTTATATTTTATAATAAAAAATGATTTTCTTATATCTTAAAAAATTTATTTACAATCTTATTTAATTAAACTAGTTATTAGCACAAAGTTGAAACAACCAGACCATTATATCCCTATTCAGATATCATACCAAGCATTGTATAGTGATTACAAAGTTCATTACATTCCCAATCTCATTACATTACTGAACTCATTACATTACTGACTAAATCCATTATATCATACCAATCACTACTTAAGAAAACTCTCTCCATATTTCTTCATATTTCTCTATATTAGTTTATATATTATCCTATTTATAACACAAACAACAAAGATAAAGTTCTTAATTGAAATTAACTCAAATTAAAAAAATAAAATTCAAATAGACTTTTCATACAAAACAATAATCGGCTTCACACAACATTACACACTTGGCAGCCGTTGATCATTCTAATGCACGGCTTACAAGTACTTCTGCGTTTCACGCGGATCTGAAATTTCACCCGCTGATTAAACTCATCAACCAACGGTGTAGATATTTCCAGCTACCACAATTCAAAGCTATATATAATAATACTCTATGATTCATTATCATCTGTATTCAGAAAACGTATTATTATATCAATTTCTGAAAATGTCTGGTCGTGGAAAAGGCGGGAAAGGATTGGGAAAGGGAGGAGCAAAACGACACCGAAAAGTCCTCCGGGATAACATTCAAGGAATCACAAAACCAGCTATCAGGCGTTTAGCTCGTAGAGGAGGTGTGAAACGTATCTCCGGTCTTATCTACGAAGAGACCCGTGGTGTTCTCAAGATCTTCTTGGAGAACGTTATCCGTGACGCCGTTACCTACACTGAACACGCTAGGCGAAAGACCGTCACTGCCATGGACGTTGTCTACGCTCTCAAGAGGCAAGGAAGGACTCTCTACGGTTTTGGAGGCTAGATCTATGTAAAATTAGCTCTTATTGTAGGGACCTGTAGTGCATTTTTTGCATTACACCTATAGTGCACTTATTGTAGATCTCTCAAGGTTGTTCACTTATGTTTAGTTAGCTGGGTTTTGATTCATGGAGTTTAATTGTAATTTTTCATCAAGTTGTTATAATCAATACATACCTGGCTCTTAATTGATTGCAGACGTGTTTGTTATATTTACTTTGTTGCACTTATGCTTGTATTTTCTTATCCCAAGTAGGAATTATTAGTGACAAGGCAAAGCTTAGTTGATAGTGAACATTAGTATCCTAATTTTCTGGTTTTCTTGCAGCTCGGGAAATGCTGAAGGTCTCTTTTGCTTCTCCCGTTTTTGTATTTTAATTACCGTCAAGTACAATATTGATCCCCCAAAATATAAAAATTAACAAGTATACCAATGTTATGTATGTGCGACAATGGAAATAGGGTCAATGTGTCATTATAGTGTAAGCCTCTTATCCTTTAAGAAATGATTGTATGTCTCTTCACGATCACCACTCCACTCTTTCTTCTTTCTAGAGTACTGTATACATTGATTTGAAAAATACAAAAACGTGAGAAGCAAAAGTGACCTTCTATGGATTAAACCTTATATTTTCTTGCAGCTTGGGAAATCCTAATTTTGTATTTCTTCTTGCAGATTGGTCAGCTCCAGAATTTTCAGTACCTGTAAGTAATCTTCTATGGATTAAACTTTAGTCTTATACTCATAGACTGTGTCAGATTGTTTTCTTTGGCCTCATGAAAATGATTCCTGTGTCTCGATGTTAGCATTTACATGAACAGAGTATGAACAAGTAAGTAATTTCATTATTAGAAAAGGAAAGAAAGCTCAACTATGCTACTGGTAAATATGGAGTTAAAAAGGCGGAATGTTTTGATGCTATGTTTTTAAGTTATATGGTAATCTAGATCTTTGCTTGTTTTAAAACTAATTTGTCTAACTTTCTTTTGTCACCCTGTTTATTTGAACTTTGACAATGTTGAAGTGTAGCTTTAGGCTACTCTTGTTTTGATCATTTTTTACTTCTCAGTTGGTATGCTCATCCTTTTTTCTTATCAAGAGCAAGTATGTTGCAATCAATAGTCCTATATATAATCCTTTGTCTTTTACTTGTATCTTGAAAATTCCTAAGTTGAATAAGAATCAGGAATTATCTTAGAGAGTCTTAGAGCGAAATTGGACATCTTTTGAAGGAAACTTCTCGTTTTATATACTACAAGAATACATGCTGAACTCCCGCCTTTACTATAGCTAAAATATCAGTAGTTACATATCTAGCATATTCTAAATTAAAGAAAGCACATCAAAATTAAGAACTGTTACTTTATTAAAGGCGTAAAATCTTCCTGCATATGCATAATACGTGAAACAATGCAATTAAAAGTTATCATTATTACTGAAGTCAAAATGATATAATACTTATACAAAATAACCACAAAGTCGACATATATGTTATTTGTCGGATGAATTTATCTTTAATTATATTATGTATGAATTTTGCTAATTATGGTAATATACGTAAATAAACATTTTCTCCTAAAGTGTTGATTCCGTGTGTTTCTGTTTTTTTTTTTTGGAAAATTGAATTGTCATAGTGTCGTGTTCATGTCCGTGCTTCTTAGTCAAATAGTTTAGAAACATTTACTTCAAAAATACCACCTACTTTGAGCAAGATTTGATATTTTTATTTATACTACTTTGAGCAAGATTTGATTTTTTTATTTATAAACTTTATTATTTCTTGTTTTGATTGCGAGATGTTTGATTTGACTTAACCATGGGCGGATCTAAGGGGAGGTGAAGCCATTGGAATTATCCCAATCTTTTATAATATAAAATTATTAGCCACCGGTTTTGATTAATATCTGATATTTTCATTTATTTATCATATCTTCTTTGATTGCAAGGTGACTTGGTCCAAGCTTCTAAAAAATATTATTAGTCATTGGCCTGCTAAAGGATTTATCAAAGTCAATAGAAGTCTAACAGCTTATGAAGTAAATACTCTTGTAACTTTTTCGCTAAATATATCTATGAGAAAGCAAAACTAAGTTTATGAAGTGATGATCATAACTGTATACATATTTAGACATGCACAAAATGGACTCAGTTTAGGTTTTGCTTTGCTTAATTTTCCAGTTTTCTTGTTGCTTTGGAAACACTAAAGGTTTCTTATGATACTCAAGCCTTTGTAATTTAATTATAGTCAATTACAACATTACTTCCTGAGTTATGCATATTAGCCTTTATATCCATGTGTTACACATTAACGTATGCTATACACCTCTTGGTAGGAGTATATTCACTATTTCTTGGAATAACACAGGGTTATATAAATGACTATTTTGCATGACTTAGGGACCATGGTGCAATTAAAACTTTAATTTTTTTAGCTTAGTTTGATTTCATCCATGCTCGTATATCTTTGAAATAAATTTCAATAGTCGATCTTTTGAAGCCGCACTCAAAGGAAATGACTGTAAATGTATAAATTAAATTTATTTTTTGTTAGTTTGTTCGATTGCTATGTCGCAAAATGCTTTGAATTTCAATTCACGGGTAATTGATGTGTATGAAAAGCTGTTGTTGGTTTGTACCTTAACGAGACACGTACAATTATATAAGTATACTGTATAAGTATAGCTATAATGTCTTATATGGAAATATTAGTTTCTAATCCTTTCTGACTTTTCTCTCTTTGAAATGGACTAATATACATTGCGCTGTCCAATCCAATCCCGTGATCTCTTAAACAACAACTTAACAGGACCTCATACCAGTTAATGGATCGGTTTACAATATCACCCATTTCAGTTCCAAATTCTTACAATTTTATCTCACAATTAATCCTATAAATTTCAATTACTCAACAAGGCACAATGCTGATTGATGAATTTCCAAATTTCAGTTTTCTTAATAATCAATTTGATCTTTCTCTGCCGCCTTTAATTTGGTATCCCCACCTTCACCTCCAGGTTTAACATAATACGGTTTTTACGAGTGAGTAATATAACAGATACTTACAAATTTGACTTATATTGCCCAAGTTTACTATAGCTATTTCCTTTACTATCTTTTGGGATTTAGATCAATTATTTAGATTAATTGTTATTATAAATCCGATTATACTTTTTTAGAGAAGTAGAAAAAATTAGATTAAAGTATTAAACAAATCTATCTTTTTCTATTCTTTTGGAAAAATGGGAAAGTCACATTTTTGTACATGAAATGTTCCACATAGAAGGAGAGATGGAAAAAATATTAGTTTAAATTGCTTACTCATCTATTATTTCCAAAAGAACTATAGACTATAAAACCCAAAAGGGAATTGGCAAAGCCCCACGCGCGCACCACCACCCGCCCGGCCCGGCGACGCCGTGGGCCGTTAGGGAGTTGGGGAATCAAAAAATGAAAAATGAAACATCTTTTCTGAAATGACTTAAGGAGAAGTAAGCTGGTTCTTATAGTGGTCGGAATAACACTCTGCCTCTCTTTCTCTATGAAAACGCTTAGTAGAGCTTAGTTTTTCCGTTAGAGATACCGGTACGCCGGAATATCTTTTTAACAACCGTAGGTGTTATTTGTTATTCCTTTCATTCTGTGTAAGTGTATTTTCTGTTTTTGTAATCGTATTTCAATTTTTTGTAATAGTTAGTTACAATAAATCGAATTGTATTTCTCTTACTTTTGGGAAACCAATTCTGTTTTGTCAAAACCAGTGACTATTTTTCTAACACTATCAAACCCATTATTCATGTAAACTTAAATAAGTTGTATAAATTTTTTTGTGTTAGTGAGCAAGAAAGCAATGAGGGTAGGGGTAGTTGTTGCTCTTCTTTCGTTATTTTCGCAATATTGTTTGCTTGGAAAACACAAATATCATTTCTTTGATGTTTCAGAAGAGGATCTAGAAGTTAATATAGGACATCTCAAAAGATTTTCTTTGCACGAACTACAAGTTGCAACAGATAATTTTAATGATGTAAACATTCTTGGCAAGGGTGCATTTGGCGAGGTTTACAAAGGCACTCTAGCAGATGGCTATCCGGTAGCAGTTAAAGGGCTAAAGGATGTACATAATAAGGATGGAGAGTTACAGTTCCAAACAGAATTAGGAATGATTAGCACTGGTGCACATCCATACTTACTGTGTTTACTTGGCTTTTGTACGACACTAACATAACGTTTGCTTATTTACCCTTCATGGTTAATGGAAGTGTTGATTCATGTTTACGAGGTACTTATTCTAAGGCTCAATTTATTAAGAATGTATTTTAATGCTCTCACAAAGTGACATGTCCTTGCAGATCGATCTGGATCATACCCTCATCTTGATTGGCCAAAGAGAAGACGGATTGTCCATGGAGCAGCAAGGGGACTTGCTTATTTGCATGATCGTTGTGAGCCGAAAATAATACATCGTTATGTGAAAGCTGCAAATATATAGTTGGATGAGGATTTTGAAGCAGTTGTCGGAGACTTTGGATTGGCTAAACTCATGAAGTACAATGTTACTCATGTTAAAACTGATGTACGTGGTAATTGGTCATATTGCCCCTGAATACTTATTCACCGGCAAGGCTTCAGAGAAACCTGATACTTTTGGGTATGGGGTCATGCTTCTTGAGCTCATCACGAGGAAACGAGCAATTAATCTAGTTCTTCTTCCTAATGACTATGATACCATGTTTCTTAATTGGGTAAGCATATTTCCTATTAACACTCTCTGATGAAATATATTTATTTCAAGTGAAGGGACTTTTGATGGAGAACAATTTGGTAAATGTGATTGATCCAAATCTTAAAGGTGGTTATGCTGAGGAAGAGGTGGAGCATGTAATTAAGGTTGCATTGCTTTGTGCACAAACTATCCCAGTGGAACGTCCCATGATGTCACAAGTAATAAGAATGCTTGAAGGTGATGGCTTGAAAGAAAGATGGGAGCAATGTAAAGTCAAGGAGATGTTTTGCCATCCGTGCAAATTCCCCCACAACAAAGATGCTAATGATATGATGTTCGACTCTACTACAAATCTCCAATCTGACGAACTCTTTGGGCCAAGATGATATTCTAATATCTCTGCTATCACTTGGCAATCTGCTAGGTTATGACACTTTTACTCAAAGTTAAAAGGGGGGAACTTCTCATTTTTTAATTTGTAGGACACAAGTTGTGAGCTCATGTTGGACAGGAGAAGCAATGTCATTCTGTTTTTATACGTGTTTTATAAGGGCTGTTTTTATACGTGTTTTATAAGGGATGTAAATGAACCAAGCCACTCGCGAGAAGTTGAACTTAGAAAAAAATTCGTTTGAATTCGTTTATAAAAACGAATAAAGAAGTTTGCTCATTTATATATTAACTTGAATTTTTTTGTTTATTTAAACTTTAATTTTTTCATCAATATAACAATTCATATTTTATATCATACATTCTATCTAATTAATACCGACAGTTAATGACACATTTTAACCATTAAAAAACAATTTGTTCGTAATCAACTCAAGTTTAATTCAAAAAAACCCGTTTGATAAGTTAAACATACATATTTTAAAAAATATGATCCGACTCTCTAAAATTTAAGTTTGGGTCGACTCCAACGTATTTTTTTGTCGATAGAACCAACAACAAACTACCTAATCCTATTAAGTAATAAGATAATAATCCTTCCAGTCGGATAAATCCACATCCCTTCTTGTACACTTAGCAAGTGCATATGCACTAGAATTATATCTTCGTTTAATATGGGAAACTTTCCAAACGGAAGACTAACCTAACCAATTTTTCACTTCCTAAAGAATAGGTTTCCAATGAAGTCCGGTCAAGCCTTGGATTCCTTGAACAAGTTCAAGGTTGTCAGAGTAAAATGAAATTCTCTGACTAGAGAGATCTTTAGAAGACCTCATGGCCATAATTAAGGCTCAAACTTCTCCTTCAATCACTTCGTTAACCTTACATTTTAGTTGAACTTTTAGAGTAATAAAGACTTCTTTGTCAACACCAATTGCTGCAATAGAAGCAAAATCTTTATTTGTTGCAAAAGAAGCATCACACATCCATACAAATCTTTATTAATTTGATCTTTTTCATCACCCATTCTATTTTTTAGATTCCGTTTCCCCCACTCATTAGACGCCCCAAAAAGTCTATTAATAAGATCTTTACATTTATCCAAAATATTATCCAAGATATTATCCAAACTAGGGTTATTAAATGATTTATCCAAGATATTATCCACTGACCATCCTTTTCCTTCATGATAACGTATCATTCTCTCTTTCCATAAATTCCACATAATAATAAGAATATAAGCAGTTACCACCTTCACCTCCCATCCATTTTTGGAATATTCCTTAATAACTTTCGAGAACCAATCAACAAAATTGACCTTTAACTCCTTATCAATCTTGAGTTGTAACGGTGATAAAGCCCAGACTTCAATAATAAAGGGACATTTGAGAATAAGATGAGAAGTATCCTCCATATCTAATTCGCACCATTCGCAAACATCATTGTTGGCACATTTTTTCTTTTTAAGATTACTCTTAACTGGTAATGCATTGTTACACACTCGCCAACAGATATTTTTAATTCTAGCAGGGACATTAGTCTTCCAAATAGTATCCCAAACACAATTGTTACAAATCTCGCCAGAAACTGACGATTGAGATTCCATAGCTATCTCTTCATTAACAAGAATATGATATTTCGCCTTGGTTAAATACTCCCCATTTTTAGTATACAGCCATATGACTCTATCCCCGTTCTTTGACTGACATCTCGGAATTTTAATAATATACTGAGCAACATTTTGGGGAAATAGCTTGTATACCAGCTCATTCTTCCACCCATATCCAGCTTCATCAAATAACTCATATATATAATTAACTGAGCAGTTACTGGGCTTATCTAACAAAATACCCTTGCTTAGTCAACAGTGATTCCAAATATTAATACTTTTTCCATTTCCAATTGCCAAATTATATATTTTTAAAGAAACTGAAGGCCTTTATACATACTGTCCCAACTCCATGATCTTCTTTCAGCTAGCTTAGTATCACAAATACCGCAATTCAGAAAATAGATACCTTTTAGTACTTTAAAAGCGAAAGAATCCTGGTTGTTCAATAATCTCCATGCCTGATTTGCTAACATAGCAACATTCATTTTATAAAATTCTCTAAATCCGAGCCCTCCAATTTTTTTCGATCTCGTCAATTTCTTCCAATTAACCCAGTGAATTCTTTTTTTGTTCCCACTATCCCACCAGAAATTAGCTACAATACTAGACAATTTTTTACATAATGTCTTAGGAAATTCAAAGATGGACATCGCATAATTCGGTATTGCTTGTAGAACGGCCTTAATCGAAATTTCTTTCCCTCCTTCTGAAAGTAAAGAAGCAACCCAACTGACTGACTTAGCAAGAAGTCTATCTTTAATATAATTTAGATTTTCACTCTTTGCATTTTAAGTGTTAATGAAACTCCTAAATATTTCCCTAAATCATTTGTGACACCAATGTTCAAGCGTTGAGAAATTTCTGTTTTCACCAAATCAGGGGTGCTTTTACAAAAAAAAAGATATAAGACTAATGAAGGTTAATCCGTTGACCAGATGCATTGCAATAATCGCTCAACAACTTTTGAAATGTCTCAATTTCCATTGGATGAATATTGATAAAAGAATAGCACACAAATAAAAGGTGAGTAAGCTTAGGACATTGCCCAGTAATAAATAAGCCTTTGACTGAACCATTTCTACGATGAAAATTAATTGAACTTCTTTAATCTTAGATCATTAACTTTAAATTGGAACGACACCGAAGAAATACAGTTTTGATCCACCCAATCAATTTCTCGCAAATTCCTAATGCACGTAATGTCTTAAAAAGAAACTCACAGTTAACTTGGTCATAAGCTTTCTCCATATCAAGTTTAACGACTCCAAAACATTTATTTGATTTCCTTTTAGTATTAAGGAAATAGGAAACCTCCTGCGCAATAATAATGTTATCTTGAATATTACGACGTTTAATAAAAGCAACTTGTGTTGGTGAAACAATAAGATCCATAAACGATTGAAGTCGAGATGCAATTATTTTAGCAATGATTTTATAACAGAAATTCGCACATGAAATAGGTCTATAATCCTTAATCGTCTCCTGAGAAGAACCTTTTGGAATGAGTATAATAACTGAATCATTGATTTTGCTCACATCCAATTTGAATCGAAAATATCTTTAATAAATCTGAGAACATCATTTTTAATGATTTCCCAAAATTCGTGATAAAATTTACCAGGCAATCCATCAGGCCCTGGAGCTTTAGACCTTGACATATCAAACACTAAACTTCTTACTTCATCCATCATTGGTATCATAGTGAGAAACTCATTCATTTCATATGTAACTTTCGAAGGAATAAACTGTGCAATATTATTCGGACCCGAGGTCGCATTATTTTTAAATAAATTAATATAATAGTCTCGAATAATATCATTAACTTCCTTAGGATCATCAAACCAATTTTCATTATTATCCTTTATAACACAAATTCTATTTACCTTTCTTCTTTTCATTGTTTTAGCAAAGAAATATCTAGAATTTTTATCACTTTTTTTTATCGCAAGATCTCGTGCCCTATCCTTCCAATAAATTTCCTCAATACGCCATAATTCCTCAATATAGTCTTTGATATTACTTTCTCTAATTTTGCTTTCTTCTGTAATTGGTTCATTATTAATCATGACAAGCTCCTCTTGAAGCTCATCAATCTTTCTCCTGTTATTAAGAAAAGTAACTTTACTCCATCCTTTGAGAGATAAACACGCAACATCTCTTTTATTACAGAATTTTGATATACAATCACAATTACGTTTACTACTCCAATTTTCTTTAATAATTTCTTTGCACTGACTATGTTCAAGTCATCTCGATTCGAAAATAAAATACTTATTATTTTTATCCATCTTTGGGTCTCGCACAAGGATCAGTGGAGAATGATCTGAACCAAGAGCAGGCGGAACTTTGAAAATTGCATTAGGAAAATAAACACACCAATCCATTGATGCAAGCGCAAGATTTTAACATTTCCTTCACGTTACCCTCATTAGTCCTTTAATTAGACCATGTATAGTGACAACCTTTACTAGGAAGATCAACCAGATGATTATTATTTATAAACTCATTAAACTTAAGATTTCGATGTAAATTAGGAGATTTCTTTCCTTGCTTCTCAGAAAACTTTGAAATATCATTAAAGTCACCGATAATAACAAGAGGTTTCTCAAATTCAGCTATCTTTTTAGAAAGATTAACCCATAATTTTTTTTATACCATCTTCATTATTTGGAGCATACACAAAAACAAGATACCAAGAACGACAATTATATTCATTAACCTCGATGATAACATAATTAAAGCATGAAAACTTGACAAAAATAGAAATAGACTCCTTCCACAACAATATTATCCCCCCGGACCTAAACGCTCTCCCCCCGGGGTCAACTACGTGAGAATTATTAATTTTTTTAAAATGAGAACAACTACCAACATCCTTACGTCTAAGATTGGTTTCCAACAAGCAAACAAAAGAGGTGTTATTTTTTCTAACGAGGGATTTAAATGATTTTCTCGTCAAGGGAGCCCTAGCCCCTAGACAGTTCCAGACAACAATACTATCAATCATTCCTGGCCGTATTGAGGGACCGGCCACCATCCTTAGCCATAAGCGGAGATACATTTTCCTTCAAGGGAGATCCCCGAGTACTCATGTCCTCTTCAGAGTCACTGCTATCACTTAACCCACCTTTGAAATGTCCATCACAATTATTAGCCTTACAGAAATAAAGTTTTTGGTGATCAACAAATTCATCCATCAAAACAAGCTCCTTCCTTTCGCATTTCCCCTCTTTCATAACCTATTTGTTTTTAACATCATAAAAACTGTCACATAACTCATCTATAAATCCCTGCATGTCCAAGATTCTTTTCTCCATATTGGAGAAGTCTTCTTTGGTAAACTTCTGCAACTTTGCATTTCCCCTCCAAGTTTTTAAAATTATCTCATTTAAGTATAATTTATTATATTATGACCATTATTATGATCATCGAAAGCCTTTTACCATATGAGATGTGATGCACTGAGAATAGCGTATATGGGTAGGGAATGACATGTGACTTTTGTGGATCCCATAAAATGCCGTGATTTGCCATGACCGTTGGAGTGAGGAATATGGTGTTATACTGCAATTTTACAAGTACAAGGTGAGTCAGTTTTTTGTTATAAAAAGCTAATTTTTTACTATTTTTTTTCTATTTGGAAAACCCTTAATTTTTTTTTGTTTTTCAATTTTTCTTGCAGAAACTTATCATTAAAACTCGATTGACCATTTCTGAGGTAACTAACTTCCTACGAAATGTTGTGATTTGTCGTGACTGTTGAAGTGAACAATTTGGTGTTATACTGCATTTTTTGAGTCATTTTGTAGTAAATATCCATTTGGCGCAACCGATGGAGATAGTTTTACAGACTTGATCGAGCATCATATAGGAGAAATCCCAGCAACAGTACAAGGTGATCCGGTGTTTATTAAATAAATCTATTTTTTAATTATTTTTTGTTAAGAAACCCTTAATTTTTTCGGTTTTCACCATTTCAGAGGTAACTAACTTCCTATTTCTGTTTTCGACTAAAAAAAAGAATTCATGTTTACTTTATGGTCCTCGAAATCTAGGCTATTCGTAAATGGTACTCAAAGTTCTAAGTAACCTAAACAATCCTCGAACTTTATTTTTAACCATTGTTAGCCTTAACATCATATTCCATCCACTGACACCGTTAAATTTGTGTGGGAACTACTTGTACTTCTATTTTCTTCATAAACAATTTCACAATTTCTTTTAGGCTTTTGTTGGGTCACTTTGATATCTACTTAGTTTAAGTCATTTGCTATCAGATTGGTTGATGTTGTACAACAGTTATTGTACTACCCAAATGGTCCCCAAAAAATTTAAATTCCACAAAGTAGTTCTTCAAGTATCCATTTCTACCGATTTGGTCTGATGTTAGGGGACAAAAATGAATTTGGAGACCATTAGGGAGAATGACCTATAGTTGAAGGACCAAAAAGTAAATTTTGTCGTAGATTAATTATATTTTTGTTTCTTCGTATTTAGTATCACTACTATTGGTGCAATTTGTGTAGCAAGAAGTATTTGTAAATTTTGAGTGATAATCACTTTATTTATGCAGGACACAATATGCGTACTTTTAGAAACCAAGCTCTGAGGCACAAAACCAACAAACTATGGTGACTCAACATAGTAATCAAAGCGCTGCTATATCAACTCCCAATACCCAACAACATGTTACACAACCTCAAACACGACCACATGTTCAAAATTATTCCCCTCCTCAATTGAACCAGCCTACAATATTCATTGTCCGACATGCTAATCCACATTTGATGCACATCCTGAATTGTATGAGCATTTTATGGAGTTATTTGACCAAAAATCACTTGGTAAACTTTGCAAGTCTTTTTTTTTATGTGAACTTATATTATTCTTTCTTCTCATATAAATTGTGTTGTAAAATAACCAATTTATGAGAGAGTTACTGTTGGATTGTCTGGTGATATTGGCCATTGAAATGGTTGAGAAAATGAAGTGAGTATGGTTTTAAATTTTAATGAATTTAAAATAAGTTTGTTGCATAATTGATGTTTGTACCTTTACTTCCTAGGTTGTCCAATCACCACTCTATGGTTGAAGAAGTAAACAAGGAAGCGAGTGCTGGTTTTGAGGGTCTTGCGAACAAGTTTTAGTGATACTTTATGTATTATTCTTTTATTTGTTGAAAGCTCAACTTTTTTTCTCTCCGTCTTTCTCTAAAAATATAATAATTTTTTATATAAATTTATAGTACTTTAGTGACCTACTGGTGGTCGCTATAGGTTTATAATTCTGTCCAGAAGAGTTCAATTCAATTTTGGGCCAAGGGTTTTGACCGTTTATGAAATTTTAGGGTGGGATTTACTTACCACCTAGTGGTCGGTAAATGTTAGTTGTTATTTAAACCGTCATAGAAGTCTTTTACCGACTAGTAATCTACTCTTTACTAACTACCCGAGTGGTTGGTAATGGTCAACTATTATTTTGACCGTCAAAACAATTATTCACCGATCAATTTGTTGTCGATAAAGACACTATTTTTTATATACTGGCGACCAATATTGGTCGCAAGAGGTTACTTTCTAGCGGTCACGTTAACGTTTGCTGGTAAAGTGGTTTGTGGAGAAGTTGTGTGTAGTAAAGATAGAAGGTGGAACATCGACAGAGCTACGTTAGTGATATGGGGGGTCCATGGTCACCCCTGATTTTTCAATTTTTTTATAACTATCTTTAAAAAAAATTATAAGTAAATAACCTGTAATTTTTTTTTAAAATCTTCATTTGGCCTCCCTAAATTTTGATATTATTGTATTAAGGCTTAAATTATTTTATTTATAGATTTTTTTTGTTTTTATAATAAAATATATGTTATTTTGTATTCGGATAATTATTATAGGATAATTAATTTAAAATTTATACCGGGACTTAGTATAGGGACCTTTAGTGCTATTTCGTATAATATAAGGACCTATTTTACAATTTTTGCATAATATTTAGACTTACCATATTAATACTAGTAGAAACAAAAAAGATCGGGATGTTGCCCCTAACTTGCTTGGTCTCTGCTAACAAAAAATTTCTGACTCAACCTCTGAGATGGAATGATGATAAAAATTTAAACAATACGTATAATGGACAAATATTATAAAAGAAAGGAATACCAATTTGCTAAAAAGTCGACTTGCTTTTATGGATTACTATTTGAGAATTATTCATATTATCATTATCTGAAAATGATAATCGTCTATAATGATTAATGAGGTAATTTGGAAAATGGCTAATTATAGTCCGAAGACTGTTTTATGCTAAACATTTGTCTAAACTCAGAAACTATATGAGAAGTCTGAAGCAGGTTTTTATATGCTTTTACATTGATTATTTATAAATTATAACGTTGACACTTATTGGCGTAGATATGATTCTTGATCAAGAATTTGACTATATTATCTGATGATTTCGCTTGACCTACACTATGTAATATTGTAATATATACTAGGTGTTAGTTGATGAACTCCTCAAATAATGAATTTATTTACGTTCATTTGCAGCAAAAGTCATACATATATTGTATTTTGAATATGTATTTGTATTTCCAGATTATAGTTTTGTTGTATATTTATATTTGCAAACTGCCTTTTCAAAGAAGAATATAATATTTCCAATGGTCAAGCCCAAATTATCGTCGGATAGGTCAACATATATAATTTTTCTTACTATATATACAGGGTCGTTCGAAATTAGTTTACTACCTTGATTTTCA
Source organism: Nemophila menziesii (assembly GCA_029959085.1). Lineage (NCBI taxonomy): Eukaryota > Viridiplantae > Streptophyta > Magnoliopsida > Boraginales > Hydrophyllaceae > Nemophila > Nemophila menziesii. Next base: position 21,707,872 of record JARWIR010000007.1, on the reverse strand, counting down.
ATAGCTAAGTGTGTGTTTGTTCTAGAGGACCCTATCTTATTGGGTTATATATATTTAAAGGACCTCAACTAATTAAACATAGGGTAAAGCCTTCGGGAAGCCCCTTATCTTTCCCCAAAGTGCGTGATCCGCCCCCGATCTTCATTTTTACCCTTTCTGGCCCTCCATCTCAATACTTTGTGACGCCGTTAGCCCTTTTTTGGGTTTTCTGTTAATTGACCGTTAGTCAACGCCACATGGCGCCAGGTCATCGCCACATCACCGCCACCTCAGCGCCACATCATCCGCAGCTGAGATTTTTTGTACAATGTGGCAAGGGCAATTTTGTCATTTATCCCTTATAACACAATTAAACCAACACAAACACATCAAACCACACACACTAACCCATTAAAACACACACATTCTTGGTGTTCTTGGTGTTCTTGGTGTTCTTCATTGCAACTCAAAAAAAATATAGTATAAAACCAAATTGCTCAACTCTATTAAACACTATGATTAAAAATGAAACCAATTGCTTAAAAAAAAAAACCAATTGAGCCTCATATCAAACCAATTGAGCCTCCTCATTTCTCTGCTTTTGATCGAACAAATAAAAAATGAAAACCGCTACATCACCTTCACCTTACCCAACTCCTACCCCTACCCCCAACTCCTCCACACACCGCTTCGTAGAGCTAATTTATCTGTTAGGAACCCAAATCGAGATATTCCACCACCAAAAAAGGAAAAGAGTTTACCTTGGTGGGATGAAATTAGAGGCTATATTCATGGACCGGCTTTGACTTTGGGTCTTCTTACATGTCCGATGTCTTTGTAATTGGGTCTTCTTACACGGAGCTTATCACGTGTGGCGCGGGGGACACGGAGGAGGGAGGTGGGGCTTTGTTCTTCGAGAGTGGAGGAATTTATTGCAGATTGTGAAAATTATGGCCGAATTACTGCTGCAGCAATTGACATAATGGTTCCTAGAATTAAGGGATACACAATTGATATCTCAATTGATCGATGGCCGTTGAGATGGCTGCTGGCGTGGCGGCTGATGTAGCTGCTGGGGTGGCTGTTGATGCGGCTCCTGGACGTGAGACAGGAAGTCAGTTAGTGGAGCTTCAGTCCGTGCTTCCTTCTCATCAGGGCCTTCTGTTGCTCAATACCAAGTGCATCAGGGACCACTATCAAGTGAGAATGTAAGGATGCAGCAAATGATGACCAAAGTGCTGTAATACTTATAATGCATTTCGAAATAATGGGGTCAGGCGAGATAAGGAATTGGTGGGACAGACTATTGTCTTCTAAATTTTTTTTTGGTTTTTTGTTTTCCCCATTGATGAAGGTTTGAAGGATTCAAACCTTCAAAGAATTTTTTTTTTTTTAAAGTTGTGGAGGTGACGATGATGACGAAGACATGTGGTGCTGAGGTGGCGGTGATGTGGCGATGACCTGGCGCCATGTGGCGTTGACTAACGGTCAATTAACAGAAAATCAAAAAAAGGGCTAACGGCGTCACAAAGTATTGAGATGGAGGGCCAGAAAGGGTAAAAATGAAGATCGGGGGCGGATCGCGCACTTTGGGGAAAGATAAGGGGCTTCCCGAAGGCTTTACCCTTAAACATATCTCGCGAGAAGGTGACATATTAAATACAATTTGACAAGTTAAAACGAAATTATGTGGAAATTTGGAAGCTTTACACGAAGGCCACTATAAACAATATATATATCCCAATTTCATTTTAACATGGTCAATTTGTTCGATTAATTCTGTGTTGTATGAACTTAGCAATTATATAAAAAATAATGATATTCGTCATTTCTTTTTTAATTATTCTTTTATCATCTCCTACGTGTATATTTACATGTACTAATGAATTAATTTCTCTATCCTATTTAATTTTTCTCTATCTTCTATTCAAGGAAATCAAAACATATACCTATAGAAGAATGATAAAAATGTGACATAAAAAAAGGTGACATATATCATTACTCTTATATAAAAAACAAATTCATTCAATCGGTCAATCTACTTTCATGATTACTAAATTAATAATTTATTATCAATAAATATATTATTAAATTTAAGAAATAACTCCTAATTAATTACAATTCCTTATTTTTTATTTCTAAAGAAAAGGAGGAAATTACTTCCCACTTACTCACAAATTTTCAACTTAATTCCCAATTGAACACATTGCCATATTTACCTTCCAATGTTACCCTTACGTGATTTTTTATATTTTTTTATTATTTTTTAATATTAATTTTATTTTTTCGATTTTTTCCAAAAAAAAGATTTTCGATTTTTTTTAAATTTTTTTTCGAAATTTTATTTAAATTTTATTTTTCGTTTTTTTTAAAAAAAAATTCGAACTTTTTTTAAATTTTTTTTTTCGAAATTCTTTTTTTAATTTTTTTTTTTCAGAAACTTTTTTTTTTCGGAATTTTTTTTTTCAAATTTTTTTTCCCCTACCTTTTTTTTTAGAATTTTTTTCCCGGATTTCTTTTTTAAAAATCGAAATTTCAGGTTATGTGTTGTTGTAACACACAAATATAGATTTATGTGTTCCTGTACCACACAAAGTCATAAAATCGATCTAAAGGATTCTCTTCTTTAACAATATTGTTTTTTAATATTTATTAATCGCATATACCTTATTTTTATTCGTCTATTACTATTTTGATATATTATCTTTTTGTCCAACTCTTTTTTGTTATTTTTGTGTTTATGTTTTAGGGTTTTGTGTTATTCCAATTCTGTGTATTCCTGAAACACACAAATCTCAGAATTGTGTATTCTTAGAACGCACAAATATAAGATTTGTGTATTCATGGAACACACAAATCTCAAATTTGTGTATTCATACAACACATAAAAATTGAATTTATGTATTGCTAGAATACACAAAACTTAATTTTGTTTGTTCCAATTCTGTGTATTCTTGGAACACACAAGTCTCTGATATGTGTGTTCCTGAAACACACAAGTCTCTGATTTGTGCGTTCTTGGAACACACAAGTCTCTGATTTGTGCATGGACCACACAAGTCTTTGATTTGTGCCTGGAACACACAAGTCTCTGATTTGTGATTGATGGAACACATATAAATCAAATTTACAAAACTTGATTTTGTTTGTTCCAATTTTGTGTATTCCTGAACACACAAATTGCAAAATTGTGTATTACTGCAACACACAAATCCGAGATTTATGTATTCATGGAACACATAAAACTCAAATTTATGTATTTTTGGAATACAAAAAACTTGATTTTGGTTGTTCCAATTTTGTGTGTTCCTGCAACACACAAATCTTAGAATTGTGTGTTCATGGAACAAATAAAAAAATTTCAAAAAAAAAAATCGGGGGAAATTTTTTTTGAAAAAAAAAATTCGAGAAAAAAAATTAAAAAAAAATTTAAAATAATCCGAAAAAAAAATTTAAAAAATAAAAATGAATATAAATAAATTATATTATAATTAAAGTAATTAATTAATTGTCTATGGGTATTTTTGTAATCTTTAATTTTTTTGTGCTTAAGTAGGAATTAAGTCGAAGTTGTAATTAATTGAGAATTTTTACACTCTCCGTGTAATTAATTGGGCATTGCCCCTAAATTTAATATATTAACTTAATATTTTTATTTCTTTAAATTTTGAAAGTTTTTATTAATTTCCTACTTCATATTTTATATCTCATACTTTATCTAATACTAATCGTCTATGAAAGTTCCGCTTCACCGTAATAAAAATTGTTCGTTATAAATCGAGCTCGACTCGAAAAATACTCGTTCGATAAGGTAACAATCAAGTTTTAAAAAATCTAGTGTGACTCATTACAATTTGGGTTCGGTTCGGCTCGACTCTGAAATCTTAACAAAGAAACTTGCACGTTTAGCACTCGATTTGTCTCGACACGATTCTTTTACAATCTTAATTTATAACTATATAAAATTCAGATTAAAATGCCATTTTGTTTTGATTTTGACGTTCTTTTATTTAATAAAAATTTATTTCATATGTTTTAATTCTTTTTTTTTTTGGTCGGAAATATTTTGATTCTTCTATATCTCAATTTTCTACCTCACCTTCTTCCACCTTCTTCATATCACCAAGTAACCTTTCAGAGTACTATCATTAGGGTGCTTGCACAAGGGGGCTGGTTAATGGGTTGGAGCAAAAGTACGGATAGTGACTGAAGTTATGACAAAAGAGATATTATAAAAATGAAATTTAATAGAAATAAAAAAATGAACTCAACAAGTATATTTTGGATAAAAGGAGATTAGCAATAATTTGTATACCATTTAAGGTGTAAATGATATGTTATAATGAGATCAGTAATGTAATATTACATTTTAAACTTAATTACTATAATTAATATATTGTAATTTATTATGTAATATCATTTATTTCATATTCACATTACATTATAAGATTTTTTGCATTATATAACAACTACTGATGAATAACTCATTACAAACATTATTGTAATCGATATTTTTATACAAATTAAAATAAATTTATTAAACTTAACTTATTATAAATTTCTTATCATATTTATTCTTTTTTATTAAACCATATATGTAAAATTTCATATAATTTTATGTGATATTTAAAATACTTATATAGACTTAAATTATATAATGTTACATTGAATATATATATATATATATATATATATATATATATATATATATATCGTTGGTATATTTAACCATAATATAAAGAGAATTAAACAAAACAATAGTATTTCTCACATACATAAAAATCCAAAATCAACATATTTATTAAAATTTTAACATAAAATAATAAGGGTTAATGCCCAATAGGCACCTGCCACCTTACACCCTTGCCCATAAAAGGCACCGTCTTTTTTTTAAAGAAAACGAGTAATGGAAAATTTCCCACTACTCAAAGTTTGGGTAATTGAAACTTCCCACTACTCAAACTTTGAGTAGTGGGAAGCTTCCCATAACTCAAACGACTCTTTTTATAGAAAATAAAAGGAAAAAACAAAATATCTGTGGTCTTTTATGGGCAAAAAAATAATGGTTGGGGTGAGAGGGAATTAATTCTAACTTGAGGTGTTTCTTGGGCAATAATCCAAATAATAACAATTCTAATTAAATTACTAAACAAGTTATCTAATCAATAACTAACAAATCTAATTCAAAATAATATCAACCGTCCGATTATCATATATTCTTACTAAAAGTTAAAACCGAAATGTAAAAATTATCCAAAGGGTTTTGAAGACACCCCCCTAAGACCCAACAAGATTTCACTAATATGCTCTTCTTACTAAAGGCCACAAACTAGATTTATTATAAGACAAAATCTCAATTACTTTTTTTTTATCTTTTTTGTTTTTATTTCTTATATATATTAACATTTTTACGATTAATTCTAAACCCAAAAAAATACCACTCAAACCTTTCCTACCTGTTTCTCTCTCTTCTTTCCTGCAGTTTTTTTGGTTACTGAGTTTTCTAATAGCAGCCATGGCTGCTGGGGAAACTTGTGAAGCTTGTGAGATGGTGAAACCGGCGTATGATGAAGAAGAATGTCCGTGCGACCCTCGTCGCCGGCTTTCCTCGGAGTTCGTGAATCTTCGGCGAGGACTTTTGCGAAGCCGTAACCAAGGAAAAAGCTAGATCCGTTTGCCATGGAGGTCGCATCCTCGCCGCCACTCACAACGAGCTCTTCGAGAGATCTGTCTTCTCTGTTTTATTTCGAGACTTCACAGCTTGTGCTTGAGTATGGAAGACTTCACAGCGACTCAAGAGCCATCATCTTCGTAGTAGCGTCGTCTGAGCTCCGTCGTCTTCTCTATCCACGACATCTGTCGGAGCTTCGATTCAGACCTAGCTTTAAAAAATGTGTTCGAGACCTGGTTGATTGCTTATATGATATTTGTAATAGTACTTAGTCTTCAATCTGCATTCTAAATTGGGATGATTAATGATTTGTCAAAGCATATATATTTATGTCTGCAATCCGTCGTTGATACTCGCATATGGAGTTTTGGGGAGCATTGAACGGAACTGAGTTTTGTTATCAAATCCCACGTTGAATGTTCTCAAGTGTTGTTATAATATAATTTTTGTATTGTAATGTAATTATTTTTTAAATTATATTGTAATATCATTTAATCAATTATCGTAATTTTATACTCAGCAATTTCCCTCAGAACGCTCAGTAAAAATTCCAAAAACTTATTGAATTTTTTTGCATACTCAGTAAAGGTACTAAATTAAAAAATTCGAATACTCAGTAACTTTTTTCGATACTCATCATTTTTTCCGATACTCAGTATTTTTTTCGGCGACTCAATAACTTTTTCCAATACGCATCACTTTTTCCATACTCAGTACTTTTTCCGGCGGTGGTCGACGGTGATCGGCGATGGTCAGTGGTTGTGGTTGGAGTTGGAAATTATTGATACTTAATGAAGGGGGAGAGAACAAAAATTATAAAGGAAGAGAGAAAAAAATGGTGATGGAAGAGAGAGAAAAATGATAATGGAGAAGAGAGAAGAATCTAGTTTTTTGTCTTATATACACTATAAGGGTATTCATGACAATGTGCATCTTAAAGGCCTCTTTGAAGAAAAGAGGATTCGAATGTTAGTTTTGTGACACTAAGATGGTCTCCAAGACCCTATAGATAATTCACATAAAAATTTAAGACTAATCGAACTATATATACGATTATTTAAAGTTATTAAAATATTTTATATTCTATATTTGTTCATTAATTTTATACTACAATATAACAATATAAGGATTACATTGGATCTTAAATAACTTATTTAAAATCTCAGTTAATTAAACTAATTACTAGTCCAAATTTGAAATCAACCAACCTATTACATCTTCATTTATACAGCAACCAAACATTTATTTGCTTATCTAACATAAACAAGTATGTCGAGAAAAAAACATTATTACAAAGTTCATTACGATTCCAACATTATTATATTTTTGGACTCATACATTTCAACCTAAACTCATTATATCATACCAATAACTATCTTTTTATGTGATTAAATCTGTATAATACTTTATATTTGTATGTGATGTGATTTGATTAAAAATATTTTTTTTTCATTTTTAATTTAATTTAATTTAATTTTATATTTAATTAATTTAATTTAAAAAAAAATGTTATATACAATAATATAAAAAATAATAATATATAACATTACTCAAACATATAATTGTATTTATCTAATATACACAAGTATGTCGACAAAAAAACATATACAAGTATATGTTTATTAGTTTCTCATTAAAAAAAATGCGACTAATCCTTATTTAGCATTAATCTAAACATAACTTAAAATGCAATTAAATTTAAGAGTATATGTATTTAGGGTTTCAACCTCAAATTTTAGACTTTATAAAGTCTGAAAGTATCAAAATTCATCTATTTTCGAAGTTCTTGAGAGTGCTTTTATCAAGAGTCACTCAAGAATTTTCGGTACTAAGACTTTATTTATATTTTTAAAATTGCCAACTCAACCAAAAGTCTGAATTGTTAGGAAGGTATTATATTAGTGAAATATTATACTCCAACACGCCTTTGAACCCGTGACCACGGTTTACTATAGAGAACTGATACCATCTTAAATTGTCAACTCAACCAAAAGTCTAAATTATTAGGATAAGATATTATATTAGTGGGATATTATACTCCATCAATTTTTATACTAAAATTCATGTTAAACTCTTAACACGTCACCTATGAGTGTTACCTAATATTTTTTGTTGGAAAATTTGTATTCTTTGTCTTTATATATTTCTTTAAAAGAAAATAAAGTTCAAGTATTTAGTTTCATATTCGTAGTATAAAATCTTGATTTTTAAATCTCCAAATATATCTATATATAGAATTTCGATCGGGTCGGATGTCTGATTTTCTTTTATGCAAAAGGATCGATGTCTATGATGAGTCAGCTCATATTCATGCTTTATTTGATATTTTTGTAGTTGGTTGTTTTTTTATTCAAGAAGAAAACTATTATTTAAAGAGATAATTGAGTTATCATTCCGATATTGTTAGAATAATAGACACGCTATTATTAGAGAAAACAACAAAGAACAATTTCTATTATTTACTCTCTGAATTTACCAAAAGTTTCTGTGATCTCAATATCTTTTTTTTTTTTTTTGGACATTTGGAGGTGCCTAGGCACCGGAAATAAAGACAATTATCCTATCCCTAATCTACTTAATCTAGACGACAAGTCGAAAAAACTAAGCGAATTTCGACAAACGAGCGTTGCCCCGTGTCTAGCTTCCTTTGCAAGCTTGTCCGCCTTACTGTTGAGCTTCCTATTAATGTGCTGGAATGTGATTTGCCCGAGCTCCTCAGCAATGTGAATAATCTTGCGCAGGATGGGTTGGATATTCCAACGCGCTGCTGACACCTGCTTCGTACCTTGAATGACCTCAAGGTTATCAGAATATATAACGATCTTCTTTCTTGGAAAATTTGCCCCTATCTGTGCCGCTTTGAGAACCGCATTAGCTTCCCCTTCCAAGGCAGAGTTGCAATCAATGTTGTAGCTTTGTTCGAAAGATGTACTACTGTTGTTATTTACTCCTATGATTGCTACCCCGGGTTATCTCAATATCAAAAGCGGGTATTATGATTTGTTACAAATTAGATTTTTTTTTAGTAAGAATCACATATTTTGATGAATTGATTCTTAACATTTCCACAAGAGATAACCCGTGATCTCTTTATATAATTATCTGCAACTATACTTATTATGACTATTTATTGTAAAAAAATTAGAATCTAACTTAACCTACTTGTAATAGTGTAATAGTGGCTAAAAGTTTTTGGCAAAATTAGATGAGTTTCTGAGAAGTTGTAGGAAAATATGGGACCAGAAAATATAGTTTCAAAATGTGCCTTTATTTGTCTATTCTGGGAATATACGTATCATGCTTTTCTAAAAGTGTGATTTTTATTGCACGAACACTTATTATATATTAGACGACTTATCAACTCTTGAAAATGACAAATGCCCATTTGAATTTTCTCAGCATGCATGCAGCCTCATATACTGGACTTATGCTTGCATAATAATATCTTAACTCCACGATAATTCGTCCAAAAAAAAAAAAAGAACTCCACGATAATAGACTTTAAAAAAAAATCCATAATATATATCACATTTATATTATATTTGAATTCAAAATATTAAATAATAACTAAGAAATAATTAATTTCTTTACTTGTTTAGATTCATTTTCTAATATTGGTAAAAGACTTTAAAGGATTCTTTAATCTTTTGTATTTCTTTAATAATGCATTAAATAAAACTCGTGTATAGCGACACTCAAAAAAAAATAAAAATTATTTCGCTGACAGAAAACGAACCTAGGTTTCCTGGGTGAAAGTCAAGGTTAAAGGTTAGGGTTAAGATTAATGTTAACTTTAAGGTGCACGTTAAGGTTAAGTTTAAAGTTAAGGTTAATGTCAAGGTTAAGATTTTGGTTAAGATTAGGGCTAAGGATAAGGATAAGGCCAAGCCTAAAGTTAAGGCTAAGGTTAAGTTTAAGATTAAGCTCGAGGTAAAGGTTAATGTTAAGGTAAAGGTAAAGATTAAGATTAAGGTTAAGGTTAAGTTTGGGGCTGGTGACGAGGTTGCTTGGAAAGCCCCCAAGCAAGAGAATATGCCACAGAGATTCAAGAATTCGTGGATGGGTCGGTTTTTTGTTACAAGAGTTGTTTCGGCAAAACAGATTGAAAATCAAGCTAAGAGAGGTCACAAGTTTCAAATAGTAGATGTGCATATCCTCACCCGTTGCTGGGGAGACTATATAGTCAAGAAATAAATGAGGTAACACGTCTAACTATAAACGAAATTAAAAAAATGATGTCAGGGAGACAACCCACAATTTTTTTTATGTCTTAGTCTTTGTTTTAATAAAGATTGCATTATTGAGAAGGGTAGACGTGTTTTCGATGTGTAGGCAACATAGAAAATGAGTTTGGGGTGAGAAAGATCGCGGAAATCAAAAGTCACAGCAGTTGGGCGACAATACCGGTCCCACGACCGGCATACCGCCGCCCTCCGACGGGTCGTGACTATTCACGCCACGGTCCAGAAAGTTGAATACTATGACCAGTATGCCGTCCCTCTGAGCGGCTAGCCGGTCCTATCTGTGTCGTCATTCACGACAAAGGGTCACGACGGCTGCAAGTCAGAAGGTCAGCAGTGTGCGACCGACACTACCGGTACGTCAACAAAGGGTCGTGGCGGTATATGACACTATTCAAGGTTAGAAATATTGAAGAGCTCGACCGGAAAGATGACCTCCTAACCGGCATATATAGGTCCCAAACTGTGTCGACTTTCGCAAACAAGAGTCATAACGGTACACAAGACATAAACATGGAAAATTGCAATCGGCAAACCGGTGCGGTACGCGGCCATGTCAAGAAAAGAAGGTCAAAACACATACAAATTTTAATCCTTAAGCCTTCTTTTTCCCCAAGACACCCAGACTCCATTAAAGTTTCACAAAACCTTCACCTCACATCCAAAGAACACCAAGTCACCATAATTTCATATCCAAATCCTTCCTTATACTCCTACAAACAAAATTTACCCACCCAAATAATTCCACCAAGGACCCAAGAATCAAATTTCCAAAATTCTTTTCCGAATTTGCTTAATCCCTCTCACCCAAGCAAGATTCCATCATACCCACATAAAGAATCATCATTATTAATCGTTTTCTAACCCAAATAACACCTTATTCCCCCAAAATCAAGGGGTGATTACAAAGAGTGGTGCAACTTTGAGTTGGAGGTCAAGCGGAGATGATAAAAAGAACAAAAAAAGTACCTAGTGTTAGGGAGATGGAAAATAATCAAAGAAAGGTATTGGGTGAAAACAAGAAGGAAGTGGAGAAGGTAAGGAAAAAATATTTCTAGATTAACTGGGATGTAGCGCACTAGGAGGTAGAATGCGAATGTGGTAATACAAGAAGTTTACATATAAGAAAAGCATTGCACCCTATCTTGGGTATTGATCATGCGAGGCAATAGCCTCGAGAGTATGTTTTCTTTCTTCCCTATCATCTTTCATTACTTGCAATATATGTGTTTTTTTTTATCAAGCATGTTTTGATTCGTGGGGACATGACTCATTTTTCAGTTGGGGTGTTGGGATTCGTTGTCCCTCATCTACATTTATATGTTTTATTGATTTTTTAGGTAAAATTTAATTTTTTAAGAGATGTAATTAGATGTAGAATGTGTTAATGGCCTAAAAGCATATAATTTAGTGAGTTAATGTTATAGAAGTAATTAATTTATGAACTATTCATATTTTATGCTTTGAGTATGAACATGAAAACATACCTTAAAAGTAAAGAAAATATTAGTAAGTAATGTAGTAGAAGTAAGTTTGATCTTAGGGACCCTTGAGGGGGGTGTAGGTCGTGAGATCCGAGCTACTTGATAAACCCATTTAGTGAACGTGCTAGAGGTGAGAAAGTAACAAAATTGCATAGTTAGGAAAGTGATTAAGGCGGTTCTTTGATATTCCCCTTGTTGCCTTTTAGCTTGTTGTCCAAATTAATTTATAATATCCTTTTAAGCACTTTCTAGCCTTTCTAAAGCCTTTTATTAGCCACATTACAAGTCATACCCCTTAGATTATAGGACTTTTCCATATGACCCGCACTCAAATCGTGATGCTAAGACAGTCGTTCAAAGCTTGAATTTGGATGGTGGGATATGATTATGGTAAACATTACGGTGTTGGGTATTTTTGAGCTTATGTAATTGTTCTCGTGATGATGATTCCCTTGTTATTATTTTAACTCTTTGTTGGGGTAAAAGAAAAAACAAAAGTATTGAAAATAAAATAAATATGATGAAATAAGTAGCATGACATCTCCCAGAGAGTCATAACTAACTTACAAAAGAAAAGAATATGAAAAATATGATATGAATTGGACTGGTAAAGTGGAAATTTTTAAGTGATCATCTTGATTCTTTATATTGGGTTATTGGGGATGCTAATTAGTGCATCAAATCATTCAGTTCAGTATGAACATATTTGAGAGTAACTCAAGCTCCAGGGCAGTTCGTTGATGTATAGTAAGTAGAGAGCCAAAATCTCACTCTACATTATCCAAATATACGACCATACCATCCCTAAGCCTACAACCTTAAAGGCCTTATGAGTCTTAACTATGTGATCTAGGAGAAATTGAACCAATAGAGAGTAGTTAGATGGATCATTGGAGACTTTATTAGGATCGATGAACACTCTAAAGCCTCCATATCAAACTAAGTGCAAGACCTATCCTTCGTGCATTGCAGAGCTAATCTTATCTACTCTTGAAATTAAACTATGTTGATTGTGTGTATGATAAGTGTATATATATATGATTTAGTTTGTAAATATTATTGCGTGAAGCTTGCTAAGTAGTTGCTTTAGGATTATTCTTTACATTCTTCCTCTCGACATGCTTACTGCTTAGCTTATATTATAGAGACTTCCCTATGTTCTTATTTCTTATTATGTCGGGACAACACACTTTGAGGTGGGAGTCTTCATATATTTATATTTGTGATGAAATAATCTATTAATGATACATCTTTTTAAGAGTATTAGGTGCTTAATTGAGGGATTTTCCCTATTAATTCTCAATTCTTGCATTATTTTAAAAGATTGTTATTTTTAGAACATTTTTCGTATAATTTGTGTGTTAAATGTGAAACTCTTGGGTAAACTGAAAATATTGGATGTCAAATAAATGTTAAGGAGTTTAGGAAAGAATATCCAATACAAAAACAAGAGTTAAAAGGAAAGAAAGTAGATGTGTAGTATTTTCAATGTTGCATAAAGTAGGCAAGTAATTTGAAGGAGCCCTTTTATATCTAGAAAGGTATTTAAATTGATGTCGTTTTGATACCAAGATAACTAGATTTGAAGATGTAACAAAAGATTTATGATTTTTACAAATTCAATGGGCCAACCGGTCCACCTTTTAAGGAAAATGAATTTGAATTGGATTACGACTCCAAAACCTAGTCCATGACTTAGATATTTCATCAAAAACCTATATAATATCAGTATGTGACCTTAGAAACTTTTACTTGCCTTCAAGGCCATCATATTATCATCTTAGAGAAAGCAAGTCGACCTAGAGAGGAAGCAACAAAGCTGAAGTATCACAACATAATTCTGCAACTTTCATTCTCTATAATTAAGGTAATTAGCTATATATTTCTGGCTTAACCATATTTTTAAGATTTTATTCTTTAGTTTTATGTATGAATTAATTGGTGTATTATTTTGTCAAAATCCTAGAATACTATTTTGTTATTTTAATTGATTTGAGCTTAGATTTATAATTGTATATTGTGTTTGCCTTATTCCAGCCCTAATCTTGATCACACTAGGAATGCTCTTAGTAGTTGGATTGTCACCCTGGCGGGGCAACACCACATAATCGTCTAGTATACATTATTGATCATGAGGGGCTTGCCTAACTAGATGGTCATTAGGGTTACACTTCCACCATCGATCTTTGCGCAAGGTCCCCTTAACCAAGTCCCTTGGTAGTTTTGAGGTTGTCTTCTAAGCTACTTTGACAGGAGTTAGGTGGATTATAGAATCCCGACTACTTATATATTTCTCAATTTCCGCATATAGTTAGGAGCACTACTTAGTAAGATAGGCTCATACTAGTAACCTTTTATTATTATTTTCATTTGTATTTAATTATTCGCGCTAAACTAATATTTACTTATTTTTCTTTTTAGTATTAACATCTAAAATCATCTATACTATTATTGAACACAAGCTTGAGCTAACTACCTAAATCCTTGAGAATGAAATTTTACTTACTTAACTATTACTTGCGAACGATCTGTGCACTTGCATAGAGTTTCTCGTGGATTTCCATAGGTGTGAGTGATTTTATTATATTTTATTATTCATTTGTTTATCACACCTTTGGGCCCACCAGTTGCTTAGATAAGTCTTTGGGGTCAAGGTCCTCCAGATATGAACATTGTTTGTCGCTCATTAAAGATTTGGAATGCATAAACAAATAATCGTGAACACGAGAAGTTAAAAGAGACGTTAATAGAATGGTTTAGGAGAAAACTATCTAATATATCTCTAATTTCTCGCTTAAAAGTTAATCTATTCAATCTATATATACATAAATTGTATTCAAATACAAACGATTGAGAAAAAATATCATATTCCACGAAAGATTAATTTGTTAGCAGATGTTTTATCAAAGTGTGTTAGACGAAATATGGTGAATCGTAATTAAAAATTAGGATATATCTAGTCCATTATTTACTTCTTACTCGGGATATTTGAACAAGAAGGAATTGATTGATGTGGACGATTTATGTTATCTTCTTTTACTTTGTATATATATATATATATATATATAAATAGAGTATAATTTTATTTCTTGTCTTTGAATTTTATATTATATTTGTTGTAATATTTTTATAAAGAATTAATTCCATTTTTAGGTCATTATCTATGGCCTAAAAAACATTTTAGGCTAGATTTTTTAAAAGTATTATTAATAGGTCAAAAGTATTAAAAATTGTTATTTTTAGGGTGAATGAGACATAGGGTTTTGGAGACTGGTTTTTTTATCTATAAGGAATGGAATAAATCTTAATTCTTCCAATGGACCTCAAGGATGACCAAATACTCAAGTATCCTTATATAATACAAAAAACACTAAACGACAAAAAAAGAATATTGAGTGTTGACACTATTCATTTCCGTCCACCACCCCACTGACCTCCGGCCACCCCCACCGACCTACAGCCTCAGGCTACCACCTCCGACCACCACCCACCGCTGGAGAATGTATAGAGTATCAAAAAAAGTATAGAGTATCAAAAAAAGTATAGAGTGTCAGAATAGAATTTATTGAGTATCGTAAAATTTGATGAGTACTCCATAAAACTAGTGAGTACTCTATTATAAAAACATTGAGCACTCTACAAAATTAATGAGTATTCGATAAAATTAATGGGTACTCTTAAAAAAATACAGAGTACTCAATATTTTATTACAATTCAAACTTATTACACCAGAAAAAAACTAACTACTTTACTTTGTCAAACAACTTTGACCAGATTTGACAAATCAAAAAAAAGGCAGATCGTGGAGCTTCTTTGCCAGTCTTCACGAAACAGTGTTGTAGCCATGGTTCTCGGATCAAGCTTCCAGGTGGTTCAACGGCTTCTTGGTTCAAGACCACAGGCAGAAATGAGCTCCAAACAGTGAGCTCAGAAGATCGAGGTCAACTTCGTTCGTCTTCATAAGAAATGCTGGATCTTCGCCTTCTCCGGAGGCTTGAAGGTCAGGAATGGCAATTCCGGAGGTTACAAACGCGCGGAGCCGATGGTGGTCTTCTCCAGATCTGCTGGTGGTCTTCACCTTCTCCAGCATTTCGAGCCATGGGAACGAACTCGTGAATGTTGTATTCGAGAAGGCAGGGAGCTGCTCGATCTGGTTTGCCGGAGGTTAAAAACGCGATACGACTTCCAGTCTTCGCCGCAAACTGGTGGTGGTGCTCGGTTTGACCTCCGGGAGTCACTGCTCCAACTTCGAGCTCTCCAACAGATCTGACTGCAACTGCGAGCTCTCTAACAGATCCGACATCCAGACTTCACCACAAACTGGTGGTGGTGCTTGGTTTGACCTCCGGGATTCACTGCTCCGACTTCCAACCCTTCAACAATTCTGTAATCCGGGCTTCTATCTCCGGCCATTCGAAGTCTAAGCTCGCTGGAGTGAAGGATAGTGATCCAAGGCGTGAAGACTTCGGTTACAGGCGAGCTCGAACGGCAGACCCTGATGTCTCCCTAATTGTTCTTATTTTCGACCCTTGGGAGACATCATTTTTGGTGTTTATTTAATTAATTAGATAGACTTTTGGACTAAATATGCAATAATCCGGAATTCCCTTTTTATTTCTAGCATTTTTAGTTTATTAAGCTTTTGCGCGTAATATTGGTATTTTTAGTGTAAAGTTTACAGGTTTTAGATGTTAGCTAGAAGAGGAATCCGAGGAGAAAGTCAAAGATCAAAAGATAGAGTCAAGACTTGAAGAGAAATCCCGAAGATATTATTTTTAGAGCTGAAAATCCATTTTCCAGGCCATAGATTGCTGATTTCGAGGTGCTTAAGCGATGATTTAGCCGCTGACCTTTGAAGAGAAAACATTTCTTATCGAGTTACGGAACTTTAGCAACTGGAATGAGGTCAATCGGAGTCATAACGCATCGGGAAAATCCGTTTTAGTGAAGGTGCATCAGCAGTTACGGGATTTTGGGCTTAGAAAGTGTGCTTGGACATTTAATTTATATTCTATTTTCTGGTCCAAGCCCTAAAACGAATTTATGCTTATAAAAGGAGGTCTGGACTTCTATTTTTCAGATAATTCACATTCTGCAAGATTAAAAACACCAGAGAGAAGCAACTGAAGGAAGGAGAAGAAGCTACAAGAGCTGGAGAGGGTCTATATCTTCGTTCGTAGTCATTACGATTCCGGAAATTAGGTTTTTCTTATCTTTTAATTTTGTAAACAGTATGAATTCCTTTACATTTAATTTAGTATTTCGTTTTAATATGAGCTAAACAATTCATAGTGCTTGAGAACAAACAATGGGTGAATCCCAATTTTTATTGAATAACGAATGTTGAATTTGGGTTTCTTTTAATTAAACTAGATTAGGGCTTTTACTCTTTTCAATAAATTGAGATTATTTTACTGTTTTTAGCGTCATGAACTAGGAACAGGTGTTAGTAATTAGGCTATTCCAATTAGTGGCAATTGGATCATCCTGACGGAGGGTTTAAATACAGAACCATTTATTCAATCTAGGATAGAAGTTAATGATTCTGACGAACTTAGCTAATCCTAGGGCCAATGAGGTAATAAAACTTAATCATCCCACGGTGGATCATATTTACCCTGACGGGACTAGTGACACTTTAGGATCGCCTTATAGTCCACCCTGACGGGGGTATAAGGAATTTAGAATCCCGACCATTGTAATTGACCAATTTAGCCCTTAAACAACATAAGTTAGGAAATAAGATTGGGAGGATCCTTGCGTTCTCAAGTACTACTTCTCATATTGCGTTTTACATCATTTTACTTGCGTCTTAGCTTTTATTTGCATTTTAATAGTTATTTTTCATTCAGTAGCCTTAATAACAAAAACCAAACAAACATATTACTTTTATTTGTTTTCATAAGTGCATCAATCATTAATAGATAAGCATTGTAGTCAACCATCCCGTCCTTGGAACGAATCTGTTTTATCAGTTATACTACTTGGGACAACCGTACACTTGCGGTTGTGGTTCGATTATTATTTGCATTTATTTAGAACACACAAAGGATCACCAGACCCCTTTTGCCGGCGAGTTCTCTTGCACATGAAAGGATCTCGACGAAAGAAACCGGCAAAGAAGAGAGAAAAAAATAGGGGAGTCACTACTAGATTGCGTCGGATAGCGACGACCGGCGTCGTTGCTAGAAACAACAGATTTTTTCGTTAAACGCAATTTGCGACGACATTTCGTCGCTAAACGGTCGTCGCTAGAAATTCGTAGCTAAAGATAATATTTGCAACGAAACGCAATGGATTTGCCGCTAATGGCTGAGCGTTATTAGTGAAGCAAGAAGTCATCGCTAATGACTCTTTTCTCCGCGACGAATAATTTTGTCGCTATCTAACTAATCTAGATGCGACATAATTTCGTAGCTATTACGTTGTTCGTAGAGACAAGGCATATTTGTTGACATCATTAGCGACGACTTTGTAGTATCTCCTGCGACGAAATTTTCGTCGCTATCATTTTTTTTCTGGATTTCAAATTTTTTATTTCTCTTTAATATTTTTTTATAATTATAATTTTAATTTTAATTTGTATTTCACTTTTAAATTTTAATTTATAATTCTATTTTTATTTTTATTTTAATATATATACAAATACGAAGTAATTAATTAAAAAATCAAATATTAATAAATAACAATACTTAATTAAAAAAAGCAATATTTAATTAAAATAAAATTCAAGCATTCAATCATATTTAAGTCAAACCCCGACAAATATAGTAAAAAACAGTCAAAATAACCAAAATTACATCAACATAAACACAAATCAAACTACGGATCATCCAACCGAGGAGAGTCCTCACTGCTATCCTCTTCATCTTCTCTCGGTTCTTCTCTCGCTCCTTGGGGGATGGGGGGATGGGGGGACGGGGGGATCAGGTCAAGTCCTTGTTGGGCCCTCATGCTATTCAATGCCTCCATAGCTGTATCTATAATGTTCATCTGGTAATGATCCCGAGTAGTGCTAGCTGTGGAGGCAGTCGATGAAGGAGTAGGATCGATAGGAGGAAGACCTTGAGATGCACGAAGCTCGTTCATATCTGTTATCAGAATATTAAGTCTCTCCTCGTTCTGCCTAGACAAAGGATCTGACTCGTAAGTACGGGCTTTCTTGTGGACGATTCCAACACTGGATACCCAAGGCGTCTTTGATGGGTTCATCCCTTCCTCAACTGCTTCTTTGAAGGCGTCTGTTTGTTCTTCAAAGGAGGGCACTTCTGTAGAGGGGATCTCGGATACCCTCCTCTTTACCTTTTCTCGATAAATTTCTTATAAGATGACAATAAAAAGTTTATATTACTCCCTCCGTTCCAAAAAGGTTGTCACATTTTCTTTTACACACAAACTAAGAAATGATTATCCATGTGATTACTAAAGTGCCCTCCATAAAGTGTCTTGATATTTTAAATATTTATTGGGAATATATATTATAATATTTAATTAGTGGTAAAAGTGGTATAAAGAAAAAAAAGTGTCATGATTTTCTGAAGTGACGACCTTTTTGAAACAACTATTTTTAGTATAAGTGACAACCTTTTAGGAACAGAGGAGTAATTAATTAAACTAAAAGGCATCCAAAAAAAACTTTTCGAATAATGGAACTCCATTTTTAGAATTTTCTATAAATGGAAACTTTCCTTTTCAGAAAGTTTCCTAAAATGGAATCTTTCGTTTTTTAGAATCTTTCCAAAAAAGTACTAATAACTTAAAATAAAAGTTACAAGTTTAAAAAAATAATACTCATATCGCACTTTTGGTATTTCGGGTTCCTCCACTCATCTTTTTCCGAGTCGTAGCCCATGTACTCGACCCCCCCCAAATTTGGAATCTTCCCCTCTTCCTGTATAGCCTCGTCATAATAATTTAACGACTCCTTCGTCTTCTTTTTCATCCCCCCTGTTCAATAACATTTTAAACCAGTTGTATTAATAATTAAGTAAACTGATTAATATTATTTTTAAAAATAAATATTGTACCTTATAAATGACCTCCCGAGTCCAGGAGAAACTTCTCGATCCAGCCTTGCCCAGTGCTTTTTGTTTTTTCTGGTTTTCTTTGTTAATCTTCGCTGATCCTGTTTCAATATAATTTCAAGAAATTAAATACGAATATTTTATAATAGTAATAAAATTTAGGAGCCCGTTTGGGATTGATTATTTTGGATCTAAAAGCGCTTTTTTATTAAAATTAAATTATTTGTAAAAAATATTTAAAAATATTTTGACATCTAAAATCACTTTAAGTGATTATTTTAATAATCACTAATCTAGTACTTTTCCTAAAAGTGATTTTAAGACTTTAAAATATTGCTATAGATATAAAATCACTTTAAGTGATTATTTTGAAAAGCAATCCCAAACGGGCACTAAATTTTATACCTGGGAGTCCACGTCATCCCACATCTCCCGGCACTTTCTCCAAATTTTCGGGACAACATCAGGGGGTGTTATATTCTTATAATAGTAATCCTTCTATAAATCCCCCTTCCAAGCCCTATACCTAGTCGATTGTCTTTTCCTTAGTTTTTTTTTATTTCAAGCCAATCTTTACGCTGTCTCCACCCTTGGATATCAAAAAACTCTTGTAACTGGAGCAAAATAGTCTCTTTAAAACCATCTGGCACGTCTATCCAGGTTTTGTAACAGGGCAGGACATTTTCTCGAACAATCACCCAATCACTTGTGCCACATGGAGCCTGTACACCTTAGTCGGGTTCCACGTGTCATCTAATTTGCAAAATTCTATTGGTAAAGGCTGCCCTAGTTTGGCTAAGGCATCTACAGCAGTCTTAAGGGAAGATGGGCCTCGGGGTTTTCTTTTTTGTTTTTCTGCTTGAATAAAATTGTGAATTAAATATCAAATTGTTAACATTATATAAATACAAGTTTGTAATTACCGCTTATTGAGCCCAAGTCGATAATTGGCGGTTGGGATTCTGGGTTGGATCTCGACCGTCACCGTCTCCATCGTGACCACGTGCCATTACACCAGTCATCTATTTTTTAACGGACGTAAAAAAAATTACAATTCTTAAGAATAAATAAATTATTACAATCCCAAACGAATCAATAAATTATTACAAACAATACATACATAATAAATTAAAATATATAAATTATTACAAATCATACATATAGAATAAATTAAAATAATAATAGTTAATCCATTCCGGATGAAATCTATAACAAAAAATAACCAGTTAGTCCAAAAAGTGATTCTAAAACAGAAAGTTTCCTATTTTGGAAAGTTTCCTTTTTTAGCAACTTAATTGTTTTGGAAAGATTCAAAAATACGAAAGTTGCCAAAAAAAGGATAGTATCCAAAAAAGGAAAGTTTCCTAAAATGGAAACTGTCTAAATAATGAAGGTTTCCAAAAAAGGAAAACTTTTCTAAAATGGAAACTTTAACGGTTTTTTTTTTAAAAATTCCCCAAGCTAGCTTTACGTGCTTATTTTCAATTAACCTAATATAACACTACCTTTTTACAATAATCCTAATAAAACACTAATTTATTTCTTAAAAAACCATTAAAATCAAAATCTCAAGGTAAAACTAATTATTTTAGCAATTAATTAAAACGCATAATTTTTCATTCAATTATAAACCCCAAAAAATTGTAAACATCATTAAACAACCTAACGAAAATTCGGATCACACTACAAAAGCAATAAAATAAAATAAAAAATCCAATCAAAAAATGAAGAAATAATTTTTTTAAACAGAAATTTAACACAAATCACACGTACATATTGTTTTTAACCCAATAAAGTTATCAAACAACCTAAAATAAGCTACTAATCACTCGAAATTCATCACATGATTCAAAATCATTCAATAATAGTTGCTTCCAAAAAAAGAAAAAAACTGATTTAAGCATAGAAATTAGTACTTGTTATGTGGGAAGGGTGGTGAATATGTTGATTAGTCCATGCCAAGCAATCAGAATAAAAAACACCAACAAAAATAAAGATATGATTAAATATAGATTAAAAACAAAAAATGGAAACTAATTAGTGTCTAATGGAGCAACTACTTTACCTTTCATGTGTTTAAACTCTTGGAATTGCTAGGATATGGCTCTGATTTTGATATGGAGAAGATTGCTCACGAAATTTATGTAGATTTGTTGTGTTTTTTTGGAAAGAAATGAGCTTCGATAGGGTTTTATAGAAATAATTGTTTAGCGACGACCTGTTTTCATCGCTACTCAATAAAAATTCGTCCCTAATAAGGGGGACATGTCACGCGTCGTACACACGACTATTGTGTGTCTGCGTTTAGCGACGACACGTTGTGATGCTATCATTGAAGTTCGTCACTAAATCGAACAGGCGGTAAATTTGACCGCCCAAATTGACCAATCGAAATTTTAGGCGGTCTTAGCGACGAATATTGTCGTTGCTAAGTCTTGAATGTCGTCACTAACTTTTCCCCCTTTTTTTCTTTATTCCTAAATACAATTTTTTTGATTTCTTGCATCTTAACATTTTAAAAAAAACATTTACACATCAGAATAAATCAAAAAACAACCGTTAAACAACCTTAAAATTCAAATCAAATACACTTTAATATCTAAAAAAAACATAAAACAAAAAACAAATAACTAATCAGTTTCGTATCCACTAGTGTCGATAGGATCCTCATCACTATCGACCTCCATAGGTCCCTCGTCTACATACTCCTCCCATATGATATAAAAAATCTCCTCGTCTTCATAAAAAACTAGTTCAACACGCAAATGAGATGGGTCAAACTCGATCTCTTTGTTAGTTTCCAAGTCCAGTCATGAGTAATCCGTCTGCGTGTTCACCAAAGGAATCGTGATGTCGTCGTTGTTGGTACATACTGACTCCGCACCCCATACCTCGGGGCTCCACCGTGACGATCGTTGATTTCCCAATCGACTTTCTATCCTTTCATTGTTTTTGTATTTATCTCGTTAATGTAAAACGCTTTTTTGGTTTGGGTTGCTAAAATGTATGGTTCATCCACCCACCAAAAAGAAGATGTGTTGATGAAGGTTACCCCGCGTTCTTTCTTCACCTTCGTCATGTTATACCACTTACAAACGAATAACACAACTGAACAACCACCATTGAATGTAACCTCTATGATTTTCACTAATTCACTATAAAAAGTTGTCCCATTGTAAATGGTAGATACACCGTAATCTTGAGTCACTCCTTTTTCTCCTTTTTCTCCTTTTTCTCTAGTAACCCATTTCACACCATTCATAACACATGAATCGTATGTATGGACCGGACCATGAGACATGCTCGCCAAGTATATCATCTCGGGAGTAGATAACGCATCACCAGCCTTGTACATTGCATGAATCTATACAAAATAATAAGAATTATAACTTTGAAAATAACATTGTATATTTCTAAATAAGGAATTTTTCCCATTAAGGGAAATTTCCAAATAAGGAAAGTTTCTAAAGAAGGGAACTTTCCGAATAAGTAAAGTTTCCAAATAAGAAAAGTTTCAAAATAAGGAAAGTTTCCAAATAAAGAAGGTTTCCAAATATGGGAACTTACTAAGAAAAGAACGGAGACTTCTCTATAGCTTTAGCCATTCCAGATAGCGTGGATTTGTGTTCACTACATATTAAGAAAAGAATAAAACACAATGTACAAATAAATAATTAAAAGCAAATTACTTTTACTTACGTCATGTATGGTTCGATCTCGTCCCAACTATGCAGAATATACCAGTTGATTTGTTCCTTCTCATTACGTGGTAAATGACCAAACCTTTTCTTACCAACTGGAGTACACTGACTCTTAAAAAACTGATAGATCTTTCGGTTTGATAAGTGCCTCGTTGTATCTACCTGGATCGTTGAACTTTATTTTTTCTTCTCGAAGATACCTTGATATGAATGTCAACGTCTCTTCAACCACATAACTCTCTATGATTGAATCCTCTGGCCTAGCTGGGTTTCGAGTATACTCTTATAACTTTTTCAAATACGTTTCAAACGGATACATCCACCGCATTTGAACTGGGCCCCATAATAATGCTTCATCGTATAGGTGTATCACCAAGTGGATCATTATCAAAAAAAGCAGGAGGTAAAATCATTTCTAGTTTGCACATCACTTCAACCACTCCCGCCTTACCACTTTCCAACTCTCTCCTACTCAGGTTCTTGTTACAAACGACTCTAAACACGTTAGCTAACTCAATAATCTCATCGCTAATTGATTTATCATCTATAGGACCGGGGATACTAGCCATGAAAATATACTACATCATTACATGACAGACGTGTGATTTCATTCCAATAATCTTTCGCGTATCACTTTGAACATTGTTCCTCTAACTAGAGGCAAAACCATCGGGAAAAATCTGTGCCTTCAATCAATCGAGATATTTTTTCCACTTATCCGTTGACAACATATCCTTTCCTCTCTTGAGTATCGCTTTACCTCCTCTTGATGTCAACCACAACTCTGGCCTAATTTTCATATCTTGAAGATCCATTCTCGCCTTCGCATTATCTTTGTTTATTTTCCCACCAAGTCCTACAATTGTACCGAGCAAACTATCGCACACATTCTTCTCGCAATGCATAACATCGATGTTATGTTTTAACAAATTTTTCGACCAATAAGGTAAGTGATTAAAAATACTCATTTTCTTCCAATTGCACTCGCGAGGACCTGTTTTCTTCTCACCTTGCCCCCAAAATCATTGTGTTTACCGGGAAACACAATGTGTAACCCATTTAACTGTGTCTGAATATCGGCTGGACTATTTTCCTCGGTGGGCCCCTATAATCGGTATTCGGGTAAAAAATTTGTCTTTTCTAAATCGATATCTGGGATGTAACCAACGCCTATGATCCAAATAAACCACCCCTTTCTTCACCTTCAATGACTGAGTAGAATCCATGCATTCTGGGCAAGCCATGTAACCTTGACCCTGCCACCCCGAAGTGTATGACCGAGCGGGGTTATCATTGGTCGTGGACAACCAACAAACCTTCATCGTAAACTCTTTCTTCGTATGAGCATCATACGTAAGGATCCATGTTTCCCACGACATGTCCAACTTATCTACAACAGGGCGGAGAGAGACATCTATGTCTTTACCGGGAGAACGAGAACCTGGAATCAACAAACAAAGCTGAAATGTGGTATCCTTCATGCATACCCACGGTGGAAAGTTGTAGACGGTCAAAATAACTGGTCACATACTGTATGAGTTGTTCTGCATAGAAAACAGACAAAAACTATCAATACCCAGGCCCAAATATACATTCCAGGGTTCACTAGCAAACTCTGGATGTAACTATGCAAATCTTTTCCAACTATCACGATCAACAGGATGGCGTAACATATCTGGATTGGTACTTTTTCTGATATGGTGCCAGATCATGTCTTCGTCGGTGTGCTTCGAAGCGTATAGTCGCTGCAACCTCGGGGCAATCGGAAAATATCGAAGATTCTTATAGGGCACTTTCTTACCCTTCTTCGGATCCCATCTAGATTCACTGCATACTGGACACTTGTCGAGGAATTCATTCTTCTTGTGAAAATGGCACAATCATTCAAGTAAACATCAATTGTAGTGTAACCCATACCCATACTTTTCAACATTTTATTGCATTCCTCGTAAGACCAAGGCAAATTGTGAGGTTTGGGCAAAACACGACCAACCAATTCTAAGAGCTCGGTGAAAGATGTGTCAGTCCACTTGTTCTTTACCTTTATATGCATAAGATTGGTAATGAAGTTCAAAGAACTCATCACTGTAGATCCAGGATATAATTCGGTCTCCAATTCCCCAAACAAAGCTTCGAAACTTCTACGGCTTGTTTGATGCGCGTCTCTCACCTCGGTATCACGCGAATGGTCACCAACATCGTAACTGGGTCTCAATCGTCATACACATTAAATATTTCATTTTCTATATTTGGCACGGGTTCTTCGGGAATTACTAATTTCTCACTGTGTTTTGTCCAAACCTCATAAGTGGAAAAAATCCCGTATTGCAGAAGGTGACTTCTAACCATTTGGGTTTGACATCGACGATTATTCAAACATTTAGTAAACGGGCAAAACATCCATCCATTATAACCATCTTAATTTTCAACAAAAGAAATAAAATTTGTTAAACCAAAAATATATTCTACTGCAACAAGATCGGTCGCTTTGATCCAACTCTAATCAAGACCCGAAGTCATCTTTTTATAACAATTTGATATAACTAAGCAACTACATAAATATGAAAATAAAATAAATAGTTATTACAACCCAATTCATAAATAAATTAAAAATTTCAGATTTGTGTGTTCCAAGAATACACAATTATGAGATTTGTGTATTCCACGGAATTGGAACAAACAAAATCAAGTTTTGTGTATTACATGAATACATAATTCGAGTTTTATGTGTTCCGTGAATACAAAAAAATGAGTTTTGTGTGTTCTAAGAATACACAATTTTGAGATTTGTGTGTTCTTGGAATACACAGAATTGGAATAAACAAAACCAAGTTTTGTGTGACCTAGAACACACAAAACCCTAAAACATAAAACACACAAAAATAGCAAAAAAGTGTTGCACAAAAAGACAATATATCAAGATAGTTAGTAAAAATAGGGTGTATACAATTAATAAAGAGAAAAAAAAATTTGTTAAAGAAAAGAATCTTTTATATCGATTTTATGATTTTGTGTGTTACAAGAACACATAAACCTGTATTTGTGTGTTATAGCAACACACAACCCAGAATTTTAATTTTCGAAAAAAAAGTCAAAAAAAAATTGAAAAAACAAATTCGGGAAAAAAATTTGAAAAAAAAAATCGAAAAAAACCGAAATTTTAAAAATAATAATCATATAAGGGTAATAATGGAAGGTAAATATGACAATGTATTTAATTGGGAATTAAGTTGCTAATTTGTGAGTAAGTAGGAAGTCCTTCCTTTTTTTTGAGAATGAAAAGTGTGGAAGTGTAATTAATTGGAAATTATCTCTTAAATTACAAACAATTAAATAGATAAACAATTTCATATAACTAATTGAACAAATACAACTTTATAAGAAAAAAATATAAACAAATGAACATATGCATGATTTACCACATAATAATCATAAATAAAATCATAAAACAAGTATTTATTAACCTAATCACAAATTTATCAACAATCATAATAAAAAAAACCAGATTTTAAAAAGTTTGAATTTTATTGAAAATACCTTGAATTGGATGGGAAAATTGAAGATTAACCATGCCCCACCTTAAATATTGACCCGGTAATGGTGTAAGACTTATTTATTAACCTAATTAATCATTAAATCATGTAATTCACCATTATATTCAACAAAATTAATATTTAAAAAGTCTGAAATTATCAAAAAATACTTTGATTTGCTTGGAAAAAATGAAGATTGACCTTGAATATGGACCTAGGAATGATGTTAGATGATTTGGGAAAACAAGCCTTAAAGATTTGGACAAATAGGAGTTAGGATTTTGAGAGAAAGTGAGAGGAAAAAATATTGGTGTGGTATTTTCTGATTTAAAAAACCTATTGTCTTTTTATTTTACGGTTTTGTTAGCGACGAAAATTTTTGTCGCTAGTTAATTAAAATTTTGTCACTAGAACGAGCAAAAACGACGACATTTTCTGTCGCTAGTACTTAAGAACTTTAGCAACGAACTTTTTGTGTTAAAAAAATAATCAAAAAGAAAAGACGATACTTGCGACGGAACGAGAAATCTTTACAGACGAATTCTGTTCGTCGCGAACAATAAAGATTTCTAGCGATGAAATTTTAATTCTTCTACAGACGAACGCGTGCCGTCGCTAACAATGAAGATTTTTAGCAACGAAATTTTAACCCTCTAACGACGAACGCGTGCCGTCGCTAACAAGAAATATTTCTGCTGACGAAATTTTTCGCCGTTAACTATTTGTCGCTATTAGTATTATTTAGGGACGAAACGCGGGTTGCCGCTAAAAAAATCGTCCCTAAAGAGCAAATTTGTAGTAGTGAGTGGGGAGAGAGATAAAACATGTTGACGGGAGAGTAAAATGATTTTAGGGTTTAGAAAATAATATAATTAATATATATAGGAAATAAAAAACAAAATCGGGTAAAATTGTAAATGAAATTTTTTCTATAGTGTTAAAATCTGTTTGAGATCTTTAGTAAGAAGAAAATGTAAGTAAAGTTGGGTTAGGATATAGGGGAATGTATTCAAGACCCGGTGGATCAAAATCTTTTATTTTTATGTCATTCTACTAGTTTTGTTAGATGTTTTGTTAGATATTTTGTAGTTTTAAAGGGTATTTTAAATATTTCAAATAAATTATATTTTGATAGATCACAAAGTAGAAATTTTATTCAAAATGTTTAAGTTATTTTAAAATTTATAAAATATTTTTTTTAGAAGTAATGAAATAACTAAAAATGGTATTTTGAATATATTTTATAAAACTTTTCTTTTGGGTATAAAAATGTTTTTAGGCCGCCCTATCATTACTCTATTGGTACTTGCTCTTTTATAAACGTTAGTTTGGTTTATATTCTAATAAACACTTGACCAGAAAAAAGAGAATGTAAACTTGTTAATGATTTTTTTTATGTAGAGAAAATGTGTGGATCTAATTAGTGTGATGCACCATGGTTTTAAATTACTTGAACCAATTCAAATCCTTTCATTTTCTATATAGTTAGGGGAGTTTAAGACGCATTACCTCTAATTTCCACGAAAATGTCAAACAACCTAGATTCGTTTTGATTTTCCAATTACAGTATCACTAAGAAAATGCGTGCATTGAGATAATCGTAAAAAATGTACATAAGAAGGGAATTAGGTAGAATATGTAGATTACTGTAGAGCCTTCCAATTCTGGTATAAGCTTTGGATATTATTTAGCCAAACTTAAGGACTATTTTACACATTTTTCGTTAAAGAGAAAACTAAAAGTAGTATTAACTAAGAATAATGACCAAGGTCTCGAATCAATTTTTATGTCTATAGAAAGTTGGTGGGTATTTATTTATTCACCCATCAAAATTTACTCATACAAGGTTTATAGGTTATTTATCTCAAAAATTTTATGATTAAATATTGATGAATTTGTTTTATTTTGAATATTGATCAACTGAGATTAGATTTTTTCTGATAACCAATGTATTATTTTCTAAATTTTAATCAACCTAATTATATGTGATTTTTTTTTTTTAAAGGGGAATCAACTTATTGTTAAAGAATTGCTCTATTAAGCTAAAATACAATACATAATCATTTCCTTTAATAAATTTGAAAGTGAATATTTTTATCTTGGATCTATTTTGTCTCGGATTAGAATTGATATGCAGATATCTTACTTACATGTATGATCTTTAAAAACAAAGGATCAACATTTTTTTTTTTCTTGACAAGTAGCTATTTTATTTCATCAAACTTTTCAGAATACATGGACCTATTAGGCTATTACAATAAATATATTAACTTTAATGGGCCTGATCAACTTTAGAACTCTTAATGGGCCATTTAACCCAATTACAATAAAAACATAATAAGACAAAACACAATCTAATCCACTCGAAAGTACACCGTACTTTCAATATGACTCTTCACTTACTCCACCGCATAATCGTATCTTCCACTTCTTTTCTCACTTTCCCTCTCTGAACCCTTGTAAGATTCTCTCGGAACGCTACTGAGATATTCTCGAAGATTGTTTCTTCCGATTTTATCTCGTTCTTGAACACTCTATTATTTCTCTCGATCCATATCACATATACAGCAACCGATAGAAGAGTCTTCAAGATGGTGTCAGAGGAGTGGTGAGATATGAACCAATCAATAAGAGTTTGCCAATCAGTGACAATGGTTTTTACCGCTTGAGTACTTAGACATCTGTTCCAAATCCTTCTGGTAACTGAACAGTCCCAATAAAGGTGATTCCTATCCTCGCTTTTTAATTTGCAGAAATCACACATAGGGTTTGATATGACCCCCCACGTTAATAGTCTTTGTTTTGTTGCTATTCTATCTAGCTGAACTAACCATAAGATAAATTTATATCTTGGGTAGCTTATTGATTTCCATATAATTTTCGTCCAATCATTTTTCGGTTTCTTGGCTCGAATATATTCATATGTTTCTTTGAATGTAAATTTACCCTTTTTAGTATGCCTCCATATAACTTTATCATCTTCATACCTGTTAAATTTCAGATATTTTGTCAATTCATTCAGGAATTCCGAATTTTGCAGGCCATTTCCAACAATTGTTGTTCATAAATTGTGAAACTTTACTATTGGTAAAATATCCTGAGGCAAGCGTGCTGCTTTGAATATCATATAACCTCTTATTATCCGGTAACCAATAGTCCCACCATAGAGAGATGCTTTTACCATTACCAATCTTGTAAGAAATAAAATTCTTTGCTGTGTTTCAATATTTTCCTCCAACCCCATGATGTGTCTTGAGGAATTTCAACTTGCCAAAATGATTTACCTTTTAACAGAACTAGTTGCACCCAGTTTGACCACAAAGTATTCCTGGGGATGCAGCAGTTCCATAGTAACTTAAGTATGGCAGCTTGATTTTGACAATAGGGATTTTTTATCCCTAATCCACCTTCATCTGTTGGTAGGCATATCACATCCCAAGCAACTTTAAAACCACCTTTAGCTTCACTTGTTCCTTTCCAAAGGTATGTTGTTATTTTACTCTGGATACCTTTAATAATCTTTTTTGGGATAGCAAATATACTATACCAATATGATGAGAGATTACTAAGCACCATTTTGATTAATTGAAGCCTTCCTGCAAATGATAAGCACTTAGAGCTCCAATGCTCTATTTGCTTAACAATTCTTGATATAAGAGGCTTACAATCATCTGAACTAAGCCTCCCTGAGATTAATGGAACCCCCAAGTATTTCATGGGAAGAGTTCCCTCAGGTACCTGTAAAATCCTCCACATTTCTTCTTTTATATAATTATCACATCCTCCATAAAATATGTGACTTTTACTTGTGCTGATTTGCAGGCCTGAGAGTCTATAAAATATATCAAGACATTCTTTAATAAGATAAGCAGTACTTCTTGTTGGTTTAAAGAAGACAATTAGGTCATCTGCAAACATTAGATTGTTGAGCTTCAGTTTCTTACATTTGGGGTGCCAATCAAAGTCCTTTCTTGTCCCTATAGCTTTAAACAATTGTGTGAGAACTTCCATGCAAATTACAAATAGGTAAGGGGAGATGGGGTCCCCCTGCCTTAGTCCTCTCTCACCATTAAAGAAGCCTTTGGGTCTGCCATTTATCATTAAGTTGTATGATGTAGAGGTGAGGCACATTTTGATCCATTTGATCATAATATCTGGAAAATTAAAAGCCTTAAGAGTTTTGATCACAAAGTCCCAATCTAGTGAATCATAAGCTTTCATAAGATCCAATTTCAGTGTACATCTATTAGACATTTGAGTTCTTGAATACCCTCTCACTAATTCTTGAGCAATGAGAATGTTTTCCCCAATATTCCTATCTTGAACAAAAGCTGACTGATTATTAGAAATAAGTTCAGGTAATGTAGCTTTCAATCTATTGGCTATTATTTTGGAAATACATTTATATATCACATTGCAACAAGCAATAGGTCTGTAATTTTTCACTGAGCATGGGTTTTGAATTTTTGGTATTAATGTAATAGCTGCTGAGTTAACCTCTTTGAGTAATTTACAATCATTTAAGGTACTTTGAATAGCTTTACATACCTCTGGTCCCGTGATACTCCATGTTTTCTTAAAGAAAGCTGAGGTAAAACCATCAGGGCCTGAACTTTTTGAGCTGTCAATAGAGAACAAGGCACTTTTTATCTTTTTCTCAGATATGGGTTCACTCAATTCCTTATGTAAGTCAGGCTTAATTACTTTTTTGCATATTCTTTTTAGCAATTCATGATCATATACTTCCTGACCTTGTCTTTTTGTGCCTAACAGGTTCTTATAAAAGGAAATAAATTCATACACTATTTCATCTTCATTTGTGGTAATGGTTCCATCCTCTTTAGTGATATTTAATATAGTGTTCTAAGCTTTTCTACCATTTACCCACTTCATAAAGTAGGCTGTATTTATTTCCCCATCTGATACCCAAATAGCTCTTGATTTTTGTCTGATAATTGATTCCTCCTTTAGCTTCTCACTCTGTATATCCTCCATTAATCTATTTTCTTCTTCAAGAAGTGCAGTAGTCTTATTGCCTTGTAATCTCAGGTTCTGAATGTTGCCCAGACTATCTTGCATATGATTTATATTATTTGAAACATTCTTGAAGTATTTGTTATTAAACTCTTTAAGTTCCTTTTTCAGGGCTTTGAGTTTCCTTGTGAGTACATACATTGGAGTACCACTAAGTTCAGTTTTCCATACCTTAGTTACCAGTGGTATGAACTCCTCATGCTCTATCCAAATGTTATAGAACTTGAAAGGTACTGGCCCTTTACTTTTACTGTTTATAACACTTGAATGCTGGCTACAATGATCAGACACTCCTGGGGATTTTAGAATCAAGTTTGATTGTGTATATTTTGCCAACCATGTAGCATTGACAAGGGTTCTGTCAATTCTACTAGCTCTCATTTCCTTATCAGCTGCCCTATTAGTCCATGTGTATTTAGGACCATTATATTTCATATTAGTGAGCTCCAGATCATCTATACATTGTATCATTTCTTCTGAGCTCTTATAAAGACTTGTGCAATTAAGTCTCTCATCAATATTTGTAATTTCATTAAAATCTCCTTGTATAACCCAAGGTTCATTTTGGGTAGTTACATTCCACCCCCTGAGAGTGTCCCATAAATGATGCCTAAGTTTGTCATCATTAAGGGCATATACAGGGGTATAGAAAAACTCAGTGTTTGATTCAATATGTTTGACCTTGCATAGAATTGCTTGGTCAGTCATCATTAACACTGTAACATTTACTTTATTGGGGTCCCAGCAGGTCCAGATTCTTCCCTTCTCATCTTGAGAATAATTTGTTACTACTTGCCATTTATTGAAAACTGACTTAATAACTTCACTTGATTTATGATGTTTGGTCTTTCTTTCTAGGAAACTGAATAACCAAACTTCTTTACTTATTACTTGCTTTAAGCAATCAACTTGCTTAAGCCTTTTATTCATTCCTCTTACATTCCATGTAACTATCATTAAGAGGTTAAGGGGTCAGGAGGCTCTTTAGCAGCCACCTCATGTACTTCATTCATTAAAGCATTCACTGAATCATTTATATTCATTTGGTGAAGGATACTAAAACTGTTGGTTGTACTTGTTGAAGCTTGATCAGTTTGCTTAGCAAGTGGTGAGGTTCTTCTAGCCACCACTGTTGTCCAGGTTGGATCCTTATCCTTTTGATTTTCAGTCACAGTAGTATCAACTGTTCTTTTTGGGACCCACACTTCCTTTGTATTTCTACATGTTGTTTCAGTGTGGCCCAATAGTTTACATTTCTTGCACAATTCGTGTCCATAATATCCTTCACTAGGCTGCAACTTCGACACTATGCTATGACATAATTCACTGGGTTGTGCGACACAATTCAGACATAATTCACTGGGTTGTACAATACAATTCGTTGAGTTGTGCGACACAATTCACTAGGCTAGACGAAGATCATAACTCCGACGAATTATTGGTCCAAGCGATATAATTTGGTGGAATATAGTAAATTCAAAACCCAAAATACTTGTTTCTTTTATTTACTGGGATGGTTCCTTAACTTGGTGGGCCTACTATATTTTATTTCTATAGCTGCGATTTAGCATCACTACCATCACGTCTTTGTAAAATATAATAAATTATACTTAAATCTAATAATTTTGAAAAACTGTAAAAAAATAAGATTAGGTCAAAATTAAATTATTTTTTTAAGTTTCAATGGTAAAAATGATCTTCTTTTACCTTAAGTCGGTTTTCAATTGTTGATGGCTTAGCCATGTGTTGCTGATGATGGTAGAAAATGGTATGACGGTATATGCAGGAAAGCAGCTTGGTAGGAAGAGATATCTTTATTGTTTGGCTCGAATGCTACAGGCGCAGCAAAGAGATTTTTTAATTTTATGTTTAATTATATTTTAATTTTTACTTTTTCTTAATTTTGGTTGTATATTTTTTTATTTTTAAATTTTTGTTTATTTTATTTTATAAGATTATAAGTATATTATAAGTCTAAAATAATATTCTGAATTTAATTTATTCAAATTTTTAAACTACATTTTTTAAAACATGAAATTGTTGGATTATAGATTTAATTAGTAATTATCTCTAAAATATATATTAATAACTATTGATGCTTAGTGTGAACCATTTGATTTCTGATGACCTCAAGAAAACATTAATAGAAAAATTAATGATTTCACATGTGTAAGTATGCATATGAGTCCAAATTAAAAGAAGAAAATTGTCAATGAAGAAATTGAATAATTCTTACTTATTTATGTTTGAATAGTAGGTTATGCATAGTTGTCCAAAAAAAAAAAAAATTATGCATTAATACGAATATGTGTATGTTCATAGTCCTATATATATATTGCACTTAATGATGTTGATTACCAGTACTTATCTCTCATCATCATAAAACTTTAGCATATCATATCCTCACTAAATTAAACAATGTACAATTTCTCATCAACTTCCCGCTTGATTTCTGATGCAACTATCTTGCAGCCTAGGGTTAGGTAAATATTATAACTTCTTGTTATTAACGATCCAAATAATTTCAATGTCTTGTTATAGTAGAATTCATCATCTTTGGAGCCTGATGCTCAAATTCTTCATTTATTTTTCTTGACAAGTTATTAAATATGTTTTTTTTTTTTCAATTTACAGTTTAAAGAACACTACACGGAGTCTAATCGGTAACACTTATGATTATTCACTAAAATATCAAAATTTTCTTTAAATATATGTTTCTTGTTTAATTAATATACAATCAATATTGTAGGGTGTTGTGCTTATCGAACAAATGTAGCTCGCAACTTAAACATGGAGAGGCTGCAAAATAACTACTTGTTTCCTGAGGTATGCATATTTATACAATATCCATGGTTTCTCCTCCCTAATTTTCATGCAAACTAGAATTATAGCTTTGCTTTTTATTACAAAGAGAGAAGAGAAATACTAACTCTTAAGTCTTACCTTTTCACATGAAAAGGACTACTAATTAGAGGCAAGGATACTAGTTTGTTACTTAATCTCTGATTACGACGTTCTCTATCGAAATGAAGTAAAACTAATTCTTATTTAGGTTATTGAGAAAACCCTAGTCATATATCATCCGTGAGAGGATATATTTTAAGCTCTAAATATATATATAGTTAGAAGGTAGTTAATTTGGTGTGTGTCTATATTTTAGTTTAATCTTCCCAATATAGGATAATGATACTTTTAAGATTGATCTATGATTAAGTTATGTATATAGGGTAATAATTCCATCCAATATTGAATCCTGAATTATCAATATAAGAGACTAAATTAATCTGAATTATCAATATAAGAGACTAAATTAATCTGAAACTGTACTAGGTAGTAAATGACATATGTACTAAAAAAAAGTACACAAGAAAAAGGATATTGAGTTAAATATTGAAATGTATAATATTTAAATACCGTGCGTCATTAGGTAATTATATTGTTCTCCCCTTCACAATAGACGGCTCACTTCTTATCTTACCAAGATTTATTGGGTGGTTCAGATGTTATGTAAATTCGTTTCAAATATAGATATATTTTAAAAGTAGCAAACATATATACACTTATATGCATAGTAATACTGTTGTAAATCTACTCTTCCACGTCAACCTGACTAACGTGTGTGTCGGACTAGTCCTTATCAGACCCGCGGTATACCGGTCCTCCACTAACGGTCCCGGTCCGGTCCAGTTTTCGGTCTTGAATGTGAGAATTACGACCGATAAAAGGGACCGGTTTACTGGTTCCGATTTCGGTTCCGGTCCGGTCCTTATCCGGTTTGGGCTAACATATAAAAAGTAAAAAAAAAAAAACAAGCTCACGGTTCCGATCCTTATCGGACCGGTGTTTTACATGCATTTTTTTTTTGAAGAACCGAGCCGCTACCATGTTTTCCGGTTCCGGTCCGGTTCTAGACCGCCTTCCTCTCCGGTCCGGTCCGGTGCACCGGTTCTGGAAACCGTTAGTTAGGCTGACTTCCACGGGATATTTTGCCCTTTATAAAGTAACATAGGAATGTCTTTGTTAAGTTTAATTTTAAAAAAATATATTATTGTTGTTTAGGTTATAAAACTATCTTTCAGTATTTTGTTCATTTTCTTTGATAGATCTCGTTACGCGAGTTTCAGCACATAAAGAAGTATCCAAAAGCAGAGCTCATAACACTTGGAATTGGTAACACCACAGAACCAATACCGGATATGGTAGCAGCAAGTATGGCTAATGTAAGTTAATATAGTCAGAACTGTTTTTTTCTTGTAAAAAACAAAATAAAAGTCAGAACTATTTTATATGTTTCTTTGTATTACAAAAAACATGACTTGTTTGAATATATCTCATTCCTATCCGAAGTAATGCCAAGATGTTGAATTTCTGTCATATGATTTACTAAGTGAGTGACTTAAATTAAGTTATAGTTAATTCTAGATGTTTTCAAATGGGATGGTTTAAATTATAAAGTAGTGGTTATTATATAGAGTTGTATCTTAAGAATCATGCTTATCAATTGTCATTTTCGTTACATGTTCTTGGAAATGGGAATCGAGAAAGATGTTTGTTATGTGCATGACTTTCCTCCGGTACCACAAAACATGTATGACCCACATGTTTCTTTGTTAGATAATGGCACATACTCAATCTCTATTTGTTTTTTTATGTATTTTGTGTTTTTTTCTATATTTTTTATTGTTTATTAATTATGTAATGGAGTTATACTTTATATCCAAAAGTAATGCCTCATTTTTATAAATTAAGAGACCTAATAATTATATATATAATAGTAAAATTATTTTCATTAAATATTTTGATATTTAATATATTTAAAATATGCATTGCAAACATAAATTTAATTTTCTAATAAAAATAGTAAAAGAAAAGCTACTAAAAAAGTGGATTATAATTTTTAAAACACTATTTTTAGTAAGTGGAGATTAATTTTAGAACGGGTGGAATATGATGTGTAACTTATTTTATGTCCTTTTTACTTTCTTTTTGAATAACCGTGCAAGCTATATAATTTTTTTTATAACCTAGTTGTTTTTCTTTTTGTTATTATTTTTATGTTGTTTGTATATTTTAGATCTTTTGTATTGTTTGTGATGTAGCAAACAATAAGTATACATGATAAAAATAATATATTATACTATATTTTAAGTTTCAGGAACTGTCCTATAACTCAACTAATTTTTTTTTTAAAAAAAAATTGTCTTTGTTTCTTCAACTTAGATATTTTTTTCATCTCTAGTTCTTCTCTAGTGTTTTTTACTTTATGATATTTAAATTTTTTTACTTTATTATGCAATTATATTATCTTATTAAATTTTTTAAAACTATTTTTAGTTATAAGAAAATTCTCACAAGTCAACTTAGTACATTTTTTAATAACTCAACTTATTACTTTTTTTCTTATGAGTTATGAGAATTTTTTCGTAACTTAAAGTCTTAAGTTTTAATTTTTTTTTCATAACTCAATTTTCTGAGTTTTTGAAAATATTTTCGTAACTCAAACTAGTTTTTTCAAAACAAAATCTTCTTTTCTCTGATAAATATTATTTCATTACTTTGTACTTAACATAGTTAATGATCTATTATTCTAATTTTCTAAAAATATTTTCAATTATTGAAAAATTCTCATGACTCAACTTATTGCATTTTTCAATAACTCAACTTATTGTTTTTTCCTCATGAATAATGGAATTTTTACGTAACTTAAATTTTTGAGTTTTGAATTTTTTTTCATAACTCAACTTATTGAATTTTAGAAAAAAATTCAACATAAACTATTCTTTTAATCTATTTTTTTTTCCTGATGCATATCATTTTATTGTTTTGTGTTTAACATAATTAATGATCCATTATTTATGATAATCTTGTCTTGATATATCCATTTAAATTCATTTGTTGACGCAAACAAGATTCGAACCCAAGATCTCTTAATAAGGCGAAAAGATTGCTGACACCAACCGGCTTCGAATCCAAGATCTCTTAAGGAATATTTAAAAGACCATACACTTTAAAAAATAGTACACAAGTTTATATGAGTTTATTGGTCATTCACCCGACATTTTAATAATTTCTGTTCGTTACAAGTGATATATTATTAGATATATCAAAATAATTTTTATCTAATATATTATAAATTCACCAAATAACACTTATTTTAGTCTAAAAAATATTAATTTAAAAATATAATATAATTAGATTAAAATATCTTTTTAAAGAACCTAATTCTAGAATTTCACTTCGATTCCCAACAAATTTATTTTTCTATTGGGGAATATAATGAAAGAACCATTTTTCACAAAAAGGTGGAATGTTGTAGTATTAGAAGAGGTCGAACATTTAATTTAATATTAAACATTTGGATAATATTCTAAGTAATCTCAATACTATCTGAACTAACTTGAATCAAGATAGGCATTGTGGGCCAACTTATATCCTTCAAGAACTTCACATTCAAAGATGATTTACTCCATTGACCAAAGAAAATGAAAAAGTATTACAAATTTTACACCATGGTGACCGCGTCTCTATTATATAAATGGTCCTTACATATACCATCACAATCACATGCTCATTCTCTTGTATGAAGGAAGTACTAAAACAGATCGTGACAGTAAAATGGTCAAAGTCCACAGGCTCTGATGTTGGCACATGATCCTAGACAAAACTTATAGCATATCGACATTCTAGCTCATGAGTCTCTGTTTATCAGGTCACCCAGTCCTTTGTCCCATTTAACGATGAGATGATGCGTCTCGTTATAATTCCCTAATTATAATTACCCTTTCGAACAAAAAAAAAAACATTATAATTACCCAATAACTCATCACGAGATAAGGATGAAATTCTCAATTATTTTTTCTACCTTCTGCAATCAAATTTTTAGTGATTGTCGACGTAGTGCTACATATAACACATCTAAAACCGTATTGATTGATTATATTGAAAAATCATTTTTTTATTTTTTTTACGCTAGATGAAATGGTTGCTTGAAACTTGTGACTCATTAACGACCATTTCAGTGGTTGCAACGATATTAAAAAGAAAAATCTAGTTTACCAAGTGTTAGTTAGCGACTTCTAAATTATTAGTTGGTAGTTTACCATAGCCTTTATAATTTTGAGAAACCATAAAATATTTATGGATGCTTGGAAAACAGATTTTTTCCAATACATGTGGTTGCATGGGCAAACAAGGAGAAGATAAACTGTACATTTCTTCTAAATACAGAAAAAAAAGGCATGTGGGGTTTTGAGTACAATTTCCTAAACAAATTAGTTCTGGTAGGAATAAAACTCCGAACACATTCCCGAAAGACAGTGTGAATCTATTAAGCTTCCAAAGCATTTTAAACCCCAAACTAGAGGGGGAATCTCGAGGACCCGAACTTTCTCTATCCTTAGTTACGAAAAGAGATATTCAAATTTTGTTGAGTACGCACGAATCGTTAAGGGCCAAACTGTCTTATCTTCCTGATCCTATTTGAATGAAAGAATTCTAGATATGAGCTCTTCTACTTATGCCTTAAAGAAGTATTCAGTTAGCTCCACATTCCATCTCAAACCATCATGGCTAAATAACTAGTCCACAATCGTTAATAGAAAAAGAAAGGCTTGTCAAGAGACATTCCATTCGACAACCAATTGTTCGACCAAATAATTCTTGATTTCCTGTTCCCAATGTCCGAATGGCTCCTAAACGTAATAACATTTTGGCTTGCCAACAAGCTATTAGATACCCAAGACGAGCCTCTTCTCTTCTTAATTTTCCAAAGCAAAAAGTTTCGGAAGTAAATACTTCTTAAAATCTAAAATATGAAGGTATTGGGATTCTGTGTCAAACTTCATACTCTTATTCCCTAGAAGTGATTTACTCATAAGATGAAATTCGTGAAAAGCCAACCCTCGCCACCCAGTTGATTATATATTTTAGAGTTAGAATGTTTTGCATCTCTTCTTAAAAATATTAATGGGTTTTTACTCATCGACCTTTTATATGGTTAATCCATTAATTACTAGACCTTTCATGGTCAATCACCATTAGAACGAATAATGCTTAAATTTTAATTAAGAAATAACTTTACTACTCTAGATATTTCAGCTAGAAAGCACTTTTTCACGGGTATAAAAGTTTTGAAATGATTTGGAAATGTTACAAGAAATTGGAAAAAATCCATATTAGCCGGGACACACGCACAAATTAATAGTAACACAGTGTTCAGATCAAGAGTTTGATTTGTACTAGAAATAATCTACATCAGATCTCCGTAATTCTTTATTTACACAATAGCTTATACTTATCATTGCAGTACGCTCGTGAACTTTCAACAACTGTGGGTTACGAAGGCTATGGAGCGGAACAAGGGAACAAGGTATGAAAATACATCTTAAATCCCATAATTAATTTAAGTTAAGTCTTGCACGTGAATAAATATTTTTATTTAGGTAATTACAAGTTCAGAGCGTTTTATTTACCCTACTTAACATGTCATCATCACAATTTGTAAATGTTAAGCACTGGAATTGCAGGAGTTAAGAAAACAGATCGTAGAAAAGTTCTATAAAGACCTTGGAGTGACAGATACCGAAGTATTTATATCCGATGGCGCACAGTGTGATATCGCGCGCCTTCAGGTACTATATACGAGAAAGCATTTCGACTACCCTTTATTACCCTAGCTTATGCTCAAGTTCTCCTTTTATAGGTACTTCTGGGGTCAAATGTTTCGATTGCTGTACAGGATCCAACTTTTCCGGTAATTGCAAAACACCCTATACCTTCTTATTTAGCACCCCTTTTTATTTACAGAGTTTAAAATACAGGCGTATGTAGATTCAGGGGTGATAGTAGGCCAAAGTGGCAATCTTGAACACCAATCTGGAGGATATCAAAATATTGAATACATGAAATGCGAGTCTCAAAATGATTTTTTTCCTGATCTATCAAAAACATCAAGAACAGACGTTATATTCTTCTGCTCTCCGAATAATCCAACTGGCCATGCAGCAACAAGGAAGCAATTAGAACAACTTGTGAAATTTGCAACAGAAAACGGATCTATTATCGTTTATGATTCCGCTTACTCTGTTTACATTTCAGATGATAGTCCAAGATCTATATACGAAATTCCCGGAGCTAAAAAGGTAAATACGCTAAAAAAAATTGTATACATCAAAGAGCCACTTTGGAATCGGAATCATTTTGACTCCAATAAGATTCGATCCCAGTACTTTTTGGTCTCTGCAGGAGTAGTCTAACCACTAGACTAACTATCAATCTTAAATACGCTAAATTTTGAGCAATAAGTGTAACAGAAAATGTATGTTTTAACCTCGATATAACTAATTCTTGTAGGTGGCTATAGAGATTGCGTCTTTCTCCAAGATTGCAGGGTTTACAGGTGTGCGTTTAGGTTGGACTGTGGTACCTGAAGAACTATTGTATTCAAATGGTGTTCCGGTAAAAGATGACCTTCATCGTGTTATATCCACCTGTTTCGATGGTGCTTCTACAGTAGCACAAGCTGGTGGGCTCGCATGTCTCTCCATCGAGGGTTTTAAGGTAATCAGTTTTCTTGAAAAAAATGAGAATTTGGGGGGACTATTAATCTATTATAGACATTTGTATGGGGCTAAATTTTGTTTTGGAATAACTTAGACACTTTTTACTGAATGCAACATTTTTCTTAGGCTGTACGCTCCGTGATAGATAAATACAAGGAGAATGCTAAGATATTAGTCGACACCTTCACTTCAATGGGGTTAAGTGTTCATGGTGGGATAAATGCACCTTACGTGTG
This sequence comes from Nemophila menziesii, assembly GCA_029959085.1. Taxonomy (NCBI): domain Eukaryota; kingdom Viridiplantae; phylum Streptophyta; class Magnoliopsida; order Boraginales; family Hydrophyllaceae; genus Nemophila; species Nemophila menziesii. The sequence continues at coordinate 21,666,409 of JARWIR010000007.1, read as the reverse complement.
GGTACATTTTCCGGGATTAAGTTCATGGGATGTATTTAATCAGATTCTTCAAAAAACACACATTATTACAGTTCCAGGTAGTGGATTCGGACCAGGTGGTGAAGAGTACATAAGAGTTTCGGCTTTCGGACACAGAAATCACATCCTAGAAGCCTCAGCAAGGCTCAAAAGCTACCTTTTATAGACACTTGTACCCTAGAATTTTACCAAGATTTTTAGATAAAGGGCATATAATTCAGAAACTTCCTTGATATAAACACCAAACAAAACTAAGCCTCACTCCAAAATTTAACTACCAATACTTTTAATCTCTGATTGGATATTCTTCCAGACAAACCTATACATTTATGATCAATAAATTGCTTTCCAGAATAAAACTATGTATGAAGTACCAAAAATTGTATTTTTTTTTCCCATTCTATGTAATTTCTACACTATAATACCATACTATACAAATTAGTAATTCAATCAAATATCGCCTATAGAAAAAATTGGCTTTCACCTATCCCCATTTTTGAAAACATGCGAGTTTTACTACATCTGAGTTTCTATATGTATATTAAGTATTAACCACTCGAGTAAAGAAAATGAAACAAATTCACAAGAAAACAAATACCATTACTAATGTTCAAAACATTAATAAGACCATTTATTTAGTGAGATCACAAAAATATTAGAAACAGATTCATGAATAGCCTCAAGATGATCAACGAGAGTACTAGAACGCAAGCACTAAATAGATTTAAGAAAATACTATCAATTCAACAGAAGTAAACAATAAAATGTACGCTATGTACATAGTTTCCATTAGTTTCATAAGGTATGCAAATATTTAATAGAGACCATATTTATATCCACTTAAAATCCATAATTACAATTATATCATGTCATAGACACTGAAAAACCACTACATATCAAGGATTTGACAGCTAACAAGCTCAGACGATTCAGCACTTCTAGTAGAAACAATCTTCCACATATTTTCAGTTTCCGAGGGACCCGCTAATTCATCCGAAGCACCCGAAGAAACAAATCTTGGTCTATCCGCTTGCATAACAGCGATATTATTACTCGCATCTTTAGTCACCACATGAAGCTTCCCAAGAAAACCAGCAAGTAAATACGGAGATTCAGAATCCGTTAAATCACGAATCGGTACATCTCCTTCAATAACTTTCCAAGCATCATTTTCATGATCATACACTTTAATCCTCGCACTATCTAAAGCACTTGAAGGATCCATCGCATATAAATCACCATCAACAATTACACTCAATTTAGTACCCGCTTGTCTAGCGGGCCAACCCTCACCCATACCCATCGGCATTTCGACCCATAGATTAGTTTCCGGGTCAAATACTTCACCACCTACATCAACAAAAAACGGCCAACAGTATAAACTTTGCGGAACGTATAATTTTCCTTTGTAACAAGTCATTCCTGTCGCGATAGGTTTAAGTAAATCAGCTAAAAACGCGGTAGGTAACATTTGAGCTTTGGAAAAGGGCATATTCGGAATTTCTGTCCATAATTCAGTTACTGGATCGAATACTTCAGCAGATTGAAGTGGAAGTAATCCGCCACGTCCACGTGTCACTCCACCTACTACGTATAATTTGTTATTTAAAACACCTGTTTTACAATAAGCTCGACCAATATTCATTGAATTAACTTCACACCATGCATTCACAATCGGATCGTATTTCCAAACAGAAGTCATTGATGAAGCTTTACAAAACCCTCCAAGAACGTAGAGTGACCCATCAACGGCTCCGATTGCACACCCACAAAACGGGATTTGATCTAACACGTCTTTTCTACCTAACCAACCCATGATCGCGTCAGCGATTCTGATACTTGGACCCACCATGTTTCGCATCCAACTCCTTCTAGAAGCTTCGTCGATAATAACATTTGGCATAGGTGGCAATCTTAGCCATTTTTTCGAAATCGGGTCTAGGGAGTACCACATAAGTTTGCCACCATCGTTTTTAGTTAAAATATATAGCCATTCTTCTGATATTCCAAATGATTTTCTTAATTTGTACAGTTCTGGGCTCATTATAGCGGCTTTCCAGCTTCGTGACACTTGTTTAACGTCTAAATGAGAAATTCTTGGGATTCGAGCGAGTATTTGAATTGATATTTCATCGGGTAAGGTAGGGAATAGTCTAGGACTATCCTCCCAATAACTCGATGAAGTTCTTTGTCGCTTATTTGATTCACTATGTGAAATTTCACATACTTTACTACTGCTTGTTCCCTTGTGGTTGCTTAATATACCTCCCATCTATATTGCTAAGTCCAAGTGCGAAAAACTCACTTTAGTTTGTTTATCTTGCTCTAATTAAAAAAAGAATCGGATCAATACATGAAAAGAAACATTCAATCCTTAAAACAGGGGTATATGAGCTACTTTTTGAAACATCGATATTTTCACGTAAGATAGGAATCAATGGTACAATTAATTACTTGGACAATTATTCAACAAGATCAAACCTAACACAGAAAAGATACTTGGAGTTGACTTTCAAACGTAAAAAAAAAAGAAAAAAGTAACATCACATATACATAAATAGAAGTACACTGGTTAACTAAAACTGGCAGATACAGCACCCATAGAAAGTAAACGACATAAACTAGGTGTAAAGGAAGAAGAATCAATCATTATAGTCAACTATATTACACCTAACCGTTTGACTGATAAAATTCTTATATAAACTTAATTTAATCACTAACTGAATTTTATCTATCACCAAATCACAATCTATTACCATAACAAATAAAACCCAAATTACAGAATCACGTCAAACGTCAGAAAAAGCAAAAACTCAAAAACATTAAAGAATAAAATCATTAAAATATAAATTCAACAACTATATAACAAGCAATCGCGTACGAGAATCATTACCTTCATGAAATTGGTGGAAATGGAAAGGGAGAGACTTAGATATTAGGTTGGCGAGAAAAACTTAATGAGTGAAAGAGAGGATTGGGACCCTTTTGGGCATTGAGTTGTTTTGTGATGTGTGTGATATTTGGGCACGAGTGTACGGTTCGTGTAATTGCCACCTACTTATGTGACTTTTAATAATATATTATTTTTTTAAAATGCATAATAATAATATAGATAATAAGAAATTTTGGCCCATCCCAAAATTGCAAAACGATTTAATGTGGTCCCGTTCTTTCATCTTCGAACCTAAGGGCAAGATTAGAGGTGGCCTGGCCCTTTTTGGTCTGAAAAATGGGTGAGCCAAACTCGGGTTGAAGCCCGTCCCGGTCATTGGATTGTCTCGTCTCGTCTCATAAAGTCGTATATCCATCACAAATCCTTCCTATTTTTTAATGTTGGCATTTATAAAATTCTTGTATACAAGACATTACCTCCATTTTCGAACATAAATAAGAAAGAGTTTTATAAAAATAAAAATAAAGTGCAAAGAATCGTACATATGAAGCAAATACTTTTCATTGTTATGAACTTAAATATAAAGTAAGAAAAGATAGACGGGAGAGAAAAATGATAATCTAATTGAGAGTCTGATAATGTGTGAATTAAATAGTAGAGTTCTCTACATATAGAGAATTGGTAATCTTAAATTTTAATTTTCATAGGTTGAACTGCAAATCAATGGGTTGAATTGAATATCCACATAAGGGTTTATAACATTCTCCTTTGCTATTCACTCTTTAGAATATGTGTGATTCAAAATTCAGTTTTGTAAATAAATGACTTGCATTTCATTTTGCCTACACTTATTGAATAAAGTTTGCAACTCGTAGACTTCCTATGATGCATTTAGGTTGTTTTTAATTTGTACAGGTGCATAATTTTATTGTACAAAGGAGCTGAGGAAATTTTAATCATTTGAGATGGCATCCTTTGTTTATGCATTTGGTATTTGAAATTTGTAGGTTGTTTTAAAAACTGAAATTTGTTCCTTGTCCCTTTAGGTAAAGTGTCGGTGATGATTATATTACTAACCGGAGACAGTAGTACATAGCCAATGACAATAGATTGATAGTTTATTGTGAAAGTTCACTATACTCTTAAGTGTTTAATAATTTGAGACTATGCTATACACTTCTACAATTTTTGTTATTTGTTACTAAACAAAAGGCAAAACTTTTTGTATAACTTTTATCATACATGGGAATGAAATAGCTAATGAGCAAACAAGTATTGCTGTAAAAGAGTTAAATATTTGTATTATCAAACTCAACTGTTGAAATGTAAACAACTAAGATTTTGTTGAAATTTGTTTTTTGTAATATTTAAGTTTAGTTTGGTTTTGGAAATGTATAACTTACTTGTAGTTTCAGATTGGTTTTAGAAATGTTTAATCTGTAATTAAAGGTTGTGTACTTACAACTTAACTTGTAATTGTAATTCATGGTTATGAACTTAAGTAATTCAACGTTGTAAGATTTTTGCACTCAACTTGTGAAAAATTATCTTATATGTAATGTGTTTAAATTTTACTTGAATGATCATTTTAGTCAATTTAGAATATATTTGTGTGAACACGAAACCAACCCAAACCCGTAGAAACCCAATCTGGAACCACCATTAACACCCCACGTAAAACCAACTCATAACCATTTCTAAGTAGTGGATTGGTTCTTGGGTTTCAATAACCTAAACCCGCAAATATGGGTTGGTTCCCTCCTAAGAGTCAATAGGTCGGGTAAATAAGTCGGTTACCCGACCCGTGTGCACCCCTATCACCAAGTTAGTGAGTGAACTCCACTCTTCCTCAATCAAAGCCTTCACTTATCTATAATCTCTTTTGAAGAAAAGCAACATGGTAAATAAGGTAAGTTCTTTATTGAGTACACTTAACTCCTCAATCTTCAGCCAAAGCATTCACTTATCTAAAATCTCTCTTGAATACTCCCTCCGTCCATTTATATTTGTCCTACTTTTTGTGGCACAAAAATTAAAAAAGACATTAAATGCACTCCCTCTTTACTATATTGCCCTTATTCATTGAGTAGTCTATCATTTAATGCACCATTGCTTTTAACTAATTAAGTAGGGGTGATATTGGAATAATGAGAGAAAAATGTCTTGATAATATAAAAGGGACAAATATTGTTGGACACCTTTTTTTAAAAAGGAGGAAAAATAAAAGTGGACGGAAGGAGTATAACATAGTAAGCAAAAACTTACCACTAAAATAGTGACAATATCACTTATTTTAAAAAAAGCTTTGTATTATTCTCAAACAAAGTTCACTTCTCCATCAATGAGAAGGAATAAACTTGAATTTGAAAAAAGGCTTTATATTATTTTAAATAAAGTTACCCAGACTCGGCCATTTCCATATTAGAAGCTACTCTCTAAGTGGAAAAGCTAGCCTCATACTCCCTCCGTCCACTTTTATTTGTCCATCTTTCTAAAAAGAGGTGTCCAATATTGTTTGTCCTTTTTACAATATCAAGACACATTTTCTATACTTTTTCCAATTTTACCCTTAATTAAATAGTATAAAAAGAATTGCATTAAATAACCTCATGTACATTAATTAAGGGCAATTGTGTAAAGATGAAGAGTATTAAATGCTCTTTTTAATCTTTGTGCCACAAAAAGTAGGACAAATAAAAATGGACGGAGGGAGTACTACTCTAAGCTAGCTATATCACTCACTCTACTAAAAAGTAGAGCTTGAAGACTTTTTATACGCAATTGAGAGTTTTACAACCCTCAAAATCCCCAAATACCAAAGGAACATGATCAAACGTAAGAGTACCTCAATTATCAACCATTGATTTGATTTCAAGACTCTCATCAAGACCTTTACCCATAAAGGAACATGGAACAAGGCTCAGATGAGTCTTAGATCCATACACTCTATTACCACCGCTATTACGGTAAAGTAGGGCTGCAAACGAACCGATATTTTCACCAAGGGCTCGAGTTTGAGTTCGCTAAAAGTTTGTTTGAGTTCGACTCGTTAGTTAAACAAACCAAGCTCAAACTTTAAATTCGGGCTCGTTTACTAAACGAGACAAACTCAAACATGTATAAGCTCGATTCGTTAAGCTCGTGAACAGTTTGATAAGAGCTCGTCAATAGGTTTGGTAGATATATTCAATTAAAAATTATCAATTTTATATGTATGTGTGTGTGTATATATATAAACTCAAAACTCCGTAAAATTTTTGTATATCTAATTAATCATAACTAAAATATTCTATATTTAGTAAGTATATTTTTTTCAAGTCAAATTATATAATATGTTTTATATTACTTTTACTTAACTTCATTTTAAATCACGTAAAATACCAAAAATATATATATCATAGAAAAATAAACGAGACTTAAATGAGTCTAAAACGAACAAATCCAAGCCGAACTCAAGCTTAGGAAAAATAAGTTCGCTAAGGGTTTGTTTGAGTTCGGCTCGTTAGTTAACGAACCAAGCTCAAGAAAGCTAAAGCTCGGTTCGGCTCCGTTCAAGCTCAAACCAAGCTCAAGCTCGCTAAAATATTAGCAAACAAATTCAAGAAAGCTAAAGCTCGGTTCGGCTCGGTTCGTTTGCAGCCCTACGGTAAAGCTTCCTCATTGAGAAACTCTTATCCACCATTAGAAACACAAATTTCATTACATCAACACCCTTAGCAACCATATCAAACTGAATTACCACAATCTTCTTACAACCTCAAGGCATGATTTGAGTAGATGAGTCTTCCTACTACAATTTATTTTTTGTTTTAACAATATTTATGCATACATGCTTGTCTAGTTTGTCTTTTGATTAAAATTATCCCACATCTTTTGACCATATAAAAAGAAAACATGATTTCATCACAAATAAAACCAATTAGGTAATAGCTTAGCAAAATAAACACAAGTGTGCATATAATTCAAAATTGGCCCAAACAGGTAAAAGTTATTCATCCATATTCATCCATAATAATCAGCTAAACCAATACAAGTAGTTTCTTTATTGATATTACTCTCCGGCCTCCATAGGCAAAAAATTCCAGATGACTAACAAGTTTAAGTTTTATAGCAATGTCTGTTGAATAACAAGGTGTATTAATTGGCCACCAAGATTCCCTTCTCATTTAAGTTTACGCAATAAATCAGGAGCAACCTGCATTATACAACAGTCTCATAAGTGGTGGTGGTGGTGGAGATGGTGGTGGGAGAAATAACAGAATAAAAAGAGAATAAACTTACGCATAAGTCAACACAATGCCAATAATCAAAATATTGTCCAGTGCAGTGCTTGGTCCCTGTTTCATCGCCGCTGATTCGTTTAACACATGCCTGCAAAAAAAATTAAAACTTTCATTTGAGAGATATATAAGTTTTATATGTAAGTCAGTAAATTAAACAAGACCAAGAGGCATAATGGAGAATAACAATTATTATAGGATGAAACTGAGAAAAGAATTAAGGGTTGTTTATAATAATAATTGTTCACCTCATATGCTCGCAGTTGCTTCACACATTTAGGCTTGCATCTGTCTTCAAGGATCTTCTTTGGATCTACTGGTTCCTCGTCCGACCTATAAATGCACAAAAAAGAAAATCAATTAAATTACAAATTAACCAATAACACAATTCAACTAGCTACACATATAACACCAATACACCCCCTGAACAACCTTAAATGCTTTCTCTTGAGTCTTTATTTTGGTCGTTTAAGCTTTCTCTTTAAGTTGAGACACCTAATTTTAGGAATAATATTATTAAGGCTAGATTACACCAATTGTCCCTGTGTTTGGGTATTATTCACAAGAATAACAAATATATCATTGTTGACAAGATATATTTGCAAAAAATATATATAGTTGGAGTATAATTGCTGCTTTATGAAACATGTTTGACGATTTTGCAAAACACAAGAACCAATGGTGCAATTAATCAATCAATTCATTTGATAAATAATCATAAAGTTGATTTATCAATAGGTAACATCAAAAGTAATCGCATATAGTGAGAAATATAAATAAATGTGTAATTAAAAACTGCTTACATGATGTAGTGAAGAGATAACGAGCTCGATGCAGCTGGATCGCCTGTAACATTCAATTTCAATATATTTACATCTAAAATTGACTAAAAAATCTAAAAAAAAAAAAAGGAGATCGGACGAAAAAATTAAAAATTGGGAAATTGAGGATCTTTTGGAATTAATTGAAACTGAGAGAGAAGATTACCTGATGTGCTTGTCGATTTGAAGCGCAGAAAATGAAAGAGAGCTAATGCGCAGTGGGGGATGACTTTTGATACGTGTTTTATGGATTGTGTGCTGGCCCATATTGGCCTTTGGGCTTGGGTTCGTGTGGCTCACTCTTTTTTGGGAAACTTGAAGAATACATATTTCCTATTGGGTAATGTCTTTAACTTTTTTTTTAGTAAAAAATGGCATATATTAAGAAAAGAAGGATATGAGAAGGTATCAACCGACCCCTATCGAAACAAAAGTTCACAATTATTACATAAGATCGAATACATGTCATTTAACAAATTATTACACCTATTTCGAAAGAGGATCAAGTTAGAATGAGTCTTAGCAAGCCAATCTGCAGCGCAATTTGTTGTTCTTCTGATTCCTAAGATGTTGACCAATGGGTAGGACTTGGTCATTCTTCTGATATCTTCAAGGATGGGTCTACATTTTCAGGAGCAGACAGCGTTTAAAGATTGCATAGCTTTCGAAACGGCTTATGCCTTAGTTTCAATTGTGATGCTAGTGGAGACAAACTCTACTGGAAAACGAAAAGCATTCGGAATAGCAATATCTTCTGCTTCAAAATTTAAGAAGGCCTTAATATTCTGGGCAAAACCAGAAATTACTTCCCTATTCCATTTACGTACAACAACGGTAGCAACGACACTTTCAAGCTTGAATGTGGCATCTACGTAAATCTTGGTATTGTTTTGTGTTGGAGGAGACCACAGGTGGATGGTAGGAGGACTGAAGTGGGATTTATTGATTATGGGGAGGAGATTGTTCTTCAAGTGATTCCCTATTCAGACTGAACATCTCTCTACAAAAACTTTTATAAGGACTATGCATTTATCATAACATATAGGTGAGAATTCGAAAATAAACGTATTACGCATACGGAAAACAGTCAAAAAACAAGTTATAATTTGCATAAGGGTTCTCATTTTCTCCTTTTTCATGGAGAATTTGTCCAACGATAGATCATTCCAACTATTAATACCCAGGTTAAACAAAGGGTATACACTACACTGAAGAGGATACAAACACCAGAATTTCCTAGTTCATTTGCATTTAAGGAATAAATGTTCCACAGTTTCTTCCTCCTTAAGGTAGCTTTTGCAAAGGTCATTACTAGAGCAGTTCCTAATGAACCTATATTTTGTTCAGTTGAAATAGAATTCATACTGACCTTCATAAAGACGACTTTTAACTTGGGAGAAGCCGAGAAGGACCATCTTAAAGTAAGGAGTTGAAATTATAAATGGACAACTTTTTATGAAAGCTATTCTAGACAGTCTTTTGTAGATAGAGAGAATAACTTCTGCATATTATGTTTCTATGTATAGTTCCAAAAATATGAACTCAAATCGTTCAAATCCTATAGCCATGTAGGCGTCATTTGTTTTTTAAATAATAAGTACGGAATGCTGAATAAACAACTGAATATGACTTATTCGGTTAAGAGGTAGTATTTAAATGAATCATACTTATATTGACATTTTGATGAAACATATCAAGAGTCATTCAGATCGAAATTAGTCAAGAAAAAATATCTTATCTAATTGATCTATTGTTTTAATGAATCAGATCAAGATATCATTAAATGCAGACAAATACTCTTTAATTAAAATCTTAAACTATACATAAATCTGGTGTATCTTTTCCATATCCCTCGATCTTTTTTGGAAAAAAAAAATCACTATCCTTTTGTAATTTTTGCAATCATAATTCTTTTAATTTAAATAAAAAAATATTTCAAACTATTCTTGAATTTTTCTAAACTCAAAAGCTAATGCGATAGATAGATTTAAATGTTCATGTCGTGCCCAAAGTGACAAAGTCGTCGTTCAAATTAAAAAGGTTCCAATCATATTGACAGTGTTTTTTTCTGAACCGTATTGAGACCTCAAGCTTGAGAAGTTGAGCTTAATTATATTTAAACCATCAACTCTATCTAAACGAGGAAACTACTAATTAGAGCCCAAATCACAAACTTCTTAGTTTATAAGGTCTAGTTAGAAAAAAACTTCTAAATAAAGCCTTGTTTCAATTTTTGGTTACATTTCTTCCATCTTTACCCTTTTCATTTATTTTTCTTTTTAGTAATTAATTTTTTTATTCTTTTGTTCTTTCCATTAATCCGTATCCAATCCGTACCCTCGGGTACAGACCTATGTCTGGGTTTTTAGGTTTTTATGTTGTGTAATGATTTTTTTATATTTTCGTGTAGCGTTTCTCTACGTTATATCCATGTTAAAGTCCATGGCTATGGGGTTGTACCCAAGCTTTGGTTTTGTCCAAGTCAAAATGTACCCAAACTTCGGTTTTGTCCAAGTCAAAAGTTGTCCAAGTCTGCACCCATAGGGTGGTACCCAAGCCGTTTTGTCCAAATACATGTCCAATGAAGTCAAATGTTGTCCAAGTCTGTACCATTAGGGTTGTACCCAAGCCCAATTTATTAACCTTCACACACTCAAGTCCAACTACACCCAAGACTAACAAAATGGGCTGGACCCCTTACCCCAATCACACTAACTACACCTAAGTATAACAATTTAAAACAAATTAAATGGGTTGGTTGAGATGGCTCTAGCAATTTAAAACAAATTAAATGGGCTGGTTGAGATGGTTGGGCCCAAACAGGGCTGGACCAGCCACGCACGCACCTGTAGACACATTTAAAAAAAACAACATCGGCCTCGCGAAGGAAGAAGGAAGGTTCGATGCAGATCTGGTGTGGGGCGTCGCTATTTGAATGGACGAGAACGGAGGTGGTGCGACGTAGCTTGATGGAGGTGGCGTAGCAAGATGTCACGTGCAGGTGGAGGAGTTGGTGTGTTGGTATGGAGGAGAACGTAGATCTGATTCTCGCTGATGGTGGAGCACGTCCAGCGAACCACGGCGCGCGAGATCTGAACGTTGGTAGCGAGATCCGATCGAAGACGATGGCAAAGGTTGAAGATGGTGGTGGTGCAGCGAGAATGGCTTCGACGGTGAGCGTGGACAGATTGAGCGTCGCTAAGTGACAGCGGCGTTGTCTTCTTCTCGAATGGAAGCTCTGGCAGGAGTGGGATGGCGGCAGCAGTGGGATGGCGGCAGCGGTGGGATGGCTGCAGCAGTGGGATGGTTGCAGCAGTGGGATGGTTGCAGTGGTCAGTGGGATGGTGGTGCGTTGGTCAGTGAGGTGGTGGTGCGTTGGGATGGGGTGACAGTGGGGTGGTGGTGCGTTGGGATGAGATGGCAGAGAGAGATGAGACGCGTACACAGAGAGGGAGGGTTTTCAGGAAAAAAAACCTAATAGGTAATTTGTTTTTGATTTTTGTTGTTCACAGTAGATATATGAAGAAAGGGAAGGGTTTTTGGATCTTTTTAGTGAGTTTCAGTTAGAAGAAAACTAGTAGTTAGTAGGTAATAGGAATTAGACTTTAGTTTGTTAATTCATATGTTGTGGATATTAAAAAATAATTCCTCCTAGATTTAAATGCTCATGTCGTGCCTAAAGTGACAAAGTCGCTATTCAAATTATAAAGGTTCCAATCATATTGACAGTTTTTTTTTTTTCTTTTTTTGAACCATATTGAGACCTCTAGCTTGAGCAGTTGAGCTTAATTATATTTAAATCATCAACTCTATCTAAACGAAGATTTAATACTTGCAATGTTTCTATATTATAATAAATTGATTTATTTGCCATGGTTGAATACTTTAATCGCCAAAGTTAGTTAACCCAATATGACTGCAATATGTTAAAGACAATAATTCCACCTTAATCATAATGCTTGATTTCTAGATAATAAACACACGCTTCTTGACAAAATTAAGCTTACATTAATAGTGCAAATCATTGCATCAATTTGGTCAATTTTCAATTTTAATATTTTCGCGTTCAAACTTGCATCGTGCAAGATAATAGTATATCAATTGGTTTTTTTTTTTATACAAGGGAGATCATAAAAGCACAAGTTTAGTTTAAACATCGTTAATTAAACCTAAAATATAAATAATTTTGGAGTTTTTCAGTCCATCCAGTCTTTCGCAAGGATACTCTATATTTTATTTGGCGGATCGTTAAATTGCTCAATTTGTATATTCTTATTTTTTTAAGTCAATTGGCACAAGAATTTTCTTTTTTGAAAATCTCTTTCAAATTAAATCTCCTATTCTTTGACAAACTCTCTCGAATCCAATTGTTATCATCTTGTACAACAAGTAATTTGATGATGGTGCAATCTTCTAAACACTTATGCTAACTTGATTAGTGGCTTGCCTGTTTTGATTTGTCAATTTCTTGGTGTTTGGTTCGTTGATCTATATTTGGTTCTTTTTGGATGATAGGAACGAGTTTTGGGAGCCGTCTAGTATTTAAGATGTTGGAGCATTCTCCTACTTAACTTTAGTGTATTATTTTCTTTTTTTACTATTGTTTTAATTTAATTATCTGCTGTAACAAATTGATTAGTCACCTTTTATAATATTAACAACTTTGAAAAAAAAAACTGTCTAGATTAATTTTTTTTTATTTTTTCCTAATATTTTTGGCAGACAAAAATTTACTTCTAAATCACGTACTCCAAAAGATTTGATTTTAAGTACCATCAATATTAATTTGATACTTTCTCCGTCACAACTCACAACATGTATTTTTTGGGTTAAATAAGTAGCTCGATAAAAAATAAAAATAAAAGACACATTATTCCATCTTTTGGGAACTCAAGAAATCCCACCGCATTGTGGAAAATAATTGTCTTCTTCTTATAAAACCATTAGTTAGCAATTTTGCTTTTAATTCTCCTTGTATTTCGAATATAGTTAGAAGTATTTATTTTGTTTCTGAAAGTTGTGATCCATCATTTTCATATACTAGAAGAGATAAAAATTTGATAGCGGAATGGATTTGTAAAAATTTACCAGTTGGTGAGTCTTGTGACTTTTGCACAAGCACTTTCCCTACTACTTTGGTACACTTGTTAGGCCCAAGGGATAGGCTAACAATTATTCTGTATGTTTTTGGTTGATTAATATAAGCATTTGGAACAAAATAAATAAGTTATGAAAAAAACAAACGAAATCTCTTTTTTCATAAATATTATTTATTTATTTAAATTAGTTTTTCAAAAATATTGTTTAATTAGTATTTTAAGATATTCTTTTTTAGTTTATTTCCTTTATTAAATTATTACAATTTATATTTTTGATAAGTGTTCAAAATATTTTTTATTGACAAAAGAAGATAAGTATTTAAAATATTTAATTAGAAAAAGTATTTGAAAAATAGTGAATATGATAACTGTTTTTTATTTGGGTAAACAGTATTATTAAAAAATAAGTAACTGTATACTATATATAGTTACCTATCTAAATCTGAAAGTTTAAGGTAACAACGGGTTATGCGTAAACAACTATCTCATACTATTATATGATAAACACCCACTATCATCTAAGAAGGCATGACGAAGGAACAAAGAGAATAGTATGGAATAAGTACACCACTTAATCTCCTTGACAGCCGTTTTCTGAGAAGTTGGATCACCTCTCATGGCATAATTATTCTTTGTCTTTAAAATGCAATAAAGTGTTACTCCAAAAACTATCCTCCAAACCTTTCTTCTCCAACTCTCACGAGTTTTGAGTTTCTTAAGCAACTTTAAAGCACTTAATAACGTGTTCATCTCTTTTACAATTTTCAACCACTTTTTTGTCGCATCCAAAATATCTCTAGTATAAGCACAATCAAATAGAGGTGCTTATTTGACTCAAAATTCTCACCACATAAAACACAAAGTGTGTCCAATTTTAAGTAAGTCATACGATCTTTCGTCTTGAGTCTCACCATTAATTTCCTCCAAACAACAATGGCATGTTTAGGAGTGACAAAAGAATCTCAAATAATATTTGCAAGGCCTCACATAAGTTCGACGGCAATACAAATCATAAGATTTCTTATATAAAGTGTACAAAATTTCACTAGATACCTCATGGATAATTGGATGATCGTTTGTCGAGGAGAACCACTGAGCCAAAATACACTCTCTACCATCCACGCTAAGTGACCCACGGATCACCTCCTTAAGTTCTCAAATGTTCTTTAATAACAAAAAATTCACCTTTCTCGATTTCCACTCCCAAAAGTTAACACTGTGAAAAAAAAATCCATGTATCCATTTGATCAAAAGAGAGTCTTTTTCACAACAACCTTCCAAAATATCTTAATTAATAATGCTTTATTTCAAGAACCCAACTCCTTCAATCCAAGGTCACCCTTCTCTTTCTAAACACAAATATTACTCCATTTAATTTGTGGTGGCTTCCTATCCTAATAGAAATTTCTGCAAATTCTAATGACTTGATCATGAACACCAACCAGAACCGAAAATATAGTGAACCAAAATCAAATGACACCTTGAAGAACCGATCTAATAAGTTACAATCTTCCTTAAAAAGAAAGGGAAGAAGCATTCCAAGATCTTACATAACCCTCTAACTTGTCAAAAAGAGGTTTGTAATCTCTCGAAAGCAAACTCGAAGACCCAAAAGATACACCCAAATAATGAAAAGGAATCTCTCCCTTATACAAGCAAGTAGTTTCCAATATATTCCCAATTTCTTCACTTTTGACCCACATATAATATAAATGTGACTTCGATACGTTCAAATGGAGCCCCAAACACTCACCAGAACTCTTCAAGCTATCCATAAGTATCTTAACTGACACATGATCGCCTTCAGGAAGAATCATTAAATCATCGGCAAAGGCAAGATGAGTAGTCTTCACTTTTTTTTCACCTAGGATGATACTTGAAACCATGATTTTTATTTTTTCAAGAGACTGGAAATATATTCAAGACAAAGTATAAAGAGATAAGGTGAGAGTGGATCACCTTGTCTTAATTCTTTTTCACCTTTGTAGAGCCCATGAACCTCTCCATTTATTTCCACTGTATAATAAGGAGTTGTGACACAGGCCTAAAATGAATCAACATACTTCTTCGACAAAATTCAACCCTTAAAGCACTTCATGAAGAAAATCCCAAGAAATAGTATCACATGATTTACACAAATCAATCTTAATAGTATAACTCGAAGAGCTACTATTATTATAACCCCAAAGATCTCTTACATAAGATGAATATTCTTGGTCATCGATCTTCCAAAAATAAACGTGTTTTGAGCCTTATCCACAATTTCATCCAAGACCAGGTTTAACTGATGCACGATAATCATAGTAATAGCCTTGTAAATAACGTTGCAACAAGAAATGAGTCGATAATCATCAACTTTGATCAGATCATCATTATTTGAAATTAAAGAAATAATAGTAGTATTAAGTTGTTTAAGTAAAACACTAGAAATGAAAAATTTACGTACGGCTTGAACAACTTCTTCATTAATAAAATCCCACGATCGCTTGAAGAAAAGTGATGAATAGCCATCGGGAAAGGGAAATTTATCATTTGCAATGCAAAAAATTGTCTCCTTAATCTCAAGAGCGGAGACTTCCTCACACATATCCACACCTTGTTCTTGCGAACGAATCTTATCCCAATTAAAAACCTCATAATCAACATTACACGTAATATTCTTTGTACCCAACAAGGACGTGTAGTGATCAATAGATGCATCATAAACTTGATTACATGAGGTGGTATCTCACTATTCGGTCGTAAAAAATTAGGATTAAATATTCGCCTTTGTTTACTCTTCATAATACCATAAAAAAGTTTAGAGCATCTATCACTTTTAAGTGTATAGCCGAACTTAACTTTTTGTTAGAAAAAAAAATAATCTTGACCTTTTCAAGAGACCTCTCCTTCTCCCGAATCCCAACTAACTCATCAAAGTTAGCAATATTACCCAATTTTGTTGAAAACTAACATCGATAACTTCAAGCTCTTATCTCACATTCTTAGCTCTTTCAGAATATGTAAATTCTCCTTATTGAGCTTCCTGAAATAAAACTTCAAAGCTCGTAACTTTTAACATAAAATATATTGCTTTTTACCCAAAATGCAACTCTTATTCCATCCAATTTCCACCTTTTGATTATAAAAATAGTCTGCATGTTCCACCCACATGTTAAAGAATCGAAAAGGAGCAATTCTCTTAACTTGTTGTATAAAAAGTGAAACTACACAAGGAGAGTGACCGGAAATACTAGACTTTGTCAAAAAATCTATATAAACATAATGATCTGAAACTTTAAGTTTACGATTACCAACGCACGATCAATCCTACTAGTCACATGATTATTGTCCCAAGTAAAGAATTACCCCAAAAATTGCACATCCTCCAACCCAATACTATTACAATTATCCGCAAATTCATCAAAATCCCCCAAAGTAACATTCATCCCATTTATCCTCTCAGTGTGAGAAAGAACATTATTAAAATCACCCAAGAAAAACCATGGATCACAAAATCTGAAGCATGATCAATAAGATCCCTCCACAAACCCCTTCTTAAATTTTTATAATTAAACCCATAAATAAAAGAAGTGTAAAGGCTAATAGAAGTTACCTTACACACAACTTTGCAATGGATAAATTGAGGCATCTTAGCAAGAATCTCAACTTTCACTTTATTTGGGTCCCAAACAACAAGAATCTTCTCATGCTCAACAAGATCAAATTATCAACATAATTCCAACCTTTAAGCATTGTACCCAAGAACTTCTCCACACTCTTATTGTTACTCTTCGTCTCCAAAATACACAAAATATCAATACTTTTCCTTCTAAAAATATTTAATATACCTTGCCTCTTATGGTTAGAGCCGAAACCCCTCGTGTTCCATGTTGTAATAATCATTAAATGATCTGGGAGGGTTTCCCCTTATTCACGATTCTAAGACTAGCGCCCTTTTCTCTCTAGTATTTCCTCTTTTGTCGAGCATATTCTTTTATAGCAAGTATTAGTCTCATATCACTCGCTTCATGTTTCTTTGTTCTTTTGCTAATAACCAACCGGAATTGTTCTTCCGTAATTCAATGGCCCCCTAAATCTAACTCTTTACTCACTAGTCCACCGACAAAATTCGTATTAGAATTAACCTTCAATTTCGAATGATCCAAAATACACGAAGTACCCAAACCACCCTTCATATTTTCAACATAACCTACACTCTAATTAATCGTCAAATCAACCGTTGGATAATTTAAATCAAAATCTACAGCAACTTTAGAGTCCGATAATGACATTATTGCAGATGTTTGCGGGTTCCTTGTCAAAATAATAGACATTGTATTGAATATATAATTTTTATCCTGCTCTTGAGCTATATCCGAGTGCACCTGAGTTGATGTCAAAAGAATAGCTGCTGCCTAGTGATCCCGAGATGCCCCTTACTCGGCTACTGTAACTATAACAAAGAAGAACAACTTGCTGGAACGACATGGTGTGATGAATATGTCACATGTTCAGCAACTGAGACAGCCGAACCAAGGACCAGTTCCTTAGAGCTTCTACTCGAATAAATAGATGCAACTTTTCCATGATTTAAGGGGCTGGAGTTTTGCACCTTATTTTTTAAGTAGTACCCAATTTTTCTAAAAATTGCACTCCCGGTCCCTGAACAGTTAGTGCATCTTTCCCCTTCAGCAAAGCCCTCATTTTCAGATTTTCTCCCTCCTAATCATTCTTGTCAAAAACATAGAAACACTTACTCTCCAAGTGGCCAAAAGCTTTGCATTTTGAACAACACGGGGTTAGAATTTCGTACTCCACTCTAATCTGGTGGTTCTTCCCCTTATACGATCCAAATTCCACCATATTTTTATGCTCCTTGCTGAAATCTAATTCCACAAGCACTCTACCAAGACTTATATCATCACTATCGCTAGTAATACTACTGGTACGAATAGGTTTACCCACTTGTGCAACAACTTTTGCTAAAACCCATAGAAAGTACAAGCTTGTTCCGAAAGATTTCAAAGGATAATCCATGCCGGTGTCTATTAATCTTTCGGTAACCAAAAGTAACCTCCGATAAGAAACGAAAGGCCCCTTTATGAGTATACTCCTCCTATCCCCATCTTTATCGAACTTAAACACAAGCCAACTCACTTTACAACCGACCTTCTATTCCCTCACAATTCTCAGAATATCCTCCATATCTGGCGACTTCTTCCCCGCCACATACCCAATGAGTGAAAACCCAAATGCTTGGTCAATGGTCAATGGTCAACACATCACTCTCCAATAATCGTAGCATTTCCCCCTCAACGGGTTCAAAGTATTCTAACTCCACTCCAACCGAAACTTTACGATTATTCAAAAACACATTTTTGTAATCCAATTTCACTCCTCCCTAATTAGTTGTGTGGGCTTCTCCCCGTCACTTTGCATCGCAACGAGGTTCTCGGTCAAATTCATGGGTCCCCATGTGGTCATTTCACACCTCCATTAACCACATTCTTTGATGCACAAGAGCCTCTAGCTAAATTCTCCTTTATCACCTTTTTCCCCAAAGAACTTGTTAGAGACATTTTATCAAACATGGTGTTTCACAAGTTCATCCCATATTTTTTCCACTATTTGCTTATCAAATCTCCCACAAGCTTTGAAAAATCTTTTTTTAGCTTCAATTAGGGATGGCAAAGGATCGGTTTTTTGCAAAAATATCAAAAATCATAACCATAACCATTTGTTTTATTAAAACCATATCCTAAACGGGTTTAACCATCGGTTACACATTTCAAAACTATAACCGCATTATCCAGTTTCGGTTTTTTAAACGGTCTTGTGGTTTTTAAGCATAACCAAATGATAATTTAATACATATATTAATTTTCATAAAATCAAAACACATATAAAAGTTAAATCTCCGAGATATAAAAATATTGTGTTGGGTTTTTATGAAAGTGCATATTTAATATTTAGTTGGTTAAATCTAGTATTTGGATTTCGGTTTTAAAATTTTGATATATCTAATTTAAACTAGAATATTATAAAATATGATAATACACGGGTTTCGGTTATTCGGATGTATTTTTATCTAAAACCATACGTAACAGTTTTAACCTTTGGTTACACTTTTTAAAGCCAAAACTTAATGGTTTTAACCACGGTTATATAATTCGAATTTTAATCGGTTCGGTTATCATCGGTTTCGGTTTTTAACCGTAACCAATGATATCCCTAGCGTCAATAGATATGTCATATGCACCAAGATTCGCAAATTTAGCACAAGAATTATCGTTTTTATGGATCGAAGCCTCCCCTTAAGGTGGGATGACCTTGTCCAAAATCCAAGGGAAGTATTCTCGGCCTCCTTGCCGCTTTTCGAGCTCTCTGATTGGGTGAGATGTATCCACGAAGCTTGCTCCTTCATGATCCCCAAATGGGTTGTATATAATTCCTCCTCAACTATGGTAGCCTGTCTAGGGTTATGTTTTCCCAAATCTTTTTCACGTTCACCATTCTCACTTCCTTATTAATTCCAAGGAGACCAACCTCCAGTGAGTTATGAGCTAGCGTGAGGCTAGTCATGCTAGACTGTGACTGGGTATCCGGTTTTACCCAAGACCTGAGGTTCTTGGGATCCGGTGGTTCCTTGGTGGAGGAGTTATGGTGAAGTAACTTTATGTCTCTCGGGTCCAAATCGGCTGGTGAAACTCTTCGATCTCGTGTTTTTTGTGTTTGATTCATCACGTAGGAGAAAAAATCGAAAAAAACTGGTGAAGTAGACGCTAAATCAAGAATATTTTTAGAAAAAAACCCTCTATCTTCTCTCGAGTTTTCTGTCTCTAAAATATTATATCAAGTAATAATTGTTTTTTTTAGGGTAAGATTTTCATTCAATATTTATATCACAAAACCTTTGATTAGTATAACAAAACGCATGTTACTAGATTAACAAGTTAGTTATATTTGTAAATTTAAAACATAAGGTATGTATATTAATATAATTGGTGTAGTAGGATCATCTTGGACAGAAAATTTTTCCTTTTTTTTAATATCTGTGGAAAAATGAACTAGACCTCATTTGTGGAACGGAGATAGTATTAAACGGCTGTATAAAAAGATGTGGACCAAACCAACCTAGGCAAACCAACTTATCAATCTTTCTTTCCAGAGATGTGGTCGGCGCAGAGAATGACCAGCCAACCGCCCACGATGGCCGCCCCTTGGAAGCTGACGTGGAATATTTATGGACGAAACCTAAATTCCAGCTTGGATGGCTGCTTTTCCTGGTTGGATTCCACCACACTTTTTAAATAATTGTTGCAAAAGTTTTGCCAACTTTGTTGTTCGCAATATTTATTTTATTTTTTCTCCTTTTTCTCCCATGTTTTGCTTCTTGGATTTCTAGAGGTTCTTTAATATTGCATATTCTAGTTTTCATTTTTTTAGGTGGAATGATTATTGATATACTCGAATTAATTCAGAAAAAAATGGTATATGTATATTACTTTCTCCGTCTATCAATATTTATTATATTTTTTAAAAATAAATGTCTATAAAAAGTTATCTATTTAAAATACCAAGAAACTTTTTTACTTAGTGATTTCGTTGAGCACACCCTAGTCTTAACATTTTTTTGCTAATTACTCAGTGATTTTGTTGATGAATTCTCTGAATATTGATTTTACAGACTATTATTTTAAATCACTGAGTATTTCTGAAATCATTGAAAATTATTTAAACCACGTAATATTAACACAAAATCACTGAGTATTAACGCAAAATCACTAAGTATTACACTGTATCACTAAGTATAACATAAAATCACTAAGTATAACATAAAATCACTAAGTATTATGCAAAATAACTAAGTATTAACATAAAATCACTAAGTATTACACAAAATCACCACGTATTAACATAAAATCACTAAGTATTACATTAAATTACTTAGTATTAATATAAAATCACTAAGTATTGCGAGAATAACTTGAAGTTACTGCAAAAAGATAACTCAAATTGCTAAAATGGAGCTCGAAATACTACAAAAATGGAGTTTAAAAAACTATAAAAATGGTTTGAGAGAGAGAGAGAGAGAGAGAGAGAGAGAGAGAGAGAGAGAGAGAGAGAGAGAGAGAGAGAGAGAGAGAGAGAGAGAGAGAGGGAAATGAAAAGGTTGGAAGGTTGATTTCCCTATATATATACTTCAAGAGTATTTTTGACCCATAAGATTTTAATGGCCTCTTTGACAGGGTGGCCCTTGGGAAAGTCATCAAGGCGGCCGCTTTATGCACCAATTTTATCAAAATAAATTTTTTACAGTTATAAAAGGCCCTAAAATTTTTTTTAGATAACTAAGCATACCTTGATTTCTTGGGTCGACTTTTCTCTTTGATGAATGAAGATACCCACACTTTTTTTATATGTCACAAAAGTAGTCTCCAAGAACCATTTGCATTAGCTCAAATGTCTAGAACTTTGATATTCTTCAGCACTTAAAGGGTGTTAAGTGAAAGGTACATGGTTCAAATCCTACCATGAATATGGGAACCTAGTTCTGATTTACCTGAAGATATGCATATGGAGCGTGCATATTCTCCGTGGGATTAGTCGTGGTGTGCGCAAGTTGGCCTAGACCGCCCACGTACCAAATGAAAAAGTAATGATATACATCACTCTTTTTCATGTCACCCTTTTACCACCCTTCTATATATGCTTTGATTTTCTTGAATATAAGATAGGAAAGAGAAATTAATTCATTGGCCAATGTAAGCATACACCTAGGAGGTTATAAAAAGGTGATACAAAAAGGGTGGCATTTATCATTACTTTAAAACAAAGTAGTCTGTAAGACCCTATAGATCAATCATCTATATATGTAAGCAAATTTAACTTTAAACTAGAATATATGATTTTACCTAAATGTCCAAGTTTTATAGATTTTAGATAAGTAGACTAGAAACATTGAGGAATAAGATACACGAGACAATTTAACTAACTCAATCCTACCATTCACAATTTTTTCAATAAAACTAACTTATATGTTAAAAGTTTGTCATATTCCAATATATTTATATATAGAAATTTTCCCCCATTACATCTAGGATTAATGGACGGTTAGAAAAATAAAACTAACTCAAACCCCCATGGGTTCTCAAGCAAGTTCTAGGTGTGGACCACCTATACCTGTCTCTAGTAATACGACACTATAGTCCATCTGGGGATCACTAAGCTGAATCGATCCAATCGTTGATGAAATACCCATCTTTGCTATCTAGTCAACACTTGTATTTACCTCATGATATATGTATTTAAAATCAAATGATATGTGGTTATTAATGATTCCCTTGCAAGCCTTGATTACTACATCATACATGAACTTGTGTAATTTCACCAAACTCATCTCTATTATTACTGTCTCGTAACCACGTTCTAGTGTCATGTTGAGTCCATAATTCAAAGGACATATCTTAGAGTAAAAGTCTGAAAGTGTCTCACAAGCCCCTGCAAATCCACATAAAAAATATCCATTTGTGTCTCTTAACATACCGTCGATACCCGCTCTAGTCAGATTTATGACAAACACCCACCAATATTAAGATTTATCACAGAGTACGACTTCACCCAGTTCACTATCTTATTTTTGGACGCCACGATCACTCTACCGTTCCGTTTTGTAACCCAGGCCCAGAACAAACGCCCACCAATATTAAGATTTATCATAGACTACGACTTCACCCAGTTCACTAGCTTATTTTTGGACGACACGATCACTCCCCCGTTCCTTTTTGTAACCCAGGCCTAGAAGAAACCACACACTGAATTCCTATTCGTGCTCAAAATTCTCTTGAACCCATGATCAAATAAGTCATTATTCTTGTCCGTCCATAATAAATATGCTACTATTGTAACTACTAAACACAATTCCAGACCTTCATCGAGGACAATGACTTACAAACAAGTGGCTCCACCAGGCTAGGTATGATGGGAGGGCATCTCCAGCAGTTGTTCCATCAGCACGAGTCTGATGGTTTCGACTATACCACTGGCTAACACATTACGACCTTCCATGATATTTTTACACATACATGAGTTTGATTTTTATACATCGGTTTAAGAAACTCTCTTAGAAGTACTTTTGTTTAAAAATCATAATCCAAAACACTTGTGTATCTTGGATAATTTTTCGAACCAGTTTGGTGAGGCAAACCTTATTGTAACTTCTCACATCCATGTGATTGAGACCCCGTCCACTTTAGGCCTACATAAATTTATCTCAAGCAACCCAATAAACCTTTTGTGCTTCTTCAGACGAGCCGTATAAAAAATCTCAAATAATGCGATTTATCTCATTAACTCGATCCACTGGACAAATGATCATCTCTACAATTAAGTAAGAACTTTGGCTTACCATGCTAAGACATCAATTTTTTTAAATGTTACATAAAAAGAAAAAATTTAAAACTTTTCTTAAATAATTTATTCATGATCACAAAGTAATTGTTTTCGAATGATGATACTTAGGCACGCCGATTCGGTCCCAGAGATTACCCCGTGGTTTTTTCCGAGGGATTGTGTCTAAAATGCATAATAAGCTACCTAATTGGAAGAGTCAGAATATTTCTATGGCAGGGAGAATAACACTAGCCCAGGCGGTTCTTTCGGCTATGCCTACATACGTTATGCAAATAATGAAACTCCTAATTCACGTATGTGAGGATATAGATAAGATTATACGGGATTTTATATGGGGCTCGTTAGAGGAGGGTCGGAAAATACATTGGTTATCATGGAGGACGTTGTGTAAGCCTAAAAAACAAGGAGGGTTGGGGTTAAGAAGTGCGAGGGAATATAATAGGGCACTATTAGCTAAGTTGGGATGGAAGATACTTGCTAGTGATCAAGCATTGTGGGTCCGTGCGATTAGCCAAAAATATTTCCGTTTGGGATTCTTAGATCGTGAGATCAAACCTTCCGATTCGAGGATGTGTAAGGCTATATTGGAGGGAAAAGAGTTCTTGAAGCACGGTGTTAGTGAAGTTAGTGTTGGAACTGAAAGATTTTATAAGTGGGTTCATGAACCGTCGGGTGTTTACTCGGTCAAATACGCTTACAATAGATTGACGTTTGAGGAAGGGGTGGCCAATTTCAATTGGGAGTTGGTTTGGAGTTTAAAATGCCCTCAAAAAGTGAAAAATATCTTATGGCGCTCAATTTGGAATCACTTACCTACTTGGGCTAATCTTAAGTTGCGAGGAGTAATTAATGATGTGGTGTGCAGTAGATGTGGATTAAGGGAAGAATCAGATGTACATTTATTTCGTTACTGTAATGGGTATACTGTAATGGGAATAAGAGATTCTTCGATCCGAGTGCTAAAGAAAAATCTAGCAGGGACTTAAGTGCAATTATCAATAATTCGGCTTGTGATTATGTTAGAGCTAGGGGTATGGAGCGCGATAGGGGTTTAATCGTTTCCGCGAAAAGTATTCTTATCAAGTGGGATAAACCTAAGGGTGGCTTGAAATTAAATATAGATGGTGCGATTAGTCGAGATAGAAAGAAAGCGGGCATTGGTGGGTTATTTCGAAATAGCAACAGGGATTATTTTAATGGCTTTGCAAGTCAATGTGTTGCGAATTCTCCTTTTGAGGCGGAGATTCTCGCGCTTCTCTTTGGTCTTCATATGGCAGTGGAACATGACATTACATCTCTTCTTGTCGAGACGGGCTCGAGTGAGTTGCACGCGCTAGTGAAGGGCGGTGCGAACTCAAGGGTGCCTGTGGACGATAAGGTAAGGGCTTGCCGAGATATTATGGGGGCTAATAGTCGTTTTTGAGCTGGTGTAGTGCTACATGGAAGCAAATGGGTGCGCAGACTGGTTAGCTAAGTATGGTATGAACAGGGAAGGTGGGCCTATCACACTCAAGGACCCTCCGAATGGCTTATGACGCTTATTAACAATGGATAGGTGTAGTTGGGCTGTGCCTAGAACTATTTTAGATAATCAATAATTAGAAGTTTTCCTCTTAGTCGTTTTTATACCTCTCTTGTAACAAAAAAAAAAAAAAACAAGCAAACGAACCGAATAGTAATACCACTCACTATCTTGTATCACGGTAAAAGAGAAGTTACTAGTGTAATGTATTATTCCTTTATGTTTAAGATTTCTATACTTGCTGGAGTATTATTTTAGCTACTGAGCAAGCAAACAAAGGGCCACCGAAAGAAAAGAAAAGAAAATACCATTTTAACTTTCATATCATTTTTATTTAGCTTTACGACAACCATGCACACATATATGCCCACCCTCTATATATACACACTCACCCTTTTTCATCTTCATCTTTATTTTCCCGTTCTCACTAAACCTTACTTTCTTCTAAAATTAAAGCAAAAGCTCTCCTTTTTCCATCAACAACAGGTACTTTTTATAAGCTTTCATCGATCTAGATCTCAACTTTGATCTTATAATCTACCAGTTTTATGATTTATTGTTACTACTTTTTAAGTAATTTTTTTATGATTTTCGATTTTATGATTTATTATTTTTTCGTTGTTCATTACTTTATGTTTTTGGGCTTGAAACTGTGATCAAACTTACTAACTAATAATTTGTGATAATTATATGATCTTTGTGAGTTAGGACTTAATAAAGCGAAACAATAAAAATCAAGCTTTATGCTATATAGATTTAGTGACACGAGTAATTTTTGGGGTGGATGAGATGTTTGTTTTTATGATCGAGAAGTCAGAAGTTGGTGGTGACTCTTAATAAGTTGTGATCGAGTGGTTTAGTGCTAATTGGATGCAATTTTAGAGGTGATTTAGCAACTTCTGTAATATTACCCGATTTCTAATATCGGATCGTAAAAATTAATTTTAGATCAATTGGATCGTGAGATTGCTACAAAAACTAATATAGAGATTTTTCAAGCCACTCTTGTGTCCAAAAAGTTTTTTTTATGGAATAATTTTCACGAGTTTATAGGGTTATAGTTAGTAGCAGTGTTCCAAATACACTGTTATTTTAAAATAATGCACGCTTGGTTCCTTTTGAAGGGAAAGATTTGAGATGTTAGTGAATAACATGGGTATAATTGACATATTTTGTAATACACGGATATATTTTGTTATTTTGCATAACAAAGGGACCAATGGTGCAAATTGCCTTTGATTATCCAATAATAAAGTTCATACTTTTCTTCTTGCCAGGTTTAAACTATGGCCGATGCCGAGGATATTCAGCCACTTGTCTGTGATAATGGAACTGGTATGGTCAAGGTAAGTTAACAAAATAAACTGCAAAATTTTTACTTTATTTTTTGAATTTAATTATTCTTTTAGAGTTTCTTAAGTTAAATCTCATCATACTCATGCATATGCAGGCTGGATTTGCTGGTGATGATGCTCCAAGGGCGGTGTTTCCAAGTATCGTGGGCCGGCCCAGACACACAGGTGTAATGGTAGGTATGGGCCAAAAGGACGCATATGTAGGCGATGAAGCCCAGTCAAAACGAGGTATTCTCACCTTGAAATACCCAATCGAACATGGAATTGTCAGCAATTGGGACGATATGGAGAAAATTTGGCATCACACTTTCTATAACGAGCTTCGTGTCGCCCCTGAAGAACACCCTATTCTACTTACTGAAGCACCATTAAACCCCAAGGCTAATAGAGAAAAAATGACTCAAATCATGTTTGAAACATTCAATACTCCCGCTATGTATGTTGCTATACAAGCTGTCTTGTCATTGTACGCTAGTGGTCGTACAACAGGTTAAAACTTAAAACCAATCCATAGCTAAATTTTCTTTACAAGTTTTATATTTACACCCCTTTAACTATCTTTGTAGGTATCGTTTTGGATTCCGGTGATGGTGTGAGTCATACAGTACCGATTTACGAAGGGTACGCCTTACCCCACGCGATTCTCCGGTTAGACTTAGCCGGACGTGATTTAACCGATACTTTAATGAAAATCTTAACCGAAAGGGGATACACATTCACCACAACAGCTGAACGTGAAATTGTTCGTGACATAAAGGAGAAACTTGCGTATGTAGCTTTAGACTACGAACAAGAGCTAGATACTGCAAAGAGTAGCTCTTCAATCGAGAAAAGCTACGAGTTACCGGATGGGCAAGTGATCACCATCGGAGCGGAGAGGTTCCGGTGCCCGGAGGTGTTGTTCCAGCCATCGCTCATCGGAATGGAAGCTGCCGGAATTCATGAAACTACTTATAACTCGATCATGAAATGTGATGTTGATATTAGGAAAGATCTTTACGGAAATATTGTGCTTAGTGGTGGATCAACTATGTTCCCTGGGATTGCTGATCGTATGAGTAAGGAAATTACCGCTCTTGCCCCTAGTAGCATGAAGATTAAGGTGGTCGCTCCTCCGGAAAGGAAATACAGTGTTTGGATCGGTGGATCGATTTTAGCTTCCCTCAGTACCTTCCAGCAGGTAAATATGTTAGGGACATATAATGCAATTTGTACTTTTATTTTATGGTTTGCTAATATTTTGTGATTTTTGCAGATGTGGATAACTAAGGGAGAATATGATGAATCTGGACCGGCTATAGTTCACAGAAAATGCTTCTAATGTGTCTTTGTTGTACTGGTCTGTGTTATGTTTGGAATAAGTCTTAGGATTAAAAGTATTATTTGGGATGTGGTATCAGGTTAATAGGTTGTTTGTTTATTTTTAATATGTTTGAGGATTTTGAGTTGTTTGTTTATATTTGTTGTATTGAGAGTTAAGTTGAGTTTTATTGCAGCTTGTTATATTAATTTATTACTTTTACATTGTGGTGAAAATATTATTTCTACCTGTTGTGCTTGTAAGTTAATTTTTCTTTGGCTTCTAGGCGAAAAATTGCTCATATACCGAAATGCTTCTTTCAGGAAATCGCTTTTCAAATGATCTTT
The DNA here is from genome assembly GCA_029959085.1 of Nemophila menziesii. Lineage (NCBI taxonomy): Eukaryota > Viridiplantae > Streptophyta > Magnoliopsida > Boraginales > Hydrophyllaceae > Nemophila > Nemophila menziesii. Next base: position 21,638,379 of record JARWIR010000007.1, on the reverse strand, counting down.
CCCTTACCGTACTGGTGTTAGCTGATATTTCGAACTTGGTGAACCATTTTATTTTAATCTAAACTTATCGCCAACTGAAAAAATAGTATAGCTCGCGATCATGGGCCGACAAATTTTACATTCTACCCTCTACACTCAAATCTATGAGTTCTGGTCTACATTACCAATCGCTTAGTTGTTAGGTTAAAAAAGAGAAAATTATTTTAAAAAGTCTAAAATACCAAAACATTAGTCATAATGTCTTAACTTAAAAAAACCATTTTAAGAAATGCTTGATTTTGATTTTTTTAGTTAAATTTTTTACCCTTATACTCGTATTCAGTTCGTCTTTGATACATACCAACATTTTTTGCATTTTGGTATAAACCAATATTTTTCCGTTTTGGTGTGCACCAATTTTTCTGTTTGGTACGTACCAACTGCTATTATGTTCGTTTTACGATTTACTATAACATCATTTTTTTGTAATTGCATGATAGGTTCCGAACATTATTTTGTTTATGTCGATGGTTAATGTTCAGACTTATTTAGAAACCCGCTCGAAGCTACCGTGTCAAGGTTCAACCATTGGTAAGCGCCAAACAAAATTTTTCCCGAAAAAACAATACACATATCTATTCACGACAACTTTTTTCACGATAAAAATGAATTGGTACATTCCAAACAGATCACGTTGGTACATTCTAGAAAGATCAGTTTGGTACATTCCAAAGAGATCTAAAGAAAAAAGAAAATACTAATTTAAGCAGAAATTAAAAAAAATGAAAAAACAAATAACAGTTGGACAGTTATCTTCAAATCGGGTATGGGTGGGCCTGGTTCAAATCGGCTTTGGAACTAGCTGGGCCTGGTTTTGCAAGACAGCGGCTGCGCCGAGTTGAAAAAATGGTGGAGAGTGGACCAGGAGGCGGCGCTGGCGAGGCCTCGAACTGTGAGGTAGGGTTCGACGATGGCTTGGGGTCTGGTTCTTTTCGTTGCTGTTGAATGGAGGGGAGATGGGTGGTTCGAATCTGGAGCCACGAACAGACGAAATCCATGGCCGAGATCGGGAAAGCGGGATAGAGGATGGCGCTAGGTGACGACGTTTTTCTCGTGCGTGAGCGACGACGGCTCGAGGAGAACGACGACCATGATAGCTTCATTCGCTAGCATATGACAGGTTCACGCCACATCTGAACGACCAGATCGAGCGGTTTTCTTCTCTAGCAGAAAATTGCTGCTGGTGACGGTGCAGAACTCTGATGGAGCGACGTTGTTCATGCGGCGAGACGGTGGCACCAGGGAGAGCACGAGTGGTGTTGATGTTGGTCAGCTTGAGATTCCAGATGATCAGAACACTAGAGTCTATTTGAGAAATCAACCAAGTAAAGATAAGGTATCAGACCTCTGAGAAGCCAGACTATCTAACCATTGAAATTCATATGATAAATTGAACAAACAAAGACAAGAAGTCAGATCTCCAAAAAATAGAATACAAGACCTCCGAAGAAGATGAAAAGGGGATCCCCGATAGTGAGAATGCCAGACATCTGAGATTCATTGTAAAATTAGGAGATATGACCGTCGACAAGAGTAGACCTCCAACCCTAAAAGATTAAACCTATCATAAGGTATATGCTCGCTGAAACCAGTGTACCTCTTCCTACTCAAGCACACTCTTGATTTTTTCACATAATCTTCTTTCCAAATTTACAAGCGATGAGTTGTAGGAGTGTTGCAAGGCCTTCTGTATACCCAAAATCCTCAACGAAAGTCTATTCTTTTTCCTAAAAATATTTCCAAAAGTATCAAACTTCCAAGACTCCAACTCCTTCTTTACTAACTCAATATTCTCCCCAAACCTGTGTCCTTTCTTTCTATTACCTTCTATCAATTTTCTAAAGCTCTCATAATGACACCATGCAACCTCGAAACATAATCGCCTAGGATTCACACGAGGGGTATTAGGTACATATAAGAAAATAATGATGGGGACATGATCCGAATGAACTCGGGGTAGGTGTTTTGCTCTAGTGGATCCAAAATTTTCGAACCAACGACAATTACAATACAATCTGTCCAAACATTTCTATAGTCTCGTACCCGTATTCCAATAACTCCATGTGAACCTAGGCGCCTTGGTGGTCCTTTGTGTGTTCTAAAATAAATGCAAATAATAATCGAACCACAACCGCAAGTGTACGGTTGTCCCAAGTAGTAATTCTGATAATCAGATTCGTTCCAAGGACGGATGGTTGATCACAATGTCTATGCAAATAGTGATTGATGCACTTATGAAAATAAAAGAGGATAATTTGTTTGTTTTGGTTTTGTGATTTATTACTAAATAAATGAAAGACAAAATAATAATGCAAGTAAAAACTAAGACGCAAGTAAAATGAGTGAAAACGCAAGTATGAGCAAGTAGCACTTGAGAGACGCAAGGGTTTTCTTAACTATCATTCATTTCATACATTGTTTAAGGGACAAATTTGTAAATTGGTATTGGTCGGGATTCTATAATCTCCTTACCCCCGTCAGGGTGGACTAAGGAGCAACTATCAAATGCTACAAACCCCGTCAGGGCGATTATAGTCCACTCTCAAGTGTTAAAATGTTCATTACCCAATAGGCCATAGGTTTAATTAAGCTCGTCAGAGTCAATAATTTCTAACCTACATTCATTAACTAGTTCGGTACCTAAACCCCCCGTCAAGGTGATCCAATCGCCACTAATTGGAATAGCCTAGATACTAAATCCTATCATTGGTTAATTACGTCAATAATAGTACTTAAAATGCAAATTAAAGAAAAATACAATTTACCCAATTTGATTTAAATAATAAATATCCCAAATTCAAATGTATAGAATGAAATCAAATTGGGATTAACCCATTATGCGTTCTCAAGCACTATGAATTGTTTAGCTCATATTAAAAAGAAAAACTAAATTCAAATAAATGGAATTCATAATTGATTACAAATAAAAGATAAAAGAAACCTAATTTTCGGAATTGGAATGACTGAGAACGGAGCTATAGACCCACTCCAGCTCTAGCAGCTTCTTCTTCCTTCCTTCTGTTGCTTCTCTCTGGTGTTTTTAATTGTAAAGAATGAATTGTATGTAAAATAGAAGTCCAGACCTCCTTTTATAATAAGAAAAACGGATTAGGGCTTGGACCAGAAAATAAAAGCCTAATTAAATGTCCAAGCCCACTTTCTAAGCCCAAAATCCCGTAACTGATGATAGGCCTTCACTAAAACAGCTTTTCCCGATGCGTTACAACTCCGATTGACCTCATTCCAGTTGCTAAAGTTCCGTAACTTGATAAGGAACATAATCTCTTTAAAGGTCAGCGGCTCAATCAACTCTTAAGCACCTCGAAAACAGCAATCAATGGCCTGGAAAATGGATTTTCAGCTCTAAAAATAATATCTTCGGGATTTATCTTCAAGTCTTGACTCTATCTTTTGATCTTTGACTTTATCTTCGGATTCCTTTCCTAGCTAACATCTAAAAACCTGTAAACTTTACACTAAAAATACCAATATTACGCGCAAAAGTTTAATAATTCAAAAATGCTAGAAATAAAAAGGTAATTCCGAAATATTGCATATTTAACCCAAAAGTCTATCAAATTAATTAAATAAACACCAAAAATGATGTCTCCTAAGGGTCTAAAATAAGAACAATTAGGGAGACATCAAGACCCCCAACTCAAACCTTTGTCGTCCCGACAAAGCAAAACAAAATAAAACGAGGGGTAGAAGCAAACGTATAACACATAGAAGCTAACAAATAAACCCTAAAGCAATTCTTAAGATAAATCTCATATAGCAAAACTTTAAAAACTAACATCTACATACACTAATCATGCAACATCAAACATAAATAATCTCAATCATAAAATTAAAGTCGCAATGCTTGAAGGTTACACTTGTACTCATCTCTGTATGATGGCTATAGGGTGGTCATTAATCCTACCTCGCTTTGAACGCTCCACCTAGGCTATTCCCTATCAACAGAATCATAAATTCACTATGCACTTAGGAATCACGAGGTCTTTACGGTTATAATATTGGCTTAAGGACGGGTATGGATGTATATTTGGTAAATTTGAAGTGAGCTTTTGGCTCTCTCCTCACTTACCATCAACATTGTCCTCGAGCTTGAGTTAACGCTCAAAAAGATGTTCTCACTCACCCATTACGCAACAATTTAGCGTCCCATGTCTACCCACTATAAACTAGATGATTTTCAGAAGAATTCCACTTTGCCGGATGTTTTATTCATACTTTTCTTTTTCTTTTCTATTCTCTTTTTCTTCTTTTTTTTTTTGTACAGAGGAAAACCGGGTACCCGGATTTTGGAAACCGGGTCCCCGGATCCTACTGTATTGATTTTCAAACTTTTTTTCATTTTTTCTTTCTTTTTCAAATTTTTTTTTTTTTTTTTTTTTTTTTTTTTTTTTTTTTTTTTCATTCCCGGCAAAGGGTTACAAGTACATATCATCTGCAATTGTGCTACAATACCAAGCACATCAATCCCAACCCATTAAATTCCCCATATGTGGTCCCACCACCCCAAACTCAAGCTCGAGACATGTCTCAGGATTGTGATTCAAGTGCGGGTCATATGGTCATGCCTAACAATCTAAGGGATAATGGCTTATATCGTGGCTACAAATAAAAGGCTAAAGGCTCAAAGTGGGCTAAGACGGATAATAATTCATTCAAGGGATAGAAAGCTAAAAGGCACAAATGGCTAACAAAGAACTGCCCCTATCATTTTCCTAAGTACATAGCTTGTCTTTAGTTCATATCTAGGTGGGTTCTCTACTAATTAGGATTTCACGTTCTACACACCAAACATATTCCTTGAGTACAAGCTTACTTCATTTGCATTGTTCATTAATTTTTCCTATTAATTACCTATGTTCGCATGCAATTGTAAGTGCGTTTTATGTTAATCCCTAAAGTTCACTATTTACTATCATTGATTCATCAAAAGTATGCTTAAAAGGGACATTTAAAATCTTCTACAGTCAAACGCAACTCCGAAAATTATTTTATTGAAAGCAGATAAAACACATAACACATAAAAACTGGGATGAGGCAACGAACCCCACCCCAAACTCAAAAATGAGTCGTGTCCCCACGACTCTAAAAGACTCAAAGCAATAAAATAATATACACTAAATGAGAAGGATTAGAAAACGTATCTGAACCAGCGCGAGGCTGGTTTTCGGTGTTGCGTCCATGAACTTTATCTCGCGTCTAGACATCGTAAGTTGTTCTTTGAACAATTAAAGTTCAACTTGTATGTAACGTTTCCCAAAATATCAATCATCGCATCCCGATTCTCTTTCAACACCTTGATTTGTGATTCCAACTCATCATCGGATTGTTTTCTTCCTCACTTTCAGGTTCTGCAATCACTTCCCTCTTCTTCGGATTAGCCTTAATTTGAACCGCTTCAGTCTTGTTTGAAACTTGAAATAGGAATCTCAATAGCTTGTTCTTGAATAGCACCAAAAGCGTTCCTGTTTCTTGGAGAATTCCTTTGATAAGTACACATGAAAACGGTTCTGATAAGCATCTCTTTCCACCCCAAACTCAAAACTTCAAATAGTGAGAAGCTAAGGCTTAGAACTTTGATGTTTTGAGGCTTAAGACTTGAAAATTATGGTGGAATATGAGATGGGTAAAGGCTAATTGATGTGGGAGGAGAGGGAATTGGATTTAATTTGAAGCTTGGATAAAGAACAATTGGAGAAAAGTGGGAATTTTATCGTATTTTGGATAGGAGATGAGTTGATTGTATGCTGTTGTGGTGAAAGAGAGTAAGATTTGAGGATTGTGTGGTTGTAGCTGATGATGTTCATGAAGTTCTGGGTTTTGGGAGTGTTTGTGGAGGCTGGGTTAAGGACGGAGGTAAAAATATAGGGCTAAAAAGCTGAAAAACGGACCTGGCACAGATGCAAACCGGGTTCCCGGTTTCGAAAATCCGGGTTCCCGGTTCCGCGTCGCTGTGACGGCGCGAAAAAAATAAAAATACTCTTTTTTTTTTTTTTTTTTTTTTTTTTTTTTTTTTTTTTTTTTTTTTTTTTTTTTTTTTTTTTTTTTTACCTCGAGACGCGCCAAACCGCTGGACTCCAAGACGCAGGGTCAGAAATTCTGCTCGCCGAAACCGGGTACCCGGTTTTGCCAAATGCGGGTACCCGGATTTTGTCGATGGCGCGAGTCAAAACGCGCCAAAACGCCACCTCTGAAAACGCTGGACCAGACTTGAGGAAAATTACAGCTCCGAAACCGGGTACCCGGTTTCGCCAAATGCGGGTACCCGGATTTGTGTCGATGCGCGAATCAAAAACGCTCCAAAACGCCATCTCTCAACACGCTGGACCAGAGTGCTCCTGGTTTTACAGCACCAAAACCGGGTCCCCGGTTCTGAAAATCCGGGTACCCGGTTTCGACGCTGTTGTCGTGAACCAAGATGCCATTGTTGCGTTGAAGGGGTTGGTACCAGCTCCAAAACCGGGTTCCCGGTTTTGTGAAACCGGGTACCCGGTTTCTCCTGGACATCCAACCTCTTTTTCTTCTATTTTCGCCAATTCGACCCCAAACTCAAGTCCTTTTTACCCCTGAAATCATCAAAAACAACTACCCTTCCTCATTTCTTAATAATAAACACTAAAATTACGAAAATCAACTAATCTAAAATGCAAAAATTTAAAAAAACTCAGCTAATATACAAGAATTGGCTTTTGTTTAACGTCGTTAAGCTCGACGGGTTACCTCAATCTTTAGTCATTGACATAACCTCCCCAGCAGTGAGTGAGGTTGTCAATATTTGCAAGTCGAAATTTGCATCCCTTCGCTTTTATGCCCACTAGTTTGTCTGAGATAACCTGCGCGACCATGAATGGTCCTATCCAAGAACTTTTTGATTCACGTACCTTTGGGTGGGGGCTCGGTTTCTTCATAGCTACTTCTTCACCTACTTTGAACCCCTTTTTCTTTCTCTCTTTCTTAGGTTCCTTCGGAACCTTCGTGGCACGTGCTTTCTCTTTCTTCTTCGCATGATTGAGTTGTGGATCTTTGGGGTATGGAGGAGCTTTAATTGGTGGTTTCTTTCGTAGCTCTTTCTCCTCCACCCCTAAAGTGTCCACAACACTAATTGGCTTTGTTCTTACCGGTTCCATTACTTCTACACGAAAACATTCATCCTTGGAATCCGGAAACTTCATAGGCCTGAACACGTTGAATTTCACCTCTTCGTCTTGGATCCTCATAATCATTTCTCCATTTTCTACATCAATAAGGGTACGCCCCGTGGCTAGGAATGGTCTTCCCAAAATAATGGGGACATTCCTATCCGCGTCGTAATCAAGAATAACGAAATCAGCGGGAAAAATTAACGTACCTGCCTTAACGAGGACATCTTCGATTCGGCCTTCCGGATGTGCAAGAGATCGATCCGCCATTTGCAAAACCATAGAAGTGGGTCTTGATTCAATATTAAGCTTATCAAAGACTGATTTGGGCATCAAATTGATGCTTGCACCCAAATCACATAGCGCTTTTCCTTTCCACTCATTACCAATAGATATCGGAATTGTAAAGCTCCCAGGATCAACTAACTTTGGAGGTAATTTACCTTGACAAATAGCACTACATTCCTCAGGAAGACCAATCATCTCATTATCACAATATGGCCGTTTGTTGGTGAGGGCTTTCTTCAGAAACTTAGCATACTTGGGTACATCTCGAATAGCTTCTAACAACGGAATATTTATGCTAAGACCTCTTATTTTGTTAAAGAATTTTTGATACTCAACCATATCACCTTTCTTTTGAACTCTCGATGGAAATGGTGGAGGTGGACGATTGATTATAGTCTCATCTTTCTTTTTCGGAACCTCAACAGGCTTCTCCACTTCTTCTACTTCAACTTCTTTATCTTTATTCACCACCTCTTTTTCTTTTCTAACTTCTTTTTCTTTCATAACCGGAAAAGGAGGTGGAGGGAGGTTCTTACCACTTCTAAGATTAATAACTTTACAATCTTCGATTTGTAACGGATTCTCAGTATCACTAGGAAGTTGTCCTTGCTGACGTTGATTGAGCTGTTTATTGATTTGACTCAGCTGATTTTGGAACATCTTCATATTTGCTTCAAGTGCATTTTGTCTTTCTATAGCTGCGTTCTGACGTTCGATCGCTGCATCCTGACGCTCCATCGCTGCGTTCTGCCGTTCCATTGCTTGTGCTTGTAGAGCGATTAAACTTTCAACTGTTTTCTGAAGGGTATTTGCTCCTTCTTGTGGATGGGCAGGTAAAGCTTTCTGGTTCAAATTCTCATCATAAGTATTCTGAGGAGCTTGTCTCTGTACATAATTTTGATTCTGTCCTCCTTGATAGTTATTGTGTGGTCTAGGATTATAGTTGTCACCTTGGGTACGCGGCTGATACGCATGTGTAGGATTGGCTGCCCCATTAGGATTCGAATATTGAAACCCAGGATGGTTTCTGTTAGGCTGATACCCATTACCACTCGAATTAAAATTACCTCTGTTGGACATGAACATCACTGATTCTTGATTACTCGGACAATTCTCCTCATCATGATCATCAACTCTACAAATCGAACACATATAAACCTCTTGTGCAGCATGCACAGCTACTCTCTTACCCGAAAATCCTTCTTTCACAGCTAGAGTAAGCTGCTTCAATTGTTGCTCTATGGTATTCTGGATCTTATTCTCAAACGTAGCAAATTTCTCTTCTATGTCAACATTATTTACTCCCTTGACTGGTGTTCTTATTGAGCTCCACCCAACTTCATTCTTGACTGTTCTCTCTAAAATAATCTTGGCATGAGCGGGTTGCACTTGAAGGAAACCTGCACCACATAACGTATCTAACTTTTCTCTCGAAGCTCCATCAAGGCCTCTATAAAAAATCTTTAACTGTTGAAATTCTGAAAAACCATGATTTGGAACTCTACGCAAACACATCTGAAATCTAGTCCAACTCTTACCCACAGTCTCATCATATTCTTGACGAAAATTAGTCAACTCCAATTCAGCATCTAACCTCATATTACTCGGATAATATCTGTCGAAAAACGCGGCTTCCAATTGATCCCAATTGGTTATCTTCGTCGGATCTTGTGTATCATGCCATTCACTTGCTCCATCAATAACAAAAAATTTAAACACAGCGTAGTACATCTGTTCTTTTGAAACTCCTTGTGTGATGTAAGAATCACATATCTGTTTGAATTTTTGTATCGCTCTAAGAGGATCTTCCGATGGTCTTCCGCGAAAATTTCCAAAGTTTTGGAACTGAGCTAGCATACCCGAATCTGGACGGAATCTCGGAACATTAATATCTGGAGCACCTACTCCTATAGCAGGAGCACGGAATGGGACTTCTGGTGGGCCATTAGTAAACCAAGGATCTTGATTCATCACGATTTGAGCTTGTCCGTTATTGTTCTGAATATTAACGTTCTCCATTTGGTGAATCAATTCTTCTACTTCTAAGGATTCTTGTTCTTTCCTTCTCTTGTTAGCAAGTCTGATTAATGATTCTGGATTATTAAGGATCGGAGGTGTTGGCTCTAGATCCTTGAAGAGTCTCCTTCGCATACACCAAACCTAAAAACCTGAGAAAACTAAACAAGCAAAAAGCGTAAAACTGATAAAAACAAAAAAATTAAAAATAAATGCACTATCACTAAGGATAAACACCGTGGTCACACGCTACCGTCCCCGGCAGCGGCGCCAAAAACTTGGTGGTCCTTTGTGTGTTCTAAAATAAATGCAAATAATAATCGAACCACAACCGCAAGTGTACGGTTGTCCCAAGTAGTAATTCTGATAATCAGATTCGTTCCAAGGACGGATGGTTGATCACAATGTCTATGCAAATAGTGATTGATGCACTTATGAAAATAAAAGAGGATAATTTGTTTGTTTTGGTTTTGTGATTTATTACTAAATAAATGAAAGACAAAATAATAATGCAAGTAAAAACTAAGACGCAAGTAAAATGAGTGAAAACGCAAGTATGAGCAAGTAGCACTTGAGAGACGCAAGGGTTTTCTTAACTATCATTCATTTCATACATTGTTTAAGGGACAAATTTGTAAATTGGTATTGGTCGGGATTCTATAATCTCCTTACCCCCGTCAGGGTGGACTAAGGAGCAACTATCAAATGCTACAAACCCCGTCAGGGCGATTATAGTCCACTCTCAAGTGTTAAAATGTTCATTACCCAATAGGCCATAGGTTTAATTAAGCTCGTCAGAGTCAATAATTTCTAACCTACATTCATTAACTAGTTCGGTACCTAAACCCCCCGTCAAGGTGATCCAATCGCCACTAATTGGAATAGCCTAGATACTAAATCCTATCATTGGTTAATTACGTCAATAATAGTACTTAAAATGCAAATTAAAGAAAAATACAATTTACCCAATTTGATTTAAATAATAAATATCCCAAATTCAAATGTATAGAATGAAATCAAATTGGGATTAACCCATTATGCGTTCTCAAGCACTATGAATTGTTTAGCTCATATTAAAAAGAAAAACTAAATTCAAATAAATGGAATTCATAATTGATTACAAATAAAAGATAAAAGAAACCTAATTTTCGGAATTGGAATGACTGAGAACGGAGCTATAGACCCACTCCAGCTCTAGCAGCTTCTTCTTCCTTCCTTCTGTTGCTTCTCTCTGGTGTTTTTAATTGTAAAGAATGAATTGTATGTAAAATAGAAGTCCAGACCTCCTTTTATAATAAGAAAAACGGATTAGGGCTTGGACCAGAAAATAAAAGCCTAATTAAATGTCCAAGCCCACTTTCTAAGCCCAAAATCCCGTAACTGATGATAGGCCTTCACTAAAACAGCTTTTCCCGATGCGTTACAACTCCGATTGACCTCATTCCAGTTGCTAAAGTTCCGTAACTTGATAAGGAACATAATCTCTTTAAAGGTCAGCGGCTCAATCAACTCTTAAGCACCTCGAAAACAGCAATCAATGGCCTGGAAAATGGATTTTCAGCTCTAAAAATAATATCTTCGGGATTTATCTTCAAGTCTTGACTCTATCTTTTGATCTTTGACTTTATCTTCGGATTCCTTTCCTAGCTAACATCTAAAAACCTGTAAACTTTACACTAAAAATACCAATATTACGCGCAAAAGTTTAATAATTCAAAAATGCTAGAAATAAAAAGGTAATTCCGAAATATTGCATATTTAACCCAAAAGTCTATCAAATTAATTAAATAAACACCAAAAATGATGTCTCCTAAGGGTCTAAAATAAGAACAATTAGGGAGACATCAAGCCTCAAAACCCAAATCATCTTGACGACATTCATCTCTCCACCTCTCAAAATTAACCATTTCCCTTGTCATGTTTCCCTCCCAAGATATCGTCTAGGGACCCAATTTGATTAAAATCGCCACCACTATCCATGGTTCTGAAACAGTGTTTGAAGCCTCCTCCAATGCATCCCAAAGAAATTCTCTAATCCAATCTTTAGGACTTGCGTACAATGCAAATAATATCCAAGAAACACATGAGTCTCTAGAAATACAGACATCAATAACCTGTTTGCTAACCGATAAAAGTTGAACCGCAATATCCTCATTGTTCCAAAGAAACGAAATCCCACCAGATAAACCCTCAACCTCAACTCTAATCGACTTGGTCATCTGAAGAGATTTGATGATCCGTGTAACTTCTGATCCTGCCGACTTTGTCTCCATCACAATGTAAAGGATAGGTTTATAACATTGCCAAATATCATTGAATGATCTTCAAAAGTTTGCACTATTAGCACCTCTACAATTCCAAAATAAAATATTGATCTAGGAAGTTAATAATATTAGATGTAAATGACATAAAAAGAAAGAGAATAGAGATAAAACCCAAAAGATGAAAGGGCGGCAGGTCTCAAGAATTCTGACCCTTCCCACTCTCGTCAACGTCCATAACTACAACTCCTGATAAATTATTACTCTTTCGTGCTTCACTCAATTGCAAATGTTTTTCCTCGTCCGATCCATATAAGAAGAAATCATTATAGTCTGGAGCATTCGATTTATCTGCAAAAAATTCTCGCAACACCCTCTCGCCGGTCTTCCAATCATTAGTTTGTCTTGAAATGATTTTCACCATCTGATGTGAGTCACTGTGATTAACTTCCTACATTTCGCTGTTGGATTTCGAGCGCCACCAGGCTGCTGCAACACTGAAGTGATTGTCCTCAGCCTTGAGATGTGGCGACTGATGAATCTTATAAAGAGGTGCGCCTTTACCCAAGTCAGGTCCAAATTCTACCTGACTAACCATACTATTCGAATTTGTAACAGTAGATACATTCTTTATAGTCAAATTTTTAGTATTTGTATAGGGTGACCTGTCACTTTCTTTTAAAGTAATTAACTCCTCACTACACGTATCAACCTTACTCCCATGATCCACTTCTGCCATATCTTCCGCCACACCCAAATCGCTACACATATCAACTTTACTCCATTATCCACTTCTAAGATATCTTCCGCCATTACTTCGTCCACTCTAATCACACCCAAGCCCGTCTTTTCACTAGCACCACTCCACTCAACATTATATCTCTCTTGAACTTTTGTACGCCACACAATATTCGTACCCGATATTGCATTACCTTTAATACCTGATTTATCTTTCTGTTTTGGGGCGTGTCCCACCAACTCACCATCGCTTACCCTTTGTTTCTCAGATTTGAAGAACTCACCATCTAACTTGTCCCTTACTAACTCAATTACACTATGTTTAGAACCATTATTCACACCTGAATCAGATTACCACCCGTTTTTTCTCTAATTACTCCAAACGGCTCAATAACTCCCATATTTTGAGGATTGATCCCACTACTTTCCCCTAAATCAACAGCGACCAGAGCTTCAAATATAGAACCCGTAAAATTTTCACTTGAACTACCCGACTTTTTCTTACTAAGCGTAACAGTCCCTCTTTTCACTCTTATGTTATTGCCTTTTATGTTATTCTTTTGCTGTTGTTGTCCTCCATAATTGCGTGGGCGGCCCTTCCTTCTGTCAACAGTCATCCACTCCCCATACATGCAAGCCTGCTTCCCCAAACCACTAACACCCGCAATCCTAGGTTTCAGTGTGTCCTGAAGTTTCTTTATTATGCGGACACTCGCCGCGTACATGTCCAAATTTACCATAACTAAAACAAATCAAATGGAGCCCCTCGTATTCGACCTTTTGTAAATTGTCTTCTATACGTATGATTGGTACTAGAGGCTTATCAAGGGCCACCTCAACCGCGATTCTTGCAAAACTCCCCTGTGCTTGAGAGCTAGTAACCAGATTGATTCGAACCATTTCCCAATAATATTCCCGAGTAATGGGAGGATTTCTTTCGTATAATTCATTAATGAAAGGCACTGTAATCGGGCCCAAAATGTCTTTTTAAGGTCATGTGCATCATGAGGCATAAAATACAGCTCCCAGGCACGGACAATAAGTTACCTATTTAATATCATCCATGGTCCCCCACTAAGCGCCTTGTTATAGTCCTCGGCGTTGGTGAATTGAGCCATGAAGTACTTAAAACCTACCTCTACTATGTCCATCTTAGCTTTCGGGGCCAACATTTGGTTTAATTTATTGAACACGGATTTAAAACCCACTTTATATCCCAATAATATAATAATAAGGGACCTTTGCCGTACCTTACATCCGTCGCCCTTTTGCTTCGTGGTTCGATGGGTATGTAGTATCGTTCGAATGTATATCATCAGCCATATCAAAGTTGTTCGAGTCTGCCCCTACGTTAGTTGAGAAGGCATGACTATGACCCACATTGTAGACTCTGCTACTTTCTCCTTGCTCCATGCCCCTAAGTGACTCCCCTCTTCCACTGAAGCGTTACTCGTAATTTCTTTGTACGAATATATCTGATCACCATTATCTGCCTTCCTAGTTATAGTTGTTGCCAATATTTGAACACCCGTTCCATTACTCGCAATTCCACGGCTCGTATCACTAATATCAATATCAGTTTACATAGAAAATTGAATGACTGCGCTACTATGAGGAAATTGCTCCTGTCTTATTGGCGACATGGAAACTAAAAGCGTCGCCCCATCTAACCTCGTTCCCCCGGTATCACCTCTTTCTCCTTCCACACCCCAACCCCGGCAAGGAATATAGGATTCTGAATCACATTATTCATTACCATGGGAGCGGCAGTCCTAGCATTCACACTCGTATTTTGTCCTGGATTTCAATGACAATAGATATACTTCTAGACTAGCTCAAAACCGGGCTATTGCTATCACTAATTATCATCGACATTTTGTCTCTGTCTAGGTAATTCAACGATCTCTTAGACCCTCGTCGTGTACCCATTCCACCACCTCTGCTTTTCTCGTCAAGGTTTCTAGTGGTTGTATTAATGATCGAATTGAAGAAGGGTCTCATCCGTTTTTTGGATAATTTTCTTACACTATTAGGCTTATCTTTAGGTGAGACAATATTTGTGTTAGGCGTTGAAGGAATAGAAGGTATTGAGCGTGGTGCTGGTCCGTTCGTTCTATCCATACACTTGCCACCAGAGTCTGGTGGATGAGACGGCGGTAACCGCCTATTTTCCTCCATGAATATTACCGTTGGTTTTCAATAAGTAAGTTTTAGTTTAAAGAAGAAAGTATTATAGAAGGAAAGAAACAAGAAAAAACCGCTGAAACAAATGAGGATAACAAAATCCTCTAGGAAACAATTTTTTTGAAAGATTTGATTGCATAAAAAATTTGCATATCCAAGCTACAATTAAACAAAAACTAATGCATTCAAATGAAGGTATTTAGTTGTCCTTTTCAAAACCATAGGGAGAGTTTTTGACATTTTGTCAAATCATAGGGGTATATTTGGTATTGTACCAAAAATATAAAATTGGAGGTGCGGGGAATCGAACCCCGTGCCTCTCGCATGCGAAGCGAGCGCTCTACCATATGAGCTACACCCCCTTATGATATATTTTTGCTATGTTGGACTTACTATATACAAACTATTATCAACTTATGATAAATGAATATAATATATACTAGAGTAAATTCCATTTTTAGGCCAAAAGTTTCAAAATGCTCATTTTTAGGCAAAACATATTAAAATTGTCCATGTTAGGCCATTTCACTGATTTCACGAGATATTTTATAGACTTAAGGGCAATTTAGACACTTCAAATAAATTTTCTAGTTTGTGATGTAGTCAAATAAAGATATAGTTTGATTAAAGTACCCAGATTACCCTTAAAATCTATGAAATATTTCACGTAATTAGTGAAATAGCCTAAAAATTGGCATTTTTAATACATTTGGCCTAAAAATGAGTATTCTGAAACGTTTGGTTTAAAAATATTTTTAGGCCATAGGTAATGGACTAAAAATAGAATTTCCTTTATATACTATATATATATATATATCAAGTTCAATATAGTATAAGAAAGTAATAAGGGGCTATAGCTCATATGGTAAACCGCCCACTGTGCAAACGAGAGGTAGGGGTGAAGTGCGGTTCGACTCAGTTTTTGGCCAAATCTGAAACTGAATCGAATGGTTCTATTTTTAAAAGTGTTATTACCGAACCAAACGGTTTTCATCGGTTCGGTTTTGTCGGTTTTCTGTTCGGTATATGTTCGGTTCGGTATATTTTTTGGTTTTTGTATGTTTTTGCTTCTGTAACTGGATAGTCCTCAAGAAAGTCTATTTCATACGTTTTATTATCTAATATATCCATATATGAAGTGTCAAATTTTTATATTGTTGACCGATGTAAAAAAATTACTTTCTTGGACGAAATATTATGCATAAAATTGTAAACAATTAATTATAGAGGAATATTAATATAACAATTGTACATGAAATATTATGAAGTGCCCGTCCGTGTTTTTACATTTCTTTGGAGGGGTTTCTACGTAAATCTTTGTGTCATTTATTTTCTTTTTGTACCTATTCTTATCACATAAGTGGGGGGAAATGAGATCCAATGTATTTCCAATGTGTCTATTAGTGATTTTTCCCAACATATCGTGATTGCTGCAGACTTCTTTATTTAAATCTAGAAAGTTGCGCTTCAAAAACAGTATAAAGGCATGAGTTAACCCCATCCAATCTGCAAAGTTAATTATAAAGGTGTTCATAAAAGAGGCATTAACTTTCTAAGGCCAACAACATACCCCTCTTTATAATATAAAGCCCAATCCTAACTATTAGTAAGAAACCCAACTAAATAGGATAAAAAACCCAAAACACCCCCACTCCCCTATTACCCACAGAAAAAGCCAAAAAATCTAATCCCCAACACTATTAAGCAACGATCCAAAACACATTCTGGAAACGCTACCCTTCTCTCCACTCTTTCTTCTCTGTTACAAACTGAAACAAGCCATCCCACTACCACCCTCCCTTCCCTTCCCTCTGACCATCCCACCATCACCATCACCATCACCAACAAATTCACCTTCCTACAGATCCACCGATCCACCGATCCACCATCATCTTCATCACCAGTAGAATCCCATCCCGATCTGACCTTCCATTCTCCACCATTGAAGGCCACCATTGAAGGAGCGATATGTTCTCTGTATTTCAGATCGAAACCCAAAAATAAAATCTCTTTGTTGCAAAAGAAATCCCGCCGCCGTGTCCAACTCCTGCCATCACCTTCACGGTACATCCCCACCGTTGAAGGCCCTCCTATCCACACCATGGGTCCATCCCACAAAAAGAAGAACCCACTGCCATGGGTACAACCCCACCGTTGAAGGCCCTCCCATCCACACCATGGGTCCAGCCCGTGAATGCAAGCCTATCCACACCATGGGTCCAACCCAAGCAAAACAGCACCGTAGGTATAGTCCCGTGAAGCACAATCAATTTTGTTCGATTGCTACAACCCGTAAAGGCTAATTCCGTTTTTGTTCAATTTCTTGTAGATTAGTTTTTTGTAAATTTTTTGATCCAACGCTGTGATAATAGATGTGTTCGAATTCAGATTTAGTTTTTGTTCCATTTTTTAGTTTTTATTGTTGTTCTTTGTTCCAATAATGCCAGTGTAAAGAGATTACATTTTGTTTATGAAGTGGGCTGTAAAGATATTTCTTTTTTGTTTATGAGTTGGGCTGTGAATTTTTTTTTTGTTTCATTATTTTGTTCATGGTGGGGACATCCCAAGTACAATACAACCCATAGTTGTGATTTAGAAAAGATTTCATCTTGTTTTTAACTTCTGTTGGGTACAGCCCAAAAACATGAATCTGTTTGTTATTATGGTAATAGTCGATACGGATGCGTACCCGTCACGATGTTATTTACTAATATGGGTGATAGTATTTTTGTGGGGCTGTACCCTTCGGCAAAAGGGGAAGGATAATATTCTCAGCCCAAGCAAAAGATAAAAACGCATAGAAAACCAAACAATTAAAAAAAGGCCTTATAAAGTAAGTTTTTTTTATAAAATAAGCCAATTTTTTATCTTAAAATATATTTTCCTCTTCATAAAATTAACAACCATGCACACATTAAATAATTTTGGTCAAGTAATGTGAAAGAAAGAGATAGGTCCGAGCTTGCAAATAACAAAGGAGTAATGCTGGGTATCACCCAAATATCACCTTCTTAGGTGGCCCAATTAAACTGTTTCTCTTTCTTGATTACTTTTTTTCTCTTTCTTCTATGAAAGAGTTTAATTGAGCCACCTATGAAGGTAATATTTGAATGATCACTTTTTAGGTGATACCCAGCATTACAGTTAAGTCTTACGAATAATTTAACAAAATCAAAGAATATAAATTAAATATTTATACCTTGATATAAACTATTTCCAATACCCTTGGTATTTGCAGATGAGTTCAGTTTCTTCAATCGATATTCTATTCCCACAATTTTTTTACTAAAAACTAATAATGACTATTTATTGTAAATATCTTCTATTTTGTTAACATGTTCATTTTTCATAACATTCCTAATATTACACGAGTTATAATCTAAATTAATTACATTATTTGTATGGTTATATTCTTACTGAACATTTACAATTTGAATCCAACTACACATGACAAATAGTAATAACAACAATAACAGAAAGATGTACTAATACATATTTAATATCAACAATAAAGATGTAATAATATATATTTCAATAGAGATTATGGATTTTAAACAAGTAATGTGGGGTTATATATTAAAAATATATGAAAAATAAAACAATTATAAGAAGCCAGTTGGTTGTTATATTTTAAACTGATATAAGGTTAAACTCCTTATCCGGATTAAGGCCTGAAACCTAAGACGTAAATTTATATTTCATATATATATATGTATACTCGTACCATCGGCTAAACCTAAGCCAAGATAAAACTAGGTCGTTGTTCAAGCAATAGCTTAAATATAGATGTTAGTCAATATGCGCATATAGTCAGATGATAAAAAACATATATAACTATATGAGAAGAATCTAGCACTGTTTTACAAAGTTGTTAATTTCATTTCATTTGAAATTATCATAATATACATTACTGAGGAAGTTTTAGTATATAAGCAGCTCTAAAAGCCTTTTATAAAACTTAAATTCTATTTAAGCCTCTTTCTTTTCCTCTATTTCAGGGGCAACTACAGCTGGTGCAGCTGTTTCGGATGATTCCTCAGCAACTACCTCCTCAGCTTTTGGCTCTTCTGGTTTCTCTTCTTCTGTAGATGGTTCCTCTTCTTTCACATCTTCCTTAGCTGCTTCTTCTTCCTGTCCATTCAAATCCACAAGATTTATGTTAATTTTTATAGACTTATTATACAATTTTTGCATCATATAGGGATCTAAGTGCAATTAACTAAATAAAAAATTCGAAGTCAGGGAACAAATGTGGTATTAATCATTAAGTAAATTGTACACCTTTTTTTCCTCAGCTTTCTCTTCCTCCTCAGCTTTTTCTTCCTCAGCAGCTTCTACCTTAACATCAGCAACCTCTGGGGCTACGGTGGTAGCTTCCTCCTTTGGTTGTTCAGGTAGTGGTGCAGGGGCTTCGTCCCTCATGGCCTTGGGTACACTAGCACAAGCACCCATTTTTCTCTCTTGAATTTAATTTATTTTGAGAGAAATAAAGATGCAAAGCTAGCTAGGTTATGAATAATATATGAAGAACTTGTAATGGGCATGCGAGTTTGTTAAGGTACATATATATTGTATGAAGCCTAAATATTCTCTATGGTAAAGAAAAAATTTAGGTAATCAATGGTGGAAAAAGAAGGAATGTTGTCAATCACAGGCTATCCTTTCCGAATTCTAATCAACTATGGTAAGTCAAAGGCACAACTAGCAGCAAATTGGCATGTGAAATCTCGGAAATGTCTGAATATGGGATTTTACCAAGTGTGGTTTCAGTATGAAGAAGTTGGGCTTTTGAGCAAAATGTACGATAATTTAAGGCCAATTTCATCATTGGCTTTAAAAACGAATTTGAAATTTGAAATCTGAAATTTTTAAAACTATCTTTTGACCCAAAAAAAAAAAAAAAAAAAGGTACAAGAATTAATGAGTCATTTCTGTTTTTCGTTTGGTCCATGAAAGAACCTTTGGTTACTAAAGACCGAAATTACATAAACAATTTGATATAATGTGTAAGAGCCGGTTTGGAATTGATTTTTAAAGTTAAAAGCGTTTTTGAATTAAAATTTAACTATTTGTAATGAATATTAAAAAATATTTTGATATCTAAAATCATTTAAAGTGATTATTTTAATAATCAATTATTTAGTGTTTTCTTAAAAGAGATAATTCCCAATTAATTACAATTGCTCACTTTTCATTCTCAAATAAAAGGAAGGAAGAAATTAGTTCCTACTTACTCACAACTTAATTCCCAATTAATTACTTTTGGCATTTTAGCTTCCATTTTTACCCCTTATAAATACCTACTTTATATCTTAATTAAATCATTAATGCTGAAACCCTAACATTTAATAATCCCCTATTTTTCTTTTTCTTTTTCTTCTCTTTATTACTTTTCAATTCAACGCTTTCTCACCTTCATCTCTCTCACGGCAAGCTCACTTCTGCTTCAAATTAATCCCTAATTTCTCTTGATTTTTGCTCTAATCATTCATATATATCGTATTACTACTTCACACGGTATGATTTTTGTTAACTCACCGCATTTTTCCTTAATTTTTTATGATTTTAATATTTGCTTTTTTGATAAAATGAGTTGCTGATGATGATTTGTTGTTCGAATTTGATTTTTATGATGATTTATCTCGTCGTTAACTCTGTATAATTCATTTGTTTCGTGTTGTTTGTTACATTTATGAAATTTTTCTATCTTTATTGTATTTCACAGTTATATTGTGATGTTTTGCTTATTATTTTGTCTTGAACTTTCGTGTTTTGATTTCGTATAGTTGTTATACACGACCTATTGCTTATTCAAATGTTACTTCACATGTAGTATTGTATAATCTTTGATTTTTTGCTGTCGTTATTCATAATTTTTTGCAGGTAGTTCATTCATCGTTTTTATTAGTTGCTTTGCTTCACTGTATGTGTATCGATTCGCTATATGAATTGTGTTTATATGAGTTGTTGTTATCACAATTGATCATTCTCTATATACTTAATCTGTATTGCCTTGATGTTTATAACTCCATATCTACCTATATGTCTTTGTCATGAATTTTCATAAAACTTTCTGCTAATTGCGTGATGTTTGAGTATGAACACTTTAGGGACCTATAGTGCAATTAGCTTCTACAAATCATCCACATGTTAGTGTATATGCTTGATTATCGATCTACATGAACATATTATATCGTTTCTGTTACGATTTTTGTATAAGAGTTGCAATTTATTGGAATATTTATGTATCGATCTCCCATAATTTAACACAGGGACCTATGATGCAATTATAAAAGTGTTTGTATGCTTCATATCGTATTTTCTGCGTGTTTGTGAGTTGCAGGGTGCAATCTTTTGTGTTGCATGAACACAATATTTTGGCGATTTTGTCTTGCTGCCACACATAACCCTCATGTGTTGTGTATATATATATATATATATATATATATATATATATATATATATTTTTTTTTTTTTAATTTGTATATTTTTTTAATATTGTCACGCCATGTTAGTTGCATACTGCGTCTTTTGTGTGTTGCATGAACACAATATCGAATGCTTTTGTCTTGCTGCAACACACAACTGTTATATGTGGTATAAGATTTTTTTCTGTCCTACTGTCTTCTTAACTTTTCTTCTGTGTTTTTTGTTTTTTTTCTTTGTAGATGTCTTCTCCGCTCATGGTTATCTTTCAGTTTGGGCAGATTCAGTCCGTCAAACGATTCGAACTTTTCAATTGTCTAGGTTCTGTGGTTAGCTTTGTCGCTTCGAAATGGCCATGTATCGATTCCGACTACATCTCACTTCATTAGGCAATCCAGACTCGGTTTTTGAAATTGTTGTCACGGATTGTAGATATGTTTGTCCTGATACTTCCTTGTCCGTTGCTCTTTCCGAGTCTGCACTTGCCACTGCGACGGTTCTCAAAAGCAACGGATGGGACACTGCCTTGCACAGTATTGGCCAATGCTTTTACGGTGGAGCCAAAGATTTCCGCTACACACTGTGGAAGTACGCTAGTGAGCTTGAATTCAAGTTTACCCTCTAATGTAATTGTGTTGATCGAACAGGCGCGCATTGTGTCCATTCTGAATCTTCTGGATGTTTATGGAGAGTATATGCAGCTGTCCAAAATTCATCTAGATACTTTTATATTAAGAAGTTTGTATCAAATTTTTTTATCATGAATCGTTTAATAACACTTGACTGTTTGTGATTTTATTTTTTTTATGTAATGGATCCTTAACTTTCTGAATCAAATATTATGTTATGTTATGTACTGATTTGTGTGTTGCAGCTTTCCACAATATGTATTCTTTTGTGTTGCAGCTTTACACAATTCGTGTTATTGTGTGTTGCTAAATATGTTAAATTATCGTATACAATTCTACTTATCGTATACCTATTGTTAAATTACCTATTGTGTCCTAAATATGTACTGTTTTGTGTGTTGCAGCTTTCCACAATATGTTTTCTTTTGTGTTGCACAAGGTGTGTTCTTGTGTGTTGCTATAACACACAATTCTACTAATCTTATACATATTGTCAGAATACATATGATTACGACTTGTAATAACACACAATCTTACATGCACAAACATTAACATTTTGTTATTTTTTTGGTAATGTTTTTTGTGTTGCATCTTTACACAATATTGTTTGTTTTGTGTTGATAGAATACACAATTCTATTGAGTTAGAATTGCTTATCAAGCTACCTGTTCTGACTTTCTTTTTTTATTTTTTATTTTGTACGTATTTACTTATTTATTTATTTAGTTTTTTTTCTTATTTATTGATTGTGTGTTACACCAACACACATTCATATTGATTATGACTTGCATAAACACACAATCTATCATGCATATTCCGTTATTATTTAATACTGCTTTATTGTTGTATATGATGCTTATTTATTGTTGTGATTTGTTGTTTATTATAATGGTTTAATCTTGATTTAGTGTGATTTTTGTAATACACATCTTAGATTTTTTTTATGATTAGTTGTTTTTTCGGTATTTTTTGTGTTCTTGGAACACATAACTCGTGCATTGTGGGTTGATGCAACACATACACAGGTTGCTGAAACACTTAACACATACAACTTTTGATATGCTGGAACGGAAAACAAGTCAAAAAGATACACATAATATCATTTAACCAAATTTGTCACAAAACAATTCAAAAACATAAACATAATATCATTCAACCAAATTTGTCACGGTCTTTCAGTTGTCCTCCTCTTACGCTTTGCTCCTGACTTTTTGTTCTCAACCTTCAGACTCTTTAGAAGTCAGGGCAGCCTAACACGTTCATCCTTTGTCTCTCCGGCTTTTGTCTTTTCCATAACTGTATATGTATAAAGATAAGATTATTACTAAAAAACCAAAATAACATTGAATGATAAAAACTGATGAACACATCAAATTCATGAGTTGTGACTTGCTGCAACACAAAATATGTGTTACACATACACACATTTTGTTTGATTGTGTGTTTAGGTAACACACAACATTCCATTTATCACATCCAGATTATCAAATATGTTCAAACCACTGTAACCACACAATATTGACTAACATCTACTCGTTTTGATTTACTGCAACACAAAATAGGTGTTTCATATACACACAATTTTGTTTTTCTGTGTGTTAATGTAACACACAACATTCCATTTATCACATCCAGAATATGCAATATGTTCAAACCACCCTAATCATACAATATTGACTAACAACTACTCGTTTTGACTACCTACAACACAAAATATGTGTTTCATCTTATCACAAATGTCCATATATATGTCATAAGTACTTGTGTGTCATGAATTGATATATCCAGTAATTTTTGTGTTACTGTTACACACACATATTGTGTTTGTGTGTAGCTGTAACACACAATTCTGCATTTATCATATCAATCTACGCAAGCACTCATGTTTACGCCTGATTTTCTACTCTATAATACTCATTTCCACACAAATTAACCGTCCATACACTTTATCAAATATGTTTAAACCTCTCTAATCATAAAAATTGACTAACACCTCCTCGATATGACTTACTGCAACACAAAATATGTGTTACTGCAACACACACATTGTCTCATTGTGTGTAGCTGTAACACACAAACCTGCATAAATCATATCAATATATGAACACACTCATAAACGCATTCTCAATTTACACATACGCCTGAGTTTCTACTCTATATTATTCATTTCCACACAAATTAACCGTTTATACACTTAATTATCATCTGCGGTTCTATATACAACATAACAACAAACAAATTACTCTAATATTACACTATTATCATCTATTAACACTTTTACACACTAATCTACCAGCAACTATTCACATTAAACATGTACTTTTATAAATATTCTATTAAAATACTCATTTAACATCAAAAAGTGTTGTAAATTCAAGTACGAAACACAATATAATCATAATCGAAGCAAAAATTGCTGAAATAACTGCAATTTGAAGTTATAAGTGTTCGTTCATACCTAGGGTTTCACTGGCTGTCGAACAAATCTTTCTCTTCTTCGATTCTTCTACTGCTTTTAGTGCATCTTACTTTATGTTGAAGTGATGTTGATGATTTAACAGTTTATCGTCGCTTGAATAATGTTTAATGGTGAATATGATATGGTTTTTGAATTAGTTTATCGCCGGAATAGGAGAGAGAGAGAGAACGTGAGAGCAGAGAGAGTGAAGTAGTGGTGCGTGAGTTTTGTGTGTGTTTTAGTGTGTGCACTTATGAACAATTTATTACTTATACTATTTTCATTATCTAATATTATTATTTATTTTATTTGTTTGTATATTATTGAGCTAAAAGGGTATTATGGTAATCGGCTTAAAATTTGTGCTTAATTGGGAATTAACTCGAACTTGTAATTAACTAGGAATACTTACGCTCTCCGCGTAATTAACTGGGCGTTGTCCCTTCTTAAAAAGTGATTTTAAGAGTTTAAAATATTTTTATGAATTTAAAATCACTTTAAGTGATTTTTTATATAGCAATCTCAAACAGGCACTAATTTTTTTTTTCCAAACGCTTATAGTAGATGAAAACTACTGTTACAAAAAACCCTAACCAAAACAGTTGGGGTTAGCTCAACTGGTTAGAGCGTTGGTTATTCATCTAGGCGGTATAGGTTCGAATCGTGTCAATGACACCGAGTTCAAAAAGTGGCTTTCCCATGTAACAAAAAAAAAACCTAACAAATTCCTGAAGGGGATGCATGCATCTAGTCTTACTAATTTTCCTACTTGTGTTGGAATTTGATTAAAGTGAAAAACGTTGTCTAGTGGCATATTTTTGGACATCCAATCCGCAACCAATTTTTCTCACGTCTAGCAAATGAAAACTTAGGGTTATATATTTTCGAAATAAAGTAAACACTATGGATTATGTTATTAATACTAGGAAACTGAATTTTAAAACTACTAGCTAGCGGTACCATCAGATGTTGATTATCGTTCTCTATCACGCATTTAGTGTTGCTAAAGTCTCTAGCCCAAAGAGTCGCCTTCAGTATACCAAGTGCTTCCGCCTTTAATGCGCTACTAGTTTCAGTTCTCCATGCATTAGTTTCGATAATTGCTCCATTATGGTCCCTGGCAATACAAGAAATAGTAGGTTTTCCTTTAGTAAATGATGCATAAGTATTAATTTTTATAATATTTCTAGGGAGGGGTCCCACTTTAGTAACTTTTTTTCCACAGGTTGGTTACCATTAATTTGTTTTGAGAAATTCATTTGTTTGTTCAATTTTATACTTCCATCCTTTAGATAACTTGTATCATCATTAGGTGTATTACTGTTGTATAAGTTATTTCCCTCATTGTTATCATTGCTTTTCCCCCTCAAATTATGATAATCATCCTTGGAAAGAGTACTCAATTGTTCTTCCCACGGTTTTATTGCCTTTCTAACAGTTGGTATAGGATTAGGTGTAGTATTGCGATAAACAAACACATTTCTTTTTTTTCCAAACTTGCCAAGCTAAAATATAGGCCAACTATGTATTATATGAGTCTTTCCTTTTATTTTACTCCATTAGTTTAATAACATTAGCCATCCAGATATCTATCCTAAGGCAGTTATGGTTACTAGTTAGTAAACCTAGAGGAGAATCAAGACGCTCTAGCCCAAGGGCAATTAAATAATATATGTTCTATTGTTTCCACTTCAGCGTTACAGATGGAACAATATTTCGAATCTACACATTTCTTATTATATAAATTCTCATTTGTTTGAATTATATTTTGGATAGCTTTCCAAATAAAGTTCCTAACTTTGGGGGTGTATTCATTTTTCAAATCATCTTCCATACATTTGGGGTAGTAATATGAGAAGATGAAGATTTGTTATTATTATTATTAGTAGTAGTAGCTTCTTTCTTAAGTTTTTCTTGCTTAAGATGATGATAAGCCATTTTAACCGAATATATACCATCAGTACTAAGGATCCAGCTCACTGTATCAACAGTGTGTACTAGGGTTATAAAGGTTCTTATAATTTTTTCATAAAATTTAGGATGGAAATTATGTTTAATACTGTCAAGGTTCCATTTTCTTTCCCCATTTATCGTAAGGTCAGAGACCTTAAGAAGGATGGGGTTAAAAGGTTTAATAACATTTTCACTCCCACTAATCCACGCATCTGTATGGAGGTTGATGTTATTACCAGACCCAATGTGCCATCTAATATGTTTAGAGATGACATCTTTGCCTGTTAATATACTCCTCCATCCATAGAAGGGATTATTACCAAGTGTAGCTTCACCAAAAGAGCAATTGTGGAAGCATTTTCCTTTCAAGACTTTATACAGTAAAGAGTTCTGCTTTGTTAAGAGATTCCATGCTTGCTTACCTAAGAGAGCAAGATTCATGAGAGTTAAATATCTAAAACCAAGACCCCCTGAGTATTTACTTTGGGAAACTTTGGACCAATTAGTCCAGTGGATCCCTTTTTTATCTTTTAGCCCCACAAAAACTTGGCTTTTAATGAAGTAATAAGTTTACTGATTCTTTAGGGTAAAAGGAAAGAAGACATAAAATAATTATGAATATTTTGTAGTACAGACTTAATAAGATTTTCTTTGCCTGAATTAGATAACCAAAGATTTTTCCAATTATTGATTCTTTTTACAGTTCTCTCAACAAGGAGGTTTAGATCCTTTACCTTCGATCTTCCCTAATTAGTGGGTAGACCTAAGTAAGATCCCAAGTTCTTAGAAATTTTCATGTTAAGTATCTTAGCTTTTATATATTATATATAGTCAGGAGTGTTGGAGCTAAACTTAACTCCATATTTGTTAAAGTTAAGGGTAAGACATGTGGATAAAGTGTATTTATTTAATATATCATTGAAGCTTTGAACTTCTTTAATAATAACACTCAAGAAAAGTACATTATCATCAGCAAATAGTAAACAGGTTAAGGCGGGGGCACTCTTTGGATATTTGAATACCATCCAGTAGACCAGCATTTACCATTTGTTTAATAAGTGTAAAGAGTGTTTGGGTCACTATACAGAAAATAAGAGGGGAGAGGGGGTCCCCCTGTCTCAACCCCCTTTGGTAATTTTTAATTTTATTAGGTTTCCCATTAAGAAGGATAGAGTAAGTAATTGTGGTTATGCAATTCATAATCTTTTTACACCATTCAGGGTTAAAACCCATTTTTCATAAGATTTTCTAGGAAGTCACACTCCACAAATTTATAGGCCTTCTTAATGTCTGCTTTAACCACCGTCTTATAGTCTTTGGTGGTTCTCTTATTCTTAATGTAATTACAGACTTCATGTGTTATATATGAGTTATCATGTATTCTTCTATCAGGGATGAAAGCAGATTAGTTTTCCACAAGTATATAGCAAATTAGAGGTTGTAATGTGTTCACGAGGATTCTAGCAATTATCTTATTGATAAAATTAGAAACACAGATGGGTCTGTAATATTTAATAGTACCGGTGGTTTCAATTTTGAGCATCAAGGAGATGAAGGTATGGTTAATATCCTCCAAGCTTCTATTATTGCACCAAAAATTGTTAATCACCTTTATGACATCAATTTTTGTAATATTCGAATACTTTTCATAAAAGTAACCAGGATAACCATTAGGTCCAGGAGCCTTATTGGCTCTAAATTCACTAACAACTATTTCAATCTCCTCAATATTTAAGGGTTTTAAAAGAGCATTATTCATAGATGTGGTGATGACTGGTTCAATAATCTCAAGGATGGAATGATATTCCATTAGGCCCACACTTTGGAATATACCATTAATAGTTTATAATATTATTATTCATATCCGGTTGATTATCTAACCAGGTTCCCTCACCATTCATAATATTAGTGATTTTATTAATCCCTCTTCTTTCATTTGTAGTAGCATGGAAATAGGCAGTATTTTTATCCCCTTTTTAAAACCACATAGTTCTAGATTTAGAGACCCAAAAGTCCTCCTCTTTTTCAATACAATTGTACTTGTCTTTATCACTATCATTAATAAGAGTTTTATTAGTAATGATTTTTAATTCATGCATAAGCTCATCAATATTTTTCCTACTGTTTTTAAACTTTATCTTGCTCTAAACAGTAAAGAGTCTTTGGCACATATTAAGTTTGACTATAAGACCAATTCTAGTAATATTTCTAATAGTTTTTGTAGAATCCAAACGTTTATTTTAATTTCATACCAGTATTTTTCTTCAATCCAGTAATTTTCAAAAAAAAAAAGATCTTTATATTTAGTATTCTTTTTATCCTTATGGTTAATTAAAAAAGCGCTATGATCTGAGCCTATTGGAGGGAGAAGGGAAATCCACGCATTAGGGTAAAGAGAATCCTAGTTGTAATTACTTAAGCATCCGCCGGGGAGAATTTTAATAAGCTTATCTTTACTTCTCCTATTAGATCAAGACTATATACAGCCTTTGCTAATAACTTGGTGCAGGGTATGTTTTTATAAAACCATTAAAATATTTCATAGTATTTTTATATTTATTAATCCCACCAAATTTTTCATGAGAGTATATGCTATTATTAAAATCCCCCACTAAATTCCAAGGGATATTAGAGGCCGGGGCACATTGCGTATATTTATTGAGACATATATTACTATCCGCATCATTAGGGACCCCATAAATAAACGCTGTATGTTGTATATTCCCATTAAGGCTTTTAATCTCGCAATGAATTAAATTTACATCTTTTTTATAACTTTAATCATGTCTTTTTTTAATGATGAGGAGCACTAAACCACCACTTAAACCTATGGGCTCCACAGTTGTTATAAGATGCATTTTAATATTCTAGGCTACTTTACTAAGAATCGTAAGAGAATTTTTAGTTTCTGAAAGAAATATTACCTCAGGTCGATATCTGGAGCATATATCAATTAAGGTCTGGAGCGTCAGAGGTGTGCCAATCCCCTGAACGTTCCAGGATAGGTGTATCATTGATCGCGTAGGGATTGATTAGGGTCAATACCGAAAACCTCGATAGTAGTATCCAACTCGATCATCGGAGATTCTATAATCCCCTCATCTTGCGCATCATTTTCCTAATCCAGACCATTTGTTTCATTATTAGCTATTCCTTCAATAGGAATTTGGGATCTGAACTACCAGATCTTAATTTTCCTATGGGTTTCTGAGTTGTCTCTATACGTAGTGTACTTATATCTTCCCCCACTTTTAGTTGATTTCCTACTAATTCCATAACTTCATCTTCATACTCGAGCTTGGATTTGTAAGTGTTTTCGATAGGTGTTTTAGTAAGATGGTGTGGTTCTGGTTGAGTAATTGAGTTGGGTGATGTGTGGAGTGGATTAATAGAGGTTATCGTAGTTAATGTTTTGATAAGAGAAGATGAAATGTTGAGATTAGAGTTAGGTGTAGAGAGAGAGGGGGGGGGGGGGGAGGAGAAGTGATTAGGGATTATGTTTGAGTTTGGTGAACTGAAGTGAAAGAGGGGTTTTTGTTTATTACTTGTGTCGGTGTATGGGTTGGGTCAGTAGAGTTGGCAATTTGATACTTGGGACCCCTTAACTTGGGATAGGAAATGAGCCAAAAGCAATATCCTCAATACGGGTGGGGCTTGGATTCATTTTTTATAAGCTGTGATGCTAGCCCAGCTAACTCTTTTTCTTTTTCTAATAAAATCCTTTTTGTTTTATTGAGTCAATGTTATCAGATAAAACCTTCTTCCCACTACCATTTCTTCCTTTTTTTGTCTTTACTACCGCCATTACCACTCTCACATCTCCATTAGTGCTTGTCCTCCCAAATTCAAAAATTGTTCCAGAACTTTTGTCGATATTCATAGTACTCGTTGCCTTTGTGTCCTTTACAATAGACATGTTAGCTCTGTTACTTGTGTCGCTAGTTTTAGTACCGTTAGTGAAGTTTTTTCCATAGCTGAGTTGGGTTTACTAGGTTTTGAAATCCAACTCGGTTTGAAGGTCTTCTTCACTCCATTGAAGAATTTTCCAGCCTGTTTGTTCTTCCCTGATTTTACAGAGAGTCGATGATTTTGATGGACCACGGGTTGAGAGCTTTACACAGTTTCCCAATTTTGGGTAGACCTTCTTATTGCTGCAATCATGACCAAATAGACCACAACCATAGCAAACTTGGTCGATTTTTTCATATCGGAAATTAATCCAAGAATGTGTTGATCCATCTTTAAAATAATTGATACCTGAGATGATGGGTTTGTGAAGGTCCCAGTCTACTTGTACTCTGGTAACCTATTTATCATCGATGAGAGTTGATTCCCGTAAGTTTACTTTGATGTACCTTTCCAAAATATCTCATGAGTTTCTCAATACAATTTGTAGCAAGAAGGTTAACTGGAGTTCTTGTGAGTTGAACCCAAGTGTAGTGTGGTTGACCATATTTTTAGTACATGTTTTGTATCGATTAATACATAAGTGTTTACCCATAATAATCCATGGACGTTGATTCCATACAACGAGTTGGTCTTCTTCATTCTTGAATTTGATAAGCACTGTGTTTAAAGCAAGATTTCCTGGTTCTACTTCTTCTTTGAGATTCCAGTATTTGTCAATATGATTTTTTATGAATATTAAATTGACTTGTTCTTTAAGTAAGAGTCTAGCTATGAGTTTTAACTCGCCCATTGATTCGTATTTGGTATTGTTTTCAGCGGTGATTACTAGGTCCCCTGTCTTAGCAGCTGTGTGATTACTCGAGTAGAAATTCATGTTTCCGAAGGGAGAGGTTTTTATGATGATAGAGAAGGAAGGAGAAGGAAGGAGAAGGAAAGAGGAATGTGAATGGGAAGATCTCTGGGTAATGGAATTTTTTAAAGGAAGCTCAGAGATTGGAAGGTTATATTCATGGTGTTAATGGTGATTTTGGGTGGGAGAGAGGAGAGAGGGGGAGAGAGTTCTAGAGAATTTCATAATCAACATTTTTTTTTGTATATAATGTAATCACAAGGGGAGGAAACTAACAAAAGAATATTACATTAAAGGCAGAAGGTACAAACAATCACATGTCTATGTAATTGAAAACACATTTGGGATCTTCAATTTATCAAGTTGCCTTCCCACCAAACCAAAAATTTTACCCCTTAGTGAGCCACAAGTGAGAAAAAATTTAAAACACCAAGGTAACCTATACTATGATGACACAAAAGTTTCTTAAAATACTAATTATTTTTCAAAAAATTACACTTGGATTCACAACCCAATCCTTTATAAGGTGGGATCTTATTGTCAATCAAGAAGGTTAAAGCTGACCCATATTATGAAATACAAGTAAACGCCAATATAATTTTAGACATTGATAAAAAAACTTCCAACCCCCACACAACAAACACAAAGGAATCATTGGCATCACTACCACACACTTTTCATAGAAGTATTGAGGCAACTCATAAATCAAGGTCCAACTGACATTTCGGGGCGCGCAAAATGAACTCACAAAATAGGACCCTCTACATATATAAAAAATATTATTACTACTAGCATGGTTTGAACTCCAGATATGTCGAAAGCAAACATGCAACATTACCATCAAACTAACAATACTATTTGTGTTTAACTATTTAGATCAAGGATATATACACACACAAAATATCGGGGACCCTAAGCGACCATGTTTCCCGCATATACCCAATGTTGGCCCTGCTCATATAGAAGGGTGGTCGTCGAACAAACTCATTGTTGCTTCCTCTGAAAACACTAGTTTTTTCCAAATACTTAACACCCTTTTTGAATTTTTCCTCCTCATTTGATTTTTTTATTAGCTTGTAATAGTTCCAATATTCTTGTTGGATAAATATTGTTCCCTTTTTCCATTCTAAACAACTCAACATTGAATCCTAAACTTGTGTTTTATTACCTTCTTCTCTCTCATGTATGATATCCTATACCTCCCTACATTAAAGCATTCCAATGGTTTACTTTCCACGTCACAGACTCCCAGTTTGTTTCCCCAATAAATTGCACGCCAATAATATCTAATTTAACAATACTAACAACCACATTCATTTCCTTCTCCCTAG
Source organism: Nemophila menziesii (assembly GCA_029959085.1). Classification (NCBI taxonomy): domain Eukaryota; kingdom Viridiplantae; phylum Streptophyta; class Magnoliopsida; order Boraginales; family Hydrophyllaceae; genus Nemophila; species Nemophila menziesii. Next base: position 21,606,140 of record JARWIR010000007.1, on the reverse strand, counting down.
CCTATAAGTCAGAACTTCTACTTTTCATCTTCTTCTTTCACTCTTATTTTCTTCTAACTTTATCCTTCTTACTTATCAGTGGTATTTTGCCTTTCGATTTCCTTCTCTACTCTCTTCCTCATTACTTGAACCAACTAACATAGTAATATTCTTTAATACATTTCGCCAGTATAATTCATTCCCCTATTATAGAATTTTCCTCAACCTTAATCTGCTCATTATTATTGTGATGACCTATGTGATTTACACTCTAAAAGCAATGTGAGGTATCCTCATAAGAAAAATTTGTTCTAATGATATCTTGTAGCATTTCCGGGGTTATTTTCCATAACAAAATATTGGTGTAATCTAATAGATCATAATACCATTTTGAGTGTATGAAAGGTCGAACACCAAAGAAAGGATACTTCATTGTTTCCATACATATTTAAATACAATAAGAGTAACATAGTTCAATGATGTTCACATGAAAATGAGCATTGCTCACTTTATATCTCACAAGCCTTAAGCCTCCTTCTTCCCCAAAGCACCCAAACTCCATGAAACACCATTGAAGCTTTACATAACCTACACCTCACATAAAAAATCAACCAAATCACCATAAATTCATATCCAAATCCTTCCCTACATTTCTATAAACAAGATTCAACCACCCAAATCAATCCAAAACACCTAGAATTCCGAGAATCGAAAAACAAAAATTTTAATTTTTTTCCAAACATTCCCTAAACCCATATCATCCTAGCACGAGTTTGTCATACCCACGTAGAGAATAATCATCCTAACACCTTTACCAACCCAAAAAACACCTTAATTACCTATAATCTAAAGGTATTTCAAGAGTGTTCAAATCTTTGAGTTGGAGGTCAATTGAGATGAAGAAAGGAATAGAGACACTATCTAGTGCTAGGGAGATAAATAATCAAAGCAAGTTATTGGGTGAGATGAAAAGAAGAAATCAATTGAGAAGGGTGCAAGTTCGGGAACAAAGGATAAGGGTAAATAGGGTCAAGTAAGTAGAGAGAAACATGCAGTGAAGAAATCAAAGAGCAAAGTAGTTACAGCTTTCAAGGAGAAAACACCACAACCTCTACAAAGTGAAGCTTCTAAGGCCTTATTAGCTATCACCAATGAAAGTTTACCCAAACTACTACTAGGTCATGAGAGAGTATTCGAAAAAGAATTTGGAGAAGGAGACTACAAAATATTTCTAGAGTTGGGTGAGAGATTGGGATGGACTACATTCATGAGAAGGAGTTCAAGAGTATGTATTGAGATTGTTTTTGATTTCTATTTAGGCCTCTTTTGTCGAGAAGTAAAGGTCAAGTTTCAGTTAGAGGAAAGTTAGTTCCTTTCACGGTTGAAAAGATTCGAAACCACTTCGAGTTTAAGAAATTGGTTGGTCCATGCAAATATCAAGAAGCGGTAAAGTATATCAACAACTTTGATTGGTAACCACTTTATGAACATGTGTTGAGTCAAGAATTAGTGCAACTACACAATGGAAGGTTGAGCGGGCCTTGGATTTACAAGAACCTTCAACCCAAACCAAAGATATAGCACAACTTCATCACACCAAATGTTTAGGGAAACACTCGTACCTCATAAATAAGTAAGAAATTTGCCTTGTTCTTGAATTTGGTTATGCGAGAGGAGGAAGTAGATGTAATGCAAGTAATTTTTATGAGGTCATGTGAATAATGATCCAACCTACGAAGGTTTTTAACATTAAATACCCATCAACAATTACTATCCTACTAAGGAAAGCGAAGGTGGAGTATGGTGAGATAGAGTCATTCATGTATGATATTACCACCAACATAGATGGTGATTGAATCAAGACAAATCTGTGAGGAGTAGTTGTAAAGATTCCTAAAAAGGTAGAGGTTCCTCATGAGAGTGAACCTAGTTATAAAGAAAATGATCTTGCATGGTAGGAAAGAGTAGATGAGAGATCAAATAAATTAGAAGCAGCTCAAACTTTCTTAGCCCATGATGTGGCACAAATCAAAGCAAATAAATTGCACATCATAACACTCTTGGAGCAGTTAAGACGCGATATCACGAAAGATCCACCAAATCCCATCTTGGATGTTATGATGCGAGGCAATAGCCTCGAGGGTATCTTTTATTTCTTCCTTACCATTTCTTTTATGTGCAATATTTGTTTTAGTTTTTATCTTTATCGAGTCTGTTTTGAGTCGTGGGGACACTACTTATTTTTGATTTGGGGGTGTGGGGGATTGGTCGTCCCTCATCTCCATTTTTTTGTGATTTACTGTTTTTTTAGAAGAAATTAAAATTTTGATAAATAGAATTTGATGTAGACTGTGTTTAATGGCCTAAAAGCATAAACTTTAATGATTTAATGATAGTAGGTTATGTTTATGATATAGTTATTTTGTATGCTTTGAGTATGAATAGGAAAACACACATTGATAGTAAAGAAAAAATTTGTGAGCAATGCGGTAGAAGTATGTTTGATCTTAGGGCGCCTTGAGGGGTGTGTATACCGTGAGATCTGAGCTAGTTGATAACTCATTTAATGAACGTGCTAGAGGTGATAAAGTAACGAAATTGTATAAGTTAGAAAGTGATTAAGGCGGTTCTTTGATAAGCCCCTTGTTTCCTTTATAGCTTGTTGTCCATCTATTACATCTATATCCTTCTCAGCCCCTTCTAGCCTTTCTAAATCTTTTTTATTAGCCACATTATAATCCATAACCCTTATATTTTAAGACTTTTTCATATGACCCGCACTCGAATCTCGTAAGACAGTCGTTTTAGAGCTTGAGTTTAAAGTGGTGGGTTCACATTATAGGAAACATTATTGGGTTGGGTAATTTTTTGAGCTTATGTATTTGTGCTCTATTTTGATGATGATGCACTGTTTTATATTGTAACCCTTTGCCGGAGTAAAAGAAAAAAAGAAAAGAATTAAAAAGAAAAGAAAAATGTTGAGAAAGAAGTAGCCTGATATCCCACGTCAAAAAGAGAGTCATAGCTAGCTTACAAAAGGAAAAAATGATATGAAAAGATTGAATATGATTTAGACTGAAAAAGTAGAATTTCTTATGTGATCGTCTTAAAGCTTTATTATTGGGTTATTGGGGATGCTAATTAGTGCATCTCACTGGGTTGACTGAGAACATTTATGAGAGTAAAGCAAGCTCTAGGCGATTCGTTGATGGCTAGTGAGGAGAGAACTAGAAGCTCACTCTACATTATCCAAATATATGATCATACTGTCCCTAAGCCAACTTTACAACCTTAAAGACCTTATGTTAATTTGATATGTGATCTAGGAGAAATTGAGCCAATAGAGACTAGTTAGATGGATCATTGGATACTAGTTAGGATTGATGAACAATCTATAACCTCCATATCGAAATAAGTGAAGAACTCTCCTTCGAGCATTGCAAATCTAATCTAATCTTGAATTTGAACCATGTTGATTGTTTATATGATAAGTGTATAAGATAATTTAATTTGTAGATATTATTACATGAAACTTGCTAAGTATTTACTTTTGGATTATTACTCACATTCTTCTATCTTCTTCCATTTGTGCAAATTGACTTAGGTATATATTTGTAGAGACATCCCTATATTCTTATTCTTTATTGTATCAGACGATACAACTTTGAGTTGGGGTTTTTGATGTCTCCATATTTGTGATGAATTAATCTATTCAGGATACATCTTTTAGGTGCATTATATTAATTGTTAAGGGATTTCCCCCCATTATTTGTTACTTTCTTAATTCTTGCCTGGATTCGGATATTTATTACTCTTAGAGTATTTTTGGTATAATTTGTGTGTTAATGTGAAAATCTTAGGTAAAAGGAAATATATTAGATTCCAAATAACGTCAAGGAGTTAAGGAAAGAATATCCAAGGATAAATCTAGAGTTAAAAGGAAACAAAGGTGATTTAGAAAAGGAAAAACTGTCAAATAAATGTGTGATGCTAAAGAGATGTCCAGTGTTTTGAAGACTGTAGAAAATTCATTACGATTTTGAAGGAGCCCTTTTAGGGTCAAATATTCTTTGAATTGCGGTCGTTTTGATAGGTGGTGCACTGAATATGGCCCAGTAACGAAAGCGATATGCTTGTTTAAGTCTCTATTGTTTATCTTTTCCTACAACTTAGGAATACAAATTTGAATTGGAGTTGGACTCCAATAACTTGACTATACTTCAAGATTTTGACCTAGATTCTATAAATACACCTATTTACCTTTGTAAACATGTCCTTGCTTGAATAAACATCCTTAGTATCAAGTTTAATCATCCAGAGAAGCAAGTTGACAGAATGTAACTATTTATTAGTTTTAGTTCTTCTAGTATGAACTAATTTTCCCATAGTTTGGGTTTGCATATGTATAATCTTTGAATTATATTTCTTCAATCTATTTTATTTAAGAAAGAAATTTTTTAAATTGATTGAGCTACTTATTTCTTTTACATATCTGTTTATGTGCTTAGATTTATTCTAGCCTTAATCTTGATCATGTTAGGATTGTTCTTTTATAGTCGGATTGTCACCCTGACAGGAGATTCAATTATTGAAACACCACATAAACGTCTTGTGTGCGGTAGTGATCCTGACGGGTTTGCCTAACTAGATAGTCACTAAGTTTTGATTTAACCACCGATCATTGTCCAGGGTCCCCTAACCCAAGTCCCCTGGTAATTGTTAGGTTTCCACCTAAGTCCACCCTGACACGGGTTAGGAGGAATATAGAATCTGACTACGTATACCAAAGAGATTAAACCACCCTTTTAACTAGAACAAGATTTAGAAGGATAAGTGCATACTATCAGACTTAAGTTATATCTCTCATCCACGTTCGCTTAGTTTATTTATTTGCATTAGTTTATTTTTTTTTATTATCTAGAAAACCAAATAAACATTTCTCTCTTTATTTTTATGTTAATTTTAACAATTATTCTCTTCTACACTTTTATCTCAAACACATTTAAATCTAGCAGAATAAATCCCTGTGAATAAACTTTACTTATCATCTATAACTTGCAAACGATCTGTGCACTGAGTTTCTCGTGGTAGTAGTAGGTGTGCGCACGCTTATTTATTATCTTTTTTTTATCGTTATTTTATCACACCTATCCACCCACCAACAATACATTTGGTCATATACATAAAGGGTTTAATCTAAATTAAGCAACGATATAAAGTATTCTAAACAATATATTTTCTATGCCACATAGACATAACGTTAAAAAAACTAGGAATATAAATATCTAAATTTATGGTAAATATGTTGCTAATCTTATAATCAAGCACGTATACGGTATATCCATATTCAAAAAATATAAGAACCCGTTTAGGATTGATTATTTTGGAGTTAAAAATGCTTTTTGATTAAAATTAAAATATTTGTAAAAAATATTTTGACATCTAAAATCACTTTAAGTGATTATTTTAATAATCACTAATCTAGTGATTTTCTTAAAAGTGATTTTAAGAGTCTAAAACATTGCTATAAATCTAAAATCACTTTGAGTGATTATTTTGAAAATCAATCCCAAACGGACACTAAATATAACATACAATAATTATCTAAAAAATCGTAAAATAGTCAATTAAAATAAATTCATGAACACATACATTTATAAAATCTTAAACTATGGAATATTTAGCTACTTATACTGTAAATATGGAGATATAGATTTAGGATGAAAACACCACAAGAAATGAGTTTGTCATTTCCTTCCTTTAGTTGATGTTCTTTTATACTGATTTCGTGTCTAATGTTACATCTCCCCCTAATTAATTAAACTTACTATATATATATATATATATATATATATATATATATATATATATATATATATATATATATATATATATATATATATATATATATATATATATATCATAAATATAATAAATCCAATTGACTAATTAGTTAGGATAAATTTTAAATTCAAATTACTAATCTTTATCTTAAGTAATAGAGTTGTCTTCAAAACTACTTTTTACTCCTTTTATTTTATTTCATTATTTTCTTTTCCTTGACTTCTTTAATTAGAAAAGTTTGTCTAAGGTATGAAAGTCTTGACTCTTGGTTCCCACTCGGTTGATCCAAGTGGCTTAATTCGTGATATGAACGGAGAGTGGGTGAAGGGTTTTAGTATGGAAATTTATCATGATATGCCAACGGTTGTAGAATTAATAGCGCTGTACGAGGGTCTGAAATTGGCGGAGGAACTTGGAATAAGTGAGCTCGAGATAGAAGTTGATTGCTGGGAGTCTATAGAGGCAATTCAGAAGGTGGAAGAGGGGCGAGGGCCTGGTGCGAGTTGGATATATCACATACGAGGTATTCTTACACGTAATAGTGGCTTTAGTTTGAAGGGTATTTTTCGGGAAGCTAATGTGTGCGCGGATTGGTTGGCTCGTATGGGAATGAATGGTGGAGAGGCCTTTACACTTCTTGGGGATCCTCCAGATGGCATTTGGGGGTTGATTATCAAAGATAAGCTAGGGTAGAAAACGCCGAGAATAATTTACAATCATGAACTGATTGTGGATTTATTTGGTTAGGCTGTAATTGTTCTTTTAACTGATCCTTTAGGATCTCCCTTGTATTAAAAAAAAAATTCAATTTTATAATTTTTCTTTCGACATTTTTTTTCCGGAAAATTACCAGCAGCAAAATAAAAACAAAAACAAAAACAAACTAAAGCGGAAAGACAAAAGCACTTAGCCTATCCCTAGTTTAGAGAACCGGTGTAGTAGAGCGCCTGTAGATATTTGATCGTCAATTGCCTTGTGTCTGGCAGTTTTTGCCAGCAAGTCAGCCCCGACATTGAATCTTCTTGGAATATGCCTGAAGAAATCTGGGCCAGCCTCCCTGGCCAGTATATGGATACGCCGGATCCACGGTCTGAGCTCCCATCTAACTGCCGACACTTGCTGAATACCTTGAGTAAGGTCAAGGTTATCGGAGAAAAAAAATCTTCTCCTTGTCTGGCCATTGTTTCCCTATTTCAAGTGCCTTGATGAGGGCTTGATCTTCCCCCGTCATGCTATTATTATAGTTGGTTGTACTCGAGTGTTGTATACGTGATCCATCGTCTTTGTTGAACTGCATCACTCCTATTCCAGAGGGGAGGTGTGCTTGTGTAAATGAAGCATCACAGGTGTACGCCAGAGTGGTGTTAACATCGAGATCCAATACCCTGGGTCCTGAAATAGTAGCAACCTGATCGTGCGAAGGTTTCTTTGTATACCAGTTACCTCCAAATTGTTCTTGAATATTTTTGTTGGTGACCCGAATAATGTCGCCAGTGTCCAAATCCGAGTTGTTATGTCTGCTCTTCATTTTAGCTTTCCAGGTGTTCCAAATAATCAGAAGAAGATTGGAGATTACAACTTCTTTCTGCCAACCTCCCATCGTATAACTATCAACCATATTCAAAATCCATTCACCTAGACCCGTTTCCTCATTTTCCATGCGTACTTATAGAGCCGACCCCGCCCAGATAAGCTTAGAGACAACGCAAGTAAGTAGCAAGTTCTCGACCGTTTCATGATATGCACAACACCATCTGCACTCTCCTTGAACCTCGCAATTTCATTTTTCTAGGTTTTGACCTGTCGGAATTTCACTATTACAAGCTTTTCAATTGAAAATTCTAACCTTAGTTGGGATGTTGGATCTCCATATGGTATTCCAAAGCATACTCCTAGTAGGTATCCCCGTAGATTGATGAGGAGCTACGAACAGTTCATGATCTGTGAGAACCTTGTATCCCGTTTTTGTCACGTGTTCACCATCATTAGCATGTGGCCAGATGAATCTGTCGGGTTCGTCAGTCGGGAAGATATTTTCTCTTAGTATGATCGGGATAATTGGGGCGGGAAATAGTTCATCCAGTAAATCCGTGTTCCATTCGTTAGAAGTAGCATCCCAAAGTTCATAGAGTTTTTCCAACTCAAGAGACCATTGTGTATCTAACCATTTTTCCGTCCAAATATTGATTAATTTTCCGTTCCTGATTTACCATACTTTTTCAACATATCACGTCCTTCTATAAGACTCTCCCAGGACCATGTTCGAGATTGTCTTAATTTAACATCGCAAAAGGAGGTTTTCGGAAAGTAGATGCCTGTTAGTAGACATTCTGTCAACGTGTTTGGATTATGTAATATTCTCCACGCCTGTGCCGCCAAGAGGGCCGTATTCATGCGCTTGAAATCCTTAAAACCAATTCCCCCTATAAGTTACTGACTGCTAGTTTTTCCCATGCTAGCCAGTGTATTCTTGATTTTTCACCTGAATTCCACCAAAAATTTGAGATATATTAACTTATTACAGAAGGTAATCGGAAAGGAAAAAATAGACATCGAGTAAGTAGGTAGCGCTTGAAGAACAACTTTAATGAGGACCTCTTTGCCACCATCTGACAGCATGTGTGCTTTCCATCATTCCGTTTTGTTGAAAAACTTTTCTGAAATCCACTGGAGAGACTCCACCTTTGATTGTTTGTGACAAAGAGGTATTCCCAAATATTTCCTAAGGTCTTCTTTTTCTTGTATTCCTAACTTGGTGGTTGCATGTCGACGCTGGATATCCGGATTGTCTTTGCTAAAGTATATCGAGGACTTGTTGTAATTTATTCTTTGACCTGGACCCTTACAATATGTTAAAATACACTCCTCAAAGTTATCGATTTCATTATTACCAAGTGTAAGAAAGAACAACGAGTCATCAGCAAATAACGAGTGAGAAACAACTGGACAGTTCCTAGTGATTTGGATACATGTTATCACCTTTTGTCTGATCTTTGTCTCGATTAATCTGATAAGATTCAATCATAAGTGAAAATAAAAACGGGGAGAGAGGATCCCCTTGTCTGAGACCCCTCTGGGATTGAAATTTTTTAAGTCTACCCCCATTAAAATTAATTTGAAACGTCACCGAGGATAAACAGTTCGAGACCCACCTGATCTAATTCTCATGCAAACCTAATTTACCGAGAACTAGTAAAAGAAAATCCCAACGTACCTGGTCGTATGCCTTGGCCATATCCAGTTTAATTGCCACCATTGGTTTAGAATTTTTCCTCTTCTTTTTCATATAGAATGATATCTCTTGGGCTATTAGGATATTATCTTGAATCGCACGCCCCTTGATAAACGCAGCTTGTGTTGGTGATACTATATCATCTATAAATTCCTGAAGTCTGTTTGCTAGAATTTTTGCGATTATTTTATAACCAAAGTTAACGCACGAAATCAGTCTATAGTCACCTATTCCTTCTTAGGTTTCCCCTTTTGGAATTATGGTGATCAGTGTCTCATTTAGCGTATCGAGAGATATATTATTTTTAAAGAAATCCTATATCATTAAAAGAACATCGAATTGAATAATATGCCAGTAGTCTTGATAAAACTTACCATTTAGACTATCAGGTCCCGATGCTTTACTGGGAGACATGTCGAAAACAGCTCTCTTTGTTTCTTCCATTGTCGGTATTCTAATCAGTTTATCATTCATAGCTTGGGTTACCCTTTTTTGTATGCCCTGTACTGCGTTTTGACATTTGTTAAAAATAGCACTTTTCTAATCTAATTGTAATATCTCCATTTTAAACCCGACTTCTCCGAAAAGGTAGAATTTATTTATTTACATTGTAAAATTAAATATTAATAATGCAAACCACGTAATAAGTATTTTTATGTCCATAAAGATAAAATTTTAAAAACATAACTATAATAAAACACTCTCATTATGTGACCTTAAATCTCTTAGCCTAAATCTTTCTCTTTCTCTCTCTCTCTCTCAACTATAAGAAACTATTCTTCTCGCCGCTATAAATCTTCTAAACCTTTTTGTATTTATCTTCTCACTAAAAGGACATGAAAATGAAGATAATAATGAAGATTTGATGAATTAGTTGTATATACTACAAGCCACCAAATATTATGTAAAAGAAGCCACCAGAATATAATAGAAAAGACAAAAAAAAATGAATATGTTATGCATCCCACAAACAAACAAAGAACAAAAATAAAAAGCAAATATGAAACAAAGAAGATGAACATGTTATGCGTGCCACAAGAAAACAAATATGATAATAAAGGTGAATAGTTTGGAATTATTAACAAGAAACCTGGAAAAGAAAAAGAAAGAACAAAATGAAAGAAAAGAAAGCTGTTATGGATGATTAGTGTTGATTTTGTTCACTTTTGGTGTTTCGAATATATGATAATGATAAATACATATCATAATTAATAAATGATATTTCGTTAAGCCTTATCCTATGTTTGAAGTTTTGTTCACTTTTGGTGTTTTAATATATAATAAAGATAAATATATTTTATAACTAAACTTTTTTTTGTCCGACTGAATTTTGTTAAACCTTATCTTGTGTTTGAAATTTCATCTAGGCTCAAATCTTTTTAAACTGTATAATTTAGACATATAAGCTACATAAATTTTATCTATAAGGTTATAGCGTTGATTTCTATCATCCAGACTCAAACCTCTAATGAATCTTTCCGTGCATAAATTCAATTTGTGTTCATATCACGATGCTCTACTCACGAAAATATCCTATTAGCCCACGAGGTTGTTCATTATCTTAAGAATAAAAGAAACTCTAGTCAGTATCTTGCGGTTATTAAAGCGGATATCTCTAAAGCTTACAAAAGTGTTGAATGAGATTTTCTCAATGTATTTCTTAATTGAATAGGCTTGGTGTCGCCTAGGGCGTGATAAAATAATAGATAAAATAAGTACAAATAAACACCTTAGGCTAGCACGGTATTGCAAGTACTACAAGACGTATGCAAGTTTTAATGATAAGAGAATTCGTTCCTCAGAGACTACGAAAACTAGAAAGAACTTATGCAAATATCAAGTGCAAATAAGAAAACTAGAATAATAATACGTAAGAAATAAAAGACTAAATAGATTTTCGTTTGGTTTTTGAATAGGAAAATTAACTAAATAAATTAAAGACGGAAAATTAAATAAGAAAAGAAACGATAGTATGAGAGATTAGCTCGAGAGATAGCAAGTAATCCCCACTAGCCTTGTTTATTCTAATCATGTAAGGAAGAATTATGTAGAATTGCAATTATTAGGATTCTAAATTCCTTTCTACCCCCGTCAGGGTGGACTAGGGTGGCGACCTCACAATCACGAGGGAAAATAAATAGGGTGCTCCTACGCCACTAGGTTCCTAGATGAGACTGGCCTTCTAATGATGATCAGTGGTTAAAATATACCCTAATGGTTATCTAGTTAGGCAAGCCCTTCCGGATCACTACTGCACACTAGAGTTTATGTGGTGTTTCAATAATTAGACACCCCTTCCGGGTGGCCATCTAATAACTATTAAGGTAATCCCATACGCGGGCCCTCGTAAGGGAAACAGACAATAAGTCAAAGCACATAAAACAAAGAATAAAACAGTCATTCATTTAAATATTTATCATCCCAAACTAAAATAGAAATAAAACAAGTCTAGGTATCATACCCATATGCTAAATGTCAAGCTAAAATAAATTAGTTCATACTAGAGAAAGAAAAGAAAACAATTACAAAATTGAAGGCTTGTGAAAACATTATGTGATGTTCAGCTTCTTCCAAACTTCTCTTTTCTTGTTGTAAACTTCCTCTTGGCTTAAGGGTTGGCCAATGATGTGTTTCTACTGAATAAAGGGTGTATTTATAGGGTATAGGAAACCCTAAAGCATTTTCTTGGAGTGGAAGACAAGTAATTGGACTTCTAGCCCAACTCAAATTCGTAATCCTAATATATAGAAAAGGTAATAAACTGTCACTATTTTGTTTTGGTCGTAAATTATTCTATATTGCTCCGATTGACGCGTTCTTAATATCGAAACTGATCGTCTCGGAAAACTTTACAACTTTGCTTCAGACCACTCTTCCAAATTCCCAGCCAATCTTGAGTTATGATCACTTTAATGGACGTAGCTACTGGAATTCAGATTTACTTGGCAACTTTATCTTTCCATACTTATCTTTTACTTCCTTTATCTTCAATTTCCATCATTATCTCCATTATCTCTTAGAATTGATTTAGAATCTAATTAATTACCATATATCTTTAAAGCATCACAATTAACAAACAATTAAACCAAATATGCTCTAAAAATAATAAATCATCAAATCAAGACAAGAAATAGGAAAATATAAAAATAAGAGTAAAAATCGACACTTAAATTCCTAAATACACCTAAATGATGTCTCCAACCTAGATTAATTCAGCACAAATAGGGAGACATCAATAGGGTTCCCAAGGCAATCCATTATTCTCTAATCTCTCCAGCATCGTAACACATGTCATATCCACTCTTATCTTAGAAAAGGAAATGTGTTGTTTACTTAAAGGATTTTTGGTTGCTAGGAACTCTCATATAGTAACTCATGTCTTTTTTACATACGACAGCCTCTTCTTCCTTAGATAAAATGAGAATAACTTCCTAAATTTTAACAACATTCTCCATCAATATGTAATGGCATTGGGTCAAGTTATTAACTTAAATAAGAGGGATGTCTCTTTTAGCAAGAATACATATGATCCAATAGAACCACACTTTCTAGTGTACTAAATATGCGTACTTGGTCGATATGGGCAAGTACATAGGTCTCCCCTCTAATTGGTTAAGATCCAAGGTCAAAGCTCTAGACTAGGAAATTGAAAGTATGAGGAAATAGATGACGACTTGGCACAATTCCTTTCAATTCCGAGACCAAAATCAAGTATTATTAAATCTAGTCATAAATTTTATATTTAATCATCTCCTAACGGTATTTGTAATTCCAGAACAAGTAGCATATCACCTTGCTTACCTTGTAGATAACTTCTATTTGGATAATAAAGATAGAGCAAAAATTCATTGGTCTTCTTGGGATGTTTTGTCCAAGCCCAAGAAGCCAGAGGTCTTGGTCTTAAAGACTTTCACCTAATGAATATATCACTCCTTGCCTCTAATGCGTGGAATTTATTCCACCGACAAGAGTCCATTCTCTTTTAAGTGCTTACATGTAAATCTTTTCCTAATTCTAACTTTGTAGAAGCCGACATTGGTAGTCAGACTTCTTGGGGTTGGAAGAGCCTTCAGTAAAGTTGGTTTCTAAAAAAAATTAGGTGGGTCGTAGGTAATAGACGTTCCATCTGTATATGGGACGAGATTTGGACCATAATGGTAAAAAACTAGTGAACTCGGCTAATAGTGAGCTATTATACGTTCATAAATTAATCAACATTAATGAGAAGATGTGGAATATGGATCTTATTTGTGAGATACTACCACCTATTCATGATAACACTTTATCTCTTGTCCACATGCCTCACTTTGGAGGATACACAGTATATTCACATAAACCTTAATATTCTAATAGTGAAGATACATAGGAGTTTACTCCTTAGGAACCAACTATTAAGGCCCCCAACTCTAGTAATATTAAGGGAAGAGAGGTTTTTTCCTTGGTTCTATCTTCGATGGTACTTATTATTCGGTCAAGTACTAAAGGTAATTTTGAGATAATTTCTTGTAGCTTAATTTTGGCTACTAACAATAATAAGATTAACATGATTAACTATAATTATTCCGCCATTAATTTGGTCATGATTCATTGACTCATGTTACTTCTTTTCATGGAAGTAGTGCTTATAATATTTCTATGGATAGGAGCACTATATATTTAGAATCCCAAGTCAACAACCATTTAGATTTGTCAATTTTAACAGCGATAGGAGCACTATATATTTTAGTTTTCACCCATTCGTACCTACCTTACAATATTATTTTAGATTAAACTCATTTATTCTTTGAGTAGATTTAGTTATCTTGGATTACATTAGTAAGAAGGATTACCTTGGAAAAAATATCAGTTAATAATATCTACGTTTTCAGGGAGTAGGATGAAACTGCAGATGTAGATATTCTTCTCCTCTAGTCGGTGTGATAATATCTGATTTGACTAGAATGGGCTAATGAGATCATCTAGTTTATGTTTTTTCGGAGAAAAGCTAACACTTCAACCTGAAGAAGAGAACCGAAAAATATTTTTCCAAATCGCACTAGGGGCTTCGGCCTAGAGGGTCTAAGGTAAGGGGGGGGGAGTTCTATTTTTGTAGAAATTGTATATTCTTATCTCTTCATTATCTCTTAATTCTTCCTTTTCTATCGAAGAGTTATAACTCAATCTCCTCTTTTAATGCAACACTAATTTCGTTTCTGAAACATTAATTAATAAAAGTGTTTGGATAATCTTATTATTATTTTATCTTATTTATTTAATATTCAAAGATAATAAAAATTCTAATAATCTATATAATAACATTATCTTTGTATTATAATATATTATTTATCTGTTTAATTAAAAAATGATTATGTCTTATCTTTATTAAACAATAATTAATTTCGCATTTTATTTATTCATTCCACATAATATATATCTAGTAACCATAAAATTGATTTAGTAACAAATAATTATTTGACGTTTAGAGAAAGGACCAAAAACATATTTACTCCTGACTAATTAGTATAATAAGATAAGTCTATTATTTATACTGAGAATTGTGTTATTTCTCCACTATGGAGACACGACTGAACTCCATCAAGTAAATATTATTATACAGAGGGTCGATTAAATGTGTTCCAGTTCCTCCGCCTATGAATTTAAAATGCCCAAATTACCCTTCTAGTATTTAACTAATAGACTTAGGAGTATAGGTCATACATAGTAAAATCTTGATAATACTTATATTACCTTTTCATGTATTATTCACTTGATCTCAAGCACCGACTTACAATCTATAATACTAGAATATACTACACCACATATTACCCGTCCATGATTAGGTTATCAATAAATCGCTACCACAAAGTAGATGTCTCCTAGAATATTACTTCCATGTACACGTCGTGACCATTCATGCAACATACCCAAAATACAGGAGATACAGGGACAATATTGTCCTACACACATGTTATATAAAAGAATACATACTTACCCTAATCATTGTGTCCATACACATTCAAAATTAATAGAATTTAGTACTAAGTAGCTACAAGACACTTTCTAACTAGTAAAATGACTTGTGTAAGATTCTTCTACACTTGTCCAAATATACTAGTGATTTGACCAGGAAGAGGACTACTTCAGTGACTGTAGAAATTTTTACCTACAATTATGATCAACCTCCACCACGACTTCCATGCAATCAAAGTGTCAAACAATTATTACTTGGTCAAGAATTTTTATGATGTGATTATCCTACCACATGCCATCCTGACAGTACATTGTGTCCTTATACTCAAACATCAACTAACCTTATACTATGTCATTATTTATGATCACCATTTGCATCACGTTATCATGGTCTTAGTCATAATGACTATATTACCCTTTATATTTGTACTTCCTAAGTGGAAAATTATTGTCTTAGGCATACAATCTCAACAATCTCCCACTTATAAACTTAGTTATCTATTTTTCTTTGAAAATAAACTATATAATTTTCTATATGGCGCTCTCAATTATCTTTAACATAACTGTACCACTTTACTAGATTTCTTTCACCTAATTAGTTTTTCCACCTTCTTGTGTACCTATGATTAACTTTGCAGTAAATACTCATCAAAAGACTACATAAGATCTCATACTTAGTTAATCCCACACTTTGATTTTATTTCCCATTAGTGTTTTTCATACTGCACAATGATTGAATTAATAAAGATTTATAGTTCAAGTCATCCGGGAGTAATACATTTACCTTTTCTTGGGATGGCTCCCGATGTAATAAAACACTACCAGCTTTCCGGTCCTCAATGGTATCCCACAATTTAATCTCTTTCAACTCATCCAAGATTTATATTGACCAATTATTTACCTCAAGTGGCTCCCACTGCGACAATACACCTTTGATATTTGCTGTACATTTAAGGAAAATAGAAAGGGTAAATGTTTTTAAATAATAATTGTATATCATTGTTACGGTACACGAGTCAAAGATAAATCATCGACATTTGTCTTTTATAAATTTTCTTGTTTCTAATATATGTCTCTATCTTAATCTACATTTAGTCTTGTAATGCAAAGCCTCAAATTTAGAAACCATACTACAATTAGATTTGGGTTATCCAATAAGTGTCTTAATAAGTCAACATGGTCTAACATGTCTTTTGTTACACTTATTCATACATCTAGCTTTCATTCTCTAATTTATGTTTTTAAATGTTTAGACGAGTATCTAGACTCTTCTTCATTCAAATTTCACTTAGTGAATGAAATCAAGTTGACTTTTAGTTGAGGCGAATTTAAATTTTTAATCCAACATGAACTAAAATCCCTTTTATCTTATTGCTAATGTCTCTTATTTTATCCTATCTAAAATCATCGAATTCAAAGAATATACGAATTTAATAGATATGTTATTCATTCTAAAGAATGACCATCATGATCTTTTCTTTTAGATTATGTTAAGCTAAATCCTATATATCTTCTAGTGTCTCAGTGGTCATTCCTTAATAGGCTTGTTTTATCCTTGCACTTCCTTATTTAAGGAATTGTTTTTTTAATACAAAGGAATCCTAATGGGATCATGGAAAAAACAAACACTAATCAGTCATACCCTAGTCTAGTACATCAGTAATTAAACTAGGGCTATGAATAAGCCTAGGGGTCTTCCACCCTATACGGTCTCTTGTAAGGATGGTCCAAATCCCATTCGGGGGATTTCTATAACTTAGATAGTGATCTACTTGGGAAACACCCACCTTTGCTAGCCAGACCACGCACTTATTACGTTCTCGAAAAGTTCCTCTAATGTTATAAGATGGATGTGTCTTGAGTATCCCTCTAATCTGATAAGTCCATGTCGCTGCTGGTCCTCTATAAAAAACACCACACTGAATCAAATTCAAAGCTTCTTTTGAGTAAATTTCTGCTACCACGTTCTCCAAACCCAACTACACTGCCACGTTAAGACCATACCATAGAGCAATAATTTATATCAAGGTGATCATGTCTTGGTCTATTTTCATTGAGAAGCCACTAACCCAATTACCCTCTTTATCTCATATTACTCCGCCACCTCCACCACAACCATTCCACCTATTAAAACTTCCATCCGTGTTTAGCTTAAAGCCCTTGGAAGATTTGATCCATCCAATGAAATGAACCTGCTGTGAAGACCTATTATTTTCCTTGAGACCATTCCCCAAACTCTAGCAAAATTACTTGCTTTGTATATTGCCATCTTGACCAAAACTATCGTTGAAGGGAAAAACCCTCCATTAAAAACCACGTTGTTCCTTTCCGTCCAAATTGTTTCAACCACATCCCCAAAAAAGATAGACCATTGAATTCCAGAATAAAACAATTTACTCGCCAAATTTCTGTTCCACCAGCTGCTGTTCGGATACGTTTGACCACCATTATAACCTGAAATTCCTTGCCCAGTACCAGTACGTGCTGCCTCTTGATGTACTTTCCCTCTAATTCTGAAGTCGCCAACCGAATCATCTCGGGCTGCCTGCTGTCTCGAGATCTAACTGCATGCTGTCGCAACAGCTCACAAGTTGCATTTCTGTTCTGATTCTCTACTGATCCGAGCTGCTCCCCTCTTCCGCTAAAATGATCAACACCATTTCTTACATTCGAGTTGCTATTGTTCTGTTCATTTACAGTCAAATTAGAATCTGCAATTAAAGAATTTAAGGTATGTTAGTAATTATAAGTTTAACAAGTTATAATCTCTAAACGTAAACACCATGATATAAATATTTAACAGCACAAGACAAATAGACTAAAGCAAAACAACTACCTAATATCATTGACTAGGAAAAATTGCTCCTAGTAAATATAGGAACAATAAATATCCAATGTCTAAAACTAGGGAATGTCTAAAAATATTTAAATCTAAAATAACATGAGCAGAAACAATTTTGATCTATCGCTTAGAAAATAATAATAAAACGACTTGCAAAACTCTTAAAAACTCGATAAAAACAAGAATACCTAACGACCCAATCATTCTCCACTAGCTTACAACTACTCATAACTTTCATCAACCTCTATTATAAATTTCCATGTTATCTAAAAATCGTTGACTTTAAGTCGATTACAAGATTGAGATTCCATTTTAACTGAATCATCACTCAGGATTTTACCATGAAACAAACATGATTTCCTTTCAAGCTTGTGTAGCTTAGGACATTCTTGTTTACACTGTCCCTCTAGTCCACACTTGAAGCACTTCCCTTTGGATGTGTCATTGGGCCCTCTCTTATTCTTATTACCCTTTATTCTTATTATTCAAACACTGGGGTTGGTGGACTTTGTGTTCCCTTTCCTGGATGAGCCTTTTCTTTCTTGTTTTGCTCCTTGTCGTATGACCTGAACCAAGTGGGGGTATTCCTCACGCTTAGGACTGATGATGACTTCAAATGCCTGTAATTACTTTATTATCTCTAGAAAATTCATCTCATGTCTACCCATGTTGTAGTTAGTCTTGAACTAACCATAGGATGGAGGCAAATATTCTAGTATCATATCAATCTAGTTGACCTTGTCTATATCAGCCCCCATAATCATGGATGTGTTGAATATCGATCATCTTGAGAACATGTTCTCTTACATATTAACCTTCAGCCATCTTGGTGTCCATGGTGCTTTTAAAAGCAACTTTTCTTGCAAGCCTATTCTTATCAATATACATATTGGAGATCGGATCAAGCATTTATTTAGCATACTCCATTCCCTACATTGTGTTTGGAGCACAATACAAATTGAGGTCATTAAATAGCATCATACCATACGATTTTCCTTGTCCCAATTAACTTGTGTTGTCCTCACTACGACAGTGAGGGGTTACCTTCTTCAGGTGTTGGGTTTGAATCGCTTAGGGGGAAAATCGTAATCTTCTTATGCGAGTAATATGTCTAAAATTCGTTTATAATTCACAAAGTTTACACCATTAGCTTTTCTATTTTGAAAATACCGACGAGAGGGGTTAAGATTTCATTCCTAAATATATGTATTAATAAATTAGATAATATTGAATGACAAGTATATGATGCAAGAATATAAATATGCAAACTATTTATGCATTGGTTACTACACTAAGTTTCAACTAAACAGATCTACCCTTTTAACTAGTACACTAGTATAAGTATAACAATGTCCTACTTCTCTAGTATATACTACGCAGAGGGTCAGTCACTTGCATTAGAAAAAATTGGCTTTGACGAGTCTAAGTCTTAACCAGTGATCGCAACACGAATCCCTATAGTTGATATCATAATCTTGTTGGGTTTGACTTCCCATAAACCTAAGGATTCCTCATCCTGAGTGGGGACCAAACCCTTTGCGTTGATTTTGAATACGATTGTATTATGAGTCTCCTAGGACATACTTAGGTAGAACTTCAACTAGGAATCGAATCCTGCCCTATAGCATGTCTCAGTGTTAATTCTGCCGAGGACCGACCATTCCTACTGCCACTATGTATGAGTCATCATTTTTAAATTATCTACCTGGAAAGCCTTGGAATGATTTCAACTTATCTTATTTAAGAAGAGTTTTAACCTGTAATTCATTTACATTCTAGCCTACTTAATCATTAAATATTCATCACAAATTTCTCGTAAACTAATCAATTAAATAGTGCAGAAAAATTAATTTTATCGACTACGTTTAAATATATCTAGAGTTCCTAACTTTTGCATTCAGATGCTACCTAAATGATTTAGAGTTAAGCAACTAACGTTGAAGTCTTTCATAGTTCAGTCTCTAATTAAATTTTAATTATACTATTGTAAAATATTATTAATTAGTTTAACTAGCACTTAACCTTTAGTGATTCTAGGATGTAAACAAGTCATAGGATCCTAATACTAGGTTGTTGGGACAATTATTTCTAACTACATGCTGTCTAATGCAACATTCATACATTTAAAATATACATGCATAAAAATACGTAGAAAGATTAAAGTATATTATATCATATCATGATAATTTATATGGATGATGGTGTCCAATTGATTGTGTCGATTCCAAAATTCTTGATCCTTGAACTTATTAAAACTACATCTTATTGGAGGAATTGCATATTAATCCTCAAATATTTGTATTTTTTAATTTTCTTGAATTATGATGTCAGTTAAACAAATAAAATTTCCTAACTAACTAAATTAAGAAAACACCCTTATTTGCAAATACAGTTTTATACCTAAAAGGATGGCAACCCAACAAAGTTGTCATAAAGGATCCACCCAAAACTGCAGCTCGTTTGGGACAAAATGTTTTTACAGACACTTCACACGCCTAATAAGTGTAATGGATGTGTTTATGATGCATTGGTTACATGTGCTAAATAGTATACTCAAACGACTCATTTATTAACGTTTAATTCAATCATTTCATTTAGCTCTTGCGGATTCAATAGAATCTTAATAAAATATCATCGTAATTACAACGATAATGAAGAAAAATCCCAAGCAACCAACGAAAAAAGTCGTTCTGCAACGACAAATATAAAAAAGAGTAGCCCACCAATTATTTTGAACTAGAACCCTTCGAAGAAATCCGATGGTGAAGCGGCGAATAGAAAAGGAGATATGGTATTAACTGAAAACGTACCAACAGAGAAGGTAACCAGTAAAAACCCACTGAATAGAAAGACGTGCAACCCATCATATAAAACAAATGGTGGATCATCAGCGACCAGAGAAGGTATGCTCTTAATAACCATTTAGTTTGACATTTATGAATAAAAAGAACTATATTGTGCTATATTGCATTTAATTCTACTTCCACTCATGTAGATGTCTGTCAGTGACAAATTTAAGAAGTATTTTTTGTATGTTGTGTTAATTGGTTTACATGCATGTTAATGGATAATTGGATTCCAAGAAAAGGTGGGTATAGAAAGTAAATACGAATGTTCTTGGTGGGTTGTTCACTTACGTAAATTTAGGGTGAATATTTTTCATGGGCTCTTCGTTTACGATTTTCAATTGATAATAAACTTATTTAAAAGTTTATTTCTAGTGTGACTGAGTGTGTTACAATTGGTGAATGTTCACTTATTGTGTAATTAATAGAATAGTTATGGTTATAAGCAGGTTGTGTGAAAATTTTGATTTGATTAATACTGATGGAATGTTCATACAACTTGAAGTTATACGGCTAAACTATATGTTATGTCGTGAAAGTGCAAAAACATGTGGTATGGTGATCTATCTTATGTGAGTCAGTTATTGAAAATTAATCTTATATTACCATGCATATGCAAATATTTAACATCAAAACCCATCATCAAAAAATAAAAGAAGCACCGCAACAAGATTAGATGGTGGATCCTCAAACACCAAAGATGATCGTTGGTGGGGGCAAATGTGTGATAAAATAATAGATAAATAAAGATAATAATAAAGAGCACACACCCTTGAGAACCACGGAACTCACTGCAAGTATAACAGATCATTTGCAAGTTTTAATGATAAGTCAAGTTCGTTCACAGGGATTTAATCAGTTAGATCTAATTATGTTTAACAAGCGTAGATGGATTTAGATGTTTTAGAATAAAATATAAAAAGATAAAATAATATGAATAACTATCTGATGAGAATTAATAAATAAGAATGCAGATAAATAAATATAGATGTAAGTCTAATAGATTAGGGTCACTAATATGAGTCTATTTTACTAAGTTGTTATTCTAACCTGTCACAGATTAAGCATTATATATTAACCAGGATTCTAAATTCTACCTAGCCTCTATTAGGCTTAGGAGCAACCTCTCCACTACCAAGGATTCTTGAGTAATGATTGGTGATTGAATCAAACCTTTATGGCTATCTAGTTAGGAGAAGGATCAAAACTAGACGATTATGTGGTGTTGTCAATAACTAAGAATAATCCTAAGATTGGCCAAATCTAGGGTTGTAATAATAAGTCAAAAAACATAATAACAATATACGCCAAGCTCAATCAATTAAAATAACAAATAGTATTAATGAGTGTAGACAAAATAATAACCCAACAATTAAAAGTAAAACTTACAGTTTAAAAACTTAGAATTATGGTTGAGCATAAATCTATAGCTAATTACCCTAAATATAGAGAATGAGAGATGTAGAAGAGGAGTTTGTCACTCTCCAACTTCTTCTTCTTGTCTTCCACTATAGGTAAGCTTGCTTCTTGGATGAATAGCTTGATTCTAAGGATGAATATTAATTTAAAGACTAAGCTATTATTTAAAACTAAGAAAATACAAGTAAGGACTAAGACTAAGCTTGAAACTGAGTAAGGACATGTTTACAATGGTATAAGGGTGTATTTATAGGTGTTTAAGAAGACCTAATTCGTTTTCTTGAAGGAGAAGTAAGTAGTGGACTCCAAGCCCAACTTAAATTCGTAACCCTAAAACATGAAATCAGACCCGTTTTTGTTTTGGTCCTAGAAGCTTCAATACTCATCCGTTTGACGCGTATGAGCAGTCGAAATTCATCGTCTCAGAAAGATCTCCAACTTTGCTCTTGACCGTTTCTCCAAATTCCACACCGATTTTGAGATATAAGCTTATTTGTGGTCGTAGGTGCTAAAATATAGATTTAAGGCAACTTTTCCTTTTCCATGATTTTAGCTTTTCTTTTCTTATCTCCAATTACCATGCTTATCTCTTTCCATATCTTGTAGTCTTTGACTTGGACTCTAATTAATCTCCATAATTATCTTTAAAACTTCACATCTAAATAAATAATTAAACCCAATATGCTCTAAAACAATAATTTACTAAATCAAGACTTAAAATAGGAAAGTGTAACATTTCTCAAGAAAATCGACTATAATGACTTCTAAATCACTAAAAATGATGTCTGCAACTAGTATTAATTCATCACAAATAGGGAGACATCAATCATGTATAAAATAATGTAGCAGTGGAGAAGATAACCAGGCGTATCCCAACAAAGAGAATCATTCCTAGCCCATCTCATGAGCTAGACAGTGATCAGCGGAGAAAGAAGAATGTACATCTGATTTATGTGAGTTAGATGTCCATTGTTCTATTTATTCTTAAATTTTTGGTTTACTGTGTTGAATTTCATATGAGTTGAATGATTTCCAATTTGGATCTCCATGTGAGAAAAAAACACAGTTATAAGTTTGTTATTATAGTTTCAATTGAGTAGCTTTTGTTATTTTGTTAGCCATATGTCAATATCGACAAACATTGGATGATATGTGATAATGTCTGGTAGTTTTGATTTCATATACTTATGTAATGGGATGTGACTATGAGTTGTAACTGGTGTGTGGATAACATGTTCAATGTGCCTGGTTGTCTTTTTTCGCTTACTTGAAATTGAGATAAATGCTAGGAATTTTTTGTTAAATAGGTTTTTCTATTAATGACAAATTTGTATTACCTTATAAGAATGAATTGTGTGTTTTACATGACATGAAAAACATACACCACCGAGCGTCCTTTGAGCCAGTTTTTTTCAAGTATTATGCAAGGAATAGTGAGAGATTTACATTTGCACACGACACGTATATTTCCATGTTATGTGTTGCTCGAAGGATTCACATACAAGGTAAGTGGATAACTAGTCTAAAAAATAATGACAAGCTTGCGCACCTCCTACTTAATGCGTATGATGCTAAAGAAGGTGTGTTTGTGATTAAAGATGAGGCGGTAACACTCACATGAAATGATATCAGACTAAAAATGGTTGTAGAGGGGGGTCCAAAAGTTGTGCCTGAAAAGGAAATACGAGCAAGGATTCAGAATGGTTTAATTGAAAGTTCCAAAACTTGAAGGGGAAAATTTTCATAATAAAAGTTATGGCTAGGATAGATTATATGTTGGCTCAACAACCACCCATCAATGAGAAATCTGATGATTTTGCAAAGTTGATAAGTATTATTGTGATGGTCACTATATTTTACCTGTTTGGTTCGTATAGGATAACGCATTGAAACGTCAAGTCATTTTAGGACATAGAACGGATGAGGTATTATGATCGGGTTGTGTACATTTACCATAATATCATGAGTAAAATCATCGTAGGAAGGCGGATCAATGTCCTGGGATATTGCAGAGTCTTTGTGGTGATTTTTTAGTTTCGTTTTTCATTTAGTGGTTTGATATTAAGTACCTTTCTTTTCCAGTGGTGTTTCTACGAACATATTAACATTTCACCACCAACGTATTCACACATCTTACAACACATACTTAAGTAGAACGTAAGTGTTGCCTACAATTATAAAGAAGATAAAGCCTCATTAGGTGACATGAAACATTAAAGATATGTTAACAACCCAATCGATGGACAATGTACTAATATAGTTCATATTGTTACGACCGGGGGTGGAAATCGGAAGGAACGGATCGGAAAAAGGGTATTTCGGAAAATTTCCAATTTTTTTCGGAATAGATTTTTTCCATTCCAATTCCTATCCAATTTTCCAGAACTGGGAAAAACAATTTCTAATTCGGAATTTTGGAATTTACCGGAAATTCAGAAATTTTGGCATGGAAATTTTGGAACTTTTGGTTCGAAAAATTCGGAAATTTGGGTCGGAATTTCGGAACTTTTGTTTCGGAAATTGCGGAACTAAGAGTTATAAATCGGAACAGTAGTTAATACTTACACGAAGAGTAACCGTAGTAAAAAACTAAACTTATAAAACTTACACAAAGAGTAAGTGTAGTTAACTAAACTTGAAATTAACATGAAATAACAAAATAACAGTAGTTAAATAAAGAATGCTAAAGCACTGTTACTTTTCCAATTACATGAAAAAACAAATATTTCAAAGATATCTCGAAATATTATCCTCCAATGTTACATGTTCCAAGGACCAAAGAAACAAGCCATTGATTCTCAAGTTTCAAATACTCCATGCAATATTATTTTGAAACATAATTTATAATTCGGTAATATAATTCGAAAATAAAATTGGATTGAAAATATAATTCAGAAATAAAATCCGATCGGAAAACCCGGAAATTTCGGAAATTTATATGTTCCAATTCCGATCTGATTTTTTCGGAAAAATCGGAAATCAGAATTTCGGAATTTCGGAACCTTAAAAATTTGTTACGAAATCGGAATTTTCGGATCGGAAAAGTCGGAAATCGAAAATTTCGGATCCGATTTCCACCCCTAGTTACGGGTAAAGCCGTGCGAGCTGGTGTTAACCATTATGGAGATTCAATATGTAAAAGCACAAGCTCAACAACGTATGGTATTAAATGGATAGTTGGGATTGTTAGTGTTACCGGTGTTGATGAAATAGTGGAGTGGAAATTGTTGATTAGATTACTATAACAAAGAAGACAATAGTGAAGGTGTGATCTTGAAACATGAAACGGTTGGCATGGAAGTAATACCGGGTGAGAAATTTCTAGTTGTCGGGTTACAGAAAGCTAAAGTAGAGTCCTCGAAACCAGTTGATGAGGTTACTAACAACCCGACAAAAGATATTTAATCTCAATCTAACGGACCTTGTCGACTAAAGCTGAAAAGTCCAAAGTAGTCCTAGTTAACAGTGATCATCCTAAGTGTACACGAGCCAAACTAAGGGTATCTAGTTCTTGTAGTAGTCATATAACCCGAAAAGATCTTAAACATATTGGTGTCTCCTCTTTTGTGATAGATTAATCTATTCACAAGGTATCATTTTTAGGATTTACGAGGCCTAAGTGAGAGATTTTTCTCTAATATTTGCCATATCGTACTTTTCTACATTTTTTTGGACATTATGCTATTAATTTATAGATTTTTTGTGCGCTAATTGTGTGTTAAGTGCGTAGATTTTAGGTGCATGGTTGAAACTAACATCCAAGGAGATGAGGAAAAGTCAATAATTGAAGTTCAAACCCAATCTAAGGCATAAAGAGAGCTTAAAGTCACTTTATCAAAGCTAAAGCATTTTCTGAAAAAGTATTGACGTCATATTATTTCAATAACCAAGACAAATTGGTCAGAGATTTTGAAGAAAATTATTTTGATTAAGATGGATCTTGAAATCGGTGACGTATGAGAAGTGACGGAAGTCAATTCG
Source organism: Nemophila menziesii (assembly GCA_029959085.1). Classification (NCBI taxonomy): domain Eukaryota; kingdom Viridiplantae; phylum Streptophyta; class Magnoliopsida; order Boraginales; family Hydrophyllaceae; genus Nemophila; species Nemophila menziesii. The sequence continues at coordinate 21,580,048 of JARWIR010000007.1, read as the reverse complement.
GAGGTGAGACGAGAAAGTTATGCTATTTTCGCCATCGTAACTCGAACCTGGACAACATTGGCAAAAAACAGGTTGGGCTATTTCTAAACCGCTTAAGTGAGCCCATAAGGCCCCAAACGTTTTTGGCCAAGTATATAAGTTTATGAGGGGCTCCCGTTTCAAGAGACTTAAACTTTTTATCTAATTTTCAGCAGAGGGAGTGCAAAAATACCTGGAGAGAAGAGAAGGAGATCCACCCAAGACCATCATACTCCATCATTCCACAACGTATTTTAGGTTAATTTCATTTTGTTTTATTTTTTGAACATAATTTTTGTTTTTAGTTTTAATCTATTTTCATTCGTTTAGTATGAACTAAAAGTCTTTTGCTTGAGGCTTGCAATGGGTATGAAGCCTAATCAATATATTCGTTGTTTTTTGTAATTGGGATATTTTATTATTTAAATTAATTGAGGTTTCTTTTATTTCATTGATTATACATTTATGTTTGTTGCCTAATAATGCCTTGACCACGTATTGGATAGCCTGAAAAAAGACTTTTAGCTAAAACCCGGGAGGGGTATCGAATTTCAGACATAGTATAAGCATCTGGTGTGCGGTAGTGAACTGGGAGGTCTTGCCTAGCTATATAGGCATTAATGTTAGTTAATTGTACTAATATATGACATAGGGTGTCCTTAACCAAGTCCCATAGTAATATTGAAGCCTTCTAAGCTACCTACATGAGTTAGATGGATTGTTGAATCCCAGCTAATGTGAATCACCCAATTCACCATTATACCAAATAACAATTAAATAGTTAACTAGGAAGATTGCCCGCAAGAATCAAGCAATACTTCTCACCCTTTCTCATCTTTTTAGCTTTTTAATTATTTGACTTTTAGTTAATTATTTATTTCATTGCAAATTAGTCCTTTAAATAAAAACCTAATAAATATTATTTATTTTATTGCTATTTATCTTGCAACTTTACATTATATTACTTACAAAACGAAATTAACTCAACCTTGATAGTCCCCATGGAGATGATAACCCCTCACTTATCAAATTATTACTTGTCAATGACTCATACACTTGCCAAAAAAGTCATACTTCTCTTGGTGTTGATTATTATCACACCTTGGAAGTGAACAAGTTTTTGGCGCCGCTGTCGGGGACTATATTTGTTGTAATTTTTTGTTTTTGTTAGTATTTCAGTGTTTAGTTTGTTTTTCTGTTGTACGTGGTTTTTTTTGTATTTGTCTCTACAGATTCAACAAGTTTTTCCTAATCAATCAAAAGATAAAAATGGAGGTCGTAAATGTGAATGGAGTGAACTCGCCTAATAATCAAGTTCAAAGTATCCCTAAGCCGAAAATACCTTTGTGTGTTCAACCGTTAGGGATTCTCCCTCCAATCATTAAATTTGTGAGACATAGGCCTGATCAAGGCTCGCTTAGTCAATTTTCGAGTCATGGGAATTATAGTGGAGTCCCACACCAAGACCTAGTCCGATCTGTTCAAAAGATTATGCAAAATTGTGACGCCTACATTACTCAAGCTGTTGCAAGGGAACAAATGTACTACTTTATGCTCCAGTTCTTTTTTATCAGGGGTGCAAGTGAGCGGCTAGACCATCAACCATCTGAAGAAAATCCTAGTTGGGATGCACTTCAAGTACGATTTTTAGACCTTTACTATCCTCAAAGCATGATGATGAAAGATCAAGTGGAGCTTGCTAATTTCAAACAGGAAGATGGCGAAGGTCTAGGAGCAACATGGACAAAAATCCAAAAACAATTAACAAGGTTCCCTCTTCATGGGTACACTCCTATGATGCAACAATCCGTGTTTTACAAGGGACTTGATAGAAATTCAAGAATAAGAGTCGATAATCTTGGAAGAGGTGGTTTTATATCAATGAATCCTCTATAAGTCGCCAACTATATGGAGAAAATTATTGACACTGAGAGAAGTAGGCCTACATCACAAGCCCCAATGGGTACTTCACATGATGATGGTGAGGCCACAATAGAAGACAAGTTCTATACATTAGTTTAACAAATGAAGCAATCAACGTTGGTTATGCAAGAGAGATTTAAGAGTAAACAACAAGAGGGGAAAGTTGTGAAATAATCTTATGGATGTTCTAATTGTGGAGTTGGTGATCATGCTTGGGGTGAATGACAAAATAACCCTAAGTCCTTATTCTTTGTGTCTAATCGAGGTAATCAATTTTTGGGTGGTCAAATCTTAGGTCAACCAAATCGTCTTCAAACCGGATTCCAGAAGTTAATTCCTAATGGGGCTGTAAATCAGAATAATCCCCAGGGAAATTTTTTCCAAGCTAGACCTTAAAATCAATATCAAGGAGGTAAAGGTCATGAGCAAGAAGATTAACATGAAAGTGTTATTCAAAAAGCACTCCCATCACGTCCACAAGAAGGTAATATTGATGTGTTGCAAAAAGCATTAAGTTCATTTATGATGACGACGCAGGAAAATATGAAGTCAAGAATCGTGGAAGCTCGATAATGAGAGGATGAATGAGAATTCCATGACACAGAATTTGCTTGAAAATCAAGTATCTCAAATTGCTAACCAATTGAATGTGAGCGCAAAGGGCCAAGGTTCTAGCAATAATAAGATATCACGAGAAAAGAAGATTGTAACGCGGTTTCTTTAAGGAGTGGGAATAAACTACCCCCACCTTTACTCGTTACACAACAAGAAGAAGAGCCGATTTAAAAAAAATAGAAAGTACAAGATATTGTCAAAGAGATAATTGAGCCGATAATTGTCAATGAGGATACTGAAGGTTCAAAAAGTACAAAAGAAAAAGAAATAGGTAGTTGTGAATGAAAAGAGACCTCCTCCACCGTTCCTTTCATGTGTTCAAACAAAGCCAGATGATAAAGAATTTCAAGAAGTTTATGAACATTGTGCAAAAGTTACAAATAAACTTTCCTTTTGTTGAAGCAATCAAGAGAATGCCAAAAACGAAAGTACATTGAAGGGGAAATGCTCGGTTTATATGAGGAGTGTAGTGCAATTTGTCAAGGAAAATTGCCACCAAAGTTGAAGGATCCTGGGAGTTTCAATATTACTATATCTATTGGTGAAGAATGCACAGAGAGATATGATGTGATCTGGGTGCAAGAATAAATCTTATTCCCAGATCATTGTTCTAAAGATCCTATATCTACCACCGTGTTTTTGAAAAATGGTTGATAGATTTATGTCTCATCCTGAAGAGAAGATAGAAGATGTGCTCCTCAAGACATGTAGTTTTATATTTCCATGCGATCACATTATTTGTGACTACGAGGCGGATAAGAATGTTGGTGGGGGGGGGGGGGGGGGGTACATGTGTGATAAAATACCATTAAGTAAAGATAATAATAATAATAATAATAATAATAATAATAATAATAATAATAATAATAATAATAATAATAATAATAATAATAATAATAATAATAATAATAATAATAATAATAATAATAATAATAATAATAAACACCTAATACTACCACGAGAAACTCACTACAAGTATACAGATCGTTTGCAAGTTATAGAAGATAAGTAAAGTTGGTTCGCAAGGATTTGATTCGTTAGATCTACTTATGTATATATAGAAAGTGTAAAAGATATTAATTGCTACAAATAAAAGACAATAAAAGAAAAGATATTTATTTTATTTTCAAATAAAAGATACTAACTAACTAATGCAAATAAGTAAATACTAAAGAATGGATACGAGAGGTATATCATAGGTTTGCTAGTATGCATTTATCCTTTTAAATCAGTATTCCAGTTATAACGGTGATTAAAGCTCTTGGATATGTAGTCAGGATTCTATATTCCTCCTAACCCCCGTTAAGGTGGTCTTAGGTGGCAACCTCACACTTACCAGGGGACTTGGATAAGGGGACGCTGCACAACGATCGATGGTGAAATCAAACCTTAGTGACTATCTAGTTAGGCAATCCATTCCAGATCACTACCGCACACTAGACATTTATGTGGTGTTTCTACAATTGAATCCCTCGTCGAGGTGACAGTCCAACTGCTAATATGGTAATTCTATACTCGTGCACTAGCAAGGATTGCAGTCATTAAATCAAAGCACATAAATTAGATAATAAAATAAATAAGTAGCTGTAATCACTTTAAAAGTATTTTCCCACATAACATAAAATGACAAAATAGAATTCAAAGATTACACATGTGCAAACCCAATCTATGGGAGAATTATTTTATAGTAGAGAGAAATAAACTAATGAATAGATGCATACTGTCAACTTGCTTCTATGGATGACTTCTAAGAGTAATGATAATTAAAGGCTGAGCAAGGACATGTTTACAATGACAAGTAGGTGTATTTATAGGTGCTAGGTTGAAATCTTGGAGTGTAAGTCGAGTTATTGGAGTTCAATTCAAATTTGTTTCCTAAAATATAGGATAAGATAAAGACTGGATATTTATTTGAGCACATCTCCTTCATTACTTGGCCAAATTCAGTGTACCTCCTATCAAAACGACCGCAATTCAAAGAACTATCTGACCCTAAAAGGGCTTCTTCAAATTCGTAACCGATTTCCTGCAGTCTTCAAAACACTAAGCGTCTCTTCAACATCACAAATTTATTTGACAACTTTTCATTTCCTAATTCAACTTTGTTTCCTTTTAAGTCTAGATTTCGGCTTGGATCTTCTTTCCTTAACTCATTGACATTGATTTGGAATCTAACTAATTCCTTTTACCTAAGAGTTTCACATTAACGCACAAATTATACCAAAAATACTCTAAGTGTAATAAATCTCCAAATCAATGCATGAATTAAGAAAGTAACTAATATTGGGGAAAATCCCCTAACAATTAATGTAATGCACCTAAAATTATGTCTCATGAATATATTAATATATCACAAATATGGAGACATCAAGACCCTCAACTCAAATTTGTATCGTCCCAATACAATGAAAAATAAGAACATAGAGAAGTCTCTAAAATTATACCTAAGTCAATTAAGCAATAAAGGAAGAAGATAGAAGAATGTGAATAATAATCCTAAAACAACTATTTATTAAATTTCATGTAATATTACTTACAAACTAAATTACCTATACAGTTATCATACAAACAATCAACACGGCTCGAATTCAAGATCATATTAGATTTCCGATGCACGAAGGAGAGGTTTTTCACTTAGTTTGGTATGGAGGCTATTGACTGTTCATCGAGCCTTACTAGTATCCACATATCCATTTAACTACTCTATATTGGTTCAATTATTCCTAGATCACTTAGCAAAGAATCAGAAGGTCTTTAAGGTTGTAATATTAGCTGAGGGACGATATGATCGTATATTTGGATAATTTAGAGTGATCGGCCCTTTCCTCAATAGAAATCAACGAAGCACCCTAGAGCTTGAGTTACTCTCACAAATGTTCTCACTCAACCTAATGAGTTCATGCGCTAATTAGCATCCCCAGTAATCCAATAATAATAAAACTTGAAGATGATCACATAATATTCCACTTTGCCGATCCAAATCATATTCAATCTTTTCACATCATTTTGTTTGTAATAAATCTATGACTCTTTTTTTTATGTGAGATGTCATGCTACCTATTTCTCAACATGTTTCTTTTCAATTCTTTTCTCTTTTTCTTTTTACCCCGGCAAAGGGTCACAATAATAAAAAAGTGAATCCTCATCAAGAGCACAATACGTAAGCTCAAAAAATACCCAACCCATAATGTTTCCCATAATGTGAACCCACCACACCAAACTCAAGCTCTAAAACAACTGTCTAAGCATCACGATTCGAATGCGGGTCATATGGAAAAGTCATAGAATCTAAGGGGTATGGCTTATAGTGTGGCTAATAAAAATGCTTAGAAAGGCTAAAAGGGGATGATAAGGATATATATAATAAATGTACAACAAGCTAAAAGGCAACAAAGGGCTTATCAATGAACCGCCTTAATCACTTTCTAAACTATGCAATTTTGTTACTTTCTCACCTCTAGAACGTTCGTTAAATGGGTTATCAACTAGCTCGGATCTCACGGCCTGCACACCCCTCAATGAGCCCTAAGATCAAACATACTTCTACCACATTGATCACTAATCTTTTCTTTACTATTAATGTGTGTCTTTAAGTTCATACTTTAAGTATACAAAACAACTAGCTTATAAACAAATTAATTATTATCATTAACTCACTAAAATTATGATTTTAAGACATTAAAGACAATCTACATCAAATTCCATCTATCAAAAAATTTGATTTCTTCTTACAAAAACAGTAAATCACAAAAAATGGATATGAGGGACAACGAATCCCATCACCCCAACTCAAAAACGAATCGTGTCCCCACGACTCGAAGCAGACTCGATAAAAATTAATAACGAACACATATATTGAAAATAAAGATATTGTAGGGAAGAAATAAAACATACTCTCGAGCCTTATTGCCTCACATCATCAACATCCAAGATGGTATTTGGTGGATCTTTCGCTATACCGCGCCTTAATTGCTCCAGGATTGTCATGATGTGCACTTGATTTGTTTTGATTTGTGCCACATCATCGGCTAAGAAAGTGTGAGTTTCTTCTGATTAATTTAATCTCTCATCTACTCTTTCTCGCCATGCAAAATCCTCTTCTTTCGAATTTGATACACTCTCACGAGCAATCTTTACCTTTTTAGGAATCTTTGCAATTTCTCCTCTCAAAATTGTTGCGATCCATTTATTATCGATGTTGGAAGTAATTTCATACATGAATGACTCTTTCTCACCAAGCTCCACCTTCGTTTTCCTTAGTAGGCTAGTAATCGTTGATGTGTATTTGATATGAAAGCCTTCGTAGGTTGGATAATTATTCGCATGATCTCATCAAACATTACTTGCGCTACATCTACTTCTTCTTCTCGCATAACAAAATTTAAAAACAAGGCAAATTTCTTGCTTACTTTCGAGGTACGAGTGATTTCCCGAACATTTGAAATGATGAAGTGGTGCCAAATTTTTGCTTCGGGTTGAAGGTGTTTGTAAGGCCAAGGCCCCTCAATCTTTCCTTTGTGTAATTGCACTAAATCATGACTCAACATATGTTCATAAAGTGGTTCCCACTCAAATATGTTGATATTCTTCACTACTTCTTGATATTTGCATGGACCAACCAATTACTTAAACTCGGGGTGGGTTGGAATATCTTCAACTGTGAAAGGGACTAACTTTCCTTTAACTGGAACTCGACCTTTACTATCTCGGCTAAAGAGGCATAAATAGAACTCGGAAACAATCTCACTAAATAATATTGAATGTCTTCTCATGTATGTAGTCCATCCCAATATCTCATCCATCTCTAGAAATCTCTTGTAATCTCCTTCTCCAACTTTTTTTTAGAATACTCTCTCATGGTCAATTGGCAATGTTGGCGAACTTGATTTGTAGATATCTAATAAGGCCTTAGAATCTCCTCTCATCTCGCAAATCAGAGTCTCGATATGGAGAGCTTGTGGTGTTTTCTCCTTGAAAGTTTCAATTGCTTTGCTTATTGCTTTTACCACTACATGTTTTTCTTCAGTTGATTGACCCGAATTACCTTTCTTCTTTGCCAATTTTTTACTTGATTTATTCTTAATTTCACCCAATATCTTGCTTTGATTCTTCATCTCCCTAGCACTAGATAGTGTCTCCGTTCTTTTTTCCATCTCATTTGACTTCCAACTCAAAGATTTGAACACTCTTGAAATTTTACCCCTTGATTTTGGGTTGAAAAAGTGTTATTTGGGCTAAGAAAGGTGTAAGGATGATGATTCTCTATGTGGGTATGACGAACTATTTCTTGGATGATATGGGTTTAATAAATTTTGGAAAAGGATTTAGGAAATTTTGGATTTGATTCTAGGTGTTTTGGATTGATTTGGGTGGATGAATCTTGTTTAGAAGGATGTAAGGAAGGATTTGGATATGAATTTATGGTGATTTGGTGGTATTTTGATGTGAGGTTAAGTTTATGTAAATCTTCAATGGTGTTTCATGGAGTTTGGGTGTCTAGCGGAAGAAGGAGGCTTAAGGGTTGTGATATCTAAAGTGAAATATGAACTAACTTACTCTACAAGAAAACCTTTCGCAGCGCGCACCGCCTGGCAGGCTATCAGGCCGGTATGCAGGTCCAACTTCTTTAATAATCCTAAACTCGAACATTCGCAACCCTTTATCGCGAATGAGACACAGATGGCGGCCAGTATGCCAAACCTGCCTCTATAATAAAAATCTGTTGGGAACCATAGCCAAATCGTCGTGACCCTTCTTCATTATCTGGTAGGCCGGTCGTGGGACTGGTATGCGAATGAGGATACCATCGCGTCCCATCTGTCGCGAATGAGGATACAAATGGGGACCATCTAGCAGCTCGTGTGGGCCAACATACCGGTTTAGAGCATGAAAGTTTCTGACTTTGACCGTATTTTTACCGTCGCGACCCTTGGAGCGGGGCCGGTAGGCCGGTGGTGTGATCATTAGGTCGGTCCGCTGTGCATGACTTGGGCTTTTTGCGATCTTTTTCACCCTGGACTCGATTCTTACTTAACCTGCACATCAGAAACACTTTTACCTTCCTCATTACTACAATATTTACCTCGTTGGCTATTAAGGATACTAAAGTTGGAACACGCTCCTCATCAATTTATTCATCATTGAAGTTGTAGTCATACCAAGTAGCATTGGAATGAATTTATCTCTTGGATTTTCCTTTTAGGAGCTTGGGATAATAAGCCTTAATGTGCCAAATTTTCTCGCAATGATAGCAAGTAGCTTCTTCTACCGTAAAATTATTGATTATTCCTTTATAGGTCTTGCTTGAGCTTCCTATCTTGGTGAATCGATTGCACTTTAATATCCCTTTCATGTCTTTAGCTAACATAGTGATCCACATGATTGATTCTTCGTCCTCTGACCATTATTTTTTACCTTTGTCATACTTCTTTCCTTTTTATCCCACATCTAAGGCGTGCAGCTTCTTATTTTTTTTCTATCTACTTTAATATAAAATCTTATCTTGATCCAAGATGAGTTTTCCATCATGAGTTTCATATAAGTTCATGGTCTGTCATGTTTGATAGGTCCTTAGATACTCGTATGTCCATGGATTTTGCCTTATATTATTTCAATTGTGAAAATATGATTCTTCAACAAAGATCGATGTTGGCATAGACTTAACCAAGAGTTTTCAAGTCGTTGATGATTCTTGAGAATCATTGATGCATTCGATTCAAGTTTTCTCCCAAGTCAACCTGTAAAATTTCATACCAGAGTGATGTAGAGATCGATATTTGTTTCATTGATGTCTGGAGTACCTTGGCATGATAGTTCCAATAGTCTTCAAATCTCATAAGCAGTTTTACACTAGCTTACACGACTATATTTGGATGGACTCAAACCACAAATGCGTTTGTTTAGAGCTTTGTTATTTTTGGTTATCTTGGATATATCTTAAATTATGAGCTCATTTTTTCTTTTGATTGTCAAGGTTTCTCTATCACTATATGGTATGAATAGACCATTTATAATAATTTTCTAAAGAGGGTAGTCGATCCCTTTAAGATATATCTCCATTCGATTATTCTAATATGCATAGTCTACCCCTACATACAATGGTGGTTGAGTAGCGCTAATACCCTCAGGTTGGTTAGCTTCCATATCATATATAACTCTAGATGTGGTAAATCACAAATATAAGATCTAGGATCTGATCCCAATTGAAAACCACAATATGGTCATAGATGGGAGTGAATGAGAAAAAATTAAGGTAATATAATATAAATACTCACTTTTTATGTTTTTATATTTGGATGCTAGCTTAACTACTCAATAATTATTAGGGACAATAAATATAAAACTATGCATGCAATAATAATTAATAAAACTAAGCAATTCTAAATATACAATAGATTATAAATAAATAATATTAAGAGTTAAGGGAAGAAAACGAACATGGGATTTATTATGGTCTGATATCCTTACTTAACTACCTAAGGTATGGTCATCCTTATGATTATCAAACTCCTCCACCTAATACTCCTTGTGTCTTTTGAAGGTGAGAGCACAGACTTGTAAAACCTCTTTGAAATATCCCTTCAAAGGAACACACTAGTTTTATCATCAATACTAGGAAACACATATCCTTTTTTAGAGACAAAGGAAAAACGCACTCCTTAGAGTTTATAGGGTACAATATAACCTAATAGAGTTACACTCCTTAATGAGTAGACTTGTGAAGTGTATCACCTAAAAAGACAACCTTTGAATGACTAAAATGAAGGTTGGTTGCTTAGTGAACTCTCTCTGCTCTAGGTAGCTTTTTGAAAATGATGTCGTGAGCGGTTATTTTTTTAAACAGAGAGTGCTCTTGTATTTATAGGAAAATATGTCTCAAGACTCTTTTTCCTTGGTGTTCATCTGGGATCTCAATTTTTGTACATCGGAGGTCCTATTGACTTGGATCAGATGCCCGATGTGTGTAATATGTATTTCAAAGGACATATAACAACTATAAAAATGACTTTATTTTGACTATTTGGAGGTCCACTTTAATTTTCTTGTATCTGATACCACGAATGTAATATTTTTCCAAAATGGTCATGCCATAGGTTTCGTTCATATATTTAGGGGGTCTAGACTTAATCTCCTACAGTTCCTTTGTCTGATCTCCTCTGCTTCAATCTCCAATAAATTTAGGAATTATATTATTTATGATCTTCGGGGGTCCGTCTTCTTGCTCCTTAGTCTTCATCACCAACTGGTCATCTTAGGCAGTCCACTTCTCTGTAGCTTCGGTGGTCCATCATTATTTGTCTTTTCTTCATCTTCAGGCGGTCTTCTTAGGTAGGCGGCTTCTTTAGCTCTGGCGTTCCGTACATATATGTCTTTTGCTGGAGGTTCAACTTTCTTCATTATTCCTTATTTTGTATAAATCAATCAAAATCTCCCTTTGGGCTAATGATAAATCAATAGTTGATGAAAAATGTTAGCTATTAGAAATATAAAGTTCAATTATTTAATATTTCTCTTAAAGTGTGTGTCGTGATGTGAGTTTGTAAAGTAAATGATCGATAACGAAATCGTACGGATAACCTGCCTTTCCAATTTTCAATATCTTGTCATGTATGATTGATAACGTAATCGTACGAATAACTTTCCTTTTCAATACAGTTATTGAATGACGATATGAGTACAACTATTAACATATACTCCCTCCGTCCATTTTTATTTGTCCCATTTTCTAAAAAAGGGTGTCCAATATTGTTTGTCCATTTTTCATTACCAAGACATTTTTTTCCTACTTTTTCCAATATTACCCCTAATTAAATAGTAGAAAAGGTAGCGTAATAAATGATCTCATGTATATTAATTAAGGGTATTTGTGTAAAGAGGAAGAATATTAAATGCTCTTTTTAATTCTTGTGCACTAAAAAAGTGGACAAACAAAAGTGGACGGAGGGAGTACAATTATTTACATGTAGAGGTGGAGCCACGTGTTGTCAGGGGGTGGCTAGTTTAGTTTTCAAAACAAATAGTTGACCCATAAACATACTAATACCCTAAAATCCTCCAAGTTTAACATCTTTATTCCTCTCCCTCCACCCCCAACTTTCTATAATTTACACATGAACTCCCCTGTTTAAAAAAATGTTGGTGACACCTTGAATCACTTAGCACCCCCCCTCTCCCCCACACACAAAAACTCTGGATCCACCCATATGTGGGTAGTTATACTCTTATTTGATGTTAGATGAGAATGATTAACTATTAGTGAATAAAAGGTCAATTAATGTTTAAATTTCTTTCTAAAAAAAGGATAACATGATGTAATTTTGTAGAGTAAATAACCAATGATAAAATTTTAGGGATAATTTGTTTTCTGATTATCATACATTGTTGTAAATACCCCTTAAATAATTTGTCTTACTAATATAGAACAATCACCAATTAAATAGTATCCATAATTTCAATTATCAGTTAATCATCCCATTTTTCGAGTTAATGAACTATTAATATCGCTACTAATTAAACATTCACATAATATACTGAATTAAAAAAATACCAAAATAAATCCATAGATCCCTCGGGTGCTGATTTATTTGTCATGCCTTTGGGGACAACAAGTTTTTGGAGCCGTTGTTGGGGACTATTTCGTTAATTATTGTGTTTCTATCTAGTGTAGTGGAGTTTACTTGTTTTTGTTTCATGTTACTCATATTTTTGTATTTTCGCCAGATCTTTGGTTTGGTGTATGCTCTCAAACCCCAAGAAGCTGTTTAAAGCTAAAAGAAGAAGAGGGAGGGAAATAAGAGAGCAAGAAGAGATGTTGAACTTGAATGGAAATGTAAAATTGGATGCTAACAGGAACTCAATAGCCTAACCACGAGGGTTTGTTCCACCTAGTATGGAAGGTATCAATCTAAATTCTCCCGAATTTCAACCACCACCGAATGGGAATCAAGGTACTCAAACCCCACCGGGGATAGAGCGATGGTTCATGCAGCATCTAGAGCAACAACTGTTTCATTTACCACCACGTGGGATTTCCCCATTGATGTCTCCTCTTTTGTTCTAATTATATGCCCTTAAGAGACATAAAATTAGGTGATTATTTGCATAATTCGATAGACTTTTAGCGTTAATTGGTGATATTTCATTTTCCCTCCCTGGATTTTAGTATTTTTCATATATTAAACTTTTGCGCGTAAAATAGTTTGTTTTAGTGTAAAGTTTGTAGGTTTCTAATACTAGCAAAGAGAGGAATCAAGAATGGAAGTCTTAGATTGTGTAAAGAAGTCAAAGGCTAGAAGAAATATCCCGAAGAGTTGACAAATTAGAGCTGCAAATCTGGAACGTTGATGGAAATTGCTAATTTCGAACTACTTAATCATGGATTCAGCCTCTGAGTTGTAAAGAAGATTCGTGCCTTGTTGAGTTAAGAAGAATTAGCAAGTTGAATGAGTCCATTCGGAGTTAAATTGAGAAAGTTACAGCCGTTTTAGTGGAGGGTGTACAACAACCACAGGATTTGGACTTAAAAAGTGGACTTGGGCCATTAATTATTTCATCTATTCACTTAAAATAGCCCAAGTCCGAATTATTTAGTATAAATAGGCTTTTGACTTTAATTTTTACACACGATTCATTTTCCACAAGTCAGAAGCGCCAGAGAGAAAGTCAGAAGTAAGGAAGGAAGAAAGCTAAGAGCGGGAGAAAGACATCTTCTCCAAATCGCAGCCAAACCCAACCTCTTAATTAGGTTTCATTCAATTTTCTTTCTGTAAAACATGATGTCATTTAATTTTATTTCTTTCCTTTTAATTTCAATTATGAGCTAAATTTACTTTGTACTTGAGGATCGCAACATGGGTTGAACCTTAACTAGTTTAATTATTGTTTTCCCAATTTGGGATTTTAAGAATTTAATTTGAATTAGTATTTTAAGTTGGATTTTATCTTGTGATTATTTATTATCTTTAGCGTCATGAACTAGGGATAAGTTTTAGTATCTAGTCTATTCCATATAGTGGCGTATGGATCACCTTGACGGGGGTTTTAGATACAAAACTAGGTATTTGCCGTTGGTATCCGCCAATGACCTTGACAGGCTTGACTAGCCAATAGCCAAAGTGGTAAGTTTTAATCATCTTAAAGTAGTTTTATTCATCCTGACGGGGTTTAGAATACCGTGGGAGAGCTTTTAGGTCCACCCTGACGGGGGCTAAGAGACTTTAGAATCCCGACTAGCGTAATAATAGTAATTCAACCCTTAAAGGAAGACATTAGTTAAGTAAGTTGTTGGTGAAACCCTAGCGTGACTCGAGTACTACTTTTCTCTTGTGTCTACCTCAATTACTTGCATTATTTTTGTTCTAGTTTAATTTATTTAGTATTTAAATTACTTTTTCACTTTAGTTGTTAATCAAAAACCCAAAACAAACATCATATCTTTTACTTTTTCATATTTGTAATTATTCCACTATTTTATAACATTAGAGTCAACCTCTTCCGGCCCTATGAACGAACTTGATTATCATATATTATTTGGGACAACTGTACACTTGCAGTTAGTGGTTCCTCTAATTTATCCGCATTACTTTATAACACACAAGGCCCCGCCACTCATAGCTATTCAAGTTGTGAGGTCAAGACCAATGTGGCATGATAAATCAATTAACAAACTACGGTAACTATAGCAGTGTCTCTTGTGAAGATCTCGTGAGAGAAATGCAAAATTTTATGCAAATCTAGATGCATATATCACTCAAGGTGTCACTAAAGAAGATATGTATTTCGTGATATTCACATTTTTTATATCTAGGTGAGAAAGTTAGTGGTACAATAAGTAGTCGAGAGAATAAATCACTACATGGGATCAATTGCAAATGACATTTTTCGACAGGTATTATCCTTAAAGTGTGCGTTTGAGTGCTTAGATGGATTTGGTGGGAGTTTTCAAGAACGTGATGAATTATTAGGAGCAACATGACTATGTTCCAATCATGCTTGAAGAATTTGCACTTCATGGATATACACCAGAGTTGAAACTGACCATGTTCAATAAAAGTCTTGATGGAATATCCAAGGAGAAGGTAGATACCTTATGTGGAGGAGGTTTCATGATGGTGCAATCAAATCATGCTTTTGGAATAATGGACTGATTCATTAAAAAGGAAATGAGTTGAAAACCATCAAGAACACCGGTTTGAGTTCCCTGAAAAGGGATAGATTGCGTTCAGATATTGTCGTTTCCATAGGTGTGATAAAAGTGACCTAGCAAATTGATACCCCTAGAGAGCTAACCAACCGCAAGTGTACAGATCGTTGACAAGTTATAAAAGTAAGTATCAAGAGTATCGTCTCTACAACGACTATGATTGTTAATTATTTAGATGTGTACTTGGAAAGTGTCTTACAAATAGTTGTGAAACTAAATAGAAAAGATAAATATTTGTATTGTTTTTATAATTAAGCACTAGGGTGTAATAAAAGTAAGTTAAGTTAAGTATAAATAAAGACTAAGAATATAATTAACTAAAGAGATAAGATGAGGAAATAGCCTGATAACTTGCAAGTAATATTGTCCAAAAAAAAAAAAAAAAAAAAAAAAAACTTGCAAGTAATAACCACTAGTATTGATTTTATGTTTTATTGGTTATGGGTGAATTGATAATTATGCAATACTCTAGATTCTAACTTCTTCCTAATTCCCGCCAGGATAGCTTAGGATTCTACCTCCACACTACTTGAGGACTCTTCTGAGGGAAATCTACACAATGATCAATGCTAAAAGTATCTAACCCTATTAACTATCCGACTAGTCAATCTCATTAGGATCACTGACGCACATAAGACGTTTATGTATCATTTTTCATAACACAAACCTCCCGTCAGGTTGACAATCCTAATTACTAAGGGCAACCATATACTTGGCCAGTGTAAGAACTGAATCTGAATGACAAATATATAATCAAGGCATAAAAAATAACAATTCAATTAAATATGCATTATTCCAAAATCAATTAGAGCTGCAAAACAATATAAGGGTTCATACATAAATGCGATTCTCAAGCTATGAGTATTTAGTGCATAATAGATTAAAACTAGAAAATAATAATGAAAATTCAGGTTCATAAGATAAAAACATAATAAAATTACACTAATAATTGATGAGGAATGATGAAGGATAGAGATGCAGTGTCATAAGTTGCTTTAAGTCTTCCTCTCCCAACTTCTTCTTTGCTCCAAGGCATGTGAATTTAATAAAAACAAAATGGTCCCACTTTTTTATCTTTAAAATATGATATATATATATATATATATATATATATATATATATATATATATATATATATATATATATATATATATATATATATATATATATGTGTGTGTGTGTGTGTGTGTGGTGTTGCTATAGTGTTTTTGGTGTTGCGGATCCCCTTCTAATGGTCCAAGTCAACCCACAAGTGTTTCTAAGTTGTGTGTGGACTGGTTGGAACCACGACAGCGGAAAATTGTATACTCTTTTATTTTAGCTCCAAATCACAAAATTGTTAGTTCTCACATGCTCCTAACTTCAAGTTTACTATGAAACCCAAGGGCTTGTGCAGAATACTAACTTATGTGTGTGGTGCCTTTAATAAGTCGATTTCTAAGTTTTACCGGTAAACTCTCTAGCTGTCAAAAAATGGTCAAATCGGCCTCTAACGCCATGACTTTGAGGTAATATTGTTTTCTTGACTACTTATCATCGTTTGGAGGTATATATTATGATCCAAGTACCTAGGATCTGCACACTTAACACACAGATTACTCACAAAATCTCTAAAAGTAACATAAAATCCAAAACTAGACAAGAAATCATAAAACATTGAATAATAGGGAAAAATCCCTCAATTTAGTCCCAAATAACCCTAAAATAGGTCTCGCAGTTAGATTAAATCTATCAAATAAAAGGAGACATTAAATATCAAAACTTTGTTAAATGCAAAGCATGTCGCTTTAGAGAACAAGGTAAAACAAGTGTCTTTGAATGTTAATCAAGACAATCATGCAAATGTCAATATTGTTCAAGATCCATAAGGTTGTCCATGTTGTGGATTATTTGATCATATTTGTGAAGAGTTTTCGAGTAATCCAAAATCGTTATTCTTTGTGTCGAATCGAGGAAATCACCATTCATGTGGTCAAAGCTATGGTCAAATAAATTGAAACCAACCAAGATTTTAATGGTCTAATCCTAATAGGGTCGTAAATCAAGATAACGCATATCAACCTCAACCCCAAGGGAACAATTATCAATTGAGACCTCAAAATCACTACCAAAAGCATGTGTATGATACATATGTAGAGAATATTGCTCAGAAGGCACTCCCTTCCTATCCACAAGAAGGTATGGTTACTACTGGTGATTAACAGCTACTTTGAATAAATTCATGATATCATCTAGTGAAAAGTCGATCAAGGCCGAGGAAACTCTTAATTCTTACTCAAATGCATTGAATATTTTTGAGAACCAAATGTCCCAAATCTATAATGCCTTGAATATTTGACCTTGATCAGTTTCGAGAATCTAGGGAGTAACAACGCTTTAAAAGTGATTGCACTAAGGAGTGGATAACAACTACCCCATCCCTTAATGATTGAGAAAGAGAAATATTTGCCTTTAATCCGAAAGGAAGTTAAATATGTTGTTGAAGAGGTAGCTGAGTCGGTGGTGGTTGATGAGAATAGTGAGAAAGCCCTAGAAAAACAAAAGAAGAAAGATTTAGTTGTTAAAGAAAATCCCCCATCCCCTTTTATTCCCACCGCGTGTACAAAAGAAAAGTGATGATGAAGAGTATAAGAAGTTTGTGGACATTTTTTGGAAATTACAATTAAATTTATCATTTGTGGAAGCCATCCAACGTATGCCAAAGTAACTAAAGTTCATAAAGTATGTACTTTCCAACAAACGCAAATATCTAGAGGGTGAGATGGTTGGTTTACCGTAGAAGTGCAGTGTTATTTGCCAAAGCAAGTTACCTCCGAAGTTGAAGGATCTTGAGGTGTTTTAACATTAATATCTCCATTAGGGAAAGATGGAATATGAAAGTTGATTTCTCCTTTTTTGTGATAGATTAATTTATTCACGTTGTACCTTTTAATCTTGTTTTTGACATATTGCTATTTATAGAGTTTTGTGCCTTAATTGTGTGTTAAGTGTCTGTCTTTAAGGTACATGGTTAACACAATATTTAAATATTATGAGGTGAAGTCAAAAGTCAACTCAAACCCCAATTCAAGGCGTAAAGTGAGCTTAAAGTCACTTTGGGAAGTTAGAGCATTTACTAGAGAAATCTTGACGTCACATTGTTTCAGTAACCTCGATTAATTGGTAAGAGGTTTGGACTATATTACTTTTGTTTTGGATAGATCTTTAAGTCATTGACCCGTGAGAAGTGACGGTAGTCAATTCGGAGTTGAGATGAGAAAGTTATGCCATTTCCTCCTACCTCGATTCGAACCTGTCCATCACTAGGGTAAATTATGTTAGGGCTATTTTAACCCATCTAAGTGATCCCCTTAGGCACCAAAACATTTTTAGACTAGTATATAAGTGTGTTAGTAGCTCATTATTCATAACCACTTAATCATTTTTCAATTTTAAAGGCTAGAAAAAGGTTTTTTCACAAAACCTCATCATTCTTCACCATTCCAACACCAAATCATTTTGTTTATTAGAGTAAATTTATTTTAGTTTGTCTTTTAAACATGATTCTTACATTTTTTTTCATTAGATTTTATGTTTCCATTATGAAATAATCCTCATTGCTTGAGGATTGATTTTGTATGAACCTATGTTAGTTAATTGAATAGTCTACTAAATCTAGGATTATGTTTAATTGAAGTGAATATCATATTTCCATTGACTATATGTTTGTAGTTATTCATATTCATATTTTGGCCAAATATTGAGTAGTTCGAGTAATTAGGTCATCGCCTTGGAGGGTTTCATATTACAAATATATCATATAGATGTCTAGCGTGCGGTAATGATCCAGGAGGACTTTCCTAGCTAGATAGTCAATAGGGTAAGAATTAACCACCAATCATCGTGTAGGGTCCCCTTACCCAAGTCCCTTATGAATGTTGAGGTTTCCTTCTAAGCTACCGATAGGTTTTAGAAGAATTTTAGAATCCCAGCTAATGTGAAATTCCCACTTCGCCCTTATTCATAGAAACATTAAGTTAATAGTATTGGGAATTACTAGCAAAACTCATTCACCTTCTCATCTAATTTCCTCATTTTTATTTAGTTTATTTTCAATTATTTTTAGTTTGTAATTTTTTCAATCACCTTAGTTTATTAATCATTAGAACCAAAAAAATATATTTACTTTCTTGTCATTTCCCTTTGCAACTCTACATTTTTATATTTCCATGTGTAGACGATATTCGCTTTATACTAATCACGTTTTATTACTTGACAATGCCCTCGTACACTTGCGGGTAATAAAGGCCCTCCTTGTGTTGTCCATCAATATCACGCTCGGGGGTCAGACAAGTTTTTGGCGCCACTATTGGGGACTATATAAATACATTTTTGTGTTTCTGTTTTGGTATAGAAGTGTTCAGTTGTATTTTGTTTTACTATTTCTTCTTGTTTTTGTCTCTCTACAGCTTATAGGTTCTAGTGTATGCTCTCGGACCACGATAAATTGCTTTGAGACCAAAGAAAAAGAGAAAGACGAATACGAGTTGTAATGGCCTATATCAACCCATCAAAAGGTGTGAATGTTAATGAGAATCATGTGTCACCGGTTGGAGCCAATCCACCTGGGGATGTTTAAACAACAATCCACTAAAAGTGAAATTTGAATGGAGGACATCCGCCGAATGGTCAAAACAATCAATTTCAAGGTATCCTTGAGCCAGGAGTGACTTTTAGCGTTCATCCTTTGTGGATTCGCCCTCCATCCATTCAAGTCGCACGATCTAAGCCCGATATAAGGATGTTGAATCAAATTATGGTACTATCTATTTAGAAGTTTATGCAAATATGTGACACCTACATCACTCAAGGAATTACAAGGGAACAAATTTACTACTTCATGTTCCAATTCTTTTTGACCGAGGTGCAAGTGTGTGGCTAGATCGTCAACCATTTGAGAAACGCCCAGATTGGGATACACTCCAAGTAAAAGGTTTTTAGATAATTTCTATACGCAAAGTATGAGGATAAAATATCAAGTTGAGCTTGAAAACTTTAAATAAGAAGCTGGCAAAAGTCTAGGGTAAACATGGACAAGGTTCCAACAACAATTGACTAGGTGCCCTCTTCATAGGTACACCACTTTGATGCAGCTATCGATGTTTTACAAGGAACTTGATAAGAGCGCAAGGGTAAGATTTGATAATATCGGTGGTGGTGGTTTTCAATGGATTCTATTCAAGCTGCGAACTCAATGGAGAAAATAATATACACTTATAGAAGTTGGCCAACATCGCAATCAAAAAAGGTGTGTTACATGTTAATAGTGAGTCTGTGGTGGATGCCAAATTTTCTACCTTGGAGAATCAAGTGAAGCTGATAACTTTGGTTGTGAAAGAGGGATTTTGAAATAGACAGAAAGAGGTAAAAGTTGTACAAGAGTCATACAGGAGTTCTACTTGTGGAGTCAATGATCATTATTGGAAAGAGTGTCAGAGCAACCCATAATTAATGGTTTTCATATCTAATCGGGGTAACCACTATGTGGATGGTCAAGGATATATGCAACCTAATTGTAATTATCCCGGATTTCAATGGTCAAATCCTAATGGTGCGGTCAATCAAGGAAATTATCAACCAAGTCCCCAAGGAAACAATTTTCGGTCAAGACCTCATAATCAATTTCAAGGAGGCCAAAAGCCCGTACAATATGCTTATTTTGAGCTCCTTGCCCAAAAATAACTTCCCAAATATCCACAAGAAGGTGCCTCTAATGCTCTACAACAAACATTAAACTAATTCATAATGATGACTCAAGAGAATTTGAATTCAAACCAAGAATCATGGAAGTCCAATAATGAGAGGATGAATGAGCATTTTGCGGCATTGAAGTTGCTAAGAAAATCAGGTATCTCAAATTGCTAATCATTTGAATATGAGGGCACAGGGTCAACTTCCTAGCAATACTGAGAATCTGCGGAAAAATGAAGAGTGTAACAATATTGCGTTAAGGAGTGGGAAGCAATTACCCCCATCCTTTCATGTTAGGAAAGAGAAAGAGTTAGCCTCCAAGCGGAAGGAGGTTGAAGTAGTTGTTGAAGAACTGGTTGAATTGGTAATCATTAATGAAGATGTTGAGAAAGCACTGATACAAAAGAAGAAAGAAGTAGTCGCGAATGAATATCGACCTCCTCCACCATTCCCTTCACGTGTCCAAAATAAAATACAATGACAAAGAGTACAAGAAGTTCATGGAAATGGTGAAGAAATTATAAATCAATTTTCTGTTTGTGAAAGTCATCCAAAGTATGTCAAAATATTTGAAATTCATGTAGGATGTGCTCCCCAACAAGCACAAATACTTGTAGGGAGAGATGGTTGGTTTGTGAAAGGAGTGTAGTGCGATTTGTCAAAGAAAGTTGCCTATGAAGTTGAAGTATCCTGGGAGTTTCAATATTCCTATATCATTTGTAAAGAGTGGACCAGGAGATCTTTGTGCGATTTGGGTGCGAGTATCAATCTCATGCCTAGGTCGTTGTTTGAAAAGTTTAAGATTGGGAACGTGATACCGACTACCATGATCTTGTAAATGGAGAATAGGTTGCTTTCCCACAGTGAAGGAAAGATAGAGAACGTACTCGTCAAGGCAGATAGTTTTATAATTTCTTGTGATTTTCTTATTTTTTTACTATGGCGGAGATAAGAATGTGCCAATCATCTTGGGCATTCATTCTTAGCCACGTGCATACTTTAATTAATGTAGAGAATGGAGAATTGATCATGCAAGTGCAAGACGAGGAGGAAAATTTTAATATGTTCAAGGCGATGAAGTTCCTCGAATCCCTGGGAGATTATCCGCTTCGACATCATTGATCATGTAGCGAAAGAACCAATAAAGGTTGTGGCGGCCTTAAAGTCGGGGGAGAAAGAGCTAAGAAAGAAACCACCTA
This sequence comes from Nemophila menziesii, assembly GCA_029959085.1. Lineage (NCBI taxonomy): Eukaryota > Viridiplantae > Streptophyta > Magnoliopsida > Boraginales > Hydrophyllaceae > Nemophila > Nemophila menziesii. The sequence goes on along the minus strand of JARWIR010000007.1, from coordinate 21,558,361 downwards.
ATAAAGCTCCTCCAATATTCAAAGGGAACCCACTCCTTGCCCACTTGAAAGAGACCTAGAAGGTTTCAAGAGAACCCGTGATAAATAGGAAAGAGGGTGAGTTTGGGGTTATAGAAGAGGTAGAATTGGTAGATCCTGATCCCCAAAACAAATCCTGCAAGCACCAGAGTTCTTGGAGTGGACCATTCATGGTCGCTAGAGTTTTTTTAAGAATTTAGTTGTAGTAAGAGCCAAGCAGGAATACAAATTTTGCTTGGTAGATTTAAGAGCCTCACTCACTGCTGGTGAGGATATATTAGAAAGAAATTACCTTGAGGTAACATGTTAAACTTCAACGACGTTAAACAAAAGTGCTTTTGGGAGACACCCCATGTTTTAATTATTTTATTAGTTTACTTTTGTGTTTTTAGTGTATATTAGTAAGTTATTTATTTCTTTTAGTGTATACTAGAGCTAGTGAGAAAGGTAGAAACTGTTTATGATGTATAGGTAAGTAGAAGAATGAATCTGGGATAAAAAAAATTGGAAAATTCGTGCTCACGGCAATTTGAGCGGTATACCGTTGCCCCCAAACCGTCTTGACCACAACCTCACCGTCTAAAAGTCAGATTCGTCATTGCTTGAGTGGTATACCATGCTCTACGGGCGGTAATACCGTTTTCCAAAATAGACTGTGGTGACTAGTGCGACGCGGTGTAAGTGTGCAGATTCTTCATAGGAGACGAGCTGTATATTGTGCCCTACGGGCGGTAACCGATGTGCAACATTCATTCACAAAGAGTGGGCCAAAGTCAACAAAGTTAGAAGGTTATCTCTTGGGAGTGGTATAGAGCTCCCTTTGGGCGTATACCGTGTTGCGACGCGATATTAGCGAGAAAAGGGTTATATACATCATCAAAGCTTAAACCCTAGCCTCTTTCTTCCCCAAGCACCCAAACTCCATTGAAAGTTCAACAAAACCTTCACCTAAATCAAAACAACACCAAATAATCAACATTTCATATCCAAATTCATCCTTACATCATTCCAAACAACAATCCAAATCTTTCAAAAACTTATAGAAATCAAGATTCAAATCCAAAAAATTCCAAGACCGAAAAGGTATTATTGTTACAAGAATTTGACTTGGAAATTCGAGACCGAATGGGGAGTGAGAATCAAGTAGTCAAAGATTTATCTCGTCGTAGTCAACACGGGACCTTAGTTGGTCAATAAGGTATTCCCTGATGAACAACTCTTTGTTATAAATAATGCTATCACTAGGTGTTTGTTAGGTGTGAGGTTTTTCTAGAAACTGTTGTATAGGTTGTTTAGGTTGTCAAGTTTGACTTTTGAGTCATCAAGTCAAAGTGGGGCTTTGATTTGTACATGTTTGATTGATGACATAAAATACTTGTGGATAAAAAAATTGCTAGCATACATTGGTAGGAAGATTTGGTGAACTTCATAGTGAGTGGGTTATTCCTTACGGAATTCAATCTACAACAAAGTAAGAGGTCGTTCCACCACATGAAGAAGAATTCAATCTGTAACAAAGGAAGAGTTTGCTCCACTACGTGAAGAAAATCTTTTGGGAGGACCCCTTCCTCTCGAATGTGTGTAGTGATCGGATGATCTAAAGATATATACTCGATAATGAGATTTGTGCGATATCATCAAGTAGTCATGATTAACCTTATGTAGGGAACCTCAAGGGTGATAAAACTGCAAGGAAGGTACTTCAGTCCGGGTTCCATTGGCCTTCAATTTATAAAGATTTTCACAAGTATATGAAGCAGTGTAAGAGGTGTCGATTCACGGGTAACATACCCAAGAGAGACAAGATGCCACCTCACAACATATTAGAAGTGGATATTTTTAGCGTGTAGGGTATTGATTTCATGGGAGCATTCGTATCATCCTATGGTAATCAATATATCTTGTTAGTTGTGGATTGCGTTTCTAAATGGGTTGAAGACGTCGCACTACTTTAAAACAAGTCAAGAGTGGTAATCAAGTTCTTGAAATCGTGCATTTACACGAGACATTAAACACCAAGAGTTATCATTAGTGATGGAGGTACGCATTGCGTGAAAAAATACTTGAAAGCAATTCTAGTGAAGTATGAAGTGAGACACCGAGTATCTACCGCTTACCATCCACAAACAAATGGACAAGCTAAGGTCTCTAATCGAGATATCAAGTCCATCCTTGAGAAAACCATGGGACAGACGAGGAAAGATAGGTCGAAGAAGTTGAACGATGCACTATGGTCCTATAAAACAACATTTAAAATACTAGTGGGTACATCTCCTTGGGTAGGATGGATGGGTAAGGAACATGATAGATTCAAAAAATGTTCAGGGAAAGGGAGGGAGGGAGTAGAAAAGACAGTATAGTTTTAGGTATTTGACTTGGATTTTTAGACTAATTAATAATTCATGAAAAGTTTAGGTGGTGAATATTTAAACAGTGCGAAAGTGCGAAAGGGCAAGAGGGTAGGGAAGGGGGCAAAATCTATTTTTACTACTTTTTTCAAGACAAAATTTTATTGCATCTCAGGATCGGGGGATTGTCGTCCACCCACGCCCCTTTGTCATCCCCGAGGTTAGGAATATGCTAATATAGTATATATTATTCTTTTCATTATACATTGTATATTATAGATCACTGTATCAATCAAGAAAAAAAAAAGATATACGAATTTTTTTTGTTTGGAGATAATATCCATCATATGCAAACAAAATCGACCCGTATAGGAACTTATATGCATCACTCTCTTCTACATAGTCAAAAGAATGCTATAAAGATCTAACACTAACAATGACTCGGCGCTGCATGCATCATCATATTTATATTTATTTTCATAAAGTATATAGTAGTATATGAAAAAAAGACAAATATGATACTCTTCTTTAAACACGTTATTATTATGACCATAAATTCTTAAAAAGTCTTCCCTATTTCAGCATCGAAACATTACACGTGTCCAACTACATTTACTTACTCAATAAATTTTAGTATTTGTAAACCATAATAATGAAGTTGAATCGTGGCCGTGTAGCGTCACTATATTTACTCTCTCAATCAAGATTAACAAAATCTGTGCTGAACACACGCACGGCACATGCCTCGTCTCTTGACCAAACAAGTTAATTTAAACTAAAATTAAAAGTATAATATAGTTTTCTTTCATGTTCAGAAAAAAATTATCTCATTTCTTTATATCAAGAATTGAATCTTTAATCCTATTCAATTTAGTATTTCGTTTTAATACATAAAAATAATATTACACCATTTGATGCAAAGTGGAAAAAGAAAAATGGTTCCAAAATGTAACAAGTGTCGTGCACCAAGCAAAACTTCACCTGTATATTATGAGCAGGCAAAAGACATATTTCCTTACGTGGGAAAATTGCAACCCTCTTGTGCATTAACTACACATAACTCTGCCAAATAAAGTCTCATTTACTAAGGAGTTCTTCGAGTTAATATGCGAATATTGACGTTTAAAATATACTATATTTTGTGCGAATGCAATTAATAGCCGAATGAGAAAGTATGTAGAATGAGTTTTCTTTAGTTCCAATTTTTTTGCATTTAATTTTAATGAGATTGTAATTAATTCAAGATAATAGATGAATAAAAGTATTCATTTTTCTATTGTCTAAATGATTATTGATTAATTTATTATATTATATGATTATGGGGTCGGTTTGAAAGTATTTATATTTAGAATACAAAGCAATTTTAAAATAAAATTAAAATATTTATAAAAATTATTTAAAATATTTTTAAATTCTAGAATCGTTTTAAGTGCTTTAAAGTATCTATTTAGTATTTTTTTTAAAGTGTTTTTTAGGGTCTAATTTTTCGTAAGATCTAAAAATATATTTAAGGATTTTTAATAAAAACACTTTCAAATGAATACTAAGTCCTATTTGAAAATATTTATTTTAAAGTAAAAAATACTTTTTGAAATGAAATAAAATTAGCATATTTAGAAATTATTAAAAATATTTTAAAAATTTAGAATTACTTTACATATTTTTTTTTTAAACAATAACATTTAATTAATTAAATACTATTCTTATAAATAATATGTTCAGTTACAAAGTTATTACTAGCATTTATCGCTTAATAATAAAAGAGGATTTTAGTGTTTTTTGTTCGCGTTTCTTTCTTTCATAATTTTGTAAAATCCAAATAAAAACGAAAAATGTAAAAGAAATTTAGCTATCGGTCTATCCTAAATTCTTCCATTGACCCGTAAGTTTAAAACACCAATTCACCATTTCCCATTAATTATCTACTCTCACCTCTCCATCTCTCTCCTATATACAAAAAATTTGAAACTCTTATCTCTCTCTATCTCTATATAAATACATAGTGGAGTGTAGCTCATTCTTACATCAATATCTTGATAAGGTTTCCCTATTTAAGCACATAAACTAGACTTCTTGCTCATTCTCTCTCGGTCTTTTATGTATAATTTTCTTAAAACAATTTTAAGAAAAATAAATCTCTACACACATATAAATTAAAGCTCAGAAAAGTTTTATCTGTCGGTGAAAACAATTAAAAAAATGGGAGGAATTGAGAAGATATGCGATGTGATGAATGTATTGAAGCCGACTATACTGATGGTGTTGGTTCAAATAGCATGGGCAGTTGTGACTACACTTTACAAATTGTGTGCAAATGATGGAATGAGCTTGAGAGTTATGATTGCTTATCGTTTCATATTTGGTTTTGTTGCCAGTGCTCCTCTTGCTCTTTTACTTGAAAGGTGATGGATATATACTATTGTTTATTACAAGAAAAAAATTGCATTCTTAGATCTTATATTATGAAAAGATAGACAAGCTTACCTCTATATTTAATTTCATAATTCAGAAATAGCAGGCCAAAACTAACACGGATGGTGCTCTTGCAAGCCTTTGTTTGTGCCTTATTTGGGTAAGTGTTCTGCATATAGTTCCAAATTACACTATCGATCTCCAAAAATTACAATATAATTTTTACTAAAAGGTCCTTAGAATTGTTTACTTGACTTCCATGATATTTACCAAGTAACCTTGAAAAACATTAGGCACTATTCCAAAAAGAAGTAAAAATATCACATCTTAGGGAATTTATGTTTATGCAGTTAAGAAATTTTTCTTACGGATCATAAATGACTTATAGGAAAAAACTTTAAAAAAATTGCACCATTAGTCCCGTGATATTATGCAAATTAAAATAGTCAAAATTATGCATGTTTCATTTATTGATTTTTATAATATCCAAAATTAATTTTACGCAGGGGATCATTGGCACAAAACTTATTTGTGGAGGGCATAGCCATGACCAACGCTACGTTTGCAACAGCCATGGCCAATATTGTACCCGCCTTGACATTCATCATGGCAATCTTTTTCGGGTAAAAAATTATTATCTTAAATCATTCTCATCAACTTACTATATATTAGTTGTTAATTAGACTTGCTGTATCATATCGGAATCATATATAATCTCATATTTCAAAGCGGTAGAAGACACCTCAAAATACTAGCAGATTTGGTGGGGTTGTATTCATTTTTCTAACTTTTATATCGCATACACCCCTTGATCCCCTCGATCCCTAGTTTAATATGGGTAAATTATATTATTTTGTCCTTGATCTTTATTTTTTCAGTTTCTTAATTATCTACAATAAATACGAATCTGTAATATGTGTAAAAGTCAAATTTAGTTCTTTCTAAATTCTAATAAACACTTGGTTAGTTTTAACTTTTAAATATTAAAAAAAAAGTCAAAATAGTTATTTAATTCGATAGTAGAATCATAAACTCCTAAATATAAATCAAAAACCAAATTTTCTTTCAAATTGCAGTAAATCAGACGTGGATTCAGGATTTTAAATCTGTAAAAGATTAATATTCATTCGTCCAAGGAATCTTTTCACAAGAACAGTGATTTTTTTTTGTTGGGAGTGGAAATTCTTAATTTCTCTCTAATTTTAGGCAAATTAAATTCCATCTTGGACCCGGAAATGCATCCACCCCTGATTGCAGCCATGTAAATCAACATTTACATATTCATTTTTTATTTTTATTAAGACTGGAAACTTGTTTGTCAGTTTATAAGTATCTGTACATTCATACTAATTAATAACTATATACTTAATGATAAAAAAATGAAAAATAGTTTTTGTTTTCTTATATATTATATATATTTTTGAGAAATAATATTGAGATTTTTTTATGAATCTGATGAGATTATTTTATCTTAAAAAGAAAAAGAAATTGATATTATTGTAAATATAATAGTATTTTCATATTGGATATAATTTCTTTTTCTTTCTAAAGTTTGTGTAGCATGTATATATTTTAAGCAAAGGGGACTGTAAATTTTAATATCTTCCTTCTTTACAATTTTATCCTTAAATATTAACAGTGAATAAACTGAAACTTCCATTAAATTGACATATATTATAAGTTAGTTTATTAGTAATATAATATTCTTTTTAAAAGAAATATAAAATTTGAATCCTTTATCAAATGATAAATTATTATTTTTCAAAATATTTTAAATTTTCAATCTTTTAAATTTAGTGGGGCCTATCTTAACAAAAGAATTTGGATTCAAAATATATCATTACCTATGTAATTGTATATTTATTATAAAATAATAAAAGTTTAAAGGTGGGGAAAATTACTAAAAACACTACATGTCTCAAAAATCATAAATTAGAAGGAGCTAAGTGTCGTTTTTCTTTGCAAACGGGACAAATATCGTGTTTTGTTGAGTACTATTAAGTACAAAATGGTCCATTCGTCTCTATATTAGTATATAAGTAAGATTTTATCATTCTTTTAACTTCTTATTTATTTAGCAAGATAATTATATTATTTTTCTGTCCTTCTCTACTCCTTTGCCCTTCCCCTCTCGCTTAGTGGTACTTTTGATTGTCAAGTTTCATAATTCCAACCTTTCGAGGCACGCATGGCCGGTAAGGATAAAGGGTGGAGGTGGAAGTAGAAGTGGATGCATGGGTAAGTAATTTAAAAGAAATATAAGACAAAAATAGTAAATTCCTAAAATCTTAAAAATAATTACTAAAGTCATAAAATTGGGCATATATGTCCTTGTTTGGTACTTGAAAAAATATCAACAATTAGCTTTTTCCAAAAAAAATCATATCTAAAAAAAGATTAAGTAAAATTCACACTAATATCTGAGGCCCCACTTACCCGTTGGTCATCCATTGGGGTCAATCTTATTTTCATCATGTGTTGATTCAGATCTATTCATGCGCAGGTTGGAGAAGTTAGGGTTAAAAACAATACGAGGTCAAGCGAAGGTGATGGGAACATTGATATGCATAAGTGGAGCAATGCTTCTAACATTTTACAAAGGTGCTGAATTAAAACTTTGGTCAAAAAGCATTGACCTTTTGCATCATAATAACCATCAAAGCGTAAGAGGGGTATCACACCAGGGAGCAATTAATCACATTCTTGGACCTTTATATTCTGTGCTCTCTACCATCTCAGTAGCATTCTCCTTAATCATTCAGGTGTTTAATTGATTAAAATTTTATTTTAAAATAAAAAAGTTATCAAACATAATTACATTCACTAATTTTTCTAATATATGCTAGGCTAAATTTAGCAAACTGTACCCTTGCCACTATTCGAGCAGCGCGTTGATCTCGTTGATGGGAATGCTGCAATCAGTTGTTTTTGCTCTTTGTATAGAGCGAGATTGGAATCAGTGGAAGTTAGGATGGAATGTTAGACTCCTCACAGTCGCTTACTCGGTAAGTTATGTTATAATTTATGACAAGTTTTATACATTTAATTTATTATTTAGGCAATAGTTATATGATAATATAAATTAATTTGATGTAGGGAATAGTGGGTTCAGGATTGGTGATTACTATTATAATGTGGGTTGTTAGAAAGAGAGGTCCTTTGTTTGTATCAGTTTTCAACCCTTTGTTGCTTGTAGTTGTAGCAATTGGTGGCTCAATATTTCTTAATGAAAACTTACATGTGGGAAGGTATGTATGTATCTCTCTTAATAATCATAATAGCATTTTTTGTCTGTCGCGCAATTTGATCTCAAAAGAGACTTTTTATTACTGAATACATAATCCATATATATATAATTTTATAAATTTAGCATATATATTGGAGTTTTTACATAATCTTTTTTTTGATTTTGTACTTAGTGTGGTGGGAGCTGTGGTCATAATAGTGGGATTATACGCAGTTTTATGGGGAAAAGGCAAGGAAATGAAAAGAGATTCCCAAATCACGCCTTCAAATGCCGAACAAGACAGCTATACCGATGACAAAACTATTCCACACCCCAACATGATTAGTGTTGCCCCTAACTTCTTCCCAAATTTTGAAAATGGCGATGAAATATACCCAGAAGACGAAGAAAAACTCGAAGAAGGTATTCATGATATCAAATGAAGACTTTTTTTCCTATTTTGACAAGCTTAAGATAGTCGACTTCTTGTAAAATGATGGTGAGGTAATCTAAGTCGTAAAACAATAAAAATAAGTGCATGATCCTCTAGATGTTGTACTTGTTGTACGAATCTAAAAGAGTTTCAAGATATACCAAAAAATTGAATCAAGTCCTTATTAAATTTAAACAACAAACCACAAATAACAAAAGAATTGCATATTAGATAAAGAATACAAGAATAATGTTGGTTCAATAAATAAGTGTCTACATCCACGTAAGTGCCACAAAGAAATTCTTGTTACACTATGAATCACTTTTTATACTTTTAAATTGTTCTCCTATCTCACTATTACAAATCTTTAGTCTATACAATATATTTCAAGTATGAAACCCATCTTAATAGGTGAAAGTAAGTCATTAACCAAATTTAAACATTACACAATCTTCACAAGATAAAATTGTATTTACAATAATTCCATATTTTTTCAGAGAGAGAGAAAGAGAAAGTGATAAAGAGAAGAGTCGGGAATGAATAATGGATTGAAAAGTTGAACAAGGGGTATATATATGGCACCCTTAGATTACTAATCTGAGTTGTTCAATGTTGTTGAAGATTAAGAATACAAATTGAACCACGTGTAAATTCGGTCTTAAAATGACTACATCTTTTTATTAAGTAACTCAAGTGGATCAATAGGGAGGCCCAAAACAAATAAGCTCAACAATAGTTAATAAAAGCCCAAGACAAATATAATAATTGGACTTTATCAATTACAATAATTTTTACCTTAAAGTTCAAGAATGTTTAAACTTGTCAATAGTCAAGATTTTAGGGCCCATACATGTTGGATTATCTTCAATAGGAATTTTGATCAACATAATAGATTAATAAGAAACCCAATTCCTAATGAAATAAAATTTAACAAAAACATGATTGGTTCTTTCATGGTAAACATAGATTCCTACTTAAGTGAATAACACTCTAGCTATCAGAAAATATAATAAATGTTGACTTAGTCAAATTAGCTTCATTTGTAAGACATGACCAAATAACTTATTTAAAGCAATCATATATGACAACATATTCAAATTTGGTAGTAGATAAAGACACTAAATGGTGCACTTTTGAGTTCTAGGTTATGTAAATTTTACCAAGTGTAGGACAATAGGCAGTAGTAGACTTTTTAGAGTCTCTATCACAAGTAATATCAACATCAACGTAACCAACCAGATCAAAAGAAGTCCTTTTTTCCATAACAAAGGCCAAAATCAATTGTACTATTCACATAAGCAACTACCCATTTTTAGACAATGGTCCATACCATAGTTAAACATAAACCTATTAAATATATACATTCCATATGAAAGATCGGTTCTAGTTCTAATCATGGTATACATGAGAAACCCAATTACATTTCCATAATAGTAATGTTTCACTTTAACTCTTTCATATTCAATTCTAGGACACTGGACTTTACTAAATAAAGAGTCACCCGCTAAAGGCATCTCAACATGTTTACAATTTAAGTTACCATACTTCTCAACCGGTTTAACAAGGTAAGGCTTTTGATGAAGTTTTGGCTTAAAGTGCTTAAGGTCCCTTTCTATAACCATGCCCGATTAGTGATGATCGGGTTCTCGGTTAGTGATGAACGGGTTCCCGGTCCGTGTCTCTTATTCACGATTTTTTTTGCGCAACATAATGTTGCGTCTCCACCTCACAAGTCAGAGAAATGCCTCCAGAAACCGGGTTCCGGTTGGCGTCGATGAACGCGAATCTCCATGCACTAACTCCTTGCATCTTCACCTCACAGGTCAGAAAGTTTGGGGGGTCACAGTGCAGCAACTGGGTTCCCGGTTTGTGTCGACACGCGCAATCCCGCACGTTCCACTTCTTGCGTGTAATTGGTTTATCAGCATTCAGCAACCAGGTTCCCGGTTGTCTCCTATTTTGACAACCAATTTTCCTTATTTTTCACACTACCTACCCCAAACTCAAGACTTTTACTCCTGTAATCATCAAAAACACCAATATTTCTCATTTCTTAAAAATTAAACACTAATAAACAACATTTACTCTAATTTACACTAAGAATTTAAAATATATGAAAACAATAAACTAATATACAATTGAAATGACTTTTGTTTAACGTCGTTAAGCTTGACAGGTTACCTCTCAAATTTATGCAGCATCGAGGAGGTACATGACCTCCCCAGGATGTGGATCTTCCATGTTATTGATATCCTCTCCTCCATGATGGATTTTCAATCGATGCCCATTCACCATGAAGGTGCGGTGCTCGATTGGATGTTCAATTTCTATACCTCTATGAGGCGTGACCTTGGTCACAATATAAGGACCAAACCACTTCGATCTCAACTTACCCGGATAATTACTGAACTTGGAGTTGTATTTCAGAATCATCTGTCCAACTTTAAATTCCTTTTCACGAATGCGATTGTCATGCCATTTCTTTGTTTTTTCCTTATAAAGTTTAGCATTCTCATAAGCATGAAATCGAAACTCATGAAGTTCATTTAGTTTCATCATACGATTCTCATCGGCTAAAGTAGGATCCATGTTCATCTCTGTTATCGCCCAATATGCACCTAATTCAAGTTCAAGAGGTAAGTGACAAGCCTTACCATAAACTATGCGACACGGAGATGCACCAACGGGTGTCTTAAATGCAGTACGATATGCCCACAACACATCATCTAATTTTAATGACCAATCCTTGCGTGTGGGTCTAATAGTCTTTTCTAGAATGGATTCGATCTCTAGAATAGAGACCTCAGCTTGACCATTTGCTTGTGGATGATAAGCAGTAAATACACGATGTCTCACCACATACTTCTCTAAAACCGCCTTCAAGTATCTATTCACAAAATGAAAACCTCCATCACTGATCATAACTCTAGGCATACCATGTCTAGTGAAGATGTGTGACTTTAAGAACTTTATCACCACTCACGAATCATTTGTTGGTAGAGCTACAACCTCTACCCATCTAGACACGTAATCAACAACTAATAGGATGTATTGATTTCCATTATATGGTACAAAGGGACCCATGAAATCAATGCCCATACATCAAATATCTAAACTCCAAGAACATTATTATGTGCATTTCATCTCTCTTAGATATATTACCGGTAAATTGGCATCTGTGACGACTCTTGACATATTTATGACAATCTTTATGTAATGTGGGCCAATAGAAACCGGATTGAAGTACCTTTGCAGCTGTATTAATTAAAGAAATTAGGGCTTAACCCATAATGCGATTCTCAAGTACTAATGAAATTAGATCATGCTAAAACTAGAAATAATTGAAATTGAATTAAAAACATTCATTGTCAATTACAGAAATAAAGTAAGAACCTAATTGAGAGGTTGGAATTGGCTGTTGTTGGAGGAAATAACTTTCTTCAGCTCTAGCTTTCTCCTTCTCCTTTTTGCTCTGACTCTCTCTTTTAATATATTGAAGCGTATGTAAAAATGAGGTCTAAAGGCCTATTTATAGTGGAGGAATCGGATTGGGATTTTTACTAAAGAGTAATAATTTAAATGAGAAAATCCTTAGTCCAAATAAGAAATCTTGTAACTGATGTACAGTTGTTAGTAAAACGGCAGTAACTTTTGCGTCTCAACTTCAAATCACCTGATTCCAGTCCCCAAATCTTCCAAACTCAAAGGCGCTTTCATGGCTCAAAGGCTGAATTAGTGTCTAAGTGGCTAAAAAACAGCAATAAAACAGTTTTTCAGATTTTCCTCTTTATTAGTTTAACTCTTCAAATATTCTTTTCTTCCTTTTGACCTCTCTGCTTGATCTTGGACTTTAATTACCACTTCTCCTCCTTGTATTGGTGCTCCATAGAATCCATGGACCTAATAACTTTGCACTAAAAACAAACAAATTGACGTACAAAAGCTCTATAAATGAAATAACATAATTCCAAGGGGAAAAAATGCAATATAACGAAATAAGCATAAAAGTCTATAAAATAAGTCTAATATTCACTTAAAATGATGTCTCCTAAGGTCATTTATTTAGAACAAAATGGGAGATATCATGGTCATAGTTGGAAAACATTTGACGAGAGGAATTCCGAGTTTGCTAGTGAACCACATGATGTACGCCTTGGTTTGGGGATTGATGGTTTTTGTCCTTTCTCCATGAAAAACAACTCAAATAGCATGTGGCCGTTTATATTAACGATCTACAACTTGTCGCGTTGTTCATGTATAAAAGAATCCACATTTATGCTTACTCTGTTGATACTGAGTCCTCGTTCACCTGGAAAGGATATGGATGTATTTCTCCGTCCGGTTGTAGATGAGTTGGAAACGTTGTGGGGCACGGGGACACTTACATGGTATGAACATATAAAGGATGAATTTGTAATGAAGGATAGTTTGTTGTTCACGATGAATGATTACCCGGCTAGATCGTACACTTTAGGATGGTCGGGTCAAGGCTACTTATCTTGTCCCGAATGCACGGAATATACTCTTTTCGTGCAGGTTAATAAAGGAGTTGTTTATTTTGATCATAGACGGTGGTTACCTCTGAACCATCATTTTCGGAAAGACGCATCTTCGTACATTTCAATCAGTAATAGGGTCCCTCCTAGGAAACATAGTTCCGCAGATTTCCAGACGCAGTTGGATGGGTTGACGATTGTGTTTTCAGGAAAAAACAAGGACTTCAGTGGCAAGGTGGCAAAGAAAACTGGGCCTCGTGACTCAAATTGGAAGAAAAAAAGTATATTCTACCTTTACAGTATTGATTGGAAAGCTTGTCAAAACATAACATCGATGTGATGCATTGTGAGAAGCATGTGTGTGATGCTCTTCTCAGCACATTTGTTGGTTTAGATGGGAAAATTAACAAAGATAACATGAAGGCGGGGAAATATCTGGAAGCCATGGGTATCAGGGAAGATTTTTGGTTATTTGTGGATTCACGCGGTAAGACCATTCTACCACATGCAAAGTATGTGATAACAACCGATAAGCGACGAGTGCTTCTAGATTGGTTGAAGGTGCAAAAGTTTCCCGATGGTTTTTCTTTTAGCTTGCGAAACAACGTGCAGAGCGACACCGGAAAGATTATCGGTTTGAAATCCCATGATTGTTATATTCAGATGCTATATATATTCGTTGCTAGTATTCCAGGTTTAATCGATAATTATCCATTAACGATCCAATTATTGGGTTGTGCAATGTGTTCAGAAATGTTTGTAAGAAGAAACTGAGTAAAAAATAATTGGAATCGGGAAAGTCTAAAGTGGTCAAGCTTAAGTGCAAGTTGGAGGTGATTTTTACTCCAGCTTTTCTTGACATTATGATCCACCTTGTTGTGCACTTGTACGAGGAAGATCGGTTAGGAGGCCCTGTTCAAATGTGTTGGATGTACCCGTTTGAGAGGTACTTGAAGAAACTAAAAGAATATATTCAGAACCCGACCAGGCTAGAGGGTTCAATCACTGAGGGATACGCTGTAGAGGAAACATTGACTTTTATATCTTGGTACCTTCGAGAGGAAAGTACAAAGTTCAATAATCCGGGCAGATACGGTGCGATTCCTGAAAGCTAGGAAATATCAGTGTTTAAGAGCCAGTGCAAGCCGATTGGTAAAAAAGTGTTTGATTATTTACCATTCAAAGAGAAGGAACACACCTATTGGTACATCCTTCATAATTGCGACGTGATCCAGCACTATATGATGTAACTAATTTAATTAAAATCATTTATTTAAATTTCCTATTATTGATTATTAACACTATGCCTTTTTAGGGAGGGAACACGAGTCCTCACTTCCGGCCCTTGATAGAGAGAGAAAATACTGAGAGCAGTTTCATCGATGGTTCATGAAAAAGGTACACAAGTCTATCAAATAAATTGACTTTATTTCAACTAATAACTGAATTTGTGTTTAGGTGTATTTAATGCAAAAAGATGGTGATCCCCTTGCTACCGCAGAGTTGCTTTCGTTGTCCAACATGTCGAATAGCGTCGTGTGTCGATATGATTCTTGCGTTGTGAACGGGTTCAAATGGATTACGCGTGACAGGGGTGAAAAGAGAGTTACTCAAAAGATACTGAGATGCTTGAGGGTAAGTTGACTATACTTAACATTTTTTTATTTCATAGGAGTTAATTATACAATTCTATTGAATTTGATATATTTGTGAACATGACTTCTTTTTGGTTGAGGATTGGGAGAGTCGCGCAGATTGGCCTAGCATCCAGACGATGCTAAACAACAAGTGTTGTAAGGGGTTTAGCAATCACAAAAACCGTGTGAAGAAATTTTTTTACGGTATTGATTAAATTACGGACAATCAAATCCCGGAGAATTGGGAGAAAACGGTTCAGATGTGGGACTCAGAAAGGTGTCAGGTAATTATTGTACTTTAAAATATTACAAAAAATATTCTCTTTATTGTCTTCCTTGCTTCATTTTTCTTGTTTAAAAACTAGCACCAAGAGACAGTGAATAAAGATAATAGGAAGCATCAACATAACCCGAGCGGGGCTGGTTCTATTACCTACACTAGGAAGAGGACTTACTTGGTTTTGGTAAGGAATTCATTTAAATAATTCTGAGCACGTTCTTTATTTTCCTGTTTGATTGAAACAAGAGAAGAGGAATAATAAGACCCCTTGATTGACCAAGGGTGAGGGGTCACAACAAGCTTTGCCTATTCCCCCGATAAAAAAATTCTTTTGCGAAATCGGGTTCGACAAGAAGAAGAACGAGTGGAGGAGCAGGAAGTATGAGCAAGCTGATGTAAGTTTTAAAATACGCAAACATTTATACTTACAATTTTATACTTTATTTATTCAACATGACGAACTTAAGTCCATTATGCAAAAATAGAGTGAGGGAATCATAGAGTCAAACTGGCTCTTCTTCATCTACACCTTCCTTATCGCAACAAGAACAAGTTGATGCGGTCATGTAGGCATCTCGCTTAGGGTTTGGGGACATGATACGCTACTGGGTCCCTGAAGTTGGACACCCGCTTCCGGCCAAGAGGACGAGTACTAGTGTTTCTGATCCAGTCAACAATAAGATGCTGAGGAACTACTAGTGGATGATGACCGCCCTAAACGAGTTCCTTGTCTCCATAGGCAAGGACCCTATGTCAGATGACATGTATCAATCCTCGACCTCCACAGCTAGTACGCGACCCACGAAAGAGGCGATCGACGCGCGGATGAGCGGGGCCATCGCGTTACTTAATCGGTGCAGGGCCGAAGGTGGATTCGAGAAAGTTGTGCCTCCATCCGATACTACAGCGGCTCGTACTTCAGATCCCTCTCGAGTCACTCCTTCTTCTGCTCCTCCTAGTACTGTTGATCCTCCCACTGCTTTTATTTCTGATTCTCCTACTGCTCCCTATGCCATCCGGTCACTCATGCTTATGGACGAGGGTTATAGTTCAGATGATGATACTACTAGATTGTAGTTTATACTTTTTTTGGTATTTTTATGTATACTTTGACTTTTTATTACGTTTGACTTTAGTTGACTTTTTTGGTCATTGGTTCTCGTTTATTATATATATCGGGTTTATTTCAGTTTTCGGCTTTATTTATATACAATATAAAATTAAAACATAAAAAAGATTTAAAAAAAAAAAACAATCTAAAATAATAAATAAAATAAAAATTTAAAAACTCTTTAGCGAGGACATTGGTCGTTGCCTAAGATAACCAAAAAGTCCTCGCTATAGACAAGGAGGTCAACCGCGAGAACTTTTCGCTCGCGTTTGACCACATCTTTTGCGAGGACATGACCGTCGCAAAAGCCACTATCTTTCGCGAGGATAACGGATCCTCGCTAAAGATATGTGGGCTCACGCGAGGACGCGCAGATGTCGTCGCGTAAGAGGTATTTAGCGACGACTCTTTAGTGAGGACATGTCCATACTAAAGATAAAATAGACCTTTTGCGACGACTTTTTTGGTCTTTCGCGAGGACTTATGTCCTCGCGAAAGATAACGCGCGTGGTAGCGAAAATTGGAGTGCTAGTAATATTGAAATTTGGATTGTTTTTAACTTGAAATTAGAGATTTTATATATGTTAGGATTTTTTTACATGATTGTTACAGTTTTACTTCTCGAATTTCATTTTACTAGAAAATGACTAGATTATTGTATTGTACAATGAATTAGGATCCAAGATTATTTTTTTATCTAAATGGCTCAATACATTAAGTTTTTGCTTTATAAGTGGTACAGTAATTCCTTGAATCAGGATCCAAGATTAATTTTTTTATCTAAATGACTGAATACAGTAAGTTTTTGCTTTATGAGTGTTACTGTAATTCCTTTTAATATGTGATTTTAATTGTAAAATTTTCAACAAATTGGTTTTTTTATTGTTACATGGCCTTTTAAATTGCATGCATAAATTGGTGGTGGGTTCACAAAGCCACCTGAAAGAAATAAAAAATAAATATTATTTTATTCCACGTCACCTATAATGGGCGTGACATGAACGTACTGCTTGCGAAGTTAGTCAGAAAGTTACAATGGTAACTTGCCTAGTAAGAGAGATGGAGAGAGTGGAGATAGTGAAGGGATGGTTTACTATCAGTTAATAAACCAACACTCATATCCCTATATAAATAGAAGTCTGCTTATCCTCTCCAAACACAACAAATTTTATCCCGTTAAATCAATTTCACTCTTTCCTACAATATATTCTCAGACACTTAGGTGGTGAAAACAAAGAACTTAATTCTTGTAATTAAGCCACAATCAGAAAGCTGAAAGTAGGAATCATCAATCTATTGCGTAAGAGGTTTGTCTAATAAACCCTAACTATTTAATTCATAAGTAACACCACCAACTAGGAAATAATATGGTAGTGATATAATTAATCTTATGGGTGTCCATTATGACAATTAAGTCAAGTTACAAGGTTGCATTTCAGGTTTATCAACTGTGCAAGTATCCATGTAGTTCTTTGTATGCTTCTATAATTTTCTATAAAGTTTGTGGTGGAAACTTAGATGTCAAATTAAAAATTGATGAAGATTTATTGGGAATGTATAAGGCTAAAGATGCCAATACTATTGTGGAGTTGTTCTTTGATCCTCATGTTGAAGAAGTGTTAGACTCCTTTGCTAGTGATGAAATTGAGTCGAATGGTGGCACAATAATTAGCGATAAAGAAGTTGGTGATCAAGATACTAGTGAGTTTCTAAAACAGTAGTAGAACTTGGATGGTTTTTTCTAAGTTATTGACTATAATTCCACAATTTTTTGTATTGGTCTTTGTATTGACCTAAAATTTCTTTTTATGATATTGCAATGCAATTGTGCACTAGTTTACTTGTCCCATCCATACCCAAATTCCTGATAAAAAGCTTCATTAAATATGTACACTTTAGACAAAGATTGATCCTTATTATATACAAATACATACTAGCAAACTCCCTACGTGTTAGTAATATGTAACCTACTTAGTACAAATGTGATACACTTTCATACACCTTATTTGTACTGCCCCTAAAGATCTCACATATGCACCATAAACAAACCATCCACATGCTTTTGACTTGAAAATTGCCTTCACCCTTGTTGAACCATTTCCGGTATACTTCATTCTCCTAACATCTAATATGCATTGTCTCCTAATAGTAATAGCTTTCTTCAAGTCTTGTGTATCATTAAACAACATTCCTACTTCAAATACAGGTTCGACCGTGTCTATATCTGGGATAAATTTTCTAAATTGGACCTTTTCCTCTTCACTCCACTAAAAATGACCTACATCTTCATCCTCAAAATATAAACCCTCTATAATTTTTTGTCTCAGAAGCTATTCCAGAATCAGTATCTTTCCCATCTTCACTAACTTCCCCATATTTCACATTTAACACTGCTAGACTATCCATATTTGCACCATATTTTGTAACTTCAGCCCATTCAACATCTTTATCGGTACTAACATCATAAAGTTTGTCATTTGTACCTCACTCCATAAAAGCTATCTACAAAGCTGTAAGCACTATCGTCTTCATCATTTTCTATTGTTTCACAATTTTGTTCACTGTCACTAGTATCTTGATCACCAACATATTTACTACTAATTACCGTGACATCATTCCACTTAACTTGTCACTTGCAAATTAGCTTAAACACTTCTCCAACATGAAGATCAAAGAACATCTCGATAACAGTATTGGTATCCTTAACCTTACACATTTTTCAGTAACTCTTCATCAATTTAATTTGAATACCCCAACATATAAGTTTCCCCTACTAACTTACAAAGTCAAATATGGTCAAAGGAAAATGTTTAAAGAATCAAACATGTGAATGGTGTGAAATGGAAGACGAGTCAAATGAATACCTTTTCCTAATGCCCATTTAGTAACACAGTGTGCGCTTCATCAAGTATGCAAATTAAGATTGATCATGAGTTAACAAGACCTATATATGAATGGATTATTAAGACATCCAGTAATGGTTGGGATAGGAAAATTATTATTTCATACATCCTTAATACACTTTGGTTCATTTGCAAAAACGAGAATGAAGGGGTTTTTTAGAACAAAAAATAGAATGTCAATGAAGTGAATATTAAAGAAAACATGATAATTAAGGATCTATTTGGTGAATTGTATGAGGAAAAAGAGAATGATGAATCAAATTGGATAAGAGCGAGGAAAAAGAAAACAATGTGTTCTTGCAATATGAACCGGATCTCGTCTAGTTTAATGACACATCTTTTACGAAATAATGGGAGGTATTGGGCGTCACATCAATGGTTGTTAATCGCGAAGGTAATATTGCTTATAAAATCATTAAAAGAGGAAGGGTCAAATCATGCCTAGAAGGAGAAGCTTGGGATATCCAGTTTGCGATAAGATCAACTATTGATCTCAATAAAATGAATAGTTCTTTCTACTCTGACAACCTTGAAGTGATTCAAGATATTATAAACCAAGCAGGAATTAACTGGAAAATCCAACCAATTATTCATGAAATTTGGAAATTGATAGAAAAACTCCTGATGTGGAAATCTTTCCGCATTAAAAGAGATTCAAACGGTATTGCAGACTTAATTGCTAGATGCGCGAGACTAAGTATTGATTTATCTGGATAGAAGTGCAACTTGGTATTTGAAAGTTATGGATTATTATATAACTTATATAGGTGTAGGGGTATTGGTTAAGTTCTATCGTTGTAATTATGTTGTATGTAATTTTATTTTCACTCATACGCTAACTTGGAACCAAAGCATATCCCAATATAGGTTTTAGAAACTAATCCTAAATCATTTTTTCCAATCTAGATTAAAAAAATTATTAATACGGTCAAAAGATTACCTTATACTCAGAACAAATCAGCAATAAATCCTTGTTTCAATGAAAAAGAAAATCAACATCAAATTTTCGTGTTAATGAGGTAATAATTTTACAACATTTTTGTGAAAAGGGTTAACTCAGAAAGTAAAAATTGAAATGTGTAGGTAAAAACTATGCTTTTAGTTTTTACACGGATAAATAAAGATGATGTTAGCCTGAATTTTCAGTATTATCAATCATGATGCAAGCATATCAATCTCACGTGCCTATTTTATACAGAACTAATTATATGATTAGATATGAAAACAAGTAAAGATATAGTTAACGAGAAAATCAAAGAAAAAGAAGTCTATGTGATTAATAAAAACCTCAGAAATAATTCAGGCCAAGATGATAATAACATCGTTAGTGACACATCAGAGATTATCTGGAAGAATGCCACATCTTTCACCAAAGAATATGAACTAGCTGGCATTGCATCTATTTTTGTCAATCAATCAAGAGGGATTTATTTCTCATAAAAATATGAGTAGATATTTTGTTAATTCGGTTAAGGAGGGAGAAATTTGGGCCATTAGTTTGGCCATGAAATCAGCCGCTAATCTCAATCTTTAGAATTTTTTTTACTCTGATAACCTTGAAATTGTTCAAGGTATCAATAAAAAAATAGAAATCAATTGAAGAATTCGTCTCATAATTTCTGGTCTTGGAAATGGATTAACCAAATTGGAAGGTGTCACTTTAAAAGAGAAATTAACGAAATAGGCGACATACATGCCAAGTGACAAGTGTGTTAGACAAGATTTGGACTTATCAAGATGGTCTTCATGTTATCTTACTGAAAGAATGGATTTTCTGAATAATCTTTACCGGAAAAAAAGGATAGGATAATTTTTGTGTTTTTCTTTTCTTTTCCTTGTCAAAAAAAATATATAGTTAAAATTGAAAAAGAATAAAAAAATATAACCAAAATTAGAAAAACTTAACACGAAAAACCCGAGACATAATGACTCTTCAATGTATTAAAAAAAAAAATTTAACCCAATAAAAGTAGTCATCATCTTTTGAAAAGAAAAAGAAAAAGAAAAAGAAAAAAAGTAGTCATCATTTTCATATATATCTTTGTGACCTCTTCCCATTCTTCTTCTCCTTCTAGTTCTCTGTTGCTATTTTATGTCAGGTAAATCAATTTAGCCATTCGTCTCTTGTTAATATATTACATCTACTTACAATTTTCGCTATACTTGTAGGAAAACACTTTAGTTTTAGATGATTGCTTTATTTATTGGGTAAATTGCACTATTTGTCACTGTCTTATGCAAAATAGCCAGATACACCCATGTGCTTAGCAGCTGTACACCTCTAGAATGGTAGATTTGCAAGGTTAATTACAATATTGGGGATATAGTTACTACTTTTGAAACACAATGGCTCATTTAGCTGTTTTGCATAAACAAGGACAAATGTTTCATTTATCGTTAATTTTTCTTCTTTTCTATCTTTTTCTTTACTTTACCCTTTTTGTTGCGGAATGGACTGTAAAGTCTGAAAAAGTTTTCTGCGGTTCTTGTTTCATAGCTCTTTTGAAATTTTTGGGTGGTAAAGTAATTAAAGTTTGAATCTTTATGCTTTCTTTAGCTTAAAGTTTGAATTTCTGAGAAATCTAATGGTTTCTCGGGTAATTGCAGATCTTACAGGAAACTATAGAGCTTTGATCACTATATAGCTCTCTATGAAGTATGGAGGTTAGTCAAATCAGCTACAAGTTTATGCTTATACAAATCTTAAATTTACATGGTTTAATATAGTTCATTTCTTAATTGGTCCCTGTGTTATGCTGTATAGCCAAATATACACCACTGTTTCACAAGGTAGCAGATTTACTCATGTAACTCATGTGGGCAAATCTAGCTAACACGTGTATATTTGCTATGTTTTGAAATAATACAGGTTATATATTGCTATTCTGTAAAACACATGGGCGTATCTGTCAATTTTGCATAGCACCGGGACCAATTATGCAATTTACTTTTTTTTAATAGATATACAAATTTTAAGTACCAACGACGCAATTATCTCTTCTTTGATTCCCTTTTCTTCTTACCCATTTACTTAATTATTCCTCATTTTGATCGCTATTTCTCATTTGCAGTCAAATCAATATTGAATTGAGAAATAAAATAGAAAGGGCGGTTAAATATATGGCGTTTTGTAAAATAGTTCGTGAAGTAAGAGATAGTATCGGTAGTATATCAAAGCGTGGTTTCGATGTAAGACTCAATAGTAATCATCACAGGGGAGGATCGAGCGGTTCATTTCAGGTCGATGACTTGCCGGAGATAGTTCAGAGTAGCCATTGGGCAAATCTCCCACCGGAGCTTTTGTTTGACGTTATTAAAAGATTGGAGGAGAGTGAAAGTACATGGCCTTCTCGGAAAAATGTCGTTGCTTTTGCTTCCGTTTGTCGAACATGGAGGACTGTTTGTAAGGAAATTGTAAAAAGTCCCGAAATTTGTGGAAAACTCACTTTTCCAGTTTCGTTGAAACAGGTAACTGACTTAATTACGGTCTTGGTCTCTATCTTTACACGTTTTGACAGTTTAATCCCTTATTTTGTAAATGTAACAGTTTAATACCTTATCTTTCAACTTTTTGACAACGTGAGTCTTTTTTTTTTTTTTTGTATTTTGATCGTGTTATAAGTTTCTGACCAAAAATAAAATGAAAATCATGGTATAAGCGTTGTCATATTTTGCTAGAATGCGTGGAAATAGCAAAATGATGTTTTTAAGGGTATTTTAGTCTTTTTTATCACATTAACAATATGGTGAGGCGTGAATTTAATGTAGTGTAATGAAAATACAAAGCAGGACTAACGCTGTCACAAAATTAAAAGATAAGGGGCTAAGCCGTGAAAAGGATAAAATATAAAGGACTAACTGAGTAATATTACATGTTAGTCCCTGCGGTCTCCGAAATAGGAGTCATATAGTGCTCAAAAAATGGCATGAAGGTTCCTATGGTCTATTTTTATGAATACTTAGACCATAAGGATCTTTTGTGGCATTTTTTTAGCACAGGGAATGTAGGACTCCTATTTCGGAGACTACAGGGACTCACGGTGCAATTAACCCAATTTAAATTAGTCTCTACTGAAAAAAGATATAATCATATTGATTGATTTTCAGCCAGGGTATAGAGATGGACTTGTTCAATGCTTCATCAAAAGGGACAAATGGCACATGACTTATCATCTTTACTTGTGTCTGAGCCCCGGTAAGTATCATTTCATATCATATCAGACCTCGGGTTCATAGGGGTGTTTTAGGGAATGCCAATATATAATTAATTCATTATATCACCCCCCATTTTTTAAAACGTTGCAGCTATACTTGTTGAAAATGGAAAATTCCTTCTCTCGGCAAAAAGAGCACGTAAAAGTACTTGCACGGAATACATTATATCCATGGATGCAGAAAAGATTTCAAGATCAAGCGGCACATATATCGGAAAATTAAGGTAAAAAAAAAAAATCTACATTATGTACACATTCCATCTCAAAAACACAATTACATAACTCATAATATATATAATTACAGATCAAATTTCCTCGGTACGAAATTCATAATATACGACACACAACCTCCATATACATCAACACACAACCCTCCACCAAGCCGTAGATTCTCCTCACAAAAAGTCTCACCGAAAGTCCCGAGCGGGACCTACAACGTAGCCCAAATAGCATACGAGCTAAACGTTCTTGGTACGCGGGGCCCACGTAAAATGCAATGCTTAATGCACTCGATTCCCGTTTCATCTCTTGAAGCCGGGAGCACGGTTCCTGGACAACCGGAGATTCTACTTCCGCGGGCCCTAGACGAATCGTTTAGGAGCATTTCATTTTCCGATTCTTTTAGTAGCGCACGTTTTTCAGATATAGTCGAGGAAGGGAAAGTCAAACCGTTGATTCTCAAGAACAAAGAGCCGAGATGGCATGAACAGTTACAGTGTTGGTGTTTGAATTTTCGGGGTCGAGTGACCGTTGCGTCGGTAAAGAATTTTCAGTTGGTCGCGTCTACACAACCGGACGGCCCGACGGGCCTGAACAGCTCGACCGGCCCGGGTCAAGTGGATAGTGATAAAGTTATGTTGCAGTTTGGTAAGGTTGGGAAGAATATCTTTACTATGGATTATCGGTATCCTTTGTCTGCATTTCAAGCTTTTGCGATATGTTTGAGCAGCTTTGATACTAAATTGGCTTGTGAATAGACAAGACTTTTTCTTTCTGTATAAACCAGGATGTTTTGTTTATTATGTTGTTGTAAAACTTAGGCATAACTGTATCTTCTTTATGAGTTTAATTGCTTTGTGCATTATGCATCTTTTATTCATTGGTTTCATTATTTACACTTTGTTAGACCAAATTTAAGGCCCCTCAGACTCCATATTTTGAGATTCATCAGTATCAATACATACTCTCTCACTCTCAAAGCCCAATTGTGAGGGGTTAGCAGTGATTGCACTTGTTAAGTATCTCATAGACGAGACTATAGGCCTATCATAATGTTTTTTTACTTCAAAGCTTTATTATTCACGTGCCAAATTTGCTCTAAAACGTTTAGAACTCTGCCTTATATCTTCAAATTAAAATTAGGAGAAGTCCTGAATTATTCTGTTGTTGGCAAATAGGCCTCGACTCGTGGTGAATAGCTCAGTTTATCTTTAAGATAATATTAGTTTTTGCATCTCAATTGGGTTCGGAATTAGTTTTCGATCTCAATTGGGTTCGGAATGTAAACTAAACTTGTTCACCTTATATTGGAATTAAAAAATTACTATTATTTTGATAAAATTATTTAATATTGAATAAGAAATTGAATAAGTTTAAAAAAGGGGTTAATGCTTAATATATCTTTGTAGTCTTGTTCAGTATCCTGTAAAATGCACTATTTGGTTTACTTCCTTATGATATCTTGATTTCGTTTTCAAAACTCAAAATTTAAATTCGGGGTGTTTTTCCATATCTTAAAGTTTGAGTTATGAGAAACTTCTCATAACATAAACTTCTCTTTTTATAGGCAAAAAAAGATAGAGTGAAATGTATGGTGTCTTTTATGGACAAATCAATGATAGATGTGGTGAGAGTGAATTAACTCTAACTTGAGGGGTTTTTTGGGCATTAAAGTAATCTTTAAAGAAATTGAACTATTTGGATAAAATTATTTATATTTTGTTAGAATTTGGGTCGAGTCGGACAACCAACCGTAGTATAAACTATATAACTTTTGGTGGGAATAATTGTTCTCCATTTTTTAAAGAGAATTGTTTTTTACTTTTTTCTTATTGCTTGGGTAAACGATTGTATTAAAAATGAAACTTTACAATATAGAAGAAGTCACCTACCTAGACCTCGTACTATTACATGTTTCCACTATAATCCTAAAAAAATGACGATGCAACAAGGAATATAATATATATAGGTACACTATTTAACCTCTTTGATAATCGTTTCCTAAAAGGTTGGATTACCTCTCATGGCAAGGTGATTTCTTCCCCACCATATGCAATACATGGCTCCAAAGGCAATCCTCCAAGCCTTTCGTCTTAAATTCTCTCGAATTTTTTAGTTTTCTAAGCCACTTCAAAGCGCTCAAGAGAGTATTCATCTTCTTATTAATTCATAACCACTTATTTATCTCATCTCAAATATCTCTCACATAAGCTCAATCAAAGTAAATGGGCTTATTTAACTCAAAGCCTTCACCACATAAAGCACATAGTGGATCTAACTCCAAATAAGTCATTCGATCCTTTGTCTTGAGTCTTTCTTTTAATGTCATCCAAACAACAATGACATATTTTGGAGTGACACAAGAATCCCAAATTATATTAGCCCAAGGGCTCACAAAAGATCGTCGGCGAAACTACTCATAAGGTTTCTTATATAAAACATAAAAAATTCACTAGATACCTCATGAATTATAGGATACTCATTTTCCACGGAGAACTACCTGTCCAAGATAAACTCTCTACCATCAAAACCAATCGACCATCGAATCACCTCCTTAAGCTCCAAGTATTCTTCAAGAGAAAATAATCCACCGTCCTTGATTTCCCACTCCCAAAAGTTTACATTTTGAAAATACTCCCCATGAATCCATTTGATCCAAAGAGAGTCCGTTTTAGCAACAATATTCCAAAGCATCTTCATTGATAATGTTTTATTACACACGCCTAACTCTTTCAACCCAAGACCACCCTCCTCATTCAGGACACAAATATTGCTCGATTTAACTTGCGACGGCTTCCTATCTCAATAAATAATCCAAAAAATGCTAATAACTCGATCACGATTACCAATTAGAATCGGTAATATAGTTAACCAAAAGCAAATTACACCTTAGAGAACCAATCTCAGTAAATGGGCTTATTTAACTTACCGTTTTAGGCTTTATTTTTTTGATGAAAAAGAGTCCTAATTTTATCAAAATAGTTTTTTCATAGTTAAAAAAAGTCCATAAGAAGAAATTCTGCTTAGGTAACTACGCGTGTTTTGGTTTCTTGGACCGGCTCTAATAACTAGTGTTCTAAAAAAACGTCAAACGCTAGACGTGCAACTGACCACCTCCGAGCATGTAAGGGACTAAGCGGAGCCTAAACGTTTTCCTTTTAGGTAGTTTTGAAAATTATTTCTTGTGTTTTATTTGTATAAACCAGTAAAACAATATAAAAAACTAATGCAAAAATAAAATAAAAGTGAATAAATAAATAACTTTACTTATCGAGACTCGGATTTGATCTGCATATTTAGGCCACCTATTGGTGTCTTATGTTTGTTGGTTTTAACCTTCAGGAGACAACGACAAAACTATTCAAAAGAAACTAACACACGAATTCTTAAGAATTTCAACGAACTTAATAAAGCTGCTTCTTCTATCTCTCTCTTATAATTTTAATGCTTAATGTTTAAAAAAACTGAATGAAGAAAATGTTTGAGTTGACTAACTATTTATAGAAGATGAAAAGGTTTTTTTTGTTCGAAAAAGTAGCTTGGCAAAGAGTTGTAATGTTTAATTTGAAGACACATTATTTCAAATATAAGTAGCAAAGACAAAGTTTGGGCTAGTCCATATGGTATAAGCCTAAGGCCCAAGGGTCCGGGTTCAACGTTTTTTTTCTTTGTTCTGCTTTATAACCAAAAAAAAAAAAAAAACATATAATGTTTTTATTATTTTTCTCTTTAATTTCTCCAAATTACATGAATCAATTTCTCATTCAATTTCAATTGATTTTTAACAAGTGAATATATTACGTTAATCTTTACAACTGGAATAAACGTATCTATATCCGAATCATTTTTTTAAATCGATCCACCGACTATCATCATAAACATAGTCAACACTTGGATAAAATCTCATTTGACCAACATTATTAACACATGCAACTACTTTTTAAGTATTAGATATATGATTTATAATTCCCATAATTGTATTATCTCAAAGACTATAAATATTACTAATCAACTTACCATAATAAGATAATTTATTAGTTAAATTATTGTCTAATATATGATTTAATCATTATTCGGGTTGGGAATGAGACTTTAACCTAACTTCTGATAATGTGATAAGGCTCAAATAGAAAGTTCATATATGGATTATTTAACACTTGTGTCTAACACTAGAACCAACCAATCGATCAATTTTGGGTAACGTGAAAGGCATATATGCATTCTACCACTTGAGTTAGACATTGAATCAAGAAAACGACCCCGTCATGATAGTTTACCACATGTATGTGGTTATCTTGGAGAAGACGCTTGCCTTCTTTCTTGATGATTAGATTCTCCTTATCGGTGAATATTTTTTGATTATGTTGGATGTCATACACACATAAATCGACATTGAGTTGGTTCACCATGATGGATGTGTCACTGCCAACCATATCCTCGATTTTTCTAAGCAAACAAGTCTATGATGAACAACATGCTTATTAGGATCTCTTGGCTTTGTCCACCGACGGGGTCACCTAGTAGTATTTTCGACGTCTCTGGTTTTACTAAAGATTGATAGTAAAGTATGTCGACTGAGCATACCTCAAAATTAGGAAGATAGCATGTGAACTCTACCTAAGGCTATATAGGTCACTTTGACATTAGTACTCAAAAAGTCTTGCGATTTGAGCGTAGAGTTTTTTGAACAGCTTATTGAGTGATTCCAGGAGGGAAAAGGAGGAGGTATATTTGGAATTATATGGTGGAGAATCTTCCTTTACTACTAGTAATTGATGTACTTCCTTGATGGTTCATATGTTTTCTCCATGATTATACTAGTAAAAGATCCCTTGTTCCATCGTGTATCAACAATATTTCCTTTATGCCTAGGCGGCTTGTTGTTATGATCTCAATGAATAAATTCAGGGAATTGCAATAATTCCCACAAAACACACAAAACTAATAATTTAAAATAATGTCTTCTCCAAGTGGTGTGCTTTAGGGATCACTCGTAAGCCTTATTGGACTGGACTCCTTCGCCTACATGTGTTGGAATTGGACTTATTAAACACAAAAACATTGTTAGCACACTCGGTAGCTTGACACCCGAAGGTACCATGATGCTCAAGTTAATGGAATTTTATAGATGGACTCACCCGTATAATATCTAGCGAGAAGGTTAAAATTAAAGTTTGTATATATATATATTGTAAAGTAAAATATAGTAAGGTATGAGTTGGTTTCAACACAATGAAGTAAACAAATATTGATGGAGTATTCTAGATATGTTAGACATTCTTTGGCTAATCCTCAAATATAGGTGATTTAGTGTTAAAAGTGGATAATAATTTTGATGATTGTTGCAAACCATGTATCAAGTTGACCAAGGTTGAAAATGTTAGACTAAGGTCAATGTTATAGTGGTTTATCCATGTTATATTCGATTCTTATAGGTTACAGTTCAATTTGATTGAGACAGTAAAATCAACAAATTTAAGTAGACACGACTAACACCTGAAAATTGTCATAGATTCTGCAAATTCCGATAAATATGATTACTACGTAGATGTTTATTTCGAATACCTAACACGAAATTTTAAAACCCTAATATATAAACGTGATATTATACATTTTCTAGGTTTCTTTTTAAATCTCCAATGATTGTATACCTACATATACAACAAATTTATTTTTCTAAAAAGTTGCCGATTTGAATTTATAATATAATTCAAGTTTTGTTTCCTATTAAGTCCCCGATTCCATTTTTCAATGTCATTAAGTATGAGTCTTCCCATCTCATGACCAAGAATCCCGAACCATTTCCATACATTATCCCTCAATTACTAAAAGACAGATACTTAACTTTTATACTTTTATAAGAGTACTTAGCTTAGCAAATCAAGTGGCCAAATCAAGTGGCCAACTACGCATTAAAAGAAAATGCCAACAAAATCAATAATATGGATATAAGAGATCAAACAAAAGAACAAATAAAATAAAAATGGGTCACTATACAATGAAATCATAAACCCCACAAATGGAAGCAAGAGCAATAAATGCCATTTAAGTACTTTTGAACCAAAAATTAAAATAAAAAGTCTTACCCATTTTTTATTTATTTACACTTTAATATATTTTTATTAATTTCTTCTTTCCTTTATATATAAACCATTTTTAGGACAGCCTAGAATATTTGTTGGACCAAAAGCGTGAAGCTTAAGGTCCTTGGCTAAACTGCTGCTCGTCTGCTTCTCTCCTTGCCTTCGACCTCATCAAAGGTACAATCTTTTATAGCGTATGTTGTTCTATTTCTTTTATCTTCTTTTAAAAAATATATAAGGGTACATTTTAATTTTTTTGTAGAATTTTTCATAAAATCAATTAAAGATCTGATTTTTATGTAATTCTGGATCTGGGTTTTGCTTATTGATGAATTTAGGTTTAATGTAGATAAGTTTTGAGGGTTTTTATTGATTTGTTCAATTGAATTATACTTGTGTTAATGATGATTCTTGATCTTCATTTTCTGAATTTACAGTTTCAAACGTTGGTTTTAATTTAATTGCATGATTCCTATGTGTTTTGATACAATTGATGCTGTAACTAGCAAAAAAAACTGCCACACTTCCCCGAATGGGGAAAAAGTTATCCAGAACGCTTCAGTTCTTATTGTCTCTAGTGAAATGTGTTCCGAACTTTAATGAGGTTTCGTTAAATTTAGTAGCTTTTTTTGTTCATTAAATGTTTTAGAAGTGCTTATTAGATTCGGATTATTAGGGTACTATGTACGAGTTTTATTTAAACTTAATTACGTAATTTGGGTTTTGCCTAATTTTAAATTCCGTGGGTTTTTTTGCAGTAAAGACTGTTCGTTCATATTTTAAGTATCTGAGGGAGGTGAGTTTGTATGACTATGCCTTCCTCAGAGAAACATGGCACTATGCCATTTGCTTCTTTTCGACGCTCAATCATGAATATCCGTCAGGATCAGGTGCATTCAAAGCTAGCAATTGAAGATAGCAAAGATCCAGAGATCGATACTTTTCAGAACAATGTTTTTGCTCGCTTTCATGACTTGTCAATTGCTAAAGATGACGAGTTTCTATCAATCGCTTGGGTCAGAAAATTATTGGATGTTTTCACCGCTTGTCAAGAAGATTTTCGTGTTATCCTTAATATCAGACGTGAACAGTTAGTGAAATCACCTGTTGATAAAGTTGTAACTGACCTATTTGAACGAAGCATCAAAGCGTTAGATATATGTAACGCAACTCGCGATGGAATAGAGAAAATTCGTCAATGGCAAAAGCATTTAGAGATCGTTGTCGCGGCTCTCGATTCGCGACAGAAAATAGCCGGGGAAGGTCAATTCCGTCGCGCTAGAAAAACGTTAATGGACTTAGCACTCATTATGCTTGATGAAAAAGACACAGGTTCAGTGTTTTCCCGAAGAAATAGATCGTTCGGGAGACACTTTAAAAGTAAAGACAGTCAAAATCCTCAAACGGGTCATTCAAGGTCACTCTCTTGGTCAGTTTCTCATAATTGGTCAGCTGCGAAACAGTTACAAACTATCGCTAGTAATTTAGCGCCACCTCGTTCGAATGAAAACCCCGCTGTAACAAAGCTTTTAAGCCTTGTATTCTCGATGAGTTTTATCTTAATGTTTGTGTTATGGGCGCTTGTAGCAGCTATACCTTGTCAAGATCGAAGCCTTCAGATCAATTTCACAATCCCGAGGCAATTTCCTTGGAGTACTGCTCTGTTACTTATCCATAGCCGAATTATGAAGGAATCGAAAAAACCGGAGCGTCAAAACTCAAGTGGGTTACTTAAAGAGATATATGAGATCGAGAAATGTGTTAATCCGCTTTCTGATTTAGTTGATGGAGCTCATTTTCCTTTAAGTGATGAACAAAAGGTAGGAGTAGCTGAAGGGGTGAAGGATTTAATGGCTATATGTGACGTGTTCAAGTCTGGTCTGGACCCACTTGAGCGTCAACTAAGAGACGTATTTAGAAAAATAATGAGTTGCAGAACCGAAGGCATTGAGTTTCTTGGGAAGGCCAATGAGTGAAGGAGCGAGCAGCTTTAGATGAAGGAGGGATTTTAACTAGTGAAGAATTAATTATTATTGCTATATATTTTATTTTTCTTCATAGTTAAGATAAATTATATATGGGAGAGAGAGGGTATTTATGTTTGTTGTTGTACTTATATGTTTTAATATCTATATGACTGTAATGCATGCACAGGGTTTTAAGTTTGGTCGTTTTACATGTCAGTTCCATGGTTTTCGGAACAAAATGATATACTTTTATAGTTAATTTATAAGTACTTTGTCTTTAAAGATTTTATTTATATTTTGTCGAATATAATATCGTTATCTGTTAGGAATAATGGATAAGGATAATTTGTCTGCTATTAAGTCCTTTTTCTGCGGGAAACTGACTACACGTCACTTTCTTTGGGTGTAGCTCTCATTTTCTTTTTTCTCTACTAAGTTGATTATTTTATTTTTCTGAGTATGGCTGCTAAAGTATTAAAATATGTAGAAATATCCATACATGTGGTTTTATTTTTTGTACTGTTTGGTTTGTGATTAGTTTAAGGCATTTTTTTAATATGTTTCTTGGATGGATAATTTGAAGGTAGAGTATGATGGCACTTTGTAGGTATTGTATTGTCTATGTGTTTAGTCTGCTGCATTGGAAGACACTAACTTAGAAATAATTATTGGTGCAGAACTTCAATAAAAATATTATAGCCTTTATTTAAGAAATATTTAATCTTTCTTCAGAGTAATCTATATTAGTACCATTTACTTTAAATAAAGGTGGATAACAACTTGATTCGTGGATCTGTCTTAAATCGGGTAAATTCCAATAAAAGATTAATGCCCAATAGGCTTACACCCTTATTTATAAAAAACATCGTTTTTTTTAAAAAAACAATAAAATCTGAGTTTTGGAAAGCTTCCCATAACTCAAAATTTGAGTTCTGAGAAGTTTCTCATAACTCAAACGACTCTTTTTATGGAAAAGAAAGGAATTAAACAAAATGTATGTGACCTTTTATGGGCAAAAAATGATGGTTGAAGTAAGGAAGAATTAACTCTTTTGAGGTGTTTCTTGGACATTAATCATGCATTACGATATAATAAAAGAATCATTTCCTTACCATGATACCGAATCAAAGGGATTGAAATAGACTTATAAAAGATTGTAAGAATCCTTTATTAAACTTTTCTCTCTATTTCTTTCTAATCCAAACAAAAAATATGATTGTTACTTGTTAGTATCATATGATACAATCTCATCTCTTTCAATTCTTCGATCCAAACAAACCGTAAATGTTTTACGAATTGTAAACCAATACAACATATCAATATATCTAGTAACATTTATAGCGAGACAAACCAAATCGAGACACTAGAAAGACTATATCTAAATCACAACTACCACAACACGCAACTACTAGCCACCACCATTATTGTACACCACCACCACCGAGTTGCCTGTTGCTTACTCAAGATAGCAATAAATGAGTAGTACCTAGGATTTATACTTTTTTTTTTTCATGTGGTAATACCGGAGGGTGATATATATAGCAATACTGAATAACTAAAAAAGAAGCAATAAAGGGACTCATTTGTTATCATTCTTATGTCTACAAGACCTAAGTTCAATATTAAATCGAGACCATGACTTGAGAACTTGATAGTAAAACTGAGTAGAGTATATAAGTGACTTCTGTAGGTGAGGAAAACGAATAGAGAATATCGACATATTATTTTAGGGTTCGTCAAATTCACCAAGTGGTGCTTTCGTCTATAATTAGGTTTAATCACTTACTTAAAGGCGGTGTGAGTTTTATTAGATATACAATAAATAGAAGTATGGCATACATATTAATACGATCCTACTTATTAAAATAAAATGAGATCACTCGAGGACACTTGGCCGCCCTAACTAGTTCGTATACGCAGATAGCTTATATGCATCACAAAACGACAAAATTAAGTCGACTAAAACCTAATACCGAGCACATGATAATCATTAATAAGAAGCCAGCCTCACGTATCCCATGCAAAACAACAACGAACTTCAATAATAGAGGTTGCAATTAATTAATATGGTTAGTAATTTAGGGCCCCCATTCTTCATTCTTTCATGGCTCTTGAGAATTCCATGTGATAACAGCCTGGAGATATAACCACGTAACACATACAAATATTTCTTCGATTTACGTTTTTAATATCCGCTTAGGGTATGTTTGGATGGAGGGATTGGGAGGGAGGGGATTGTATTAAAGGATAATGACAATCCCATCCGTTGTTTGTTTTGGAAATAAGTAGAAGGGATAGTTTATTAAAGGATACTTGCAATCCCTTACGGACCCATATATTCAATCCCTCCAATTCGGTGGGATTAGGAAGGAACCTTCTCTTTTTATTCAATCCAAACAAGATCAAATACTCTCCTTTCCATTCCCTTGTTATACTCTCCCTTCCTATCCTTTAATAAATTATCCCTCCTTAATCCAAACATACCCTTAAAGTTAAGTGAACATTTAGTCAACAGTTATAATCATCCCGGTCTATCTCATCTAGCTTTCCACATGTTCCTCAACTGAAAAACCGTTTAGATGAATTTTTAACTAATATGTATTAAACGGAATCTTTATCTTAAAACTAGAAAGATATACACTTCATTTCTGTTGAAAGTACTAGATGAAACACTATTAAAACAGGAGTGGATCATTAATAATACCATGGTAAATTTACTAGATAGGTATTGTATATACTTAAGGACTTGGGGCTTAGATATTGAGGGGATCCTATCTATCCTAACAACAAATGTTATTGTTACATAATTATTAGCAACGACTCGTATCGTTTCTAATAATATTGATCATGATTCGTCGTTGTTGTATGGTCATTATAAGCCTCCATTAGCGACAAAAAGAAATTAGTCGTTAATGATAGAATTACTAATTGCGCGACATTTTGAGTGTTATTAGCGATGAATGTAGTTTCACATTATGTTGTCGCTAATAGAACATCAATAGTGACTAGATATTCGTGTTTTTAACGATAAAATTTTGATTACCAAATGCGACAAATAAAGCACGTCATTTGGGATGATTTGTTTGTCTCTAATGATATATATTTAATTTTTTAATAAAACAAATAATTAAAAAATCTTGATTTTACCATTTGATCACATGTTTTATAACCATTTACAACTGTTGAATCTAAAAAACACTAATTTAACCATGGTGAAATTGCCAAACATTCACAAAAGTCTTCATCGGGCCCCAAATCAGTCATATATTACATGATTCACTTGCAAACATACGGTTATTGGTATCAGTTATGGTGTGATAAAATAATGATAAAATAACATGCAACTAACACCCTCCTAAACACGGTATTCACTACAAGTATCACAAGTCATACACAAGTTTTAATGATAAGTATAGATTCGTTCTCAGGGACTTAGTGTGTTATACGAATGGATTAACAGAAACGTGTAGTAATAACTAGTTCAATGAATTAAAGACAATAAAAATAAATATGAATGATTGCTTGAGGAAATATTGATTAACTAAACTAAAAGTAAAGACAATAAATAAAAGGTGAGAGTATAAGATGAGAGAGTATAACTCAGGTTTTGCTAGTATGCACTAATCTTTTTATTTCTTCTACTAGTTAATAAGGATGATTAAAACTCTTAGATAAGTAGCCAGGATTCTATATTCCTCCTAAACCCCTTCCGGGTGGACTTAGGTGGTGACCTAACAATTACCAGGGGACTTGGGTAAGGGGGCCTGCGCAATGATCGGTGGTTAAATCTTAAAGCCTAATGACTATCTAGTTCAACAAGCCCTTCTGGATCACTACTGCACACTAGACGCTTATGTGATGTTTCAATAATTAGATACCCCTTCCGGTTGAACATCTAACTACTATTAAGACAATCCTAACGTGATCAAAATTAAGACTGGAAATAAATCAAAGCACATAAAACAAATACATGGTTAAGAAGCCGAATCAGTTTAAAAAGGTTTTTCCAAACAAACTTAGATAGAAGAAAATAGAATTCAAAGATTATACATATAAAAAATCCAATCTATGAGAAAATTAGTTCATGCTAACAATAAATAAACTAAATAAAAGATACATACTGTCAACTTGCTTCTCTTGAATGACTTATATGATGAATAATACTAAGGACTAGTTAAGGAGAAGCAAGGACATGTTTACAATGATAAGAGGGTGTATTTATAGGTGCTAGAAAGACCCTAGGTCAAAATATTGGAGTAGAAGGAAAGTAATTCGAGTCCAAGTCCAACTCAAATTCGTTTCATAAAATATAGGAGAGAGGATAAAACACTGCTGTCTTGTTTTGGTCGTATCTCCTTCGTTGTTGGTCCGATTTTTGCCTACTTTATATCGAAACGACCGCAGATAAAAGATCTACGTTTTATTTTTCGATTGCTCCTCCAAATTCTCAGCCAATTTGATCTTCACTTTAGTGAACGTAGCTGCAAAATTTCAGATTTATTTGACAGCTTTTCTATTCATATTCTATCTCTACTTTCTTTTATCTCTTGATTCCTTCCATATCTTCTTTCCTTATCTCTTTAGAATTAATTTGGCATCTAATTATATTTCATATATTTCTAAAGCTTCACATTAACACACAAATTAAACCAAATATGCTCTAAAAATAATAATTCATCAAGACAAGAAATAAGAATTTATCAAAATATGAATAAAAATATATAATTAATTAATCAAATACACCTAAAATAAAATCTCCAACCTAGATTATTATATCACAAATAGAGAGACATCAGTTATGCTCGTCAAAGTTTTCCCAACTAATACTATCAACTACATGACACATCATATCGTCATTGGTACACTTTCTAGTATGTTCTTTGGTGGGGTACCTTGAAGCTTACATTGTTGTAATCTTGGCCTGATGGGAAAATACTGTGATTTCTTATGAGGTACTTTCTTCCCCTTCACCTAGATTCACCATATATTGGACACTCCCTAAGATTTCCATTCTCTTTATAATACAACACACAATCATTAAAACACACATCAATTGTAAAGTATCCCATACACAAATTTTTTAACTTTTTGTTGCAACGTATCCTTTTCAAGAAAATACGACAGAACATTTGTATGAGTTCGATAAAGGATGTATTAACCAATTTTTTATTCATTTTGATGTGGATCAACTTAGATATGAGATTCAAATAACCCATTTTCGTGGACCAAAGGTACAACCCACTCTCCAATTTATCAAACAAAGTCTCAAAACAACCACAATTTTCTTGGAACATTCTCGTCCCCGTATTGGTGTCACCGGAATGACCACCATCATTGATAATGGTGCTAAAAATCATCAAACACATTCATCAGTTCTTCATCTACTAATGGGATCTAGTCATTCACGGGAATGTAGTATTTTCACCGTGGTGTGTCCAAAACTCATACGCTGGCAAACAACCATCATTCAAAATATGCCCTCTAACATCGTAAGTAGAAAACCTTGATTATTTAAATGCTTTTTACATGGGAAAATGTAACACGTACTAGGCATGTGCTTTTCCAAAAACTCTATGATACCTTCACACCTTTAATAAGTTGCAAATATCTTTTATCCTTTAACTTAATCCAAGACTTCTCCATAGAGAAATCCTTCAACTATATTTATTCAAATATGTTACAGAATGGATAAATATATAGATAAATCTTAAGTGTTTCATACATAAAATGGCTAAATTAGTGAACTTAGGTTAAAAATTATTGCTAAAACAATATATCGTAGAAACCAAACCCAAAATCACAACCTAAAGAAGGTTAAATATGCTTAATTCATTATATAAGGACTTAAAGTGCAACTTATTATAAACTTTCCTATAGTCTAGTTTTACACTATCATATCGTCAAATTAAATCATAATGTAAGGACCTAAACTTAAGCATTTCTATCATAATGATGGCACTAATCCTATATATTCTACAATTTTTATATAATATTAATAAATTGAAAATCAATCAAAAGTATTATTATGATTATCGAATAACCCCTGCTAATACACATTATATCTATAATCAAATTAAAAGAATACATGTGATTAAAATAAAAAGAGTTGTAAAAGTGTGAAATTTAGAAACTATAAAATTTTGGCAACATTAATCAATACTTGGTTGTTGAATTGGGCCATATACTTTGAGGTGGTGGTTCGGCACTCCGGCGGTGCATTGGCGGAGCTTCGATGGTTGTGGGGTGATGGTTTGCGAGCTAGATTTTTGGCCTATAGGTTTGATTTGGGGTTGGGAGTTGATGGGGTATTAAATGACCCAATCTACTGAAGCACTTATTTTGCGACAATTATTAGCAACGATATATTTCATCGCCAAGAATAGTCCCATTGGTCGTTGTTAAAAACTATCAACAGTGACATCTTAAATCGTCTTTATAGAAGCCATGTTGGTCGTTGTTATATACTATCAACAGCGACGATATAATTTGTCGATAATGGTAGTATCATCGTTCGCTAGTAAAGGTAATTAATGATTAATGGTCATTGATATAGTTTAACATTACCGACGATAGGTATTGTTTCAAATATGTATTATTACCACCCCATTAACGAATACAAACGTGATGGGTCCCTAATGGTGTATCAATAGCGACGAAACTTCACCCGACGCTAAATTTGTGTGTTGTAGTATTGTGTATCTTTCAAAGTCATAAGTATATACAAGGAAGCAAACACGTCAATACATGCATCCAGATTCGGGTATGCTATCTCAGTTTCAGAATTTTAGAAATTTTCGTGGCAAGCCCGGAGAAGATCCGCTACGAGCTGTACAAAAATTTATGCAAATCTGCGATTCATACATTACGCAAGGAGTAACAAGATAGCAAATGTATTTTGCTACGTTCAGATTTTATTTAATAGATGGATCAAGTGATTGGCATGATTCGCAAGAACCAAGAAAAATTATGAATTGGGAACAATTACAGGCTGCGTTTTTCGACAGATATTATCCGTCCAACATGAGGTTAGATGCTCAACTCGAGTTAACACATTTCTGACAAGAGTATGATGAAGCGTTAGGTAGAAGTTGGTCGAGATTTCAGAAATGCTTACAAAGAGTCCCCAATCATGACCTTTCAGAACAACAACAATTGAAAATTTTCTATAACGGTCTTGAGGGGAGTTCATGAAAAGATTTAGATTTATTATGTGGTGGTGCATTTTTACGAGTTCAACCCGCTTATGCAAGAATTATTTTGGATAGAACAGTCGATAATGAAATAGGGTGGAATACTGTGAGAACACCAGTTAAAGGGGGAGTTAATAATGTTAACATTGAAGAGAAGTTCACTTCCCTAGAGAACAAAATACAAACCACATTAAAACAACAGTTGAGACAACTTACGTTAGCCGTGAAGGAAGGTTTTTCGAATAAAAGAGTTGAGGTAAACGCTGCACAAGAGGTGTATGGATGTGAGTATTGTGGTGTGAACGATCATGTTTGGGAGAATTGTCAGAATAATCAAGAGTCCGCGATGTTTGTCTCCAACAGAGTAAATTTTAATTCGAATGGTAATGGATATCAGCCTAACAGAAACCATCCTGGATTTCAGTATTCAAATCCTAATGGGGCAGCCATCCTACATACGCGTATCAGCCGCGTCCCCAAGGTTAAAACTTTAGTCTAAGACCTCAGAATCATTATCAAGGGGGACAGAATCAAGGAAACTATGTTCAGAGACAACCTCCTCAAGAAAATTACAATGAAACCATGAACCAAAAAGCCTTACCTGCTCAACCACAAGAAGGTGCGAGTAATCTTCAGAAAACCGTAGAAAGTTTGATTGCACTTCACACACAATCAACCCAAAGACAACAAGCTTCTGAAGCACACATCAAGATGTTAGAGGATCAAATTGCACAAATGACTAAACGCTTGAATCAGCGTCCACAAGGGAAACTCCCTAGTGACACAGAAAATCCTGTACAGAAAGAAGATTGTAATGTTGTGACTCTCATAAGTGGTAAGAATCTTCCTCCACCACCTTTTCCTGTTATGAAAGAGAAAGAAGTTATCTTAAAAGAAAAGGATGTGGTGGAAAAGAGTAAAGATGATGAAGTTGAGGAAGTGGAGAGACCTGTTGAAATTCCGAAAAAGAAAGATGATGTTGTAAGTCGTCCTCCTCCACCATTTCCTTTTAGAGTTCAAAAGAAAGGTGATTTAGCCGAGTATCAAAAGTTCTTTAATAGAGAGAGAGGCTTGAGTATTAATATTCCGTTGTTAGAAGCTATCCGAGATATTTCTAAGTATACGAAGTTTATGAAAAGAGCTCTCACTAATAAAAGGCCGTATTGCGATAATGAGATGATTGGTCTACCAGAGGAATGTAGTGCTATTTGTCAGAGTAAGCTACCTCCAAAGCTACTTGATCCTGGGAGTTTCACAATTCCTATTTCAATTGGAGAAGAATGGAAAGGTAAGGCACTATGTGATTTGGGTGCAAGAATTAATCTTATGCCCAAGTCGATCTTTAATAAATTAAAAATTGGAGTAGTAAAATCCACCTCTATGGTCTTGCGAATGGCGGATCGATCCCTTGCACATCCTGAAGGTCGAATCGAAGATGTCCTCGTCAAGGCAGGTACTTTAGTATTTCCCGTTGATTTTGTTATTCTTGAATACGACGCGGATAGGAATGTCCCCATTATCTTGGGGAGACCATTCCTAGCCACGGGGCGTAGTTTGATTGATGTAGAGAACGGTGAATTAACGATGTGAATCCAAGATGAGGTAGTAATGTTCAATGTATTCCGCGCTATGAAGTTTCCAGATTCACAAGAGGATTGTTTCCGAATGGACGTAATTGAGCATGCCACGCAAGAGGTATATAATGAATTTATTTATGATGATGTTTTGCAGGCACCCTTGACATTATATCTACCTGAATTGATGGAAGAGCTTGCCAAAACAGTGGCAGCTCTTATCTATGAGAATCCAAAGTATAGGTGTCTGGCCTATGAACCTGTGAGAGAACCGGGGGAGATTGTAGCTAAAAAGAAACCTTCAATCGAATCTCCTCCGCAATTGGAAGAAAAGCCTTTGCCATCACACTTGAGGTATGCGTATTTAGGTACTAATGAAACTCTACCTGTTATTGTTTCAGCAAATTTAACAGGTTCTCAAGAAGATAAGCTGTTGCGTGTATTGCAGATATCAAAGGCATTAGCCCCTCCTATTGTCAACACAAAATTATTCTTGAAGATGACAACGCACGCTCAGTAGAAGGTCAAAGGAGATTAATGCCCGCCATGAAGGAAGTTGTAAAGAAGGAGGTGATTAAGCTGTTGGACGCAGGGATTATCTATCCCATTTCAAGTAGTGAATGGGTGAGTCCAGTTCAGTGTGTACCGAAGAAAGGAGGAATCACAACAATTCTTAATGATCAAAATGAAGTTATTCCTTCAAGAACAGTAGTTGGTTGGAGAGTTTGTATGGACTATCGTAAACTGAACAAGGCCACCAGAAAAGATCATTTTCCGCTTCCCTTCATTGATCAAATGTTAGACAAATTAGCTGGTAGAGAGTATTACTGCTTTTTAGATGGATATTCCGAATATAATCAAATCTACGTGGCACCTGAAGATCAACACAAAACAACCTTTACATGCCCCTTTGGTACTTTTGCATACCGCAGAATGCCATTTGGGTTGTGTAACGCACCTGCTACGTTTCAAAGATGTATGATGGCAATCTTCTGGGATATGATCGATAACTTCCTTGAGGTATTTATGGACGATTTCTCTGTATTCGGTGATGATTTTGATAAGTGTTTAGAGAATTTGGACAAAGTGTTGATTAGATGCAAGGAAAGTGATTTGGTTTTAAATTGGGAGAAGTGTCATTTTATGGTTCGAGAAGGTATCGTACTGGGTCACAAGGTTTCGAGTGTTGGTTTAGAGGTTGATCGCACGAAGATAGAGGTAATTAAAACTCTTCCACCCCCTGTTTTTGTTAAAGGGGTGAGAAGTTTTCTGGGCCATGCTGGATTTTATAGGAGATTCATGAAGGATTTTTCTAAGATTGCTAAACCACTATGTAACTTACTTGAGAAGGACACCCAATTCCTTTTCAATGAAGATTGCATGGTGGCCTTCAAAGCCATCAAGGAAAAACTCATTACCGCTCCTATTGTTTTACCACCGGATTGGAATTTACCGTTTGAGGTTATGTGTGATGCTAGTGATTTAGCTATGGGTGCCGTTTTAGGCCAAAGAAAAGATAACATATTTCATTCGATATACTACGCAAGCAAAACTTTCAATGGGGCTCAAATCAATTATACTGTTACAGAGAAAGAATTTCTTGTTGTTGTTTATTCATTTGATAAGTTTTGTTCCTATCTCCTTGGAGCGAAAGTTATTGTTTACACAGATCACTCTACTATTCGATATTTTATGGAAAAGAAAGATGATAAACCATGATTTATAAGATGGGTTTTATTGCTTCAAGAATTCGATTTAGAGATTAAATATAGAAAGGGTTGTGAAAATCATGTTGCAGATCATCTCTCTCGTCTTGATGGGTCAGATTCAAATTGTGGACCTGAAGTAGTTAGAGAAGAATTTCCTGATGAGAGCTTATTCGTGATTCACCTAGAGAATACTCCTTGGTATGCCGATATTGCAAATTTAATTGTAAGTGGTTCTTTCCCTGAAGGTTCTACTTATCAAGAAAGAAAAAGATTAGCTCACCGTGCTAGACAATTCTTTTGGGATGATCATTTTCTCTACAAAATATGTGCTGATCAGATGGTGAGAAGATGTATACCAAATGAAGAAACTGATGCAATTGTAGCTGGGTGTCATGATTCACCTTATGGTGGACATTTTAAAGGAGATCGAAATGCTGCTAAGGTATTACAATCAGGTTTTTACTGGCCTTCTATTATGAAAGATTGTCATGAATATGTTAAGAGATGTGAAAGATGTCAATTTACGGGAAATATATCCAAGAGGGATGAAATGCCACGTAATAATGTTCTTGAAGTAGAGATATTTGATGTTTGGGGTATAGATTTTATGGGTCTGTTTATTCCTTCTAATGGTAACCTTTACATCTTATTAGCTGTTGATTACGTGTCCAAGTGGGTAGAGGCTGTTGCTCTACCAACCAATGATTCACGAGTAATGATTAAGTTTTTGAAGTCACACATCTTCACTAGACATTGTACACCGAGAGTAATTATTAGCGATTGAGGTTCTCATTTCGTGAACAAGTATTTGAAGACAGTTCTAGAGAAGTATGGGGTGAGACATCGTGTATCTACCGCTTATCATCCACAAGCCAATGGTGAAGCCGAAGTCTCAAATCGTGAGGTAAAATCTATTTTAGAAAAGACTGTTGGTCCTACAAGAAAAGACTGTTGGCCCTACAAGAAAAGATTGGTCAATGAAGTTAGACGATGCATTGTGGGCTTATCGTACTACGTTCAAAACTCCAGTTGGTGCATCCCCGTATCGAATGGTTTATGGTAAGGCTTGTCACTTACCCCTTGAGCTTGAAATGGGTGCATATTGGGCTATTGCGCAGTTAAACATAGATCATTAGCTGGCCAGAATTGAATGATGAAACTTAATGAGCTTGATGAATTCTGATTACATGCTTATGAAAATGCTAAAATTTACAAAGAAAACACTAAGCGATGGCATGATAATCGGATTCGTGAGAAGAACTTTGTGGTGGGACAGAAAGTATTAAAGTATAACTCAAAGTTCAGCAATTATCCGGGTAAATTAAGATCGAAGTGATCATGACCTTATATTGTGACCAAAGTTACACCTCATGGGGCGATAGAGATAGAACATCCACTCGAGAACCGTACATTCATGGTGAATGGTCATCGATTAAAGATATACCATGGAGGTGAAGACACTAATTGCTCAGATGATCCACATCTCGGAGAGGTCATGTATCTCCTCGAAGCTCCTTTGAAGCGTGAGGTAACCCGTCGATCTTAACAACGTTAAACAAAAGCCAATTTCTTGTATATTAGTATAAGTATTTTTCGTAGTATAAATTAGTTTGATTTTCGTTAAATCTAGTGTTTAATATTAAGAAATGAGGAAGGGTGGTTGTTTTTGATGATTTCAGGGATAAAAAGGTCATGAGTTTGGGATCAAAACGACGAGAAAACGAAAATATATGGAGTCAACAGCTGGTCTGACCGGCTAGCCGGCGAGCTGGCCGGCATACCGACCAAACGAGCTGAAGACCCCAACTCTCTGACCACTGTGTCAGCTTTGACGCAGCATGATTGCGTCTCGGAATGCGCCAGCGAGGAACCGCCGGCATGCCGGTCAGATGACCGGCTAGCTGGCCAGTGAAGGAGAATTTTCTGACCACCGCGTCAGCTTTGACGCAAGGACGCTGCGTCTCACATTGCGCTAGTGACACGCCGCCGGCTAGATGTATACCAAATGAAGAAACTGAAGCAATTGTAGCTGGGTGTCATGATTCACCTTATGGTGGACATTTTAAAGGAGATCGAAATGCTGCTAAGGTATTACAATCAGGTTTTTACTGGCCTTCTATTATGAAAGATTGTCATGAATATGTTAAGAGATGTGAAAGATGTCAATTTACGGGAAATATATCCAAGAGGGATGAAATGCCACGTAATAATGTTCTTGAAGTAGAGATATTTGATGTTTGGGGTATAGATTTTATGGGTCTGTTTATTCCTTCTAATGGTAACCTTTACATCTTATTAGCTGTTGATTACGTGTCCAAGTGGGTAGAGGCTGTTGCTCTACCAACCAATGATTCACGAGTAATGATTAAGTTTTTGAAGTCACACATCTTCACTAGACATTGTACACCGAGAGTAATTATTAGCGATTGAGGTTCTCATTTCGTGAACAAGTATTTGAAGACAGTTCTAGAGAAGTATGGGGTGAGACATCGTGTATCTACCGCTTATCATCCACAAGCCAATGGTGAAGCCGAAGTCTCAAATCGTGAGGTAAAATCTATTTTAGAAAAGACTGTTGGTCCTACAAGAAAAGACTGTTGGCCCTACAAGAAAAGATTGGTCAATGAAGTTAGACGATGCATTGTGGGCTTATCGTACTACGTTCAAAACTCCAGTTGGTGCATCCCCGTATCGAATGGTT
This sequence comes from Nemophila menziesii, assembly GCA_029959085.1. Classification (NCBI taxonomy): domain Eukaryota; kingdom Viridiplantae; phylum Streptophyta; class Magnoliopsida; order Boraginales; family Hydrophyllaceae; genus Nemophila; species Nemophila menziesii. The sequence goes on along the minus strand of JARWIR010000007.1, from coordinate 21,513,840 downwards.
TATGGTAAGGCTTGTCACTTACCCCTTGAGCTTGAAATGGGTGCATATTGGGCTATTGCGCAGTTAAACATAGATCATTAGCTGGCCAGAATTGAATGATGAAACTTAATGAGCTTGATGAATTCTGATTACATGCTTATGAAAATGCTAAAATTTACAAAGAAAACACTAAGCGATGGCATGATAATCGGATTCGTGAGAAGAACTTTGTGGTGGGACAGAAAGTATTAAAGTATAACTCAAAGTTCAGCAATTATCCGGGTAAATTAAGATCGAAGTGATCATGACCTTATATTGTGACCAAAGTTACACCTCATGGGGCGATAGAGATAGAACATCCACTCGAGAACCGTACATTCATGGTGAATGGTCATCGATTAAAGATATACCATGGAGGTGAAGACACTAATTGCTCAGATGATCCACATCTCGGAGAGGTCATGTATCTCCTCGAAGCTCCTTTGAAGCGTGAGGTAACCCGTCGATCTTAACAACGTTAAACAAAAGCCAATTTCTTGTATATTAGTATAAGTATTTTTCGTAGTATAAATTAGTTTGATTTTCGTTAAATCTAGTGTTTAATATTAAGAAATGAGGAAGGGTGGTTGTTTTTGATGATTTCAGGGATAAAAAGGTCATGAGTTTGGGATCAAAACGACGAGAAAACGAAAATATATGGAGTCAACAGCTGGTCTGACCGGCTAGCCGGCGAGCTGGCCGGCATACCGACCAAACGAGCTGAAGACCCCAACTCTCTGACCACTGTGTCAGCTTTGACGCAGCATGATTGCGTCTCGGAATGCGCCAGCGAGGAACCGCCGGCATGCCGGTCAGATGACCGGCTAGCTGGCCAGTGAAGGAGAATTTTCTGACCACCGCGTCAGCTTTGACGCAAGGACGCTGCGTCTCACATTGCGCTAGTGACACGCCGCCGGCCAATGACGAGAGACTCTCTGACCATTGCGTCAGCATTGACGCAAGGTGGCTTGCGTCTGAGGTAAAAAAAATCGAATTTAGTAATTATTTTTTAGCCGCCATCGCGACCGGCATACCGGTCTGCTGTTGCGAGAGGCAGTTTTTAGCCTATTAAACCTAATTTTTTACCTTCTATTCCAAGCTAGCCTCTTATTTCGATTCATAGCCTCCACCTACTCCGAAAATCATCTTTTAACAGCTATAAAATCATCAAACCAAGCCCTATTTCATCACAAAAACACACAATCAACTCATATCCTCTCCAATACATCATCAAATTTCAACTTTTCTCCAAAAAATTTCTTCTTCCTAACCTTCAAATTAAACCCGATTCTTCCATAATTCTTCTCAATTAACCTTTACCCATCTCATATTCCACCATATTCTTCAAGTTTAAAGCCTCAAAACATCAAAGTTCTAAGCTTTTCTCTAGCTTTATCACTATTTGAAGTTTTGAGTTTGGGGTGAAAAGAGATGACTAACATAACCGATTCCATGTGTAACTATCGAAGAAACTTACCAAGAAACAGGAACAATGTTGGAGCTAGCCAAGAACAAGCAATTGAGATTCCAGATTCGCGTTCCAAAAAGACTGAACAAATCCCAATTGCTCCGAAAAGGAAGGAAAATCCAAGCAAGGCTAACCCGAAAAAGAGTAGATTAATCGATGAAAGTGAGGAAGAAAGTGAAGAAGAGATTGAGGAAGAAACAGAACAAGAAGTTCCCGAAGAACCCGTGCAACAACAGAAACCTCCGCGTAGAAAGGTATGGGCTCAAAAGCCAAAGAGAGTTTTCGTTCCTTGGGATGATTAGGTTCGTGATAGAATTAGTTTCTTGAAGTTTAGTGAGGAGATGAATCTTCCTAAGGGTATTATGACTAGTGCTTTTAAAGATGATGGTATTACTTGTGACAAGTTGGGTTGGAAAGAATTGAGAGAAAGGAAGCTTGAGTATATTCCTACCTTGGTGCGAGATTTTTATGAAGGCATAGCCTTTTCAAAAGACGCAGTTGTAGTTCGCAAAAAGGTAGTTCCTTTCTCCGTTGAGCTTATTCGAAAATCATTGAAATTACCCAACTTTACTGGACTATGCCCTTTCCAAGAATCCCTTCATGATCCCTCTTTCGATTATGAATCCCTTTGGGGGAAAGTACTTATTAATGGGGCTCGCCCAATTCCCAAAGGAGAGAGATATCCTGGACAGATGTATAGCAGTAATTTGTTACCATGTGCTAAGGTATGGTCCCGTTTCATAATCCCAACCTTCTTCGGAATTAAACGCATATCGGAAGTGAAGAAGGAGCATATTATGTTTATTAAGTGCATTATTGAGGAGAAATCGATGGATGTTGCTCGTGTGATTTATGACATCATCATGGAGTTTGCAAGAATTACGACTTCGCAACAAAATCTCAAGTTCCCTTGTACCATCACTACTTTGTGTCTAGACGCAAAAGTCCCGCGTAAGAACGCCGAGATTGACCGTGTGGTAGTTGGAGAGAACATGGTTTTAACTTCAATCCAAAATGCTCATGATGAAGTAATAAAATCGGTAAGAACTCCTAGAGCTCCTCCAAAGAAACAGATGCATACCGATCACGAGTTGGAAGCAAAAGTTAAGGTGTTGGAAGAGAATCAAGTGAAGATGATTGCTACTTTAGGGAACGTTACAAAAGAGTTGGAACTTATCTGAAACATGCTAATGGGGGTGAGTACCATTAGACACGCCACCTATGGTCTACTTACGAAGGATAAAGTTCATGGACGCAACACCGATGACCAGCCACGCGCTGGTTGAGATACGTTTTCTAACCCTTCCGCATTTTAGTTTAGTTTAGTTTATTTTATTGCGTTGAGTCTTTTTTGAGTCGTAGGGACACGGCTCATTTTTGAGTTTGGGGTGGGGTTCGTTGCCCCATCCCAGTTTTTATGTGTTATGTGTTTTTATTTGCTTTCAATAAAATAATTTCGGAGTTGCGATTGACTGTAGAAGATTTTAAATATCCCTTTAAGCATACTTTTAGTAAATCTATGACAGTAAATAGTGGACTTTAGGGAATAGTATAAAACACACTTAGAATTGCATGCGAACATAGGTAATTGATAGGAAAAATTAATGAACAATGCAAATGAAGTAAGCTTGTACTTAAGGAATATGTTTGGTGTATAGAACGTGAAATCCGAATTAGTAGAGAACCCACTTAGATATGAACTAAAGACGAGCTATGTACTTAGGAAAATGATAGGGGCAGTTCTTTGATAGGCATTTGTAGCCTTTTAGCTTGCTATCCCTTATAATAATTTTATCCGTCTTAGCCCAAATTTGAGCCTTAAGCCTTCCTTTTGTCGCCACGATATAAGCCCATTATCCTTTAGATTATTAGGCATGACCAAATGACCCTCACTTGAATCACGATTCTGAGACCTGTCTCGAGCTTGAGTTTGGGGTGGAGGGTCCACATTTGGGAAATTACATTGGGAGGGGATTATATGTGTTTGTATTGAGGCACAAAAATAAAAGATTATATTATTATTTGTAACCCTTTGCCGGGTAATTAAAAAAAATTATAAGAGACATGACCTTTCACATCAAAATGATGGTCATGGGTATCTTGTACAAAAACAAAAAAGAAGAAAAGAAATGAAAAAGAAAATAAAAAGAAAGAATAAAATAAATCCGGCAAAGTGGAATATTCTTGGAAATCATCTTAGTAAATATATTGGGTTGACACGAGGACACAACATTAGCGCATCAAATGGGTTGAGTGAGAACCTTATATGAGTGTAAACTCAAGCTCGTGGACAGTTGTTGATGGTAAGTGAGGAGAGAGCCAAAAGCTCACTTCAAATTTACCAAATATACATACCACACCGTCCCTAAGCTTACGCTAAAACCATAAAGTCTTCGTGATTTCTAAGTGCATAGTGAATTTATGATTCTGTTAATAGGGAGTATACTAAGTGGAGCGTTCAAAGCGAGATAGGATTGAGGAACACCCTATAGCCATCATACAGAGATGAGAACAAGTGTAACCTTCAAGCATTGCTACTTTAATTTTATGATTGAGATTATTTGTGTTCGAATTTGCATGATAGGTGTATGTGTATACTAGTTCTTAAAAGTTTTGCTATATGAGATTAAATTTGAGAATTGCTTTAGGTTTATTTGCTAGTTTCTACTTTTTCTTGCAATGACTTCTTACCCCTTTGTTTTAATTTTGCTTTGTCGGGACGACAAAGGTTTGAGTTGGGGGTCTTGATGTCTCCCTAAATGTTCTAATTTTATGCCCTTGGGAGACATCAATTTTTGTGTTTATTTGTTTATTTTGATAGAATTTTGGACTAAATATGCAATAATCCGATTTTCCTCTTTTATTTCTAGCACTTTTAATTTATTAAGCTTTTGCGCGTAATATTGTGTATTTTAGTGAAAAGTTTTTAGGTTTTGAATGTTAGCTAGAAGAGGAATCCGAGAATAAAGTCAAAGATCGTGATATGGAGTCAAAGCATGAAGACAAATCCCAAAAGAGTTGATATTTTAAAGCTGCAAATCTGCAAAGTTGCCAAAGATTGCTGATTTCGAGCCACTTAAGAGAAGATTTAGCCGCTTACTTGTGAAGAGAAAACCTGCCCCATTGAGTTACGGAACTTTAGCAACTGGAATGAGGTCAATCCGAGTTGAAACGAGTCGGTTAGAGCTGTTTTAGTAGAGGTGGTGTAGCAGTTACGAGATTTTGGGCTAAGATAGTGGACTTGGGCCTTTATTATTTCATTTAAAACTTTACCTAAAGGCCTAGTGCGAATTTTGGAGTATAAATAAGGATTTTGACTTCTATTTTTCATACAATTCACTTTTTACAAAAGAAAACATCAGAGAGAAGTCAAGGCAAGGAAGCAGGAAAGCTGGAGACGGTCTATATCTCTAATTCACAGCTAATCTAATTCCGCAATTAGGTTTTTCTTTAATTTCTTTCAATAAAACAATATGAACAATTTTATTTCTTTTAATTTAGTTTTCCGCATTAGTATGAGCTAATTTAATTTAGTGCTTGAGAACGCATAATGGGATAAATTGATTTCGTTTCATATGTTTGAATTTGGGATATTTATTATTTAAATCAAATTGGGTAATTTGTATTTTTCTTTTAATTTGTGTTTATTTACTATTATTGACCTGATCAATCGATAATAGGACTTAGTATCTAGGCTATTCCAATTAGTGGCGATTGGATCACCTTGACGGGGGGTCTAGGTACTGAACTAGTTAATGAATGTAGGATAGAAGTTATTCGACTTTGACGAGCGTAATTAATCCTATGGCCAATTGGGTAGAATAAACTTAATCACTTGAGAGTGGACTATAATCACCCTTACGGGGTTTGTAGCACTTGAGAGTCGCTCCTTAGTCCACCCTGACGGGGGTAAGGAGAATTCCGAATCCCGACCAATATAAATTTACCAGTTTGTCCCTTAAACAATGTATGAAATGAATGATAATTACGTGAAACCCTAGCGTCTCTCAAGTACTGCCTTCTCATCTTGCGTAAACACTTTATTTTCTTGCGTCTAGTTAATTACTTGCATTAATTTAGTATTTTAATTTATTGTCTTAGCATTAGAAAACCAAACAAACAATTCTAAAAATCATTTACTTGTTTTCACGTGCAATTAACTACTATTTGATAAGAATTAGAGTCAACCATTCTGTCCCTGAGAACGAATCTGTTTTATCACTTATATTACTTGGGACAACCGTACACTTGCGGTTGTGGTTCTCTTTTCCTTATTGCATTTATTTTAGAACACACAAAGGACCACCAGTGGACTAGGGTGGTGACCTCACAATCACGAGGGGACTTAAATAGGGTGCTCCTACGCCACTATGTTCCTAAAATGAGACTGGCCTTCTAATGATGATCGGTGATGAAATCAAACTCTAATGACTATCTAGATAGGCAAGCCCTTCCGGATCACTACCGCACACTAGACGCTTATGTGGTGTTTCAATAATTAGACACCCCTTCCGGGTGACCATCTAACTACTATTAGCACAACACTAAATTGATCAGGTTTAAGACAGACAATCAAATAAAGCACATAAAACAAATATATGGTTAAGACGCTAGAATCAATTTAAAATAATTCTCCCAAAGAAACATAGATAGAAGAAAATAGAATTTATAGGTTATACATATATAAAACACAAGCTATGGGAAAATTAGTTCATACTAGAAAGAAATAAACTAAAAGAAAGATACATGCTGTCAACTTGCTCTCTTGAATGATCTCTAATGATGATTAAGGACTGATTGCAGGAGGCAAGGACATGTTTACAATAGATAAAGGGTGTATTTATAGGAGTCTAGGAATCCCTAACACGTTTTCTTGGATTGGAAGTCAAGTAATTGGACTTCTAGTCCAACTCAAATCCGTAACCCTAAAATATAGAAAAGGTAATAAAATGTTGTTGTTTTGTTTTGGCAGTATCTTCTTCAATACAGCTCTGATTGACGCGTACTTTATATCGAAACCGATCGTCTCGGAAAGATGTACAACTTTTCTTCATACTATTCTTCTAAATTTCCATCCAATCTTGAGTTATGATCACTTTTAGGGACGTAGATGCTGGAATTCAGTTTTACTTGACAACTTTATCTTTCCATATTTATCTTTTCCTTCCTTTATCTCCAATGTCCATCATTATCTTCTTTCCTTTGTCTCTTGAAATGGATTTGGGATCTAATTATTTTCCATATATCTTTAAAGATTCACAATTAACAAACAATTAAACCAAATATGCTCTAAAAATAATAAATCATCAAACCAAGATAAGATATAAGAAAGTACTATGATTCTAATAAAAATCGAGTATTACTTCCTAAATATTACTAAAAATGATATCTCTAACCTATATTAAATCATCACAATTAGATATACATCAAGGAGAGCGGCTTGGTGGGAAGGTGAGCCGTTGGTGTTGTTGAATATTGAGGACGGTGGTGGTGTTGACCTCACAGCGTGCGATGGGGAAAGGAGAGGAAGAGAGACCGTAGGCAGTTTTTTGTGCATGAGAGCGGATTGGTGTAAAGATGAGTATGAAGATGGTGTAGAATGGGTCTCGAGCGGCAGCGGTTTTCTTGTGCAGGAGAGTGGCTTGGTGGAAAAATGAGTGTGAAGATGGTGGACATGGCCGGTCCTTAGGGGAGGCCAAGGAGGTCATGGCAGTATAATTTTTTGTTTAAAAAGACCAAATTTCGGCCCAACTCAAAACAAAAGTGCTAATTCATCTATTTTGTTTTTTTGAAAAAAAAAATTGTTTAATTAAGTTAAGTAAAAAACAATCTTTTGTAACAAACATAAAAAATTTTGAGGGGCCCATTTATTAAAGTTTGCTTTGGACCCCCAAAATGTCACGACTGGTCTTGGTGGTGGAGAATGGTACTCGAGCTGCGGCGATGGAAAGGTGAGTGAAAAATGATAAGATTAGGTTTAATTTGAGTGTGTGTTACGGGAATGAAATTTGTTTTTCTTTTTTTATCCACGTGTTGAATTTGTTTTTCTTTTTATTTATTCTATGGTGGAAGTTTTTTTAATTAAATAATGAATAGTTAACGGTGTTAATTATAAGCGGGGCCAGAAATAATCCTAACCGCTACTTATGTAGAGGATCTAAACCGTAGAAAATATATTAATTTTATAATATTATATATATATATATATATATTATAGGGAATCTAGTAAAGAAAATAAAATCAATTTAGCACACAATTAAGAAAGAGATTTTTTCGGCTAAAAAGGAAAAAAGAGAGAAAAGATATGGATAGGAGAAAAAGCAATATTAATTCTGTTCCAGTACAACGTAGATACTCCGGTCAGGTACTACCTTCACTGTTACCAGCATTAACACCACATACAAATGAAAAAAGCGACACTGTAATTGTCTACGACGGATACACAACGTCAAAGATATACGGTACAACCACTAGTGCTAAAAAAGAAGATCGCGGTGAGAATGAGGAAGAAAATCACGATTTATCACTAGGAGACGATGAAGGCGGTGGCGAGGAAGACGACAAGAATGAGCAGCCGAAAAGTAGCGATGCAATTGTAGATCTTGGTGAAAACTTCTATCGGATGGAAGCCATACGCAGAAAAAGAATAAAAAAGGTAATTATTCTTTTGTTTTAAGGTAATTTCATGTAATAGGCCCTTTATTTTTAGGGTGTTTTTTTCTTTTAGACTCTTAATTTATGAAATTACCATAGGCAATGCCATGTATCTAGCACCACGTGGACAATATTGACCCGTTAGCCAGGTTTTTTTTTGTTCAAAACTCTATTTAAAAAAATAAAAGCTCAAATTCATTTTTTCCAAACTCACCCGCATAGGCGCACTCTCCTGTAATTTTTTTTTTCAAATGCTCTCATGTACATTGGTAACTTCACAAAGAGATCATTCCGCACTGTCATGATCACTGCTACATCATAAAAAATAAAAGAAAAAAATTCAAAGTCGTCTCTTCATCATCAATGAAATTGATTTCAATTCACAACCTAAGTCATATCACATTTTTATAATTCTTCAAAATTCAAATTTATGTTTAACTGCACTCGTGTATAATTATACAAAAATCATTCAATAGTCATAAATATGACCGGAGGAGATTTTTCACGTGTATTCTCATCTTTTCTTTTTCGATAGAGAATGTTTATCCTATATATATATATATATATGGATCAATCCATAGAATATTTAGGAGACAACATGACTACCTCTAGCTTTCTGCTAAAAGGATGTTGAAGTATTGCGTACAGTAATCTCTTTTTCTTTTTACTTTATATATAAATAATTTATGAGGTAAAAAATCATTTAATATACAAGGTTTTTTATATTCTGTATCCTAATTTTTTTTCCCTGGCGTTGCATGTCAATATTTACAATTGTTGTTGAAACTGAAAAGGGTAAAGCTCAGTATCTGATCAAATGGTATGTAATCTATTGCCCATCTTTTGTATGTTTATGCTAAATATTAATTTTTCTTCTTGAGAGAAAAGAGAAAGTGTGATTTTTGTTTGAATTCACTAATTAAATTTGGATTAAAAAGAAAGATAATATATACGTTTTATGTTGATTTAATGTTGGAGCAGGGAAGGATGGCCGGAATCGACAAATACATGGGAACCTCTAGAAAATCTAGATCTAATCAAGGATGAGGTTAATGCTTTTGAAGAAAGGTTAGCTATTTTCTCACCATAGTAATAGTATTCGATGACAATAATTAGCATTTTTAGGCTCTTCTTTTAGGGGCGTAGGAAGGGGGAAGGGGGGGTGTTCTATCCCTGAACACCATGAGAAAATGTTCAAAATATTTTTAGTGAAAAATCTATAAGAAAAATAAACTCTCTTCTTTTCCAACCTGCTGATTGTGTTCTAATTTTTTTAACGTTGTTTACCCCGGGAGACCATCCTATCTTCTTTGGTTTGAATTTTGTTTGTTTAAACAATATATACATAGTTAGATTATCCATGTTATGTTACATATTATGGTAAAGAATAAATTAATTAGTCATTGATTGTGATTTAATTATTCTCTAAGTTTTAAATCATGTACATTTCTGATTAATTAAAGAAAGAGTGAATAGAGCACATTGGTCCTCGTGTTATACTAATAGCCATACACAAACTGTGTTTTAGAAACTTATTGAAACACTAGGTGTATATTGGGATGATTTGCATAATATAGGACCAATCATGCAATTAAACCTAAAGGAATGATCTAAAGTCTAAACCAAATATAGCCTTCATGTCTTCTAGTTTGATTTGATTTTGATTTTTTAATGTTTTTGAATTATGAAGTTTGAGGTCAGGCAAACCGCGATCAAGGCGTAAAGGTAAGAGAAAGAATGGAAGTACGAGTTCCAAGAAAACCGTACCAGAAGAGACGCCAACTATGGCTACCGAGACAATAAGGGTTGATGTGGGACCCTCTCAGGAAGATAGGCCAGCAGGCATGGCTATCGATGCGGACCCTACGGGAAGGGTCAAGGTGGCTACAAATATTACAGACACTATCACTGAGATCATCGCCCCTTTAGACTATTCATGTTCACTGGTGAATAATATCCCAGACGTGACTCTGACCTTGGAAGCCAAAATGTTAGTAATCCAGCACTTTCTTTCTCAGTTTAACTTTTTAAGCCTAACTTTATGCTTGTATAGTGTTTACATATTACCATGATTGTAAATTTTTTATGCAAAGTAAATGATAGTTTTCATGATGGTGTTGCTTATGCCTGCAGGTCAGATGGAAACCATGTGAAAGTTAACAATAAGTATCTTAAGGCTAATCATCCAGATCTGGTAACTATTAGTATTACTTCATTGGTTTGTTCTACTTTATTGTTTCTGTTAGAATTATATATGACTATAAACACAAACTGATTACACTATGCTTCTCTCATCGTGCAGCTCATCGATTTCTATGAAAAGTATGCCATAAGATTCTAGACCTTTGTTAATGGAGGAGGAGAAGGAGGATGTTATCATCATTGTCTTTGAACATCATCAATCAGCCCTTTGTTTCTTTGTTTGTTTGGTTGTTTATCTTTAAATCTTAAAAATAACGCTGGTGAAATGTAGCTGTTAATGTGTGTTAGTAATTGAGTCTTAAACACTGTTAATTAAAATTCTTATCTTGCGGATTATACTTTTATTTTCTTTCAAGTATTTGTATGGAATTGAACAAGTTTGTTTACATTCTTTTTCTTGTCGAGCTTTTATGTGAAAATCGATCTCATGTTGAGAGTTGAATCGGACGTGTCACCAAAATCTTCCCTCATTTCAGAGAACCCCATCATATTTTTACCAACCCCCTACATAATTATGTCTTACTTTGTTCACCCATGCCTACTCGGATACTACTAGATAGGGCTGCTGAATGTTTTCAGTGGACCCCACAGGGAAAAGTGAAAGAAGAATATCCCCAAAATTCAGGCAATTCTTTGTGTCATATATTGATACTGCCTGAAACATCAAAGATACCAAAGGTTTAAAAATATCCAATTTTCTCAAATGGAGACTCAATCTCTGTCCTTAAGCACTTTTTCTGAAAAGCACGATGCAGAAGGAGAACTGGTCTTGGACTCTCAGTGTTATTCGCAAAAGGAATAGCATTATAGTAGCATCAAGAGATTGTCTAGTGAGTGAGGCTATGAAGAGTTTCATGAGATGGATGAAGACACTGACAAGTTGAATTCCATATATGACAGTGATGAATCTAGTTTTCCTTGAAGTAGGCACATGTAGAACATTTTAAAGGAAAGAGATAAAGGTCTTGAAGTCCCCGTGAATTTTATTTTTATCAATTCATCAGTCAAGATGGAAGAATAAAGTTTGAAAGCTTTAAAGAAGTTGGTGAAAAAAAAAGGTAAAGCTAAAGCTAGACGGAAGAATAGAGGGTTAAGGGTGATAATGCGGTTGTTGCTGATGAATTTGTAGAGGTAATTAAAAAGAGTGATGCATACTTTCACGGATAATATTTCTCGCTAGATGCATGCTACCATGATCTCTTCACAAACACACCTTGCACCAAATGGAAGAAGGTTCCTGATGATTTTTCAACAATCAAAGGAAAGGTCCTCGGACCTCAGTCACTAAAAGAAATGTATTTATGAGTATATTTTTCTTTTGGATTCGACGCTTTACCACTAACCTATATTACCTTCTCCTTATCTCTAGGAATAATTGTGTCCTCCTCCATTCTCGTTGAGGCGTTTGGATGACAACTTTCTTTTATGTGCCCGAATTTTCCGCACTCTAATCTAATTCAATAGCTAGTCTAGCATAATTCCCTCTAAGTCTAGCCTTCGTCATAGGATCGATTTTCACGGTGCGACCAAGCTTATCGCTAATTTTCCTCAGAATTCGTGCACTATAATTTTGCATCCCAACGTTAGTTACCCTAACCCAAGCAGTTGTAGTCGTTATCGAGTTAGCTACAACATTAAAGCTCGGAGTCCACTCTCTAATGATGAGATAGTGATCAAGAACCATCCAAGGTCCACCAGACAAAGCAAAATCAAAATCGTCTCGCTTTTCAAATTTAACCATATAGTAGCCATACCCTACATCAACGAGTTCGAAATGCCCAGCCGAGTTTTAATTTCGAAGCTAAATACGTTAAACCCACCTCTCTACCCAAAAGTCTAATAACAGCAGTGTTCCGCCATAAACGGATGCCCTCCTATATTTCATCTCTTGTTCTAAGCATAATGGGAACATCATCGTCTATCACAATCTCATCATCGTCCTCAATTAAGTCTTCCAGTTCAAGAAAATCCTCCTCTCCCATAACTCTCTTTAATACAAGTTCATGTTTATCCTCAATAATTGGAATCACTAAGTTATTCCCTGTTACTGTGCCTTTCCATCCATTTAATCTAGGTCTAATGAAAGAACCAGTATTAGTACCTGTATTAACATTAGTTCCAGGATTCTGGGTTGGAGTATGATCGGTTCTGCGCTCCAGAGGGAGCCTGCTCGCTGCATCCGAAGATGGTGGAGCATCCACCGTGGCTCTCTGGCGTTTCCCAGTGCGACCCTCCCTTAGCGCGGCGGAGAGTGCAAGGAACTCTTCCATGGCATGATCCTCCGATTGTTCGTTCATTAAGGCCTGGAGCAGCATCACCCATGACTTCTTGTGTTATCGGAGGCGGTTGTTCCGGCGGTGTAGTGTCGCCGACCAACGACGACGGCAGCAATTCCATTCGCAACGTTCGAGTTGTAATTTTCCTTCTTGAAAGTATGGAGCGTTTCAAAGTTTCTCTCTGGAGTTTTCTAAAATAATATTTTTTACTTTATAATTTTTTGTTCATTCAAATATGATCCTTATCTTGAATTAAAAAAAATTAAGAGCATTATTGCCGCGGAATATTTATCAGTGACCTTTTTCCTTGGATACGAGATAGCAAACTCGGTAGAACAAAAATCACAATAAGTAAAAACTAACAAAAGAAGGAGACCTACAAGGAGCCCGTCTTCTATTATGACTTATAAGCGCTCCACTAGCAACAACACAATTCTGAGTTTCGAATTTTTTTAATTTCTTTTCTTTTGTGGGTTTGAACTTCAAAATGACAATATTGTTCGAGGAGAAATCTCCAATAAAACGTTAACAGGCGTAACACTATCACAATGATGGTGCCGGATTAATAAATACTTTGAAGGTTGATGAATAACTATAATTTCAGTAACTGAAGTAAAAATGAACAAGGAATCAATCAAACGACACTATGAAATCTCAGAACAAGAACATGTCTCACTCAGATCGACCATATTCTGAACCCCTTGGTACAGGAAACCCAAGACATGGGAACAAATCTCACACGAAAGGAGAGCAATGGCCAACAATGATCATCAGTATTCTTGAGTAAAAATCTCAAAAGCTATAGAGTTTTTACCCACCAAAAACTGCTCAAAGAACCTTCCAACTACACTCTGAAACTCAACAACACACCATAAATCTACCAAGATACATATATAAAACACAGCAAACATGACAAAAAATAAACAACTTTATGGAGATTTTTAGCACTATCATGGACAAGAAAACAAAAAATAATACACAATTATATAACTTCTTTATTGCTATTAAGTGTTCTACAATAAATCTCTGGGCAATCCTGCCACAACATATTAAAAATTCATGTTCTGTATAAAGCGACATCTCCTAAAAATCCTAACTAAGAATTTTCCTCGGCCTGCTTAAACCTTAAACCATTTACATCATCGGATCTATTAGATCAATACAACTCAGCAAGGACCCTTGGTGTATATTTTAATTGATTCCATCTCCGGTTAATTGGAATGTTCCGTCTCTGATTAGTCAGCTTCTCGGATTCTCGGAGTGTCTTTCTTGTTAATTGTTTTTCTGTAGCCAAATTCTCTGTTCTTTATTGATTGGTCAATAGATAAGATAACTTACCAACTCATAGAATTTACTCTACGCAGAACTTTTTGTGGTCTTCGAGCTTCTACAACTGGTATCAGATTCTCCATTAGCTGTAAACATAAACTTTAATACATAATTCATTACAAAATCTATGTGTGAAATTGGTCTAGTTAGAATTCTAAATTTGACTGAAAAGTTCGAGATTTTCACGGTCAAATTTCAGTGAAATCTTGAATGAAAATGCACATGAAAAAAAAGGCAAATAGTTCATATTTACCTGCTTGTGCCTCTCCTTGTTCAGCTCAGCCTGCATCAATAACATATATATTTAGTTAATTCCTAATATTTACCCTACAAAAGATTAATAAATTTCGCAATTTTTGTTCACAATACCACTACATTTACTCTACAGAACTATATTTATGCACACATTAGATGATCTCTTCATAGACTGAATGTGTGAGCTGTGATCTCAATAACTGTTATTTAGAAAGTAAATTAATCAATTATTCCAATTAAAAAAGCTTTAATAATGCAAATTAAACTATATATTATCAATAATCTCAACGGACTACTAAGGAATTGAACTCGAGATCATGATTATATACATTGTACCTCTTCTTTTAGAAGCCTTGCATTTTCCTCTTCCAATTGGGTCACAAGCGACTCTAATTCTACGGTATAAGCCTGTTATTTTTATTAAAATTGAATACGATCGAATTAAATTTAACACAATTTTAAAATTAAATAAATTAGACGAATTTAAGTGAGATTAAATATTGAATCTAAACCTGCTTTCGCTCTCTAGACCTGGCAGCGGATTCTCTGTTCTTGATCATTCTTTTCTGCTTTTGCTGAGTGGCTTTATCAATTGGCACCACCTCCACCGCCCGTCTCTTCCCTCTTCCACCACCACTAGCTCCTCCAACAGCTACCATTCCATTGGTAAACCTCAATGGTTGGCCATTCTGCATGTGTACTCCTGGTTGGAACTGAACCGGATTCATCATTGCATCCACTGCAAATCCAGCCGGTTGAACCGCTGATGCAACTCTGACATCTTCCTCCGCCATAGCCACTGTCCCTGCCTTCGACAAATAATCCTCCAACGTCATCTCAGGCTCCCTATCTCCTCCTCCTGCTCTTCCGCCTGCACCACCACCACTACTCGCAAACTCTCTCCACACCTCACCCGCCATCCTACGCTTACCTCCACCATCAGAACCACCTCCATCTACCACGGTTACACCGGCGGCATCTTCAGGAGTGGCGGACGACGGAAAGGCATCGGAATCGGAGTACATTTTAAAGAATTCATCCATGTTCATCGAGCTTATACTACAACCCTGATCGTTCGAAGAGTGAAGAAGAAGCTGCTCCTGCTGCTGCTGAGGCTGATGATGATGGTGATGGTGTTGATGACGTATAGAGGAAGATGAAGAAGACTTGCGTGGCAGATCCGGATTGGTCGGTGATGTACTTGACATCACCTTCGACGACGCCATACCCGCCGATTTTCTAGCTTTTCACAATTATTTTTCTATTTCTTCGTGAAAATGTAGCAATATAAAAATATAAATAAATATTATATATTGTTTTTATTTTTTTATCTTTTTTGGACACATATAATGTTATTATTTGCGTTTGGTTTTACTTCGAGTGAGGTTGTTCTAGAAGAGAAAGAAATGAGAATATAAATAATTTTAGACATTCTTTTAGTCTGTCTATGGCTTTAAACGAGTCGAGTCGAGCCGAGCCGAATAGTAGATGTACAGACTTGTTTATTTATTTATAAATTTAAATGAGTCGGGCTCGAGCCGAGCTTTGAAATTAGTGTTCGAGCTCGGCTCGTGAGAATATAACAAAGCTTGAAAGCTCGTTTAAAAGCGTTTCGAGCTCGAGCTCAAAAGCTCGTATACATCTATTTCGAGTTTGAAAGTTTTTTTTTATCTCGGGCTTATTTGGATTAGTTTTAACCAGTGTTCTAAAAGGCGCTAGGCGGACGGTCGGCCCACCTTCGAGCGCCTAGGGACTAGGCGGTACTTAAGCGTTTTTTTGCTAGGCGGTTTTGATATATATTTAAATATTCTTTTATGTTTATATAATTTTTAAAATAGATTTATATAATTTTTTGTGCTAAAAAATAGATTTATTTATATTTTTTTAGTTTCAGACCGCCTAGGCGCCGCCTAAACCCGCCTAGGGCCTTCTGGGGCCGCCTGGCCATTTCTGAAAGTTACGCTACCTTTTAGCGCCTAGGCCGAATTTTAGAACACTGATATTATGATAGATTGTTGCAAACCTATTAATTATATAGATTTTCAATTAGAACATATTGGCTATTGTAAACTATCATTAAATACAATCACATACTCGCTTTACGGATTATTGAATTTTGAATGGTTTTTTATAATTGGGTAGGTAGAGGGAAAGAGTTGCGGGTAAGTGTTGGGATAACATACGATTTTTAATATAGTAATTAGTTTTAATTTTTGAATTGTCAAATATTAGAAAAAAAAATATTTAATATATATTTATAATTTAAATATATTTTTCACGAGTTTTTTCTGAAAAGCTCGCGAGCATACTCGGCTCGACTCGTTTAACAAACGAGCTTGTTTTTTGGCTCGAGCTCGGCTTGTTTAACTTAACGAACGATCTCGAGCCAACTTTTTTCGAGTTGAGCTCGAGCTGCTTGCAAGCGGTTTGGTTCATGTACAGCCTTACTTTTAGAGATACTTCTTAAAAAAAACTCCTTTCCCTAATTATATTTTTACTAAATATCAGTTTAATTAAAAATTTATTTTAATTGACCAAAAATTTGTTATTTTTTTATATTTCAAGAAAGTAAAGTGAAAAATATATGTTTAAATCTTTTTCCTAAATATGCGTAATTTGTTTTGACTAACCTGAAAATATACATGGAAGGCGTGTATATTCTTTTTTTCTTTAAATGCGTGTTTATTCTTCGTAAGATTAGTTGAGATGCGTGCAAAAGTTTAATTAAATTAAACTATTATATTATATTATTCTTTTACTTCATTTATTCTTTTTATATATAGTTTCTCCGTCTCAGAAATAATGTAGCAGCATGAATAGTACTTGTTGTGTGGTGGCTCGACGGTTGTGGTCATTCACAATGGTGATCTGAAGTTTATTGCTCAGATTTTTTAAGTGTGGTGGTCAAGCATAAAGAGATTGGCTCGGTTGTGGTATGTTGTTTGAGAACCTATGAAGCTAGTGGTAAGATTTTGGTAGTTCAGGTGGTTAGGGTTTATATGCGAGCTTTTTTCTCGTTAATAGCTTCAGGGTTTACTAGGACGATTGGTGTCTCCTAGTGTGTGATAAAACCACACCCCTAAAAAGGAGGGACACAGACCGCAAGTATACGGGTCGTCCAAGTAATATCTGATAAACGGGTTTTCGATCTCACTATGATGTTATTCAAATAAGTGAAGATAATTGTTATGACAGAAAAGTAAGTGATAAAAATGTTTGTTTGGTTTTGTTTTTAAACCTAAGATGGAAATAAATAAAGTGCTAAAATAATTAACAGAAAGTAAATGCTGAAAGTAATAAATATGAGTAGACGCAAGAATGAAAAAATGTACTTGAGTTTCGCAAGAGATCACCTGAGTAAATGTAATCAATGTCCCCGTTTAAGGGTAGAGTCGGGATTCTAATATCTCCTAGCCCCCTGTCGGGTGGACCTATGAGCTATCCTAAAGTACTATAAACCCCTACCGGGCAAATATGTCCTCTCGAATGTGAAGTATTTACCTCTTTGGCTATGTAATTAGTTAAGCATGTCGGTCAATAACAGACACTACACGGGTATTACTTAAGTCTGTATACAAGCCCCCCGTCGGATGATTACTTTTGCCACTAAAGTGAATAGCCCAAATACTAAACCCTATTTCTAGTTGCGCGGAAAAGAAATAGTAAATAAGAACAAAGCAATATCCAATATAAAATACTCAACTCAATTTAAATTAGAAAATCCCAAATTCGGAAACAAGAATTAAATTAACTAGGGTTCAACCCTTTCCTGCGATCCTCAAACACTAAGGGAATTAGTTCATGCTAAAACTCAAAATTACTGAAATAAAATATAAAGAATTCATATTCAGTTACAAAGATAAAATAGAGAACCTAATTAAAGGGTTGGAATGGGCTGTTGATGGAAGAAATGACTTTCTCTAGCTCTAGCTTTCTTCTCTTCTTTCTGCTCTGTCTTTCTTTTGTAAAATATGAAGCGTATGTTGAAGTGTCTAAAAATGAAGTCTAAAGGCCTGTTTATATTGGGGAATTCGTACTTGGGCTTTTTACTTAAAGAAAATAGGTTAAAATGAATAAAAGCCCAACTCCTAAATGGAAATCCCGTAACTGATGAATAACTGTAAGTAAAACGGTTGTAACTTTTGCATCTCAACTCCAAATCACCTGATTCCAGTCCCAAAATCTTCCTAACAAAAACACAGCTTTCTTATTTCAGGACTCCAAGGCTGAATCAGTAATTAAGTGGCTCAAAAACAGCAATTTGTAACAGTTGTCCAGATTTCCCACTCCTTTAGTCAATTATTCGGATCATCTTTTCTTGCCTTTGACTTCTCCACTCGATATAAGACTTTAATTCCCACTTCTCCTCCTTTTCTTGGTGCTCCATATCATCCATGGACCTAAGAACTTTGCACTAAAAACAAACAAATTAACGCACATAAACTCTAAAGTGCAATTAATACAATTCCAAGGGAAGAAAGTGCAATATAACAAAATAAGTTTAAAAGTCTATCAAATAAGTCTATTAATCACTTAATATGATGTCTCATAAGGGCTAATATTTAGAACAAAACGATAGACATCAACGATGCTGACGTTAGTGTTTAAATCTGGATTTTTCCCCTTCTTCTAGGGTCCGATTTCACTTTTTCTTCTACATAAATTAATTCTTATATAAGGAACATAATACGAATAATAAATTTGTGGATAATTTTCGTACTTCGCCCCTCGTTAGGCAAATGAAAAAAGACGAATGAAACATTAAATAAAATACTTCGCCCCTCGTTAGGGTGGTTAGACTACTCCGTAGAGACTAAGAGGTCGTGGAATCGAATTTTACTAGAGTCAAAATGATTCCGAGTCTAAAGTGGCTCTTATTATATGTATTAAAAAAAAGTTTTTAAAGAGTAATTAAGAATGGTAGCCAGGTTTTGACCTATGAATCTAGACATCCGTAATACAGGTAGTTAAGAACATTTAATGAACACTTATATGCAATCAATAAAATATCTGACCAATACAAAATAATTATTCAACCTGCATCTCGTGACTAAATACTAGGGCTGAGCAAAATTTTACCAAAACCGAAAAACCGAGTTAATTTTAACCAAACCGACCCAAAATATATGTTAATTTTACCCGAACCAACCTTACCCATCGGGTTACCTTGTGATTTTTCGGGTCCATGTAATTTACCTATATATTACCCAAACTATTAGGTTAAGGTTACCCAAACCGAAAAACCGTGTAATAAAAAAATATACAAAACATGCATATTAGAGAAGTCTTTTCATTTGATTTCTCGAATATTCTAAAGGTCACTGCCAAGTCCCCAATCAAATGGAAACTATTCGATTCACGACTTCTTGATTTGTAATGTTAAAATTGTATTTTTAATCTTTAGAAGTATAATTATATTAGTTTTTTAGATTTTGTCACTTTTTCATGTGTTAAAAAAAGTTTGACTAATGTTAACTAACGCGGGTAAACCGAAGGTAACCGAATGGTAACCCGAATTAAACCGAGGGTAATTTTTTTTTTACCCTACCCTTGGGTTACCCAAACAATTCCTTAAACCGAAATATATTACCCTTGGTTTACCCAAACCTCTAAACCGGGTAAAACCGACCCGTGCTCTCCCCTACTAAATACTTTGTTGATCAAATAAATAAATAAATAAATTTTGAAAAGGATTGACTAGTTAAATGGTAATTGATATTAGTAATTTAGTAGTTGTTTCTTAAAATTATTTATTTATTTTTATCAATTTAATATAATATCACTTAGTCAGATTTTTCTTAACGACTCATACACGAACAATAAACAACAATCTAATATTTAATAGGTGATTGACATATAGGATCTTAGAGATAAATTTTAGATTTTGTAGGAAATGTGTGTATATTTTTTGCTCTAAAAAATCCATTGAAATTTTATAGGACAAAAGTTCTCCTAAAGTATACAAAAAATAGATCTACCAAAATTTCAGCCATTCTGTTTCATTCTTTCTTTCTATGCCCACTCTTCAGACTCCTCTTTAGCGAAAAGAAATGATGCGGTAAACGTCCAATACTCAGCGAAATCGGCCAAAACAGTGAGAAAAAGAAGAGATTCAAAAGAAGTCAGACAAAATTGGAGTTTTTGAATATTTTGTTCGTGGATCTCGAGTTTTAACAGTTTATAAAAGATGTCGGAGAAGGTATAGTCGAACATCCGTCATCGATCTGTTAGGGTATGTTCGAGGTCAAGTTTCTGGTACACCGAAGAAGGAGGTTCGCGGATCGGCTAGCCTTGTTGCTAGGTGAATCTAGTTTTATGTATCATACACAATGATTTTTAGCAGTTTTTTATTTTGTTAATTGTAATTTTAGTTTATTATTATTATTTTTTGGTCGAAAACAGTTGATTTTTTTATATTATATTTATTATATCAAGTGATTTTGTTAATACTCGATGATTTTGCAATCATACTCAGTGATTTTGTGTTAATACTCGTTTGTAAAATTTGAGATTTTTTAATTGGAGTTATTAGCTTATAAAAACCAAATATCCAAAACCCAACCCTTAACAAGTTCAGTTTTATGTATACCATTATTGGATTTCATTGTTCGTTGTATTTTTCATCTGATATAGCACTATCAGTTACTCGACACACATATGATACAACCATTTACTCTGACTTTGTTAGGTTATTGTTTGTGAGATGCTGCTGCAATTAACTCTTTTATCTTGTATAGAAAGTATGATGTGTTTTGGGTATACTATTATCGAGTTTTTGAGTTGTTCGCTACTTATTATACATCATTCCAGATCTAGGTTATTTTTACGGTGTTTTTTTTGTATCACACACTTCTAATGTTTTGGGCAAATTAAATACAGATTACTTACTTAATTCAATGATTGTCTTGATTTTTGTTATACTTTTGGGTTATTTCAGGCTAAGATTCATGGATTTAAATGCACTTGTCATCTTTCGATACATCGACGAGAAAGCATTGAGATTGCTCGAATACTTTGATTCATTTGATTCCATTAAGCAAGACGTTGTGATCACATGGCCCGTTCTCAACGGTAAGAAATTCGAATACTTTTACTCAATTGGGGAGCACAAGAATTGCAAAATGGTTAGTGAGGTAGATTTTGCAAAATGGTTAGTGGAACACACTTGCGTGGCTGATTCAAAATTCTAGTTTCTATACAAACTTGTGCCATTGTCCAACCATAAATGCCTATTTCTGGTTCATTAATTACCGTTCAACTCAACTCTCGTTGACTGACGCACCCCACATTTTCAACAATAAAGAAGATGCCAGCGACGAGGCAGCCGAAAAGAACTACCTTCGTAAAGATCATGTATTAAAGAGTAAGCATAGAAATTTGCTTTGAAGGATCCTGGACAGTGTTTTCATAAAGGGATGAGCGAGTCCAGGACTGCACTCTCAAAGTAAGCTTGCGAGACGGGATATTCTTTCCATTTCGGTCACAACAGACCATCATGAATCAGCGCATACTGTGTATCTAAGAAATCTCTGGGTGAAACAGGTATGTTTATGCTTCAAAGGATAGTGCTGACCAGAAGGTGTACCTTGGGAAGTTTGTGAAGCAACACACATGTTGAACCCCACAAAGAATGTTGGCTAATGACTGCCTTTCCGTTGACGTTATCAAACACATCATTGTCGACGAGGTTCGTTCAAAACCAGATACGAGGCCCGAATATGTAATGAACTTTCTCAAATATGAGTACGGATACAATATCAGCTACAAGGTTGCTCACGGTGTTGTGGCCAAAGCTCGTGATGATGTTTTCGGTAATGCTGCAGTTTCTTACGACCGAATATAGTCGTATTTCGACAACCTTGGTGGGGTCGACCCCGAGGGCGTTTTCTCTATCGAGTGTGAATCCCTTAACCGTTCTTTTACACATTATCACTTCGCATTCGGTGCGTGCATTTTAGTTTTCAACTCGTGTCGGCCTATTTTCTTTTTAGATGCCACATTCATAAAGAATAAATACAAAGGTCAGCTTCTCACTGCTATCGCCAAGCACGCGAATCAAGGTAACCCTTTTTACTGTTTAATTTTTTTTTATATTTCAGTTTTCCATAACTCACTTTTTTGAGAATAAAACCCATTAAAATGAATGGGTTGAACAAAGCTTTTGCTATCACCAAAACTATTATGGCTTCCACACAAAATACTTGCTAGATTGACTCACTATTATTCGTTATATAGCGTTGGTGTATGATTAGATTTTGTTTCCTTTGTTCTTCACGATTATGCACTGATTGCATCTAATAGGATGCTTGAATTTTTTTAGTGGGGCACGTGTCTTCACTGATTGCATATTTACACAAAATCACAAAGCATTTAAAATTACAAAAGTTACAATTAACTAATGATTATGAACCCAAATTATTGAGTATTAACACATAATCACTAAGTATTAACACAAACTCACCGAGTATCTAATACAAACTTCCTCTTCGTTGATCCATGAACAACACTAGCACAAGACTTTTTCTTCACTTATTCTTTGAGTATGATCCAAAAAAATAACTTCACCTATGAACAAGGCTAGCAGGTCCACGAAACTTTTTTAATGGTGGACTAGAAACTCGACCTAGAATAGAAAATAACAAATTGATGGCAGTTGTTAAACCTCGACCTTCTCTAGCAGCCTGAGATCCATGCTCGAAGTTTTTATGTGCTTGCCTAAAGCTCTTCAAGTGAGGATTTGCTATACTGAACTCGTTGATTCATGTTGAATCTTTCATAGGTGCGAATAGTTTCAAAGTCATCTGTCATGGCCTAAAAAATGGAGCTTTGTGCCTTTGTGCTACCATTTAACCACTGGAGGACACTATTCTGGTGGAAGGAGGTGGAGTGGAGAGAGAAGAAGTATAGAAAGTTTTTAAGAGTTCGTAAGTAAAATTATGATTTATGTATATTTATTTAATATATGATGAATAAAAAACATTTAAAAATATAATGGATAGTGAAAAAATAAATTTATATTGTTAAATTTTATGATTGGTCTTCAAATTGAAATGGATAAAAATGATTAACTATTGAGTAAAAAATTTATATTAAATAAAAAAAATATGGACCATTGTTTTCTAAAATTTTATATGATTGATTTTTGTAGTCTAGTCTAGTATATCTAACCTCCAGCATAGATCTTCCAATGATATAAAAAATTAATCTGTTTTTATTTTCTGTATTTTTCAAAATAACTACAAAAACGTGTTTAGCTAGAAAAAAATGAAACAATATAAATAAAAAACGAAAAACACTGCTATATTAGAAAAAGTGAAATCGGTGTTTTCTATATTTTAGAAAATATTGAAAAGAAAATCGTTTTTTAAAAATATATTTTAAAAACGAAAACAAAAAATGTTTCACAAACCAAACCAGGATATTTGTGAAAATATTTTCAATTTTCGATTTTCGAATATATTTTAAGAAAATATTTTTCGTTATTGTTTTCAATATTTTTAGAAAATATGAAAAACGTCGATTTTACGTTTTTTAATATGCCGCGTTTTCATTTAATTTTTTAGAAAATTGTTTTCATTTTCTTTAACCAAACATATTTTTATTTATTTTAAAAAACATAAAAAATGAAAAAAGTAATACCTAATATTTATACGACCCAGATATTTTTCTACTTACTTAGTTAGACCCACTTAGAGGTCAAATTGGCTCTTCGCATGTAAAGAAAAAAAAAACTTTATTTAGCCCGAAATCAAGGTGGCTAACGGTCCGTTCCGAACTGGTTCCTAGCGGACCTGGGGCTTCGGTCCGGTCCGACTTATCGGTCTCTCGTTACCGGTTCCGGTCCGGTCCGTTACTAAGAAGGAAGAAGGGGAGAACCGGACCATTAAGGGAACCGTCTAAACCGGATCCGGTTCTGGTCCGGTCCGGTTCTTAGCGGTTCTATAATGTGTTTTTATTTTTTAATCTTTTATTTGTTGTTTAGGTGGGTAGGGAATAGGGAATTAAATGGTTTGATATGATGTTAAAAATGTTAAAGGGTGTTGGGTTTATTTGGGTTGGATTTATGGGTTGGGCTATAAATAATTGGACTAAAAACCTAAAACAATGAAAGATAAAAATAAAAAATAAACGGCCGGTTCCGGTACAGTCGGGTCCCCTTTATTTTTGAAAAAGTGAAGAACCGGTCCGGTAGCTTGTGGACCGGTCCGGTTCTTGCCTACATTGACTTTCTGACCGGTCCGGTCCGTAAGACCGGTGGGACCGGACCGTTAGTCACCTTGAGCCCGAAACAATGAATATGTATAATATGGGCCTTTATTTTATACGTGTTTACATAGATGGACTTTTTTGAATAGGTCAAAAGAGTATGCACGAATTGCTTCATACCCTTGACTATAAATTGTAGACGCAATGTCCATGCCGCTAATAGCCTGCTAACAGAGCTCACAAATATTGAAAAAGCCAAGATGAAGAGAAAGAGTACGAGTAGCTTACCAGAAGAATTAATTGTTGAGATTCTAACAAAGCTGTCAGTAAAGATATTGTTGCGCTTCAAATGCGTTTGCAAATCGTGGCACTCTTTAATACAAAACCCTTATTTCATCGACATGCATCTAAAATTTCATTCCTCCACTAAAACTCATGATTGTATCATTGTGACGAATAGAGGAAAATCTTTGTCCTTTTATTCTAATGATTCGCTTGAAGTTATCTCCCCAGATTTGAAGATTCCTCACCTTAGTTCATTCTCTCAAGTTTCCTGGTTGTGTAATGGACTGCTTCTTCTCTGGGAAAGAAATGCTTTTGTTTTATGGAACCCCGCAACACGGGAATCTAAAGTTCTTCCTCCAAGGTCATCAGATCGATGGTTGCCAAATATTGGGTTAGGATTTGATTCCAATTCAAAGGATTATAAAGTTGTTGCATTTGGTTTTCTTTATACAGTTGAAGTCTACAATCTGAGTACTAATTCTTGGAGACAAATAGAATATTGCTTGCCTTGTATGAGGAGGCATCCTGATCGAGGAGCTCCATCAAATGGAGCATTACACTGGAATGCTAGCCGCAATGACATTGCTATTATCTTGTCATTTGATCTAACTACTGAGGTGTTTAAAGAGATGGAGCTTCCTTATGTGCTTAGAGAGATGGAGCCTCCTAATGATGTTGAGATAACAATTTTCAATGATTCTGTTGCCTTGTTTCTACATAAAAATTTAAATGATAATCCGTACCAATGTATTGTTGAGATATGGGCAATGAAAGAATACGGGGTCGCAAAGTCGTGGACAAAACAAATCAGTATTGGACCATTTGCAAAAAGAGTGTATCCTATTTTGGTGTGGGAAAATAAAGCCATCTTTGTGGAAACACTGAACAAATTGTTGTTGTGTGTCCTTGACACTAACAGAATAACTGAGTTCAAAAGAGTTGGCTGGGAGTTAACTAGTGTCATGGTTTACCAGGAAAGTTTAATTCGCATTGAAAGCTAGCAAGTCAAGGAGAGTTTACATGTCTTATGATTTTATTTTCAGTAATTTTATAAGTCGATAAACAAAAAGTATATATGTAACTAGTTGAGTTATCGTGTTTCATTAATTGAAGGCTTTGAATTTCAGTCTTTTGCATTTCTTTTATTTTAAATGACATGTTAATATTGTATTGAATAATAATAAATATTAGAGTAAATAACACTTTTGCCCCCTGGGTTTATACGCGATTGACAGGTTGCCCCCTAACTCTTAAAATGCGCCTCGTTGCCCCCTAAGATTTGTTTTTGTGACCCGTTACCCCCTACTGCGTGTTCCGTCCATTTTTTCCGTTAAAAGTGACGTGGCATTTCCATGTCACAATTTTTTTTTTTTTTTTTTAATCCAGGTGTTAATTGCATTTTTAATTAATTTAAACCAAGGGCAAAAAAGAAATTTCATTAATAGGTTTTATAATATTAAATATAATTAATATAATAACCACCCCCCACCCCCACCCCCACCCCTCCCCTTCTTCTTCTTCCCCGATGACTACCTGCAACCTGCAACTTAAAAAAAAAAAAAAAAAAAAAATCAATCCCTTTCTTTCATAACTCCTCTCAATTAATTTCTTTTCTTTGGTCGATCTTTCTCAGTTAATTTCTTTGGTCGATCTTTCTGGCACATTCTCTCTCAAATTCAACTTTCTTTGAAAACCCGTTTTCCCTCTAAATTCGTACCTTACATTTATCTTTGGGTCAAACTATCTCACTAAAAAAATCTGGGGTCATACTTTTTGCGTAATAAAACTTAAGAATTTTTAGAACACTTTCTTGATTTTGAAGATAGGAAACAGAGCAAAGAGAAAGGATAATCAGAAAGATTGAATACAAAAAATGATTATGGGTCTTCAGATTCTCTTTGATTAATTTGTTATTCTGGCACTTAGAGGGTGTGAAACATGAGGAAAATGCTTCGATTTCTTTCACCCACTTGAGCATTTGAAGTATTGCAAGCTATAACGATTTTGAGAAGTTGGAGATTTTTAATTTGAGGTAAGTATCGTTTCATATGAAAACTGCCTTTATCACCTATTCTTTAATTTTAGCTGAGTTTTGAGTTGCTTATGAAAATAGGAGTCGTGACAAGATCTTTCAACCGTTGCTACTTCCCGAAGAGACTCATGCGTTCGTATCTATATTTAAGTCCTCTCACAGTATATGAGGAAAGACAGAGTGCTTTGTACGAAGAGGAGTTGGTAATAAAAAATCAGGCGCAAAAGAATGTAAAGAGTTTTTTCTTACATGTGGCTCTTTTGTTGATTTCATATGCAACATATAATGTATATGTTGGTCCTTCTAGTGTAATAAGCCTAACTCAGCTTTTATATGGATTGAATTGTGTTGTTTTGTCGGCTCTGAGCAACTATTTTAAGGTTAGAATGAGTGTTATGCTTTTGAAAACTCGTTACAAGCAATATCTCCAGAATGTAAAAGGATTTTATACATGGAGTTGTGGGTGTTGGCAATGTGGGTATTGATTCTACAAGCGATGAGGCGTTCATTTTTGGGCTTCGATTTCGAGTTCTAATCGAGAGAGGTGAAGTTGCAGATTTCTTAAGGTGTTACACAATTTCCACCATTGCTGTTCTTGTTATACTTGTTGTGCCAGAAAGATCGACCAAAGAAATTAACTGAGAAAGATCGACCAAAGAAAAGAAATTAATTGAGAGGAGTTATGAAAGAAAGGGATTGATTTTTTTTTTTTTTTTTTTTTTAAGTTGCAGGTTGCAGGTAGTCATCGGGGAAGAAGAAGAAGGGGAGGGGTGGGGGTGGGGGTGGGGGGTGGTTATTATATTAATTATATTTAATATTATAAAACCTATTAATGAAATTTCTTTTTTGCCCTTGGTTTAAATTAATTAAAAATGCAATTAACACCTGGATTAAAAAAAAAAAAAAAAAATTGTGACATGGAAATGCCACGTCACTTTTAACGGAAAAAATGGACGGAACACGCAGTAGGGGGTAACGGGTCACAAAAACAAATCTTAGGGGGCAACGAGGCGCATTTTAAGAGTTAGGGGGCAACCTGTCAATCGCGTATAAACCCAGGGGGCAAAAGTGTCATTTACTCTAAATATTAATACTGGTTGGAGCAACTAGGCAACTAATATGAAGAGTATTACGGAGGAACATAGATAAAGTATCAACTAAAATACTAAACTATGAAAGCTGGATACGAAGAAAGCAAATTTAAAGCAAACGGTCCTCTGATTTAAGAAAGAGATTACATTAAATAGTATGGAACAAGTTATAAATGGCAAGAAAGCAAGCACTGAGAAATGGAATTTTAATATGAGTTCTGAAACGATTATATTATATACAAATGCATCTTTTAAGAATAATTACAAGGGTTAATGCCCAATAGGCACCTGTCACCTTACACCCTTGTCCATAAAAGACATCGTCTTTTTTAAAGAACAACGAGTAGTGGGAAGTTTCCCACTACTCAAAGTTTGAGTAATGGGAAACTTTCCACTACTCAAACTTTGAGTAGTGGGAAGCTTCCTATAACTCAAACGACTCTTTTTATGAAAAAGAAAAGAAAAAAGCAAAATATATGTGGTCTTTTATGGGGAAAAAAATGATGGTTGAGATGAGAAGGAATTAATTCTAATTTGAGTTGTTTCTTGGACAATAATCCTAATTACAATGCTTCATCTGCTAGTGTTTTTATTGATAAAGATAATAAACTTATAATTAAGGGCCCAATTCTTTTTATATAAATCCATTATATAGTATTAGATTCAATTTTTTTTCATTTTTCATTTCAATAACTAATAGAGAAGAAGTCTCAAACTTTTACGGTTCCAAAGCGCTAAAAAAACCGCTTTCAAAAAATAACAATAGAAAATAATCAACAAATAGACAAAAAAAACACATTTAGAATCTTTTTTTTTTTTTTTGTTTTTGCATACATGAGAGGCTAAACGAAGCCGTTAAGAATAAGAGATTACATTAAGAACAAAAAGAGCTTATTAACTAACTAGTACAACCCTATTAGTTGTACAACCACTCCTATCTCTTGTAATCAATCTCCAAAGAAAGTCAGGTGGATCATTAAGCACCACAGGTTGATTATGTGTTGATGCTCCTTCTCGTGCTAACCTATCGGCACAAAAGTTAGCTTCACGATATATCTGAACTAGCTCAACGTTCGGAAATTTGCGTAACAATGCACAACACTCTCTTGCTATCGAAACATAACGACTACCTAAGCTCCCACCGCCCTTCACTAGCGCATGGAGCTTCCTCGAGTCCATCTCTAACTGAGTAGAGCTCCCACCGCCCTTCACTAGCGCATGGAGCTCCTCCGAATCTGTTTCAATAACCAATTCATTATAGCCACTTGTGCAAGCCCATTTTAATCCAAAGTGTAATGCGGATAGTTCCGAAACAAATGGAGAAACAATATCACAAGAACCCATGAAACCCGCAATATACGCACCACATCTATCTCTTAAAATACCTCCAATTCCTGCTATTTGTTTAAGTTTATTGAAGCATCCATCAATATTTAATTTCATGCCTTTATCCGGCATAGTCCATTTTACCATAACGTTGCTAGCTAATTTAACTAATCCACCATCAAGTGACTTACCCCATGCAAGAACGAAGCTACTTGCTAGGGATAAAATTTCTCGCTTTAGTTCTACTATATGCGGTATTTCTTGCCCCTAATTGAAGATAATTGCATTTCGTTTTACCCAGATTGTCCATAGCATTGCTACAAACACAAAGGGCCATTCCAAGCCTTCAAAGTGCACCTTGGATTGGAGGTGTCCTTCCATCCAGCTTTTAACACCCCCGATTGAACCATGCGAAAATTCTGCAGCAGAATTCCTGGTTGCAGCCGCACCAGAACCATGCCATAGCTGCGCTCCAGGTTGCTCTCGGAAGTCCCTGTTCAGTCTACTCCTGGTTCGAGCCCAGCCATTGTTCAGCGCCATCAGGAGGTTCCCGTCCACGGTCTTCATCAAGCCAGCAGCTGCAGCACTCTCGTCCAGCCTTCCATACATCACAGCAGCAGGTCCATCCTTTTCAGCCACGCCAGCAGCCCCAGGTCCCACACGAATCTCCTCTTCAGAACCTGCACAAACAAAGGGACAGTCCACTAAATTCCATACCATAACGGCTATTTTGCATTTTAAAAATACATGGAAAGTATCTTCCCTTTCGGCTCCACAAATAGGGCATGCTCTTGATTCTAGGATATTTCTCTTGTAGAGGTTTTCCGCTGTGGCGACCCGATTTAACACAATCCTCCAAAGGAAAATACGTATCTTTTGGGAACACTTTAGCTTCCATATCAAATCCCACTTGAAAGACTCATCAACACTAGTCTCCTCCAAGCTCATAAATGCTGATTTAACCGTAAAATTACCCGAGTTTTCAAGATTCCACATTACGCTTGAGCCACCATTTATATTTTGGACAACAAACCCATCTCGAAACGCTTCCACGCCCGCTAAAATAGCTTTACAAATGCCGGATTCATTCCCGTTTTGGATTCGGTTTAATAGGCCATTCTTAAAATATTTGTTTCTAAGTACTTCCACCCATGCAACCGATTGCTCCTCCTGAAGGATTTTCCTCCCAAGCTTTGCTAACAAGGATAAATTATACCTTTCGGAGCCCCTTATCCCAAGACCGCCATTCTTTTTTGATTTACAAACCTGGTCCCACGCAACCCAATGCAATTTTCTCTCCGAAGCTGACGAGCCCCAAATAAAGTCTCTGACCACTCTATCTACCTCGTTACATACATACTTCGGAAGCTTCATAACTTGCATTTGATATACGGGTATTGCATTCAAAACTGACTGAGCTAGCGTGATCCGGCCCGCTAAGGAAAGAGTCTTAGTCTTCCAAGATGCTAGCTTGTTTCTCATTTTTTCTACTATCCCTTTGTAGAACCCCTTAGGTAACCTTCCCGAGAGGATAGGTACTCCCAGATAGGTACCAAAGGAGGTGCTATGACAAAATCCACTAGCCAGCGCAAGGTCTTTTTGCATTTGCTCCGGGACATTTTTTGAGAAATAGATTAATGACTTCTCAGCGCTGATTGTCTGTCCGGCTTCTTTACAGAACCTATCCATCGCCTCTTGAATGATTTGCACCTGCACAAAAGATGCCTCACCAAACAAAATTAGATCATCTGCAAAAAATAAATGTGATAGCTTAGGACCTTGACGACCAATCTGAATCTCTTTCCACTTCCCCGTATTGCAAAGCTCCTGGATTAGCAAGGATAATCTCTCCATACACATAACAAAAATGTAAGGCGAGAGAGGATCCCCTTGGCGGATACCCCTGTGGGGAGTAAACGGAGTTAATGGTTCACCATTCCAGAGAACTTGCATCTCATTCTCCTTCATGCTTGACATAATGATCTTTATCCAACTCTCCGGAAAGCCAAAAAATCTAACTGTTTCTTGAATAAATTCCCATCTAATCTTATCATAGGCTTTCGCAAGATCAATCTTTACAGCCATGATTCCTTTTCTCCCCACAAGGTGTCGCATCTTGTGATCCACCTCTCGAACAAGCACTACATTATCCACTGTTGATCGACCTGGTAAGAAACTACTTTGGCAAGGCCCAATAATGTTAGATAAAATAGGCCTTAGTCGATTGACCATGGCCTTCATAATAAACTTAACAGGTGAATTAATAAGACTAATAGGACGAAAAAGGCGTACCCGGTTCGGGTCTGGTACTTTAGGAATAAGGTGTATAAGAGTACCATTAAGACCCGAAGGCAAATGACCTGTCTGAATTGATTCACGAACCATTTTGCACACCGAAGGACCCACAGATGTCCAGCATTTCTGGTAAAACGCCGCTGACATGCCATCCGGTCCAGGGGCTTTAGACGGATTAGATTGAAAGACCACAACGCGGATTTCTTCATCCGAAAACGGAAGTTCCAGGTTACTCTTATCCTCTAATCCGAGGGGTCCAAGGCTCGGAAGATTACTCCCCACCATTTGGTCCTCCGGTACCGCATATAGTGATTCGAAATAATCACGAACTAACTGTTTTAACGCCTCCTCTTCCTCTACCCAATTACCAGCCTCATCTAATAGCCTAGTGCAAATAGCTTTCTTCTTCCGAATAGACGCTGCAACTTGGTAAAACTTTGTATTCCTATCACCCGATTCCACCCACTTATTTCTCGATTTCTGAAAATATATCGCTTCTTCTTGCTCTAAAACACTTTCATACTCCTTTGTTAATTGTATACCCATATGTCTAAGCGAGGAATTATACGAAACCTGAAGCGATCTCTGAATGCCTCGAATTCTTGCGTTTAGTTCCTTTTTCTTTCGATTAATATCTCCAAAGACTTCCATTTTCCAGTTATTTATTTGATTTTGAATCGCAATTATACCCTCTCCTAAACCCGTGTTATTACCTTCCCAATTCTTGCTTACGAACTCGAGAAAACCTTTATGAAGACACCAAGCCGACTCAAATCTGAAGCGACGAGGATTAACTTTTGGCCTTTGAGTTGGGCAAACTTGAATTAGAATTGGCATATGATCCGAGTGGACCCTTGCCAAGTGTATAACCCGCGTTTTCGGAAACAGTTCTTGCCATTCAACATTACCATAGGCTCTATCAAGTCGTTCCATGATTCTTTGGCCTGAATTCCAGGAGTCACTCCAAGTGTATCTAGGTCCTTCAAACCCAAGGTCTATCAAACCACAACTATTCCTCCATTCCTCGAATCTTTCCATTCTTCTAGAGACACCCGAAACACCGCCTCGTTTATCAATTTCCAAACCCACTTGATTAAAATCACCTGCGACTAGCCACGGAGATTGTAAATTATGGAAAGCATGGTAAAGCGCATCCCATAACACCTCTCTCTTTTTATAATCCGGGTTAGCGTATATAGCCGAGAATATCCATGATCTACATCCTTGCTGACTCACTTCCACATTTATAATTTGTTTACCAGCAGAAAGAACTTTAATATTTACAGATGAATCGTTCCAAATTAACCAAATTCCACCGCTGTAACACTCTGAATCGACTCTAACCGAGTTGTCCTTTTGCAAAGAATTAATTACATTATTTGCTGTCACCCCACTAATCCGAGGTTCAACGATTACAGTAAGCCATACATTATTATTAATCATTAAATCACGTAACACTTGTCTAAACCTAGGCTTAGCAGCCCCGTAGCAATTCCATATCAAAATGTTAATGGGATTTTTAGTTCTTTCCCAAGAATTTCCTGAAACATTCACTAAATTCATTAAATAAAAAATAATAAACAAGCGTGTACCTCTTGGCGCATTAAGCGCGAGCTTCCATATCCATGTCATCGTCCGAGTTCCGAGAAGTCTGGACTTGTTCACGTTTAGCATCAGCTCCTGTTTCTTGAACTTGGCTGTCAAACCATGACAAGTCAACTTTATCGCCGCACTCTGAATCATCCCATAATGGGTCAGGCGGCCTAGCTACTGGTATGTTAATGTCTTCTCTTGACTCGCCTGGACAGCGGGGGTCCACCTCGGCAGAAAGCTCCTGTATAGGCGCCCTGTGCTGTGGTGTTGGAGGACCAGCATCAAAAGCCCCATAGTTTGGGTTAATTGCGTTTTGGTCCCTGGCCATATTTCCACCTACTGTAATGTTTATATCTACCAAGGAATCCATGTTATCTATCCCACATGCTCCAACCGTGGGCCTACTACACTCCTCCAATACCAAGTTCTTGTCTCCAGCGATTTTCACCAACCCAGCACGTGATTTTCCACCTTTTGCACCATTCTTGCCCACTTTCTTGCTCACTGTACTTGCTCCAATTTGTCCCTCTTCAAGCCCACAATCGCTCACCTCCACTTCATCAACTAAGACCCGTCTTTGTTCAAAGTTAGGGGTAGTAATTATTCCATGTCCTTTCGACCCCCCAATTTTTTTATTATTCCCATTAGCTCCTGATATAGATTTTCCTCTATTAGAACCCGACTTCGTACCCGATGATTGCCCTTTATTCATTGTATTTTGCGCATTAAATCTCATCTCACTTGGCAATTCTTCTACCCTTAGCGCATCGAAGCGGTTTCCTAGGTTGTTATTAGCGTAGGCTTTCGGGGCTTTATTGAAATTGTTTCTCCCATTCCCTTTATTTCCACGCCTCACCGTCATCCACTCCCCGTACTTTTCTTTTGGGGCCACCACCTCTATTACTTCCTCCACCATAGCCGCCTTCCCTTTTTCATTAACCCGATCATCCTCCATGCAATCAACTACGCTAGATGGACAAGTTTCTTTTTTGTGCCCAAACTTACCGCATTCGAAACAAATCAAGTGAAGCCCTTCGTATTCGACCTTGCATATATCAGTTCCTATTCTCACTTCGGGTTCCAAAGGTTTCTTCAAATCGAGCTCAATAGCTAATCTCGTGTAGTTTCCCCTTAGTCTTCCTTTCGTCATTGGGTCAATTTTAATCGTTCTACCCAGTTTATCACCTATTTTTCTAAGTATCCGCGCAGTGTAATTTTGCATACCAACGTTGGAGACTCTTACCCATGCAGTGGTCTTAGTTATTGAGTTAGACGCGGCATTAAAGCTAGGTGTCCATTCACGCACAATAAGGTAATGATCCAATATCATCCAAGGGCCTCCTGAAAGAGCGAAATCAAAATCACCTCTTTGCTCAAACTTAACCATATAGTACCCATAACCAACATCAACGAGTTCGAAGTGACCTTTTGGCGCCCATATCTGTCTTAATTTTGAAAGCAAATAGGAGAACCCAACCTCTCTTCCCAGGAGTCTAATCACAGCTGAATTACGCCACAACCTAATACCTTCTTGTATCTCATCCCTAGTCCTAATAACTGTTGGAATTGAGTCGCGTATTATACTATCATCGTCATCCTCAATAAGTTCTTCTAGTTCTAAAAAATCGTCCTCCCTCATGGCATTATTAATCCTATTCTCATCTCTATCCTCTATCATAGGGATAACAATATTATTTCCGGTTACTGTACCTTTCCACCCACCTAAGCTAGGTTTAATAAAGTGTCCAGGAGTGTTACCTTTAGGCGCTTCAACAGTATTAGCAGGTGCTGCATTAATTCTCGAATTTGGAGTCGGATTATTCTCAATAAACGCAATTGGTCCTTCAAGGTTTGCTCGCGGCCTCTTACCCGTTCTCCCCTCGCGATTTGCAGCAGCTAGTTCAGGGAAATCATCCATTGGATGATCATGATCATTACCCACGCTGGTCTTCTCTGTCATGGGGTGTATCGGCTCTATCATGATGTTATGTTCCGCCATGAATTGGTTTGTGTTAATCACGCTTATTTGTTCCGTTGTTTCCTCCGGAGGTTGCCCTGGTATGGGCTCGCCGCCGGCCAAGATAGGCGCAGCAGCCATTTTTGCAGTAGTTTGTTTTGTTTTGAACGAAAGTTGCGGAGAAAAATAAAAGAGACGTTAATTTTTTAATTTTTTATAACCCGTTTCAAATTCCTTTCATACCGAGTGTTCATAGGTTTTGAGACTATATCAACCATAATCTTTTTCTTTTTCATTTATCAAAAAATCCATTATTAGTAATCATTAATGAATTTAAGTACTAATACTATTTGTATATATAAAGACACTCAATCGTCAATCATCATTTATTATTTATCAACAAGTAAGTAGTTTTCTTTAACTTGGTATATTTTTAAATGTGTTACATGTGTCTTACTATTTTAATAATTCTAATCTAATTATTCAATATTATATTCAGTTTAAAATAATTTCAAGGTTTTAAAATATTTGATTTTGTATTTTGTAATTTAATTAGAATTTTAGATATGAATTTAATGATAAAATTAGGGTTTAGATAATTTAGATTTTTTCTTCGGTTATTCTTCTTATTCAGAAGGTTTAATTTGTTTTGTTTGTTTTTTTTTTTTTTTTAGAATATCAAACTGAATTTTGTACAAAACAGAAACTCCAACGTTTGCTTTATTGTACTGTTAAACATTTTAATTTTAATTGAAATGTAAAATTATTTATTTAATTGATTTCTTCAAATTTCATGTTTGAATTGTGTATAAAAATTTAATTGAGTTTCTTTCACCTTTTGTTTTATTGTATTGTTGAACATTTTAATTTTAATTGAAATGACAAATTGTTTATGTAATTGATTTCTTCAAATTTCATGTTTGAAATGTGTATAAAAATTTAATTGAGTTTCTTTCACTTTTTTTGTTTGAAAACCTTAATAAAATTTGGGTCTTTTGACATTTTCTTTTTCCGAACAAACATATTTAGACTGCTAGTTAGGAAATTCTTTTTATCATACAAGGTTGTAACAAGGTTTCGAAAACCTTGTTATTTAATATTAATTTTAATAAAAATTAATTTTCAATACGAAATTTTCATTTTAAGTGATACATACTTCCAAATTTTTTTTTATCGGTAAATCAAATTTTATTAAAATAGGTTCAACTTCAAATATCCTTACAAACTTTTATAGCCCATTACTCACTAAAACCCGAAGTGGGCCTACTAAGCTAACTATCTATTACACTTTTTCATTAATGAGATAAAACTATTACAACTTTTTAATAATCATTAAAAGAAATTCCAAACACTTGGCCCAAGACTAGCCCATCTCGACATTCTCTATCTTCTGGATCAATTCCAAAGCCTTTTTCTTTTTAAATATTTTCCTCTCCAACTTTATATGGGCTAAACTGTAAATTCTTTTCCATATTTGTTCTTCACTTTGACTATTTCCACCGTGTTCCATGTTATTTTTTTTCACTCCAAATACAGTAAATATAGGTAGTGAAGACAATACTTACTATGTTTATCACCTCCTCGCAATTACACTTTAGAATTTCATCAATCATGTCATTCAATTCAACTGGTACATTGTTTAAATTGCAAGATTCTGAGACTTTACATAAAATTCTTCTTGAGAAAGAGCAGCTCATAGTTAATTGATTAATGTCTTCTAAGGACAAATTGCAGAATATACATAATGGATTTAACTGTAATCCCTAGCTAATCATTCTCCATTCTGTAGGCAACCTGTCTTGAAGATCAAGCCAAGTTATGATAGATCATCTTGGAATGCACTTCTTTGCCCAAACAATTTTCCACCATTTTGTTTCATCACCCTGTTTTGAAATATTATAAAGAGTTTTTCTGAAAGAAACCCCTTTTTTATTGTTATGAATCCAATATTTAGTATCTTCACCTTGAGATAATTTTACAGTATCAAGATGAGGTAATAACTTACCTACACATGGAGGTGATCGCCCAGTTAGTTAATTCCAGGTTATGTCGAACGCCTTTTGCAAGTATATCCGCCACTCCTTTCAATACTCTTTTAACGTGAAAAACTTTCTATTCTGGAAATTTGTCCATCCATCTCCAGATTTCAACAGTCATTGGTTGGATCCTCCAATTAATTCTCTTTTGTTTGTTGATGCCTTGAACAATTTCAAGGTTATTAGAGTAAAAAGAACTACTCTAAAGATTATAATTTGCTGCAGATCTCATCGTCGATAAGATGGCCCAATTTTCACCCTCCGCTACATTATTAATTTTGCATATTTTTGTTATTTCAAAATATATGTGTTATGTGTCATGATTTGACAAAATAAAATTAGAGAATAATAATACAGTATAAAAAATCATTTACTACTAAACTAAATTTAAGTATTAACAAATTTGTAGATAAATAAAAAATTTATAAATAAAGGTCTGTAAGAACCCAAACCCGCCAAGGTCCCAACGATAATCCGCCAAAAGTCCGCCGGTTAAAACCCGCTAGATCGGGCCTAACAAATTTAGGGCCGGCACTAATGGAATCGATTGAACCTAGCCAAAACCTGCGTATTTTGGGCATGTGTGCACCCCTATAATTCATACCTGCGGTTGTCATGCCAACTAGTTGTAACACTGTACAACTATGATTGATCCATCGTATGGCATAAAACCCAAGAAGCAGAATTCTAAAGATTGAAGGGCCGAGTTAGAAACCATGTGGATCTACCCATGCTGGTCCCACGATTGGAGCCCTATAATGCTAGTTTTTACCCATATGTATAGAGGAATCATATCCTAGAGAAGAATATTTTCTTACTTGTTATCTTATCTTTCTTTAGAGCTTGGAAGAGAAGATACCCTAGTCTCATTTTATGCAATCGAATCAAGCTTTCCAACTTGGTTGGGCAAGTTTAGATTTTAGATTTATCTACGATACTTTGTTATTTTACTAATTAGTTTCAGCTTGTAGTTATCTTAATTTCTATTCTAGTCTAATTCATTTCATATAATGGCGTATATCGAGCCCCATTTCATATTCATGTGGTAGTTAACTAGGTAGGATGTACATTAGGTTGATTAAAATGAATTTAGTGGATTTACCCACTTAATTAACTTGTTATAATCTCTACTTGACGATTTCACCATACCTTTAGTAGTCTTAGCCTTGGAATATACTTCATCGCGAAGATAGAACTAGTTGATTTATGATTAGTATAGTGTTGAGACCAATTTGGGCGAGTGACGACCCCCCAAAACCCTACACATAGACTCTATTGGGTTATGTGTATCATCGTCTCTTATATTATTTCATTGTAGTGGGTCGTTAGAGTATCTTGAGCAATTCATAACCTTTTATCAAAAACTAATAGGATACAAAATCCCGACTACTTTTGTTATCACTAATACCCCCCTCCCTAATGACCAAGCGCATGCAGGTTGAAGTGGTAATCAATAAGAGTTTCAGTCTATCACTTAATCACTCGAGCAATCTAATTATTACTTTAGTTTACCTTTTTTTATTTGCATATCATTAGTTTCTCAAATTTGTAACTATCATCCCAATTCCCACGTCCTCCCTTAAATATTTTTACATCCATACAATAGACTTTACTTATTACATCTAATATCCATTTAATTAATGTGGTGTCCCACTCATACTTCTGAGGAATTTACTACTTGAATGAACGTGTTATACTTGCATGCATCGTACTCTAAGGGTCCCCATCTTGGTGTTGCTACAGTTATCCCATATTATATTGTTGATTATAAAGCACCCCCAGACCCCACAATAAGAACGGGACTCGATAAGATACTTTAAAATCTAATTCAAAGCTCGGTATGAGATGGGGAAAATGTCTGAAAGAGGAGTTGTCAAGGTAGACGTACCAGCTCAGGCCACATCAACTAGGCATGAACCCCATAGTAGAAACTAGAAGATCTCATAAAGATTCCACATGGAAATTGCTCACTATAGTGGGACGTGAATTTTGAGACAATCTTGTTATCATATTTTGAGTTGGGTCAACACTCGTTCTACCATTGAGTTTGACCCGCAAACTGAAGCAGCTTATATCATTTTACCCATTTTGTAACTTTTTCTGCTTGACAAAAAAGTATATTAAATCAACAAGTCCAGCACAAAAAAAGGAAATTACATAATATCCAATTCCTAAAATACTTGAAATAGATATCTATTTTCTACTTGAAACATAAAAAAAGGCTACTTTCTAAAAATAGAAATTACAATCAAATATACACTCTATAATTAACTTCTTCTTCATTAGTTGTACTTTTCCACGTTGGAATTCTACTAATCAGTTTAATAAATGCTACTCCTCCCCCCACTCTTCATTTCCATCTGACCCATTCATCTCATATACCAAAAGCTTTCTCACATCTTCAGATGATAAACCATAAATGCAACAACACACTCAACCACCATCAACTTAATCTCATTAAGCAACTTTACCAAGATATATGGTTGTTCTCCGTGAATACATCTATTTCTCTCCTACCATATGCTATATACTATAATATCTAAAACATCTTTAGGTGTTGATATTTCTGTGTTGACTGATGGTGTTGAATGTACTGGTTCATAGCAATGCCCCAATAAAAAAATCTAGAGAGCAAGTTATTTTTCTCATGGTTTTGATCCAAAGTTCTTTTGTGAAATTGCCATCCTAGAAAATGTGATTTCGGTCGTCTTAATCTATTCCACAAAAGATACAATATGTATTAATATTGTGATTGCACGAAGCTTGTCTATTATTTCTTGCTAATCTGTTGAGCTAAGATAGCCAAAGTATGAATCGATGTCTAGGTCTAATTTTACTGTCGTGATAATTTTATGCCATGTGTTTTTGTTGCTTTTTGGCCTAATTATCTCATAAATTTTCAATAGTAATAAAAGTACCTTTCTTGTCCCCTTGAAGTAGACTTTGTCTTGAGTGGAAGATTTCATTTGAATAGACCTTGTGAACTCTTTAATGAATTGTAGGTTAGGTGGATATTTACATTGAATATATTGAATAAAATGATATATCTTACTCTGTTTGTAGTAGTCAAGCACGTTAAACTCTAAATTTTCTAATACTTGCTAGAGGTTTTTGCTCAAGTAACCACTTGTCCCACCAAAGAAAGGTAGATTTTTCCCTTGTTTACTTTATATCTGATGAACTCCTTTGAAATATCCCTTGCACAGATTATTTACATCACACCTAAGAGGCATCTTAGGGCATTTGGACTTTCCATATAGAATTATCATGAAGTAACAATGTATGAACCCGATTTGACCAAAGTGTGTTTTGTTTTGTAAAACAAGACCACAATAGTTTTAAATAAGCAACATTATTTTGATATTCAAGATTCTTTATACCCAGTCTTCCTTCATATTTAGGTAAGCACACTTTATCCCATGACACTTTAGCATCCCCCTGGATATGAACTAGTTCCCTTCCATAGGAAAGTTGTCATCTTACTGTTGAGTAACTTAATGACTTTTTTTGGAAAGGAACAGACACTACACCATTACACTGAAAGACTACTAAGAAAAGAAGTTAACGAATGAAGTCTTCCCTTACAAGGTAGGAGTTTAATGCTCCAATTATCTAACCATTGTGCCATTTTTTCCACCAATACCTTACACTCTTGGAAATTAAGTCTTCTTGTAATAAAAGGTACTCCATGATATATGATAGGTAGTTTTCCTTCAAGAATCTTGATCACTTCATACGTCATATCTTTAATCCCTTGAATATATCCACCATTACATATATTGCTTTTACAGTCACATACTTGAAGGCTTGATAACTTCTAGAAGAGAGATAACCCTATTTGAATTAATGTTGCATTTTACTTAGTTGGCTTAAAGAAAACAAATAAGTCATCTACAAGCATTAATTGGTTGTGATTAACTCTTTTACAGTTTGGATGTCATTGAAAACTTTTCATATCTCCAATCTTATAAAGTATCTATGATAACACTTCCATAGAGAGAAAAAAGATAAAAATATATTGAGTAGCTAGTGGTTGACATACATGGTATCTCCTCATTTGTGATAATAAAATATACTTCTGAGACATCATTTTAGGCTTATTTATTAGTTTATAGGTCGATCTTATCTTAACACTTTCCTATTTTGAGTCTTGATTTAGTAACATAATATTTTTAGAGCATATTGGGTTTAATTGTTTATTTAGTGTGAAGCTTCAAAGATAATTATGGATATT
The DNA here is from genome assembly GCA_029959085.1 of Nemophila menziesii. Lineage (NCBI taxonomy): Eukaryota > Viridiplantae > Streptophyta > Magnoliopsida > Boraginales > Hydrophyllaceae > Nemophila > Nemophila menziesii. The sequence goes on along the minus strand of JARWIR010000007.1, from coordinate 21,472,583 downwards.
AATTAGAGTCCAAGTCAAAGACTACAAGATATGGAAAGAGATTTGCATGGTAATTGGAGATAAGGAAACAAAAGCTAAAAAGATGGAAAAGGAAAAGCTGCCTAAATCTGGGATCCTGCATACACGTCTAAAGATATGCGTTTTTACCTAAGAAATAGGCCGATTTTGGTAATTTCCTTCTTTAGGGTCAAGATAGTTCTGTTGCGATTCTTTTGGTATCTTATGGAGCTCAAACCGACCAATAACGAAGAAGATATGCTTAAAACGGTCCAGCAGTGTTTATCTTTACTTCCTTACGAATTTGAGTTGGGCTAGGAGTCCATTACTTTCCTTCTCCTTCAAGAAAACGAATTAGGTCTTCCTATACACTATAAATACAGCCTCTTAACACTCTAAAATCATCCTTGGCCAGACCTTAAGGCCAAGAGGAAGCTGTAACACAAGAGAAGAAGTCTGGAAGGAGTTGTGCATCAATCATGTCTCCTTCAACCTCTTATTTTGTAATTCTTTTCTCTTCTTTTATTTGTATGAACTAATTCTATTAGTTTAGGTTTTGCATAATGTATAAACTATGAATTCTAATTCTTCTATCTAAGTTTCTTTGGGAATTATATGTTTTAATCTGATATTAGCTACTTACCTTTATATTTGATTATGTGTTTTGATTTAATGATTGTTTTCCTTGCTAGTGCACGAGTATAGGATTACCTTAATAGTAGTTAGATGGTCACCGTAACTGGGTGTTTAACTATTGAACCACCACATAACGTCTAGTGTCGATATTAGTTCTGACAAAACATGATTCTAACTAGATAGTCATTAGGGTTTGTTTTAACCACCATATCACCAAGATTGCAGTATTTGCTTAGGGCCTTAGTGGCGTTTGATAACCCTAAGATAAAACACTTCTTGGTTGTGCCGTAGCCCCCTTAGTCGCTCTCAAGGTCTAAGGTATGGGAATTTAGAATCCTGGCTAAGTATACCAAGAGCTAATATTCTCCCTTACAAATTAGATCTAATAGATAGAATTAGAAGGATTAGTGCATACTAGTAAAACCTAAGCTATATCTTTCATACTATCTTCTTTTCTTTTCTTTTATTTATTTTATTGTCTTTTATTTAGTAGTTTAGTTTTCTTTATAAAAACCAAATAAAAATCTATTTTCCTTTTCTTTCTTTGCGTATTATCTTTCTATCTTTTATATCTGCACTTGATAATTTGCATAAGTTCTCTCTAACTTTCGTCAGTCCCTGAGGAACGAATCTTCTTATCATTAAAACTTGCATACGTCCTGTAATACTTGCAGTACCGTGTTAGTTTAGGGTGTTTATTTGCACTTATTTTATACATCTTTTTATCACACCTTAGGCCACACCAATACACATGTTGATCCAATTTATGAACTGTATTAGGTACCCCATTACCTGGAGAGTGCAAATCATAAATCTCCAATCAATTGAGTCATAAGTATGCACCAAATCTTCTTTGTAGCCTTTACCACCTCTTAAGATATAAGAATAATTTTCCTTATTTATCAGCCTGCTACAAATGTTGATTGATATTTGTGATTTAAGCTTTTCTAATGTAAATTTCATCCTTTGAGCAATGATCTTTAATATGAATTTGTAAAGTACATTAGAACAAGTAATAGATCTGAAATCTTTCACAACATATGACTTATGTAACTTTGGGACCAATGCAATAACTATTGAGCTCTCTGAGTAGTTGTCGTATTAAAAAGCTTCTGAAAGATTCACAGATTTATGGACTCACTATATTTCATGAGTTCTCGATGAATAATGTGGTAAATCCATTTGGACCTAGAGTCTTTGAATTGTTTATACCAAATAAATCTTCCATAATTCTTCATTTGTGGCAAATTTTCCCTTTCATTAGTTATTTTATCTGATATGTCATTAGGTGTGTGAGTGCTAATTGTATAAACTTGTATAATCACTCTTGCAACATAAATTACATTATTATTTGGCATTAACACCTATCAATTAGCCTTTATAGACTTTGAATCGTTTCTAGGAACAAATGTATCATTTGAATGATCCTTAGGCATAACTCTTTATGAATAATGAATTGACAAAAGTGTTAAAATTTAAATTTTCTCACATATAGTTCTTGAGCACTTTTCATGTTGAGAGCATATTCATTTAAGCAGGACCGGCCCTAACATTTTGGGGGCCCTAAGCGAACTAACGAAATAGGACCCTCTACATAAATAAAAATATTATTAATACTAGCATGGGTTGAACTTTGGACCTCATAAAAAAATACATGCAGCATTACCACCAAGCTAACAATACTACTTTTATGTAATTATTTTAATCCAACTCGTATATATATATACATACATACATAATACATTTAGATGACCAGGGACCCCTAAAAAGGTAAAAAAATATGGGACCCAAAGCGGACGCATCTTTTGCTTACACACATGACTGGCCCTGCATTTAAGCACCACATCACACATTTATTGGTGCTTTTTGACATAATTTACCTCGCACACTACTCTTCTTATATCTTTGTGTGTGTTTGGAAATTGACCTTGTGTTGAATTACAAACTTTTTCAGAATTCTATACATAACATTATTAGGTTGAAAGTTTGTCCATATGAGGAACGAATAAAAATTTTGATGTCAAATACAGTTCAATTAAGCAACCTTGCACACAACACGGACGACATACTGATAATTTCAGGAACTTGTTTTTTTATAGAAAACGTCATCTCGTTTTCAGAAAATAGTTGTTGGAATTAATTTGTTGGAGATCAATGGGAAGATTGTACATTCTTACAAGTCGGACACCGGTTTTGTACAAACTGGCGTATGCCTATTTGTTTCAGCATTGCCAGATCATTGTGTCATATTGATAAATTTGTTGGAGTCTGTGAAGGTTATAAATAGCCACACCTTTGGAGCTTAGAAGACACCTCCTAAAGCCAAAAAAATCACACCATCAATGCGGTCATCACACAAGAGATATCAAGCTATAATCTTCATTTTCATATCATTAAGTAGCTTAAATCACTTCATTGTTCATTTCCATCAACGAGAATCAAACAATATTCATTGTATTATCTACTCAATAGGATTTTAACAATAAATCATCATTTATCTATCTACACAAGAAGAGTTAAACAGTATCATGTATTATTTGCTCTTTAAGAGTTTATCTTTAATTCTTGTAATAATCGAAGACAAGTGAGTACTCCTGCTCTCAAAATATGACTGAAAATCCAAGGTTAAAGAAGAGTGTTATATCTATTTGAAGAAGTGAAGGATTTGTGTGATTGAATTGGTTTGAGGGTTTAGATTGAGCCTATAAAATTCTTGCTTAGGTTTCGTGATTGATGCCATAAAGTCTCGCTTAGGTTTCCTGATTGAGCCCGTAATATATCACACTTGGGATTCATGGTTGAAACCGTAAAAATTACGTGTAAGGGTTGAGACTGAGATTGGTAAAAATCTCGGTTAGGTTGTGGTTTAGCTCGGTAAAAGAGCGCTTGTATCATATCTTTTTTCACCTTTAAAAAAAATGAGAAGTTAAGTGAAGAAACTTAAAATCCTAAGGTGGCTATCTTAGGTGGTGGAGTAGGCTCATGAGAGTGTCAACCCCCCTCAAACGATTATGTACCTTTTATCCTTACCTCTTTACATTTCATTTTATATGCCTGCTTAGCTTAATTAATCAAACCATAATCATCTTATTGCATTATTCCATAAGTGTTTGATTATATGTCATGTAGAATTTTTTGAACTAATATCTCATTAGTTAAAATATATTTATGTTCGAATTACTTGCGACTTCCTTTTAACAAACTTTTCTTGATTCCTAGTGTTTAAGACTCTAAATTTTATTAAAAATATTTGATTAGATTTTCAACTAATAGACTGTCTTGAGTAAGTTTTTAATTAGGAAATAATTCTTAATTATTCTATCCACCGCAACCCCTAACCCCTCCCCCAACCCTGGTATTGGTATCAGAGCTTAACAACCAAATCCAATTATTTCTCCTATTTCAAGGTGAAAAAACGCTACAGTTAACAATGTTGCTAAACATGAGTTTTGTAATACTTTGTTTAGTAATTGGAATACTTAATTCTAATTTAATTAGTTGATATTTTACAAAAACAATAAACTTAGAGGATTTAGGATTATTTGTAACATTTTGAAATTTTACCTATGTATATATTAATGCTTTGAAAAGAAAAAGGTCATTTCAAGATTGATTTTTATGGACCGGGTAACAATTGGAAAGGGAAGAATTGGACCATTTGGCAAGATTACATGTTCACATTGTCTTCTCTTGTTCGCAGTTTGTTATTTGTAAAATTAATGAAATGAATGGCTTAAGTTGGTTTTTGATTTGTATTCACGCCCCAACTGAATTTGAAAAGAGGAAAGAAACATGGAAATCAATATCGAAATGGGTTAAGAAACTTAATGGACCAAGTGCAATATTAGGTGACTTCAATGAGATTTCTAAATACTCGGAAAATGTGGAAAAGCACAACCTGATCTTGACAGAATTTTATGCTTCAATGAGTTTATTAATAACAATAATTTGATAGAGGTACCAAGCAAGGGTTGTTTTTATACATGGTCAAATCGTAGGAAAGAAGAAAAGAATGTTAAGGAGAAGCTAGATAGAGGTTTAGCTAATCTTGAATGGTGCAATATCTTTCCAGATGCGAGTATTATTGTCCCTCCGGCAGTCGGCTCAGATCATTCACCGCTTATCCTTCAATTGGATGGGGAAAATGAAATAAATGATAAATATTTTATATTTGAATCGCGATGGCTTGAACATATCCAGTGTAGAGAAGTGGTAGAAAGTGAATGGGGTAAGAAAGGTTCAGCCGAAAATATACAAGATATATGTAATAAAAGGGATGCAACTTGTTTGGCGCTTAGTGGATGGAGTAAACATACGTTCTTCAATAACAGAAAGAGGATTAATAAGCTTTACTTAGAACTCGGGAAGTTACAAGATGATATGGCGTCGAATGATAATAAATTAGAAGAATTAAAAATCAAAAAAGAAATTGAAAAGTGTTGGGATGAAGAAGAAATGTATTGAGCTGATAGAGCACGGGACCTCAATATTAAACAAGGAGATAAAAATACGAGATATTTCTTTGCGAAAACATCTCAAAGGAGAAGAGGTAACAAAATAAAAATGTTAAAGTGTGATGGTCATGAATGGTGTGATGATAACAAGAAAATAAGAGAGAATATACAAAATTATTATACTAATCTATTTAACGAGAAAGAGGTATTTAATATTGAAGATGTTACAAAATTTATTCCATCAAAAATAACACATCAAATGAATGAAGAATTAACGAAAATCCCGGATTACAAGGAAATTGAAGACGCGGTTTTCATGATGGATGGATCAAAAGCACCAGGACCGGATGGCCTTCCCGGGAAATTTTATCACGAATTCTGGGACATTCTTAAAACTGATATTGTTAAAATGGTGACAGACTTTTTCAAATACAATACATCCCTGGAACTTATTAATGATACAATCATCTCACTTGTTCCGAAAGGTGATAAACAAGAGACGATTAGGGATTTCAGACCGATTTCATGTGTTAATTTCTGTTACAAGATTATTGCAAAGATTCTCGCTCTTAGACTTCAACCAATGATGGACGATATAATATCTCAGACCCAATCAGCTTTCATTAAGGGAAGAAGTATACAAGATAATGTTCTCATTGCCCAAGAAGTTTCTTATTTTCTGAATACAAAGAGAAAGTCTAAAACAAATTATGCAGCGGTCAAAATTGACATGGAAAAGGCATACGATCAAGTTAACTGGGAATTTCTCTTTAAGACAATGTACGCCTTGGGTTTTGAGGAAAAATGGATCAATTGGATAAGGAATTGCGTTACCTCAGTATCAATGCAAATTAAAATTAACGGTCAACGCCTTAAGAAATTCTATCCAAAACAAGGCCTTAGACAAGGAGATCCGTTATCACCGCTCCTCTTTTCGATCCTTACGGAGAGTCTTGTTAGCCTTATAAATAATCAATGCAGAGAAGGTAACATCCATGGCATTTTGATTACAAGACAATGCCCCAAACTTACCCATCTTTTTTTCGCGGATGATGCATTGTTTTTCATAAAGATATCTGATGAAGAGATAGATGCGTTTAGAGAAACCTTGTGTATCTATTGTCAAGCTTCTGGCCAAAGGATTAATCTTGCGAAGTCTATGATAATGTTTAGTAGAGATACTCCGGAGTATATCAAAACAAGAGTTTCCGAATCCCTTAATGTTAGAAGTACAGATTCATTAGGGAAGTACCTCGGCCTACCTCTTACATTGAAGAGGTCTAAGACGGAGAATTTGAATTTTATTAAGGATAGATTATTATCAAAATCGTCAGGCTGGATGGCATCTCTATTATCTGAAGGTGGAAAGGAAACACTCATCAAGGCTGTTATGCAAGCAATTCCAAATTATGCTATGTCCATATTTGAGTTCCCTAAAACATTATGCAAAAAACTCACGTCACTTGTCGCTAATTTCTGGTGGGATACAAAAGAGAAAAAGAGAATACACTGGCTCAAGTGGAGTAAGATGACAAAGTCTAAGAAAATTGGGGGAGTTGGCTTTAGGGATTTTCAAAAAATGAACTTAGCGATGTTGGCCGCACAAGCATGGAGAATTATCAATAACAAAGATTCATTGGTGCATAGGGTCCTCAAAGGCATATATTCTCCAAAGGAAAGACTTTGGGATGTTAAACTAAAAAACAAAAGGTCATGGAGCTGGGGTAGCATATATAAGGGTATCCAAATGCTCAAGAAATATTCTATATGGCAAATTGGTGATGGGAAAAGCGTTGATATTTGGGAACATAAGTGGCTAGGTGATGGATATAAATTAGAGAAGGAAAAGGGTATTAAGATTCATAAAGTAAATGAGCTGATGGATATTAGATCAACGGGATGGAATGTGGATCTAATTAAATCTGTCTTTGATCCGGTGATTGCAAATGAAATCATGAAAATCCCACTAACCAGGGCCAATAACAAAGATAGATTGATATGGCCTTTTACGAAAGACGGAATATACTCGACAAAATCAGGATATCATACTCTAGTTAACGAAGAAGTGGAAAAAACACCGCAAAATTCAATCAATGGAGAAATGGACAATAACACGAAGTTATGGAACACTATATGGTATGCGAATGTCCCATCAAAGGTACGGAACTTTTGTTGGAGAATATGTAAAGACATATTGCCGTCGAAGCAGAACCTAAAGAAAAGGAAGTGTAAAGAGGAAAATACATGTGAATGGTGCGAAATGCAAATCGAAAGTACCGACCATATCATACTCAAATGCCCCTTCAGTCTACAGGCATGGGCGGAATCTTCACTACAAATTAAAATTGATGAACAAATGAAAGAGTCTTTTTCAGAATGGTTTCTTAAAATAATCACAAACTATACAGAAAATGGAGGAGACAAAAGGAAGGTCACCGCAACAATTATGACCACAGCTTGGAATATTTGGAAAGAAAGGATGAAGGGTTACTTTGAGAGAAAAGAATGGTCAATAAGGAATATTACTCAGAACACAAATGATACTATTGCAAGGCTTTTTAATTCAAGAATTGAGAAGAAAAGAAGAATACAATCAACGATTGAGAAAGGAAATAATAACGATAGAAATGAAAATCCAGCTATTACTGATCAGGCAGATATGATATGGTTTAGCGATGCATCCTTTACCTCAGAAAATGAGCCAGCAGCCATTGCATCTATTGGGGTTAACTCTCAAGGACTTATTACTCAAAGAAAGGGTATAAGATGCAGAATGAAGAATGTTCTGGAAGGGGAAGTCTGGGCACTTTTACTTGCCCTTAGATCGGCAGGATCAATGGGCATTCAGAGTAGTTCTTTCTACTCTGACAACCTTGAGCTTATTCAAGGTATCAAAAACCAAAGAAAATTGCATTGGAGTCTTAATCCGATCATGGAAGAAATTAAAGGATGGTTCAACTTGTTTCCGCCATGGAAGATCACATATATTAGCAGGGAGCACAACACAATTGTTGATGCAATAGCAAAATGCACAAGAAGGAACGTAAGCTTATCGAATTGGAAGGATTTTTCTATTATTAGTTCTTACCATTTCCTTTCGAAATATTGTAATTTGTAATTTGTAACTTTTCTTTACTTGTCAAAAAAAAAAAAAAAAAAAGGCAAGATTACATGTTAGTATTAATAAGGTTTCCAATAACTAGCCTTTAAGTTAAGATTAAAAAAATCATTTTAATTCATAAATAGTGAAAAGGTATATTGAGTAATCTTCTTCATTCACAACTGAGCTTCGAATCAAGAAAAACCCGCGAAATACAAGAACTCATCTTCTCCGTCAATGGCATCGATTCTCCGTCTCATTTCCGTCACTCTTATATTCCTTTCTCTCTTTAACGCCGTCATCGCCGTCCGAGAACACGAGCTAGATTCGATGCTGAGTGTATTAAGAGCAAGAGGCTACACACTTTTCAGCAACGCCATAGCCACGTCAGACCTCCACTATGACATCGTTTCAGGTGACTCGTTCACTTTCTTTGCCCCAATCGATTCTTCTCTTTTCACGCTAGACATGACTTATACGGCGTCGGAGTATACAAATGCTCTACGCTGCCACGTCATCCCTAGCAGGCTATCGATCTCGGAGCTCCGTCGCTTCCCTTCTGGATCATTCTTTACTACGTTGATGAGAGGACGAGATATTGAAGTCGAGAAACTACGTAGTCTTGATGGTGACGTAATCATCGTTGATGGAGTTGAAGTTGTGTTGCCTAGTTTGTTTTATGGCCGTGATATTGCTGTTCATGGCTTAGGTGGCATTCTTAATTTCACTGGTGGAGATAATAATAGTCGTTCGCCGTCTCCGTCGCCGGAAACTGTCCATCTCCGCGGTCATCCTTCGCCGCCGCCGTCAAGAAACTTCACTACTCTGCCAGCGAGATCGTCAGGTAATCACACTGTTCGTTCGCCTATTGCGAGTCAACATCCTTTTCCCTCGCCGTCGCTTTCGCCGTCACCGACCTACTCCGATGATCTGTCGCCATCACCAGCGCCGGACGACATTTCTGATATTCCTGAACCGCCGAGCTATGAAGACATTGATAACCCTACAACTGAATATCCAGTTCCAGAACCAGCTTATGCCGATAGCTTTTCACCGGATTATCTCCCCCCTGACCTAGATCTCCCGCCTGACCTAGATCTCCCGCCTGAGCCTGATCTAGATCTTCCTCCTTATCTAGATGATTCTCCGATTTCACCGGCGGATGATTCATGGTGGTATAATATCCCGACTCCTCCAACTTCTACTCCAAGAACAGCACAACCACCACCACCACCACCAATACCTAAAATCGAGCCCCCACTGGAGATATCTACTCCAAGAAGAGCACAACCACCACCACCACCACCACCACCACCACCACCACCAATACCCAAAATCAATCCCCCACCGGAGATACATACTCCAAGAACAACACAACCACCACCCCCACCCTCCAAAGACAATGGCTATGATATTTCAATAATCGGAACAAGTTACGACGTTAAACCAAATTTCGATGATATTTCAACAATTACAGCAAACGATTTGGCCGGAATAATCGAAATGGTGCCGGAGAATCTCGAGTCTATAGATCAAAATATCTTTGACTGCTGGTTGACTAATGAATTTACACACATCAACGCCCAAAATGGCTATCTGTACACACGTGAGGAAACCTCGGCTTCTCCTTCAAACACTTTATGTGCTGGTTTATTTTGAATCTGTTTCCAAAATTGTATAGACAATATATTCTTTTTTCTCCAATTAATTACCATTAACATGTAATAATATCATAATATAAACCTTTACGGGAAAAAAGTATATATATAGTTTGATTTCCAATTACAGTCACTGAATTAATGTTAAATAGCGTTTACAATAGTTTAAAATGAATATATTAATCTTCATCATAGCCTCCATCATCTCCATCTCCATCAACAGCATCATTTTCCATTGCTCCATGATCATCATATGCAGTGGTGTCCATGGCCATGGCCATGGTGATGTCCATGTCATCAACAATAGGTGCCTGCTTTCTCACTACTTCCATTGTTTTAAGGTTTGCTTCATTGAAGAAGTCTGGGTATGGTTTAGAAACCTGATACAAAAACCTCATTAGCTAATCTGGAAAGTGGAAAGTTTTATTTTTGTGAAGCTTTTATGTTAAAAAATACATAATTGTATTGAAATAAAGGTTAATAAAATCAGCCCTCAAACATATAGGGTATATAAACCATTTTGTATTCGATTTTGTGAGATGTTAGTTTTTTCTGTATTTCGATTGTGTTTTTTCTGTGAGATGTTGTGTTTTCGTAATAGCAAAATAGCACTTTTAAGGGTATTTCATTCTTTTATCACATTAATAATAAGAGGAAGGACTAATTATGTCACAAAATCAAAAGAGTGGGGACTAAAACGTTATAGTTACAAGATAAGGGCCTAAAGTGTTTGAAAGAAAAGGTGAAAGATAAAGGACTATACCTGGAAAAGTGCATTTCTTTGTTCTGCGCTTTCGATAAGATTTTTCCAATGCTCGTCTCTTTTTAAAGTGGACGCAGAACCAACAACCTAGTAAAACAACCTAGGATGTTAGCAAGTGGAAAGAACAAAATAAAAGACAATTAATTATCTTGTTCAATGATATAAGGAACATACCAGGACAGAAGATCTTGCCCTAGTGATACCCACATTCATTCTTCGAAAATCATCTACGAAACCAATACCTTTATTTTCACTTGATCGAACACACGAAAAGATAGCCACATCTTTTTCTCGTCCCTACCCCAAAAAAAAACAAAAAATTAAGAATTTTTCCCAAAGAAAATCCGAAAATGCATGATATAACAGACCTGAAATCCATCAACGGTGTTAATATCCACAATTTTTTCCGAGTCTACACCAAAAGCGCTTTTAATTTTTTCACGAAAGAGCTTAACTTGATGTCTATAAGGTGAAATAATAGCCATTTTAGCGCTTGTTTGAAGGTCAGGATAACGAGTAACAAGTTCACGATACAACGCGAGTACAAAATCCACCTCATCGATATTTACCCACGAACCACTTCCTGAAGGTTTACTCTCAAGCCCCTCGTGTATATCGAAAAAACAAAAAGGCCCAAAGCAGCGAAATCCATGCCATGCACGTTCAGTTTGGAGCTCTATATCTGGCCCATCTTCTAAAGCCTCATTATAGAACTCTCTAGAAGGAAAGCTTCTTATTTCTGGGTGCATACGATATTGAGTCTTGAGCATCATTACAGGATATCCAGCTTTTTGGAATCTTTTAAATAAACTCATTCCGTATCCGAAATGTGTAGCTGTAGGGGAAATTACTGTAGCGGGTAATTGGACTGGATCACCGACCTGTATGAAACAGATTAGCCCAAATAAAAACAGGCCCAAGCCCTGAAGTTGGCCGGGCTTTTAAACGGTTAAAATTACATACCAGAAAGACTTGTTTACACCCGTTAGCTAATGGAACTAATGTAGCTGGCTCCACCTATTAAAAAGGAAATAAAAAATTATCTTGTGAATTTTATTATAAAGGTTAATATTTAACTTACGGCTTGAGCAGCTTCATCAATTATAACTACGTCAAAATTACGATTCAGTCTACTAAAAAGACTCGAACCACTGAAACTAAGAGTAGAAAACACCTGCATATAATAAGGAGTTGAAATATACAAAGATAAAGGGACTAAACTGTAGAAGTATACAAAAATAAAGGACCAAATGAGTAATAGTTTTACGTACAATCACAGCTTCATCGAGAATTGAAGCACGGAGACTATCTTTATCTTTTCCACCACGTCCTTGTTTCTGCTTGTCAGATTCTGAGTCTGTCCCAGCGAGCCTTTGTCCCACCTGGAAAAAGCATATTTCGTAAATTTAAATTATTTCAAATATAATTTAAAAAAATGGCAGATAAGCACACCAGGTAATCCATTGATACTGACTGGACAGAATGATGTGCTTTAAGACCAATTCGCACGATTTTAGGGTTGTATGCTCGATCATTTTCATCTCGAATACCTGTAATTATATAATAATAAGCATTTTTAAGTATTAAATAACATTTATATAAAGAATAAAGAGAGAACATACCGGTATTTAGAAGACGTAAAACAATTTCATCAAGAGCTGAATTTGATGGAGCACAAACTAATACACGAAGACGATATTTTCGGCTTGAGTTAACCACTTCTGGTTTCTATATAGAAGATCAAGGTCAAAAAGGTCATTACTTGAGAAATATAAATGAAAATCAATTAATATTAAGGTTTATTTTGCAATTTACCCCCCAAGGTTTATAAAAGTCGTGTTCTACTTCTACCCCTCCCATGCGCATAAGAATTGAAACGTGAATTTAAAACCATAGGGGGTGGTAAAACGCAAAATTTGTAAACCTTAGGGGTGGAATGCAAAACACTTAAATTTCAATATTAAGAAGTTAAACATACAAGTTCATTTCCAGATGTGGGGAAAAAACCATCATCTCCATTTATAGGCATCACTTTATCTCGAGGATTAGTACTGGTTAACCATGGAGATGCTTTTACCCAGTGATTATATCTGTACATAACATATTCTTTAGAAGATATTTAGATCTCAAAATATATGTAAAATGGTCACACATATACTTACTTTTCCTTGATGGGCAATTCGGGCCCACGCTTCACTCCACTCAAAGTGCCCCTGTGTAAAAGTTTTATTACTTTAAACGCGGAGGACCTAAACATAAATAAAATGTAACTTGCGAGGGGACTTACTGATTCCCGTGTACTCTAGCAGGAGTAGCATGCAAAATTGCACTTAAAATACCGAGGATAGTTTGTGTTTTCCCTGTTCCTGGGGGACCCTAGAAGAAATTATTATATTAAATCGCTCACATAGTTACAAAGACACTAAAATAAGGATCATCTACGCAATTTACGCAAAAAACAACAATATTATAAGCCAAACCTGAATCAAGACAAAGGGTTTCCGTAAAAGACCAGCCTACAACAAAACAACAATTCATTAAATATACAACATTACTTACAAAGCCCTCAAAATATACAAAAACTCACTTTAATAGCCTCTAATTGAGATACATTATGATTAGTTTCAATAGATTCCATTAACGATTTAGATATTTTCCAGGCTTGATCTTGAGCGTCGATTTTACTTTCAGCTGCAGCTAAAATAAGATCCTTAAAAGGTAATGAACTAATTGACCTTAACGCAACATATTCTCTAACAATAGTTGATAAACTACAAATCTGCAACAAAATATTCCCATAATTAAAACTGAATAGACAAATACCACCTACAAAATTACGTTACAATTACAAAATACCTTCAAAATGTGTATATATTTCTTAATTTCAGTAACAAGAGGGCGCATATTTAATAGCCTTGAACAAGGTTTAATTTCATCTGTGTTATATTTTGTAATTTCTCCTTCTAAATACATTCTTAGTTTTATTTGATCTTGTTGACGATCTTCAACTAATGCAAATGCATATGCACTTGGGAACTTGTTACCTTCATCAAACTATAAAGGAAGAATTAATAAATTTAAGGACTTGAAAATTAATTAAAATGTATTTGTAAATAATTACCTTTTTATTTGAAAGAAGTAAAAGATCATTATGTGATATTCTTTCTTGGTCGGCACATATAATCGATGGCATATTGAATTCATTTACTTCACTGCCTTCTGATATTATTCCATCAGTCCATACAGATTCTGTTAAATTGCATTGTTAGTCCAAAACTACATAAATATTACCCCTAGTCTTTGATTTGTTTTAGTTACATGACATTCGTAATTTCGTATCATTAAATATGTTATTTTATAGCAGAATTAACTATAGAAAATTAGCAGAGGGACCTGTAGTGCAATTTTGCATAATATAAGGACATATAGTGTAATGTTAGTATCATATAGCCCGTGCAAACCCCTTGCCCCCAAACAAAAATTACTGGCCTATAGTATCAAAGTTTAATACACAATCAAATTGACAAATTAGCCAAATATATTTTGAAAATTCGAATGCTTCATTTAGCGAATAAATTTGAATGAGGAAACACATACCCTCTTCTTCGTCTTTGCGTTTGCCTTGAACAATTTGAGCTTTAACTTCTTCAAATAAAAGAGGTTCAAAAGTCGAAAGATATTCATCGACATCTTTATAAGTATCCTGCACTTCTTTTAAGCCTAATGGGTTCTTCTTTCCCTTGTTTTTGGAGTGATTCTGCAACAGTATGAATAAAAAACGAATAAATAATAATCAAATAAAGAATTTAGATAATAAAAAAATGGTGTGAAATTTACATCTGATTCCTTGAGTAAGCGAAGGTAATCCCAACTGAGGACTATTTTGTAAAAACGGAGAACGGAAGCTTCAGCTTCAAGCTTGTTCTTGTCAAGAGCCATTTCAGATTTTTTTCTCACTCGCAACTGCTAATACTCGAGAATGGAAAATATAATATTAAAAAAATAAACCTTTTTTAAGGTTTATTGTTGTGAGAAGTCCGCCAATAGGGTTTAAGGTTGTCAAGAAGGGGGCTGGGTTTATAATTTGCCATGTATTTTTAGAATTGTTACCAAACAAATATGTATTTTATGTAGGTTGACACTTTGACCCCTAATAAGATCAATGACATGAGAAAAATATAAAACCATTGAATAAGATTTTCTCAAACATATAAAATTAGGTTTCAGATTTAAATACAATTTCTTTTTTTGGACAAAGTACAACAGATTATGGAATGTGTTATTAGGTGTCCTACTCTTTTATACTTTTTTATTTTACATGGGAGAGCCATTTTTGAACTCGATGTCATTGACATGGTTCGAACCTCTACCGCTTAGAAGGATAACCAAGGCTCTGGTCAGTGGAGCTAACTTCAACTGGTTTTCTCTTTTATACTTAATGGTAAGCTTTTTATTTTAAAAAATTCTACTAATAAGATTAACTAAGGGACCTGTCTTTTTTTTTCTCCAAAAAAGAGCAAAAAAGAAAAATGAGATAATTACATCTAGGGTCTTGACCACACCCCCCTCTTCAAGATGGGGACCCGGCCTAGAGGCTCTTCTTACTAAAGACCTGAGCAACTTTTTAACACATGAACCCAAAAACCCCAATTACTAGACTACCCCCCCCCCCTTTTGTTTTCTTTCCCCCTATATATACCAAATATTACATTTCACGTTCATTTTAATCTCTCATTATTCTCTTACCTCTCCTCCTCACCTATTTCTCTATCCTCCCCCATCTCCCAAACTGCCACCACCACTATCCTCCTCCATGAGAACAATCACCACCACCACCATATCCCTCCTCCCCTATCTCTCTCTCCTCCCCCCAGCCCCCAAACCCACTCGTTACAGATCCGTGAGCTCCTTTTTCATCCGAGATGATGAAGCTCGCCGTAGCTCGTTTGCTGGAGAAGCTCGTCGGTGATTTTTGCGCAGTGGTCGTGCTTCGCCGGAGAAGAAGCCGAGATGATGAAGCTCCGCAACGAAGCTTGCCGGAGATGTGCTGCAGTGTCGAAGCTCGCTAGATCCAGGCCGGAGAAGAAGGCCAGAAGCTCCGTGGTTTTGTGATTTGCAGTGGCCGTGCTTCGCCGGAGAAGAAGGCCAGAAGCTTCGTGGTTCGAAGCTCGCTAGATCCAGGCCGGAGAACCACCGCGAGCTCGCCGGGATGAAGCTCCCTTTCAGATCGTGCCGGAGAACCAGAGGTGATGGTGTTATTAGAAGACTTTGTGATTTGCAGTGGCTGTGCTCGTCGACGAGAAGGACTTTTTTTTCATTTCAGATCTAGATTTGGTCAATGGTCAAACAGAATAGTAATAATTTTTTTATTTTTTAATTGTATATCCCTTTGTAATTGTTTAAAAATGTGTAATAAAAGGTGAATAAAAGTTTTTTGTACTATTTATGCCTTGTTTTATAATAATACTCATCAAATTATTAAAATACTCTCTAATTTTTTGATTACTCCGAGATTTTCTTAGAGTACTCCGAGATTTTCTCAGAGTACTCCGAGTTTTTCTTAGAGTACTCTGAGTTTTTCTTAGAGTACTCCGAGAGTTTATTAGTGAACTCGAAAATTTTAGAGAGTACTCCGTAAATTAATAGAGTACTCAGCAAATATATAGAGTACTCTATGTTTTTTCCGATACTCTATGTTTTTGTTTCGGCGACCGGTGACTGGTGGTCGGTGGTCGGTGGTCGGTGGTCGGTGGTCGGATGTCGGTGGTAGGTGGTGGGAGGTTGTAGGTAGGTGGGTAGTGGTAGTAGAGGAGAGAGAAATAGTGACATCACAGTATTTTGTCTTTTAGTGATAGTAAGGGTAGGAAAGACAGTTGTCAAAATTCAGGTCCCTAAGAAGAATGGCATTTAAGAAACTACTCTATAGAGAAGACAATTTGTCTCCAAGACCCAATATATAATTCACCCAAGAAAAATAGAAACAAGTTAAACGATTCTTCTTTCTTTACACAATTCAATTAAAAAGGTAAAAGAGTTAACCAGGGAGATATCAAGCCATCGTGAAATATCAAGGTTCTGATGAAAATATTTTGCCACGGCATACTCTATTAAAGTTTCTTTTGACATGTGAGCAATTGTCTAGTTCGAAAATCTTTTCATCCATTTTCAGCTTTTCTAATCGATTCCCGTAACTTTGTTGATACATTGAATGATTTCGATGTTTTTAGAGTAAAAAGAGTAACTCTGAAGATTGAGATCCGAAACTAGTCTATTGCAATAAAAATGGCTAAATTTCTCCTTCGCTTATTGATTTGATACTACATCTTCTCATAATTTTATAGATAACCTCACCTTGTTGGTCCATAATAATAGACACAATACCTACCAGTTTTCATTCTTCGGTAAAAAAAGTGTCATTAAGCCAAATCGTTTCCACCTCATCCTGCAGGATAATATTATTCTCCTCCACATAATCACTCATTTTCTTGTAGAATGATTTTTTTTCATTATCAGTTTCAAACTCCTTGCTAAATAATTTATTGATAATTGGATTAGTTTTACCAATAATCTCTGTGAGATTTTATCTTTTGTTGTCAAAGAACCATTGCATCTTATTTTTCCAAGGTATTCCATGGTGAGCAGAAAATGAAAGTCGTAATAAGTCTTTTTTTTAACTGTGACTACTCGCATGAAATACAAAATGAGGAAAAAACTTGTTTGTTTTTTCAGAACAAATATTAAATATATTGAAAACGAATACAAAGTTATTCGATACTTGATCGGTTACAAAACTCATCAAAATAGAATCCCAACAAGAGAAAGAAAATGGTAAAATATACAAGTGTGGAGATAAAACCCATCGCCAACACACCAATAAACTTTATAAAATATGGGATCCTCTGGGAGAATAGCTGCAAAAACAATTAAGAGGATATGAAATCCAACAAGAATCGGAAGAAACACCATCATGGACATCATAATAGGTAGACGAATAACTCGACATCTATAAATCGCGTTAATGGTAATCCATACTCAAGCCACAAGTATACAAAATGGGTGGTTTGGTATTCAGGAGAAGTTAGGTGGATAAAGTGTTTAAATAGATAACTACGAAAGTTACCATCAGCTACGTTATTACCACCAGTATTATTTAAGCACGATTGAAGTAAATACAAGGCTTGGTTACAGGTTATTTCTTATTAAAGTTTTTCTTTTATACAAAGGAAATCCTAATATAATGGTGACCACATTACACTTGAATAGTAAACTCCTCCAAAATGGGAGCTATATACAACTCTGAGTGTTTTCCATTCACAAATATTACAAGTTAAGAGTCTTCATAATCTGGCAGGCGGGTCAACGTGTGATACTTTATGGTCTGCATGGAAAGCCTAGTGATGCACCATCTAATCAGCTTTGTGTTTACTTCAAGAAAGATACTCGTGACCTTGAACCATGAGTTCATGTCTAATATAACCCGAATGGCCTCAAATTAAGGTTCCTATTGTCATCAACCTTATTTCAATTGTTCCAACATTGTAATGACATCACGTGAGCCCACTTCCGTACAAAAAATCATAGTTCGAAGCTCCCCGACTAGTAACAATCCCTTATATAAAACGATTAGTTTTGCAACCAGCGACACATCAATAGCAATACTCATTGAGAATCCACCTACTCATGTTTCTTCTATGTCTCGTACCAGGTTACATGCACCCCCACTGATACATTTGGGGTATGACTTTTGTCGGTATTAATTTTCCAAACCTGATATGGTTGATACCACCCAACTAATATAATTTTTTTCGCAAGCTCGAACATCCTCCAAATGAAGTAGCGACCATAGAAACTCATTGAACCACCGAAGCTCTCCACCAAGGCTGAGTTTCCTTTAAGATCCATCTAGATTCGAGCTTCGTTTTTATGCGTTATACTCGTTCATGAGCTTCGTCTTGCTTGTTCGTGAGCTAAACTCGTGATTCCGGCGAGTAGCTTTATGTTTGTGAGCTTCTTTTTTCTTGTTTAAAGTTGATACACGCGCAAGAATCGTATCTACAACTTTTCTTTTTCTTTTTCTTGTTTGTATATTAGCAGTTTTATGATTTTTCTTTTTCGATTTTTTTTTTGTTACATAGGAGAGCCACTTTGGACTCAAAGTCATTGACTCGGTTTGAACCTGCACCACTAGATTGGATAACCAAGGGCCTGGCCAGTGAGCTAATCTCAACTAGTTATTATCTTTCAACTATGTAATTATATTATTATAAAAATATAATTCATACCTTTATTAATTTTTTTAGTTTCAATTTTCAACTTTACTCAGCATTGTCCCAACGAATACTCAGTGTTTTTGGACTATACTAAGTGGATTCACAAAGCATACTTAGTGATTTTCCCTCGGTACTCAGTAAATTTCCAAATACTTAGTGAATTTTTTTTCCACGACTCAGTGTGATTCCCCCGGTACTTAGTGAATTTTCCAGATACTCAGTGAACTTTTCAAGTTCACTTTCTAGATACTCAGTAAAATCTCAGAGCACTCACCAAATCTTAGAGTACTTACACATAACAACCTGAGATTTTTTTGAGTTCAATACATTTTGAGTCATCACTATGTTAATCAATAAATGCCATTGTCCTTAAATTTCATCAAATATTAAAATAAAAAATCTAAAGCTATTCAATCTTTAACATTATAATATCATTGATATTTATAATCATATATTATGGGTTATCTCTACAAATGTAAAGATAAACTTGAGAGTTGATATTCTTACTTTGACAACCTTGAAATCATTAAGGTATCAGTAAAACTACGCAAAACGATTGAAAAATTCAGCCAATGGTTGATGAAGCCTGAAAATGGATGAAAAAAATTACAAAGTGGAAGTTGCTCAAGTCAAAAGAAGCCTTAATGTAGCAGCGGATACTCTGGCAAAGTGTGTTTGGCAGAACCTTGATCTTTCAGGTGGCTTAATACATCACTAGTTGATTCGTTTACCTTTTTAAATAAATTGTGTAAAAAAAGAGGGAATTGGTTAACTTTGTTCATTTTTCTTTTAGGTGATTGACCTTTGAGGTCTTCTAATCTAATTTTGTATCTCACTGGAAATGTGTGGAATCTTGCTTCTCCAAAGGATCTACTGATTTTACATTTTGTTATTATACCCTCATATAAAACAAGAAACACATAAAGAAAAAAAAACTTGTTGGGTATGGTGTTGTTCATATCTGGCCACCACCCACCGACCACCGCCAGCACTGCAACTAGTGGTGTACTCAATGATTTTACTGAGTACACAGAGAAAAAAAACACTTAGTATTGGAGAAAAACACTGAGTATTAGAAAAAACATGGAGTATCGGGAAAAAAACACTGAGTTGGGGAAATAAAACGCTGAGTATCATGTAAAAAACACTGAGTAACACACAATGTATGCATAATCTGTATTTTCACAATGAAAAAATTACATCTAAAATATATTAACTAACAATATACCCTATAAAAGAAAAAAAAGAAAAATAAAGTCCATATTACATTTAAAATTAGCTGAGAAAGAAAAATAAAAGGAAGAAGAAAAAAAGTTGGCAAAAACAAGCAATAGCGGAAAAAATTCGTTTACGTCTTCCATGGTCGGAGCTTCCTCGGCAGTAAAGCAAGATCTGTCCCTCGTTCATGTATTTGAGCAAGATCTTCTCACCTTCAGCAGCTCATCAATTCAACTTCTCGCCGCCGGAGGTCCTCTCTCGAGCACACCCTCGCATGAGAAGAAGATCTAAACCGTCGTTGGTGAGCTGCTGGAGGAGATCTAAAACGCCGGTCGTGAGCTTCATGTAGATCTTTTGGAAGAGGTATGCATGCGAACAAGTGGACCCAACGGAGCTTCTTGAACCAAGCCTCGAGCTTAGCAAAACATGACTTGAGCTCGCGCGAATCTCTGTGAACCGAGCTTAGCGCACGAACAAACGTCACTGTTCAAGACCATGGATCTAGTGCTCAGAGCTAGGGAATCATCTTTGTTCGTGAAGCCATCTCCAGGCAAGTGGCGGCGTTTTTCTTGCGAGTGGCGACGATTTTTTTACGAGTGCCGCGTTTCACCTCTCGTGTTGCCAGTCTTCTCGCTGGAAAAGAATGTAAATGTTGCTTTGATAGAGATAGAATAAATAATGGGGTGTGATATTACATGATATTTGTTAGATTTATGAATAAAATGTAAATTAAAAATATAAATAATAAAAAAGAAGAGATATAATTGGTAGAGAGGTTTTTGTGGTTTTTAGTAAGAACAGTAAACAAATAAAAAATTCTTTTATTTTCTAGTTCGGTTTATTAAAAAAAAAAAGAGTAAAGATATATATCACCCCTTTTTGCTTCACCTTCATATCACCTCCTATATGGAGGTTTTAAAAACCAATCAAATCATTTCTTTTTCCTAATTAATTATTTTCTCTCTCTTTTGTTTGATGCCACATAGTGTGCCACATAAAAGGTGAAGCAAGGGTGAAGCAAATAGGGGTGATATATAGCAATTCTCAAAAAAAAAATCTCTACAAATATAGTATAAGAATTGAATTATTTAATTTAACTAATGGCCAATACGCAATTTTCTTTTCTACTGTAATTTAAAAAACAAGAAGAGGGGAATATAACATTATCATAAAATCAAGGGATGTCATTACAATTATACTAAATATACTTTTATATCTCTCACGTTTACTTACACCTTCAACATCTCCATAGTCGCCCCCTTTCTCAGGTGACCTCTTTACTGGCGCCTCCACACTTACACATTTGTATGTCATTCTCTTCACCTTAACCCTCTACACATCCTATAACCCATTTGTAAAATTAGGCTAACCCTTGATTCGTTTTTCTCTTTCTCTTAAACCCTAAACCCCATTATATAATGGTCTAGACAAAATCTGGTTTTTTATTTTTTCGACAAGATAAACAATAATGTCATTTTGGATGCAAAGGTCATCATTCAAGATTGCCTCTATTGTTCGTTACCATAGTCATGCTCAGATTGAATCTCACCCTTCATCTCAAGTAGCTCAGGGAGCTGAGACTCTTTGGTTCATCAAAGTTGTATGTAATCTATGCATTTTTCGATCTCCCTCAAATCTTAATGTTTTTTCGGATTATTTTCGTAAGAATTTAAACTCGTTTGTTGCTTTTAGAGTTATCCAATTGCTAAACAATAGATATAATAACCCCAGATTAGCATTTAGTTTCTTTCAATACACACGTCTCGATTTAAATCTTACCCATTCAATTTATACCTTTAATTTTCTTTTGAGGTCATTTTGTGAAAAGGGTTGCCATGATTCAGCTAAATCAGTGTTTGATTATATGAATCTCGATGGGCATTTACCCGATGATTCAATTTTGGAGTTGTTAGTTCATTCATTTGCTAATTCTGGAAAGTTTAATATCGCTAAAGAAATTTTAATATCTCAAGCTAAATTAAGCTACGAGAAGGAGAGAATAGTTAGCCCTTTCGTGTATAACGATTTTTTAAATTTGTTAGTAAAACGAAATTTAGCAAATGAAGCTGCTAATTTTTTTGAAGAACATGTTTTAAGGGTACCAAGCTTTTCTCTAGATACTAGTACCTTTAACATTATTATACGAGGATTATGCAATGTACGAGAAGTCGATAAAGCTTTAAACTTTTTCCGAAATATGAGAAATTTTGGTTGTTTTCCCGATACAATTACTTACAATTCTCTCATTAATGGGTTATGTAAAGCTGGTAAAGTGAATAAAGGTCGAGAATTATTAAAGGAAATGAAATTACAAGGTGGTGTTTCAGTAGATGTAGTGAGTTACACATCTATTATATCTGGATGTTGTAAACTCGGTAAAATGGACGAAGCTATTGAATCTTTAGATGAAATGATTATTTTCGGGATTAAACCTAATTTATTTACATTTAACGCACTAATCGATGGGTTTGGAAAGATAGGAGATATGATTTCCGCTTTAAAAATTCTTCAAAAGATGCTTATTCTTGGTTATGCACCAGATGTTATAACTTACACTTCCCTTATTAACAGTTATTGTAATCTCGGAAAAGTTGATCAAGGTCTCAAGCTTTATAATGAAATGAATTCGAAAAATTTGCTTCCGAATTTATACACTTTTTCGGTTCTTATCAACGCTTTTTCGAAGGAGAATAGACTTAATGAGGCTCGTGATTTATTAACGGAGTTAAAATCGAGAGATGATATAATTCCGAGACCGTTTATTTATAACCCGGTAATAGATGGGTTTTGTAAAGCGGGTAATGTTGATGAAGCGAATGTTATAGTAGCGGAAATGGAGGAAAAAGGGTGTAAATCTGATAAATTAACGTTCACGATTTTAATACTTGGACATTGTATGAAAGGAAGAATGTTTGAAGCTATTGAGATATTTAATAAAATGATTGTTTTAGGATGTGAACCGGATAAAATTACTGTTAATTCTTTGGTTTCGTGTCTTCTTAAAGCTGGTATGGGAATTGAAGCGGGTAAAATAAAGCAAATGGGTTATGAGGGTTCGTTTTTAAAGAGAGATGTGAATATGGATATTACTGTGGCTGTTTAAGCCTTATTTTAATCACATGTTTTATTGTCGAGACTTGTGAACCGTTTGATCTAAGGTACGGTGATCATAGCATGCGAGGGATCTTTTTGCAAATATCATGAAATATTGCAGCTGGTCGCATTATGTTGCTGAAGTGGAAATGGAATGATGTCAGCAATACATCAACATGTATCTTACAGAGGTATATATTTGATTAAGGATTTGAGATGAAATTAATTGAAATAGATATAAGTTTTTTAATCATTCTTCTTCTTACAGCAGGTACTCAAGGTCAGACATGGTAATTTAGCAGTGCCTGAACTTAGGTTTTTTGCAGACTGTAGAGTAGTTAATATGTGATCATGATCTGACATTGATGAGATTTTTGGGTTTGTACATTTATTGAAAATTAAAGTAGATTCTGATGTGAAATTGTGTGTTCTACAGAGAGTTTTGATATATAATATGTCAATAAGAAGTGTCTCAGTATGAAAATTCAGATGCAGTAGCATTTTCTGATACACTAGTTTTGTTATGTTGTCCAAAAGTAATTACATATATTTTGGCCATGGTCTTGGGATTTTTGACCCGGATAAGGATTAGTTGGGTCCTGTAAAATCACAAAGTAAGGTAATGAATGTTGTATGATATGCATGAAGTATATTAGAATGGGGAAAATAATAGTTTCTGCGTGAGGTTATTTCTGTAATTGTCAATAGCAACTTGTATTAAGAAAAGGTGTGCAAATTCTCACCAATTGTGAACTGGAGAATGAATCTATTTTAATATCTTTGGGTTGTACGATATGTATGAATGTGTGATAGAAAGTTTATATTTTATGCGGGCAGTTGGATCAACGAGGAGAGACATCACATTTTCGCATGAAAAATTAGCTTTGGTTGGAATAACGTTACGAAAGCATTTTGTGAGGTCCTGAAAGGGGTGGGGTGGGGGGATAATAGGACACTAGTCTAATTAAAGGGGTGGGGTGGGGGGATAATAGGACACTAGTCTAATTATACCTATTTATAAGTTTAATCAACACAATTATTAGTTTAGGAAATCTAATTAAAGCTATTGAACAATCTCTAGAAGACTATGCATTAAGACTCAAGACGAGTTTGTTTAAATAAGAATGTAACCACTTAGGAAGTTAAGACACTAACTTAAACAAATAATCAAATGCAAAGGGAAAGATTACAGTTAGATAATTAAGCTAAGTATGTAAGTAAAAACGATATGTAAAATTTTTTGTAGTTGAATTTTTTTCCAATCACATACCAAGTTATGACTTAGTAGAAGAGTTCATCTCATATAAGTGCCTAGAAAGTCAAATAGTGTAGGATACTTATATGATGTGTTCGATACTTAGAGGCGTTGCAAAGGTGCGATAACTAAACAATATAAAAGCATACACACCTAATACCACTACGAGAAACTCACTCAAATGCACATATCGTTCGCAAGTAATAGTTGATAAATAAGATTCGTTCTCAAGGATTTATCGGTTAACTCAAACTCGTGTTTAGAAGGAAAGCGTAAAACAAATTATTTGTTTTAATGAAAAAATAACTAAAAGAAAATATTTGTTTGGTTTTAGAAATAAGAAATTAAATCAAAGAATTGAACGAATGCAAATAAAGAAACTAAAAGAATGTAGATGAGATATAGCTTAGGCCTGCTAGTATACATCTATCTTCCTAAATCACTATTCTAATCGTAAGGGTGAATTGAGCATATATAAGTAGTCGCGATTATGTAATCCCTCTAACTCCCATTAGGGTAGCTTAGAAGGCAACCTTAACACTACCAAGTGACTTGAGTGAGGGGACCTTGTGTAGAGATCGTTGGTAAAATCAAATCCCTAATGACCATCTAGTTAGGCAAGTCCGCCAAGATCACTACCGCACACTTGACGATTATGTGTCATTTTAAGCAATTGAATCCCCCATCAGGGGGACAGCCCTAATTACTAAAGGCAGTCCTAAACCTGGATAGAGTTGGGGCTGGAGTAACGAAAAATACAAAATACAATTATAAAAGAAAAGCTCAAATCAATTAAATATAATCAAAAATAAAAACTGAATAGAAAAAGCAGAATTCAAGGGTTATACATATTGCAAATCCAAGATATGGGTAAATTAGTTAATAAAAGGAATAAAATTAAAGAGTAAATACCTTTAAAAACATGTTAAGCAACAATTTAAGATAAATTTCCCAAATAGTAGAGTGGAAGGTTGGAGAACATGATTTTGTGACTCTCCACCTTCTTTTCTTCCTTTACAAGTCAACTTGCTTCTTCCTAATGGATTTCTTGAATAAATGCAACAAATGTTTCTTAATTCAAATACCCATATATATAAGTGTTAGGACGAAATTTAGGTAATTGGCTAGGTTTTAGAATCCTAATCTAACTCAAACCCGTTTTCCTTAATAAGTGGATTGGTTGGCCCATAGAGTTTGTAAAATTAATAAATACTTCGTTACAACTTGACATCAGTGGCCACACGACTGAAATTAAAAGGGCTTTATGGATATAAAAGGGCTCTTCCAAATTTATTTGTCTATTTTATGCATCATTGAAAATACTACATGTTCTAATTCGAACCGACAACTTTTGCATTTTACATAAACAACTTCTTTTGGGCTTTTAACTCTTGATTTCCTCTTGAATCTTATTTCTTCAAATCCTTAACATTTTGTCAATCTCATATCATCATTGTACCTAAGAGATTTACATTTAACACACAAATTACACAAAAAATGCTCTAAAAGTAACAAACCTCCAAAACAAGGGAATAATTGAGAAAATATCAGTTAATTTGGAAAACCCCCTCAGCTAAGCATATAATACACCTAAAATAATGTCTCTAGACTAGATTATCTTATCATGAATATGGAGACATCAAGTTTACTTAATTATTAATCATACTATAGTTAATTTTATTTTAATCTTAATTATGAAAATAAAAGAAAATCTTTTGTTTTTTTAGTTTATTGCAACTCAACCCCTATACGCTTCCTTAAAACAAAAAACATTAACCTCATAGTCGTTGTGGAGAATGATAACCCCCTACTTACCGTATAATTATTTGTCAATGACTCTTATACTTGCGGGTAGTAGCTCTCAAAGATGTTGATTTATTTATCACACTCTTGGGGACACAGTACCTTATAGATCTGGGAAACGCAGCTCAGGTCAGGATACTCCAAAACTCTCTTATTAGGGTTAACAAATTAGAACTGAATGAACAAATCAATGCAAAAATTGAAAAACTTATAATGATAATGGGTAAAGTTTGGGAAGAGATGAAATATATAGTACGTTGACATCAAGGAATAAGTCGAGTCAAGAAGGTGAACTTGACATATTTTTATGCTAATACAATCCAATAACGTTGCCGCAACAACGTCATTAGGCTTAATGACAGGACTAAAGGTTGGATTGGGGAACCAAAGGTATCAAAAATAATTTCAGGTTTTTTATTATAGGTTATACAAATATGTGCTTTCGAGATACACTAGCTTAGCTACTCGGTTTATTGAAGCTCGAGTTTCCCTAACATTAATCATGTTCTAATTATTTTTGAAGAGAAGTATTCCATATGGGCCACTTGTAATCCCCGAGGTTAGAAGAATTTTTGGGGTTCTTTAATCAACATTAATGGGATATCTTAAAGGATGATAGATTCAACATATCTTTCTTTATGGATAATTTTCTTTGTAAAATCTCAATCAGAGTCTTATCACCCTTATCCCAAAGTGTGATCTGCATGAAAACGTGTACCATTTCAGACCAATTTCTTATGCTAATTTGCAAATAAGATTGCAAGATTTCATGAACAAGATTACTTCTCCCACCCAATCTGCACACACAAGGGTCTAGGATCCAAGATAACACTATTATATCTCCAGGAGATGGCCTACTTCTTTGAATAAATTAGTGGGTATAGGAAACGTCGTACAACTCTTAAACTAGATATGTCCAAAATGTATGAAAAGTTCAATTTGACTTTTTGGATGAAGTTCTTAGAATTCTTTGCTTTCATGAGATATGGATTTCTTGGGCTATAAAATGCATCTCAATCGTCTCGTATAAAATAGCATTTAGTGGATATCTCTTCTGGGACTATCTACTCAAGCAAGGGGCTCTGCCAAGGCGGTACGTTGTCTTAATTTATTTATGTTTCCTTACAAAGACCCTTATAACACCATTAGAACATATGATGAGCCTAGAAGAAATTGCGGGGTTCAAGATGGCTAGGTATTCCCGACATTCACCTCTTATTCACGTGTGACGATATTTTTATTTCATATTAATAATAGATAAATGTATTCCCTTAAAGAGGATTTAACAATCTACTGCGGAAACTTGGGCCAAGAATGCAACTTCCATAAGTCATGTGTATCTTTTAGTAGCGGTACTCCAACAAAAGCTAAAAATAGGGTTATTAATTTACTTGGAGTTAATATGTCAAACTCAATGGAAAAATGTTTTGGCACCACTATAGAAATGAATAGATTCAAGGTTGTAGCCACATAATACACTGAGGATAGATGTAACAATGCCAGCTACCCAGGGTTGGAAAGAAATGTTAATTTCTAAAAGTGGAACTAAGATATTGATTAATTCTTTCTTACGTGCTATACCAAACTATGTGATTTTTAGTCTCATTATTTCTATGAAAACATGCAACACATTTTCAAGTTCGGTGGATAATTATTGGTAAGCTCCAACCCATATGATATAAGCCATTATGTGACTTGTTCAACCCTAACCTCTCCTAAATATGAAGTAGGACTTTTTTTTTGCTATTTTCATCTCATGAAGAAATACTTACATGGAAATTAGGCGTGAAGGTTGAGCATAAACCCTAATTGTCTTGTCTTTCAAATCTTGAAAGGTACGTACTTCTCGAATTCCTCTTTTTTTAGGATATGTCTAAGAAAGGCAACTCATCATGGGTATGAGGTAATTTGTTGATAGGTAGAGGTATGATCAAATGATGAGTTATTAAGAGAACTAAAAAATGGAGTGACTAATTTTATGTTGGACAGCAACTGGCTTCCTCATAGTATGTCACTAGACAGTCCAAATCATGATGGTTAGGGTTGGAACTTAAAAATTATCAAAGATTTTTTTGGAGTTGAATTGTCAAACTTATTGTTAAAAATATTATTACCTTATTAGCGTAGTTTATTTCATTCCATATCATATTTGTTTCCTACTTAATTAAGTCTTAGTTTACTTGTTCCCCAAGTTATTAGTCCTATAAATAGGATAGTATTCTATTGTACTACAAATCAACTCAATTCTCAATGTAGTCTTTAGTATTATTTTGTTCTCCAACATTTATGACTCTTATCAATATCTTATTTCTCCTTTTCTCTTTTCTCTCTTCCACTTATTTAAATCTCACATGGTATCAGATCCACAATCCAAAGTAGTTTCTCGTTATCGTTTAGTTTGCTTCCGCAATTCGTTAATCTACATCTCCCATGTCACTCCTTCATTCTCGTTTCAATCGCTTCCGCGCAAACAAAAAAATTTCTCTTATTCCTCTCGTAGGAATCACAATCTTATTCCTCCCGTAAGAATCAAAATCTTATTCCTCTGGTAGGAATTGAAATCTTGATCCTCTCATAGGATTCTTCATCTCGTTAGGCCATTCAATCGTCTCATCTCGTTAGGCCATTCAATCGTCTCATCTCGTTAGGACATTCAATCGTCTCATCTCGTTAATTCAATCAACGCTCGGTTCTTGGTTCACGTTTCTCAACGCTCACCTCATCGCTCCACTTCACTGCCACACCACCATAGCTGCATTGTCACCACGTCGTTTCTTAATCAACAAGGCTCAAGACATCATCAACGATCCAGATTTCAAACTCAAGTTGATCTATCCAACCTACTTGAGTTTGAGGGGGGTGTTAAATATATTATTACCTTATTAGTGTAGTTTATTTTTTTCCATATCGTATTTGTTTCCTCCATAATTTAGTCTTTGATAACTTGTTCACCAAGTTATTAGTCCTATAAATAGGATAGTGTTCTTTTATATTGCAAATCAACTCAATTCTCAATGTAGTCTCTAGTATTCTTTTGATCTCCAACCTTTATGGCTCTTATTTATATATTATTTCTCCTTTTCTCTTTTCTCTCTTCCACTTATCCAAATATCTCATACTTATATCAATAATCCCTCTATATGAGTTGGATCAAGAGGATAGGCTCATTTAGACCTTCATGATGTATACTATTACACGTCTGAGTCAAGTTGCTTTTTCCAAATTATGAAGAAACATAGATCTTAGGGTATCCAAGGTTCTTTGTCTGATTCGTGTCCAAATAAACTCTAGAAGCTAACCTGGCACTATAAGACTCTCCCCAAATTCAAACATTCTTATTGTGTTACTTTATACCGTGACAAGGAAGTATATGAACAAAATTATCCATCATTACATGCTGCAAATCTAGCAATGTTTCCGACATCCACCCCACAAAGTCACAAACATAACCCCGAGATTGTGCCCCCTACCTAATAGGCTAACCAATTTTGTGATACTTTATATTAAAGAACAAAGCACCAAGTAGGTCAATGAAAAAGATCATCACCCGAAGTTCGAGAGCAGTTTGGCAAATGAGAAAATTAGCAGTTCTTGAAGGATATTTGTGGATCATGTTGTCAAATGTGGATACAATTGTTATTGTATCAGACAACCTTTATGTTAATTATGATTTTTTTTCCCCTAAAGTTAGATGGAATGTACGACAACTCTTAACAAAATATCCTATTTTCCGGTAGGAGGGTTTTTTCGTCATATTCATTGGTCAGATTACAAAGTTCTTTATTTTCGATCTAAATACGTTAGCTATGCGTTAAAGTTGTAGGAGTTTTTCTCGTAAAATGTTTTTTTTTCTCAAACTATAGTACGTTTTAACCTCTTATTGATAGTTGTTGTTTATGTTGTTCGGGTATGAACATAAAGTAATTTGATGTTATAAAAGGAATTAAAATTTCAATTGAAGCACTAAAAAACTAGTCAAATATCAAATATCTTCTTAAAAAGTAAATAAAAATAACACCATTGTGAGTCACGTTCGACTCAAATTACTTGTTGTATAAGGCGGTTGAATTAAACCCGTAAATGAATTCTGTACCCACACGTAACCGTGTTATTGTATATAATAATTAAAACAATCAAATATTACTTAGTTTAAAGTTTTAAACCAAAAACTCGATCGAAAGCTTTAGAAGATCTTTTTAAAAAGAAACTCCATAACAAAACGCAAAGTCCTTGTTTCCTTGTCTCTTTATCTTTCTATCTACTTATAATCTTTTGAATGGACAAATCAACAAAAAGAAGAAGGACCCAGATGGAGTCAAGCCCAACAGATGCAGAAATAGATGCAGCTTTGCAGCTGATGCAACTTAGTAGAGATTCTATCCATCAAAGCAAAAACAGTAATGGCGTTAATGGAGTTTTGATCAAGCTAGAGAAAGAGGAGGCAAAGGGAAAAGAAGAAAGCGTGTGTGATAGTGCCAAGATATCTTCGTCCACCACCATCATCAAAAACATGAAAGCGTGTCGTCGTCTACAACTTCGTAAAAGAAAGTTTCAATCTATCCTAGAATTGTATAACCAGACCAAGCCTTTAGTGGTTACGGACCCTTGTAAGAAACTAGAGAATTAGTAGCATCATGTAATATACATTTGAGTAACTTTTAAAGTTCGAATCCTCACCCGATAAATAGCATATTATACTTTAATTTAAGAACCATTTTTGGGAATATTTCCAATAAAAAAAAGCTTTAAAACGTTGAAAAAGTAAGATATAAGCTCAAATATAAATCCAGAGAAATCTTGAATCAGGATATCTCAAGATTCATTCTGCTGGAATAGCTAATTAAACACGGTGAAAAAGTGGTGGTTTGTGCACAGGGTTTGATGGAGCTGATCTTCGTAATATTTGTACTGAAGCTGGCATGGCAGCTATTCGTGCAGAGCGTGATTATGTCATCCATGAAAATTTCATCAAGGTACCTTATCTATTCAAATAACATTTTTGGAATCATATTAGTTAATACAAATTTTGTGTTTGAAAATGTTATACACGCTATGAGGAAACTAAGTAAAGCCAAGAAACTGGAATCAAGTTCACACTATAATGCCGATTTTAACAAGGTTTAACATCTTTATTTCGTTTTAATATCTCATGGCTCTTCATTTTAGTGCAAGGATTTAAGATCTTCGTTTATTCGCATTATAGTGTATTCTCAGAATGGAATTGTTGCACATTTATTGTGCATTATGTTTTCGAGTGAATGTGTCTTGTAATCAATGACCTTTACCTTTCTTTCATTTTATAATTAACTACTATTCCCTTTTTTCACGTTACTTGTAATATCTTTTGATAAAATCTTTCAAATGATCCTTTATTTTCGTTTTGCAAATGTTTCATCGTCAATGTTATTAAGTCAGTCATTGTCTCCACTATGTCAAGAAGAGAAGTTTTTTCTAATTTTGTTTATTTATTTGAAGGACCCGAGTTCAAAATTGAATCGATAAAAACTTAATTCATTTATAGACCAATGTAATTAGGCATTTTGCAATCAAACACAACACTTGGAATCGGTGTTGAGTTTGCAAGATAGTTGTAAGGGTTTAAACAATGCATTTTAAAGATTGGCACTTGAGTGTTTCCACCAATCTTGCCAAATAATTAATCAATCTTTGTGTAAGGTCAATCTCATGAAACTGTCGACATGAGCATAAAATAGTTGATCACATGTATATATAATAATAACAAAACCCTCAACTCCTCAACTATTAAAACTAAGTATATATAACATATTGCTAGAGCCGATTGATTACAAACTAAATAAACAAGGTGATGATACTACGTACAGGTTTCATCACTTGTGACCATCCATAGCCAGCCACAATGATTGAAGAGAGTCTCACTGTTGAGTCCGTTAATGAGTATGTTCAAAGCTTTGAACATTGTTGCATTCAACAAGATATGATTATCTATCATTATTTATCAAGACTGTAATTTTTGTTTTCAAATTTCCAGTATTCTTATTTATCAAGGAAGATTTTGAAGAGAAGGTGTATACGGAGCAAGCTTCAGAGTTTGTTGCTTAGGAGGAGTCTCGTAAGGTGTGTCGCCTAAAAAAATCTTTGTACAGATTGAAACAGCCTCCTCGGGCATGGTTTAGACGGTTCAGTGAATCCTTTCTTGAGTCCGGTTTGACACGTTGTGGGGTTGATCCCTCAGTGTTCTATAAACAATCCTTTTGTCAAAGTCTATTAATAATTGTGTACGTAGATGATATTATCTTTAGAGGAGATGATACATTAGGGATTCAAAATTTAAACAAAATCCTTCCGAAACAATTTCAAACAAAGATTTGGGACAATTACGCTACTTTCTTAGTATTGAAATAGCGTAATCGGACAAATAAGTTTTCATATCACAACGTAAAATGAGTACTTATATCACAACGAAAGTATGCCTTGGATATATTAGATGAGGCCGGAATACTTATTGCACAACCATGTGACTCCCTAATGGATCTGAAACTGATACGGAATGAGGGAGAATTAATCACTGACCCATGGAGGTATAGAAGGTTAGTTGGGAAGTTTAACTATCCCTGTCACACACAACCATATATCTCACTTGTTGTTAGTATTATTAGTCGGTTTATGAATTCACCATGTGAAAGTCGTTGAAAGAGAGTCGTACGTATTCCTATATATACCCAAGGGCTCCAAAAAAGGGATATTGTAATGATCAAAGATATTCAGAATTTATTTGGTTAAAAGGGATATTGTATAATGATCAAAGATATTCAGAATTTATTTGGTTATTCTGATGTTGATTGGGCAGGATGCTAAGATGATCAATGCTCAACCGCTGGATATTGTATCATCATTGGTGGAAATCTAGTTTCATGATAACAAGAAATAAGACATGGTGGCAAGATCAAATGTTAAATCTGAATATCATGCTATGTGTTTTAGCCACTTGCGAACTAATATGGGTTAAAAAATCATTTGCACAAATTAGAGTCAGTTATTCTAATCCCATTAAACTTATTTGTGATAATCAAGCCGTCATACACATTGCTTCAAATTTAATATTTCATGAGCGTACTAAGCATATCGAGATTAATTATAGGAACATATAATATATATGCTCTAATATATATGTTCCAGTTTGACAGGAGTGTTAAAATACAATAAGTACAACCCTCCTATTACCTCTTAGTAAATAGTACATAATCATGCTATTATCTTTAGTTTAATATCGTATCCATTATGTAACATGGTGTTGTTATCCATCTATATATACATGAGAGACTAGTATATTAACACAATAAGTCTTCTATCTGTCAATGTATCAGCTTTAACAGTTACAACTAAATAAACAAGACGAAAATACTATAGACTTCATCACCTCTGACTATGGGAAGGCCAACTTGGTGCACGAAATATCCATATCCGTTAACATAATAAAATAACAAAAATATAACTTCCTTAAATCTAGTTAAATATAACTTCACCGTTTCCACTTGTACACTAGTTGGAGAAGAGGATCAAGATCAACCATGAATCTGTCTGTTAACACAATTAAAATACAATCTCAATTATCATAATAGTAAAAAGCAAAAACAATACAATTAAGGAGAGATTATTATTATCATTATTATTACTGAGATATGTCAATGACTTATGGGACTTGCTATTTTCATACAACATATGCTCAGAGTGTCATATATACAAGGGTCCCTTATCTTTATTTTGCACCGTCTTGGCATAATCCTTCTGTGAACATAAAAAGTGATTAAAAGAAAAAGAAACTTTGATACATAGTCCCTACATAATCCTACTAACTCCAGAAAGCCAATTTATAGATGTTTCTTCATCAGCTCCAAAAATATGAAATAATCGTAACAAACGCGTGGAACCCGCCCTACTTTAAGCCGTGTACCTATTTAAGGTTATGGATCAGTTAACCAACCCGTGGTCACAACTGACCATCGGAATAGAACTATTATCACACAAAGTCCAAGATATGTGGACTTTGCCTATTCTACTAATTTAAAAACAATAAACGACTAGGTTAGGTAAGCTTCTAGCCAAGACAGGGGCTAGAGGTCTTGCACTCAAAAAGGAAAGAGTTTAGATTAATTTCTAGTTCGGGGAAAGATTGGGGGAGAAAAATATGTTTGGGGACCAAATGCTCTGTTTTTTAAATAAGACTTTTTCGCTAAAAAAAAAATTGTTTGGATCCGCCTCTGCTCGCACTTACAAGCTCTGGAAATAATATCCTATGCATGACATAATGCCCTACTAATTGGGGTTTAAAATCACTTAATATAAGTTTGATCCAAGGATGCCTTTATTAGTCAATTTCAAGATAGGAGAACTCATATAAGTCTAAATAACCTTAATTTCTTAAGTTTATCTTTTTATCATAACTAAAAGTTTATCCACACTAATAGACTCATAGTTGCAAAAGTTGAACCTAATTGCGAACATCAAATGTTTAATCTTATCAAAAGAAAACTTCATTGAAGTTGCAATTGCAATAGTTCACATCAAAGGCCAAAGCCTGGATCTATTTCACATGACCATAATAAAATCAATTCAATACTCTGAAAATCCAACGAGACAACTCTATGACTCAATAATAAGTACGTTTTTGTAATTAGATCAATTGCCATATTTAACTCGAAGATACATAATCGCATAACAATAAAAATACTTTCTAAGAGAGGCCGATGCGGTGGGATTTTGAGCAAGGGTCGAGGCTGGAACGGTCCAATTGTTGGAGGAGGGTGGATGCGGCTGATGTGGATGCCGAAAAGGATGCCACCACGGCGGCGCGTTTCCGGGCTTCCTCCAGTTCTTCTTTATCTTCGATTTTGACTTCAATTTTGCTCGCCTTTCTTCTCAGCATCTCTCCCTCTGACTCTGTCTCAGTTTTAGGGTTCTTGGAGAATATTTTTAGTTAACCGTGTAGTAGTGTTGTTGATGGACGACAAAGATCTCCGAGCAGTAGCGGCGGTGGTTATGGATGAGCGGGGTAATGACAGTGGCCGCGTAGGCGTAGGGTATTCGAAGGTTGGGTAGGGGGAAAATGTTGAGTTTGAGCTTTTGTTTTCTTCTTCAACGTTTTAAAGCATTTCTTTTATTGGGGATATTTCCAAAATGGTCCTTATAGTATGGAGGAAATTATAAATTGAGGCCCAAAAGAGTAAAAACTTTGTATTTTAAATCCTAGTTGGAAAACTTATTTTTTAAGGCCTAAATCTAACTAGCTGGTTTGGGCTTTTCCTATTTTACCCCTCTTCGTTACGGGTACGGTCATATCGAATTCGGGCTAGCCCAGTATGAACAAAAAAAACCAATTTTAACAAGTGTGGGTTGTACCTATGTAGACCAATAACACACAAAATAAATAGATAATATATTTGGACCTCATTACCAAGTTTTTTTTATTAATGGGCTGTACCCAGATTGAACAAAAAAATTACAACTGAAAATTAACAACTATAATACTACACGGGCCAGCCCCATTACAAAACAACTAAATGGGTCTGGACCCAATACAAAATACAAATTATAGAAAAATAAAAACAATTGAGCCCAATGGGGCTGGACCATTATCAAGCTTGAGCCCAAATGGGGTTGGACCCAGTATCAAACTTGAGCCCAATAGGGCTGGACCCATAATCACGGTGGTGTTAATAATGAGATGAAGATGGTGGTTGCAGATCGGTGGTGGAAATGTCGCTGTCTTCTGTAACTCGACGTGGGGTTGAGCAGCGGAGGTCTTCAACAGTTCTGCACGGCGGCGACGTGAAGCAGCAGTGTTGGTTGGTATTGGTGCTGCAGATCCACGGTGAAGCTTTGGGTGATGTTGGTGCTGCAGATCCACGGTGAAGCAGCAGTGTTGGTCGTTGTTGGTGCTGCATGTTTCGGTGGTGTTTGGTGCTGCAGATCCACGGTGAAGTACCAGTTTGGGGTGATGTTGGTGATGAAGGAGGAACGGTGGTGTTTGTAGTGGCGTCGGTGGTGGTGGGGTGCAGCGTCTACGGTGGTGGGGTGCAGCTCGTCAGTGGGAAGAGGGTGGTGGTGCGGCGCGACGGTAGTGGGGATGGGATTTTGCTGGTTTGCTGTGGGACTTCGGTGGGGGTGTTACAGAGGGGGGGAGCAGCAGCAGTGTTTCAGTGGTGCGTTTTCTGGACGGCGAGGTTCCAGATCTGGTGGGGTTGGTGATGACGGTGGTGGTGGTGGCTCGGCATGGTGAAGCAGAATGAGGAAGGTGGTGAGGGATGAGAGAGAGTGAGGATGGTGGTGGTGTTAATGGCGAAGGGGTGATGAAGGTGGGGCTCGATGGTGGCGGTGTTAATGGCGACGGGGTGATGAGGGTGGATGTGGGGGTGGGGGTTCGCCGGGGTCTTGAGAGAGAGAGGGAGAGAGAAAGAGAGAGAGCAGAGTGAATGGGAGGGGTGGGGGTTTCAGATCTTTAATGGGTTTTTGGGGTAGCTTTGTGTGCTTCACTGTAGGATATGGTTGGGGGGGTATATTGGTATAATGACCCTTTAGTTAGAGTAGTAGTTGGGATAGGATTTAAAACACAAACGTAAATTTGTTTGGGCCTTAAATTATATATATTTATATATAATCGTGTAATGTACTAATCTTTACAATAGTTTTTCAGTTTTTATTTTAATACATTCAGACCTTTTGGTTTTTTACTGATAACTCTAACTATTATATTAATTATCGATTTTTTGTATTTTAGTCTTTGTGCCCGGTTTGAAAGTGTTTTTTTAAAGAAACACTCAAAAGTACTTTTAGATATTCAAAAGTATTTTAGACCCTGAAAAACATTTTTAAGAAAAACACCAAATAGGTGTTTTTTTTTTAAAAAAACACTTAAAATGATTCTAGATTTCAAAATTACTTTTAATAATTTTTTCAAAATTTAATTTTTATTCTAGAAACGTTTTTTAACTTTAACATAAACACTTGCTTTATATAGCTAATAGATTAATAAAAATAATTGATAATTGAACTTACAGTCATGGACCATGGTCCGGGCTAATTTGCTCACTGAATGAAGGGTTTACTAAAAAAATTAGTGGAGAGAATTTGAAACGGATTTATTTGACCATGTACTTCACAAAAAAAATCCTCAATTTATCCTTTTTTATGTCTTTTCATGCCCTATCTCCCAATTTTTTCCCCTTTAGATTCCGTAGAAATTGAGTCTACTTTACTGAGCAAACCAAAATAAGAGAAAAATAAATGTTACGAGTGAAATATTATACGGCTACGAGTTGAATTATATATTGCTTTATGAAATACAATCGAGTTGAACATATATGTAACACTATACTTGATAAATATAGTTGTTGGCAGTGGCGGATCCAGGATTACGAACTATGGTGGGCTTAGAGTTGTAGGGGGTTCGGGGGCAACGTCCCCGAATTTTTTTTTTTAGAAACAACAGAAAAGAAAAAGAAAAAAACTAAAGGATTAATACTTAACAAAGAAAGTGCTTCTGTCCAAAAAAAAAAACAAAAAAAAAAACAAAAAAAGTGCTTACATTCGGGCGGCTACAGGCTTCAAGGCTGCAAATACACAAATAAAAAAATGAGCTGATTATTTTAGATAAAAGACAAAAAATTTACAAAATAATAATACATAATTTCTTACATGAAAGTATATAAATTATTGATTAATTATATAAATATTGATAATTTTTTTCCAAATAACATACTAACAGTAGATCAGTAACAATAATTTAATTTTAACAAATAAGTAAATTAACCTAATTAATAATAACAAATAATTCACTTTTTTACAATTTAATTAATATAATATCTATAATTTCAATGAACAGAAAATTAAATAACGAATAATACTATTTCTAATCGTTTCTTTTAAAAAAAATCATAAACTAATACAAGAACTATATAACTTGAATTATATATTAAAACTGAAATAAATAAATTACCTTGAATTGAAGAAAAAACTACTAAAAATTGATAAATATTAAGTAAACCTTTTTGGTTCTTTAGGTTAAAAGTATGTTTAACCAAAAAAAAAAGCTTTGTATATATAATATACATATGTTGGTTAGTTAGGTTTTAAGTTTTTAATTTTTCTTTTTTAAAAGTTGAGGGTGGGCTTAAGCCCACCTAGCCCAAGGTGAGATCCGCCACTGGTTGTTGGTACAACATTCGATTACTAATGTAAAAATGATTGTTTATTAATAAGTTTGATTTGTAAGCACAAAGGAATGAAAAAATATGAAACCTAAACATTATTATTTAATATGCTTTAAAATCATATTTAAACTACATTATTTAACTAGTTTTTTTTTTCAACCATATAATTAATTTTACAGTTAATTGAATTTTAGAACTTTAAATATATGTATTACACAATATAACTAAAATATAATATTAATTATATATTATATACATGTAGGAAGAGTTTATTTACCTGGTTCCTACGTGGATTTGGTAATCCAATCCCACAACCCGACCCAACCACAATTTAGTACACTAAAACCGTCCTACCAGCTTAGAGTGGGACGAGGCTGGTATGACCGAACCTGCACCCAGGTGACATCCCTAGTCTTAACCTTTAGAGGCGAAATAGTCTAATTTAAGGTCACACATTAGGAAAATGACTAAGACGGATCTTTGATTAGCCCCTTGAATCTTTGGCTTAACCTAATACATGTTTATCCCGAGTAGCCCCTTTGAACATACACCTTTCTTTGGTAAGACACATTGCAAGCATATTTTCATATGCATGATCTCCTCATAACCCATTTCTTACTTTACTTAATTGGACACGAGTCTTTTGAACTTAAGTTTGGGGTCATTTCACGTTGACATCGGGCTATGAGTGAGTGTGGGGAGTTTTGCTTGATATGATTTGTATAATGCATTTATGTGTATATCGCGTGTTGGTTTTCCAGAAGAGAAAAATAATACGAAGAGAAAGATAAAGAATTTTTTTATCAAGGCTTTATAAAGTCCAAATCATTGAAAATAAAAATATGAGAAGTCTTGAGTCAACAAGAAAAGGTAAATAAAAAGTTTGAATAAAAAGAAAATGTGTGTTCAACACATTTGATAATTAATGCAACGAAAGAAAAGGAAAATATGAATGATGTTGGGGTAGGGAATACACTTTGTGTGAGTTTGAGTAAATATCATCTTTGAGGTTACTTAAGAGAAATAGGTTTCTTGACTGGTTAGGGAAAAGAGCAAGGCTTAAGCATATTCTTTCAATTACTATATGTACCACTCCCGGCCCAAAGCCTTGCATAACCACCTAAAACTCCATTACGATCCTATAGTGTGTAACCGACGAATACATTAGCAGAGAGGTATGGGATGCCCGACATATAAAGCATCAATATCGTGCTGAGGACTACCCTATATCTCACTTGTCTGATCCTTTAGAGTTCTCATTGATAATTACGACCTCAAAACTCTTACTTGCCTAACCTTTGTCAAATCATGTATGTGATTGTACTTGGATATGAATGTGCTTCAATGTTGGATAGGTGATATTATATCTGAGACACAAACAGCTTTTATTCCTGGAAGATCTATCTTTGAAAACATCCTTATTGCCCAGGAAGTTAGCCATTTCCTGAAAAATAAAAGTACTTCTTCTAAGTGTTTTTTAGCTATTAAAGCTGATATGAGTAAGGCCTATGAGAATATTGAATGGGATTTCCTTATTGACCTTCTTATTCAGTTGGGATTTCATAGCACTTGGGTTAATTGGATTCATTTGTGTGTCTCTACAGTTACTTACAAAGTTAAAATAAATGGTACCCTTTATGAAATTGATAATCCCTAGAAAGGGATTAGGCAAGGGGACCCACTGTCCCCTTACCTCTTTTGCTTGGTTACTCAGGCTCTTACTTCACTTATTGATTACTATGTTGGACTCGGTTTATTGCAAGGTATTAGAATTTCTAAACAAGCCCCTGAGGTAACACATCTTCTTTTTGCAAATGATAATCTCTTTTTTCTTGAGGCTAATCAATACAATGTGGAGATTTTCATAACAGCCCTAAACTGGTACTGTTTTGCTTCAGGTCAAAAGTTAAATTTGAATAAAAGTGGTATCTTATTCAGCAAAAACACTCCTCATGCTACAAGAAACTACTTATGTAATATCTTAAGGATGAATCAGTTAAGGGACCTTGGCAAATACCTTGGAATCCCTTCTTCTTGGGGTATCTCTAAGGTTAAGTCCTTGGAATGGTTAATTGAAATGATTCTTAAAAGAATTAATGATTGGGATACTAAAATACTCAGTAAAAGTGGGAAAGAAGTATTAATCAAGGCTATAATAGGTGTTATACCTAACTTTATTATGTCAGTTCTTTTGATTCCAAAAAAACTAACTTCTCGCATTACCTCTCTTGTTTCAGATTTTTATTGGGATAATAAGGGGGAGAAAAGATGCCACTGGATAAAATGGCAAACATTAATGTCATCTAAGGATGATGGAGGATTGGGTTTTAAAGATTTCCATACTCAAAATCTTGCTTTATTGGCCTCTAATGCGTGGAAGTTTTTAAATAATGAAAACTCCTTGGTATTTAAGGTCTTCAAAGGGAAATATTTCCCTAAGGGGGGCTTTCTATATGCTTCTCTTCATTCTAATTGCTATTGGGGCTATAAAAGCCTTATTGAAGGTAGAAACTGTTTTATGAAGGACTTGAATTGGACAATTGGTAATGGTAAGAACATTAATGTTTGGACTGATAAGTGGATTCCCACTGATTCTCAGATTGTTAAACCTGGTGGTTGTCTAGTGGTAAAAGTTTCTGAACTATTTGATAATTGTAACACCAGTTGGAATGTGAACTTCTTGAATGAATTATTTGAACCTAGAGTTGTAGCAACCATAACTTGTTTAATTATACCTTCAATAGCTTGTAAGGACTCTCCTTTTTGGACTTTTTCAAAAAGTGGAGAAGTTACAGTTAAAGAAAGTTATAATAAGTTGTGGAGGGCTCAACTTGTAGGTTCTAAAGGTAAAATTAAAGATAAGGGGGGGTACCTCTGTACAATTGGAAGTTCTTGATTGGAGATTTCTTTGGCACTTGAATGTCTATCCAAAGATTAAAAAATTTATCTGGAAATGTATGGAAAATGGTCTTGCTACCAACTTGAATAGATATTTGCGTAAATCTATTAAATCTCCCCTTTGTACACTTTGTGAAATTGAAGAAGAAACTACTGAACACTTGTTGTTTTTCTGCCCTTGGGTCAGGGCTGTTTGGATGGCTTGTCCACTCAATTTTATCTCAAAAGTTGAACCCTCTAGCAATGTTAAAAAGTGGTTCTCTTTTGTTAGGAAATGTGCCTCTGATAAACTTGAAATCTTTGAGAATTTAGGTGAAATGGCTTGCTTCTTGGCATGGTTTATTTGGAAAGGACAAAATGAATTCTTATTTCGAGGCTTAGTCCCTGACCCAATTAAAACATTACAAAACTGCTTAAAAGCCTATGATGAGTTCATGATAGCTTATGCTAAAGAACCTGAGGCTAACTCTCTTATAAATCATTTCCAAAATGATTTAGATACAAATATTTTTAGACCTCGGTCTATCTCAGTGGCAAATAATGATTTATCTCATGATTCTTTATATGAGAATGAAAACAATACAAAGTGGGTCCCTCCCTCATTAGGGGAGTTTAAGATTAATTGCGATGCTTCGTTGAACATTAACTCTTATAAATCTGCTTTTGCTTGTGTTGTTCGTGATTCTTCAGGTTTTGTGATTGATGGAGTGGCAAAGGAGTCTTATTATTACTCAGTGATGGAAGCTGAAGGGAGGGGAATCTACATGGCTTGCCAATTAGCTTCAAAACTCCCTAATGGTTCTACCATTATAGAAAATGACAACCTTTGTATTATCAATCAGATTAATTCTAAATGTAAATTAGAGAGTAGAACTAAGATTTTAGTGTCTAACATTATCTCTTTTAAGAACTTGTATAACATTAAAATCTCTTTTGTAAAGAGATCCAAAAATAGGTTCGCTGATTGGGTTGCTAAACAAACACTTAAAGGGTGTTTGTTTGGCCTTTGGAGTGCTTTCCCTCCTTCCCAATTAGCACATTTGATTAGGAAGGATCTGGACCCAACTGGTGTTGGTTAAGTTGTAATATTTTGATTTATGGTATTATTATGATTTTCGACTAAAAAAAACTAATAGTACATGACATTTGTTATTATATACATTTTTATTTATATTACCACATTTAAAAATGAAAGAAAATAACTACAAAATGGGGCCTAAATAACGGCCCAAGTTGCCTAGGCTTGGGGCGGGCCGATTTAAACCCAAAAAACACAATAAAAAGCTTTAGAATATTTCCCTCAGAAATTCCAAGAACAACCGGCAAATTTGAGAAATCAAAATCCTCTCTCTATATAATATTTTTCTTTTTGGGTAAACATATATAATCTTGAAAGTATGGAGAAATCATCGAAAAGAAGAAGAAGCCCCCAGATGGAGTCAAACCTAACAGATACAGAAACTGAGGCAGCTTTGCAGCTGATTCAACTTGGTGGAGCTTCTGATCATAAAAGCAAAAGAAATAACATCAACGGAGTTTTAATCAAGCTGGAGAAAGAAGCGGCAAAGGGGAAAGAAGAAAGCGTGTGCTATGGTAACGAGATCGTGACTTCAGTCACCACCATCATACACATGAAAGCGTGTCGTCGTTATAAAAGGAAGTTTCGATCTATCCAAGATATCTATAACCAGACCAAGCCTATAGTAGTTACCAAACCTGGTAAGGAACTAGGCAATTATGAGCATAAAATCATGTAATACATATGATAACCAAATTATTCAATAACTATGTGATTTTGGAATTTAATCTAAAATGTCCTTATTTATCAATTTCATAATTATATATCTGCAAGGGGAGCCATGATTTTTTGCTTGGGGGATTATGCAAAAATTGCACTATAGGTCTCTATGTTATGAAAGATTTGCACTATATGTTTTAATTTAGTATTTTTAGGATTAACTACATTATAAGTCCTTATATATATATTTTTTTTATGAATTAAAATTATTTATACAAATATAAATTAAAGCTTAATATATGTAAGATGTTTTAAAAGTTGGGGAATTAAAGTGAAAAATTCTAAAATTTTGAAGATGTTGTAAGATAATTTTAAAAAAAATCAAAATTTATAGTGGCCATTCTTTTAGTATTTCTTTGTCAAAGTCTTGAGAGGGTGGTTTGGCATGGCCGCTGGCTCTAAGGTATAGCTCGCCACTGTATATTATTTGTTATCATTTCAATGCTAGTAATTCTTTAGTATATATTTTAATCTTAACAAATTATTTTGGGAGGCGTCAGATACATTCTTATGCAAATTAGTTTATATATTAAGTATACTTTACCTATATAGTTAAGAATTCAAA
The DNA here is from genome assembly GCA_029959085.1 of Nemophila menziesii. Lineage (NCBI taxonomy): Eukaryota > Viridiplantae > Streptophyta > Magnoliopsida > Boraginales > Hydrophyllaceae > Nemophila > Nemophila menziesii. The sequence continues at coordinate 21,428,887 of JARWIR010000007.1, read as the reverse complement.
ATTGACGAGATATGGATAAGTTAGTGTTTCCTTAGACATGAGTGAGCACTACTCTCTCTCAATTAATAACACAAGAAAATGGATAAAGATAATTATTGCTGGCCTTTGATGAACTGATTAGGCATGCATGCATGCATAGAAGATATAACCTAGTTTTTATTGTTCTAAATAATCAGTTATGTATATAATCGCGTTTTATTTTTAATCAACATATAATCGCGTAAACTGATCATCTTTATATATACAATAATTTTTCAATCATTAATTATATAAATATGCTAATTATTATACTAGTTTATGAAATTCTTTTGATAACTAAACTTAATTACCGTCTATGATATATATTCCTACTGAGTTTCAACTTTCAATGGATATGAATATATAGTTGAGTACTTTCAATCATCATAAAATTCTCTGTTCAAATTTTATCTGAATCTTTTGACACTTGATCAATGTATTAAAACAAAAAGATGCCGAACCCTAACCTCGTTTAATTTGACTCTTGATCAATGTATTAAAACAAAAAGATGCCGAACCCTAACCTCGTTTGACTCTTGATCAATGTATTAAAACTAAAAGATGCCGAACCCTAACCTGTTCATTTCATTATCATGTCCTAAACTTAATTTTAAATTGGTATCCTTATTATCAATCATCTTAAGTCTTGTTGTGAGCTTTCGCATTTGAGTGAGTTGTGAAAAACTGAGAATACTTTGTCCAACTAGTGGAAGAGGGTTTAGATTTGAATATGATAGAAGTTTAGAAGAGAGAATATAAGTAGAAATTTTTGTCGAGAAGAATTCTTTTTCACAAAATAATTATTATGAAATTTTTATAAATAATTTATTTTTATAGTTAGCTTTGTGTTTTTATGATTTTTATTCAGAAAAGGTCTTAAGATATGAAAAATAAACGACGATGTTATTGTAAAGACGTTGTTATATATGAAAATAAATGACGCTATTATGAAAAATAAATGACGCATTAGCTAATATATATGATTCGTAAAGATTATTCATGAACCAAAATCTATGTTGCACGGATTTTTCAAAACTGTGAAAAATCACGAATCAGAAACAATATCCATAAATATTTTATAATTCAAGTCCGTCCTCATTTTCTTTTCTAGACTTGCCACTATCAATCGTTAATCCATTTCGAATTTCGGTTGTACCCTTCTCTTTTGACATCTTGATTAGCTAGTTGCTCTGTTGTGTGATAAACTAGATCTCATCTCTCGCGTCGAGAAACAAATTCCAGCTCCCTCCCCTAGCAGCTAAACTACTTCAGTTCCTACCTTTGATTCATTTGGCTTGTTTTAATGGTTAGAAAAGGTTATGCACTCACGTACTTGTACTCGAGGGAAGGAAGCCAAATTTCAAGAAGAATAATTGAAGGTCGCCGATATATTTTCATTTTGTGGGGGTATTTCTCTTACTCTTGATAGAGGATTAGGGTTGTCCTAACATTTGGAAAAGATTTAGATGTTAGGGGTGAGCAAAAACCCACAAAATTTCTACCCCACTCATTCCACCTGCCCCATTACCCCGAATTTGGGTCGAACCACCAAGTATATTGTTAAGAGGGATGGATTTTTTGGGCAGAAATAAATCCCAACGGGGTAGGTCTATATATACACCCTTCCCCCTTGTCCGACCTATATACCAATCATATGAAATCTAATTTTCAACTCTACAACTCCCATTTCACCGACTCTCCACTCAACTATCCTCTCACCTATCTAAACTTTATAGGAAACCCTAAAAGTCTAAACGTCTCATCTCACATCTCACAAGCATAATCTTACTTCTACTATTTGTAGAAATAACCGTTAAGTTATGTATATAATTATACTAGTTGTTAGGGATGAGAAAATGAGAACCAAAAAACCGTACGGAACCAAAAAACCGCAAAAAATCAAAAACCAAAAAAACAAATGGTTTAGTTTTCAATTTTACAAAATCCGAATTTGTTAGTTTGGTTCTGTTTATTATGCAAAAACCAAACTAATAAAACCAAACAAAATACTGAATCGACGAAGGAAAATATAGGGAACGTAGGAACTTCTTTATAATAATTATATGGGAGAAACTTTTGGTGAAAATTTATCATCTACTTGAAATTTTTGTTTTACTATTCGGAGATATTATTAGTGAGAATTTTTTTTATATTACTTGATATTTATAATGATTTTAGTAAGTATTCATTACTTAGTTGATTCTATTAATCATGCTTGTATGAATTCAGAAGTAATAGTTTAATTTTATGAACTCATTAAGGAGTAAATACGTCCGTTACCCCCTTGTACTATGGGATGTTGACAACTTATCCCCCACTGTTCAAAATGGTATTGGTTACTTCCTAGTATTAGTTTTCGTGACTCGTTACCCCCTATTAACAGAAACCGTAAAAAATCCATGTACTGGTAATGTGCGTGTTTTTTTTAAATTAAAAAATCGATTTTCTGATTTAATAAACAAAATCCAATAATTGACAAGGGTAATAGTGGTACTTCATAATCTCCGAACATATGTATACATAAAATTTAAAAAAGGGGGATTCAGTTTATAAGGCCCAACCCCCATCCCATTTCCCATTTAAATCCCACCCTTAACTAACCCCTAACTAGTTTAACTAATAGTAGTATTGTACCAAAATGCCCCCCCAACCTATTTCTCACAGTATGCTCACAGTGAAACACGAAAAAGCTATACACAAACCCTATTAAGATCCGAAAAACCCCACCCCCTTTCCCATTTCTGTTTCTCTCTCTCTCTCTCTCTCTCTCTCTCTCTCTCTCTCTCTCTCTCTCTCTCTCTCTCTCTCTCTCTCTCTCTCTCTCTCTCTCTCTCTCTCTCTCTCTCTCTCTCTCTCTCTAATATCTCTCTCTCTCACCATTCCCGGCGACCCACCACCCCCATCGAGCCCCCACCATCCCCTCCACCCCATCCACCTTCATCACTGCACCACCACCTTCATCACCACCAAAACCCCGCCCCTACCAACCTCCACCACCAGTCCACGGCGGACCAGATCTCCCCACACCTTCATCACCACCAAAGCCCCCACCTTCATCACTGCCCCACCCACCTACTGACCACCGCCGACGAAGAGACCCGCCACCACAGACCGTTGCGAAGCAGATCCACCAAGCACCACCACACTACACCACCCCGATCCCCCAGCACGGTCGAAGTAGATCCACCACCCACATCACCGAGCAACACCATCACCTCCACCCACCTCCACCTCCACCCTTCCTCCTTCCTCCTTCACGAAGCACCACGCCCCTTCCATGGCCATCAACAAACAAGCTGGAGACACCACACCCCTTCCATGGCCACCTGCTGCCCTGCCGTCGCTGCCGGAGACACCATTCACTCCGATCGAACGCCATCACAGAGGCGAACTCCTCTGCTGCATAGAGACTCCAGCTCCTCCCCTTCATTCGCTGCGAACCAGCCCACCTCGCACCACCTCCGTGCGAAGAACCAGATCTGCGAACCAGATCTCGCGCCACCTTCTCCTCCTCTGCTGCGCGACACCAGCTCCGCCTCCTCACGGCAGTGACGCCGCCGCGCAGATGAAACCCCCCTCCACCGAGCCTGCTGCTGTACCTCATCGGTTTTTAGTTTTTTTTTTTTTTTGTTTAAGCGTAAATGGGCCAGCCCCATCTTCTGTTATGTGTATCACGGGCCAGCCCGTATATGGGTATATGTGTATTTTTTTAATTTAAATCATTCTTGGGCCAGACCCATTATTATAAATGTGTTTGGATTTCTTTTTCTTTGTTATTGGGCCAGCCCCAAGTTGTGTATTTTGTGGTGATGGGTACAGTCTATATATTGTGTGTTTCATTACTTCTTGTTGGGTACAGTCCATATACCTATAAAAGACATTTAATAACTTAATAAAAGAAAGACGGTCTAAAAACACATTGCAAACAAACGTGTTGGGTACAGCCCGAAAAAGAATCCGATGGATATGGGTCTGGCCCCATATCACTATAAAAACATAAAAACTTAGTAAAAAAGACTATAAAAACTCATTGCAAAAAAGTGTATTGGATCTGTACCCATCATGTTATAGGTTAGAGTTTGATAAAACACGGTTTGGGTCAGTACCCATAACGAAGGAGGATAAAATGGAAAAGTTCCAAACCAGAAAAGTTAGCCTAGGACTTAAAAAATGATTTTTTTTTTTAACTCGGATTTAAAAGTGGAAGTTTTCAAAAGTTAGGGTGTATTTTGTATTTTCCTCTTTAAAAAAATTAATCAAACATAATCCAAACAACATTCCAACGGATTGGGGGCGATTGAAGAACCCGAATTTCAAAATTTTTTGCTCTTCCACGTTCGTCGATTTTAATTGGCATTGTTTCAAACACTTTACTCACACTATTAACTCTCATATCCATAGCTTCCTTGTACATCCCATTTTTCAAACAACCTCCAATCACAGTATTTCATGAAACAACATAGTATGACTTGTGTGGTTTATATATCGCGCTACTACTGTAACTACTCGTGCTACTTTCTTCGCTGACATCATTACCCATACTTTTTTTCCGGCTTTCAATGTCATTGCTGATGTCACCACTAATGTCGGATTTTTCTATGTTTGTAAAGCTCTGTTTTGCCTCGGTGTATTGCGTGGCGGAATAGAATCTGTTTTGTTGGTTTGGGCAATACCTGATTCCTGATTGTGAGCAAAGCTGACTGATTAATAGCTTGATGGCTCCTCCTATTGTGGAACTTATGTTTATACCCTCTGATTCTAATGAACCGTTTGAATCATCACTTGGGTGTCTCGTGTAATTATTTGATCCTCAAGCTACCCCTGCTAAAGTATGACTTGTTGACTTGACCGGAACGTACCTCGTTGGAGGATGAGGTGGCCGCCCAGTTCTGGGATCAAAATACAGGTTGTAATGGATGGTGGAGATTGAGTTATGATTCTTTGGCAAAGAATTAACAAGTGATTCCATTCTGGAGCTTCAAATAAACACTACAATAAAATCAAATGGAATTTTTTTATAAAAGGTTAATCAAACGGAAATTTTTTAAAAAAGGTTAATCTTCGTACGGCGGCAAAATGGCGGTGGTTATAAAGGACTGGGGTAAGACAGTGGTCGTGAGTTGGATTGGGGTGGGTATGTTCGAAGAAGATGACCTCAGCTTTTATGTGGGTGTGTGCGAGGAAGATGACTTCGTATTTGGATTAATTTTGTTTTAATTTTGTGTATATATATGTTAGGAGTTTATGAAGTACCACTTTTACCCTTGTCAATTATTGGATTTTGTTTATTAAATAAGAAAATTGATTTTTTTTTTTAAAACGCGCACATGACCAACTAGCGGAGATTTTTGACGGATTCCGTTAAAAGGGGGTAACGAGACATGAAAACAAAATATAAGGGGTAAAAACCACTGGGACTAGCTCAGTGGCCAGGACCCTGTCTCTCAACTAGGAGGTACAGGGTTCGAATCCCCTCAGCCGTGTTATTTCATGAGCCCTTAAAGGGGGTAAGCAAGGGGTGCATGGTTCGAGTCTCCTCCCTGAACATGGGTAACCTAGTTCTGATTAAGTGGGAGTATGCATGAGGAGGCGTGTATATTTCCTATGGGATTAGTCGTGGTGCGCGTAAGCTGGCCCGGACACCCATACATCAAAAAAATATATATATATATATATATATATAAGGGGTAAACAGTACCATTTTGAACAGTGTGGAGTAAGTTGTCAAACGACCCATAATACAGGGGGTAACAAATGTATTTACTCTTTATTTAGTATTGTAAAATCAGATAATCGTTGTCTGATTTTAGGTTTCTATTTAACTGATATATTAATAGTCTTAATCATATTGATATATTAGCCGATATTGGACAATGTATTTCAGAAAATGGGTTGACAAAGATTTTAGCAAATTTGAAGTGAACCAGAAGATAAACCAAAACGAACTAATCAAGAACCAAAAACCGTATGTTGAACCAAATGCGAACTGTCCAATTTAGTTTTTAAATTATAAAAAACCTAACCATCCGGTTTGGTCCCGGTTTAGCCAAAACAACCAAACCATGCTCACCTTTGGTGGTTGTATGGCATAGCATTTAGATGCCTATGTTGTATTTATTAAGGCAAATTTTGAAGTCATATAGTAATACTCCATATTTATATGCTTAGAAGGTTGATTTAACTATGTGTAACCAAAATTATGATTTTGTTTGAGTTTTGGATTATAGAAGAGGTATATATGACCCACTCGGATGTGCTTTGAGGCAATACCATTCTTTTTTCCTTTTATATGAGGTATTTTTGTATACTTTCCGCTCTAATTTATTTCTATTTATAGTATTCTTTCATTTCTTTGAGGCTCAATGTACATATATGGGATTATTTTGTGTATTTTTATACTTTTTCGAATATTATGTTAAGGGCTTACTGGTGGTGGCAAATGTTTGATATAATAACAAGTAAATAAATATAATAAAGGCACACACCCAATACTACCACGTGAAACTCACTGCAAGTGCACAGATCATTTGTAAGTTATAGTTAATAAGTGAGATTTGTTCACAGGGATTTATTAGTTAGCTCAAACTCGTTGTTTGATAAAAAGTGTAAAAGAAATTAATTGCTTAACTAAAAGACATATAAGAGATAAATATTTATTGGGTTTTTAATTAAGGAATATAAAAGCAACTAACAAAACTAATGCAAAAAAAAACTAAAAGAATGGAGATGAGAAATATAGCTTACATCTGCTAGTATGCACCTATCCTTCTAAACCATCATTCTAATTATAAGGGTGATTTAAGCAAATATAAATAGTCGGTATTCTAAAATCCTTCTAAATTCTGCCATGGTAGCTTAGAAGGCAACCTTAAAACTACCAAGGGACTTGGGTAAGGGGACCTTGCGTAGAGATCAATAATGAAATCTAACCCTATTAACTGTCTAGTTAGGCAAGCACGCCAGGATCACTACCGCACACTAGACGATTATGTGGTGTTTTCTATAATTGAATCCCTCGCCAGGGTGCAAACCAACAGCTAAGGACAATCATAAGATTGGCCAGATCTAGGGCTGGAATAACTCAAGCACCTAATACAATATATAATTAAAAAGCTCAAATCAATTAACATTGTTGCTTTTTGTACCACTCGCGACTACATTTGTAGTCGCGAAAGTCACATTTTAAAAATAGTGACTACAAGTAGCCATTATTATTTGGTCGTCAATAAATCTTCGTTATAGACACTCTTTCGCGACTACTTCATGAGTTGTCCTCGCCAAAAGACCATTTACATTTACGGCTACAAAAGTTGTCGTTATTGACAAAATAATTAGTGACTACATTCTCTAGTCGTGATAATCGCTACTAACGACTATTTATGTAATCAATAACTTCATTTACTTCTCGACTATAAATGAGATCTGTCCCATCAACTCTTAGATAAGATTTCTTCCATCAACTTTGAGATGAGATTTTTTCACTAAAATTAAGATAAAGTGTTATATATTTATTCTAATACTAAGATTGGATTTGTCTCATCTCCGTTCTAAGATAGAAATGAGATTTTCCTATAAGGCTAAGTCCAATGGGCTCCCGATTGTAGAACAAAGCTATAACTGGGAGTTGAAAATTCCATTTTACCACTCCAGCAGGCTCCTCGTTATAGGGTTATCGATTATAGGGATCTCGATTCATAAGTTTTCCTAACTCGTTATCCCCAATACACTTTGCTACATTTTTATTTGCATTTTTCTTTTAATTAAATATATCGTATAATATAATTAATCTATATTTTGAATTTAAAAGAATAATAACATAATATTGTTATAATTTTAATACTATCAACGTAAATATTTTTATTATTATTTTAAAAGATTTTTAGAAAAATTTAAGAGCCAATTGTTGATTGATACCTATTAAAAAACTTATTTAGAAAAAGGTGCCTAAAAAAAATATTTATTGAAAACAGCCCCATCCCAAATTACCCTTATAATTAACAATTAAAAAATAAGAAAAAACTAATAAACACACGCGCGTGTCCGTGAATTTTTTTTAAAATCGTCATAACTAATTCAAAAAAAATCAAAAAAAAAATTATATTTGGATAAATCAAATTAATATTTACGTCTATGATTTTTTTCGGAATTTTCTGAATTTTTTGATTTTTTTTTATTTTTTAATTTTTTTTTCGCAGACACGAAATTTCATGTTTAAAACATGAAATTTCATGTTTTAAACATGGAATTCCATGTTTATTTCACGGTTTAAAATATAAAATTCCATGTTTAAATCTTTTTTTATGAAAATTCGAAAAAATTCATAAAATCAAAAAAATTCATAGACATAAGTATTAATTTGCTTTATTCAAAAATACAATTTTTTTAATTTTCTGATTTTTTTTGAATTAGTTATGACGATTTAAAAAAAAAATCACGGACGCGCGCGTGCGATGGAATTAGTAGTAGTAGGTGGTGGTGGTGGTGGTGGTGGTGGTTGTGGTGGTGGAGGTGGTGATGGTTGTGGTGGATGTAGTGGTGGTTACATACATGGTGGTTGTGGTGGTGGTTGTGGTGGTGATGGTGACGGTGGAGAAAGAAGTGCCCTATTATTTGTTTAATATTTAAAAATTAATATTGTAATAAAATAAAATAATATATTTAATAATAAGGATAGTAAAAGTATGAAAAATATAAAGGGGATGTTTTCTATAAATATTTACTTCATTAGTCATTTTTTTATAAAATATTTTATTGAAGGCATAAAAGAACAATTAGATAGTTTAATGAAGATGTTATCAACAATAACCTCAAAAATTAATAATTGAATAAATTGATTATTAATTAAGAATTATTTTCAATAAAGTAAAAAAAATTGAATTAATTAAAAAATATCATGCCATGATTTATAAATAGTTTTAATTTTTAATTTTTGTAAAGGTTATAATTTAAATATTAATATATTATTTTTTATTTCGAATATTTACATAAAATAATAAAATAAATAATAGAAAATTGGTGGGAATTTAAAAATTAACTAATTAATCAATACAATTAAAATATAGTTTTTCACGATTGAAAAGTTGAAATTGGAAACTGTTAGAGCAAAACTGTTTTAGGAAGTTAATATTTGATAGAGAATAGGTGTTTAACTTCTAATTGTGGCTAAACAATTAGAAAGATGTTGGACTTAGCCGAAGATCCAAAAAAAATTGACCCTCTCCTGTAACCTTTTTTGAAACAGAAAAAAATCAAATATTAAAAAATATTAAATTATAAAAAAATCTATGTTTTAAATAATATAAAAGTTAAAAAAATTAATTATTAACCTAAATTATTTCATATGGTTTTCTTTCAATATTAATATAAGGGGCAACGCCCAATTAATTACGCGGAGAAGGTAAGTATTCCCTATTAATTACAACTTCAACTTAATTCCCAATTAAGCACAAAATATTATCCAATTACCAAAATATCCTTCTACCTATTATTAATTACTTTAATTATATATTTTATTAATTATAGTTTAATATTTATTTATTTTTTTCAGATTTTTTTTTTAAAATATTTTTTTTTCGAAATATTTTTTTTTCGAAAAATATTTTTTTTTCAAAAAATATTTTTTTTTCAAAAAATATTTTTTTTTTTGAAAAATATTTTTTTTTTTGAAAAATATTTTTTTTTTCGAAAAATATTTTTTTTTTTCGGAAATTTTTTTTTCGAATTTTTTTTTTGTCGATTTTTTCCCCCGGAATTTTTTTTCCATGATAATTGTGTGTTAAAGTAACACAAAATCATATGTGTTGTGTGTTGCATGAACACCCAATATGTATAATATTGAGTTGCTTAAACACACATAAATAACAAATTGTGTGATACATGAACACAAAATCAGACAGACAGAATATTTGTACACAAAGTATAGAATAATGTATATGTAGGCTGATTATGTGTTCATGCAACACGCAATTGCTGAAAGTATGTGTTACAGTAACACACAACAGTATGGGTTTTGTGTTGGTAAGACACACAATGCGTTTATCATTTAAAGTATAGAATAATGTATATGTAGGCTGATTATGTGTTCATGCAACACGCAATTGTTGAAAGTATGTGTTACAGTAACACACAACAGTATGGGTTTTGTGTTGGTAAGACACACAATGCGTTTATCATTTACAGTTTTGCGTTGCTTAAACACACACAAATAACAATTGTGTGTTGCAGGAACACAGAATAAGATATACAGAATATTTGTACACATTAATAGATAATAGTGTACAGATAGTCTGAACATCTGATTGTGTGTTAATGTAACACACAATCGCTTGATGTATGAGTTACCGTAACACAAAACAGTATGGACTTGTGTGTTAATGAAAAAATCTTCGAAAATATTTTTCGAAAAAAAAAAAAAAATCGAAAAAAAATAAATATTTTTCAAAAAAAAAATTTCAAAAAAAAAAAAAATTTCGAAAAAAAAAATTCCAAAAAAAAAAAAAAATTCCAAAAAAAAAAAAAAATTTTGGAAAAAAAAAATTTCGAAAAAAAAAAAATTCAAAAGAAAAATATTTTTTCGGAAAAAAAAAATTAAAAAAAAAAATATTTAAAAAAATGAAAAAATAAATTCAGATATTAAATATATAAATATATAATGAAATAAAAAAACATATAAGGGCAATAATGGAAGGTAAATATGACCATGTGCTTATTTGAGAATTAAGTTGAAAATTTGTGAGTAAGTAGGAAGTAATTTCCTCCTTCCTTTTTTTTGAGAATGAAAAGTGAGGAAGTGTAATTAATTGGGAATTATCTCTTAATATAATTCTTTTATGTAATTAACTATTTTAAATAATATTTTAGATCAAACATATTACTAAATTAATTGTTTTTCATAAATAGCCCCTAAAACAGACTACTCCTCCAAAATGTGCCTAGATAGCGGCCCAAGTTGCCTAGGTTTGGGCCAGGCCTGTTTAAAACAAACAAAAAAGGTTATAAAACGCTCTTTTAAGAGATTCCAAGAACAAAAGGCAAAAACAAAACTAAAACTTGAGGAATCGAAATCTTTCCTCTCTCTCTCTCTCAAATATTTTTTTGGTTAAAAATAATATATAATCTTGAACGCATGGAGAAATCAGCAAAAAGAAGAAGTACCCTGATGGAGTCAAACCTAACAGACGCAGAAATAGGGGCAGTTTTACAGCTGAGTCAACTCAGTGGAGATTCTGATCATCAAAGTAGTTTTAATGGAGTTTTGATGAAGCTGGAGAAAGAGGAGGTAAACGGAAGGGGAAAAGAAGAAATCATATTTTCAACCACAACCATCAAACACACAAAAGCGTGTCATCGTCTACGGCGTAAAAGAAAGTTTCGATCTATCCGAGATATCTATAACCAGACCAAGCCCATAGTAGTTATCAAACCTGGTAAGGACCTAGAAAAGTATTAACATAAACTCATGTAATATACATAGCATAACAAAATTAGTTATTTATGTAATTTTTAAAGTTCAATTACCGATTATCTAAAATCTCCCAATTTCCTTGAATTATTTTTCATATTTTCGATAAATTAATTATTTAGTATTTGTTTTGATCTTCACAACCTTTTCTTTTCCTGGCATTGTATATTTCAAATGTGTTGGTATATGGTGTATTTATGTAAAAGATTAAAATGTCACGTAGATAATTAGTGTCTCCATATATATACATGATGAGTGAATTAGTATCGTTCAGTTTCCCGTGGCTTAAATTAATTATTTGCGTCACGTCTGCTTTATCCTATATCGCTATATATGTTACCGATTTAATTATCCTTTTCCTTCTCCACTCCTTTCGCATTCTATTGTGGTGTTTTATCACCACCATTGGTGGTGCAATATGGTTTCTTTGCTGCATTTGTGTTGGTTCTTCGATTGTTTGTGGTTCATTGATCTTTTGGTCTTGCAACTTGTTTAAGAGATATAAAAAAAATCGGGTAAGTTAGGTGTCCGTGCAAGCTATGACATGTTTTTTTGTTGTTTTATGTTTTTCTATTTTCTTTTTTCTCTTCTTGTTTGTCCTTGTTATTCTCCTGAGCTTGATGTATTAACCAGGTCAATGTAATGTATCTTTAGAAAAAAATTATAATGTTTTAACTAAAATAAAATTATTGCTGTTGATGAATTGATTAGAGGCATGAAGGTATGGAAGAATAAACTGGTTTTATTATACATGAAAAACTGGTTTTATATATATTATATATGTTTATAATTGTGTAATGTACTCATCTTATACAATTTTTTTCACTCGTCTTAGGTTTTCTTTGATTCCGTGTATATATATATATATATTGTTTTATCATAGGTCGCTTAGTATACAATATTTTTTATTTAGAATTTGTTTGGAATTAATTATTAAAAATATTTTTTCGCCTTACTAATAAAAATAAATAAAAGTTTACTATATAATACTTGTAAACGATAATCTTTTCAAAATATTATTAATATGTTTGACAATTAATAATATTTTGAAATAGTAATATTATCAAACACAATTGATAAAATAGTGAAAAAGTTTCTAGATAAGAAAAAAATCCTCCCGAATCTCTGATTTATTTATATATATATATATATATATATATATATATTAAATCTACTTAAAACCCTTAGAAGTATTTAAAACCATAGACTGGTGACACACGTACATATATTATGTAAATATACATAGATAATTCTGTGGCATTTATTCTTCTAACTTTGTTTTATATATACTAGTTCTTACAAAAAAATTGGTCATGCGTATGGATAGTACTTAAATTTCACGCGTATGCATAGTACTTGTAGCGAAGTTATAGCGAAGTTGCTCATTGAATCAAGGTCTTAAACCTAAAAGACTTGTGATTTAGTGGTGCATAATGTTGTGAAAACGATTCCAAATTGACTGCAATCAGTCAATGAGAGAATTCAATTACTCCATTTCTTTTTCTCTCTCGAAAAATTACTCATTTTCTAGTGCACGTTGAAAATAAAATATGGACTCCCCAGTCCAACTGGGTAGTTATAAAACTTAAATCAATATAATGTTTATGATTTGACAGTGACGTTAGGCCTCATAAATGGAACTAACTAATTGAAACTTTTAAGAGAATAATTGAATAATAAGAGAACGGCAAACTAGGAGGACTAATATACAATTTTGGCGTGAATAGGATGGTGCATCACTCTCCTCTTATTCTTTATTTTGATATTAATATAAAAATTGATAATAAATACTTCAAATTCGAAACGAGATGGTTAGAAAATAACGAATGAAGAGAGGTTATTGATTATAACTGAAAAATTGCAAATGGTAAAATACATGTCCTTAACTTTATTAAGAAAAGAGAGTATAAAAAAAATAGTTGACAAAATGGAGTTCAAATTTTTTCAAGAATTATGAAAAAATCTATTAAAAAACTACCAGATAAGCTTATTTTGCTTAATAATAACAAAACAGATAAAGACAATACTAAAGAAGAAAATGATATAAAAGATCTTATTAAGATAGAGTACAATAGAGAAGAAAAATATTGGAGTGACAGATCTAAACAAAATTGGCTTATTTATAAAGATAAAAATACTAATTTTTTTTTTTTTGGTTACATAGGAGAGCCACTTTGGACTCGGAGTCATTGACTCGGTTCGAACCTGCACCACTAAATTTTTTCACCTTGCTAATATACAACGTAGGAAACTGAACCGTATTACCAAAATAAAAATAAGGAAGGGATTTGGAAAGAGGAATCCGAAGATATTAAAAATTATTTTCAAAATTTCTACAAAGACCTTTTTAAAAATAAAATAAAGAAGTTGATGATAATATGAATAGAGCATTTGTATATATTAAGCCTAGGGTAACAAAGGATATGAATGATGATTTAACAAAAAACTCATCCTTAGAAGAGGTAGAAAATGCCGTTAGAGTGTTATCTGCTTCTAAAGCTCCAGGACCGGACGGTCTTAATGGTTTATTCTATAAAGAGTTTGAGAGATTATTAAAAATGATGTTTTTAAAATTATTGTTGATTTTTTTGAGAACAATTGTTCGGTTGAATCTATTAATGACACGCTTATAACCCTGATCCCAAAAGGTATTTCTCAGGAAAATTTAGGTGACTATAGGCCTATATCTTGTGTTAATTTTATTTATAAAATTATCACCTAAGTTCTTTCTAATAGACTTAGAGAGTTTATGGATAAAATTGTTTCCCCGACACAAGCAGCATTTATTAAAGGACGAGCTATTCAGGACAACATTATCATAGCACAAGAAATGTCTTTCTTTATGAGTTGAATGAGGAAAAACAAGAAACACATGGATGCTATTAAAATTGATATGGCAAAGGCATACGATCACGTACGATGGAAATTTTTATTTCAGGTTTTGGAGAAATTAGGTTTTAACGATACTTGGATAAATTGGATTAAGAATTATGTTACTACTATTTCATTTAACATTAACTTGAATGGTGAAAGACTTGGGAACTTCAAGCTAGGCAGAGGGCTACGACAGGGTGACCCACTATCTACCTTTTTGTTTTCCATTCTAACGGAATCTCTTATTAGCATTATTGATCACTATATCGATGAAGGTTTAATTAAAGGTATTCAAATCAACCGTAATTGTCCTAGTATTTCTCACCTTCTATTTGCAGATGACTCGTTATTTTTCATAAACCTTGAGGACACAGATATCAACTGCTTTAAGGAATGTCTGCTATTTTATTTAGTAAAGAAACACCCTTAGACGTTAAGAAATCGATTACAACGACCATGAACATACAAGAAACGACTGATTTTAGGGTATTATCTAGGGATTCTATTATGTCATAAAAGATCTAAAGTGGAGTCATCGGAATGGATAGCAAAGAAAGTTTTCAAAAATACGGAAGGGTGGAAGGCAAAGCTCCTCTCGGAAGGGGGCAAAGAAGTTTTAATCAAAGCTATTTTACAGGCTATCCCCAACTACTATATGTCTATTTTTTCTTTTCCTTTATCCTTTTGTAATAAATTAATTTCGGCTATCTCTAATTTCTGGTGGAATCTAGGTGAAAAAAACAGGATTCACTGGGTCGCATGGGAAAAGATTGCAGTTAGCAAGCTCTTAGGAGGATTGGGGTTTAATGACTTTAAAAAGATGAATACGGTTTTACTAGCAGCATAGGTATGGTGATTGATGAATAGCCCAGATAACCTTGCTACAAAACTTCTTGAAGGTATTTATTTTAACAAAACTGATATAATGAACTGTAGGCTCCGCCAGAGTAGAACTTGGAGTTGGGCTAGTCTATTAGAGGGAAAAGAATTTATTAAAAAACATGGAATAAAAATAATTTTAAATGGAAAGGATACTAATATATGGAATGATAGATGGATTGATACCGATTGGAAAATAGAAAATCCAAAAGGGGCCACGATTAATAAAGTCAATGATCTTATGAGAATAGAGTCCACCGAATGGGATATCAAATTATTAGATAACATGTTCCCAGAACCTATTATTCCTTTGATAAAGAAAATCAAATTCACTAACTCGGATATCAAAGACAAATTTGTTTGGCCTTGTTCAAAAAACGGAAACTATGATACAAAAACGGGATATACAGTTATATCGGAAGATCATATTATTAACAAACCTTCAACGGCATCTGCAATCTCAAAACATGACTCACCAATTTGAAAAACAATTTGGAAATCTAATATACCAAAGAAAATTAAACTATTTATGTGGAGAATTGTCGACAATGCTATTCCTACAAGGAACAACTTATACACTAGGAAATGTGCCGATTCTACCAATTACATGTAGTGTAACTATCCTAAAGAAAATGTTGAACATTTACTCCTTCAGTGTAACATGTGTAAAGACATTTGGGCTGACTCCCTACTTCAAGTGAGAATTCAGGATAAACTTGAAGAAAACATTGAAGACTGGTTCCTGAAGATCATTCAGAGCTTTGTCAAAAGTGGATGGGAGGAAAATATAGTTAGAGATTTTATTATGATCAATCTTTGGAATATTTGGAAAGGGAAAATGAAAGCAGTTCATGAAGGAACAAAAATATGTGGTAGGGGAATCAACCTAGCTACGGCTAAACTTATGCAAGAGATCCATGGAATAGAATGGAATAAAATAGGTTACACGAGCTTTCAAAAACAAAGAATGGAAGACAACAACAACACTCCTACGAGTCTGGATCCAGATATTTCTTTTTTTTGCGACGCATCTTTTTCTAATAAATTGGAACCATCGGGATTAGCGGTCATTGGTGTTAATAATCGAACAAACTGTACATTCACAGGTTGCTATGACGTGGAGTGTAATTCTGCTCTTGAAGGAGAAGCTTTTGCAGTACTCAACGCCACGGAGGTAAGCGCAGAGTTCTCAGATAAAGAAAAGGTCATTTACTTAGATAACCTTGAAATTATTCAAGGTATTCAGCAGGTGTCAGCCACGAGTTGGAGTATCCAATCTATTCTTCGCAAAATTATCCATAAAGCTGGGTAGATCGGGCGTATTTCCTTTCGTCACATTAATAGGAAGCTCAACAACCATGCGGATAAGATTACTAAGGAAGCTAGACACGGGGCAACCAGGCAACGCCGATTGACTTTAAGTCCTTTCGACCTCTTTGAACTGTTTAGTTAATTAGGGATTGGATAACGTTGTTTTTTGTTTGGTTCTTAGGCACCTTCCATTGTCCAAAAAAATAGGATGGTGCATGGGATTTGACGGAATCGTTACGGTGTTGTTTGCTGCGAAATTTTTGTGGGGTAATACGATGCGAGAAAAAATCTCAAAACGAAAAATTATCCCCTGTTTTTTTTAGGTAAGTGGTCTGAAAATATCTTCTTCTATACATAGTTTTTCAAATAAATTAAAATTAGGTTACTTATATTCAGGAAAAAAATGAACCATATACCTTTCCCTTTATACTATCTTAAATATTAAAAAAATAGAAAAACTCGACTAATATAACTAACTCAACTATTTTTTTTCCTAAAAAAGAGAAACACGAGCGTTTATACAATGATTTAAGAAAAATATAAAAGTCATTTAGAGAGTCGTTCTTCCAGGCTGAAATATCAATGTTACGTCTTGCACTTTTAGCTGTGAGGTCCGTGACGTTGTTAAATTTCCTGTTAACGAAATTAACCTTCCAGTAAGGGAATTTCGCAAGCCAGTTCCTCATTTCGGCAATGAACGGGTAGATTTGCCATCGAAGACCTGTGTGCTTAGAAATATCGGAGTAAAAGGAGACACTCCATAGATTACAAACTAGCGGCCTTCCTCATAGCAAGAAGGACCGCCCAACATTCTCCTTCAATAGGGTTAGGGCTGTAAATGAACCAAGCCGCTCGCGAGCAGCTCGAGCTCGGCTCGGAGAAAAGCTCGTTCGAGATCGGCTCGAATGTAAACAAGCTCAAGCTCAAGCTCCATTTTAAGCTCGATACGTAAACAAGCCTGCTCGAGCTCGGCTCGTGAGCTCGTTTAAAATTATGAAGTATAAATAAAAATAAATTATCTACTTATAAATATATTATTAACCTTCAATATCTAATTGGATATTTTTAATTTCTTTAGTCATTTATTTTTTCATTAGTGTTATGTTTCATATTTTCATACCACACACTCATGAAAGTCCCATTTCAACCATAAAAAACAAATTGTTCATGAGCAACTCGTGCTCGACTTTAAAAAAGATTATTCAATAAGTTAAACAAACAAGTTCTAACATTTCTGATTTGGATGATTGGAAGCTCGGGCTCGGCTTGTTTAAATTTGAGCTCGGCTCGGTCCGGCTCGTCTAAATTTGAGCTCGGCTCGGCTCGAGAAATTAACAAACCAAGCCTGTACATCTAGTATTCGGCTCGGCTCGGCTCGGCTCGTTTGCAGCCCTAAATAGGGTTCTAACAATAGATCTGGAGACAATCGTGTGAGCAACTTTACCTTCTTTGTCAATTGCAATTGTTGCAATACCTGTAGGTTCATAGTCTTTCTTGAAAGACGCGTCACTCATGAAAACATAATCTGAATCGTCCGTAAGAATTGGGTTATTCTCAATCATAAACTCACTATTGTTCTCGTCTCTTATTGTGCTATTCTCTTCCTTTATCTTATCTTCCATAGTCTTATCTTTAAAGAGGTCATTCATCGCTGAGTGAATTTTAAATAAGATATCTTTGATCGCCCATGGAGTGTTATCGTGAAAACCTCTCATTTTCGCCTTCCATATGTTCCATAAGGTAAGTAGAAAGTATGTCGTAAATTCATTTTGATCCCATCCATTTTTACCGTATTTTTTCTGCATTTCAATTAACCACTCCCCCAAGTCATATTTTCTTTCTTTTTCAATAGGTATTTGTAGTCTTGAATTGGCCCAAACTGCCATACTTAGGGGACACTTAATGAATAGATGTTCCACATCTTCCTTGCCTAATTCACACCATTCACATGTGTCATCTTTAGCACATTTCCTTAATTTAAGATTTCGTTTAGTAGGTATAGCTCCATTGCAAACTTTCCATCCAAAGGACCTAACTTTATTCATGACATTTGATTTCCAAATAATTCCCCCAAAGACTATTATTATCATGTTTACCTTGAGACGATGATTGAGCTTCATTTTGTACTTCCACTTCTACTAATTTGTGGTAACCTGATTTCGTACTATATATACCATCCTTTGAGAAAGGCCAAATTAATTTATCTTCTTCTTTGCTTATTAGCAACAGGATCTTGCAAATGTCACTTACGATGTTTGGAGGAAATAATTGTCTAAGTAGTTCCATATTCCAATTTGACATATTTTCATTGAGTAGTTGTGCTACGATCTCCACTTTGCAACCTACAGGCCTCTCCAGAGATATATTACTGTTAACCCATTTTTTATCCCATATGTTAATATTTAATCCATTCCCTATTCTCCAAATTGAGTGTTGCTTGATAAATTGGATTCCTTTATAAATACTAGTCCAGCTCCATGATCTTTTACTTGAGAGTTTTGCATTGAAAAAACTATCAAAAGGAGAGTATATACCCTTAAGTACCTTAGCCATAAGTGAGTTAGGGTTATTCATAATTCTCCAAGCTTGCTTAGCTAATAATGCTAAATTCATTTTTTGAAAATCTCTGAAACCAATACCTCCAATAGCTTTAGCTCTCGCGATTTTTTTCCATTTAACCCAATGAATTATTTTTTTATTATTTGAGTCCCACCAAAAATTAGCGACAATTCCTGACAGCTTCTTACAAAGTGATTTAGGGAACTCAAAGATGGACATTGCATAATTAGGTATTGCTTGGAGTACTGCATTTATAAGCACCTCTCCATCGAAAAGTAAGTTAGCAAAGTAACTAGATGATTTATTTAGGAGTTTATCTTTGATAGAGTTAAGATTTTCCGATTTTGCCCTTTTTAGAGAGAAAGGTATCCCCAAGTACTTACCAAAGGTTGATGTCCTTGTAACATTGAGATTTTTTGCTACTTCTTCACAAGTGTTCTCTGGGGTTCCTTTGCTGAATAAATTAATGATTTTTGAAAATTAATTCGTTGTCCTGACGCTTGACAAAATAGAGCTATGGTATTTTTGAACGCATCAATTTCTTTCTAATCAATATATATGAAAAAGAGAGTGTCGTCAGCAAATAAGAGATGTGTGAGGCTCGGACAATTTCTTGTAATTTTATTACCTTTGATATTACCTTCCCGACATTGACAGTTAATAAGACCAATAAGGCTTTCCGTAAGAATTGAGAAAATAAGGGGAGATAGTGGATCACCTTGTCGTATTCCCCTGGATGGTGAAAATTTATTGAGTCTCTGTCCGTTGACTTTAATTTGGAAAGATACCAAAGATATACAATTATATATCCATTCTGTCCATTTTTCACAGAAACCAATAGCCTTAAGGGTTTGAATTAAAAAATCCCAATTGACCTGATCAGAGGCTTTTGCCATGTCAATTTTAACCGCCGCAAAATGCTTATTTGATTTCCTTTTATTCTTAAGAAAGAAAGAAATTTCCTAAGCAATTAAAATGTAGTCTTGTATACTCCTTCCCTTAATAAAAGCTGATTGAGTAGGCGATATTAGATCATCCATAAGAGGCTGTAATCTATCAGCCAAAATTTTTGAGATAATTTTATAGATAAAGTTAAGACACGCTATGGGTCTATGATCTGCCACTGATTCTTGAGACTCCCCTTTTGGAATGAGCGTAATCAAAGTATCGTTGAGACCTTTAAGTGATATATTATTCTTGAAAAAATTATTGACAATTGTAAAGATATCATCTTTAAGCGTCTCCCAATTTCTTGGTAGAAATTACCTGGTAAGCCATCCGGTCATGGAGCTTTTGATCCCGACATATCGAAAACTGCTTTTCTAATTTCTTCTATGTCTGGTATGTTAGTGATTTCTTCATTCATTTTTTCAGAAATCTTGTTAGGTATATATTGAGATATATTCGCTCCTTGGTTCACCGTATTGTTTGTGAACAAGTTCATATAGTAATCACGAATGATGTCCTTAATTTCTCCTTCATTCTCAATCAACAAACCATCCTTATTCTTGATCGCACTAATTTTATTTATCTTCCTTCTAAAGAGTGTTTTGGCATGAAAATATTTTGTATTTTTGTCTCCTTTTTTAATCCATTGATCTCTAGCCTTATCCGCCCAAAATAGTTCTTGTCTCCAAGCTTCCTCTAACTTTCCATATATTTCTTTTTCTTTAATCCAACTAGACTCTGTGACTTGCTCATTTTGAAGTATAGTTAATTCTTTTTGATATTTATCTATGAGCTTACGATTGTTACAAAAAAAATTGTTTACTCCATCATGTAAGAGCTAAACAAAGTGCATCTCTCTTTGTACAAAAATCTTTAATCGAAAGAGCGTTACCTTGTTCAATCCAAGTTTTATTTATAAACTCTTTGCACTTTTCATTGTCTAGCCATCTCGATTCAAACATAAAATATTTTTCAAACCTTGATTTTGGTGTATCAATGGATAGTATAAGGGGTGAATGGTCGGAACCAATCGCTAGTGGTACTTGAATTGATGCATTAGGAAAGTTTTCACACCAAGATAGAGAAGCAAGGCCTCTATCAAGCCTTTCTTTAACATTTTCTTCACCCTTGCGCTTATTCGTCCAGGTGTAGAAGCATCCTTTACTTGGTAAATCTAGCAATCCATTTGGATTAATGAAGTTGTTAAACCTTATGATTCTGTCAAAATTCGATCCTCTTTTGCCCATTTTTTCGGAAGTTCGTGATATATCATTAAAATCCCCGATGAATAGAGTAGGAATATTGACTTTTGAATACCAATTTGTAAGTGATTTCCATAGATTATTTCTTTCATTCTCACAAGTAGGAGCATAAACACACACCAAATACCAAACTTCTTTATTTAATTCCATGATTTCAACCATTACAAAAGACGAGGTAGAGTTTATAACCCTTAGATTCACGGAATCTTTCCACAACAATAGAATCCCCCCCAGACATATAAGATCTTCCCCTGGGTTAGACTATGTGTGAATTTTCAAAACCCTTAAAATGACTATACGGTGAAAGCTTACTAGACTTTAACTTAGCTTCTAACAAACAAGCAATAGAAATGTGAAATTTCGAAATAAGGGACTTAAACATACTCTTTGTCGAGGGTGCCCTCGCTCCTCGACAATTCCAAACAAGCACGCTATCCATCGAACCCGGCCCTCTTAAGGGATAGGCCGTCATCCACTTGAGCAAGTAAAGGCCCACTTTCCATCACAGGTAAACCATGTGTACTCGTAGCCTTGTCGGAAGAAGACTCTTCACTTGACACTACATCATGATTTAGGATTTTTTTTCTTCTCATCATAGAAGCTCGTATAGGGCCCGTCAACAAATAATTGCATATCATTTAAAATCCTTTCCATGATATTAAATTTATTCTCATTGAATTTATGAACTTCGTTATGTTTATCAATTTGTACCAAAGTCAGAGCTAGTTTACGTTTAAGATCTTTTGCCCAAACAATCATTGTGCCATCGATCTCTGCGCAAATCATTCTTGGAAGTATATTAGAGAAATTATCTAATATAAACAGCAGATTAAAGCCGAAATTCCCTTGAATAAAGTTGAAGAGCAAATAGAAATATCCCAATGAACCATGCATAGCAAAATATTCAGTAATAGGCAAGTGATCCGGAAAGATGTGGTCATAAGAGGATTTGAATCCCTCTCCATTGCAATTGAGCTCAATGAATCCACTATTATTATCATCACAGCTGATGAAGGTGACCAACAGAATGAAAACAGTAAGACAGAGTATGAAACTAGATTGCATGTATTCACAGAGGTCAAAAATCGTGAAATTAAAGACATTAGAGGAGTCTTTCGCCTTGAGACATGATTTGGATGAAACAATATACCCATGCATGTGTAAGAGAAGGTCATTGTAGCAGATTTTGGCCAATATACTTTTTCTTTTATCAAAAGAAAAAGTCCAGGCTGTAGGAAAAATCTGTTTTGCTGTAAAAAGAAGATCAATGGCCGAGATTCTATCAACAGGACCCTCAAATTGTGAAATTTTGTTGCAAATATTTTTCATAATGTTTGAATTGTTTCTCTTACATTTTGTAGAATTGATACGGATAACAATGATACTGATACATGGCTGAACATTGAATATAAAAGAGCCCATATAAACTATTATACTTCTGACAATAGAAG
Organism: Nemophila menziesii; assembly: GCA_029959085.1. NCBI lineage: Eukaryota > Viridiplantae > Streptophyta > Magnoliopsida > Boraginales > Hydrophyllaceae > Nemophila > Nemophila menziesii. The sequence continues at coordinate 21,406,124 of JARWIR010000007.1, read as the reverse complement.
AATAAGAAACGCACTGTAGAGGAGAAGTCATCGCCACCGCTGAATGGTAAAAAGCCACATTTCTCGGGCGTGGAGAATAGAAATACCAAAACGTGAGTATTTTAGCAAGAAAGCGTATAATCTGTCCAATATAATAAACATGCTGATAGAAGAAAATATAGAAAATTCCTTTTGCTCGGATCGAGATGGGGTAATCACACGTTATATGTATCTTAGGTGAAATAAGATACAAAAGAATCTCTTTATACCAATAGACTGATTTCGAATCTTCCCCATGAGCTAACAAAATATACACAACCGTCATACTGGTAAAACCAAGATAAAAAACTCTACAGAGTATTATATTATTAAAGAAAATAGATCTCTTGTGGCATCGATAGGAAACATTTAGAAACCCAAAGCAAGATATACTATTAAGATAACAATACTTATCTAGATGGCTAATAAAAAATAACCAGTGATCAGATGAGTCAAACGTTTCCATAGGATAATTAATAGATATAAAATCTTTAATCCCCATCTTATAAACCTCACATGCAACCCACTTATAGATGAATACCTGTAAATAAATGGATCTACAATCTTGAAGGGTAGAGACAGAAAACGTACTTGTATCGAAGGCATAGAAATACCAGCAGAAAAGATACTGCATGTTAAGAATCAAAAGTCTAATTGAAGCAGAAAATACATTAATGGAGTCTTTGACCATTGAATAGACTGTAAAATCATTGTAACACCATTGCATGTTAATAGCGAAAGAGATCCGACCAAAGGTCACGGATTTTTGATCTTGTGATGATTTAAAGAAGATCCAAGGACCTGGATCAAATTGAAATCGGGGAATAGTGAAGAGAAATTTTTAGCAAGTTGCCTCTAGAAAAAGATCATGTTGATGGCTAAATTTTTTATTTTTTTTTGTCAATGATGGCTAAAATTAATTGTTCATCATTTTTTGAAGACAAGATTTGGGAGAAGAATTTTTTAGAGATAGAAAGAGAAAATCATAGCATGAGATGTCAAGTGTCACTTGTTTATTAATTAACTAACTCAACTATTAACTTATCAAGTGTGTGCGATGAGTGGTGTGGACTCTTTTAATCTCTACCGAAATCAAACATCATCTTGTAAAATTTTACCAATGAATGAATGACATTACATTCAGGGCCGATTCTGAACTAAGTTATTGAGAATTTAGTCTTAGGCCCAATTATATTTACATTTTTTGAGGCCTCCAATATATATATAACAATAAGTCTTTGGACCTAAATAAGGAAAAACTAAAAACAACCCAAACCATTCGAAATCGATAAACCAGATATAATAATTAATGGCATTGTTTTACATAATTAAAGGCTCTGTACTTTTGTCAAAAAATCTGAAAAGATGAACGACAAGAGGGACAAAATAATGTTTTCAGGTATATTATATAACTTTAGAAAAAGTTAACAATAAAAAAATAATTGCAAATCTCTATCATTTACAAGAATCACAACCAATCATTCTGTTTTTATTCCACAGATTCCTTAATATACAAAATAAGGTATACTTTTTTCTATTTTCAAATTTAGTAATTTTATTCGCGTAAAAAAAAATTAGTACTTTTATTTGTTTTAATTCATAGGGCGTTGTTAGAATATGAACAATATCGTATAGTTTTTTATATAATTGTTTAGACAAAAAAACATATATATAAAAGGGACAAACCGTTGGAGTAAGAGAAAAACCACACCGGTGTACCGGTCAGATCACCGGCTAGCTGGTCAGGAGGTAGAATGTGCCTATAAAAGGGAGCTTTATCACTTGCAACATACTATGAACACATGAAATATATGGTTAAGATATGTGAAAATATCATATTTAGACATAGTTATTATTTAGTGCAGATCTATAATAAATTCAGTTATGGAAAAATTACATAAATAAACAAAAAAATGAAGTAAATGATTAAGTTATGAAAAAAATCTATAACTAAGAAAAATTTGATGATGAGATTGAATTATGGGATATACTATAGAATTTAATATGAGTAAGAAGATGATTAATATGTAGAATGAAATTGACCTTTTTTTTAGGTATGGGTAATTTCTCATGAAAGTTATGAATGGTTTGATTTATTATATATTGTGAAATTATTGTGTATAAGTAGTAGAAAAAAATATATAAAAATCATAAATAGTTAGTTAAAATATGGGAATAAATCAATAACTTGCCATAAAATGCAAATAAAATTGCAATATATGGAAAATTTTAGAAAATTTCTCATAACTAAACATAGTATGAACACATGGAGTATATGGTTGAGATATGGGAGATCCCATACCTAAGTTTAGTTATGGGAACTTTACACAAAGACTAAAAACTAAGAAAAATGAAGTAAATTATTATGTTATGGAAATTTTCCTATAAGTTGGAAAAATTTGATGATGAGATTCATAAAATAATGAGTAATGCTGGATATCACCTCAAATCGTATTACCTTTTCATCACCTCCTAGGTGGATTTTAAATTAACCAATCATATGATTTCTCTTTCTGGATTTATTATTTTCTCTCTCCGTTATGATTGGTCCACCTAGGAGGCGATGAAAAGGTGATGCGATTTTGGGTGATATCCAGCATTACTCTAAAATAATTAACATATATGCAGAGAGATTTGACACTGAACCCATCTTTATTAATTGACACTGATGCCACACCTGCCGGTTCCCATATACTGATAATTAACGTAAAACCATGCAAGTTCTGGACCATCATTATGGATATCCATACCAGTATCATTATTCTCCTTTTCTCATCTTCATCTACTTTGTCTTTCGCAATTTCATCAAACATTTCATTTATAAGAGTATTGGTTTTCCTATTAACTTCATTTGGGTCCCATCTTTTTTTTCTCAAAGAAACCTTCCATTCTAGCCTTCCAAATATACCAAAGAGTGATAATCAAGTGAGAAACCGAGAGTTTTTTATCCCATCCATCTTGCGATACTGCCTCAACATCCTTCACAAAGCATTCATTAATTGACCCCATGTTCTCTCTATCAAATTTAAGTTGTAATTTTCGCCCATACTGCACAACCAAATGGGCATTTTATAAAGAGATGTTCGATTGTTTCATCACCCATTTCACACCATCCGCAGGAGTGAGTATCTGCACATTTCCTTTTCTTCAGGTTTACCTTAGTTGGTAATGCTCCATTAAGAACTTTCCATGAAAAGAATCTAATCTTAGCTGGTACATTCGAGTGCCAAATAGTATTCCGAATTTTCCCGTTATCAACTTCCCTAGCAGCCGAACTTTGGCCTTATTTATCACATTCTTCCTTGATTAATACATGTGTTGGCCTAACATCCTTTTAATCTTGTTAAAATGCAGTACACTTAACATATTTTACAATATTTATAAATGCATTTTTTCCAAGCCATGTTTTCAGGACTGGACCGGCAAGCCGGTAATAGCCGTTACCCAATGGTCACATGCCATGTCATATTCTGCTTGTTAAACGAAAAGACAACCCGAACCGGCATTACCGGCCAGAAGACCGGCACGAGGCAGAAAGTTGGCTATAAAAGGGAGCTTATTGTTATGCAATTATACACCTCTTACCAACATAATTATTACAAGTTTATACATCCATTAGAGGTCTCAAGCTATCAAAGTTAATCAATCCAAGCTTGATCATTCAAAGTTATATCCACTCAACCAAGGAGTTAATCCAAGAAGCATTCAAAGTCTAATCCACTTAAGAGGAGTTTGAAGCTTAAAGTTATATCCATTCTTTAGGAGTTCTTAGCTAAGTTATTTCAACCAATCAAACACTTGTTTATGTCCTCTTAGATTTATTCTTTGTAATAGATAGATTAAGAGAGAGTGAGAGTATAGGGAGTATACTCGGTAGCCTTGTGCTGCGATAGCATAAGAGTTTGCTTCGTGGTATCGAAGTGGTTGTAAAGGTATTGTGTTCTTACCCCGGTTAAGAGAGAGACGGAATCTTAGTTAAGAAGCTTGAAAATCCTAAGGTGGCTAGTTTAGGTATTGGAGTAGGGATAATCGAACCACTGTACATCGTTGTGTACTTTCTGTCTCTTATCTCGTTACTTATCGTATATTGGTTGATCATCTTTACATTTATATCAAACCTATAGTTACACCATTGCATGATTCTCTAAGGTTTTGATATATTGTCTTAGAAGGTTTTTCTAACTTATTATTGTCCAAAATATTTTTAATTAGGCATTAATTATTTTAGTATTCTATTCACCCCCCCCCCCTAAGACTTTCAACATGGTACCTAGATTTAGTTGAGTAATATCCATATTTAGTGTGAGAGACTCTATGACAATTTCTTCTTTAACTTTTCTTCCCACATAGAGGAATTCGGATGATGAATACATTTGATTTCTTTTTTTAATACATATGAGAGCCAATTTGGACTCGAAATCATTGTGACTCCAGTAAGATTCGATCCCAGGACCCTTAGTCTCTGCGGAGTAGTCTAACCACTAGACCAACTATAGATCTTAACTACCTTTGATTACTTTCAAGACTAAGAAATCTGGTTAGTAATCGATCTCCCAGCTTGGTTAGCTAACAAGGCAAAATCCAATTCCTCCAATTTTCTTTGATATGGACATCTTCTTCCATGCCATCCAATAAAAAAATCATGTTATGAATCCCACCAAAAGTGTTAGACTCTTTTTCCTTCACTAAATTTTTTTTTCGCTGTGTTTTTTCTAGTAAGGTTTTAACGATACATGCAAAATATATGTTACCATAAAGAGAATATTATAGTCCTCCTATGTAAATCAAATGGAATTTATTGAATGTAAACGAATATGTTCAAGTGAAAATTCAGTCAATTTGCTCACTAAATCTTTACCAACAAGGCAACAACAAAATTCAAACTACAAGTCTACAAGTTTAAAAGGTATTATCTAAAATGTTTAATATTTTCAAGAGAGGGAGAATATATCGATGTTATGTACTCTTTTTCCTTTACCATGATTTTTTCCAACAGGTTCTCATGGTAAGGTTTTAACGAGACAAATTGAATATGTGTTATACCCTACAATAAATGATGTACTCTTTTTCCTTTATCAATTTTTGTACCAATAGGTTTTCTTGAGTAGATGTTAATGAGACATATCTTTGAGTGAAGATCCAAGGGGGAATGGTATGAAAAAATTATTTGATTGGATATATCACGATAAAGTCATATTGTATCAAAATGGAGTAGCTTATGATGCAACACCCATTTGTTAGTAGTTGTGAAACCATTTACGTTTTATATATATTTCGATATTCATATCATATTAAATATTTTTAAAATGTAATAGTTGTATATCAATCAACCTATACAAAGAAAGTTGTAACATGTTTTGATATAGGTAGATCTTACCAATGAGCTCTCCTTAGTAATCCACTCGTTTGATATACAGAAAGACTTTTCTCGTGCTCCGGAAGAGAATGAAAAGATTATTGGTCTTAAAGTACAATATCTTAGGGTTATTAGTGAAGTAGTGTATATTACGAATAATACAAGACCTAATATAACATTCTCTGTAAATTAATTAGTAAGAATTAGCTATGCATTGACACAACGACATTGTTAAACATGTACTTCGGGATCTTCGAGAAACCAATGATAATGGATTACGATACTCAATAAACCAAAAATCATGGTTAATCGGGTATGTAGATGTTTGTTTATTTGATTCACACAAAGAGTGATCATAGACTGAATATTTATTTACTTATGGAGGTACTGCAATATCCTAACATTCTACAAAACAAACTATTTTTGCCACTTTCTCAAATCATGCTATGATTTATGCACTTCACAAAGCAAGTTAAGAATGTTTTTGGTTAAGATATTTGGTTCAACATATAACAAAGATATCAAGCAAAGGGAGTTTACCCATATTGTACAAAAATAATATTGTTTGTATTACTCAAACTAAGGGAAGATATTTAATTTGACAGAGCAAAACATATTTCACCAAAAAAAATCTTCACACATGAGCTATAGAAGAATGTTGATATTTAAATTCATCAAATACAATCATGTTACAGTTCTGCTGATCTGATCATTGTCAACTACAACAAATAATAAATTAGATCACAATATTGGAATCTTTATTAATATCAGGGAAAATGTGAGTAAATACTCTTTTCCTTTCATTCAAGTTTTATCTCACTGAATTTTCTTTGACATCTGGTTTTAATAAGATAGTGTTTTATGTTGACAAAATTCATATCAGTGTGTATTTTGTCCAAATTTTTGTCCCAATAGATGTTCTTGATAAAGTTTTAATATGACATATTTAGTAATAGATGAACATTCATTGAAAAATATTACAAAAAAATTAAATAAATATTCTAAAAGTTACGGGTTACAAAACTATTTTCATTTTTTTAAAACACTATAATGATATCATATAAAAGGATCATTTTATCACTATATGAACTACAAATTGACAGAAAAACAAATAATATTATACTTTTTTATCAACAAGCAAGTATTTTATTGATCAACTTTTCAAAACATTACACATGGGCCCAATCATTTAAACCCCATCAGTATTTATCACTTAAGGCCCAAGTCACACCCGACTTGGCAAACTAAATAATAAAAAACAATACCCTATTCGTAAGAATTAGGGAAAAATACAATCAAATAAAGGAACCCTATCCTCTCCCCCATAAAGCTGCATCCTTTATCAAGTCTTCATCACATTTTTTGAGTCTTCTCAGATTATCTGCAATTGACATTGAAATCGTCTGAAAGATCTTATCCTACTTTCTGATACACACGATTATTTCGTTCAATCCATATGTATTAAACAGCAACAGCTAACATAATCTTTACAATCTCATTCTGCAGGGTTTCTGTGATTGTATAGTCAATATACCACTCAATTAGTTCCTGCCATGAACCATCAACTGGGGTAATTTTTGCTTTTTGCTTGCACCTATTCCATATTCTTTCTGTATAAGAACAATTCCAGTACATGTAATCTCTATCTTCGCTGGCCATATTACAGAATTCACACAAGGGATTAGAGATAATGCCCCATGTAAGTAATCTTCGCTTAGTTGATAGTCGATTCAAATTAGCTAACCATATTATAAACTATAATTTTGGTACACTTTTTGTTTCTAGATAACTTCTTCCCAGATGGTTTCCGGCTCCTTTGTTCTCAAATGCTCGTATATCTCATTTGTTACAAATTCCCTTTTTAGTAACATTACAAAGGAGTATATCTAGTAGATTAGAGAAAGCTATATCTTTCGTGTATTTACGCATAAATTTAAACATTAGGTGGCCATTTCCAGTCGCTCTCTTGAATAAATTTAGCAACTTTACTATCAGTAAAATACCCTGAAGCCATATGGATTTTCTAAATATTATTTACACATCTTTTATTTGGTAACCAATAATCCCACCATAAAGTTGTGTCTTTACCATTACCAATTTTATAGAAAAATATGTTCTTAGCCAATTCTCTAGCTTTCAGAATCTTCCTCCAACCCCAAGACGAATCTAATGGGATCTGAACTAGCCAAATAGACTTGATTGTGACCATATAGTATCTTTCAATATACAACAATTCCATAGCAACTTTAAACTAGCCACTTGATTTTGAGTTTTAATATCCTTAACATTAAGTCCCCCTTCTCTAAATGGCTTGTATATACTTTTTCATGATACTTTTGCTCCTCCCTCATAACTAAAGGAAATCATTTTACTCTTGAGTTCTTTGATCATTTCTTTTGGTAGTGTAAAAACGCTACATCCATAACTAGCAAAAATAATATTATACTTTATTTTCTTCTTTGTTTGTTTTATACCAATGTTAAATTAGAGCTAACAAACAACAAACAGCCACATTTTACAAACGAGCTACAGAGCTTTAAATAAATAAACAAGTTCAAACAAACTTCTTCCAAACAGAGTTCAAACCGTTTAGGAATGTTTACCGTTACCAACAGCAAAACAGGTTCCCATGTTGGGTAGGGTAGGGAGGTGGTGTGGCAGCAGCAATAGGATTAAAAGGATTTAAAAGAGTCAACTAAATACAACAAAAGTCAACAAATCAACACTAGAAAGAAGAAAACAAACACTAATTGAATTTGTTTATCCGTAAGTTTTCTAAATAAGTAACAAAACACAAATTATATTATCGCTAATGTTCAAGATGGAATACATATTCTGTCAAACGCTGCAATTTACTTGCATCAATTTTCTCTTCTCTACAAACTGATTTTTTCTTCACAGTTAGCATCCCAGAAGAAGGTTCCACAATCCAACCCTGTTGTAACACATCTACACAAAACCAACTCCCATTAATCGATTTATCAAATCATTTATTAGCTAATATAAACGTGAAGAAAATAAACATTGAAACTTACAGTTTGTAGTGTCATCCTCACTCATTCCAAGAAACATAGCAGTATCATGTATGCTTATTGTTGAATAAGCGGAAAGCAAAAGCTCAAACGTTCTCCGAGTGTAATGTTCTATATAAAGTATAAAACGAAGGTTAATATATATTGGCTATATTTATGATGCAATTACACAAATATATAATTATAGAAACTTACCTGCTAATGCAGACACAGAGCGTTGCACTTCTGGGGTCCACTTAAATTCACGGAGAGCTTGATGCACACCTGCATAGTCCCTAGTCCATATCTTTTGACCAATTTTCCACACAGCTACTATTTCAGGATGGCTCTCCTTAATAACTGTTGGAATTGATTTCCACAAAAATCTCGCACTGTTACTGCAATTCATAAACTAATTATCAGTTTTTTATGTCCCCTCAACCTATCACTACCTAGGAATTCGTGAAAATAAGGGGTTTATTGCACCATAAACTTCTGTACAATGCGATAATAACAAAATATATCACTAAAGGGGTTTAGGGCTTTGATTTATTTTATTTGTATAAATAATTCTATAAGTGTAATAAACTCAAAAAAAAGTTATAATATCAGGAAGTGCAATTTTTGCATAATATAAGGACCTATGGAGCAATTTTTGCATACTATTGGAAACCTTTACTGCAGCTAACTCGGAAAATATGGGCAAAAATCTAGCCCTACACAAGGATGTATTTATTACTTTTTCTAGAAAATACACCTGAATATTACTGCTAGTCTTATAAACACCGTGATATATTTATCTACTAAGTAAAAAACAGGGAGTATAAGTGCAATTTAAACGAACAACTGAGAATAATTGAAGCAGTAAAGTTACATGTCGTTGACGTGAATGTAGCCTAGGAGATGAATCGCGTATGGCCATTCATCTTGGAATGCGATTCCCTGTGACGCAACCTGTTACAAAATAAAATTAGTAAAAAAGAAGTTTGGGGTTCAAACCGAAAAAAATAAACTATGAAGGGCTGAATGTGAAATATGCCTGGAGCATGAGATCATCGCAGATATCAGCGATTTTTTCATATGATTTGGACGCCAAAGCGTCTGTGATGGGAGAGAAATCCATTGATCGGCACGAGTGATTACTGCTGCTTTTCCAATTGAAAATTTTAACTTTTTGTTGCCTTGGATTTTATTTTATAATAGTTATTGTGATATCCATGGACCTCCAGCTGGGCTAATCAGACTTATTGACCCTAGACTTTGAGCCCACTTTTGTTTTTCGTTTTGGGTCAGTTTAAAGAAGTTAAGGGACCAGGATCAATAAATATTAAAAATTAGTACAACTAAGATAAAAAGAAAATTCCTTAATCCAATATTGAAGGACCAATATTAGGATTTAGTCATTATATTATGACCATGGTCCATATTTTTATAATCACATAAACTAATCAATATATATGTCTATTGTTATTATATCCAATAATCATGATTTATTTATTAGACCATCTAATATTAGATGGAAGTCTTACTCCTAAAAAATTGTCTATTTTTTAAGAATATAATTACAAAATAATAGTTTACATTTTTTCAATATTTTCTATTATTATCTTTATTAAAATATTAAAATTTATGTTATATAGATTTATGATTTCAAAACATTTCATAGAGGTATTTTAGTAATAGAGAAAGTAATAATTATATTTCTTAATGTGTAAAAAGTTAAGTAGATAGTATTTTGAACCAGAGAGAGTAATTGTTTTTTATATACATTTTTTATTTACAATTCGTTTGAGATTGTTTTTTAAAATAATCACTTGAATTGGTTTTAGATCCTTAAAAATACTCTAGATACTTAAAAATCACTTTTATGGTTTGTTTAGATAGAAGGATTGGGAAGGAGAGATTTATATTAAAGGATTCCAACAATCTTTTCATTCGTTTGTATTATACGGGATTGCAGGGAAAATGTTAGTAAGGTATTCTTAGAACACCTTATATTCTTATATACTGAATCCTTTTGATTCGGTTGGATTCAGGGAGGGGAATTCTTTCATTATGCTATAATGTCTAAATTACCCTTATTTTTTCTTTATAAAATATTTCGGTAAGGGTATATGAGTCATTTAGTTATAAAAGAATCCCTTCCTTCCATTATTATTGAATCCAAACACGGAATACATATAATCCTTTAATAAAATCTCTTTCCTTCTCTTTTTATTCAATCCAAACAAAATTAGATAACCTTCTTTCCATTTCTTTATTATACTTTCCCTTATTTTCCATTACTAAAGAATCCCTCCCTAATCCAAAGAGACCCTTAGGAAAAGCACTAGATATGTGATTCTTAAAAAAATACTTAAAGTGATTTTAGATGTCAATATATTTTTAATATTTTATACAAATATTTGAATTGAAAAACGCTTTTAACTCTAAAATAATCAATCCTAACGGACCCTAAAAAGTACATCAAATCATAAAACCAGTTGGGTTAGATCATCTGTCCATGGTGTGAAGTGAGAGATACATGGTTCGAATCCCTCCGTGGACACAGGTGACCTAATTCTAATTACCTAAAGTACGCATGTGAGGCGTGCATATTTATCGTGTCAATCATATACTGTAGTGAGTTAACTAGCACTTTTAAAGTTAGGTCAATAAGAATGATATTAGTGCTAGAGATATCATACTAAAAAAGTACATCTTTTTCTCTAATTATACTTATTTAAACGCCAACTCTTCGTGGGAAGGATCCTATCTAGTTGTTGATTCGATGAAGTACGATATTTATTATCTCAAGGAGGTGGAGGCCACTTGTATGTTATCACAATCATAAAATGTAGAATCATCAAGTGTAAATTTAAGGCAACGCGCAACATGCAACTGATTATGTCTATACTTCTGGCTAAAGTGATCCTCAGGTCACAACGAACTAATAAATCATTTTCTTAATATTCGTTTCCTTTAATGTTTGGAATAAAATCTTACATAAATCTATTTTTCAACATAATTTATTTTAAACAAGGCAAAATAGTAGATATATGCAATTTTTTTTCTTATGAATCATCTTAATTGTTTTGTTATAGAGCCATGATTGTTTCTCTTCTTTTAACATCTAAAATAGATAACGTTGTGTATCATTTAAAGTATTAGTATTCCTATGAGAAGCCAAGTTATCATGAGTAAGTATTTGAATTTCTTATGGAAGCATTGCTACCATTGGGCAAAACAGAGTTTTATTATACCCCTTGACCTATAAAGGAATTTGTATTCCTTTTAGAAGCATAGCTACTGCCTAACAATTGAGGAATTCATGGCTACCATCAGGCGTTATAGAATTTGACGAAACCTCTTGGTTCATATTAAATTGATAAGTATTTATAATCTTCTAGAAGCCAAACTATCATTCGTAAGTACTTATATTCCTTCTAGAAGCATAGTTACCATTGGTCTCAAATATTTATGCATGAACCTTTGGATCACCTTGTATCTGGTTATGTATAATCTACATGCGAGAAAACTCTTCTATAGTTATGCAATAGGACGCCAATCAATTCAAGTCCCAATAACACATGTGTTAGTGTTCCATCCGGATACTTAGTCAACGTTGTTTAACGCAATCCACTTTTCCTTATATTAAATGAATCATATGTGACTTTTATCTAGACATTGATCATCCGATCACGAGTTACACTACTTTGTACCTATATATTTGATATTCTAGTAAGGAAGAGTAAATTTGGGAATACTAATTAAGCCAACACATTCAGGTTATATTAGGTTACTATACACAACTTCGTACCTATATATTTGATATTCTAGTAAGGTAGAGTCAAGTTGGGAATACTCAACCAAGCCAACACATTCAGGTTATATTAGGTTACTATTTTATGATTCAAGTGCCCGATGCAATATTCTTTCACTCTTTAGTTCATACCGTGATTAGTATATGTGTACTCTTATTTTTTTCTTTTTTACGCTATTGAGTTGATTGTTATGATTAGGATTATCAATAAAAAGTATAATATGACACGAATGATCAAACTATATGATATATCATGTGATGAACAATAACATGAAAAGGAAACATCTATCATATATGACCAACACGATAAATCTTTCCTAAAGATAAGTAATTGAAGATCATGGGAATCAAATGTGACATGTGAAGAAAGTGTGATCAATATATCATGTAGGCATATCATTAAATTTCATAATTATATTTAGAATAAGCAATCTAAGATCTGTATATCATCCCCTTCGAAAAGCCCTATCTATCCACGCGCTGGCAGGTAGGGGCTTATTTATGTGATTCGCTACGCTTGCTTGCGCCTATCGGCTTATTCTATTGCCTGCCGGTTAGCGAAACTTTTCCGGTAGTACGAATCGCTACGCTTCGCCTCTTTCTATATGATAATATGCACCTTGGTTGCTGCGCTCCCTGCGGGTAATAGCAAGAGAGTGAAGAACGAATGATCCACAACCTTAAACGTGCAAAAAAATCAAGAAATTGACAAGATATCAATTTCAGACTGACTCATGATTACTAACAACTAAAAGACCAAATTGCCAAAGAAGTAAACAATTAATCGTATCTAAGGGATAAATAAGTTCTCACCCAAGTTCATTATTGCATCCATCGTTAAGAGTTTAATTACTTCATTCCCTGATACTACATTTCCTACAATCACAAAGATAGATTCTTAGGTACCCATGGTGGTTTGGGTCCTTGGGGGTTAGTGGTACTGTTCACAATCCACTTTGGTCTTTGCCTAGAATGTAATAGGGAGCCTAATATGTACTAGGTAAAATTTGTGACATGCAATTTACCCATGTTTCTCACAATATGTGCATAAAGGTTTATCGCAGTGAGTAGAACAATGGGAGTGAGAAGGTTTTTCAAAATTATTTCTTAAGTAGTTTTGTTTGAGCATATAATCAAGACCCGGATTGAATTTTGACATGGTCTCTTTGAATAACATGTTGTTCCACTTTACAAGTAACCAATATGCATGTGAATCCCCTTTGGTTAGTGGAGGATGAGTCATATTGTTGATACACGTCTATCATGCACGATAAGGGATGAATCCTCAACCACAAACATACACATAAGGCAAGCAAAATAATTTGTGGACACAAAATCACACCTCCAATTTTGAATTCCATTATTCAGGTTACGTCAAACTCCGACCCCACTCACACTCATACAAACCCTAGACCAACATCCTTAACAAAGAAAATCAAAACACTACAAATACGAACATAAGCAAAGCCAATCCAAGTACTTTAATTAGAACCTTAAATATTTTTAATGCAATTCAAGAAGAAAATAAAAACTAAATTCTTATCGAATTCAATTAGCAAAGAATTAGAACTTACAAACTCGTAAACACACCATTAATTTTATCAGACCGAAAAGGATTAACTAGGAGCGGGAAGTGCAAAGGGTCCACAACCCTATAAAGATCCTCCAGATAGACTATGGAGTTTACTCGCACGAGATCGTTGTGGATGGGTGATGCCTAGGACACATTTAGCTAGTCAACAATCATTAGAAAGTTCTAGTTTTTGGCCTTTTGGCCTCTTATGTAACAAAAAAAAAAAGGACTAAACACAAAAGAAAATCTCTCACAAAACTACCACTCTCACTAAGATTTCAATCTATTTATGATTCTAACCAATACTAGAGTGAAACATCTAGCATAATTAGTAGTATAAAATAACATGCCCAAATACATTTTTAACCAAAAAAACAAAAAAAAAAAATGACATAATGGGCTAAGAGAACCTAAATCCCTAATCTCTCTTGGGCCAAAAAAATAAAATATCCAGCCCAGGTCCATTCATTTTATGATATAAGTACGTCTTAAAGAACGCTAGGGTTTATCCTCAGTAAATCTGCAGCCGAGCTCAGCAGCAGCTAAGGTACCCTATTTCTCTTCGCCATTTTCTCTTCGTTTTTTCTCCTTTTAATTTGTTACTTATCTGATAAATCTATTCATTGTTAATGCTTGAAGGAGTAAGAGAAGATGTCGCACAGGAAGTTTGAGCACCCCAGACATGGTTCCCTTGGATTTCTCCCAAGGAAGCGTGCTAACCGAATGAGGGGAAAAGGTACGTACGATTCATGGATTAGTCCTCTATCATCGGTATATTTATCCACCCGTAAATCGTATTTATTTTAAAAATGATAATGCTTTACATATTGATACTCAATTTATACCGATTTAATGAAAATTTCCATGATTCATTTGTTTTTTAAAGATTTCGTGTTCTCAGATTAGATTTCATTTTGTTTTTAAATGTTTTAAACTAATTAATTAGCTAGATTTATGTAATGTTTTTGTATTTATGTTAATGGTTGGTTAATATGTTTGTTTTCCAATTAACTCTATGGTGCAGTGAAGGCGTTCCCAAAGGATGACCCTACCAAGCCCTGCAAGCTAACTGCTTTCCTTGGCTACAAGGCAGGAATGACTCACATTGTTCGTGAGGTCGAAAAGCCTGGATCAAGTAAATTTCTTCCTCCTGATATTGTTTTTTATTAAATTGCAAAATAGGTCATTTTGTTTAAAGCTAGGCTTTTAAAAAACCCCTTATTGATTGAAGCTTTTACCGCATCTACTTGTTTGTGTTCAGAAAGATCATTTGATGAAATATATGAGCCGAAATGTCTTTTAAACTTGAGTTGGAGCAATTCATTTATTTTCAAACTAACTATAGTGCTTAGCTCAAAAACTTCACAAACGAGCATTCAAGCTCAGTTTTCCTGAAATAAGCCTGGCCTGAACACTAATTTCTTAGCTTGGGTTGTTTTTATTTTACTTTGCAAGTGTACCTTTATTTTAGTAGAGTACAGAAAATTTACATCTTTTTTTTTTGACAGAGTAGCAAAAGATTTACCTATATTATTATTAATACCCCTGTGTCTATTTTCTATTTTTTGCAATAACATAAATATATTTGCTACTTTTCAAAACGTAGGTGTATCCAATTATTTATTACCCCTTTTGTTTAATCTTTCAATAACTACATTTTTTGACATTTGTATCTGAATTATGTTAGTGATAGTACTTATGCTTATTTATAATCTTGAATTACAGAGCTTCACAAGAAGGAGACATGTGAGGCTGTAACAATCATCGAAACACCACCAATGGTGGTCGTTGGAGTGGTTGGTTACATCAAGACACCACGTGGACTCCGTTCACTCAACACTGTGTGGGCCCAGCATTTGAGCGAGGAGATCAGGAGAAGGTTCTACAAGAACTGGTGCAAGTCCAAGAAGAAAGCCTTCACAAAATACGCCAAGAAGTACGATTCAGCAGAAGGCAAAAAAGATATTCAAGCTCAACTTGACAAAATGAAGAAATACGCCACTGTTATTCGTGTCTTAGCTCACACTCAGATCAGGAAAATGAAAGGTCTCAAACAAAAGAAGGCACATATCATGGAGATCCAAGTTAACGGTGGAGATATTGCACAAAAAGTTGACTTTGCGTATGGGTTTTTCGAGAAGCAAATCCCAATTGATGCTATTTTCCAGAAAGATGAAATGATTGATATCATTGGTGTAACCAAGGGTAAGGGTTACGAAGGTGTGGTTACTAGATGGGGTGTGACTCGTCTTCCACGTAAGACTCACAGAGGTTTACGTAAGGTTGCGTGTATTGGAGCGTGGCATCCCGCTAGGGTTTCATACACAGTTGCTCGTGCTGGTCAAAACGGTTATCACCACCGTACTGAGATGAACAAGAAGATTTACAAGCTTGGAAAAGCTGGTCAAGAATCTCACACTGCTGATACGGAATATGACAGGTTTGTTTTTGTTTTGTAATTGTGTTTTTAATTTCTTGTTGTTTTTTTAATTTATTAATAATTGTTTATTGTTTGAATTAATAGGACTGAGAAGGATATTACACCTATTGGTGGTTTCCCACACTATGGTATAGTGAAGGATGACTATATCTTGATCAAAGGGTGTTGTGTGGGACCCAAGAAGAGGGTTGTGACGCTTCGTCAAACTTTGTTGAGCCAGACATCTCGTGTTGCGCTTGAAGAGATTAAGCTTAAGTTTATTGATACCTCTTCTAAGTTTGGACATGGTCGTTTCCAGACTTCAGAGGAGAAGCAGAAGTATTATGGTCGTGTCAAGGCTTGATTGTTTCTTTCAGGAGATTGTTATTTTGTTTTATTTAAAGTTATGTTTTGAGCAGCGACTTTTAGCAGTTTGTAATACTTTTAATTAAGGTCTGGATTTTGATTACTCTATGAACCATTATGAGGTGCTGTTAAATTTTATTGAAGTTCAGTTTTGACATTTAATTTCTGTCCTTCACTGTTATGTTTGTTGTGCTTCTAATGGTCGTAATAATTTATCAACATCTACATATTTATAATATGTGATCTCAAATAATATGTGTACTTGTTTGTTTCCCCTTGGCTAGTTGAGAGCTCTTGTTGAGTTTTTTTATCTAAGAGCTTCAAAGTTCCGTTTAGCTTTTGCCTCCTTTTTCTTCACATCTGTTTTTTGTTACACAAGATTTTATTTTGGTCAATTGTTTCTCTGAGATGGTCAAGTTGTCAAATTCTGAATAAATTTTACTTGTTGAACAGTTTGTTTGTTCTGATTTTCTCTCTAGGAATTTGTTATGTTTTCTATGTACCTTTTCACTTATTAGTATTTTCTTTGTTAAGTATTTACTTGTAATAGTTATATCTTGTGTATTTATCATCGAATATAGAGTCATCCCTTTTGTATGTCTTGAGCTAGATATAATTAGGGTAATATATAATTAGTTTACAAATTAACCAAATCGGAGCATGTGGAATCCTCCGTGATGCTCAACCTGAAGATACAAGTTGAAAGAGAGCATGCACAAAGTATATATATAGATTTTGCAGTGAGATTTGTGAAAAAGAAAAGAAAGGCAGAATCGGATTCTATCTTCAGACACCTTTAACATGTTGCCATACAATAAATAAAAAGCAATAATGGTGCGTGGAATCTAATATAAAATATATAACAAATCCAAAACTTCACTTGAAATGATAGTAGTAATATTCTTGGTTAAAAGAATGATGTTAAATTAGTTGGCTCATATTTTGCTTTTTTCTGGGTATTAAAATTATGTGGGGTTTTGTTTATGCTAAATTCTTGTAGTTAAAAACAGGTGCTGCTACATCCATGTGCGTGTGGGGTTTTTCAATTACTTTACTTTTACTTCCTCTCTCTTGTCATTTTGGATAGAGAGAGAAGTTTGTCTTCTAAGGATAAAAAAAAAATGATATGGTTGTTTGGTTGGTCATACGCTCACACCATCAAATCCGCATCTCTTGTCTGTTACCTCTTGCTTTCTTGGACTAATTGCAATTTCACAATCCACTGATACCTGTGTATCAACAATTCACACTAAGGTTACACGTATATAATAAATGTGCCTCGTAAAGTAAAAAGAAAAAAGAAAACTCAAATTGTTATTTATCTCTCAACTCTACCTTACTCTTATTACTCCCTCTCTACCCCACTCATAAAAAGGAGAACATATGTGAAGAAGAAAATATAGGATACTGTTATTTGAGGTGCCTAATAGAGAAAAGAAAAGAAAAAGTTATCAAGAAAAAGAGACTTTCTTTTGTCTTGAAAGTAAAAAGAAAGGGCCAATAATGATGAAATTAATGAAAAACGACATATGAGGCCTTGAGTTGTGGGTACCCACTCCCCCCTCCCTATTTGCAACTTAACAAGGAAACATTCCCTCCGTTTTAATTAGTTACCAAACTAAATCACTTATGAAGTCCTCATTTTTAAGTAAATTGCATCTTACGACCTAAAGAGCAAGTATGTTGTACCTTCATTATCTTTTCAATTTTGTGACAAAAGATTACACTCTACCCTCTAATCGTTAAAACCCTTCTAGCATTTGCTTCAAGTGTCACGTTTTTAGGTATATCACAAAATTAATAAATAATAGAAAAAATTCAAATTCAACAACCAATCTACAATTACATATATCACTTGTTGTCCAAAATAATTTTACTTGATCTCCTAACTTTGTTTTCACATTCATTTAATGTAGGACATAACCTACAAAAACCCAACTACCTATTCAAGTTAACGACACTCTATAGTCCATACAACTAATCTTAAAGCCATTTATCACGAAGAGAGAACCAAATTTACTACTAGCCTTTTGAGTTTTCAAACAACGAAAAAAACTCCAACAAAAACAAAAACGCTCATATTAGCAAAGTTGTGAATGGATACAAATATTGCGCACATTAGTAAACCCAAGAAATGGACAAGCCGACAACAAAGCAGACTCCCTAGGAAACAAAGTGCGTAACAACATTACCATTAGCGTGTCCCAAAAGTCTAGAGAGAGAGAATCCACTAATAATTACTACTATAAAGTGAACCGAAAATTAGAGAGAGACAACCTAAGTAAAATAATTAGAGGTTTCACGCATCAGATTACTAGCACCTTTATTACTTAATTGGAAAAAAGCATTGCTAAGGAAGGAAAAAAAAACTATGCAATACATTCGAAAATATGAACAACCCACTTCGCCACCACCTTATCACCATGCTTGTAAAAGGTTGTTTTAGCAAAAAAAATTATCTAACATTAGCAACATTAGTTAAATATTCAATTATATTTTTTGATTTTTTCAAATAATTTATAATTTTAAAATTATTAATGTATTGTTTACATTTCTCAATTATTTTATAATTTTTTTACACTATTTTAATTTTTCATAACAACCTAGTTGGAAATACATAATAATCTAACAAAATTGAAGTCGTTCCACTGAAATAAATTCAATCCCGGTCTTTTTTAATGAACACTTTCTTGCTCCTAAAGGAAGCAAAGATCAACCTACATTGTGTTATTTTACTGATACAAAATTAAATAGGAAAATGGTTAAATATATAATATAATACCATAATTTTATTAAAATAAATGATAAGCTACCTTGTCTCATTAACATTATAATCTACCTAAACCGCAATATTAATTACTACATAACTTTTTGTTGTTTTTTCTGGAGTAATTCATTTTAATAACGAAGCAAATGAGACCGACTAAAACGAAAAATCTAGAATTAGAATATAAAGAGAAACAAGACATCTACAGACTATTTATAGTAAAACATCAACCAAACAATTTCATCATCATCTCAATCTTTCGGCAAAATATAATAATAATATTAATAATAATATAGTGGAAAATGAGATGCTAACCTGCACCCCAGGTGAAGTAAAGCCAAGAATCCGAATCTTGGCTCCAACATCACCCAAGACCCGTAACTCGACCCGATCATACAAAGTTGTATCTCTAATCAAATTAGCAGCATCTGTTTGAAGCAAGTTGACTCGGTCAACAGCAATAGTAATTTCAAGTCGACGAACACTATGAGCGGGTTGATAAAACCCAGGAACATTGCCCCGACCCAATGGTATACCTTTGTACATGATACTGAATCCGGACTCATCGTACTTGATCCCAACTTTGTTATCATTAGCTGCAGTGAACACCATATGTACGTTTAGTGAGACTGATGCTGACGTGGCAGTGGGGGTAGTTGGAGTAGTGGGGTTGGGTGTGATCCCCATGTATTGAACGCCGACTTGTTGGAGATCGAATTGAGGTTTTTTGGGTTTAACGGCGAGGAAGACTACTAAGACTATGGCGATGGCGAGGAGGAGGAGGAAAGAGAAGAGGAGGAAGAGGCAGCAACAACAGCCGCGGATGGAGGCGGAAGAGGAGTTGGAGGAGGAAGAGTGAGGTGGGTAGTAATTGGTGTGGCCATGGCCTTGTCCATTAATGGTGTTGCTAGTCATTTTGAGTGTGTACGGTGGGGTGTAGAGTGTAGGGGTAGTGGGTAGGGGAAGGACCAAAGGAGGAGAGAATAAAGGGGAGTCCCACCTCTCTTTCTCTTGTTTTTACTTTCTCTCACAATCTCTTTATCTCACTTGGTTTGTGGTTGCTTGCTTTTGAAGTAAGAGGGTGGTAATGGTGGTGGAAGAGGTTGTGGTTTAGAACTCTTTCACAACAATCTTAACTTTTTCTTATTAAGCAAATTATAAGTGAGTCATGAGTTTAGTTAAAAAAAAATTGTTATATTACAGTTTTTTGTGGTCAAGATTATATTTCAGATGAACTTATAATTTAAGTAAAGATAGAATTTAATTTGGTATGAATTTGTAATGGTTAATGATGAAGTGGTGGTTTTAGTATAATCGACTGAAAAAGAAGATAGATGATTTTAGTATAGATGAAGTGTTTTTTTTGTGGAAAGTGTAATAAGAAATTCGTGTAGTTAAAAATATGTTTTTTGGGTTAGAAGTTGAAAATATGTCGATCGGTGTGTGTATGAAGGGTGGGGGAATATGTTAAATGGTATTTATAGTTGTTTGAGAATTTAGATATTTTATGGGGTATATGGTGATAATATTTATTGCATATTTGAAGTGTGAACTTAGATGTTGTGTAAGGAGAATATGGTAAGGGTATTTATTGCAATTTGCAACTAAAAAGACTTAAATTAAAATCTATAGTTGATCTAGTGGTTAAACTATTCCGAAGAGATTAAAAGATTCTATGATCAAATTTTATTAAAGTCAAAATGATTTCGAATCTAACGTAATTCTCATATGAAAGAAAATGCCTCAAATTCACTTTTAAAGTAATGTAGTTTATTTTGCATTGATATATTGGACCATCCTATATTGGATGGAAGTATTACCCTTTTGCATTATATGAATAGTAGTTTCTCTTTTACGCATTGATATACTTTTTTTTATATATATATACTAACTTTTTTTTATGGAGTAAAATAAATATCTCTTTTTTCTTTTTTGGCAAAAAACATCTCTTTTTTAAAATAATACTACTATTGTCAAATGTATAAGAACATTTAGAATTTTGTGCAAAATTTTAAAAATAAATGTTTAATAAAAAAAAGCAAGTTATAGGTATGTGCAACTACTAGGTAGGTTAACGAGAGTTTATAAGATAGATTTACCTATCCTTGCATTTTGTCCTACAATTTAAAAAAGAAATCCACCTGAATCATTAAATCCTTGTGGTAAATTGGGGGCTAATAAAAAGACGATCTTTAAGTTCTCAATTTTTTTGGTGTTTTTAAGAACTCCAAGGGAATAAACTTTTTTACATAAAGGAGTTTCATTTTGTAAATTCGCTTTAAGCCCATATCAGGATTAACCTTGGTTATGAGGCAAACCAAAATAAGACTATCCTAAAAAAATAAAAGTTATAAGACATACATAATATTACTATTAAATAAGGAAGACACGAGCCATTAAATTAAAAAAAATTCAATCAATCCATGTTTTTATATATATTATCTAGTAAGGTAGTCTAAAAAAGGTGTAAAGAAAGATAATAGCAACATCTCAATGATGAAACGATTTAATGGTATGTTGGCGTCTCCAAATGTGTGATATAATGCAAGAAAAGTGCACACCTCTAGAGAACGGGATAAACTTTTTGCTAGTGTACGAATCGTTTGCAAGTTATAAGTAAGTAAAACGAGTATCGTTCTTACGGAATTACGAAGGTTAATTTAAAGATATTGTTCTTATGAAGAGTAATAGAAAGTGCTGCTAGATTAAATACGCGAAAGATGAAACAAATATTTATTGGGTTTTTGGATTTATAACTAGAATGAAAATAAGATAATTATCTAGAAATTAAAGACCGAACTAAAGACACGTAAATAAACAAAGGACAGAGAATGAGAATATAAATTGAGAACTCACAAATAATCCTCACTAGTATCTATCTTACATTTTTTTGTTAAAGGACGAAGTTGTAATTATGCAATAGTCAGGATTCTAAATTCCTCCCAACTCCCGTCAGGGTAGCTTAGGAGGCAACCTCAACCCTACTAGGGGAATTTGGTAAAGGGACCCTACACAATGATTAGTGGATAAATCTCTAAACCTATTGACTATCTAGTTAGGCAAGCCCGTTGGGATCACTACCACACACTAGACGATTATGTATCGTTCTCAATAATTGAACCTACCGTCAAGGTGACAATCCTAATTACTAAAGGCATACCTATACTTGGCCAGAGTAAGGGCTGAAATATATGGAAAATACATAATACAAAACAAATAAAATAACTATTCAATTTGTAGATGTAATCTCCTAATTCAATAAAAGTATAAAATAAAACTAGGGTTCATACATTATTGTTATTCTCAAACTATGATTATTTGGTTCATAGTAAGGAAATTTAAACTAGCAATTAAAAATACAATACTCATGTTCAGAAGATAATACAAAATGAAGTTACTCTACTAATTGCTGACAAACGATGAACATGAGGTGGAATGACATGAACCGCTTCCAGACTCATTCTCTTCTTTTTTCTTCTCTGCCCTAGGCGATTTTCTAAAGTGTTAATATGATTGGGGTCTCTAAATATGATGTTAAAACCAAGTATATATAGGGTTCATCACGTTTTATGGGTTGTGGGCTTCTTTTTAAGTGGCCAAATCCAACCCAAAAATGTTTTACTAAAAAAAGGGATGGGTTCGAACCACATCAACGACAATTAACACAACTTTTTCATTCAGCTCTGAATCACAAACCGTCGAATCCTAGACGCTCATGACTCCAAGTACTATCTAGATTTAAAAAGGCTTCTCTAGACTCTTCATCAATCTCGTGTAGTATCTCAAACAATCAACTATCAAAATTTGGCCGACATATGCTTTCACTTTCTAAAAATGGTCGAATCTTCCCTATTCTCCATAACTAAGGGGAATCTTGTTTTCTTGAGTTCTTATCATCATTTCAGATTATCCTAGCCTCAAAGTCAAAGTACCTAAGAGCTACACACTTAACACACAAATTACACACAAAAGCTTCAAAAATAGCATAAACACCGAAACTAGACAAGAAAGTGTAAACAATCAAATAATGGGAAAAAATCCCTCAACTAAGTCCTAAGTACCCCTAAAATGATGTATCGTAACTATATTAATATATCACATAAATGGAGACAACATATGTCTAACCTGAAATATTCTATATATCTGAGAATAAGAATACAACAAAGAGAAAAAATTCATGATCATAATTATAATGCTAATATAATTGATTTTAAATTGAATATTAGGTAATATTTTTTTTGATTTATAGGTATCAAAGTGTTTGATGAATAATTATTAAAAGTTAGAGAAGAAAATGTTTTTTTACTAGAAAAAAACTTATGTTAAAAGAGAATAATTATAAAAAGGCATTCAACCGATCCTTACGGGTTTTGTTACAAAAGTAAGAAGTTTTGTTAATTGAGAGGGTCGAGAACACACCCATTAATGAACCAAAATACCGTCTAACTTTTATATCACTACCAATCCGTCGTCAAATTATTCTTTCTCGATATGAGCGAGAAAGTTATATAATACTTATGTCTATAATATTTGATTTCACTAGTATTATTACAAATTTTAGGAATATAAATGCTTAAATTATCCAAGATAGGCTTTAACACATGTTAGAAATTATTCATTACCGTGATCATTCGCGAGAGATAAAGCTTCGGTAGTCGACAAGCAACAGTGACTCCAATAGCTTCCACCTCCACAGGAGAAGATGCTTCAATGGTCCAAGCCTTCACATCAATTAGTTTCCCTTTGTGGTCAATGGTAATACAAACAATTGGCGTAGTTTTAGTAGGATAAATTCATGCAACATCACTATTCTGAACAAAAAAATTAGGGTAATTTTAGGTTAGGGGCAAATTTTTGGCATAAAGGGAATGCCTTACTTTAGGGGGGGGGGGTGAAAAGCTATTTTTATTAAGTATTTTTCAAAAAATAAATAAATTCGGCCATTGTGTCACCGTGTTCCAGAGACAGGGGCGGACGACCCCCCTCACCCAATTCAATAACAATATAAAATAAAATTAGGGTCCATACGTCATTGTTGTTCTCAAGTTATGATTATCTAGTTCATATCAAGGAAATTAAAAGTAACAATTAAAAATACAATATTCATGTCCAAAAGATAATACAAAATAAAGTGTCTCTACTAATTGCTGACGAACTATGAACGAGTGAGGTGGAGTGGCATGAACCATTTCCAGACTCCTTCTCTTCTCTTCTCGTCTCTTCTTTTTCTCTTCTCTGCTCTGCTCCAGACGATTTTCTAAAGTGTTAATATGATTGGGGTCTCTCTTATGATTTTAAAACCAATTATATAGGGTCCATCAAGTTTTATGGGTTGTAGGCTTCTTTTTAGTGGCCAAATCCAACCCAAAAACGTTTTACTAAAGAGAGGACAGTTCAATCCACGTCAACAGATTTAACATAACTTTCTCAATTCGGCTTCAGATCACAAACCGTCGAATCCAACATGCTCTTGACTCCAATTACTGTCTAGTTATGAAAGAGATTCTCCAGACTCTACATCAATTTCGCGTAGTAACTCGAACAATCTATTTTCCAAATCTGGCCGACACATGCTTTCACTTTCTAAAAGTGTCGAATCTTCCTTTTTATCCATAACTAAGAGTGATCTTATTTTCTTGACTTATTATCATCATCTAGAAGTATCCTAGCATCCAAGTACCCTAAGAGCTACACACTTAACATACAAATTATGCACAAAAGCTCTAAAAATAGTTTAAACACTTAAACTAGACAAGAAAGTGCAGAACATCAAATAATGGAAAAAAATCCCTCAACTAAGTCCTAAATACTCCTAAAATGATGTCTCATGACTAGATTAATATCATATAAATGGATACATCACATGTTTAACCTCAATTATTCTATATATTTGAGATTAAGAATACAACAAAGATAAAAATATCATGATCATAATCTAATGCTAAGATAATTGATTTTAAATTAAATATTACGTAAAAATTTTGATTTAAAGTATTAAAGTGTTTGATGAATAAATATTAAAAGTTAGAGAAGAAATTATTTTTTACTAGAAAAAAAAACTTATGTTAAAAGAGAATAATTATATAAAGGCATTCAACTGATCGTCACAGATTTGGTTACAAAAGGAAGAAGTTTTGTTAATTGAGAGGTTCGATAACACACCCATTGACGAACCAAAATACCGTTAAACTTTTATCTCACCACCAATCCATCGTTAAATTCTTCTTTCTTTATATGAGCGAGGAAGTTATATTACATTAATATCTATAATATTTGATTTCACTAATATTATTACAACTTTTACGAATAGGAATGCTTAAATCATTTACGATAGGCTTCAACATATTTGAGCAATCATTCTTTACCGTGATCATTCCCGAGGGATAAAGCTTCGCTAGTCAACAAGAAACCGTGACTCCAATATCTTCCACCTCCACATGAGAAGATGCTCCAATGGTCCAAGCCTTCCCATTGATTAGTTTCCCTTTGTGGTCCTGGTAATACAATACAAACAATTGACACAATATTAGTAGGATAAATTCATGCAGTGTCAATAAACCGACAAAATAATTGGGACAATTTTAGGTTGGGGGCGAATATTTTACTTAGAAGGGGAGTTTTTTTGACCCGGCGAATGGGGGCAAAAAGTTATTCTTAAGTAAGGATTTTTGCTAAAAAGAATTACAACCATTGTATCACCGTGTGATGGAGGTGGGGACGGCCGACCCTCCTTGTCCACCCCCAGATTCACCCCTTCATGCCAAGTCACTCTGCATGATTGCATTTGAAATAATATGTTTTACAGATGTCTTAACGAATCTAACTTTACTTAAAGTTTTAAAGAAACGTGCTAGTTAGTAGTCATCTAAATATGAATTGATCAAATAAACAAATAGTTTTATTGGTCAAGTGTCTTAACAAATAAGATTAAGATCCCACAAACCATTTAACTTACATGCCAATAGATGTTTTAGGAAAAATTGTTCAAGTAATGATAACCACAAAAAGTTTTGCCAAAAACAATTCAAGGAGTTTTAGAAGATATGTCAATTCTCTGCGGTTCCTAGGGTGTTGGTGATACTCGTTAAGAAAAAAAATTGTTAACTTATAACTCACATACAATAAACCAATGTAGTAATGGCGATTGGATTAGTGGTTTTAGCATAAGGATATGCCATAGCGACCCGATTATTGTTGAGTTAATTGCACTTCTTGAGGGCCTATTGATGGTGGAAAGACAGGGTTTTCATGTGGTAGAGATTGAAGTGGATTTATGGGAGGTGGTGGACCTTATTACGAAGGCTGAAGATGGAAGGGGCCCAGGGGAAATCTGGGTTAGGCAAATCCGGCAAATACTCTCCAGGATTGAGGATTACACATTGAAGGGGATATATAGAGAGGCTAACTCGTGTGCTGATTGGTTGGCTAGAGCGGGAATGAACCAGAAAGTGGAATTCGGATTTCTTGAAGACCCACCGGATGGAATCTGAAGTATCATCACAAAGGATCGAATGGGATGCAAGACACCGAGGGTTGTGTTGGCATATAGCCTCCCTTAATAGGTTGTTTTAATGTGACAAATCCTCTTGTGTTTAGTGTGCTAATTACTCTTGTTATACATATTCTATCTTGCACTCTAATTCATCTAATAGCACATCTTTATCATTTAGATCAAAGCTTTATTGTTATATCTTATGAAACTAATTCTCATACAAATTCCTTTAACCTTATCTTTGTGTACATTGAGAATTAGCTTTAGTGATCAACTACAAAGTTTATTAGAATGATGTTCTCTACAACTCTCGTGAAGAAAGTTTTCTGATCCGAGCATCGTAGTAAAAGATATACTCATTAAAAGGTGTTTTAGAACTTTGGCGCGGTACACCGGACCTTGGGTGCGGTACACCGCAGATGTGCGGACCAGGGCACGGAGCATGGCTAGCCCCGGACTAGAAAATGAGCAATAAGCGAAGCTTGGCGCGGTGCACCTCACCAACCCCGCGGTGCACCGCAGATTAGGGTTTCCTGCACAAAATTAAGACAAAAGGAATAGATCCGTTGGGGATATTAATATATCCGTTGGAGACAAATCATATGACCGTTGGGAGCATTTTGCAGCTATAAATTGAAGGTCTTTCAAGGCTACAATCACACCTTCAACCCATATACACTTAGGGGCTTAATTGTTATCATCCAAGAAGGTGTCAAGAGCTTCATAGTTCATATCCCCTCAATTAAGGAGTTAATCCAAGGAGCTATCAAAGTTAATCATCCAAGCTTGATCAAGAGCTTAAACCAATAAGCTTCAAAGTTATTATCAACTCAAGAGAAGTTTTAAGCTTATAGTTATATCATCTCTTTAGGAGTTTAGTTACAAAGCTTTTATAAGCACCCCTAAACACTTTTCCTTTCCTCTTAGTTCTTGTAATAGATTAAGAGAGTAGTGTGAGCATAGGTTGTATGCTTGGTTCCTTGTGTTGGTGATAACACAAGTGTTTTTCCTTCGTGGTTTCGAAGAGGTTGTCCTTCGTGTTATCGAAGAGGTTGTAAGGGTTATTGTGTTCTCGACCCGGTTAAGAGAGACACGGGAGCTTAGTGAAAAGCTTGAAATCCTAAGGAGGCTTCCTTAGGTAGTGGATGTAGGGAAACCGAACCACTATAAATCGTGTGTATCCTTCTATCCCTTCGCTATTTATTTTCCGCACTTCACATGTTTGATTATGATGTCTCCTCATTTGTGATAGATTTATATTAGGATGAGACATCATTTTTAGTGATTTAGAAGTCATTATAGTCGATTTTCTTGAGAAATGCTACACTTTCCTATTTTGAGTCTTGATTTAGTAAAATAATATTTTTAGAGCATATTGGGTTTAATTATTTATTTAGTGTGAAGCTTTAAAGATAATTATGGAGATTAATTAGATTCCAAGTCAAAGACTACAACTTATGGAAAGAGATAAGCATGGTAATTGGAGATAAGGAAATAAAAGCTAAAAATATGGAAAAGGAAAAGCTGCCTTAATCCTGAATTTCTGCACCTACGACCACAAATCAGCTTATATCTCAAGAACGGTGTGGAATTTGGAGAAACGGTCAAGAGAAAAGTTGAAGAGCTTTCCGAGACGATCAATTTGGTGTACTCATACGCGTCAAACGGATGAATATTGAAGCTGTTAGAGCCAAAAGAAAAACGGACCTGATTTCATGTTTTTAGGGTTACGAATTTGAGTTGGGCTTGGAGTCCACTACTTACTTCTCCTTCAAGAAAACGAATTAGGGCTTCCAAGATACCTATAAATACACCCTCTTATCATTGTAAACATGTCCTTGCTCAATTGCAAAGTATAGGCTTAGTCTTTACTTATATTTTCTTAGTTTAAACAATAGCTTAGTCCTTTAGATAGATATTCATCCTTAGAATCAAGCTATTCATCCAAGAAGCAAGTTGACCTATAGAAGAAGACAAGAAGAAGAAGATTGGAGAACTGACAACTCCTCTTCTACATCTCACCTTCTCTATACCTAGAGTAATTAGCTATAGATCTATTCTCACCATATTTCTAAGCTTTTATTCTGTAAGTTTACTCTTAATTGTTGGATTATTATTTTGATCTTTAAATACTATTTGGTTATTTTAATTGATTAAGCTTGGCGTATATTGTATTATGTGTTTTGACCTATTTCCTAGATCTGATCAATCTTAGGATTATTCTTAGTTATTGACACACCACATAATCGTCTAGTGTGACTAGATAGCCACTAAGGTTTGTTGCAATCCTGGTTAATATATAATGCTTAATGTGACAGGTTAGAATAACAATTTAGTAATAGACGTAGTAATCCTAATCTATTTGACTTACTTTCATATTTAGTTATTTGTTTTGTTTAATTGTTTAATTTATTTATTTGCATTAGATAGTTATTTATCTTTTCATATTTTATTCAAACATCTAAATTCATCTACGCTTGTTAAACATAAATTGATCTAACGGATACAATCCCTGCGAACGAACTTGACTTATCATTAAAACTTGCATACGATCTGTGATACTTGCAGTGAGTTCCGTGGTTATCAAGGGTGTGTAACTCTTTATTATTATCTTTATTTATCTATTATTTTATCACACCTTTGCCCCCACCAAGTTTTTGGCGCCGCTGCCGGGGATTTATCTTTAAGTTAAATCTATTTTGTGTTTATTTAGTGTAGAAGTTTTTATTTGTTTTCAGTTTTACGCGTTTTCTTTTGAGTCTCTTCTCAGGTTTATTAGGTATGGAAAATTATTACGCACCAAATATGCATGGGGCCCGAAGTCAAATTTTTTATCAAGAAGGTTCGAGCTATCAACTGCAAGCTCCACCACAACCCATGCATAATCCACAAGAAGAAGCTATAACCAAGCTCGAAGGACTGATGGGTAATTTAGTGAATCTGGTTCAAAATGTTGTGCAGCTCCACAATGAGCAAACTGCAAAAGTGGAGGCCTTGGAGACACAAGTCACGCAAGTGACCAATTCTTCTCTAAAATATCAGCAAGAGACTCCACCGTTAATCCGAAGCATCATAGAAGAACAGGTTTGCCAAGCATTTCCATCTCACCGAGTTTTTGAAAGTATAAGTTATCTGGAGAGTATGGAAAAGCAACATGCGGCAAAGATAGATGCTAATACAACCTTAATACGTTCGATGCACCAAAAATATCAAGCAATGAAGCAAAGATTAACGGACCTCACTACGATCAATCAACAGTTACAACAAGAATTACATAAGAAACTGGGTTATAGCAATGTTGGGTTCGAAATTTCAACCGTAGAAGAACCAACCAAGCTTAGCTTAGAAGAAGTAATTGTTAAAAATCAAATTACGAAGGAGGTTGAACCAGAATTCAAGCATGTGGAAGAAGAAAAAGAAACCGATAAAGAAGAGACAACCGCACAAAAGGTGCAAGAAGAAGAAAGTAAGGTGGAACCACCACCTACACATCCGTTACTATCACCACCTCATCTACAAAGAATTACATATCCTAGTGGTGATAATAAATCTGAAACGTCAAGCCCAGAAGAAATCATTGTTCCTATACTCGACGTCCCATACATGCAAACTGGCCTAGGTACAAAAATTGATGATGATGCCACTGAAATCGATAGCGATGTTTGGTTCGATGTTGTTGAAGAGTTCAGCCTTCAAGAAGAGGAGGAAGTGGAATCATCACAAGTTCCACTTAATGAGCTAGAAGAACAAAGCACGATATGCATAGGGGACGTAATCACATATAAAGAGCCTACACCACCGATAGTCTGCAAGGAAGATCTGTCCAAGAAGAGTGAAAGTGTAGAAGTTGAAATTGAGAATAGGGACCATACTAGAGAAAGCTTGACGACCATTCCAAAGAAATTACCACCAAAGATGCAAGATCTTGGAGCTTTATATCTCCACATTAATATAGGTGGTAATTTCAAAGCTAAAGCGATGTGTGACTTGGGCTCAGGAAGGAATATCATGCCCAAGAGTTTGTTTGAGAAGTTAGGCATGGGAGATGCCAAAAGAAAAGATATTGATTTGCTGCTCCTAGATAATTCAACGATAAAACCATGGGGAGTCATTGAAGACGTGCTTGTCCAAGTAGGTACTTTAACTATACCTACAGATTTTGTTATCCTTGATAGCATTGCAGGTCAACATGTTCCATTGATACTTGGACGCCCATTCTTGGCGACAAGTCACAGTATAATTGATATGCATAGGGGAACCGTGACTTTCCAAGTGGGAAAGGAATCTAAAATATTCCACTTGGTGGATGAAAAGCATGAGGAATCACGTATAGAAGCCCCGACACTCCGAGTTGTGACAAAAGAAATTAAAAAGAAAGTCCACAGTCAACCCATGAAAAAGAGAATCAAAAGTGAGTTTGGGGTTGGTGACATGGTTGCATGGAAAGCCCCCAAACAAGAGAATAGACCACGGGGATTCAAGGATTCGTGGATGGGTCCGTTTGTAGTTACGAGAGTTATTTCGTCAAAACGGATGGAGATACAAGCTAAGAAGGGTCACAAACTTCGGATAGTAGATGAGCATGACTTAACCCGTTATTGGGGAGGTTATGTACGCAAGCCTTAATCGAGGTAACACGTCTAACTTTGAAAGACGTTAAACAAAAGTGCTGTACGGGAGACAACCCGTAGTTTTTTTAAATTCTTATGTCTTTTACGTTTTTAATTTATGTTTAATTTAGTTATTTTTAGTTGATAGTGCATATTTGAGAAAGGTATTAGTGTTTTTGATGCTTAGGTATTGGAGAAATCGAGTTAGGGAGGCGAACAAAATTTTTTCAGACAGAAACTTCGGCAAGTAATATCTTTGCGCTCGGATGTCGGAATCAGGTGATTTTTGAGCCTAAACTGCATAACTTTTCAAGATCTAGCTGTTGGGGAGGTTTTTGCCAGGTGCGGTACACCGGACCTCAGCCGCGGTGCACCGCACGGTAAAAACCCGTGCCACGGGGTAGAGCTACGGGTTTTATCCAGAAACGAAAAAAAATATAGCTGATGGGTCCGGTATACCGGACCCTATACCGCGCCATGCACCGCACAAACACGTACCACGGGGTTCTACCACGGGTTTTTTGACGTAGGAGGCGCGGAGCACCCCCGCGGTGCACCGGACCATGGTCCGCAGCTCAAAAACCCGTACCACGGGGTCCTACCACGGGTCCAATCCAGTGAGCAAAAATTTTCACCCATCAGATGCTGCGGTGTACCCCGCGGTACACCCCCTGGTCCGCAGGGGTAGTCCGCACGAGCCGCCAGAGAGAGAAAAGAAAGGGTTTCAAGCTTATAAGGATGCTTATTATTCCGAATTTATCAAACCTTAAACCTCTATTTTCTCTCCAGAACTCTCCCAACTCCATTAAAGCTCATAAAAACCTTCACCTAACATCAAAACATCACCAAATCACCATGAATTCTCATCCAAATCCTTCCCTACATCATTACAAAGAAGATTCAAGCACCCGAATCATATCAAAACACCTAGAAACGGAGAATCAAGGCCATGAATCTAAAAATCTTTTCCCAAAATTCCTTAAACCCATATCACCAAAGCTTGGTTCAATCATACCCACATGGAGAATTGTCATCCTAGCACCTTTCCTAACCACAATAAAGCTTGTTCCACCTATGATCATAAAGTACAAATTTCAAGAGTGTTCAAAGCTTTGAGTTGGGGGTCAAAAGAGATGATGAAGAGAATAAAGAAATTATCAAGTGTTAAGGGATATGAAGAATCAAAGTAAGGTATTGGGTAAACTCTAGAAGATTTCAATTGAGATGGGTACTAGTTTGGGAATAAATTACAAGGTAATCGGAAAGAGAATAGAGGAAAGCTAGCTGTGGTGAATTCAAAGAACAAAAAGGTTTAAACTTTCATAAGGAAGACACCACAACCTCTACAATCGATAGTCCTTTAACCCAAGATGAACAAAAGCTTCTGGGACGCTAGTAGCTGTATTCAAAACATATTCCTGAATGAACAACTGTCACATGAGAGATTATTCAAAGAGTAAAGTTGAAAAAAGATAAACAAGAGATTTCTAGAGTGTGATTGATTGGGATGGAGCATAAGAAGATGTAAGGGAAAGCGAAATTGGTGATAATAGAAGTTTTCATACATGGAAAGCACTGCACTCTATTCCGGGTATTGATCAGGCGAGGTAAATAGCCTCGAAGAGTATGTTTTCTTTCTTCCTTACCAATTCTTTTATGTGCAATATGTGCTAAAATTTTCATTTCTTTTATTTTATTTTCGAGTCTTTCGAGTCGTGGGGACACGACTCATTTTTGAGTTGGGGGTGTGGGGATTCGTTGTCTCTCATCTCCATTTTTCTGTTTTTAGGTAAAATTAAAATTTTTGAGAAGGTTTAGATGTTTTTTTAGAGTGTGTTTAATAGCTTGAAAGCATAAGCTCAGTGGATTAATGATAGAAAGTAGTAGGTTTATGAGCTATTTTATTTTGTATGCTTTGAGTATTTGCAGGAAAACACACAGTGATAGTAAAGAAAAGATTAGTGAGCAATGCGATAGAAAGTATGTTCGATCTCAGGGAACCTTGAGAAGTGTGTAGGCCGTGAGATCCAAGCTAGTCGATAAACCCATTTGATGAAAGTGCTAAAGGTAAGAAAATAACGATATTACATAGTGTAGAAAGTGATTAAGGCGGTTCTTTCATATTTAAAGCCTTTGAAGCCTTTTTATACCTTCTCACCTTGTGATTTTTGATTTTATATGCTATATCCTTCTCAGCCTCTTCTAGCCTTTCTAAAGCCTTTTTATTTAAACACGTTATAAGCCATATCCCTTTAGATTATAGGACTTTTCCATATGACCCGCACTCGAATCGCGATGCATAGACAGTTGTTTTAGAGCTTGAGTTTGGGGTGGTGGGTCCACCATTATGGGAAATATTATTGGGATGGGATTTTTGAGCTTATTAATTGTGCTCTGTTATTTATAGTGATGATGTTTCACAGATTTGTATTGTAACCCTTTGCCGGGGTAATAGTGAATGAAAAAGAAGCTACGAGCTAAATTTGCCAATAAGGGCATAAAAATATATATATGAAAAAATAGCGTGATATCTCATCATAAAAAGAGAATCATAACTATAGAAAAGAAATTGATTTGAAAAGAAAAGAAAATATATATATTCGGACCGGCAAAGTGGAATTTTTAAGTGAACATCTTATGCTTTAATTGGGTTATTGGGGATGCTAAATAAATCATTGGGTTGAGTGAGAAACATTTTATGAGAGTAACTCAAGCTCTAGGGCGATTCGTTGATGGCTAGTGAGGAGAGAGCCAAAAGCTCACTCTAAATTATCCAAATAGACTTATCATACCGTCCCTAAGCCTACATTACAACCTTAAAGACCTTTTGATTCTTTGCTATGTAATTGAGAAGTGATTGAGCCAATAGAGAGTAGTTAAATGGATCTTTGGACACTAGTGAAGTACGATGAACAATCTATAGCTTCCTTGGGGAACTGAGTAAAGTCCCAATCCTTCTTACATTGCGAAACTAATCTGCTCTTGAATTCAAACCGTGTTGACTGTAGATATGAGAAGTGTACAGGTATGTAGTTTTAAATATTATTACATGAAATTTTCTGAGTAGTTGCTTTGAGTCTATTCTCCATATTCTTCTATCTTCTGTCTTCTGTGCTTAATTGACCTAGGTGTGTATTTAGAGACTTCCCTTTGTTTTTATTTTTATTGTATCGGGACGATACAACTTTGAGTTGGGGGTCTTGATGTCTCCTCATTTGTGATAGATTTATATTAGGATGAGACATCATTTTTAGTGATTTAGAAGTCATTATAGTCGATTTTCTTGAGAAATGCTACACTTTCCTATTTTGAGTCTTGATTTAGTAAAATAATATTTTTAGAGCATATTGGGTTTAATTATTTATTTAGTGTGAAGCTTTAAAGATAATTATGGAGATTAATTAGATTCCAAGTCAAAGACTACAACTTATGGAAAGAGATAAGCATGGTAATTGGAGATAAGGAAATAAAAGCTAAAAATATGGAAAAGGAAAAGCTGCCTTAATCCTGAATTTCTGCACCTACGACCACAAATCAGCTTATATCTCAAGAACGGTGTGGAATTTGGAGAAACGGTCAAGAGAAAAGTTGAAGAGCTTTCCGAGACGATCAATTTGGTGTACTCATACGCGTCAAACGGATGAATATTGAAGCTGTTAGAGCCAAAAGAAAAACGGACCTGATTTCATGTTTTTAGGGTTACGAATTTGAGTTGGGCTTGGAGTCCACTACTTACTTCTCCTTCAAGAAAACGAATTAGGGCTTCCAAGATACCTATAAATACACCCTCTTATCATTGTAAACATGTCCTTGCTCAATTGCAAAGTATAGGCTTAGTCTTTACTTATATTTTCTTAGTTTAAACAATAGCTTAGTCCTTTAGATAGATATTCATCCTTAGAATCAAGCTATTCATCCAAGAAGCAAGTTGACCTATAGAAGAAGACAAGAAGAAGAAGATTGGAGAACTGACAACTCCTCTTCTACATCTCACCTTCTCTATACCTAGAGTAATTAGCTATAGATCTATTCTCACCATATTTCTAAGCTTTTATTCTGTAAGTTTACTCTTAATTGTTGGATTATTATTTTGATCTTTAAATACTATTTGGTTATTTTAATTGATTAAGCTTGGCGTATATTGTATTATGTGTTTTGACCTATTTCCTAGATCTGATCAATCTTAGGATTATTCTTAGTTATTGACACACCACATAATCGTCTAGTGTGACTAGATAGCCACTAAGGTTTGTTGCAATCCTGGTTAATATATAATGCTTAATGTGACAGGTTAGAATAACAATTTAGTAATAGACGTAGTAATCCTAATCTATTTGACTTACTTTCATATTTAGTTATTTGTTTTGTTTAATTGTTTAATTTATTTATTTGCATTAGATAGTTATTTATCTTTTCATATTTTATTCAAACATCTAAATTCATCTACGCTTGTTAAACATAAATTGATCTAACGGATACAATCCCTGCGAACGAACTTGACTTATCATTAAAACTTGCATACGATCTGTGATACTTGCAGTGAGTTCCGTGGTTATCAAGGGTGTGTAACTCTTTATTATTATCTTTATTTATCTATTATTTTATCACACCTTTGCCCCCACCAGATTATATGCTTACTAGTATGAATATCATGATTATGTTTGTCTAGCTAATCAAACTATGATCTTCTAAGTTAGTAAGAGAATAGATAATCGATTTACTTGTTTAACTTATATATCGAACCTCTAACTTATCCTTTGCATGATCCCATAAGTGTTTGATATATTAGTTGACTTAGAAGAATAGCTAGTATGAATATTGTGATAGTGTTCTTTCTAGTTTATCCAACATATTGTCATCTAGAGTAGTAAGAGATTAGAAACTCGTTTTACTTGTATCACTTATATATCGAACCTCTTAGCTTGTCCATTGTATGATCCCTTAGGAGTTTGATATATTAGTTGACTTAGAAGTTTCTTTCTTAAACTTATAATTATCCAAAAGATTTTTAATTAGGCATTAATCTTATTAGTAATCCTATTCACCCCCCCTCTAGGACTATCAATTGGTATCAGAGCCTAACTCTACGTGAATAGCTTAACCGTTAGTAGAGTAAACGATTTGGAATCTAATCTTTTGGAAGAGTTGTTTTCTACACAACCTCCATTTTCTTGTAGGTAATCGTTACTTTGCTTGGAGGAAACAAATGGAAGAATTAATATACGAAAGAACGCTCAAATCTCGAAAAAGGAAAATCCGGTGATTTCTTTTCTTTATCTCGTATATTATATTGTGTTTCCTCCTTATGGCTTGCGTTTTTAATTATGTTTTGGGTTGTGATTTGATTAGTTGTGTTTGTTGTTATCATGTTTTATCTTTGGATATTATCTTGTGATTCTTATCATTGTTTTAATGTTATTAGTGTTATTGCATCTAATTCTCATGAATGATGTTTTTGCAATTTACCTCTTAGAATTTTGGTAATTGCATCTTAGTCCCCAAAATTTCCAAAATTGCACTTTGACCCCTCATAGTTATTATATTCTCCAAAGTGTCATAGTTTGGACTTCATAATCTTTCACTTGTAAAATTTGCCATTTTAGTTCATATCTTTGAAAAATTGCATTTTTAGTCCTTACTATGTGAAATTGCTTTTTAGTCCCTCAACGATTATAAATTGCACTTTTTATTCTTACAAGTTTTTATATCCTTTTAAAAGTGCCTATTGTTTGATAAAAGGGAAAAAGATCAAAGATATTAGTTTAATCTTTCATATCTTAATTTATCTTTGATCACAAATTTGCATTTTCATATAGGTGAGTTTTTAACGAAATTGCTTTTCAAAATATTTTTCCGATAATCTTTTGCATTTCCCATAACATTTCAAAAATGTTTTTATGCATAGAATTATGGGAATTTTATCCATTATTGGTCATTAACTCATTTGCATGAATTTGCTTAGCCTTACTATCTATATGTTGTGCTTCATTATGTGCTTATATGGTTTATTCCCTATTGTGCAAATATCTTGTATAACTTGACCTTATCATGCTTAAAATTGCTTAGTTTTTACATTGGGTCTTTTTGTACTTTTTTAAAAATATAGGGGTATTTGTGAAATAAACGGTTTTATTTGTTTTCGGGATTTCCATGTTGAATCTTTTCAAAACAAAAGCGTTTTTAGTAGTTTTAAAATATTTCTAAACTATTGGGGTGTTTTCGTATTAATTTCGGGTGTTTATGCAATTTGCTTATTTTCTAAATCTCTCTTCTTACCCTTTTAGTCGAGCAGTTGTGCGGTGCACCGCAACAATGGTCCGGTACACCGCAATTCGGGGTTTATTGTTCTATCTTACTTTATGGTCCTTATTGGTTGAAAATATTGCATTGTGATCCCTATAGGTTGAAAAATATTGATTTTAGATCCCTATAGTTTGAACAAGTTGCTTTTATCTTTCTTATGCTTGAAAATTAGACCTAGGTCCCTATTGTCTTGAGAAAGTTATACTTAGGTCCTTGAAGGTTTTCAAAATTGCATTTAGTCCCTAAACATTTGAAAAATGCATTTTGACCCCCATACTTTTCAAAGTTTAAATTTTACCCCTAGATTTCTTAAAATCGGTTTCAAATTATTCTTATTGGGTGTTTTTAATCTTCATATTATCCTACTTGGTCATTATTGTGGTTGTTTTGGTTTTTTAGTTGTTTATGCTTTGAATGCTTATGAATCCATGTTTTGGATATTTAGGATTTCATTGCTACTTGGTTAAATTTGGATGATTGGTTTAAGATGCTATGTGTTTAACTTGGATAATTGGTTATGTATGTATTGTTGAATGTTAGTTGCTTAAATTTTATGCTTCGGATATTATTTAAATGTGTTAATGTTGCTAACATTTTCCTTGATTATATAGGTACTATTGCATCATTCATCCTTGATCTTATTCTATATTGTTTTATAGTCCCGTTAGTTTGTTCAAATTAATCTTAGTTCTTCAAATGGTTGAAAATTGCATTTAGGTCCATTGAAGTTTTTCAAAATTGCGTTTAGTCCCTAAACTTTTGGAAAATACATCTTGACCCCTTTGCTTTTCAAAAATGACAATTTACCCCATGATTTCTTAAAATTGATTCAAATATTCTTATTGGTAAAAAGGGGAGAAATTATTGGTCAAACTTTTCAAAATTGAAACAAACACTCTATGCATTTCGTGAGGGGGAGTTTTTAGTAAATTATCTTTAAAAACTAAAATGCTTGATTAATTGTTTGCACTAATCGTTTATCTTATAATTGCACTAATCGTTGCGTTGTTAGAAAGCTTATAAGATGAAAACCTATCGATCAAGAAGTTGGTAAAATGTCTCCATCCCTTATCCTTTTCATGCTTTGCAATTGTTGATCTTTGTGCATCTCAAATTAAAATGTTTTAATTGCTCTTAAACCCTTGATCTCTCTATGTTATTTTTCAAAATCTATTCACTTGAGTTTTTAGCTCTTCTATGTTTATTTGTTTGATCTTATTTTATTATCCCGTCTTTTTGATGAAGACAAAGGGGGAGAAATATGTGCACTAAAACTTTCAAAATTGCACTTCTTAATACTCACAAATGCATTTCATATCTTATATTCATTTTTACTTAAATGCTTATTGTGAGGGGGAGCTAAATTTGATAAGAGCTTATACTTTCATATCATTCCTAAGGTGTTTTAGTGAAGGATTTGTCATCATCAAAAAGGGGGAGATTGTTGGCATATAGCCTCCCTTAATAGGTTGTTTTAATGTGACAAATCCTCTTGTGTTTAGTGTGCTAATTACTCTTGTTATACATATTCTATCTTGCACTCTAATTCATCTAATAGCACATCTTTATCATTTAGATCAAAGCTTTATTGTTATATCTTATGAAACTAATTCTCATACAAATTCCTTTAACCTTATCTTTGTGTACATTGAGAATTAGCTTTAGTGATCAACTACAAAGTTTATTAGAATGATGTTCTCTACAACTCTCGTGAAGAAAGTTTTCTGATCCGAGCATCGTAGTAAAAGATATACTCATTAAAAGGTGTTTTAGAACTTTGGCGCGGTACACCGGACCTTGGGTGCGGTACACCGCAGATGTGCGGACCAGGGCACGGAGCATGGCTAGCCCCGGACTAGAAAATGAGCAATAAGCGAAGCTTGGCGCGGTGCACCTCACCAACCCCGCGGTGCACCGCAGATTAGGGTTTCCTGCACAAAATTAAGACAAAAGGAATAGATCCGTTGGGGATATTAATATATCCGTTGGAGACAAATCATATGACCGTTGGGAGCATTTTGCAGCTATAAATTGAAGGTCTTTCAAGGCTACAATCACACCTTCAACCCATATACACTTAGGGGCTTAATTGTTATCATCCAAGAAGGTGTCAAGAGCTTCATAGTTCATATCCCCTCAATTAAGGAGTTAATCCAAGGAGCTATCAAAGTTAATCATCCAAGCTTGATCAAGAGCTTAAACCAATAAGCTTCAAAGTTATTATCAACTCAAGAGAAGTTTTAAGCTTATAGTTATATCATCTCTTTAGGAGTTTAGTTACAAAGCTTTTATAAGCACCCCTAAACACTTTTCCTTTCCTCTTAGTTCTTGTAATAGATTAAGAGAGTAGTGTGAGCATAGGTTGTATGCTTGGTTCCTTGTGTTGGTGATAACACAAGTGTTTTTCCTTCGTGGTTTCGAAGAGGTTGTCCTTCGTGTTATCGAAGAGGTTGTAAGGGTTATTGTGTTCTCGACCCGGTTAAGAGAGACACGGGAGCTTAGTGAAAAGCTTGAAATCCTAAGGAGGCTTCCTTAGGTAGTGGATGTAGGGAAACCGAACCACTATAAATCGTGTGTATCCTTCTATCCCTTCGCTATTTATTTTCCGCACTTCACATGTTTGATTATATGCTTACTAGTATGAATATCATGATTATGTTTGTCTAGCTAATCAAACTATGATCTTCTAAGTTAGTAAGAGAATAGATAATCGATTTACTTGTTTAACTTATATATCGAACCTCTAACTTATCCTTTGCATGATCCCATAAGTGTTTGATATATTAGTTGACTTAGAAGAATAGCTAGTATGAATATTGTGATAGTGTTCTTTCTAGTTTATCCAACATATTGTCATCTAGAGTAGTAAGAGATTAGAAACTCGTTTTACTTGTATCACTTATATATCGAACCTCTTAGCTTGTCCATTGTATGATCCCTTAGGAGTTTGATATATTAGTTGACTTAGAAGTTTCTTTCTTAAACTTATAATTATCCAAAAGATTTTTAATTAGGCATTAATCTTATTAGTAATCCTATTCACCCCCCCTCTAGGACTATCAGGTTGTCTATAACCCGGATTTGCTCAACGATGTGTTTGTCTAGTTATGGTCGTTTTGTTTCTAATTGTTCAAATTAGTGTTTTCTTTTAAATCCGAACCTAAGGATCTCCATTGTAATGGAAAAAAAAACCAATGCATTAAAATGACTTTTTCTTTTAAAAAAAGAAGTATTTTTGGATATTAATTAAACTCTTGGAAGTTGAAAGATTAGAAGATTCCAAAATTGAATGAATTCATTGATTAGTTATATTTCAAAAACTTATAATTAGACACCATAGATTGATATTTAAAGATGAAAATTAAAAGAAAAAATGAAGAAGAAAATAAAAATAAAAGTAAAAATAAAAATAAGTTAGACATGAGAGATTTAAGAGTAAATAATTAAGTAATCTAGTTAACTAAAATATATAATTATCATATTATGGATAGAGTTTTGGGTAAACATGAAAGTTTTTATTTTTTATTTTGGAAGAGGGTTGGATTTCTTCTATACAAAAATGTATTGTAATTTTTTTTATTCTAAACACTTATAAAAATATATTGTAATGGTTAATTGCTTATAGTGAATCATTTTATAGAAATAAGTATTATTGGTCAAATTATGGTAAATATTATATTTTTTTTTAATTTTCTGTACCAGGATATTTGAATAATTTGATATTTTCATAATAAGTTTTAACATAATAGATAAAAAAAAGAAAAATCTACGTAAAAAGAAGCAATCGTTATAAGAAAAATCCATATATGAATAAAAAAAAAATTAATTTTTGTATCTTTTGGGGCAAAAGACCTTTTCAAAACTTTACCTTTATAATTGACTACTTGAAATGTTCGAAAGAGAAGTACTCACTCTTTAATAGGAAAAAAGGGAAAGTGCTTCACTATAAGTCTATAAAGCAACAATTGTTGTCTAAACATTTTCGGTTGCTAATAATGCTTCATTTTAATGTTCTTTTCATTTTCGCTATGTTATATACATATACACGAAAAGTAGATAATACATTTCTAAAATTCTATTATACAATATCAAAATTAATATATGTTAATTTTGGGTCGTACGTATGTCGTTTTTTATAAAATTGTTTGCAGGGATTTTAAACCATCTTGCAAGATGTCAGAAGATCATCGTTTAAACCGGTCCGCCAACTCTATAGTTTTTCTCAACTTTGGTGTACAATCCAATTTATCGTTGACGACCGCCAATATCTTGAACAAGATCAAATTATTAGAAACGATGGTTTCCTCTTCATCATTGAAGTCTTTATACGACTCTGTGGCCTTCAAAACCGCTCTAACCTCTCTTTCAAGAGTTGAGTCGCAGATGGTATCAGTTCAGACTTCCGATTGTTTATGCACTTGTATAATAAGCATTCATGTTGATATTCCACGAATGCTTGTAAGATGCGTCAGATATGAATGATACATTGGACTCGAAGGTGTTTGGGACATTGGTGGGCAGCTGTATCAGCTTTCTGTGAGTGATTTTTGTAGTATATCCAGACATCTCCAAACTGCTCTTCCACAATGATATTTGTTACCATAGTTATACTGTAGATATCTATTTAATTTATATGTAATGATTGTATTTTTTCTTCCAAATATTTTATATTTTAATGATATATATAAAACAAGGATAATTATATCAAGAGTTAATTAAAGAATATTAGACCTACTTATAAGTTATATTAGATGTTATAATGATATTGACTAATGAAATTATTACCATTTACACCCAAAATCCAATAATAATTACCCTCTAACATCCCCTACTTTAATATTCACTTTACAAGTCTCCAAAAGAATTTTACTTCCCGTTTTGCCCTTATTTTTTTTCTTTTTAATTAACCTAATACATATTATATTTCACCAGATGCTTCGTCTCTCTCTCTCTCTCTCTCTCTCTCTCTCTCTCTCTCTCTCTCTCTCTCTCTCTCTCTCTCTCTCTCTCTCTCTCTCTCTCTCTCTCTCTCTCTCTCTCTCTCGCTCTCTCTCTCTCTCTATACCACCAC
Organism: Nemophila menziesii; assembly: GCA_029959085.1. Taxonomy (NCBI): domain Eukaryota; kingdom Viridiplantae; phylum Streptophyta; class Magnoliopsida; order Boraginales; family Hydrophyllaceae; genus Nemophila; species Nemophila menziesii. Next base: position 21,363,336 of record JARWIR010000007.1, on the reverse strand, counting down.
CACCATCAACAGAGACATCATCACCACCGCTCCTTCGCGCATCTATGTTCGAGCGCGCCCTCCCACCCATAACATCACAGCCCACGCCACCCTCCTCAAGCGTGATTCTTTTATCTCTTGTAGCGCCGCCACCACCACCACCACCACCCTGCTATTTCAGATCTCTCCTCCACGATATATCTACGACATTATCATTCTCTCCTCCATAAATGAAGCAAGGCAACAATCGAGGAGAGCTTTAAATAATTTATGGTTTAATTAGGATTCTAATAAATTTAATTAGGTAATTTCTCAAATAATATGGAATGTGATTCGGCTTCTCATTTGGTGGAGCGAGTAATAATCTTCTTGCCACTGGGTGCAAGTCCGAGGTATAATTTCTCATATACAAGTGCGGAATTTAATCTTCTTTGTTTACTTTCCTGTTTTATGCAAACAAAATAAATTTATTGTTAATATAAAGATTTATCTTCTTTTGACTATAAATTGACTGGATTGATTTAGATTTTCTTCTGGGATTGGAAGACCCAAAAGTAGGTGGCTTGCTTGGAAGAATCTCACATGGAAGATGTTATTCAGGTTTGATGATCATTTCCATCCTTTCATACTTATGATGTGTTTAGGAGAATTGTGAGTGTATAAATTGAATTATTTGTAGGTTCATCTTATTCCTGGACATGAAAACAAGCTACTCTCTGCTTCTGTATGCCTAAACTAGCTGTATTTAAAGGACCAGCTCCAATTAATCTCTCAGATCGTCTTCATCAGGTTCTTAGGTGGGCCCTAGGATCTGTTGAGATTCTCCTTAGCAAACATTATCCGATCTGGAGGTGGTTGAAGTGGTTACAACACTTTTTGTATATAAACTTTGTCGTATATTCGTTAACCTCTATCCCGTTAATTGTATATTGCACCTTACCTGCTATTTGTCTTCTCACCTGAAAACTTATAGTCCCCTCGGTAATAATTTTTTCTATTTACTTAGTATGACATTCTGTTGATTCTTTGGTTTTTTATAATGTTTATGGTGTATGTATATACATATTAGTAACTACGCGAGCATAATATTCTTGGATTTGTTTATCTCAATTGCCGCGACGGGGATTTTGGAGATGCGATGGGGTAAAGTTAGGATAGATGATTGGTGGAGGAACGAGCAGTTGTGGGTGATCAGAGGTGTTTTTCGCACACTTGTTTGCGTTGTTTCAAGGTTTACTCAAGGTTTTAGCAGGCGTGGATACGAATTTCACGGTTACATCTAAAGGAGGAGGAGATGAAGGGGGCTTTTCCGAGCTTTATATAATTAAATGGACATCGCTTTTAATCCCACTAGCAACTTTGCTCATAATGAATATAGTCAGAGTTGTGATTGGGATTGTGGACGCAGTGAATAATAGGTATCAGTCGTGGGGTCCGCTATTTGGTAGATTGTTCTTTGCTATTTAGGTTATTGTTCATTTGTATCCGTTTCGTAAAGGTTAGATGGGAAAGCAAAATCGTACACCATCAGTCGTAGTGGTTTGGTCGATTCTATTGGCTTCAATATTAACGCTTTTGTGGGTTAGAGTTAATCCGTTTGTTGCAAGGGATGGGCCCAAACTTGAAATTTGTGGATTGAATTGTGACGATGACTAGGGAGTTTGTGTTAGTCCCCAACAAGCTAGGGGTGGTGAATATTTTTAATTATGTTTAAGAGTTACCTAGTTGTTGACTAGTCAAAGTTACTTCAAATAATTTTCATTGATTCATTCTTTTGTTAATTACTAGTTGGCTTTTAGACCAGTGAACATAATTATTGTCTTAAATTGATAACTGTTTCAAGAACAAGTGTTATAGATTTTGAGTTCAATTTACATTGTAAACTTCATATTATGTATTATGTGTGTTTTTAGAGACTTTATAAGTGAAGGAACAATTAGGATTCTCTTACTTTTTTGGCTCCAATTTCTTATTTCTCGTGTTATGCACGACAATAACTTGTAAATCCGACTCCATATATTGTTTGCTTCTGATAATTTTTTTATTTTTTATTCGTGTTTTTTCTCTTTTATATTTTTGTTAAATTTGACAAGATCATGTTTCAATTGTATTTGTGTAGGGTTTGCCTTACCAAACAGAAATATAAAAATGTCCAAAAAAAATAAAATATAAACCCAAATGTTATTTGGTTGGATTTTTTTCACCAAACAAAAACATATACTCAACTTTATTCTTATAGGATGTCCTACAAAATATAAACATATATATAATTTGGTGGGATTTGTCCTACTAAACAACATATAATCAAACACACTTCTTTGGGATTTGTTCCATAAAACCATAACATAACCCTTAAATATAATTTGGTGGAATTTTTCACCAAATAACAATATAAAAATTTGGTGAGGATTTTGTTTGGTGGAAAAAAAATTGGTGAAAAATATCTTTTGGAAAAATTTTGGTGGGAAAAAAATTGGACAGAAAATTTTGGTAGAAAAAAATTGGTCGAAAAATTTTGGTGGAAAAAAAAATTGGATAAAAAATTTTTGCGGGAAAAAATTTGGCCAAAATAGTTGGCCGAAAATTTTTTGGCAGAAAAATTTTGTTAAGATTTTTTTTAATGTAAAAATTTAGTGAGATGGAACTAATTTAAGGGTACTATTGTCTATTATGTCATTTATATTAGACATGGCTTTTAGGTCAATATCAACACTTCCTAGTGTGGTATTGGTAATTGTCTCTTTAAAATCTATACGAGTACAAAAATATTTAACATGAAGACATCCTTTAATATATTATTCTTTTAAGTGAATATTAATGTAAAAAAAAAATTATACTTGATTTTGTATTATCATCATCTATATTGTCACGTGTTATCAAGATTATAACATAAAAGTATAGATTTTTGATATTTTCGATTATATGAACATGTATATATTAAAATTATTTTTATGCTATACCATATTATGAGTTTAATGTTTTTGAATGTTGTAGTCAATTATGTTTTATTATATTTTTTCAACTTTAAATAATATAATGTTTATTAATATATACTACCATTTAATATTATCTTTAATCCAGTTCAAATTCTATTAATTATAATTTAGTTTTGTTATTAAGTATTGTTAATTTTGATGACTTAATTTAACTTCTATTAAATAAAATAATAAAAAGTTTTGTTTATTAATTTTGTCAAGAGTTAATTTAAAAATATTAGACCTATTTATAAGTTATATTAGATGTTATAATGATATTGATTAATCTCCACCCGTGCAACAAAATGTTATACACGAAGACATCCTTTATTATATTATCCTTTTTAGTGAATATTAATGTAACAAATTTTCTATGATTAATTTTTTATTATCATCATCTACATTGTCACGTGCTATCAAGATTACAACATAAAAAGCATAATTTTTTTATATTTTTTACTATATGAACATGTATATGGTAAAATTATTTAAGTATTGTTAATTTTGATGACTTAATTTAAATTCTATCAAATAAAAAAAAACTTAGATTATTCATTTTGTCAGAAGTGGGGTTTGAACCCACGCCCTCTTACGAGGACCAGAACTTGAGTCTGGCGCCTTAGACCACTCGGCCATCCTGACTTATGTGAAAGTACAAGTTTATAATATAAAGCTATAATATGACAAATTAATGGAATAGTATACATTATTTTATATTATATAGGAACTAATATTGCAATTTTTGCATAATATAGGGCATAGTAGAATTAACTTGAAAACAAAATCAATGGTCCTTGAATACAAATTTTCAACTCTACCCAAGCATATATATATTTTTGTGAATATTTATAACTAGCATACTAGGTGTAGTTTGGTATAATTTAAGAATGTTGGAATGTAGTTCTCAAACTAATACCGTGAGTTTTGTTCTAGCTCTATGAAAACCAAGGCTTATTTTTTTGTTGAATGTTCTTTTTCTAGAAGAATTCTCAAGAAATGCATTATAAATAATGGAAGTTCAGTTTCTACTACGTAGGATGATTTAATGAGTTTCATATTCATTATGACTGAGTAACAAATATACTACGTAGCTGGTTTAATGCTTTTGTTTACTTGCTATGGTCTAATAGAAATGTAATCAAAACATGAAAAATCTTGTCCCTTACACACACTATTTTTTTGAGGTTCTTTTTCTCTCTCTAGAAAAATGCTCTGCAAAAATGGGGTCTTCTAAAAAGTCAACCACACCTTCTTCTTCCTTGACCATGAACCATTAATTGTCTGTCTGATTAATTTATGACTTTCCTTCATCCCATTAAGCTTACTATTACTATGATCACCCTCCTCCTCCTTGAATTTGACAGAGGTCCCCCAAATAAAAACGTTGAAGTTCATCTGATGGCCTTAAGGAGCTGGTTTGGCCATTCTCTTCACATGCAGCTCAATTATTGGATGATCTTGCTCTGCTTTTACATGATTACTGAGTTCTATCTGTGTTCGGTTAAAGATTTTTACTTATATTATCACATGCAGTTCGGATTTACTTGTCTATTATTGTGCTGGTATATCGATAAGAACATCTCTGAGCTTATTCTCAAGCATTGTGACTTACTCTCTCATTTTATTGGCATTTATCAATTTGTGCTCCTCAATGACCCTATATTCTCTGTCATCCTTTCACTATTGACAAGATCATCCAGGAACAAACGAGAGGGACTATTTATGGGGGGAACAATTATTATTGGTTTATTGTTTAATAAACCTTCAATTCAGTCGAGGCTTAATAGCATGCAATTGATCTTTCTTCTTTGTTTTGTCCATTCCACTGTAAATGGTTACAATTTCAAGAGAGATTTGGTGAATCAGAGATCTAATCAACACATGCATTGGGTATATCAGACCTATTTCTACGCTAGCTATAGATCTGAAGAGCTTAATTTCTTTCTTATGCCTTTTGTGCAAGATTTTCCTTGGATAAGTAAATCTAATATTTTATTAATGCGAAATTTTAATACCCGAAGTTATTCTATTAATCTGGTGCGATGGGTACTTGCTACTACCTACACTATCAGTCAATATAATAATTCTGTAATCTCGATCACATTTATTTGCTCCAAGAGGTCTTCATATCTTATATTTCTGCTTTTTTCTCTTCTGAATACACAAGAACACCTCACAAGTACGTTTCCTTACCCTTTCTATTATAATATATTGTTTTATGTTTGTCTTCAGTTCATTTTCAGAAGAAGAAAACTTGAAATCCAAAGTTTAACTTCGATCAGCCACTTTGATTCTATTCTTCTCCAAAATCTTATAGACTCCTACTTATTCAGAAGATATAACCTATATTCCTTTCTAATTTTCACCAATAACTATACAAGGCGTGAGTTATGGTTTATCTTTTGGATATTGGATTCGTCAAAGCCCAAGATTTTTGCAGAAAGATACTTTTTGCGTATACAGCCTATTTTACACTTTTATTTCGAAGTCCTCAATATTGCGGCTGGGATGTTATCTAAATTTTTTAATGATATTTGGTGTTCATCTCATTGGCTAAGAGTTACGTACAGTAGCAGGCTGGAATTTTTTATCATTTTTCTCTGGCCTACTTTTATACAGATATCTGGGTTTTCTAGGTTGTGGGATGTCTTCACATATCACGCCTCATATTTTCTTTACTTTGAAATTACCAATTTTTATCTGAGACTCTTCATCTACTCTTATATTGCACGCTTTGGACATTTGGCATTCGTGGATTTATGGTATGTTACGGCAATAAACTGCAGTCTCACGAAGGTTTATTTGTACTCCTCTATACTATTTAAACACTGGGTCACAAGAGCAGAAGATCCTCATAGCCATTACAAGCACAACCAAATACATTTAACTCTCTCAATCACTATCAACATGACATCAAACTCCAATCATTTCTTACCCCTCGCTAGAGCAAAAAATGAGAATCTTTTAAAGCTTGAATCCTTATCACTAGCCACAAAAACCACTTCTGCTAAACCCAACAAATCAGAATTCAACTTTTTCGCTAAAATCATCTCAGACAGAGCCATTGGTTTCACTACTTTTCGTAAGGTTGTACTCGATTCATGGGGCATTAAGTGCAGAATCCTTTTTGAGGAGCTTCAAACTAATACTTTCAAAATTACGCTGGACAAAGAAGACGAAGCAGAAAGAATCTTCTTCAACAGACCAGGACTCATACACGGAATGCATGTTCTCCTCACTAAAGTGGAAAACAACACAAAATTGGAAGAAGCTGATCTGGATACCTCCTCAGTCTGGGTTCGTATATACGGACTCGCAGGTATTCAAAACAACTTAAATGCCATTGAAGCTTTTGGTAGCTATATTGGTGAAGTAGTCGAAGTGGATTACCCTATTGCTGACTCTGATGATCTCAAATTCATCCGATTTCGAGCTGACTTTGATGTTAATGAGCCAATCAAAACCGGAGTTTATCTCAATCAACTAGATGGGATTGCTTGGGTCGGCTTTATCTACGAAAGCATTGGCCTCTTCTGCTTTAACTGTGGCAGATTAGGACACAACAGGATGAACTGTTCAACAGCCATGGTTAGGCCTCGATGGAACGACGATTCAGCTAGGTTTTTCAACTGGTCTAAAGATATGGTCATGAGAAACGAAGATTCTGTTTTCCACGTGATAAGACGAAGAGACCAATGGGGCAATTTCGACGAAATAATCAGATTTTATCCCTTCAGGCGCCAAGATGGAGACGGTGAAGATGACGAAGGTGGTTTCAACAATGGTAACAATGCTATTCCAAGAACTTTGCAATTTGGGAACATCAATATCCCAAATCAACCTCCTACTCGTGATGAAAATAATGATAACAAAAAGAACGACAATGATTCTTCTAAGAGAAAAAGAGAGAACTCTGAGCTACTCGAAGAAATTTACAACAAGGTATCTTCTCTTGATGGCCCTGTTGAACTATCTGAGAAAAACTATCCCTCCATTTTTAAGATTTTTAGAGAGGAGCTGGGCGACGTGGGAATGAGTATTATCGTTAGCAACAAGCCATCAACGAAGTTCTTAATGCTAGAGAAATAGACATAGATGAGATGTATCGTAAGTTCACCCAAGATGAAGCTATCAAGAGAGAAAGTGGGGATATCTTCAACCCTATTATCATCTCTTCTTCAGAGAACCCTAGCAATAATCTTGTTAATTCGAACTCCTATGATGGGCCACTAAATGCGAACACCAATCTCATGGTTCAGGAGATGCCGAACTCTGCTACACTACGAGGAAGAATGTTACAGAACGAAGGAGAAGTAGATAAGGGTAAGAAGGTGATGGGGTTTAATGATTTCGAAGCTCAACAGGAGTTTACTAATGATAACTTTGGAGGAGGTAAAGGGAAGAAGGTCTTAGTCTTTGATGATGATTTCGAAGGCGAATCATTCGAACCTGATGAGGAATCCTATAACTCTCAGTCTATACATATAAGTCAGCACCCAAGAGATGATAATGACAGCACTAGAGGATGGTCTACTAAGCCTAGATGCCGCGTTTTCAGCCCTAAAGAAAAGTTTACATGGCCTAAGGTTTTGAAGAGGAAAGAGGCTCCTGCTCCCCTTCAATTGGGTTTGAATAATAAGGCCCCAAAGTTTAATGATGGTGACTTTAGTTTAATGGAGAGACGCATTTGAGATATGCAAGTTTTTGTCGACGAACTGTACATGAGCTTCAATGAAGTCAAGGATCAAATCAAAAACTCTAATCAATACGAACCAAAAGTAATTGATCAAAATGTCTCTAACAAGAAAATTTATTACTGTCGTGGTGATGGATGTGAAGGTCATATCGAGGGAGAGCTCAATGAAGACACAGATTCTGAAGAGGTGGCGAGTACACGAGGACCCCTCGTGATGGAAAGCCGGCCTCCAAACTCTCCAGTGGATTGCGGCCTATCCCTTAATAGGGCCGGTTTTAATGGATAGTACGTTGATTTGGAACTGTCGTGGTGTGAGGGCGTCCACGACAAAGAAAGCGTTTAAGTCCCTAATTGCTAAGTATCGTATTTCCATTGCTTGTCTTTTAGAAACTAAGCTTAGAAGTAAGAGTCTTAAATCTTGTAAGCACTTGAAATCTTTTGATCACTCACATCTAGTTGAACCCAGGGGAAGATCGTTTATGTCTGGGGGTATACTAGTCTTGTGGAATAACTCCGTTAACCTTAGGGTCGTCTGGTCTACTCCTTCTTTTGTTGTCTCTCAAATCGAAGAAGTTAATAAAAATATTTGGTATGGTGTGTGTGTATGCTCCTTCCATTGAAAAAGATAGACAAGATGTTTTTAAATCATTATCATCATGGAATGCAAAAATTGATAAGCCGGCCATCTTTATTGGCGATTTTAATGAAATCTCCAGATTCTCCGAAAAACAAGGTAAAGCAGAACCTAATCTCGATAGAATTATTAAATTTAATGAATTCATTAATGATAATAATCTTGTCGACCTTCCGAGCAAAGGATGTTTCTTTACTTGGACAAATAAAAGGAAAGGTGATGAAAACGTCAAAGAAAGGCTTGATAGAGGCCTTGCTACTACCTCGTGGTGTAATTTATTCCCTAATTATTCTATTCACATACCTCCGGCTATAGGATCGGATCATTCGCCCCTTATTCTCAACACTGATTCTTTCAAAGCTTCATATGTTAAACACTTCATGTTCGAGTCTAGATGGTTGGAAAATGATAAATGCTTACAAGTTATTGAACAATCATGGAAATCTAAGGGAGAAATTTCGAGCATTAAAGATTTTTGCAACAAAAGAGATGCCGTTTGTCTCGCCTTAACAGGTTGGAGTAAGGAAAGTTTCTTTAATAATAGGAAGCTTATTGAAAAGTATCAAAGAGAACTCGCAACACTCCAAGATAAAGAATCATCGAATGATAATTGGGAAGAAGAAAAAGTTATATATAATAAGCTCGAAGAAGCATGGAAACAAGAGGAATCCTATTGGGCTGACAAAGCTAGAGACAAATGGGTTAAAAAAGGAGATAGAAATACTAATTATTTTCACGCAAAAACACTCAATAGAAGAAAACGCAATCATATATCCATGCTCAAACTTGACAATGGGTCTTGGACCGAAGACCCCAAGACAATTAATTCTGTTATCAACGACTTCTATATAAATCTTTTTAGTGATAATGAAAGCGCTAGCAAGGAAGATATCACTGAGTGTATTCCTAACAAGATTGACTTTAATATTAATAATATTCTTACAAGAACCCCGGATTTGGAGGAAATCAAGAATGCCATTTTTAGTATGTCTGGATCTAAGGCGCCAGGCCCTGATGGGCTTCCGGGTAATTTTTATCAAGAATCTTGGGAGATTATTAAAGACGATATTTTTACTATGGTTAAAAATTTCTTTGAGTATAATACTCCCCTCAATGATATTAATGATACTCTGATATCTCTTATTCCAAAGGGTGAGATTCAAGAACAAGTCAAAGACTATCGTCCTATTGCGTGCATCAACTTTAGTTACAAAATTATTGCAAAAATATTGGCCCTTAGACTTCAACCTTTTATGAACGATATTATATCGCCAACTCAGTCAGCTTTTATTAAAGGAAGGAGCATACAAGATAATATTATCATCGCTCAAGAGGTGGCATATTACCTTAAAAATAAACAAAAATCTAAGAAGAATTATGCGGCTATTAAAATTGACATGGCAAAAGCCTATGACCAAGTTAATTGGAAGTTTCTTATCAAAGTTCTGAGGAGACTTGGCTTTTGCGAAAAATGGTTAGATTGGATTTTAAATTGCATCTCCTCGGTCTCCTTTCAGATTAAAGTTAACGGTCAGAGACTCGATAAATTCACCCCCTCACGTGGAATCAGACAAGGAGACCCCCTTTCTCCGCTTCTCTTCTCCCTGCTAACTGAAAGCCTCATCTATCTTCTGAATGAACAATGTAGGGAAGGAAATATTAAGGGCATCTCCATGGCTAGAAATTGCCCCAACCTCACTCACTTGCTGTTTGCGGATGACGCCCTATTTTTCATTAACATTGAACAAAACGAGATAAATGCTTTTAAAGAAGTGCTCAAGAGATTTTGTCAAGCCTCTGGTCAAAAAATAAACCTCCAAAAATCCTCCATATTGTTTAGTAAAGGCACCCCGGAAGAAGTTTCTAAGGAAGTCTCTAATTATCTCTCTATCGAGAAGACTAATTTTTTTGGCAAATATTTAGGGATTCCCTTCTCCCTTAAAAGAGCCAAATCTGAGAATCTCAGCTATATCAAAGATCGTCTCCTCTCTAAATCCGTTAGTTGGGCTTCTAATCTCCTCTCTGATGGGGGGAAAGAGGTACTCATAAAGGCCGTATTACAAGCTATTCCTAACTACGCCATGTCGATCTTCGAATTTCCTATCACTCTCTGCAAGAAACTCTCTAGCATTATTGCTAGGTTCTGGTGGGACTCAGGATACCGCAAGAGAATTCATTGGATTAAATGGGACAAAATCGCTCGATCAAAAACAATTGGTGGGATTGGTTTCAGAGATCTCCACAAGATGAACATTGCGTTACTTGCTAAGCAAGCTTGGAGAATTGTTAATAATCCGGACCTCCTTGTTTCCAGAGTATTAAAGGGCATTTACTCACCATTTTGTAGAATATTTGATGCTAAACTTGCTAAAAGAAGATCATGGAGCTGGGCGAGTATATTTAAAGGCCTTCAATTTTTAAAGCAACATACAATTTGGCGCATTGGAAATGGCCTTAACACGAATATTTGGGAACACAAATGGATTAGAGGAAATCTAACCTTGGAAAAGCCGCCCAATTGTCAGCTTACAAAGGTCAATCAACTCTTTGATACAAACATGAGTAATTGGGACAAGGAACTTCTTAATAACTTATTCCCACCCAACATCGTGTCGGAAATTGTCAAAATTCCGATTATGCTTATCCATGAAGATGATAAACTTATCTGGCCTGAAGCTAAGGATGGAGAATTTTTGACAAAACTAGGTTATCACAAACTCGTCAATTTAGAAGTGGAAAAAGAAGGACAATCTTCTAAACAAGGGGAAGAAAATAATCCTACGTTGTGGAATACTATTTGGAACGCAAGTGTACCAACTAAAGTCAGAAACTTCGGATGGAAAATTTGTAAAGGAGCTCTTCCAACAAGAAAAAACCTTAAATCTAGAAGATGCGTCCAAGATGGTACTTGTGGATGGTGTGATAATAGTACAGAGGACATTGAACATTTGTTCCTCAAATGCCCGTTTAGTGTTGCGGTGTGGGCAAATTCTTCTATGCAGATTAAAATTGATAAAAATTCTGAAGTAAGTGTTGCTAATTGGCTTCTTGAGACAATTAAGGCTTACACAGAAAATGGATGGGACAAGAAAGAAATCACAGCTTCTATCTTACTCACATGTTGGTTTATCTGGAAAGCCAAAATGAGAGAAATTTTTGATAAAGTAGAATGGAATATCAGGGAGATCAATTTCAAAGTTAAAGGTATGATCAATGACTATTTCCGAACAAAGATTGGAGTTAATAACGTTAAGGCGACTGTAAATGTGGAGAGCGAAGAAGAGGGTACAAGGAATAACCCGATTGAAGAGGACAATGCTGAGTTTCTGTGGACTTGTGACGCCTCTTTCACTAAGGAATGGGAACCAGCTGGCATTGGTGCTATAGGCATGGATAAAGAACGTAATATCAAAGAAAGAATCAATGTAAGATGTCGGCTTGATAGCTCGATTATTGGTGAATCTTGGGCGCTCCTCCTGGCAATGAGGAAGTCAGCCTCTCTCAATCTTCGGAGTGTCTCTTTTTACTCCGACAACCTTGAACTGGTTCAAGGTATCTATCAAAAATCAGGTCTTCGATGGCAGATTTAACCCCATGTCGCCGAAATGAAGAACTGGTTATCCAAATTTAGCAATTGGATGGTCTATCATATTAGTCGAAAATTCAATATAGCTGCGGATGCGTTAGCTAAATGCACAAGATGCAAAGCCAAGCTTGACCAGTGGAAGGATTTTACTCTTCTTGGAGCCACTTCTTTTCTTAATCAGATGTGTAATACTTTGTAATCTCTATTTGGTTTTTTTGACAAAAAAAAAAAAAAAAAATAGAAATGTAATCATTCATAAAAGGTAAATGTTTCCGTGAAAATGATATTTTACACAACATTTAATAATTTATGTTTTTCAAATTCAAAGATTGTTAAAAGTTCAAAAACAAAGATTGCAGGCTTAGAATTATGAAAGATTGGAATCTAATTAATGTATTCAAGTTGTAATGTTTTTCTAGTTTACTTAGTTACTATTGATGTGAGGTTCCTTTGAACAAGTTTGAGCTTTAATAAATTTGAATTTGATGAGAAAAAAATTGTTTAAGCAACTATTTCTTAAAGAAACAATAAATGCCAAGTTAGATTTTTCGATTTTAAATCAAGACTTGCGATGTACAATTCAACCGAAATCAACAAATGGCTTACACGCTATTCAGGTTAGACGATTAATCACATTAACAAGAATATAATGGAGTTGCTGATATGTTAGCGAGATGTGTTAAGAAGTATGTCAATCTTAATGATTGGCGTGATACGTTACCTTTAGGGTCGTTTCCGTTTTCAGCTAATAGTTATAAGTTTTTTAATTCCCAACTTTCTTTTTCTTGACAAAAAAAAAAGAAAAAACATGTACAATTCAACCAAAAGTTGTTTATCTTATTTAACTTATTTTTTTGGTAGAGACCACTTGTGATCTTCTATCTTTCACGAAAATACCCAAGCAGACACATCACCTCCAACGGTTGCTCCAGATAGATATTTTCTACAAAACAATTCAAAAAAATACAGTATAACACCAAATCACTCCCCCATATACGCTATTCTTAGTTGCCCAAATGAATATTTACTGCACAACACTTCAAAAAATGCAATATAAAACAAAATTGTTCACTCCCCACCCAAACGGATATTTACTGCACAACAATTCAAAAAATGCAATGGTCATAAAATGACCATTCTAGGATTTGTATAAAAATAAATAAACATCACGATTGCAATTATACTTAACGCTTATATGATGCCACGTGGCGATAACTAACTGTCAACAGACAGAATAGGGTAAAAAAGGCTAACGGTGACACAAAACATTCTAGGATATTTACTGCACAACAATTCAAAAAATGCAATGGTCATAAAATGACCATTCTAGGATTTGTATAAAAATAAATAAACATCACGATTGCAATTATACTTAACGCTTATATGATGCCACGTGGCGATAACTAACTGTCAACAGACAGAATAGGGTAAAAAAGGCTAACGGTGACACAAAACATTAATGTAAAGGCCACCTCGTTATAATTGGTAGACAAAAGTCTATATGGGCATTTTCGTAAAAAATAGAGGGCCACGGATGGGTTTTAATTTTTTTTTTCTCAACATATATTCTTTTCTTAGAAGATAGGATTCCTTACTGGCAGAAATGTAGAAGGTTATTTAAAGTATTGTGTTGATTCATATCCGAGTTAGCTAAAAACCAATACATCACCGTTGCACGTTAACAATTTCAACTTTTCCACTACTAAAGCACAACCCATAACAAGATTTAAGAATTTACTTAAAAAAGAAAAATCTACAAGCGCCAACAAAGTTGCTCCCGTAGCCTCACAATTTTATGAGCTTTTCAAGATCTTGATATAAAAATCAGGGATCTTAAAAACTGGCACTTAGGTGATGGAGTCTAGGTGGCGAAAAATGCTCAGCCTCCCAAAACATTTTTTAGATAGCCTACTATATTTTAGGAGATCATGTGAGTGTTGGCTAGGGGTGGAATTGGAACGGAAATTTCCGATTTCCGACCGATTCCGATCCGAAAATTCCTTATTTGGAATTGTTTTTTTACCTTCCGATTTCCGAATTTCCGAATTCCGATTTTTCCGACTTTTTTTGGATTGGAATTGGAATTACATATTGAAAATTTGGAATTTCCGAAATCCGATCCAATTTCTATTTCCGTTTTTTTTCCGGTTTTTCCAATTATTTTTCCGAATATTTTCCTAAATAATATTTTATATTTTGAAATATTTACATATTTATATATTTATATATATTAATATATAATATATAATATATGTAAATTTTAAAATAGATGCCGAGGTGATTAAAACGAGCAAAGAAAATTTCAAAAAAATTTAGCTACTGTTGCCACTTCAAGTCAAGCTAAAAATGGTTCAGTGAAGTCGTATATAAAATCGCTTTGGAACGGTTGACAAAAAAAATCTAAAAGAACTAATCGCAATTTATAGTAACTAAGGGTGCCACTAGTGATATAGGCTAAAAATAGAACTTGTCTTTTCACCTCAAGTGTTGTAAAAAATATTACTCTTTTTGATTTTTTTATCTTAAAATAAAAAATCTGCAGAGACTAATTCGTAATTTAAAATAAGTAAAGGTACTATAGACTAAAAGTAGAACTTGTCTGTTTACTTTCTTTTTTATTCCAAATCTGCTACAACATATATAACTCCTATAATTCTAATGATCACGTGTATACGAACAAACTTTTTGAATTTGAACATTCCACTGAATTGAGTTAATAAATAGGATTTAGAAAGTTTAAAGGGTGGTAAAGAGATTTTTTTTTTTTGTTCAAAGCATATATTATAAATAAGATAAGATAATAGGTTACAAAGTCAACCTACCCCTATAGGGTCTTTGTCAACGCTAAGGATACTACGGGGGAAAAAAAGATTCACGGGTATGTTTTTAGGCATTTATTCTTGGAAGACATAACTGCCCTTAGTGCTTTAATGTTCATGTATGCGAAATGTGGTGATTTGGGTAAATCTTGTAAAGTTTTCGTTTTAATAAAAAAAAGGATACAATTACTTGGAATACAATGATAGTTGCTAACTCAATGCATGATAAAGGAGTACAAATTGTCTTTTCACTTCAAGTGTTCAAAAAATGATATTCTTTTTTATTTTTGTATCTTAAAAATAAATAAATTAAAATTTCCGAAAATTCCGAAATTCCGAAAATTTCCGGGTGTTCCAAAATTGGAACGAAATTTTGAATTCCGATTTTTTTTGGATTGGAATTGGATCAGATTTTGCTCTTTCGAAAAAAATTTGGAAATTTCCGAACAATACGTTTTCCGATCCGATCCGGACGATTTCCACCCCTAGTGTTGGCTAAGATTAACTAGACGATTCAATATTTGAGTTTCAAATATAAAACTAACTTTATCTTATCAAATCTATTAGCTCAACCCAAAAATGAAAAAATAGAGATTTTGATCCATTAGCTCAAGTACACCATTGCCAATAATAACCTCCACCTTACTAAAAAGATCCAAAGTTTGAGAACTGAACCAAGATAGTATAAAGTAACATCTAATCAAGCACAATGCCACATAATGTGTCTAACAAAAATGTAAGGAAGAACTAAAGCAATTCACTCAGATTAGTTATATCAGATTCATTTAAATAATTAACAACATAGCAAATAAACGACATAACACAAGCCAACACATAATAACTAAAAGCAAGAAAAAAGAAAAGACTTGTGATCGATCACTGATCCTTACTTTCCGGACGTGGACTTCCATTATTTGTTGTTTCCCCTTTTACCCTTTCCTCATCCTTCCTATCAACAACAAGCACATCATCCATCATATCATCTTCCACAACATTAATATCTTCAACATCTTCTTCTTCATCATCAACATTATGGGTCCCACCAGGAATCTTCCTTGTCTTTGGACCATGCTCAAGTTGATGAGTCTCCAACTCTTTGTCCATAGTCTCTTGTAAGTTTGCCATATTATCATTATTTACTTTTCTACCCTTTCTTGGATTTTGCCACCTCTCCAATTCCTTATCAACATTTCCCACGTATTGTTCATTAATCTTCTTCTGATATTCATTCAATTCCTCTCTTCTAGTAACTTTCCATTCTTGAAATATCTGTCATTCAAAAGTAAAATTAATATACTTTTATATACATATTACAAACATATTTACACAAAAATCACCTTTTCTTTCCTCTGTTCAACTAAGGTTGCATCTTCATCCTTGGATTTCGCAAATATATAATAAATTGAAGGCTCAGTCTTTGTCCTGGTAAAATATTAACAAAAAGAATAAAAAAAAAACGAGTCACAATCGCATAAATATGTAAGTCAAGTTAATTCTTGTAAAGTTTAGACGGGGCTTCAACACTCTGTGCATATGTTATGAACAGAAACTTATCTTCGAGTCAATAAAATTGGGAATATGAACACTTTTGGACCGAAATAAAAAATAACCTACACAAAAAGAAAAGAATAATAAATAAACATGAAACTTTAAAAGCATATCTGACCAAGTGTTGTTTGTACCTTATGAAATTGCCAAGTTTCTTATGGTGCTCACTCCATCGAAGAAACAGCAGATCCAACCTCTTTTCCTCAGCTTTAGCAGCAACACGTGCTCTAAGAGTCTATTTACAAGAAAAGTCAACGAGGACATAAGTATAAAGTCAACAGTAAATACATGAAATAAACTTACCAAGTCTCTTTTCCTCTTTTCTGCAATACTCTCACGCTCCTGTTGCCTCAGCTTCTCACTTTCTTCACGAGCCCTTTGCTCAGCCTATGTTAAATTTCCAGACATTCACATATTTAGTTTGCATAGAAAGGAGATATAAGGAAAGCTCAAATTTACACAAATTACCCTTTTCAAAGAATCTGATCTTCGCATGAATGCTTCAGAACCAGATAGTTGCATGTCCTCTTTCTTGAACCTCTGGAAAGTTTTAAGATAAAAATAATAGAGAATTAATCAAAGGCACCTTTACTTCGTGATTGAAACAAAGCAACAAGTTTTGATACATACCTCAAGTGTACCCAGAAGCTGACCTAATATCCTTTTGTTCCTACTAACCAAGGTGGGGTCCTCGTTTTTCGGCAAAACCCTTGGTACATGCTCAGTTGGAATATCGAAGTCCTTGAATTTCATAAAAAACACCACTCAAGTCTCAAAACCTTTGATTTTATAGCAAAATAAAAACATGAAATAAAATTATAATTTTTATACCTTTCTAAATGGTCTTTGGTTATTATCTCGTCTAGACCAATTCAAAGGCTTCTTCTCATTCACTACTGCATTGACATTTCCAGGAATTTCCTCAATCGCACTTTCCTTCACTATCGTGTCTTTCACAGCCTCGGAATCATCTTCAATGATCTCCCCATCTTCAATCTTCACATTTTAATCACCCGATGAACAAAAAAAAAATATCAGCTTTTAGAAGGGAAAATTGCACCATTGGTCAATGTTGTTATGCAAAATAGCCAAATTTAACCATGTATTTTCAAAGATGTCTAGTCTAATTAAAAATTTTACATCAGCTTTTAGAATAAAAGGGAAATATGTCCGAAGCATTGAAATTTGGGGATAAATTTGGCTATATTCTAGAATACAGAAACAGTGGTGCAATTAAACCCTTTTAGAATTTATAAAGGAAGAGCTTTTTAGTATTTTAGCTCACTTTCACAACAGCTGAAGACAATCGTCTCTTTGGTGGTGGCTGGTCCTCCATATCATTCCTCTCCGCCTATCATGGACCAATTAACACATTAATTAAAAATTGCATGAGATTTAATGAATAAAATGTTTCGTTTTAATGTATGAGGGGTGAGCTACTTACGGGTCTAATGAAGCCACGTTGGCGGGCACCATTAGTGGCAAAATTTCGAGGACCTGCACCTGATAAGCCACCACCGTTAGCTGCAAAATTGCGAGGACCGGCACCGGTTAAGCCACCTCGACGGAGACCTCTAGGATCGCGAAGCCGTTCTGTAATCTGCGGAATATTAGACAATCTGGGTTTAGCAACAATTCATTAGCAGAACACTGCATATCTATAGAGTAAAACAAAAAGGACCTCGCGCTGCTGACGATTGAGTTCTTCCAGCTCTTTGCGGAGCTCATCTTCACTCTTTTCAATGGCCGCACTTGCCATTTGGGGTGGGGTTGGGGGGCTTTGCTTCTCTGTGTATGTGTGTGCTTGAAAACCCTTGGAAGGATGGGGGAGATTAATATTTTTTTTAATTTTCTTTTTATTTTATTACGAGTGGAAATTTACAGTACGTGGATCGGATAAAGATGACCCAACAAGGTGTAGTAAAATGAAGATAACTTCCATAGATTGGACCTAGCCCGAGAAAACAAATAATGCACATGCCAAACCCAAGTAAAACACATATGAAATTAAAGGAAAAGATTAGGCCCTATTTCTATTTTTTTTTTCTTTAAAATAGGTGGGTCATATCTAGGGCTTTGACCCAACAAGTGGTGGAGTTTTGTTTTGTTCAAATCGTAGTTGTGGTCGTGGATAGGTTCAGTTGTGGTTTGTGGAGTGTTAGTATGGGTGGTGGTTTCCAAGCGAGGTGGAGGTGGTTATGTGTTCATGGTGGTAAGCATGTTTGGCCAGGAGCTCGGCGATTCCCGGTGGCACTAGAGTTCATGCGAGGATCTAGTAAAGGCTGGATCCGTAGGTGGTGGTGGTTAGGTTCTTAGATGATGGTTTAGGCGGTGGTGGTTGATGTCTCGCCTTTTGGCATGTTATTTAATAACTCGAGACATATTCTCGTGGATTTTTTTAATCTAAAGTTTGGAATTTTTCCATATTTGATATATTTCAAGTCTTGAGCTAATGTTAATGATTCATGTGTGTTTGGAGTTTTTTGAGGTGTTTTGTACTTTATAGGTAAAACTCGTAGGAAAACGTGGGCTTCGAAGACTAATGGATTAGCTGAGGAGTCAAAAAAGCGAAGAGGAGCCTCCAAGAAAGCAAAAAAAGACCAAAAAAATTGTCCAAGAAGTCAAGATTTTACTTAAAATTTAATGAAATTAGCCCTGAATTTTCAAATCGATGCCTAAGTCAATCTAAGAGAAGTTTAGAGCTTAACTATAGAGCGTTTGAAAAATCTCGAAGCATAAAGATCGAATTATGCTTGTTTTGGTGGGCCGAAAGTGACCCTTATGCATACAATAAAAAATGGGGATTTTTTAGTAAGTTGCTACATGGAGCAACCTATATAAGGTGGGCCACAAAAATTGAAGGATATATAAGGTCGTTTCTCTCATTATTTCATCATTCTATTAAAATGGATTCAAAGGGTACATGAGATTGTATAGAATAGATTGAAATAAGTCTTTGTATCTTTCGATATTCATATCCTCATCTTCAAATATTTAACTTCATTATTTCACACAAAAAATTGTAATTCTCTTTTTCTTTTATTTTCATTTTTATTTGCTAATTCATTTCATGTACTTTCATTGTATATAAACATGAGCTAGTTTTTTATTGAGTTTGGGATTTGATGAAATCCTAATTTAAATACTTGGAAAATTTTATTTAATTAGGTACTTTTTAGCTTAATTGAGATTTTGATTATATCATGTTTCTCTTTATCTCGTATCAAATTATGATAGATTACTTTGGTCGATTAATTGGTTAACTCTCCATAAATTACACTAGGAGGGGAATTTATAGGTAGAATTAGTGTTAGTCCTAGAGAGAGAGGAAGGAAGGGGGGGGGGGGGGGGGGTAATATGACACTAGTCAAGATTACTAATCAAAAATATTTTAAAATATAATATAAGTTTGAAAACTCTTTGAGTAAATATATGAAACACTTGAAAGCTAGTAAAAAATATAGGTATTTGCTTCGGGATCATTTTTTACATTCTTTTCTCTCATCTTTACTTCACTTGGTCGATAGAGACTTCACTAGTGTAGTTCATCTTTATTATTTTATTGGGACGACAAAACTTTGAGTTGGTGGTATGGATGTCCCTATTTATGTGATATATAATCTAGGCATGAGACATTATTTTAGGGTTATATTGTGCTTTGTTGAGAGATTTATTCCTATATATTGTTAGTTTCTCGTTTATTGTCTAGTTTTGGAGAATTGTTACTTTTAGAGCTATTTGTGCGTAATTTGTTTGTTAAGTGTGCAACTATTAGGTGCTTGGAGGATATTATAACTCAAGACGAGGATAAGAAGTCGTAAGAAAAGTTCGAACCAAATTCAAGGAGTAAAAGGACCAAGAAGCCACTTTTGGAAAGTGAAGGTAGTTGTTTGGCCAGATTTTGAAAGCAATTTGTTCGAGTTACCATGCAAGATTGATGAAGAATCTGGAAAATACCCTTGGTCTCCAGCTAGAACTTAGAGTTAGGAGTGCGTAGGAACTGACGGTTCGTGATTTAGAGCTAGATTGAAGAAGTTATAAAAGTTGCATCTTCTGTGGCTCGAATTAGTCCACTCTTCAAGGGAAACGTTTTTCTGCTAGATTTGGCCATTCAAAAGAAGCCCACAACCCATAAAACATTTTTAGCCCTATATATATATTATCATAAATTAATTTAATAAAAGGTTTACCAATCATTGTTTTCAGCAGCAAGGAAAAGAGAACCGACCAAGATGAGAGGACAACAGAAGCTGGAGCCCTACTAACCACTTCTACACCATTTCACCTCTATCATTGTGGTAAATTGTATCATTTTCTTGTCTTAAACACGATTCTAAGATTTTTAATATTTATTTTTCTTTCTTTAGATATGCACTAAATTCCCTTAGCTTGAATTTAATGTATAAACCTTGAATACTATTTGATATTTTTAGGTTATTTGGGAAATACTTTTAATTGACTTAGGTAATTTATAGTTGAATATTATCATTTGGATTTAAGTTTTTTATGAATTTATCCCTTATAGATTGCCCTAAGTACTTAAAGTATCACCCTGCCAGGGAGTTTAGAAAGATAATTCGGTGTGCGGTAGTGATCCCGACGGGCTTGCCTTGCCTGATAACCACATAGGGTAAGTGTATATCACCAAGATTTTGCGTAGAATAATCTTACCCAAGGACTGGAGTAATTTTAATGCAACCTCCTAAGATACCCAGATAGGAGTTAGAAGGAAACTAGTTTCCCGGTTAGTTATGACGACCTAATTCACCCTTATAGCTGGAATTTTAGATTTGTTAGGATAAGGTATTACTAGCAAACTCGAGTTAATCTCTCATCTATTATTCGTAATATTTTGCTTGGTTTCTTAGTTTAATTTATTTAATATTTGTATCGTAGTTCTTAAATCAAAAACCAAATGAAAATCTATTTATTTTATTTTTGTTTTAGTTTAAAATTTAAATCCTCTACACTTCCTAAAACACAAGACTGAAGTTAACGACTTAAGTCTCAGTGGAGACGATACTCTTATACTTGCTTTATTACCTGTCAACAATCCATAGATTTGTGGTAAGTTATTTCTCTTGAGGTGTGTGCTTTGCTATGTTATTTTATCACACCTTGGAAGACGACAAGTACAAATTACTTAACCTATGTTATTTTATCACACCTTAAGATACTAAGGTTAGTCTATATTTGATCCGGATATATAAATCATAAATACATTCAATTAATAAACAACTATAAACAAATTCTCAGTTCAATTAAATTAAAACATCCCAAATAACATAAAAGCATCAATAAAGTTTTCAAGCTTTATACATAATTGAAAATCAAGATAAGGGAATTTAGTTCATAATCAAAGAAATAATACTACCTATTAAAAATATTAGAATAATGTTTAAGTCAAGAGTCTATTACAATTTACCCTGAAATCGAAGATGGAATGGTGTGGAAGTGGTGCAGTATGACTCCAACTTCTAGTCTCCAGACTTTTCTCTCTTCTCCAGGCGTGTGACTTGATGAGTTATGATATGTAACTAATGTTGGACCCTGCTATATACTTAGTTTCTAATATATAAAGTGTTTAAAATGTTTAATTGGTCGTGGGACCATTTTAAGTGACCTAATCCAATCCAAAAACATGTTTAAGAAATAGTAGTCTGGTTCGTGCCATAATAACTTCAATTTCAATAACTTCTTCATCAACTCCAAATAACAAAACATCAGTTCCTACGTGCTCCTGAGTCCAATTATTATCTAGAACTAGAGGGATCCTCCATAATATTCATCAATGCATGTGCTGATACCAGTAAATTTGGTCGAGAATTACTCACGCTTTCCAAAACTGATTTTTCGGTCCTTCAACTCCTTTCTATGGGTTTGACCTTCTTTTCTCGCCTTCTCATCCTCCTCTTGGAATATAATATCATCCAAGTACCTAAGAGCTGCACACTTCACACAAATAGCTCTGAAAGTAAATTAAACAAGAAACGAGAAACTATCAAAATATGTCGAATTATCCCTCAAATATGCACAATATAACCCTAAAAAGATCTCTCGAGACTAGATTAATCTATCACATAAATGGAAAAATCACTGTATTCAAATGAAATTCTTAGTTCAATCCCAAAGATGGATTATCAGTCCCAGAGGGCTAAGCCTAAGGGGTCAATAATGGTAAAACCTTGATTTAACCCTCCCTTAGGGAATCAAGTCCATATATAGGCCTAAGGGGTCACCATGGTAAAATATAGATCAAGCCAATATGGTTATCGAGTCCATCAAATGGACTAAGTGACTCTGGTACAACCTTGACTGAATCCCTCCGACGAATTATTGAGTCCAACAAATTTCCTAAGTGGTAACTCTTGTAAAACCTAGATTCAATCCCTTAGATGAGTTATCAAGTTCAGTGGATAGACCTAAGGGGTCACTCTGGTAAAACCTCGATTCAATCCCTCAGACGGGTTATCGCGTCCAGATGATAGGCCTAATGGGTCACCATGCCTAAACATCGATTAAATCTAAAGGATTATCAAGCATAGCAAATGTCCTATGTAGTCACCCTGACAAAACAATGTTTGAATCCTCTAGATGGGGTATTGAGCTCTGGATATAGACCTAAGGGGTCACTCTGATAATACTTCTATTCAATCTCAGAAAGGTTACAACATTGGACTTCGACCTAAAGTGTATTAAGGCTAAAAAAGGTCAATTAATACCATGATTCAATCTCATACAAGTTATCGAGTCAGAAGTAAATCCATTCAACACTGGGCTTCGATCTAAAACCTATTAAGGTTCAAAACAATAAGTATTATACCGCGATTCAATATAAAAATTTTTATCGAGTTATAAGTAAACCCATTCAACATGTAACTTTGACCTAAAACCTATTAAGGTTAAAAGCGATTGGTATTATACCTCGATTCAGTCTCATAAAAGTAACCGAGTCAGGCATAAACTCGCTCAATATTATACCTCGATTCAATTACATACAGGTAATCGAGTCAAGTTAATGAACTTTTATCTATCGCTTGTAATGGCTTTAATGGTTTTGGTACCACTGGTGTGGGGTAACCCCACCTGAGCTTGGTTTCCTAAGAAAAATATATATACTACTCAATATACCACCCACAAAGTGATGTGATTTAAGTGGAAGTAAATCGTTAACCAAATCCAGAAAATTAATAGATTAACGAAATCACACCACATCATGGGTGATATGTTTTTGGATGATATATAATACTCAAATAGTTATCCATATGTTTATATAAAAAACCAAGTCACTTTTTCCATTGTTTATACTATATTTATTTCTATTTAAATTTTTAAATTTTTTTTAAAAATTTGATAGGAAAAGAAAAGAAAAGTACAATAACTTTTTCTTGTGGACGTATAATAACAAATGTTTATTTTCTTAAGAATGTAAGTTAACTATAATAAATTTCTTTAACCAACCTCTGTAACTACGACTATCAAGAGGATTACGAGTTGCTCTCTATATATATTTCAAAATCTTTCACTAGATTGCTTCCTAACTAGGCTTCCCATTTGGGTGGAAAGACTCTAGAATCCAATTGTTGCTACTAGATGATGAACCATTGTGATTATGACGATGACTTGTTTTGCTACTGTCTTCATTAACGAGTGAGGATATAGCAGCTGCGACAGCAACCCTTAACTTAGGATCACTAGCCATTGAATTCACATTCTCATCCACCATATTAGAACCATGATGAGAAAAATCCTTTTTATTAGTCCTCCAAGTAAAATCCATTTGCGATGAAGAGTTTGATGATATATTTATCGCTGAGTATCTTTGTGTATTGCCACCATTTTTAGTGAGATCAAAAACTATATCGTTTGATGGATCATGATAACGAGAGTTGAAGCTTTTCGGGTTTGATGAAGATGAATTCAATATGGTATGAGAAGTAGGGTAAAGAAATGGCGATTGTTGGTCGTTGAAACATGAAATATCGTCTGGATGAGGATTAATCGAATCCATTAGCATGTACGAGGCCGCAGTAGATGCTAGTGCAGTTGCACCAACTGGTAATGGATGATTGTGTGTTCCTTCATAAGTCGTGATCAGTATCGACATGTCATCCATACATCTTTGAACCTACATCGATTTCAAAAAAATTTATAGTTACTAACACAAACATAAATTCATAAAAATCTTAGAATTTATCATCTTAATATTATTTTATTATATAATACTATATAAATACCTGTTTTCGGACGGGACAGCCTGTAACAACCGTGCAACGATAGTATGCTCGTGGACAAGGATTTCCTTTAGCAATCTTTTGACCATATTTTCTCCATTGGCAACCATCATAAATCTGTGATATTTTTACAATTAGTTATTGAGCTCAATTAAGTAACATATTCATAAAAAATATCAACTCCGTAGTATATTGATTAACTAAACTTACAGTGGCAGCTTCGCATCTTGATCTAATCGAAACCCTAGATTTTCTGTTAGGTGGATCTGAAGTAACATGGCTAGTAATGATTCCTCCAGCTAAGCTGCTCCCAGCTGATTTATTTAAATATTGCATTGATTTCTCCTGTTTTATTCTTTCATCTTCTTCTACTTTGCTTGAGCTACTTTGTAGCATTAATGACAGACCTAATTCACTACCTCCAACACCGTCTCCTTGCAATCGTGATGTTTTTTGATGACTTGTGTCAGAAACATTTGGAGTTTTTTTAGACTCTTGATTCCAGTCATGATTATCGTTAAGTGAAAGACTTAATTTGGGATCCTAAAAGAAATAAAAAAATGGATGAAATTAAAATCATATTACTATATTGAATTATATCATTGAAATTCTACATCAAAACAATTAATATACGGGATGAAATTGTCTTTTTTTTCTTTTGCCATGTTATAATAATACTCTATAAAAAGCTCTTTAGAACTATATATATTATAAATGCATTCCTTGATGAGTCACGGAGATCGAGTGGAAAAAATATGAACAATTACTCGACCCTTAACTGATTCACGATGGTTGTTTACCTACCTGGTTGTGATTATTTTGTTGAATAACAGCCACTTGCATTTGTAAATCTTCATAATCTTTCATCGTTTGCTCTACCACCATTCTTAATGTCTTGTTCTCCTCTTTCACACGTTTCATCTCCTTCAGCAATACAGATATCTAATAACACACAAAAATTAGATATCAAAGCATTAACAATGAAGACACAAACAATAAAAGTATTGACTAAAAAAGAAAGATAACTATGATTTTTCTTTTGGTCAAAGCGTATATGTGCGGAAATTTTAACTATGTTAGATTTATTCCTATAAATGTGCAAAGATCAAGTAAACGACTTAATTTTCTTGTTGTACTACTACTATCTATCATGAGAATGCACGCACCTCGTAATTCGTCAAGCTTACGGGTACAAGATTATCTTTGGATGCATTATCTTGGATTATTTTGGCTTTTGATGCTTTGATGCAGTTGAGATTATCATCATGTGTTTCCATTTCTTGATCTTCTTCTTCAGCTTCGAAATTCAGTAGTAAATCAATTTCCATTTTTCTACATATATATAAATTCTCTTCTTTCCTTTCTCTTCTCTCTTGATTTTTATGCTGCCTAATTTGAGGCACACCAAAGTCAATTCCCTCGTCTCAAAGGGCTATATAAATTAATTAGACGCTACACAAGGCAGCATCTATGATTTGACTTTAACTGGATCCTAATTAGTTAACTCTGTAATGGTATATTATAGGAGTATCTATTATATAATAAGCTTAGGGGCGGGATCCACGATAAATCTTAGGAAAACGGGGGCAAAAATTTAATATTACAAGAAAAGTTACTTATAGCGGTAAGAGAATTTGTCAATTAAAATTTTGATTTTGCCATTTAATAGACATTAATGGTAAACGTTGTTATTATTTGTTTGTTGCAGTAAATTTGTCTCTAAGGAAATTTTTTGTAGTAAATTATTTATTTTTGTCTCTGTTGACTCAATCTTTAGCGGTGAATATTACCGCTAAAATTATAATTGAAGGTTATTTTGATGTTGCTATAATAAATGTTGTCGTTAAAAATATTAGAGACCATTTTAGTGCCCGTTTGTGATTGCTTTTCAAAATAACCACTTAAAGTGATTTTAGATCTATAACAATATTTTAGACTCTTAAAATTACTTTAGAAAAAACACTAGATTAGTGATTATTTAAATAATCACTTAAAGTGATTTTAGATGTCAAAATATTTTTTTAATATTTTTTATAAGTATTTTAATTTTAATTAAAAAGTGCTTTTAACTCTAAAATAATCAATCCCAAACAGGCTCTTAGTGTTGCGGTAATATATATCATTTCTAATAATACTAATTATTGTAGTGATGATTAGTGGAATTTGAGATTACAACCTTAATATTTTTATTCTTTTGAGTGATTTCTAATTATGTAGGACTAAGGAGCAAATTTTAAACTTGGAGGGTGAGAATCCATTTATCTTAAAGATTTTTTAGAAAAAATAAATTTAGACAATTTTTTAACTATGTTCAGAACTGGTGGAGTAGCCGTCCCTAAATAAGTGGAAAGGGGTCTATAAGAACTGCCCAAGATCGCTCAAAATTAAAATTTAGGGGTCTAGTAAAAAGCATTTGAAGTAAAATAATAAATGAAATCAAATTAAATAAAAAATTTAAGAGAATTGATAATTTATAGAATAATAATATATACCATCCAACATACTACTCATGACGTGGCGTGATTTGGTTAAAAGTTAATTGTTAATTAATTTATTTTTTCGATTTGATTAACGATTTACTTTCAATCAAATCACGCTAAGTCATTAGTGGTAATGTTGGATGATATAAATTTGAGTGATATGTATCGTTACTTAAATACTTAATGTGATATTATTGATTGAATGTAAATTATTAATACCTTCAATTACATTTTTTAATTGATAAAATATAGGTTATTTCGCATACTCCGAGGACTTATAGTGCAATTTACTAAAAAAGGCATGATAGTGCAATTTGGTTGGTTGTGTGAATATTATGTTGTGCAAGTGATAAAATTAGGCTATTTTGCATACCTTAGGGGATCATAGTGCAATTTTGTGAAAAACATGAACATCTTTTCCTTCTTTACTCCTCAGAGTAAGAATATGGGTGCTGACGGGATTGCCAAACATTACCTTGTGTGTAGCTTGTTTGGTAATTGGGCCCACAACATCCCTACCAATTAGCTAAGTTTATTTTTGAGGATTCCAGACCTTCTGGTATTGGCTAATCTTGCGTAGTCTATCTTAGATAAAATCCTAAGGTAAGTAAAAAGACACGTAGATGTGATAAGGAAGAAAATATAGGTTCTAAATAAATATGTGAACCCAAGGGATCAAATAATAGGAGTGGAAGTAAGGTTCGATAAGAAAGTAAGGCTAAATAAATGCAAGCAAAGATTAAAGAGATTAAGGAAATAGATTACACAAGCACTTTTAGTGGTTCAGTATCCTTATATATATTTCTTAAGAGTGATATAAAAATTGGGCTAAAAACACATCCTAGAAGTTAAGACTTTTACCAGTTAAGTTACAACCCAAACTCGAACACCTTGACCTAAACACTCCCTTCTGTAATTACCTACACAAGTAACCACTTCCGATGGGAAGCCTTATCCTCAAACTCAAACCCAAGCTCAACCCTATCTTCTCTTCTTTTTCTATTGGATCTTCAATCCAATTCTAGAGTGAGTTACACTATCATTTTTGTGATAGATATTTGGTTACAAGAATAGTAAGTGAAACCGTGATGAGTAGATATATCAATTTATACACGAAGCCTATAATTATGATCTTAAAGTGGAGATAATGGATTGTTGAGTCTTCTCTAAGTATATGGTAATGTGGTGACCAAGAGGTGAGTTAAATGATGCACATTGGCACCATATATATAGGCAAGTGAAGCCCAACAATTATTATAAGTTGTGCACCTTTTTGCTTCAAACCGAGATCCTATTTTGCATAAACCAGGTACCCTATTTGTTCCCCAATTGCTATAATCCACGTGGCTTTGAGGGATTGAGTGGTTGAAATTTGAGATGGCATAAAAACGACGTCGTAGGATTACAAAGTAGAATGGCGTTTTATGCGAGATTTCGGGGTATTTTTTTGAACTGGGATAACTTCTTCAAATCGGGACAACGAACTCGTAAAGTAGGATGACATTTTTGTATTTTGGGATCCCGTAAATATTCTATAATACGGTGGCTTTTGGCAAGCAAAACCAGGAGCTTGTTAAAATAACTGGTATGTCATTTTAATCCTATACGCATAGATCACCTATTTGAGAAAATCTTTATTGACAATAGTTTTCAGGGATGATATTTTAAGCATAATTATAGTTCAACTCAATAGCAAATTTTCAAAGTACACAAAGTTATGCCATGATGCATTTCTACAAATATAGTCTCAAATATGTTCAAATAAGTTCATGTTATGAAACTCAAAAAAGAATGATTAAACCATGGAAATTGTGTAGAGAATTTGTGAGCAAATTTGTAGTTAAGCACAAGATTAAATTAGAAAAAACGCATACAAAGATATGACCTCTAGAAGCGTATGATAAAATTAAAGTTTAGAAGGTCAAAGCGTGAAGGATAAAAAGGATGTTTTCACAAGTACTTTGATGAAGAGGATGCATGATGTGGGAGATAGCATAGACACTAATTTATCACTTAACAACATAAAGATGTGTCCATTAATATAACCTAGAAAGAGAGATGTGTTGTGTTTTATTTGTGTAAACCAGTAAAACACTATAAAAACTAATGCAAAAATAAAATAAAAGTAAATAAATAAATAAATTTACTTGTCGAGTTCAGATTGGATCGGATGTCTTTAAAGTATTTAGGCCACGTACCAGTGTATTATGTTTGCTGGCTTCAACCTCCAGGATACAAGGACAAAACTATTCAAAAGAATCTGACACACGAATTCTTAAGAATTTCAACGAACTTAATAATGATGCTTCTTTCTATCTCTCTCTTATAATTTTAATGCTTAATGCTTTGAAAAGTGAATGAATAAAATGTTTGAGTTGGACAACTATCTATCGAAGATGAAAAGGTGGCTTGGCAAAGAGTTCTGATGTTTCATTTGAAGATACGTTATACTAAAAGACAAAACGTTTACTAAAAAAGACCAAAGCATGGGGTGGTCCAAATGGTATGAAACTTTGGCCCAAAAGCCCACTAGCATGGGGGTCCAAGTTTGAACTCCCAACCCGACAGTTCTTTTTTTTCTTTTTTTTTGCTTGCTTTGCTTCATAACCAAAGAAAAAAATAACATATATTTGTTTTTCTTTTTAATTTCTTCAAATTCTAAATTTCTAATTCAATTTCAAAGAATTTTAACCAGATGAATATATTACGTTAATCTTTACAACTAGAATAAACGTATCATTATTCGAATCATTTCTTTAAATTGAGTCACCGACTATCATCGTAAATATGGTCATCACTTGGGTAAAATCTCACTTTACCAACAATCTCCACATGAATGGAAATTGACTAACCAACTTAAATAAATTATGCAAAAGAATGCTAAACACATGAGAGAGCGAGAGAGAAGCGCGGAAGAATACTACATCAAGAAAGGTAGCTTTTGGCCTTGAACCTTCTCTAGTAAGAGCTATCAGATTACTTGCTAACTAGTGAATTTGATGTCGTGAATTATTCAGATTTTGTGTAAACCAAGGCAATAGAACTTGCATAGTATACTTCCAAACATTATTTGGTTCTCACAGTTGTGTCCATTTTACGGCCCTGGACAACTTCTGGTATTTCACGAATATTTCGCCTTTAAAATTCTCGTAGGGCGCCCCTAACCATGTTATTCATATAGGTGGTCTCTTGTCGAGAGTATTCTGCATTACTCTATCTTATGTTATCTAAGATACAAAAACCAATAAAAGTCTAACTTATCCTTCACTTTTACAAGTAGCACTGTTTTTAATTTTGTCCTAGGAATGGTTTTGGGAGGTCTCCCCACAGTGCGTCGCACCAAGTTGCAGTTTTATGATTCAGTTTTCCCTTTGAACCTAGACTGTGGGATCTCCACTTTGCTAGGTAGGGTTCCCATCATGGCAACTCAGCTTTCGTAGGCTTAAAATCCATTCCCCTTGACAACACTCGCACTTGCTCTCTTTGTAGACCTTTGGTCAGTGGATCCGCTGTTCCTTTGATCGAACATAATCAATTGTGATAACTTCGTTTGAGAGAAGTTGTCTAACGGTATTGTATCTACGACGTATGTCTAGCTTACTGTTATACATTTCGTTTGATGCCCTACCAATGGCTCTTTGACTATCGCAATGTATGTAGATAGATGACTGGTGGTCCTTTGTGTGTTCTAAATAAATGCAAAGGATAATCGAACCACAACCGCAAGTGTACGGTTGTCCCAAGTAATATAGTTGATAAAACAGATTCGTTCCAAGGACGGGATGGTTGACTACAATGCTTATCTATTAATGATTGATGCACTTATGAAAGCAAATAAAGATAATATGTTTGTTTGGTTTTGTATTAATCCTAAGGAATGAAAGACTAATGCGAAAATGTAAATAAATAACTAAGACGCAAGTAAATAAAAGTGATACGCAAGTAAGAGCAGGTAGTACTTGAGAGACGCAAGGGTTTTCCTAACTATCAATCATTTCATACATTGTTTAAGGGACAAATTGGTAAATTTGTATTGGTCAGGATTCTATAATCTCCTTACCCCCGTCAGGGTGGACTAAGGAGCAACTCTCAAATGCTACAAACCCCGTCAGGGTGATTATAGTCCACTCTCAAGTGTTTAAGTTCAAATTACCCAATAGGCCATAGGTTTAATTAAGCTCGTCAGAGTCAATAATTTCTAACCTACATTCATTAACTAGTTCGGTACCTAAACCCCCCGTCAAGGTGATCCAATCGCCACTAATTGGAATAGCTTAGATACTAAGTCCTATCATTGATTGATCAGGTCAAAAATAGTAGATAAAGTGCAAATTAAAGAAAAATACAATTCACCCAATTTGATTTAAATAATAATAATCCCAAATCCAAATGTATAAAACGAAATCAAATTGGGATTAACCCATTATGCGTTCTCAAGCACTAATTTAGTTTAGCTCATAATAATTGAAAAGACAAAAACTAAAGAAACAAATAGGTTCATCATGTTTTACAGAATAAAATAGAAGAACCTAATTACGGAATTGAATTGGCTGAGAAGTGGAGATATAGACCGTCTCCAGCTCTTGCTTCTTCTCTTCCTGCCTCTAGCTTCTTCTCTGGTGTCTGACTCTTAAGCGTATGTTGTATTATTGAAAAAGATCTGAAGAGTGTGTGAAAATAGAGGTCTAAAGCCCTTTTATAATGTTAAAACGGATTAGGGCTTGGACTTAAGAATAAATCAATAATTAAATGTCCAAGCCCAATTTCTAAGCCCAAAATCCCGTAACTGCTGATACACCTTCACTAAAACGGCTTTTCCCGCTTCGTTATGACTCTGATTGACCTCATTCCAGTTGCTAAAGTTCCGTAACTCGATAAGGAATGTTTTCTCTTCAAAGGTCAGCGGCTAAATCATCTTTTAAGCACCTCGAAATCAGCAATCTATAGCCTGGAAAATGGATTTTCAGCTCTAAAAAATAATATCTTCGGGATTTATCTTCAAGTCTTGACTCTATATCACGATCTTTAACTTTCTTCTCGGATTCCTCTCCTAGCTAACATCTAAAACCTGTAAAATCTTCACTAAAAATACCAATATTACGCGCAAAAGCTTAATAAATAAAAAATGCTAGAAATAAAAGAGGAAAATCATATTATTGCATATTAGCACCAAAAGTCTATCTAAATAGTCAAATAAACACCAAAAATGATGTCTCCTAAGGGTCGAAAATAAGAACAATTAAGGAGACATCAATGACACAGACTTTGGCCAATTAGGAATATCCTCTTAGAAATTCCGAAGCCACTCGGCTTCCTTAGCAGCTTTGTCTATAGAAATAAACTTAGATTCCATAGTGGATCTGGCTATGCACGTTTGCTTAGTGGATTTCCAAGACACAGCTGCTCCTCCTAACATGTAGACAAATCCACTTGTGGATTTTGAGTCGGTGGAGTCTGATATCAAATTTTCATCACTATATCCTTTTACTACAACTGGATATCCTATGTACAACAACTCTTCATTCATAGTGTATCTAAGATACCTTAGAACTCTTACAATAGCAATCTAGTGGTTCTTCCCCGGATTATGTGTAAACCTACTTAGCTTGCTTACTGCATGTGCTCTATCTGGTCTAGTGCAGTTTCTTAGGTACATGAGACTCCCAATAATCCAAGAGTACTCCAACTGGTTGATCGTATCACCAATGTTCTTAGCAAGATATAAATTTACGTCAACAAGTGTCTTAGCGATATTTGTGTCGCCATTACTAAATTTGTTTAATAATTTCTCGATATAGTGTGAGTGAGATAGTATAATACTTTCAGATGTTTGGAGAATCTTGATACCCAAAATAACATCCGCAAGGCCTAAATCTTTCATGTCAAACTTAATTGAAAGCATCCTTTTGGTGAATGTAATCACATCATTGTTACTTACAATGATTAACATATCATCCACATATAAACAGACAATGACATATCCTGTCTCATTTCGTTTTACATAAACGCATTTGTCACATTCATTGATCTTGAAATCATGCGAGATCATGAATCTATCAAATTTGTCATGCCATTGCTTCGGTGCCTGTTTTAAACCATATAAAGATTTAACAAGCTTACATACTTGCTTCTCCTTACCTGGAACTACGTAACACTCACCTTAGGTTGTTCCATATATATCTCTTCATTTAGTTCTCCATTTAGGAAGGCTGTTTTTACATCCATTTGATTTATTTCGAGCTTGTATATTGAAGCTATAGCGATTAACATTCGAATGGATGATATCCTCGTGACTGAGAATAAGTATCAAAATAGTCAAGTCCTTCTTTTTTACGATAACCTTTTACAACAAGGAAAGCCTTGTATTTTTCAATAGACCCATTGGTCTTTAGTTTCTTCTTGAATATCCATTTGCATCAAAGTGCTTTATTCCCAGGATGGAGGTCTACTAGTTCCCATGTATGGTTTTGCATAATGGAACCTATCTCGCTATTTACCGCTTCTTTCCAATATGGGGCGTCAGGGTTTGACATAGCCTCCTTGAATGTTTGCGGTTTGTCATCTAGCATGTAAGATAGAAAGTTAGGACCAAAAGACGTAGAGGTTCTCATCCGCTTACTTCTTCTTGGTTCTCCTTCATTTAACAATGATTCTTGATCTTGCTTTTCGGTTGGCAATGATTCTTGATCTTTCTTTTCTTGAATTGCATCATGTGTTCTTTTTTAAGGAACTAGACTCTGGTGTGGTCTTGTACAGAAAGGTTGTTTCAAAGAAATGTGCATTTCTTGATTCAATCACCGTATTGACGTGAATGTCAACATAACAAGATTTGTGTACCACGAATCTATATGCAGCACTGTTGTGAGCATATCCAATAAAGGCGTTTAGTCCTATTTTGACCATTTTAGGAGCAATAATTTCTACATTGGCGAAGCATCCCCACACTTTTAAGTATTTGAAGGAAGGTGGTTTTCCTTTCAATAATTCGTAAAGAGTTTTTCTACCTTCTTGTGTGGTACCTTGTTGAGGATGTGATGTCTCCCTAAATGTTCTAATTTTATGCCCTTAGGAGACATCATTTTTTGTGTTTATTTAATTAATTTGATAGACTTTTGGACTAAATATGCAATAATCCGGAATTCCCTTTTTATTTCTTAGCATTTTTAATTTATTAAACTTTTGCGCGTAATATTGGTATTTTTAGTGATAATTTTACAGGTTTTAGATGTTAGCTAGGAGAGGAATCCGAGGAGAAAGTCAAAGATCGTGAATTAGAGTCAAGACTTGAAGATAAATCCCGAAGATATTATTTTTAGAGCTGAAAATCTGTTTTCCAGGCCATAGATTGCTGATTTAAAGGTGCTTAAGAGCTGATTTATCCGCTGACCTTTCAAGAGAAAAATATCCTTATCGAGTTACGGAAATTTAGCAACTGATTTCAAGTCAATCGGAGTCATAACGAAGCGGGAAAAGCCGTTTTAGTGAAGGTGTGTCAGCAGTTACAGGATTTTGGGCCAAGAGTGGAGTTGGGCTTTTCTGATTTTCATTTAAACCTTAAGTAAAACCCTAATCCGTTTTTACCACTATAAATAGGCCTTTAGACCTCATTATTCAGTACCTCTCATTATATTCTTCAAATTAAAACATCATTAGAAGAGAGCGTCAAGAAGAAAAGAAGCTTGGAGCTGGAGACTGTCTATATCTCCACGTTGCAGCCAATTCATCTTCCTAATTAGGTTTCTATTTTCCTTTCTGTAAAACAATTATGAATTCCTTTTTATTTATTTTCTTAGTTTTTCCAATTATGAGCTAATTTTAATTAGTGCTTGAGATCGCATTATGGATTGATTTTGATTTTATTTTATTCTATGCTTTTATATTTGGGATTTTTACAATTGAAATCAAATTGGGTATTAGGTATTTTTCATTAATTTGTTCTTAATAACTATAATTGACATAATTAACCAATCATAGGTCTTAGTATCTAGGCTATTCCAATTAGTGGCGATTGGATCACCTTGACGGGGGGTTTAGGTACAGAAATAATTAATGAATGTAGGATAGAAATTATTTGACTCTGACGAGCGTAATTAATCCTATGGCCAATTGGGTAAAATAAACTTAATCACTTAAGAATGGACTATAATCACCCTGACGGAGTTTGTAGCATTTAAGAGTAGCTCCTTAGTCCACCCTGACGGGGGTAAGGATGACCTTAGAATCCCGACCATTACTTTTTACCAATTTGTCCCTTAAACGAAACATGGAATAAATAAGAGTTAGATGAAATCCTTGCGTATCTCAAGTGCTACTTTCTCATACTTGTGTTTTACTTTTATTTAATTGCGTCTTAGTTAATTATTTGCATTTTCCATTTAGTCTTTCATTACCTAGAATAATAAAAACAAACAAACAATCATTATATCTTTTACTTGCTTTCATAAGTGCAACCAATCATTACTTGATAAGCATTGTAGTCAACCATCCCGTCCTTGGAACGAATCTGTTTTATCAACTATATTACTTGGGACAACCGTACACTTGCGGTTGTGGTTCGATTTACATTTGCATTTATTTTAGAACACACAAAGGACCACCAAGTTTTTGGCGCCGCTGCCGGGGACAGTAGTGTGTGACCACGGTGTTTATCCTTTAGTGATAGTTGCATTTATTTTTATTTTTCAGTTTTACGCTTGTGTTTGCTTGTTTTTTTTTTACAGGTACTTTATTCAGGTAAAGATCAAGAAATTTAATTAAAGATGTATAGAGAACATTACCCAAATCCTGGTCCATTTGACTATTGGGAAGACTCTTCGGGACAACAACAATGGGGTATAAATTCTTACCAACAACCTTATCAATACCCGCAAGAGCAAGGATGGAACAATCAATGGATCGAGAACAATCAACAGCAGCTATCATATCACTATCAACACGAACATGAATGGAACAACCAGTGGGTTGAAAACATTCAACAACCTCCACCTTCACCACAAATTTCCCAATTATATAGATCAGTTACAGAACTCATGAGCTTATATGAACAATCGCAGAAGTTAGCAGATGAAAGAGATTCCCGTTTGCAAAGACTGCAAAAGGAGCTAGACGAAATAGAATCCATAATTAATTCTCAGCATTCTGCCAATAGTATCAAGTCTTATGAAGATGGAAGAGATCAACCGGAAGAAACAGTTGAGGAGGAGGTGTTGAAAGAAGATATTATTGATAGTGATATGACCATCGTGCCAATTATAAATGAAGACCACCATGTGGTTGAGGATCCTGTTAGCATGGTGGAAGAAGGAGTAGCAATGCAAATCCTAGAAGTGAACATAGAGATTGCTATTCCTAAGGTGTATACACATGATCAAGATATAGAACGCAAACAAGAAGAGGTGGAGATCGAGGTTATAGAAAATCCAAAGAAAGAATATTATGAGGTAATAGTGGAAGATTGGGTTGAAAGTGAAGACGAATGTGAAATGGTTGGAGAATCAATCGAAGAATTAAAGGTTAAAGAAAAAATAGAAATTGAATATCCGCCACAAAAAGTTCACCAATCACCATCTCTACCACGAATCATTATTAGAGATGAAAAATCAGAATCACCTCCACTACCACAAATGATCAACATGTGTTATACAAGCAAGGTGCCACACCGCGAGAGCAAAAAGGCAAGAAGGAGCACCTACCCTCCACATTTTAAAGATGAATACGAGATTGAACCAAGGAGTAAAAATAATCTTATACCGTTGAGAACGGTTATCTACTCTAATGTGGTGGAAAATGAGTTTCGTCGTGAAAGTAAGAAGGCGAAACGAAGTACTTACCCACCCCCCTTTTAGAGATCGATTGAATAATATTCAAAAGGGGAAGGTTCTAAAGCTTTTACATCAAGGAAGAGGCGAGTTTAAGCGGAGGAACACCGCAAAGGCCTCAATACCATCTTCATGGAAGGTAACACGTCGAACTTAAAGACGTAATAAACAAAAGTGCTTCTTGGGAGACAACCCATGCTTTAAATTGCTTTCATGTCTTTTAAATTCTTAGTGTAAATTAGTGTAATGGTTATTGATTTAGTGTTTATTTGTAAGAAATGAGGAAGGTTGGTGTTTTTGATGATTACAGGAGTGAAGGTCACGAGTTTGGGGTAGTTAGAACAAAAAAGAATGAAAATTTTGGGTTCTAACACAGTAGAAACCGGGTACCCGGTTTGTAGAATGCGGGGACCCGTTTTTGGTGCTGTACCCCAGGTATCAAAACTTCGGACTCCAAAAACACTCAAATTTCATCATCAAAACACCAAAATATCACCAATCCGTCGCTCTAAACATCATCCAAACCCATAATCAATCACAAATCTTTCCAAAAACACCAAGAAATTCAAGTTTTAATCCAAAAAATTCTTCACCAAAGCTTAAATTATATCCTTTAAACCTTCACAACACCATATATATTAAATACCCATCTCAAATAAATCACCAATTCCACTACTGTGCCACTTTCAACAATATTAAGAGACACAAATTTCATCAATAACTTTGGTAATTTGAAGGTTGGAGATTGCAAGTGCAAGGTATCAAATCATCATAAATTACATGGTCAATCCGGTAAATAGCTAGAACTCTTTTTTTCTTTCTATTACCAGTTGGGAATTAAGATTTATTTTAGTTATTTAGCGGAGGAATTGTGAATTGTTTGAGCCTATTAATATTATATATTTTGCAAGTAATCTTTAAGTAGGTGAAAAATTGAGTTTGGGGTCATCAAAGATGACCATGAAGGTTGGAAAAGGTACGAAGAACATGATGAAGATAGAAAGTTGGGTATTGAGGAAAGATTTTCGTAGAAGAGATGATGATTTAGAGAGATAGGAAATGATGAAGATTTGGGAAATATGGCAAAAGTTCGAGGTAATGAAGAACACTTTAATAAAGATGAACGCAACAAATACATGATCTTTTAAGCTTGATAAAGAAGTATTCAAAATTTCAACATGAGACTACACGTAATCGGCCTAGTGCCGATCCAGATATGTTTTCCAATCCTTTTCTCATTTAGTGTATATTATTTTAATTGCTTTATTGAGTCTTTTCGAGTCGTGGGGACACGACTCATTTTTGAGTTTGGGGTGGGGTTCGTTGCCTCATCCCAGTTTTTTTGTGTTTATTTGTTTTTAATTGCTTTCAATAAAATAATTAGGAGTTGCGTTTGACTGTAGAAGATTTTAAATATCCCTTTCAAGCATACTTTTGATGAATCTATGATAATAGATAGTGGATTTTAGGGAATAACATAAAACGCACTTACAATTGCATGCGAACATAGATAATGAATAGGAAAAATTAATAAACAATGCAAAAGAAGTAAGCTTGTACTTAAGGAAAATGTTTGGTTTGTAGAACGTGAGATCTAAATTAGTAGAGAACCCACTTAGATATGAACTAGAGACGAACCATGTAGTTAGGAAAATGATAGGGGCAGTTCTTTGTTAGCCATTTGAAGCCTTTTAGCTTACTATCCCTTATAATAATTTTATCCGTCTTAGCCCAATTTTGAGCCTTAAGCCTTTCTTTTGTAGCCACGATATAAGCCCATTATCCCTTAGATTATTAGGCATGACCAAATGACCCGCACTTGAATCACATTCCTGAGACCTGTCTCGAGCTTGAGTTTGGGGTGGAGGGTCCACATTTGGGAAATTTCATTGGGTGGGATTTATGTGTTTATATTAAGGCACAAAAATAAAAGATGATATTATTATTTGTAACCCTTTGCCGGGATTTGAAAAAGAAAAAAAAAAGAGAAAAGAGAAAAAAAAATTATAAGAGACATGACCTTTCACATCAAAATGATGGTCATGGGTATCTTGTACAAAAAAAAGAAGAAAAGAAATGAAAAAAAGAAAAAAAAAGAATAAAATAAACCGGCAAAGTGGAATATTTTGAAAAATCATCTTAGTTTATATTGGGTTGACATGGGGACGCAACATTGGCGCGTCAAATGGGTTGAGTGAGAACATTATATGAGTGTAAACTCAAGCTCGTGGACAGTTGTTGATGGTAAGTGAGGAGAGAGCCAAAAGCTCACTTCAAATTTACGAAATATACATACCAGACCGTCCCTAAGCCTACGCTAAAACCGTAAAGTCCTCGTGATTCCTAGGTGCATGGTAAGTTAATAGGTTGTATACTAAGTGGAGCGTTCAAAGCGAGTAAGGATCGAGGAACAAACTATAGCCATCATAATGAGATAAGTACAAGTGTAACCTTCTAGCATTGCAAAGTTAATTTTATGATTGAAGTTATTTGTGTTTGATGTTGCATGATTAGTGTATGTGTATGTTAGTTCTTAATTTTTGCTATATGAGATTTATTTTAAGAATTGCTTTAAGGTATATTTGCTAGCTTCTATTTTCTCTTGCATCTACTTCATTCCCCTTGTTTTTAGTTTTGCTTTGTCGGGATGACAAAGGTTTGAGTTGGGGGTCTTGATGTCTCCCTAAATGTTCTAATTTTATGCCCTTAGGAGACATCATTTTTGGTGTTTATTTAATTAATTTGATAGACTTTTGGACTAAATATGCAATAATCCGGAATTCCCTTTTTATTTCTAGCATTTTTAATTTATTAAACTTTTGCGCGTAATATTGGTATTTTTAGTGAAAAGTTTACAGGTTTTAGATGTTAGCTAGGAGAGGAATCCGAGGAGAAAGTCAAAGATCGTGAATTAGAGTCAAGACTTGAAGATAAATCCCGAAGATATTATTTTTAGAGCTGAAAATCTGTCTTCCAGACCATAGATTGCTGATTTCAAGGTGCTTAAGAGCTGATTTATCCGCTGACCATTGAAGAGAAAACGATCCTTATCGAGTTACGGAAATTTAGCAACTGATTTCAAGTCAATCGGAGTCATAACGAAGCGGGAAAAGCCGTTTTAGTGAAGGTGTATCAGCAGTTACGGGATTTTGGGCCAAGAGTGGAGTTGGGCTTTTCTAATTTTCATTTAAACCTTAAGTAAAACCCTAATCCGTTTTTACCACTATAAATAGGCCTTTAGACCTCATTATTCAGTACCTCTCATTATATTCTTCAAATTAAAACATCATTAGAAGAGAGCGTCAAGAAGAAAAGAAGCTTGGAGCTAGAGACAGTCTATATCTCCACGTTGCAGCCATATCTCCACGTTGCAGCCAATTCATCTTCCTAATTAGGTTTCTATTTTCCTTTCTGTAAAACAATTATGAATTCCTTTTTATTTATTTTCTTAGTTTTTCCAATTATGAGCTAATTTTAATTAGTGCTTGAGATCGCATTATGGATTGATTTTGATTTTATTTTATTCTATGCTTTTATATTTGAAATCAAATTGGGTATTAGGTATTTTTCATTAATTTGTTCTTAATAACTATAATTGACGTAATTAACCAATCATAGGTCTTAGTATCTAGGCTATTCCAATTAGTGGCGATTGGATCACCTTGACGGGGGGTTTAGGTACAGAAATAATTAATGAATGTAGGATAGAAATTATTTGACTCTGACGAGCGTAATTAATCCTATGGCCAATTGGGTAAAATAAACTTAATCACTTAAGAATGGACTATAATCACCCTGACGGGGTTTGTAGCATTTAAGAGTAGCTCCTTAGTCCACCCTGACGGGGGTAAGGATGACCTTAGAATCCCGACCATTACTTTTTACCAATTTGTCCCTTAAACGAAACATGGAATAAATAAGAGTTAGATGAAATCCTTGCGTATCTCAAGTGCTACTTTCTCATACTTGTGTTTTACTTTTATTTAATTGCGTCTTAGTTAATTATTTGCATTTTCCATTTAGTCTTTCATTACCTAGAATAATAAAAACAAACAAACAATCATTATATCTTTTACTTGCTTTCATAAGTGCAACCAATCATTACTTGATAAGCATTGTAGTCAACCATCCCGTCCTTGGAACGAATCTGTTTTATCAACTATATTACTTGGGACAACCGTACACTTGCGGTTGTGGTTCGATTTACATTTGCATTTATTTTAGAACACACAAAGGACCACCAGGATGTGATTTGCGGTGAGAAAAGCCTATCCCCACAAGTTCTGTGGTAACTCTGAGTTGATCGGAAAGGCATTCATCATTTCCTTCAACGTGCAGTTCTTGCGTTCAGCAATCCCGTTTTGTTGAGGCGAGTAGGGGGCCGTCGTTTTATGGATGATTCCATGTTCAGCGCAAAAGTCCTAAAAAAGAGACATATATTCTCCTCCCTATCCGTTCTAAGATTCATAATCTTTTTATTTAGTTAATTCTCAACTTCAGTTTGTATTGCATAAATGCTTCTAGGGCCTCATCCTTACTTCGAAGCAAGTATATTTGTCAATACCTTGTGCAATAGTCAATGAAAGTTATGAAATACTTTTTCCCACTGCTAGTTTGCACAAATTTCAAGTCACATATGTCACTGTGAATTAACTCTAAAGGTACCAAAGTCCTTTCTATAGATCTAAACAAGGTCTTGGTTAATTTTGACTCAACGCATACTTCACATTCCTTTTGAGAATTGAAATTCACATTAATTAATAACCCAACGTTTACTAACTTATTTATTGAATCGAAATTAACATGTCCTAATCTATCATGCCATAAATTAGGTGAGTCAAGCATATAAACACAATCAAAATTTTCATTTATTTCTTTATCGGTTACAATTTTTATAGGTACTACAGTCATTACATTCATTTTAAACAGACCGTCACAGAGGTACCCTTTTCCTACACATTTTGTTCTTAGTTAATACAAACTTATCAGCTAAAAATACAAGTTTAAACCCAGCCTTGCTAAGCAAGGAACCAGAAAATAAGTTCTTGATAATATCAGGAACATGGAGGACATTGATCAAGGTCAACTCTTTCCCGAAGAGTCGTCTTCAACACAATCGTTGTAGTACCTTGAAACTTTGAGGTGGCAGAATTTCCCATATACAAAATTTCTTCATTTCTAGCTTTCTTGTAGGTTTTGAACACAGATTTGTCTGAGCACACATGTTGGGTTGCTCCAGTGTCTATCGACCATGTTCTTAGGTTGCTGACAAGGTTAACTTCTGATATTGTTGATGCCAGGTCAAAATTGTCAATAACCTCAGATATCTCAGTCACATGCGACTCTCTGTCCTTAACTTTCTTTTGGTTTCCTTGTGCCTTTTTGTTTCGACAGTCATTTGCACGATGTCCACTCTTTCCACAGTTGTGACAATCCCTGTTGAATTTCACCTTTTTATTATTTTCATTATTTGACTGTCCTTGCCTCTTTCGCTTGTTGTTTTGGTTGGTCCTCCCTTGTTCCACAAACATTGCCTTGGCTTCATATGATCAAGGTTTAGTTACTTTTTCAGCCATTCGATTGTCTTCCTTGATTCTTAACCTTACAGTTATATCTTCAAGACTTATCTGTTTCTGTTTGTACTTGAGGTGGTTCTTGAAATCTTTATACAACGGGGGTATATTTTCCACAAGAGCACCAACTTGGAAAGGCTCTACCATGTTCATACCTTCAGCGCTCAACTCATGAAGGATCAACTGCAACTGTTGTACATGAGACATTAATGATCTTGAATCCACCATTTTGAAATCAAGGAACCTACCGATCATGAATTTCTTTGTGCCGATATCTTCAGTCTTGTATTTCTTCTCAAGAGACTCTCATAATTGCTTGGCAGTTTTCATGGTGCTATACACATTATATAAGGAATTATCCAAATAGTTTAGAATGTAATTCTTA
Organism: Nemophila menziesii; assembly: GCA_029959085.1. Classification (NCBI taxonomy): domain Eukaryota; kingdom Viridiplantae; phylum Streptophyta; class Magnoliopsida; order Boraginales; family Hydrophyllaceae; genus Nemophila; species Nemophila menziesii. The sequence continues at coordinate 21,320,609 of JARWIR010000007.1, read as the reverse complement.
CATAGGAAATCAGCATTCTGCCAAGCATCTACTGCGTTGTATGTCTCACTATTTGTGTTTGATCCCATTTCCGGTGGATCTTCCTTTAGAAATTTTGTCAAGCTTTGAGTGGTCAGTTAGAACAACATCTTTTGCTGCCACCTCTTAAGGTCAGAACCATTGAACTTTTCTGGCCCATCGGCTGGTCCAATGGGTGTTGGTGCGGGTACATGAACTTCTGTTCTTGAGTTATTACCCGTCTCAGGTTGCTTTTCACTTAGTCCAGTATTTTTCTCCATATTCTATATGAAGCAGAAACTTGACGTTAGTAACTGAGTAATTTTCTAGTATGTATACCAGTGTTCTAAAAATCGGATTAGGCGGCGCCTAGGCGCTAGAAGGTAGCTGAACTTCCAGAAATGGCCCAGGCGGTCCCAGAAGGTCCTAGGCGGGTTTAGGCGGCGCCTAGGCGGTCAGAAGCTAAAAAAAATTTAAAAAAAAATCTCTTTTTTGATACAAAAAAATTATTTTTTAACACAAAAAATTATATAAATTTATTTTAAAAATTATATAAATTTAAAAAAATATTTAAATAAATATCAAAACCGCCTAGCAAGAAAACTCCTAGGCTCCGCCTAGTCCCTGGGCGCTCGAAGGTGGTCGACCGCCCGCCTAGCGCCTAGCGCCTTTTAGAACACTGATACACAAGCCTAGAAATCAGAATAGGAGAAAAGAAATAAAATGCAACAATTTTGTTCAGTATACACAAACCCAAATATTATTGCAAAAGTAAAGTTTATAAAACGAAAAGAAAACGTTTTCTGGTTTATACAACGTGAATCATAAATACCTTAGATTATTGTGTTTTATTTGTATAAACCAGTAAAACACTTTAAAAACTAATGTAGAAATAAAATAAAAGTAAATAAATAAATAATTTTACTTGTCGAGGCTCGGATTGGATCCGATGTCTTTAACGTATTTAGGCCACGTACAAGTGTCTTACGTTTCATGGCTTCAACCTCCAGGATACAACGACAAAACTATTCAAAAGAAACTGACACACGGATTCTTAAAAAATTTAACGAAGTTAATAATGCTGCTTCTTTCTTCTCTCTTATAATTTTAATGCTTAATGCTTTGAAAAGAGAATGAATAAAATGTTTGAGTTGGCCAACTATTTATAGAAGATGAAAAGGTGGATTGGAAAAGAGTTGTGATGTTTCATTTGAAGATACGTTATACTAAAAGACATAACATTTACTAAAAAAGACCAAAGCATGGGCTGGTCCAAGTTCGAAACCCTAGCAGTTCTTTTTTATTTTCCTTTTTTTTGCTTCATAACCAAAGAAAAAAAAAATCTTTTTAATTTCTTCAAATTCTATGACTCAATTTCTCATTCAATTTCAAATGATTTTAACCAGATGAATACATTACGTTAATCTTTACAACTAGAATAAACATATCAATATTCGGTTCATTTTTTTAAATTGAGTCACCGACTATCATCGTAAACATGGTCATCACTTGGTTAAAATCTCATTTGACCAACAAGATGTAAGCTGACACTTTTATATATTAATACTCATATTAACTTGCCTTTCCCTATATGATAGAAGATATGTGAAAATGGCTTCACGACGTCGATGAAAAGACGCAAGTTTCGGTTATGGAAATTTCTCTAAAACACCAGAAGGTTTGAAGTGAAGAATTTAATATTTCATATTGATTTTACCTTTTAGATATATTTGGAACTTTTCGTGGTGATTTTCAGTGATTCGATTCGAAATAGTTACCCCTTATTATGCTTTATAATATTGAAAGTTTAGAAGCTCAAATTGTTGATGCATTAGCTTATTGAAGCAGAGCAAGAGAAACAACCTCATCTCTTCGGGTATGAACTATCTTTCATATTAGGAACCACTTGAAATATTTTGAGCTTTTCTCATATTAAGCTTTCTTTTCAAACCCCTTAAATATATGTTTTCCTGATTCTGGTTGCTAAGAAAGAGTTCAATATTACAGACATGGAAACAACTTCAAGTAATGAGGTGGAACAACTAAAAGTAGTTGTAATTAAAAAAGAGATTAGTCACTTATGAGTGTGTTGTTGGTTTCACTTTATTTCTGTTATGGGTGTTTTTATTCCCACAACTCATCTTTGTCCTTATTTTGTTATTTGTGTGTTTGTTTAGATAATTTGTCTAGTTTTTTGATTTAAAAGACCTTGAGCGGCAACATATTTGTCACAAAACTAATATATAATCAATTGTTATTTTCATTTATTAATAATTTCTCTACCTTTAGTGACAAACAAGTTGTGGTTTGTCACTAATAACTAATATTTGTTGCTAATGCGGGGATGTAAAATGACATCAATTGGTTTGACACATTGTCGCTAAATAGGATCTTTAACGATGAAAAGTCATCGCTAAAGACAAAAGTCAACCATTAGCGATGAAATATAATATATTTAGCGACAATGTGTATCGTTGCTAATAGGGGTGGATCTAGGGGTAGGCTGGGGTGGGTTGCAGCCCACCTCAGCCTATTAGATATCAGTACAATTTAGCTGGTTTTTTTTTTAAATAGTTAAAAATATGAGAAAAAAATTTCAACCCCCTTAGTTGGAAAATTAGCCCTCTCCATCTCAAAATTTATACATAAATTATTCTAAAATTAAATAATAGCCCTTCTCGATTTGAAATTCTGGATCCGTCCCTGATCGCTAATGCTCTCCGTGGTAGTAGTGAAAGTCAACTCGTAAGCATGGAGATAAGGGAGGATCCAAGGAAGGGGGGGGGGAGGGGGGGGGTTGGGGTTCTCTCGTTTAACCTAAATATTAGAATTTCAACTTTAACTGGAAAAAAAATCGAGAATAAACCTACAAATTATATCAATTAGAAATTTCTGAAATCCCATATATGAAGACAACAGGGATGGTGAACAAAACCAATTTAGACCAAGGACAGAAGTCCCGCAACATAGAATCAGCGTCAATTTCTAAATTATAAATTTTGTTAAGATGTAAATAAGAAAACCTTTTAATGGATCTCATTTTGGACCTTTTCTAATTAGCTAGCTGTAATATAATAGAAAGTTTACATTCTCAATGGACTGAATATGTATATTTTTAAATATGTGAAACCATTGACCTATCTCGCAATATTAAGTATCTTCTGTCTAGTTGATTAGCCAACTTTCTGAGAAGAATCACATGCTTTTTTAACTCATAATCTTAATTGCTGACGTTTTGGTTATTTTTTATTGGTAAAATTTGTATATTTAGTTAATTTGATTGTTTTAAAAGTTTAGACGATATTAAAATAAAAATAAATGAACATCTATGTCGTAGTACGTTTTTTTTATGTTACAGAAGATCTTATCCAAATCGTGTTACATTATGTTAGGCTAACTCCAACAGTTTCCCAATTATATACCCAGAATTGGTAGTCAAACAGCTAGTTTTTCTTAAATATTAACTTTCCATCACAACTTGCTCCAACAGCTTCCCAATTTCACATACCCAATTTTGAAATATATACTCTAACTATATTTTAATTTTTTTATATTTTATTGCTTAATTAATTTTTAAAATTTGTATAAATGTTTATATTTTAGAATTAGTTTTTAACATTCAAATTATAATTATTTTTAAATACTTATAATATTCAGAAATATATTATTTGTTAATTCAAAAATATTAAATTTATTATTTTCTTTTATAAATCTTAATAGTTTTTGTTTTTAAAATAAACATTAGAATTCTAAGTATAGAAAAAATTCGGATGCTCAAATTCATCCATAAAAATAGCATTGCTGTCAACAAACATAAAAGCTAAAGCATTGCATGTGAATATAAAAAATAAAAAAAGAAATTGTAGCTATGAAAATGTATCGCCAGATGTGGCTAATAAAATGAGGAAAAATTGGGATTTGAATTGGGATCCCTATTTTATGGAGCCTCTTGGAGTTCATAGAATAAATATTCAACTCCCAATTCTAGCTTTTAGCTAGAATTGGGAGTCCATTGGACTTAGCCTTAGAACATTATCTAGCAAAATAAAACTAAAAGCAATTCAGTGTTCTCCAGCCAAGTTTGTCCCTCGTGAGAAGACTCCATATCCTTCTCGGGGGTTCTTTATACACTCGTAAATCTTCTACCTGTCTCAAACCGGAGCGAGTTAGCCAATCCGCACACTTGTTAGCTTCGCGAAATATGCTCTTAAGAGTAAAAGTCGCATTCCAAGCAAGAGTCGTACGAATATGTTCAATCCAAGAAGCTGTCGGGCCTCTTCCCCTTTCCGTTTTCTGAATCGCCTCGAAGGCCTCTTGAATCTACCTCGTTCTCCACCTCGATCAACCCGAGCTCCTCAACCAACCGAAGACCCTCACATAGTGCCACCAACTCAGATATTACAGGAGAGAAATATATACCTTTGATCGAAAAATCGCTTATCCAACCACCCTCTGAATTTCTAACCAATCCTCCACCGCCACCTTCTTTATGCCACGTATTAAAACTCCCGTCCGTGTTAAGTTTCATGCCCCGGTTAGGCTTGCTCCAACCAATTAGATTTACAAAGTTCCTCCTAGTCGGAATCCTACCCCGATTATTACCCCATGCTTTAAAGTACCTAGTTGCCGCATGTACAACCTTGTCCATGAGAACCCTGGCGCTAGGAATCATACTCCCCTTAAATACCACATTATGTCTCTCCCGCCATATAACTTCTAACAACAACCCAAAGAAAATATTCCACATTATACCGGCAAAAAGTTCCTTACTCGCTAAATTCTTAGACCACCACCATTTGTTATACTGATTTAGAGGGCCACTTGACTGTACATTTGACGCACCTGCATAAGCTGAACCCTGAGGAGTTGACCGATGCACTCTAGTCAGCAGCTCTTAGACCACGAGTTGACGAGTTTGACAGTCCCACAATCAGTGCTGCTGATTCCCGCTGTTAGAAGTCGTAGTTCGATCTCCCTGAACAAAGGGACCTTGCGGAGCTGCTGAAAGTTCCTGCTGTAACCCATTGTTGAAGATTATTGGTTCCATCTGTTGCCAACTTTTTGAGGCAGCCTGCTCTTGAAATTTTGCAGAACTACCCAAGTCAGAAGGCTCGAACCTCCTAGCAGCTAGACTTCCATTTCGTTTTACTTTATTATGAATCAGATCCCACAAATCTTTCACATTAGTGCAATCTCTAAAGATATGTATTACGCTTTCTTCAACTGCTCCACAACAAGGACAAGAACCCGATATGTCCATACCCTGCCTAACTAAGTTGCCTCACGTTGCTAAGCGTTCCCGGACCGCCCTCCATAACATCACTCTAATTTTTCGTGGATATTTTAATTTCCAAATACCTTCCCAATTGAAATCTGAAGACACCTCACTACTCTCGAGGTCCAATCTAGCCGATCTAACCGTGTAATTCCCATTGATTTCGTGTATCCATGACAAAATATCCTCGCTGTCCAAATCCCAAACTATATCCATGATTTAAAGTAGCTTGGACATCAAAAGCAGATGGTGGAAAGCGTCCCAATCCCATGCTCCCTCCCATGTAACATAATCAGAAACCCTTTTGAACCTACTATCCTCTCCTAAATCTCCAACCACATGATCAATTAACGGTGAATCGCATACCTATAAATCGAACCAGAACGAGATATTCTTTCCATTGTGAAGTAACCTTCAGGCTCTCGTCTAACTACGATAATACCTTTCAAGATGACTCTACAAATCCTCGAGTCACTAGGTTTTGACTCATACTGAAGTAAACTCTTTCTAAAATACTTCTGTCGCAACACTACTGGCCAAATTGAAGCCTTATCATGAATTAATTTCCAACCTAACTTACCTAGAAGTGCGCTGTTCATATCCTCATCTAGCCAAAATCTGAGCCCCTACGTTCTTGGGGACGCATAATTTATTCCATGCTATTAAATTAATATGATTCTCATCCTCTCCCCAAATAAATTCCCTCCTGATCCTATCGATCTCCTGACAAACATATACTGGAAATTTTTCCACTTGCATAATGTACATTGGAGACGCACTCAAGACGGCTTGAGCAAGTGTGATCGGACCCGCATGAGACAGTTTTTAACCCTTCCATTTTGCTAGTTTACCTCGCAAGTTATTGATGATCTCTCCGAAGAAACCTCTCGGCCTTCTCCCAAAGAGTATCGGAATGCCAAGATATTTGCCCAAAATATTAATTCGTAGATAGCCACTTCTTGCTGTGATTCTCTCTGCCTTCTCCTCTTTAATGTTCTTCGAGAAGGAAATGATCGATTTGTCCTTACTGACCGTTTGACCCGCATCTCGGCAAAAGGTATTCAACGTCTCCTGTAAAAGATCAAAATAAACCACAGATGCTTCAGCAAAAAGAATAAGATCATCAGCAAAAAATATGGGAAATAGGAGTCCCCCCGGTAAAAGTCGAATGGGTCGCCAACTCTCGGACCGGAAGAGCTCCTGTATGAGAAGAGACAGCCTCTCCATGCAGAGTACGAACAAATAGGGTGAGATAGGATCCCCTTGACGAATGCCCCTCTTAGGCTTAATCGGAGATAAGTGGGTGGCCCTCCATAGAATGCTTAAATAGTTTCCTTCCATGCCGGATATGTTTAGAGCTATCCACTTCTCAGGTATTCCAAGTGACACGAGTGTATCCTCAGTGAAACTCCACTGAGTCTTGTCATATGCTTTTTCCAGGTGTACTTTGATCGCCATATAGCTTCTCTTTCCTTTACATTGCCTCATAAAGAAATCATCTTCGCTAACTAATACCACATTATCGATCGTGGAACGACTAGGTAAGAAACTGCTCTGATAAGGGCCGATAAGTTCTGCTAGAAGAGGTCGCATCCAATTAACTAACACTATCATACAAATCTTGTAGCTTACGTTAATCAAACTGATAGGCCTAAACTGTGTGATGAATTCTGGGTTACCCAATTTGTGTATAAGATGGATTAGCGTGCCTAAAACCTCCTTCGGAAATTCTCCCCTCACTAAGGCGTGACGAATCATACCGCAAACAGAAGAATCAACTATGTCCCAACATTTCTGATAGAACCTTGCAGTCATTCCATCCGGCCCACGTGCGATCTAAGGCGCCATCTGAAATACCGCTACTCGAACTTCCTCATCCGAAACTCCGCAATTGAGAAACTCTATATCACTAGGTGGAAAAGCTGTGAGTCATGGCAAGTCGAAAGAACCCAAAAACTCTTCTTCAAACACGAACAACTCCATGTAGTAACTCCTCACCCACCTCTTTCCATCTCTGAGTCCTCAATCCATTCGTTCGTATTATCCTTGATACGCACCACATTGTTTCTACCTTGTTTAACTTGAGCTGCGGGGTGGTAAAAGCTAGTGTTCCGTTATCCCGAATTAATCCAGTCTGTATTCTCTTCTTGAAACCAGTGTACCTCGTCCTGTTCGAGTACTCTCTCGTAGTCCTCCCTAAAACTCTTCTCTAACTCGACTAACAAAGAATTGTAAGATTTCTAGAGCGTCTTCTGGATAACCGTGATTCTAGCGAGGAGGATTAATAGTATGCTTTATGACACATGCATCTATTCAAAGAATATGTGAAAATAAAAAATCCTCATTTATAAAATTACAAGATAAAACTGTGTCCAAATTCATTTTAGAAATACTAAAATTCCAAGGATTTTAGATATAATTCTAATGGATTATTGATATATTTCTTTTAATATTTAATTTACAATAATACTAGAAAAAGTATAGAAAAAATATCTTTATTTAAAAATAGAATAAAATTATATTACTAAAAAGTTAAACAAATACTAGCGCTCCTTTTATTTTTGTCTAAATCCGCATGGATCAAATACGAGCTACAATAGTATAATAAGACATGTAAGAGTTTTCCTCGGTAAGCGTGTCTTTTAATATTCTGATTAATTAATACAAATCATCCTCCCACGGAGTACGAAATCTTATAAACTAGAGAGCCTCGGGATCAGATTTTTAAACAGTCAACTCCTTGACGTAAGTTTTTTTTTTTTTTTAATATGAAAACACTTTTGAACGCAGAATTATTTTAAGTTCAATAAAATTCAATCCTAAGATCTCTTACTCTATGTGAATAGTCTAATCATTTTTTGTCCTAAATATTTATTTGTTAAGAGTACATGAAATACAATCCCAAGTTGATTTTATTCGTAAATTTGAACTCTTTTTGGTTAAAACGTATTTTTTAAGTTTTAAAATTAATATTCATTTATTAAAATTAGTATTTTAAAATTATTATCCATTTAAATTATCAAGACATTTTTTTCTAACTTTTTTTATTATTATTCTTATTAAACAATTAAAATTTATACTTCAAATACATATAATATAAAATATCAAGACACTTTATGAGGAGTAATTTTGTAATGTTGTACGTATTTATTAGGTTTCTTAATATGTGTCAAAATGTAAGTGAACATTACTTTTAGGGCGGAGGGAGTAAACTGGAAAAAAGCCGGGGAAGGAGGGGATGTGTACAAATATTCAATCGATCCCCAAACTGTTACAAAACCTTTCTAGAAACCTGATCAAATCAGTTATAGGTGTCGATCTAAAACTTTTAGTCAGGATATGTACCTCTACATTGCTAAACTTAAGGACATGCTTAAGAAAAGTAAGAACTTATTGATAGGGAGAAAATACCATGTTGTCAAGGTTACACTGATTCTAATTATATGTCAGGTGTAGAATAAATATGAAGAGTACTAGTGGGTGTTGTCAATTCTTAGGTCATTCACTTGTATTTTTTTCTAGTATAAAACAAAATTTTGTTGCCCCATTCACCATCGAAGCCAAGTATGTTGCCGCCGAAAATGTGCTGCTCATCGAAGCCAAGTATGTTGCCGCCGAAAATGTGCTGCTCAAATACTTCAGATGAAACAAACCTTAGAGAATTTTGGTCTTACATATGATTTTGGTCTTACGAGGTCTAAATCAATTGGCAGAATTGGTTTCAGAGATTTTTATAAAATGAATATTGCCTTACTGGCCAACCAAGCTTGAAGATGGTAAATAACCCGGTTTCCCTTGTAGCCAAGGTGATGAAGGGTATTTATTACCCTAATTCTACTATGCGAGATGCAAAACTGGTTAAAAAGAGATCTTGGAGTTGGGCTAGTATTTTTAGGGGTTTTCAAGTTATTAAGAAGGAATGTATTTGAAAAATTGGTAAAGGGTTAACGACAAATATCTGTGACCACTCATAGGTGTATAAAGATATCAAGATTGAAAAGCCCGATGGATTTAAACTAAATGTTATGGCACAGTTATTAAATAAGTATATTTCGGGGTGGAACATGGATATAATCAACAAGCTTCGTGCACAAGGGATGGCTAATGAAATTGCTAGAATACCGTTGATATACTTGAAAAAGAGGATAAAGTTATCTGGCCTCATAACAAAGATGGAAAGTACTCTACTAAATTAGGTTACCACTGTCTAATTCAAGATAAGATTGCTAATGAATGCCAAGCGTCGCGTATGGGTTAAGATAATAATATTGAGATCTGGAAGATGGTTTGGCATACTAACCTTTCGAAGAAAATTAGGATCATTGCCTGAAAAACTTGTAATGGAGCGATCCCCATGAAAAACAACCTCCGCAAAATATGGTGTGTCAATGGCTTAATGTGTGAATGGTGTAAAATGAGTGATGAATCAATTGAACATCTTTTTCTTAAATGTCCGTGTAGCTGTTCTTTTTGGGCCTCTTCAATACGCAGATCAATAACGATCAAAGTTACACTTGATCTATTAAAGATTGGATTATCAAGACAATAAGTTTTTATGCTAACAATGGGTGGGATAGGAAAGCCATTTATGGAAAGCGAGGAATCTATGCTATAGATCTCGGTTTTGCGGCCTAGGCGGTCGACCGGGGCCTAGCGCCTAGGCGGGATTACACGGGGCCTAGGCGGAATTATACGGTTTTGTATCCCGATGTGTAATTTTGTGTATTTAGTAATATATATGTGATAATATAGCAATTTTAACCATTTGAGTCATAAAATTTATCTAACAACACTATAGTAAATGTAAAAATATTAAAAATTGAGTTATAATATAAATTAAAGAATTCTCGAGAATAAGAAAAATAACAAGAAGGCCTATGCGGGCATGTTTTGTCATTAATCAGCGCCTATGCGGCCATTTTTTGCCATTAATCGACGCCTAGGCGGGCTAGGCGTCTATTCCACGACGACTAAGGGTCTAGGCAAAAACGCCTAGAATTTTATTTAGGCGTAAGCGGCTGAGGGGGGAATTGACGCCTAGGCGGGAAGATCTACACCATAAGCGAGGATGCAAAGTTTTTTCAAGAATAAAAGGTGGAACATAAAAGAGATCAATATCAAGATTAAAGTAATTACCAATGACCTCTTAAGTGAAACATTTGATGTGGACAAGTATATGGAAGTTGAGATGGGAATACAAGAAGAGGAGGGTAGAAAATATAACTCAATTCTCCAAGATGAGACAAAAATTATTTGCCTTAATGATACACGTTTACCAAGAACTGGGAGGCGGCGGGCGTTGCACCAGTAGTGGTTAACCAGGATGGAGATATCACCCATAAGATTTTAAAAGGATGTAGAATTAGATCATGTATTGAAGGTGGAGTTTGGGTTATTCTTTTGGTTATGAGGCAGTCAATTATCAGAGTAACTCATTTTATTATGTCAAACTTGAAATCGTTCAAGGTAATCATAAAATAACGGAAATGAACTGGAAGATCCAGACAATCGTTAAAGAATCTGAAAATTGATGTGAAGATTTTCAGGATGGAAACTTTTACACATAAAAGTGAGTCTTAATGTTTCTGCAGGTGCATTGACTAAATATATGAGACAAAATATTGATATTTTTTATGGAAGTTCACATTGTTTTTTGAAATCTTTAAGTATATTATGTAGTTGTAGAGGTATAGGTTGATGTCTTGATATTTGTTCTATTTCCTTATTTAGAATGTATGTCTTTTTAATTATTAAAAACGAAAAACCTTCAAATTTCCAGTTTGTCACCATGTAGCTTTTCATTATTCCAGAATTAGCTATCGTAATAAAAACGTGCAAATGACAACAATATGTCAGTTGACCTACTAATGTAATAGTGTTTCCTCTATCTCTTTTGGTTTGTTTGGACGGAGGTATTAGGAGGATGAAATTGTATTAAAGGATAATAACAAGAGCCAATTGTTGATTGATACCTATTAAAAAACTTATTTAGAAAAAGGTGCCTAGAAAAAAATATTTATTGAAAACAGCCTCATTCCAAATTACCCTTATAATTAACAATTAAAAAATAAGAAAAAAACTAATAAACACGCGCGCGTCCGTGAAATTTTATTAAAATCGTCATAACTAATTCAAAAAAAATTATATTTGGATAAATCAAATTAATATTTACGTCTATGATTTTTTTCGGAATTTTCTGAAGTTTTTCGGTTTTTTTAATTTTTTTTCGCAGACACGAAATTCCATGTTTTAAACATGGAATTTCATGTTTATTTCACGGTTTAAAACATGGAATTCCGTGTCTGCGAAAAATATTAAAAAAATTCGAAAAAATTCAAAAAATTCAAAAAAAATAAAAAATATTCATAGACGTAAATAATTAGATTTATTCAATTTTTTTATTTTTTTTTTCTGATTTTTTTTGAATTAGTTATGACGATTTTAAAAAAAATTCACGGACGCGCGCATGTGATGGAATTAGTAAAGGTATAGAAAATATAAAGGGGGTGTTTTCTATAAATAATTACTTCATTAGGCATTTTTTTATAAATAAGATTATTGAAGGCATAAAAAAACAATTAGAGAGTTTAATGAGGATGTTATCAACAATAACCCCTAATAACAATCCTATCTCTTGTTTAGATTAGAAAAAATTAGGAGAAAAAGTTTATTAAAGTATTCTTACAATCTCTTGTTAACCTATATATTTAATCCCTTCGATTTAATGGTATTAGGACGGAAAGATTCTTTTATTATATCGCAATGTCTAAATTATCCCTAATCATCATTTATAAGTTATATTACTATTGGTATAAGAGTCATTTAGTTATACAAAGAATCTCTTCCTTCCATTATCCTTCTAATCCAAACACCAAATATATAGAATTCTTTAATAAAATTGTATTTTTATGTAATACAAACAAAATTTAATACTCCCCTCTCTTATTTCTTACTAAACTTTCTTTTCCTATCCTTTACTAAAAAAATCCTTTCTTAATCCAAACAAATCCTTAAAGAAAATTCATGTTAAAAGTAATTGATGTCTGTCTAGAAAATAAGACATATTTAATAATTTATATCTATTTTACTTTAATTTAACAACAATTTCTTGTTTTTAAGATAAATATACTATTTATCCCTATATTTTGACATAATTTTCAGTTTATCCTCTATATTTGAAAATGTGTCTTTTTACCTCTTGTACTAAATATTTCGTGTCAAAATATTTTCGATTGACGGTTTTATTTCCGTTAATTAGAATTTTGTGTGGCATTAAACTGCCTAATTATCTACTAAATTTTTATAAATTTACATGTTTATCCATGACTATATATGATATTAACAGTTTACCCTTCATATATTCCTACTTAACGGAAAAAATAAACAAAAACTATCAACATCAGGTATTTTGATACAAATTTTTAGTACAGGGATTAAATTTGTATGTTTAGAAATAAAAAGTAATCTATAAAACAAGTCATATTATACGAGAGGTTGAGTGTATTTATTGTTATTTTTGTATCAATTTAACATATCAAAATACTTCATGAATGATATATATAGAGATAATTCCCAATTAATTACACTTCCTCACTTTTCATTCTCAAAAAAAAGGAAGGAGGAAATTACTTCCTACTTACTCACAAATTTTCAACTTAATTCTCAAATAAGCACATGGTCATATTTACCTTCCATTATTGCTCTTATATGTTTTTTTATTTCATTATATATTTATATATTTAATATCTGAATTTATTTTTTCATTTTTTTAAATATTTTTTTTTTAATTTTTTTTTTCCGAAAAAAAAAATTTTTTTTGAATTTTTTTTTTTTTTCGAAATTTTTTTTTTCCAAATTTTTTTTTTTTTTTTTGGAATTTTTTTTTTTCGAAAATTTTTTTTTTTTGAAATTTTTTTTTTGAAATTTTTTTTTTCGAAAATTTTTTTTTTTTTTCGATTTTTTTTTTTTTTTCGAAAAATATTTTCGAAGATTTTTTCATTAACACACAAGTCCATACTGTTTTGTGTTACGGTAACTCATACATCAAGCGATTGTGTGTTACATTAACACACAATCAGATGTTCAGACTATCTGTACACTATTATCTATTAATGTGTACAAATATTCTGTATATCTTATTCTGTGTTCCTGCAACACACAATTGTTATTTGTGTGTGTTTAAGCAACGCAAAACTGTAAATGATAAACGCATTGTGTGTCTTACCAACACAAAACCCATACTGTTGTGTGTTACTGTAACACATACTTTCAGCAATTGCGTGTTGCATGAACACATAATCAGCCTACATATACATTATTCTATACTTTAAATGATAAACGCATTGTGTGTCTTACCAACACAAAACCCATACTGTTGTGTGTTACTGTAACACATACTTTCAGCAATTGCGTGTTGCATGAACACATAATCAGCCTACATATACATTATTCTATACTTTGTGTACAAATATTCTGTCTGTCTGATTTTGTGTTCATGTATCACACAATTTGTTATTTATGTGTGTTTAAGCAACTCAATATTATACATATTGGGTGTTCATGCAACACACAACACATATGATTTTGTGTTACTTTAACACACAATTATCATGGAAAAAAATTCCGGGGGAAAAAATCGACAAAAAAAAAATTCGAAAAAAAATTTCCGAAAAAAAAAAAATTTCCGAAAAAAAAAATATTTTTCGAAAAAAAAAATATTTTTTGAAAAAAAAATATTTTTCGAAAAAAAAATATTTTTTGAAAAAAAAATATTTTTCGAAAAAAAAATATTTTTTGAAAAAAAAATATTTTTCGAAAAAAAAATATTTTTTGAAAAAAAAATATTTTTCGAAAAAAAAATATTTTTTGAAAAAAAAATATTTTTTGAAAAAAAAATATTTTAAAAAAAAAATCTGAAAAAAATAAATAAATATTAAACTATAATTAATAAAATATATAATTAAAGTAATTAATAATAGGTAGAAGGATATTTTGGTAATTGGATAATATTTTGTGCTTAATTGGGAATTAAGTTGAAGTTGTAATTAATAGGGAATACTTACCTTCTCCGCGTAATTAATTGGGCGTTGCCCCATATATATATATATATATATATATATATATATATATATATATATATATATATTTTATAAATATGATGTTAAGAAACAATCATTTTTGTTCATGTTAAGAACAAAATGAAATTCATTTTAATGAAGAGAGCAATAAGTAAATTATACCTTATGATGAAATATATATATATATATATTTTTTATAAATATGATGTTAAGAAACAATCATTTTTGTTCATGTTAAGAACAAAATGAAATTCATTTTAATGAAGAGAGCAATAAGTAAATTATACCTTATGATGAAAGTAAACTTTACTAGTTTCGTTATATATTAATTTGTTCTTTTTTTTTATTTTTTATTTTTATATAAGCGTTTGGAACAAAAAAAAAAAATTGTTCTTTTTTTAATTTAATAATTTGGCAACTACATAAATCAAAGACCTTTCAACTTGTGTCATGATTATAATTATTATATATACGATCTCTGCCTTCTTCCATTGATATCTTTCACGTTACCGTGCAGGTTGCATATACCTAACATGTTAAACTTTCTGTTAGCTGTCATTGATTTAGTAAGGTTTGAAAGTATATTCTATTTAAATGCAAGTTCGTCATAATAATTTTAAAACTGCAAGAGTCAAGTTCGCATGGAAATAAAATAATGCCCACAAGTAAAATTTAAAAAGACAAATTACGTCATCGTCGGTCTTTAATTTGTATTATGTGAAATACTTGGATCCATAGATATATGCATATAAACTAATAATGATAGATTTTTTAATCCAAAATATTAATTGACCAAAAAAATAAAATCCAAAATATCATTTTATTTTTGTTTTCAATGTATTTTGATTCTTTTGGGGCACCACCCGCCGGGTAGATATATAGATGCTAATAGTTACGGTTGAAATTCGAAACCGATGGTAACTAAATTAATTAAAAAACGATTATATAAATATCGTTAAAACCATTAGGTCATGGTTTTAAAAAATATAAACCATTGTCAAAATCTTTAGGTTATTGTTTTACATAAAAATAAGAATAACAATTTTTTAATTATTATATATTTTCATATTTTATAATAAGTTGGGTAAAAAAGTATATTAGAATCCTAAAATCAAAATCTAAAATATTAGATTTAACCAATTAAATAACAAATATACAATTTGATCAAAGTCCAATACAATTTGTATATACTGTGAATTTTTTTCTTATATGTGTGGTCTTATTTTAAGAATTTTAATATATTTATAGAGTTTTCGGTTGGTTATGGTTAAGAATTGCAAAACCGTTTAAAAAATTAAAAACCTAATGGTTCGATTATGGTTTTGAAAAGTAAAGTCTGTGGTCAAGTCGTTAGGCTATGGTATTGATATTCTTGTGAAAACGATACCATTGGAATAAATGTTAATGTATCATTCTCAATCATCATGCTGCCAAAAAAATGTTCATTGACAAACATGAGCGCATTTCTAACCATCAAACTCTCTATTAGATATTGAGTAAAAAGTCATCTCACAAGTATGCACGTAGATTACATTGCTTCTGTGACTTTATCCTAGCCAATGATAATTATTTCAATGAAGTTCATTGTTATTTCTCTAATCTAAATGGAAACTCAACGGCCTTCGGTAGCAATGTTCAAAGAATTTAACTACTGTAGAGCAAGAATTGAATGGGATATTAACTAACCAGTAAGCTCTACCTGCTCGTTTAATATATTTGAATAAAAAGCCTTACCAGAATCATGAAATTTCAGAGATTGGGCGAATTCCGCTATGGGTGTGGCCTCTTAGATCATATTGAAAAGGAATGTAACAATAAAAAGAATCTTAAAAAAAAGATTGGGAAAATGGGTACATGGAATCTAGATAAATTTCAGTCAAACCGAATCGCCACCGGTGTCGTTTATCTTCTCGGCGGTCCGTTTGAACCCTAAATTAAAATTGGAGGCCAGATAAAGAGGGGTGACTCATGAGTTGATAAAGGACAGACGAGTTAAACTCAGTACTATGGTGAAGGACATATTCAAATATGGAAACAAAGCAGCTACAGACAAAAAGCGGTACAAGGAGAAGGACGAGGGTAGTGGTGTACGTGCTTCTCTGCATTTTGAGGTATCTCTAAACCAGAAAATAACATTTTTGGTCTATATATGGATGAAAGTAAAGATGTTGAGATAGGACATTCTCTCTCCTACATATCTAGGGATTAAAAATGGAGATAATAAAAATAGTGGGGCTTTAACTCTATCTTTTGGGTCAATACAAATAATTTAAGTGGAACAGGCCTTATCATTTGAACCTAAAGTGAGATTCATTACGAACCTCACAACCAAAAACACACAATATCAAAACCCTCCCTCTCCAAACCCTAAATACTACGATGACACTAATCAATCATCACCCACTGAGGAGGAAAATGATGTGAAGATGGGTAAACAAGGAAACACTATTAAGGTGAGAAAATAGAGGAAGATGAATATATGGATGATGTACAACTAAGCACTGGTAATGAAAAATTTGAAGAAAGATAACAAGCAAAAAAGGCTTGAACTTCATCAAATTAGAGGTGAAAAAATAAAAAATGAGAAGATGTGGAAAACGAGATGGACTCCAGTAATGGGTAAGAAAGATTTGATCTAGGTGATTGATAAGGTAACAACTTAGGATAATTGTGAAATGTCTTGCGAGATTGAACCAAATCAATTCAAAATGAATCAATGAATCAGTTGAGTTGGAACTGTCAGGGTCTTGGCAATGCCTTGACAGTTCTAACACTCAAAGATACTATAGTTCAGTATCACCCACATGTACTTTTTCTGTTTGAAACTAAGAACAATGGAAATTATGTGAGAAAAATAGTTGCTGAATTAAAAATATGAGGTGATTAATATAGAAAATCTTACCGAAATGAGGTTTGGATCTTCTTGCTAAACCTTTCAGTAACATCTAAGTGTTGGATACCTCTATTAATCATATACATTGTCTTATTACTGAGAAAAATGGCCAGAAGCATTGTACAACTTTTGTGTATGTCCCATCCTTTGATAAGATGAAAGACATGGCCTTTAAAAAAATTGTTGAATATAATTTTTTTTTTTACCCTAAATTAGCTTGGAATATTATAGGGGACTTTAACATGTATAGATATGCCTATAAAAATTAGGAGGAGATGGTCCTATAAAAGGGAATATGGGGAGAACTAACAAACTCCTTCATAAACATTAATCTTATTCGATCTACTTGCTAAAGGATATACCTTTACTTTGACCAATAAAATGAAAAATGAGAAACTTGTAAAAGAAACAATAGATATGTGTTCTATAAACAAAGAGTGGGAAAAGATGTTACCAAATTCTTGGTTAGCTATACTACCCCCTGTGGGTTCTGATCATTCTATGCTTTTGGTGATAAATGATAAAACCTGAATTCCTATCCTTAAAAGATTCATATTTGATAAGAACTGACTTAATGAAAAGAGTGCATGAACATTATTAACAACAGTTGAATTGAAATGTATAGGATAAGAGGTAATGGTATTTATAAGTTTGGAAAAAAAGTTCATTATATAACTGGAAAAATTAGTGTCTAAGCTAAGAAATTAGATAAGACTAAAAAGGATTCACGTAAAAAAGATAAGGAAATGCTAAAAAATATGGTTATTCGTATAAATCCCATTAACTGGGATGAGTATAATCAAATCATAGTAAGGATGGAAATAAGATGGAAACAAGAAGAAATATACTAGAAGCAAAAATCTAGATTGAAATGGCTGGAATTAGGAGATAAAAACACGGTATACTTCCATGCCATTACTAATGCTAGATGAGGAAGAAACAAAATAATAAGAATGTTATCTGAAAATGATATATGGATTGAAAGTAACTTTTAGACGAAATAAGGACTTATATTAATAAACCAAAAAGGGCAGGGGATTACCCTGCACCAGTGGGACTAAGCCCATTAAAGTCATTACACAAAAGTTTTAATTAATCAGAGGGATAATTACAAAACTAATTAACCTGTAACGATAAATTAGAGTAAGCTTTCGCTAGCCTTTCTGCCACATAGTTAGCCGTCCTTTTAATACCACAAATTCGCAAGGAGCTGTGGGTCTTCACCAAATTTTTTCTATCCTCGAGGATAGTTTTGACCTTCCAAGGGTAGTTCTTGCTCGGTGAGTAGATGGCTTTCAGGGGTGCTTCAGCATCAGTTTATATTCTGGTGCAATAAGGAGCTTTATCAACGACGAAGAGAATAGAACTTATCAGCGCCTTTGCTTCAACTTCAAGACTGTGTTGGCATTAATCTCCATGGTAAAGCCAGTGATGATTTTGCCTTCCTAGTCACGGATGGCAGCAACGGTTTCTTTCACAAACTTCATAGAAGCATCAATAATAAGTTTAAAAGATTATTGTGGGGGGGGGGGTCGACCAAGTACTAGATGTAGATAACCAAGGATAATTGGTAGCAGCGAGTTCCGGTTAAATATCACCTAGGCAAGTACCTGAATTCAAATCAACATCCCTGCAAATATTATTAATAAGAACGTAGCAAATATCATAATTTACATGGATATTTTTGAAAATGACTTGTTTGTGCATAATCCACATAACCCAAAAAGCAAATAGTGATAGTATTCAAGAGCTTAATTTTAATTGCTTTTGGATTGTACTTTATCCAAGATGAGATTAATCCTACAAGTAATACCAAGGTTGAAAAATGGGTCAGTGATAACATGAATCGGGGATTGACACCAAAATTTCCTAGTCCATTCACATTTAAAAAACAAATGCTCAATTGTTTCTTCTTCCTTGAGGCATAGATTACAGAGGTCTGTATTAGAGCATCTCCTAATATACATTTTTCTCTCATTAGGGAGTGCATTAGACAACACACGCCAAAGGAAGAATTGGTATTTAGGAGGGATACCAGAAGACCAATTGAGCTTAAGAATGTCTTGATCAGGAAATGAAGAAGAATTAGGAATGGAAGAGGGATTTGTGAAAGCAATTTCAACATATGAATACCCAGATTTCGAAGTGTAACACCCATATGTTGTGTATGGCCATATAAAAGTTTCAGGTTGGGTAGTCCTGGGAATATCCAACTCCAAGATTCTTCTAGTAGTCTCAATATCAAATAATGAATGTAACACTCCAATTTTCCAAGATTTTGTCACACTATCAAAAAGATCCGCCATAGATTTTGGAAATGGGGTTTTCACTGTAATGTAGTGGTTTTTCGATGGGGAATCCTAACCAGTTGTCTTCCCAAATCTTGGTATTATGGCCATCACCAATGTGGCGAAATAAATCTGATCCCTTTACGGATACTATTCCAGATCCATGAAGTACCTCGAACAATGGTGGAAATCTAAGGATTACCATCCGGGAAGTAGATGCCTTTCAGGTTCTGGTGGACCAAAGAATTAGGTGAGTTCATGATAAACCATGCTCGTTTAGCCCGAAGGGCAAGGTTAAAGGCTTCAAGATTTTCAATACCAGGGCCTCCTGGAGATTTAGGAGTTGTAATCATGTTCCAACTAACCTAGTGTATCCCTTTGTCTTCATCATTACCCCATAAGAAATGGCAAGTAAGAGAATGTAATTTTTTGATGGTTCTTTTAGGGACAGCTAGAAGGCTCATGAAGTATGTAGGGAAAGCATGAATGATAGAAGAGATAAGGGTAGCTTTCCATGCCATAGAAAAAATGGATTTTTTCCATCCACGCATCTTAGAGACAACCTTTGAGACAAGATCATCCATGGCTAATATCTTTGATTTGCCCCATTCCGTGGGAAGACCTAGATACAAACCTAAGTCCTCAACCACCGGCATTCTAAACACATTTGATAATAGAGATTTCATATTATCCGTAGTATTGAGGCTAAGAAAGATAGAGGATTTATTCAAATTAAGTGTAAGGCCAGAAGCAAAAGAGAACTTATAAATAATTTCAGTGAAGGCATGGATTTCAAAGACTGAGAATATTAATCATAGTAGCATTGTTCCTAAGATTGGATTTCTTCCATCTAAGAATATATTTCTTACATCTTAGAATGCTTTTAGGAAAACGAGATGCAGGAGGACCATAGAAATTACGAGACCTAAACAAACATTTTATAATAACTTCGTTACAAGACTCCATATCAAGCCAGGAAGGGTCAAATTTAAAAGGAGCACGACTATTATTTCTACTAAGGGGTTAGAGAGATGCAGGATCATAGGAGAATGGTCAGAACCAATGGGTGGGGCATTATGAATCCAAGACTTAGGGAACAAAGTAAACCAGGTTGGAGATGCTAGACCCATATCAAGTCTTTCAACAATAAGGCCATCATCATTTCTATTATTGCTCCATGTAAACATACAACCTTTAGAGGGGATTTCATCTAACTCATTATGAATAATGTTATTATTAAAGGTACGCATCTCATAAAGGGTTTTCCCACTGCCCCCCACTTTTTCCTACGCATTGCGTATATCATTAAAATCACTAATAAAAAGGTTAGGGGCATGATGGGCATCTTTTGAGGTTTTATCAATAAAGTCCCATAACATTATTTTTTCTTTGTTGGGGAGAGTGTAAATGAAATGAATAGACCAAATAGAGCCATCAATAGAAAGAGTGGAAAGGGAAATATGATTAATGGGTGATGAAATTACCTCGCAATCCAAGTTCTCCATACCAAAGACGGCTAAACCACCAGACAAGCCAATGAGGTCGACACTCCATAGCATCTTATTTTTTAGCTTTTTAGCGAACAATAGCAAATTCTTCTTCTTGGTCTTGGTTTCATATAACCCAATGACCCGAGTTTTTTCCCTAGAGATGAGATCCCTAAGGTTCTGGACTGTCAAGGGGGGCCCTGTCCTTTGACAGTTCCGACAAATCCCAATCATTGTTGTTGTGGGGGCTGCTCAGGGCAGCCTCCCACGTCAATAGGGGCTATCCTATCCAGTGGCATAACGTTAATAGGGATATCCAAAAGAGAGACTTATACCAGCGTTTCATCAATATCTGAAAACCCAACCATCTCATTGTGGAATAGTTTGCTTTTCTTAGAGCTCGGCTCTTCACCATCATTCACGGGACGCTCCATATTAATTGGGACTTCCGTGAATGATGTAGCTTGATAAAAAACTGGTGTATATGGAACAAGGTAGGTGCTCAGAGACACCGTTGGAGAGGAGGAGTTGGACTTGTTACCTTCACCAATAGGAGGGGGCATTAAAATCAGTAGTTGGAAAATCAAACATCGGGGTTGGGAGTTCATTATTGGTGGGAATGTTATCTGGATGATTTGTGGGGTCAGGTCAATGGGTTGAAAATGAAATAAAACTTATTTCAATACTATATTTAGCACTAAGGGCGCTAATGACTATAATTATGTGCTTAATATTATAGACCCATGTATCACTGAAGAGATCAATGTAAAACGTACCTGCCCTGTTAGCTTAAAAGAAATAAAAGTGGCTCTATGAGACATAGGGAATGACAAATCCCCTGGATGTGATGGGTTACCGGTATATTTCTTTAAGAAACATTGAAACTTAATAAAAATGGATGTTTTGAGATCATCACAAATTTTTTATGGAATGATGGGAACTTATTCCAAATAAATAAGACAATAATAACACTAATCCCTAAAGTTAAAACACATGCTAAAATTACACATTATAGACCCATTAGTCGTTTTAATGTGATTTATAAAATATTTACTACAATCTTGGTGAAAATATTACAAGAGATAATGCCTATTATAATAAATGATAGCCAAAACGCGTTTGTTTTTAGAAGAGAAATAACTGAAAATATATTGTTAGCACATGAGGTTAGCCACTTTTTATAGAGAAAAAGAAATTATAATAATAATCTCACATATAATATACGACATAGTACTATTATTATTTAGAAAAGGTTCTATTCCAGTGATACATTTCTGAATTTTTTTCCAAATTCACTTCTCTTTGAAAAATCCTCATACAATAATATTTTTAATACATGCATTGTTTCTTCTAAAATTAGGGGACAGATTATAATAAGGGTCAATGTTCAATAAACTCCTGCAGTTTTGTCCACTATTTTAAAAAAGGCACGGTCTTTTTTACTCTTTTAAGATATTTTGAGTTTGCTCCCAAAACTCAAAATTTGAGTTTTGAGAATTTTTTCATAACTTGAAATTTGAGTTCAGAAAATCTGTTTATAACTTAAACGGCTATTTTTATAGACAAAAAATGAAAGAATATGGTGAAAGAAAATTATACTAATTTAATAATTAGATTAGTAGTAATGTTGCGGTAACCTAGAATCAGTCGACCTTCTTGAGGATAGTGACAGATAAGCCGTATAAGTTGCAAATCCATAGAATATAGACATGTATAGGGCCGCACGAGGACAACTCATATTTTAAGTTTAACGCTATTCTCTAATAGAATCTCATATGAGCCAAACCTACTTTGACAAAACCACGGTCACCATTTCCGGCTTTGGACTTACACTTTCACAATGTCAAAAAAAAAAAAAAAAAAAGGACTTACACTTTCACAATTTCTTCAAGAGACAAGACACTTCAAGAAGAACCACAGTTTGAGGTGGTAATACATTTACTATCTTCCCGTAGACTATAAACAAAATGACAAGCCGTGAAGAGTCGGGCACTGGGACACTCAATAGCGATTCGGCCCGATTCGGACAAAACTTTGACGAAGCACTTCAATTATTATCTTAAATCAGACAAATTATACATAATATAAAGTTTAAAAGTCTACCGAGTCAAGGAGTGATACAACCACCCCAGAACTAATATGCATCGAAAGGAAAAATCATACATTGTTATAAACTGTTGGACTACTTTAACATCGATTAGATTTAAGATAGAATATCGTGCTTATTTAATATTCTTCATGGAACATGTTATCCCAACTAGAAGGCAAAAGAAAAATATACTACATATTCATAAGAATTTCTTTTTCCTATTTCATCTAATATCAATGGTTTTAGGATGGAACATCACATTTACTTGATATCAGGGACGGAGCCAGGAATTTTTGTTAGGGGGGCCAAGAGGGTTCGGGGGCAACGGCCCCGAATTATTTTTTTTGCCACTATTTGCACTAAAAGTCTAAGTATTATGCAAAAATTGCAAAATAGGTCTTTATAATATGGGAAATTGTATTAAAAATCCCTATATTGTGTAAAAATTGCAATATAAGTCTTGATATTAATTTTTCTAATTAATTATGCTATAAGTTTCTTTTTTTAATATAATATAACATATATTTTGTTATAAAAAATAAAAAATCTTATTAATAAAATAATTTAAAGTTTAATAAAATAAATTTTATAAGTTAGGGGGGGCCAAATAGAGATATTTAAAAAATTTAGGGGTTATTTACTAATAATTTTTTTTTGAAAAATCAGGGGAGGCCATGGACCCCCCCCCCCCCCCCCCCCACCCACAACACACATAGCTCCGCCCCTGCTTGATATGATATTGTTTGGTAAAAGCAAGACACTTGATCGAAACGGATAATTAAAGGAATATTTAACTACAGATAGTAAACTTATACGTTGATAAGTATAAATTACAGAATTTAAAATAAATAAAAAATGAAATAATCAAAAATCTGAGTAATAGCTACAAACACTTGTTTTAATAAAGACAATCGTTTCACAATGTTTGAAAATTTGGCATGAACCTGAACACTTTTCTTGTGACAGGTTGAAGAACGAACCTGGACAACTTTTGTAAATTTGTAACAGATGAAACAGAGGTTTCTGAATTGGGAGCATTTAAGGCTGGACTGTTTTTTCTTCTGATAAATCTTTTGAACGTAATCAATGGAAGTATATAAATAACATCCCCAAAACGAGTTTTATTATTTAATTCTCCAAAACTCCCACCACGCCGCGCCATCGACGTTGCCAGTGTTAGGGCCAGGCAGGTGGATAGTGGTGGTACACGCTTGTGGGGTTAATTATCTTACTCCCGTCATTTAGAGTGACAGGTCACATGTAAGATATTAATAGAAAAAAATACTATGAACTATTATTTATCTTCCTCCAAAACCAATGTGGTACGTTTTAAGAACAAAGACTCTTTGTCTTCTTTTTCTCTAAGTGTATAAAATTAATTAAAAAACCTTTAAGTTTCTTTTAAATTCCAATAATCCCCCAACTAGACACTGGGGAAAAAGCTGAACATGTTCCTTTACACACCAATGTTGAGTCAATTGTACTTAAGTGTTAATATATTTTAATTTGAATTAACACGTAGTGAAGTGAAGTAACCACCATATACCGTCAAGTGAGCGTACTCTTGAACTTGATATTTTTTGGGCGAGATCCTCACAACACATACACTACCCGCTAGTGTTTATCGATTCCTCGATCATCGCCCTTTCTTAGACATACGTGATTTGCAATAATGTCTATTCAAAGTAGACTATCCCTCTAGGGTATTGAGATTATCAATAGAAATAGAGCTCAACCTTATCATGTGTAAATTCATCAAGTTCCTTTCAATAGGACCACCACAATGAGTTATGAATCCGGAGTTCAGTTAGAAACTCAATATTTAGGATCGTCAATAATATCTTCCCAACATAGACTACCCATCTAGGGACTTAGATCATATTAGGAGCAATGTATCTCAACCTCATCGGTGAATTCATCAAATCATTCCCAATAGGAGCACCACTAATGACTATGAATCCATTAAGAGTTAATATGATCTCGTTTGTATGCATAATTTATGTCATAGGGATGGAAGGATAGTGCATCATATGGACTCGTTAGTCGTATGTTCCCTATCGATGGACTTTATCCCCATACCCATCGACGTTCCAGGACTACTCTCCTGGTTAAACCTTCAGTAAATAAATAGCCTAGATTATTATCTGATTGGATCGGGCTTTTTATTTAATAATATTTCATTTAATTGAGAAAATCCCAAGTCCAATTTAGCAAATCCCGTAACTGTTGTACACCCCTTAGTAAAACAGTTGTAACCTTTGTGTCTCACGTCCAAATCACCTGATTCCAGTCCTCAATTCTTGCTAACTCAAAGGCGCAACTTTCGTTTTTGAATCTCCAGACCTGAATCAGTGCCGATATGGCTCAAAATCAGCAATTAGTAACAGTTATTTAGATTTTCATCTCTTTTACTCAACTCCGCGGGCGATTCTTTCTCGCTTTTGACCTTTCCACTTGATATAAGACTTTAATCTTCACTTCTCCTCCTTGTCTTGGTGCTCCATAACATTCATGTACCTAATGAATTTATACTAAAAACAAACAAATTAACGTACAAAAGCTCTAAAAATGCAAATACATAATTCCAATATATTAAAATAAGCATAGAACTCTATAAAATAAGTCTAAATTCACCTAAAATGATGAATATATTTATAACAAAACAGGAGGCATCACCAAATAATTTGGATTAACCTTAGTATTGAATTACCATTCGGAAAGGGGTTCTAATTATTGATTAGCATTTATACGCCAGGTGTCTGTTAGTGAGTCGACATTCTTGACTAACAAGGTAGCCAATAGGGTATTAATTTAATCTTGCCAATTTTTGAGTACGTGAGCCTTCTAAGTCAACCCTTACTAGAGTTAGGAGGACTTTAGAATCCTGGTTAATTTGAACAACTCAATTTCCCATATATCAAGAACATCGTAACTGTCGATTTAGGCGAGTACTATGTATCCTTAAGCACCACTCTCTTATTTAAGAACTTGTTCTTTACTTTATTGTCTTTCCATTCCTTATTTTAATTTATATTGTTGTCATTTATCTCTTAAACTACAAAACCTAAAAACATTTCTTCATTTACTT
Organism: Nemophila menziesii; assembly: GCA_029959085.1. Lineage (NCBI taxonomy): Eukaryota > Viridiplantae > Streptophyta > Magnoliopsida > Boraginales > Hydrophyllaceae > Nemophila > Nemophila menziesii. The sequence continues at coordinate 21,294,415 of JARWIR010000007.1, read as the reverse complement.
TGCTTTTCTGATTCTCGTATTTACAACGTATTCAATATTATCTTACGAAACACCTCGAGATAACGTTGATAAACCCCGAGGAGGCGATACATCCCCGGACTTATCTTTATTACTTGTCAACGACCTATGCACTTGCGGGATGTTACCTTCTTATTTAGATGTTGATTACTATCACACAAGGGGAGCAACATTAATCTATCACATAAAGGAGACATCGCTCAAAATTTTGTCGTCCCAACAAAATAGGAAATAAGAACTAACTAGGGAAGTATCTATCAACTATAACAAGTAAGAATGGCAGAAGTATATGTCTTCTGTTGAGGTCTGCTGACTCAATGTAAATTATAATTTTAAAGAAACTACCTAGCAAGTTTCATGTAATAATATTTACAAATAAACCATACTATACTTATCATATAAATAATCAACATGATAATTTCAAGATTAGATTAGCTTCCCAATGCAAGAAGGATAGGTTTTTTTGCTTAGTCCAATATGGTGGCTATAGGTTGATCCTCTATCCTACATAGTATCCCAAGTTCAACTTGCCTACTCTCTATTAGCTTAATCAATTCTCCATCACATAGTTAAAAATCAAAATGTCTTTAAGGCTGTAATGTTGGCTTATGGATGATATGATCGTATATATGGATAATTTAGAGTGGACTTTTCTCTCTTCTCACTACCCATCAACAAATCAACCTGGAGCTTGAGTTTGCAGTCAAATATGTTCCCACTCAACCCAATTGATGCACTTAACAAGCATCCCCAGTAAGCCCAATAACAATCCATGACAATTACAAAAGATTTCCACTTTCCCGATCCTTTTTCTTTCATTTCCTTTTCTTTTGCAAGTTAGAAATGCCACTCTTTTTTATGAGATGTCATGCTTCTTTTTTTCTCATTTTTTTTTCTTTCTTTTTCTTTTCAATAGACCCCGGTAAAGGGTTACAATAAAAGTGAATCATCACATCACATATAAATACAAGCTCAAAAACCCAACCAATTTGTTTCCCATAATCGAACCAACCACCATAAACTCAAGTTATAAAGATGATTCTCTTAGCATAGCGATTCGAGTGCAGGTCCTATGAAAAAGTCCTAAATCTAAGGGCTATGAATTTTAATGTGGCTACAAAGCAAAGGATTATATGCTAGAAGAAGCTAAGAATGATATAATAATGAAAATTTTGTTAGCAAGATAAAAGGAAACAAGGGGATTATCAAAGAACTGCCTTAATCTTTTTCCTAACTACTCAATTTTGTTAGTTTCCCACATCTAGTACATTCATTAAATGAGTCTTCAGCTAGCTTGGATCTCATGTTCTAAACACCACTCATTCTCCTTAAGTTCAAACTTACTTCTAATGCATTGCTTACTAATGCTTTCTTTACTTTCATGGTGTGTTTTCATGTCAATATTTTAAGCATACAATATAACTAGTTCATAAGCTATTTACTTAACTATCATTAACTCGCTATGGTTTATGCCTTCCTGGCATTTTACACATTCTAAACCTAGTTCCACTAGAATATACACTAAACCTTTTAAATTTTTCCTAAAGCACATAAAATGGGGATGAAGGACAACAGATCCCCATATTCCAACTATAAAATGAGTGTGTCCCCACGACTCGTAACAGACTCAATAAGAAATAAAAAATAAAAAATGCACAAATAAACACATATACTACATTTAATAAGATGAGAGTTAAGGAAGAATAAAAACATACTCTCGAGGCTTTTCCTTGCATAGCCATTACCTAAGGTAAGGTGTGGTGGATGATTTCCTAGATCGCGATAAATATGCTCTATGCGTGTAATGATGTGCACCTTATTTGCTTTGATTTGAACCACATCGTCCGCCAAGAAAGTTTGAGTTGCTTCTACTTGGTCAAATCACTCACTCATCCTTTATTTCCAATAAATATCCTCTTCTTTCAAACCCGATACCTTCTCGATTTTCTAATAATAAGTCTCTACAGTTGATGGATTTTTTGCACTCGCTCCTCTAAGAATTATTTAATCTACTCCTTATCAATGTTGTTACTCCTATTGTATGCAAGATTATCATCACCACGATTCACATTTCTTTTCCTCAATAGGATCGTGATCATTGTTGGGTATTCTAAATTAAACACTGGTTGTGGTACACTAGCGAAACACTTTACCAAATCAAAGATCACCTGCGCTACATGATCATCCTCTCGTAAAACACTATCAAGAAAATGGAAAACTTCTTACTTATATCCACAGCTTGAACGTTTCCAAAAGCTGCTGGTGTAAGAAAGTGGTGACATGCCCATGCATTTGCTTGTAAATACCATGGAATCAGAAACAATTCACTTTCTAAATCGGGCTAATAGCTCTTCCACTTTCTTAAAATGACTACTTTTTCCTTTAACTCTTACTTTTGGCTTTGATCTTCTTCCTAGACTTCTTATACATACTTTTGAATTTAATATCATCCTTGTACCCAGAGCTTCACACGTAACACATAAATTACACCTAAAATGCTCTAAAAGTAACAATTCTCTAAAACAAGACATGAACGATAATATATAAAATAACATGAAAAAATTCCTAACTAAGCACATAATGCACCTAAAATTATGTCGCGTAACTAGACTATTCTATCACAAATATAGAGACATCAAGATCCCCAACTCAAAGTTGTGACGTCACGACACAATAAGACATAAGAGTAATACAGAAATCTTTATATATCAACTAAGTCAAGGAAGCATAAATGAGAAAAGAATGAAGAATATGTGTAATAATACTAAAGAAATTACCTAGCAAGTTTCAAGTAATAATATTCACAAACTAAATCATATATATACATTTATCATAAAAACAATCAATACGTATAAGTTCAAGATTAGATTAGCTCCGCAATGCATGAATAATATGTCTTTCTCTTAGTTCAGTATGGAGGTTATAGAGTGTTCATAGATCCTACCTAATATCAAGTGGTCCATCTAACTACTCTATATTGGTTCAATTGTAAATAGATCACATAATTAAGAATCAAAAGGTCTCTAAGGTTGTAATGTAAGCTTAGGGACGATATGATCATATATTTGGATAATATAAAGTGAGCTTTTCCCCACTAGCCATCAACTAATCTTCCTAGAGTTTGAGTTAATCTAACCTCTAAAGCATTTAAACTAAAATTTTATTAACCTCTAAAACAAAATCATAATTAACTAATACTAGCTAACAACTAACGGTACATTTATTCAATTGAACACCCAACACATACATTACATTTAAAATTAACATCCTACAACTTTCTTGAACAGTAATTTTCTTCGTAACTCAAGTATTTCTCTTCAACTTTAAAGTAATTTACAGAAGAACAAAGAATAAGACGCAATAAGGACCCTCTTCGTCACCAACAACTTGAACTCCAACTTTATATTCAACAACACCAAAACTCACATTTCCTTTTGAAAATCATTAATCTTTGTCTTTTTCTCGTTAATATTACGCAAGAGCCCACCTACCCACGTGAAAGCTACAATGACACATGGAAGAATCGTACCACTCCAACTAGGGGTGCACACGAGTCGGGTACCCGACCCATAGACCCCTAGTCAAGAACCAACCCGCACATGCGTGTTTAAGGTTATGAAAACCGAAAACCAATCCGCTAGTGTGAAATGGTTGTGGGTTGGTTTTTCATGGTTTTTCAATTGTAGTTACGGGTTTGGTTTTTGCGGGTTGGTTCGGTTTTGGTTTGGTTTCGGGTTCACTTTGCTTATTTATAATTTGGTTCCTGAAAATTTGAAATAATACGTAAACATTAAAAAACACTTTAAAACCGAATACCAATGCCTTACAACATACATTTCAAGTTCATATCATTTTACCAACTACTTGAATTACCAAATACACAATACAAACAACCTTGAATAACAAATTACAACTTTTCAAAGTACCAAAACCAAACAAATTAAGATATTACATGGCCAAATCACCAAAATTATCTGAATTACATAAAAATACATCCAAAACTAGAAATAAAGCTAAACATTTCCAAAAACAAACTACACCATTGATTTGCATTTCTAAAAGTTGAGTTTGAAAATGCAAACATTCCAAAAGTCACTTAGGTTTAGCTCTTTATTCATTCCATCCCAGAACTTCTAAAATTCTATTTCATTCCTGTTTCATAAGAGTTGTACAATGCCTCCAATATTTAGTTCCAAATCTAGTTTTAATAATGTAATGCTGAAATGAAGTAAGAAATTCATATCCTCAGATTATTATATCATCATTGGATATAAATTAGTGCATCAAATTATTTTTTAATCACCACATGCACTTTAACTTTAGGGAGAAGGGATTTGGTCAGTTTTACAAAACAACCTACAATTTTCAACTAACAAATGCATGACAAAAGAATGTCATCTCAAATGAATTACTTTGTCAGCTTAATTGTACATAAAAAACCACCTGTACAAATCAAATTCACCTAAACTGCATCAAAGGAAGCTCGTGAGTTGCAATCTTTAGTCTATATGCATTGGTATAGTGAAATGCAAGTCATTTAAGTATGAAACTGACTTATAACTTACATAAGGTTATTGGCTAATTCATTGAACCGGTTAGAGTGGATTGGGAAGTGTCACTCAAACTTAATTCATCTAAACCATAATAATCTACATAAGAAAAAAGATTCAAGTTAGATAGCATTAAAAAGTCAAAGTTAGAGTCGCAAATTGAAAAAAAAATAGTTGAGAATTTACCCAATTCAGCTTCCAAGTCTTCCACAAGTTCTTTTGATGTTCCAAGATTAATTGAAAGAGAAGATCTGAGCCAATTTTGAGTACATATTAAAGCTTCAACAGTTTTAGGGGACAAAGAACTTCTGAATTGATCAAGTACTCTCCCACTAGTGCTAAAGGCTGAATCAGATGCCACTGTTGAAACTGGAACAGCCAACACATGTTTGGCATATTTGGACAACACTTTAAACCCCATAGAATTACTTTTCCACCAAGTTAAAATGTCAAGATTAGAAGTCATCTCTTCTATATCTTCTTTTAGATACCTATTTAATTCAGATCCTTTAGAAGGATGTTTCTCAGCCATGAAAGACTGAAATCTACCACCAAGAATCCAAGGAGTTTCAACTATGCTTGTAGTAGAGCTTCCCACTTCACCACTAGTTGAACTAGTAGGAGCAGGAGCTTTTTCATAAGCTATAAACATCCTTGTTAAAGTATATTTAACCTTAGTGTGCAATAGTTCACTTTCAGTTGGGGTATACATAATACTGCAGTAGCATTGAAGGTATTGCAATTTTTTCCTTGGATCTAAAGCAACTGCCACATAGAGTATGATGTTGATACTATTAATTTCCTAGTATATGTTGAATTTTTTTTCATCTCAGTTGCCATTTTACTAAGTACTGGATTTTTATTTTCACACAATTCCACTATTTTTTTCCAGATTCTCACTCTTTCATCAAAGAAGAGATTTGTTGTAACAAATAAAGTACCACTAAATTTCTTAGTGGAAATGTAGAACCTCAAAAACTCAACAAAACACCTCGCATTTTCCTAATCAATTATGTTTGGAGGATTTCTTAAAGCCTCGTTAAAGTGTGTAGTATAAGAAGTATCACCCACTTTCATTCGCGCAAATACAGTTTCGAATTTTTCAGCACACTCAAGCATTTTATAAGTAGAAATCCATCTTGTTGGAACATCAAGGCACAAGTTGGATTTACATTCAACCCCACACAAAGTCACGAAATTCTTAAAAGACCTAAATCTAGAAGGAGAGCCTCTAACATATTTAACTGCCTCTCGTATATTTTTGATACAAGCATCTAGCTCAAACATACCCTCTTTTACATTAAGATTCAAAATGTGAGCGCAACACCTTACATGAAGAAATTTATGCTTAAGAAGAGATATGGTTTTTCCCTTGCAACTTTCACCAAATACTTAATTGTCACTATGTTATAGGAAGCATTATCAACTGTCAAAGTAAGATATGAATTGATATTCCAATCCATAAGAATTGCTTCTACTTTTCTACCTATTGTTTCACCTTTATGATCCTCAACTTTACAAAACCCTATGATTATTTTATATAATTTCCAATCAGAATCCATATAGTGGGCAGTCAAACACATATAATTTAAATTCTGATTAGAGATCCATGTATCAGTGGTCATACTAATTGTCATATTTTTCAATTCTTTTTTCAACTTAGACTTTTCCTTCTTCATATATAGTCATACATCTTTGCATAATGGTCATTCTAGATGATATAGTTTTATATTTGGGTTGCATTACATTACAATTTTTTTTAAAACCAATGTCATCCACAAATCTAAAACTTAACTCATCTATAATGACCATTTCTGCCAGGGTCTTAGTACAAGTTTCAATAGAAAATACATAAGTTCCAACTACATTCTTTTCTTTATCAGATTTTTTAAAATTTAACAAAGTTTGGCCATCTTCTGTTGGAAGATAAAAGGAATATTTTGGGCATCTTTTAAGCTTAATGTGACTATTCATATTAGTTGTACCATACTTTCTAGAATTAGCTCCAGATGAATGTTCACAATATTTACAAACTGATCTTATACTACCATCTTCATAAGTAATAATTTCAAAGTTTTTCCAACCATCAGAGTTTTCTTTCTTAGCTTTTTTAGGGTCAGGGGGTTTACTACTAGAGGGGCGAGTGGTAAGTGTATTAGAAGAGTTACCAACAAGTGTTTGATCAACACCTTAAGTGGGTTGTAAAGTAAGATCAATGATTCAGATTCATCCTCCATACTCATTAATCTGCAAAACACAAACACAAATTAAAAAAAAAAACTAGTAATAATCATAATATATATAAATAAACTAATTCTATTTTCGAAAATCAATTACAATAACATAGATGTTCAAATAGAGTACAAGAATTGAAGATGAGACGAATGAGAGAAGAGAGTGAAGATTCAAACCTGCAAACGGAGGTTTTGAAGAACACGAACCCTAACTCGGCCTTTTACACAAATTCAGAAAATCCCACATATCAATAAGACATTAACCATAGCTTAAATATTTAACTATGGATTAATCGATTAACCATGGTAAGCTCGTAAATCGGAGGTGATAAACATCATGAGAGAAGTCACGAACATTAAATGCGGACCTCAAAGGTTGTTGCAAACCCTCCAAATAATTAATGTGAAGTACAAAAGGTGTCATGGACAGACGGTGATGGATGGTTGAAGGAATGGGTTTCAGAGAGTAGCGAAGAGAGAAGGTGAAAAGACTAGGGTTTTTAGCCCCCTTTCCGTGTATAAGACGAGAGAGAGTAAAGCGTGTAAGATACGAGTGAAATGAAGTGGGATATTTTATCCCACCTCTTTTATACATACATATATAAAAAAAATGTTGGGCCTAAACCGCGGGTTGGGTCAGTTACCCGCGGTTTGAGCTTTTCCCATACCGAGAACCGAACCAAATCCACCAAAAAATTAATTCTGAACCATTATAAACCATGGTTTGTGCAGGTTGATTTTTCATGGGTTGGATTGGGTCGGTTTTATGCGGTTTTACGGTTTCGTGGTTTTCGTGTGCAACCCTAACTCCAACTACCTACCATCATTGTTTTCTTTGTATTTTCCGCAACTAAAAAACCTCATACCATGTTGTTTTTATGATATTGTTAGCTTCACATTTAATCCACACAAGCACACACATCGACTTTGTTGCCTTTGATTAGAGAAAAAAAAACCTACCATTGAAACTCTTTCAAATACCGTAATGAACCTTTTAGGTTACAAGAAGAAGAAATGGGTTTTAATAAAAAGAGAAAAGCATTCAAAACACACGTGCACTCTAATCTAATAGGTAGAGAAAGATTAAAATATTCCTACAAAACTGATTTTCTTTTTTTTTTTTTTAAAAAACTAGCCACGTGTCGAACTTCACGAGATAGTACCGGGAGCCTTGAAAACAAACCGTTAGGTATCTATTTGTAAAGTTAGTTACTTATTTGTCCGAATATTCCCTAAATAATCTATTCAAACAAAAGAAGAAATTGAAATTTTTAATAATAATTAACGATCAAATTAACACCCAAAATTTAAACCAAAAGATGCAAACTGAAACGTAAGGAGTGGTGCAGATAGATAAAATTTCACTAAAAAAATGTTTTCTAAGGTGTCAATAGAAAAGTTGATTATTTTACCTTATAGCAAGTGTTGTTGGAGATATCTTTGTAGGCCAGTGTTGTTGGTGGAGAATAAACTCCTTCTAGCTTAATGTTGATGCCTGATGGTAATGGATTGAAGGTGGTACTGTGTGCGAAGAAGATTTCACAGCTGATAGTACAGATGTGAATGTCATGTAGACATATTTTATCATTCATCATGTTAAACAGACTTAGTGCTGACTCATCATCTCCATGGGTTGCATATGTTGTAATAATAGCCGTCAATATAATAACACTCCTGTCTTTTTCTTGATCAAAATATTTTTGCCCCTTCTATAAACTCAAATTTTCCATAGGTATCAATAATCCCAGTCAGTCAGCTACACAAAATTACAATCATAATTACTTCTTATTGCATTGTATTCTTTTCCTCCTCTTAAGGTTAGAAAAATACAGAATTGTTGGAAGAATACTCAGAAAGTGTCACACTATTAAGCTTGAAACCAAAACCCTGCATTTCACTAACTAAATCCATCCTTCTTACACATTGTTCTAAAACCAACCAGAAATAACAGCATCCCAAAGTTCATGAATAGATCTCTAGCATACTCCCAGGTACCACATTTGGCATATATTGCGATAAGCAAATTACATAGTGAAAGATCCATCTTAATTTCGTTCTCAATCAAGTATTTATGCACGTCTATCCATGGAAGAAGATCGTTAGATTGGGCACAAGCTAGTAAAACACTTACTATTGTAATCCCATTAGGCCTAAACCTCACAAACACAACATCTCCTTATACAATATTTCTTTGCACTCTTCGTAAAACTCCTTGAGCGTACCATGGAATCATCGAATTCCATTTTACTAAACCCTTATCTTTATCAGTCATTACATCAAATAAATTCCTTGATGATAACATATCATCACATCTACAATAAAAGTGATCAAACCATTAACTACAAACCCATCCAAATTAAACCCAATTTTCAATACGAACCAATTCAAAGTTTATGGTTAATTAACCTGATTCAATTGATCATTCCCAACAATAAAACTCTGGAAATTTTTACCTCAAGTTTTGGTTTTTGAAGAATCTCTTCTTTAATCGTGTAACAACGGTGTTGATACAGGTAAATAATGATATTGGTACAGTTGAATCTCTTTACCTCGCAAAATCCACCCAAAAGTAGCTCAACGCGGTCAGACAAGTTGGTAATGGTGTAGTAGTTTGTAACGGAGAATTATCTATGTACGGTGGTGATGGGTGGGACAGTTAGCTTATATGATGTTTGTAGAGAAAGGGTTTGAACGATAAGATGGGGTTTAAAAAAAATTTGTTTGACGGATTAAACTTTTGGAGCGTAAAATATTTTTGGGTAATACTTCCATCCAATATAGGATGGTCCAATATTCATATCATGGTCATTGATAATAATAACAAAACACATGTCATTAGATTAATAAGTTAGTTAATTTTGTAAGTTTAAAACATGGGTTATGTGTATTATTATTATTGGTGTAGGATCATCCAATATTGGATGGAAGAATTTTCCAATATTTTTTATGGGAAAAGGACTTTTCAAGTTTCTAAGATTTTAACATTGTGTCTCTTAATTGTTAGAATGATTATATTTAACTGTTAAAACTTTGAGTAATGATATATATCATCTCTTTATCTTATATCACCTTTTATGTGGAGGTTTTAAACACCAATCAAACTGTTTCTCTTTCCTAATTATGATTTTTCTCTCTCTTTTATTTAATTCCACATCAGGTGACACATAGGAGGTGATGTAAGGGTGTCTCCCAATATATGCATGTTTTTATGTGTATTTATAAAAATGATTTTTAGGTTGATAGACAACGACTTACTTCTATTACTGCGATCTCAAAATTAGAGGACATTCTTGGAATAGTGAATCCAAAATTACTACTGAAACACATGAGTTTTAGACTACAAATTGTTGTGAAGGAATTAAATGATCAGGTTCACTTATTGATACGATATTCCACATTTATTGTGTGTGGGGTGTGAGGGTGTAAAAAAATCGAGCACTTATACAGTTGTGAAATTGTTCTAAGCTGCAAATTTAATAAAATCTCACTATATTAGAAAGGAAAACAAACACTACTTTAACTTCCCCCACCCCAAACAGAGAGATTATCAGAATGGCATATTAACTCGAGCAGTTTTATTAGATTAATCGCATTGTTGGTCCCTGAGGGACAAATTTGGGACACTTTGGCATGATTAACCAGAATGACTATTTTGCTTATCACTGTGACCAATTGTGCTACTTTTCCGTTGTATGGATAAAAATCAAAGGGAAATTCGCTAGTGTGAGAAAGAAGAGGGAAAAACACAAAACTAGATATGAAAGAAAGAACTCAAATAAAATATTATCAATTTTACATAGATGATGACTTGAGGTTTCATTCTCAGAATGAATATGAAAAGAAGATTTATGGCATTATGAAGGTTGTTGGTGATGGTCGCGTGTCATAGATCGACAACGGTGTGCTTCATATATAATCATTTCTACCTGGAATAGAGAATAAATATAAAAGAAAGAACATCATATCAAATGTTATCATTTTAACCTAGAGCGAGAGATGACTTGAGGTTTTATTCTCATAATCAATAGAAAAAGAAGATTTATGTCACTGTGAAGTTTCTTGGTGATGTACGTGTGCTATGAGATCGACAGACGCGTGCAGTGAGGTCGACGCTAGCATGAGAAGTGAAGGGCAAGAGTTGGATGGTTAGAGGCAGGGAAGTGGAAAGGAAAAGGAAAAGGAAAAGAAAGTAATGGGATTAGTTTAGATGATATGTTGTGTTATTGTTTTGGTTTTTTAGGCCAATTCCATTATTTATCCGGAATCTTAAAAACCAATTGAATAGGGATTTTCAATAAGAAAAAGCAATTGATGTCATTAATGCAAAAGTGTAAAATATAAATCTCCAGACAAACTTGGCCACTAGTTATTTAGAGGATCTGGGTATAGATGTGTGTGTAGGGGTAAGGGTGTAAAAAAATTGAACACTTGTACGATTGTGAAATTCTTCTACAATGCAAATTCAATATAACTTCACTATATCAAAGAGAAAACAAACACTACTTTAAATTTCCCCCTATATAAAGAGATTAACAAGAATGGCATAATAAATTGAGTAGTTTTATTAGGTTAATCGAATCGTAGGTCTCTGCTGAGGGACAAATTTGGGACACTTTGGCATGATTAACCAGCATGGCTATTTTGCTTATCACAGGGACCAATGGTGCTATTTTCCCGTTGTATAGCTAAATATAAAAGAAAACACACAACTAAATATAAAAGAAAGAACTCAAATAAAATATTTTCAATTTTACCTAGATTATCACTTGACGTTTCATTCTCATAATGAATACGAAGAATATTTATGGCATTATGAAGATTGTTGGTGATGGTCGTGTGCCATAGATCGAAGACAACATGTTTCATATTAAATCAATTTTTACGTGGAACAGAAAAGAAATATAAAAGAAAGAACTCAAATAAAATATTATCAAGTTTACCTGGAAGGAGAGATGGCTTGAGGTTTCATTCTCATAATCAATAGGAAAATAAGATTTATAGCACTATGAAGGTTCTTGGTGATGGCCACGTGCGATAAGATCGATGGACGCGTGTGCTGAGGCTGACAACAACGTGAGGAGTGAAGGGCAAGAGTTGGATGGTCGGAGGCCAGGAGTGGAAAGGAAATGGATGCAATGGGATTATGTTAGATGATATGTTGTGTTATTTTAATGGTTTTTTTAAGACAATTCATTTTTAACCGAAATTGTAAAAACAAATTATATAGGTTTTTTTTAATTAGTCAAAGCAATTAATGTCATTAATACAAAATTGTATAATATAGAGTTTCAGAGGATCCTGATAACTTTTTATGCAAAGAATTCGGACCGTCGAGTAGTATGCTTTATAATATAGATTATTATTTTGATATTTCATATCAATATAATTTGATAGTCACATCAGGTAATCTTTAAAAAAAATTGTTTATTTTTATTTTGAAATAATGAATAAAATGTCCTAAATTAATTTTCATATCCATAAAAGGTCAATGGATATCAGAATTATCTATAAAAGGTCGATAAATTTTACCTATTAAATTTTTGTGTGTAAATATTGAGAGATTATTACCCAAGGGGTCTTGAAGACACCACCTGTAAGATCCAACAACACCGGTTAACTTTTTTCCTCTTACTAAAGGCCACAAACTAAATTTAACACTATAGTCCAAAATCCCAATTACCTTCTTACCCCTTTTTGTATTTTATTTTCCTATTATACTACTTTTATCAAATAAAAGTTAAAACCTAAAAGCACTTCTCTCTCCTCTCTTTTATCATTTTTGTTGCCCACATTCTCTCTCTCCCTTATTTCATTCTTTTATCATGGCTTTATCTCCTCCTTTCATTAGTTGTAGAATCTGAGGAAGGAGCTCATCAGCCATGGAAGCACACTCAAAATTTATGGAGGTGGTGTCGCTGGCGTTCGTGGAAGACAGCAGCTCCTTCTTCGTCGCCAGAGATCTATGGGGAGGTGGTGTTGCCGCTGTTCGTGAGCAGCAGAAGGAGGAAGTCAGCAACTCCTTCTTCGTCGCCAAAGATCTATGGGGAGGTAGTGTCGCCGCCGTTCGTGGAAAGTAGCTCTTTCGTCGTCGCTGGAGATCTATGGGGAGGTGGTGCCGCCGCCGTTCATGAGTAACAGAAGGAGGAAGACAACAACTCCTTTTTCACCGCCGCAGATCCGGTCGTAATTTGTTTTCTTTGTTCTGCTCTAGATCTTCTCTTTCTTCCATCGTGCTTGTTTAACTATATATCAAATGATTAGAAGTCGACCCAAGCTTTCTGTTGTGGAATATAATAAACTGTTAAACAATGTTGTCCACTATAATAAACTAGTTGCTCCAATTGGTCGGCGGGAAGAGGCTAATATATTATTGGGCGAGATGATTAATTGCAGAGTTTTTCCAAATATAATTGGTCGATTCATATGGTAAGGAAGGATGAGTTTTACTATTCATAGAGGAGAAGAGGCTTGTAAGATGTTCGATAAAATATCAATGGAGAAACTTTGTGAGCATGATTAAGTTACTTTTGAAGAAACTTTGTGAGCATGATGAAGTTACTTTTGTGAGCATGAATTTTTTTCTTGTAATTATAATGTAATAATTTGATTTTTTTTCTTTTTTTAGCAATCTTGTAATATTTGAGTTGTTTTTTTCCATATAAATAATTTTAAATCAAGAAAACAATAAAACTCAACAACTTTTTTCGCAGTCTCAGTAAAGTTACTGAGCATACGAGCATGCTCAGTAAACCGACTCAACAAAAAAATTCGAATACTCAACAACTTTTTTCGACACTCAACAACCTTTTCCGATACTCAGCAACTTTTTCCATGCTTAGTACCCCATGTTCAGTAACTTTTTCCATGCTTTTTTTCCATGCTCAGTAACTTTTTCCAGACTCATAACTTTTTCTGGCGGTGGTCGGTGGTTGAGGTCGGAGTTGGAAATTATTGATAGTTAATGAAGAAGGAGAGGGAAAAAATGATAAAGGAGGCGAGAGATTAATGGTAATGGAGGAGAGAGAAGAATCTATTTTTTTTGTCTTATATGCACTATAAAGGTAGTAATGGGCATCTTTGAGGTCTCTTTGGAGGAGAGAGGAATGGACTAGTTCCTTTGTGGCACTAAGATTGTCTTCAAGACCCCATGGGTAATCGACCCAAATATTGATGATTTTTTTGTGCTTTTTATATTGTTAGGTTTTTATCGGTGGGGATTAAACCTTTTATGGCAATGGTATATCACCTTTTTACTGCGTCCGTCCATTAATGTTTGTTACAATTTTTAAAAGTAGATGTTCACAACAGGTTTTCCATTTAAGATACCAAAGAACTTTTTTACATTTTCTACCAATTTTACCCTTATATAATTTTCAAAAGTTTATCATCATCATGAGTAATGGGTTATCATCATTGAGAATTTATTTACTTAGTTGGTTGAGGATATTTTAGTAAAAATAGAAGGAATTAATTGTTTTTTTAAATATTTTTGGAAAAAAATGTATGACAAACATTGATTGACGGAGGTAGGCCTCAAGCTTTAAATTCAGGCTCAGCTACTAAACAAGACAAACTCAATTTTGTATAAGCTCGACTCGTTAAACTCGTGAACAGTTTGATAAGAGTTCTTTAAGAGCTCGTTAGTAGGTTTGGTAGATATGTTCAGTTAAAAATTCTCAATATATCTATATATATGTACACACACACACACACACACACACACACATATATATATATATATATATATATATATATAAAACTCAAAACAACGTAAATTTTTTGTATATGTAATTAATCCTAACTAAAATATTCTATAACTAGTAAGTATTTTTTTTTCTTCAAGTCAAATTATGCAATGTGTTGTATATTAGTTTTACTTAACTTCATTTTAAACCACTGAAAATTCCAAAAATATATACATCATAGAAAAATAAACAAGACTTAAATGAGTCTTAAATGACCAATCCGAGCCGAACTCAAGCTTGGAAAAAATAAGTTCACTAAGAGTTTGTTTGAGTTCGGCTCGTTAGTTAACGAACCAAGCTCAAGAAAGCTAAAGTTTGGCTCGGCTCGGTTCGTTTCAAAATCAAACCAAGCTCAAGCTCACTATAATATTAACAAACAAACTCAAGAAACTAAAGTTTGGTCTGGCTCGGTTCGTTTGCAACCCTAGACGGATAGAGTATTATGAGTAATGATAAACGTCACTTTTTTGTATCACTTTTTTATCACCTTCTAGGCAATGGAGAATCCAAATATATATGTGATGGTAGGCTTTAAATATAAAAAGAATCGGTCTTTAAAATTATTTTCTAGTGTTTTACAAATATAAATATAAAATATACACATGAAGCAAATCTGTTTTTTTCCCTTTTCCTCATTTTTCTATTTGCAATTGATCTCATCATCAATGTCTTTTGTTTTTTCAAGAATTAACAATGATAAACGTGAAGAAATAAAACCAGTATTGAACGAGAATAGACAAAAACAAAAAAAAAAAGTCAAAATATATAGCTGTTTTTTTTTTAATAAAACTTGAGGATGGGCTTAAGCCCACTTAGTCTCCACTTAGATCCGCCATGACTTCTAGGTATATACTTACATGAAACGGTGATTTGATTTCTCTATCTTAATTAATATTTCTCTATTTGTTTTGCAAAGAAATCAAAGTATATATATATAGAAAGGTGATAAAAAGGTAACATTAAAAAATATGACATTTATCATTACTCTTTTACTATAGATATTTTTTTTATTAAATGGGATTCCAATTTAAATTTTCAAAAAAGAAATTAATATTCAAAATCGGACACGTTTCAAACCTTCCTTTAAATCAAGTTTTTTTGGCAAAATTTCTAAATCTATCGTTGCGATGGTATATAAATTTTGATTAAAAAAAGAAATTTATAATAAATTCTTAAATTAGATTGGATATATTATATCATAAGTATTTTGTATAACCTATATTCTATATATAAAATATACTAATATTAATATATATTACTTTTTTTATAAATAAATATTTTATTTTTCATTTAATTTAATTTAAAAATATTAAATACCTTTCTCTCCATTTTTTTTCATGGTCATGACATATTTATACCATTTAATCTGCTTTTTCTCCTAATTAAGTTATATATATTTTTTCCATTTAGTAGTGTCTAGATAAGTATTTACATAAATATCCATATACATTATATTTAAACCTTAATATAATTATTTTTATTGATATAATTATTTAATATTATAATTAAACTAACCCTACGTATCAACCTCCTCACACTATCTTTCTTTCTTATAATCACGATTTACGCCACAAGTTTTTTCTCATTTCTCCTTCTCTAACCTGCAGTAATAACCACTGTTCTCTGTCGGCAATAAAGCTCCACAAAAGTTTACCACCGTTTTCTTCCTGCCAACATTAAAAAGGCATCGTGGAACATATCTCTCGCCGACAACTACTCTCTTTTTCAGGCAACAAATCTCTGGTGATACTTGACCAGCAAAAATATTCTCTACGTGATCCCGACGTTTGACCACCACCCATTCTCTGTGTGACGCTTGAAAAGTATTTACCACACAACATTCTGTTTCCATTTAAACACCACCACTGCACATCCCTAATTTTACAATCTAACAACCCAGACAACCTATACTACTACCAATCGCAACAACCTCTACCACCACCAGTCGTAACAACCTATACCACCACCAGTCGCAACAACCTCTACCACCACCAGTCGTAACAACCTATACCACCACCAGTCGCGACAACCTCTATCACCACCAGTGGCAGTGGCAACGGTCCTGGTCAGATCTAACTGAGAGTCACCACGTTTTAGACACCAAATCTGAATTTTTTCTATTTTAAGTTTGTTCTCTTTTTTTTTTGCTTAAATCAACGTAGGTAGGTAAAGGATCGTTCAAGTTCTTTAGTGGAACCCTCAAACGCCACCAGGTTATTTTTTGTGGTAATGCTTATCATTACAGGTGTGGTGTTGTTACTTAGGTAAGGACAATTGATTTTTGTGGTGTTTTAGTGTTGCTATAATGGCTTCTTTTTTCTCGATGTAAAGTGGTCGTAGATCGGTGGAGGTGCAGAAGGATTTTGAATGCCGACGTGAATGTTTCATCTCTCTAATGTGAATGTTAAGGGCTTGGAGTGTCAAATCATTGTCGACCATTAGTTATGTTGGTCGAATTAAAGAAAGATGTCCTACTCCACATACAATGGGTACAGATCGTCAGATTGTCAAGAATACCATGCTACTATTGCTGGAGAATGGATAATGTAGGCGGGCACTTTTACCGTTTTCTACTTGCTCCAGAAATATACATTGAGAAACCCGTAAATATCTTTGTAATTCTACAATTATGAATTTGTAATTCTACAACAACATCTTTTCAAGACTACAAATTTGTGCGTCCAAACAAAAAAGACTGAAAATTCGTTATTCTGGAGTATTTATTAGCTTGTACAACTTTCACTGGAGTTAGAAAAATAAGAAATAACACAAAAACTAATAAAATTACAAAAATATATTTTGATATGAAAATGATAAACAAACAAAAAAAAAATACTTTTAGGGTTGACCTGCTGAAGTGACTATCGGAGTTAACAGGAAGGCGAAAAAAGATCTCGTCGAAATTCACAGTCGTTGATTGACATAGTTGACAGATGGGCAACGATATTGTTGATGGCCGGTAATGGTAATATAAATAATTAATATATAATTATATATTAATTATAGTAATTTTAATTCAAATAAATAAAATAATATTCAAAATAGGAATTAAGATATTAATATAATAGGGAAAAAACTATTTAGTATGATATTTAATAGGTTTCTTAATTTGAATCACAAATAAAACAAAAGAATAAATTTTGGTAGTATAAAATAGTAATAATCCCCGTCTCTAAAAAGCCCTCCTAAATCCGAACATACCCTTTAGCTCAATGACAATTAAACAACACACCAATAAAGGTTCTCCATTCCCTCCAACTCTCAAACCCCCCAAGGAAAAAAGAAACACAATGGCCAAAGACGACGAAGAGATGAGAGGAGAAGAAGATGAACGATTAATAAACGAAGAGTACAAGATCTGGAAGAAGAACACCCCATTTTTGTACGATTTAGTCATCACTCATGCTCTAGAATGGCCCTCTCTCACCGTCGAGTGGTTACCGGACCGTGAAGAACCGTCGGGGAAAGATTATTCCCTTCAAAAAATTATTCTTGGTACCCACACTTCTGATGATGAACCTAACTACCTCACCCTTGCTCAAGTTCAGCTTCCTCTTGAAGATTCTGAAAGCGATGCCCGCGCGTATGTTTCTGATCGTTCTGAGTTTGGTTGCTTTGGTTACACTAATTCAAAGGTACTTGTATTCATATTTATTCAAATTATTGTTTCAGTGATTATATTTCGCAGCTCACAAATTAATTCCGTTTGTTGTTTTAATGAATTAATTGTTACATGCGAATTACTTTATTTAATTTCCTTTTCTATTTTAATGCAGTAATTTTTCGATTTTTCATACTTTAGAACTTACGATTTTTATGTTATTTTACATATATAATTTGTCTTATCAACAAATTAGTATACTTTTTGTTACTTATCTGTCGGCGAGGTAAATTAGGTCAACTAATTAATTTTTGGTCAAATTGCACTATTGGTCCTTGAATTATTCCAGAAAATAGAAAGTATATACTGGATAGGCATAGATTTGCAGAACTATGTATTAATTCATGAATTTTATTTTACAGGTGCAAGTTATTCAGCAGATAATTCACGAGGGTGAAGTGAATCGTGCACGTTACATGCCCCAAAACCCATTTCTAATTGCAACTAAAACAGTGAGTGCAGAAGTGTTTGTATTTGATTACAGCAAACATCCATCTAAGCCACCAGTAGGTGGTACATGTAACCCAGATTTACGACTAAAGGGTCACAGCACTGAAGGGTACGGATTATCCTGGAACCATTTCAAACCGGGTCATTTACTAAGCGGTTCTGATGATGCCCAAATCTGCTTATGGGATATCAACGCAACTCCAACTAAAAAAGCCCTTCACGCTATGCGTATTTTCAAGGTTAGTCTTAGTAACATATTTACAAATACTTTATATAAAGACGACGGAAATTGATAGTAATTTGTTTTTTTCAGGTTCATGAAAATGTTGTAGAAGATGTGGCGTGGCATCGTAGACATGAATATCTGTTTGGTTCGGTTGGTGATGATCAATATTTACACATATGGGATATTCGTGCTCCAGCTGTCACTAAACCTTCTCAATCCGTGATTGCTCATCAAAGCGAGGTACTTACAAGTTACAAGACTTTAACAAATTTTGCAAAAATTAATTCTTTAATGACTAAAATATTTGTCATGGTTTGTGATAGGTGAATTGCTTAGACTTCAATCCATTTAACGAGTGGGTTGTAGTAACAGGGTCTACAGATAAGACTGTCAAATTGTTTGATCTACGCAGAATTTCTAAAGCTCTCCATACTTTTGATCGTCACAAGTAAGATATATTTACAAATTACAACACGTGTTCTTATTTCTAGAAAATACAAAGTATTTAACTTTAATTTTGTTAATTTAGGGAGGAAATTTTCCAAGTAGGTTGGAGTCCAAAGAACGAAACTATTATGGCTTCTTGTTGTCTTGGACGGAGACTCATGGTGTGGGATCTTAGCAGGTATGCTTAATTTATAAACGAGAAATAATTTGATTGTTATTTTTTTTTCTTATAGATTTTATTTTTTAATATTATAGGATTGATCAAGAACAGACACCGGAAGATGCTCAAGATGGCCCACCGGAGTTACTGTTTATTCACGGTGGTCATACGAGTAAAGTATCGGATTTCTCGTGGAACCCCTGTGAAGATTGGGTAATAGCTAGTGTAGCTGAGGATAATATACTACAGATATGGCAAATGGCTGAGAATATTTATCATGATGAAGATGATTTACCTAGAGATGACTGCACAAAGGGGGATTTCTAGGCGTTACTACTAGCTTTGATTCTTTCATGATTTGTTGGTGAAGGATACAACAGTTGTAATCTTGTTTTGTCTAGTAGTTAAGTTAAAGTTTCGAATTTGTCGTTTAGAATTAATGTTTTTGGATTTTATTTGGCTGTATGTGAAGCCTTTTATTCTATAGAGCATTTATGTGTGGGATGCTCTGAGGTTTATTATGGTCTAATGTGTTAGCTGAAATATTGGAAAAGATAATCGCCTTAATCAGAAAAAGCTCTATGAGCTAGATTTTTCTAATCCAATTCTCTGTTTGCATATTTGTGATCTATTTGCTATTTTAGTGATGAATTTGACAATGTAGAAGTTATGGGAGACGCATGGGTGAGTTCTATATAAGATAGATGCAACCTGCAAGCATATCTTTGTCTCGCAAATGGAATAATTTTTGATGTTAAATTTGTGCGTAAGCGATAGAGTTTATAGAGTTTTTTTTCTCTTTGCTAAATTAACATGTGTTTTTAGTATAAGCTATTAATTTACTAAAGGTTCATTTGGGATTGTTTTTTAAAATAATCATTTGAAAAGATTTTAAAACCTTAAAAATACTCTAAATCCTTAAAATCGTTTTCAAGAAAAACATTAGATATGTGATATGAGAGACGAGATATGTGATATGAGAGACGAGTGGAATATACTCCCAAATATGTTTGAATAGAGTATCATTCGGAGAGGATGCATGAATAATATCTTACGAATTGAATAGTTGAATACCTTTAAATCTCGAATGGAAGTGAAAAATGTGAATAGACTATATACCATCAATCTACTCCTTCCTTTATAATATAATCTACCATGCTAATGATTTTTGGAAAATCATACTTATAGTAACGGGAGAGAATACCCTGGTGGTGCCAATTTTCCATATCCAAAGTACTTTTATCTCTATTCTCATTTTGGTGCTCGAAATATCCTCGAATAAGAGGATAAATGCGAAGAAAACATTTTTATGTTCAACTCGTATCCTTGACAACTTGAATAGTATACTCACCATTGGGGTTTAGCTTAACTGACCATGACCTTGTGTTCCACTCCTAGAATATGAGAGTAACCTAATTTTGATTTGCCTAGAAGTAAGAGTATGGAGGCTCACTTAACTTTTGAGAGATTAGTCGAGTATTGTCCGGACCACCCACATATAAAAGAAAGTACAAATACGCTTACCTTCAAGAAATTTGTTTTGACCTATGTAGCACAAATAGAGTCCTCGCAAGTATATAATCTAAAAAGAAGGTTTAAAAAGGTAACAAGATTGACATCCAAAAGTTTACGTATCCCAAACCCTCCCTCATTTAAAGATCAAGATACTTTGAGACTCATGTCTCATCCAAGGAAAACGTGGAAGCTTCAATTTGAGTTCTTACCCTTTAGATTAAAGGATGCCAAGAAGGATTCGATATAATTATAACCTACCCACAAAAGATTACCATCTAGTGGTCAAATGATCAAGTTTACCCATATACTTAGTCTAGAGACTGAAACTTCGAATTGAAAAGTTTTATTAATACAAGTGAAACATTAAAAATAGTTAGTAGGAAACTTACCTCTTGTAATTATAAACTCACAGAAAATGTCCTTTTGAGGGGAGGGATGCAATCCCAAAAAGACTTTACTTTATCCTTCGTGATCAAAGGTCCTGACAAATCTTTGAATAAGATAAAGGTGTCTATGAGACCTCCAATATAATTTATATTTGAATTTTAAAATATGAATATTTCATCCGCAAAGCAAGGATGGTTTAGGTTCATTTTGTCACAAGGTTGAAAAATGGAAAGAATCGACAGTTTATCTAATAAACAAGTTAAAACATTCTCCCGATAATAAAGAGATATGGATAAACCTTGTCTAATTCCCTATGTACCTAAAATAATAACATTCAAATATACTGATAGTTTAAACTAAATGAAGCTAACAAGTATAACCAAACTGTGAAACAAGCCTTCTCTTAAATGGAAGCTATAGATTTAACAGTATTGGATAAGAAGAGATCTAATGAAAAGATGAAAAACTAGAAAGAGATTGTAAAAATACATACTAAGTGCGAAAGAAATGTACACACCGCTTAAATGGAAACTATAGATTTAACAGTAATGGATAAGAAGAGATCTAAAGAAAAGACGAAAAACTAGAAAGAGATTGTAAAAATACATACTAAGTGCGAAAGAAATGTACACACCACCTGAGTGGCAAGAGAAAAAACTAACACTCAAAATATCCAAAAGAACGTTTGTAAGCTATGTTAGACAACCAATTCTCCCAAAAGTTTAAGCAAGACTCGAACCCATGACTTCAAGGATTTACGGCTCTGTTACCATGTTAGACAACCAATTCTCCCAAATGCTTAAGCTATCAGGAGGGGTCATCTTATATATTATATATGAGTTTTACATGCTCAATAAACAATATGGCGAGTCATCGTCATGCATGCATTTTATGTACACAAGACACATAAGTATCTGATATACACGTTTAAGCCACTAAAGTTTGGCTTATTACTATATGGATCTCAGTATCTTATGATCATATTTGTTGTAAAAACATCTCCATACATAAATGGATACAATTAATAGTTGTTTTGTTAATTTGTAACTCGTATTTATAGGTAAAATTGTTAATTTACATGATTTTATCGAGCTTGTATTAAAGAATAAATTTGAAATAAAAGATTTAGGAATTATCAAATTCTCTGACTTGGTCTTTAAATAGAGAATTTTCCAAAAAAAAATTCTTACTTCATTAATCAATATATACTAAGAAAAATCTGAAAATTCATAATATGGATAAATTTTATACATTATCGACCGTAATAGTGGTAAGATCACTAGATATAACAAATGATTTATGTCGTCCTCTTGAGGTCAAAGAAGAGTTACTTGGTTCTGAAATATCATATTTGAGTGTTATTGACGCACTAGTGTAACTTACTAATAATGCATGGTCAAATATATGTTTTTTTGTTAACTTATTAGTCAGGTATAGTGCAACCCCTACACGAATAAATTGAAAAGGAATTAAGCATGTCTTAAGTTATCTTTGTGGAACAGCCAACATAGGTTTATTCCATTACAACGATCATGCGCCATTACTAGTCAGATATGTCGATGTTAGTTATCTATCAGATTCTCATAAAACAAGGTCACATACATGGTATGTATTTACTTGCTGTGGAACTATTATATTTTGGAGATCTAAGAAGCAAACCATGACAACTATCTCCTTGAATTACGCTGAGACTCTTAATCTTCATGAAACTAGTTAAGAATGTGTATGGTTAAAGTATGTCATGCACCATACCCAAGGATCATGTGATCTTCCTGACAAAAATAATAGTTTAATCAAAATTTTCAAGGATAGTGAAACGTATATCATGCACATTAGAGGTGGGTATATTAAAGAAACATATATCACTCATTTTTTTCTACACTTATGAATTTTAAAAAAAACAGTGTTATTGATACTCAACAAATAAGTTCAAGTGGACATTCAACAAATTTGTTTACTTAGGTTTTACCAACGATTACATTCAAGCGACATGATATCACATGTGGAATAGGTCATCGGAAAGATTTGATGACGTAATGAGGGTGAGACGATATATGTGTATTGTACTCTTTTTCTTTACCATGATTATTTTTACACTGAGTTTTCTTGGTAAAGTTTTAAAAAGTTAGACCATATATCATGTAAACTTCTACTTCAAGTTTTATTTTTGGTGATATCCAAGGAAAAGTATTATTAAATATCACTCCCTCTATTTTTATAATGTTTGACCACTTTGTCTTTCACACAAATTAATAAATGTAATGATTAAACTCTCCCTTACTAAAATATTCTATATAAAATGTCTTGATATTTTAAATATTAATTAAAAACATAAATTTTAATATTTTCATAGAGATAATAAAAAAAAATGAGAAAAATTATCTTGAATTCTAACTGGACAAATTTTTTGAAACTACATATTTAATGACTAGACAAACTTTATGAAATGAAGGAAATAATATAAACAAAGTAGGGCTCGTCTTGGAAGGTGGCCAAGGAGGCCATGGCCTTTGGCTCCTCGCAATTCCCAAATATTTGGGCCACACATTTTTATTTATATATAAAAATATAATTTTTTTATTTAAAAAAATCAGATTTGACCAAATCCAAATCAAATAAATGTTTGGCCATTTTTTTAAAAAAAGAAATTCCTATTTTTTTGAGCCAATAGTAAAAAATTACCTATTGAAAAAACTATTAATAAAAAGGTGTCTAAAATAAGACTCTTTATAAAAAAAACAGCCCCAACCCAAAATACTCTTACATATAGTAATTAAAGAAAAAGTATAGAAAAAAACAAAACAAAAATTAATACACATGAGTGCGTCTGTGATTTTTTTTTTTAAATCATCATAATTAATTCTAAAAAAACAAAAAAAATCAAAAAAATCAAAAAATTATATATTTAGATAAATCAAATTAATATTTACGTTTATACTTTTTTATGGAATTTTTAAAATTTTTGAATATTTTTTCACACCCACGGAATTTCATGTTTTGAACAATGAATTTTATGTTTGCGAAAAAAAAATCAGTATTTCAAACAGTGAATTTCATGTTTTAAACAATAAATCTCATGTTTTAAACATGAAATTCCGTGTCTATGAATACATAAATAAATAAAATAAAATAAAAATAAACACAAAAATCATAGACGTAGATATTAATTTGCTTTATCCAAATCACTCTAGAATGCATAAGTGTGGATGACACCACCATACATGATCGACGGGTTGACCCCATCAATTTCAGTAGATGTTTAAGTCACGTATCAAAAATGGGAGTAATCTTATCGTTTAAACGTCGTGATCATGAAGAAACCCGCTCATGTATTAGTTATTACAAGTATTCCATATGACACAAATATGAAGCCTTTACTTGAGCGAATCTCTACGAAGTTTACAGACAACAAAAAAAGAAAAAACAACGACACTCGTTTTCAAGTTTACTAGAATGTGATTTAAAGGGATGTGATACATAAGATATTATGGATTGATATGAGAACCTATATATCATACTAAAAGTGATCAATATGGACATGTCTGATAGTATACTAGTATAGTTAGCATGCAACTCACTCCATTCTTTGTTACCCCGACATAAAAAAGAGAAATGGACCATCAATGAGTCAATTTTTTCACTGGTTATTGAGGAATATCTGATGAAGAATGGCAAGTATGTGGTCGTTCATTTTTTTTCAAATGAAGTCTCTCTTATGATGACGATTAATAATAATAATAACAATAATAATAATAATAATAATAATAATAATAATAATAATAATAATAATAATAATAATAATAATAATAATAATGATAATAAGAAGAAGAAGAAGAAGTAAAAGAAGCAATCCGACCTTAGCTCAGTTGGTAGAGCGGAGGACTGTAGTTTGGTTGCTGAAATCCTTAGGTCACTGGTTCGAATCCGGTAGGTCGGATTACTTTTTATTAGCTAAAGAAACCAAAGCATTGTTTCACTTAGATAATTTTTAAAGAAACCAAAGCATTGTTTCACTTAGATAATTTTTAAAACATTCGAGTTAGTGTTTAAAGCTTTGTAATTTTCGGACCCGTCATTATGCTTTATACATACTCTTGAGCTCACTCAAAATTGATAACATTTTATTATGATTGTAGATGATAATTTCTATGAAATAATCTTTTGTGTTAGTTTCCTATATGTTGCTCTTGCATACTATGATTTCTAGTTGCCTCGAAAGGTTTTTTAACTGTTTTTATGCTTACATTGTCAAGACGAATGGTTTAAGTTTGGATTTATCTGATTCTCCTATTTAGGATAGATTTATCATGAGCCATCTTTCCAAGTGTTATTGGGTCATTTATTTGCTAATTGGAAGCAAGACTTCTTAGACGTGTTTTTCTTAGCTAAAGAAACCAAAGCATTGTTTCACTTAGATAATTTTTAAAACATTTGATGTTAGTGTTTAAAGCTTTGTAATTTTCGGACCAGTCATTATGCTTTATACGTACTCTTGAGCTCACTCAAAATTGATAACATTTTATTATGATTGTAGATGATAATGTCTATGGCATAATCTTTCGTATTAGTTTCCTATTTGTTTCTCTTGCATACTATGATTTCTAGTTGTCTCGAAAGGGTTTTCTTAACTTTTTTAATGCTTACATCGTCGAGACGAATGGTTTAAGTTTGGATTTATCTGATTCTCCTGTTTAGGATAGATTTATAGGTTTCATGAGCCATCTTTCCAAGTGTTATTGGGTCATTTATTTGCTAATTAGAAGCAAGACTTCTTAGACGTGCATGTGTGGTGCCTTGAATCGTTATTAGAGAGTTTGGATTTTAATTAGTTTTTCAGTGCAAATTAATCACTAAGAGATTACACACCATAAAGGACACAATACATGGAAGAAAAAGTGGAAATATCAAGAAAGAATTCCCAAGTACAACCTCAAAATCTTAGTTCAAAGCATAGTCAACCATGGACAGAGACAGTCAAAATTCAAAGAACATCTCTAGTATTGTCCCCTACTCATAACATACTTTTTAACTTGGAGACAAGTAGGTAACCCACATAAGATAAGATGCAATGAGCATGTCACCCATCCACCGCCTACTTCAAACTCAGTGACAACCCATTGACACCCTAAGGATATAACTTAAATAATCCTCTTACATATCTATTTGTCTAATAGATCGATCTGAGACTAAAACATAACAGATAAAAGAGAAGAAGTAATTGAATTGATGCTTAATACGATAGTACCCGAGTTTAATAACGTACCTTGCTATTGGTCCCTGCTTGCCGAAGCTTTCACTACATAGTCGAGGCTTCCTAAACCAGACACTAGGACAGGGCCAAAGTGATGTGTGCTCCCGATGAAACTCTGAGCTCAACACTATCATTATGCTAATAGGTTTTTGGTAAGATAAATAAACACGCACACCTAAGGCAACTACGAAAAACTCACAGCAAGTGCACAGATCGTTAGCAACTTATAGTTAATAAGTAAGATTTGTTCTTAGGGAATATGCAAGTAAATTCATAAATATTGTAAATTCTAAGTGAATTAAAGGAAGATGATATATAATACACAAGACACTAAAATGTTTGCATGGGCCAACGAATTTCTTAAACTCAACGTGGTTTCAAATCTCTTTAACTGTGAGAGGAACTAACTTTCCTCTGACTGCACTCGACCTTATCTATCTCGGCTAAAGAGGCCTAAATAGAAATTGGAAACAATCTCAATACATAATCTTGAACTCCTTCTCATAAATGTGTTCCATCCTAATCTCTCACCATCTCTAGAAATCTCTTGTAATCTCCTTCTCCAACCTCTTTTTCGTATCTGCACGTACTACTCAATTAAATCGGCCATAACGTTTGCATTGTAAGTCCAAATTCATTGATTCCACTTCTGAAATTTCATTGACCTTAAGGCCCACAACTTTCATTTGAACCACTAAGCCCGAATCTAACCGATTAACCCCAAAGATAAAAACAAGTGACGACTTAACTCTTTCTAAAACTCCTCCACTTTCACCAAAGTGATTTCTTTCACTCTTTCAACGCTTCTTCTTGGTCTTAGACTTGAATATTCACCTCTTTTCTTCATATTAGTACCTCCTAGTATCCATGTACCTAAGAACTTCACACTAAATACACAAATTAACGCAATTTTTCTAAAAGTACAAATAATTCCAGAATGAAGAAATTGTATTATAGCAATATACGACTATTAATCTAGTAAATAGGCCCAATTTAAACCTAAAATGATGTCTCTCGAAGGGATTTTCCTATCACAAAACGGGAGACATCATTATCCATCTCCTTAAGAGGACGGTATATATAAGCGAGACTACTTGGACTCCAAACAATCACATGGTAACCCTAGTAAATCTTATGGGCGATTAACGTCTAAGGATGGATGCCAAAACCTGTTGTATCGACCATGAAAAGATCCTTGTACCAAGTATGGCTACATAACCTCCAAGCAACCGCTCAACAACCTTAATGTGCCTTTTATGCGAGCCAAGCTACAAGTTTATTGATCGACCCTTGTGGTATCTAAAAGTATTAACATGACAAATCAATATAGTGGCTCTTAATTATATATATGGATCAAGGTTTTTCTTGGGAATATATGCGGTATGACCTCTAGGGTTTAGAGTTGTCAAGAAGTCGCGCTTTCAGTGCCTTGGCATACGCTTATGGGTTTTTTTGGCTTCAACAATATTTTTACAATTATAACGTGTGCAGTTTGTTAGGTTTTATGACCTTTATGTCGCTCAGTATGAAGTTTAATTTATGGTTTTGTGATTATTTTTGTATATCATGTGTTTTGATACTTGCTATTGGTCTTTCTTTGGTAAAAGATTTTGTTGTATTGGTAATACAATGTATATTGTCTCTTCTCGTTCAAGTAAACTTTTCTTCTTGGCTCATTCTCTGCACTAGTTGACTTGTCCCACTAAACATACTATATCACGATACAGTGTTCATTGTATCCTTTAATTACACGTGTTGTTGATCTATCTGACAGTTTTATAGTATCGAGACAGATACTTTCCTTAATTACTCTAGTCAATACGCATTGATTGTTATCTAGACTTCTTTAAGTCTGACTTTTTCTTTCCTATTAATTACTTTTAGATCACAACTCGATATCAAAATATGTAATTTCCCACGAAAAATGGAAAAACTCATCCTATATTAACTTCTTTCACCCCTTACACATCCTTAGACCTTAGCTTAGCTCACCAAGCCTATTTTGCTTTCATCATGGTGCAACCACACCACCTCAATCCACAAATCGCCACACGCCCCCCATCACGTGAAACCGCCGTTTCTTAAAAGACCATTAAGAATAGCGTAGAACCAACTCGATTAAATCAATTAATTTCATTTCTAAAATTAAAACTAAATTAATTCTCTCACATAAAAAATAGAAATGCCCGCGCTGTCGATCTCTCAGTAACATTCTATCATATCACCAAACAAACCCTAGCTTTCTCTCACTACAAGCTCTTCCACTTCCGGTACGATTTGTACGATTTTTGTTTTCTGGTACGATTTGTATGTCTGATGATTTTTGTGAAATGGGAAATTAGTTCTATATTACCAATTTTAATTTATTAAATTAACCGTGAATTTGCAGAGGTCATGTGCTGTGATGTGATTTTGATTAGTTTATTGATTAATAATTTGTTGTATTTAATTGAAAAAAGTCAGCTTTTGTATTATTCTGGATTAGTTTAATTGTTTGCTAACTGTGATGCACGTTGTTGAGATGCGTTGGTTTATCCATTTGAATCTCTCTTCTTACTATCTGCATGTGTATTAGTTTCATAGTTTCATATAAACACTTTGTTGATCTATTGATAGATAGATAATTCGGTGATTTTGCAAATTGATTTCATTTGAATTATAGGACTCCGATCCAGATTTGCTTGAGTTCGAGGTGGGTTGTCTTTTTTATGGATTCAATGAGTCAAATTGTTTAAATGAAATGAAAATTTGCTCGCTAAATTTCCGGGTTTGATTGTTATCTGCATTAGTTTGATCTTAGATTGATCTGATTAGTAATTATTGTGACATATATTCCAGTTTGAATTTAATACTGTGATCATGTGCGCGGTTTCGATTGGATGATAATCGTGGTTAATGCAATTAGGTCAATTGCACGATTGGTCCGTGTTATACAAACGTTTCAAAGATTACTCGGTTAGCGAATATACCCACGTGTTATTTCGAAAGATGTCAAACATACTCCTCAGAAGAGGTAGATTTATGGCGCGAATGTACAACACGGGTATATAGGCTACCTTTTGAAACACGTGGTATACCCGACTATTTAACAGGGACCAATAGTGCAATTAAACTTGTAACATGCTTCTAGCAGTCAGTGTTGTTAAAAGCGAGCAATACGCGACTAATGGAGAGGTTACAACCTTTGCCGCCTTTTCGTTAAAAGGTGTTTTAAATTTTTAACTGCCATTTATTTACCACCCAGTACATATTTACATTACCCTAGCCCGTGCATGTATGTATATAACTGCATTAGGAGTCTTTAGCATTTTGATTAGGATTATGAAGTTTCTACTTTATCGTTTATATGTTCGTGTTTGATTCTATAGTTCTGTTTTATATGTTATATGCATGTTTCTGTTTTTGTAAAGAAATGTTTTTTAGCGTAATCTTTTTACTATCGAATCTTCAATTATTTCCATTTTTTATCCGTAAGTTTTCAGCGGAGATATTAATGACAACAAATTCCTTGTGAAGCAAGAATAGTATCTTGGTTTTGTTAAAAAAAACTCACAAATTTATATTCTATATAATCTAGATTTTCTCCAGTCTTTTACCAAAAAAGGTTTCTTATAAGAGAATTTGAACTTTGATGTCTACTTTCCTTTATTTTATTAATTTATAACATTTTTTATATGTTTTTTGAATGTATTTGCTAATATATATGTATAAATTATATTTTATCTTAACGTGCCGGAAAATTTTGGAAAAATCTACGTATCTGTGTTGTGTCAGTGCTTCATAAGTTCATAGTCCACATGGTGTTCATTCAATGAAGTCATGTATATTTGTTCTTTTTATGTAAAATGTGATTTCATATTGGTTCCGTGTGATAATGCTCTGCTTGCATATTTTTGTAACGTTAATACGTATTCATTTGTCGTGTACAAAACGTTATATTATTATTATTATTATGCGGATTTGAAATATATCTTTCTACGTCAGTGTAAAGATGTCTTTAGTATATTCTTTCATGTTTCTATTTGATCTTATATTGCGGAATGAAGGATCTTTCAGGGAGTTAAATTTATTTGTTTACTTACGAAACACGTGAAGCATGTGAATTTTTTAGGGCTCTAAGTTATATTTATTATTTCGGATATCTTAAAGTGGAAAATGACTTATTTATCTTGTTTTAGACTGATTTCTTGCTATTTTATGATATATCGGGAACTAAGTTCCACGTTTTGTTTCAGTTTATTTAATGCCTCTGTGTTCGCTTCCTTTTTACGATCTATAAGTTTCTATATATAGCTTTTTCTATAAATTAACTAAACTTTATTTTATTCGTGTGTCCAGGTTCATTGTGAAAATGGCGAAAAGTGCTAGGGGAAGACGCAGGATTGCTAAAAGACAAAGCAGACCTACCCCTTACCCATTACCATCAACTGCTATGAAGACCACAAAAGTCCCGTTAAAAAAAGATTGGGAAGATGCTAACTGTTCAGTTTGTATGGAATATCCTCATAACGCAGTACTTCTCTTATGTGCCTCACATGACAAAGGTTGTCGCCCTTACATGTGTGGTACAAGTTGTCGTTACTCCAACTGTCTCGATCAGTACAAGAAAGCTTATACTAAAATACATGAGAGTTGTGACGTAACTACCCCTCTCGATGCTTTAGCTACTATATCTACTCAGAAGTATGAAGTTGCTCAACTTGCTTGTCCTCTTTGTCGTGGACAAGTCAAAGGCTGGACAGTTGTTGAACCTGCTCGTGTGTTTTTAAACAATAAGAAACGCACATGTATGCATAATGATTGTACATTTTTAGGAACGTATAAAGAGTTAAAGAAACATGTTAAAGCTGAACATCCTTGTGCTAAGCCACGTGAAGTTGATCCTTTACTTGAACAGAAATGGAGGAGACTTGAACATGATCGTGAGAGACAAGATGTTATTAGTACTATACGTGCTTCTATGCCTGGTTCTATGGTTTTTGGAGACTATGTTATTGAAGGTGGTAATCATTACGGTTTTGATTCTGATGAAGATGAGGAAGAAGAGGAAGAAGATGAGGGTTACGAGAGAGATGAGGAGGCTGATGTGGGAGGAGAGAGGTTTGGTAGGATCGAGAATAATTTGATGAATATACTTTTGCTTTTAACTGCAGGATCTAATCGTGGTGGTACTAGAAGGAATGATTTACCTGATTCTGATGAACAAAGTGAAATTAATGATGCTGATGTGGACGTGAATGTTAATGCTAATGATAACGCTATTGCTAATGTTACTACTGCTACTCCTACTACTCCTGAGGAGGAGGGTAATGATGGTATTTCACTTGGTGATCGTCTTCGTCGTCAAGGTAGGACTGCGTTGGGACGTTCCGGAAGGAGACGAAGATATAGAGAAGCTACTAATGGCGGTGGAGGAGTTGGAGGAGTTGGTGGAGGAGAGGGAGGAGGGGGAAGGTAAGGGAGTTGAGAAGGGTGAGGGGTAAAAAAGGGAAAGTGTTAGTTTTTTTTTTCCTTAGGTAGGAAAAGAAAGAAGAAGAAGATTTAAGTTAAGTTTATTATTATGTACAATTTGTTGAATATTTCTGTTTTTATTTACTATTATGTATGGCATACCCCGGGGTGGGTTTGTATAATAGAGGAATGAATTATTACTCTAGCTGGGAGGAGGGGATATTGGGAGGAAGTTAAAACTTGTTTATTTGTAAACTTTTAGTCTCTCTGTCTTTCTGAGTTCCTTATCCTTATGGCGGGAGATGGATCCTCGGAAAAATTACATCTGTGAGTGGATTTCACAGATGATGAAATACATGTCCATTTAAATTATGCACAGTATATGACTCTTGTTTGCTTGGTAATTTCTGTTTTTCGATGATTTTGTCGTTTCGTATTTTGATATTTAGTTCTATTAAGTTTGGTTTGTGCACTTGTACCTGTTTTTTTTTTCCATACTTATACTTTTGTCTTCCATATATATAAGCTATGGTACTTATACTATTTGTCTTACGTATATAATCTGTGACCAACTTTATTCCATACTAGTGTGTTAAATGTTTTTTTTTATCATGAAATGCATACATTTAGGTATGGACCTCAAATTTTTGGGTTTTGGCAAAAGTTCGATAGTGGACTCTACTTTTAAAAGCCTTATTTAATTAACATATTTTGATATAATATGTATATAGGAGTCTATTACTCCATATATTTTATATTTTTTATATTTTGATATGTAAAACGTATTTATACAATTTTCTTGTTTTCTTATGTGTTTATATTTAGTTTTATATATGGAAAATTCTATCAAGAGAGTGTTATGCTAAATATATCTTGATATTCAATTACACAGTACATATACCCAACTTTAGTGGATTAATGGGTTAATTTTTACTATGAAATACATTTATGTTGGTTAAGGTATGTAATAGTTTAAGTCTTTTTAGTGCATGTTTTGTTGGTGGGTTCTTAGTGTGAATTAGTGTTAATTAACTATGTTATATTTTGGGTAAGGTTTTCATCCATGATTCAATATTATATATCGGTCCTTAATTATAATAACAAGATATGGTATCAGATTAGTTAAGAAGTTATTATAACTACTTTATATAAGATTAAACTATAAAATATATGTTACAATACAGTGATTAATAATGTCATTTAATATTGGATGGAAAATTTATGAGATTTTTTTTACAATTTTTACTAATATAAATTACATAAACAATCACATTATCAAATTTAAGGAAATTTACAAACCAAACGCTTCTATAATGAGAATACGAGTTTAGAATAATTATACTATTTTTGTGTATTTATTTCAAATTATCCATACAATCTCTAACCAGAATCTTTTCTATAATTTTTTTTCAAGATCTGTTGTGATTTTTAGTTGTAAGAGCAAAATTTTTATGTTGTATTTTAAGTGTTTTTGTGTTTGTAATTTTAGTGTAATTGTTATTCTTGATTTTGTTCGGGGTACAATCATAAAAAAAAGCCATATTTTTGTTTGCACATTATTCATTGAGGTTTTATTTTATACGGATCTGGAGACAAGTTTTGTTATATGGACCGAGATAACTAGGGAAGTAGACAACGGACTTCCATCACTTCTGGGGTCAAGATTTTCCTTTTAAAACTTTCCACCTTTGGTCCTACACCCCTACCAGAAGGTTTCTCCACCATCTATGTAATGCAATAATAAACAATGATAAATGTATGTGGATAAGTATAAACATAAGCTTAGACTAGTATTAGATTAAGACACGGTAGAGTTCTATTTTATCTCCACCATCTACCATAAGATTCTTGAGCATCCACATTTAAGATTTTGAAATCTGGGGTTCTATATTGAATAAAAAAAATTCAGGTTGACAATCCTAACAAAGTCTTTATATATTTGAAATTCTATACTTGATTTTATTTTAAAGTTCTAAATACAAATATCTTTAATCATTATGTTTACACTTACCACATCCAAAGACAAATATTACCAAACAAAAAAAATAGACGGTTATATTTCTCTAATCTTAAATTGACGGTCTATTTTGTATAAGTATTCGTCTATAAATTATTTTCTATTTAGTATATTAAAATATTTATTTTGTTTTAAAAGATTTTGACCTAAGGAGTCTTGAACACACACTCCCTAAACCTAACCCAACCCCCACTTTTTAGTCTTTTTACTAAAGACCTCATATTAGATTATACACTAGAGGCTGAAATTCCATTTACCAATTTACCCTTTTGCTGTTTTTTTATTACTATATATACTTAATAATAAATCATATTATTTTAAAATTCCAGATCTCGTTTCTCTCTCCTCTCATCTCTTAAACACGCTATCTGAAGCCTCACATATCTTCCAAATCGAGCTCTCATCTCTCTCTCCATGGAAGCCTCACCTATCTTCCAAATCGAGCTCTCATCTCTCTCCATAAAAGCTAGAGACTTGCCGGAAAAAGCTCGAGTTCTATTCGCCAAGGGAAGCCATGGCCGGAGGTAAGCCGTTTGAGGAAGCTCAGTGATGCTCGGGCGAGTCAAGCACCGCAAAACAGTACACCACCACCACTGTGCTCGGTTCCCCTTCGTTGTCCAGAAACGAAGCTTCACACCGGAGCTTCGTCGCCGTTCGTGGTGTTTCGACGCCAATATTCGTCGGAGAAACACATCTTAGATCTCGATTTGTTAGCGTGTTCGATCTGTTAGTGTTTCAGAGCTTAGATCTTGAACCTGTAGTGTTTTTCGCCGCCACTGTTCACTGTTCTAGTTTTAGATTTGGTTCGTGAGGTTTTTCCGATCTGCTGAGATCGATGGTCGAGCTGCTGTTGATGAAGGGAGAGACTACTGCCGAAGATGAAGGGACCAGCGGTTTTGTCTTCGCCATTAATGGATCTCGAGGTAAGCAGCAGTTTCGTCTTTATCTTGTAGCTGCAAATCCAAGCGAAGAAGAGCAAATCCATTGCTGCAAATCCAGTTTCGCTGTGGGAAGCTGAATGATTCGTCAGAGTGGTCTTGGTTTTCGGTTTTGTGCTCTCCGAAGTGGTGGTGTTCTTATGAGGTGAGAAGCTATCCAGTACTGCAGCAACTCACGATGAAGAATGGAATTTTGTTTCTTTTAGTCAGATTGCAGCTCAAATGATGAGCATTTTGCTGAGCACAATGTTGTTGTAATAGTTAGATTTAGGTGTTAGAAAACATGTAATCTGGATTTTGTAGCATTTTTTAATAATGCTCATCTTTTTTTGTTCATACTCGTCTTTTTTTGCTCATACTCATCTTTTTTTTTTTTGTCATAATACTCAATATTTTTAATAGAATGCTCATCAATTTTATTGAATACTCATCATTTTTTAATGAGTACACATCATTTTTTTGAAACTCATCAATTTTTTTCTGGTGGTCGGAGAGGGGTGGTCAGAGGTCGGTGGTCGGTGGTCGGAGGTCGGAGGTTGGAGGCAGGTGTCGGAGATCGGAGGTGGTAGGTAGTGGAGAGAGATAAACAGTGACATCGCTTTTTTTGTCTTTTAGTGTTAGGGTATTTTAGTATTTGGTCATCTTTAAGGTCTTTTTAAAGAAATAAGATTCTCACTAGTTCTTTAGACCAAGAAACTAGTCTCCAAAACCCTATAGGTCAATCACTCTTTTTTTAATATAGCATTATTGGTCATTGACCCTTAAATAAATTCTTGGATTAACAAATATTCATTCATTTCATTAATTTAGTAAGATGGTTAACTTAATGTAGAAAATATAAAATACTTTGTATGCACTCGTCATAAACAAATATTTGATAATTCATCTGGTCCTTTTGGCTTTGAGAAAGGCTGCTATATGTAATCTTCAGAGTGTTTCTTTCTACTCCGATAACCTTAAATTGGTTCAAGGTATTTCTAGATGCAAAGGTCTTCGATGGCAAATTTATCCGTTCATTGCCGAAATAAGGAGCTGGCTTATGAAGTTCCCTTCTTGGAAGGTTAACTTCGTAAATAGGAATCTTAATAGCGTTGTGGATTTACTGGCTAAGTGTGCAAGACGAAACATTGACCCCTCATCTTGGAAGGATGGCTTTTTATGTGATTTTTATATTTTTCTAAAATCTCTATATAAACGATCGTGATAATTAATTAACTTTGTTTCTTGAAAAAAAAAATCATCAAAACACATGTTTATTATAACATTTCGGTGATACCACGACAGGTTTATAAATTATAATTTTTTTATTTGTTATGTTTCCAATTATATAAAACATGAAGCGCCATATGTACTACACTATAAAATAAAAATAAAGACATTATTCTATTTTCTCAAATATTATTTTATTACGATTTTTATTAGTATATATAAAAAATATTCTTAATATTCTAGTTGAATTAGATAAACAAATACAATTTTTTTTTACCATTTTTCATAATACTCTTATAGGATTAATATATATATATATATATGTTTATATTCATTAGGTTTATTAATTTTGATCAGCCATGTGATTATTCAAAATATTTTGTATCTAATCGTAATTTTCCATAGAATGATTTGTTAATGAGATATCTAATACGCGTAGCTCGATCCCTATGTTGCCTGGAGATAATTTTCGACTGTGAAATCAACGTATCAAAACCACTCTAAAATGCATGAGTTTGGATGAAGCCATCATTCATGATCAATGCTTTGAATCTTACCAGTTTAAGTTGTTTAGTATTAATTGTTTTTCTTTGAATCCGTTAGGGTACAATCATAAAAAAAATATCCTATTTTTTGTTCGTCTTTTAATAGAAGGTATAGTTTCAATATAGCGTTATTGGTCACTAACCCTTAAAATATATTTCAGGATTAACAAACCGTCTACTCATTTCATTAATTTAGTAAAATAGTTATCTTAATGTCATTTAATAAAGAAAATATGAAATAGTTTGTATTCACTCATCATAAACAAGTATATTATAATTCATGAAAGCACATATTACCGTATGCTAATCAAGAATGAAGAACTTTTGAAAGAAAAAAAAATCAAATATGCAGAACCATAGTTATTTACTTATAATACACTTCGGTGATGGTGTATAAATTTTAAAACATTCTATATTTGTTATGTTTCCAGTTATATGAATCTTGACGCGCCATAGGTTTTACACTATAGAATAAAAATAAAGATATTATTCCATTTTTTCAAATATTATTCTATCTTTATTGCTTAGGTTTCATGACCTTGAAGACATCCGTGCAGGTGTCCGTCATTACAAGTATTCCATATTACACATATACAAAGTCTTTCTTAGAGGTTATCACTGAGAAGTTCACGGTCAATGAAATAGAAGAAACGGCAATACTCACAACCAATACTCACAACCAAATTTAATAATATGTGATTTAAAGTAGGAGGAACACAAATGATTGTGTGTTTGATATAAGCAACATATTTAACATACTTAAAACGTTAATTTGGCCATGTAAAATAATGTGTCGGTCCATTTAGTACTTCATTCACTCCCTAATCGGTTACCTAATTCAGTATCTCTTACATCACTAAAAATGAAAAAAAACCATAAATGAGTTCATTTTATAACTCATTCATGAGGAACAAAGGTTGAAGAGTGACAAGTCTATGGTCTTGCTTTCGTTTCAAATGAACTCGTTATAACAACTAAGTAAAAGAAGACAAAGAAAAACAAATCCGACCTTAGCTCAGTTGGTAGAGCGGAGGACTGTAGTTTGCTTGCTGAAATCCTTAGGTCACTGGTTCGAATCCGGTAGGTCGGATATATTTTTCTTAGGAAAAAATAAATACCGAAACCGAGAAAAGGTCAATGGGGCGGGTTTATATATCCTAGGGCTGTAAACGAACCAAGCCGCTCGCGACCCGCTCGAGCTCGGCTCGGTAAAAAGCTCGTTCGAACTCGTTCGTTTATTTATATAAACGGAAAAAAGAAGTTCGTTCGAACTCGTTCGTTAAAAAACGTGTTCGTTCGAGCTCGTCCGTTAACTCGTTAAACATTTATAATCTGTAAATTAATGGTTTAGTTATCAATAATTATATTGTTAAACCTATAAATAAACAAATTATTCGTTAATAACTCGAGATCGGCTCGAAAAAAGCTCGTTCGATATGATAACAAGATTTAAAATTTGAGCTCGGCTCGACTCGTTAAAATTTGAGTTCGACTCGGCTCGACTCGTAAATCTTATCAAACAAGCTTGCACATCTAGTATTCGACTCGACTCGATTCGTTTACGGCCCTAATATATCCCCATACCCCGCCCCGCAAAAAAAAGAAAAAAAGCCCCACGCCCCGCCCCCATATCAATAGTTGAATATATCATTTGATTTTTGACATGTGTCATTTCACTTTTTACATTTGTAATTTTACTTTGTTATATAATATCTTTATTTTTTACATTAACATTAGGGATGGTAACGGATCGGATATCCTCGAAAAATTGCATAACCACATCACATCCATTAAGAAAAACGATTACCAAATCCGCATCCATTAACCATCGGATTTTAAAATTATTTACCAAATCCGCATCCGCGACGGATGCGGTTTATCCGTGGTTAATCCCTATCCGCAATCGTTTAAAATGATTTAAATAAAATAAATTATTAAATATTTTTAGAATTCTAAACTTAGCTAAAAAATTATTGAAATACCATAAAATGGTTGAAAAATATTAGACAATATAGTAATAAAATAGATAATAATCAATTAGTTAGTTTATGTATGGAATAATTATATGTGATAGATATTATGCATCAACTTTGCATATATAGAATATATTTATATATAGTATATATATTTTAATATTTTATTTTTTATATTTTTATTCGGATTTCAGATTATTTGTCGGATTATTGTAAAAGACCAAATCCTAACGGATTATCCACCGATTACCTTTTGTGAGAACCAAACCCTCATGGATGCACCATCGGTTCCACTAACGGATTTTTTATCGGATTGGATATCCATTGGTTACGGTTAATATTTGAACCATTGCCATCCCTAATTAACATGTGTCTTTATTTATTTTTTCTTAAAAATTTGTAATATAAAATCTCTGAAATAAATTTTTTCCGATTAATATAGCACATCATAATTTAATTTTTTTTCTTTATAATTTTTTTAACTTGAATTATGTTCCCGTGCATCGTACGAGATCCAAACTAGTTGAATGTGAAAGCAACACAAATAATATAATAGTCATCATAAATAAAATAAGTATCGTTTATCGCCAAGTTTTTATTATCAGTACATAGATTCCCAGATTATCAAATACATTATGCGTATAATTTATCAAACATCCAGACAATACTTTGAAAAACAAAAAATAATCAATATGCAACAGAACTGAAATGTGTGTATCATATATCGTCGAATTTTTAATATCAGTACATGAAGTCATAACTCTAGAAAATTTGAGAAATCTGAACGACAACCTATCAATTTGAAAAGCATAAACAATTTAAAAGCGATAAACATTAGACCAACTGTGTGTCCAGCTAGAAGTTCTGCTCAGACACTAACTGGTATGATAACTTTAACTATCGAGGAAAAGCTTAATGTGATATTGAAACAGTACTATCATGAAAAAACAAAATAATATTTACAAAGAAAAATTCATTAATGGTACAATTGTGTGAAGATAATTACATTTTTTTTCATGCAAATTACTAATAATTTAGTGGTTTGTTTCTCTCTTTTTCTTCTATAATCAAAATGATTATTTATATGATTACAAAAACAAAAATATATTAATATATCTATGATCTGCAACTTTGTTAGTATAAGTACCTATTACACAAAATACGAATTGACCCAAAAAACTCCTCTAATAGGTCATTGAGAGGCATGGCCTAACACATTTTTTAGGAAGTTGAGCGTAACAAAACCGTAAATACATTATCTCGCATTTTTAGAAACATGGGTCAGTTATTACAAGTAATCTATATTGCACATATACAAAGTCTTTGTTAGTAGGAATCACTAAAAAGTTCACGGTCAATGAAACAAAAGAAACGACAACACTCATGACCAAATTTAATAATATGTAATTTAAAATAGGGGGAACATAAATGATTATGTATTGGATATGGGAAACATATTCAACATACTTAAATCATTCAATATGGACATGTACAATGATATACCAGTTTATTTAATACTTATTTTACTCCATGCTCGGTTACTCAATTCATTATCTCTTACATCGCTAAAAATGAGAAACAAGCCATAAATGCAATTATTTTATAACTCATTCATGAGGAACAAAGGTTGAAGAGTGACAAGTCTATGGTCTTCTTTGGTTTCAAGTTAACTGGCCTATAACAAGGAAGTAAACGAAGAAGTAGAAAAGCAAATCCGACCTTAGCTCAGTTGGTAGAGCGGAGGACTGTAGTTTGCTTGCTGAAATCCTTAGGTCACTGGTTCGAATCCGGTAGGTCGGATAATTTTATTTTGACACTTTGTTTTAAGTTATCTCACTTACATTATTTTAACAACATTCGGAGTTAGTTTTAGAGGGGTAGGCTATTTATGATTATTCATTATTGTTTATGAAATATTTTATGAGTCTTTGATATAAAATTAGTTTTTAAAACCCTTATATATAGCGACCAAAAAAAAAAAAAAAAAAAAACCTTATATATAGAACTATTTATTAAAACCACGTGTAAATTGAAGCGAGAAATTCGTTGTGATGTTCAAATAAATATAATTTTCTTAGGAAATAATAAATACCAAAACCGAGAAAAACTTGGAGATGGATGGTTAGGTATGTCAATGGGGTGGGTTTACCTATCCCCATACCTCGCCCCGCAAAAAGAAACCCCACGCCCCGCCCCCACGTTGTTCTACCCGTGGTTTTATATATCAACTAGGTATAGCCCGTGTCTGAAAACACTACGAAATATAAAAATTCTGCTAATAATTCATAAATCATGCTTAATATGTAGTGGAACTTAAATTTGAGCCAAGACCAACAAAATAAGGTTATGATACCTATTGAATATGAAAGAAACATAAATAATATAATAGTCTTCATAAATAAAATAAAATTCCCAGGTTATCAAATATAAACGTATCAGAAAATCTGTGTATAATTTATCAAACATCCAGACAATACTTTAAAAAGCAAAAAATAATCAATATGTAACGGAACTGAAATGAAATGTGTGTATCATATATCGTCGAGTTTTTAATATCAGTACATAGCTTCCCAGGTTATTAAATACAAATGTATCAGAAAATCTGTGTATAATTTATCAAACATCCAGACAATACTTTAAAAGCAAAAAAAAAAATTCAATATGTAACGGAACTGAAATGTGTGTACTGTATATCGTCGAGTTTTTAATATCGGTACATAGATTCATAACTAGAAAATTTGAGAAATCTAGCGACAACCTATCAATTTGGAAAACATAAATAATTAGTAAATAGTTTAAAAAACGATAAACATTAGACCAACTGTGGGCCCAACTATAAGTTCTGCTCAGTCAGGTCTGATTACTTTAAATATCGAGGAAAAGCTTAGTGTGATATTGAAACGGTACTATCATGAAAAAAATATTTACAAAGAAAAATAAATTAATGGTTAGATTGTGTGAAGATAATTACAATTTTCATGAAAATTATTAATAATTTAGTGGTCTGTTTCTCTCTGTTTCTTCTATAATCAAAATAATTATTTATATGATTACACAAACAAAATATATTAATATATCTATGATCCGCAACTTAGTTAGTATGAGTACCTATTACACAAAATACGAATTAACCCAAAAAACTCCTCTAGTAGGCAATTGAGAGGCGGGGTCTAACACATTTTTCAGGAAGTTGAGCCTAACAAAACCCTAAATACACTATGTCGTATTTTTAGAAACATGGGTGTATTGTCTAGAATAGGGACCAACAGTGTAATATATTCAGCAGGTTGAGTAGAAGAGAAAAGAAACACAGTTTTCAAACACCATTATTGATACTAAATTAACGAAAAACATATATGATGGATATCATGCTCCACGTTGGTCATATGTAAGGAAGATAAAAAGACAAAAAACATGTATCAGACTGGTTTTGAAGGAGCAAAATAGACCAACCTATGTTTGGAAAACCATGGAAGAGTGACAAGTCTATGGTCTTCTTTGGTTTCAAGTTAACTGGCCTATAACAAGGAAGAAAAAGAAGAAGAAGAAAAGCAAATCCGACCTTAGCTCAGTTGGTAGAGCGGAGGACTGTAGTTTGATTGCTGAAATCCTTAGGTCACTGGTTCGAATCCGGTAGGTCGGATAATTTTGTTTTAACACTTTGTTTTAAGTTATCTCACTTACATTATTTTTACAACATTCGGAGTTAGTTTTTAGAGGGATAGGCTATTTATGATTATTCATTATTGTTTATTAAATATTTTATGACTCTTTGATATAAAATTAGTTTTTAAAACCCTTATATATAAACCTATTTATTAAAACCACGTATAAATTAAAGCGAGAAAGTCGTTGCGATGTTCAAATAAATATAATTTTCTTTAAATAACCTCTTAAAATTTTACATGCCTAGAATTCTAGATAAAAACTTCTGTATACTCACAAATTTGTTGATGTTCCTAGATCCGAACCTTTAATGGGTTGATGAAAAGTCATGACAATCAAAGTTGTGAACATATTTGAAGCGAAGTTACACTTAGTTTTAGATTATTTAACTTACATTATTATCAAAATATTCTAGGTAGTTGTTAGTTTTCATAGGGGTAAGGTATTTATGATTATTTATTAGGGTTATGAATCCAAAAGGCCCACAGTCAAAATAACTTCCTTTAGTATGTCCAACCCATTTCTATAATATTCATAGTCAATAATACCCTGGGTGGACTCTGTAAACACGTTTAATGGGCTTTGGACACACGGTTGGTAGGCTCTGTACACACGTTTTGTGGGCTCTGTAAACACGTTTTGGTGCTCTGTACACGCATTTGGTGGGCTCTGTACACGTGTTTGGTGAGTTTTGGACACACGGTTGGTAGGCTCTGTACACACGTTTTGTGGGCTCTGTAAACACGTTTTGGTGCTCTGTACACGCGTTTGGTGGGCTCTGTACACGTGTTTGGTGGGCTTTTGACACGCGTTTGGTGGGCTCTTGTGCAGGTTAGCGGCTTCGTATAATTGCTTTTGGAGATTCAAACGATGGGTAACAAATTCACTAATCATTCACGAGAATGTAACAATTGTATCAGAGAGCAATTGTATCAAAAATTGTATTGAAATCAATAATCATTCACAACTAAAAAATCTATTGAAGGTGGACTGGTATGAAGACATGAGCATCTTTTTTTTTCTTCTGATGGTCAGGCTATGTTATCGATGGAGAGTATTCTAATGGACTGCATTTTGGTGGTCTTCAAAAATGAGTCGTCTGTGATGTTAAGAAATCATCAATACCAGTCCATGAAACCTTAACGGCGGTAACAAATGGCTTGTAGTTGGGCCGAAGAATTTGAAGAAGAACAGTTTTTTCAAATTCAAAACTATGAGGAAACTTACTAATCAGGTTATTAATTCGAAAGAGACGACATACTACCTTTAAACTTCAGAAATAGCTGTGAAAGCGATTAGTTGTGCAGGAGAGCGGCTGGTGAAAATTGTGAAAAGAAAGGTTAGAGAGGGTTTGCTTCTTAAGATATTTAATATTATAAATAGATATTATAATGATTGGTATAGGGGTATAATAGGTAGTAAAATGTTAGGAATTTTTTTTTTTTTTTGAGTACATGAGAGAGCCACTTTGGACTCGGAGTCATTTTGACTCCAATGAGATTCGATCCCAGGACCTCTTGGTCTCTGCGGAGTAGCCTAACCACTAGGCCAACTATCTATCTCAGAATATTATTTTTAGATTTTATAAGGTTAAACTATGAGTAATGATATTTGTCACCCTTTTTGTATCACTCTTTTATCACCTCCTACGTGTATGCCTACATGTACCAATGAATGAATTTCTCTATCTTATTTAATTTTTCTCTATCTTCTATTCATGGAAATCAGAACATATATATAGAAGGGTGATAAAAGGGTGACATGAAAAGGGGTGACAAATATCATTACTCTTAAACTATTAAGGTGAACTTAGTTAGACAAGATATTTTGGGATATGAATTTAATTAAAAATTATATCTATTTATTATAGATTATGAAATGTTTTATGAGCCCTAGTATTCAAAATTAGTTTTTTTTTAATTTATTTAAATATGTTTATTCGATACTCTTACCTATAAAAACTCTTGATCAAAACCATGTGTAAATAAAAGCATTTTTGCAAAGCCAATTGTAACCCTAAAATAAATTAGAAACAACTCAATGATAATTTCAGACACTCCTACGTGGTTTAATTATCACAAAAATACTCAAACATAGGTGACTTAGAACTACAAACAATGAACATTAACATTTTTCCATAGTCACAAAACCATAATCTCACATATAAGAATTTTCCCTATCCTAAACCATCAAAAGGTTTAGAGATAAAGTAATGCGCTAATGAAAAACAGACATATGTAATTTATGAAAACACAACTTCACAGTATGCTTTTTCATTTTTTTTTGTTCTAATAGCTTTCAATTTCACAGTACGCTAATCGAGTATAAAAAAAAAC
The DNA here is from genome assembly GCA_029959085.1 of Nemophila menziesii. Taxonomy (NCBI): domain Eukaryota; kingdom Viridiplantae; phylum Streptophyta; class Magnoliopsida; order Boraginales; family Hydrophyllaceae; genus Nemophila; species Nemophila menziesii. Next base: position 21,249,636 of record JARWIR010000007.1, on the reverse strand, counting down.
CATAAGTTATTTACTTAAATAGCAGCTCGGTGATAGGCTTACAATTTTTTTCAACGTCCTTATATCTGTCGTGTTTGTTTCCAATTATATGAAACAAGACAGCATTCGTATTAGTATTACCTTTAAAAATACAAAGAAACAAAGAATTCTACTTTTCTCAAATTCATTTGAGAATTAAAAAGCAACGCTATTACAATTTATAGCTCGTGACTATATTATGAATATAATCTATACTTAAATACGACACAAAATTTAACATACTAACTGTTTTTCTTCTTCAATATTCCAGTGGGAACACCATAACAAACAGGTGCAGCTCCAATGAGAAACGGAAGAGTACAAGCTTGTCTAGCTTGCCCCATAAACGATCCAATCTTTCGTCCATGGAAATCGCAACTTTCAGATGTTCTTTCTCGTTTAAGATTCTTTTTACCTTTACTCTTAAAACTCAATGTTTTAAATTCATCTACTATTACCTCAGATTCAGCATCATTTGATATCTCACGTTCTGCTAACCATGCATCAAGCATAGCCTTACCAAACCTATCAATATCTTTATCTGTAACTTCCCATAAATTAGCAACAGTTACTGGAGAACCAGCTAGTAAATAACAAAGTGGAGCTCCTTGTGGAGCGTACGATCCTTCTTTAGATAATGATCCGCTACTACATCCCATAAGTACTGTAGCTGAACAACTCTCCAGTTTCTGAATCTGATGACTAGGAATATATTGTGATCCTGTTATATCAACAGTATATAACTCATTCAACAAGTAGGGAATGAATAAATAAAACTCAATCAATATATATATATATATATATATATATATATATATATATATATATATATATATATATATATATATCCATACCACTTCCATGGCCAAAATATATAAATAAATCGTGGCTTTTCAAGGCTTCACTTAGTTCTTCGATAGTGGGAGCAGTCCCAGTTTTACCCTGTAAAGGAATCCATTTTAAGTGAATATTTCGTTTATAAAAAATAAAATCAAAAGGAAGTTACCTTAAAGTGTAGATCTTTGAACCAGGTTTCGAATGTAGCTTGAGTTCTACTGAGATCGCCACCTGGATTCAACACGTAGTATGAATCAACAGGATCGATCCATGGAAAGATTGGTGTACTTGTCCCAGCTGATTCTTGCTCGTGGCAGCATCTATTAAGTGTAGCAGAGATACTGTAAACAGAAGGCATACGATAAACCTCCTGGTTTTTTAAAATCGCAAGACTTTCCCATGGAAGCATCTACATAGGGGTAAAAACGTATTTAGGAACAATAAAAGGTGATTAATAATAGTAATATAAAAAAACACCTGAACATTGTAATCCATGACCAATATAACAGGGTTTTGACTTGTGATTTCAACTTCTCCAAGCTCAGACAATGGTGAGGAGAGAGATTCATATTTCACAGAACTTAATCCACCAACATAGCACCCATTGTTCGTAATGCTTTGAATTACACAACCCTCTTCTTCAGAAGAACTCTCACAAACATTTGTTTCGCTTTCGATATTAAATTCATCGAGAATTTTACTTCGCAAGGAATCTGAGTCCCTGAAATCTGGCCATTCTTCTGAAAGCAAGTATTTCCAAGGACCCAACCATGATAACTCTATATCTCTGTTGATCAAAACATAGTATATCATTAATTGAATTTAATAAAATAGTTGTTCAAGAAAAGTACAAACCGTAAAAAGTCACCAAGATAATCATCAAGTTCCTTCCTCCTTGTCCACCATGATAACCTGCTCTTTTTGGTATCATCTAATGGATATACCGAAGAAGAAAGATAATTATCCTCCAATATAAGTCTAAAAACTGGAGCCACATCATCAATTACAGAAGAAACCCATGGACATCTCCACTTTTTGTCCAAATCTTTGCGTTCAAGGGGTGTATACTTATTATCATCACCTGGACGTAAAATATTAAATTTAACGTTTAAGTTTTGGTAAAAACATTTATGTTTAGGTTGGTACCTTTCGAGATGGACTGTACAGGCAGTAATATAGAAATGGGTTTATTATTTGCGTTTAAGCGAGATAACATAATCCATGCTTGAACAGACGAGGGACTATCCAGCAATTCTTTTAACAAACTAGCCTCACCAGAAAGGAAGCTGATGCAGATTATTCTCGTACAAGGCAAATTCTCAAAGAATCTTAAAACAAATTGTTCAAGATCCTTTTGTGATACAGGTGCAAGATTAGAATGCTGAAAAGCAAAAAAAACAGTGATTCAGTTCTTAGTAAACTATACACGAGGTATAAAGTGTCATCAACACATAATGCAACGCATAATAAATAACATCTGTATTTAACCTCAGAATAAGGAGTTTGAAATATTTGAAAAAATATATACCTCATAATCCTTAGGACCTTGTAATTTTGTCATTCTAATGATAAACTGTTGGTCAAAGTGAGAACCAATTGATGCTTGATGAAAAAAGGCAGCCCAGTGGCTTTCAGAAAGTGTGGGACCGGGCAAAAGCGAAAAAGATTTTACTGACGTAGAAAGTATATAGAGAGCTGAAAGCAACCTTGAAACCTGTTGCATAATACAGAGTCGAAAGAATACATTGTATAAGCTCTACTCTTGATATAACTCTATATTATAATACTAATAAGCCATAAACAAGGGAAGCTGACCTTGTGAAAAAGCAAGGGTACTTCTTGGCAAAGTATAAAGACAGTCCTTAACCATGTAATAATCATTGGTGGCTCAATAGATGATAGCTCCCAACACCATTGCCTGTTGGAATTATTGCAAGGGCAAGTCTTTAAAGTGATGGAACAGAGATGATAAAGCAGAGAAGCACGCTCAATCGCTAACACATCTCTAGTTTCATCTCCAATTAAATCAAACAAAGAAGAAACTGGATGAGATGAATATTGAGGACAAAGATTCCTGTTTATGAGCAATGACATACACTGCAGTAACACACCACGTGTCTCATGAGTGTTACCACACACCCCTACACATTTTCCTGCACATGTAAAATTAGTAAATGACAAGTCAATACTTGACAGATACGAGTATTTAAAACATGTAACTGAATTTCACTTTACCAATGCTCACGAGTAACCCTAGGAAAAGCCTTCTATAAACCAGATCCCATCTAATGGATATAAATTTGCTTAAAGATGTAGAATTTCGAATGTCAAGAAGAATACAATGCCAACATTTGATTTTGTCACATAGGCATGTGATATCAGTTAAAAGATCCGAAACTGAGCAATCAGTTTCGGATTTAATCCCTTTCTGAGTTGAGACACGAGAGCAAGAATGCAAATCAATATTATCGGGCAGTGAAATAGTTTCACTATTATCTTGAGAAGGACGAGATCTTGATCGAGTCCTCATAGTATGCTCTACGACCTGTTTTACAGGCTTTTTTTCTTTCCTAGCCTTTGTTTGCCTTCTGGATTCACTTTTTAATGGTAACTCCTTCTTGTTCTGATTACTAGTTGCACCTTTAGATACTAAAGAGCTATCACTGTCCTTGATCGTGACATCAAGAGTCTTGACAGAATTTTCCCACTGATCAAGATTTAGCTTGCTTAAGGCTGATCTGTACATATCCATAGCACGTTTTAGCTTCTCAATACAAGGACCTTCACTAGAATTACAGTATAGATCTCCAAGTTGGTGACTAATGGTAACTTCCATTAAAGACTTGCACCTCAAGCAAGAAATAAAACCACAATTTTCATTCAACATTTTTCTTGCACATTGTAGCTCCTTATCTGCCAAATCCCAAAGCTTCTGTTTTCTATACATCTTTCCTGATATGTTTAAAGAAAATTCAATAAAATGAAGTAAATATGTAAAAAAACACAAAGTCAATTACCTAAGATAGAAGAGAAGGAAACTGAAAAAAGTGGCAAGTTTACATGGCACGCAATGCTTTTTCCCCAGTGTAAAAGCATTTCAGCCTCTGATCCATTTCCAAGTATCTCATAAAGATTTCCAACCTGTTGTGCAATGATAAGTACAACACTAATCATTCAAACCCTATCGAGATGGGTAAAACCGTAAAAAAGTACTACCTGAAGAGTGCTTTCAAGATAACATTGAAGAACATTCCAAGGAGTAAGAACACAATCTTCGAAATCACATAATAAACCATCACGAAACCAAGCTTCTGTAGCCACTGAGTCATGAATTTCAAAGGTTTTTACTTTATGGTAGTGCTTTTGAATAAGCTCCCCAGTATCATTATAAATATCTTCCGACTCTATGGAGTATACAAATCTTTCTTGTAGTAGTTTACTTCTCAAACGATGGGCTTCTTTAGCATAAAAAAGAGCCTACAAAAAATTGGAACCTCGTTTAAACTAATTAAGCTATTACCAATAGCAAAATGAGAAAGCCCAAAAGGTAATTTTTCAAATTACCTCATTAATACGTCCAGTCAGAAGCAATCTTTGACTCAAGTCATAGAAGATATATGCAGAGAGAAAAACTGATTCACTAGATAAGGGCACCTAACCAATACAATACATACGATAAATACATATCAACATATTCAGTAAGACTATCAATTAAGTAATTATTAATGTGCTTACACTGGAAATAAGATCAGAAGCAACTTGCTTAACCATTTCATCAGTGACATCTGATTGTAGAACAGAGCTTTTAAACGATTCACCAAGCATCAGAAAGAAATTTTGCTGAAATCCAACTAGTAGAGGCTTTGATTCCTCCATACATTTTAACCAGTAAACAACCCTTGAAAATTCAGTATCATCTTTAAAAAACACCGTGGTAAAAAGATTATCTATAGGTGAAGCACATAGCGCATGATTAAGCCTTCTGGTCTTCCATAGCACAGCCAAGAATTTCCCAATATCAATCTTCCTCAATTTAAATAATCGAAACATTGTTGTATATATATCACCGTGAAGTTCCATATACCCCTATATATATACAACAATACAAGGATCAAGAAAAAAGATAAGAACAATCATACCCTGACTCGGCGGATATAAAGTGTAAAATGTAAAGCTTTTTACCTTTATTGATAATAAATCAAGAACATAGTACAACAACTTTAAAACATCTTCAGAAATCATACAACAATCATTGGTTATTTTGCAACATCTGGGTCTCGTACATAGATTAATTCCGGAATGAAAATCTTGAAAAGGTTGCTGTTTCAATGTTCAACAGAAACAGAAGATATTAGACACATAACTAAAATACTAAAAAGTTAATATAATATATTACTGAATGCTAAAGACTAGCCTTGTATGCAATAACACCTTTGTGTTTGGTTCAGCTTCTTGTGTACATAATCCTCGTAAACAGTATGCATACACCAGCAAATGATTAGCCTCGCAATTATAATTGTCGCCGCTGATGTCACTCTGTTAAAATACACGATTCCAAGTGATGTCAGCAAAAACATAAAAAAGGATTATAAATGAAAAGCCTATTAAACGTAGAGATAAAATAGCGTACCAGTATAGTTATTGCTTCGGATAAACACTGAATGCATTCCTTCATATATTCAATTCCATTACTCCTTAATTCACTTCCCTTTGCAATAAGGATCCTTGATCTCTGTACACGTGTATCCTTTTTGTCATAGATTTTATTTAAAAGAATGCATATAATTTCCATTCTTATTGTCTGAAATAATTTTGGATTTCGCGCATTTAACTCTTTGTATGCTGAAAGCTCCTATAGTCAAGGAAAACACAGAAACAGAGCCACATAAAAGGATTAGAATGCAAAATTGAGAAATTGAAAAACTAAAAGGGGATGTAAGATGAGTAAAAAGCTAACCTGCTCAATTATTATTCCAAGTATCAATTTCGACACTTTTGAAGAAGATTTTAGCAGTGAATATAAAGTTTTACTATTCTGTTTCACATTCTTCATATCTTCACATTGAATCTATCAAAAAGGTTCAAAATCAAACACTAGGAATAAGCAAATAAATGTTGATTACTCAACATATCAATGTGGTTTTGAATATCACCTTAGCCCACTGTTTAATTAGTGGTGTAGGACTTGGCAATGCTTGAAACAAACTTTTAGCGACAGACCAATTTTCAAGGCAATCTTTCAAAAATCGATCAATTTCAATACGACAAATTTGATTCATTAAATCTAGAAGAAAAGCACTTTTTGTACAAGCCTCGTTAGAAATCCCTGATATAGCATCTTCTGAAAGATCATCATCGGACCCATTTGATTTGTGCACAAATGTTTGACAAACGAGTAATAAACATTTCCATGATGCTTTACAAGCACTTTCCAATACTTTAGAAGCCTGCAAAAAGAATTAAATTTCCGCTTTAAAAATCAATACCCATGAGCATAAACATTAGCTTATGTTTTTTTATTTTTTACCTCATCTATTCTCTTATATCTGTACAATATAAGAGAAAGGTTGTAAATAGACGCAAAAAGATACTGAAGCCCATTAGCTTGAATCCAATCACTTGAGATAATGCTCTCAATGAAACTCATACTCTCCTGTAATGACAAATTACAAGTAAATACACTAACTAGATTGGGTAAAGAAGCTTCAAGAAAGGATTATTATTATTATTATAATTAAAAATCAACCTTGATTTTACGCTTTGTTTTATATGAAAGAGTAATAGCAGATACTGCTACAAGAAGTATGGTTCTGTCATTATCATCAGATGTGTCTTTCTCCTTTTCAAAAGTGCTGCATACACAAAAAATTAAACCCTGATACTTCTTATTAATGTATCCGATTAAAGGTACATTATTACATAAAGGACAAAGAAAATTTCTAATACAATCATTACAAGTTTAGTACAAGTGGCATACCTATGATATTGAAGAAAAATGGAGCAATATAGATCAAATGCCTCGTGAATAACATCAAAGTTGATGCAAAAGGGTGATTCTGATTCTTCTATTTCACCCAAAATCTCCTTCTTTTCTGATTTTATGACATTAGCAAGTGGCTGGCACAAGAATTTAAGAGCATCCAAACAAGGCAGTAATAATGATTTTCGATTCTCAGGCAAATTCTTCTCTGAGCCACCAATGTTAAAATAATGCTTCAATAAGAGAAGAGAATCATTTAATAGCAAAAACATGTCTTCATTATCAAGTAAAGATCTTAGACCAGACTTTTCCCTCCTTGACTGACTTATTGACAATCCAGAAGCATAAATTCTTGTAACTGAACCAACTAATGACAAAACCTTCAATATAAAAACAATTTGTTTTTATCATTAGGGTGACTTATCATTCAATATATAATTACAAGGTCATACTAAGGGGGGAAATACCAAATACCTGAAAAACATCACCTTTGACTTTGTTCAAATCCTCGGATATCTTGTTCAAATGTATTATGACATCATCACACATATTTGTGCTTGTTGTTAGACATTTATTAGCACAATAAGAGACTAGCTCTAGAAATTCTTCTATAGCATTTTCAGCTCCAACCTTGCATTCATAAATCATGGAGTCCAAAACAAGTTTTAATACTTCAATGATATAAGAGTTTTGATCACACTTTTGTGTAAAAATATGAGAAGATATCCTGCGAGCAAACTTTAGTGGAAAAGAAAGGGTTAAATAGAACACATATACTCAAGAATTTAATTGATAACAAAAATAAAGAGGAATCTGACCTTGTACATTTGATCTTTCAAGGAAGATTTTCTGTGTTCTGTGAAAGTTACAGAGCAAAACTTGTAAGCCAATTCTCCAGTAGTACACTTGAGTTCCCCAAACAAATATATTGCAATCCTACCCAAATAACTCACAAATACCCTGTGTAGTTTCTCGTATGAATTGGCATCTAACACGCTGTAATATTCAAATTCAATAACTTAATACAAGGACCAATATTGCGATTAACCCCCAATATACATTCAAATCAGAAATGTATAGGGATAAAGTATGATTTAATCGAATTGGCGAATGATAAAGAATAATGACCAAAAATAATAACAATTACACAATCAACAGAGAATTAACCTGAACCAAGGACAAGCTTCATCTACAAGAAGTAGGATTCTCTGATAATCATCGTTTTCTTTACTTTGTTTCAGTAAAGCACATTTCATTAATGACACAACAATTTCAACAACGAGTGAAGCAAGCTCCTGATCCACACTCTTCTCGTTCACTTTTGGAACGTAACTAGTTTTTCCTTTTACTCCCCTTGCTCCAGTTCCACTACCATCTATAGCCTTAAGGCTCTCGAGAACTGAAACCCCTTCATTTTCAGCTTCCTTATACAATTCCCACGTCTCCAAACAATGTATATACCTAGACCGTTGAATATGTACAGAATAAGGCTTACACGATAACTGGGAAGAGACCAAATCAAGAAAATCAAGGCATAATGTGTAAATCTCAAACAAATTGAGTGCGAATTGTTTTGGAATTTTGCCGGAGGTTGATGTTTCGGTGAGGCGTTTAGGTAGGAGAGAGAGGGTTCTGTTAATGAAAGGTAAGAATTGTTTTGCCAGAGACCGGATAGTGGCGGTGTCCGGTGGTTTGGTGGATTTAGATGATTTTTTGGTGGTTTTAGGGTTTTGGAAGGTGGTGAATGGTTGGAGGTAAGTGGAGAAATGATGGTGGATGTTGGTGAGGTCAGTAGAGGATTGGAGGTTGGTAAGGAGTTTGGATTCTGTGGTGGCGGAGTCCATGTGCGGCGGAGGCTGCGGTCGTCGGCGGTGGTGAGATGAATTTGAAACGAGATAAAGAGGTTCAGAAGTGTAGTGAAGAAGTATGGGAAATATTTGGAAGTTAAGGCGGGAAAGTTTGCGGGTTTTGCCGGTTTCAAATGAACGAGACGGGTCATTTGAGTAAAGTTTCATTGGGTTTTTTTAGCCATTAATTAAAAATAACCAATTGAAATTTTTTATTTATTAAAAATGATCAGTTTAATTTTTTAAATTATTTTATTATTTATCATGTAAATTTAACGACCTTATTACAATCACCTATCATCATATCACTATGCTATTACCATCACCACCACCATAATCACCACCATTGTCACCACAACCACCAATGTCACCACAACCAAAACCACCGCCCCTACTACTGAAATCTTTTAAAATCGTCATATAACTAATTCTAAAAATAAAAAATTATAATTTTTGACAAGTCAAAATAATATTTACGTCTTTAATTTTTTAATTATTTTAAATTTTTTGATTTTATTTGAATTTTTTTACAGTCATCATTTTCGAACAATGAATTCAATATTTCTAACAAAGAATTTCATGTTTACAAAAGAAATTCATAAAATTTCAAAATTTAAAAACAAATTTTTTTCTAGATCATTATGAAAACTATTTTACTTTTTGTTATAACACGAACCTTGTATAATATAGGTTAGTTATACTCTCTTAAATTTAAGTATCTCTTTCGCTCCCTCTCTCCTTACCTCCTATATAACCTTCCTATATGGGTGATTTGGCATAATATATGGATCTATGGTACAATAAACTCAAAAATATGAAAAATTATGTATACAATATCTAAAGAATTCATAGTGGGACATATAGGTACCACGACTATGAGAAGGGGTAACGCAGTATACAAATTTTCAAATTTTAACAACCTTTGGTACCTCTGTAAATAAGGACGTTAAATACTACGTGGCAGGTAACATGTGGGTCTCTCATTAAAGTAAAAATAGGTTCACGTGCCACTTAACGCCCATTTGAAACGGAAGTAACACCAATAACTCAATTTTAAAAACTTGGCTACCATATTGTCCCTACGTATAGTCCGAATACACATATGTTCAGAAGCAAGTTCTGTAGGTACCGTGTGTGTCTTTTTTCCAAAAATAATTTAAAGTGTAACCCCCAAATATACTTGGGTTTGGAATCTTTAGAAGTAGAAGAAGGTCTCTACCCAAACCCTTACCTTTCATTTCTCTTTCAGACCAGTCCCATCACCAATGTAATGGGTATAATGTAATAATGTATAGATATCATATGGGAAGTAGGTGTAATTGAGTGTAAAATGGAAATGGTTATAGTCTAAAATCAGTTTAGATAAGATTAGAGCCATGACTATAGCGTTAAAATAAGGTGCAAACAAGCTAAACCAATTGTAAGTGCTATATAGAAATTTGTAAACATGAGCAGGGTGATAAATCGAGCTAAATAAAGCTAAACCAACCCAAATTAAGCCACACTAAGCTAAACTACACTAAATCAAGCTAAACAAAGCTATATCAAACCAAACCAAACCAAATCGAGCCAACAATAAAATAAGTGTTCTACATGTATCTAACAACACTTTAATGGGAAAAAAAAATTGGTTTACAAATTTCACACGTCTTCCACATACTAACATAAGTTTTAAGTTTTTTCCTTTAAGGGTAATATTTTCAATTTGACAATTTGAAGAAAAGACTAATAATGCAGTGATCAATATGGTCCAGCAATCATTACTGGAACAACTATTGGTTTCCTCACTCCTAACATAAACAAACTATATTCAGTAAGAAGCTAATGCTGCAAATTATGCCCTTTTCTCTTCTAAAAGCTTTAACTCTTTGCGCCAATCTTCCAATTTCGCTACCTTCTCCAGCTGTTCCGGCTTCATATCAGTCTCTGCAGTTTTCTGTTGTAGAGCTTCTGTGTGCCGAATCTGTACACATATTTAAATCCCAAGAGCCAAAAATTATAATATTGATCAGCTAAATTATACTATAATTATAATTCATACACGTTCACCTTCTTTTTTAGAGCACGAATCTTTTTATCAATATCTTGAACCTGATCCTCTGGAATCCCACTCTCACTAGATTCTGAAGGTGGGGTCACTAACGAGGAATTTGTAGACATAGTAAGCTCATTCATCTGGGCTGTCACAGAGTTTACATGATCTGGAGAAGATGATACACTATTCTTTTCAAGAGAAGCCTGCAGGAAACATAATGAAACTAAGGGTCACGTTTCATATAAATAAGTATATCAAAATAAGAATTGTTGGTAAAACTGGACCAGTTTATATCTGTATTATGCGAAGAAAAACAGCAAATATATATAACAGGAAAGTTGCAAATATACTTCACAGCAAGAACATGTAGTTTAACTATTTGAAGTAATTGGTATATTAAGATAATTAATCATATACGTAGTGTACCTTTTGGCTATTTCGCATAACTCAGGGACTAATGGCACAATTTTATAACTTTCATATTAATTAAATGAACGCAGAAAAGGAATTTGTAAAAAATATTACAGAAAAAATACCTGGTGGCGCTTTTCTCTTTTCCTTTCGTTCCTTTTAGCTGACTTCGACTTGGGCTTCTCTAGCATCTCCGGATCGTATCCCGGCGGCACCTGCGATGCTGCCTCCATCTCTTTCTTCCACTGCCGCCGCATCAACACATATTACATACGTATACATTTATATAATTATTGGTATGTAATTAGATATGTATATATATACTTACTAAGGCGCCTTTTGATTGGTAAATGGCGACTTCATCTTGTGGAACATAACCAGCTCGTATGCGAATGGGCTTACGGAGAGTGCCGTCGGGCCGACGGGTCGGGCCGAGGATTCTTTCGCCTTGTTTTAGGGTTTTGCTGAGCTGTTCTTCTAGTTGCTTCACTTCTTTTTCATCTTCTTTTCTAGAAGCCATTGCTTGCTATGGCTGGCTAGTGACTAATACTCCCTCCGTTCCATTGAAATTGTCCACTTACTAAAAATAATGTTCCAAATATATTGTCCACTTAGGAGTTCAAGACACTTTTTTTCCTACCTGTTACACTATTACCCTTATTAAAATATTGAAATTTATATTTCCAATACACATTTAAGATATCAAGATACTTTATTAGGGGTATTTTTGTAATGGTGGATGCATTTATTATGTTTCTTAATATATGTGAAAAGCTAAGTGGACAAATTAAATGGAACGGAGGGAGTATTATTTTATTTCTTCATTAATTAGTATTTATATATTAAAGAATAATAAAATGGGATGGTCATATCACCTAATTAGTAGTTGTAATTGATTTTCTTTTCGATTTTTTTCCTAATTTTTGTTATTACCGGTTACCGGAAGTCATTTCGATTCATAGAGGATTATACTCTTTTTAGAAGGCTAATATTTACCGAAACAAAATAAAGTATTGCAATATTATATATTTGGTTCGATTCGATGAGATCAACCAAATTCGGGTGAGTTTATATGTCATATAACGATGAATTAACATGTACGTTGGTATTCATTGATTTTGGAGTAATTTTAGATTACTTTGGTCATTAAGTTTGAAGGATGGTCAAGACCTAAGACGGTGTGTTCTTATCTGAATGCTTTATGTTTGGGTACATATTTTTTACGATTGAGGGGTTAGTCACCAAAATGAAGACTCCTACCAATGATACTCGAATGATCAAATTAAGCTGAGGATAACTATATAAGAAACATATTCCGCCCATAAATAATGTGAATACCTTTCTCCTTTGTGAATAAATGAACTTTATACGAGTTATGCAAATCCATAGTGCGGGATTTTCATGTGAGGCCTCATAAGCGTTTTCAAAAAGTAAATCATATCAAATTCTTGTAATAAGTATAAGTCAGGGCCATTATATGCATAAGGTTGTACTAGTCTCATGAAATCTATGGTTGGACATGTAAGTTGTTCGGTCGGGGGTAATTTTTAGTTGAGAGTATTCTTCGTACATCAGTAACTTCCTTGAAGTTGATCATGTTTGGTTTGGTAATATTTTCGTGAGTTTGAGATTGGTTGAAATTTGAAACAAGTATTAATATTCAAGTTTGAGCTTGACTCGTTAATTTTTTCAAAACTTGAGACCGGCTCATTTAAGGCTCGTTCGAGACTCATTTATGTCTTTATATTTTTGCATAATTTTTTTATTTGAGTTTTCAGTGATTTAAAGTAAAATTGATATACAACACATTACATAATTTAATATTAATAAAAACAAAATTTTACTTAATAAATATATAATATTTTAATTATAATTAATTACATATGCAATTTTTTTTCGTAATTTTGGTTTATTTTATATATATTGATAATTTTCAATTTAATATGTTTACCAAACTTATTAACGAACTCTAAAAGAATTCTTATCAAACTGTTCACAAGTTTAACGAATCAAACTTTATACAAGTTTAAATTCAACTATCTAGTAAACAAGTATGAATTTAAAGTTTAAACTTGATTTGTTTAAATAATGAGTCAAACTCAAATTCAAGCATGAGAGAATCATCTTCGGGACAAAAGAAAAACAAAAAAAGTGTCACCCATTTTTGTGTACATTCTATTGTTTTAATTCATGTTTATTACTTTCATTCAAGAATCTAATCATAAAAATAAAAAAATGATTAAAAGGTTGAAAAACAAAAGATGAAATATATCACTACTATTTTATCATATTTTGTTTAAAGTAGATACTCAAAATTGGACAAGCGAGAAGCATAATCTATTCTATCACTTCCACACAAACCCCTCTTGACACCCCTGCTACTCTAGACGAAAATGAAAAAAAATATTACATTACCTTTTACACTTTCTATCCAAAAAAATTGAGAATCTTTAATACATGAAGTTCTTTCATATCATTACACTAACGAGTAACAAATATTACAAAGGGGAGGAGTTTTTCTTATGCCCGACAAATACATCATTTTAACACGATTTCTAGGCACTCTCTTTACATATACAATTTCGTAAACAATGAAAATAATTAAGTGAATTGATCCAAATTTCTCTTCTTTCTAACCTTTTTCTCCTAGTCCCCCCTTGAATCTCTGTATGAGAGACATTTAACTTACAAGTCTTTGAAATCATTCTCTCTTATCTTCTTCTTCTGTATCATCATCTTCATCGAAAATGTCTGTTTCGTCCTTTCTATCCCGTTCGACTAAACTGATATCTCCTTTTGGACTATCTCTACATAGTGCTTCAGTTTCTTCATCATCGCTTTGTTCCCCCTTTTCTTCCGAGTATGCATAACTGCCATAAATTGCCACAAAAGTAAGCACCAAAACATAGAAATATATTTCCTAAAACTTTACTACTTATAAAATGGAGTTCCCTGACAAAGCAATAAAATGGGTGGAAAATGGGCTAAAAGATGATTAATCCATACCCATGCAATTATATTTCGTTTTTTACTTTTCTCTCCCATATTTCAATTACATAACATACCGTTGTGAACTTTGTGATGGGGCCCACAGATAGCATATGACACATAACAATAACAATGCAAGAATATCCCAGAAAGCTGTGACTATCCAAGCACTTTGCCACTTCTCATTATACGGATCAGTTGCTTTAAAGAAAACCTGAAGGAAAAAAGAAAACTTATTGCTTGATAGTGCATATAATAGAGATCTCACAGGTCTAACAATCACAACACTAAACTAACAAAGTAATAATAAGAATTATAAAATACCTCATATCCTATCCAAGCAACAGAAACAACAACTGTGACAGCTAAAGCATTTGAAAACTTTCTATAAATATCCAACTTAACTGAACTTCTCTTCGCCTGTAAACAAAGCAAGTTTTAAGTCAAAAAAAATAACGAAATAAAAAAAAGAAATTTAATACCTGCAACTGCTCGAGTGTCTTGGAAAGAGAAGTAAATATCCACAAAATAAAAAACGCATCCACAAAAGCATCAGGTAAAACAAGATATACTCTGGCTCGTCCCGCTTTATCATTAATAGTTCCAACATATTCCGATATATTCAACAATTCAGTCGCTATAAAATACGTTAATCCAAGAAGCAAAACTTTCGTGGTAAGCCCACCAAGAGTAGGTCTAACAACACCATAACCCATCGAAACCGAAAGTATAAGCAAACGTGAAAGTGTTCTTCTTATAGAACCTATAGTGACAACAAAGGCTGTAATTCCTACAGGTCGTGTACCCGTTTTGTTAAAATACGCGTAATCGATATACCAAAACATCATTTGAAAAAACCCTAACGCGATCACAATAGCTATACAATGTTGAAGTAGTAACACATCTTTCCAATATCGAACATATTGAACAAACCACATTACACATAAGATTAAATAAACTATCGACATTATCACGTAAAAATTCATTAATGGAGCCATTCTACCCGGTAAATAACCGTTTGGGTTTTTCCAAACGGCCTTTCCTGTGACGGTTAATCCCTTGACTTTCGGATCACATGATATGAAGAACAAATTGTACATTCCTGTTTTTTGTATATAAACGGCTCTATTTTTCATACGAGCGGATTGCATATTTCCGTGAAACTGTACGTTTAATACTCTTGGCCAGCCTCCTCCATTTGGTGAAGGTGTTCGAATAACTTGACCTTCTGTACAACCTTCTAATTTAGCTAGATCGGATGTACAACAGATTGATCTTTGTCCACCATAAGGGGACCCACCAATTGTATCACGATCAGCTGCTTCGAATATTACTATCTGTACTAATCCAGTGTTGTATGCTATTTCTGGATGTTGATCTGCAGTTTCTTGATCCCTCCAGAATGTAACATTGTCGAATCTGTGTGAGTTCAAGTTGTTAGTTAATATAAGTCAACTAAGAACCTTCTAAGACAGTACTTCATTATCTAATGCCGGATCTTAAATATAAAGAAATTGATATAGATTTAATTGTTCGCCTATAAATCAATTATATAAGACGGTATGTACAAGACATAGACAATGTTTTAGTATAATCTGCACCATTGGTTTCTGTGTGATGCAAAATGGACAATATACCCCTGTATTTCAAAAGAGCAATTATCCAGTGTTCTTTCATGAAGTAGCATTTTATACGCAAGTGGAGGGGTAGATTTGCAAGACTCATGTATAAAACAGGTAACAAAGAATGAGTTTCGACTGTTTTGCTAAGACAGGGACCATTGTGCAATTAATACTTTCTTAAAACATTAACTCGGTGTGATCTCACTTTTCCTTAACCAAATTACTTCATCCAACTCAATACACTATAATTCCATGATTATCAATTAATTTAGCTTAATGCACCAGCATTCATAGAGCTAGATCTAAACACATGATGAATCAATTATACATATACGTACATGAGAGTGTACGTAGAAGTAAAGAGAAGTTGAAAATTGACCTGATGTAAGAGCGGCCATCATTAGCGATGTAGCTGAATGAGCGACGAGGGGGAGGGTCGCGGTTAACAGAAGCGACAATACCTTCACTGCCGCCGGCGACTAGGTAAGCATTCCCGACTTCTCTAAATGGATCGTGACTGTACACGTGGATTGAAGAATTTACTAATCCAACGGCTGATGTTAGAAGAATAAGTAGAACGATGTAACGATGAATTGAATTACTCAGCGAGCCCATTGACGGGCGCGAAGATGTAGAGAGAGGGAGTAGGAATAGTAGTAGTAGAGAGATATTAGATCGGCGATTTAGGTGGAGATTTTATATTCTACTATAGTAAGAATTTAGTGTTTAGTGTGAATAGGGGTGAGCACGGTTCGGTTCGGCTCGGTTTTTTGCCGTAACCGAAACCGAAACCGAATCATTCGGTTTTTAAAGGGGTCGGTACCGAACCGAACGGTTTCATCGGTTTTCGGTTCGCTATATATTCGGTTCGGTTTTTTTCGGTTTTGGTATATGGTTTATTCGATAGTTGGATATATTTTATTTAAGACATTTTATTTTTTAGAAAATCCATATATGAAATGTTTGATTTTCATGCTATCGATTCATGTAAGAAATTGTATTTTTAGAACTCAAATATTATATAAGTCGTAAACGAATAATAATATCAAAGGAATAGTTATAAAATTTAATATTTATGCTTTACCTTCAACAAATATTAATAAACGGTGGATTTTTTAAAATATATCGACTCATAACTTATGTAAAAATATGTTGCATATTATAACATTTTTAGGGGCGATTCATGTCATATATGAACATTTTTGTTTTCAAAAATTACTCCATTTTCTATCCTATTGTCACAATCTTTTAAAGAATATAAATTAAATTCTAGAATGTTTTAGTTTTTATATTTTTTTTGGTTCGGTTTTTCGGTTCGGTTTAGCATAGAAAAACCGTACCGAACCGAACTTTTCGGTTTTTTAAAAAGCTTATACCGAACCGAACGGTTTTGTCGGTTTTCGGTTTTTTTGGTTCGGTTTTTTCGGTTTTTTTGTTCGGTACGGTTTTTCGGTTTTGATTTGCTCACCCCTAAGTGTGAAGTTAAAGCTAAGCAATGTTTTGGTAAGATAAGTGAACATTGATCTTCCGACCAAAAAAATGTAGACATTAATCACAATTGCTTATTTTTTTAGTTATAAACATCAATATCATTAAACATAGTATTTCCGATTTATATCTCCCTATTTGTTCAAAATATTAACCCTCTAGAGACATTATTTTAGGTGAATTATTGACTTATTAACTAGACTTTTATGCTTATTTTATCATATTACATTTTCTTTCCTTGAAATTAGACTATTTGCATTTTTAGAACTTTTGTACGTTAATTTGATTATTTTTAGTTCAAAGTTAGTATGTTCTTAAATTTCATACAAGAAGGAGAAGTGGGAATTATAGTCTTAGCTTATTTTTAGTGTGTTAGGAAGTATTTCATTCGAGTTTCTAATTTTAGTGTGCACTTTCCTATTTCTAGTCTTGAATTATTGATTTATTATTTTTAAAGCATATGCGGTTTAATTATTTATTTATTGTGAACATTTAAAAGATATATGGTAATTAATTAGAGACCAAGTAAAGTCTAAGAAGTAAAGGAAAGAGATTTACATAGAAATAAGAAGATTAAGGAAGGAAGGAAAAGATAAAACTGCCAAATAAATCTGAAATTCCAGCCACGTTTCAAAGACGATTCTATAACTTAAGATTGGCTAGGTATTCGGGAGAATGGTTTGCACCAATGGATAGAGCTTTCCGAGACAAGCAGTTTCGACTATTGAAACGTGTCAAACGGATAAATATTGAAAGAGATATGATCAAAACAAATCAACAGCGGAATCTTACCTTTCCTCGATTTTAGGGTTGCGAATTAAAAAGTTCTTTACTTGTCTTCTACTCCAAGTAAAAACGAGTTAGGGCTTCCTAGAACCTGTAAATACACCCCTTAGCATCCTCTTTTACCTACACTTCATATAATTATCAAAGAGGCTTAAGGATTCAAGTCAGAGCAAGCAGGAAGGAAGAAAGCTGAGAGCTGGAGCAGTCATCTTCTCCAATTCGCAGCCAAACCCCACCTCTTCATTAGGTTTTATTTATTTTCTTTCTGTTAAACATTATGTCTTTTAATTTTATTGTCTTAGTTTTATTTTCCATTATGAGCTAAACCTTTTAAGTGCTTGAGAATCGCTATATGAGTTGAGCCTTAATTTATTTAATTGATGTTTTCTGATTTGGGATTTTTATAATTTAATTCGAATTGAGTAATTTAGTATTGTTTATTGTCGAAAGTTAATTTCACTAACAATGAATTAGTTAGTCGGAGATAGGTCATAGTAATTAAGCTATTCACTAGTGGTGGTGATTATCCTGACGGGGGTTTAATTACGGACATAGGTAATAAATGTAAGATATAAATTATTGATCCTGACGGACTTAGTTAATCTTATAGCCAATTGGGTAGATAACTTGACATTCGAAGGTGGATTATGATCGCCCTGGCGGGGTTTGTAACATCTAAGAATAGCTCCTAAGTCCACCTTGACGGGGGTTAGGAGAATCTAGAATCTCGACTATTACTAGTTACTAATTTGTCCCTTAGAAGAAGCATTGATTAAGTTTATTTCGGTGAAACCCTAGCGTGACTCAAGTACTATTCTGCCATCCTTGCGTCTCTTCGTATTTATTTTCTTGCATTAGCTTTAATTTAGTTTAATATTTACTTTATTTGCACTTTAGTTCTAAAAACAAAAACAAAAATTTATTTCTTTTACTTTTAATTGTCATTCAAGCAACTATTTCCATGTATTGCATAACACTTTAGTCATACCTAATCCGTCCCTGAGATCGAAACCCCGTTTACCGGATATTACTTGGACGACCCGTACACTTGTGGTACGTGTCTTGCCTTTTTAGGTGTGTTTATTTAGAATACACAAGGAGACATCACCGATCACTAACCATTATTAATTAGTTTGACGAAAGATACGTGACACGCTCCTAGTGCGTGTAAGTTCAAGATTGAGGCGACATGGTGTCTACACGATAGTTTCAAAAGTTTTGTTGACAAGAAATGGGACACTCAAAGGAGAACGCTTGAAGAGAACTTGACTAATATTACACAAGAACTATCATGAACTATCGGTTTGGAAATATGAAACGTGCGGAAATATCTTTCAAAAGAAGAAAAGACCATTCTTGAGCGGGATGATATAGATTGGTTTCAGTAGTCGAGGTCTGAATGGATTCATTCAGGGGAGAGAAACACTAGAAACTATAAACTCTGCACACTTGTCAATAAAGGATAGAACAACAAAAAGAGGATAAAGGATGGGCAAAACGAGTGACTAGATGACGATGGGGAGCAAAAGACTTGGGTGAGAGAATTCTGTTATCATCTGTACTCATTAGATGAAGCTTCGTCAGAGTTTTACACACTTCCCTAGCTCCCAGCATTGGGCCCGACGGATATCAGAGACTACATGAGGGTATATTTGATAAGGAAATTAGTATTGCGGTATCCCTTATTCATCCACACAAAGCGTCAACGCCAGATGGTTTGGCAACGGGTATCTTTTAGATATATGTTGGGAGACGGTTGGGCAATCAAATTGTGAGATGACATGCACAACCTTCTTAGTTATTATTTCCTCGAAAAGGTGCTCAAGACACTTATTCATTTGATTATGAAGGTGAAGGATCCAGATTTTATCACACAGTTCTAACCGATCAACTTAATAACTTTTGTTTCAAGATTGATATGAAGGTGTTGGTAAACTGACTTAGGCCTTTGCTAGCAATGACGATCAGACCTTACCAAAGCATCTTCCTGCCAAATAGGTCTACAACAAACAATATTGGGGATGACTACGATCCGGTTTTTTCGTAAAAATATAAAAAACCATAACCATATCCGTTTATTTTATCAAAAAACCATAACCTAATGGTTTTGACCATCAGTTACACTTTTCAAAACCATAACAGTATTATTTGATTTTAATTTTTTAAACGTTCTTTCGGGTTTTAACCATAACCAAAATGATAATTTAATAAATATATTAATTTTCATAAAATAAAACCACACGTATAAGGAAAAACTTTAAGGTATATAAAATATCGTTTTGGTCTTTGATTAAATTGCATATTTATTATTTAATTTGCTAAATATAGTATATGGTTTTTTCGTTTTAGAATTTCAAAATATGTTATTTAAACTAGGTTATTATAAAATTTGAAAATATAAATGATAATAAACGGTTTCCAATTATTCGGTCTTATTTTTATCTAAAACCATAACCTAACATTTTTAACCATCGGTTTCACTTTTCAAAACACAACCTAATGGTTTTAACCATGATTATATAATTTGTTTTTTAATCAATTCAGTTATCATCGGTTTCGATTTTTAACCGTAACCATTGTCATCCCTAAACAATATTATCTTAATGAGCGAGCCATCTATGTTACGCGTCACGTGAAAAGGAAGAAAAGTTATATGACAATTAAAATTGACTTGGTGAAGGCGTATATGAAAAGATTCGTTGGGATTTTATTCGTGACACTCTTCGGGCTTTACCGCTTTAGGTGTACTGACAGCTTGGCCATCTTCGGTATTGGCATGAGTTATGTATAGAAACCTTGTCGTGATTTGGAATAGGGAACCACTTCACTCTTTCAAGCCTCGTAGAGGGATACGATAGGGAGACCCGATATCTCCTTACTTATTCGTCATCTGCATGAAACGATTATCATTACTTATTCAGTAGCTGATAGAACACAAAAAGTCACGCTATCAGAGTACTCGACCCGAAGACTCGATCTGAGACCATAAACACATTACCAAATAAGTAAAAGTGCCGGCGTAAGAGGTTGAGGAATCGAAGGAGGAATTTATACAGTGAATTGTAGTAATAACAGTATACCGTGCTCTCAATCACAGTCGAGGAGCTTTATCATTACTGGAGGCTTCTACTACTTCGCAAAGTCTTTCCTAAAACTAGACATTATGTCAGGAGCAATGATGTACGCTTCTTATGAAACTATGACGCTTAACATTAACATCTTTGTTATCGAGATTTTTACTCCGATGAGCTAAGGAGATTTATGCGAACTGTATAATACCACGACCATTTTAGAAAGGGGGAGGGGAGAAAGAGATAGACGTTTATGGGGGGGGGGGGTATTAAGAGTGTACATACTTTTACTACATAAGGTGGTATTTATAGAGTTCGTAGATGTGCGTAGAGCACTGGGCTGGTGTGCATTATTAAGTGAGGACGAGTATGCGTTATAGGTTGTTCTGGAATCCGGCCTATCCTAAATGATTACCCTTGGATGTGGACCTAGGTGAGTCAGGTCGTCTATCCTGGGAAGAGTTTGACACTCCTTTCCCCTTCGACATATAAAAATATCCATTTATTTTATCAAAAAACCATAACCTAATGGTTTTAACCATCAGTTACACTTTTCAAAACCATAACAGTATTATTTGATTTTAATTTTTTAAACGTTATTTCGAGTTTTAACCATAACCAAATGATAATTTAATAAATATATTAATTTTCATAAAATAAAACCACACGTATAAGAAAAAACTTTAAGGTATATAAAATATCGTTTTGGTCTTTGATTAAATTGCATATTTATTATTTAATTTGCTAAATATAGTATATGGTTTTTCGTTTTAGAATTTCAAAATATGTTATTTAAACTAGGTTATTATAAAATTTGAAAATATAAATGATAATAAACGGTTTCCAATTATTCGGTCTTATTTTTATCTAAAACCATAACCTAACAGTTTTAACCATCGGTTTCACTTTTCAAAACACAACCTAATGGTTTTAACCATGATTATATAATTTGTTTTTTAATCAATTCAGTTATCATCGGTTTCGGTTTTTAACCGTAACCATTGTCATCCCTAAACAATATTGTCTTAATGAGCGAGCCATCTATGTTACGCGACACGTGAAAAGGAAGACAATTAAAATTGACTTGGTGAAGGCGTACATGATAAGATTCGTTGGGATTTTATTCGTGACACTCTTCGGGCTTTACCGCTTTAGGTGTACTGACAGCTTGGCCATCTTCGATATTGGCATGAGTTATGTATAGAAACCTTGTCGTGATTTGGAATAGGGAACCACTTCACTCTTTCAAGCATCGTAGAGGGATACGATAGGGAGACCCGATATCTCCTTACTTATTCGTCATCTGCATGAAACGATTATCATTACTTATTCAGTAGCTGATAGAACACAAAAAGTCACGCTATCAGAGTACTCGACCCGAAGACTCGATCTGAGACCATAAACACATTACCAAATAAGTAAAAGTGCCGGCGTAAGAGGTTGAGGAATCGAAGGAGGAATTTATACAGTGAATTGTAGTAATAACAGTATACCGTGCTCTCAATCACAGTCGAGGAACTTTATCATTACTGGAGGCTTCTACTACTTCACAAAGTCTTTCCTAAAACTAGACATTATGTCAGGAGCAATGATGTACGCTTCTTATGAAACTCTGACGCTTAACATTAACATCTTTGTTATCGATATTTTTACTCCGATGAGCTAAGGAGATTTATGCGAACTGTATAATACCACGACCATTTTAGAAAGGGGGGGGGGGGGAGAAAGAGATAGACGTTTATGGGGGGTATTAAGAGTGTACATACTTTTACTACATAAGGTGGTATTTATAGAGTTCGTAGATGTGCGTAGAGCACTAGGCTGGTGTGCATTATTAAGTGAGGACGAGTATGCATTATAGGTTGTTGTGGAATCCGGCCTATCCTAAATGATTACCGTTGGATGTGGACCTAGGTGAGTCAGGTCGTCTATCCTGGGAAGAGTTTGACACTCCTTTCCCCTTCGACATATGTTCCTTTCCCTCAAACCTCTGATCATCTACTCTATTTAGTCTTCCTAAGTATCTTCGGTCTCTTCCAGGTATCAATATTATATTTTGACTTATCAATACCTCTTTAAATTTGTGTGATCGATATCTTTTACCTGGATATGATCAAAAGAAATTCGTCACCTCTTTCAGTTTTACATCGTTACAGGATTGGATCTACCCTTTAGTCATATTGGTATGTATATCTCCATGCTTCATTACTAAAAAGGCCAATAGTTATGTTGTTCTTTTTTGAAAAAGGTTTATTCACGACTCTACGCTAGGTTTATGAACGATTCTTCTTGAATGTTGACCCTATTTTTTAGGAGCGCACTTCCGAGAGGGTGTTAGAATCACATGTTGATATTCGCGAGTCTTCCCCGAGAATAATCTTTGATTGTCAAGGCTACGTCAAACTTTTGCATAATTAGTTCTCACCAAGATTATGTCGTACTTTTGAGGCTACATCGGTCTTGTGTATAACTTTCATTGTAGAGGCTACCTTGGTCTTGCGAATAATATTTGTCTACTGAGGCTACGTCGGTCTTGTAAATAACTTTAGTTATCGAGGCTACTTTGGTCTTACGAATAATGTTTGGTAGTCGAGGCTACATCGGTCTTGCTAATAATGTTTGGTTGTCGAGACTATGTTGGACTTTTAGATAATTTTGATTATCGAAGCTACGTCGGGCTTATGAGTAATTTTAATTTTTAAGGCTACGTCGAACTTATAAGCAAATTTGATTGCAGAAGCTACATCAGGTTTACAAGTTACTTTGATTGTCGAGGATACATCAGGCTTACGAATAACTTTGACTACCAAAGTAGAAGTTCATCGTTACTCAAAATACAAGGGAAAAAAGTCTCCCATTATTAATTACGTGGGAAGATGAAATGTCATTTTTTGTACTATAAGTACATAGGTAACTCAATCTATTTTCACCACACCTTTCTTATTGTGCTTTTTCAATGCTACCTTTATTACTCATAAGTGGTAACTCTTTAACCACCACATCTTTTTCTCATGATGACGTTTGTCCACCACCTAGGATAGAAACGCTACCCCATAGATACCTTGATAAGGTCGGTGTATGGTTTCACACTCTTTAGGTCTATCTTTAGTTGGTTAAACCCCTGACATACAATAAGTCTACTGAACTTCTTGTATCAACTAACACCCGATGTATGAGCCTATTCCCACGATTGCAGGTATAATTAGAGAATCTTCAAAGGGAAGATTAGCATGTTGATGTTTTCGGGGAATTGTTTGTGTTCACCATGTGTAGGACTACCATATTGTTTCCTAGTGTGCGATGCCAGTACATACTATTTTATTTCGTTCGTAGAGCACCAACTCTTGAGACCCTCAACTACTGTATTTATCTCAATCTATAAATCCTGCCACTCCCGTCAATCTTGCAATCATGTTTGCCTCATACCCGAATAGTCGATTATACTTGAATCTCTCTGATATAACATTGATGTCTCCATATTTATGATTAATTATTCTATTTTTAAATACATCATTTTAGGTGTGATATGATCTTAGATGAGGGGTTTCTCCCTATTAACTGTTAGTTTCTTAATTCATGCCTTGATTTGGAGGTTTATTACTTTTATATGGTTTTTAGTGTAATTTGTGTGTAAAATGTGAAGATATTAGGTACAATGATTATATTAGAATCCAAATTTTTTTTAAGGAGTTAAGGAAAGAAGATCAAAGGCGTAATAAAGAGTTAAAAGGAAAAAACTGATTTTAGGAAAGTGCAAAAGTTGTCAAAAGTTGTTGTCCAGTTCTAAAGACGTGTAGTGCTCTTGGTGCTGCATAAAATCGACAAGGAATTTGATGGAGACCTTTAATATTTGGAAAGGTCTTTGAATTTTGGTCGTTTCAATATAAAGATCACTGGATTTCGAGCTGTAACGAAGGAGTTTTGATTATTTCAAACTCCAAAGGTTAACTAGTCATATTAACAAGGAAAACAGATTGGAGTTAGTTTTGGACTCTAAAACTTGGGCTACATTATTTATTTAGATGTCAAATCAATGTTAAAGAGTCAAGGAAAGAAGACCCAAGAGGAATCAAGAGTTAAAAGGAAATAAGATGGTTTTAGGAAAGTGCAAAAGCTACCAAAAATTGATGTCTAGATGTAAAGACGTGTAGTGTTATTGCTGTTGCACAAAATCGACAAGGATTTTGAAGAATCCCTTTTATATTGAAAATGTCCTTTAATTAAGTTCGTTTCGGTATAAGAATCACTTGATTCTGAGTTGTAACAAAGGAGTTATGATTATTTCAAACTCCAAAGGTCAACCAAACCTGTTATTAAGGAAAACGAATTAAAGTTGGATTTGGACTCTAAAACTTGGGATACACTCTAGATTTTGGAATAACACACACACACAACACACACACATCTATATTATATTTCAGAGTTTTTTCTACGGTATGGATTTACCCGCATAAGTGGTGGCCAGGATTAAATCTGGCCAAACATAAGTGGTGGCCAGGATTTATTCTGGCTAAACATGAGTGGTGGGCAGGATTGATCCTGGCCCCTTCACCAAGGGAACCTGGGTTCGATTCCTGTCAACGGAATTAATTTTTTCTGTAGTGTCTTCAGACACGGGTTTTACCTAGTATATATATATATATATATGACTACTTTCTTTTTAAATATGTCATTGCTGGTACTTACACCCTTAGAATCAAGTTTAGTTATCCAGAGAAACAAGTTTAATTATCCAGAGAAACAAGTTGACAATATGCATTTTATCTTTAGTTTTATTTCTTCTAATATGAACTAATTTTCCATAACTTGGGTTTGCACTATGCATAGTCCTTGAATTCTATTTCTATTTCTATGTTATTTGGGAAAGTGACAGTTAATTGATTGAAATTCTTATTTACATATTTGTATTATATGCTTTGATCTATTCCAGCCTATATCTGACGAGCTTGCCTATCTAGATAGTAATTAAGGTTTAATTTAACTACCAATCATTGCGTAGGGTCCCTTACCCAATTTCCCTGGTAAGTGTTGAGGTTGCCCCCTAAGTCTACCTTAGGTATAACATTAAATCACTGAGTTTTAATGAGTAGGGCCCCCTTAGTATTTTTGAAATCATTGAGCATACCATAAAATAATTAAGTATTAATACAAAATCACTGAGTATCACTGATTATAACACAAAATCCTTGAGTATTGCAAAATCGTTGAGCATCACTAATTATAACACAAAATCATTGAGTATTAATGCAGAATTGCTGAATATCACTGATTATAACTCAAAATCCATGAGTATTGCGAAAAATCATTGAGTGATGCGAAAATGGAGCTCAAAATGCTTTAAAAATAGAGCTTGAAGGTGTTGAAAAAATGGAACTCAATTTTTTTCAAAAAATAGAGCTTGAAGGCGCGGGAAAAATTGAGCTCGAAATGCTTCGAAAAAGGAGCTCGATATACTTCAAAAAAAAAGAGCTCAAAAATTTGTGAAAATGGTTTGACGAGAAAAGCGAGAGAGAGGAATCTGATAAAAAGGCTTGAAGAGAGGAGGAATAAAGAGAGAAAAATCTGAAAGAAATGAATTGAAATGAATTGAAATGTAGGGTTGATTCTCCTATATATACTCTCGGGGCATTTTTGTCCCATAAGATTTTGATGGCCTCTTTGTCGAAGAGTGTAGAGCCAAAGTCCTTTTGAACACTACGAAAGTAGTCTCCAATACCCTATGGTCAATCACCCAAGAATTAAACTTTTTTTCCATGTCCAAAATTCTTCGGACCACTTGGTGGTCGTTAAAAAGGGGTTGACCTTTACCGACCACTTGGTAGTCCAGTTTCACTTTTTTTATTTTTTACCTGTCCAAGACCCTTATGATCACACACGTAGTAGATATTGATTAGATAGCCTCTACCGATCTCGGCAAAATCCTTTTCTATTTTTTTTATTTTCTTTACACTAACGATCGGGAATAGTCACTACATGTATATTTACTAGAGAAATTGCGTGTAAATATATATATATATATATATATATATATATATATATATATATATATATATATATATATATATATATATATATATATATATATATATATATATGTATATATTCATGATTTTGAAAACAAATTCGCGATATATTGGCATTATCAACAAATTTTGGGCAAAGAATTTTTTGATATACATATATTCATCAGCTAATTTTAGACAAAGAATTTATTATGAAAAATCACTAGGAAATGGGAAAAATATAAGAAAATGTGGTTGATTTTTTAGATTGGTAACATATGATTAGGGAGAAAGAATTTATGAATTTGGGTCATGGCTCCTTTGATATTTTTATGGAAAAATATATTTTAAAAAAATTATTATAAATTATTGGCTTTTGATTTTAGAATATTTTATTTTGATTCTCTAATTTTTAAATGTTATATACTAAACTTATATTATTTTATATATAGAGATTTTATTTTTCCATAGTAAAATAAATATTATTTTATATAATATAAAAATATTAATGAAGACTTGTAATGCCATCTTTATATAATATAAGGACTTAGTGCAATTTTGTATAATATAAGGATCTAGCAATTTTTTTGATCTAGGTTGGAATAAAAATTCAACACTTCCTTGGCCTGCTAGATCCGTCCCTACAATCGGGACTACTTATTTTCCCTCTTTCATTCTGAAAGACTAATTTTTTTTGTTTTGCAAATTGGCATGGTTGTACATAGAAGTTTCGTCCCTATAAAGAAAAAAATGTGAACAAAAACACCAATTTATGTTCAAACCAAAGTTACCAAACATCAAGTACTGTTCACAAAATTTGAAAGCAAACATAGTTTAAAATCCACATCAAAACAAAATGAAACAAATTAAATATTAGCCATGTGATTTACGACAAACTGATCACTTGTAACCCCTACAGGAACTTCAACAAGCAAGAACCACCACCTCTAGTTGCAGCTGCAAAACCGGAGTAGTTGCTGGGTTAGACATAAAAAACACATACATTGTTAAACTCATGAATTGCTGGTGGACCCTACCATGGCTGAAATGCCAAAGATAAAGAGAAAATATTTTTTTTATGAGGTAACCTTACCTGTATAGAAGTATAATCCCAAACTCAACTTGAACTCGAAGAATGGTATGGGAAAGTAAAGCACTCACTTTCATAGTCAGAATCAGTCTCATCCCCTTCTTCAGAGATTTCAATAATAGCCTTTCCCTTCCCCTTGACATCCTTTTCTACATTACTCTTACTTTCAACATCCTTTTGCTTTCCTTTTCCTTTTGGATCCTCTGCAACAGGAGAAGGTGGTTGAATCAACACAGTACACGCAAGCTCCTCCTCATTACTTATAACAACATTGTTTGTTTCACTTCCTTCAGGTTTAGGTGGTGGTATAAACAACTCACAACCAAGGCCAATCTCATTACAAGGTCGAACATTTATATACTCATGGTAGTACAAATCTTTATTGGCATCAGCAACCAGTTCAGGCTCTTTATGCATAATGTCAAGCAACTGCCTACGGAACCTCTCTATAAATGTCACACCGTACCGAGGAAGAGTTGATCTCTTCTTCTTACAAATCTTGCTTAAATTAACCGAGAGTTTTGCCTCATGTCCATCTGCAAAGCGACGAGTAAGAATGGTATATTAAGAAAGATAATTAACTAAGTAATATAAACATGCTTTTTGATCATGTATAATGAGTAAGAATCTAGTTGCTACGTCTAATATGACAATAGAACTTAAACATTTTTACCAAATTCAAGTTGTTCGTACAAATCGACAAGAAAATTTGTGATCAAATAACATTTACATTTATTATTCAAGATATCAGAAAAATAGAGATTTTTTATAAAAAACATTTCAGTAAATATTTAATAAGCACATTATAATGTAGGAGGGCTTGATGCTCTACAATGCAATTGGCGACTCAATTTTGTAAATAAAATCTTTATTTAGTGCATAGAATAAATATTCCAGATAATAAAAAGATAAATATAATGCATAAATTATGTATTACACACCAAATGAATCACATAATTCAAACCACTTCTAAAAATAATTATGCATCTAATTTACAGTGAGGTAATTTTTTTAAAGTATATGCTTCGAAGACTCTTCCGAGACCGTGATCTTTTATAAAGAGTAACATGAAAGATCACGACAAATTCAACATTAGAAACCGAGTCTATCAACGTCTTGAAGGAACGTGAGATGGTTTCTGCGTTGATATTATTGTGATCGTGAATAACTTTAAGAAGTTATAAAATTCATTAAATCAAGTATAATGATTTTTGAAATTTCATTAAGGAGGCTTATATCTATCTATGTTGAAATTTTTAATATTTATTTATTTTTTATTAAAATAAGTACTCAATTGGCCAGAGCCTTGGTTATCCTTCCAGGCGGTACAGGTTGGAAGCGTGTCAATGACACCGAGTCCAAAAGTGGCTCTCCCATGTAACAAAAAATAAAATAAAATATAAATGTTAATAAAAAATTTATCTATCTATATATTTAATGATTTCCATCATATAAAAAGTCATCATCGAATCTTTTTTTATTTGGTTTGTTACGTTACCATATTAGTCCATTATTTAACTAAAAAGAGTAATGTTAGGTATCACCTAAAAAGTGATCATCCAAATATCACTTATGATGTGTATCTTGGGTGGTTCAATAATATAAGAGAAAGAAAAAAATAGTTAGGAAAGATAAACAGTTTGATTGGATTACCCAGGAAATGCATCATGGGTGATATTTGGGTGATCACTTTTTGGGTGATACCTAACATTACTCAACTAAAAAAATATAATCTATCCGATCTTAAGGTTGTCACATTTGTGTTTTCACACAAACTAAGAAATGTCATTTGTTATCTGTATGATTACTAAAATACTCTCTATAAAGTGTCTTAATATCTTAGATATTTATTAAATATATATATAATATAATAATATTTAATTAGGGATAAAAGTGGTGTAACAAAAAAGTTTTTTGATTTTCTAAAGTAACAATCTTTTAGAATCAATTATTTTTAGTATAAGTGACAACTTTTAGAAAACGAAGGAAGTATATAAAAAATGGACAAACATAGTAGTTTTTTAATCGACACAAACATAGTAGGAACATGAGTATAAAATTGATATAACCGAGACTTGACTAAAAAAAGAAGTAAAAATAAAAATATCATCCAATCATTTTTAAAATTACTCTATACGTTAAAATTATTTTTAGAAAAAATATTAGACATGTGATTATTATAAAATTATTTAAAATATTTTTAAATATCAAAATATTTATTAAAAGTAATGAATTGTAATTGAAAAACACTTCTCACTTTAAAATAATCAAATTCCAAATAAGATCTATGTTTAATATAGAACAAAAAATATGACTGACTTGTCAATATTAAAAAAATAAGGGTCAATTACCTAAAGGATCTTAAAAAATATTATAGTGCCACTTAGGAGCTAGTCAATTCCTCTCTCCTTCTTAGAGGCCAATAAAATGTCCAATGTCATAACTACCCTTCTAGTGCATATAAGACAAAAAAATAGATTATTTCTCTCTCCTCCACTACCATTACTCTCTCTCCTCCATTACCTATAATCTCTCTCCTCCTTTATCATTTTTTCTCTCTCCTCTTTCATTAATTATCAAATATTTTCCAGCTCCGACCACAACCACCGATCACCGCCGGCCACCGCCGGAAAAAGTTCTGAGCGTGGAAAAAAGTTCTGAGTCTGGAAAATAGTTATGAGTCTGGAAAAAAGTTCTGAGTCTAAGTGCAAAAGTTCTGAGTCTGAGTGCAAAAATTCTGAGTCTGAGTGCAAAAGTTCTGAGTCTGAGTGCAAAAGTTCTGAGTCTGAGTGCAAAAGTTCCATTAACGCCAGATTTTTAATCGCCAACAGTGTTGAGCGCAAAAGTTCTGAGTCTGAGTGCAAAAGTTCTGAGTCTGAGTGCAAAAGTTCCATTAACGCCAGATTTTTAATCGCCAACAGTGTTGAGCGCAAAAGTTCTGAGCGCAAAAGTTCTGAGCGCAAAAGACCAAAAAAATAAACAGAAACATGAAGTAAGAACAAATCTGCTACATAAACTTGCTGAGCATCTCGAATCGACTTGCTACCGGAGATCCAAGCTTCTTCTTCACAAATATAAGCACAAAAACAACTTCGTTTATCCATGGCTTTCAAATCCGATCTTAGAGATTATTGTGCACCAGATCAAAAGAAGTTGCACGAGTTTCTTCCTTCCATGGCGGATCCACTACCTAGACCGACGATCCATGGCGGAACTCTAGATCGAAACTCTATTTCGGATCGGTCAAATCTCCACCTTCACTGCGGTATTCATCGAAGTTCATGCCAACGGTCTTCTTCTCCGCGCTCTCTTCTTCGGTTGCTTGGTGGCTGCGTGCTTCAAGTGAAGCAATGGAAAGAAGGAATATTATGGAGTGGAGAAGAGAGGCGTTGATTGTAAGAGGTGAGGAGAGAGGTAGAAAGAGAAAGAGAGAGAAATATTTCTGAAAATGTAATTTAAGATTTATTATGATAATATTTAGTATATATAGCGAATAAAAAAGGGTAGGAAAGTAATTGGGAAATTAGGCTATAGTGTTACATTTAGTTTATGGCCTTTAGTAAGAAGAGGCTATAGAGCCGGTCTCCTTAGGTCACGAGGTGGTCTTTTCAAGACCATTTAGGTAATAATCTCAAAAAATAAGGGACCAATTTAGATAATAAAAACCATAAAAGAAAAAAACCAAATGGTAAAAGCTAACAACCCAATTGACTTTGACCCGATGTCAAACGGATCATAAATCTTTCGGTTCTCCCCTAAATCAGATACTATTTAGACCCCTACATTTGAAAAAAATTCATTTTTTCCTCCAAATCTCAAACCCTTCCTCCCTAGATGCAGAATCACACAATCCATGGTATGCTTGCTATCTCTCTTTATATATGTACGTGTGTGCCTTGGTGTGTTTGTATATGTCTCAATGTGTTTGTATCTATGTGTACTTATTCTTAACATTCTTAAGTTTATTGTTCTAAATAGAGAGGGTAATATCAAGGTGGAGACTCACCAAAGGCTTGATCATTCTGCTCAAGCCTAGGTAGCAGATTCTCTGGAGCTACGTCACTTGATTGAGCGTTTAGAGCGTACATAGCTTTATTGGGAAGGTAATTGTCAAGTGATTTCCTGGCATTATATCTTGTGCCACAAGCATTACATAGAACACTCTTTCCATGTGGTCCAGTTCTCCAGAGTGGAGTACCTGTGAGTTTTTAAAAATGAATGTTAATTGTTAGATATGATGTAGATGAATATGTGGCTTACTTCTAAAACATTAGGTACCTGTGAAAATTATCTAAACATTGATGTACATGACTAAAAGTTTCAGATTAGTGATCAAATCTCTACAATTACGCATAGCTAAAGATGCAAGTTTTTCCCTCCCAAAGTGTAATTATCTCCAAGTGTAATTATCTCCACCAGATTATTTATTACCCATGCTTTCTAAGTTGTACATTGAACCCTGTATAAGGACCCCCTCTACTTGTATAATTTTGGGCTACTTTCGAGTGTGGATCCACCTATTAGGTTGTGAGGGCTGTAGACCAGTTCACATTTTGAAGGTTTAATTTGTATTTGCGCTACTTTTTTAAGATATACTTGTATTTTAAGTGTCAACATTCCAATTAGATCCCGCGAAAGTATTATTGTTTAGCCCCCACTGATGCAAATTAAGGACCCTCCCCTGCCTATACACTTATTCTGATCCTAAAAATTTCATCAAAATGACTAGGTGGGGCAGGTGCTAGGATGCTTCAATCATTGTATAGAGTAATTTTACTCTATTTTAATAGTATTTGTTTTGAATTTTTTTTTGTTGATCTCAAAACTTTTGTATGTAAAGACCGAATTTAAGTTCTGGGAATGTTTTTTATAAATGAAAAGATAAACATGTATAACTGATGTGTTTTTACCGTTCAGTAAAAAGTGCAATGTTATTGTAATTCTTAAAAGAAGTAAGAAAAAAGACACAAGCTTATTAATTGATAGATTCGTGCTGAGATATGAAATAAGACACTTACTATCAGTGCCACAGTGACGACATGGCCCCTTTTTCATTGTTGAGCGGCTCAATTGAGAGTTGTAATTACTCGTGAATTAGCAAAATCTAATTCAAAATTCTGCGTAAACCAGTACAATTGACATATTAGTTAAACTCTCAATTTACCAAAAATGTTGTTTGCAATAATTAGTTTCTATATTGAGATCTAAGCGCCTAAAATGAAGCTTGAACCAACAATGATTAGTATTCTTCTATACTTCGAAATCAATTAAGCTTTTATAAAATTAACAACGAGTCTTAAAATTTCTTGTACAATAGCTATAAAATAGACTACAATTAGAAACGAAGAGCTATGCTTTTACATTTCAATGAATTGAGAAATAGATCAGAAATTAATTACCTGCGCAACACTGCAGAAAGATCCTTCCGTTGATACCAAGGTGAAGTTGCAGAAAATGAAACGTTGAGACGCTATTTTGGAAAGAATGAAATAAATACGCGCTTTTAATTTGGTATGTCCCCTATCTTTTGCTTTTTATTGGGCCTTTCAAACTTGAATATGCCGTCATGTTTTCTCAGTGATATGGCCCAAAAGTGTTAAATGAATCGAAAAGGCTCAAATTTCACACTTGAAATTTTGGGGTTTATCCTAATTAGTGCATTCCTACAATATTAGGAAAGAACATAACAACAAAACCATGCAAAGAAATCTTATCTGATTGGGCAATACTGATATATATTTTATAAATATACCTTAATGAAACAGCTGTGTTGAGTTATTCATCTACAAATGTTTAGCGGACACCTGGCACGTCTCTTTCTGTTCCCGTTTTGTAATTATCGCTATTCACATGTTAACATATCTTTCTTAGTTGGTACAATATTTATTCAATTTCGCAAATACACTTACTTGTTCACAGATGTTTATGACCTTGACATCTTATGGAATAAAACATTATAATCCCAGGTCTTTCCACAAGCTAAAGAACTCTTTATCTGTGGTGCATAAATGGAGATCGAAAATATAATGTGATGATGCTCATTTGTTGTTCCAACAATGTCATACATATAATGAACAAGTACTAGAATTTACTGTAGAAGCTATTCTTAATTATTGTCTATGTCTACTAAAACACCAAGTTGCACCAAGGAAAATCATTTACATATTCATATGTTGTTTGGAATATTTTTAGTTAATATTGTTCTTGCTTCTTACAAATTGAAGGAAAATAATTTACATGCATATGTTTCGGAGTTTGTTACAAGCCACAAAAAGTCTTTTTTCTTTTTTGTGTTCTTAAGAAATTTCTTGATGTTTTATATAAGATGCTTGTCTATGGTTAGCTTGGTATGTTTAGAGAAATCCTGATGGACTCACCCTATATGTGATGACCTTGAAATATGTGTATATAATGATTCACATTGGGACATAAATAGTGAGGGAGGGCTAATATAGTAAATTTTTTGACAAGACAACGGTGGTTGGTTAATTGTAAGCTTTTACTATTAGTATCAAATAGTTAAGATACTAATAGCTTGCACATGGTAGCATAAATTTGCTCCAGTAAAATTGTTTCGGAGTATATGATTATTAGGAAAAAAGCATACATTATATATAATAAAGCCATTAATTAGTGCTTCTATTTTCTATTTTTCGTGTATTACAAGTTCCAGCTCTATAGCGGTTTATGCACCTCTCTTTGTCTGATTTCATTAAAGGTATGATTAACCTCACATATTTTAATTGAAATTACAAAAATAATTTTTTTGTAGCACTTGGATCTTGATTGAATTGCTATTTCACATGTCTAGTAACTGTTCGATAAATTATTTGAAAAGTGCTTGTCTAATTGTTTCATAATGAAATGTTTGTTTTCGTCCACTAGTGCGACTATGTTTTTGATCAAGTATTGTTTTGTAAAGCATAAAATATGTTTTAACTAATGATCTGATCTATTTGATGCTCAATGAACATACTACTCTCACATAACATATTCATAATTGATATTGCATATTATACAAGAGATCATGATTGAAGTGAAATTTAAGGATGACGTTAGCTAGTTTTATTTTTGCATAGATATGAGGCTTAGAAGCCGAAATTGATTACATGATATCAACTACTCCCTCACAGAGGGTCTAAAACTAGTCTAGGAATAGCACAACTCCTCCTATCTCTAGTAATCAATTGCCAGAGGTAATCCGGAGGATCTTCCATCACGCAAGGGCCTCTGCTTCATTCCGTACCTCTTTTAGCCAAATTATCTGCACACATATTTTCCTCGCGGTAAGCAAAATGTATCTCAAACCCTGGATGGTTCCTCAAAATCTCACGACACTCACGCCCAGTATGACAATTCCAACTCTTAGAACTACCGCCGCCCTTCACTAGCGCGTGAAGTTCCCTCGAGTCAGTTTCAACATACAACTTTTTAATATTCCGACTTATTGCCCATTTCAAACCATAATGCAATAATAGAATCTCGGATAGCAAGGGTGATTCCACCACACAAGGCCCGGAAAAGCAGGCTATAAAAGCTCCATCCTTATCCCTTAGTATCCCACCTATTCCGGCTTTTCTTCTTTTTAAATCATAGCTTCCATCCATATTCAATTACAGTTTTCCTTGTGGTTTTACCTATTTTATTAACTCGTTCTTTGCTGTTTTTATAATCCCACCATCGCATTTTTTACCCCAATGCGGATACAAAGTCGCTTGCTAGTCTTAAAGTATCTCTTTATAGACCTTCAATACGTGGAGGAGCACCTGGGGTCACAAATAAAGCTTCATTCCTTCTTGTCCAGATCATGCTAATTGCGGAGATAAAAACTAGCTTCCATTCAATTTGCTGCAGCACTCCGCCTCCCAAATTCAATTCAGAAGTGTTCATAGCGTTTTGGTGAACTAGTAGCAGCTCGCGAGGCAATTCTGCAGTAACAGCTACAGCTCCACTTTGTGATATAGTCCCTGGACAGGAGTTCGCCTCTGCTGTTTCTAGAGTTCTGCTGAGTGCACCTGATAGGTGATTAGTTCTGGTGCGATCAGTAACTTCTTCACACTCAAAGATCGTTTCAACAGGCCAAGTTCTCGCCACAGAGATGATGCAAACTTACATTTAATAAAGACGTGTTTTATGTTCTCTTTTGCAACTCCACAAACGCTGCACTCCTCACTTTCTAATACATTTACGCGAAATAGATTTGTTGCAGTAGGTAAGCGGTCGCACACTATTCTCCATAGCAAGACTCTTAGTTTTTGTGAACATCTTGCTCCCCAAATACTTTCCCAACGGAAAGTTGCATCAGGAAGCTCTTCCCGAATCTGCGCATAAGCTGATCAAGAATTGGCCCGATGTTTCGTGTATCCATTTGTAGCTCACTTCTCCCCCAAGTTTTCTTCTTCTGTAACACCATTGTTACATTATTTTAGTAATTTTGCCCCGGCTAATATTGCTCTACAAATATTCGAACCGCTTGCCTTGCCCTCCCTATGAAGTAACTCGTTCTTGTAATACCGGTTCTTAAAAACATTCACCGACGCAACCCTTTGATTTTGGAGAAGTTTCCAACAAAGTTTTGCGGGTAGTGCTAAACTAAAATTTTTGCTCTACGAAATCCTAGCCCACCACACGATTTTGGTTTACATAACTGATCCCACGCAACCCAATCCCACGCAACCCAATGTATTTTCTTCTTTTCATCTGAGGAACCCCATATAAAATTACGGACTACCCAATCAATCTCGTCACATACGTAGATAGGTAATTTCATCACTTGCATTGATAGGTAGGTATCGCACACAACACCGATTGGGCGAGGGTAATATGACTAGCTAATGATGAAGTTTTCGCCTTCCAACTCGTTAGCTTTCCCCTCATTCTCTCGATGATTCTTTATAAAAACCTTTAGGCAATCTTCCGGATTGTATGGGCGCCTCCAAATATTTTCCAAAAGAGTTGCTAAGACAGAAGCCACTAACCCGAGCTAATGGTCCTTGTACCTCTACAGTTACATTTTTGGAATAATAGATGAGAGATTTCTCCGCGCTTATGGTTTGGCCTGCCTCCGTACAAAAGATATCCATTGTTTCTTGAATTAAGTTAACCTGCAACAAAGAGGTTTCGCCAAACTAAATCAAATCATTAGCAAAAAAGAGGTGATAATTCTTTTTTGAGGTGAGATTATTTTGGGCCGCCTCTCCCTATACTGCGGTTTCCAAGTGCCATTATCACATAGTTCTTGAATCAAGATCGGTTTTCGTCCACTAGTTCGACTAATAAAACGTTTTTTTTGATCAAGTATTGTTTTGTAAAGCATAAAATATCTTTTAACTCATGATCTGATCTATTTGATGCTCAATGAACATACTACTCTCACATAACATATTCATAAAATTAATATTGCATATTATACAAGAGATCATGACAGAAGTGAAATTTAAGAATGACATTAGCTAGTATTTCTTTATCTAACATCTAACCATCAAGAGTAATAGTTTTTCGAGATGTGACAGTTTTTTGAGGTGTTATATTATTTCAGGTAATAATTTTTTTTCTCTCTTGCTTTAAGTGTGATATTTTTATCGCACTTGCTACAACCTACAAGTGTAACATCTCTTTCACATTTGATTTAGAGGATATACTTACAACTCTATTTCTTCTCCAAGATTCTATTCCTTTCATTTTACAACTCTATTCCTTCTCCAAGATTCTATTCCTTTCAAATAATTTTACAACTCTATTCCTTCTCCAAGGTTCTATTTCTTCTCCTTTAGGAGACTACTGTTTTGCGTTAGTGACCTGTGATTTATTACCCAAGGAATATAATTTACTCAATTAACAGTATTTTTTATCTCCTAAATAAGTTTTATTGAGATGTAGGATTTTATGAATACTGTATCCACTTTGATGATTATAGCCACATAGTTTCAAAACAGCAACGTGTTTAAATATTTTTTTCATGCATGTCCAGGTGTGATATTTTTTTCGCACTTGCTCCAAGTGTATCATATTTAGTCAGGTGTGATATTTTATCACTCTTGTTTCAAGTGTGATATTTTTATCAATCTTGTTTCAGGTGTGATAAAAATATTACGATTGTCCAGGTGATTTTATCACACTTGTTTAAAGTTTGATATATCTATCACATTTGATTCAGGGGTGATATTTTACCACTCTTGTTTCAAGTGTCATACTTTAATCACTCTTCCTTTTTTGTTTGTCCAAAATAGCTTTCAATTAATAAAGGATAAGAAAAACCATCAGCCAATCCCCATACTTGGAGAGTCGGCATCACTCTTCCTTCAAGTGTGATAGAAATACCACGCTTATCCTGGAGAGTTTTAGAACATTGTATATGACACAACTGGAGAAAAAAGACATGCTAAACATATGACATAATTAAATGTGGCTTTCTAAATTAATTTATATAGCGAGCAGGCATACTGCATTATATTGTATATTTAAACATTAGGGGGAGTCATGAACAGTTGAAACTATATACCTGTCCACCGAAATACTTATCTGATTAATATAACAACACTCCAATGATAATCTCAGTTCAATAAAATACACATTGAAAAATAATACCATAGTTTAGAACCATTCAAGAAACACAACCAAATTTTACGAGTAAAATAATAAAGTCTTTTTTTAAAGATAAAGATAAAAAATCCACTAAGGATCCAGAACTCCCACCATCTCTTCCGGATCACGATATTACTTGAACAAGTGCCTAGAAAAAGACAATTACATATATTAGTATCAACTTGTAGCAGTTCGAGTACTAATCAAGATTTCGCTTCAATTGAAGTTATTAATTCGGATTTGACGATCAAATGACAAATAATTTAGTCTAAAAAGTATAAATATGTAGTGTGATCTAGATTTGATCCCCTGTGTAAATGTAGCTTCCAATAGTTAAATGAAAAGAGTTAGTGAATGTAATTACCACTTTGAACAACTGGACCATTGGTATTAATTATCTTCGTCGAAAATCTCTTCCTTCACTGGAACTTCAAAAAGGCCTTCATCTGGATTTTCAGGATTTGACCTTGTTCCTGAACATTTATAACTACTTCATTTAAATGTGAACACAATCATATTTAATAACACATGAAAAAGAAATCAAAATTAAGCATTAGTTATGTATGAATACTCTTCCCATACCATGACCCTTTTCAAATTCTTCTCATCTTTTTCATTTTCATTTTCATTTTCATAGTAGTGGATAAATTAGCTCCGACATCAACAGACATATTGTGAAATTTATATTATGTGAAATATATATTAGTGATGGAAGAAACTCCATTTTCAAAATTGTATGAGATGTAAATAATCATATATAAAG
The DNA here is from genome assembly GCA_029959085.1 of Nemophila menziesii. Classification (NCBI taxonomy): domain Eukaryota; kingdom Viridiplantae; phylum Streptophyta; class Magnoliopsida; order Boraginales; family Hydrophyllaceae; genus Nemophila; species Nemophila menziesii. The sequence goes on along the minus strand of JARWIR010000007.1, from coordinate 21,210,114 downwards.
GATATGAATGTAAATAGATATGTCTATACATGTTAATACATTTTATTATTAAGGAAAATATCTACATTTTTGTATGACCATTTGTATTATAGAGGATATGAATGTGAATATATATATATATCTATACATGTAAATATTCACATACTATAAAATTATGAAGGGAAATATCTATGTTACGCCGAACATCTTTTAATTATCATTTTGCATTAACTATAATTTAAATATCATATATGAGTGAAGAAACAAGTAAATAAAAAACATTGAAATAATGCACCTTTGTTGATAGTATTTTTCCTAGGTTTTCCCCTGGTTCTTCTCGCTGACTCTCTACGAGTAGTAGGAGGACTGATTATACACACATCATCTTCGCGATAGTTTTTGCGACCTCCAATGCTTGACGTCTACATATCATAAAAGTTCAAAATTAGATGGTAACATTTATAATTTTACATAACATATATTGCTGCTAAATAGAACTAAACATTAAGTAATTTGTAACAGGTTTAAACATTTATAACACATATATATATATATATTATTAGACTTAGTTTGGATGATAATGATTTGACTACATACCCTTGATCTGGTGCTCCTACGATGCCCGATCTTCTTTTCATGAATGCCTAAAGTTCCATTCCTGAAAAAGACTCATTCTTATTTGTAAAATCACTAAGTAGCTGCAAAATAAATACTTAATAGCAACTTAATATGAGATTAAACAACATACCTCTGAGACGAACCTTCAACCAAGGAAGAAGATCCAGCAGGTGTTGTATTAGGCAGCATACCTCCAAGGCTAAATTTGTCATTCCCACGCGTTTCAAAAATCTTTTCCTTTTGATTTGGATTTGGATCAGTCGGGGAATTGTAAAACATAGATCCAACACCATCATCATCTTTTTCAGTCATTTCAACACTTGTTTCCTCTGGTTGAGGGGAAACTGAAGGATTAAGCATCATACTTGCGATACCATATGGATCACTATCAGGCATGACAATCTTATCAGCTAAAGATTCTCTTGGTTGAAGAGGCCCATGAAGGATACAACCTTGTCCAATATCATTCTCTGGAAAGCTTGGATTCTTTTCATAGATGAGATAATCATCGTATAGCTTATTCATCATGTTACCATTAACATTAGCACCAAATGTAGGATCTTGTTTAGTATCTAGTAGCTGCTTAACAAACCTTTCCAAAAATGTCGAATCTTGCTCAGGAAGAACTGATCTCTTCTTCCTTGGGTTGTTATTTGAAGCCTCAGATCCATCTGCAAAGTGTCAAGTGAGCATTTTTTGTATTAGTTTTTGATTATTGAAGATCATTTATGTATATCATATCATCATACCTTCTTTTACTTCATAGGACTCTCCTGCAGAAAATGGCGATTCCAACCCTGATTTGGAAAATTCTGCATGAAAGGGATTAGGTGGAGCCTTGCCAAAAACAGAAGTGTTTGCCTGGAAATTTGCTAAATGAATGGGCCCGGACTCAGGCTTGGAGACAGGTGGCACGTGCATTGAAGGTAATCCATATTGAGCATTGTTAAAAGTATTTTTCGGGAGATAGTCTTCAAGAGTCCCCCTTTTTGTCCAGCGTGTTCCACATGCATTGCACAATACCGGCTTTTCAATTGGGCCCCCTCTCCACAGTGGGGTACCTGGTAATTTTTTTTTAAAATTAAATTTTACTTCTTAGGTAATGTCTTAATTGTAGAAAATTGGGACAAAGGTACACATTTCTAATAGAAGCAAAACATCAAACATAAGTGTACAAGATAAAAGTTGATTAATTACTACGGATAAAATTGCTTGATATTAGAGTTCATTTGGGCTTACTCTATCTCATAAAGTTGGGCTTACATAAATTGTAGCCGAAAACATAAGTACATATCGCGCCCACTTAAAACCTTGGGCCTACTTAATTCTCTCCTTAGCCGTAGGTGCACATAAACTTTAATCAGGGTAAATAAGTCACGTGACTCGATTTCTTAAGAACATATTTTTAAATGAAGTAAAAACATTTGCGTATCAAAAGTGAATTTATGTAATGCGGCTGTTCATGAATAACAGTATAAACGGTATAATAGATGTGTTTTGCAGTACGACTGACTGTTTCGAGTAAAAACAGATTTGGTTGATTTAATGGGTCACAACATGTATTAATTTTCGAAAAAATTAAGAAATAAGATACAGATCTTATCACTTTAGATTTGAAAAAAAATATTTTTGACACATCAAACTAAAACATTTGATATATCATAAAATAGCGCTAAAATGGATTTAAATGAGAGACTTACTATGAACCCCACAGTGGCAACACGGGCCCACTCTCTTGCTGCTCGTTGCCATATCTTGTTGCATGTTGAGTACGAAATTGTGCTGCAAAATAAATTCAATTAAACACTAAAATTGGTTGTTACACCCAAATTGTAGTTCTAGGTAAAGATTGTAAAATTGATGATTCAAGTGGCTAAAATGAGGCTTGAAAAAAAATGAAGAAAAAAGGAATTATTATCTTTTACTAATTAGTCTTACGTATGAAGAACTATGCTTTTTGATTTTGGCATTTTCCGGAAAAAGATGTGAGATTTCCTAAAAATTGACTATACATAACAAAGAAATGCATCTGACACAACAATTTAGGAAAAAACAGAACAGACTTACTTACCTATGCACCACTTCGGAAAGCTCCTAGAGTAACCTTTGAGGTGACGGCTCGGAGAAAGAAAGGGTTTTCTAAAGTAGAGACGATATTTTCACGAGTGTGAGATGGAAAAGAATATTAATTGTGGTATGTCTCGTTTTCTCTTACTTTTTGGTGGACCTTTACTTTTTTCTTTTTGGTGGAACGATGCATTACCATCTTTTAAGTAAATACATTCGGGTACAAAAGTAAGGAATCTTCTTCAATTTGACCACACGGATACATATCAATTTTTCTTTATTGGGTCCACCGCGTTTAAATTATTATTACGGATACTTTTTAGCTGAGATTTATGGCCTCTTTTCTCGTTCCATTTATATTAGTACCTTTAATATAATTGAATTTATCTGGTATACTAACTCCTTAGGAAATTTAACTAATGCTTATGGCCTTGACACCTTATGGAATATAACATTTCACTGTAATTACTTTACTTGCTATAATAGTTTTTGCTAATGCTGATTGTTAGTATTAGTTTGTCGCTTTTTACTTATATGTTAGCTGTTTGAGATCTATTACAAATGAAATGGTACATCAATAGTGTCCTTTGAACTTAGGCAGGCCATTTTCTCTTTTGTATAATGCAGAATACATAATGAAAGAGGTAACTGAAAATTTTGGTGCTCTTGGATTAAAATGAACAACACAATCAGAAAATGTGTAACTTATATAAAATTTAAAGAAGCGCAATTTCTTGTTGTTGCTTTGAAAAAATCTTCAATAAGGTAATATTGAGCCCTGGGAGCCTTGTAACACCATATATTCCCTCCATTCCATAAAATATGTACATATTGGAGATAGTTTAAAAAGTTCATAGGAAGATTTCTTATGGCAGTTATTTTATCAAGTAATTTGTATTAACCAAAACCTTAACAATTATTTCGAAGGCATATAAACATGATAAGCAAACCAATATTAGTCTATATAATTAGGTGCAAATGTCAACGTATTAGATTACACCATCATCTATTTATAGCGTGTAAGTCAACGTATTGACTTGCATATAGATGCTTACATATACGTACGGATAGGCACACTCACTAATACATCAATCATAGCTTTTAACTACTTAACTAATTCCGTTAAAACTGACTCACTAATTAACTATGACATATCTTAATCCGTTTGATTGAATATTCTTCATTGCGTTTAACTCGTGAAAAGAAAATTAATTGTTAGTTTGATTCTTTTGTACGTTATCTCGTAAAAATTACATTTTAACGCGAGTACTATGTTGAAGAATGTGTTGGTGTCAAAATTGCTTTAATTTTTGGTTTTACTTGGAAATCTTTTGGTCACGTGAATAATATTACCATATATAATTTTAACCTATAACTAAGCGGCTATGTCATACCTAGCGCCTTTTAAGTTAGTTAAAAAATCAAATCAAAGCCCAAAATTCATCAATCTCTATATAGGAAACAATAGTAGTTCTTTGTTTAATAGACTTGTTTCTACTTCGAGGTTGGTTAAATGTGATATTTTGTATTGAATCTACATCTTATAATTGCAGTATTTGAGTTTCAAATTTATTATAGATGATTTATTTACCCATCTCTAGAATGCAAATATCTTATATTTAAATATCTTTGCATATTGTGTAAGTGGTGTTTTGGTTTATTGAGTAGATTTGCAACATTAATGTCTGTTTGTTTTAGGGACTCGTTCATAAAGCAATAATTGTTAATTGTGAATAGTTATTGTAATTGCAGACATGTTTTAAAAGAAGGTATCACACCCAAAAGTGAGCACAAAGTAACTTCACTTTTCTTTGTTGCACCAAGGTAAGTTAAGACACCGGGAAATCTGGGTAACATGTTAAACGGTCAAAGGACCTGAGAGTCTGCAGATTTATTGGAAATGATTCATCATGTGAAAAATTGGTGAGTGAATTCTTAACTCACAATCTCAGTTTCGAATATTAGGATATGAGAAGAATCAAAGGTGAAAATTATGTAATTGGAATAAATGTGATACAAATGAAATATGTGGTCCATATGGCTTTGTCGTCTAATATGAATGGGGTTTAAGAATCTTGTTAGAATATATGGATTATATGAGATATGTTTGGAGGATGTGATTTTAATTCAAACCGGTTGAAATTTTATATTAGTTTATTTTACTATTTATTTTTATTAAGTCAGGTTGACTAATATGATAATTCATATTCCTTAATATTAGTTTGAAATTTAAGATTAGAGTTATGTTTGTATTCGATTTATAACCTAATTAGTTATCTTTCTTTTCAAGATATATATATACATCTTGAAGGGTTAATGATTAAACCTGCTACTATTTGGTCGAAATCCAATGATGACAATTTCCTAATATATAGCGAAATTATTTAGACGGGAGCACGTGTCCACCAATCTCCAAATGAAGTAGATCAGCAGCGGTCAAATGAAGCTATAAAGGAATTTATTAGTGTTACTCCAGCTGGGCCCCACCTCTCTCGGTTGAAGAATACAACAGCAGCTCCTTACTTGGTAGCAGCTCATCCTACTGGGCTGCAGCTCTCTAAACCAACATCAACAAACCTGCAACATCCTTGTCGGCTGCACAAGTTATTCAAGCCCAGAAACAGCAAACTCCAGTTCCAGCTTCTGTCTGAGAAACAGCAGAGCCCAGAAAGAAAATGCAGCATCCCCAAAAAGCTACAAAACCTGTTTTTTCCGGTGAAACAGTCCAAACTTCACCAAAAACTGCGCAACATAATCGGAATATTGCACGACACAACTTGGATCTAAATTCCATCCCGGAATTGGAAAATAGCTGTGAAATTAATACTCTCCAAGTGGGTTCGAGTTCCGATCAGCTGCAATAGTCGTGTTCTCGAAATTCGAAGCGAAGGAAAGTGGAATGCTTCATATGGAAAAGATTCGAGTTTATTAAGGGAACCGGAAAATAACAGAAGAATAATGGCGATCGAGTGTGAAAAGGAGCATCCTTTTGAGATGGTTGTTAGTAAAAAAACGGAAAAAAAGTGAAGCGAGCTATAAAAAGCTCACACTTGCTAGACGAGAGTATGCTTGGCAAAAGAAGTAATATTGGTGGGCTAAAAGCGCAAAGTTAAAGAGCGCAAATAAAGGGAAACCTTCCAAAAGTTCTTAATGATTATTACAACTTGAAATACAAAGAAGACTAGGTGTTGCTAATTTAATTAAAAGAAAAAATATAGATATTTTGGAAACAAAGAGTAATGCTAAGTGTGTAGATAATTTCATGAATACTACTCTTAAAGGATGGAAATTTGTCAATAACTTTGATCTTATCGAACATGGAGAACTCTTGTAGTGTGGGACCTGAATAAAGTGGAGGTGGAGGTTCTTGCCATAACACCTCCAACTATTTTTGCAAAGTAGTGTGCAAGGTTATATCTTTAAACCTTTACACTTCTTTTATTTATGGCTTAAATGATAAAGTCTTAAGAAGAGATTCATGGAAAAACTTAGTTAACCATTGTTCTACTTTTAATGACGCATGGCTTATATCGGGAGATTTCAATAATATTCTTGCTTCTAATGAGTGGATCAAAGGTCAAAATATGACATTGGGAGATTATGAAGAGTTTGCGGATTGTTTTAATACCCTTGGACTTGAAGATGTGCAGTATTCTGACCAATTTTTTATTCGGGATAATAATTATGTCTTAAGTAAAATTGAGCGTGCGTTGGACAATCACATTCACGCTGAATTTCTTCCTAAATCAAGCTTTTCCGATCATTCGCCTTGTATTGTCACGCTTTTTCAACAAAATGTTAAATGGATCACACCTTTCCGATTCTTTAACATGTGGACGCACCATGAAAAATATAATTCAACGATGCAAAATAGTTGAAATAAAAATCTCATCTCGGATACAGAACAATTAATTTTATGTTAAAATTTACGTGCCTTGAAATTTGATTTGCGCAAGCTTCATGAGGAACATTTCTCACATATTTCCGAAAGAGTTAAAAAGGCGAAATATGAACTAGAAATGCCCGAGGTTAGTTTTCAACAACACTTGACTATTGATAGTGATTTTAGTGAGCTAGTTGAGATGCGTAAAAAAACAAGAATTCTTGAGAAAGCCGAGATTAGCTTTCTCCAACAAAAAGCAAAGCTTGGCTATCCTTTTAAGAGCGATAGGTGTACTAAACTTTTCCATGGACTCATGAAGAGTAAACAAAAGAAACGGTTTATTCCGAGTGTTTTACGATCAAATAGGGAAGTAAATAATTCATGTGAAGAAGTTAATGAAGCGATTGTTGATCGATTTAAACGTTGTTAGGTACGAAGAATAATGTCACTAATCTTGATCGTGATGTTTTAAATTGGGGTAATATCCTTTCGCATGAACAATGTGAGAAAATGTCTAGAGGATTCTCCAATATTGAATAAAAAAGACCATCTTTCGCATCTTAAATGACAATGCACCATGGCCTGATGGATACTCTTCAATCTTCATCAAGAGTTCATCCAAATAGTACCTATGATGTGTATCTTAGGTGGTTACCATTTTTTATTTGGTTTGTGACGTTACCATTTTAGTCCATTATTTAACTAAAAGAGTAATGTTGGGTATCACTAAAAAGTGATCATCCAAATAGTACTTATGATGTGTATCTTGGGTGGTTCAATAATATAAGAGAGAGAAAAAAATCAGTTAGGAAAGATAAACAATATGCATCATCATATTTGGGATTCCATTTTTTGGGTGATACCTAACATTACTCAACTAATTAAAATATATACTTTATCCGTTCCTAAAAGGTTGTGACATTTGTTTTTTCACATAAACTAAGAAATGTCATTTGTAATTTATATGATTACTAATATGACCTCTATAAAGTATCTTGATATCTTGAATATTAATTGAGAATATATATATATTATATTATTTAATTAGAGGTAAAAACGGTGTAAAGAAAAAAAGTGTCTTGATTTTCTAAAGTAACAATCTTTTAGAAACAACAATTTTTAGAGATTATTACCCAAGGGGTCTTGAAGACACCACCTCAAGACCCAACAACACCGAGTAAATTAATTCTTTTTACTAAATGCCACTATAAAAAATTAACACTATATGCCAAAAACCCAATTACTTTTTTACCCCTTTTTGTTTTTTATTTCCTATATATATATATATATATATATATATTAATATTTTTACAATTAATTCTAAACCTAAAAAAATCACTCACGCCTCTTTTAATCTCTCTCTCTCTCTCTCTCTCTCTCTCTCTCTCTCTCTCTCTCTCTCTCTCTCTCTCTCACTCTCTCTCTCTCTCTCTCTCTCTCTCTCTCTCTCTCTCTCTCTCTCCAATCAATCAACCTTTTCATACGGTTTTCACAGCCATCCGTCTTCTTCTTCTTCGGTGGTGCGCTCGAGCTTGAAGATCCGTCATTAATCTTCCATGGTGTGAGATTCGAGGAGCTGGAGAACAGATTCGAGGAGCTTCACCTATGGTCTGAAGATTCGAGTCTAGCGCTCGAAACGGCGGCGTTAAGATCCCGACGAAGCTTCGAAACTGGCTCGTTGGAGTGCTTGAGTTCGCGAAGCCCCCTTTTACTGTGAGCGTTCCGACCAGATCTTGTCGGAGAAGAAGGCAAATCTCGGTGGATCGATTTATTCAATGGGTAGCGATTTGAGTTTCATTTCCAATTTTTCTGACTCTTTGATTTTTTGATCTGAAGCTTTCTTCTATTATTTCATTCTTTTTTTGTTGAATCTTGTATTGGATCGATCACAATTAATCCTTATACAATTGGTGGTGTATAGAGAAGTGGTGTATAGTGATTTATTTTTCTTGTTCAATGGAATATGAGCATTACAGCGTTTGACAAAAAAAAAGAATAGAGCATTACAGCTTTGACAAAAGAAAAAAAGAGCATTACAGCGCGTGGTGCATAGGGAAGAGGTTATGATGTTGAACCATGTTAATGGTGTTTTGAATGGGGTGAGAGTGCTTGCAATGTACTTATTGAATAGTATTTTTATAGCTTAATGTAATACAGAAGCTTTATTATTTTCTTTTTTAGTTTTCTTCTTATTTTTCTTGTTCATATTTTTCTTGTTCATGCTTTATTACAACTTTAGATCTTGTTCTTAATTAGATAATTGGTGTAATTAAATTGAGGTATATTTATTGTTCTAATTTCTATTTAGCATTTTTATACCATAAACTCAACTGTTTTTTATTTAATACTCAATAAAAATCCTAAAACCTCAATTAATTTACTCGATACTTTGCAAAATTACTGAGCATGCTCAGCAAAGTTATTGAGCAAACGAGCATGCTCAGTAAAGCGGCTCAACAAAAAAATTCGAATAATCAGCAAATTTTTCCGATACTCAGTATTTTTTTCATGCTCAGTACTTTATGCTCAATACTTTTTTCACGCTCAGTACTTTATGCTCAGTACTTTCCCATGTTCAGTACTTTATGCTCAATACTTTTTCCATGCTCAGTATTTTTTCCGGCGGTGTTAGGCAGTGGTCGGTGGCCGGAGGTCGGAGCTGGGAATTATTATTAGTTAATGAAAGAGGAGAGAGAATAATTTATAAAGGAGGAGAGAGATTAATGGTAATGGAGGAGAGAGAGTAATGGTAATGGAGGAGAGAGAAAAATCTATTTTTTTGTCTTATATATATATATATATATATATATATATATATATATATATATATATATACTATAAGGGTAGTAAAGGTATTTGTCAATTTTGAGGCCTCTAAGTAGGAAAGAGAATCCACTTGGTTCCTATATGGCTCTAAGATGGTCCACAAGACTCCTTGGGTAATTGACTCCTATTTTATTATAAGGGACAACTTTTAGAAACGAAGGAAGTATATAAAAAAAGGACAAACATAGTAATTTTTTAATCGATACAAATATACTAGGAACATGAGTATAAAATTGGTAAAATCTAGACTTGACTAAAAAGAAGAAGTAAAAATGAGAGTATAATTTAATCATCTTTAAAAATATTTTGTACCTTAAAATTATTTTTAGAAAAAATATTAGATAGGTAATTATTATAAAAATTACTTAAAATAATTTTAAATATCAAAATATCTTTTAAAAGTAATAAATTATAATTGAAAAACACTTTTCACTTAAAAATAATTAATTCCAAATAGGCTTTATATTAATACAGAACAAAAAATATGACTGACTTGTCAATATGAAATAAATAAGGGACCAATTTCGATAATAAAAATCATAAAAGAAAAAAACCGAAGTGGTAAAAGCTAACCACCCAATTGACTTTGACCCATGTCAAACGGATCATAAATCTTTCTGGTTATCCCTAATTCAGATACTATTTAGACCCCTACATTTGAAAAAAATTCATTTTTTCCTCCAAATCTCAAACCTTTCCTCCATACCCAGATGCAGAATCACACAATCCATGGTATGTTTGCTATCTCTCTTTATATATGTACGTGTGTGCCTTGGTGTGTTTGTATATGTCTCAATGTGTTTGTATATATGTCTCTGCATGTATATGTGTACTTATATCTAACATTCTTAATTTTATTTTTCTGAGTGAGCAGGCACAAAACTGTAAACTGAATAAAGAGGGTAATATCAAGGTGGAGACTCACCAAAGGCTTGATCATTCTGCTCAAGCCTAGGTAGCAGATTCTCTGGAGGTACTTCACTTGATTGAGCGTTTAGAGCGTACATAGCTTTATTGGGAAGGTAATTGTCAAGTGATTTCCTGGCATTATATCTTATGCCACAAGCATTACATAGCACACTCTTTCCATGTGGTTCAGTTCTCCAGAGTGGAGTACCTGTGAGTTTTTGAAAATGATTTTTTAATTGTTAGATAGGATGTAGATGAATATGTGGCTTAATTCTAAAACATTAGGTACCTGTAATAAATGAAAATTATCTAAACATTGATGTACATGACTAAAGGTTATAGATTAGTGATCAAATCTCTACAATTACAGAATTACTCATAGCTAAAGATGCAAGTTTTTCCCGCCCAAAGTGTAATTATCTCCACCAGATTATTTATTACCCATGCTTTCTAAGTTGTACATTGAACCCTGTATAAGGACCCCCTCTACTTGTATAATTTTTGGGCTACTTTCCTGTGTGGATCCACCTATTAGGTTGTGGAGCTGTAGACTAGTTCACATTATAAAGGTTTAATTTGTATTTGCCCAACTTTTTTAAAAAATACTTGTATTTTAAGTGTCAACGTTCCAATTAGATCCCGCAAAAGTATTAATGTTTAGCCCCCACTAATGCAAATTAAGGATCTTCCCTTGTCTATACACTTATTCTGACCCTAATAATTTCATCAAAATGACTAGGCGGGGCAGGTGCACGGATGCTTCAATAATAGTATAGAGTAATTTTACTCTATTTTGATAGTATTTTTTTGATTATTTTTTTACTGTTGATCTCAAAAGTTTTGCATGTAGACTGTAGAGACTGAATTTAAGTTTGGGGAATGTTTTTTATAAATAACAAGATAAACATGTATAACCGATGTGTTTTTGCAATTCAGTAAAAAGTTAAAAGTTATTGTAATTCATGTAAGAACAAAGACACAAGCTTAGCAATTGATAGATTACGGTTGAGATATGAAATTACACTTACTATCAGTGCCACAGTGACGACATGGTCCCTTTTTCATTGTTGAGAGGCTGAATTAAAATTGTAATTACTCAGTAAATTGGCAAAATCTAATCCAAAATTCTGCAAAAAAGTAAAATTGACATATGAGTTAAACTCTCAATTTACCAAAAAGGTTGTTTGCAATAATTAGTTTTTCCTTTTTCATAGCAAGAGCCTAATCATATCGTTTTTTCTATATTGAGATATAAGCGCCTAAAACGAACCTTGAACGACCAAAGACAACAATGATTAGTATTCTTATAAACTTCGAATCAATTAAGCTTTTGAGTTTGAATGAATTAAAAAAGTAGATCAGAAAATTAATTACCTGTGCACCCCTGCAGAAGGATCCTTTCGTTGATACCAAGGTGAAGTTGCAGAAAATGAAATGTTGAGGCGCTATTTTCGAAAGAATGAAATGATACACGCTTTTAATATGGTATGTTCCCTATCTCTTGCTTATTATTGGGCCTTTCAAACTTGAATACACAGTCATGATTTCTCAGTGATATGGCCCAAAAGTGTTTACGGGTTTACTCAATCGGAAAGACTCAAATTTCATACTTGAAATGTTAGAGATTATCCTAATTAGTGCATTCCTACAAGATTAGGAAAGAATATAACGACAAAACCATGCAAGGAAATCTTATATGATTGGGCAACACTGATATATATATATATATATATATATATATATATATATATATATATATATATATATATTCTAAATATACCTTAACGAAACAGCTGTGTTGAGTTATTCATCTACAAATGTTTAGCGGACACCTGGCACGTCTCTTTCTGTTCCCCTTTTGTAATTATCGCTATTCACATGTTTACATATCTTTCTTAGTTGGTACCATATTTATTCAATTTCGCAAATACACTTACTTGTTCACAGATATTTATGACCTTGACATCTTATGGAATAAACATTATAATCCTAGGTCTTTTCACAAGCTAAAGAGCTCTTTGTATGTGGTGCATAAATAGAGATCGAAAATATAATTTGATGATGCTCATTTGTTGTTCCAACAATGTCATACATATAATGAACAAGTACTAGAATTTACTGTAGAAGCTATTCTTAATTATTGTCTATATCTACTAAACACCAAGTTGCACCAAGGAAAATCATTTACATTCATATGTTGTTTGGAATATTTTTAGTCAATGATGTTCTTGCTTCTTACAAATTGAAGGAAAATTATTTACATGCATATGTTTCGGAGTTTGTTACAAGCCACAAAAAGTCTTTTTTCTTTTTTGTGTATTTAAGAAATTTCTTGATGTTTTATATTAGATGCTTGGTTATGGTTAGGTTGGTATGTTTAGAAAAATTCTTATGGACTCGCCTTATATGTGATGACCTGAAAATTTAAAATATATGTATATAATGACTCACATTGGGACATAAATAGTGAGGGAGGGCTAATATAGTAATTTTTTTGACAAGACAACTGTGGTTGATTAATTGTATGCTTTTACTATTATGGAATGTCAATTCTCATATATATAATGCCTTCTCCTAACGGTTTGGACTTTTTGTTGAGTTGGCAATTTAAGAAGTATCAAATAGTTAAGATACTAATAGCTTGCACATGGTAGCATAAATTTGCTCCAGGAAAATTGTTTCGGAGAATATGATTATTAGGAAAAAAACATACATTATATATAATTAAGCCATTAATTAGTGCATGAAGTTCCCTCGAGTCAGGTTCGACATACAACTCTTTAATATTCCGACTTATTGTCCATTTCAAACCATAATGCTATAATAGAATCTCAGATAGCAAGGGTGATTCCACCACACAAGGCCCGGAAAAGAAGATAAAAGCTTCATCCTCATCCCTTAGTATCCCACCTATTCGGTCTTTTCTTCTTATTAAATCATAGCTTCTATCCACATTCAATTTCAGTTTTCCTTGTGGTTTTACCTATTTCATTAACTCGCTCTTTGCTGCTTTTATAGTCACTTGCTAGTCTTAAAGTATCTCTTTTTAGACCTTCCATACGTGGAGGAGCACCCGGGGTCACAAATAAAGCTTCATTCCTTCTTGTCCGGATCACGCTAATTGCGGCTATAAAAACTAGCTTCCACTAAGTGACCTGTTATCCATTTTTTTATATTTGCACCAGAAGGTCTCTCAATTTGCTGCAGCACTCCGCCTCCCAAATTCAATTCAGAAGTGTTCATAGCGTTTTGGTGAACTAGTAGCAGCTCGCGAGGCAATTCTGCAGTAACAGCTACAGCTCCACTTTGCGATATAGTCCCTGGACAGGAGTTCGCCTCTGCTGTTTCTAGAGTTCTGCTGGGTGCACCTGATAGGTAATTAGTTCTAGTGCGATCAGTAACTTCTTCACACTCAAAGGTCGTTTCAACAGGCGAAGTTCTCGCCACAGAGATGATGCAAACTTACATTCAATAAAGACACTTCTGCGAAATAGATTTGTTGCAGTAGGTAGCAATACTCTTAGTTTTTGTGAACATCTTGCTCCCCAAATACTTTCCCAATGGAAAGTTGCATCAGGAAGCTCTTCCCGGATCTGCGCATAAGCTGATTTACCCGAGAATTGGCCCGATATTTCGTGTATCCATTTGTAGCTCACTTCTCCCAAGTTTTCTTCTTCTGTAACACCAATTTTTAGTATTTTTGCCCCGGCTAATATTGCTCTACAAATATTCGAATCGCTTGCCTTGTCCTCCCTAGGCTAATGAAAGAGTTTTCGCCTTCCAACTCGTTAGCTTTTCCCTCATTCTCTCCATGATTCTTTTATAAAAACCTTTAGGCAATCTTCCGGATTGTATGGGCGCCTCTAAATATTTTCCAAAAGAGTTACTAAGACAGAAGCCACTAACCCGAGCTAATGGTCCTTGTACCTCTATAGTTACATTTTTTAAAAAATAGATGAGAGATTTCTCCGTGCTTATGGTTAGCCCTGCCTCCCTGTAAAATATTACGATTGTCCAGGTGATATTTTTATCACACTTGTTTAAAGTTTGATATATCTATCACATCTGATTCAGGGGTGATATTTTACCACTCTTGTAAGAGTTTCAAGTGTCATACTTTAACCACTCTTCCTTCAGGTGTGATAGAAATACCACGCTTGTCCTGGAGAGTTTTAAAACATTGTATATAACACAACTGGAGAAAAAAAGACATGCTAAACATTTGACTAACATAGCAACACTGCAATGGTAATCTCAGTTCAATAAAATTCACATTGAAAATAATAGTACCATAGTTTAGAACCATTCAAATACCACAACCAAATGCTGTTTTTAGTAATATTCAAACACCACAACCAGAATTTGCATCTCAAATTTTATGAGTAAAATAATAAAAAGTCTTTTCTTAAAGATAAAGATAAAGAATCCACTAAGGATCAGAACTCCCACCAGCTCTTCAGGATCAACATTCTCACGATATTACTTGAACAAGTGCCTGGAAAAAGACAATTACATATATTAGTATCAACTTGTAGCACTTCGAGTACTAATCAAGATTTCGCTTCAATTGAATTTGTCGATCAAATGACAAATATATTAGTCAAAAAAAGTATAAATATTTAGTGTGATCCAGATTTGATCCCCCGTGTAAATGTAGCTTCCAATATTTCTATGAAAAGAGTTAGTGAATGTAATTACCACTTTGAACAACTGGACCATTGGTATTAATTATTTTCGTCGAAAATCTCTTCCTTCACTGGAATTTCAAAAAGGCCTTCATCGGGATTTTCAGGATTTGACCTTGTTCCTGAACATTTATAACTACTTCATTTAAATGTGAACAATATCATATTTAATAACACATAAAAAAGTAATAAATATTAAGCATTAGTTATGTATGAATTCTCTTTCCATACCATGACCCTTTTAAAATTCTTCTCATCTTTTTTATTTTCACAGTAGTGGATAAATTAGTTTCGACATGAATAGACATATTGTGAAATTTATATTATGTGAAATATATATATTAGTGGCAGAAGAAACTCAATTTTCAAAATTTTATGAGATGTAAATAATCATATATAAAGGATATGAATGCGAATAGATGTCTATACATGTCAATACATTTATTATTGAGGAAAATATCTACATCTTTGTATGGCCGTTGTGAATATATATATATACATGTAAAATATACGCATACTATAAAAATTATGAAGGGAAATATCTATGTTACGCCGTGCATCTTTTAATTATCATTTTGAATTAATTATAATTAAAATATTTTAAAGCGAATATATGAGTGGAGAAACAAGTAAATAAAACATTTAAATAATGCACCTTTATTGACAGTATTTTTCCTCGGTTTTCCCCTGGTTCTTCTTGCTGACTCTCTACGAGTAGTAGGAGGACTGATTATACACACATCATCATCGCGATAGGTTTTGCGACCTCCACTGCTTGAAGTCTACATATCATAAAAGTTCAAAATTAGATGGTAATATTTATAATTTTACATAAACTACTATACTGAACATATATTGCTGCTAAATATAACTAAACATTAAGTAATTTGTTACAGGTTTAAACATTTATAATTTCATATATTATTAGACTTATTTTGGATGATAATGATTTGACTACATACCCTTGATCTGGTGCTCATACGATGCCCAATTGTCTTTTCATGAATGCCTAAAGTTCCATTCCTGAGAAAGACTCATTCTTATTTGTAAAATCACTAAGTAGCTGCAAAATAAATACTTAATAGCAACTTAATATGAGATTAAACAACATACCTCTGAGACGAACCTTCAACCAAGAAAGAAGATCCAGCAGGTGTTGTATTAGGCAGCATACCTCCAAGGCTAAATTTGTCATTTCCACGGTTTTCAATAATCTTTTCCTTTTGCTTTGGATTTGGATCAGTCGCGGAATTGAAAAACATAGATCCAACACAATTATCATCTTTTTCAGTTATTTCAACACTTGTTTCCTCTGGTTGAGAAGAAGATGATGGATTAAGCATCATACTTGCGAAACCATAAGGATCACTATCAGGCATTACAATCTTATCAGCTAAAGATACTTTTGGTTGAAGAGGCCCATAAAGGATACAACCTTGTCCAATCTCATTCTCTGGAAAGCTTGGATTCTTTTCATAGATGAGATCCTCATCGTATAGCTTATTCATCATGTTACCATTAACATTAGCACCAAATGTAGGATCTTGTTTCATAGTATCCAGTAGCTGCTTATAAAACCTTTCCAAAAATGTTGAATCTTCTTCAGGAAGAACTGATCTCTTCTTCCTTGGGTTGTCATTTGAAGCCTCAGATCCATCTGCAAAGTGTCAAGTGAGCATTTTTTGTATTAGTTTTTGATTATTGAAGATCATTTATGTATATCATATCATCACACCTTCATTTACTTCATAGTACTCTCCTGCAGAAAATGGCGATTCCAACCCTGATTTGGCAAATTCTGCATTAAAGGGATTAGGTGGAGTCTTGCCAAAAACAGAAGTGTTTGCCTGGAAATTTGGTACATGAACGGGCCCGGACTCAGGCTTGGAGACAGGTGGCACATGCATTGAAGGTAATCCATATTGAGCATTGTTAAAAGTATTTTTCGGAAGATAGTCTTCAAGAGTCCCCCTTTTTGTCCAGCGTGTTCCACATGCATTGCACAATACCGGCTTCTCAATTGGGCCACCTCTCCACAGTGGGGTACCTGTTAATTTTTTTAAAATTATATTTTACTTCTTAGGTAATGTGTTAATTGTAGAAAATTGGGCCAAAAAAGTACATATTTCTAATAGAAGCAAAACATCAAACATAAATGTACAAGATAAAAGTTGATTAATTACTGAGCAATAAAATTGCTTGATATTAGAGTTCATTTGGGCTTACTGTCTCTCATAAAGTTGGGCTTACATAAATTGTAGCCCAAAATATAAGTACATATTATGCCCACTTATAACCTTGGCCCTACATAATTCGCTCCTTACCCCGTAGGTGCACATAAACGTTAGTCAGTGTAAATGAGTCACGTGCCTCGATGTCTTAACAACATATTTTTAAATGAAGTAAAAACATTTGCATATCAAAAGTGAATTTATGTAACGCTGGATGTTCATGAATAACAGTATAAACGGTATAATAAATGTGTTTTGCCGTACGACTGACTGTTTCAAGTAAAAACAGATTTGGTTGATTATAATGGGTCACAACATGTATTAATTTTCGAAAAAATTAAGAAATAAGATACAGATCTTATCACTTGAGATTTGAAAAAAAAAAAATTTGACACATCAAACTAAAACATTTGATATATCATACACTAGCGCGCTAAAATGGATTTGAATGAGAGACTTACTATCAACCCCACAGTGGCAACACGGGCCCACTCTCTTGCTGCTCATTGCCATATCTTGTTGCATGTTGAGTATGAAATTGTGC
The DNA here is from genome assembly GCA_029959085.1 of Nemophila menziesii. Lineage (NCBI taxonomy): Eukaryota > Viridiplantae > Streptophyta > Magnoliopsida > Boraginales > Hydrophyllaceae > Nemophila > Nemophila menziesii. The sequence continues at coordinate 21,192,372 of JARWIR010000007.1, read as the reverse complement.
TGCAAAATAAATTCAATTAAACACTAAAATTGGTTTTAACACCCAAATTGTAGCTCTAGGTAAAGATTGTAAAATTGATGATTCAAGTGGCTAAAATGAGGCTTGAAAAAAAAAAGGAAGAAAAAAGTAATTATTATCTTTTACTAATTAGTCTAGGCATGAAGAACTATTCCTTTTGATTTTGGCGTTTTCCGGTAAAAGATGTGAGATTTCCTGAAAATTGACTATACATATCAAAGAAATGCATCTGTGACGGCTATGCACCACTTACCTATGCACCACTTCAGAAAGCTCCTAGAGTAAACTTTGAGGTGGCGGCTCGGAGAAAGAAAGGGTTTTCTAAAGTAGAGACGATATTTTCACGAGTATGAGATGGAAAATAATATTAATTGTGGTGTGTCTCGTTTTTTCTTACTTTTTGGTGGACCTTTACTTTAACATTGGGCCCAAAAGTGTATTGATTTACAAAATTTCAGGGGCATAAATTATCCGCATTCAACTTATCGGGACGATACATAAGATATATGTTGCTTAATATTTGATGAACTGTCCAATTTAATGCAGGCCTATCTTTTTTTTTTTTTTGGTTGAACAATGCATTTCCGTCTTTTAGGTAAATTCATTATGGTATAAAAGTAAGGAATCTTCTGCAATTTGACCACACGGATACATATCAATTTTTCTTTATTGGGTCCACCGCGTTTAATTTATTATTACGGATACTTTTTAGCTGAGATTTATGGCCTCTATTCTCGTTCTCATTTATATTAGTACCTTTAATATAATTGAATTTATCTGGTATACTAACTCCTTAGAAAATTTAACTTATGCTTATAGCGTTGACACCTTATGGAATATAACATTTCATTTTAATTACTTTACTTGCTGTAATAGTCTACTAATGCTAATTCTTAGGATTAGTTTGTTGCTTTTTACTCATATGTTAGCTGTTTGGGATCTATAGTGTCCTTTGGACATTGGCAGGTCATTTTCTCTTTTGTACAATGCAGAATACATAATCAAAGAGGTAACTGAAAATTTTGGTGCTCTTGGATTAAAATGAACAACAAAATCAGAATATGTGGGACTAATATGACATTTAAAGAAGTGCAATTTCTTGTTATTGCTTAGAAAAAATCTTCAATAAGGTAATATTTAGCCCTAGGAGCTTTTTTAAAACCATATATTCCCTCCATCCCATAAAATGTGTCCACATTGGAGATTGTTTAAAAAGTTCATAGGAAGATTTATCTCCAAGATCTTTCTTTTGGCAGTTATTTTATCAAGTAATTTGTAGTAACCAAAACCCTGAACCAATATTTGTAAGGCATATAAGCATGATAAGCAAAGCAATAATAGTCTATATAAGGTGCAAATGTCAACGTATCAGATTACACCATCATCTATTTATAGCGTGTAAGTCAACGTATTGACTTGCATATAGATGCTTACGTATACGTACGGATAGGTACACTCACTAATACATCTATCATAGCTTTTAACTACTTAACTAATTCCGTTAAAACTGACTCACTAACTAACTATGACGTATCTTTATCCGTGTGACTGAATATTCTTCATTGTGTTTCACTCGCGAAAAGAAAATTAATTGTTAGTTGGTTCTTTTCTACGTTATCTCGTAAAAAAATTACATTTTAACGCGAGTATTATGTTGAAGAATGTGTTGGTGTCAAAATTGCTTTAATTTTTGGTTTTACTTGGAAATCTTTTGGTTACGTGAATAATATTACCTTATGTAATTTTAACCTATAACTAAGCGGCTATGTCATGCGTAGCGCCTTTTAAGTTCGTTAAATATCAAATCAAAGCCCAAACTTCATCAATTTCTACATAGAAAACAATAGTAATTCTTTGTTTTGTAGACTTATTTCTACTTTGAGGTTGGTTAAATGTGATATTTTGTATTAAATCTACATCTTATAATTGCAGTATTTGAGTTTCAAATTTATTACAGATGATTTATTTACCCATCTCTAGAATGCAAATATCTTATATTTAAATTTCTTTGCATATTGTGTAAGTCAGTTTGATTTATTGAGTAGATTTGCAACATTAATGTCTGTTTCAGGGTCTCATTTTCAAAGCAATAATTGTTAATTGTGAATAGTTTTATTATAATTGCAGACATGTTTTAAGAAGGTATATATCACAACCAAAAGTGAGCAAAAGTAACTTCACTTTTCTTTGTTGCACCAAGGTAAGTTAAGGCACCGAGAAATCTGGGTAACATGTTAAATGGTCAAAGGAACTGAGTCTGCAGATTTAATGGAAATGATTCATCATGTGAAAAATGGTGAGTGAATTCTTAACTCACATTCTCAGTTTCGAATATTAGGATATGAGAAGAATCAAAGGCGAAAATTATGTGGCCCCGGTGTAATTGAAATATATGTGATACAATATGGATTATATGAGATATGTTTGGAGGATGTGATTTTAATTTAAACTGGTTGAAATTTTATATATAGATTCTACTTTCATTGTATCAGACACAACACCGTATATTCATAATGTACTCTCATCTTTATATATAGATTCATATGTTCATTGTAGAGTTATAATCTTAACATGGCTGATCTTTATTTTAATGTATATGTATATTTTTCTCCTTTTTCTTGTGCTATCTGCAAATAATTCTATCTCCACAACTTCATTCGCGTGTCTTCCATTCTCCACTTCTACATCATCTGAATTTTTTACAGGGTTATACCCGCACTTTACCTATGAATTATTCTGATTTACATTCTCGCCATGAAAAGGTTAAACATTCAATCTTGCTATGAGAAAGGCTTAGAATCTCACCATGAGAATGTTGTTTAAAATCTGTTCAAGAGAAAAGGTTCAAAATCTTGCCACAAAGTTGAAATCTCACCATGAGAATCGGCTTAAAATGTTGCATTCGAACACTCGCGTTTATATATTATTGTGCATCAATATGTTATATTAGATTTTGCATAAATTTATGGGTAAAGCCCTCGTGTGGCCCCTTAACTATGCCCAAAGTGCACGGGCCGCCCCTGATCTTCATTTTTACCCTTTTACGCCCCATATCTTCACCTTTCGTGACACCGTTAGCCCTTTTTTCGTTTTTCTGTTAGTTGACCGTTAGTCAACGCCACTTGGCGCCACGTCAGTGCCACCTCAGCGCCACCTCCCCGCCTCTGTCTTCGTCAGCATCGTCCCTAACTTTAAAAAAAAAAAAAAAACCTTTGAAGGCTTCAAACCTTCAACAATGGAGGATTCCGAACAATCAACAAATCAGAAATACGTAATGCTCAAACGATTCAAACGATTCAGTTTAATTAGTAAATATTCACAACTTTAATTTCATATACATTTAACCCAAACCTACTGATAACATTTCATCGTCAATTTCATTAACGGATTTAATCTCCTCATCTATATAACACAAGTTAAATAAGAATCAGTTTATTTACCAAACTTTAATTTAAAAAATAACTATAAATGTATTCCAAATATAATAACAAACCCCTGCTGATAACAATTCATCATCAACTTCATCATTAACATTTATCTCCTCCTCATCTATATTTCACAAATAAAAATAATTAGTAATCATTAACTTTAACTTTTTCGTAACATATTGTGTTTTCAAAAGAGACAAACCTGGTGTTGATTGGATATTATACTCTTCAGAAGGATCCTCAATAGATTCAAGACTTGTTGAATTGTCTTTATCTTGTCAAAGTTCATCAAATTTTTCACGAATTTCTGTAATATTCGAGTAATGTGATAACTCGGTTTGATTTCCCCATTTGTTTATAAACTCTTCTGCTATTTGGTGAGTAACCATATAATGTTATCAACTTGGTGTGAAATGGGTACAGATTGTTGAACAAGAGTGATTAATGAAAGTAAACATGATTCGTAAACTGAAAATATATCTTCCTTTTTTATGCTTTTACTTAGAAGAATTTTAACTAGAGTTTTGAGCTCGAGCATAGCCTTCCCTGTACAGAGTATTCGTTTATGAGTTCTTCGACTCTGTGGTGCCGATTTGTAACCAGCTTCGTAACTCGGTTTTCTGAGTTGACTCTTTCGAGTTAGTCCGTGACTCATCTGGGAAAGATGAAATTGAGATATATTTCTTCAAATTCAAGCTCTTCTTCCCTTTCCTTAAGCTTATTTGTCTCAATTTCTGTCTCCTTAGATCGATTGCCTACGAAAGAAGTATCAACACTCTTCCGTTTCAAACTCATCTGCTTGTGCGATTAATAACTCATCTCCTTAGAGCATTGATATTTTCTGGGTTTGAAAGTAACTGCTCTTCTATATCTTTTTCCATAACCTGAGGGGATGAAATTGGGGTAACGGCTATAGCTGGTTTGGCAAAGAAATGGAGTCGCGAGAAGAGGAAGGCGGTGGCTGTGACGGTGGCAATGACGGTGGTTTTGAGGTTCGGAAATTGGAATTTTGGAAGATGATTTTGTGGGTTTATGATGGGTTTTAAAGCTGGGGCGTGGATGGGTTTGTAGGACAAGGAGAGTGACGATGTACGATAAGAATGGGGTTTTCTGAAGAAGATTTAACAGTGGTGATGGAGTGAAGGGAGGGGGTATAAGTGAATTAAGGAACAGTGCGTAACTTTAGCAGAGGTGGGGTTCAAAGTATTCATGGGTGATTTTTGTAAGGGGTTTAGAGAAAAAGGATCCGATGGAGAAGAAAGTGAGGTTGAAGAAAGGGGGTATACTAAACCTTTTTATATTGTTGTGGGCTATTGGCAAGGAATGATAATATGATTGCTACAAAGGAATTTGCAAAGAAAGTAGAGAAGGATGTTTTTTTTTTAATTTTTCGGAATCCACCATTGATGAAGGCTTGAAACCTTCAAACCTTCAAAGGTTTTTTTTTTTTTTTTTTTTTAAGTTAGGGACGATGCTGACGAAGACAGGGGCGGTGAGGTGGCGCTGAGGTGGAGGTGACGTGGCGCCAAGTGGCGTTGACTAACGGTCAACTAACAGAAAAACGAAAAAAGGGCTAACGGTGTCACGAAAGGTGAAGATATGGGGCGTAAAAGGGTAATTTTGAAGATTAGGGGCGGCCCGTGCACTTTGGGTATAGATAGAGGGCCACACGAGGGCTTTACCCTAAATTTATTTAATCTATTGGTTTCCTCAAATAGAAGCCTCCATCTTCCTGCAGTTTGACTATCTTGTAGCCTGGCAATATAATCAGCGATTGTCAATTGGGCATCCCTTTATTTTTTTTATACGTGGGTGGTCTAGGCGGACTTGCACACACTATGACTAATCTCATGGAGACTATACACACTTTCCTATACATATCTTTAGGTAGATTAGAACTAGGTTACCCATGTTTAGAAAATTCGAACCTTGTAGCTTTCATTTCACACTCTTTTAAGTGCTAAAAAAACAGAAAGATCCTATCCAATTAAGTATAAGGGCCTCTTTACATCTTGGTTGCAGTGTTATTGGTTTATTGGTGTCATTTTTTTTTTTCAATTGAAGACTTCTGTAACAAAAGAATAAAAAATAAAGATCATTACCCAGAGAGTTTTGCATACACCTTTTTTTTTTTTTTTTTTTTTTTTTTAGTACATGAGAGAGCCACTTTGGGCTCGGAGTCATTTCGACTCCAATGAGATTCGATCCCAGGACCTCTTGGTCTCTGCGGAGTAGCCTAACCACTAGGCCAACTATCTATCTCCGCATACACCTTTTAGGACCCAACAAAACTGGGTGAATTCCCTCTTCTTACTAAATTTTACTAAAGGCCACAAACAAATATTAACACTATAAACCAAAAACTCAATTACTTTTTTATCCTGATTTTTTTTATATTTCTTTTATATATATAAATTTTTTACAATTAATTATAAATCCTAAAAAATCACTCGCCGGCTCACGCCTCTTCTTCTTTTTCTCTCTCTAATCAGCCATTTATTTTTGTCTTCCTTTTCTCTCACAGCTATGGCCATATTCCGCCGTGAGCAACAGATCCGCCGTGAGCGGCCACATTCTATGGGCGTTTTTTATTTCTTGCATTTTATGAAATGGATTGAAGCACCTGCTCCAATGGGCCGGAGAAGAAGATTTTCGTTCTTCGTGGTCTGAGCGTCACCAGAATCGAGGTCACCGGATTCCCTATACAATATGTTTTCTCTGACATTTATACTTGTTGAAAATATGCAAAGTTGGGACTGGTCATTCGATAATATTATCTGTTTGATGATGAAATTGCTAGAGTCAGAGTCATTTTCAATGGAGCAATTTTGTGCTCCAGTTATTACTTTTAACTTTTCTTGGTCAACTTAGAAGGTATGTTTTTATGATCTATTTTCTTTTCTTTTTTTGAAATATTGGAGTACTAATTCTGTATTTGATTTATTGCAGATCTGGAATTGAGAATGGACATGGATTATAGCCTAATATTGTTACACACAGCAGTATGATACAAGGGTTGATTGATAAAGCTTTTCAACCTTTTCAAGATATTCCTTCCAAAGGACTGTAACCTAATATTGTTACACGCAACAGTATGATACAAGGGTTTCTTCAAACCGGTCAATTTGTTGGTGTGCACTTTAGGTATTTAGGCTCAGCATCTTATTTGTTTAGGCTAAGCGATTTTTTTCTTTTTCTTTTATTTAAAAAAAAAAAAAAGAGAGTTAGCTTTTTTTTTTAATGTAATAATTGTTGAAATTTATAAATAAATAAAGATTTTATTGTTTTATCTGCTACTCAACAATTTTTATACCCCGCACTCAACTGTTTTGCCCTAAGACTCAGTAAAGTTACTGAGTATTCGAGCATACTCAATAAAGTTACTGAGCAAACGAGCATGCTCAGTAAAGCGACTCAACAAAAAAAATCGAATACTCAGCAACTTTTTTCGATACTCAATAACTTTTTCCATGCTCAGCAACTTTTTCCATACTCAGTAATCCATGCTCAGTAACTTCTTCCATGTTCAGTAACTTTTTCCATACTCAGAATTTTTACCGGCGGTGGTTAGCGGTGGTTGTGGTTGGCGGTGGTTGTGGTTGTGGTCGGAGCTGGAAATTATTGATAGGTAATGAAGGAGGAGAGAGAAAAAATGATAAAGAAGGAGAGAGATTAATGGTAATGGAGGAGAGAGAATAATCTATTTTTTTGTCTTATATGCACTATAAGAATAGTAATGACAATTGACATCTTAGAAGCCTTTTGGAGGAGAGAGGAATGGACTAGTTCCTTTGTGGAACTAAGTTTGTCTTCAAGACCCATGTGTAATTCACCAAAAAAAATTGTGGTTATGATCTTTTACCATTCAACAATCCACACTTCAAATACAAAGTTGATTTCTGCGTTTCAAATTTGACACACCTACTCAATTCTTGCTTAATTTTTAGGCTTTTACCACAAAATAGGGAATTTTGTTTGAAACGAGAAACTAATTGTTGAAAGATATATAATTTCCACCAAAAAACTTTTGGGTTTATATATTAGGATTTATGTTATTATTTGGTAAATCAAATCCCACCAATTTATATTTGGGTGTTTATGTTATTGTTTGGTGGTATAATTTCACCAAAATAATTTTGGTTTATATTGTTTGGTGGGAAAATTGCACAAAATTACATTTACGTTTATGTTGCTATTTGGTGAAACAAATTTCATAACAATATATATTTTTAAGTATATGTTTTTTGGTGGTAACCCCTCATCAAATTATAATTGAGTTTCTGTTTTCATTTAGTGAAACAAATCTTACAAAAATATGTTTGAGAATATAATTTTGTTTTGTAGAAAAATCCGACTAAATTACATTTGGGTTTATTTTGATATTTGGTGGAAAAAATCCAAACTAGTTTTTTACCTTTTTCTCTTTCATAGTGATATTAACAAGATATATCTCTATCTCCCCACTTGGTTTAAAAAAAACTACACTAATGAGAAAGATAGAGAGGTTAGAGGGTTTCTCTTCTAAATTATCCTGATTTAGCACCTCTCGATTTCTTTGACTTTATGATCAACCCTACTCAATCAACACAAGATCAAAGGGTCACTCCGGCTGATTTGGACCCGAGGGGCACTAAATTTATTCACCAAGACTCCTCCACCAAGGAGCCACCAGACCCCAAGAACCTCACGTCTTGGGCAAATCCGCAAACCCCGCCACTTTCGAACATGACTAGCCTCACGCTAGCTCATGATTCGCCGGAGAATGGTCTCCTTGGAGCATCTATAGGAGAGAGCTTGGGGCAAAGTTTGGGGGAGGATATGTGCTTTGATTCAGGTAAGAATAATGATAAAATTGATGATTTTGGTGCTTGTGATCCATCTCTTGAGATTAAAACTAGGTTCTTCCAAGCTTTTGGGGGCACTGGATAAGCATATGATTGAGAACATATGGAATAAAATTGTGGCACACCAAGTGTTGGATGAAATTACTAAGTAAAATTCTTTGGGGATTGAGAAGTCTAAGGAGGGAGAAGTTGAGGACACCTATGTTTCAAAGAATGTGGTCAATGCAGGCGTGAGAGGACCGCCGAGGGACCCGTGAATATGACCGCGAAACTCGTTGCCGATACTAGATTATAAAAACGTGTTTTTAAATAATTGAAAAACACCCGTGGGAATGTAATAAAATTATTTTGAACCCGTGGAAGGTGAAATGCTACAACTTTTGGAGAGTGATGTTCTTACTACTGTACAAGCGTTTGGATTTTCACTTATTGGGTATGTGGCCGGAAAGAAATCTCTGGATATGAAGGATATTAGGAGAATTGTTCGTGAATGGAAAGTTGAGTGTACAGAGCGTAAACATCCCACCGGATGGCTAATTTTCAAGTTTAAAAAAGATGAGGATAGAAAGATTATCCTTACAAAAGGACATTTCCTTTCTTATGGGCGACTCTTTCTTTTAACCGAGATCTCAGATTTTTTCGACTTTAGGAATCTTGATATCAATAAGATACCAACTTGGATTATTCTTAAAGAGTTTCCGGAACAAGTTAGAACGAATTATGGGTTGGCGAAAGTTTCTTCACAAGTGGAAAAGCCTATTCACACGGATAAAAACTTTCGAGAGCGAAGATATTGGTTACGCAAGAGTTTTTATTGAGTTGGATTTGAGTAAGAAAAGGAAATTTAAGATGGAGTTCGGATCACATAAGAGGAAGAAACATTGTGCTGATGTGGAGTATGAAAATTTACCACATTGTTGCATGAAATGTAAAACATTTGGATACGTGGGAAGTAAATGTTTTTGTGTTTTTAATAAAGATGATCGTGTTAGAAAAATGGGTGAAAATTTAGGTGTGGATGAAAGAAAAAAGAGGGATACATTTGCAGAGGGGCCTTTGGTGCAATTTCCAAAAATAAAGTATATCAAAAAGTGCCTCTTAATTATATAGTAGCCGAAAAACATAAACAGCTCTCACCTAAAGTAGCTGCTATTTCCTATGGGCAGCAGCTTGAAGCGCTAATGGTTAAACCCACTACTGTTGGGTTGAAATCCAATGACGACAATTTCCTAATATCTATCGAAAGTATTAAGAAGGGAGCACGTGTCCACCAATCTCCAAATGGAGTAGTCCAGCAGCGGTCAAATGAAGCTAAATAGGAATTTATTAGTGTTACTTCAGCTGGCCCCACCTCTCTCGGTTGCAGAATACAACAGCAGCTCCTTACTCGGCAGCAGCTCTCAGGATCGGTCTTGAGAGGAGGCTAAGAAAGCTATCGCTTTAGGCCCTCCAATTCTTATCATTTTAGGCCCTAAATGTTTTTTTTCACATATAGTATAGGGGTAATACTTCCATCCGATATTGGATGGTCCAATATTTAAATCACGGTCATTCATTATTAAAACAAAACACATGTCATTAGATTAATGTGATAGTTATTTTTGCAAGTTTATTGGATGGAAGAATTTTCCTATAGTATAACTCTTTTTTTATTTAAAAAATCCTATTTTTATCCAGCTCAAAACAAAAGTGCTAATCCGTTTTTTTTAAATTTTTTTAAGAGCCAATTGTTGATTGATGCCTATTAAAAAACTTATTTAGAAAAAGGTGCCTAGGAAAAAATATTTATTGAAAACAGCTCCATCCCAAAATTACCTTTATAATTAACAATTAAAAAATAAGAAAAAAACTAATAATCACACGCGCGCGTCCGTGAAATTTTTTTAAAATCGTCATAACTAATTCAAAAAAAATCAAAAAAAAAAAAAATTATATTTGGATAAATCAAATTAATATTTACGTCTGTCTATGATTTTTTTTGGAATTTTCAGAATTTTTTGATTTTTTTGATTTTTTTTAATTTTTCTTTTCGCATACACGAAATTACATGTTTTAAGCATGGAATTTCATATTATAAACATGGAATTTCATGTTTTAAACATGGAATTTCATGTTTATTTCACGGTTTAAAACATGGAATTTCATGTTTAAAACATGGAATTCCATGTTTAAAACATGAAAATCCGTGTCTGCGAAAAAAAAAATCAAAAAAATCAAAAAAAATCATAGACGTAAATATTAATTTGCTTTATTCAAAAATACAATTTTTTTAATTTTCTGATTTTTTTTGAATTAGTTATGACGATTTTAAAAAAAAATTCACGGACGCGCGCGTGCGATGGAATTAGTAGTAGTAGGTGGTGGTGGTGGTGGTGGTGGTGGAGGTGGTGATGGTTGTGGTGGATGTAGTAGTGGCTACATAAATGGTGGTTGTGGTGGTGGTGGTGGTGGAGGAGGAGGAAAAAGAAGTACCCTATTATTTGTTTAATATTTAAAAATTAATATTGTATTAAAATAAAATAATATATTTAATAATAAGGGTAGTAAAGGTATAGAAAATATAAAGCGGATGTTTTCTATAAATAATTACTTCATTAGGCATTTTTTTATAAATAAGATTATTGAAGGCACAAAAAAACAATTAGAGAGTTTTATGAGGATGTTTTCAACAATAACCCCTTTTTTTAAAATTATTTGATTAAGTTGAATAAAAAAATAATTATTTGTAATACACCTAAGAATTTTCTAGAAGCCCATTTTTTAAAGTTTGCTTTGAGCCCCCAGAATGTCAGGAACAGCCCTTTACGTCTACATCAAGTTATTCCAACCCAGAAACAGCAAACTCAGCTCCAACTTCCGTGCGAGAAACAGCAAGCCCAGAAAGGAAATGCAGCAGCCCCAAAAAGCTACAAAACCGGTTTTTCGGTGAAACAATCCAAACTTCACAAAAAAAAAACGCATATTTCACCAAAAATTGCGCAACATAGTCGGAAAATTGCACAACACAACTTGGATCTAAATTCCATCCTAGAATTGGAAAATAGCTGTGAAATTAATACTCTCCAAGTGGGTTCGAGTTCGCGATCAACTGCAATAGTCGTATTTCCAGAATCCGATGCGATAAAAAGAATATCGTGCAAGAGAAGGAAATTAGAAAGCTTCATATGGGAAAGAATCGAGTTTATTAAGGGAATCGGAAAATAATGGAAAAATTATGGTGATCGAGTAAGAAAATGAGCTTCCTTTTGAGATGGTTATTAGTAAAAAAACGAAAAAACGTGAAGCAAGCTAAAAAAATCTCACAGTTGCTAGACGAGAGTATGCTTGGCAAAAGAAGCAATATTGGAGGGCTAAAAGCGCAAAGTTAAAGAGCGTAAATAAAGGGAAACCTTCCGAAAGTTCTTGATGATTATCACAACTTGGAATACAAGGGGTTTCGGTTCTACCCATAAAAGACGAGGTGTTGCTAAATTAATTAGAAGAAAAATGTAGATATTTTGGAAACAAAGAGTAATGCTAAGTGTGTAGATAATTTCATGAATACTACTCTTAGAGGATGGAAATTCGTCAATAACTTTGATCTTATCGAACATGGAGAATTCTTGTAGTGTGTGACCTGGATAAAGTCGAGGTGGAGGTTCTTGCCATAACACTTAAAGCTATTTATTGCAAAGTAGTTTGCAAGGTAATATCTTTAAGCCTTTCCACTTATTTTATTTATGGCTTAAATATTAAAGTCTTAAGAAGAAATTTATGGAAAAACCTAGTTGACCATTTTTCTAATTTCGATGACCCATGGCTTATATTGGGAGATTTTAAAATTTTTCTTGCTTCTAATGAGAGGATCAAAGGTCAAAATGTGACATTGGGGGATTTATGAAGAGTTTGCGGATTGTTGTAATACCCTTGGACTTGAAGGTGTGCCATATTTCGACCATTTTTTACTTAGGATAATAATCATGTTTTAAGTAAAATTGATCGTGCGTTGGATAATCGGGGACTTGATGCTTAAATCATTACATTTATGTTGAATTTCTTCCTAAATCAAGCGTCTCTGATCATTCGTCTTGTATTGTCACGTTTTTCCTACAATACGTTAAAAGGATCACACCTTTCCGATTCTTTAACATGTGGGCGGACCATGAAAAATATAATTTAACGATGCAAAATAGGTGGAATAAAAATCTCATCTCGGATACAAAACAATTCATTTTATGCCAAAACTTACGTGCCATGAAATACGATTTGCGCAAGCTTAATGAGGAACATTTCTCACATATTTCCGAAAGAGCTAAAAAAGATAAATATGAACTAGAAATGGCCGAGGTTAGTTTTCAATAAAACTTGACTATCGACAGTGATTTTAGTGAGCTAGTTGAGATGCGTAAAAAAGCAAGAATTTTGGAGAAAGCCGAGATTAGCTTTCTCTAAAAAAAAAGTAAGTATTATTTTAATATCGATAGGTGTACTAAGCTTTTCCATGGACTCATGAAGAGTAAACAAAGGAAACGGTTTATTTCGAGTATTTTACGGTCAAATGGGAAAATAACTATTTCACGTGAAGAAGTTAATGAAGCGTTAGTTGATCGATTTTTAACGTTGTTAGGTACGAAGAATAATGTCACTAATATTGATCGTGACGTTTTCAATTGGGTTAATATCCTTTCGCATGAACAAGGTGAGAAAATTTCTAGAGAAGTCTCTAATATTGAATAAAAGAGGCTATCTTTCGCATCTTAAATGACAATGCACCCGGGCCCGATGGATACTCTTCGATCTTCTTCAAGAGATCATGGGATGTAATTGGAAATGAGGTCATTCAAGAGATACGAGAATTTTTTACTTCCGGTTTAAATACTACAATTATTGCTTTAATTCCGAAAATAAAGGATCTGATTAGTATTGAAGATTATCGCCCAATCTCGTGTTGTAATGTGATTTATAAGGCTATAACGATGATTATCACGGATCGTATTAACGCGATACTTAACAAACTTGTGGATAAAGCACAAAATGCTTTTGTGTCTGGAAGATCAATGATTGAAAATATACATCTTATGCAAGAGTTGTTGCGAAGATATAACAACAATAGTAGCTCCTCGAGCTGCACCATTAAAACCGTCTTGAGCAGATGGTGGGTCCTAGTGTGTTATAAAATAATGCAATAAAAGTAAAGGAATAAAAGATCCACAGACCGCAAGTGTACGGGTCGTTCCAAGTAATAAATAAGTAAATACGGGATTATCGTCTCCACAGGGATTTAAGTAGTGATTCTAACTTCGTGTTCAATATTAAAATAGATAGTTTTAATTGCTTTAATTAAAAATATAAGTAGCAGGGGAGTTTGTTTTCTAATTTACTAAATAAAATAAATAATAAATAATAAACAAGTATGCAAATAAGATAAGGAGATGCAAGTATGAATCTATCCTATTGAATCTATGATTACTAAGGATAAGGGCGAATTAGAAATTTCACAATGGTCAGGACTCTATAATCTCCTAACCCCCGTCAGGGTGGACTTAGGAGCTACCCTACCGTATTACAAACCCGTCAGGGCAATTATAAGCTACGTTCAGATGATTAATATCTATACCCAATTGGCTACGTGGTTAGTCAAGACTTTCAGTCAAATAACGGACACCACACGTCTATATTCTAGTTTTGTAATTAAACCCCCCGTCAAGGTGATCACTCGCCACTAAGTGAATAGCCTAATTACTAAAACCTATCCTTGATTCGTGACATCAATGATAGTAAACAAGCACAAGAATATAGTCAATGGAAATTAAGAACCAATTCAATTAAATACTAAAGTCCCAGATTCAAATTCAAAAAAAAAAACAATAATCAATGGTTCATATAATTACAATCCCAAAGAGAAATTATGCATACTAAAACTTTTGAATAAATAGTTTAGAAATACCTCATAGACAAAATAGATCTAATACTAATTTACCCAAAGAATAGAGATGGAGAAGTGTTGAATTGATGTAGTTAAGCTCTAGCTCTTGCTTCTTCCTCCTCTAGATCCTCTTGATTGCTTCTATGATGAATTATGTATGTATATTAAGCTTATGCTGCCAAGGGATGATTTTATAAGGTTTAGAACTGATATATATAGGTGCTAGGTCGAAATCTTGGAGTAGGGGTCAAGTAAAAGAGTCCAAGCCCAACTCAAATTCGTAACCCTAAAATTTAGAAAAGGTAAGACTTTGTTGCTTTTTTGTTTTAGACGTAACTGCTTCAATACTTATCTGTTTGATGCGTTCCAATAGTCGAAATTTATCGTCTCGGAAAGCTCTTTAACTTTGCTTCAGCCCATTCTTCCAAATTACCAGCCAACCCTTTTATGGACGTGGCTGGTGAAATTTAGATTTATTTTGCAGCTTTTTCTTTCCTAGTTGAACTCTGTTTCCTTCTATCTCCTGATTTCTTCAAGATATTATTTCCTTATCTCCTTAGAATTGATTTGGCATATAATTTATTTCCATATTATCTTTAAAGCTTCACATTAACACACAAACTAAACCAGATATGGTATAAAAATAATAATTCATCAAATCAAGACAAGAAATAGGAATATTATGAATTAAGCACAAAAGTCAATCTAAAAAAGACCATTTTCTACCTAAAATGATATCTTCTAAGGGCTTATATTTAGAACAATTAGGGAGACATCATCAGAGCTTTTGATTCTATTTCTTGGGATATTATTCATGAAGTATTAAAGGTTTAACCTTTCCGAGAAAAAATATTGATTGGATTATGGTTTGCGTTACTACTCTTTACTATTCGGGTGCTATCAATGGAGAAATACACAGATTCTTTAAAAGAGATGAAGGGCTAAGGCAAGGTGATCTTGTCTCTTCTTATCTCTTTTTCATATATCTTGAATATTTCTCTAGACTCTTAAAAATATATACGAAACATGACTTTCATTATCACCTAAAGTGTGAAAAAACAAAAATTACTCATCCTGCTTTCGCCGATGATTCAATGCTTTTTGCGAAAGGTGATAACGCATCCGTTGAAATTCTTATGGATAATCTTAAAAAGTTTAGAGATTGTTCGGGAATTCGTTTAAACATTACCAAGTCGAATATTTATTATGTAGGTGTGAATAATGTTGAACTCACTAACATTTTGGCTACTACTTGTTTAAAGTTGTGATACCTTTCCAATATTTAGGCAGTGTCGGTCTTAGGAAGAGGCCAAGAAGGCCATGGCCTTGGCACCCCTCTAATTCTTATAATGTTGGGGCCCCATATATTTTTTATATAAAAGTATAATTTTTTATTTAAAAAAAAAATTAATGACGTGTAATTGCTGATGGCGTCGTGCTAATGTGGCGAGGATGTGACGCTTACGCGGCGAGGACGTGGCGTCATGTGACGTTGACTAACGGTCAACTGACAGATGTGTTAAAAAAAGGCCACCATTGTCGTGAAACATGAATGACCATTGTGTGACATTTTAAAGTTAGAGTACCCTCAACGCATTTCCCTTAAAGATAAAGGGTCATACGGGGGCTTTACCCTTGAATAAATTTTCAAATTTCAAAATACAATGAATACGACAACCGTAAAAAGACATAACATGAATTCTCTAGATCTTTTACAACTTAAAATGATATCATAATTTATTTTGGTAATGCAATAAAAGAATTTATGATATTTTCATGTTCAATTTTTATCCACATCAATTTAACATTCTAATATATCAATTTGAGAGTTCAATTCTAATTAATTTTTATCGATTTTCGTCGAATAATAATATTTTTTTAATCTTTAAGGTGAGATGAAGGATTTTGGTTGTTTATTTTGATCCAATTAAAGATGCAGAACATAAAATATTTTTGAGCTAAAATTTACAATTTCTAGATCAAATTCGATTTCTAACAAAATCCGTAACAAGAGTAATTCAAAATCACACATTATATTTAAAAATCATAAAAGTCTTACAAAATTAATAGCATCCACGTCGTACAGTACATATATATATATATATATATATATATATATATATATATATATATATATATATATATATATATATATATTTGATTTGTTACATAATATCACTAGTAATTATATCTCAAATGTAAGAGATAGTATAAAATTTTAGTTTTACATTAATCAGATCAGAATGCAGTTATAACAAGTTTCATTCCAGCTGCAAGACAATGGCTACGGAAACCACAAATGAAATAATTGTTTCCTCTCACTAATTTGATACTATCTTTTCCAGTCCTGAACCCTTTGGCACCTTTAAGTGTAGTAATGCATCCGGCATACCCAACCTTGTTCACCACATAAACGCTGTGTCCGAATAGTGGGTTATACTTGAAGACTGCAAGAAAATCGATGTTATCCAGGGTTTAGTAACATCAAGTGCGATGATGATGACCATATATATGATTTTTGATATATTTTATTAGACTAATAAAGAATATTTTTTCTTTGGTTAAAAAAGAAAATCACTGTTACAACTTTAACTAACTTCATTTTTTTTACACAAATCATTTAAGCAGGTGAATGATTGAGATGTATCACGCTATCCTGAAAAATTAAGATCTTTCCAAATACACTTAGAAGAAAGACATTAAAAATTAGTGTTAAGGATTTCAGACTAGAATTATACATGAATCTATAAGATTCTGAATTATTGAGAGTTAACCTTAAAAAAAATTTACCTTACGGTACCATATTCAATGTTTATGGTTGTTCATTTACGGATACATATTAATATTATATAGGATCTTTGGTTAAACCATAACGTTTATTTTTTAAGGATCGAGAGTATGCAATCCATACATCTACATTTAGAAGCGGATCCATGAATTTATAATGGAGACCAAAAATTTTGGGGTTAATATCCAGTATAGGGAGACAAATATCTAATTTTTTTGTTTGGGTTTATGAATTTTTCTTGTTTTTTCCTCATCATCGGGGTACAACCTTTTGAAAAGTGCTCTACCCTTGAAGTCACATTTTACAGTAATAACCTTAAGCATGAAGTATAAATCTTGTAATATAGCCGCACATTTAGATGTATAATCTAGATTAATTAAAATATCAAGTAAATCCACAATGAAATGACATAAATGAAAACAAAACAAAAAGAATGAACTTACATAGCACGTCACCGGCCCTAAAGCGCTTTCCCTTGGGCCAATTAGCGACGTTGAAAGTCCAACCTCCCTTTCCACCAACCTGGTACGTAGTAGGAGCGGCTTGAGACATCTCAAAGTCGACCAGAATCAAACTCACAATAATCGCCAAGATCAATATTACATTGCCTCTTCCCAGCTGAGCCATTCTTTAAACGATTATAAACGTTGGTTGTTTATATTTGTCTTGTCTTAATAAGATGCAATATTCAGTTCAAGAAGTTGCACTATTTATATAGATGTATTACGTTAGTGGGAGAAGAATTAATCAATTGTGGCTTGCATGTTAACTTATTAATTTAAATCACCTTGTCCCGCTTAAATATTTCTACATAAAATATTTGATAGAAACGTGGTTGACTTTAGAATTTTTTGTTGTCCCAAAAAAAAAAAGGGCTTCAATTTTTTATAATTCTCTTGTAAGGTGAAAATTCATGAATCTTGTAACTAATACGTTAATTATAAAAATTAGGATATTTTCGCTTTCTTTGAAAAAGTCATATAAACGCTCCAAAAAACTCGGCGACTACTAACAAACTTGAACGGAACATGGCTTCACCGCCGCACCTCCTGGTCGGCGACACGCCTTCACCGACGCGTCATCCTTCGGAGTATCCACCGATCCCAATAAAAGAGACAACACCTGCTACTACTCCGATTGCATAAACGCTTGCTGGTGATCTTCCTATGGAGGATTTTCCGGTGTTATCTGCTGCAATACGTGATGGCTGCGCTGGGAATAGGCTGCGCGCTACACCGTCTGGAGGAGATGATGCCACAATTAACATGTTTACAGCTGTGGAACCTCCTGCGATGCGTAACTCTGTCAATAGAGCTGGAACAAAGACGATTCATGAAATAATTCGGGAGCCTTTATTAGGCCCAAATTGAATGGCTGGAAAGGTACATTAACAGGTAATAATCTGATTATTCCAATCATTGAATATAGTGAAGAAACTAAAACCAGTCGAATTATGGGTGAGGACGAATTTTTAGAATTGGATAACCTAGTTGAGGATGATGATGAGGGTGGGATAAATGATTCTATTCCTACTGTTATTAGAACAAGGGAAGAAATTCAGGAAGGGATTAGATTATGGCGAAACATAGCTGTAATTAGATTATTGGGTAGAGAGGTTGGGTTTACATACTTATCATCTAAACTAAGGAAAATCTGGACTCTAGAGGGGCATTTCAAACTTGTTGATGTCGGTCATGGATATTATATGGTTAAATTCGAAAAGAAAGAGGATTTCGATTTTGCACGTTCAGGTGGATCGTGGATGGTGCTCGATCATTACCTAATTGTTAGAGAGTGAACCCCTAGTTTTAACGCAATATCTAACTCTATCACATCAACGACTGCCTGGGTTAGAATTTCGAATGTTGGTATGCAAAACTACACGACGCGCATTTTGAGGAAAATAGGTGATAAAATCGGACGAACTGTGAGAATTGATCCCATGACAAAAGGAATGCTAAGAGGTAATTTTGCAAGACTGGCTATAAAACTTGACCTGAAAAAACCATTGGATCTGGAAGTAAGAATCGGTACAGATATATGCAAGGTTGAGTATGAAGGTTTGCATTTGATATGCTTTGAATGTGGTAAATTTGGACACAGAAAAGAAAATTGTCCTCCTAATATACCATCTAGAATGGAGGAAGACACGAATACTAATAAAGGGAAGGAAGTTGTGGTCGAAAGAGAGGTAGAGGTCCCAGTTAGTAAGGAAAAATATGGGGAATGGATGACGGTTAGACATGGTAATAGGGGACAAGGAAGAGGCGCAGTGAATAATTCAACAAAATCACAATTTAGTACTGGTTCAGGGACTCGATTTGAGGCTCTAAGGATGGAGGAAAATAATAGTGAGATGAGGCATCCCGTACAAAGTATATTAAGCAAAGGGCAGAGTTCAGGTACAACAAATAATAATAATAAGGGCAAGAAATTTTCTTGGGCTAACGCAAATAATAAAAATGGTGGTGGGGCGAAAGGACACAGTGTTATTGCAACACCAAATTTCGAACAGAGAAGAGTCCTAGTTGATGAAGTTGAGGTGCAAGAAGTTAACTTTGCTGAAGTACATAATGGGTCCATTTCCGAAAAAAAATGCTGGTAGGAAAGGCGCAAAGGAGGGTAGGAAGCTGGTGAGTTGTAGTGAGAAGTCTGGGGGCATGGAGTCGTGCAATGGGAGCTTAAGTATAAGAGAGTCTGGGCTTGGAGGCACTGATGAAGGGCTAGTTGATATTACAGTAGAGGAAAATGTCGAAATAGGCAGGGTTCTAATTGCAAATACTTCAAACACTGAACCCCTGACTACTGACCCTGGTACCACTTCCGCAGCTGAAGCTGGAACTGAGCTGATAAGTCCTCTCGGTAATGATGCGTTTGCCAGCATGGCGCCTATGCCTCCGGACCCACTTTGGGATAAGGCGGTGTACAACGATGATGATGCTGCTATGTGTTTTGAGAGTCAAGTCCAAGATTCCCCGGAAATGGCCCAGCAACAACATGAACAGCGAGTAGGAAATGGGGAAGATGACGTGGTCATGGATTCTCGCGCTTAATGCGCTAAGAGGTACTTCCCATAAATTATACTTATTATTTAATGAATTGCTCAATTGTTTCAGGTATGACTTGGGAGAAATCCAAACAACCCATTAACATACAAGTGTGGAATTGTTACGGAGCGGCTAAATCAAGGTTTCGTCGGGTTTTACGGGATATGATGATACATAATAATGTTTGGCTAACAGTGATAGTCGGGCTGCGTGTTAGTGGGGTAACTGCTAACAATATTATTAACTCGTTACAAAGGGACAATTCAGTTAAAGTGGACTTAGAACATTGTAGAGGAGGAAGTTGGTTACTTTGGAATGACTCGAATATTAATGTTAGAGTTTTATCGGCTGTTGCCAAGTAATAAATGTTGAAATATCTCAGAATGGGTGTACATCTTGGACTTTTTCTGCTGTATACGCGAGCCCGAGTTACAAGGAGACAGGGTTACTATGGGATGCACTTCATCAAGCATTCCATATGTTACAATCGCCTTGGTTTGTAGCGGGTGACTTTAATCAAGTAGGTTTAGAAATCGATAAAAAAGGTGGTGTCTCCAGGGTTTAGAGAAGAATGGAGAAATTTGAGAAGTGGAGACACAGTTCTAATTTGTTTGACTTAGGATTCGAGGGACCTCGCTATACTTGGAGCGATTCCTGGAATTCCGGTCAACGAATTATGGAACGGCTTGATAGAGCTTATGGTAACGTGGAATGGAAAAATTTATTTCCGAATACACGAGTTATTCACTTGGCAAGGGTCCATTCAGACCATATGCCAATTCTAATACAAGTTTGTCCAAATCAAAGACCGAAGATAAACTCGCGTCGCTTTAGGTTCAAAAAACGGCTTGGTGCCTCCATCGGGGTTTTCCGGAATTTGTGAATAACAAATGGGAAGGTAATAGTATAGGTATTAGTGATGGAGTAGTAGCAATACAAAAACATATAAATAAGTGGAAGATAGTGGTTTTTGGTGATTTAAATCGTAGGAAAAAAGAGTTAAACGCGAGAATTAGAGGAATTCAAAAATCATTACAAGTTTCGTATAACTCGTCACTTCGACGAATGGGTTTTCGGTTAATTCAGGAATTTGAAGATGTACTCGAGCAAGAAGAAGTAATGAAATTCCAAAATTCGAGAGAAAAGTGGATTGATTCCGGGGATAGGAATACGAGATATTATCACCTAGCTGCATCAATAAAAAAGAAGAAGGCTATTTGTACGAGGTTACTAAGTGATTTGGATAATTGGGTAGAAGATGTGGAGGAATTAAAACTTATGGTGCGAGAATATTTTGAAGTAGTATATGAAAAACCCGATGATTTCATTGGAGAATTTTCCTTATCGCTTGTTGGTCCCGTTAAGAGTGATGAAATTAGAGAACTTGATCAACCTTTTACGGATGAAGAAATTCAGATTGTTGTCTTCCAATCTAATACGACTAAAGCTCCTGGACCGGATGGTATGTCAGGTGCATTCTATCAGAAATGCTGGTCCACGGTAGGTCCTTCGGTTTGTAAGATGGTTAGAGAAGCAGTCGACTCAGGACATCTACCTTCGGGTCTGAATGGTACACTTATACATCTTATACCAAAAGTACTAGACCCGAATCGGGTACTCTTACTCCGCCCTATTAGCCTTATAAATTCTACTGTTAAATTTATAATAAAGGCCATGGTCAATAGACTAAGGTCTATTTTGTCTAACATTATTGGCCCCTTCCAAAGTAGTTTTTTGTCAAGTCGTTCAACAATTGATAATGTGGTGCTAATATGGGAGGTGGACCATAAGATGCGGCACCAACAAGGAATGAAAGGAATTATGGCTATCAAGATTGATCTTGCAAAAACGTATGATAAAATTAGATGGGAGTTCATTGAAGATACAATTAATAAATTTTGATTCCAAGATAGTTGGGTTAAGATCGTCATGACGAGTATGAAGGAGAATGAGATGAGTGTCCTTTGGAATGGGGAACCTCTACCGCCTTTTACACCCCACCGTGGTATCCGGCAAGGGGATCCCCTCTCGCCCTACATATTATATGTGCATGGAAAGGCTATTGCTGTTAATCCAAGAGTTGTGTGCCGTGGGAAAGTGGAGGGAGATTCAAATTGGTCGAAAGGCCCTAAATTATCCCATTTATTTTTTGCTGACGATCTAATTTTGTTTGGTGAAGCCTCTTTAATGCAGGTACAAATAATACAAGAAATAATGGATAGGTTCTGTAACGAGGCTGGACAGACTATTAGTGCGGAGAAGTACTTGATTTATTTTTCGAAGAATGTTCCGGTATAGACACAGAAGGAACTAGCATTGGTAAACGGGTTCTGTCGTAGCGAATCTTTTGGTACATATCTTGGGGTTCCCAATCTCTCTGGGAGATTACCAAAGGGTTTCTATAAAGGCATAGTGGAGAAGATGAGAGACAAACTAGCCACGTGGAAAACAAAGACACTGTCATTAGTTGGCCGTGTAACACTAGCTCAATCGGTTTTAAATGCAATTCCAGTATACCAAATGCAAGTATTGAAGATGCCGAAATATGTATGCAAAGATTTTGATAGAGTCTTCAGAGATCTCATTTGGGGTTCTTCTGGTTTAGAGAGAAAGATACATTGGGTAGCGTGTGATAAGATATGTAAGCCAAAGAAAAATGGGGGTCTTGGTATAAAAAGTGCGGAGAAGTACAACTTGGCATTACTAGCTAAGCTCGGGTGGAAGCTTCTTCAACATGAGCAACCAGTAGAGTGGATAGATATCCTCAAGAATAAATATTTCAAGGGTGGTATTTTGAATCGTGAATTAAATAGGAGCGAGTCTAGTATATGTAAAGCCATACTAATTGGAGTCAAGGCCATCCGAGATGGTATTAATGTGGTGAATGATGATGCAGGAACAAAAATAACATGGAAACTTGAAAATTCGGGTTTATTTACTGTGAAGTCAGCGTTCTTGAGTCTAGATGGGAGCGAGTTGGATTCGTCGTTTAGTTGGGATTTAATCTGGAAGCTGAAATGTTCGCAAAAAATTAGAATTTTTCTGTGGAGGATAGTATTAGATCGTATTGCAACGGCTGAAAACTGAGTATTATTGGGTCAAGAAAATGCGGCGTTTGTGGAGCGGAATGGGAAGACCTCTATAACGTTTTTTTAAAATGAAAGTCCCATGTTTAGTGTGGAACTTATTGGGTTTTAATGCAGTTCAAGGGAGCTCGCTACCTGATGTTGCTTGGATGTTGGTCGATGTTGGGGAAGCTGCTGGAAAGACTGTCCTGGATGCGGAGCTGCTGTCTTTGGAGGCCGATCAGATGCGGGCGAAAGACAAATGGGAATTGATGCAGCTGAACAGGAGGTAGGGTCATTTCCAAACCTGAAGAGCTGCTGTAATTTCTGCAGTATCTTCGGGAGAAAACAAAAGAGGCGGCACTGTTAATCCTGCGCATACACATGGGAGTGAACTAGGGACTTAAATTCATGAGCCTGTTACTGTTGAGTCTTGGGTGGAGGCTCATCTCCGTTCCAAGGCTCGAATTGTGGGTCTAGACTGGCCCTATGTGTTCATAGTTGCTCTTTGGGTTATTTGGACTAAGCGTAATCTGGTATTATTCAACGAGTCAATTAATACACCTCATACTTTGGAGCTCAAGAGGGAAATTTTCTCACTTGCTAATAACTTTATTCTAGCATGGGGGAAAAGTTTTGATGGGGGATTATTAAAGGTAGAAAAAAAATGTAATGATCAAATTGGTAAAGCTTGTTAATGGTTTTAAATTGAATATTGATGGTAGCTTTATATCCGAAAAAGGGACTGCTGGCATTGGTGGTATCCTAAGAGACATGTAAGGTTCTTGTATCTCAGGTTTTGTGGGTGCGTGCTTAGCCGATTCTCCTCTTATTTCGGAGTTATTTGCATTTCACTATGGCATGAGATGGGCTATCAATAAATGGTATACAACTTTGTGCATTGAAACAGATTCGGAGGAGCTCCACGCGCTAGTGAAGGGCGGAGGGAGCTCAACTCACTATGAGATGGACTCGGGGAAGTTCCACGCGCTAGTGAAGGGCGGTGGGAACTTAAGTAGTTGCAATATTTCAATATTAAGAGAATGATGTTTGATATTGAGAAAATCACCCCATATTGAAGTAAATCATATATTTAAAGAAGCAAATTTTTGTGTAGACAAACTAGCAAAAGAAGGGGCAGTTATGAACACGATTCCAATAGAGTTTAATGAACCTCGTGGGTATCCTTTGAATTTGATAATGAGAGACAGAAGTGAACGTGCAACTGCTAGGGTTGTACTAGGATCTTAATAAGAACTTTTGTTCTTCTTGTAATTTTATATTATCAGCGGCTTTGAAGCCTCCTATGTATGCAAAAAAAATATTCAAGAATCTTATTGAAGACCAAGAAATTTTGGGATCGAATTTTATCGAAGTCAAAATGACTTCGAGTCCAAAATAGTTCTCAGACGTAAAAAAAAATTCAAGAATAAAGATACTCATTTGGTAATAATTAAACTAACTTTCGAAGTCTCTCTCTTCTCTCTTTCATCACCTAAAGTTTTGTACCCTTTTCACCGAATCTATCTTTAATTTCTCCAATTCAACATCACTAAGCATATAATTTATTACCAAACATATTATAAATAAATCACATTTCTTAGAATCAAGCTATAAATGTTATATCAGATGGAAGAGGACAACTAAACCAATTTAGAATGTTGGTCCTAATATGGGGAGAACTAAACCATATAAACAAAAAGGAATAAAAGATCTTGGTATAACCAAGGTATATTACATCATACATATGATTCAATGCTCTAGAAGATACTGTTGTCATTTCGTATTTAAACCAAGTGAAGTGGCTCACTTTAACTCACATTTAAAATATGTTATGGATCTGGTTATAGGTCGGGACAAATAAAGATTTGTTTGTTTCACTTAGATGATTATTAATATTTATTCACTTGTTTTATAAAAAATAAAAGTGAATGAGAAATTGATTATTGAAAGTAAAGTGTTGGGATAAAAATCTTGCTAAATTTTCAAAGTTATATGCTTATAACGTATTAATTAAAATTCAAGGGTTTAGGGTTTTTTTAAACCCTAAAAATTAAAATGTGTCTGCAACAGTCATTTTTGAAACAACATAGCACTTCATTCCCAACAAACATTTCCTCCATTTTTCAAAAGAAACAAGTCTTTTCTAACCGGTGCTTTGCATCTATAAATATTTGGCCAAAACTTGTTTTCAAGGATTAATTTTTTTTTACAAACAATTATTGCATAAAACAAGAGAGAGATAATACACCATTTAAGAGTTCGAAAGTTTTGTACATTTCAAATGTCAGTATATACAGAAGAAGATCGTTGTATCCTGGAGGTTGAAGCCTTCAAAACGTAAGACACTAGTGCGTGGCTAATAAACCTTAAAGATATAGGATCCGATCCTAGCCTCAATCTACTGCATTGCACATATCATTATTTCTATCTTTTTCTTTTCTTTAAAATTTTTTATCTCAATTTTGGCTTTGTTTAATGTTTTTTATTAGGTTTTATAATCTAGAAAATATTGTTTACACCACTGGAACTAACAATTTTTAGGTTTATTAGATCCACAAGTAACAATTATTTTCCAGATTTCATTTTTTTTGTTGTTGTTTAAGACTGTTGAGACTTGAATTCCAAGTTCTACAACAAGACTTAAAATCTTGGGACTTTAGTCTACCTAAAGAGACATAAAATCTTGGGAAAGACAAAGGATTCTTGAGATTCCAGTTTTGGTTTATTTTTGTTAATCTATCCTTTTGTTGAATCTTTAAGATTCTAAAGTTTTTTTTGAACTTTTGATTATTCCGTTGTTCAATTTTTTTTAATCTTGTAATAATTTATATTTTCATTTTTTTTAGAAAGAAAGATGGAAAATGAAAATAATAATGTTCCCGTGACGAGTGATCCTACAAGTACAAATGTGAATGTGCCTATGGGTACGAGTGGTCCTATAAGGACAAATGTGAATGTGCCTATGGGTCCAACAAAGAGACCCTAGAAGTTCACGGGTTAGAACTTTAAAACATGGAAACAAAAAATGTTGTTCTACATGACTACATTGAGTCTTGCGAGGTTTCTCAAAGAAGATGCTCCAGAACCAGGAGAAAATCCTGATGCACAAACGTTTCATTCTTTAGAAGCATGGAAACATTTAGATTTTTTGTGCAAAAATTACACTCTAAACTGTTTAGAAAAAACTCTCTATAATGTCTATTGAACAATGGAGTCAGCAATGCAACTTTGGGATTCACTTGAGAAAAAATATAAAACTGAGGATACCGGTACAAAAAAGTTTATGGTCGGTAAGTTTCTTGAGTTTAAGATCATAGACTCAAAATCTTTAATGTCACAGGTGCAGCAATTCTAGTTAATTCTACATGAATTACACGTTGAAAGAATGAGATTGGTGAAATTTTTTCAAGTTACTGCAATGGTTGAAAATTGCCACCCCTGTACAAAGACTTCAACAATTATTTAAAGCACAAGCGCAAGCAAATCAGCCTTGAAGATCTGATCGTTCGGTTGAGGATTGAAGAAGACAACCGATTAGCTGATAAAACAGGAAACTTTTGTTCGTTTGAAGCCAAGGAAAACGTTGTGGAACAACAGGGTCCAACCACAACAACAAACAAAAAAGGCAAGGACAATAAAATGGCAATAAAAAGTCAAGTTCGATGGAGAATATCACAACTGTACAAAATATGGACATCGAGCAAAGGATTGTCGGAACAAGAAAACACAAGGAAGCCAGAAGAAAGCCAAAAATGATCAAGCTAATATGACTGAAATTTCTGATGGTGTTGAAGAGATGAATCTCGCGGCTATGATTTCCGAAGTTAATCTTGTTGGTAACCCCAACTAATGGTGGGTTGACACCGGAGCAACAAGGCATGTGTGTTCAGATAAAATCATGTTCAAGACCTACAAGATAACTTCGAATGAAGAAATGCTTTACATGGGCAACTCATCAACTTCAAAAGTTCAAGGTGTGGGACAAGTTGTGCTAAAGATGACATCTGGAAAGGAACTAACTTTGAACAATGTGCTACATGTACTTGACATTCGTAAGAATTTAGTTTCCAGTTCCTTACTTAGAAAGGCTGGATTTAAACTTGTATTTGTAGCCGATAAGTTTGTAATAAAAAAATGAAATGTATGTAGGCAAGGGGTACCTTAGCTACAGTCTATATAAATTAAATGTCATGACCGTGGTACCACCTAAGAATCTAACAAATAAAGTGATGAATAAAAATTCTTTTTCCGTTTACTTGTTAGATTCTCCTAATTTATGACATGATAGTAGACATGTTAATTTGAATCTTTAACTAAAATTGTAAACAATGGTTTGCTGCCTAATGTTAATTTTAATTCTCAAAAAGAATGTGAAAATTGTGTTGAGTCTAAATCAACAAGGACTTCATTTAAGTCTGTAGAAAGGTCAATTGAACCTTTAGAATTAATTCAAAGTGATATCTGTGATTTAAAAGTAGTGCAAACAAGAAGTGGTAAAAAATATTTTATCACTTTTATAGATGACTGCACAAGATATTTCTATACTTATTTGCTTCACAGTAAGGATGTAGCCTTAGAAGCATCTAAGCAATAAAAAATTGAAGTTGAAAATCAACTAAATCAAAAGATTAAAAATCTTAAAACGGATAGGGGAGGTGAATATGTTTCTCCTTTTGGAGAGTTTTGTGTTGAACATGGAATTATCCACCAAACATCAACCCCCTATTCACCTAAACAAAATGGTGTTGCTGAATGTAAGAACCGTACTCTAAAGGAGATGATGAATGCTCTATTAATAAATTCAACAGCACCGCAAAACTTTTGGGGAGAGGCTTAGTGCAAATCATATCTAAAAAAAAGTACCACATAAGAAAATAGATAAAACTTCTTACGAGCTTTGGAAAGGAAAGCCACTTTCATTCAATTACATAAAAGTGTGGGGATGCTTGGCAAAAGTTGCTATTCTAGCGTCAAAAATGGTAAAGATAGGACCAAAACCCCTAGATTGTATTTTTATTGGATATTCTTAGAGGAGCATATCGATTTCTTGTGTATAGATCAAATAACGTTGACATTAATGTTAACACAATAACTGAGTCAAGAAATGTATATTTCATTGAAATTTTTTTCCATGTAAAAACACAGAAGAACATAGTTCTTTAAAAAGAACCCGTGATGCCATAGAAGATGGTCATCAAGAGAAGGACCAAGAAACTCTACATGATAACGATAAACCTAGAAGAAGTAAGAGAATGAAAACTTATACTTCTTTTGGTCCTAACTTCCTTA
The DNA here is from genome assembly GCA_029959085.1 of Nemophila menziesii. Lineage (NCBI taxonomy): Eukaryota > Viridiplantae > Streptophyta > Magnoliopsida > Boraginales > Hydrophyllaceae > Nemophila > Nemophila menziesii. The sequence continues at coordinate 21,163,985 of JARWIR010000007.1, read as the reverse complement.
CTTATCTAACGGAAGATGAACCGCGAAATTTCAAAGAAGCAATGTCTACTCCAGAAGGTCCTTATTAGAAAGAGGCGATTAAAAGTGAGATAGATTCCATAATGCAGAACCACACATGGGAATTAGTGGATCTCCCCCTGGGAATAGAGCATTGGGAAGCAAGTGGATTTTCAATAGAAAATTAAAAACTGATGGATTTATTGAAAAATATAAAGCAAGATTAGTAGTAAAAGGCTATAGTTAAAAGGAAGGACTAGAAATTTTGATACCTTTTCACCAGTAACTAGGATTTCATCCATAAAAATGCTTATTGCGATAACATCAATTTATAAGCTTGAAATACATCAAATGAATGTTAAAACTGCTTTCCTCAATGGAGAATTAAATGAGAAATTTATATGGAACAACCAGAAGGATAAATAGTTTATTGTAAGGAAAAGAAAGTGTGTAAGTTAATCAAATCCTTATATGCATTAAAGAAAGCACCCAAACAATGGCATGAAAATTTTGATAAAGTCATGATTAATAATGGATTTAAAATAAATGAATGTGATAAATGTGTATATGTAAAAAGCACTGATAAATGATATGTTATTGTGTGTCTGTATGTAGATGATATGTTGATTATATGGAGTAATAATGACATAATCACATCTACAAAGAAGATGTTGTCTAGTAAGTTCGATATAAAGGAATTGGGTGTTACAGATGTTATCTTAGGTATAACGAGAATATCCGAAGGATTAGTATTATCTCAATCACATTATATTGAGAAAATACTAAACAAGTTTAATAAGGGCGATTCTAATATCGTAAAGACACCGGTCGATTTAAATGTACACTTGGCAAAGTATACTGGTGATGCAATCAACCAGTTAGAGTATTCCCGAATTATTGGGAGTCTAATATATTTAATTAATTGCACTAGGCAAGATATATCTCATGTAGATAGTAAATTAAGCAGATTTAAAATAAATCCAAGTAGAGATCGCTGGATTGCAATAGTAGGAGCTCTAAGGTATCTAAGATACACTATGAATGATGGATTGTGATACACTGGAGAACCATCTATATTAGAGGGATATATGCATCAGATTAAAAATCCACAAGTGGATTTGTTTTTATGTTAGGTGGAGCTGCAGTCTCATGGAAATCCTCTAAACAAACTTGTATAGCCAGATTCTCCGTGGAATCTGAATTTATAGCTTTAGGCAAAGCCGCTGAGGAAGCTGAATGGCTACAGAAATATTTAGAGGATATTCCAAATTGGCCAAAACCGGTACCAGCCATTTGTATACATTGTGATAGTCAGGCTGCAATTGGTAGAGCCTTAAATGAAATGTATAACAGTAAGTAGGGTTGTAAATGAACCAAGCCGCTCGCGAGCAGCTTGAGCTCGACTTGGAGAAAAGCTCGTTCGAGATCGGCACGAATATAAACAAGCTCAAGCTCAAGCTCCATTTTATGCTCAATAAGTAAACGAGCCTGCTCGAGCTCGACTCGTGAGCTCATTTAAAATTATAAAAATTATAAATTAATATATTGTCTACTTATAAATATATTATTAAACCTTCAATATTAAATTGGATATTTTTAATTTCTTTTGACATTTACTTTTCATTAATTTTATGTTTCATATTTTCATACCACACACTCTATCATATGCAAACCGTTCACGAAAGTCTCATTTCAATTATAAAAAACAAATTGTTCATAAGAAACTTGTGCTCGACTTAATAAAAAAAATTCTGATTTGGATAACTTGAAGCTCGAGCTCGGCTCGTTAAAATTTGAGCTCGGCTCGGCCTGGCTCGTTTAAATTTGAGCTCGGCTTGGCTCGGCTCGAGAAGTTAAACAAACAAGCATGTACATCTAGTATTCAGCTCGGCTCGGCTCGTTTACAGCCCTAATGGTAACTCTAGACATATACTTCGTAGACACAATACTGTAAGGCAATTGCTCACAAATGGATTTATCACAATTGACTATGTAAGGTCAAAGGATAACATTGCGGATCCACTAACTAAAGGATTACCAAAAGAGCAAGTGCAAAAATTATTTAGGGGAATAGGTTTTAAGCCTATTAGAAATGATTTGCCATAATGGAAACCCTACTTAGTAGATTGGCGATCATGATCTAAGTTCAAAGGGAAAACCGAATTATGCAAAATGCAGCTCGGTGTTGAGCATAGTGGGGATTTCCCCAAAACCATTCCTAGAACCTATATACAATGCTTCATGTTAAAAGTAGAGGTTAAGCAAAGTTGTTAATGGTTCTTGTATTTCAAATTAAAGATAGAGTAATACATTATACTCTTGACAAGAGACCATCTATATGAGTAAAGGAGTGAGGGCCGCTCCTATGAAAATATTGAAAGGCTAGTTTTCTGAAAAATTACTCATGAACTCCAGGAGTTATCCAGGGCCAGATCGGACACAACTATGAGAACCAAATAATGGTCGGAGGTACTATGTAAGTTCTATTGATTTGGTTTACATCAAATATGAAGAGTTCAAGACATCAAGTTCACTGGTTTGCAAGTAAATCCGATAGATTTTACTAGAGAAGGTTCATGGGCAAAAGTTACCTTTCTCGATGTAGTATTCTTCCATAATTTTCTCTCTCTCACTTTGCTCTCATATGCGTTATGACCACTCAATTTTCCTTTATGTGGGGAATGTTGTCATTTGGTATTTAAACCAAGTGAAATGGCTCACTTTAACTCAAACTTAAAAGCCGACCATAACTTTCTCATCAAAACGTGAAATTCGGTTTTCTTTGAAGCCACCGAAGTTAGACTTAAATTTTTTGTCAGAAATATTAAGATCAAAACGCATTTCCTTACCATTATATTTGCAATATCTTGTTGAAATCAACCATCTGTTTAATGATACATTAGAGATCCTTAGAGATGAGCATTGAACCTTGAGGTTCATGAGAACTACTTTCTCAGTTCATCCTACTACAAACAAATCCTAATTGATAATTTTTTTCAAGGTAATCTGCGAATATCACGCTATGTATTTAAGATGTCCTATATGTTTAAATCTAATATATAAGTATAGTAGGTTAAAACATGGATTTGCATGATTTTTCCGCATAACTAACTTATTTCATACACCAGACAACCTGCAGATCATACATAACTCATGATGAGGTAACATCCACGTGTATTTGGAAGTTATAGAATTTTAAAGTTGTCAAATAACCACCAAAGTATTAAGTTATTATATAACTACCCACTAAAAAAATAAAGGGACAAGGAGTTATTAGTTAAATCTCTCTAATTCAGAAAAACATATATTTTCTACTTTCTTCATTACAAACAAAACCATACACTGAAAATTGAAGGAGTTTGAAGTTGTGAGTAAAAACTCTTTTTCTAAAATGAAAATTCAGGACTGGAGGTATTCGCATTTCCGTTTTTCGCTGTTTAAGAGATACACAATTATGTAAAACTTTTTATATCTAATCTAATTTATGTTATCAATATTTGTGAAAGAAATTAACGAAATATTTCATTTATTGTATATAATTATATTTGTGCTTCTTTGGGTTAGATTATAAACTCTAGAAATAAAATCAGTACTAATCTTTAGATTGACGAAAAAACTGATATTTGGACATATTCTTCCTGTCAAAATCTTGGAAACCTTCTTTTTCTAATCTAACATTAAGAATTTAGATGATGCAATTCTGTACGAATAAAGTTAGAGTATTTCGAGACATATTCGTCCTTTCAAAATATAGGATTTCTTCCCCCCTAAGATTTAAACATGATTAAAGAATCATTCAGAATCTTCAGTTCAGTATATATATAATATAAATAGATAGTTAAAGGACATGCAACATAAAGTTAAAGAGTTTAGTATATTCAATAGAAGTAATTGAGGCATATTCTTCTTTCAAATTCTTAGGAACTCTTCTCTCTTATTAGCTTTAACTAATTAAACATAACATCAAGAATATTCATTTCACTATCAATTGCCGTGAACAAGAACTACATGGATATTTTAACGTATATGTAAAACACATTATGATAGCTACTATTATCTAATAGGAAGATCAGTAATTATTAAGTATCTATCTGGTGATTGGTATGTGAGAAATAAAATTATCTGACAAAGAAAGTTATTGAAAATTAATTAGATGACGTAGAAAGAAAAAAATGTTTAATTATTACAAATATGTATGGCGTTGGGTCATTGACAAGTAATAATTAAATAAATTCTGATGTATATCGTATGCGCACGGACTATCAAAGTCATCTCGATATGTTTCGTAGTACAATTGTATTGTTTGGAAACGAGGTGTCAACAATAAAAAGTAAATAATAAAATGATGTCATATTGAACACCAAGGCTAATGGACTGCTTCCTCCAATTCGTAGATGAGCCCTTACCCCTCTTGTTCAATCCACGAACTTGCATCCTGAACCAAGTGGGATATGCCTCAACCTTAGGGTTGATGTATAACTTCAATCGATTGTAGTCCTTTAATTAGCATTGGTAAGTTCATCTCAGCTTTACTCATGTCGTAGTTAAGCTTGAACTGACCATATGATAGAGGTAGAGATTCTAGTATCGTATCAATCTTGTTGGCTTCATTTATCTCAAACACACAATATCATGGTTGTGTTGAAGTTATTGATCATTTTGAGAACATGGTCTCTTAGCAATTTGACATTAATCCATCTTAGTGTTTAAGATGTTTCTAAGAGAAACATGCCTTTCATGCGTGATCTTATCAATTAACATACTTGAGATAGAGTCAAGAATTTTCTAGCAGTTGCCATTCCCTCACATTGTGTTTGCATATCATCGGACCACACATTTAGCGTTGTCCCAAATAGCTCGTGTTGTCCATATCGTAGAAGCGAGGGTTGCCATTTCTTTAGGCGATGGACTTGGATCCCTTAAGACAAACTCGTAATATTTTGAAGTGAGATCTATGTCCAAGTTTTGTTTCCAATCCACAAAGTTTTCTCATGTTAGCTTATTCTCTTTAAGAATATAGGCGGGAAGGATTAAGGATGCCATTGCGGAATATTTGTACACATATATTAATTAGATAATAACTAAATGACAATATACGTAATGTAAGAATATAACTAGGAAAACTATTTGTGCATTTGTTTCTGCACTAAGTTTCAACTAGACAGATCTACCCTTTTAACTATCAGACTAGTGTAACGGTGTCTTACAATTCTAATACATACTCTGACGAGGGTGGGCTACTGATGTCTCCCTTTTTATGAGAAAAAGAACTCTTAGGGGACATCATTTTAGGTTTAAATTGGACTAAATTAGTTGATTTATAGTCATGATTTGATATAATGCACTTTCTTCTATCGGATTTGGATTATTTATACTTTTAGAGCTTTTGTGCGTTAATTCGTGTGTTTAGTGTAAAGTTATTAGGTCTATGAATGCTAGAAGGCAGATTGATGAAGAGAAGAAGTGAAGTTTGAAGTCCAATATAAAAAAAATTGTTAAAGTAGTGAAAGAAATAACTTTAGTGAAGGTGGAAAATGCCTAGCCCTTTCAGAGCCCAAACAAAGTAGATTCTTACTTGGTGGTTCAAATGAAAAAGATGGGTCTTTGAGTTTGCAAAATTTTAGAATTGGTTTAAGTGGATTTGGACTGACGATGCAAAAGTTTAGCCTTTTTACAGTAGTGGTGTACAACAATGCAGGTTTACTAAACCGGATTTGAGCCCTTAATCACTTAATTAAGCCAAGGTGGGCCTAATCCGTTTTTAATCATTATAAGAGACTCCTTAGACCTAATTAATTAGTACCTCACATTACACTTCAATATTTTAAGAGAGAGAACGCTTGGAAGAAAAGAAATAAAAGCTGGAGATAACCATTCTCCAACAACACCTCAAGGCATTCCATCAATTAGGTTAATTAAGTTTTATTTAAGTTTTTAGGAATTATGTCTTTAAATAATTGTATTTTTATGCATGCAATTATAAGCTAAACAATTAATGCTTGAGAATCGTAATATGGGATGAACCCTAGTTTTCTTAATTTAATGTATTTTTAATTTGAGATTATTTCAATTTAAATTAAGTTGCGTATTTACATATTGACTTTATTCTTGAAAATTTTTACACCATTAATTTGGCAAAAATTAAAGATAGGTTTTCGAAATTAGGCTATTCGCTAGTGGCGGCAATCATCCGGACGCGGGTTTTAAATACATAACTAGGATAGAGACGCATGGTGTCCGTTATTGAGCCTGGCAGCCTTAACTAACCACTTAGCCAATGGGTATAATCTTAATTGTTCGAAATTAGCTTATAGTCGCCCTGACGGGGTCAGTAATACAGTAGAATAACTTCCTAAGTCTACCCTGACGGGAGTTGGGAAGATATTAGAGTCCCGACTAATATCAAATACACACTTTACCCTTAAACGAATGCATTAGATTGTGAGCTTCGGTGATTCCCTAGCGAGACTCAAGTATATTTCTCATATTTGCGTAAACTCTTTTAGTTTTATTTCTAGTATAGTTATATTTTTGTCTCTAGTAGTTAATTAATTAAAAAACAAAACAAATATCCAATTTTTAGTTACAATGCAATTAGTTCTACTTTACTATTAAAGCATTTAAATCTAATCTAGCAATCTCTAGGGAGACGAAATCCCTTATTCCTTAATTATTACTTGGAACGACCCGCACACTTGTTGTCAGTCGCTTCTCTTCTTTAGTGTTGATTTTTATCACACTCTAGGAACGACCAGCCACATGTAGTAGAAAGAATCAGTTTTAACGAGACTGAATATTAACCAGTAACTACGATGCAAAATCCCAAGAGTTAATATCAGAGTCATGTTGGGTTTGACTTCCCAAAAATCTAAAGATATTGTTCCAGAGTGGGGGCAAACCCCATTTTTTTTAGTTGAGTGAATAGTATTCTCTTATGATTATCCTAGGTTATCTTAGTATAGAACTCCATATGTAGGGTCCTTTATAATCATATACACTTTAATGTGTCTCAATATTAACTTTGATGAGGTCGTCCATTCCCACTGCCCTTATGTGTGGGTCATATTTTTAGATTGTTGTTTAAACCATGATCCAAGAATTGGAAAGTATTTGGACATTTTAAATTTCCCTCTACAATTAAATTTTTTTAAGGATTTCTAGGATATAATTCAATTTTACTTACTAGCCAGTTTTAATCCTTTATCTTTTATCGAATATTTTCTTGTAAAACAATCGATTAAATAGTGTCTCTAGAAAAATCAAACAAACAAGCTATATATGGACTACGCCTATAGTTCCTATCTGTTAGCACTTAAAGACTACATAGGTGATCAAGAGTAAAAACGATTATTGTTTACCCCTCCCCTAGTCTAGTCTGTTATATAATTTTAAATAAACTATTCTAAGGTTGAATTTATTAATTACTTAACCTTTTTATCTTAAGTGCACTTAGATGTGAGAAGGTCATACATAGATCCTAAACTCAAACCTTTGTCGTCCCGACAAAGTAAAATAAAAAACAATGGTTTAAGGTGAATGTCAAGATGCAGAAGCTAGTAAATACACCCAAAGAAACACTTAAAATAAATCTCATATATCAAACATTAGGAATTAATATACAAATACACTAATCATGCAAAATCAAACACAAATAATATCAATCTTAGAATTAACTTCACAATGCTAGAAGGTGGCGCTTGTACTTATCTCATTATGATGGCTATAGGGTATTCATTGATCCTCACTCGCTTTGAACGCTCCACTTAGCATATTCCTTATTAACTTACTATGTATCTAGGAATAACGAGGACTTTATGGTTTTAGCGTAGGCTTAGGGACGGTGTGGTATGTATATTTGGTAAATTTTAAGTGAGCTTTTGGCTCTCTCCTCACTTACCATTAACAATTGTCCACGAGTTTGAGTTTACACTCGAATAATGTTCTCACTCAACCTATTCGTTGCACTAATTTAGCATCCCCAAGTTAACCCAATATATACTAAGATGATTTTCAAAAGATTCTACTTTTCCGGTTTATTTTATTCTTTCTTTTCTTTTTCAATGTTTTTTTTTGTACAGGAGGGAACCGGGTTCCCGGTTTTTGATGACCGGGTTCCCGGTCCTTACCGTATTGAATTTTTTCGATTCTCTTTTTTTTTTCTTTTTTTTAATCCCGGCAAAGGGTTACAAATAATCATATAATCTGAAATTGTGCCTCACTACAAACACATAAAATTCCCTCCCAATGTAATTTCGCAAAGATGGACCCACCACCCCAAACTCAAGCTCAAGACAAGTCTCAGGATCGTGATTCAAGTGCGGGTCATTTGGAAATGCCTAATAAACTTAGGGGATATGGGCTTATATCATAGCAACAAAAGAAAGGCTTTAAGGCTCAAAATTGGGCTAAGGCGGATATAATTAATACAAGGGATAGAAGGCTAAAAAGTTCTCAAATGGCTTAACAAAGAACTACCCCTATCATTTTCCTAATTATATTTTTCACCTCTAGTTCATATCTAAGTGGGTTCTCTACTAATTTGGATCTCACATTCTACATATCAAACATTTTCCTTAAGTACACGTTTACTTCTTTTGCATTGTTCGTTAATTCTTCCTATCAATTATCTATGTTTGCATGCAATTAAAGTGCGTTTTATACTAACTCTCTAAAGTCCACTATTTACTATCATAGATTTATCAAAAGCATGCTTAATGGGGACATTAAGATCTTCTATAGTCAAACGCAACTCCTAATTAATTTTATTGAAATCAATTTAAATTAATAACACGTAAAATTGGGATGAGGCAACAAAACCCACCCCAAACTCAAAATCGAGTCGCGTCGCCACGACTCAAAAAGACTCGATAAAGCAATTAAAGTAATATACACTACTAAATTAGAGAGAGTTAGAAAACGCATCTCAACCAGCACTGGGCTGGTTACCATTGTTGCGTCCAAGTTGTGATTCTTTTGTGAGGAGCGAGTAGATGACGTGTTGCATATTTCTCACCCCAAATAATATATTTTTCAGCGTATCCAACTCTTTTGTGACGTTTCCTAAAGTGACAATCATTGCATCCTGCTTCTATTCCAACCCTCGGATTTTATTTTCTGACTCATTATCAGAATTTACCTTCTTCTTTGGCGGAGGAACTCTAGGACTTTTCATTGTTTGTGTTGCTTAATTATGCGCATTTTCAGTTGAAGTCAGTGTCATAGTATCCCCGCTATCTGAAGGCTCAACATCTTCGCTCTTACATGGTATATTTGCGTTTAGGCATAAAGTAGTGATGGTGCATGGGAACTTGTGGTTTTGCTGATTGGTGAGGGTTTTCTCAAACTCCATAATACTGTCATAAATCACACGAGCAACATCAGTTTCTTCATCCTCAATAATAAACTTTATAAAGATAATATGCTCCTTTTTCAATTCGGAAGTATGAGTAATGCCAAAGAAGGTGGGTATTACGAAACGGGACCATACCTTAGCACAAGGTAATAAATAGCTACTATAAACTTTCCCAGCATATCTTTCACCAGTTGGAATAGGGCGTTTCCTATGAATTAAAACTTTATCCCAAAGAGATTCCCAATTAAAAGATGGATCGTAAAGCGTTTCTTGATATTTACAAGGCCTAGTGATGTTTGGCAGCTTCGAAGTGTTGCGAATAAGCTCAATTGAGAAGGGTAGTACCTTTTTGTGTATGATAATTGACTATTTATTTGAAAAAGATAATCCTTCATAGAAATCACGCACCAAGGTAGGAATAGATCCCTTAGTCTCAATTTTGTCCATCCAAACTTATCACAAGTGGTAGCATAACTCTTAAACTCACTGCTCATAATACTTCTAGGGAATCCTTTCTTAACACCAAATTTTAAGTAATTAATTCTGTCACGAACCTGATAAGCCCGAGTAATCGCTACTCTCTTCGGTTTCTGTGCCATAGTCTTTCTTCGAGTGACTCATTGTTTTGAAACGGGTTCATTAGGAATTTCTACTTCAATCTCTTCTTCTTCATCAACCAAGGTAGGCTTAGCAGGAGTAGCCTTACTTGGGTGTTCTTTCCTCTTCATAGCAGTCTTAACCTCTTCAATCTTTCGTTTAGGACCCGAATATGGAATCTCAATAGCTCTTTCGTGTGTAGTACCAGGATTGTTTCTTGTTCTTGGATTGTTTCATCGAGTATAACTGAAAGAATTTGTCATGTTTGTCATGTCTTCGCACCCCAAACTTAAAACTTCAAAAAGTCGAAAACTAGAAAAAGTTTCGAAATTTGATGTTTTGAAGATAGAAGGAGGGAGATTAAGGTGAGATATGAGATGGCTAAGGATTATTTTATGTGATGGGAGAGGTTTAATGGTTCAATTTATGGTTTGGATGAAGGAGGAATCTTGAAGAAGCCAAGAGCTGGAAAATTTATCTTCTCCAAATCAACAGCCAAATCCAAACTCCTAATTAGGTTTCTTTATTTTATTTTGTTTCTGTAAAACATGAACTCAGTTAATTTTATTTCTTTTGCTTATATTTCCATTATGAGCTAAATTCCCTTTGTACTTGAGAATCGCAAATTGGGTTGAACCCAAACTAGATTAATTATTGTATTTCCGATTTGGGATTTAAGAAGTTAATTTGAATTATTATTTTACGTTGCCTTTTATTTTGTGCTTATTTGTTATCCTTAGAGTCATGAACTAAGGGTGAGTTTTAGTATCTAGGCTATTCAATATAGTGGCATATTGATCACCTTGACCGGGGGGGGGGGGGGGGGGGGGGTTAGATACAGAACTAGGTAATTGCCGTTGGTATCCGCCAATGACCTTGATAGGCTTGACTAGCGAATAGCCAATGTGGTAAGTTTTAATCATCCGAAAGTGGTTTTAATCACCCTGACGGGGTTTAGAAGACCGTAGGAGAGCTTTTAGGTCCACCCTGACGGGGGCTAAGAGACTTTAGAATCCCGACTAGCGTAATATTAAAGATTCATCCCTTAAAGGAAGACATTAATTAAGAAAGTTTGAGGTGAAACCCTAGCGTGACTCAAGTACTACTTCCTCCCTTGCGTCTACATTTTTCATTTACATTATTTTATTTTAGCTTAATTTACTTAGTCTTTAATTTACTCTTGCATTCTAGTCATTAATCAAAAATCCAAAACAAACTTTCATATCATTTACTTTTCCGTTATTGCAATTTTTCCACTATTTGATCCACACCTGAGTTGTACCTAATCTGTCCCTGCGAACGAATCTGATTTATCAGTACTAATTTATTAGGTCTAAGGAGTCTCTTATAATAATTAAAAACGGATTAGGCCCACCTTGGCTTAATTAAGTGATTAAGGGCTCAAATCCGTATCAGTAAACCTGCACTGTTGTACACCACTGCTGTAAAAAGGCTAAACTTTCGCATCGTCAGTCCAAATCCACTTAAACCAATTCTAAAATTTAGCAAACTCAAAGACCCATCTTTTTCATTTGAACCACCAAGTTAGAATCTGCTTTGTTTGGGCTCGGAAAGGGCTACAAGTGACGACTTTCCCGTTTTCAGGCGTCCTCCACCTTCACTAAAGTTATTTCTTTCGCTACTTTAACAATTTTTTTTATATTGGACTTCAAACTTCACTTCTTCTCTTCATCAATCTGCCTTCTAGCATTCATAGACCTAATAACTTTACACTAAACACACGAATTAACGCACAAAAGCTCTAAAAGTATAAATAATCCAAATCCAAAAGAAGAAAGTGCATTATATCAAATTATGACGATAAATCAACTAACTTAGTCCAATTTAAACCTAAAATGATGTCCCCTACGAGTTTTTTTTCTCACAAAAAGGGAGACATCAGTGGCCCACCCTCGTCAGAGTATGTATTAAAATTGTAGGACACCGTTACACTAGTTTGATAGTTAAAAGGGTAGATCTTTTTAGTTGAAACTTAGTGCAGAAACAAATGCACAAATAGTTTTCCTAGTTATATTCTTACATTACGTATATTGTCATTTAGTTATTATCTAATTAATATAATTGTACAAATATTCCGCAATGGCATCCTTAATCCTTCCCGCCTATATTCTTAAAGAGAATAAGCTAACATGAGAAAACTTTGTGGATTGGAAACAAAACTTGGACATAGTTCTCACTTCAAAATATTACGAGTTTGTCTTAAGGGATCCAAGTCCATCACCTGAAGAAATGGAAACCCTCTCTTCTACGATATGGACAACACGAGCTATTTGGGACAACGCTAAATGTATGGGCCGATGATTTGCAAACACAATGTGAGGGAATGGCAACTGCTAGAAAATGCTTGACTCTATCTCAAGTATGTTAATTAATAAGATCGCGCATGAAAGGCAAGTTTCTCTTAGAAACATCTTAAACACTAAGATGGATTAATGTCAAATTTCTAAGAGACCATGTTCTTGTGAGTGAAAGAGTCACCGTTCGAAACGAAATAGAAAGAAAAGGCAATTCAAAAATAAAAAGTGTAAAATCAATTTAAATGTAAACTAACTATTACAAGAATTGAGATTACAAACGAAAATCAAACTTACACAGAATGAAAAGCAAAAACACAATACACGGAAATAATCCTAGCGTTAAAAAGATATTCTGGCATACCGGTATCTCCAAACGGAAAAACTATCTCGGAGAAGAGAAGTAAAGAGAGTGTTTTGTTTTGCTTTGTTGTGATTTTCGTAGTGAATACTGGTGGAGAGTGAGCTCTATATTTAGGGGAGCGCAGGGGGGGGGGGTGGTTTGAAACCTTTGTCAATTGTAACCGATCAATCAAGTCCATGATTCCCTCCATTGATTGATTGACGGTTTTCTGATTTATCCTTTTAATCACACGTTTTAGTTGACTTCTTATTCCACACGTTTTGGAAGATTGAGTAACCGCTGGTTGACTTGGCCATCAGATGGAATAATCTTTAACTGACGCGTGATTGGTGGAGTCTTGTTTTACGTTTTATCTTCTGATTGATTGCCAGCGACCCTATAATAGCTGACCCTATAATAGCTGACCCTATAATAGCTAATAGTAAAACTTGTTTCATTTTTTATTTTTTGCCTCCCCAAACTCCCCCACGAACTCACGAACCACGACCCACGACCCACGCCGCCGTCGCCGGTGCCGGGCTGGGCGGGTGGGTGGTGGTGGTGGTGGTGCGCGCGTGTGGGGCTTATCCAATACCTTTTCATATGCATGGGTTTAGGCTCTTTGGAAGCTAATGCCATCACATTAGCTAAAAGGAGTGTTATCTCCTTTTCTACCCACCGATGTGGGAAAAGGAAAAAACTTCATCTCCACTTTAAATGTTCCAACAATCCCCCACACATTTGAAGTGTCAACAAAGGTTTGGAGAGAAAGTGATCAGGTTTCCATGACTTTCAGCGTTTGGGTGAATTGTACTTAAGTGCCAATATCTTTCGATTTGAATTGTCACGTAGTGAAGTGAGGCAACCACCGAAATCCATTTAAGTGAACATACTCTTGAACTTTAACGGTATTCGATCGAGGCCCTCACAACACATACTCTACCCTGCTGAAATTTATGGTTTCCTCGAACCTCACCTTTCAGTTGAGTTCATCAAGTCCTTCTCTAAGAACCACCCTTGCGGGCTATGAACCTTGTGGATACCTTTATTTACATTTGTTCAGGGACGTCTCCTTAACATTCTGTTTATAAAGGTTTGGGTTTTGCTACTACCCTCGAATTCATCAAGTCCTTCTCGAAAGGACCACCAAAGAGGCTATGAACTCTTATTCATCAAGTCCTTCTCAAAAGGGACCACCACAAGTGGCTATGAATCCATATTACTTTAGTTTTATGCCATAGGGATGGATGGAGATCACCTTGACTCACGAGTCACATGTTCCCCATTGATGGGTCTCAACCCCATCCCCCTCGACGTTTCCAGGACTACTCTCCTGGGTAGGCCTTTGGTAAATGGATCAGCGAGAGTTTCCTCTGATCGTACATACTCTAAGGCTATCACACCATTATTCAGTAACTGTTTTACTGAACCATGTCTGATGCGTATATGTCTCTTCTTTCCATTGTAGGCACTTTGATGAGCTACTGCAATGGCTGCTTGTGAATCACAATGGACGCACACAGGTGTGGTCTTACCTTCCCAAAGGGGCACATCCGATAGGAGACTTCTCAACCACTCAACTTCTTGTCCAGCCATTTCTAGTGCTATAAACTCAGACTCCATGGTGGAGCGTGCTATACAAGTCTGTTTAGAGGACTTCCACGATATAGCACCTCCTCCTAAGGAGAAAACATAACCATTGGTGGAGTTAACTTCGTCATTGTCAGAGATTCAGTTTGCATCACAGAATCCCTCAAGAACTGCAGGATATGAGCTGTAATGCAGGCCTAGATCCATAGTACCTCGAAGGTACTTTAGAAGATGACGAAGTGCAACCCAGTGGTCATTACTCGGGTTATGAGTATAGCGACTAAGTCTACTAACGGCGTAGGAAATATCGGGTCGAGTGTAGTTCATTAAGAACATCACACTGCCTATGATTTTGGCATATTCGTTTTGGGATACAGCATCCCCAGAATTTTTAGACAAATGAATACTAGAATCATAAGGAGTATTTACAGGTGTCACCTCAAAGGAGTCAAATTTCTTCAACATCCTTTCTACGTAATGAGACTGATTTAGGGAAATACCAATACTGCTCCTAATGATTTTTACCCCAAGAATTACATCTGCTTCTCCCATGTCTTTCATGTCAAACTTAGAAGACAAGAAGCATTTGGTATCATTTATGGTATGAAGGGAAGTGTCAAAGATGAGCATGTCATTTACATATAGGCAGATGATGGTACACTCTGATCCTGTTACTTTGGAGTAAACACACGAGTCAGAACTGTTGACCACAAACCCATTTGAAATTAGGGTACTATCCAGTTTTTCATACCATTTTTTGGGTGCCTGTTTTAAGCCATACAAAGACTTTTTCAGCTTGCACACTTTATCCCATTGACCAGGAACCACACACCCTTCAGGCTGGGCCATATAGATCTCTTCATCTAGGTCCCCATTCAGAAACGCAGTCTTAACATCCATCTAATGTATGACAAGTTCGTGAATGACCGCAAGAGCGATGAGGGTCCTAATGGTGGCGATTTTGGTCACAGGATAATAAGTGTCGAAGTATAAAGGCCTTTCTTTTGGGTGAAACCCTTAATAACAAGCCTATCTTTGAATTTTTCTATTGAGCTGGCTCAACTTTATCTTAAAAATCCATTTGCTGTTGATGGGTTTGCTGCCTTTAGGTAAGTCAGTTAATTCCCACGTATGATTACTTCTAATAGACTCAAGTTCGCTATTAATAGCATCTTTCCAAAAACTAGCATCTACCGATCTCAAAGCATCGACATAAGTTTTTGGGTCTTCCTCCATGAGGAGACAGGTGACAACCTGTTCACTTATCAGGTCAATGTGAAGACCTTCGGTTAAGAAGGCTGTGATAAAATCAGGGCCGAAGCTGGACTCGGTCCTACGCCTCTTACTCCTCCTAAGTTCTTCCTCAGGAATACTACTAGGTACATAGGAGGTAGAGGGGCCAGGGGCACTATCATACAAAGGTACATTAACATTATCAGATAAGTTACTAGAAGACAAAGAAGCATCAACAGTATTCACAGTTTTCAAAGGGAAAATGTTTTTAATGAATTCAGCATCTCTAGATTCAAAAACGGAGTTATCATCTAATGATAGGAATCTATAGGTTGCACTATTCTGAGCATACCCTATGAATACAGAGTCTATTGTTTTGGGTCCAACAGTGACTGTTTTAAAATAGGATAGTTTGACTTTGGCCAGACACCCCCACACTTTTAAAAATTTCAAGTTAGGTGGAAAGCCTTTCCACATCTCATAGGGGGTCTTATCTAGGGATTTATGGGGTTCCCTATTAAGGACATAACATTCTGTCAAAACAGCTTCCCCCCACATGTTCGTTCGTAAACCTGAACTTATTAGCATATCATTCATAGTCTCTTTAAGGGATCTATTTTTCTCTCGGCTATGCCATTTTGTTGGGGCGTATAAGGGGGCACTAATTTCGTGGATTATCCCATTTGTTTCACAAAACTCTTTTAGTGAATTAGAACTATATTCGCCTCCTCTATCTGACCTAAATCTTTTGATTTTACAGTCTAGTTGATTTTCTACTTCAGCTTTGTATTTTAAAAACGCGTTTTCCACCTCGTCTTTTAGTTTTAAGGAGATACACTTTAGTGAACCTAGAGTAGTCATCTACAAAGGTTATATAGTAAAGTTTTCCTCCTCTACTAGTGGAGTTTTTAAAATCAGCTAAGTCGGAATGCACTAATTCTAGTAGTTTAGTCTTTCTCGTGGTCACAGGCTTAAAGGGTTTCTTCGCAAGTTTGGACTCTACACATATTTGACATTTTGAAAAGTCATCTATTTTACTGAGGGGTATTAGTCCAAGTTCTTTAAGCCTTTCAATAGAGGAGATATTAAGGTGACCTAGTCTACCATGCCAAGTGTCTAGAGATTCAACGACATAAGCAAAATCAGAGGCATTCTCATTCATTGGTACAGTATTTAAAACAAACAAACCACCATTCATGTACCCTTTCCCCACAAACTCGTCATTTTTGGTAATAACCATTTTTCCCCCTTCAAATACAAGTTTAAGGCCTACTTTATTAAGAAGAGCTCCGGAAACTAGGTTCCTACAGAGACAGGGGATGAAGAGAACATCAATTAACTCTAAGATTTTATCAGATGTGAGTTTTAGAGAAACCCGTCCTTTACCGAAGACCATGGCGGTTGAAGAGTCACCCATGTAGACAAATTCACCATTTGTTGCTTCTTCGAATTTCTTGAACATGGATCTCGTTGAGCAGAAATAACGAGAAGCTCCAGTGTCAAGAATCCACTCGGTTTTGTTCTCAATTAAGTTTACCTCAACCATCACTGCAGCAATAACCTCTTCGGTCTCGACCAGATTTGCGGCAGGTTTGGGACCTTGACCAGCTCTAAGGTTGCACTTGAAAGTGTTATGTCCTTCCTTCCCACAGCAGTAACAAGCTCCTTTGGGTTTCTGAATCTTACCAGAGGTTTTAAACCCACCACCTTTGGAGTTGCCGCGATTCTTGTTTCCCCTAGATTTAGATTTGTTCTGGCCCTGTTGCTTTCCCTTCCCTTTGAACCTGTCTTTATTACCTTGACCAGAAGTTTCAACAAGATTAGCTTTGGATGATTGAGCAGGGAAAGAGAAAGACCTGTCTTTGAGTCGATTTGCCTCCTCGACTTGCATATGACTATTCAACTCTTGTAGTATCATTTCCTTCTTCTTGTGCTTCAGGTGATTGCGGTATTCGCTCCAGGAAGGTGGGAACTTTTCTAACAAGACATTGGCTTGGAGCACTTCACACATTTTCATACCTTCAGCAATCACATCTGCGCAAAGGTTCTCATAGACATGGAGTTGTTCGGTCATGGGTTTCTGATCGGTGAGACGAAAGTTGTACCAAACCCCAGTGACATATTTCTTCTTACCCGAATCCTCAACCCCATATTTTTTCTCAAGTGTCTCCCATGTGATCTTTGCCGATTTTTCTTTGGCAAGAAGATCAAAGATGAGGTTCGAGACATTGTTTAACATCCAACCCCGAGCCATAGTATTGGCCCGTTTGAATTTGGCATCAAGAGCACGATACCTAGTCTGTTCTTCATCAGTGGGAACTCCCTCTTCCACTAAGAGTGGAGGATCTTCGTATAAAACGAAGTCCAGTTCATACTGTTCAAGACAAATTAGGATCTTTTGTGTCCAACGCTTGTAGTTGGAACCATTAAGGGGCTCCAACTTGTTAGCATCGGGAAAGGCCTTTGCGTTCAATTGTGAAGCAACTGCCGAATTTTGAAAAGCCATTTCAGAAAAAGAGAACGGTGATAAAAACAGAAATATCTTTTTAAATTGTGAGTGAAAGAGTCACCGTTCGAAACAAAATAGAAAGAAAAGGCAATTCACAAACAAAAAGTGTAAAATCAATTTAAATGCAAACTAACTATTACAAGAATTGAGATTACAAACGAAAATCAAACTTACATGGAATGAAAAGCCAAAACACAATACACGGAAATAATCCTAGCGTTAAAAAGATATTCCGGCGTACCGGTATCTCCAAACGGAAAAACTATCTCGGAGAAGAGAAGTAGAGAGAGTGTTTTGCTTTGCTTTGTTGTGATTTTCGTAGTGAATACTGGTGGAGAATGAGCTCTATAAATAGGGGAGCAGGGGGGTTTGAAACCTTTGTCAATTGTAACCGATCAATCAAGTCTATGATTCCCTCCATTGATTGATTGACGGTTTTCTGATTGATCCTTTTAATCACACGTTTTAGTTGACTTCTTATTCCACACGTTTTGGAAGCTTGAGTAACTGCTGGTTGACTTGGCCATCAGATAATCTTTAACTGACCCATGATTGGTGGAGTCTTGTTTTACGTTTTATCTTCTGATTGATTGCCAGCGACCCTATAATAGCTGATAGTAAAAATTGTTTCATTTTTCATTTTTCATTTTTTGACTCCCCAAACTCCCCCACGACCCACGACCCACGCCCACGCCGCCGCCGCCGCCGGTGCCGGGCCGTGCGGGAGGGTGGTGGTGGTGGTGGTGGTGCGCGCGTGTGGGGCTTATCCAATACCTTTTCATATGCATGGGGTTAGGCTCTTTGGAAGCTAATGCCATCACATTAGCTAAAAGGAGTGTTATCTCCTTTTCTACCCATCGATGTGGGAAAAGGAAAAAACTTCATCTCCACTTTAAATGTTCCAACAGTTCTCAAAATGATCAATAACTTCAACACAACCATGATATTGTGTATTTGAGATAAATGAAGCCAACAAGATTGATACAATACTAGAATCTCTACCTCCATCATATGGTCAGTTCAAGCTTAACTACGATATGAGTAAAGCTGAGATGAACTTACCAAAGCTAATTAAGGGACTACAATCGACTGAAGTTATACATCAACCCTAAGGTTGAGGCATATCCCACTTGGTTCAGGATGCAAGTTCGTGGATAGAACAAGAGGGGTATGGGCTTATCTACGAATTGGAGGAAGCAGTCCATTAGCCTTGGTGTTCAATATGACATCATTTTATTATTTACTTTTTATTGTTGCACCTCGTTTCCAAACAATACAAAATTGTACTACGAAACATATCGAGATAACTTTGATAGTCCGTGTGCATACGATATACATCCGAATTTATTTAATTATTACTTGTTAATGACCCGTAAACTTGCGGAAAGTCTCTTTCCCTTATTGTTGATTTATTGTCACACTTTGAGACAACAAGGCCATATATATTTGTAATAATTAAACATTTTTTCTTTTCTACGTTATCTAATCAATTTTCAATAATTTTCTTTGTCAGATAATTTTATTTCTCACATCCCAATCACCAGATAGATACTTAATAATTACTAATCTTCCTATTAGATAATATCAGCTATCATAATGTGTTTTTACATATACGTTAAAATATCCATAATTTTATTTGTATCATAATGTGTTCACGGCAATTGATAGTGAAATGAATATTCTTGATGTTATGTTTAATTTAGTTAAAGCTAATAAGAGAGGAGTTCCTAAGAATTTGAAAGAAGAATATGCCTCAATTACTTCTATTGAATATACTAAACTCTTTATCTTTATTTTGCATGTCCTTTAACTATCTATTTATATAAATGTTTTGGAAAAAATATATATACTGAACCGAAGACTCTGAATGATTCTTTAATCATGTTTAAATCTTAGGGGGGAAGAAATCCTATATTTTGAAAGGACGAATATGTCTCGAAATACTTTAACTTTATTCGTACAGAATTGCATCATCTAAATTCTTAATGTTAGATTTGAAAAAGAAGGTTTCCAAGATTTTGACAGGAAGAATATGTCCAAATATCAGTTTTTTCGTCAATCTAAATATTAGTACTGATTTTATTTCTAGAGTTTATAATCTAACCCAAAGAAGCACAAATTAACTATATATAATAAATAAAATCTTTCGTTAATTTCTTTCACAAATCACTACTAGATTCGTCTTGTTTAGCGACCAGAGACCTCGTCGCTAAAAACCCGTATTTCGTCGCTAATATGTCGTCGCTATCGTTTCGTCGCTATTTGACCCATTAGCGACGAATTGTTGTGATTTCGCCCCTAATCACTCAGACGATTATCGACGACGCGTGGTGTCGCAAAGTTTACAAGTTAGCGACGACGCCACGTCGTCGCTAATCAATTAATTAGTATTTCTTTTTTTTTATTTGGTTATTAATTATATATATTTTCTTTTTTTTAATACACTAACCACGAAATAATAGCGACGGATAAGTCGTTGCTATTAATTTTTTTTATTTTTTTATTTTGCCGTAAATGAATATTTATTTATTTATTTTATGTGTTAGCAACGACACCATTGTCGTCGCTATTCATTAATATTATTTTTTTTGCTTTTTAAAAAAAAAAATTAGTTTGGATTTTGATTTTTGTTTTTATTTTAAATATAATGCATAATTCACTAATAAATAAAAATCCAAAAATATATATAAAATACGATCATTCGATAATAAAATTATACGTGAAGTTAAAGTCAAACTTAGTCAAATAAAAAGTCAAACATAAGTAAAAAACGTAAAGTCAAATATTACAAACCATCCGAATAAAATAAATATAAATCAATCATCACTCAAGTGCTCGTCTTCATCTTCTCTCTCTATATCTCCTCTCTCCTCACTAATGGGCCCGGGTATGCTGATCGGTGGAAGTCCTTAGGCGATTCTCATGCCGTTTAACGCTTCGAGAAGCGTGTCCGCCATGCTCGGGGGCTGACTTGGCCTACTCGAAGAAGCTGTGGGCCCGGTCGATGCGGAGGCTGGAACCGGTATAGGTTCAAGTCATTAAGCCACGCGAAGCTCGTTCATTCCAGCCAGAATCGCCTTGAGAAACTTCTCATTCTGCCTATCCGGCTGTGTAGGAGTCCTGACTCTTTTTCAGACCGGACCAATGGTGGGCACCCAGTATTTTGTCTTGGGTGGGTGCAGGACCTCCATGATAGTCTCGTGCATAGCATCCATCTGCTCCTGGACAGTAACTTCAGCTCCCTCCGTTTCGGCCTGCACAACCTTCTTCTTCATCTTCTCCCGAAGTACACCCTATAATTAGATTTCAATTTAAAAATAAATTAGATTAATAAAAAGTAAAGTTAAAAATAAATAATTAATTTAAAGCAATTTAAAAAAAAACTTACACTAGCTTTCAGCAAACGCTCGTCACACCAGCTATCTGTAGCTGCATCGTAAGACAGGTGATCAAAATAGCCGCTTAAAGGAGGAAGCTCCATCTCCTCCTGTGTATCATCATCGAAAAAAGTCAACGGCTCTTTCGTCACCGTCTTTAGCTTCCCATGGACAGTATACGATAACAAATATTAATTAGTTAAAAATTAAATTAAAAAAATAGTAAATTAAATTTTTATTATTAGAAATTATACCTCTATAATCACCTCCCGAGTCTGGGATAAGTTCCTAGACCCCGTCTTGCTCGGAACTGTCTGCAACTCTAGATTTTTCTTATTAATCTCAGCCTGGCTCTGTTACAAATAATAAATAAATAGTTATAAAATAAATAAATAAAGACGTATAAAATAATTAATAAATTATTATTTTGTACCTGTTTGTTCTCGTTATCCCACATCTTCTTCGCCAACGCCCAATGCTCCAGTAGAACATCTGGTGGTGCAGTATCTGCGAGGTAGTAGTCGTTCTTCAAATCCGACTTCCATCGCCTGTAGGTCGTAGATGTCATCGTGGTCAACCTCTTAATAATCTCCTCCCAATCGTCTCACCGCCTCCACTCCTCTAAATCAAAAAACTCGTGCAGTCGCTGCATAATAACCCCTTTGTTATGGTCGGGGACCTGTATCCATCCTTTGTAGCACGGAGGCACGGCTTCGTGAACGGCATTCCCCACCACCTGACCCACGTGTTTGCTATGTGGGCCGACGAAGTTCCACGTGCCGTCGATAAACGAAAAGTCGACTGGAATGGGCCAGCCAACTCTCTTCAAGGTCTCCTGAGCTGTTCGTATAGACGTGTCAGCTTTAGGGCGTCTTCTTTTACGTTGACCTGTTTTATTGAAAAATATTTATTAATTATATATTTTCTTAATTGAAATTATATAAATTGAATTTTTTATTACCCGATGGTTGGGCACAATCGGCCATAGCATGGTTAGGATCCCTCGGGGGATCGTTACCCATCCTGTCTCCGTCGTGTCCACGACCCATAACAGCAGCCATCTATAATTTAAAGGAAATATTTACTAATTAGTCCTTTACTATTTTTTTCATAAAATTTAATTAAATTGCTAATAGGTCCATATTTTTTTAAATATTCTATTTTAGTCCTTATAAAATTTTATTTATAAAATTGCAAATAAGTCCTTATTTTTGAAAAAATTGTATTTTAGTCCTTTTAAAATTGCAAATAGGTCCATATTTTTTTAAATATCCTATTTTAGTCCTTATAAAATTTTATTTATAAAATTGAAAATAAGTCCTTATTTCTAAAAAAATTGTATTTTAGTCCTTTTAAAATTACAAATAGGTCCTTATTTTTTTAAAATTCTATTTTAGTCCTTAAACTATTTTATTTACAAAATTGCAAATAGGTCCTAATTTCAAAAAATGCATTTTTGTCCATGTGAAATTGCAAATAGGTCCTTATTTAAAAAAAAAAATCTATTTTAGTCCTTAAACTATTTTATTTACAAAATTGCATTTTAGCCCTTAACAATTACAAATAATTTAAGATATTGCAAATAGGTCCCTATATCTTAAAACAAAATTAAATTACAATATCACAACAAATATTACAATTAAAATCCAAAAATCATAACAAAACCCTAATTTTAGCTAATTTTAAACAAAGTCCAATTACAAGTTGTTTTTTAACACGAAAAAAAATCCTAAACATCCCAGAATAACATACATAAAATTCGGATTTCATTTAAACATATATACATTCATGAATATTTTCAACCCAAAATAAAAAAATTGCAATTTTAATCCGAAAATTGGAACCTGTTACGTAGAAATGGTGTAGATTTTGTCCATGAATCCATGCCAAGAAGAAGGAATCATACTAAAAACACAAGAAAAGATATTAGAAATTACAAATGAAAAATTAAAAAGTAGTGATTAGAATGTGTTATTGGATTGAAATCATTACCTTGATGTCGGATTTGGTGGAGTAATGCCTCGGAAATGCTTTGCTATGGCGGAAATGGCATTTTTTGGAGTGATTTGTGGTATTGTTATGGTTGAAATGAAGCACGGTTAGGGCTTTATAGAATAATTAATTAGGGACGACACGCATGTCGTCGCTAACCAGGGAAATTCGCCGCTAAGTGGGACACGTGTCGTGACCGTACCCACGACCTTTGCGTGTCAAAGGTTAGCGACGACACGTCGTCGCGAAAATTTGGAAATCTGTCGCTAATTTTCGAGAGTAGGAAAGTTGACCGCCCAAGCTGACCAATTGAATTTTTTATTATTTATTAACGACGACTATGTGGATGAATGTCGTCACAAAATATTAGCGACGACATTCATCCTTTAAATGTCGTCGCTAATCGCTTGAATATCGTCGCAATTTTTTTTAAATTTTTTTTATATTTCTTTTTTCTTTCTTTTTCTTGCTTTCTTTTTTGTTTCTATTTTTTTTCTTTTTCCTTTCTTTATTATTTCTTTTTTTCTTATTTCTTTCTTTCGTTCTTAGTGTTCGGGGTGTTTAGTCAACACTTAAAGTCAACACTTAGAGTCGAACTTGAGTGTTCGGGGTGTTTAGTCAACTATTTGAGTCAAATGTTAGTGTTTGGGGTGTTTAGTCAACTATTTGAGTCAAACTTGAAAGATCGGGGTGTTTAGTCAACACTTAGAGTCAAATGTAAGTGTTTGGGGTGTTTAGTCAACTATTTGAGTCATGTGTTAGTGTTTGGGGTGTTTAGTCAACACTTAGAGTCAAACTTGAGTGTTTGGGGTGTTTAGTCAACTATTTGAGTCAAACTTGAGTGTTTGGGGTGTTTAGTCAACACTTAGAGTCAAACTTGAGTGTTTGGGGGTGTTTAGTCAACACTTAGAGTCAAATTTGAGTGCTTGGGGTGTTTAGTCAACTATTTGAGTCAAACTTGAGTGTTCGAGGTGTTTAGTCAACTACTTGAGTCAAATGTTAGTGTTTGGGGTTTTTAGTCAACACTTAGAGTCAAACTTGAGTGTTTGGGGTGTTTAGTCAACACTTAGAGTCAAACATGAGTGTTCGGGGAGTTTAGTCAACTATTTGAGTCAAATGTTAGTGTTTGGGGTGTTTAGTCAACACTTAGAGTCAAACTTGAGTGTTTTGGATGTTTAGTAAACTATTCGTGTCAAACTTGAGTGTTCGGGGTGTTTAGTCAACACTTAGAGTCAATCTTGAGTGTTTGGAGTGTTTAGTCAACACTTAGAGTCAAACTTGAGTGTTTGGGGGTGTTTAGTTAACTATTTGAGTCAAACATGAGTGTTAGGGGTGTTTAGTCAACTATTTGAGTCAAATGTTAGTGTTTGGGGTGTTTAGTCAACACTTAGAGTCAAACTTGAGTGTTTAGGGTGTTTAGTCAACTATTTGAGTCAAACTTGAGTGTTTGGGTGTTTAGTCAACCCTTAGAGTCAAACTTGAGTGTTTGGGGTGTTTAGTCAACACTTAGAGTCAAACTTGAGTGCTTGGGGGTGTTTAGTTAACTATTTGAGTCAAACTTGAGTGTTCGGAGTGTTTAGTCAACTATTTGAGTCAAATGTTAGTGTTTGGGGTGTTTAGTCAACACATAGATTCAAACTTCAGTGTTTGGGGTGTTTAGTAAACACTTAGAGTCAAACTTGAGTGTTTGGGGTGTTTAGTCAACCATTTGAGTCAAATGTTAGTGTTTGGGGTGTTTAGTCAACACTTAGAGTCAAACTTGAGTGTTTTGGGTGTTTAGTCAACTATTTGAGTCAAACTTGAGTGTTTGGGGTGTTTAGTCAACTATATGAGTCAAATTTTAGTGTTTGGGGTGTTTAGTCAACACTTAGAGTCAAACTTGAGTGTTTGGGGGTGTTTAGTCTACTATTTGAGTCAAACTTGAGTGTTCAGGTTGGTTAGTCAACACTTAGAGTCAAACTTGAGTGTTTGGGGTGTTTAGTCAACTATTTGAGTCAAACTTGAATGTTCGGGGTGTTTAGTCAACTATTTGAGTCAAATGTTAGTGTTTGGGGTGTTTAGTCAACACTTAGAGTCAAACTTGAGTGTTTGGGGTGTTTAGTCAACACTTAGAGTCAAACTTGAGTGTTCAGGGTGTTTAGTCAACTATTTGAATCAAATGTTAGTGTTTGGGGTGTTTAATCAACACTTAGAGTCAAACTCGAGTGTTTGGGGTGTTTAGTCAATTATTTGAGTAAAATGTTAGTGTTTGGGGGTGTTTAGTCAACTATTTGAGTCAAATGTTAGTGTTTGGGGTTTTTAGTCAACTATTTGAGTCAAATGTTTGTGTTTGGGGTGTTTAGTCAACTATTTGAGTCAAAATAAATTCAAATTCAACTCCAAAAACCAACAAAATGTTTTAAGACAAATAAACCAAAAATATATAAAATTCTCCTAATCAGTTTCATATCCACTAATATCTACGGGTTCATCATCGCTATCAACCTCTATAGGTTCTTCTTCATCCCCATATTCTTCCACGTGTCATCATGAATTTCCTCGTTCTCATCAATAACCATATCAAAAGCCAAATCAATACGAATATGAGATGGGTCAATCTCGATCTCCTCGGTGGATGCCAAAGGTATGCTGATGCTCTCATTCCCCATGTTAACCAAAGGTATGTTGATGCTCTCATTCCCAGTAGGTAGTGATTTGGAACCCCATAACTCAGGACTCCATCCGTGTCGATCGTTTATTTCCCAAACGGCTCTCCAGCCTTTCATTGATTTCTTTGAATTAATCTCGTCGATGTAAAACACTTTCTTGGCCTGCGATGCTAAAATGTATGGTTCGTTGGCCCACTCAAAGTTTGATGTGTTGGTAAAGGTTACCCTATGTTCTGTCCTCGAATCAGACTTTTTGTACCACTTACAGACAAATAACACAACCGAGCACCCTCCAGTGTACATAACCTCCAAGATTTTGATTAATTCACCGTAATAGGGTTTTTCCTCGTACATGGTACAAACTTCGTAATCCCGCGTCACTCTTTTTTCTCCTTTGGACTTAGTTACCCACTTGACACCGTTCACCACACATGAATCATATTTATGCACCGCACCAAAAGACATGTTTGCCAAGGACACCATCTCGGGGGTAGCTAATGCATCGCCACATGAATTCATTCCATGAATCCATTATACAAAAATAATACTTAATACTTTAATAATAAATAGTTAATAATTAAACCAATGCCTAAGGTTACATACCTTTTCCAAAAACCATTCCTTAAACATTTGACGATGCTTATTATCTATTTCCGTACTCGTTCCCGTAAGTTTGGAATTGTGTTCACTAAAATCGTAAATGAGTATAAATAAATATATATATTTATATATTAATAAAAATTTAAATATTAACATATTCATATAAATATAAATATAAATATATTTATATAAATATATTCATATAAATATAAATATATAAATATATTCATATAAATATAAATATAAATATATTCATATAAATATAAATATAAATATATTCATATATTCATATAAATATATTCATCTATAAATTTAAATATAAATATTTACTTACGTCATGTATGCTTCGAGTTCATCGCAATTATGCAAAATATACCAACTTATGTGCTCCTTCTCCTTATATGGTAAAGAACCATACTCTATCTTGCCAACTGGAGTACATTGGGATTTGGAAACGGATAACTCTTTTGGGACCGGCGGTGGTTCGTTGTATCTACCTGGATCATTGAACTTTGTTTTTTCTTCACTAAGATACCTTGATATGAAATTCAACGTCTCTTCCGCAACGTAGCCCTCAGCTATTGAACCCTCTTGTCTAGCCGGATTTCGAATATACTCTTTCAACTTTTTCAAATACCTTTCAAATGGGTACATCCACCGCATTTGGACCGGACCCCCTAACAATGCTTCATCGTATAAGCGTATCACTAAGTGGATCAATATATCAAAAAACGCGGGAGGCAAAATCATTTCCAGCCTACACAAAACTTCAACCACTTTCTTCTTTCCCGATTCTAACTCTTTCCTGCTGAGATTTTTATTGCAAACGATTCTAAACACGTTCGCTAACCCAATAATCACATCACTAATCGCTTTGTCGTCAATGAGCCCTGGGAGACTAGCCACGAAAAGATACTGCATCATCACGTGACAGTCGTGAGATTTCATTCCGATAATCTTTCCCGTATCACTTTGAACATTATTTCTCATACTAGATGCGAAACCGTTGGGAAACTTCTGTGCCTTCAGCCAGTCAAGAAATATTGTCCGCTTTTCCGTTGTTAAAGTGTACTTTCACCGGTTCAGTATTTGTTTACCATTTCTTTATGTCAACCACAATTCTTTCCTGATGTTCATTTTCTCAAGATTCATCCTCACTTTCACATTATCTTTGTTAACTTTCCCATCAAGACCTATAACTGTACCGAGAAGAGCATCACACACATTTTTCTCGCAATGCATAACGTCATTGTTATGTTTCAACAAATTTTCGGACCAATAAGGTAAACGGTAGAATATACTCTTTTTTCTTCCAATTGAATCGTCGTGGAACAGTTTGCTTCACGATCTTTCCCCCAAAATCCTTGTGTTTACCGGGAAACACAATAGGAAGCCCATCTAACTGTGTCTGAATATCGGCAGGACTATATTTCTTCGGTGGGCCCCTATGATCGGATTTCTTGTACAAAACCCTTTCGCTTCTAAATCGATGTTTGGCAGGTAACCAACGTCTATGGTCAAAGTAAACAATCCCTTTCTTCACGCTCAATGACGGAGTAGAATCCATGCACTCTGGACAAGCTAAGTAACCCTGACCCGACCATCCTGAAGTGTATGACCTAGCGGGGTAATCATTAGTCGTCGATAACAAACAAAACTTTATCGTAAACTCTTCCTTCTTGTGGGCATCATACATAAGGATCCCTTTATCCACAACTCTTCCAACTCATCTATAACAGGTCGAAGAAAGACATCCATGTCCTTACCAAGGAAACAGGATCCAGGAATCAACAACCAAAACTGGAATGTGGTCTCCTTCATGCATACCCACTGTGGCAAGCTATAAACGGTCAATATGACAGGCCACATGCTGTACGAGTTGTTCTGCATAGAGAAAGGACAAAACCCGTCGATTCCGAGACCCAAATATACATTACGAGGTTCACTAGCAAACTCAGGATGTAGCGCTGCAAATCTCTTCCAACTATCACCATCAACCGGATGACGCAACACATCTAGATCGGCACTCGTTCCGGTATGGTTCCATATCATGTCTTCAGCGGTGTGCTTCGAAGCGTATAGTCGCTGCAATCTCTGAGCAATCAGAAAGTAATGAAGCTTCTTATGCGGTACTTTGATACCCTTCTTTGGATCTCATCTAGACTCGCTACATACTGGACACTTGTCGAGGTCTTTATTGTCTTTGAAAAAAATGGCACAATCGTTCAAACAAACATCGATAGTAATATACCCCACACCCAAACTTTTCAACTTCTTGTTGCATGCTTCATAAGAATCGGGCAAATTGTGAGGTTTGGGCAAAATACGACCCAACAACTCCAATAGCTCGGTGAATGAGGTGTTAGTCCATTTGTTCTTTACTTTTACGTGCATAAGCTTGGCAATGAAATTCAACGAACTCATCGATGTACAACCAGGATATAATTTTGTCTCCAATTCTTCGAACAATGTTTCAAAACTACTTCAACTTGGAAGATGTGCATCTCTCATCTCGGTATCTCCCAGATGTCCACCAACATCGTAACTTTGTCTCACATCGTCATAAACATGTTGAATTTCATTTACTATAATTGGATCTTTACTTGCAGGGGGTGTATGTGTTTGTATCTCATCCTCACCGTGTTTTGTCCAAACCTGATATGCATGGTTAAAACCGTCTTTTAGAAGGTGGGCCAAAACCGCTTCGGTTTTTAATCGACAGTAATTATTACACTTCTTACACGGGCAAGACAAGAAACCGGTATAACCTTTACTTTTCTTAGCGAATTCGATAAACTTAAAAACCCCAAAAACATATTATTCTGTGAAATAATCCGTCGTTTCGATCCAACTCTTATCCATACTCTTGTCCATACTCGAATCCATCTCTTAGCAACAATTTTATTAAACTATGCGACTACATTCATATAAAAATAAAATATATAATTATTACAACCTAATGAAAAAAATGAAAAAAAATTACAACACAATAAATAACATAATAAAAATTACAAACTCATTGAATGAATAAATATTACAAACCATTTAATGAATAAAAATTACAAACCATTGAATGAATAAATATTGCAAACCATTGTATAAATAAAATTAAAAACACACAATAAATATATAAAAAAATCATACAATTAATTAAACAAGTAAAAATATATGAGCACAAAATATAAATAACACAACACATGCATAATTTACAACATAATAATTGTAAACAAGTCAACCAACAAACATGTAATTCATGAACCTAATCATATGTTATATCAACTAGCCAATATAATCAAATAAATAAAAAAATTCAAAAAGTATGAAATTTAATGAAAATACCTTGAATTGGATGGATAAGATGAAGAATGATGATAATGCCCCACCTTGAAAATGTATTAATTCACCTAATCAAACCATATAGAAAGAATAAAACACAATTAGAAATAATTAAAAAAAATTAAAAAGTGAATTTCATGCAATTACCTTAAATTGTGTGATGAAATTGGATATTGATGGTGCCCCACCTTAATTATTAACCCGGGAATTGTGCAAGATGAAGTGGAGAAGCAATTAGAAATAAAAAAAATTAGTTGTGTTTTAGGGAGAAAATCGGAGGATTTTTTTGGGGTTTTTAGGTGTTTTGTGAGTTAAAAACCTGCTGTCTCCATTAAATAGGATGTTTAATTAGTGAAGACCCGTAAATCGTCGGTAACCCACTCGTATCGTCGCTAATCAACAAAATAGCGACGACATACCATGTCGCAAATATAGCGACGACACATCGAAGATTTAAAAAATTCAAAACTAACAAAATAATAATTAGCGGCGAAAAACACCAAATCGACGACGAATTTTTGCGTCGCTAATTAACGACGCTATATTTTTCGCCGGTAAGATCTTTTCGTCGCTAATTTTGAAAAATTAGCGGCGAAGTACGGGTCGTCGCTAAATTTTCGTTGGTAAACATGATGTTTCTAGTAGTGAATATTGATAACATAAATTAGATTAAATATAAAAAGTTTTACATAATTGTGTATCTCTTTAAAAAGGAAAAACGGATTTGCGAATACCTCCAGTCCAGAATTTTCATTTTAGAAAAAGAGTTTTTATTCACATAAATTGATTGGCGGCACTATTGGTTGGCCATTTGCATCTAACTCAATGCCAGGATCTTCAGCATTATGAATATTCAAATCCTCCATGTTTCTTTTCTCTCTTTGCCTTCTCTCTTGCTTCTCTTTCTCTTTTGTTTTTATCTCGAACTAACCTCTCAGGGTTTGAGTACATGCACCAAACCTGTAAGATCTGACAAAGAACAAAAACAAAGAAAAACGTAAAACTGAAAATAAAAATTAAAAATGCAATTAAAACACTAAAGGATAAACATCGGGGTCACACGCTACCGTCCCCGGCAGCGGTGCCAAATACTTGGTGGTCCATGTGTGTTATAAAATAAAATGCGAAAGATAAGGACTCACAAACCGAAAGTGTACGGTTGTCCAAGTAGTAAAACCGATAAATCAGATTCGTTCGCAGGGACAGATTAGGTACAACTCAGGTGTGAATCAAATAGTGGAATAATTGCAATAACGGAAAAGTAAATGATATGAATGTTTGTTTTGGGTTTTTGATTAATAACTAGAATGCAAGAGTAAAATAAAGACTAAGTAAATTAAGCTAAAATATAATAATGTAAATGATAGATGTAGACGCAAGGGAGGAAGTAGTACTTGAGTCACGCTAGGGTTTCACCTCAAACTTTCTTAATTAATGTCTTCCTTTAAGGGCTGAATCTTTATTATTACGCTAGTTGGGATTCTAAAGTCTCTTAGCCCCCGTCAGGGTGGACCTAAAAGCTCTCATATGGTCTTCTAAGCCCCGTCAAGGTGATTAAAACCACTTTCGGATGATTAAAACTTACCACATTGGCTATTTGCTAGTCAAGCCTGTCAAAGTCATTGGCGGATACCAACGGCAATTACCTAGTTCTGTATCTAACCCCCCCCCCCCCCCCCCCCCCCCCCCCCCGGGGTCAAGGTGATCAATACGCCACTGTAATTAATAGCCTAGATACTAAAACTCACCCTTAGTTCATGACTCTAAGGATAATAAATAAGCACAAAATAAAAGGAAACGTAAAATAATAATTCAAATTAAATTCTTAAATCCCTAATCGGAAAAAACAATAATTAATCTAGTTTGGGTTCAACCCAATTTGCAATCTCAAGTACAAAGAGAATTTAGCTCATAATGGAAATTAAAGCAAAAGAAATAAATTTAACTGAGTTCATGTTTTACAGAAAGATAATAAAATAAAGAAACCTAATTAGGAGTTTGGATTTGGCTGTTGATTTGGAGAAGATAAATTTTCCAGCTCTTGGCTTCTTTTTTTTCCTGTCGTGTGTAAAAATAAAGTCAAAAGGCCTATTTATTTAATTCGGACTTGGGCTATTTTAAGTGAATTGATGAAATAATTAATGGCCCAAGTCCACTCTTCAAGTCCGAATCCCGTAACTGGTGTACACCCTCCACTAAAATAGCTGTAACTTTCTCAATTTAACTCTGAATTGACTCATTCAACTTGCTAACTCTTCGTAACTTGATAAGAAACAAATCTTCTTTACAACTCAGAGTCTGAATCCACGTTTAAGTTGCTCGAAATCATCAATTACCATCAGCCTTCCAGATGTGGAGCTCTAACTTGTCAATTCTTCGGGATATTTCTTCTTGCCTTTGACTTCTTTACACGATCCAAGACTTCCATTCTTGATTCCTCTCCTTGCTAGTATTATAAAAATATAAACTTTACACTAAAACAAACCATTTAACATGCAAAAGTTTAATAAATGAAAAATACTAAAATCCAAAGAGAGAAAATGAAATATATCAAATTAACACTAAAAGTCCAACGAATTAGTCAAATAATCACCCAAGTATCCTAAGGGCATATAATTAAAGGAGACATCAGCCATGAGTGGTGTGTAGGTTGTGAGATTCAAGCTAGTTGATAAACCCATTTTATGAACATGCTAAAGGTAAGAGAATGACGAAATTGTATAGTTTAGAAAGTGATTAAGGCGGTTCTTTCATAAGCCACTTGTTGCCTTTTAGCTTGTTGTCCAAATTATTATATTTTATATCCTTCTCAGCCCCTTCTAGCCTTTCTAAAGCCTTTTTATTAGCCATATTATAAGCCATGTCCCTTTGGATTTTAGGACTTTTCCATATGACCCGCACTCGAATCGCGATGCATAGACAATTGTTTTAGAGCTTGAGTTTCGGGTGGTAGGTCTACCATTATGGGAATTGTTATTGGGGTGGGATTTTTGATCTTTTTAATTGTGTTCTATCTATTGATGATGATTCAAAGGTTTATTATATTGTAACCCTTTGCCAGGGTAAGAGTATATGAAAAAAGCTATGAAAAGAATGAAAAAGAAAAAAATATATGTGAAAAAATAGCATGATATCTCAATATCCAAAAGAGAGTCATAGCTATACAAAGGTAAAAAAATTGATATGAAAAGAATATATATATATATATATATATATATATATATATATATATTTGGACCAGCAATGTGGAATTTTTATGTGAACATCGTTATTTTAATTGGGTTATTGGGGATGCTAATTAGTGCATCAAATTATTGGGTTGAGTGAGAACGTTTCATGAGAGTAACTCAAGCTCTAGGGTGATTCTTTGATGGCTAGTGAGGAGAGAGCCAAAAGCTCACTCTAAATTATCCAAATATACTTATCATACCGTCCCTAAGCCAACATTACAACCTTAAAGACCTTATGATTCTTTGTTATGTGATCTAGAAGTAATTGAGCCAATAGAGAGTAGTTAAGTGGATCTTTGGATACTAGTAAAGTTCGATGAACAATCTATACCCTCCATACTAAACTGAGTAAAGAACCTCTCATTCTTACATTGAGAAGCTAATCTAATCTTGAATTCGAGCCGTGTTGATTGTGGATATGAAAGGTGTGAAGGTATGTAGTTTGTAAATATTATTACATGAAATTTTCTGAGTAGTTTCTTTGAGTCTATTCTGTATATTCTGCTATCTTCTTTCACACTGTGCTTAATTGACTTAGGTGTGTATTTAGAGTCTTCCCTTTGTTCTTATCTTTGTTGTATCAGGACGATACAACATTAAGTTAGGGGTCTTGATGTCTCCCTATTTGTGATGATTTAATCTATATTGGAAACATCATTTTAGGTGTATTAGGATAGTCAATACTCGTTTTTTACTTATATATTAGCATTTTCTTATTTCTTGTCTTGATTTAATGATTTTATTATTTTTAGAGCATATTTGGTTTAATTGTTTGAAAATTGTAAAACTTTAAAGATATATGTAAATTAATTAGATGTCAAAACAATTCCAATAGATAAATAAAAGAAGATAATGATGGAAATTGGAGATAAAGGAAGGAAAAGATGAAAAAGGAAAAGAAAAGTTGTCAAGTAAATCTGAATTCCAGCAGCCACGTCCACTAAAGTGATCATAACTCAATATCTTCTAGGAATTTGGAAGAATTGTTTGAATAAAAAGTGTAGAGCTTTCCGAGACGATCAGTTTTGATATAAAGAACGCATCAATCAGAGCAGTATTGAAGAAGTTATGGCCAAAACAAGACCACAACAGTTTATTACCTTTTCTATATTTTAGGGCTACGAATTTGATTTGGTAAATGAGTCCAATTGCTTGCCTCCTACTCCAAGAAATCCAAATTAGGGCTTCCTAGACTCTTATAAGTACACTCTTTATCCTTAGTCATTCAAGAGAAGCAAGCTAACAGTATGTATCTTTCTTTTAGTTTATTTCTTTATAGTGTGAACTAATTTTCCCATAGATTGGGTTTTACATATGTATAATCTATGAATTCTATTCTCTTCTATCTATGTTTCTTTGGGAAAACTATTTTAAATTGATTCTAGCTGCTTAACTATATATTTATTTTATGTGCTTTGATATATTGTATGTCTTAAACCTGATCAATTTAGGACTGTGCTAATAGTAGTTAGATGGTCACCCGGAAGGGGTGTCTAATTATTGTAACGCCACATAAACGTCTAGTGTGAGGTAGTGATCCGGAAGGGCTTTCCTTACTAGATAGTCATTAGGGTTTGATTTAATCACCGATCATTATTTGTAGACCAGATACATCTAAGAACCCGGTGGCGTAGGAGCACCTTAGTTAAGTCCCCTAGTAATTGTGAGGTCGCCACCCTAGTCCACCCGGAAGGGGGTAGGGAGGAATTTAGAATCTGACTACTTATTTAAGAGCTATTATCAACCTTATTAACTAGTAGAAGAAATAGAAGGATTAGTGCATACTCGCAAAACCTGAGCTATATTCTCTCATCTTATTTCTTACATCTTTTATTTACTTGTCTTTACTTTATTTAGCTATTAATCTGATCTCCTTAATCATATTTATTTATTTTCTGTCTTTCAATTATTAATTTCTACTCTATTCTATTGACCCATTTGTATAACACACTAAGTCCCTGAGAACGAATCTGACTTATCATTAAAACTTGCTTACGACCTATGATACTTGCAGTGAGTAACGTGTTTAGTTTAGGGTGTTAGTGCATCAGTTATCCAGCTTTTATTATCATATTTTTATCACACCTTAGGCGACACCAATGACCGAAGATCATTCTCCACCACTATCAACACTTCTACGCCACAATTAAATATACATATTTAGATAATGAAATTCATTTTCTGATCCAGAGTTTCCATATCTTGTAGATTCATAGGACACAAATCCTAATTCAATTTTCAAGTGATAAACTCAACTCACAAACATATTGTTGAATATTAGAAGTAAATAGTCTTTCCCAAACCCATAAACTCTTTTTCAATTATATAGAAAAAGGGTCTTCCAATAAGAGTTGTGCAAAGAATATACAAAGAACTATGAATATCGATACATTCAAGGTTTTGAAGCTGTTCCACCCAGAAAATGGGATCTAAAGCAAAGCCATAGGTATAATGAACAGTTTCATAACAATATCTTTCATAAATTGGTTGGAATATCTTCAAAATTGGCCCATTACAGTAAGAAGCCCACTATTACTTCTTGGGAGATCCAGACTGTCGCGAGGTTGGTGTTGCCTAGTGAGTTGGCCAAGCACAAGTTCATCGTGTCTGAGGGTACCAAGGTGGTTATCAAGTTTACAAGCTCTTGAACAATTAAATGTTTTGTTGGTATAAAATAGTGTGTATACATTAGTGTTTCAGTTATGTATAGATTAATGATGAAGATGGTGTAAGTAATCGACTTTTGTTCCAAAGTTATCATTAATTGTATGAATGCAATTATGAATATTTTGCTTTTGTAGTTGTCTCAATAATGATTGATAAAATGCTATTATAATTCTATGAATGTTGTGTAGTAATCGACTTTTTATTTCATTTTATTTCGTTACGTTGAGTTTATATATAAAAATCAAAGTCATACTTGTTGACGTGGCTAAATTGTCCACGTTTCACTAACATGACACATGTGTGGCGTTGACTAATAGAAAATGGAAAAAAGGACCAACAATGTATGAAAAGTTAAGATAAATGGCCATTTTGTGATTTTTGATACATCAGGTTTCATAAGGGACAATACCTTACCGATAAAGGGCCACAAGACGGCTTTATCCTTATTATTAATTACAGTGATTAACAGATACCGAAGTTAGTATTTTTTTGATTTAGTGTAAGAAGAATGTACTCAATGTTTTGTGTATCAATGCGTTCATTTGTTTTTGTGTACTTTGTCTTGTTTGTTTTTCCACAACTTAAAATTAATATTTACATTGAATAAATCTAAAGAAAATTACCTAAAGGGTCTTGAAAACACCCCCCAAGACCCAACAAGACCGGGTGGATATTATCTTCTTACTAAAGGCCATAAACTAGATTTAACACAATAAGCCAAAATCCTAATTACCTTTCTATCCTTTTTTGTTTTTTTCATATATATATATATATATATATATATATATATATTTTACCATTAATTCTAAACCCTAAAAAAATTACTCAAACATCTCCTATCTCTTTCTCTCTCTTCTCTCCCGCAGCCTTTTCTTTTTCTGTTACTGGGCTTTCTAATGGAAGCCATGGATGCTGGAATCCCCAGAAAAGAATGCTCAAGCAAAGCTCTGAGAAGCCTTATAGTGAAGATCTGTTTGAACTGCTCGGATTTGCGAAGAGAATGCTCAGAAGATCATGAACCAACACGGAGAAGACTAGCTCCGCCGTCTTGATCTACTCCAACGAACGACAGCAGCGAGCAGCGATCGAGCTAGCTCTGTTTGAGAGTTCAAGGAGCAGGTTCTTGCGAAGCTCAGCCTCAGAGATGGAGGTTCGTTCACTGCTTCTCACCATGGCTGCAAACTGCTTTTCCAGTGTTGCGTTCTCCAGTGGATACTCGCTGTGATGTGTACTGTTCAAAGAAGACGAATGGAGATGGAGGTCCGTTCACTACTTCTCACCTTGGTTACGAACTGCTTTTCTGGTGGTGCATTTTTCGGTGGATGAAGACGACGGCGCGGAGGTTATTCGAGGGCAACAGCTCACGAACCAAGAGGTCGCATCTGAAATGAATTTACAGATCTGAGGTAGTTATTCTTCCTAATTATATATCTAGATTGGTGGTTTTCATAATTCGTTGGGATTACATAACAGTATTTGACGTATTTACAGTACAATTTTTTAAACATGGTGATTGACCTTGTTGGGAAATGAGTGAGTAATGAAACCTCAAGCTGCAATCCTTTAAGTTCAATATATTGAACAAGCAACACTTTTTTGCAATATCCGTTCAATTTCAGGGGAACTCTAGAATGAATAAAGTTTGCTGATGGATAATTTTAGGTTCCACTGATTGAGGAACTGATAAAAAATGATAATACTTCATTAAATAGTTTTAAATTGTAATGTAATTGTATTGCTTTTTATTTCTTGTAATTGTAATGTAACAATTTTAAATTTTTTTTCTTCTCTTTAGCAATTTTGTAATAATTTGAGTTGTTTTTTATATAAATAAATTTGAATCAGGAAAATAATAAAACTCAACAACTCATACGAGCATGCTTAGTAAAGTAACTGAGCATACTTACATGCTCAGTAAAGTTAGTGAGCAAACGAGCATGCTCAGTAAAGCGACTCAACAAAAAAAATTCGAATACTCAGCAACTTTTTCCAATACTCAATAACTTTTTTCCATACTCAGTACTCCATGCTTAGAACTTTTTCTATGCTCAGATTTTTTTCCGGCGGTGGCCTTTTTTTTTGTTCCGGCGGTGGTCGGAGCTGGAATTATTGTTAGTTAATGAAGGAGGAGAGAGAAAAAATGATACAAGAGATTAAAGGTAATGGAGGAGAGAGAGAAATCTATTTTTTGTCTTATATACACTATAAGGGTAGTAATGACAATGATCATCTTAAAGGGCTCTTTGGAGGAGAGAGGAATGAAAGGGTTCCTTTGTGGCACTAAGATGGTCTCCAAGATCCTATAGGTAATTCACCCATGAATCTATTGAGGTTTTTGTGATGTAATGTTAAAAGAATGTAGCTAGTGTAAATACTAATAGTACTCAGCTTTTAGTCGTAAAATATGAGTAGCGGCAAACCTAGGAGGTCGGGACGGAGAGCCCCTTCTCCCACTTTCCCTCGACCCTAGGATAGAGAAAATTTACCTGGATTTTTTAAACAAAATACTTTAGTAGAATTAGATTCCCCCCCCCCCCCCTCCCACCCCCACACACACCCATCCTAATTCAATTCTCAAGGCCTTACATAAACTAAGTGTTAGACTTTTTACCCTTCTCGGACTAGAAATGACCCCCTAATTTTTTTCGAGTTGGAACCTCAAACCTACAGATTATTCTAACTTTTCGTCTCCTTCATATTGGGAATTTTTATATTTGCTATTGGTTATAAGCATATTTAATAACAATAATAATTTGTAAAACCTTTTAACTTGAATATTCTAATAAAATTAACCCTTCAACATTTTAAGGAATATACTCATCTCTCTTAATTCTAAAATAAAATAAAATTAAAAGACTTTTGGATCGAAGGAAAAATTGCAAATTTGAT
This sequence comes from Nemophila menziesii, assembly GCA_029959085.1. Taxonomy (NCBI): domain Eukaryota; kingdom Viridiplantae; phylum Streptophyta; class Magnoliopsida; order Boraginales; family Hydrophyllaceae; genus Nemophila; species Nemophila menziesii. The sequence goes on along the minus strand of JARWIR010000007.1, from coordinate 21,125,310 downwards.
TAACATTAAGTGCCTGTTTGGAAGTGCTTTTTTGGAGAAGCACTTAAAAGTGCTTTTAGCATTTTAAGAGATTTTTTGACTTTGAAAAGCACTTTTTTGAGAAGCACCAAATAGGTGCTTCTTAGAAAAAGAACTTAAAATAATTTTAGATTTCAAAATTATTTTTAATAATTTTTTTAAGTTTTGAATTTTATTCTAAAAGCGCTTTTTTACTCTAAAATAAACACTTCCAAACGAGCCCTAAGTTTCTTTGAGGCCAACCTTTGTCGGTAGAGAATCTTGCATTTAATTAAAATATGGATAACATTTTTGGTAGTTTATAGGTTCAATGAACGTGAACAACACAAATGATAGAGACCAAGCTGATTTTAATATTTGGCTCTGAGTAACTCAGTTCGCTATCACAGTATTAGGACTTATTTTGTTGGTTGACTAAGTTTAAAATTCCATTCCTAAATTTATTAGTTTTTGTTTTAATTTTATGATAATTAATAAAATATTAACAAAATTGTCCATCTTAAAAAATATATTTAAAAGGTACTAACTATTCGAAATTTGAAATTTTGGAATTGCATTATATTTCTGGAAAAAAAAAAAGAAAAAAAAAAAGAATTGCATTATATTCACATTCATTGTCTTCCCTCCAAAGCATTCAATCCTCGATCCTCTACAAATCAATAGCAATTTTTTTGAATTAATTATTCATATATTAAATGTTTAATTATTATTACTTTAAAAGTAAATTATTATTAAAATTTTAAATAGATAAAAATATTTTTTTATTAAGATTTAAATTTTTATTTTATACTATTTAATTTTAATTTACTTAATTGTTAATTATATACATGTCTTAATTTTTTATATATAAAATATTCTTTTCGTAATATAATTTCAATTCATTTAATATAATATTATTTATTTTTTTAATATTAAACAAAAAATAATACCCAATTAATAATAAATTCAAATTTTTAGTTCACAATTCATAAGTTAAGAAACTATTTTCTATTTAATGTATGAACTTAAATTCATACTTTTTTTACATCGGAAAGATTAATAATATAGATAATAAATAAAGTTTACAAAACGATCTTCCAACCCCTATCGAGGGGTTGTATAGTTTAAAGATATCGACTAATTGGTAAACTAGAGTACCAATTACCAGACAACTTACCACATAGGAGTTGTTTAGCAACCTAGTCGGGTGTCGTGTTACAATGTCTCCTTATAAAAGAGAAAATAGGTTTCAGTTGTTCCGCAAAATAATAAATGTTTTTAATCATATTACAAATCTTTATATTGTTGACTGGTTTATTGGTTGTCAAAGCTTTTTTCAAAGTTTCGAAGTCGTTCTCGTTGACCACCTTGTTTGTACCAAAGTCCCCAACCATGTCACAAGCTTGTAATATTTCCAATACTTCCGCTTCCAAAACACTTTTCGCTTGACATAGTTTTGCCTTGTGTTTAACAAAATTTCCATTGGAATCTCTTGCAATACTAGCAATAGACGCTCCCTTATCAGAAAAAGTGGCATCGCAGTTTATTTTGATAAATCTTACAGACGTGGGTTTCCACTTTTCACTTGTTCTCACCAATCAGCATGTTATCTTAACTAATATCCCCAAGATCAGATTCCTATGGGTTTTGTTTAGTTTGGTGCTCATTTAGTTTATCATTTATAATCAAACCAATTGTTCTATTACTAACGATAATATTAATATTATTTTCACCCTCAGTAATGGCAATTTATCATTAGGGTTTATAATTTTAAAGTATTCCTTCCAAGTGCTACAAACTATGTGTATACATTGTAAGGGGAAAGGGGCTTGTTCTCAAATAAAAACACATTTCGATATTTCCATATACTCCATATAATAGAGCATATTAATTCAATAATAAGTTTCATTTCTTGTACATGTTGTTCAAATTATTAAGCATGCTTAAAAGTCAATTTCCATTTTTTCATGTGGTCAAGTTAGTAGTGGTGAAGCCTAAAGGAAAGGCAAACAATACCGATTTAGACCAGGGACAGGATAATATAAGATGTTCAATAGTTCTTGTTTTATTTTCACAAAGCTTACATATTTGGCTCTTTATGCACTTACTTTTATATATATTTTCCTTAGTATGAAAGAGATCATTTACAGATTTTCAAATAAAATTTTGAATTTTTGGAACACATTTAAGACGCGTTATAATTTTTCATAATTTAGTATTGTTGCTCAAAAAAGATGAGAGCCTATTCATGTTTTTATCCCTTTCTTCTGCCTCTTTTTTTAAGTTAGAATAGGCAAATTTAATGGTTTAAATTCCATCAATAGAGGTCCTATTCATGATTTTATCCATTTCTTCCACTTTGTCAATTGTGTGGTGAAAATTTTGAGTCGAATATACACCTTTTCCTTGAGTGTGCTTTTGCGAGGAGTATTTGGGATGATGTGAAAAAATTGGTTGGGTATGGAGAAAGAAATGGGAACTATTTTGAGTTCCCTCAAATATCTTAAGATGATTGAACCTCGTCAAAATTGGAAGAGAAAGGAAAAGAGGCTTGCTTTTGCCACTAGCATCTATTATATATGGCGGATGAGCAATAACTTTGCCATGAGAGGTGAAAATCCTTCCAAGGAGAAAGTAATCAAAGGGATCATATTGTGTATGTTATCTATGTTATTCGCTTTGTACCCCTATCATGCCTTCAGGGATGATCTAGGAATTTTGATTGAAATTAGACTAGCGACAAAATTTTCCATTTTACTATCAATTGGCGTGAACATGTAGTATATACATACTTTATAGTATTTTTTAATAATATAAAACATTCCTGATAGTGAGATATTATTTTATAAACTCTACTTCACAAAAATTTGTCGGGGGATAAGCTAGGAGAATCATATTTGCTCACCTTAACTGTTATATGTAAGGATATATTGTTTGAATACTATATATATTTTTTCTATGTAAATTTTTTCTTATCCTATTTTAATTTATAGGAAATTAGTTTAAGCAATTTTAAATTTCTTGTGGAATTTGGAGAACGTAACATGATACATTAGGTGGCATGGCAAAAATAACAGAGATAATTTGCTAGGAGGCTCGAGATTTATGGATTTTAAAAGGATGAACAAAGCGTTATTAGCGGTGCAGGCGTGGAGAATAATGACAAATCTAGAATTACTTGCAGCACGATTGCTAAAAGGTATATACTTTTCTAATACTGATTTTATGAAAGTTAAATTGAGACAAAATAGGACATAAAGTTGGGTTAGTATTATGGAGGGCAAGGATTTAATACAAACATATGGTATTTGTCAAATCGAAAATGGCGAGAGTATTAATATTTGAAATGATAATGGGTAAACTATGAATGGAAAATGGAAAAACCTAAAAATTGTGATTTGGAAATGGTGAATCAATTATGGAAACAAGATACAAATGAATGTGATTTAGAAACTCTAGATAACTACTTTTCACAACCAATTATCCTTTTAGATTTAAAAATAGGCATTCTAGATATAGACATGAATGCTAAATTAATTTGGCCTTTTTCGACGGATGGACAGTATATGACCAAGATAGGTTATAAAGTACTCACAGATGAACATGTCATACACGAGCCTCAGTTAGAAAGTACACCAGTAAATCTAAGGACACATATCTAGAATACTGTATGGAAGTCAAATATACCAAATAATATACAAATTTATATATGGAAGGCATATAACAATGTAATACCAATAAAGCAAAATCTGAAAAAAAGAAATGGGGGTACTAGTGAGTGCCTATGGTGTCAAGGACAGGTAGAGACGGTGAACATATCCTTATCAAATGTCAAGTCGATCAAGCCATATGTGCGGGTTCTACTCTGCAGATACGAATTTATCAGGAAGAACAAATGGATATTAGATATTAAAAATAATTAAATCTTTTGTTAATGGAGGACGAGAGAAGAATAAGGTGACAAATTATTTGATGATCATGATGTGGAACATCTGGAAGGCTAAAATGAAAGAAAATTACGAAGACAACCAAATTATTGGAGACACAGTCATAAATTCAACGAACAAATTAATGAAGGAATTATACGGAACAACATGGAGAATACCACTACCACAAGTAGTCAACTCACAAACCACATGTCAAATCGTGAAGAATTAACAAAAACTACTAATACATCAATAACTTTTCTTTGCGATGCATCATTCAACAATTCTTATGAATAAGAAAAAATTGGAATATTATAATTTCATAAGAATACGGGGTGCTAGAGTAAAATACAGGAAACAATATTTTGTAAATCAATTTTAGAAGGGGAAGCTATAGCAATAATAAGGTTGTTAATAAGTGTTAAGATTTTCCATATTAAGAGAAGACAATAATATCCAATAACCTTGAACTTATATAAGGTATCAGGAAAGTGCCAGTAGCAAGATAGAGAATCCAACTGATCATTAGGAAGATTCAACATATGGCCGGGGAGTTTGGTCTGATCACATTCAGACACATTCCATGGAGGTTGAACAGTCAAGCGACTAACCTTACGAATATTTCTAGACGTAGAGCCACACATGAAACGCCGACGAAGATGACAACGTCCATAGAGATTTCAATAGGATTGGAGTTAGGTTGTTTTGTGACAGAATCTTAATCTACTTATCCATAAAAAAAAATACTCAATAACAACTAGTGCAATAAATAGTTTTTTGTAAATACTCTTATAGTATACACACACACACATACACACACACATATATATATATAGTTGTTCTAGTGATTAGAATACTCGTCAATAATCTGAAGGTCGTGAAATCTAATCTTACCCGACTCAAATAACTCTCCAATTTATCTTTCGTTTATATAATCTAGCAACTCATTCTAATATACTCTTTAAGTAAGTTATTCAAATATTAACTTGCGTAGTCCCTTTGTAGTACTCTACTTACTTACTTTATTACTTGGAAATGATCCGTACACTTGCAGGAAGTCTCATTCTCTTGAGGTGTGCATTTAATTTCATTTTTTATCACACCTTGGGAGACGACATTTATATGGTCAAATTCCAAAGCTTAATCCATATTTCGCTTATGTGTTAAATTTATTTAACTCATCTTGTTTTAAAAACTTTTTGGGATGAAGGTCTTGAACAGGAGGGAATTTCTATGCATCAAGATTCTCTTAGTTGATGACACTATGGTGGCCATAATTGATGTCTTTGCTTGCAAGGCGGAAAGATGGAGAATTTAAATACTAATTTTTACTCAAAAATATAAAATTTATGTGGGACATCGGCCAATCTTGTAAAGTGGTACGGGTGGATGGATAATCTACTAGTGGCACAATCAAGGGGGTCAGAAACTTTTGACTAAAAAAATATTTAAGTCCCTCGTTTTAAAATATAATATTTTTGTTACGTGACTATTTGAATCTAGAGTGTGTGAAAAGATTTCATGTCTTTAAGTCAATTGAAAAACTTCAATAATTTCCATGTTGTTGACCCTGGGGGAAGAGCATTTAGTTCCAGGGGTATTCTTCTAGCTTGCAATGACCACGTTAAGTTATCGCTATAATTAATGAATCTAGTAGTCTATTTTGGTATGTTGTTTTTGTTCACGCTCCAACAGAATTCAAAGACCGCTACATATCTGGGGAATTTTTTCAAAATGGAGATCAAATATCCAAGATCCAGTGATTGTGGTTGGTGACTTCAATGAAATAGCAAATAACTCGTAAAAATTCGTTAAAGAGGACATGTGCTTGCATAGAATTATTTTGTTTAAGATATTTTTTTAATGATAATGAGATTATCAAAATCCCCTAAAAGATTGTTTTTCAACTTACAAACAAATTGAAAGATGATGAACTAGTTAAAGAAATTATTGGTCGATCGACTACTCACAAACCATGAATTGCTTAATATATTTTCAAATACCATGGTCAAGGTTCCACATATAGATCACCACCCCTTATCATTTAGATAAACGTCAACAAAAACAAGGATAAATGGTATATTATGTTCGAATCTAAATGACTCGAGAATCAAGGGATATTGTCAAATATGCTTGGGATAATACAATTTACATCAACTCGATCCAAGAAATAGTTTTAAAAAAAGATGTCACATCCCTTGATCTATCTTGTTGGAGTAATAGAACTTTCAACAAAAATAATATCAAAAAGTACCAGAATATTTTGTTAGAAATTCAAAATAGTTCTCATTCGGAATAAAATCAATAATTGGCTGAAAATATCTCTCATGAACTTGAAAATATTTGGAAAGTAGAGAAAGCATACTGGATATTGATAGAGCAAGGAGTCTTTGGATAAAAAATGTGATGAAAACACTAATTCAACCGGGAGTTTGTTGGATTTTTTTGAATTTTAAAAGTCAAGGGGTATTCAATCATGATTTTAAAAAGTCTAATAAAATCTTGGGGTATTCAAATAGGATTCTAAAATCTATTTTAAAATCTAGATGTATTCAATCAGGACTCTTTTAACTCAATTAAAATCTTAGGGTATTCAAAATTTATTGGACTTTTCAAGTTATCGGATTTTATAGGAGTTTAAGGTTTAAGTATAAAGAAACCAGACTTTTACAAATCCTTCCAAAGAAGTAGAGATTTTATAAACTCCAAACAAAAATAATAACTGAAGTAATTTCTTTTCATAAATTATTTTATAATTATTCGAAAAATGTATCTGTTCATGACAGCCGTTCAGATATAAACTTTATTGAAATTGTAAATTTATCTTCTGGGTAGAGATGAATTATCTGTAGTAACATCATTCTTTTCTTCTCTTCTATGTTTTAATTTGATCGGATAACAAAATATCTAACTCTCCTCAATATTTAATAGCAGGATTTTCCTGTTGAAAAAAAAGAATAATAGCAGAATTTTCCATAATTTTTTGGCGATTTAGGAGGTGTTTTGAGTTTCTCAGTCAAAAAGGCGAGCCTTTACCCAAAAGTATGATTGATATTGTTTTAATGTCAAATTCCTACTGTAGATAACCTTAGCTCAGTTCGCCATATTTTGGTTTTTTATTTAAGTAATAATTTTTTTGGACAAACTTAAATATAAACAAATATTGTCTTCTTTGAGCTGTAGCATAGTAGCACTGCAACATACATTAGTTACAAATCTTGCACATGGACAACTCAAAATTTTTAAGTAGGAGGAAGTGTAACAAGATTGGATCACAATTTCATTGTCTGATTATATCATGTTAAAAATTATAAAATTACTATGTCTCCGATGACAATTTTTTTCATATTGACATTATAATAGCTTTTACATTGTCTCTTGCATAAAAAGTTTGTCGATTTTAGCTTTTTTTAAGTAAACTCATTTTCTTAGATATTTTGTCAATTTATCATTTTAACTCTGCTCAAAATCAGACCTACGTTGGAGAAGATATATTTTTTTTCCTGATGTATTGGATGTATATATTTTTATTAGAAGAAAATCAAAATCTATCAAAATCTATTAAAATCTTGATATAAAAACCGTCAAACTCTATATAAAATTAAAAAGAATCTTATAAACTCTATATAGAATTAAAACAGTCTATAGAATTTGCAAAGTCTATGGATTTCAAAAGTCCAAAAAAATCCAACAAACTCCCGGTTGAATACACCCCCCTAAGTATTTCTATGTTCTGACATTTTTAAGGAGAAGTGTTAATTTTATCTATCGACTTAAAGACAATAACGATACATGGACGGCGAATAAAAAATCCCTACACAATTTATTCTACAATTATTTTGAGTAGTTGTTCGCTAACAAACCTTCAGAGCAAGTAGCAAACCTTTCTCCTTGTAATTTTTCTTATGAGATGAATGAGATGCTCACAGGAACCCCAAATATAGATGAAGTAAACAATCTAGCATTAAGGCCCCGGGGACTGACGGGTGACTTGGAAATGTCTATCAAAATTTTATGACTTAATTAAAGAGGACATCTTCAAACTAGTTCTTGAGGTCTTTGAAAGTAAAATTTATCTTCGAAAGATCAATGATACCCCCATCACTCTTATTCCTAAAGTAGAGATCCAAGAAGGTGTCAATACTTCAGGCCAATTTCCTATGTTAATTTCTGTTACAAAATAATCATAAAAATTCGTGTTCCCAGACTACAACCCATAATGGACAAGATCGTTTCCCCGGCCCAACCTACTTATTTCTAAGGAAGAAGAATGCTAACAAATATCCATATTTCCCAAGAAGTCACCTTTCCTAAAACAAAAAAGAAAATAAAAAACGGTCTATGTGGCAGTCAAACTTGATATGGTAAAATCCTATTACCAAGTCAACATGGAATTTCTCATTTCAGTCTTATCTAAACTTGGATTCCGCAAGAAATGGACTGGTTGGATCCACAACTGTATTTCATTTGTCTCCTTTCAAATTAGGTTCAATGGAGAAAGACTTAATCGATTTCAACCTCAACAAGGCACCAGACAAGGAGATTCTCTATTACTATTACTTATCTCGCTTACGACTGAAGGTCTTATCAATGAAATCAATCAACAATGAAGGGGTAGAAATATTTATGGCATATCATGGGAAAGGGCATGTCCAAAACTTACTCATCTTCTTTATGCTGACGACACGCTTTTCTTTATCAAAATTAGTAGCAAGGAGACCAATGCTTTTAAAGAAACAATTCAAAACTATTGTAAGGCATATGGTCAAAGAATTAATTTCATAAATCATCTATCTACTTTAGAAGATGCATGCCAGACGATATCATTCTACATGGAACCAATACTCTTAATATCAGCAGGAAGGAATCTCTGGGAATATATTTGCGTATTCTTCTCAACCTCAAAAGTTTCAGATAAAGAACCTTAATTATATCAAAGATCGTCTTCCCTAAAAAAACTAAGAGTAGGGGATCTTTACTCATTTCAGAAGGAGTAAAAGAAGTCTTAATCAAGGTTGAACTTCAATTTATTTATAACTATATGATGCTAATCTTTGAATTTTCTAACGTTTTATGCAAAAAACTCGCAAGTCTTATTACTAACTTTTGGTGGAATATGTAGTATAAAAAGAGAATCTAATGGGTCGCATTGGAAAAAATTGCTAAATCCAAATTTATGAGGTATCGACTTTCAAGACATTCAAAAGATGAACCTGGCATTACTTGCTAATAAAGCTTGAAAAAATTCTCCATACACCAGACTCATTAGTGGCAAAAATCCTTAAAGGAGTGTATTTCCTGATTCATATCTCTAGGATGCAAAGCTAAAAAAAGATAACAGGAGTTGGGCGAGCATTTACGAAGGACTCCAGGTATTAAAAAAATAGTGTATTATACAAATTGGGAATGAAATTGATATGAACGTTTGGGAGCACTCATATGTATTGATACAAACTCCCCCTTGGAAAAACTAGAAGGATGTAATGTAAATTTTGTGGATCCACTCTTTAACAAGGATATGTCAAGCTTAAATACATATCTTGTGAATAAGACTTTTCTAGCACCAGTAAAAGATGAAACTCTAAGAATGTCATTCTTTCAACTTGGCCAAAATAAAAAACATCTGGCCATACTCAAAGGATGGTTTCTTCTCAACAAAATCAAGATATCACGCATTGGTAAATGATGAATTAAAGAAAAAATTCCAATCATCAAAAAAGACAAAGCAACATACCCCAAAGATGTGGGATACTATTTGGCACTCGAACATACCAACAAAACTTACCATCTTTGGATGGAAATTTTGTACTAATTTTTTACCAACAAAGAAATCCCTCTATTAGAGAAAACTTGTGTAGAATACAAGGTGTGATTAGTGCGATCATCAGACTCAATCTATCAAACACCTTTTTCTTTACCGCCCGTTCAACATTGTTGTATGGGCCATATCAGCCACACGGATAAAAATCAATTTGAACGACCGCTGAAAATAGAGGAATAGATTTTGAAGATTATCCAAAGTCATACGAATAGAATCACAAAATCGTAACATCTTACATTCTCTGACGCTCTAAAATATATGAAAAGCAAGAATGCAGAGTCTGCCGATCATAAAAAAAAAAAGAATGCAGAGTCTTTTTGATTTAAGAGAGTGGAACCTTAAGAAGATAATTTGAAGAAAGATATGCTCATTAAATATTTCTTCAGCGATATTGATCTAACGGTTGGACAAATATTCAATGAATCCATAATCCTCCTAGACCAGAGCATATTTTGCATGATTTTGCAGAAACAATCTGGTTTAGTGACGCATATTTCACAAATGGATTGGAGGACACATAGATAGAATCATCAATAATAATTGAAACATTATCTATACAGAAGTAAAAGTCACCAGGGCCAAGTCAGCTGCTGAAGGAGAAGTTTGAGCTCTTATATATGCTACGAAAGCAACAATGGAAAAGAATAATTTGAATAATTCTATTTACTCTAAAAACCTTGAAATCATCCAAGGTATCTAAAAAAATTCATGTCCTAATTGAAGTATTCAACTTGTCATTCTTGAGAAGGGGCGGAGCCAGAAAATTTTGTTAGTGGGGGCCAAGGAGGTTTGAGGGAAACGCCCCAAAAACAAATTCTACGTATTTGAACTTTAAGTCTATATATTATACAAAAATTTCAAAATAAGTTCTTATATTATACAAAAACTGCATTATAGGTCCCTATATTGTGTAAAGATTGCAATATAAGTTCTGATATTAAATTCTTAAATTAATTATCCTATAAGTTCATTTTTTATACAAAATAATATATATTTTGTTATAAAAACAAAAAATCCTATAAATAAAATAATTTAGAGCTTAATAAAATAAATTTTTACAATTTAGGGGGTTCTAAATGAAGATTTTTTTAAATTTTAAAAGTTATTTACTTATAATTTTTTTTTTAAACTAGTTATAGCTTATTTTAGAAAAAGAATATCAAAGAGGGTCATGGACCCCCTAGGTGTTAGGTGGCTCCACCCCTGTTCGTTAGATCCAGAGATGGATGCGAAAATTTTCTTTCATTGAAAGTCTCCCATGTTAACATACCTTTCAACGAAATGGTTGATATTCTTACAAAATATAATAGGAAAAAAGTTCGATTTATTTTCATGAAATGATATGTTAATTTTGCATAGTATTAGTTTTAATTAAATTGTATAAATATAGTAGTATTGGACAAACTAAACGCATTTTGTTGTATTTCAATTTTCCAACTTTTTAATGAACTTTAAACAAAAAAAAATAGTTGAAAAGCATTAAAATGAAATGAAAGGTCACAAAAATGAAAATAACATGAAGACAATTATCATGCAACATTCAAATAAACTACGACTTTCTCTTGGATTTCCTCATATTCTGCTGGACATAGTTCCTTGAAATTAAGTGAATATCATGGTCGTGTTGAAACTGAAATACATAGGTTTATCTTATAACATAGTTACCTATATATTAGAGAAAAACATGTAAGAATATTTATATTTATATGTGACATATTTGTTTACCTATTTAATTATAAAGTTTAAATTTATATTATATTAGGTAAAACCTGTGTATGAAAACACTTAAGAAAAAAATTGTTTAGTTGATGGGAATTAAACCTAGGTTTCATGGATAAAGTCAAGTTTAAGATTAAGGATAAGGTTAAAGTTTAGGATTTAAGATTTATGGTTTAAGGTTAAGATCTAATAAGATATAAGGTTTGAGGTCAAATATTAGTGCGATTAATCTTTATTTGGTTAAGATTGAGCTTAAAATGAAAGTAAAGTTTAAGGTTAAATATTACCGTTAAGGTTGAACCTAATTTTTTAAATAACGCTTGAATAACCAGGGTATAACAATAAAATAACTCTTTTAGGTCATTTGTTCATGGATTGATGAGCAGAGAAGTGTTTTTTAGAAAGGGCACACAACTTATATTGTAAGGCTGACCTAGTCAATTAGAGTGGCCTCATTCCCAAATACATTATGAATTTTTATTAATCAGAGCCATGAGAGACAACGCACTACTCATGATTTCTATAACTGCATTTGCTTTCATAAGCCGACTCTTAGTAACTTCACTCTCATCTAATAAATATTAATTTACACAGCATTAAAAGCATCTCAAGTATAATAAAGAAAACCCATCTTATTAAATTGTCTCTTGATTTTAAAAGACCACACATAAGCCAAATAGACAAAAAGTAACATTTAAACTAGGTTTATAATTATTTATACATGTTTGCCCAATCTTATGTTGCAAGTTTCTCATGCCTTACCATATACTTCTCTGAATAATTTCCAAAATAATCAAATCATCCAACCATAGATACCCATAGTGTCGATAAACCGTCCTTTCCGAATGAAGAAAATAATGTAAAGTTGCCCACAAAGTCTTTATATTCATATTCAAATCTCGTCAACACTTTCCATAGACTTGTAGGATTTAGTTATCTCAATCATATGCGCAAACTTATTAATCAACTTTTCTAAAAAGCATAGTAAGTCTATCAGAATTTGCGTATCGTGAAATAGCCGTAGAAATAGATGTTCCGAGAAGATGAAATATGTCTTCTACAACAAGTTTCACAAAGATATGTAAAGCTTCAGGTGCATCTGCAAGCATGAGTAATGAAGCAATAGGTTGAACATCATCATCGCTATCTTCAGACACTCCAGCAGAAATGCAAATCTCGTTTACTTTATGTCATACATAATCTACAAGCACCATGTATAAATTTCTTCTCTCGAGTTTGATAGTATTGACTGCATAAGTTAATTTATTTATAGAGTTATATTATCGAAAAATTATGCAAGAGAGCTAAAAATATTATGAATTTTCTAGCTGCAAAAGCTTACCCTCAGTCCCAAAAAAGTAGCAATAGCTCCTCCAAGAGAATGTCCCACAATGCGAACATTATACCCATCACACTCGCATCTCAGGCTAAGCAATGTTGAAAGTAAACCACCTATCATTCATATGATCCGGATATGTGTTCAACCTGTGTGCAAAGATAACAAACTCCATGCTTACCCTCAGTCCCAAAAATTGGAATCTGAGGATATTGAAATACAAAAATGAATAAAAAAGAAAATTAGATTGATGTAACGAAAAAAATTAGATTGATTGTACAAAAGAAAATTAGATTGATTATATAGTTTGCCTTCAACATTCTAACAAAGCAAAAAAAACACTTTAAACTACACTCTATTAGCATTAATGATAATGACACCACCATGATAAGGACCTGTCCACGCAAATCAACTCGGTAAATAAATAAATGATAACTAATATATAAAATATATATCACACTTAGATAATTCCTAAATTCACCCTTCTTCGTGATAATTATCCAGTAAATAAATAAATGACAGTGAATATCGGATCAAAACAGGGTTTCTTAAACAAAACCAGAGTATCAACAAAAATCCATAAAGTCAAAATGTCATATAAATAAAAAAAACTTTTGATCTTTGCATATTATAACATTATAATATAAAAAAACATTACCCTTCAGAAGATAGCAATAAAAATGAGTTGTAGCATTGATTTCTTACAAATAAAAAAAAGATCATACCCACCCAACGGCTTTAAAAATCTAATAAATAAATCTGCTCTGAATATATATGATTTACAAAAAAGGTATTCATCAGCCAATGAATGATGATGAAGTTGAAAGTTTAAGATTTTTAAATCATGTAAACAATCAAAATTGTAGTTTTCTTACCTCTATATTGAAGAAGCCTGAAGAAATATCAATTAAAAAACCTTGGCCCTAAACTCAGGAATAATCACTAATGTAATAACCATCATTCCGCACACCTTACCTTAATCTTCTTCAATCTCAACACCCTCCTCATTTCAGCTTACAATATTTCCATCATGTTCTCTTAATCCACCAGAAAGACATATATAACCTGAATTACACAAATGTTGTACTTACTCAAGCTGAATAATCCAAATACTACTTAGGAAGAAACTTTACATACCCCAAAAATCAATTAAAATTTCCAATTAACCAAATAAACAATTGAAATACAAAATCAAATAAAATTCCACATACCTCAAAAAATCCATTTAAACTATTTTTATAAAGTTGGAATAAAAACCGATAGTAATGGGTTCTTCACCAAGCCGGGATGATGGTGGTGGATAATGGTTCCTAGTGGAGGCGGTTTTCTTGTTCAAAAGAACGGCTTGGTCTTCTGAAAAATTGCAAAAGTGATGAAATTAGGTTAAAATTATAACTCACAATTTTTAGACTTTCAATAGTAAAAATTAATTTTATTACCTTAATTTGGGTTCTTCGCGAGAATGATCCCCGAGTGGTTGTAGTTTTCTTGTACAGGAGAGCGGCTTGCTGGGTTTAGTTCTTAACTTTTTTTTTTGGTTCGAAGATTTAGGGTTTAGACCATCCATCAGTTGCGCCAATGGATATTTACTGCAAAACAATTCAAAAAATGCAGTATAACACATTGTTTCTAATCGAATATAATCTTTTATGTTAACAATCAGACCTTTAAGAGTTGAATTGAGTTTTCTTTCCAGGTTCGAAGGTTTAAGGACCATCGCCAGCAGTTGCTCCAATGGATAATTACTGCAAAACAATTCGAAAAATCGAGTATAACACCAAATAATCATGGGGCCCGCAAAACTCACACAATATCTCCCTCCCCGTATACGTTATTCATAGCGCATCACTTCTCATACCGTAAAAAGCTTCCAACGGTCATAATAATGGCCATCGAATTTGTATTAAAATACTATATATTATACTTAAATCAGATAATTCTGAAAAATTAATTTATTTTTAGAGTTACAATGGTAAAAAATAATATTTTTTACCTTAATTTGGGTTCTTCGCCAAGCCAGGTGATGATGGTGGAGAATGGTCCTTGAGTGGCGGTAGTTTTCTTGTCCAGGAGAGCGGCTTGATTGGAAGGTGTATTTGTGAAGAGATTCCTTTCTGTTTTTTGTACCAATGAATGCGAGTGTACAGAGATGAGTTTTAGGTTTTAGAGTTTTATAAACATAATTTTTTACCTTAATATATGTTCTTCACCAAGACAGGTGGATGATGGTGGAGAATGGTCTTCGAACGGCGGTAGATACTGGTGGAGAATGGTCCCTGAACGGTGGCGCAAGCTCGAACGGTGCTATGTTAGAGAATGGTCTTCGAGCGGCATATATATAGAGAAAAAGAAGCGGCTTGGTGGTGGAGAATGGTTCTCGATCGGCGCTGAGAGGTGTTAGGAGTCAGAGGATTGAAACCCGGTTGGTAAGGGTTGAGCTGGTGGAGAACGGGGATGGTGGAGAACGGCGATGGTCTTCGAACGGCGGTGAAAGGGTGAGAATGGTGATGGTCTTCGAACGGCTTCGAACGGCGGTGAAAGAGAAGAGTATCGATCGGCGCTGAGAGGTTTTAGGGGTCAGAGGATTGAATGGTGATGGTCTTCGAACGACTTCGAACAGCGGTGAAAGAGAAGAGTATCGATCGACGCTTCGAACGGCGGTGAAGGAGAAGAGTATCGACCGGTGCCTCCCTGTATATGTTATTCATAGCGCAATTTTTCTCATACCGTAAAAAGCTTCCAACGGTCATAATAATGGCCATCGAATTTGTATTAAAATATAATATATTATACTTAAATCAGATAATTCGGAAAAATTCATTTATATTTAGAGTTACAATGGTAAAAAATAATATTGTTTACCTTAATTTGGGTTCTTCGCCAGGCCAGGTGACGATGGTGGAGAATGGTCCCTGGGTGGCGGTAGTTTTCTTGTGCAAGAGAGCGGCTTGATTGGAAGGTGTATTTGTGAAGAGATTCCTTTCTGTTTTTTGTACCAATGAATGCGAGTGTACAGAGATGAGTTTTAGGTTTTAGATTTTTATTGGTAAAAGATAATTTTTTACCTTAATATATGTTCTTTACCAAGACGGGTGGATGATGGTGGAGAATGGTCTTGAGTGTCAGCCCGTTCTCTTGTTTAGAAGAGCGGATGTGAAGGTGAGCGAAGAGATTTCTTTTTTGCTTTTTGTTTAAATGCGAGTGTGAAGAGATGAATTTTAACTTGATTAATAAAAATAAGTTTATGAGAAATCTAAGAAGGTAAACAGGCTAATTTTGAGCTAAATAGTAAAGGAGGAAAAAAAATTAAATAAATAAGACATTAATGATAAGTAGGGCCAGAATCAATCCTGGCCACCACTTATGTTTAGCCAGATTTAATACTGGCCACCACTTATGTGGGTAAATCTGGACCGTAAAAAAAATCTGAAATATAATATATATATATATATATATATATATATATATATATATATATATATATATATATATATATATATATATATATATATATATATATATATATTGAAGATTATAATATAAAATATGATATCATGATGGATTGATTTCAATTAAAGTATTATAATTTGGGTGTATTAATAACCCTCTTCCCTTACCTTAATAAACAAAAATGATATTCTTTCTATAACCGTTATTAAAAAATATTTGTTTTGAGGAACCGTCACAAGTGTCTATGAAATCATTATCATTATCATTACATGAGATAACATATTATTACTCTTCATAAAAACAAAATATAGAAAAGCGACGGTTATAGTGATTGAATACAAAAAAAATTTAATCCTTTATCTATCAAAAGGATTATTCAAAGAAAGAGGAAAAAAGGAAGAGAATATAATTAATTAGTTAATTTATACTAATATTCATCATAAATGGATCAAGGTTAGTATTCTTCTATTATTGTTTTTAAAGAAATTACGGTTAAATTAAACTATGATCTAGATATAAAAGTTAATTAACAATTGACATCAGAGCCAATCTAGATCTATTTAATTTATCGATTATATCAATGCTTTTACATATTATGAATTTTTTTATCTGTGATGAACTTTAATTATGTGAGATAGAATTGTGTAATATTTGTTTAAATATTATGAATTATGTCTATAGTTACCTTCCGTTGTTATTATATTTTTGGGTATTGTGTTTATAAAATACTAACACAATATAATATCATTTTACCCATGAAAAGATTTAATATTTTTTTGGAATTAACATATTAGTCACCAAAGTGGCCTTGTTATATTACAATTAAATTATGATTGATTATGATTAAACGATGCATAAATGACATAATTTGTTTTATTAATTATATTCTGAGAGATCACCCAAAGGTTAATCATTGAATATAATTAGTAACATAAATAGTATTAATCTTTTATTACTAGTTAATGACATATATTGTCCAAAAATTGCATGATTATTTGATTTATGGTTGATTTGATTAATTGTTAAAGTAATTTAACTTGCATCACTGAAAGTGTATATATTTAAGTATTGCTCAAAAGTTGCTTAAATATATGCTATAAAGTTTCAATAGAAAATATATATTATGAATTTGTATTAATTTTGTTTTAGCACTAATAGATAAGCATGTATAAATGTTGTAGCCTTGTCAAATATTTTTACATCTGCTAACTCTGTCATGAAATTCAATGGACTTAATTATGGTGAATGGTCTGATCAAATCAAGTTTACTCTTGGTGTAATGTCATTGGACTTTGCAATTTTCTCTGATGAAGAACCACCAACCATTACAGATGATACTTCTGATGCTGACAAATCTCGTCGTGAGATTTGGGAGTGATCAAACAGGCTGAGCTTGAATCTCATGAGTATATCGATGGCCGAAAGTGTTAAGCCATCAATGTCCAAGACAAAAAATGTAAGAGAGTTCATTAAAGCGGTTAAGGAGTGTTCACGATCGGATTTGGCTGATAAGTCTATTGTAGAAAGCCTTATGAGTGGGCTTACTACAAAGAAATATGACTGGTCTCAGTCAATTCATGATCATGTGACATATATGTCAAACTTGGCCTCAAAGTTAACGACCTTGGGAATGGAAGATCACGAGCAATTCTTGGTCCAATTCATTATGAACTCTCTACCTCATCAGTTTAGCCAGTTCCAGGTGAACTAATACACCATTAAAGATAAATGAAACTTTACAGAATTGAAGGATATGCTGATTCAAGAAGTGGGGAGATTAAAGTAGTTCAATGACCAAGTTTTTATTCTCGTAGGTCTTGAAAGAGCCAGTAGCAGTAAAGCAACACCAAGTAAAAATGGCAAAAAGAATGATAAAGCTTTTCCAAAAAGGCCTGAGAGTCAAATCAGTAAAGAAATGAAATTTTTTTTTGCAAGAAAATGGGACACTTCAAGGAAGATTCTCTGAAAAGGAAGGCATGGTTCGATAAGAAAGGTAAACATTACATTTTTGTTTGCTCTGAATTGAATCTTATAGAAGTACCTAATAATACCTGGTGGTTAGATTACTGGTGCTACTACTCATGTTTCTCATATTGAACAGGGATTCAATTTGATCCAGCCCATAAGAGGAGCTGAACAATACTTGTTCATGGGAAATAGGATGAAGGCACGAATTGAAGGCATTGGGACTTACATATTGATCTTACAGACCGGTTGTCATGTAGATCTTGAAAGGTGTCCTTATGTACCTGAATGTGCTAGAAATCTTGTTTCTGTTAGTAGATTAGATAATTTAGGTTTTAATTTTAAGATTGGACATGGTGTATTTTAATTGTACTTAAAAAGTAACTTTTATGGTAGTGGTACTTTGTTTGATTCACTTTACAGGTTTAATCTTGATGCAAAGTTTTCAGAATCCTATTTTAATATTGAAATTTGAGGCACTAAACGTAGTGCATCTAATGAAAATTTTGCCTTCTTGTGGCATCAAAGACTAGGTCACATCTCGAAGGAAAGAATTATAAGGATGGTAAAGAATGAAATTCTACCCCAATTGGACTTTATTGAATTAGATATGTGTATAGACTGCATTAAAGGAAAGCAGGCTAAACATATTACAAAGAAACCAGCCACAAGAAGCACTCAGCTTCTTGAATTATTCACACTAATATTTGTGGCCCTTTTGATGCTCCTTCATAGATCGGAGTGAGACATTTTATCACCTTTATTGATAATTATTCACGTTATTGTTACACGTATCTTTTGCGTGAAAAGTCTGATTCGATGAATGTCCTTAAGGTGTTCGTTGATGAAGTGGAAAGGCAATTAGATAGAAAAGTAAAAGTGGTGAGATCTGATAGAGGTGTTGAATTTTATGGAAAGTTCAATGGAAGTGGACAATGTCCATGTCCATTTGCAAAGTTACTTCAAAGTAAAGGTATTTGTGCACAGTACACAATTCGTGGAACTCCTCAGTAGAATGGTTTAGCTAAAAGGCGAAATCGTACTCTAATGGAAATGGTTAGGAGCATGTTAAGTAAAAGTTCTTTACCCATTTGCTTGTGGACATATGCATTAAAGACTGCAACATATGTGCTTAATAGGGTTCCTACTAAAGCAATTCCTAAGACCCCTTTTGAACCGTGGGTGGTAAGGAAACCTAGTTTGAGGCATCTACGTGTCTGGGGCTGTCTAGCAGAGGCAAGGCTATATAACCCACATGAAAAGAAACTTGATTCTAGGACAGTTAGTGGTTTTATTATTGGCTATCCTAAAAAATCAAAGGGGTATGTATTTTATTGTCCTAAACACAGTACAAAAATAGTTGAAACGAGTAATGCTAGGTTTATTGAGAATGATGAAACTAGTGGGAGTCGTGAACTACGAAACGTGGATTTTACAGAAGTCCAAGATAAGGTTGATTCACCTATTGTTGTACCTAAGGTTGTTGTTCCCGCCGTTGTATCACATTCAAATGATAAGATAGAACAACATAATGTTGTGCAAACACCACTGGCAGAAATTATAGTTGATGAACATGTCACAAATCAAGAAGAGAATAGTGTACCACAAGAAATATTAAGGAGGTTTGTAAGAGAAAGAAGATCTATCATTTCAAATGATTATATGGTATATGTTATTGAAAATGAATGTGACTTAAGCAGTGAAGAAGACCCGAACACTTTCTGAAAAGCCATGGAAAATAACAATTCAGAAAAGTGGTTGATTGCTGCAAAAGAAGAAATAAAATCCATGGGTGACAATAGAGTTTGGGACTTAGTAGAGTTGCCTAACGGTTTCAAAACTGTTGGATCAAAATGGGTATTTAAGACCAAACACGACTCAAAAGGTAATATTGAAAGGTACGAGGCTCGCCTTGTTGCTAAAGGATTCACCCAAAGGGATGGATTGACTATAAAGAGACATTCTCTCCAGTTTTAAAGAAAGACTCTCCAAGAATTGTTTTGGCTTTGGTAGCTCATTATGATATCGAGCTTCACCAAATGGATGTAAAAACTCCCTTTCTTAATGGAGAGCTCGAGGAAGAAGTATATATGGGCCAACCTGAAGGTTTCATGGCCGCATGAAAAGAACACTTAGTGTGTAAGCTAAGAAAATCAATATATGGGCTGAAACAAGCTTTCAGGCAGTGGTATTTAAATCTTAATGATATTGTCATGTTTATGGTTTCGTAGAGATCGTTGTTGATCGATGTATCTACATTAAGGTCAGTGGGAGCAAGGTTGTAATTCTAGTCATATATGTTGATGATATTTTGCTTGCTGCAAATGACATGGGCATGTTACATAATGTAAAGAAGTATCTCTTTAATAACTTTGAAATGAAAGATATGGGCGAGGCATCATATGTGATTGGAATAGAAATATTTTGTGATAGATCACAAGGATTGTTAAGTTTGTCTCAGAAGGGCTATATCAATAAAATCTTAAAGAGATATCAAACGGAACAATGCTCTGCAGGGATAATTCCAATTCAGAAAGGGTACAAGTTTAGTAAATTGCAAAGTCCTAAAAATGAATTGGAGCGTAAAGAAATGAAACGAATTCCATATGCATCTGTGGTTGGGAGTTTGAACTATGTTCAGACATGTACTCAACTAGATATCACCTTTGTTGTTGGTATGTCGAGTCGATATCAAAGTGATCCCGGAATAGATCATTGGAAAGCTGCAAAGAAGGTTCTCAGGTACTTGCAAGGAACCAAAGACCACATTCTTACATATAAGAGATCTGATCACCTCGAGGTCATTGGATATTCAGATTCAGACTATGATGGATGCATTGATACTAGAAAATCGAAATTTGGCTATGTGTTCCTTTTAGAAATGGGAGCAGTATCATGGAAGAGTGGAAAGCAGTCTGTCATTACTACTTCCACTATGGAGGCTGAATTTGTGGCATGCTTTGAAACCACTGTTCATGGATTGTGGCTGCGAAACTACATCTCAAGGTTTGGGATTGTCGACTCTATAGAAAAGCCGCTAAGAATTTATTGTGATAATTCCGCAGCTGTCTTCTTTTCAAAGAATGACAAGTACTCGAAAGGAGCTAAACACTTGGAGTTAAAGTATCTGTCTGTCAAAGAAGATATGCGGAAACGTAAAGTGTTTTTTGAGCATATAAGAATGGACATGATGGTTGCAGACCTGTTAACTAAAGGATTACCACCCCAGGCGTTCATTGGTCATGTGGAACATATGGGTGTTATCGATAAGTCTTTGCTAATCTGATTTAGTTATGCTCGTTATGTCTAACACTATGAATTCAATTATAGTTGTGTTTCTGCTATATTTACCATATATGTTATTATTATAGTATGTGTATACATCTATAGTTTAAGTATAACATATAGTAATTTTGAGAATTAAGTTTCTCAGTATTAGAATCATTTAGAGTTGAAATTGATTTGTGATACGTGGGAGGGACCACATGGATTAAATGGTGTGTATCCTCCACGATTCGATTAGTTTCAATTTTGTTATATTTTTTTATGAATTTGATGTAAGTGTGCACATTATAGATAATTAAAATCATTAAATCGACACAATAGTCAAGTGAAAGAATGTAAGAATATTTATATTGTTATGTGACATATGTGTCTAACTATTTAATTAAAAAGTTCAAGTTTATATTATATGTTGAAGATTGTAATATAAAAGATGATATCATGATGGATTGATTTCAATTAAAGTATTATAATTTGGGTGTATTAATAACCCTCTTCCCTTAGGTTAAGTCCAACAGCTCAATACATTTATCACCAGAATTAGGGGTCAAACACCTTCTTCCTATCAGAGAACAACTTTCTAAACTAAGGTTACTCCAATATCTTTATTTTAATATATATTTTATAATTAATTCATTAATTTTTTAAATTATTATTGAGTTTTTTAATTCATATGTCTATTTCTTAACTTGTTATAAAATATTGAAAAAAATAATTATAATTTTTAGTAATTATTTTTCTTTATTTCAATTTGTTAATTTTTAATATAATTTTTTTAAAGTAAATATATTTTCTTTTTATAATAAAGGATATCTAATTTTTCTTTTTTTATAAATTCTATTACTCTATTAATTTTTTTATATAATGGTATTTAACGAAATAATCAAACAAATTTAATAATTTATAATGTATGATTTTTTTCATTTAATTTGATTACTAAATTTTTGTTAAGAAATCTTTTTAATGATGATTATTTTTTAATCTATTCGATTATTAGTTTTAAAAAAATTATTTAATATAGATTTACATATATATATATATATTAAAGATATAATTATATATTTTTAAAATTTAAATATAAATAATAAATATACAACATATTTTAATTAAAAGCAAAAAAGAAAAAATATGTAGCAAAATTGAATAGGGATTGCTAGATGTTGCTAAGAAAACCAAAATGTAGGGTGCCCAATAATTGGGTACCCAATTGTAGATATGCTATTGGAGCTCTTCCTTTTCATTTTCAACCCCCAATTCTAGCTTTTTGCTAGAATGGGGTAAACAAAAATAATATTCCTTCTATAACCGTTATAAAAATATATTTGTTTTGAGTAACCGTCACAAGTGTCTATAAAATCATCATCATTATCATTACATGAGATAACATATTATTACTCTTCATAAAAAACAAAATATAGAAAAACAGTTATAGTGATTGAATACAAAGGAAATTTTAATCCCTTATCCATCAAAAGGATTATTCAAAGAAAGAGGAAAGAAGGAAGAAAAAATTAGTTAATGAATTAATTTATACTACTATTCATCATCTAAGGATCAAGGTTCGTATTTTTCTATTATTGTTTTTTGAAGTAATTATGGTTAAATTAAACTATGATCTAGATGTAAAAGTTAATTAACAATACATACTCCAAAATTGAGTACAAACAAATGTTTATCCAACGTTTAATACCTAACGATTTACATTTAGTACTGGAGAATGTTATCTATCAACTGTCCATGAATGCTATTTTAAAGAATTTAAAGTTTTAATCATAATTTACGTAATGATCAGTCTTTTGTTCTCATGACAATCCTACTATATAGTTGAACTATTCTAATTCGATTGTTTGATTTAGTTTACAATATATTTCTTCCCAGCAGACTCGTTAGATAAAATGATCCAAAAAGCAATGTTAAAATGAATCGAAAACTTACATAAAAACAACCTTGTACAGTCGCACGACTGTAAGCAGCTTGAGGATGTTCTCCTTGTCCCTAAACAGGGTAAATCATTGCACTGAATGCATTAAGAAATCTGAAAATGAATAAAATGTCATGTAAATTGCACCATGGGTCCTTATAATAAGTGAAATAACAATGTATCATCATTGAAATAACAAAATAAAATAAACACAATGGTGAGGCCTAGAATAAACCTACCGATTGATGAGTTGTAAAGTGCTAAGCATTTTATTCCTTCTTTTGTTTGAAGGAAATATTTACAGACGTCTAGTTCTCTTGATCATAATCTGCTATAGATATAACATACCATCATCTAGATTAAGGTGTCGTTTGTTTTTTTAAGTAATAAGTGCTGAATACTGAATGAACAGTTGAATATAACTTATTCTGTTAAGAGGCAGTGTCTGAATGATTCAGACTTAGTTTGGAATCTTAATGAAACAGACCAATTAAGAGGCATTCAGATCTGAATAGGCCAGGAAAAACAAATAGTCTTATTGATCCAGTGTCTTAATGAACCAGATTAAGATCTTATTAAGTGCAAACAAACACCCCCTAATTATATATGTTTATAACCCCCTAAAGATATAGCATACGATCATCTAAAGACTGATGAAGGTTTATCCTCATCTAGCCTCGTAATAATATTTCTCAAAAAGTATATCCTTTATTTCTTAAAAAATTTGAAGTAAAAGGTACAAGGTACAAGGTACAAGGTTTGAATCTTTTCTCTTAGGTAATCTATTTTTTCTTAAAAAGTTTGAAGTAAGAAGTACAAGGTTTGAATCTTTTCTTTTAGGTAACCTTTTTTCGATTTACCTGACAATATACATTGGGATTAGTCGTAATTTTGCACGGACTACCCAATACCCAAAAAAAGTGTTTGACTTTACCAAAAAAAAAAGATTGTAAATTGTAAAGTATCAATGACCACCGATTTTAGTCCTGATAACAAGGACCTTCCTAGGTTTCGTTATCAAAAATCTCCATCTGTGCGGCTCCTCAACGTGTAAGCTTACTAACATTTCTATACCTATTTTTATCCTCAATTTTCTTATTATTTACTACCTTGTCCTACACTGGTTAATTTGTGTAAATTCAAAGTTATAATAGATGATCCAAAGGACCTCAAAGATTCAAGCTCATCAAAACATGAAATCGGGATCCCTCCAGTTATTGTCGCAACATGAATTAGAGTAATGATATATACCACCTAAAATCATACCACCCAAGTATACCACCCATGACATGGCATAAATTGGTTGATTAAAAATTGTTAATCTATTTATTTTCTTGATTCGGTTAACGATTTACTTCCAACTAATTCACGCCACGTCATAGGTGGTAATTGGGTGATATATATCATTACTCCATGAATTAACATCACAACAATAATAAATGGAATACATATTATTAACGAAATAGTTTCCGCATCAGTTGTGTGTTGTCAAAAGGCCAAGCCGCCAAGGTAAAAATCGCAAAAGCTTTTTGCTTGTGGGCGCAAGATTATGACTAATCCTTTCCGATCCAGACCCATGTATTAGCATCAGAATGGCCATATAATGTAAGATTCTAGTAAAAATATCAACAACAAAAATTTTAGGGTTTTAATAGAAAAAAATGATATTGACATATACCTTAGGATGGACACACTTGTAAATTTAGAAAATGTTGCTTCCCTGATTAATTCATCCAAATATCAAAATTTCCCAATCACGTTTAACTAAATAAAAAATAATGCAAACTATCAAGCTAGTGGAGGAGATGGGGTAGTCACAGATAGAGTGAGGGAGCGGGGCTGAAAAAAGAAGAAGATTATTGTAAATATTTAATAAAAGTTTTTTCTTTCTCAGCTCAGAAAAGATCTGAATGTTATATGTTCAAACCACATTTAAACCCAGAAAGAAAGGCGTAAAGAAAAATATATAGAAATAAAAACACTAGCAACTATTGTGGTTCAGCACAAAGGTCTACATCCACGTTGAAATAATCCATGGAAGATGCTTCTTCCACTATATGAATGGAGTTACAACTTCAGACAAAATTCTTTCAGCAATTACAACGAATAAAGAAACCCTAAAGCCTCAGTTAGAAACTTTATAACACGGTTAAGAAATACTATTCAACACACAAGCTAGATACTTGATATATATTCTAATCAAGATTCTTTATAACATAGAACTCGATTTACACAAACCCTAGGTTTATCTGCGAAGAGAATACGAGAGAGAAGAAGATGTGAAGTCAAAAAACAGAAGACCAAGTCTGACCAAAAGAGAGATAATAAGCCTTTTATATGCAAGAATGGAAGGGTTTTAATCCCAGCCGTTCAACACTTATAAGATCAATGGACCAAGTAGTGACACGCGTCTAACTTAAATAAGGTGGTGTAACAATAAAATCCAAAACGAGTAATTGACTTCGGTCAAGATAAATAACCCACACGAGTCCACACCAGTCATTCCACATCACCAAAAGTCCTATTATACAAGTTGACTTCAACAAACTCCCCCTTAGAGTCAACTTCCTTCTTTCTTCTAGATTTCATCTTCATCACTAGTTTTCTTCCACCATTCAGCGCATCAAAAGCATCTCCCATAACCACTTTAAAAAACCTACAAACTAAAAATAAAAAAATAAAACTAAAAATAAAAGAAAACTACCTTTACTCAACATTCAGCAAATTCAAACAATGTTAGAATTCACTAACTGTCAAAATTTTTGTTCCCATATCAGTTGGATTATCCTCAGTAGGAATTTTGATCAACTTACTTCCCTCAGAATAAAGCCAATTTCTAATGAAATGAAATTTGATATCCACATGCTTTGTTCTCTCACGATACACATGGTTCTTTCTCAGATATATAGCAGTTTGACAATCACTATATATAGTAAAAGTTGACTTGGTCAACTTTAACTCATTTTCCAACGCTTTTAACCATATTGCTTATTTAAAACAATCATAAATTGCCACATATTCTGATTCAGTTGTAGATAATTCAACCAAAGGCTGGAATTGTGATTTCCAAGTTATACAGTTTCTACCCAGTATAAAACAGTAAGAAGTTGTTCATTTCTGCCGAATCTATCACCAGCAAAGTCTTCATCCACATATCCTACTAACTCAAAAGAGCATTCCAATTACCATAACACAAACCCATATTCAAAATACTACTTATACAAGAAACAACCCATTTCAAAGAAGTCCAATGCTCAAGACCTGGATTGGACATATATCTTCTCCAAAGTGATATAGCATAGGATAGATCAGGTCTTGTACTGATCATGACATACATAAGAGACCCAATCACATTTGAGTATGGAATATAACTCATCTTAACTTTATCAGTAATAGTTTTAGGACATTGATTCTTACTAAGTGTGAAATGCCCAGCCAAAGGTGTATCAACTCTTTTACCAATTAATTTACCATATTTCTCAACCAATTTTACCAAATAAGGCTTTTGATAAAACTTCAAGCCACAACCCTTCATGTTTCTTTCTATGACCAACCTAGAATCTTTTTGGCTTTGCCAAGATCCTTCATATCAAACTCAGAATTAAGATCAGCTTTTAGTTTATTAATTCTTTGCACTGAATCACTAATCAGTAAGATGTCATCCACATATAATAACAATAACAACATGCTTTCTGATACAACATTGTAATACAAACAACTATCACATTCACTTCTTTTCAATCGCAAACTTAAAACAAAAGTGTCAAATCTTTTATACCATTGCGTAGGTGATTGTTTAATTCCATATAAATATGAGATAATGACACTAGGGGTCTTGAAGACACCCCCCTCTTTGAGTTAGCACCCCCACCTAGAGCCTCTTCTTACTAAAGACCTCAGCAACTTTTTAACACATGAACCCCAAAACCCCAATTACTAGACTACCCCTCTTTTGTTTTTTCTATACCTATATATACTAATTTCCATTTCTAATTTCATTCTAAATTCAATACCTCACCACACTACCTCACTGCTTCTCTCTCCTCTCTCCTCTCAACCACCACCGACACCACCTTAATAGCCACTACCACCGCCGATCTGCACCACCACCTCCCTCCTCCCTCACCATTTCTACAGTGATATGAAGAGATGCAGCCATGGCTCGAGCTCCGGTGGTCTCTCGTTTTCTGCTAGCTGAAGTTGCAGCAAGCTTCGGTGGTCTCTCATTTTTCGGTAACTGAAGTTGCAGCAAGCTTCGGTGGTGAAGCTTCGAACAGATCCCGAACCCTAGCAGCCATGGCGGAACCCTAGGAAGCAGAAATCGGCGGCAGAAGCTTCATCTTATTCACAGCATCCATGGCTGCGCGAATGGAGGAGCTCAAGCTTCATCTTCTTCACAGCATCCATGGTTGCGCGAATGGAGGAGCACCGGTGCTCGTAACAGTAGCTTGTATATTCGCCGGAGTCTGCAGCGAGGGGTAGCAGATCGGAGCTAGCAGATCGAGATGTAAATCACGCGACTGGAGGAGCTCGGCGGCAGAAGATTCATGTTCTTCACCTATTTCTCTCACCTCCCCAGTTGCAGTGAGCAGCCATGGCGGAACGGTGAAGCTTGAACGATGAAGACTGTTATGGTGGTGGTGAAGACCTCCGACGCGTGAAGCGTGAAGAAGAAGCAGATCGAGGCTTTTTTTTTCTTTGTAAATGGTTGACCAGATCTAGATCTGGTCAAACCAGTTAGGTTTTTTTTTACCTTTTAATAAAATGTGTAAATGTGCTTTTTTTTAAATAATATTCAATAATTTTATTTTTTTAGCATTTCCGATTATACTCTTTGTGTGTGTTAATAGTTCCCCCCCCCCCCAAATTTTAAGAGTACTCAGAGAATTTTTTAGAGTACTCCAAGAATTTCTTAGAGTACTCCGAGTTTTTCTTAGAGTACTCCGAGTTTTTCTTAGAGTACTCTACATTTTTATACAGTACTCTGCATTTTTCTGGCAGCCGGAGGTAGGTGGTCGGATTTTTAGAATATTCATTAAAATATATAGAGTACTCTATGTTTTTCTCAGAGTACTCTATGTTTTTATCAGAGTACTCTATGTTTTTTCCGGTGACCGGTGACTGGTGATCGGAGGTCGGTGGCGGAGGTCGTGGTCGGAGGTCGGTGGTCGGAGGTCAGTGGTCGGTGTCCGGAGGTCGGAGATAGGTGGTAGGTGGGTAGTGGTAGAGGAGAGAGAAACAGTGACATCATACCTTTTTTTCTTTTAGTGTTAGTAAGGGTAGGAAAGACTATTGTAAAAAATGAGGTCCTTAAGAATAACAACTTTCAAGACACTACTCTATAGAGAAAAAATAGTGTCTCTAAGACCCTATATATAATTCACCCTATAAATATTTCTCATGTAAACATACAAAGTCAAGATGTTTAGGGTTATTAAAACCCTCAGGTTGCCTCATGTAAATATTCTCATCAAGTTCACCATGTAAAAAGACAATTGTTACATCAAGTTGTTCAAGTTCTAAATCATAACAAGCTACATATGCAAGCATCATTCTAATTGTTTTAAACTTAAAAATTGGAGCAAATAATTCATGAAAATCTATGTCTTCTGTTTGTGTATAACCTTTAGCTACATGTTTAGCCCTATACCTAGGTGAATCAGTTTCATTTAAGACTTCTTTAATCTCATATAAGCATCTATATTCTATCCGTTAATGGTCAGAAAGGGGCTTAACTAAAATCCAAGTATTGTTAACATGCAAAGAATTCATTTCCTCTTTCATAGTAGCTAACTAACACATTTTGTTCTCAAATTGTAACACCTCAATATAATATTCAGACTCAATATTACTAACCTTAGTAGAAGCTATTAAAGCAATATACACAAGTCCAGCATATGAGTACCTTGTGAAGGGTCTGTACTCCCTCCTTTCCCTATCTCTAGTAAGTTGATAATATTCCAGGCTATCGTGAAGAGATTCCTGAGGTGTCTCAACCCTAGTGGTATGCACAGTGTGACCTGGCTGCTCTAACATTTGGACTCCAATAGGCTCCTCTAGATTTTCTGGATCAAGTTGACTATTGTCAACTTTATAACTTCCAAAATTTGTAATGGGCTCCACCTCAATTCTTGTACCCTTAGGGACACTTTCAGGTTCAGAAGCATCATTGATTGTTCTCATAGACTCAAATCTTGCGAGGAAAGTTAGATTCATAAAATATAATATCTAATTGATGATAATCTTAATGCCTCTAGCAATTTTATCCCACAACTTATAACCCTTAGTAACATGCATAGATTGATAGCCCAAGAAAACACATTTAAGTGACCTAGGGTCCAATTTTTCTTCCCTGTTATGAGCATATGCAGCACAACCAAATATTCTCAACTCAGATAAATCAGATTTTTTTATTGTTCCATGTTTCCATAGGACATTTCATATCAAGAGACCTATTGGACTTCTGTTAACTAGGTAAGTTGCATTATAAAGGGCTTCACCCCAAAAGGATTTAGATAAGCCAGAAGTAAAAAAGAAGATATCTAATTTTCTCAAGTAATGTTCTATTCATTCTTTCTACAACAACATTTTGTTGCTGGGTTTTTCTAAATGCTCTATGCCTTAGAATACCATGTGTTTTACAAAATCCATCAAACTCATCATTACAAAACTCTAAACCATTATCAGTTCTCAAAGTTTTAATAGTTTTACCAGTTTATTTTTCTTGTGAAATATCCCGCTATTTTATAGTATTATAAGTATTACTTTTATGTTTTAACAGAAAAGTCCAAACTATCCTCGAATAACTATCAACTAGGGATAAGAAAAACCTCCTTCCCTATGAGTCACATGTTTTTCAGGGCCCAATAAATCAGCATGTATATACAAAAGAATGTTTTTAGACATGTAAATACCAGTAGTGAATTTCATTCTATGCTTCTTAGATAACACACAAGGTTCACTGAATTCAAGATTAGAGATAGTATCCTTACCAAGCAATCCATCCTTACTCTGAATATTTAGCCCTAACTGACTCATATGTCCAAGCCTTAAATGCCATTTAATAGTAACTGCATTCTCAACATTAGTCTCAACATGATTCAAATCAGATTTAATGCACAAACCATCAAGAATATATATAAACCAAAAAATTTCTTTGCACACAAGACAAGTTTACTATTCTTGTACTCATTGATCACACTGTTTGAAACTTTATACACACAACAAAGATAATCTAAAGCGCCTAAAGATATAAGGTTTCTTTTTTTATCAGGTATACATCTCACCTCAGTGAGGGTTACTAAATTCCCATTACTAAGTATCAAATTAACCTTCTGGTCGCTCCTAGAGTGTGATATAAATTCAACACTAAAGAGGAGAAGCAGCTAACCGCAACTGTACGGGTCATTCCAAGTAATAGATAAGTAAATATAAGAAATAAATATAAATAAAATAAATAATAAGAAATAAATGATTATGCAATTAAGATAAGGAGATGCAAGTATGAACCTATCCTATTGAATTAATTATTCCTAATAATAAGGGTGTATGAGATTTTTCAAAATAGTCAGGACTCTATTATCTCCTAACTCCCATCAGGGTAGACTTAGCAGCTATCCTTTAGTATTACATACCCCGTCAGGGCGATTATAAACTACGTTCAAATGATTAAGAAATTGCCCATTTGGCTACACGGTTCGTCAAGACCGTCAGGATCAATGATGAATACCAAGCGTCTATATTCTAGTTCTGTAATTACCCCCCCCCCCTTCTGAATGATCACGCCACTAGTGAATAGCCTAATTACTAAAAACCTACCCTTGATTCGCGACGTCAATGATAGTAAACAAACACAATAATATTGTCAATGGAAAATAGAACCAAATCAATTAAATACTAAAATCCTGTTTCAAATAAAAACAGAAAAGTAATAATCAATTGTTCATATATTTATAATCCTAAAGAGAAATTATGCATAATGCAGCTCTTTAATATATAGCTTAGAAATACCTCATAGACAAAATAAATCTAATACTAATTTACCCAAAGAATTGATATGGAGAAGTGTAGAATTGATGTAGTTAAACTCTAGCTCTTGCTTCTTCCTCCTCTAGATCCTCTTGATTGCTTCTATGATGATTTATGTATGTATATTAAGCTTAGGCAGCCAAAAGATGATTTTCTAAGGTTAGGATCTGCTATATATAGGTGTTAGGTCAAAATCTTGGAGTGCAAGACAAAACCTGAAGTCCTAATCCAACTCAAATTTGTTTCCTAAAATATAGAATATGATAAACACTGCTCACTGTTTTGGTCATATATACGCCGTTACTTATCGGATTTTCACGCACTTTATATGGAAACAACCGTAATTCAAAGATTTATTTGATGGTAAAATATCTCATCCAAAGTCGTAATATATTTTCTGCAGTCTTCAAAATAATGGACGACTTTTCAGCATAGCAGGTTTATTTGACAACTTATCCTTTCCTAATTCAACTTTGTTTCCTTTTAACTCTTGATTCCACCTTGGATATTCTTTACTTAGCTCCTTGACATTGATTTGGTATCTAATCAAATCAATTAGCTAAGAGCTTCAAATTTAACACACAAATTACACTAAAAATACTCTAAAAGTAATAATTCTCCTCAAATAAGCACATAATACACCTAAAATGATGTCTCACGAGTATATTAATTCATCACAAATAGGAATACATCACCTTCCCAGTCCCAGTAACTTGACATGTATTATTGTTACCCATGTATACTATTTCAGACTTTGATTCCCTCAAGTCATGAAACTATTCTTTATTGGGGCTCATGTGAAAGGTACAACCTGAATCTAAGATCCAACTAGACTTATAAGCAATATCAGATACATTCAAGACTTTACATGTATCATCATGTTTAAGGGGCATACAAGCAATGTTCGTCTCATTATTACTAGCGTGCTTATTCTTAAGTGTATAACCGTTTTTAATGTGCAGCTTTCCCACAATGATAACACTTTCTCAGCTCAGACCTGGTCTTATTACCCTTATTCTTCTTCTTAAACTTATTAGGTTTAACATACTCAGGTGATTCAGTTTTATGTTTCACAAACAAACTGTTACTAACACGTTTCAGATTCTTTAACTCAAGTTCTCTAGTTTTCAGAGAATTAACAATTTGGTCAAAGGTAGGCATAAAATTTGAGTACTGGAAAGCATCTTTTACAACTTGGTAGGACTCGGGAATAGAACTTCAGAGGATCATACATTTACTAGTCTCATTTAGGGCCATAACAGAACCTTTGGAAACAAGATAAAGTTTTAAACACCCATCCACATTTTCATTTAAGTTTTAGAAGAATCCATTTTATAAGAAAATAAATTTCCTTTAAGAAATGCCAAGTTGGGAGCAGATTGAACAGAGTATAAAGAATCAAGTTTACCTCATAAGTCAATTGCAGTTTTCACACCATCTACTTTTCTTATCGCATTATCAGATAGGTTGAGAAATAGTAATTTGAACGCCTCTTCTTGTATTTCTTCCTTTCTTTTCAATGCCTTTTCTGACCAGTTAGTCGCATCGACTTCACGCGCTCGCAATACGTTGTGTTGAGATAGTAATACACCCATTTTCTTTTTCCACACCCCGAAGTTGGATTTTCCGTCATACACAAAGACTTCAAGTCTTATGGTAGCCGTTGTAGTATTTGTTCAGAAGTGTAAGATACAAATCAAAAGAACAATTTTGAAAGGGTTAGATCTTATCGAAAATCCTAGAAAAATATAACTCTAGGATCAAGATTTTGGAAACCCTT
Source organism: Nemophila menziesii (assembly GCA_029959085.1). NCBI lineage: Eukaryota > Viridiplantae > Streptophyta > Magnoliopsida > Boraginales > Hydrophyllaceae > Nemophila > Nemophila menziesii. Next base: position 21,092,085 of record JARWIR010000007.1, on the reverse strand, counting down.
TTAAACTTTTAGATATGTTGGTTTCAATAAAAGAAAACAAACTTTTACTGATAGAAACATTCAAAACACATACATGCACAGATCTGTGATATACCAAACCGTTGAGACCTTCTAGAAAACGTTTCAAAAAACTTTCAAAATACCTAGAAATCCAAGAAGGCTCTGATACCACTTTTGTAAATATTTAATAAAAGTGTTTCTTGAGCGGCTTAGAAAAGATCAGAAAGTTATTTGTTCAAACCACATTTAAAATCAGAAAGAATGGCATAAAGAACAATGCAGAGAAATAAAGAACACATAAATTGCCGTGTTATAGCACAAAGGCCTACATCGACGTTGAAGCAATCCATGGGAGATGCTTCTTCCACTATATGAATGGGGTTACAAATTCAGACAAGAATCTTTCCACAATTACAACGAATTGAGAAACCCTAAAGCTTCAATCAGAAACTTTATAACACGATTGAGAAATACTTCTCAATACACAAATTAAATACTTGCTATCTATTCTAGTCGGAATTCTTAATAACATAGAACTCGATTTACACAAACCTTTGGTTTATCTGCTGATAGAATATGAGAGAGAAGAAGATGTGAAGTCAAAAGACAGAAGACCAAGTTTGACCAAAAGAGATATAAGAAGCCTTTTATATGAGAGAGTGGAAGGGCTTTAATCCTAGTCGTGCAACACTTTTAAGATCAATGGACCAAGTAGTGAGACACATCTAACTTAAGTAAGGCGGTGTAACAATATAAAACCCAAACTAGTAATTAACTTTGGTCAAGATGAATAACCCACAAGTCCACATCAACCATGCCACATCAACAAAAGTCCAACTATACAAGTTGACTTTATATTCAACAAAGACTAATATTAATGTACATGTGATGATTGACACTCCAAAGGACCAATACTGCAATCAATCAAAAAATTATCGCGTTGATGATAAAATTGAATTTCTAATACTAAAATTAAACAAAAAATAAGTGTTGTCGACGATAAAATTATACGCCGAGATCTTAATCAAAAGGAAAAAACTGAATTTGTATCAGTGGAAACTTGATAAAGATTGACTTTAAGAAACATCATTTGTGAGATAGGAGATCTAAATTGTATCTCACAATTATATTAAAAATAGTAGTCTATACCAATGGTGGAAGCATGATGCTAATTTGAATAAAATTAAAACCAGATCAAATATTAGTCTAAATAACCCAAGTTCAAAAACATCATTTGCTGAATATATGATGCCTTAAAGCATGGGATGTTTTGAGTGTTTTCATGTCCTCCCATTAAACGCTTGAATATACCACATGACACTAATATTTTGTTTCACATCCAATTGATTTCCTAATCTGGGACACCCCTTAATCAAGTAAGAAGTAACTTAAATCCTGGAAAAAATATTAGTGATGACAACATTATACTTTCCATGGCATCCAAGTTATCATATATAGCCCATATTTGTCCCATTGTGAATCTCTCATATTTCATTTCAGTGTCAAAGTTGTTGAACTTTTTATCTGGACAATGTTGAACTTCTGGATTCATTGGTTTATGAGAAAAGATAAGAGTTTTCCTTATCCTTAATTTCATATCCTTGTTTAAAATTTTTGAATCCTTATCTAGTGGACAACTATGTTGTCCTTTCACCTCTTTTTCATTTGCCTCAAACAAATCAAGAACAAAAAAAAAGGTTATTTAGAATTTCAATTATCAAAATTTCTTGTAAATGCAAGATTTCATTACAATCTCCAAAAATTATAATGCTATTTGGAATATCAAAGAAAATAATATGAGATTTTATCTGAAAATTAATTTTTTAATAGTGTAGTGTAGTGATGTTGATGGAGGTAAAGAATGATATTTGATCTCTGTGCTGGGTGAAGGTCGTTGTGTCCAACAAACCCTTTCTCTCTCTTGATACTTCTCTCAACCCCGATCCTTTACCCGTCTCTCCTCCACGTACCACTGCTACCCAAATAAAGATCTATCTCTTCCTTAATCAACACTGCTACAATATAACAACTATTTGATATGTATTCTTTCTTTCTTCTATTCAGAAAACAACATAAACTTCACACTCATACACTATGGCGATGCCAATTTACTACTGTTTATCCAAGTGAATGAAAATATGTTTTTTTGGACAAAAAAGTGTTTGAGAAGAATGGAAAAATATGAGAGTGAAAAGATATGTGAAATATGTTAGTGTTAAATAGTTTAAGGGGTTTCTAAAATCTTGAACATGGAGAGAGATTTTAAAATATTTGTACGTCTTTATTTAAGACTCCTAAAGGTATTTTGAAATCTTTGAGGAGGTTTCGAGAATTTTGGGAAAATTTTAAAAAAAGATAAATGTATTGTCATATGTAATACAGAGTTTCATGTGGATTCATACCATATATATAGTATCTATTTATCATATAATATTTATTTTATAATTTGAATATTAACCAAAACATTATTTGATTCTTTACAATTTTTCGTACTATATCCTATCGTACACCTCATACATAAATCATAAACGGGAGATTTTCGTTTTGGTTAAAAAAAAACATTTGTAAATAATCCAAATTCGATTTAAAAAAAAAAGTGTGAAAACTTATAAAAATTATTTTGAACATCTAGTATTCAATTGGATTAATTTTTTAAGTTAAACACACAAATTTTAACTTCAAGTATATAACTTAGACTTAACTCATTCATTTACTGGTCTAATCACTTAGGAATATGTAAACTTTTTTTATTAGGCAAACAATGGTAATAGTAGAAGAATTCGAGATGGTGCTCATATTTCCAGAGATGCCAGAACAATTTTGAATATTCCTTCAAATCGTACATAAAATTCACACACAAATTGAATCTAAAACTCCATAAAAATCATCTTATCTTATATCCTTAATTTGTCTTTGTATGGTCAGAATTCATACTATAAACTTAATTTCTATAGTGAGGTTGGCGCTTAAATAGAAACAAATCGTCATGGTCAGGCCTTTCGTTTCTAGAGGAGAGTAAGGAATTCATTTATAGGGCAATCTTGATTCTTGAATCTCTCTTCTCCTCCATCAAGACTATTGATTACAAATTTCTAAAGTCAACCATGTTACTACTGAATACTACTTTCTTTAAATGAAATTAATTAAGGGAACAACTTTGATTAAATTATTGAGTATATATAACATGGAGTCACAATTGATTAATTCTTCTCCCACTGAGTCTAAGTATTTTGCGTATATAAATAGTGCTAACTCCTTCAACTGAAAATTGTATCTTATTAAGACAAGATAAATATAAACCAATATTTTCAACTGTTTTAAGAATGGTTCAGCTGGGAAGAGGCAATGCAGTTTTGACCTTGGCTATTATGGTGAGTTTGATTTTCGTTCACTTTGAGGTGGCCCAAGCAGCTGCTACTACCTACACGGTTGGTGGAAAGGGAGGTTGGAATTTCAACGTGGTTAATTGGTCGAAAGGAAAGCGCTTTAAGGCCGGTGATGTGCTATGTAAGTTAATTCTTTATCATCTTTTTCGTTATTGATATATAAAGTAGCCAGATTCCAGAGTCTGTTGTGACAAAAGATTTCAATTCAATGTTATGGCATTTTATTATAGATTGTTTAGTTCTTGAATGAATGAGAGTATACATCATGATGCTTACGAGATTTATAGCCTCACACCAAAAGGTTATTTATCATAAAAATATTAAATGTTCAATAGCGTGACTTTAAAAGGTCAAGTGGTTCGAAGATCTTGAAATCATGTAAATTTTGGGTATAAATGAGAATATTCAAACGAAATATATGACTCTGAAATGTAGAGACACATAAGATTAGTATAAGCAGAATTTTTGGTGAATAAGTGCACCAAATTGTGGTCTAACCTAGCTGGTTGCACCAATAATTTTCTCAGGTAGACTCATTTTACAACAAGTGACAACCTATCACTGCTATCAGTTTACACATCACGTTTGACATGATTTTTTAGATGGATTAAAGTTTTTTAACCCATAAGATCTTTCCATACCATTTTGAAAAAAATTCTATAAACGGCTAATAGTGACGGACTTAGGTGTGTGGGTGAATAATCTCTACTGTAAAAAATGATGTTTTGTGACCAAAATCTTTAATTGGATCGAAACACGGGCAAATTTAACATGGGATCCTAAAAAGACCCTTTCAATGTTTTGTGATTAATTTAGATTTTTATAAATTTACTTGTAATTTTAGTCTGAGCCCTTTACAACGAATTCTCGAATATCAAAAATGGTATTTGGTGGTAATTATGAAACACTTTTTTTTTTGGGCAGTATTCAAGTATAACCCACTGTTCCATAACGTGTATGTGGTGAACAAGATTGGGTATGCCGGGTGCCTTACTACACTTAAAGGTGCGAAAGGGTACAAGACTGGAAAAGATAGGATCAAATTAGTGAAGGGAAATAATTATTTTATCTGTGGTTTCCGTAGCCATTGTCTTGCAGGTGGAATGAAGCTTGCAATTACTGCATTCTGATTCATCAAATTCAATGCCATGTTACATTGTCTGCTATACATGTGACAGAATTACTAGTAATATTTATGTACTAAATAAAAATATAGTGGTCAACTATATGGAGTAATTTCCATTGGTTTTTATGTACTGTACCACATGGATGCTATTAATTTTGTAAGACTTTTGTGTCTTTACGTTGAAATATGAGTAATGATATTTGTCACCCTTTTTCATGTCACCATTTTATCACCCTTCTATATATATATTTTGATTTCCTTGAATAGAAGATAGAGAAAAATTAAATAGAATAGAGTAATCAATTCATTGGTACATGTAGGCATACACGTAGGAGGTGATAAAACGATGATTAAAAAAGGGTGACAAATATCATTACTCTTGAAATATATAGTATGAGATTTGGAATTACTTCCCTTACCATTTTGTTTTTCTTTTCTTACAATGTTCATATTACGTTGCATAGGCTAACTGTTTTTGCATATGCAAGATTTTAGGGGGAAAAAACGTTGCAGAGTTTCTTAATTAACTTAGGAGATGCATTCCAAAGATAATCCATAGATAATCAATTAGATTTTTGTGTATTCGATTAAGATTAATATTAGTCAGGAATTTTAAAAATATATTAAAAATCTTTTAGTATTTTAGTATTATTTAAGATATTAAAAAGATAATTTACTTATAAAATCTATAATCTAATCATTTTAGCCCTATCATTTTTATTGAATAATAAAATGTTTCATAACTAAAATATTTTTTTTTATAACCAAAACTCCTATAACTATAATATTTTATAACTACAAATATTATATAACTAAAACATTTTATAATTACTGTATTTAATAACTAAAGTATTCCATAATGTTTTTGGCAAAGAATGAATTTCTTTTTTTTAATCATCAAATCCGCGACATCCGAAACCAAACTTATATATGATAAAACAAATAAACAGTTTTAGACATCGGAAACTAAAAACGTAAGTAAAATGTAGTAGGTTAACCGTACAAAATAGTGGGTTACGCGGGAATATCGATAATTTGTACGTGTAATGACAATGGGTAATACGTGCAAATCAGTGGGTTATACCCACTACTTACCACTGAGAGCCTAAAACGAAAACAAAATATATAAAAAAAGTTGATAATGTAACAATAAATCGATGAAAGTTGTATATATAACAACCAATGAAATAATCAAATGTATAAGAACATATTTAAATTAGTTAAGAAAATCACATACGAAAAATAATTAAATGAATCAAATCTATACAAAAAAGTGGATACACAAACTCAAAAAATGCATGAATACACGACATATGATCAAATAAACGTGAAAATAGTTAAAACGTTAAAGAGAATATACCTGGAAACGTAGAAATGTAGATTTCATAATGCTTTTTTGATGAAGATTATGATCTTCGGTGGAAAAACATAAGTTTTGGATAAAAAAATAGAGAGAGAAGAATCAAGCGTAGAGGAAAGATTGTTAATCACACCAGAAATATGAGAGTATGTCTTTGATGTTGACCTTTTTGGGATGTAAAACAAAGATGGGCCTGTTGGGGTGGGTTATTGCGTTTTTGGACCTTTTGAGCAAATATCTCATTTAATAATGTTCTTAAAAATTTTATGGTATTAAAAAAATCTTTTGACTTTTATGGATTTCATTGGATTATAAAGAGTAAAAAGTTCATTTTAAAATCTCAATCTTTATCAGCGACTTTGATGGAGTGTACTAAATTAAAAATAATTAACGATTAATGATTTGATGTTTTATAATGCCACAATCAAAGTTGTGGCCCCATCACAATTATCCTATAATGGTGTTATAAATCTAAATTGATAACTAAGTATAGAAAATAAAATCTTATTTAAACTTTGTGTAATTCTGATTGGTTACATAACACCATGAATACAAAAATATATATAAAAAGACGTAAGTAGTTGCACATTGACTAACTTAACCTACTACATTACTGAAGCAGTTTCACATCTATCTGCATCACATGTATGTTTTATCATAAACTATTGCAAGTCGTTTCTACATATTGTGACTTTATTAAGGAATACACACCAATAATTGTATCTCATAATCTCCCCCTTGGATATTAATTGGAAAAAAATTGAATTGGGAATTACATGATATATGGTTTTCCTTTTTAAACCTTACCAAGAAACTCAATAGGAAAAAGCATGGTAAAAGAAAAAGAGTACAATATATAAATATTTCCCCCGCTCATTACGACAGCGACTCTTTTCGATGACGCATTCCATATTTGTTGACGATGCCGCTTGAATGTCATCATTGGTCAAGGTTTAGTGCAAAAATCAGTTGGATACTCACTTGAGCTTATTTGTTGAGTATCAATAAAACCATTTTCTTGATGTTCGTGAGTGTAGAAAAATTTGGATGATGTATGTTTAGTTTTGTCGCCTTGATTATCTACCTCTAACTTGTGTGATACATGTTAAATTTTACTCAAAGAATGTGATTGGATTATTGCTTTCATCGGGAAGTTCACATGATCCTTGAATATTGTGCATGCCAGATTTTAGCCTTACATATTCTTTACTAAGTTCATGAAGAGAAAGAATCTCAGTGTGATTGTGGAGGATATTGTCATGGTTCGTTTCATAAATATAGCAGTTCCACCATAGGTAAATACATACCTTGTATATGATCTTGCTTTATGAGAATTTGATAGATTACCAACGTCATCATATCGGACTAGTGACGGTGCAAGATCTTTGGAATAAAATAAGCCTAAATTGGTTGCTCCATGAAGATATCGCATGACATGTTTAATCTCTTTCCAATGCCTGTGTGTCGAAGTTTCACTATACATGGCTAATAAGTTAATTGGAAATATAAATTTGGCCATATATTATTAGTAAGATATGCTAGTGCACCAATAACACTCAAATACGGTACTTCCGGACCAAGTAACTCTACTACGTCCTCTCAAGAATAAAAATTATTTTTTCTTATATAGAGAAATCTTACCACCATTGGGGTTGTTAAAGGATGATATTTATCCATATAAATCGCTTCAGAATCTTCTCAATATATGTAGATTGATGAAGAAAGGTTGCTTCCAAGAAATGCTCAATTTATATACCAGGACAAGACTCAGTTCTTCCTAAATCTTTCACAAGAAGAAAGTAGTCTTATTGAGCTCTTCAATAGTTTCAATAGTATTAATAGCATCTACATATACTTCAACAATTGAAAAAACATTTTTTCAATTTCTTTATGGAAATTCAGGAAATATTGGATCATTCAAAAATTCCTCCCGTTTCAAGTATATTCTTTGACGTTTATACTACATACATTCTCAAATGAATATTATATATACATATGTCGTAACTATATCTATAAGATGTATTTCTATTTTTTCAGAAGCCACAAGACTGAAGAGAAATTGAGAAGTAGTTGCGTACATTACCGTAGAATACGTCTCACTGTAAGCAATGGCAGGCCTTTGAAAAAAACATTGGGCTACAAGTTGGATTTCATTTCTTTCACTTATCTTTCCTATAAAAACCCACGTGTAGACAAAAAAACTTACACATGTAGGTTTTTGGACTACATGTCCAAATACTTGACGCTTATCGTTCAAGTTTAACTCGACTTGCATTGCTTCTTCCCATTTTGGTCAATCGTTTCTTAGTCGACATTCTTCCATACATTATGGTTCAAGATCCTCATTGTGTATTTCAAGCGATATTTTGGACACAAATATATCATTCACGTGAATCGTCTCACGATTCCATATATTTCTGTGAGATAACTAACATATGAATATTTTCTCATTATTAGGTACCTCGGTCTCTATAGGATCCATTTTCTCATTTTTAGGTACATCAGTTGACTCAATCACTCAAGTCTTACTATATATATCCATAATAAATTAATTATACCATATATTATTTCCTCCTTAAGATCTCTTTTTCCGGTCATGGTTCCTTTGAATCGACAAGTCTACCACGCTTCAGTCGTGGGATAGATGCATTTGTTGTAGGCTCATTTATATTACAAACTAGGATATTAATCCTTGCTTGAGAGTTTACTGCAAGTTTATGAGATTTCATAATATTATTTGTATTTGTGAATGCATTTGGTAAATTATTCATAATACTATGAAAATGAATAATCTTTTGAACTTCAAGTATTGATTCCTTGGATTGTGGATCAAGATGAGACAATAAGTTTCTTTTCCACGATATGTCACGTTGTGTTTAGGCTGCGTTGTCTCTCTCTTAATGGGATGAACATAATCTCATTATAATGACAATAAAAAAAAGTGTGCTCTAAAAAGATAACCCATTAAGGGTTCGATATATTGAATAATGGAAAGAGAATCAAACCCTATATAAATACCAAGTCGTCGGTGCAGACCATCTTACTGGGTTGTCGAGGTGATAGGCTTCGAGCATGAGTAAATTACACTCGCGAAGTTGTTACAATTTGCATGTGTATGAGTCATCTCTAGTAATAAAATGTAAGTTAATTGATCTCCACATAGAATTTAAATCTAATGTTATGGTTTAAATACGACTTGAATCGCACGTGTCCAAAATTGACAAATAAAAAGATATAGGTTTGTTCGATAATTTTTCATAAAGTAATGTTCTAACAATAGAAAAAGAAAAATATTAAATATAAGAATTTTAACTAAGGTAATGAAGTTAGGTTGGAATGTATAAACTCACCAAATCAATACATGTTATGATTACTCCATCAAAGAAAAAATTAAAAAATATTACAATAACAGGGACTCAAAATTAAACCTAAATATTTTACGAGTAATAAGAGGTTACTTTTGGAATTTGGAAATCTCTCCCAAGTGATTCTACTATCTATAAAGTGGTTACGACTAAACCCCTAGGATTAGCTATATGAAATGTCTTAATCCTGATTTTAAAATAATTTATACGAGTATTATCTAGATCTACATATAGATCCCTCTCGGGTGTAGTTCATAAGCTAAGAAAATTAAATTAAGTGGCCACCATTAAAAAATTCAATTTAAAGCAAAATAATAACTAATAGATAAATTCGTAATTCAATTAAATTTAGAAATCTCAATAATTATAGTTAATTAGGTTTACAAAAAGACATTCCAAACTAAAAAAATTATATCATAACTAATTTAATTCTTATTATATTCATAACTTAAAACAAAATTAAAGTAAAAAAAAAAAATTATTACAATGAAGATGTTGTAACTTGTTCTCTTACTAAATTGTCTTATTCCTTGTTTTAAAAAGAAAAAGTAAAGGTGAATAAAAATTATCTAATAGCCCATTATATAATAGTGAAGTTCAAGTATTATCATTATGTTAGTCCGAGAAGATACACGTACGGGTGATCGAGCGATTTACTCGAAACCGATATGGACAGACTTACCGGCGGAAGGAGAGTCTAAATCTGTCCTGGAAGCAACGAAGATGGCTATGGACAACAGGGGACAAAAAACTATTATCTGCTCAGATAACCTTGATTTGATTCGAGGTATTAAGTAGTTGCCAGCGGCGTGTGGTGGAAGCTCAAACCTTATGTCAAGCGGATTATCGCATATGCTTCGGAACATGGTCATATGTTCTTTAAGCATATTTCGAGACGTCTCAATGGCATGGGTGACCGAGCCGCGCGAAACGCTAGGCAGCGGGGTTCTCTAAATGATTATCAATTGGATCTTACTCATCGATTCTCATGTCTAGGAATTGGCTAAGAGCTGTTTTGTAATATGTACACTTTTCGTTGTAAAAAAAAAGTATTATCATTATGCATCAAGTTAAGTGATTAAAATATTGTCCAAAAAAAAGTGATTACCTAAATATTTTCACATCAATTTGTTTAACACGCGTCATCTTTCAGAAACATTCATAACTTTCTTGTCTGAAATTAAAATTGTTCTCCGTTTATGCCACGTATATTAGATTTCAAGGGATTTCCAACGGTGTAGAAATCAACAACTAGTTTTAATGGTGTAAGAATCAGAATATCGACAGAAATGCTACTAAAGAATTTTTAAACAAAACTTCTTACCAAAATTGTTGGAACTGATCTTCTCACGATAAATATTCAAGCGGTATTTGTTGATAGAGCATGTGTTGGTTAACTTTATTGAGCTCACATATTTTATCTATAGATATATTTAATCGTTAATTTTTATATTGTTTTATTGGTATGTTTCAACCAAAAAAAAGGTGAATTATATTTAACTTCCAATCTAATAGCATAAAAATCTCATGTAATCTAAAAATTGCGTGCACCCTATCTGGTTTAACATTATAAGTGTGGTAGCTTTTTTTTTGTTACATAGGAGAGCCACTTTAGAATCAGAGTCATTGACTTGGTTCGAACATACACCGCTAGATTGGATGACTAAGACCCTGGCCAGTGAGTTAATCTCTACCGGTTAGTACAATAGCCTTTTGATCAAATTTCTTGTTAAAAATATTCTTCAAGTCGTGAATGTGATTATATATTGTATATTTTTAAAGTATTAAATGATCAAAATTACATTAAAAATTATTGTTTTCGAAAGTATTTTGTAATTATTTATTATTTATTTAAATTTTTTTTGTATTGAATGACTAATATATGTTAGATATTAACGATTTTAGATGATATATTAGTTATTTAATATCTTAAAAACATAAAATATACAACATATATTATATTAATGTATTTGAAGTACAATTTTAATTAAAAATTGATAGATCCCCTTATTTTTTATCATATTGGAATTTCTTACGCTTTCTAGAATATATGAAGTTATTATACTATTAGGTTAAACTAAGATTCTAAGTATAATAAGAAAAAAAGGTTAAAAAGACAAGAATATATCATATTATTCATAAAAATACGAGAAGATATTTTGTTAAATCTGCTATGGAGGAGGAAATTTGTGTTATTCTCTTGAAAATGAGATCAGCAACTGATATCAACTTTTAGAATTGTTCCTTTTACTCTGGTATCCTTGAAATTGTTCAAGACATTAATAAATAGAAATCAATTGAAAAATTCAACCCGTGGTCTATGAATCATAAAAATAGATTAACATGTTTCTAAAGTGGAAGGCTAGTCGTCTCAGAAGAGAATCTAATAGAGTTGTCGATATACTTTCCAAATGTTTTAGACAATGTTGGAGATATAAAATTTCATTAATATAATGTCTTATTACTTTTAGTTGAGTTGGCAAGTTAATAGACAAGATCTTTGATTTATCAAAATAGTCTTCGTAATCATTTAAGATTTTAGACTTTCTAAATAAGCTTTGTAGAAAAGAAGTGATAAGATAATCTGAATTTTTTTCTATTGTCCTTGAAAAAAAAAATGTAAATATATATATTTACCCTCCCATAACAAATACTCCATAACATTTAACATCCTTTCACTTCTGAAAGGTAAATGCCACTAATTCTCATCCAACTTTGACAAAGGACCTTGACCACCAAACTCATTCAATTGCGTTGTCCTCTACCGTGTATAGTTTCTATAAATGATCCAGTTTCTAGTAAAGCAGATTGGACAAGTTAAAGAAAACACTAGTTTTTGCTCTTTACTTTCATCTTCATTAGTCATTGATTAGTTAGTGTTACATTTATCAAAACATGTCTCAGGGAAGAGGTAGTGCAGTGATTGCGGGAATGGTGCTGCTGTGTTTCCTAGTGGTGGCTCAAGCGGCTACTTACACTGTAGGGGGTACAGGTGGTTGGACTTTTAACGTTGTCGGTTGGCCCAAAGGGAAGCGTTTTAGGTCTGGTGATACACTTGGTAAGAACGACTTGTAATATAATCCTTATTTTTCAATTTTCTTATTAAAAAATTGTACCAAGGTTTTCTAGTTTACAATGTTCTAAAGGTTGGAATTTAGTGATTTTTCATACATCTACACTAACGTTTTAGCTAGTGCAATGTTTGACCAAAATATATATATATATATATATATATATATATATATATATATATATATATATATATATATATATATATATATATATGTATGTATATATATATATATATCATATTGTAATGTTTGAAAGTTGTTTTCCTGTCTGAGAGTACCTTCTAATAACCTTAAAATCTTGAATTAAATTTAGCGTAATGAAATTTCCAAAGAAATGTATTATTTACAGAATAAGAAAAATTTATTACTCCCAATTATTGGAATTTCTTTTAATACATTGGAGAGTTATTTTGGATTCGGAGTTAAGACTCGGTTCAAACATGTATCACTTAGAAGGAAAACGAAGATCATGACCAACCTCAAGTGGTTAATTCTTGGAACTTTATGGTATACTTGCTTCTGAACATTAACGAATATTATTTTAAAACAATAAATTTCCTTAAATTTTGCATTACGAATTTCTAGATCCATATGTACTCAGTTGGTATGCTAATTATTGGTAAGATATTTTCATGACAGTTTTTAACTACAATCCATCATACCATAACGTGGTAGTTGTCAACAAAGGTGGCTACCAAGGTTGCACTACCCCTCAAGGCGCCAAAGTGCATCAAACGGGAAAAGATCAAATCAAGCTAGTTAAAGGAGATAATTACTTTATCTGCAATTATCCAGAGCACTGCGAATCTGCCATGAAAATTGCAATTACTGCTATCTGATTAACGCAAATTTTGAGTTTAAGAGTTGATCTAGTCGTTGGTGCATTTCTTAGTGACAAGGAATATTTATATATGTACTTTGATTAGAGCCAGAGCTCTCTAATTTCTGATTTTCTTCTTTTTATATTTGATACACTACTTATGAGCATATCTATATATACATATGTATGTATTGTCTCATAATTATTAGTGGTTAATAAAATGTTGGTTCTTTTGGGTTATGTATTTAGACCATCTCTTTCTATTTTCATTCAATCTTAGTACTTTGATTTGTAATTTGGTTTGCTGGCTTGGTTATTTGTTTTTTCTAGTTTAGGGCTCCATCCGTCTCGTGGGCTTTCAAGTTGGGTCTGGTCTTATCACCGACACACCCTCCCTCCCAAATTATCTCTAATATACTGATTAACAAAACCTTTTAAATAGGGGTTGGACTTCCATTGATCCAATCAACCAATAAAAAATTAGTTTTTAATTTTAATTATAAATATTATAATATTCTAGACTAAATTATCCTTATCTTAATTTTTATTACCATTACTAAATAGCTCTTCTCCATTAATATATATAATTCCACTTTCATGACAAGATTGAAACCTACTCCTCACTTTTTTTCATTTAAAAAAAAAAAAAAATCTTTAAATACAAAAACAAACAAAATGATTAAAGCAGACGAAGTGAAAGTAGAAGTAGAAGAAACCAATTATTCTAGAAAAATTCTAACATAAGCGTTTGCTTCAATCAAATAATAAATAGATATGATTAGAAAATATTTATTAAAATTTATTTTTTTTGGATAGGATAAACTATTCTAGGTGACGATAAATGAAAGAAACCTTAGGGAGAATTTTTTTTTTCTTAAAAAAAAAAGAGAAAATCCCATATTTAGGTCATTACTTACGGTCTAAAAACATTTTTAGTCCAAACGTTTCAAAAGTTATATTTTTAGACCAAACATATTCAAAACGTCATTTTTTTGGCCATTTCACTAATTTCGTGAGATATTTCGTAGATTTTAAAAACAATTTGGACACTTTCGATAGATTTTCAAATTTGTGATGCGACCAAATAAACATAAGGATTATTTAAAGTGCCTAAATTATCCTTAGAATCAATAAAATAACTCATGAAATCAGTGAAATGGTCTAAAAATGAGCGTTTTAAATACGTTTGGCCTAACAATATTTTTAAGTCATAAGTAATGGCCTAAAAATGAAATTTGCTCTAAAAAAGATTAAAAGGTTCTTCCTAAATTTTTCAATCTATTGCCTATTTTAAATTTTGTTAGGCATGCTTACTTCTCATATTTACGCACTCTGATCATTTTCCGTCAAGAACCTCCCGAACCCATGTTGACCTCACATCTCGGATAAACCCAGAGCTCCAAATCATTAAGATTAGGGCTGTAAACGAGACGAGCCGAGGCGAATACTATATATAAAGACTTGTTTGTTTAATTTCTCGAGTTGAGCTCAAATTTAAACGAGCTGAAACGAGCCGAACTCAAATTAAACGAGCCGAGCCCGAGCTTCCAATGATCCAAATCAGAAATGTTAGAAATTGTTTGCTTAACTTACAGAACAATCTTTTTTAGTTGTTTTTTATAGTTGAAATAGAACTTTCATGAACCGTTGGTATTTGATAGAGTGTGGTATGAAAATATGAAACATAACATTAATGAAAAAAATAAATGTTTAAAGAAATTAAAAATATTCAATTTGATATTGAAGGTTTAATAATATATTTATAAGTAGATAATATATTAATTTATAATTAATAATTTTAAACGAGCTCACGAGCCAGATCGAGCATGCTCGTTTACTTATCGATCTTAAAATGGAGTTTGAGCTTGAGCTTGTTTATATTTGAGCCGATCTAAAATGAGTTTTTCTCCAAATCGAACTCGAGTTGCTCGCGAGCGGCTTGGTTCAATTACAACCCTAATTGAGACCATAGATTGCGTCACACAATTTAATGAATTTCCAGAGCGGGACTTTGTTGAACCTCCATTGGCTTGTTCAAATCCTCTTGATTACTTACCCCAAAGCTTAGCACTAGAAAAGCATTGCAAACAAGTAGCTGATGACTTGTATGTGGTGCCTCAGTCTACAAAATTTGTCGGCACCATAGCGTGTGATTAAAATCACTCAGACCAGCTTACGTTAACGAAATGGTGGCTGCATTGAAAACTGACCCACTGGTCACTGGAAAAACTTATCCGATTGGGAGAAAAAGCGTTAAGGTAAAGAAAAAACTTCCAAAGGCAGGTACATAACCAAACAAAGAAATATGTAATAAATGATGTGAATAAATTGGAAGAGTTAGTCAGCTCATTCATGGATAATGTTATTTTTTTCTCCGTAAAGTGTTTGATGAAACTCCTAGGAGAATTTTTGTGGATAATTCGCTTAATTCTTTGAACATGGATATAAATCTTGCCCTTGTGGATTCTTGTACTTGCGTAGAAAAGGTTATTCATTGGAAGATGGAGTCCCTCTAGAGAAAAATGAAGTTCATATTGCCAATACTAAAGAAACGATTTATGCACCAAAGAATATGGTTAAATTGCGTGAGACGACCACCTTAAGAACCTATGAGCATGGCTGGGATCTTGGTCGCCGACGAGAGAAGGTCGGTTTCTTTCCAATTGGAGAAACAGTAAGGTTCTAAAATGGACTACAAAAGAACTTTACTCAATAATAGGAAAGTTTTGATGGGTATGAAATTGAAATACTTTGAATCCATTGAAGGAGAGAAACTTATCTTAGAAGAGAGCGATATTTTAACAATAGAACAAGATTTTGGGTTCTCGTTAATAAGATAAGTAGTGAGAAAAAGATCACTGGAAATGGAAGATATTCAGAGAGTTGTGAGAGAATGGAATGTTATGTGTAGGGTTCAAAGGAACCCAAGTGGATGGTTAGTGTTCAAGTTTGAAAAAAATTAGGAGGGGCCCTTACTTCTTTTATGGAAAAATGCTTTACTTTCCAAAATTCTGGATTTCTTTTATTTTGGGAATCTAGAAAATCACGAAAATACCTCTTGGATTATATTTAGAAATCTCTGAGATCAAGATAGAACTAATCTCGGATTGGCTAAAATATCATCTCAAGTTGGAAAGCCAATTCGAACAGGTAGTGTTACATTTGAGAGCGAGAACATAAGTTATGCTCGTGTGTTTATTGGGGTCGATCTAATTAAGTAAAAGAAGGAGTTTTTCTATTTTGGCTCCCAAAATGGTAAGGATTTTATAGTTAAAGTGGAATAGGACAATTTTCCACCATGTTGTATTATATGCAAGGCTTATGTGCATGTAAAGAGGAATTGCTTTTATGATAATTATGGGAGATTTCAAATGGCTCATCAACCGACTAATAGAGACAAGGTTTATCAAGAGAATCCAACAATAAACAACCGGTCTTTGGATAGAAAAGTTGCTGCATAAGTGGATGATGCAGCAGCTATTGACAAAACAACTAGTGTTAAAAAACACACAACTGAAGCTAATATATGCATTGTTGCTCGGATTTCTGGAATCAGTGTTAAATATTCTGCAACTCGTAAACTGCACGTGAATGGGAGCAGTATGCTCACCATAAACGGAGAGAAATCACAATGGTGAGATTATATTAAGCACTTTAGTTCTTTAGTGAAGCTGCAGATTTTGTTCAGCAGGCGAGAAGCTGGATGATGTAGCTACATGCTGCAAGGCAAGAAAAAGCTTACATCTAAACTGAGACATCTACCGTTAGAGAAAACAATTAAAAAAATGCATAAAATATAATTAAGCTAAAACAGGGGAGCAAAACAACTACAGTGCTGAGCAGTCCCGCCAGTCGACAAATAACGAGCAATTCTGCAACAGCCAGTAAATCTCGAGAAAATTATGTAGGTGCATGTGTCCAATAGAATCCGTTTGGTAAACGGTTGATTTGTGAAAAGACCGGGTAAGTACACATGATCGAGAATTTGGGTTTCTCAAGTTTTTCAAGTAATACGGGTGATTTAGGTACCGATGGGTTAAATTTGGGGGAAAAAAAGAGTTTGTGAATCTGTTTGTTTTGGTGGTTAGTAAAAGAGATAAAAATAGGGTCATGGAAAGTGAAATTACAACTCCTTCATATTTCGTCCCTCTAAATACGGAAGTTCATGGATTATTCAAAAGGGAATTTTTTTTAAGACAAGGTGACCCTCTCTTTCCTTACCTCTTCATTTTGTGTCTTGAATATTTCTTGAATTAGTATAAAATAACACAATTTTGGGTTCAAGTATCATCCGAAGCATGTGAAAAATAAGATCACTTATCTCGCCTTTGTTGATGAACTCATGCTTCTTTCCAAAAGTTATCATAACTCGGTAAAAATTCTTATGGATTGCTTGGAAGAGTATAGTAAGTGTTTGAGTTCATTTAAATTACTTAATACGAATATTTATTATGTGGGAATTAAAGATGAGGTTGTGACGATATTTTGGAAACTACTCAACTTGAAAAAAAGTAATGTCGTCCGTTATTTAGATGTACCACTTGAAGCTTCAATATTATTTTCAAGAGATTACAAACCTCTTTAGATTTACTTTCTTGCGTTTAGCTTTTAAATACAAAAACCAAACAAATATTTGCTTTTACTTGTTTTAGAAATCAATTCTACTTTCTATTTAAACACTTAATCATAACCTCGTAATCCCTATGAAGACGAATATCCAGATTTTACTTATCTATTACTTGGAACGACCCATACATTTGGAGTTAGTTTCTTCTCTTCTTTTGGGTTGATTTATATCACACTATAGGATCGACCAATTATTTGGAATTTTTGATGTATGGTGTTTTTACCAAAGGGTTGTTCATTGACGAAGTCAAGGTTGAAGCAGTGTAGGAATGAATGGCCCAGATGAATACCATCACAAAGGTGCAAAGTTTTCATAAGTTGGTATATTTCTATAGGCGTTTCATCCCACATATTAGATATAGTATGGCTCCGATGTCGGATTACATCAAAGGATCCAATTTTTTGTTTACTAGTGACGCGAAGGAAGCCTTTAATACAATTAAAAGGCTTCTCGCACCTTCTCCAATTATGTTTCTTCCTGATTTTTCCAATTCTTTCTAGTTACATTTTGATGTTTTATATACAGGGGTTGGTGCAATTTTGAGCCAAGGGGAACCGATTAGTAAGATACTTCAGCAATAAATTGAATCGTTCAAAGTTGTGGTTCAGCACATACGACGTTGAATTTGAATTTTATGTAGTGGTTCAAGCGATCAAGCATTGGAGGCTTTACCTTTTAGCACATGCCGGTCCTATTCATATATCATGTTTCTCTCAGTAATATCGTGACTCGGAGAAAGTCACCCTCAGATCATGCTACTTATTACCTACTTACAACAACTTACATTTGTGTTTAAGCATAATGTAGGCCCCTTAATCTGCATTGCAAATGTATTGAGTCGTTTTCATTGCCTTTTGACGGAGAAACAAATCTAAATTCCTTGTTTTTATTTTGTCTAGGATCTCTATACTTCGTATCTAATATTTTGTGGAGTGATAAAAATTCATATTGGAGAGCAATCTGGTTTTATTCTATCTTCCTCTATTGTTTCTTATTATATACACGATTCATGTCACACTTTTAGCGTAGTTTATGGTGATATGTTTCCACGTCTTCTAACTTTATTACTGCATATCATCCTCAACATGATGGTCAAACAGAGGTGGGTAATCACTCATTGGATAATCTGATTACGTAGCTTGTTGGGAGTTACTGTTTTTTTTAGAGGCGTGTTGGGATTTACAGTTGTGGGAGAATGAGTTTTCAAATAATCACACGTTAAATCAGAATATAGGTTTTAGTCCTTTTCATATAATTTATGGGTTCACTCCTAGTGGTACTCTTAATATAATTCCAGCACCAAATCCAGCTTGTCCTCGTAGTATTAGTGTTGATTTTGTTGTTGTCGATGCTTGCAAATATAAGCAAACTTCTAATCTCAAGCGTTGTTATGTTGAGTTTAAGGTTGGTGACTTTGTATGGGTTTTCTGAACAAGGATCGATATCTTACACATGAGTATAACAACTTGTTCCGTGTAAGATTAGGTCAAGTGGATCGTTGAAAAGATCAACCCAAATGTCGAACATTTATATTTGCTAAGAGTATTCACCAACATATGTTTCTAATATGAACCACCTAGTGCCTTTTATTGGTGATTATTCCTATGATGATGACCCTACAGATTCAAAGACAAATATTTTCCGTCATAGAGAGGGTGATACAATGGAGATTTGAGTTTGTTTGAATCATCCTGAAACCAAGAAATCCATTTTAAAGAGTTATAGCATTTTCCAGGAGGCTTTCGAATATTGAGTTGATAATATATGTATTATAAATGTGTTGGACTTTTCAAGACCATTGCATATCCTCCTTATTACAAAAGATTAGTTTTTCATTTTGAGTTTTCTTTCATTATCTTTAGGTTTATTTTAATATTGAATTTAATATTTCTTGTATTTTAGATCTATTAGGATTTTTAAATTTATACACTATATGAAGATCTTATTTCTCCAAGGAAATTTTTGATTAATATAAAAATTAGGAGCTTCGCTCTTTCAATATTGTTTTATTTATCTTGTCACGCATATCTATATAATAAAGCAGAATCAAAACTAATTTACCCTATTTATTCTCAAACTTCCCCGTTAGTCTCATAATCCCCCCATTTGGCTCATAATCCCCCCATTTGGCTCATAATTTTCCTATTTTTTCCATTCTTTTATTTATTATATACATATACGTATGGAAATATCAAATAATATATAATCCTTTTAACCTTCATATAAATAAAATTATAAAAATTCGAATTAACTTTCATATAAATAAAATTTATTCCTTTTTATAAAAATTTATAAAGTACTAAAAAAATTAAGATTTTTTTCAAAATTTATTATAAAAAAAGTTCAACTAGATATAATATAAAATTTAAAAAATCACTTTACATTATAATATTTAAATAATTTTTTATTTATTTTATTTTCTTTATTTTTAATCTCATTTGAAACATGAACATTATGATAATGAAAATGGGACCGTGATATCTTTTTTTATCTCCTATAATAATAATAATAATAATAATAATTTTTCAATTAATTTTTTTTATGACATAAAAACTTAATTAGTAGAATATCTTAATCACCACAGATAAATAAAGCCTTATCACCTTTTGGTAAACTTTTTAACGTAAATGGTATCTTTCCTTTACATGCATTAGTTTAAATTATAATTAAAATACAAAGATAGTCATTTACAAAATAAAAAAAAATGAATAGAAAAGACTGAGCAATGTTTCCCTCAAGGGGTCTAATTTACAAAATGAGACCCCTTTATGCAAAAATATTATAAATTGAAGACCCCTAAAAACATCAAAAAATTGGAGGCCTGAAGCGGTCGCCTCTTCAACCTACCCTCGGGACCGGCCCTGGGCCTTCCCTGTATAATTTACTTACTATATTGATTCATGACTTGAATTGATAATATATTTTTTAGGATTAAGGGACTAAATGTTGAATAGGATTAAAATGAACCTTAACCCTCAACCTATTAACCATGACCTCAACTTCTTAACTATTATTTCTTTAACCTTAACCCTAACCTTGACCTTAAATTTAACCTTAACCTTAATCTTAACCTAAACGTTAATCTTAACCTTAACTTTAACCTTACACCTTAAACCTTAAACCCTAATCTTCATCTTCATCTTAACCTTTAGTTTAATCTTAACGCCTAAACATATATCCTTAAACCTTACATCTTAAACATTAAACCTAAAACCTTAATCTTCATCTTCACCTTAACTGTGACTTTAAACTTAACCCTCAACCCTTAAACCTTTAACCTTAACCCTTAAACCGTAAACCTTAAACCGTAAACCTTAACTTTTACCTTTACCTTCACCTTTATCTTAACTTTAAACTAAACCTTAAGCATAACCTTAACCTTGATGTTGAAACTTAATCTTAACCTTGACCTTGAACCTTAAATCTTAAATCTTAAACCTTAACCTTAACCTTAAATCTTACACCTTACACCTTAAACCCTAATCTTCATCTTCATTGGAACCTTTAATTTAATCTTAACGCCTAAACATTTATCCTTAAAGCTTACATTTTAAACATTAAAACTTAAACCTTAATCTTCATCTTCACCTTAACCTTAACTTTAAACTTAACCCTTAAACCTTTAACCTTAACCCTTAAACCCTAAAACTTAATCCTAAAACCATAACTTTAACCTTTACCTTCACCTTTATCTTAACTTTAACCTTAACCTTAACCATAAACTTAACCTTGGCGTTAATACTTAACCTTAACCTTGAGCCTTAAACCTTAAACCTTAACCTTAACTTTAACCATGACCTTGAACCTTAAACCTTAAACCTTAAATCTTAAACCTTAACCTTAACTTTAACCTTAAGTCTTACACCTTAAACCTTAAACCTTAAACCCTAATCTTCATTTTCATTGTAACCTTAAATTTAATCTTAACGCCTAAACATTTATCCTTAAACATCACATCTTAAACATTAAACCTTAAACCTTAATCTTCATCTTCAACTTACCCTTAACTTTAAACTTAACCCTTAAACCTTTAACCTTAACCCTTAAACCCTAAACCTTAAACCTAAAACCTTAACTTTTACCTTTACCTTCACCTTTATCTTAACTTTAACCTTTACCTTAAAAATAACCTTAACCTTGACGTTAAGACTTAACCTTAACCTTGAGCCTTAAACCTTAAACCTTAACCTTAACTTTAACCATGACCTTAACCTTAAACTTTACCTTAAAACTTTAACTTTAAACCTTAAACTTAATCTTAACCTTAACATTTAATCTTAAACTTTACCTTAAAACTTTAACATTTAAACCGTAAACTAACATTAACCTTAACTTTAACCTTAACCGTAACCTTACCATTATACTTAACCTTAAACTAAACCTTAACCTGAACCCTTAATCCATTATCATTTTGCCAGCAAAGCTCAGGCATGGAGAACTCTTATTTTCAGGAATATCTCAAGTTCCTCACTTCTACTAGCAAGTGAGTATTAGTACATTTTTTATTCTTTTTCTTTCGTCTTTTTCCTCACTAATTAAACGTGAAATCAACATGGAAGAGTTGAAAGGATTTAAGGGTATTAAAGTGAAGAGAGCTACTTATATTCTTGAATTACGTGAAGATTCTCCTAATCCATTCAAGTCTGTAAGGTCTATATTTTTCTTTTGTATTGTGATGGATCATGGATGATAGTTTTTGTTGTTTGTTTTTTAACAGCTTGACGAGTTGGAAAAAATTGGTAAATCTGCAAAGTAGGTATTATTTTAAACTTAGGTAGTTACTTTTCAGTGTTGTATCAGAAATGTTTATTTTTTGAGTGATGTTAAAAAAAGAATCTCTTACAGGTGAAAATTATGATGAATAGGATAGTTGGATATCTTTTCAGTTTTTTGTAATAATTTCATATGTTTTTTGTAACCAAGGATATATGAAGTAAGGACAGACAGAGATCTTTTACTTTTTTGTAATCACTTCATATGTTTTTTGTAACCAAGGATATATGAAGTAAGGACAACTAGAAATCTTTTCAGATTTTGTAATAGCTTCATATGTTTTTTGTACACAAGGATATATGAAGTGTTATTGTGATTAATTCATAAAATCACTTCATATATCTGCAGTTTATCCCACAAAGGCCAAAGTGTATGATATGAATGTCATGTAAATCTTTAATATTGCCTTTGGGAGGAAAATGCTTTTAATTAAAAAAATTGTATTATATATGTCTCAAAAGTTTTGATTCAACTATACACGCGGAAGAATTGTTCATCTCAACTGTAAAGAGCTAGATAAAAATTGGAATTTGCCCTAAACAGTATCAGTTGAATGTTAATATTATGGTGATAATTTGCAGAAAGGAGGAGATGCAAATGCAGCGGATCATACAAGTCAAACAATACACTGGCGTGCAGTTTGAGGTGTAGTTCAAGTTGTTGAGCTTTTATTACAAGAAGGTCGCATGTAAGATTTGGGTTTGATTGATCAGTGTTTATAATTTCTTTCTAATTTTGGGTGAAATGCTTCATTGGTACATGTATTATAGGAAATGACCAAATATATTGCATCGTTGGTCCCCGTATTCATATTCTTATTGTTGAAATGTGATAAACCGTTTTAACTGTCTCCGTTTTCAAATTGGAAAATCTACAGGGATTAGTGGTCCAACATAAATTGAATAATGTGTTTCATGTAGCACTACTTGAAGAATCAGGTTTCATTATGATTAAACGGATGTTCAAGTGGAGCCAAAATGGGGTTGCGGTTTCATCGTATTGTATTAAGAATGAGGTGAAGCGAGGAGCAGTTAAGTGGCAGATGAGATGGAGAATTCATAATTGAAAATAATGCTAGGTTTTTCAGTTGGTCATAGTGAATAAGTGATATATTTTTCAGTTGGTCATTCCACAATAAAAAAATCATAATGTTTCATTAAGTTAGGGATGACTTATGTTTCACTTTTTTTTTTAATTCATCGTAACTCTATGGGAAATTTTGTGGTTGTTATTTTTTTTTTTTTTTAAATGTGGAATTGGGTGAAAACTCATTAGTGAAAACACAAAAAAGGTCCTCTTTTGATTTGTTTGGTTTTTCTTCTTAATTTCTAATTTTACTGTACTTCTAGACATATTTCATGTTATTTAAAATAGCAAATTATATACATTTTGTAAAATGTCACATATATTCGTGGATTTTTTTAAAAAGATTCTTAAATAAAATCTGAAAAAATGTAGGATCAAAGGTAAAATACGGTGGTTAAAGAGAATTTTCATGTTCTTCATATATCACTTAAGGATTTGAGAATCGTCAATATTTTTTGTTTTATATGTAATTTTTTTAGCTCAATTCAATCATCGACCTTTCTTATTATTGCGTAACTTTTTTAAATCATCGAAGTGCCTTAAGACGTATCTAGCAGCTGATAAAATGGTTGAAGAGGATCAAGTAGATTAATCTATAACATCTCGATATCTAAATGAGTATTTAAATTCACTGAATCCAAGTGGGTTACCTCCGTTCAAATTGGAATTAAAAGTGGGTGCTCCTATCATGTTGTTAAGAAATATTGCCCCGAAGGATGGATTGTGTAATGGCACGCGGTTAATGGTTGTCAGGTGTTCAACACGTGTTATTGAAGCCCGTATTTTGAATGGAGATAAATCAGGTAATTTGGTATTCATTCCAAGAATATCATTGACGCATTCTGACTCGGAAATACCCTTTGTGATGACAAGGAGACAATTTCCTGTGCGTTTAGCCTATTTCATGACCATCAATAAATCACAAGGTCAATCTGTGAAATTCGTTGGGATCGATTTGCGAACACCAGTATTTAGTCATGGACAATTGTATGTTGCATTATCAAGATGTACGATTTATGATCGCATAAGTGTACTTCTTCCCGTTGGTGGACAAACAACAACTAATATAGTATATCCTGAAATTTTAATATAATGTTTATCATAAGTAAGCACACAAGACGAATGGTCATATATGTATTTTCGATTCTGTTTCTTTTTAATTTTTTTTGTATTTCAACTTCTTTATTAGTTGTTTGATAATATACACATATTTATGTTCATTTGAATTTTTATAATATTTTTTTTATAATTTCTGTATAATACACTATCTATAATTTCAGTTTTTACATATTCAATACCAAAAATCATTCTAATTTTTAAACATTTCATATGTATCAACAGTAAATGAACAAGTAACTGGAATATTATTTTTTGGAGTGCCTTCAGGCACGGGCTATACCTAGTAATTCAACATGACATAGTTATTTGTATTATTTAATAATTTATTAAAATAATAAGGACTAATTATTTTGTTGGGGTATTAATCCAAAAGAATCACCACCAATATAACTTTTTTTATTGGGTCTAACCCACTTCTAGACTTTTTAATGCAATACGTGCAGTACTTTTAGTAATTGCCAAAAATGTTATTAAATAAAAAGAACATCTTGTACAAAGAGTATAGCGACTCAGCTACAACATGAAGGAATGTCTGCAAACGCGCAACAACTATGAAGGCCAGACCTACCCACAGGCCGAAGCCCTATCCCAACAACCCGGCGATGCCCTAAATAATTGATGAACCCGACGAAGCCCAATACGGCGAAACTGCAAGCCCAGTACTGTGAACCCTACAAAGCCTATTACAAAGAGTATAACGACTCGGCTGCAACATGAAGGAACGTTGGCAAACGCGCAACAACGATGAAAATCAAGCAAAACAACCCTGTACACAACAGTTATGAATAAAGGGAAAAAAACGACGGGTAAAAATAGCAGCCAAGAGATTTCATTTGTGGCCTCTATGTTTGATGGGCTCTGTATTAGATGGGCTCATGGGCTCGATTGTTGGCCGTGGTTCTCTTTTGCATGTGAGCGGCTTGGTGGGCCCTGTGTTTGATGGGCTTGGTGGGCTCTGTGTTCTCCTGTGCAGGTGAGCGGATTGTTGATTGTCGATGGCAATTGCTTTCAAAATGTTATAAATGGCCGTTGTGAAATTTATGTAACTTAAAACATTGTAAAAGTGATGAGATTATATCAACTTTTATATATTCTTTTAGAATTTCAATGGTAAAAAATATTATTTTTTACTTTATTTTGGGTTCTTCGATCGTTGATGATGATGGTGTAGAATGGTCCCAGCGACACTCTTTTTGTGCAGGAGGCTCGGTGGGAAGTGAGTGTGAAGAGATTCTTTTTTTTTGTTTTTTTCCGAATGCTATGAAGAAGAAATGATCTGATCCCCTTTTAATTTTATGTTTTATTGTTAGTCAATCTTTACTTTTAGGAAGTAATTAACTTTTTGATAATGACTCTTTTTTTTTGTCGTGTGTTTAAAAAAAATAGAATAGTGTTGTAATGTATAAAAGAATATTAGGGTTATATTTGGTATATCAGAAGCTTAAAAAAATTTGGACCTTATTTATCCAAACTTTTAGGCTGGACTTCTCAAGATATAATTTGTTGGATTTTGGACTTAATTAGAAATTGTCTCTTGTTTTGTAATCATATTTGTTTAAGTGATGTAGAAAACGACCATTAATCCGATTTGTATTAACGAAAGTACAGAGGTGGTAATACCGGGAGCGGATGGTGCTATTAGCGGGGAAAATGCAGCAGAAGTGCGGAACTTCGTTACATCAGATGGTGATTTTTTCGAGGTGGACCCAGGTCCGCATAAGCTGTTGCCGGAAGCTGAGGTAACATATGGTTTTTCTGATGCTGTGGCTGTCACGCATTTTCAAGGTATAACTACTGGAGAAAATAGTGAAGAGGTTAGTAGCGTTCAGGGGTTTTATTGGAGATGATGCAGAAATGTTCACAGTAGTTTAAATGTGTGCTTGTGTCTTAATTCATATTAGTTTATTTATGTGTACATCGACTCAAACCAAACAATAGTGGAATAGTTTATCTCACCCTTTAAATATACTAGTGTGGAATTGTCACGGTGCATGTGCGGATATTTCATCGAGTTGTCCGGGAAATGATACATTTACATAAAGTTTGGTTATCTATTATAGTTGAACCACGTGCTAGTGGAGATAGAGCTAGTGAAATAATTTGGAGTTTGGGGCTAGAAAATTCAATTAGAGTGGAAGCGAAAACGTATAAGGGTGGTATTTGGGTTATATGGGGAGACTCAGAAGTTGAGATTAAAGTGTTATCAGCTGGCCGCCAAGTCATTAATATCGAAGTGTCCAAGCAGGGGTGTGAATCGTGGATTTTATCGGCGGTGTATGCTCGTACTAAAGCTTCGGAGAGGGAAGAGTTATGGCTAGCCCTCAAGGAGGCTTTCCAAGGGGTTGCGGATCCGTGGTTGATAACTGGAGATTTTAATCAAGTTGGAAAGGAAGAGGACAAAAGAAGGGGAGTAATGGGAGTGACTAGGAGGATGGAAAAATTTGAGGAGTGGAGACATGACTGCGGTCTTATGGACTTGGTTTTCTCGGGTCCTAGATTCACATGGAGTGACTCATGGAACACGGGACAAAAAATCATGAGACGGCTAGACAAAGCTTATGGAAATACTAACTTTTTCTCTTTATTTCCACAGGCTAATGTTACTCACTTAGATCGCGCTCATTCCGATCACATGCCCATACTTATACGTCTAACTGGTGACAAATATTTCTCACAAAAAAGTGGTCGGTTCAGGTTCGAATCCGCGTGGTGTTTGCACAAGAATTTTCAAAGCTTTGTTCGGTCTAAATGGGAGGTGGCAAATGAAAATCTAGAGGAAAATATTCAATCGATGAAGGCTCACCTAAATGTGTGGAAGAAAGAGGTTTTTGTTGATATAAATCGGAAGAAAAGATCCTTAATGGCGAGGCTCAGAGGTATTCAAATTTCTCTCGATCGGAAGTTTAATCCTTCTTTGTATCAACTTGGAAAGCGGATGTGTGATGATTATTTGGATGTTCTGGAAAAAGAAGAAATGCTATGGTTCCAAAAATCAAAGAAACAGTGGATTAAATTTGGGGAGCGTAACACTAAATATTACCATATGTCAACTGTTCGAAAAAGGAAGTCAATAAAGATAACAAGATTATTGGAGGAAAATGGATTGTGGAATTTGAATGAAGTAAGAGATCAAGAGTCTGGTTTGGGTTTATTTTCAGAATTTGTATACTTCACAAGGCGACTTCATTGGTCCATTTGCAATGCCAAATCTGACTAGTATTGAGTGTAGCGAGAAAGAGTTCCTCGTGGAGGAATTTACAGATGCTGAGATAAAAGAGGTGGTATTTCGTGCTAATCTAGTTAAAGCTCCTGGCCCAGACGGGATGTCTACTGCTTTTTATCAAAAGTGTTGGGAAGTGGTGGGTCCGTCAGTGTGTATGATGGTGAGGACTTGTATTAGAACGGGAGAGTTACCCTCTCAACTGAATGGAACGTTGATTCACTTAATACCGAAGATTAAAGATCCAGAGAAGGTGAGTGATTTTTGCCCAATCAGCCTAATAAATGTCCCGGTAAAGTTTATTATGTCTGCAATGGTCGACCGTGTAAGGCCTCTTCTGGCTGAACGAATTGGTCCAAATCAGACGAGTTTCCTTCCGGGAAGATCCACAACAGATACCATTGTCTTAGTCCAAGAGATAGCCTCGAAAATGTATAAGAAGACGGGCAAGACGGGGTATATGGCAGTTAAGCTAGATCTGGCAAAGGTGTATGATAGACTCAATTGGCGTTTTTTGGAGGATATTATCTCCTCCTTCGGCTTTCCTCCGTTCTGGGTACGTATTATTAATTCTGCTTTGCGTTCGAATTCTATGCAGATTCTCTGGAATGGAGAACCGCTCGATCAGTTCTCCCCTCAGCGGGGGATTCATCACGGTGATTCGCTCTCTTCGCATCTTTTTGTGATGTGTATGGAAAGGCTTTCGGTGTTAATTCAGAACTTATGTGTGAGTAAGGAATGGGCTCCGGTGTACTTAAATAAGGGAGGTCCTCCGATTTCACACATATTTTTTGCGGATGACCTTATATTATTTGTAGAAGCGAATGAGGTACAAGTGGACCTTCTGAAGATGGTAATGGGGAATTTCTGCGTCGAGGCGGGACATAAAATTAGTGAAGAAAAATCAATTATATGTTTTTCGAGGAATGTTTCGCAAGCTGATCGGGAAAGACTAGCGGAAAGAAGTGGTTTTGTTTTGAGTGAGTCTCGCTGGGTTTGTATCTAGGTGCGCCCATCGTCTCGAGCATGCCGCCAAGAGGTTTCTATCGAAGGATAACAATGAGCATGCGTAATAAGCTTTCGAGTTCGAAAGCACAAAATTTATCATTAGCAGGTCCAATTTCCATGTATATCTTCTTTCCTTTATCTCTTAGAATTGACTTGACATCTAATTAATCTCCATATATATCTTTAAAGCTTCACACAAATAATTAAACCCAATATGCTCTAAAAATAATAATTCATTAAATCAAGACAAGAAAATAGGAAAGTGCACTAATACATAGGAAAATCGAGTATTTAGACTTCTAAAACACTAAAAATGATGTCTCTACTTAATATTAAATCATCACAACTGGGGAGACATAAAAACCGCACTTAGATTGCATGCAAATATAGGTAATTGATAGGAGAAATTAATGAACAATGCAAAAGAGGTAAACTTGTACTTAAGGAAAGTGTCTGGTTTGTAGAACGTGAGATCCAAATTAGTAGAGAACCCACTTAGGTATGAACTAGAGGCAAGATATGTAACTAGGAAAATGATGGAGGCAGTTCTTTGACAGCTATTTGAGACTTTTTAGCCTGCTATCCCTTAATTTAATATTATTTGTCTTAGCCCCATTTATAGCCTTTAAGCCTTTTATTTTGTCGCCATGATAATAGCCCATATCCCCTTAGTTTATTGGGTATTTCCATATGACCCGCACTTGAATCACAATCCTAAGACTTCCTGTCTTGAGTTTGAGTTTGGGGTGGTGGTTTCATTATTGGGAGATTACATTGGGAGGGAATTTGTATGCGTTTGTATTATTTGTAACCCTTCGCTGGGATTTGAAAAAAAAAAGAGAAAAGAAGAAAAAAATATATAAGAGACATGACCATTCACATCAAAATTAAAGTCATGGGTATCTTATACAAAAAAAAATGAAAAAAAATGTATCTGTCAAAGTGAAGTTTTTGGAAATCATCTTTAGTACTTATTGGGTAATTTTGGGAACTCTAACTAGTGCTTCAAATGGGTTGAGTGAGAACAATATTCGAGTATAAATTCAAGCTCTTGGACAGTTTGTTGATGGTAAGTGAGGAGAGAGACAAAATCTCACTTCAAATTTACCAAATATACATTCCATACCGTCCCTAAGCCTACGCTATAACCATAAAGTCCATGTGATTCTTAGATACATAGTGGATTTGTAATTCATCTAATAGGGAGTATGCTAAGTGGAGCGTTCAAAGCGAGTAAGGGTCAATGAACATCCTATAGTCATCATACTGAGATAAGTACAAGTGTAACCTTCTAGCATTGTGAAATTAATGTTAAGATCGATATTATCTGTGTTTGATTTTTGCATGATAAGTGTATGTGTATATTAATTCCTAATTTTCGCTATATGAGATTTGTTTTAAGTTTTGCTTTGGGTGTATTTACTAGATTCTGCATTTTTGCGTTCACCTAAGACCTTTGTTCTTATTTTACTTTGTCGTGACGACAAAGGTTTGAGTTTGGGGTCTTGATGCCTCCCTTTTTGTTCTAATTATATGCCATTGGAAGACATCATTTTAGGTGTTTAATTGACATATTTGATAGACTTTTAAGCTTATTTGATTATATTGCGTTTTCTCCGCTTAGATGTGTATTATATGCGTTATAGAGCTTTTGTGCGTTAATTTGCTTGTTTTTAGTGTAAAGTTCTTAGGTCCATGGATTAGATGGATCACCAATACAAGAAGGAGAAATGGTAACTAAAGTCATAGACCATCTGTAGAAGTCAAAGGCGAGAAAAGACGATTCAAAGAATTTATTAGAGGAGAATGAAATCGGAAAGGCTGTTACAAATCCCCGTTTTTTAGCCACTTAGCCATTGATTCAGCCTTAAGGTCGTGAAATAAGGAAGTTGCATCTTTGAGTCATGAAGATTTTGCAAGTTTAACGGAGTGATTTCGAGTCCGGATGCAAATGTTACAGTTGTTTTTAGTAACAGCTGCACATCAGTTAAGAGATTTCATTTAAGGATTGGGCTTTTATTTTATTTAACCTATTCCTTTAAGTAAGAAGCCCAATCCGAATTCTCCACTATATAAAGGCCTTTAGACTTCAATTTTTAGACACAACTCAATTTACACAAGTCAGAAATGCCAGAGAGAAAGTCAGAAGCAAGGAAAAGGAGAAAACTTAAAGCTGGAGAAAGACATCTTCTCCAAATCACAGCTAAACCCAATCCTTAATTCGGTTCTTTCATATTTTGTTTTTGTAATCAAACATGAGTTATTTTTATTTTAATTTAGTTTTTCTTTCCGTTATGAGCTAATTTCCCTTTGTACTTTAGAATCACATATTGGGTTGAACTCAACTTGATTAATTTACGTTTTTTCGATTTGGGATTTAAGTATTTAAATTGAATTTGTTATTTTGTGTTGGCTTTTATTTCATTTTTGAATATTATCTTTGGAGTCATGGACTATGGGTAATTTTTAGTATCTAGGCTATTCACTATAGTGGCGTAGTGATCACCTTGACGGGGGATTTAGATACAGACCTAGGTAATGGCCGTTGGTATTCGCCAATGACCTTGAGAGGCTTGACTAACCAATATCCGATGAGGTAAAGAACTTGAACCATCTGAAAGTAGTTTTAATCATCCTGACGGAATTTATATTTAGCTATTTCACATCACATAGGGACGTATAGTTTATTATACTCTAAAATTAACAACTAATAGTTTAGCTATTGCACTATAAGTCCCTATATCACACACTATAAATCATTACAAAAGCTGCAAGCTCAAATTAATACGCACTATAAGTCCTTATAACTCAAATAGCACTGTAAGTCCCTATAACTACAAATCACAATATGAAGGAGAGAATGTACCCGTGTTCGGAGATTTCAATTTTGGATTAAACGAAACTAATCTGTTAACACAAAAAAACAATCAAAATTTACACTCCAATCCAAAAGACAGTAGACTAAAAAATTCAAACAAATTTGAATCAATCGAGGATAACACGAAAAATTAGAAATAACATTTAAAATGAAGCTAATCTGTTAACACAAAAAAACAATCGAAGTTTTTGGCGCCGCTGTCGGGGACTACATCGTTAGTCTTTGTGCATTTATTTAGTGTTTTTATTTCAGTTAGTTCTATTTTACGCTTTTGTTTTTAGTTTTGTCATTTCAGGCTATTCAGATGGCACGTCCGAGGAGACTCGATCTTCCCATCTCATTTTGAGTGCAACCTAGAGGAATGCGCACTCCAGAAATCCAATTCGCTAAATTCAGGCATCATCCAGGCATGATTGAACAATTCGAGTTATGTCCAATTTAGTGGTGATGCATAACACGATCCGGTTTGTTATATTCAAAAATTCATGCAGATATGTAATGCCTACATCATCAAACGTGTTACACAGAAACAAGTGTACTACGTTATGTTCTAGTTCTTTTTAACCGAAGGCGCAAGCGATTGGTATGACTACCAACACCCTGATTCAATTCCAAATTGGGATAAACTCCAAGCCAAATTTCTAGATAGATTCTATCCGATTAGTAGACGCTTAAGAGATATGGTGGAGTTAGAACAATTTAAGAAAGAAGAAGTGGAGAGTATTGGTGAAGCATGGTTACGTTTCAATGAGAAGAATGTGTTCTTCGAAGTCATGTTATTTATGAAATAAAAAAATTTGAGGGTTGTGTATTTCAAAGTTGAAACCCGCATACTCAGATTTTTCATTTAGTATGAAAATTACAAAATTCATATAGCCTATTCTACTTGAAAAAATCGTATGGATCATGTGCCTCATCTCTACACTTATTTTCCGTACTTCACTCTATAAATCCCCTAATATTCCTAATTTTGTATCCTATTATGATATTATTTCAATTTTCTAAACTTTGAAATTTATTTGTCTAATATCTGAAGTTATGTTTTCCGAAAACAAAGATTATATGAAATGTACATGAAGATCCTAAGTTATATTTTGTATATATTTTATTTCTAAATGAATTGAGAGGACCAATAAGCTCAAAAGTAAACTAAACTCGTTTATCAGTCGAAGTCGCTTGCAATGCACCTGACACACGTCATGCAAGTTATTAGTTGGTTTACATAATGTATTGGTCGGTGTGAGTATAATTTTTCAAAACCCGCACAAAAACGACTAGTTTGCGGGTTGAGCCTTTTTTACCCTAAATCAACTTGTGCAGAATTCTTACTATCAGTCCATCACTAGAAAAAAACTGAAAAAATAACCAACACCCAACACTCACTCTCACCCCTCGACAAAGCTTAGAAAACATTAACAACCCATCCTTGGAAAAAATTAATCAACACCCCAGCAACCCATTGAAATACAGTGGCATCCCATGAAAAAAATAGTTTGGAAAAAAGGCCAACGACACCCCACCCCTCCCCCCTCTCGCAACCTATTAAAAAGGCTTGAAAAAATATAACCCCTAACCCATTAAAATAGACTGGTACCCCATCAATGGATACCCCCCACCTCCTTCCGCAACCCATTAAAATACAATGGCATCCCACCACTAGAAAAAAAAATCGACCCCCATTCCATCGCTAAAAAAAGACCCTCACATCTCCACTCTTACCCCTACACCATCCCTGGAAAAGAAATAGAAAATGACCCACATCCGACCCCTATCAATGAAAAAACAAGAAAAAATGACAAACGCCCCCCTCCCCCTCTAAAGCCGGCACCTTGGCAGTATTTTGTATATGGCAACGAAACATTCCTTTATCATGTATAGGCAACTTAGTCATATTTTGGTTAAAGTGATAGTATGGACTTGTTTGACAATATTATATGAGTTATGAACTATTTGGGTAATCCACATGCTGGTTAAGGCATTATTTGAAAATCTTATTTTATCATTTAAATAATTTTTTTAATTGATAAAAGAAAGGTTTGCTCTTTCAGTAATATCCTCTTTTTGGGGTGTATATAATCCTACATTAGATAGTTATCTATGTTAATTAATTATTTAGTAATAAAATAATAATGATAAATCATTACTTAATCATTATGTTGGAATAAAATAAGAAATGATTGTTGATTATATTTTCGAAAAGAGTAATAATATATACCACCCAAATATCACCAAATGATGTGGCGTGAATTGGTTGGTTACAGATTTTTAATTTATTTATTTTCTTGAACTAATTAAAAATTTGTAACCAACCAATTCACGTCACGTCATTGAGTGGTATTTGGGTCGTATGATTTTGAATGGTATAGAATCGTTTGAAATAATTGTAGCGTAACTTACTATTGTAAATTGTTATAAATTTAAAACTTTGTGAAAAATAAACATTGGTTTCTTTTCTTATTTAAGATAATCTTCCATAAAAACTTTTGGAGGAAAAAACATTAAGTATATTTAATCATTGTCTGTAAATAGGATAAAATAAGGAATAAGCTTCAATTGTATTTATCAAAACTTATGCATTGTTTGGATTCAGATTATCAAAGAAAAATAAATGATAAAAATATGAAAATATTAAAAAGAAATAAAAGTGATAACCGTGTATGGATTATAAAAATATTAATAAAGAAAAAAAAGTAATTGATTAAGGAATCACTTGTTTGGATTCGCATTATTAGAGGAAAGGAAAAGATTATTTTACATAAAAATACTTTTATACCCTTTTATTATAAATTAAAATTATAAGGTTAGTTGTGCCATTTAAAAAAATAATCATTTCCTTTCCTTCGAAATGACTCCAAAATGGGAGGATTAAATAATTGACGTTTTAAAGGAAAAGAAAGGATTCTGCAATTTATTGAATTACTTTCTTTTAATTAGAAATTGAATTCAAACAAAGAAAAAAAAAATTCTAACATTTCCTTTAAAAAATTAAATCCAGACAATACATTAGAGTAATTCTATTTAAGAAATCTCTAGAGATTATTGTATGAATATCTACCATATTATTATAAAGTTAAACATTTACAAAAAACAAATACGGTTTATTTTTGGGCTAATCTTTTTATAATTTTTTTAAACAAGTATTAATTGTAGGGTCAATGACCCAAAAAATCAAAATAATATTATACTTGCCTCAAAGAATCATTCATTAACTTACTATTATAAGATTACATGTTTACCCGTCAAGGACGATTCCCGTCAAGGACGATTCGCATCAAGGACGATTCCCGTCAAGGACGATTCCCATCAAGGACGATTCCCGTCAAGGACGATTCCCGTCAAGGACGATTCCCATCAAGGACAAAATTTAGTTAATGATGTTATTGGGAAGAAATTTTGTCATTGATGTTACTGGGCTGAAAATAATATTATTTTGATTTTTTGGGTCATTTTCCCTTAATTTTGTATTTGATCATTATATTTTTTTTTTTCTTATTTGATCATTATCTCGCTATGGATTATAAATAGTAAAATGCCCATGTAGAAAATTCCTAGAAATTATACTTACAATTTCTACTATATAATTATAAAGTTAAATATATACAGAAAAAAAAATCTGATGTTATTTTTCTCTTTTTATAATCTTTTATAAATTTTTAAAAAAAAATCTGATTAAGTAGAAAAATAATAATTTACAATAATAAATGTATTTTATTTTTTTATAAATTTATTTTCGTATATCTTAATTATAAGAAGGGACAACGCCCAGTTAATTACGCGGAGAGCGTAAGTATTCCCAGTTAATTACAAGTTCGACTTAATTTCCAATTAAGCACAAATTTTAAACCGATTACCATAATACCCTTTCACCTTAATAATACAAAAAAACAAAAAAAAAAAACACACTAAATACATGGATAATAAAAGAAGATAAATACAAAAACCTGCTCATAACTACACATACTCACGCACCTACAAAACACACACACCACTACTCCACTCCACTACTCCCTGATCTTCACCATTGAACATCATTCAACCGTATAATGTTTTCAATAATCTGATATATCATTAACATCTCTTCAGAAACACTTAAAGTAGAAGAAGAACCTGAAGACACAATCGGAGCAGAGAAGACATAATAGAGCAGACAATTAAACCCTAGGTATAAACTTCTCACTTCAATTTGCAATTATTTGAGAATTTTTTGCTTCAATTATACTTCAATTTTGTTTTCTCATGTGTAAAAATCATGAATAACACCGTAAGTTTCACTAATTCGTGATGAATTGTTACATCTAGGTACAAATTATTCCCTAAGTTCTTCAATTTTATTCTCTGATTTTTTTTTTCCGAATTTGCATTGTGATTTTGTTTTTTGATTACACATAGTTATTCAATTCACTTGCTTACTGATTCGACTGTTATTTAACAATTATTACTGTATAATTTTTATTTTTTTATTTTTGAATCTTTCTGCTCATATAGTTCATGAATTATGGAATCAAAATGTTTTGATTCAATAGGTGTAACCTGTTTATATATGTTATTGTACTCATATGTGATCATTAACTACTTTATAATCATGAACTAGCCTTGATGTTTTGATCTAATCAACTCCTTATATGTGACTGTTCTGTATATACCAAAAAGTTGCAGTTATTGCATGATTTGTTAAGTTGTGTATATCTTAGGGGACTTTAGTGCAATTATATTTTATTTGATTATACAGATTTTTTCATATATGCTTGATTTTCTATCTGTACATAGTTATTGTTAAGGTTATAAAATTGTAAAAAAAGGTGCAACTATTGATTAGCTTTATGTTTTGATCTTCCATATTATATCACAGGGACCTCTGATGCAATTATAATGGAGTTGGTAAGCTATAAATTGCATATTTGCAGGTTTTTTCGTTACAGACGGCATTTTTGTGTGTTGCATGAACACAAAATTTGATAATTGTGTCTTGCTGCAACACACAAATTCTTTCTGTGTTGCATTACTTTCCCCCCCTGAATTCTCACCTTTCTTTTTTTATTTACCTGTGTTGTAGACTAATAAAGTCAAATACGATCATCCATTAATACCACGTCATATAGGAGGGTCAAGGAGATTAGACGGTGATGAACAACCACACACTTTTGGCAGAAAAATGACTCTCAATACCCCCGTAGAGACAAAAAAAGGGTAGGTAGTTCAAATACAAAAATTACAGATTAGTTTATATATGTAATGATATACTAATAATGCGTTATCAATGTTTACAGGAAGCCTTTCTAGAAGTCGCAGTATCGTGATATGGTTGTCACATTCAATGATTTTGACGACTTGGATCACGGAATTGAAATAAGGATGGAGGTAAGTGTAGTTGTAAAGGTAAGTATAGGGAGCATGATTTAGAATAGATAGGTTGTTAGTGTGTCAGAGTAATATAATAGATTGTGTGTTGCAGCAATACAGAAAGATAGATGTTTGTGTTGCATGAACACAAAACATTCTATTATAACACACAACATAAATATTTGTTTGCGTTGCAGTAACACAAAAGAAAATACTTGTGTGTTACCATAAAAGAAAGGAAGATGCATGTGCATATATACTGATGTACGCGCAAGACATCTACAAAAAGCTGGAGGTAGAACACAGATACACCAAAAGAATAGCACATTCAGAATTCCGGGTCAAGATGAGACAGAGGATTATCATGGATGAACAAGATTGGATCAACAAAATAAAGAGTTCTCTAAAATTCAAGTGTAACAAAATTAATGTTGATATATAAATTTCATGAATATGTTAGATGTGGAATCAGATATTTTTTTAAGTCCAAATGTCAGTTGGTGAATGGTTTATTAGTTAATTTAGTTTTATTTGTAGTTTTAAGTTCATGTCAGGTACAATGAACAAATTTGGTTGAAGTAGGGTATGGATTATGATTATGTTTATGTTTTTATCTTCTTTTTGTATTGCATCATCACACAATTTTATGAGTTAGGTGTTCCAGCAAACACAAAAGCAGAAAGGTTTACATGTGTTTATGTGTTGTATCAACACACAAGTATATGTATTAGGTGTTACTAACACACAAAAAATAAGTAATCACCATCTAGCTTATGGGCCGCCTCAACACACAATTCACGTATACACACAAAACCTAAACCCTTATAACCCATAAACTATAAAACCTAAACAATAATAAACAATAACAAACCATAAACCCTAAACCACAAAATCCCCGAAACCCTAACAAACAATAGGAATAAAATCACAAACCATAACAGAGGCAGGTTAGACAGATCGTACGTAAATGGATTATTGTGAGTCGGTGAGTCAAAGACACTCATTTTGGTGTTGTAGAACACACAAAACTATTAATTTTGGGTTGATGCAACGCATAATTATGATATGTGTTGTGTGAAAGCAATACACATATAAGTTGGTTTATGAGAAAGACACCCCATGTATGGGAATGTGAGATTGTGTGGGGTACAAATCATAATCAGTATGATTATGTGTTAATGCAACACAAAAAAAACACTCTAAACCATAATCCATAAACCTTAAACACTATTAGACAATAAATACTAACAAACACTAAGCATAAAAACATATATTATAACTAAAGTCGTTCGAGTAGACCGTGTGCCGGTGTAATAAAGTGATTAGACAATTCATAAAAACCTAGTTGTGTGTCGCAGAACACACAATATTATAAATTTTGTGTTGGTGTTACACAAAATGTTGGGTTGATTCAACACACAATGTTGAAATCTGATGTGTGGAAGCAAGACACACATGAGTTAGTTTATAATAAAGATACACATTGGATGGGCATGTGAGATTGTGTGTGTTTATAATTCACAATCCACACTATTATGTGTTGATGCAAAAAAAAAAAAGGACGTCAGAATATGTACTTTGACAATCAATATAAGATTAATATAATTGTGTGTTCTAGCAACACATAATTTCTGCTATTGTGTAAAGCTGCAACACAAAAACAGTACAAAAGATAACAAAACCATGATTGTTTCAGAAAATTAAGGATTCATTACACAAAAATAAAAAAAACCATAGAAAGTCAAGTGGTATTTAAAGAGACATAATAAAAAGTAAAGTAGAAGACAACTAAAAATATTAACTAGTCTCATATGATCGCACGACACGACTTCCTATTGTGGTGACCATATTGCTTACAACGATCACACCTCATGCATCTAGGCATACCCTCGCCTTGACTCTTTATTCGCTTAGTACGTGGCCTCCCAGGTTGTATTGTCCAGGTAGGAGGAAGAACGGAAAATGACCCCATCTGGTCAAGTATAGGAGCATCGAATGTAGACATTGCAGGAACATTAGAAGAATCGCACTTCCTGTATTCGTCGGCGTGGAAAAAAATCTCAACATGTTGATAACGAACAGAAGGTTTTTGTGTAGTTGACAAAACTTTAATCGCATGAGCACATGGAAATCCTTTAGTTTGCTAATGGCAGCAAGAACATGTACCTCTCACGATTGAGTAATAAAGAGATATGTAGTCGGAATCGAGACATGGCCACTTCGAAGCGACAAAGCTAACCACAAAACCTAGACAATTGAAAAGTTCGAAACGTTGGACGGACTGGATCTACCCAATTTGGAAGATAACCATGATTGGAGAAAACAACTACAAAACAGACGAAATCACAAAAAAAGGTAAGAATTCAGGAGAAAAAATTAAAAAAAAAGTAATACACCACAGACAGTAGTTGTGGGTTGCAGCAAGTCACAAACACCCAATTTTGTGTTCATGCAACACAATAAAATGCAGACTGCAACTAACAAACATGCAAAAAAAAAAGTAATACATCACAGACAGTAGTTATGGGTTGCAGCAAGTCACAAACATCTAATTTTGTGTTCATGTAACACAAACAAATGCAGACTGCAACTAACAAACATGCAAAAAAAAATTAATACACCACAGACAGTAGTTGTGGGTTGCAGCAAGACACAAACATCTAATTTTGTGTTCATGCAACACAAAATAATGCAGACTGCAACTAACAAAGATGCA
Source organism: Nemophila menziesii (assembly GCA_029959085.1). Lineage (NCBI taxonomy): Eukaryota > Viridiplantae > Streptophyta > Magnoliopsida > Boraginales > Hydrophyllaceae > Nemophila > Nemophila menziesii. The sequence goes on along the minus strand of JARWIR010000007.1, from coordinate 21,052,190 downwards.
AAAAAATACAATATATATTATACAGACACTATTATAATTGCATCAGATGTCCCTGTGAAAAATTACGGAAGATCGATACATAAAGATTCTCAGAAGTTTCACATCTTCTACAAAATCATAATATGATCAATAAAAATGTACAAGTAGATAATCAAGCATATACGATAAAATATGTTGAGACTGATTAGAATATAATTGCACTAAAGGTCCCTAAAATACTCACATTCAAACAAATCATGCAAATAACAACAAGTTTTCTGAAATTATATGACAAACACATATAAGGAGATAAAAAGTTCAAATCAGCAAGGTAATTCATGATCATTAAGTCAAGAATGATCACATACGAGAACAACATCTCATATAAACACAATACATATAGTGAACCAAAGCAATTTGACTCTATTATTCAGTAACTATATGTACAGAAAAAACACAAAAAGAAAAAACACAAAAAGAAAAAACAAAAATTATAAAGTAATAAATGTAGAATAACAATCAAAACATCAAGGTTGGCTCATATCAGTACAATATCACATAGAAACACAACACATTTAGTGAATAAAATCAACTACAATACATGATTGTAATTTAACAATTGAATCATCAAACAGGCGTGTAGATTAACTACGTGTAAACGAAAAACAAAATCACAAGACAAATTCTAGAAAAGAAAACAGAATGAAACAGAGGATTTTGTGTGAAGAACATAGGGAAAGAAGATGTACCTGGATGTATCAATCAACACGAATTAATTAAAATTCCATTGTTATTGATGATTTAACACATGAGAAAAATAGAATCGAACAACAAATCAACAACAGAAAATCAAAAAATTGATCAAACTATAAAAAACGCACAAAAAATTAAAATAAATTTGATTAGGTCACATATACTAACCGTGTGAATTTATATCAGCTATAGATGAATGATGACAGCAATATCAAGTGAACTTCCGAAATTAAAAGAGCAGATTGAAGAAAAAATGGAGTTGAATTGTCGCGAGAGAGAGGAGTGGTGATATGTGTGTATAGTTTAGTAATTGTGTCTGAGTGGGTTACGGGAGCAGAGAACAAAATGAAAAAAGAAAATATTAATAATAAGAGATAATGAATTAAGAAAAAAAAAGTATTTATAAGGGGTAAAGATGGAAGCTAAATATGTCAAAAGTAATTAATTGGGAATTAAGTTCATATTTTGTGAGTAAGTAGGAAGTAATTTCCTCCTTCCTTTTTTTTGAAAATGAAAAGTGAGGAATTGTAATTAATTGGGAATTATCTCTTATAAGAATTAACAAATAAATTTTTTAAGAAAAATATTGATTGTATAGTAAACTAATATGTTCTCTTATGCATATATTATTATAAAGTTAAACATTTACAAAAATCAAGTACAATTTTTTTTGGGCTAATCTTTTTATAATTTTTTTAAACAAGTATTAATTGTATTTGATCATTATCTTTTTTTTTTTTTCTTATTTGATCATTATCTCGCTATGGGTTATAAATAGTAAAATGCCTATATAGAAAATTCCTAGAAATTATACTAACAATTTCTATTATATAATTATAAAGTTAAATTAGATGTTATTTTTCTTTTTTTATAAACTTCCATAAATATTAAAAAAAATAAACAGATTAAGTAGAAAAATAATAATTTACAATAATAAATATATTTTACTTTTTAATAAATTTATTTTGGTATATTTTAATTATTAGAATTAACAAATGAATTTTTAAGAAAAATATTAATTGTATAGTAAACTAATATGTTCTTTTATGCATATAAAAATGAAAATATATCATCACAAAAAAAACTTACTAGTCATACCTTAATCTTAAAGTGAAAACTCTTAATTTATCGTTTTTACAATAATTATCATAATTTCTAAGATGTCGAAGAAAAGTAATTTAATGATTTTTCTTGGAAGCATGCTTTTGTTTTCTCTCCTTCAAGCTAATAGTGCCAACGCAATAACTTATACCGTTGGAGATAGCGCGGGATAGGGATTTGGTGTTGAAAGTTGGCCTACTGACAAAACCTTTAAAGTTGGTGATATACTAGGTATATATAAATATTAATATGAAACTTTTTTAATCATATCTATACATTTAACATTTTCTTATCGGTCCATTTTGATGGACTTTGTTTTTTCTTACAGTTACATATATATGTTTGCTCTCACTTTTATATAGTAAAATAAAATTTGATTTAAATTACTTGTTATATGCAGTATTCAAATATCCAGTCGGTGTCCATAGTGTGGTGGTTGTAGACAAGAGCGGATATGATTCATGCAATACAGCCGCCGGCCAAGTGCATTCTACGGGAAATGACCAGATCACTCTTGCTCAAGGAACTACCTATTTCGTATGTGGTGTTGGTCGTCATTGCAGTGCTGGCTTGAAATTTGCTATCACAACAGCCTAGTTTTAGTTTCAAAATTGGATTTTCCTAATTTGTTTAGATTTATATGTTGTTGGTATTGAAAAAAATGCAAACAATTAAATAATAAAATAGTATTTTCCTATTTTATATTTTTGCTGAAGATATTTTCTTATTGTCACCATTATTGTTGGTGATGTCAATACTTGAAGTCAGATCTCTTCAGATTATAATTGATTAAAAAGATTTGAAATCTAAATTTGACCTACTAATTTTTATCTAAATTAGCTTATATTAACTTAGGATTGACTCAAACCAAAAGACTAATAATGTTAGAGTACCCTAATGTTATTTTATTTTCAAAAGCTTTATAAACCAAAAATAGCCATCCTCTTCCCAGCAATTATTCTATTTTTTATTGGAAGAATTTTGACAATTTATAACAAAAGGGTTATTGTGTAAATAAAATATAGGCAACCTCATCTTAAGTATCTATAAACATAATTGGTAAAATATCTTTGTAGTCTATAGTTAACCTTACTTGAAAACCAAACAAATATCTTTCTTTAATTTAGTTTTTACCTTAACAAGTATCTAGATTAGAGCTAAAAATACGTGTTAACTTCTTATTCTCTATGGAGAATGATATTTTCTTACTACTACTATTACTTGTATCGAATCATACATTATGAGTATCATTTTCCAAGTGTTGATTTTGTATCACACCTCGGGGGACAACAACTAATATTGACTATCTTCTTGTATATTTTGTTGAGCCTTTAGTTGTAGAATATCCTACGACAGTCATGGCTTTTAATAACCCGTTTGTATCCGGACCTAGGAGATGACCCCTCCCTGCAAGAGGTTGAGGTCTAATTTTTGAAGGACAACACCCTCGTTATTCTAAGAAAAAGTTAGAGTAAACCAATAAATAAGGTGATACAAATATGGTGATGCCTAACTCTCCTGATAGTTAATATCTTGTTGTCTTCAAGAACGTTTTTTTGGGGTAGAGGTTCGGATCCTTGAACAGTCAAAGCAATCATTTGAGGGCTATGAGGGTGAGTTGGAACTATACCTATAGTATTTTGACATGTGGAAGAGGTAACCCTTTAGACCCTTTATGTCCTACCTTTGGAAAACGTATTCCTTGAGCCATGATTAGCTATATCCGATCACATAAGGTTTGCAACTTTTTATGTTTTTTGTCAGAGAAAACTAAAATACAATCCTTTTTCAACCTTTTATGGGCTTTGTTTAAGATCCTAAAGAACATGACCGTCACCATTGATGACCCTTCGAGTTATACGGGTAAAACCCGATTACAGGGAGGATGTCACACGTTTTACATTGGCAAGAAAAATCATGCCCACTTATCTATTTTTAATAGACTACCCAGAAATCACCCAAGCAGACATGGACATTTATCTTACTTAGACATTTATCTTCGTCCTTGACTCCTTCTTCTTGGAATGATTGTTCACCCAAACGGGATTCTATGCCAGTTTTCAGCCTTAAAGAAGAGTCACATCATTGTAAAATTATGAACATTAAGGATAGTGTTCCTTCATCTAGGGTTTTTTCTAACAAACCCATTAAAGAGTGGTGGTGGAAAAGGTGTGATAAAATAATGGTATATAAAGATAAGGATTCACAAGGATTCACACCCTTACCACCACCAAGTTTTTGGCGCCGCTGCCAGGGATTTTCCTTGTGAGTTATTGTGTTTAGTTTTTAGTGTAGTAGTTTTTAGTTATTTTCAGTTTTACGCTTTCTTTTTGTTTTCGTCTCTTTCAGATTCTTTAGGTCTTAGTGTATGTACACGAACCCCGAGGATATAATCAGAGCTTATAGGAAACACTTGAGAGAAGATAAGAAGGAAGCGATGTCTTTAGTAATCGATAATGAAGATCCACCTGTGGGCGGGGGAAATCTCAACAATAATAATAAAAAATTTCCTATTCACCCACCAGGAGCACCACAAGGAGCGATTCCTCCTAATAATCGACGTTGTGAACAAGATCTCCCAGGTCTGGGAGCAACTTTTCGAGTTCAACCATCAGGGATTCGCCTTTCATTGGTCTAAGACACGAAATTCAGGCCCGATCAGGGTATGCTTAGTCAGTTCGCAAGCTATGGACACTACAATGGTGCGGTAACTCAAGATCCGGTAAGAGTAATTCAAAAATTTATGCAGATTTGTGATGCCTACATTACTCTGGGTATTAAACGTGAGCAGCTGTATCAATACATGTTTCCATTTTTCATGACCGGAGGAGTCGGTGAATGGTACGAAAGACAAGCACCATATACGCTTACAACTTGGGACGAGTTGCAAGTTGTATTCTTTAGCCGTTTTTATCCAAAGATCTTGATATTGAAAGATCAGATGAAGCTTTCAAGTTTTCTCCAAGAGAGTGATGAAAATGTAGGAGAGGCATGGACAAGGTTTCAACATAAATTATCAAGATGCCCACTTCATGGATATACCCCAGCTTTATAGTTAGAAATGTTCAATCAAGGTATTGATGTAGAAAGTAGATTGAGGGTAGATAATCTTGAAAGAGGAGGATTTATGTCTATGGATCCCGAAGAAGCTGCAGAAGGTATGGAGCGAATTATTGAAACAAAAAGGAGTTGGCCGCTATCGTGATCTCCTATTACAAATACTAAAGACACGCTTCGATTAGGTACATAATTCGCTTTTAATGTTAAACTCTCCACACTAAAGAAACAAATTAAGTAGATGTCACTCACGATGGAAAAGCATTATCAAAGAAGTCCAGCCGAAATGAATGTAGTGCAAGAGGCACAAGGTTGTCCATGTTTTGAGGTGAATAGTAATGAATGGGACGAGTGTGAAGGTAACCAAAATCAGTGTACTTTATACCAAATGTCATCCAAGTATGCAGTATTAAAATCCTCATGGGGCCGCTAATCCAAGTAATACTTATCAACCACGTCCCTTAAACAACACTTACCAGCATAGATCTCAAAGTCAGTATTAAGGGAACCATAATTATAACAAACCAGTCCCTCCACTGCAACCAACAATATGATGCTTATGCCAATAATCTAGCTCAGAAAGCCTTGCCCCAACATGCTCAGGAAGGAGCTTGGATAGATAAAAAATTGGATAACTTTATGGCTATATATCAAAAGAACATGCAGTCATGTCAAGATATGATCAGTGATCAAGGGGCTGCAATAAAGATCTTAACAACGCAAGTCACTCAAATAGAAAAAGTACGAGCTCCGCAATTAGCCTTAGGAACAGATGAAGTAAAGTCAATAGAGAGTGGTTACAGAAATGTTGGGATCGAAGCATGTAAGGAAGTCTGCCATGAAACAGAAAAGAAAGAGGAATCACCACCTGATGTAGAAATTGTCTTGGAAGTTCCAAAAGATGATGAAGAACCAACCAAGCCTAGCTAAGAAGAAGTTGAGTTTGTACTTCTCCTCAAAGACATGCAAGAAGAGATCAAAACAGTCATTCAGTTATAAACTACCAGAGCTATCGAGAAAGAGGAGTAAGCCTCACGTGAGAAGACAAAAAAAGTAGTTACACCTATTGTGCATGAAGAGAAAGAAGAAGTATTTGCACTTGTTGTGAAAGAAATAGAGAAAGAGAAGGATAATAAGGTGGGCTCATATCCTATTGTTCCATCAATTACATCATCCACTCCTATGATACATCAAAAGGGTGACATTGAACTCAAAGCATTTGTTGAGGCGTACAGTGAAGAGAAAATAACCCCCAGATGCTTGAGATTGTTGAGAAGGGGCTTACTGGTGGGAAGAAGAGTGTGATAAAAATAAGATTAATATAAAGAAGAATAAACACTCTCACTTCCACATTACTCATTGCAAGTATCATAGGTCGTACGCAAGTTTTAATGATAAGTTCAAATTCGTTCTCAGGGACTTAGTGTCTTATACGAATGGATTACAAGAAAGCGTAGTAAGATTTTAGTAGCCAAGAATTAAAGACAATAAAAGTTGAGGAGAGAGATTAATGATTAATTAAACTAAAGACAATAAAATAAAAGATGTAAGAATAAGATGAGAAATATAGCTTAGGTTTGCTAGTCTGCACTTATCCTTCTATTTCTTCTACTAGTTAATAAGGGTGATTAAAGCTCTTAAAGTAAGTAGCCATGATTCTATATTCCTCCTAACCCTCTTCCGGGTGGACTTAGGTGGCGATCTAACAATTATTAGGGGACTTGTGTAAGGGGACCCCTGCGCAATGATCGGTGGTTAAATCTCAAACCCAAATGACTATTTATTTAGGCAAGCCCTTCGGATAACTACCACACACTAGACGTTTATGTGGTGTTTCAATAATTAGACACCCCTTCCAAATGACCATCTAACTATTATTAAAGGGGTAGTTTATACTTGTGCACTAGCAAGAACTACAGTCAATTAATCAAGGCACATAAAAAAAATATAAAGGTTCAGAAGCTAGAATCAATTTTAAAAATGTTTCCTAGACAAACTTAGATATAAGAAAATAGAATTCAGAGATTATACATATGCAAAACCCAAGCTATGGGAAATTTAGTTCTTTCTAGAAAGAAATAAACTAAAAGAAAGATACATCCCGAATGATTTTTTGAAACTATGGCCTAATAATTGAGCAAGGACTTGTTTACCATGATAAGAGGGTGTATTTATAGGTGCTAAGAAGACCCTAGGTCGAAATCTTGAGTGGAAGACAAGTAATTGGAATCTTTACAATTAAAATTCGTTTCCTAAAATATCGGAGAGGATAAACACTGCTCACTGTTTTGATCATATCTCCTTCGTTATCGGTCCGATTTTTGCCTACTTACCAGCCGATTTGAAGTTATCTTCACTTTAGTGGACGTAGCTGTAGAATTTTAGATTTACTTGGCAGCTTTTCCTTTCCTATTTTATCTCTACTTCCCTTTATCTCTTGATTCCTTCCATATCTTCTTTCCTTATCTACGTAGAATTGATTTGGCATCTAATTACATTCCATAGATCTTAAGAGTTTCACATTAACACACAAATTAAACCAAATATGCTCTAAAAGTAATAAATCATCAAATCAAGACAAGAAATAGGAAATTATCAAAATACGAATAAAAATCTATAATTAATTAATCATATACACCTTAAATTATGTCTCCAACCTATATTATTATATCACAATTAGGGAGACATCAAGACCCCCAACTCAAAGTTGCATCGTCCCGATACAATAAAGATAAGAACAAAGGGAAGTGATGTCTCCCTATTTGTGATGAATTAATCTAACTTGTAGACATCATTTTAGGTGTATTTATTAGGATATAGGTCTATTTTTTATCATAATTGTCTAATTTACTATTTATTGTCTTGATTCGATTATCTATTATTTTTAAAGCATATTGGGTTTAATTAATTTATTTAGTGTGAAGCTTTAAAGATATAGATAGCAGTTGATTAGATTCCAAGTCAATTCAAAGAGATAAAAGAAAGAGGATATGCATGGAAATTGGAGATAAAGGAAAGAAAGGATAAGTATGGAAAGATAAATTTGCCAAATAAATTTGAATTTCACCAGCCACGTCCACAAAAGTGATCATAACTCAAAAACGGATAGGAATTTGGAAGAAAAGTCTGAAGGAAAATGATAGAGCTTTCCGAGACGATCAGTTTCGATATAAAGAACGCGTTAAACGGAGTTGAAACGAAGAAGTTACGGCCAAAACAAAACAACAACAGTTTATTACTTTTCCTAATTTTAGAATTACGAATTTGAGTTTGGCTAGAAGTCCAATACTTTTCTTCCACTCCAAGAAAACGTTTTAGGGTTCCCTATACCCTTAAAATAAACCCTCTAATCAGTAGCTTGAGACCCTAGTGGTGCAGGATAACCCTATTTACAGACACTAGGGTTATCCTGCGCAAGTTTTAATGATAAGTTTTAGCTTGAGATTTAGCTTAAGTTTTAATGGTGGTCCTTTGTGTGTTCTAAAATAAATGCAATAAGGATAAGAGAACCACCACCGCAAGTGTACAGTTGTCCCAAGTAATATAAGTGATAAAACAGATTCGTTCTCAGGGACGGAATGGTTGACTCTAATGCTTATCAAATAGTAGGTAATTGCACGTGAAAACAAGTAAATGATTTTGAGAATTGTTTGTTTGGTTTTCTAATGCTAAAAAAATAAATTAAAATACTAAATTAATGCAAAGATTAAACTAGACGCAAGAAAATAAAGTAGTTTACGCAAGGTAGGAAAGGCAGTACTTGAGAGACGCAAGGGTTTCACCTAATTATCATTCATTTCATGTCATGTTTAAGGGACAAATCAGTAAATATGTATTGGTCGGGATTCGAAATTCTCCTTACCCCCGTCAGGGTGGACTAAGGAGCTACCCTCAAGTGCTACAAACCCCGTCAGGGTGATTATAGTCCACTCTCAAGTGATTAAGTCTATTCTACCCAATTGGCCATATGATTAATTAAGCTCGTCAGAGTCTCTAATTTCTATCCTACATTCATTAACCCCCCGTCAAGGTGATCCAATCGCCACTAATTGTAATAGCCTAGATACTAAGTTCTATGATTGGTTAATTACGTCAATTATAGTGAATAAAAGCAAATTAGTGAAAAATACAATTTACCCAATTTGATTTCAATTATTAAAATCCCAAATCCAAACACATGAAATAAAATCAAATTGGGATTAACCCATTATGCGTTCTCAAGCACTATTTAAGTTTAGCTCATAATTATTGAATAGACAAAAATTAAAGAAATAATTGGATTCATAATTGGTACAGTCTAGGGTGTGATAAAAAAGATGTATAAATTAGATGCAAATAAACACCCTAGACTAGCACGGTTCTGCAAGTATACAGATCGTATGCAAGTTTTAGAAAATAAGTAAGATTCGTTCCGCAGAGACTACGAAGGTTAGGGGAATCTTATGCAATAATCAAGTGCAATTATAAAAAGCTAGAACAAATAGATATTTATTTGGTTTTTGATTAAATTAAATTAAAACTAGGAATTTAAAGACAGAAAATAAATACGAAATAAGAAGTAGTATGAGAATATAGCTTGAGTCAGTAGCATGTATTCCCACTAGTTTTGCCGTTCTAAAAATGTAAGGGTAAATTATGTAGTATTTCAATAATCGGTTCCACTTAGCTAGGTAGTTTTAAATAGGATTTACCTGTGCCAATAAGGCTTCCTAAGCAAACTGTTCCTGTAATTGGTAAATAGTAATATATACTAAACCATAGTGATTATCTAGTTAGGTTAATTTGTCAGATCTAACCGAATACTAGAGGTTATGTGCTAAACATGTAATTAAACACCGTTGTCAATGGTGACCTAATTACTAGATGGTAATTCTATATGGCCGCGGTTCCACAAGAACACAGAATATAAATCCAAACACATAAACAGAGAATAAAAACTATAATTCAATTTAAAACATAGAATTCCCAAATTAGATAGATGTCAATCAAAACTAGGGTTCATACATATATGCTAAAACTCAAGCTAATGGAAATTTAGTTCATGCTAATGAAAGAAAAGAAAGAAATTACAAATTCAAAGGTAGAAGAAGACATAGTGATGAACAGCTCCTTCCAGACTTCTTTTCTTGTGTTGTAAGCTTCCTCATGGTTTAAGGTTTCACCAATGATGATTTAAGAGTGTTAAGAGGCTGTATTTATAGTGTATATGTTGACCTAATTTGTTTTCTTGAAGGAAAAGACAACTATGGGCTCCAAGCCCAACTCAAATTCGTAGCCCAAAAACATGCAATCTGCTCCGTTTTTCTTTTGGTCCTAACAGCTTCAATATTTGTCCGATTGATGCGTATGAGTATACCGAATTCATCGTCTCGGAAAGATCTTCAACTTTTCTCTTGACCGTTTCTCCAAATTCCTCACCGTTTTTAAGATATAAGCTGATTTGTGATCGTAGGTGCAGAAAATCATATTTAAGCCAGCTTTTCCTTTTCCATGTTTTTAGCTTTTACTTCCTTATCTTCAATTTCCATGTTTATCTTCTTTCCTTTAGCTCTCTTTACCAACTTGGACTCTAATTAATTACCATATATCTCTAAAGCTTCACACTAAATAAATAATTAAACACAATATGCTCTAAAAATAATAATTAATTAATTAAAGACCCAAAATAGAAAAGTGCACTAAATTAAGCTAAAATCGACCTATAAACTAATAAATACGCCTAAAATGATGTCTCGGAAATAGATTTTATTATCACAAATGAGAAGACATCAATAATGTTTTACAGAAGAAATAGAAGAACCTAATTACAAAGTTGAATTGGCTGAAAATTGGATATATAGACAGTCTCCAGCTCTTGCTTCTTCTCTTCCTTGCTCTAGCTTCTTCTCTGGTGTCTGACTCTTAAGCGTATGTTATGTTATGAAAAAGGTGTGTGAAAATAGAAGTCAAAAGCCCTTTTATAAGCTGAAAATCGGATTAAGGCTTTTAATAAGGGGTTAAGTGAATATTAGAAAAGCCCAAGTCCATTAATTAAGCCCAAATCCCGTAACTGTTGCACCACCTCCACTAAAACAGCTCTAACCGGCTCGTTTCAACTCGGATTGACCTCATTCTAGTTGCTAAAATTCGGTAACTCAACGGGACACAATTTCTCTTCACATGTCAGAGGCTAAATCCACTCTTAGATGGCTCGGAATCAGCAAACTTTGACAACTTTCCAGATTTGCAGCTTGAAATCATCAATTCTTTTGGGATATTTCTTCTTGCTTTGACTTCATTACACGATCTTTGACTTTATTCTTGGATTCCTCGCCTAGATAGTATTCAAAACCTACAACTTTTTACTCAAAACAAACCATAATACGCGCAAAAGTTTAATAAATGAAAAATACTAGAATTAAAAGAGGAAAATCGATTTATTGCATTTTAACATCAAAAGTCTATCTAAATAGTCACATAAACACCAAAAATGATGTCTCCCATGGGCATAAAATTAGAACATTTAGGGTGACATCAAGACCCCCAACTCAAACCTTTGTCGTCCCGACAAAGCAGAACTAAAAACAAGGGGAATGAAGTAGATGTAAGAGAAAATAGAAGTTAGTAAATACACCCTAAAGCAATTCTTAAAATAAATCTCATATAGCAAACATTAAGAACAAACATACACATAAGCTAATCATGCAACATCAAACACAAATAACTTCAATCATAAAATTAATTTCGCAATGCTAGAAGGTTACACTTGTACTTATCTCATTATGATGGCTATAGGTTGTTCCTTGATCCTTACTCGCTTTGAACGCTCCACTTAGTATACTCCCTATTAACTTACCATGTACCTAGGAATCATAGCGTAGGCTTAGGGACGGTATGGTATGTATATTTAGTGAATTTGAAGTGAGCTTTTGGCTCTCTCCTCACTTACCATCAACAACTGTCCACGAGCTTGAGTTTACACTCATATAATATTCTCACTCAACCTATTTGACGCGCTAATGTTGCGTCCCCATGTCCACCCAATTAATCTAAGATGATTTTTCAAAATATTCCACTTTTCCGGTTATTTTATTCTTTTTTTTTTTTTTCTTTTTAATTTTTTTTGTGTGCAAGATACCCATGACCCTCATTTTGATGTGAAAGGTCATGTCTCTTATAATTTTTTTCTTTTTCCTTTTTTTTCAAATCCCGGCAAAGGGTTACAAATAATAATATCATCTTTTATTTTCGTGCCTCAATGCAAACACATAAATTCCCACCCAATGAATTTTCCCAAATGTGGACCCTCCACCCCAAACTCAACCTCGAGACAGGTCTCAGGATCATGATTCAAGTGCGGGTCATTTGGTCATGCCTAATAATCTAAGGGATAATGGGCTTATATCGTGGCTACAAAAGAAAAGGCTTAAGGCTCAAAATTGGGCTAAGACGGATAAAATTAATAAAAGGGATAGCAGGCTAAAAGGCTTCAAATGGCTATCAAAGAACTGCCCCTATCATTTTCCTAGTTACAAGGTTCGTCTCTAGTTCATATCTAAGTGGGTTCTCTACTAATTTAGATCTCACGTTTTACAAACCAAACATTTTCCTTAAGTACAAGCTTACTTCTTTTGCATTGTTTATTAATTCTTCCTATTCATTGTCTATGTTTGCATGAAATTAAAGCGCGTTTTATGTTATTCCCTAAAGTCCACTATTTACTATCATAGATTCATCAAAAGTATGCTTAAAAGGGATATTTAAAATCTTATACAGTCAAACATAACTCCTAATTATTTTTATTGAAAGCAATTAAAACAAATAACACATAAAAACTGGGATAAGGCAACGAACCCCACCCCAAACTCAAAAATGAGTCGTGTCCCCACGACTCGAAAAGACTCAAAGCAAATAAACTAATCTACACTAAATGAGAAGGGATGGAAAACGTATCTTAACCAGCGCGAGGCTGGTCATCGGAGTTGCGTTTAAAGTGTTCTTCATCACCTCGAACTTTTCGTCAATTTTTTCATGTTTTCATTATTCCTATCTCTCTAATCATCATCTCCTCTACGAAAAATCTTCCCTCCATACCCAATTCTCTATGTTCATCATGTTCTTCATACATTTCCCAACCTTCATGGTCATCTCTGATGACCCCAAACTCAAAGCTTCAAGAACTCTCAAAAGGTTTGGATGAAATTGTGATTTTAGTGTTCTTGAAGGTGTATGACTATGAAATATGGTGTATTCTGAGCTGGGTCATAATTATTTCAAGGTTTGGGAAAGGTTTAATAGATAAAATTCAAGCTTTGGTGAAAGAAAAATTCGGATTAAAGTGTAAATCTTTAGTATTTTGGGAGATTTATGGTATGATTGTGTGTTTGGATGATGTTTAGAGAGAAGGATTGGTGGTATATTGGTGTTTTGATGATGATTTCAGAGTAGTTGGAGGCTAGGATTCGTAATAAGAGGTCAGCTTGGGAAAGAAGGCAAAAATATCGGGTTTTACCCCTTGAAACCGGCAATCACAGCAGCTGATCGGCATGCCGGTCGCTGTGTCGGCGAAAAATAAATTATGGAATTGACTTTTTTTTACCTCTGACGCAAGCCTCCTTGCGTCATAGCTGGTGCACTAACCAGAACATCCTCCTTCGCGGGCCGGCAAGCCGGTGAGATGGCCGGCATACCGGTCGCGTCTCGCTGGCGCAACCTCAGACGCAGCGCCTTGCGTCATAGTTGACGCACTAATCAAAAGTTTTCTTCTTTGCTGACCGGCAAGCCGGTCAGCCACCGGCATGCTGGTGAAATCTCGCTGGCGCAAATGTGGACGCTACGTCGTGCGTCAAAGTGGACGCACCAGTCAGAATCCGGGGGGGGGGGGGGGGGGGTTCTTCAGTGCGTTTGACCGGCATGCCGGTCATGCCTGTCTTTGAACTCAAATTTTTCGTTTTTTCATCTTTTCGACCCCAAACTCATGACCTTTCTACCCCTGAAATCATCAAAAACAACTATCCTTCCTCATTTCTTAAAAATAAACACTAAATTAGAGAAATTTATCTAATATACACTACGAAAAATAAAAAGACTTAAACTAATATACAATGAATTGGCTTTTGTTTAACGTCGTTGAGCTCAACGAGTTACCTCGTGTCTCATTCTTTAACATAAACTCCCCAGAAGTGAGTGAGGTTATCAACATTTGCTACTCGAAATTTGCATCCCTTGGCGTTTATTCCAACTAGTTTATCCGAGAAAACCTTTGCAACCATGAATGGTCCTAGCCAAGAGTTCTTTGATTCACGTGTCTTTGGAGGAGGTTTAGGCTTTTTCATAGCGACTTCTTCGCCCACTTTGAACTCTTTTTTCTTTCTTTCTTTCTGAGGTTCTTTTGGAACCTTCGTGACACGTGCTTTGTTTTTTCTTCTTTGTATGATCGAGGTGTGGACTTCCCTTAGGATTTGGAGGAACTTTAATTGGTGGTTTCTTTCTTAGATCTTTTTCCTCCACTCCTAAGGTTTCTAAAACCTTAGTTGGCTCTTTTGGTACATGTTCAAATACATCTACACGAAAGCAATCCTCCTTGGAATCTGGAAATTTTATTGATCTGAACACGTTGAACTTCACCTCCTCGTTTTGGTAACTAATATTCATTTCTCCGTTTTCTACATCAATTAATGTATGCCCCGTGGCTAGGAATGGTCTTCCCAGGATAATGGGGACATTCCTATCCGCGTCGTAATAAAGTATAACAAAATCAACGGGAAAAATTAACGTACCTGCCTTGACGAGGAAATCTTCTATTCGTCCCTCTAGATGTACGAGGGATCTGTCATCCATCTGTAAGACCATAGATGTTGGTATCGCATCACCTATCTTTAACTTCTCAAAGATTGACTTGGGCATAAGATTTGCACCCAAATCGCATAGCGCTTTTACTTGCCACTCATTACCAATAGATATCGGAATTGTAAAGCTCCTAGGATCAAGTAGTTTAGGAGGTAACTTATTCTGACATATTGCACTAAATTCTTCAGGTAAACCAATCATCTCATTATCGCAATATGGACTTTTGTTGGTGAGGGCTCTTTTCAGAAACTTCGAATACTTGGGTACATCTCTAATAGCTTCTAACAATGGAATATTAATACTATGACCTCTCACCTTGTTAAAGAATATTTGATAGTCAGCCATATCACCCTTCTTTTGAACTCTGGATGGATATGGCGGAGGAGGACGGTTTATTATAATATCATCTTTCTTTTTCGGAACTTCAACATGCCTCTCCACTTCTTCTACTTCAACTTCTTTATCTTTATCCACCACATCCTTCTTGTTTCTAACAACTTCCTCTTCTTTCATAACAGGAAAATGAGGTGGAGGAAGGATCTTACCACTTCTGAGAGAGATGATTTTGCAATCTTCGATCGGGATTGGGTTTTCAGTGTCACTAGGGAGTTGCCCTTGTGGACGCTGGTTATGTTGTTTTGTCATTTGCGAAACTTGATTCTCTAATATCTGAATGTGTGCTTCAGAAGCTTGTAGCCTTTGGACTGACTGTGCATGGAGGGTAATCAATTGTTCTACGGTCTTCTGAAGGTTATTTGTACATTCTTGTGGTTGAGCAGGTAAGGCTTTCTGGTTCATGGTGTCATCATAATTGTCTTGAGGATGTTGTCTCTGAACGTAATTTCCTTGTCCACCTTGATAGTTATTTTGCGGTCTTGGATTATAGTTATTACCTTGGGGACACGGCTGATATGCGTGAGTCGGATTCGCTGCCCCATTAGGATTTGAATATTGAAACTCGGGATGGTTTCTGTTGGGTTGATATCCTTGACCATTTGAATTGAAATTCCCTCGGTTGGAAACAAACATCACGGACTCTTGATTATTCTGACAATTCTCCCATTCATGATCATTAACACCACAATACGAATATCCATAAACTTCTTGTGCGGCATTCACTTCAACCCTTCTACTCGAAAGACCTTCTTTCACTGCTAACGTGAGTTGCTTCAATTGTTGTTCCAATGCGGTTTTTAGTTTGTTCTCTAAAGAGGTGAACTTTTCTTCAATGTTTACATTATTAACTCCTCCTTTAAGCGGTGTTCTTACAGTATTCCACCCCACTTCATTAGTTACCGTTCTGTCCAAATTAATTCTTGCGTGAACGGGTTGAACCTGTTAAACGCACCACCACATAATAAATCCAAATCTTTTCGGGAATTCCCATCAAGACTGTTATAAAAAAATTCAATTGTTGTTGTTCTGAAAGGTCATGATTGGGGACTCTTCGTAAGCAATTCTGGAATCTCGACCAACATCTATCCAAAGCTTCGTCATATTCTTGTCGGAAATGTGTTAACTCGAGTTGAGCATCTAATCTCATGTTGGATGGATAGTATCTGTCAAAAAACGCAGCTTGTAACTGTTCCCACTTTGTGATCTTTCCCGACTCTTGGGAATCATGCCAATCACTCGCTCCATCTATCACGAAAAATCTGAATGTAGCAAAATACATTTTCTCTTTTGTTACTCCTTGAGTGATGTACGAATCGCAGATTGGCATAAATTTTTGTACTGCGCGAATAGGATCTTCTCCGGACTTGCCACGAAAATTCCCAAAATTCTGAAATTGAGCTAACATACCCGAATCTGGACAGAATCTCGGAACATCAATATTGGCTGGGCCAATCCCAAGAGGAGGAGCAAGGAATGGTTCTTGTGCTGGACCGGTAAGAAACCATGGATCTGCTACATGGACTTGAATTGGAGGATTAGGAGGAATAAGAGGTGGGACTAAGCCATTCTGACCATTGTTATCAATCGGAAGGTCAGCCATCTCTCTAGCTAATCTCTCCTCTAACTCTTGTGCTTCTTGTTCTCTTTTTGTCTTGTTAACAAGTCTGACTAATGATTCCATATTATCAAGGATCAGAGGTAATGTCTCAAGATCCTTGAAGAGTCTCCTTCGCATACGCCAAACCTAAAAACCTGAAAAAGATGAACAAACAAAGCGTAAAACTGAAAAATAAAAATGCAACTAACATTAAAGGATAAACACCGGGGTCACACGCTACCGTCCCCGGCAGCGGCGCCAAAAACTTGGTGGTCCTTTGTGTGTTCTGAAATAAATGAAACAAGGATAAGAGAACCACAACCGCAATTGTACGGTTGTCCCAAGTAATATAAGTGATAAAACAGATTATTTCTCAGGGATGGAAGGGTTGACTCTAATGCTTATAAAATAGTAGTTAATTGCACGTGAAAGCAAGTAAATGATTTTGAGAATTGTTTGTTTGGTTTTCTAATGCTAAGACAATAAATTAAAATACTAAATTAATGCAAAGATTAAACTAGTCGCAAGAAAATAAAGTAGTTTACGCAAGGTAGGAAAGGCAGTACTTGAGAGACGCAAGGGTTTCACCTAATTATCATTCATTTCATGTCATGTTTAAGGGACAAATCGGTAAATATGTATTGGTCGGGATTCGGAATTCTCCTTACCCCCGTCAGGGTGGACTAAGGAGCTACTCTCAAGTGCTACAAACCCCGTCAGGGTGATTATAGTCCACTCTCAAGTGATTAAGTCTATTCTACCCAATTGGTCATAGGATTAATTAAGCTCGTCAGAGTCTCTAATTTCTATCCTACATTCATTAACTAGGTCTGTATCTAAACCCCCCGTCAAGGTGATACAATCACCACTAATTGGAATAGCCTAGATACTAAGTCATATGATTGGTTAATTATGTCAAATATAGTGAATAAAAGCAAATTAATGAAAAATACAATTTACCCAATTTGATTTCAATTATTAAAATCCCAAATCCAAACACATGAAATAAAATCAAATTGGGATTAACCCATTATGCGTTCTCAAGCACTATTTAAGTTTAGCTCATAATTATTGAAAAGACAAAAACTAAAGAAATAATTGGGTTCATAATGTTTTACAGAATAAAATAGAAGAACCTAATTACGGAGTTGAATTGGCTGAGAATTGGAGATATAGACAGTCTCTAGCTCTTGCTTATTCTCTTCCTTGCTCTAGCTTCTACTCTGATGTCTGACTCTTATTCGTATGTTATGTTATGAAAAAAGTGTGTGAAAATAGAAGTCAAAAGCCCTTTTATAAGCTGAAAATCGGATTAAGGCTTTTAATAAGGATTAAGTGAATATTAGAAAAGCCCAAGTCCATTAATTAAGCCCAAATCCCGTAACTGCTGCACCACCTCCACTAAAACAGCTCTAACCGGCTCGTTTCAACTCGGATTGACCTCCTTCTAGTTGCTAAAGTTCGGTAACTCAATGGGACACAATTTCTCTTCACAAGTCAGAGGCTAGATCCACTCTTAGATGGCTCGGAATCAGCAATCTTTGACAACTTTCCAGATTTGTAGCTTGAAATCATCAATTCTTTCGGGATAATTCTTCTTGCTTTGACTTCATTACACGATCTTTGACTTTATTCTTGGATTCCTCGCCTAGATAGTATTCAAAACCTACAACATTTCACTCAAAACAAACCATAATACGCGCAAAAGTTTAATAAATGAAAAATACTAGAATTAAAAGAGGAAAATCGATTTATTGCATTTTAACATCAAAAGTCTATCTAAATAGTCACATAAACACAAAAAATGATGTCTCCCATGGGCATAAAATTAAAACATTTAGGGTGACATCACTATACCCTAAAAATACACCCTCTAATCAGTAGCTTGAGACCCTAGTGGCGCAGGATAACCCTTTTTACAACCACTAGGGTTATCCTGCGCAAGTTTTAATGATAAGTTTTAGCTTGAGATTTAGCATTTATCTATGAACCCTAGACTTGTTTAAACATCTATCTATTTCGGGATACCATCGTATTTAAACTGAATTCATGTTTTATTCTCTGTTTTATGTGCTTTGATTTATTGTCTGTTTTCCTTGCGAATGCATGCGTATAGGATTACCTTTATAGTAGTTAGACTGTCACCCGGAAGGGGTGTCTAATTATTGAAACACCACATAAACGTCTAGTGTACTAAATTAATCCTGACAAGATTTGCCTAACTAGATAATCATTAAGGTTTATTTTAATCACCAATCATCATTAGTAGGTCAGACTGACTTAAGACCCTAGTGGCGCAGGATAACCCTATTTAAAGTCCCCTCGTGATTGTGAGGTCGCCGCCCTAGTTCGCTCTCTAGGGATAGGGAGGAATTTAGAATCCTGGTTATTGCAATTCTACATAATTCATCCTTACATGTTTAAAATAAACAAGGCTAATGAGATTACTTGCTAGTTTCTCGAGCTAAAGTCTCATACTATTGTTCTCTCTTTTATTTAATTTTTTGTCTTTAATTTATTTAGTTTAATTTTCTATTACAAAAACCAAACAAAAATCTCTTTAGTCTTTTATTTTCTTGCGTATTATTTAATCTAGCTTTTATATTTGCACTTGATAATTTGCATAAGTTCTCTCTAACATTTGTAGTCTCTGAGGAACGAATCTTATTTATCATTTAAACTTGCATATGTCTTATATACTTGCAGAACCATGCTAGGCTAGGGTATCTATTTTTGCACTTATTTATATTATATTCTTATCACACCCTAGTCGATACCAAAAAGTCTCTAAATACATACCTAAGTAAATTAAGCACAAAGGGAAGAAGATTATAGAATATAGATAACAAACTCAAAGAAACTACTCAGAAAAATTCATGTAATAATATCTACAAACTAAATTACTTGTACACTTGTCATAATCAAAATCAACACGGCTCAAATTCAAGATCAGGTTAGCTTTGCAATGCATGAAGGATATGTTCTTCACTTAGCTTACCAAGGAGGCTATAGATTGTTCATCGAACTTCACTAGTACCCAAAGATCCACCTAACCACTCTCTAACGGCTCAATCACTTCTATATCACATAGCAAAGAATCAAAAGGTCTTTAGGGTTGTAATGTTGGTTTAGGGACGGTATGATAGTATATTTGGATAATTTAGAGTGAGCTTTTGGCTCTCTCCTCACTAGCCATCAACGAATCGCCCCAGAGCTTAAGTTACTCTCATAAAACGTGTTCTCACTCAACCCAATGAATTGATGCACTAATTAGCATCCCCAATAACCTAATACTAAAGTGGTATCGACTAGGGTGTGATAAAAATATGATATAAATAAGTGCAAAAATAGACACCCTAGCCTAGCACGGTTCTGCAAGTATACATGACGTATGCAAGTTTTACTGATAAATAAGATTTGTTCCTCAGAGATTATGAAAGCTAGAGAAAACTTATGCAAATTATCAAGTGCAAATATAATAGCTAGATTAAATAATACGCAAGAAAGTAAAAGACAATAGAAGTTTTATTGGGTTTTTGTAAATAGAAAATTAAACTAATTAAATAAAGACATAAAATTAAATAAGAGAAAGAACAATAGTATGAGAGTTTAGCTCGAGAAACTAGCAAGTAATACCCACTAGCCTTGTTTACTCTAAACATGTAAGGGTGAATCATGTAGAATTGCAATAATCAGGATTCTAAATTCCTCCCTATCCCCGGAGAGCGAACTAGGGCGGCGACCTCACAATCATGAGGGGAGTCGAAATAGGGTTATACTGCGCCACCAGGGTCCTAGGTGTAGTCTGGCCTACGAATGATGTTTGGTGATTAAAATAAACCTTAATGATTATCTAGTTAGGCAAATCTTGTCACGATTAATTCCATATGCTAGACATTTATGTGGTGTTTCAATAATTAGACAACCCTTACGGGTGACCATCTAACTATTATTAAGGTAATCCTATACTCGTGCACTAGCAAGGGAAACAGTCAATAAATCAAAGCACATAAAACAGAGAATAAAACATGAATTCAATTTAAATACGATGGTATCCCAAATTAGATAGACATTTAAACAAGAACTAGGGTTCATATATATATGCTAAATCTCAAGCTAAAAGTAAATTAGTTCATACTAAAGGAAGAACAGAAAACAATTACAAATTAGAAGGCTTGCGAAGACATGATATGGTGTTCAGCTCCTTCCAGACTTCTCTTCTCTTGTTGTAAGCTTCTTCTTGGCTTAAGGTTTCGCCAAGGATGTGTTTCTACTGATTAGAGGGTGTATGTATAGGGTATAGGGAACCCTAAAACGTTTTCTTTGCGTGGAAGAAAAGTATTGGACTTCTAGCACAAGTCAAATTCGTAACGCTAAAATATAGGAAAAGTAATCAACTGTTGTTGTTTTGGCCGTAACTTCTTTTGTTTCAAATTCGTTTGAGTCGTTCTTTATATCCAAACTGATCGTCTCGGAAAGCTCTATCACTTTGCTTCAGACCATTCTTCCAAATTCTAGCAGTTTTTTAGGTATAATCACTTTTATGGACGTGGCTGCTGGAATTCAGATTTATATGGCAACTTTATCTTTCCATACTTATCCTTTCTTTCCTTTATCTCAAATTTCCTTGCATATCTTCTTTCCTTTATCTCTTAGAATTGACTTGGCATCTAATTAATTGCTATATATATCTTTAAAGCTTCACACTAACTAAACCCAATATGCTCTAAAAATAATAAATAATTAAATCAAGACAAGACAAGAAATAGGAAAGTGTACTAAATCATAGGAAAATCGACATATAACCTAATAAATACACCTAGAAGGATGTCTCCAAGGAAGATTAATTCATCACAAATAGGGAGACATCAAGACCCCCAACTCAAAGTTGTATCGTCCCGATACAATAAAAATAAAGAACAATAGGGTTGTCAAATAATAAACAGAAAAGAAGAAGTAGGAGGATAAGAAGAACATATCACAATGAATTATCCTAGAGCAAAATATCTAAAAAGTCTCATGTAGTAGTGCTAAAGAAATAATGCACACGTATGATTAATATACACATAATCAACATTCCACAAATTCAAGTCCAGATTACCAAACTCGACCTCAACCATACTATCAACCACAACCCATCTATCAAGAAGTGCCAATTTATGAAGAAACTTATCAAGAACCACCTCCATATTCAACGCAAAAAGCTACACAAGAACAACCTTCGAGTTTGGTTCCGAGTATAACTGAACTTCTGGGACTATTTGAAGAAAATATGAAGACAAGTCAGCAAAGACTTCAAACCCAATCGAAGGTAATCAAGAATCTCGAGCATGCTTTTTCACAGATGGAGAGTACACTTCAGAATAGACCAAAAGGGCAACTCCCAAGTGATACTATTGCTCCTAAAGATGATGCTTGTCATGTAGTTGAATTAAGAAGTGGAAAACAATTACCTCCGCCAAGAAGAGAAGAAACAAAACCAACCTCTATTCCTGAAAAAGTGGTTGATAAACAGTAGAAGTCAAGGTTGAAGAGGTAATTGAACCAAAAAATTGTCCCAGAAAAGAAGAAAATCTTAGTGGAAAACAATAAACGTCCTCCTCCACCATACCCATCACGTGTCAAAAAGAAGAACAATGAAAAAGAATTCAAGAAGTTTCTTGACATGGTGAGCAAGCTAGATATTAATATTCCGTTTGTAGAAGCTCTCAAGAGAATGCCAAAATATCTGAAATTCATGAAAGACATTCTTTTTAACAAACGAAGTTTAGAAACCGGGGAGATGATTGGATTACCAGAGGAGTGTAGTGTTATTTGTCAAAGCAAGTCGCCACCGAAGCTACAAGATCCCAGAAGTTTTACGATTCCCATATCTGTTGGAGAAAGTTGGATCGGGAAAGCATTATGTGATTTAAGCGCGAGTATCAATCTCATTCCAAAGTCCCTGTTAGAGAAGCTCAACATAGGAGAGGTAGTACCTACTTCAGTGGTGTAACAGATGGCTGATCGCTTCCTCTCCCAACCAGAATGTAAAATTGAAGATGTTTTAGTTAAAGATGGTAGTTTTATATTTCCTTGTGATTTTATTATTCTTGACTACGACGCGGATAAGAATGTCCCCATAATCTTGGGTAGACCATTCTTAGCCACGGGGCGTACACTAATAGATGTTGGGAATGGTGAGTTGATCATGAGAGTCCAAGACGAACATGTGAAATTTAAGGTATTCAAAGCAATGAAGTTTCCTAGTTCTCCGGGAAATTGTTTGTTCTTAGACCCTATTAAACAAGCTGCAAAGAAGAGAACCAAAAAACGTGATGCGAAGGTTCTAATAGAACCAAAGAAAGAAAGAGAGAAGGGGGAGTTCAGAATAGGCAAAGAAGTCGCATCGAAAAAGCCTGATCCTCCACAAAAAAGCACGCACACCCAAGAACTCTTGGATAAGACCATCCATGGCTACAAAGAATAGATCTGAGAAGTTCGTGGGAGTAAAAGGAAAGGAATTCAAACTTCGCATGCCAGATATTAAAAAAATAACTCATTGTTGGGGAGGTGATGTTCATACATGATCATCGAGGTAATACGTCGAACTAAACGACGTTAAACAGAAGTGCTCTTACGAGACACCCCTTGTTTTAATTGCTTTTTAGTTAGTTTTATGTTTCGTAATGTATAATTCTAAGTTAGTGTACATTATTAATGTGTTTACAAGTTAATAGGAGAGAAAGGTAGTGTTATATGTGCAGGAATTGAGTTTGGGGTCAAAAATATGGAAAAATTGTGATCACCAGCAGTTAGGGGCGGTATACCGCGCCCTAACTGCGGTGCACCGCAGGTCCAAACCGTGGTGGCGGTTCTTGAACACGGTTCATTGCCGAGACGAAGAGAGAAAACAGTGTCGACATTCGCGACCACGGTTCTGGTCAACGCACAGGTCCAGTGCACCGCACGATTCTTCCGGTGTACCGCTAAAGAGAAAAAAAACAAATTTCAAAAGGCTATAACTTTGTGCTCGGAGGTCAGAATTCTCTTTTTCAAGAGCCTAGATCGCATATTTTATCGAGATCTGTCCAATGGATTGGAGAAAACCTGATTTTGAGGTAAATTAAAAACGTTTTTCAGACCCAAACCCTATAATACACCTTGAAGCTTGATTAAACCATCACATAACATCATCAAATCATCAAGCTTTCAAGAGTTATTCAACAACAATCAAGAATACCTTCTTCTATCATTGATAATTATTCATCCAAGCAACAAACTCAAGCCACACCAATCTTTCAATTCTTATTGTAACTTGAGTTGTGGGTTATTCAAAGATGACAAACATAACAGATGTTATGGATTATAAGAGGAAGTGTTCAATCTTAGGGAATAACAAGAAATTGCCTAGAGCCACAATTGAAAAGGCCATTGACCTGGATGAGCCTATTGAAAATAAGACAAAGATAGAGCCACCAACACAACCACTATGAAGGAAATTAATAGCAAGGATGAGTGTACCACCAAGGCCTAAAGCAAAGACAACAATCCAAGATCAAGGTTCTTCTTCAAATCTTAATTAAAATCCATAGGATGTATCCACACCACCACCATTGGAAATTAAATTGATGGAAGAAATTTGTATATAAAAAGACAATTCCGCACATGCTGGGATGAAATTTCAAGGATTAATCAGGTAATAAACAAAGTAACAGAAGATTTGGATATTGATAATTATGCTTCTTATTCGGAAGATGATTTGTTGGATCTTTATGGACAGGTACCCCGTTCTAATTATTCTTCTTAATTGCTTGTATATATTAGTTTAGTTTAGTTTTAAATTTTATTGCTTTATTGAGTCTTTTTCGAGTCATGGGGACACGACTCACTTTTGAGTTGGGGGTGGGGATTCGTTGTCCTCATGTTCCTTTTAGTTTTTGCATAAAATTTAAAATCTTTAGGTTTGAATTGGCATAGAATATATTGAATGTACCTATTGAGCATGATGTAATTAAGTTAATGATAGTAAGTAGTATATTTTTGAAAGGTGTCACAAATATGTTTAGTATGCATGTATGAAAACAAGAAATAAAAGATATGAAAGATTAATGAGCAATGCTAAGAAGTCAAGTTGAAACTTAGGAAGAGTTATTTGGTGTATAGAACGTGAGGTTTGAAATTAGTTGAAAACCTGCTTATCTATGAACTAATAGTGAAAAAGTAACAAAATCTGGTAGTTAGAAAAGTGAATAAGATAGTTTTTTCATATTGAAGCCACTTGAAGTCTTTTTAGCTTTCTCACCCTTTTATTTGATTATTATTATTATTTATCTGTCTTAGCACCTCTGAGCCTTTCTAAAGCCTTTTATTTAACCACATTATAAGCCATACCCCTTAGTTTATAGGACTTATCCATATGACCCGCACTCGAATTGCAAAACCTGAGACAAGTTGTTTTAGAGGTTAAGTTTGGGGAGGTGGGTTTCATTATTGGGAAACATTGAGATTGGGAAATTGTAATTGAGATATTATTGATGATGAAAAGTTATTATTGTAACCCTTTGTCGGGGCAATAGTAAATGAAAAAAAGCTGAAAAGCATGAATTGAAAATATATATATGAGAAACAGTAGCATGATATCTCAACATCAAAAAGAGAGTCATTGCTACATTACAAAAGAAAAATATTGATATGAAAAGATTGAAAAATATTTGGACCGGCAAAGTAGAAATTTTTATATCATCGTGAAAATGTTTTTTTTGCGTTAATTGGGGATGCACGTCAAAGGCATCGAAAATTGGGTTGAGTGAGAACATCTTCTAGTGAAAACTCAAGTTCTAGGGCGATTCGTTGATGGAATGTGAGGAGAGATCCAAAAGCTTGCTTTTCATTATCCAAATATACCACATCGTCCCTAATCCACGTTATAACCATAAAGATCTTAGGATTTTTAGCTACTTGGTGGAGAAACAATGGAGCTATTGGGTTGTAGGTGAGTGGGCCATTGGATGCTATATTAGGACCTATGAACAACCTATAGCCATTAACATGAACTGGGTTGAAAACCTCTCTTTCTGGCATTCGAAGTTAATATGGACTTGAATTTATGGAATGTTGATTATTATCGAAATCTTATATTTATTATGTGGGCAGTAATATTGAGCGAGCTAAACATTGTCGAAGAATCTGCACAACTTAGCATGGGTGATATACCATTTTGATATCGTGGGGTTCCGATGTTGGATAATGGATTGAAAGTTCATGATTACGCCTCGTTATACAAAAAGCTCATCGATTGCGTTACAAAATAGAGGTGTAAGTTTCTCTTTTATGCGAGTAAATTGAAGTTTATTCGGGTGGTCTTGCAAAGAATCACTTGCTTCTGGCTTTAGATATTCTCTATTCCAAAGAGGTATGTACTAAGATTATTAAAATATGCTGTAATTTCTTTTTGAACTCTAAGACGACCAAGGTTGTGTGGGATGATATATGTATGCCTAAAAAATGAGGGGGGCTTGGTCTTAAAGATATTTTGGAGTGGAATAATTCCATGCTTGCAAAGATCATATGAATAATATGTATACATAAGGAATCGTTATGAATTTAAATAGGTGCATAGTGATTTCATAGGAACACGTAATTTTCAGATTAGCATAAGAAAGATGGTGACTCTCAGTTGTTCAAGACTCTTTACCATATAAAAACTCATCTCCTCAATGCATATGGTACTAAAAAGTGAGCAAAAAAATGCTTGGAAATTGGTATGGACCAGCTCCAAAAAATGGGTATCCAATTTTACAAAGAGGGGACCCGTTTTCAACAATCGAAATTGGGGATGTTTCAGTCTCGCAAAACGGGAATCGGATTATGGAGATGTTTTTTATTTTGCAAACTGGGCACCCGATTTCAGAGATGCAGATAATCAAAAAATGCGTATGATTTTTTTTTTTTGACGAAAGAGGATTGAAAGGCCATGGGCCGCAGTGCTTTGGAACCCTTGACTCCTACCCAAGCACGGTATCATCTTATGACTCACAATAAAGGGAGTAATCAACATAAAAGATCGTATCACCTACATATAATTAGATCTGATGTGTATGCTTTGCAAGGAAGAGATAGAGACGATGAAACATTTTTTCTTCGAATTCACCTTCACCAATAAGATATGAGCAACTATACGGAGTTGGGTAGGCATAGGGAGAGATATATTCACTACACAAAGTGCTCAAGTGGTTGAAAAATGACAAAACACGAGTAGCTTGAAAGTCTAAAGCACAGAACATGAACTTTGCAATGATTATGTATATAATTTGGCAAGCTTGCGATAAACTTAGTATGACGGGTGTACTCCCCAATCAGGAGGGCATAGTTAAGAGTATTAAAATTTATTTTTATCATTGTCTTATTTTATTCTATCCTCATCTTGCCTTTCTGGGAGATAGTGGACTTTTTATTTTTTCCCACTAATACTTCTTGTAATGTTAGATGGAAGAAAGTAGCTCAATCTTTTTATCAGGTTTTTGTTAGCCTTAGGCCGAGTGATTTTTGTCAGTAATTTCGAAAACATTGTACATGTTATTATTAACACACTTTAATATATTTATTACTTTCTTCGTGTCAAAATAAATAAATATATATATATATATATATATATATATATATATATATATATATACTAGGGAATGTCCCGTACCTGAAGGTACTTGGACAAATATGAATTTAAAAATTTATAATAAATTGTATAAAATTCATAATTGAATTAATAAGAGAAGTGCAAATGATTCTATTACTTGTAAAAATAACCTAAATGAAAATGATAAAAATATATCAACACATATAATTATAATCTTCTAAGTGTATTTATACATTTCACTCATAACTCTGCAAAATGTCGATGTATCGACATACACATATCGTCCAATGTGAGGAGCCTCAACGACAACCTGTTAATTTGAAAATTATAGAAAATTAGTATATAATTTATATATGATACACATTAGTGTCTAATGTATTATAATTTTTACCATGTGATTGCGATTCCATCTAGCCAAGCGTTCACCTTTTATCCAGTCATCATGCATTATTATATTCCAATACTACAAATATAATTGAAATTAACTATTATTCTAAGACAACGAACTTGTATTAGAAAAAATAATTAGGCCTAAGAGTTTGTATTATCTCACTTATGGATATTTTATGCGATACAGGTCCTCCTCGTCCCTTACTGTTACATTCACATTTTTTGTACGAAGTAATTGTACCTAAAATAATGCAACGGTGTATTACAAATAAATTATACATAATCTACGACATCCATGAGTCTTGGATTGGGTCGTAGAAATCGAGAACAGTTCCTTGCGCAACTCGTGTAAATAGTCATTTCGGTCCTTTTATTAACCTGTAAAATGACACATATATAAATATATATTTGATCATTTGTGTTGTATGTTTATCTATAATGTGTGTGTGTATATATATATATATATATATATATATATATATATATATATATATATATATATATATATATATATATATATATATATATATATATATATATATATCCATATATATGTTGAGTTCACGTGACAAATAATATGATTAAATTCAAACACGTAATAATGAATTCAACAACAAATTTTATAAATTTAACCAAATATGAATATCGTTTAACATGATTTTAACACCTATTACAAATATGCGTATACTAAGCACAAAACCTATCAATACACCTATTACAAATATTCGTGGATTATAGAAGAACCTCGGGATATACAATATTTTTGGTTTGATTATCATTAGAGGGAAGACGAAGACTTATGTTATCATAAGTGGTGAATCTAGATAATGCAACATATAGTTGTCCATGACTAAACACAGGTGATCATAAATCAAGACCAACAAACTTCACAGACTACCCTTGGGATTTGTTGATGGTCATGGCAAAGGCCAATCGAACCGGAAATTGTCGTCTTGTCATCATGAATGGTATTTCTGATGAGGAAGGAGATAATGATATTCTTGGAATAAACACCAGATTCCCAGCTTTATCTCCATTCAGAATGCAAGCTTCGATAACACGCGCAGAGCACCTGACAACCATCAGTCTCGTGCCATTACAAAGTCCGTCCTTGGGGGCAATATTTCTTAGCAGCATATTGTGAACACCCACCTTGAGCTCTAGCCTAAATGGAGGCAACCCACTTGGATTTAAGGTGCTCAAAAAATCATTTGGATAACGCGATGTAATGCTACGATCAACTTCATCTTCCTCATAAATTTTATCTGCTGCTAAATACGTCACCACTTCTCCATGAAAAATATTCAACGCCACATGATTGATATTACTCACATCATCGTTGCGTGCCTACAAAATAGTCCTTTCATTAAGATACGTTCTATTTACAGTTTTTGGATCATTCAGATAAGGATATATAATAGACATTCAAAGAAAAAACTAGAAAAAATTACAACCCCCCACCCCCCCCCCCCCCCCCCCCCTCTTTCTAATTAAAGCCCGGCACCTTGGCAGTATTTTATATATTGCAGCCAAACATTCCTTTATCATGCATATTCAACTTAATCACATTTTGGTTAAATTAATAGTATTGACTTGTTTGACAATATTATATGAGTTATGAACTATTTGGGTAATCCACGTGCTGGTTAATGCATTATTTGAAAATCTTATTTTATCATTTAAATAATTTTTTTAATTAATAAAAAAAGTTTTGCTCTTTCAATATTATCCTCTTTAACCAGATGAGATTAGCTCACTGGCCAGGGCTTTGGTCTATCAATTTAGTGGTGCAGGTTCGAACCGAGTCAATGACTCTGAGTTCAAAGTGGCTCTCCTATGTAACAAAAAAAAAATATTATCCTCTTTTCTTGGGGTGTATATAATCCTACATTAGATAGTTATCTATGTTAATTAATTATTTAGTAATAAAATAATAATGATAAATCATTGCTTAATCATTATCTTGGAATAAAATAAGAAATGATTGTTTTGATTATATTTTCGAAAAGAGTAATAATATATACCATCCAAATATCATCTAATGATGTGGCATGAATTAGTTGGTTACAAATTTTTAATCTATTTATTTTCTTGAACTAATTAAAAATTTGTAACCAACCAATTCACGCCACGTCATTGGATGGTATGATTTTGGGTGGTATAGAATCGTTTGAAATAATTTTAGCGTAACTTACTATTGTAAATTGTTATAAATTTAAACCTTTGTGAAAAATAAACATTGGTTTCTTTTCTTATTTAAAAAATACGATTATAAGGTTAGTTGTGACCCTTAAAAAAATAATCATTTCATTTTTTTTGAAATGACTCCAAAATAGAAGGATCAAATAATTGACGTTTTAAAGGAAAATAAATGATTATGCAATTTATTGAATTACTTTCTTTTAATTAGAAATCGAATTCAAACAAAGGGAAAAAAAATTCTAACATTTCCTTTCTTTTCCTTTAAAAAATTAAATCCAGACAATACAT
Organism: Nemophila menziesii; assembly: GCA_029959085.1. Classification (NCBI taxonomy): domain Eukaryota; kingdom Viridiplantae; phylum Streptophyta; class Magnoliopsida; order Boraginales; family Hydrophyllaceae; genus Nemophila; species Nemophila menziesii. The sequence goes on along the minus strand of JARWIR010000007.1, from coordinate 21,021,984 downwards.
TAGAGTAATTCTATTTAAGAAATCTCTAGAGATTATTGTATGAATATCTACCATATTATTATAAAGTTAAACATTTACAAAATACAAATACGGTTTTTTTTGGGCTAATCTTTTTATAATTTTTTTAAACAAGTATTAATTGTATTTGATCATTATCTTTCTTTTTTCCTTTTTTTTTTTGCTTATTTGATCATTATCTCGCTATGGATTATAAATAGTAAAATTCCCATATAGAAAATTCCTAGAAATTATACTAACAATTTCTACTATATAATTATAAAGTTAAACATATACGGAAAAAAAATCAGATGTTATTTTTCTTTTTTTATAATCTTTCATAAATTCAAAAAAAAATAAACTGATTAAGTAGAAAAATAATAATTTACAATAATAAATGTATTTTATTTTTTAATAAATTTATTTTGGTATATCTTAATTATAAGAATTAACAAATGAATTTTTTAAGAAAAATAGTGATTGTATAGTAAACTAATATATTCTCTTATGCATATATTATTATAAAGTTAAACATTTACAAAAAACAAATATGATTTTTTTTGGGCTAATCTTTTTATAATTTTTTTAAACAAGTATTAATTGTATTTGATCATTATCTTTTTTTTTTTGCTTATTTGATCATTATCTCGCTATGGATTATAAATAGTAAAATGCCCATATAGAAAATTCCTAGAAATTATACTAACAATTTCTACTATATAATTATAAAGTTAAACATATACATAAAAAAATCAGATGTTATTTTTCTTTTTTTATAAACTTCCATAAATTTTAAAAAAATAAACAGATTAAGTAGAAAAATAATAATTTACAATAATAAATATATTTTACTTTTCAATAAATTTATTTTGGTATATTTTAATTATTAGAATTAACAAATGAATTTTTTAAGAAAAATACTAATTGTATAGTAAACTAATATGTTCTTTTATGCATATAAAAATGAAAATATATCATCACAAAAAAACTTACTAGTCATACCTTAATCTTAAAGTGAAAACTCTTAATTTATCGTTTTTGCAATATTTATCATAATTTCTAAGATGTCGAAGAAAAGTAATTTAATGATTTTTCTTGGAAGCATGCTGTTGTTTTCTCTCCTTCAAGCTAATAGTGCCAACGCAATAACTTATACCGTTGGAGATAGCGCGGGATGGGGATTTGGTGTTGAAAGTTGGCCTACTGGCAAAACCTTTAAAGTTGGTGATATACTAGGTATATATAAATATTAATATGAATTTTTTTTAATCATATCTAAACATTTAACACTTTCTTATTGGTCCATTTTGACGGACTTTGTTTTTTCTCATAGTTACATATATATGTTTGCTCTCAATTTTATATAGTAAAATAAAATTTGATTTAAATTACTTGTTATATGCAGTATTCAAATATCCAGTCGGTGTCCATAGTGTGGTGGTTGTAGACAAGAGCGGATATGATTCATGCAATACAGCCGCCGGCCAAGTGCATTCTACGGGAAATGACCAGATCACTCTTGCTCAAGGAACTACCTATTTTGTATGTGGTGTTGGTCGTCATTGCAGTGCTGGCTTGAAATTTGCTATCACAACAGCCTAGTTTTAGTTTCAAAATTGGATTTTCCTAATTTGTTTAGATTTATATGTTGTTGGTATTGAAAAAAATGCAAACAATTAAATAATAAAATAGTATTTTCCTATTTTATATTTTTGCTGACGATATATTCTTATTGTCACCATTATTGTTGGTGATGTCAATACTTAAAGTAAGGGCTCTTCAAATTGTAATTCATTAAAAAGATTTGAAATCTAAATTTGACCTACTAATTATTATCTAAATTAGTTTATATTAATTTAGGATTGACTCAAACCAAAAGACTAATAATGTTAGAGTGCCCTAATGTTATTTTATTTTCAAACGCTTTATAAACCAAAAATAGCCATCCCTTCCCAGCCATTAGTCTATCTTTTATTGGAAGAATTTTGACAATTTATAACAAAAGGGTTATTGTGTAAATAAAATATAGGCAACCTCATCTTATGTATCTATAAACATAATTGGTAAAATATCTTTGTAGTCTATAATTGACCTTACTTGAAAACCAAACAAATATCTTTCTTTAATTTTTTACCTTAACGAGTATCTAGATTAGAGCTAAAAATACGTATTAACTTCTTATTCTCTATGGAGAATGATATTTTCTTACTACTACTATTACTTGTATCGACTCATACATTGTGAGTATCATTTTCCAAGTGTTGATTTTGTATCACACCTCGGGGGACACCAACTAATATTGAATATCTTCTTGTATTTTTTGTTGAGCCTTTAGTTGTAGAATATCCTACGACAGTCATGGCTTTTAATAACCCGTTTGTATCCGGACCTAGGAGATGACCCCTCCCTGCAAGAGGTCGAGGTCTAATTTTTGAAGGACAACACCCCTCGTTATTCTAAGAAAAAGTTAGAGTAAACCAATAAATAGGGTGATACAAATATGGTGATCCCTAACTCTCTTGATAGTTAATATCTTATTGTCTTCAAGAACGTTTTTTTGGGGTAGAGGTTCGGATCCCTGAACTGTCAAAGCAATCATTTGGGGGCTATGAGGGTGAGTTGGAACTATACCTATAGTATTTTGACATGTGAAAGAGGTAACCCTTTAGACCCTTTATGTCCTACCTTTGGCAAACGTATTCCTTGAGCCATGATTAGCTATATCCGATCGCATAAGGTTTGCGACTTTTTATGTTTTTTGTCAGAGAAAACTAAAATACAATCCTTTTTCAACCTTTTATGGGCTTTGTTTAAGATCCTAAAGAACATGACCGTCACCATTGATGACCCTTCGAGTTCTACGGGTAAAACCCGATTACAGGGAAGATGTCACACGTTTTACATTGGCAAGAAAAATCATGCCCACTTATCTATTGTTAATAGACTACCCAGCAATCACCCAAGCAGGCATGGACATTTATCTTACATACACATTTATATTCGTCCTTGACTCCTTCTTCTTGGAATGATTGTTCACCCAAACGGGATTCTATGCCAGTCTTGAGCCTTAAAGAAGAGTCACATCATTGTAAAATTATGAACATTAAGGATAGTGTTCCTTCATCTAGGGTTTTTTCCAACAAACCCATTAAAGGGTGATGGTGGAAAAGGTGTGATAAAATAATGGTAAATAAAGATATGGATTCACAAGGATTCACACCCTTACCACCACCAAGTTTTTGGCGCCGCTGCCACGGATTTTCCTTGAGAGTTATTGTGTTTAGTTTTTAGTGTAGTAGTTTTTAGTTGTTTTCAGTTTTACGCTTTCTTTTTGTTTTTGTCTCTTTCAGATTCTTTAGGTCTTAGTGTATGTACGCGAACCCCGAGGATATAATCAGAGCTTATAGGAAACACTTGAGAGAAGATAAGAAGAAAGCAATGTCTTTAGTAATCGATAATGAAGATCCACCTGGGGGCGGGGGAAATCTCAACAACAATAATCAAAAATTTCCTATTCACCCACCAGGAGAACTACAAGGAGCGATTCCTCCTAATAATCGACGTTGTGAACAGAATCTACAAGGTCTGGGAGCAACTTTTCGAGTTCAACCATCATGGATTCGCCCTTCATTGGTCTAAGACACGAAATTCAGGCCCAATCAGGGTATGCTTAGTTAGTTCGCAAGCTATGGACACTACAGTGGTGCGTTAACTCAAGATCCGGTAAGAGCAATTCAGAAATTTATGCAGATTTGTGATGCCTACATTACTCAATGTATTAAACGTGAGCAACTGTATCAATACATGTTTCCATTTTTCTTGACCGGAGGAGCCGGTGAATGGTACGAAAGACAAGAATCAGATACGCTTACAACTTGGGACGAGTTGCAAGTTGCATTCTTTAGCCGTTTTTATCCAAAGAGCTTGAGATTGAAAGATCAGATGAAGCTTTCAAGTTTTCTCCAAGAGAGTAATGAAAATGTAGGAGAGGCATGGACAAGGTTTCAAAATAAATTATCAAGATGCCCACTTCATGGATATACCCCAGCTTTATAGTTAGAAATGTTCTATCAAGGTATTGATGTACAAAGTAGATTGAGGGTAGATAATCTTGGAAGAAAAGAATTTATGTCTATGGATCCCAAAGAAGCTGCAGAAGGTATGGAGCGAATTATTGAAACAAAAAGGAATTGGCTGCTATCACGATCTCCTATTACAAATACCAAAGACACGCTTCGATTAGGTACATAATTCGCTTTTAATGTTAAACTCTCCACACGGAAGAAACAAATTAAGCAGATGTCACTCACGATGGAAAAGCATTATCAAAGAAGTCCAGCCGAAATGAATGTAGTGCAAGAGGCACAAGGTTGTCCATGTTTTGAGGTGAATAGGAATGAATGGGAAGAGTGTGAAGGAAACCAGAATCAGTGTACTTTATACCAAAGGTCATCCAAGTATGCAGTATTCAAATCCTCATGGGGCCGCTAATCCAAGTAATACTTATCAACCACGTCCCTTAAACAACACTTACCAGCATAGATCTCAAAGTCAGTATTAAGGGAACCATAATTATAACAAACCAGTCCCTCCACTGCAACCAACAATATGATGCTTATGCCAATAATCTAGCTCAGAAAGCCTTGCCCCAACATTCTCGGGAAGGAGCTTGGATAGATAAAAAATTGGATAACTTTATGGCTATAGATCATGAGAACATGCAGTCATGTCAAGATATGATCAGTGATCAAGGTGCCGCAATAAAGATCTTAACAATGCAAGTCACTCAAATAGCAAAAGTACGGGCTCCGCAATTAGACTTAGGAACAGATGAAGTAAAGTCAATAGAGAGTGGTGACAGACTTGTTGGGATAGAAGCATGTAAGGTAATCTAAAAAGTGGGAGGAGGAGAAGAACAGAACACAATGAATGATCCTAGAGCAAAATATCTAAAAAGTCTACAGTAGTAGTGCTAAAGAAATAATGCACACGTATGCTTAATATACACATAATCAACATTCCACAAATTCAAGTCCAGATTATCAAACTCGACCTCAACCATACTATCAACGACAACCCATCTATAAAGAAGTGCCAAGTTATGAAGAAACTTATCTAGAACCACCTCCATATTCAACGCAACAAGCTACACAAGAACAACCTTCGAGTTTGGATCCGAGTATAACTGAACTTCTGGGACTATTTGAAGAAAATATGAAGACAAGTCAGCGAAGACTTCAAACCCAATCGAAGGTAATCAATAATCTCGAGCATGCTCTTTCACAGATGGCGAGTATACTTCAGAATAGACCAAAAGGGAAACTCCCAAGTGAGACTATTGCTCTTGAAGACGATGCTTGTCATGCAGTTAAATTAAGAAGTGGAAAAAAATTACCTCCACCAAGAAGAGAAGAAACAAAACCAACCTCTATTCCTGAAAAAGTGGTTGATAAAACAGTAGAAGACAAGGTTGAAGAGGTAATTGAACCAAAATATTGTCCCAGAAAAGAAGAAAAGCTTCGTGGAAAACAGTATACGTCCTCCTCCACCATACCCATCACGTGTCTAAAAGAAGAACAATGAAAAAGAATTCAAGAAGTTCCATGACATGGTGAGCGAGCTAGATATTAATATTCCGTTTGTAGAAGCTCTCAAGAGAATATCGAAATATCTAAAATTCATGAAAGACATTCTTTCTAACAAACGAAGTTTAGAAACCGTGGAGATGATTGGATTACCAGAGTAGTGTAGTGTTATTTTTCAAAGCAAGTCGCCACCGAAGCTACAAGATCCCGGAAGTTTTACGATTCTCATATCTGTTGGAGAAATTTAAATCGGGAAAGCATTATGTGATTTAGGCTCGAGTATCAATCTCATGCCAAAGTCCATGTTCGAGAAGCTCAACATAGGAGAGGTAGTACCTACTTCAGTGGTGTTACAGATGGCTGATCGCTCCTTCTCCCAACCAAAATGTAAAATTGAAGATGTTTTAGTTAAAGCTGGTAGTTTTATATTTCCTTGTGATTTTATTATACTTGACTACGACACGGATAAGAATGACCCCATCATCTTGGGTAGACCATTCTTAGCCACGGGGCGTACACTAATAGATGTTGGGAATGGTGAGTTGATCATGAGAGTCTAAGACGAACATGTGAAATTTAAGGCATTTAAAGCAATGAAGTTTCCTGGTTCTCTGGGAAATTGTTTGTTCTTAGACGCTATTAAACAAGTTGCAAAGAAGAGAACCGAAAACGTGACGCGAAGGTTCCAATAAACCAAAGGAAGAAAGAGAGAAGGAGGAGTTCAGAATAGGCGAAGAAGTCGCATCGAAAAAGCATGATCCTCCACAAAAAGCACGCACACCCAAGAACTATAGGATGAGACCATCCATGGCTACAAAGAATAGATCTGAGAAGTTTGTGGGAGTGAAAGGCAAGGAATTCAAATTTCGCATGCCAGGTATTAAAAAATTTACTCATTGCTGGGGAGGTGATGTTCATACATGATCACCGAGGTAACACGTCGAACTAAACGACGTTAAACAGAAGTGCTCTTGCGAGACACCCCTTGTTTTAATTGCTTTTTAGTTAGTTTTATGTTTCGTAATGTATAATTCTAAGTTAGTGTATATTATCAATGTGTTTACAAGCTAATAGGAGAGAAAGGTAGTGTGTTATATGTGCAAGAATTGAGTTTGGGGTCGAAGAGATGGAAAAATTGTGTTCACCAGCAGTTAGGTGCGGTATATCGCACCCTAACTGCGGTGCACCGCAGGTCCAAACCGTGGTGACGGTTCTTGAACACGTTTCATTTCCGAGACGAAGGGAGAAAACAGTGTCACATTCACGACCACGGTTCTGGACAACGCACAGGTCCGGTACACCACACGATTCTTCCGGTGTACCATAGGAGAAAAAAAATTCAAAAGGCCATAACTTTGTGCTCGGAGGTCAGAATTATCTTTCTCAAGAGCCTAGATCGCATATTTTTTCGAGATATATCCAATGGAATGGAGAAAACCTAATTTTGAGGTAAAATAAAAACGCTTTTCAGACCCAAACCCTATAATACACCTTGTAGCTTGATTAAACCATCACAGAACATCATCAAATCATCAAGCTTTCAAGATTTATTCAACAACAACCAAGAATACCTTCTTCTACCATTGATAATCATTCATCCAAGCAACAAACTCAAGCCACGCCGATCTTTCAATTATTGTTGTAACTTGAGTTGTGGGTTATTCAAAGATGACAAACAGAACGGATGTTATGGATTATAAGAGAAAGTGTTCAATCTTATGGAAGAACAAGAAATTGCCTGGAGCCACAATTGAAAAGGCCATTTACCTTGATGAGCCTATTGAAAAGAAGCCAAAGATAGAGCTACCAGCACAACCACTACGAAGGAAATTATTAGCAAAGATGAGTGTACCACCAAGGCCTAAAGCAAAGACAACAATCCAAGATCAAGGTTCTTCTTCAAATCTTAATGAAAATTCATAGGATGTATCCACACCACCACCATTGGAAATTAAATTGATGGAAGAAATTGGTAATCTAAAAATAAAATTCAACACATGCTGGGATGAAATTTCAAGGATTAATCAGGTAATAAACGAAGAGAAGACTTGGATATTGATAATTATGCTTCTTATTCGGAAGATGATTTGCTGGATCTTTATGGTCCGGTACCCCGTTCTAATTCTTCTTCTTAATTGCTTGTATGCATTAGTTTAGTTTAGTTTTAAATTTTATTGCTTTATTGAGTCTTTTTCGAGTCATGGGGACACGATACACTTTTGAGTTGGGGTTGGGGATTCGTTGTCCTCATGCTCCTTTTTGTTTTTGCATAAAATTTAAACACTTTAGGTTTGAATTGGCATAGAATATATTGAATGTACCTATTGAGCATGATGTAATTAAGTTAATGATAGTAAGTAGTATATTTTTGAAAAGTGTCACAAATATGTTTAGTATGCATGTATGAAAACAAGAAATAAAAGATAGGAAAGATTAACGAGCAATGCTAAGAAGTCAAGTTGAAACTTAGGGAGAGTTATTTGGTGTGTAGAACGTGAGGTCTGAAATTAGTTGAAAAGCCGCTTAACTATGAACTAATAGTGAAAAAGTAACAAAATCTGGTAGTTAGAAAAGTGAATAAGGTAGTTCTTTCATATTGAAGCCACTTGAAGTCTTTTTAGCTTTCTCACCCTTTTATTTGAATATTATTATCTATCCGTCTTAGCACCTCTGAGCCTTTCTAAAGCCTTTTATTTAACCACATTGTAAGCCATACCCCTTAGTTTATAGGACTTATCCATATGACCCGCACTCGAATTGCAAAACCTGAGACAAGTTGTTTTAGAGGTTGAGTTTGGGGTGGTGGGTTTCATCATTGGGAAACATTGAGATTGGGAAATTGTAATTGTGATATTATTGATGATGAAAAGTTATTATTGTAACCCTTTGTCGGGGTAATAGTAAATGAAAAAAATCTGAAAAGCATGAATTGAAAATATATATATATGAGAAAAAGTAGCATGATATCTCAACATCAAAAAGAGAGTCATTGCTACATTACAAAAGAAAAAAATTGATATGAAAAGATTGAAAAATATTTGGACCGGCAAAGTAGAAATTATTATATCATCATGAAAATGTTTTATTTGGGTTAATTGGGGATGCACATCAAAGGCATAAAAAATTAGGTTGAGTGAGAACATCTTCTAGTGAAAACTCAAGTTCTAGGGCGATTCGTTGATGGAATGTGAGGAGAGATCCAAGATCTCACTTTTCATTATCCAAATATACCACACCGTCCCTAATCCACGTTATAACCATAACGACCTTAGGATTTTTAGCTACTTGGTGGAGATTCAATGGAGTTATTGGGTTGTAGGTGAGTGGGCCATTGGATGCTATATTAGGACCTATGAACAACCTATAGCCATTAACATGAACTGGGTTGAAAACCTCTCCTTCTGGCATTCGAAGTTAATATGGACTTGAATTTATGGAATGTTGATTATTATCGAAATCTTATATTTATTATGTGGGCAGTAATACTGAGCGAGCTAAACATTGTCGAAGAATCTACACAACTTAGCATGGGTAATATACCATTTTGATATCGTGGGGTTCCGATGTTGGATAATGGATTGAAAGTTCATGATTACGCCTCGTTATACAAAAATCTCATCGATTGCATTACAAAATAGAGGTGTAAGTTTCTCTTTTATGCCGGTAAATTGGAGTTTATTCGGGTGGTCTTGCAAAGAATCACTTGCTTTTGGATTTTGATATTCCCTATTCCAAAAGAGGTATGTACTAAGATTATTAAAATATGTTGCAATTTCTTTTGGAACTCTGAGACGACCAAGGTTGTGTGGGATGATATATGTATGCCTAAAAAATGAGGGGGGCTTGGTCTTAAAGATCTTTTGGTGTGGAATAATGCCATGCTCGCAAAGATCATATGAATAATATGTATACATAAGGAATCGTTATGAATTGAATAGGTGCATAGTGATTTCTTAGGAACGCGTAATTTTCAGATTAGCATAAGAAAGATGGTGACTCACAGTTATTCAAGGCTATTTATGATATAAAAACTCATCTCCTCAATGCATATGGTACTAAAAAGTGAGCAAAAAAATGCTTGGAAATTGGTATGGACCAGCTCTAAAAAATGGGTACCCATTTCACAAAGCGGGGACCCGTTTTCAACAATCGAAATTGGGGATGTTTCAGTCTCGCAAAACGGGAATCAGATTATGGGATGTTTTTGTTTTGCAAACTGGGCACCCGATTTCAGAGATGCAGATAATCAAAAAATACGTATGATTTTTTTTTTACGAAAGAGGATTGAAAGGCCTTGGGCCGCAGTGCTTTGGAACCCTTGCATCCTACCCAAGCACGGTATCATCTTATGACTCACAATAAAGGGAATAATCAACATAAAAGATCGTATCACCTACATATAATTAGATTTGATGTGTATGCTTTGCAAGGAAGAGATAGAGACGATGAAACATTTTTTCTTCGAATTCACCTTCACCAATAAGATATGAGCAACTATACGGAGTTGGGTAGGCATAGGGAGAGATATGTTTACTACACAAAGTGCGCTTAAGTGGTTGAAAAATGACAAAACACGAGTAGCTTGGAAGTCTAAAGCACGGAACATGACCTTTGTAACGATTATGTATATAATTTGGCAAGCTTGCGATAAACTTAGTATGAAAGGTGTACTTCCCAATCAAGAAGGCATAGTCAAGAGTATAAATATTTATGTTTATCAATGTCTTATTTTATTTTATCCTCATCTTGCTTTTCTGAGAGATAGTGGACTTTTTATTTTTTCTCACAAATACTTCTTGTAATGTTAGATAGAAGAAAGTAGCTCAATCTTTTTATCAAGTTTTTGTTAGCCTTAGGCCGAGTTATTTTTGCCTGTTAATTTCGAAAACGTTGTACTTGTTATTATTCACACACTTTAATATATTTATTACTTTCTTCCGTGTATATTTATTACTTTTGTTTTTATTTTAATCTAATATTCCATGTTTCTCGAAGAAAGAAAATCACAAAAAGAGTCCGTAGTGTACCGACCAAGAAAGTACTAATTTTTTTCTTTTCGAGATTATATTCACATATATATATATATGGATAGATCAATACAAAGACCTGATGTATGCAAAAAAAGAAAAAGATGTGTGCAAAAAATACAAAGACCTGAGGATTATTGTCAAAGATAAGAGTTAATGAAGGTTTAGTTTTTTGGACAAGAATAAAAAAGGTTAGTTAATGAAAGTTTAGTTTTTTGGACAAGAAAAAAAAAAAGGTTTAGTTGTAGAAGAGAGGAGGAATAAAATGTATTTGAATGCTTGGTTACAGACCCGAACAACCACAATGGCTTCCTCCATTACCTCTCTCTTCCTCTCCAATCCTTACAATTCTCGTAATCTCCGTCCCCTCCATACTATCACTATCACCACCACCACCACTAACCCCTACCTCCCTCTCCGCTCCCTTTCTTTCTCCACCAAAGGCCAACCCAACAACGAACAACAACAAAACCCCACCGACCAACCACCACCGTTACCTCAGGCGTCTGAGAAGAGGTCTTTTGCTGTGGCAACAGGGGAGCTTTTTTTAGGTATAGCGGCAAGAATAATAAGAAGCCGGAGCAATGACGGGAAGGGAGTTGGAGAAGGGGAAAAGACTGTCAAGGTACCGGAGGTGACTATGTTTTCCGAGACCGAGAATGAACAATCTTCATCATGGTGGTGGTGGAAGAAAAGGAGTAAAGAGAAAATTGCTACGGTTATGGAAGACCCTATTCAGCCGGAGGTTGTTTGGGAGCAGACGGAGAAGGATGTTGAGGCTGAGCAACGGATGAAAGTCGTAACTAGCCCAGGGTTTAGCTTCTCTGCTGCAGGGCTTTTATTCCCTTATTATCTTGGAGTTGCTCAATTGCTCATCGAGAAAGATTATATCAAGGTTTTGTCTTTCGCTTTAATTTCTTTATTAGTATTTACATGAATTGGGTATGATCTGAGATCTCTTCTCTTTTATTGATATAGGAGACAACACCTTTAGCTGGTTCATCTGCTGGTGCTATTGTCTGTGCAGTAATTGCCTCTGGAGTAAGCATGGAGACAGCTATGGAAGCTACAAAAACATTGGCCGAAGATTGTAGGGTTAAAGGAACTGCATTTCGTCTCGGGGTATGTACATAATTCAATCTCATCATAGAATAATCTTATCTAAATTTCACCATGTTTTGTGTCAGGCTGTTCTCAGAGAAATTCTAGAGAAAACTTTGCCAGATGATGTTCATATCAGGTCCAATGGAAGGGTTCGTGGTAAGTGTAAATAACCCATTCAGTCCTTTATCTTTTGCGTATTTTGACATTATAGTCTCTCATCTTGCAAAGATAACATTTTCAAACCCTTACATTGCAAGTTTATGACAACCTTAGTTGAGAGTTTCTTTATGTTTCAGTTGCTGTGACACAGATTCTATGGAGGCCAAGAGGGTTGTTAGTTGATCAATTCGATTCAAGGGAAGATTTCATTAATGCAGTCATGACTTCTTCTTTCATTCCCGGGTACACATTTTCTTATTCGCTCGTGAATTTTATTAAAATTCAAACTAAAAATTAATAATATATACAGATATCTTGCACCAAAACCTGCAACAATGTTTCGTAATCGGCTATGTATTGATGGCGGATTAACATTGTTTATGCCACCAACATCTGCTGCTCAGACGGTAATTTTTTGAAATTAATTGGGAATAAATTAATGTTGTTTAGTCAAATGAATGTATAATTTAAACTTGTTATTTCATTGCAGGTTCGTGTATGTGCTTTTCCTGCTAGTAAATTAGGATTGGAAGGAATTGGGATTAGTCCTGATTGTAACCCAGAAAATAGAGCTTCACCTCGTGAAGTAAGTTTAAAGTCTTTTTTTTTTTTTTATATATTCTTGGTGACTATTTTTACTAATAAGATATTTATTCACTCGCAGCTTTTTAATTGGGCGCTTGAGCCAGCAGAAGATGATGTACTTGATAAACTGTATGAGCTCGGATATCAAGATGCAGATGTGTGGGCTAAGGAGAATCCAGTTGAACAATTAGTTCGAGAAGATAAGCCTCACTCTGAAAATGTTGCTAAATAATCAAGAAATGGCAAATTCCAGAAACCTTCGAAGTGGAACTTTCTGGTATTTCTTGGACATTTTGTACAGCCACATTGTTAATTTATAAGAGACAAGAAATGAGAAGGAAATAAGAAGAGATGGAGGTTAATGATAAAGGGTAACACGAAAGACGGATTTTTTTAATCTTTCGTAGAACCCTTTTTTTTTTTAATCATCTTGCTTCATTGGAAGCATATATTTTAAAATTGATTTTTTGTACTAGAAGTGATTTTTTTTTTTCTTTTTTGTTCCAAGACTAGAAGTGATTAATTTGGTGATAATGTAAATTAAATATAATTTTCTGAATTGATCTTTATATAGAGAAGAATGTATGTGTCATCCAGGAATAAATTTTTTGGCACGTTAATAATGATTTGATGTTAAACCTTACTTTGAAAGCCTATGGTGGTATGCTTTAACACATTCAATTCAAACTTTGAGGGTTAAATTGACTAATTTGGTGAAAAGTAGGTGTTCCTTTATTTAGAATACTACATGTTCAACACATGCAACTGAAGTTTGAAATTTAAACGCTGACGATTTCACTATGAAATCAGGTGTTTTGTGATTAAGAACTATGCAGGCTTAAAACATGTCATTTGAAATTCACCGATTCTTAGAAATTAAAAGTTTTAAAAGATTAAAAATAGGAGTTTTCGCCAAAACAAGCAAACGAAAATAAGATAGGGGTATCTAGAATGTTCAACTTTTTTTTTTTTTTCAGAAAAAGAAAAACGTACAATATCTAATCGATACCTCTACTCCTACATACATAGCTTAGAGAGGCTACAAGAGAACTCTATAATAGACCCACGTGTGCAGTTCGAAACATCAATATTATGCATAGTGCACTTAACTCGTTTGTCAGACACTTCGTTGAACTCTCTCCTACCATGAATGAGTAGTCTATTAATCCACTTCCAGGACTCAGGGACCATTGAGCGAATTCTCTAGTTGATTCAAGTTAATAAAAGAAATTTTATTGGTTATGCACGAAAGAAAAGGAGTAAATAATACTCCCTCCGTCCACTTTTATTTGTCCTTCTTTCTAAAAAAAAGGTGTCCAACAATATTTGTCCCTTTTTTATTATCAAGACATTTTTTTCCCATTTTTCCAATATCATCCCTAGTTAATTAGTTAAAAGCAATGATGCATTAAATGACATTCTATTCAATAAATAAGGGCAATATAGTAAAGAAGGAGTGTATTTAATGTCTTTTTTAATCTTTGTGCCACAAAAAGTAGGAGAAATAAAATGGACGGAGGGAGTACTTCACACAATTTGGCATCAGTACTTGTGCTGGTGCGACATGACGAGTTGAGACGTGACGTGGCGTGGACACGTTGGCCTTTTGTTAAGAAATGTGAGATGTCAAATATATTGGTCCCATTGCTAAGAAATGTGTCCAGACTCATGGCTAGTTATAAGGTGTCAAATACATTACTCCTTGCTATGAAATGTGTTTGAATTCTTGGTGTCAACTAAATTGACTCCCTTACTAAGAAATGCATCTATGTTAATTCCTAGTTATTAACCGTTTATGGAGTGTAACCCCTTCTTAATGGAGTTAACCCCTTCCTTAATGGATTATAATCCCCAATGTTTAATGCATTTATAGGGGTACTTTATGAAAAAGACAATTTGGTGGTTATATATACAAAACCTTCTCCTTTCATCAGAAACACCACCACCAACAACAAATTCCTACTAGTTAGAGTTACAACACCAGTAATAAGAGATCAGAGATTTCAATCCACTTTTGAGAGTGCATATATCTAATTAATGTAATAGTTATTCGATAAGGAGCGACCGATGAAAATACTGTATAACACCCCGGTTGTACAGGAAAATCTTTCTTAAAGTAGTGATCGAGACACGCTATCGCAAATATCTTGGTTTGTGTTATACTTTTATTATGTAATTTTTTACTTGTTGTAAGTTGTAAATTCATGATATATTCAATATTGTATATACAAATTGTTGTTTAAATTTATGTTCTAGTCAGTTTTTTCCAACATAGAAAACATCCCAAACATTGCCAAATTTCTCTTGATCCCTTCTATTACGGCAAGTAACATTAAGTTGTGAAACAGTTACAAATATCATAACTCTATTCTTCTTCCTTCAACACACATGCAAAACTCTCAAGTTAGATCCTCTAATGAAAAAGAGATGGAGAAAACCTTCTACTTTAGTCTTGAAGCAACGAAAGAGTTTGTACTCCCTTGCTGGCTTCTCTGAGAAGAAAAATGTTTTGAGAAGAAAAAGATACTAGAGTTCATTTATCGATACTCACTATCGAATGTTAATACATGTAATGGTTTGAGGGGTTGTAGTATATATTCATATTTGTATAAGTTTTTACCCTCGTTGAAAGTTGGGTGATTTTTGCTCAAGGTTATTTTGGATTATGTGTAAAGTTTATGGGGGATCTTAGCTCTTTATGGACTGACATTGGTGGCGGTAGAGGTGTGATAAAATAATAAATGAATAAAGATAATAATAAAGGATCCACACCCTATACTACAACGAGAAACTCACTGCAAGTGCACAGTTGGTTTGCAAGTTATAGTTAAATAAGTAAGAGTTCGTTTGGGGGGATTTAGGTAGTTTGCTCAAAATTGTATTCAATGATAGTGTAGATGAATTTAGATTTTTATATTAAAAAAAGTAAGATAAATGATTATCTAACACGAATAAATAAATACGAATGCAAATAAGATGATAATTAGGGTTACTAGCATGAGCCTTCTTACTAAGTCGTTATTCTAACCTTAAGGTGAATTGAGCATTATATATGTAATAAGGATTCTATGTTCCTCCTAATCCTCATTAGGGTGGACTTGGGTGGCAACCTAATAATTACCAGGGGACTTGGGTAAGGGGACCCTGCGCAATGATCGGTGGTTAAATCAAACCTTAATAATTATCTAGCTAGGAAAGCCCGTCAGGATAACTATCACACACTAGACGATTATGTAGTGTTGTCAATAACTGAATCCCAGTCAGGGTGACAATCCAACTACTTAGGGAAGTCCTGAGATTGTCCAAATCTAGGGTTGGATTAGGTCAAAGCACATAACACATATATACACCAAGCTCAAATCAATTAAAATAACAAAATAGTGTTGTAGGATTTAGACAAAATAATATCCCAAACAATTAATAAATATGTGAAGAATAGAAGATTAGAACTATGGTTAAGCTATATATCTATAGCTAATTAACCGATTGATAGAGGAATAGGATGGAGAAGAGGAGTTTGTCACTCTTCTGCTTCTTCTTGACTTCCTTTACAGGTCAGCTTGCTTCTCTGGATGATAAAACTTGATACTAAGGAATAATATTCGAGAAAGAACATGTTTACAGAGGTAAGTAGATATATTTATAGGTTCTAGGTCAAAATCTTGGAGTAGGGGCCAAGTAATTGAGTCCAAATCCTACTCCAATTCGTTTACCTAAATTGTAGGATAAGATAACCACTGGAGATTGATTTGACCATATCTCCTTCGTTACTAATCAAAATTTAATGATCCACCCATCGAAAGGACCCCGATTCAAATAAATATCTGACCCTATAACGGGTCCTTCAAATTCGTAATGGATTTTTTGCAGTCTTCAAAACACTGGACGACTTCACAACTGGACAGATTTTTATGGCAGCTTTTCCTTTCCTAAATCAACTTTATTTCCTTTTAACTCTATATTTCACCTTGGATCTTGTTTCCTTAAATACTTGACATTGATTTGGCATCTAATTAGATCAATTTACTCTAAGAGCTTCACATTAACACACAAATTATACCAAAAATTCTCTAAAAGTATTATCAAGACATAATTAAGAAACTGTCAATTAAAATGGAAAAATCCCTCAAAAAGTAATATAATGCACCTAAAATGATGTCTAGAGACATCAACTATCTTGAATAGACTGTTAAATTCCCTCTCTAATAGAAGTCTCGTTATTCATGATGCAATCTTTTTAGGGGCATATTTTATCAGGAAAATATGAGAAGTTTCTCACTATAAGTGTATTTTTCTTCCCAGCAACTTGGTTACAGGATGGCGTTTAAATCTTTTTAACGTCAATGATTTTGTAATGTGGTCTTTTGGATGGATTACCATTTTAGGTGTCATTTTCTTTTTTAAATAATAAATACTGAATGCTGAATATACAGTTGAATTGAACTTTATTTGTTAAGAGACAATGTCAAAATGAATTAGACTTAGGTGTCGTTTGTTTTTTAAGTGATAAGTACTGAATGCTAAATTAATAGATGAATAGAAAGTATTTTGTTAAAAGATAACATCTGAATGAATCAAACTTATTTTGTTAAGTTTGAAATCTTAATGAAGCAGGCTAGTTAAAAGTCATTCAGATTTGAATTGGTAAAAAAAACCTGTCTTATTGATCTAGTGTCTTAATGAACCAAATTAAGATCTCATTAAGTGCAAAAAAACACCTACTTAATTTAAAATCTTAATGGACAGACCAGTTAAGAGCTGTTCAGATCTGAAATGGTAAAAAACCATCTTATTGATCTAGTGTCTTAATGAACCAAATTAAGATCTCATGAAGTGCAAACAAACACCCCCTTACTCCCGAAGATCCTGCTAAGGAAGAGGACCTTTATGTGGTTCCATAAACTATTTTGTGGTATTTGCGACCTTTCACAATCTTTCAGGAGTTGGGATGTATTTGGTTCTTTGTAGCCTCTAAGTCTCTTTAGACTTAAAGCTCTTTTGCAAATATTCTAACATGTGTCTTTCGCACAAGATTTAGGTGTTGAGGTCTACAGGATATGGAAATATTTTATTTTCTTCCTAATTCTACCTTCTCTCCTATGCTTGAAGGAGGTTGGTGATATGTTTGTCATTTGTTACACATAGTCTATCATATCTCTTTACTAGTGTCACTCATGAAGTGGGTCTCTGGTCTTCAAACAAATCCTTGACGTCTTTATTCCGACGACTATATTACGTCATTTCTATCCATTATCTTTACCGCATCGGGTACCTACTATCTCCACCTCGGGTGTTCGCTGGAGTCGAGTCATCAAATATTGATGAAAAGCGGACCAGGTATCCGTTACATTTGATCGGAGGTCTGTTCTTCATTTCCATTGGGTCTTTATCGCATGCTCTTCGGTAGTCCATGTCTTGTGTTGTCGAAGGTCCAAAAATTCTTCTTTTCAGAGTTCTTTTATTGGATGATCTACCACAGTCCAGTCTTCTTAGCAGCTGGAGGTCCGATGACCTGTTTTCTTGGGTTATTCCTTCGGGCGTTCGACGACAGAATGTTCTTTTAGCTAGCTTGGAGGTCTGATGTCTCTGGATTACTTTCACAATTTCTTCTACAACTCTTCGATTGTCCGATGCAACTGCTCCATATCATATTGATCATGTAACTCTTATACACACATCTCAACACGCGTGTGTGATGTCTCCCTATTTGTGATAAATAAATCTATCTGCGGGACATCATTTTAGGTGTATTATGTGCTTATTAAGGGATTTTTCATTATTATATGATATATTTCAGTTTCTTACCTTGATTTGGAGAATTATTACTTTTAGAGTATTTTTAGTGTAATTTGTGTTTTAAATGTGATGCTCTTAGGTAAATTAATTTTATTAGATGCTAAATCAAGGATAAGGAGTTAAGGAAAGAAGATCCAAGGTAAAATCTAGAATTAAAAGGAAATAAAGTTGAGTTAGGAAAGGAAAAGCTACCAAGTAAATTCGCCATACTGAAAAGTCGTCCCGTATTTTGAAGACTGTAGAAAATCTACTACGAATTTGGATTAGATACTTTACCACCAGATAGATCATTGGATTTCGGTTGTTTTGACTGGCCGTACACTAAATTTGACCAAGTAACGAAGGAGATATGGACAAATCACTGAAACAATGTTTATCCTATCCTATATTTTAGGAAATGAATTTGAATTGGAAAAGGACTCCAATAACTTTTCTTGTACTCCAATATTTTAACCTAACACCTATATATACCTGCTCCTAACCTTAAAAAATCATCTCTTGGCTGCATAAGCTTACTATAGATTAATAAATCATCATAGAAGCAATCCGGAGGATGTAGAGGAGAAGAATCAAGAGTTGGAGTTTCACCGCATCACTTATACACTTCTCCAATCTCTATTCTCCATCATATTCTTTCTCTCTTTTTATTTTTATTCTTTTCATTTTATATACATAACTCCACCGTATCGTTTTTTCTCTCCATTTCTTATACAGTACAATCCCCACTTTATCAAAACAAAATTCGAAAAAAGAATTATATGCTAGAGTTTAAGTTTTTCAAGGTCCAAAAATTTATTTTTTTACGGTAAGAACTCATCAAATCTACACTCTCGATTTTCATTACTAGGGTTTTTTGGTATATCCAGTAGGTATGGATTTGTGTAGGTACGTGCCTAACCATTTTTATGGGTATGAGTATGGATATGAATGTGTATCTTCAAGTCATATGTATGGGTGTGTGCCCGGTGGGTATGGATATGTGGGTATATGTACAATGATGGGTATGTACCCATTTATATAGGAGAGGGGTTATGTGTGTTTTGTTAAATTCTATTTCGTTAGTGGGTATGTGCTTTGGTGGGTTAGGTATGTGTACTATGAGGGTTATATATATATATATATATATATATATATATATATATAGAGAGAGAGAGAGAGAGAGAGAGAGAGAGAGAGAGAGAGAGAGAGAGAGAGAGAGAGAGAGAGAGAGAGAGAGAGAGAGAGAGAGAGAAGAAGGTTTATGTGTATTTTGATAAATTTCATTTTTGTTAAATCTAATTAATGATTTTATCCTATACAGGAAATTAGACTTATAATGCAATTATAAGTATCCTGGACAATGGGTATAATCTCATATATCTGTTTGGACTTATAATGCAATTATAAAAAATAGATTTATAGCAGTTATAAAAATAGATATAGATATTATACCCCTATAAAAATTTATAAATACAAGTAAAGAAAAAATAAACAATTCGGGTATACAACCATCATTCAATTATCTACCAAAATAGAAAAAAATTGATCATTAACAATAATTATTACTTACGTTGGTTGGTAGAAGAGTAATGAAATAAAATCACAAACAAAATTATAAAACCGTAATTGATATATATATATATATATATATATATATATATATATATACCACACCTATAGTGGATCTTTTCGCCTACGGCACAACGTATCACAACAGGTCCTCGTCTTTGCCGATATATATCATGTCCTCGACAATTTCACCGATCACCCGTCGGATAGGTGTCGCAGCCCTAAAGATCACATAACAAGTTTTGACCTCATGCGCAGATATACCCAACACGATACAGAATATGTAATTAACTCCATAAATCTCAATATAAATAAATTCGATCAATACCGATAAACATTATATCATAACTGATAAAAGGAGGGGACTCCACCTACCTTAATCCGGACTTTTAACTAAATCAACTTTTTCTCCTTTCATTCAAGTAGGAAATGGGGTGGGTTTATTTTCCTTTCTTCTTCTTCTACATATGTTTTTGGGTTTCTCCCTTTGAGTTATGAGTTTCACGTTCTTCTTACATCTATTTTTATCTTTCCTTCTTTTTTCTTTGTCAAGCTTTGATAAGTGTACTGCAAACTTATGCTATACAATGAATGATGTATAGCATAGTCAGCTTACACGTAACAACACATATATTCATATATCAGTATTATACAAATACAAGTAAAGTCCATAATATTTATCTAATTTTAGTTAGACCCATTTATTTAAGGGGCATTCATCTTTTAAGGCCCAAAGACCCCTCTTATTCCCATTTAAAATCCCACCCCAACTAACCTTCTAACTAGTCCAACTAATAGGCAATATACCAACTATACCCCCACCCCTCTATCCTCACAGTGACCAACCAAAAAGCTGGACACAAACACCATTAGGAGCTCGGAAACCCCCCACCCCATTCACTCTCACTCACTCACTCTCTCTCTCTCTCTCTCTCTCTCTCTCTCTCTCTCTCTCTCTACCGGCGAACCACCCCCACCTCCACCTTCCTCACCATGCCGACCAACCCCACCTTCATCACCGTACCACCACCACCCACTCCCACCTCCACCTTCATCACGTAACCCACCACCACCTTCATCACCGACCCCCCACCAGATCTCGAGCACCACCACGCTGAGCACCCCAGATCTCGATCACCACCAGCACCCCAAATCTCGATCAACAAACAAGCACCACCCCCATGCCCTGCCGTCGCTGCCGGAGCCACCTTCATCACCGATCTGCCGCTGCTGCATCAAGCCCCCCACCTTCATCAACACTGCACCACCAGTCCACCTCCGTGAAGAACCAGACCCCACCAGACCCCACCATGTACTGAAGCGACACCAGACCCCACCAGATCTCGAGCACCACGACGCTGAGCACACCAGATCTCGAGCACCACCACGCTGAGCAATCTTCCACCTTCACCTCTGCAGCGACACCAGCCCCCACCACTGCAGCGACACCATATCACACCAATAACCAGATCTGCGAACCCCCACATCTGCATCCTCGGCGCTTCACCTCTGCGAACCCCCACCTCAGCGCTGTAAGCCCGCCGCCTCGTTGATCCAGTTTGTCGCTCCTCCATCGCCGGTGCCTCACTGCAGTGTTCGCAGGGTTTTGGGTCCAGCCCCATTGGGCTCAAATTGGTTAGCGGGTCCAGCCCCATTTGGGCTTAGAGCTTTTTTGTTCAGTAAAGGTACAGCCCCCTGTGGGCTTAGGGTTTGTTGTACTGTTTTATTGGGCCAGACCCAATTAGTTGTATTTTTTTTTTTTTTCGACATTTTCAGTTGTATTGCAAATGTTGTATTGGAAATTTTATTTTCTTTATTATTGGGCCAGCCCCAAGTGTATATGTTGGTGGTAATGGGTTCAGCCCATACTTAATAAAAAAGACTAAAAAGCCTTGGAAAAAAACTATTGCGTGTTTTTTGTTCGTAATGGGGCCAGCCCCCCTACCTTATATCTTCTTATTGGGTACGGCCCCGAAAATTTTGACAGATATGGGTCTGGCCCCATGTGACTTAAAAAACACGGCTTGGGTCCGTACCCATAACGCAGATGGGTAAAATGGGAAAATGTCCAACCAGCAAGTTGAAACTAGGACTTAAAAAAGAAACTAGGATTTTAATTGGAAAGTGGGTAAAAGTTGGGATCTAATTTGTATTTTCCTCTTTATTTAATTACTCATGAGATCCCATATTTTCATAAATATTAATAAAATCAACTGAACTTTTATAGTAACATTTAAATGAAGAAATCATTATGTGAATCATCCGGATATCAGAATATTACCTCCTTTTAAAAAAATTCGTCCCTAAAACTTAATTACTAATTGGACTCGTTTGTTGTGTAGGGTACACCCGTGGCCAATTTCTAAGAAGATGGTCGAAAGACTCACATTGGAAGGCACTACTTATCATTTGGTGTTTGCTTCATATGATAATCCTTACGATAATGGTCGGTGATCCTCACTGGAAGCAACCAATAACTCTCGATTCCGTAGATGGATATTCCCTAGGTGTAGCCACAAAAGTAACTTCCCCCGTTTTGCGTCTACAAGTCTCTGAAGTGTGTGATTGACCAAAATGGTTACGTTCAATGTCTCACGAGGTTCTCCAGAATTCTTGTCGAGAAGTAAACGACCTTTCCTGAGAACTTGGATCTCTAAAGTGCTGAGCAAATGTGTGTGATTGGATCCCTGCTATTCATGACCTTTAGCATGTGGGGTAGAAGCCTAGGATGATAACCTTGATTGTTAAATTGTTGAGTAGAAGGCCTCTTTAGGGATTTCAAATTGGAACAACTACCCTGGACATCCCTAAAATTATCTTTTCTCTTGTCACCGCTCATCTATTCATTTTCCAACCTTTCACAACTTTCAGCCACGATGGCGACCTCATATATACTTTCAAATTGTCTCATATGAATAGGTTGCAACAAATTTAAAAATCGAGTTTTTCATTCCTGCTTCAAATTTTTGTACACTTGCTTTAGAATCTGGCAACACATATGGAGCAATTGTGGCCAAATCCTTGAACTAATCCGCATATTCATTGACAGACATGTTCACTTCTTGTCTCAAGTGTAGAAATTCCTCAATCCTTTCATACCGATAAGTGGCTGGATAAAACTTTTCTTTAAACACTTTTTAAAAATTTTGCCAACCAATATCAGTTGGTTGGTACCTGAGACAACTTTAAGTTCCACCATGACTTTGCATTGCCGTCAAATAAGTGTGAGGCAAATCGAACCTTTGTTTGTTCGTCAATATTAAGGACTCTCCATAGTTTTTCCATCAAAGCCAACCACTCGTATGCCTCACGTGGATTATTCTTACCTTTGAATTCTCAGGAATTGTTACTGATGAAATCCTTTAAATAAATGGGTCTAACTAAAATATGAGTATTAGAAGAACAAATATAAAGTCCAAAATATTTATCTAATTTGAGTTCATTGTATAACAGCCAATGGATCACTTGGCCAAAAGATGTATGCAGCCATCAAACCAGGAACTTGCTCGAGATGCTGCAAGACAAGGGGTTGTATTGCTCAAAAATACTGTTGGAAAATTATAGTTCTATAGTTGGTCTAATGATTTTTTTTTTTTTTTGGACAAAGCTCTAGTTGTTAGAAACTTATGTAATAAAAAGAAGACAGACTTTATAGATAAATATATAAGTAGGACTGGATCTGAATTGTGGATCTTTTCTGAAAGACCATACAGAAGCTGCAGTAAATTTAAGTCTACTAAACGAGTCAGATATCGATATATCAATTTCAAATAATTTTGCTACATTAATAAGGTTTGGATTCTTTGATGGTGACCCAAGAAAGCAACTTTATGGATCACTTGGCCCAAAAGATGCTTTCTTGCGTCACCATCGAAGAATCCAAGCCTTATTAATGTTGCAAAATTATTTGAAATTGATTGTATCGATGTAGGACTCGTTTAGTAGACCTTTTTTACTGCAGCTTCTGTGTGGTTTTTCAGAAAAGATCCACAATTCAAATCCAATCATACACATCAAATTACAAATACTGCATACATCTTTTGGGTCAAATGATCCATAAAGTTGCTTTCTTGGGTCACCATTGAAGAATCCAAGCCTTATTAATGTTGCAAAATTATTTGAAATTGATATATCAATATCAGACTCGTTTAGTAGACCTTTTTTTACTGCAACTTCTGTGTAGTTTTCCAGAAAAGATCCACAATTCAAATCCAATCTTACACATCAAATTACATATATCATAAATGCAGTCTTGTATTTTGCATATTATCTACATCTTATATATATTTATCCATAAAGTATGTCTTTCTTTTAATTACATAAGTTTCTAACAACTAGAGTTTTGTCCAAAAAAAAAAAAATCATTAGACCAACTATAGAACTATAAAATTTATGTTCACGTACACTATACAAAAAAATTACAATAGAACCAAAATTCAAAACAATTCATTTACTTTAATTATTGAGTGTCATAGGAACGAAGCAATACTTATTTATGTTTTTTTATGAGTACGATCCGTAATTTTGTGGTTGCTGGCAGTTTTGTTGGTTTTTAGTCGCTAATTCACTAATTGCAATAATATCTAACCATTGAAGTTTGAACTAATCCAAGAAACGTCAAATGAACACTTAAACTAATACAATGCTTTAATTAACAACCAAATTTTGAGGAAAATTGGGTAATCGCCTGAGCATATCGCCAAAGCTGCACTCTCTTTGGTGTTTTTGTGTATTTTTATGTTTAAAAATCACATGTACTGAATCATAATCAGATACTCTGTACCTGCACAAGATAAAATATTATTTTAAGTTCCATATTTTGAATGGATATTAATAATAAAAGGACATACCCATTTAATTTTCATTTGCCTCTAATAACACCAGCTAGAAAGTCACGATCACCACAGGTTGGATTGCCATTAACTTTATTGCATGAACACATAACACTTGCAACATTTCCATCTACTACACAACTCTGGAATGGTGGATTGAATGTATCATCCAAGTCCTGTTGTGTTACCTAACAAATTCAAAAACATTCCGTATAAGTATTTTATTATCCCCAACAACAAATTACTAAATTTTCTACCTAAACGTTAAAAGTATTGTAAAAGTAGATGAAGAAGCAACCATTAATGCCGAGAGGAGAAGTAAAGAAAAACAGAGAAAAACTTTGAAGAAGATTAAGCAATTGTAAATTGTAATAGTTACAATGTGTATATATACAAAACAATTCAGCTATCATCTAACTAATTACAGCGGTACTAACGGTATTCAAACAACTAACTTCATTATTTACATAGTAGTCCCTGAAGTATTTTGTTTGCTATATTGAGCAATTCTCTTCTGTCAATTACTTGAGCTGCATTCCAAGATCCCTCCACAAGCGGAACATGGATATTATGAATGTTAAGCTTGGAGAGATTGTTGTGAAAGAGAAGAGAACCAAGTGGCTTAGTAAAAATATCAGCTAGTTGCAAAGTTGATGGGATGTAAGAAAGCTTTATTATTCCTGCACTTAGCTTTTCACAAGTGATTTTGCATTCAATGTCGACATGCTTAGTTCGTTCATGTTGAATCAGATTGGTTGACATTGCAATAGCCGATTTGCTGTCTGGAGATGAGCAGGAAAAGAATGAGAGAAGTCATAATATTGCAATGCATAGAGAATCCATTGTATCTCAGTTGAGGATTTGCTTATTGTTGACTGTTTCTTACTTTTCCAAGAAATTAACGAGTCACCAAGAAAAACGCAAAAACCTGTGATACTTCGACGAGTATCAACACAACCCGCCCAATCAATGTCACAAAACGCCTTCAATTTTATTTCAGAAGTGGTGGAGAAGAATATTCCCTAACCATGAGTTGTTTTGATGTAGCGAAGGACATGTTCAGTTGCATCCCAGTGATACTTAGATGGTTTAGACAAGAATTGGCTAAGACAAGTAACAGAGTAAGACAAATCTGGGCGAGTAATAGTCAAGTATAGTAATCGACCAATCAATCGACGATATGAAGATGTATTATCTAATAAATCTTCCTCATCATTACGTAATTTAAGTGTAGACTCCATAGGTATATTGGATGGTTTAGAACCCATTAAACCACATTCGTTTAGTATATCCAACGCAAATTTTTGTTGGCATAATGAAATACCTGATGAAGAGCGTGTTACTTCAATCCCTAAGAAGAATCTTAATTCTCCCAAGTCTTTTATAGGGAATTTTCGGTGAAGATACGACTCGAATTGTTGTATCTCGGTAATAGAGTTACTAGCTAAAATTATGTTATCGACATAAGCGAGTAGATCAATAAAAGAGGTTGAAGTGCGTTTTATAAAGAGGCTGAAGTCACTATCTGAATGACAAATACCATAAGCAAGCAAGGCAGTGGAGAGTTGAGCAAACCATTGACGAGATGCTTGCTTCAAACCGTATAAGCTCTTTCTTGATTTGCAAACATATTTAGGTGGAGCATGGAGTCCTTGAGGAATCGTCTTAAACACATCTTCATCTAGCTAATTCGCCATGTAGGAAAGTGTTGTTGACGTCAAGTTGATGAAGGTACCAATTATTAATAGAGACTAAGGCAAGAATTAATCTGATGGAAGTCAATTTAGCAATAGGAGAAAACGTGTCAAAAAAATCAAGCTCTTCTTGCTAATTGTAGCCTTTGGCTACTATGAAAGTCCTAGAGGGGGGGGTGAATAGGATTACTAATAAGATTAATGCCTAATTAAAAATCTTTTGGACAATTATAAGTTTATGAAAGAAACTTCTAAGAGAACTAATATATCAAACACTTATGGGATCATGCATAGGATAAGCTAGAGGTTCGATATATAAGTTTACATGTAAAACGAGTTTCTATTTTCTTACTACTCTAGATGACAATAGGTTGATTAACTAGATAAACATTATTACGATATATTTACTAGCAAGTAATCAAACATATAAAGTGCGGAAAGTAAATAGAGTAGGGATAGAAAGATACACGATATTTATAGTGGTTCGGTTTCCCTACATCCACTACCTAAGGAAGCCTCCTTAGGATTTCAAGCTTTTCACTAAGCTCCCGTGTCTCTCTTAACCGGGTCGAGAACACAATAACCCTTACAACCTCTTCGATAACACGAAGGACAAACACTTGTGCTATTGCAACACAAGGACACCAAGTATTCTCCCGATACTCTAACACTTGTGCTATCTCAACACAAGGATACCAAGTATACTCCCTATACTTGAATTCTCTCTTAATCTATCTATTACAAGACCTAGACTTAAGACGATAGATACAAAGTGTTTAAAGGGGTGCAAACAACTTTGCTAGATAATCTCCTAAAGAGTAGATATGACTTATAAGCATGTAAACTCCTCTTGAGTAGATAATAACATTGAAGCTTATTTGATTAAGCTCTTGATCAAGCTTGGATAATTAACTTTGATAGCTTGTGACCTCTAACTTTGTAGGAGAAAGATATGTATGATAGTTGAAATGTTAGAGGTAAGTTTCTCCTTCAAAGAGCTCAAATTTATAGCACAAGAAAGTCCCCAACGGATATAAAGTTGATGGTGAACTTGTTCCAAACCGGGTTCCCGGTTTCCCAAATGCGGGTACCCGGTTTTCATTTGTAACGGCTATAAAACGGCTATATTAACTTGATGTTGACTTGAGCTTCACCAAACCGGGTTCCCGGTTTTCCCAAATGCGGGTACCCGGTTTCTACTGACTTGGATATTATGATTTTTTGATTCGTTGCTCGGATGGAAAAGTTTTCTTCACGAGAGTTGTTGTAAACATCATTTTAAGAAACTTTGTTGTTGATCATGAAAGCTAATTCTCAATGTACACATAAGATAAGGTTCAAAGTAATGGTATGAAAATTAGCTACTAAGGATATGAAAATAAGGCTATGATCAAAATGATGTTAATTGTGCTTTTTGATGAAATAGAGTGCAAGATAATAAAGTGAAATTAGCACACTAAACAATAGAGGATTTGTCACATTAAAACACCTAATCGATGGGGGCAATAAGCCAACAATCTCCCCCTTTTTGATGATGACAAATCAATCACTAAAACACATATGGAGTCAAACTCCCCCTCACAAAAAGCATTAAGTCAAAGTGTATTTTTATGAAAAAGACATACATTTGTGAGTTTTGTAAAGTGCAAGTTTTGAAAGTTTTAGTGCACATATTTCTCCCCCTTTGTCTTCATCAAAAAGACGAAATAAATGTATAAACCATAACTAAGGAAGAAGAGCTAAAACTCAAGTGAATAGATTTTAAACAAAGATACTAAGAGTGTGCAAGAGTATAGAGATTTAAAAACAATTTTTAGAAAGAGATGCACAAAGATAGATAATTGTAAGAGCTAAGAGATAGAGACTTTTTACCAACTCCTTGATTGATAGATTTTCATTTCATATGCTTTCTAATGACACAAACGATTAGTTGCAATATATGAGATGAAAGATTAGACTAAGCATTTGAGTTTTTAAATATGATTTAACAAAAACTCCCCCTTACACAATGCATAGAGTTTGTTTCAATTTGTAAAAAGTTTTGATCTATAATTTTTCCCTAAGAAGAATATTTTGAAATTATTTTGAAAAACTTTAGGGGGTAAATTGTAATTTTTTGAAAAGCATGGGTGATAAAAATATTTTTCAAAAGTTTTAAGGACTCAAAAGCAATTTTGAAAATCTTTTAGGGACCTAAATGCAATTTTCAATCATTTTGGGAATTAAGACAAATTTGAACAAACTATAGGGACCTAAATGCAATATAGGATAAGATCAAGGATAAGAGAGCAATAGTACCTATATCATCAAGGAAAATGTTAGTAATATCAAAGCATAAACTTGAAGCAACTAAACATTAAAATTCCAAAATAAAATCATAGCATACTAAAACAAATATCCAAATTTAAACACCATAGCATACTAGATCAAATATCCAAATCAAACCAAGTTAAACATAAAGCATCCTAAACCATTATCCAAATAAAACATGTAGCAACAATATCCTAGATGTCCAAAACACGGACCCATAAACAATTAAAACATAAACACCACAAACTTAGTCCAAAACACTAAGAACACATAAAAGCCAAGTAAAATGAAGATTAAACTAAAACACCCAAACACGAACGATTTAGCGATTTTCACGAGGAGAGCGGCTCCTAGACCTTCTTCCATTTCCAACATCATCACGAAGACATGAAACTTCATTTTTCAACCCCTCAATACGATTATTCATATTTTCAAACCATCCTTTGATTTCCGCAAAACCCTCTTTAATAACATTCAACAAAGTGGTTTCAACTTTATCAAGATCATCTTTAGTAGCAACATTTGAGGAAGAACCAATGGAAGATTTTGAACGGGAAGTGGTATAAGACGGAGGAGGATTAATAGGCATAACCTCACGGGAAGGAATGTTAAGAGACTCAATAGTGGGACCCGAGGAAGTGATATTTTGACCAACATTTTTCAAGATAGTTTTACGAAGATTTTCTGGAAGATGATCAAAAACATGCTTATCAATGTATTCTCCATTGTAAACGAAAATTTTCATAGTTTTCAAAAAAGGAATATCAAACCTCCAAATTGGTTCAAAATCACGAGGGTCAAGAGAGGGAGATATTTTCTTAACATTGATTAAAAGATAACTAAGAGCAATACCATATGGTAGAGTAGAATTCGAATGAGCACGATAATCCAAGTTACGAATGAAAATTTTGCAAAAATTGATAGGCCTTTTCGAATAAAGATGAAATAGAAGGATTGCTTCATAAGGAGCAATTGTACCATCTTTCCTATCTTTTCCCAAAAGACAAAACAAGATAATTTTGTGTGCCAAACGAATATCCGGAGTAAATAAACTCGATAGCCAAGGTTGAGTATGGGTTTGAATCATTTTCGAAGACATAAAAGCCTCAACCTCGTTTTTCAAAGGAATATCAATCAACTCTTTACTTCTATTCCAACCCGAAACAATAAAATTTTCATAACCACTATTTTGAAGTTTAAAAGCTTTTTCAATGGTTTTTGGAGTAATGGAAAGATTTTTGTTTGAAACCATTGATTTTAAAGTGCAAGAATCACAATCTAGTGGATGGATATTTTTGTAAAAATCATTAACAAGGGATTCATAAGACTTATTTTCAAGAGATAAGAAAAAATCTAATCCTTGGAATTGAAATAAATGGAAGAGATTAGAATTTGAGCCATTTACCAAGGAGATGGAAGCACTAAGTGAATGAGATGAAATTGATCTTCCCCAAAGGATTTTGATGTTCTTCCTCACCATTCTTTGTCTTGTGGGTTCTTCTTCAAGCTCCAAATCATCTTCTTCATCTTCATAAATTGGGTCTATCTCAATATCTTCATCTTCTTCATCAATTATTCTCTTGGTTTTGGAAGCCCTTGATGCTCTAGAAGATTTGGATGATGAAGCCATGGCCAAGGAGATGAATGTTTAATGGAGGAGTTAGGGTTTGAAAGAGGGATTTTCGTTTTTGAGAGAGAAAGAGGAGAAAACGGTTTGAGAAATGAAGAAATAAAAGAGAGACCAAGGGTTTTGATTTAAACGGATTTTACACAGATTAGGAACCGGGTTCCCGCATTCATCAAAACCGGGTACCCGGTTTCCTCGACAAAGAGGGGTAAGAAAGGAAAAAGACATTTTTCAAAAACCACCCGAAACTAGTTCGAAACCTCCCCAATAGTTTAGACATGTTATAAAACACCCAAAATAATTTTTGTTATGAAAAAATATGAAAAGGGAAACACGAAAATAGAGAAAACGGTTTATTGCATAAAGACCCCTATATTTTCTAAAAAGTACAAAAAGACCCAAAGTGAAAACTAAGCAATTTTAAAGCATGAAAGGGTCAAGACTAGCAAGATATAGCACATAGAGGATAAAGCACATAAAACACATAGTAAACATTAAGAAAAAAAAAAGGAAGAAAGGAGAGAATTCACCGTATTTTCCTTTTACGAGGTATGAACGTCCTTTTGCATATAATTCAATTTTCTTGACACTCAACACCTTTAATGAATATTACTATGGTAACCGAGGTGGAATGGATCCGGGAATACGATTAGTATTTTTCACGATCCATGTCGGTTTTTCATTTTGAGTGAGCTTCTCATTTGTGAGTTCATTATGATCTATTTCTTCTTGATTTGACTTACAAACTCCCGCTTCATTTAACTCCTCTTTATATGGAACGAATGGACCTTCCATAATGATTCTTCATTGATCGGGATCTTTGGCTTTGATAGATTTCTCCATTTTTGTTCTCCAATTAAAATAGTAAGTTCCTACAAAAAGTGGAGGTCGGGTAGAAGACGACTTTTCCAAAAGATTAGATTCCAAATCGTTTACTCTACTAACGGTTAAGCTATTCACGAGAGTTAGGCTCTGATACCAATTGAAAGTCCTAGAGGGGGGGTGAATAGGATTACTAATAAGATTAATGCCTAATTAAAAATCTTTTGGACAATTATAAGTTTATGAAAGAAACTTCTAAGAGAACTAATATATCAAACACTTATGGGATCATGCATAGGATAAGCTAGAGGTTCGATATATAAGTTTACATGTAAAACGAGTTTCTATTTTCTTACTACTCTAGATGACAATAGGTTGATTAACTAGATAAACATTATTACGATATTTATACTAGCAAGTAATCAAACATATAAAGTGCGGAAAGTAAATAGAGTAGGGATAGAAAGATACACGATATTTATAGTGGTTCGGTTTCCCTACATCCACTACCTAAGGAAGCCTCCTTAGGATTTCAAGCTTTTCACTAAGCTCCCGTGTCTCTCTTAACCGGGTCGAGAACACAATAACCCTTACAACCTCTTCGATAACACGAAGGACAAACACTTGTGCTATTGCAACACAAGGACACCAAGTATTCTCCCGATACTCTAACACTTGTGCTATCTCAACACAAGGATACCAAGTATACTCCCTATACTTGAATTCTCTCTTAATCTATCTATTACAAGACCTAGACTTAAGAGGATAGATACAAAGTGTTTAAAGGGGTGCAAACAACTTTGCTAGATAATCTCCTAAAGAGTAGATATGACTTATAAGCATGTAAACTCCTCTTGAGTAGATAATAACATTGAAGCTTATTTGATTAAGCTCTTGATCAAGCTTGGATAATTAACTTTGATAGCTTGTGACCTCTAACTTTGTAGGAGAAAGATATGTATGATAGTTGAAATGTTAGAGGTAAGTTTCTCCTTCAAAGAGCTCAAATTTATAGCACAAGAAAGTCCCCAACGGATATAAAGTTGATGGTGAACTTGTTCCAAACCGGGTTCCCGGTTTCCCAAATGCGGGTACCCGGTTTTCATTTGTAACGGCTATAAAACGGCTATATTAACTTGATGTTGACTTGAGCTTCACCAAACCGGGTTCCCGGTTTTCCCAAATGCGGGTACCCGGTTTCTACTGACTTGGATATTATGATTTTTTGATTCGTTGCTCGGATGGAAAAGTTTTCTTCACGAGAGTTGTTGTAAACATCATTTTAAGAAACTTTGTTGTTGATCATGAAAGCTAATTCTCAATGTACACATAAGATAAGGTTCAAAGTAATGGTATGAAAATTAGCTACTAAGGATATGAAAATAAGGCTATGATCAAAATGATGTTAATTGTGCTTTTTGATGAAATAGAGTGCAAGATAATAAAGTGAAATTAGCACACTAAACAATAGAGGATTTGTCACATTAAAACACCTAATCGATGGGGGCAATAAGCCAACATACTAGACGAGCTTTATGGCGTTCAAGTGAACCATTAGCTCGATACTTCAGTTTAAAGACCCATTTTGAGCCTATAGGATGAATATCATGTGTCATAGGAACTATAATCAATGTCTTGTTTCTTTGTAAGGATGAGAGTTCATATTGGATAGCCTCCATCCGTTCAGGTGATGTAGAGGCTTGTTGTAAGATTTAGGCTCAGTTTTGACAGTTATGGAAGCTATAAAAGTGGCATAGTTTGGTGAAAGTTTGTCTGAACCAAGAAAGTAATGGATAGGATAAAGGGATGAAGATGAGGAGGAGTAGAGGTACAAAGAGATGTAGAGTGACATATGTAGTCTTTGAGGTATAAAGGAGGTTGTCTAGGTCTTGTTGGTCTTTTTAATTGAGTTGGGGATTAGTAGAATTGGTAGTTGAGGTATTGACAGGAGGGTTGGTTGGAGGTTCAATGTATGTCGTAGAAGAGGGAGGGAATAATAAGGTATGTAAAGGTGTTTGTGGTGTGTTCTCAGTAAAAAGAAATATTGTCTCATGAAAAACCATATTCCTTGAGATATAATTGGTATTGTTTGAGATGTCAAGAAGTTTATATCTTTTTGTAGCAGTAGGGTAACTTAAGAAAATGCATTTTATAGCCCTAGAGTCGAGTTTGGACCTATTATTTTGCAAAGATGAGGCATAACATAGGGAACCAAAAACTCGAAGATGGTTCAAAGTAGGAGGTTTATTGTATAGTACCTTATATGGAGAGAGGTTTTTAAGTAGAGAAGTAGGTAGTCTATTTATCAAATGAGCAGCAGTAAGTATAGATTCAGACCATAACGAAAGTGGTAAATTTGCTTGAAACATCAAGGCTCGAGCAGTAGTGAGGAGATGTTGATGTTTTCGTTCAACCAAACCATTTTGTTGATGAGTCTCCACACAGCTTAGTTGATTAACAATACCATATGATGCATAGAAATTGGATAAAGATAATTCAGGTCCATTATCAGACTTTAATGTTTTAATTTTAGTGTTTAACTGAGTCAGAATCAAATTGTAGAAAGAGAGTAAGTAGGTATGAACTTCAAAAATCTGCTTCATCAAATATATCTAAGTACATCTTGAAAAATCATCTACTATAGTCAAGAAATATCTATGACTTCAATAAGATTCTTTTTTAAATGGACCTCACATGTCACAATGAATCAGTTCAAAACAAGAAGTAGTTTGTGTATGAGAAATTGGAAATACAAGCTTCTTATGTTTGGCAAAACGACAAGAATCACATACATTTGATTGTAAGAAAGTAATTAAAGAATTTAAAGTCTTAAGAGTAGCTAACTTTGCGTTTGAAGAATGCCCCAGTCTTGAATGCCACAAATCAAAGCTTTCAGTAACTGCTACTAGAGAAGATTGAGTTGATGGAAATGATTTAGGTGAGTTTAAGTAGTATAAGCCGTGAAGCTCAAATGCAGCTCCAATCATCTTCTTTGATTTGCATTCCTGAATTATACAGTTTGATGGAAAAAACATAGCAAAAATCTTTGAGTCTTTAGTAAGTTTTGAGATAGAAAGTAAGTTGTATTTGAAGTTTGGCACACATAACAGATTGTGTAGGGTTATATAGTGATTTAGCCATATAATTCCTCTATATGTAGCAGATATAACAACACCATTAGGTAAGGTTACTGGTATATGGACAAGAGTAACATTACTAGTGTATAGAGAAGAAGAAAAAATGAGATGGTCAGTTGCACCTATATCAAGGATCCAATAAGTTTTACCATAAATACCTTCTTGAGTAGAGACTTGATGAACAACTGAATCAGTAGGAGGTGTATTTATTGAGGAAGAGTGAGCCAAGGCCACAAGTTTGCTGATTTCCTCAGGTGTAAAATCATAAGAGCTCATAGTTTTTGAGTCTTGAAGACAAGGTTCTTGCACCATTGCATAGTGAGTTTTAGCATTTTGAGGTCTTTAATTGTTAGGATTGAAACGTTTTCCTTTAGGACCTTCCCAGCCAACAGGAAGCCATGAATCTGAAAAAAATTCTATTGTATGGCCATTATAACCACAATGAGTACAAATCCTTTTCATATGGTCATTATAGTGAGTAGTTCTCTGTAGATTTTTAGTATAAAACGCGTGTATAGCTGAATCTGCAGCTGAATGGGTGAGTTTTCTTTGGCTCTCTTTTTTACTAAGCAAAGAAAATACAAAGTTAATAGTAGGTAGAGGACTCATTAGGAGAATCTGACTTCTAACATCTGAATAGGATTCATTTAATCCTATCAAGAATTTGATGACAAAGTCGTGTTGTTGTCTTTCAATGAGAATTTCAAAAAGTTTACATGTACAAAGATTCATATGACCACCTGAACAGCTAGGCATGGGTCAAAAATGGATATATTCATCCCAAATTGTTTTAAATCGTGAAAAGTATTCAGAAATTGAGATTGAATTCTGAGAAATTGAACTCAACGCTTACTCTAAATGAAAAACACGCGTTCCATCACTCTTGCTAAAACATGTTTTGATTTCATTGAAAAGATCATAAGATGAATTTACATAAAGCAAGCTACCTATGATTTCTTTAGATATTGAATTGAGAAGCCATGAAAGGACAAGATTATTAGCCCGGTTGCAAGCAGTGAATAGAGCTAGATCGGTGAGTGGTGGTTGCAGAATATCACCATTAATGAATCCAATCTTGTTCTTGACTGAGAGGGCGATTTAGATAGCTCGTGTACAAGAGAGATAGTTATCATCGGTGAGTACTTCGGAGACGAGAGAGACACCTGTGTTTTCGCTTGGGTGCAAGTAGTATGGGCTAGAGAAATCTCTAGTAATTGATGTATGAGACGCCATAGAGAGATAGAGAAGAATGTATTATATAAGAGGATAGAGTTGCAGAATAATTTAGTTCACATCTGATACCATGTAAAAGTAGATGAATAAGCGGCCATTAATGGCGAGAGGAGAATTAAAGAAGAACAGGGAAAAACTTTGAAGAAGAAAGAGAAGAAGATAGGAGTAGTGTCTTGTTGATTAAGAAATTTTAATCGTTATAATGTGTATATATACAAAAAAATCCAGCTATCATCTAACTAATTACAGCTGTACTAACTGTATTCAAACAACTAACTTTATTATTTACATAGTAGTCCATGTAGTATCTTTGTTTGCTATATTGAGAAATTCTCTTCTGTCAATTACTTGAGTTGCATTCCAAGATGTATACTGCTCAAATCCTTTCCAATTGTCAACATCATACGCCGTATAATGCTAACAACAAGAAGCAACTTTGAGTCAATCATCATCAACATCGTTTGTTTGTTGACTGGAAAATCATAGGAAGATTTTTCATCAAAACAAACATCCTTGCTTACCACAATTTTTTTAGTTTGAGGATTGTAAAACTTGTAAGCTTTAGTACTCTCACTATATCCAATGAAAATACACTTTTCAGATTTATCATCAAGTTTGGTTCTCAAAACATTTGGAATATGCGAATGTGCGAGACAACCAAATGTTTTAAAATGGATAACATTTGGCTTCTTACCATACCAAGCTTCATTTGGAGTAGAATATTTCAAGCTCTTTGTAGGTGATCGGTGGATCAAGTAAACGGAACAAGAAACCGCTTCGGCCCAAAAATTCGAAGACACATTCTTCTTTTCCAACATACATCCGACCATATTCATGATCGTTCGGTTTTTTATCTCTGCAATTCCATTTTGTTGAGGTGAATATCGTGTTGTGAATTCATGTCGAATTCCATTTTGTTGACAATATTTCTCGAATAAAAAGGACAAATACTCACCAACACGATCACTTCTCAAGTTCTTTATTTTATGGCCAGAAAAGTTTTCAACTTGAGGTTTAAATTCTTTGAAACACGTAAAGGCATCTGATATTTGCTTGACAAAGTAAACCAAAACTTTTCTTGTAAAATCATCAACGAACAATAGAAATATTGACTCCCTCCTAAGGAAGGAACTCAGATCGGTCCACAAAGATCACTGTGAATGAGTTCCAATGGTGATTATGATTTCCAATTTGACTTTGATGGAAATGACTCACGGTGTTGATTTCCCAGTTGACACTCTTCACAAACTTCATGGATGACGTCAATATTTGGAAATCCTTGAACAATTATTTTATTTAAT
The DNA here is from genome assembly GCA_029959085.1 of Nemophila menziesii. Taxonomy (NCBI): domain Eukaryota; kingdom Viridiplantae; phylum Streptophyta; class Magnoliopsida; order Boraginales; family Hydrophyllaceae; genus Nemophila; species Nemophila menziesii. The sequence continues at coordinate 20,985,227 of JARWIR010000007.1, read as the reverse complement.
AGCTCCTTCAAACTTTAAAAATTTAGGTGTCCAAATCTGTCATACCACAACTTGAAGATATCTTAATTAATTATTAGATAGCAAGAAGCATCCAAAGTGTCAAGTTTGAGAGAAAATAAGTTATTTGAACTCAAACAAATATTTGCTACCAATTTATCTCCTTTTTTCATAGAGGAAATGTTGTCGATGAAGCAGATATCAAACCATTTTTTCAACAAGTGACCAACACTTAGAAGATTACTTTTCAAACCAGGCACATAAAATACCTCAGACATTCTGTTTTCCAGTTTTTGTTTTAAAGACAATATCTCCATCACCTTCGATTTTATACGATTTCGTATCTCTAATTGTAACTTGACCAAGATTATTTATAACAATATTTGAAAATAAATTTTTGTTACCTGACATATGCCTGCTAGCACCCTATCCAAATACCAAATATTTTCAAAACTTCCATCAGAAGCAATTAATGAAGTCTCTGATTTTTCACCTTTTTCTTCATGCACATATCCAACTTCTTGTCTTTTTTCGGATACTTTTTCCAACAATCACTAATTTTGTGCCCCGGTTTATGACAATGGTAACATTTAATATAAGGTTTTGTATCATTATACGTACCTCATCCTAGTCCTCGACCTCGATCATAGTTGTTTTGGAATGATCTCTCCTCTTCTTTTGACTCATTATTTTTTGTAACTTGATCACGGTTATTTTAGGAACCTCTTCCACCTCTTGTTTGTCCGCGTCCTCTTCCTAGTCCATGATAAGAACAACGGCCTCACGTGAATGAGGCTTGAGATTTAAGTGCTTGATTAGAAGAAGAAATATGCAGACTTCTTAGAATGATGCTAGCTTCATGTGCTTCCAGCCTTCCTTGTAAGCTATCCAACTACATTAAGGAAAGATCTTGTGACTCTTCAATAGCCACAACAATATGATCGAATTGTGCCGGTAGACTTTGCATGATTTTTTCAACAACTCTTTGAGTGTCCATGACTTCGCCATTTGTATCCATTTGATTTATAAGAGAAGTTACTCTTGTAAAATATTCAGCAATCTTTTCATCTTCTTTCATCTCTAATTTTTCGAACAGAACTCGTAGAGATTGCAAGCGTAACTTTTTTACTTGGTCTTTTCCAGCATAAGTTGTTTGAAGAATCTCCCATGCTTCCATGGAATTGTTTGTCTTAGTTACTCTTTCATAGATTGTAACTTTTATTGCTTAATATATTTGAAAAAGAGCTTTTCGACCCTTTTGTTTTTTGTTTTTAAATTTTTTCTTCTGTACATCATTATATTCAACCCCATCTTCGGTAAATCTACGCCATCTTCAACCACACTCAAAAGGTCTTGAGATTCACGACATAACTTCATTAGATTACTCCAATATTTGAATTTTTCTCCATTGAAACGAGGAACAAGAGAAGCAATATTGTTGGACATTTCTAACTTGGCTCTGATACCAATTTGTAGGATCATAGATTGTTATGGGTAGGTAGATATTTTTGGAAGAATAAGATTGAACAGACTACACACTTTTGGAATTTCAGCCTTTGGTCGTTTTGTTTTTCTCTCTTTTCTTAACTTTTTGCTTGGTTACAAATTTCAGTACTACATGACTATTTATAGGAGAAATACTAACATGTATCTAGCCTAATACATGAACTAGAATTTAAAGAGATAACATTGAACTATTCAATACATGAATCAAATATGAAAGGTCATACATGTATCCAGTAAATGAATTCATGCATGAGAACAAATTTAGGAAGTGATGGTCAAGATTCTAATTTATTCCAACAAATAATACCACACCATCGTATTTTTTAAGTAAATTCCATATGTAAACTTATCAGGGGCATGTGAGAAACCTCCTCCACCAGCAAAGAAATTAACATTATCAAGAAATTCCAATGTTTTTAATAAAATATGTAGTGAAACAAAGAAGCTAACCTTGTAAGAGGAGACCCCAAAAGAGAAGCTTGAGAGTTCTTAAAATCGTTTTCTTGATCGCCACTGGTTTTTTTTGGGATTCCCTATGGATACATATATTAAAGAAGTGATATAGATAGATGATCAATTCTCAACTTAGGTATTGTAGTATAACTGTGTAAGTGAGAGATAAGAAAATACTAAACCTTAAGAGATAGAGAAATGGATATCCTGACAATAAACGGAAAAAATGGGCATGACAAAATCTGCGAGATTACAACCATTCGGTGGAGCATGTCCAGTTACAGGCCATTCTCCTCTAGCATCATCAACTGCATCATTTGCTAGTATGTATTTGTAATAGAATATGAAATATATACAAATTTTAAGAAGCAGTAAAAAATAAAATAAGTTGAAAAAGAGTAAGAAATGGAAAATATAGCGACAGTAAGGTCTTTAAAGATGTTAAGGGAAACTAGTCGCTTAGTTTTTGTTTTGTCTGGCAATTCTTCCTCTTCTTGATTTTCAAGATTTGAAGTTATATATATATATATATATATATATATATATATATATATATATATATATATATATATATATATATACTAGGGAATGCCCCGTACCTGAAGGTACTTGGGCTAAAATTAATTTAATTTTTTTTAATAGATTGTATAAACTTCATAATTGAATTATAAATAAAAGAAGTGCAAATAATTCTATTATCTGTAAAAATTAGCGATTATTCTAAGACAACAAACTTGTATTTGAAAAAAATACTTAGAAATAAGAGTTTATATTATTTCACTTAAATTAACTAAAGTTTTTTGTTAGCTATGTTTTATAACCATAAAAATGAAACTTACTGGTAGTTGCAATAGATATCATCCCATCTACAAACGGCACTATGGCGTTTCCGACCCTTAAAAGAGATGTTTAATGTTTAGAAATTCCAATGTTTTCAAAAATTTCAGATCAGTGGAACTACAAATTAATTTTTTCGAAATTTTTGATAAAGCCGAAATTGGAACTACAAACTTGCAGAAACTCTAGTACCTGCCCCGTACCTGAAGGTACTTTGACACAATTTAATTTATAAAATTTTACCCGAAAAAGAAGAATCAAAAATAACATAATAGATAGAATCATTTAAAATGCAAATTTGGATCTTATGTGAAAACGGAACAGATCAAAATGCAATAACTTCTCATGTAACATTAATGAAATTTCAGGAGCGCTCTTTGTTCAACCGAGCAATTGATTTAATAACCCAGGTTGCCCCTTTCAAGTTGTAATTTGAAGACACGTCCATCTTATAGTTAATAACAGCAGCTCCGTTATAATATTTCAATCATTAATTTATATATATTGTTGGTCAATCATTAATTTATATAATCAATAACTATACTTATTAATTATAAATATAAATTATATTCATATTTATATTTTGATATAATTGATATATACTATGATGTAACAGCATAATATATAGTAAATTATATCGTGATACTCTATAATTTGTATTAGTTTATGTAAATATTTATTAATTTGTGAATTGGAACAAATCTAATTTTTTTTATATCAATACTAATTAGCTATTAAATTACACCTGGGAGGGGGATTTGGTAGTGATGCTAGTATATTTATGTATTCAGGAGTTGAAGACTCGGAATAGCTAAACTAATGAGGCAATCACATGAGGGTAAATTAGTCTTGACGGTTAGGTAATAATGTAGGTTCACTCGGGAGAGGTCCCTAGTATTAAAGAGAATTCTCTATTTACTCGGAAGAGATTAGGGTGTAAAGCTGAATCTCAATTAGAAACAACATCCCGTTTTTTCATTAGAATTACAATTAAGCCTCTGTCATAACTAGTGGTGAGTATGACTGTCTCCAGTTATGTTTCTCTCCATCTGTTCGTAACCTTTATTTTATTTTTCATAGTTAATTTAGTCTTCAATTCTTAGCTTTGTGTTAATCTTAAGTAAAACCAAATAAAAGTCGTACTCTTTTTTAAATGTCAACGAATTATCTAACTGAAAAAATAACGGATTAGCTTGTTAATATATGTGGAGACGAGCTCGCTTACATACTTTATTACTTGTGACCACTCGTACGCTTGCGATTTTTTATCTTTTGAGTGTCGAATTTATATCACACCTCAGAAGATAGCACATATCTGATATTATGGCAGTCCATGAAGTCATATGCAACCTCATGACAGAAAAACTTGTCTTTAAATAAGATAAGTTTCCAGATGAAGTAGATAGAAAATCAAATAAATATATATCCTTTTGTCGTCCCCTAATGTGTGATAAATAATCAACACTCAAAGAGGGTGACTTCCCGCAAGTGTACGGGTCATTGACAAGTAATAAATTGATAAGTGTGGGGTTATCATCTCCACAGGGATAATCAAAGTTACAATAATGTGTTTCGTGAGAGTTAAAATAATGTAAAGTTTCTAAGATAAAAGACACTAAAATAAATAATATAATTGTTGGGTTTTCGTTAAAGGACTAAAATGCAAATAAGATAAATATTAAATAAAAAAATATAATTAAAATACTAAAGGACAAGGAAGGGGATGATAAATATGTTTGATTCTTGCGAGTAATCTTCCTAATTAACTATTAACTCGTTATTTGATATAAGGGCGAACCGGGTTGTTCACATTAGTCATGATTTGACAATCATTCTAACTCCTGTCGTTATCTTAGAAGGCAACCTTCCCCCCGTTAGAGTCCCCTCTCGAGTGACCCTAAAAATGGTTTCTGATGGTTTAAGTTCTAACCCTATTGACTATTTAGCTAGGCAAAACCTCCTGGTTTACTACCACACACTAGACGCTTATATACTATGTACGCGTCCGACCCTCCTCCCATGTGTTAGCCAAAAGTCTCAAACTATCCAATACGTGATCAAGCTATGAATAGACAATAAACATAAATATATAATCAATATAAAATAATAAACATGAATTTAGTTAAATAATAAAATATGAAATTATTCCAAATACTAATAACATAAGAAATAGTCAATTACGGTTCATACCCATTGCAAGCCTCAAGAATGGGAGGTTTATTTTATACTAATAAACTGGAAATTAAGGAAAATTAATACTAAAATCACGTTTAAAATCTAAAACAAAATAAAATTAACCTAAAGAAGAGTAGTAATTAGATATTGAATGGTTGAAAATAGTGGAATTTGGTGGAAACCCTCCTCATGTTCTTCTCTCCTTCTCCAGAATATTTTTTTTCTTCCCCCTTCTGAAATATTTGATTTGTTATGATGAAAATGGAGGAGGTTACATAATGACCTAAAAATGTTTTGGGTTCAAATGGGTTCACTTAGATGAGTAACCAATGGCCCAACCCATTTTTAGGTAGTGTTGTCCAGGTTTGAGTCACGATGGAAGAAAATGACATAACTTTTTCATCTTAAATATAAATTGACTTCCATCACCTCTCACACAACACTGACTCCAAGAACTTAAATCAAAAGGAATCAGGTCCAAATCTATTACCAATAATTTTTGTTGGCCAAAATAATATGATGTTAAAATTTTGTTGGCAAACGCTCTAACTTCCCAAAGTGAGTTTTAGCTCCAATTACGCCTTATCTTGGGTTTTATCTTGACTTTTGGACTTTTACTCATCATCTTGGAATTTTGTGTCAACCATACCTAAAATCTACATACTTAATACACTATTAAGGCAGAAAAGCTCTAAAAATAGCAATATGTCCAAAACAAGATAGAATACAATATGTCAAATAATAGGGAAAATCCCTCATTTAGGCACAATTATCCCAATATAATGTCTCGTGCATGGATTAATTTATCACAAAAAGAGAGACATCACCTTCTATGCCAGAGAATAAATAAAGAAAATTTACGAAGGCATCCAAGAGGCATCAGAGAAGAAACAAGTGATGACAAAGAAATTTCCTTGTTAGCCAAATTTATGAAGATAATATTAAGGTACAAGTGATTCACTAAAAGAGAAAGATCAAGAAAGACCTATCTAGGGAGAAATGGAATTTTTAAGGTAGAGGAAGCCACTTTCTATCATGAAAAGAAAATTGGTCACATCAAGGCTTATTCTCCCAAGCTTTTCACAGAAAGGCCCAAGCGTGCAATTCATGCAAATGCAACATGGGACGACTACAACTATAGCGATGAATAAAGAAGCCAACGAGGTAACATTAAACTATACTCATCTTTTAGATTCAACTACACATAAATTGTTAAGTGTAGAAGATAATGAGCCTTCTTGGGAAAGTTCTACTAGGACTAAAATAAAATCCACTAACCTACATGGACCCAAACCAAGATCGGTACCTAAAGCTTAATTTTATTTTGATGTAAGGAAAGAGTATCAAAGCGCGAAAAGGGTGAATCATATTTCTAGATAGAGGATGCTCGAGACACAAGACCAAAAAGTTTTCTAATTAGTATAAGGACCATTTCATCACTTTTCAGAAATATATTCATCATTTCAAAAACAATAACAAGAAGGTTTAAATGTATTTGGGTCCAATGGAACATTTTTTGAAAAATTTGGGGCAAAATCAAATTTTACAGTTAACTTCAAGAATTTTATTTTCATCATTTTTGTATTACAAAGGGGTTGATTAGCATTTTCCAAATACACAACAAATTCGCATGTGTTTCACACAAAATTTTCTCAAACTAAGGACCAAACATGCAAATTCAACTATTCAATGATACACAGGGACCAAATGCGCAATTTTCAAAGATCATTGTCAACCTGTAAAATCAATTTCTCAACATCAAAGTTCATCATGTAAAATCAGTTTCTCAACAAAGTTCATCAAAATTTCGAATACAACATGTCATCTTTTTAAGAAAATTCAACCACTTAATTAACTATGTGAACAATTTCTTAACAAAAACTTAGTTTATGTAGCTATTTCCCTCAAAATATTCTCAATTTGGAATCACAAATATAATTTTTGCTAAATATTTTCAATTTTGAAAATCAATTGGCAAAAGACTATAAGTTAATCAAATAACAGGGAGTATAGAGAACAATACCCATCATTGCATCATCAATCTTCAACCCAAATTGATAACATCAATCAACAGGATACATAAATTCACCCATGCGCAAGAAAAGAAGAAAACTAATGATCATAAATTAAACCAATTGTTATAAAGTATACAAGATAGATTACCATCTGACATAATCTGATGAAGATCAAGAATACCCAAAATAGCAAACCCACCATAGATTACCATTTCAATTAATATGATGAAGATCAAGAATACCCAAAACCAAAAACCCACCATAGATTACCATTTTAATTAATCTGATGGAGATAAAAAATACCCAAAACCGAAAACCCACCGTAGTATACCATTATAATTAATCTGATGAAGATCAAGAATACCCAAAACCGAAAACCCACCGTAGTATACCACATAGATTAGAATCAACCATTGAATTTGGTTGATAATTAAAGATTACTAAATGGATTGAATGCGGTGAATTTCTGATTCGAAGAGAGCACAGAGAGAGTAAAGATGTGTACGGTGGGGTGGGTGATTGAAGTAAATGGGGTGGTTGTATTGAATAAGTCGGTGGGGTGGGAAAGGGTAGAATAAAAAACAAATATTAATTAATTCTTATCGGTCTGGTCCGGTCCAGTCCATCAATTTTTTTTAAAGAACCGAGACGAAATAGTATAAAGGCGGTTCGGATCGGTCCAGCACCGTCCCACTGCACCGGTTCGGTCCCGTCCGGTGGACCAGAGAACCGGGACCGATAGCCAGGTTGAACTATATCGTTAATTTATTTATTTTCTCAATTTTAATTACGATTTATTTCCACTCAAATCATATCACATTATGGGGTATGAATTTAGGTGGTATATATCATTACTCTTGCCATATTTTATGAATTTATTTCTATTTAGTAACATTATGATATTAGTTTCTTGTCATATAATGACCACGTTTCATAATTAATTAGTTTATATTAATATAATAAAATTAAGGGTTAATGCCCATTAAACACCTGCCACCTTACACCTTTGACCATAAAAGGCACCTTGCTACAAAATACAAAAATACCCTTGTCCCTTATTTGCTCTTCTTCAACAGCGCTGCCGGCCGATTCTCCCACTCACCACAAATTTGCTTTTCTTTAACAGCGCTGTGGCCAACGATCTCTTCCACAAGTCTGATGTTGCTATGTCTACAAATCCTGTACATCACAAGCGCATGTTTACTAATTGCTGATATGTTTACTAAACCATTGGCCTCACTCATTTTTCATAACAATTTGTCCAAGCTGAACATTTCTAACATTCATGCTCAGCTTGAGGGGGGCTCTTGGAGTACAAGACTTGATAAAATACAGCTGGAAAAGATAGAAAAGAAGAACTCAGGGACTAAATTGCAAATAGACGAATTAGTTAGTTAGTTTGTTATACTTTAGCCTTTGATCATTATCGTGTATATATATAACACGAGAGTTGTAACTCAAAACTAACAAGAAAAGATTCTTTCTCTTTTACTCTCTCTTTCTTTATTTCCTTCTCTCTTTTTCTGCAAACTTTTATTCTTGTTCAAAGCTTTATATTCTTGTGAATGTTGATGATCAATTGAGATTGATCACTAATAGTTTAAGAACTATTAGATTTATCAGGGAAAGTTTGTATAACATAAGTTGATTAACGTGCAAAAACTGGACAAAAAATCCAATGACAAATGAGTAATGGGATTTTTTCCCAGAACTGAGAAAAACTAAGCAAGTGCAGTTTTGGACTTGTGCAAGTGCAGTTTTGGACTTGTGCACTTTTGTACTTGTGCAAGTGCACTTTTGTACTTGTGCAAGTGCACTTTTGTACTTGTGCAAGTGCACTTTTGGACTTGTGGCAAATGTTGAGTACTGGGAAAAATTCTCAGAACTCAGAAAATGCTAAGCAAGTACACTTTTGTACTTGTGGACTAAATGTTGAGTTCTGGGATAGATTCCCATTACTCAGAACTCGGAAAAGGCTAAGCAAGTCCACTTTTGTACTTGTGGACTAAATGTTGAGTTCTGGGATAGATTCCCATTACTCAGAACTCGGATTGTACTTGTGCAAGCCCACTTTTGTACTTGTGCAAGTGCACTTTTGGACTTGTGGCAAATGTTGAGTACTGGGATAAATTCCCAGAACTCAGAAAACGCTAAGCAAGTACACTTTTGTACTTGTGGACTAAATATTGAGTTCTGGGAGAGATTCCCATTATTCATTTGAATTGTTTTTTTCTTCTAGTTTTTCAACGTTAATCAATCAACTTATTCTATACAAAGTTTCGCACAATTCAATCATAATTTCTTACTTTCCCAATACTCAAATATCATGTTTCAGTGGAGATGTCAATCTATCTTTGAATACAGCAAATGAATTGGATAAAAAGAAATAATGCAGGGACCAAAATGCTAATTGTTTCTTCTACATAAAAATTAGTTAGATTACAGCTATATCTAGTTAGACATGATTGTATATAAACTAGTTTTGTACATTGTAACTGTAACAAGAAATAAAACATCTCTTCTTCCTCTCTTATTCATTCTTCTTCTTATTCTTCTCTCTGTTTCTTTATTTTTCTTGCTAAATTCGTCATTAATGGGTGCTCTCATAATTCACAGTGTTTGTGTATATGCTGATGATTTAAACGAAAGAGAGAGAGCGGCTATCATAGTTATTTGTTTATGAACTCGTGGAGAGAGAGAGAGAGCGGCGGCGGTAGAAAGGGGTAAAATAGGATAAAAATTAAAAGAGGTGCCTTTTATGGGCAAAAGGAGAGCGGCAGGGGTGAGGGGGCATTAAATTTGATTTGAGGTGTTTCTTGGGCATTAATCCTGAAATTAATTACTCAATTTATGTTACATACTTCATTACTTTTATAATATTTAATTATCCTCATCAATTTTAACAAATTTATTATTATTAATTAAATAATGACACATTTACAACGCCATTGACTAAAAAACAATGTCATTTAATGAATCAACTTTTTATACATATTCCTATTTTTTATTATCTAGAATGGTTGATATTTTTTCAATGAATAATGAATGGTTAATTTTGGAAAGACATATTTTTACTTATAACATTACCCGAGTTTCTTACTTGCTAATTTTTTTTTGATTATTTTTAGTTTTTTTTTCTAGAACATAACTCATGTTTAATTAAAGAAAAGGTAAGTTATTTAGGTGATATGGAAACTAATTTGGTTGAATGACTTAACCAGGATAAATTGATTGATCCAAACTACTTCACAGTAAACCAATAAGTACAACAGTATGCATTTTAAATGAATTGATTCGGTGAAGAAAACATGTGCCAGGTTGCATGAATCGAACAAGGGAACAAATTGCATTTGAAACACATCACTTAACATTAGTAAAAGATAGCTAGTTGGCCGAATTTTTCTTGCACGGTAACATTTATTTTTGAAGAATTATAAATTAAAATAATAACATCTTCTTATAACAAGTTAAACTTGATTATGAAAATTATCACTTATATTTAACCACAAATAAAATAAATAATTATTATTATTATTAATATTCTAAATAAATATAAATATATATATAATATTATTACACACATAAAATATAATATTTATATTTATATACTAATCATTTTTCTTTATTCAACAAATAATAACAATTTTTTATTATTTATACAAACAACTTACTAATACAAGCACTAACCATTTTTGTTCATAAATCTTTTGGCCTTTCCAAAAGCATTATTTAAATATTTGCTAAATCTAACTAAATCCAATTCAATGTTTTGTTCTTTCAAATAAAAATATAAAAGTTTCTTAGCCCAAAGGTTTCCCTTAATTGCTTCAGGCTTTTTATTAATTTTAATTTCTTTTTTGTACTTTTCAGATAAGGTACTTTCATTGACACCAACCTTATATTCTATGTAGTCTAAGCCTAATTCTTTTGCAGGCCTCCCAAAACATATATTTCCAGGATCTTCTAGTCCAATGGGAATAATCTGGATAAAAATTGCACCAGGACGTAAATATAAGAAGTGTGTCAATGCAGCACCATGAACTCCAACCATTGCATGGACTGAGTTGAGTAAAGAATATGATACTGCCAATCTTAAATCACCTTTAGGTTTAAAAAAAATTACTCGGAAACCAATCGTATCTGCAAGCATTTGAAGTTCACGTTCATTTAGAATTTCCCTCCCATCATTAACATTGCGTGATACTATCACCAAGACCGGCCGAGGTTTACTAGGTTTAGGATTATAGATAATGTTATTCTGGTTGTGCATGTAGGTTGTCTCAAGTAGAGCATGGAAATCTTTGATTGTTTTTGAATTCGGAATTAATTTTGGATTTATGTTCATATCACCATGTTTGATGAGTCCAAAATGGGCAAATGGAAAACAATGTGTTACGGTTTCACGATCAAAATCAATAATGGGATGTTTAGTGAAAGTAGTTATTAGGTCTTTATACTTACTAACCCACCAATCTTGTAAATCTAAAATCACCAACACATATTCTTGATTAGGGAAAAGGGAATTTACAGTTATGAAAATGGGAATGAATCCATCACAAAAATCATGATAAAAGTTTCCAGTATACCCCCCTACACTAAATACCAAAGCTGGTACATTGTGGTGAACCAAGCAAGGTGGGCTTAATGGGCCAGAAATTAGGGTAACACCTTTAACTAAACTTGCTGAAATGTCTCGTTTTCTTGGATAAGGTTTTATTTTTTCAATCATATTGGTCTTAGTTGATCCCATAAGAAAAAATGTAGAATTTATCGGGTCAAAGACAGTCATGTCGTTGATTGAGCACAAATCATAATTACTAGACCTATTACATCTTATCATTCTTTGCTGATATGAATGATTTTGTGAACCTCGTTGGTTCGCTGATGTTGGTGATAATCCTCTAATGTCTGCAAATTAAGATAAAATGAAACATAATATAATTTAACAGTAACCTTTTTTTTATTACACCAAAGAGTGATTTAATTTTTTATCTGAGGATTTCTTGATCCCTAACGAGTATTCTATGCACAAAAAATACCTATGATCTTAATTTTTACATTATTTGTAATATCCCGATCTCATTTTTCGATAAATTTATAATTTGATATTTGGTAATACCCAGATTTTAATCCCAAGATGTCTATAATATGGAAGAATATAAACACAACATGTTTAGGTACTTATAAAATAAAATCAGTGATTAAATACTATTTACTTACTTTAAAAAAACTATAAATAAACATACCTTGAGTTAGTTTCCAAAATATGGTATACGATTTGGATATTGTTGTGATATTTAGTTGAAAAATGAGAAAAAGGATGAATAATATAATCACCATCCCGATAAATGTACAACTTTTGTTCAAAAGAATCTTCATCACTATTCACAAATATCAAACTGAAACAAATAGTTAATGAAACTATATATAGTACACGTTATAAAATTTATTTTCGTTACTTCTTAAGTACAACATGTCATTTATAACAAATTAAAACATCAAAAGAAATTATTAAAGGTTTGTTTGTATTTAGGAGGAAAAAAATAACAAAAAAAAAAAAAGATAAATTATAAAAGAAAAGAAGGGAAAGGAATTTTTTTGTTTGGATTAGCATTTTTTATAAAAGAAGATTTTATAAATGATTTTAGATATATTTTGTTTGTATTCAAAAAATACAAAAAGAAAGGGGAAAAAAGTTATTTTTGGCCTATAATCATTAATAAAATTATTTTCTCTCCATTTGACTCCAACTTGGAATGATAATAAAAATGGACATAGGAGTGATTTTTGGAATGGTTCCTTTTCTTTTCTTTAATAAATTTTTCGAATACAAACAAGGTAAAAAATCAAAAATCATTTTTATTCTTTTCTTTTCTTTCCGTTTCTCTCAATCCAAACAGACCTTTAAGAGTGTCAAATAGAGTAATTTTAGTTAAAATAGTATTTATGAAAATATACACAAATAACCTTAATTTAAAAAAAAAAACTAGAGTAGTAAATTTATTTCACTAAATAGAATTACAATATTGATTTATTTATGATTCATAATGGTATTACAAATTTCTAGTAAATCACTCAAAAATATATTTAATCAAAACTTTCAATTTCTACACATTGATATGTTTCGCCTATTAAGAAAATTATAACTCATGATCAAACAAAATTCATAAGTAAAATTCATAAGAAAATTTCTACACTTTCAATTTCATATATATAATTTCTAGAATGAATGCTTTAAGTGATCATTTATTTTTTAATTTAATGGTATGTTTTTTTTATTAATTTCAAGTTTTTCCTTTTGACTTTTGATTTAGATAGATTATTTTCAGGTCCTTAAGCGTTATATAACTAGGAATGGAGGAAAAGCTATATCCGGGAATTCCAAAGACACGTCCAAGCATTCACGGTGGTACAAGTAATAAAGATTCCGTAAGATTGATTGTCGATCCACATGAATCGATTAGTTATTCTTATAATATGATGCTAATATGTTGTTCGGTAAAGAGATGCCATAAAATGGGCCATCTAAGTGTTGATTGCCAACTTAACTAAAATATCGAACCATTAGAAGAAAGCGGAAAACATATTATAAGAGATTTATACTTCAACACGTTGCCTCCAACTTTTTATTTTTTCTACTTTTGACAAGAGTAAACGTTTAACCTCCCAATTCACATTAATCATCTTATCATCGGAAACATTGTATTTAAAACGGATGTGATTCTGGTTATAAACCAACTTCGAACGTGAAATCTAGGAATAAAAATTCCTTAATAACGTGTTGACCGGGAACTCTTTCGGCATATATAGATTGTTTAGGCGGGCTCCCATACTCAAACTTTTTAGCCCCACTCAGGGGAAATTTAACGTCTTATGAAGCTCAGATCCAGAATTTTTAATAACCTAGGTAGCCCCTTTCGAGTAGTAATTTGTAGGAGCAGCAGCAGGTTTCTTATGATTAATTAAAATCTTACCAGCAGCTCCGTTATAATTGTTCTTCGAGGAAGTAGCTCCCTTATATACTACAATTGCGCGGTTGGTCCCTTGTTGCTTAACATTAATTTCCCCAGCTCCGCTCGTAAGTTCTGGATCGAAGTTAGTTATGGAGCTAGACGGGGTAAATAGCAGCAGGTCCATAAGTTTTTGAAAAGGATAAATAAGTCCCAGAGTAGACGAAGAAATTCCAACAGCTCCTTGTATTAATTTTGAACCTGCGACTAATTCTTGTTAGGATTTAGATCAATTGTTTCGATTAATTGTTATTATAAATCTGATCATGCTCTTTTGGAGAATTGGAAAAGATTTAGATTAATTCTAAGCATTAAACATAGCTATCCTCTCCTATTCTTTTGGAGAAGTGGAAAAGTCACTTTTTGTGCATGAAATGTCCCACATAGGAGGAGAGATAAAAAAATATTAGTGTAAACTAATTTACCCATATATTATTTCCAAAATAACTAAAGGCTATGAAAGTCAAAAGGGGATTGGCAAAGCCCCATGTGCGCACCACCACCACCACCCGCCCGGCCCGGCGACGGCGACAGAATGGGCGTGGGCGTGGCTCGTTTGGGAGTTTGGGGAGTCAGAAAATGAAACAAGTTTTCTGAAATGATTCTGGTGGAAAATGCCTAGTATTTATAGGAGTCGTTGGCAATTCAAACCTTCCATCCAAGGGACACAACTTTCAGCAATTGAAGACACATTAAACCAGAATATTCCTCAAGAGTCAGCTATTACAAAACGGTAATGAATCAAGGGTCATCAAAGTGTCCAGGTTCATGACTGAAATTTGAAAGACTTGTAACATATGTAACTCCAAAACCGTCAGCAATAATGAGCCAATAAAGACCATTTATTGTGACAGGTCTAAAGAGCCTCATACTCACCTATAAATATAGGTCCTTCTCCATTTGCAAAAGACTATGGAAAATAATCAGGAAAAGAACAACAAAGAAATACTTCTCTCAAAGCTATTATGTAGTAGTAAAATAAACTCTCTCTCGTTAGAGATAACCGATATGCCGGAATATATTTTTAACAACTTTATTTTCGTGTGTTTGTTCTTTCCTTCTGATTTTGTGTAAGTGTTCCGTATCAAATTACTGTAATAGACTAGTGTTTCGTATTGATTATTTCATTACTGTAATAGACTACACTTACTTTAAATCAAAATATTTCCTTTGGTTTTCCCTTTCTGTTTTTCTTAAAACCAGTTATTTCACTTTTTTCCAACAATTTAAAAAGATATTATTCTATATCACGGTTTTTTTAACAATGGCATTTCCAATTTCGGCAGTTGCTTCATCCTTGAATGCAAAGGCCTTTCATGACGTGAATAAGTTGGAGCCCCTTAATGGTTCCAATTACAAGTGTTGGGAACGAAAGATTATGATTTGTCTTGAGCAGTATGATCTCTACTTTGCTATAGTCGAGGCTCCTCCACTTATGGTGAACAATGGAGCTCCTACTGAACAAGAACAGGCTAGACATCTCGCCCTCGAAGCTATGCTGTAGATCTCGGTTCCGCGGCCTAGGCGGTCGACTGGGGCCTAGCGCCTAGGAGGAACTACGCGGAGCCTAGGCGGGGTTACGCAGTTTTGAATCCTGCTATGTAATTTTATATATTTAGTAATACACGTGTATAATTATGATAATTTTATCTATTTAAGTTATAAAATTCATCTAACACCACTATATTGAATATGAAAAATACTAAAATTAGAGTTATAATATCAATTCAAAAAAATTCGAGAGTAAAATAAATTTAATGGAGGGCCTAGGCGGCAAGTTTTTACCATTAATCGGAGCCTAGGCGGGCTAGGCGCCTCTTCCACGGCGACTAAGGCGTTGGGCAAAAATGCCTAGCATTTTTATTAGGCGTAAGCGGTTGCGGGGGGAGTTGACGCCTAGACAGCGCCTAGGTGCGCCTAGGCGGCGATATCTACAGCATAGCCTCGAAGCCAAGTTCAAAAGAGCTAATACCATGGCTCGGGGCTGGATGTTGAACAATGTTTCGAATCCCATTTTTTATCTTCTTGCCAAAGTAAAATTGGCAAAGGTCATATGGGAAACTCTTGAGAAGAAGTATGGGGTTGATGATTCTGGGTAAAAAGAAATACGTCACCGGTAACTAGTATAATTTTACCCTTACTGATCAGAAACCTATGACTGGACAACTTCTTGTGTATGAAACCTATGCGTGGAGGTTATCGCCGAAAGCATGAAGATGTGCGACGTTTTCCAAGCCAAAATCTTGCTTGAGAAATTTCCCCCATCGTGGAGTGAATACCGTAACCACCTCAAACACAAAAGGAAGGAAATGACCCTCCAAGAACTCATCAGCCACATGCGAGTCGAAAAAGCCAATCGACTCAAGGATAAGTCTCGTTCTTTCCCTCCTTATTCCTCTAATGCTAACCTTGTCGAAAGTTCTGGGCATGGTAACAAGGACAGGTTCAAAGGTAATGGAAAACAGCAAGGCGCTAACAATTCCAATTCTAGGGGGAATAAGAACCGCAACAACTCCAACAAACAGAACACAAGGTTTAAAACTTCTGGTAAGATTCAGAAACCTAAGGGTGCTTGTTATTGTTGTGGTAAAGAAGGACATAGAGCTTTTGAATATACTCTTAGAGTTATTCCTGATCCAAAACCTGCTGCAAACCTAACTGAAACCGAAGAGATAATCGTCGCGGTAATGGTTGAGGTTTATTTGGTTGAAAAAAAAAACGAGTGGATCCTTGACAGTAGGGCCTCACGACACTTCTGTGCAAACAAATCCTTGTTCAAAAAGTTTAAGGAAGCAACCAATGGTGAATGAGTGTACCTGGGAGACTCATCCACGGCTACAATCCTCGGAAAAGGACAGGTTACCCTCAAACTCACTTCTGGTAAGATCTTTGAGTTAAATGATGTTCTCTTCGTCTCCAAGATCCGTAGGAACTTGGTTTCCGGAGCTCTTCTTAATAAAGTGGGACTCAAACTAGTTTTCGAATGGGGGGGGGGAATAATCATTACCAAAAATGATGAGTTTGTGGAATAAGGGTATTAACATAATGGTTTGTTTGTTTTAAATACTGTAACCCATGACTAGTTCCAAAATGATGAGTTTGTGGGGAAAGGGTTTTTCAAATAAGGGTTTGTGTGGTTGAACCTTGTAACCTCTTATAAGGATGTATCTAATTTTGTTTATCTATTTGAATGTTTAGATGTGTGGAATGGTAGATTAGGCTATCTTTATTTTCACTTTTATTAAAAGGCTAAAAAATCCCTTGAACTAATAAGGTCGATGACTTTATAAAATATATGATATGTGTAGAGTCCAAACTCGCGGGAAAACGACATTTCAATATGAAACCACGAGATTTCTAAACTCCTAGAATTAGTACATTCGGACCCAAATGCTTTTATAAATCCCGCTAGTAAAGGAGAAAACCCATACTATATAACCTTAATAGGTGACTACTTCAGGTTTTATGAGAGTATATCTCCTAAATACTAAAAGTGAAACGGAACATGTGTTTATACAATATAAGTCTAAGGTTGAAACCCAACTACTTTGCTGAATAAAAGACTTAGGGCACGAATGTCGTTATAAATTCCTTGTAATAGCTTTGTGACATTAACGAAATTATCGACGAACTTAGTATCTTACACACCCCTACGTAATGACATAGGTGAAGGCTATGATAATCGGTTCTGGCCCACTAACTCAAATGTGGGAGTGATTACCAAAGGTTACCCGAGTTCTAATTACGGTCACTGTTGGACCGAATACAATAGACTTAATAGTCATGGGATATGACACGAATGTATAAATCATCTTAATGAATTCATAGCCAGTCGTGGTGGTCCTGTTGAGAAGGACTTGATGAATTCACTTATAAGGTGTATCATTCTAGGAAGAACACGAGGATGAGTGTTCAACTCATAATGAATTCATAGACACAATATGGTGGTCCTTTAGAGAAGGACTTGATGAATTCACGGTCAAAAGTGAGACTCAACATTCATGATAGAAATTAAGGAGAAGTCCTTAAATGATCTCATATGAATAAGTCCACAAAGTTCATGGCCCGCAAGGGGTGGTCCTTAGATGATGAACTAACTGGAGGGTGATGTTCGAGGGAACTATAACTCTTAGTAGGGTAGAGTATGTGTTGTGAGGGTCTTGATCAAAAACCGTTAAGGTCAAGAGTAAGTTCACTTAAAGGGAATTTGGTGGTTGCCTCACTTCACTACGTGACAATTCAAATCGAAAGATATTATCACTTAAGTACAATTCACCCAAAATGCTGGTAGTTATGTAAACCTGTTCACCTTCTCTCTTAAAGACCCTGAGTGGGGGATTGTTAGGATTTAGATCAGTTATTTAGATTAATTGTTATTATAAATCCGATCATGCTTTTTTGGAGAAGTGAAAAAGATTTAGATTAGTGTAAAGCATTTAACATATCTATCATTTCCTATTCTTTTGGAGAAGTGGAAAAGTCACTTTTTGTGCATGAAATGTCCCACATAGGAGGAAAGATGGAAAAAATATTAGTTTAAATTAACTTACACATCTATTATTTCCAAAAGAACTAAAGGCTATGAAAGCCAAAAGAGAATTGGCAAAGCCCCACACCCACGCACCAACACCACCACCCGCTCGGCCCGGCGACGACGTGGGCGAAGGCCGTGGGATCGTGGACTCATGGGCTCACGAGAATATTCCTCAATCAAGAGTCAGGTACGTCGGAATATCTTTTTAACAACATTCTTTCCATGTGTTTGTTCTTTCTTTCTAATCCTGTGTAACTGTTTCGTATCGAATTACTGTAATAGACTAGTGTTTCGTATTGATTATTTCATTAATGTAATAGACTAGACTTACTTTAAACAGAAATATTTCCTTTGGTTTTCCATTTATGTTTTCTTAAAACCAGTTATTTCACTTTTTCCAACAATTCTCGATCAACCTCAGAGGCTGCAAGAGCGTGATCGCAATCAGTTTCTTGGATATCATTAAGCGCCTCAAATTTATTAGTTAATTCCATCGGGGTCCCAAAATTTGCAGGAGCGATCAGTTTTATCGCAAGTAACTGTACAATTACTCATATCATAGATAGCACCCTTCGAAACTTTGTTTTGCAAGTTAGTCCCTGCAACAGCAGCAACATTGTCAGCACTATTTTTTCTTTCTTCAGTGTATTTATCAGGGCTTGTATTTCTAAAATAACCCTTATTTGGTTTTGACAAATCAGCCCCGACAATATTCTCCTCTCGGTCGTAGTACATACACCGTTTAATATCATAGCTTTGCATTTAGCGCATTGCATGGGAAGTGTTTCATACTCAATCTCAATCAAATAAGGTTTTCTGCACGGCAAATCGAAATCAACTACACACTTTAGATCACAGGTTATATCTATTTCGACCAAGACTCTAGCATATTTCACTTTTTTCCTCAAATCGTTAGTGGTCGCATCAGTATATAGGGGTTTACCACTGATTGGCGCAATTTTTATAATAGCATCTCTTTTACGTAATTGCTCTAGAGATTCCAAATAAGGATCCATGTCGGCACTTTCTTGATTTCATGGCTTTGAAAATCGAAAAAATCTGCCATTTTATCTAGTAATAAAGTTCTTTCTAAGGTAAAATGCGGCCCACAAGCAAGGATATTATCACGGTCGGTAGTCGATTGGAAGGTGAAAACTATTAGAAAGAGAAAAGAGAAAAAGAGATTTTGTTTTGTATATTTTATTGCTTGATCAAATGAGTACAATGGTGTAGTATATACAGCTGTAAAGACACGTATATTTTCTCATCTATATACACACAATACATACAGATTTAACTAACTACTTTTTGTTATGTAGTTGTGTGAGTTATCCATTATGTGAGTGAGGTGCATTGTAGCTCTTGTTTATATCTTCACTATATATATTGTCATCTCCTATCAAACTAAGCACGTGTATGAGTGGAGGTTTGATGAGGAGAGAAAAAATATAGTATTTGAAAGGCCTTTAGTAAAAATATTTGCCACTTGAAGCTGTGATGATACATGAACAATATTTAGCAGCTTAGACTTTACTTGTTGTCGAACAAAATGAAAATCCACGTCAGTGTGACGAGTTCTTGTATGAAAGACTGGATTTGAGGCAAGCGCAATAGTTGATATATTGTCACAAGAAAGAATGGACGTAATAAGCGAAATGTATAGACTTTTGAGCAAAAATGTTATAATTCTGCAGACACATAATCCATAGCTCTATATTCCACCTCAGTAAACGATCTAGAGATAGTCATTTGCTTCTTGGATCCTGTGAGATATTTAAATAAGTGGAAGAGAGAAGGAAAAAGAGAAATAATATATTGAAAGAGATAGGAGCTCTAAAGGCTCGAGAATAAGAAAGACTTTAAGGACTACATTGTGAATTGAGTTGATAGTCTAGTACAATCGAATGAGTCCTATTTATAGGACTAATAACTTGGTGAACAAGTAAGGTAAGACTAAACTAAATAGGAAATAAATACGATATAGAAATAATCTAGTCTAATAAGGTAATAATGTATTATGGTAATAATATATTAAGGCAATAATATATTATGGTAATAATATATTATATTAAATAATATATTTAACACCCCCCCCCCCCCCCTCAAACTCAAGTAGGTCGGAAGAGAGAGCAACTTGAGTTTGAAATATGGATCGTTGAGGATGTTGTGGAGAAGCGTGACAATGTTGTTGTTGTGGCGTGGCGGTGAGGTAGAGTGATGAGAACCGAAAACCAAAAACTGAATGTTGAACGAGCTACCAAGACGAGACCATTTGATGCTCTAACGAGATACGAGATGAGACCATTAAACGGCCTAACGAGATGAGACCATTGAACGGCCTAACGAGACGAGGCCACTGAAGGGCCTAACGAGACGGGACCACTGAAGGGCCTAACGAGACGGGACCACTGAAGGGCCTAGCGAGACGGGACCACTGAAGGGCCAAGCGAGACGGGACCACTGAATGGCCTAGCGAGACGGGACCACTGAATGGCTTAGCGAGACGGGACCACTGAATGGCCTAGCAAGACGGGACCACTGAATGGCCTAGCGAGACGAGACCACTAAAGGGCCTAACGAGATGAAGAATCCTACGAGAGGATCAATTTCGATTCCTACGAGAGGAATAAGAGGGAAATTCTCTTCTTTTTCTTTTTCTTTTTTTTTTTCTTTTTTTTTTTTGCGCGGAAGCGAATGAATCGATAACGGAAAACCACTTTGGATTGTGGCTCTGATACCATGTGAGATATTTAAATAAGTGGAAGAGAGAAGGAAAAAAGAGAAATAATATATTGAAAGAGATAGGAGCTCTAAAGGCTCGAGAATAAGAAAGACTTTAAGGACTACATTGTGAATTGAGTTGATAGTCTAATACAATCGAATGAGTCCTATTTATAGGACTAATAACTTGGTGAACAAGTAAGGTAAGACTAAACTAAATAGGAAATAAATACGATATGGAAATAATCTAGTCTAATAAGGTAATAATGTATTATGGTAATAATATATTAAGGCAATAATATATTATGGTAATAATATATTATATTAAATAATATATTTAACAGATCCCCATGAAATAAGATTGGAACCAAGGAATATGCAATCAGTAGTAGAGCGCCTATCTTTGGAGTTGATCGCCCAATCAGAGTCAAAAAAGGTTCTCAAATGTGAAGAAGATGATGTAAATATTAAGGCATAGTGCATCATAGTACCTTTCAAGTATCTAAACACCTTCTTCAATGAATCATAATTTGAATTTGTTGGCTTGTGCATTGACTAACAGAGATGATTACCAGAAAACGATATATCAAGTTTTGTAATGGTGAGATATTGTAAAGAACCAAAAAGACTACTAAAAAGACAAGGATCTTCAAACAAAGCCAAGCCATGAGTGGTTTGAACTGTATATTTAGCGTAGCTAGAGAAGAACTCTTACCATTCGACATTCCAGCTTTCTTCAAAATTGAAGTTGCATAATTCGCTTGAGATACAACAAGAGAAGTAGTATTAGATGTAATTTCCAACCCAAGAAAGTAAGATAAGTGACCTAAATCCTTCATTGCAAAACGTTTCTTCAAAGCATCAATAATAAACGTAATGCCAATAGAATCACCGCCTGTCATCAACATAAACTAATATAATGGTGAGCTTATTATTTTCACGTTTAATAAACCTGGATGAATCAGCAGGACAAGTAATAAAACCATGAGATTCAAGAAATTTAGTGAGAAAATGATTCCAAGATCAGTTTGCCTGTTTGAGTCCATATAAGGATCGATTAAGCTTACATACATTAGAAGGGTTTTGAGCATCAACAAAACCAACAAGTTGTATCATATAAACGTCCTCATCCAATTCACAATGTAAGAATGCATTATATGCATCCATTTGATGAATAGACCATGCATTAGAAACAACGAGAGATAGTATAACTCGAATGATTTGGTGTTTGACTGAAGGGCTAAAGGTTCTTGTATAATCAAGACCATATTCTTGAAGGAACCCACGTGCTACCAACTTAACTTTATAGCGAGCTAGAGAACCTCCGCATTAAGAGGAGGAGGTACTAAATCCCATGTATGTTGTTAGATAAGTGCATCAAATTCCTCAGCCATAGCGGTCTGCCAATGTGGAGATTTAGCAGCTTCTTTGTAAGTAATAGGTCAATAAGAGGAGTATGAAGAACAGAAGACTGACACTTGTATGTAGGTTTGAGTGACCCTATTTGACAACGAGTTTTCATATGATGGACAGGTTTAGGTGGTGATCGTGGTGAAGGTTGTGGAGTAGGAGGGGACTCTATTTGATAAGTAGAAGTAGAAGCAGAAATAGGAGTAGCACACTCAGAAGATATATGTGTAGAGAGTAAAGGATGAAATGGCTGAGATAATGAATGTGGATTAATGGAAGTATAAAAGATGTCAACATATGGAGAGTAGGAAGACTTAAGAGAAGATGATTCAAATGAGATACTTAGCTGAAAAGGAAATACAAGTTCATTAAAGACAACATGACGCAAGATAAAGACTTTCTTAGAAGCTAAGGCAAAACATTTGTAACCCTTAGTATTACTGCAATAGCTTAAGAACACACAAGGCTCAGAGAAAGGAGTAAGTTTAATACTAATTAACCCAAAGAATAGAGATGGAGAAGTGTCAAATTAATGTGGTGAAACTCCAACTCTTGATTCTTCTTTCTCTAGATCCTCTTGATTGCTTCTCTAATGAATTATTGATGAATGTTAAGCTATGGCAGCCAAGGGATGGGTATCTAAGGTCACATACTGAAATTATATAGGTTTGGACGAAATCTAAGTCATGGATAAGGTTTTGAATTCCTAATCCAACTCAAACTCTTTTTCCTTAGAAAGTAGTTTGATTGGCCCATAGAGTTTGTAAAAGTTACAACTCCTTCGTTATAGCTCCAAATCACTTTATTTCAGTGGACACACGGCCGCAGTTCAAATACCTTTCTTGATATATAATTGATCCTTTAGATTCTTTGCCGATTTTATGCAGCATTGAAAATACTACACGTCTCCAAATCTGTACAACAACTTCTGGCAGCTTTTGCACTTTCCAAAACCAGCTTCTTTCCTTTTAACTCTTGATTTCATCTTGATCTTCTTTCCATAACTCCTTAACATTGATTTGAGATCTAATATAATACTTGTAATTAAGAGCTTCACATTTGATGCACAAATTACGCACAAATAACTCTAAAAGTAACAAATCTCCAAAACAACGCAAGAACCGGGAATATATCAAATAAAATAGGGAAAAATTCCTCAACTAAGTGCCTAATATACCTTAAATGATGTCTCACAGTGGGATTTATTAATCACAAAAATGGAGACATCAATAGCCACGATGAGGGTATGAGATTTTATTGCATGTAAAGGTGTCTTGGTTCATCCTAAAGGGGTCCATTGCCTAGAGAGTAGCACTTAATCTCCCAGAACAGTTTTAGTGTGATTCTTGAATCTCAGTTAATGTGAATTTGTCAATATTTCTTATATTAGATAAAATTTTCCCAATTAGAGAACTTAAATGGATTTGGTAATCCCAAGCTCATTTTTACTGCCTTAAAACTTAGTAATTGCAATCCAACCGTTGTAATTTCGTTAAATGTTACTTTGATCCCTTAATTTCATAGTAGCATATCACTAAATACTTTCCGCATTTGACCTTTCCCACAGCGAATGAACATAACCCAATCTAAACACAAAATAAGTTTGCTAATCCTTGGGAGACGATCTTTCTTTACATCTAAATTATTTTGTTCAACCGTAAACTTGCGGGGAGACTACAAGTTTTTAGCGTTGTTGCCTGGGGTTAGAGCATTAATTGTGATTAGAGTCTTTTTTTATTTTTAGTTGTGTATATTTTACACTTTCTTTTACTCTTATTCTCTTTAAGTAGAGAAATGGAAGAAGAATGTCACGTGGTGGAACGTCACCGATTGATTTGAAAATGTATGGAAGATATAATTCATATCACGACCTAATTAACTGTATGGAAGACTCTTTAGGTTATCAAGCAATGGAGTAGTAACTAATAACAAGAACCTTATCAATACCTGGAAGAGCAAGAATGGTGCAATCAATGGTATGGTATTCAATAACCTGCAATGATATGGATACCTCAAGCTTCCCGATTGGAAGATACGCTTTCAAACTTAATGAGAACCATTGGAGTACCACATACAATGCTACAGTAATACATTTCCCAATCATTGGACAAAAAGTTGGCAAACTTCATACGGATCCATAGAGTAGAAAATCCAAAAATAGATGATACTTGTATTGGTGATGTGGTAACTTTTATACATAAAGTTGAAGGTCAATATATGGTTGAGCCTCTTGTTAGCATGGTGGATAAAGTAGTAGTGAAACATATCCTATAAATCAAAGAATAAAATGATATCCCCATAGATTTTGAATATAATCAAGATAGGGAAGTTAAGGTACAACAATTACTTCTGACATATGCAGTGTTCTAAAAGGCGCTAGGCGCTAGGCGGGCGGTCGACCACCTTCGAGCGCCAAGGATACTAGCGGGCGCCTAGGCGGAGCCTAGGCGTTTTCTTGCTAGGCGGTTTTGATATTTATTTAAATATTTTTAAAATTTATATAATTTTTTGTGTTAAAAAATAATTTTTTTAATTTTTTTGTATTTAAAATTAGATTTTTTTTAATTTTTTTAGCTTCTGACCGCCTAGGCGCCGCCTAAACCCGCCTAGGACCTTCTG
This sequence comes from Nemophila menziesii, assembly GCA_029959085.1. NCBI lineage: Eukaryota > Viridiplantae > Streptophyta > Magnoliopsida > Boraginales > Hydrophyllaceae > Nemophila > Nemophila menziesii. Next base: position 20,959,950 of record JARWIR010000007.1, on the reverse strand, counting down.
GGACCGCCTGGAGGCCGCCTGGGCCATTTCTGGAAGTTCAGCTACCTTCTAGCGCCTAGGCGGCCGCCTAGGCCGATTTTTAGAACACTAGACATATGCACAAGAGGGTGTAAATGAGTTTCCCAAATCAAATTTGGAAGATATACTAGTGGAAGATTGGTTTGATAGAGAAAATTAAGTGGTTGAGAAATCTATTGAAGTACCAAAGGTTCAAAAGAAAAAGAAAGTTGAGTATCTAACACAAGAAGTTCATCTACCACCATTACCATCAAGAGTCATGAATTAAGTTTGAGCAAAACTCGTTAAAGATCAGGGGGTATTAAAAGAACTGTAAAACCTTAAATTGTTTGAGACGGTCAACAAATGCCTTAGGAGCAAGTCGTTACACCGCGAAAGTAAGATGTAAATGAGGAGGACTACCTGCCATCTTACAAATATGAACGTGAAATTGAAGAGAAAAGGAGCTCATGCTATCAAAGATGGTAATCAAATATCACCTTGTATGGAATGTGTCTCGTCACAAGACTAAGATAAAGAAACGGGGAAACTTTCCACCCCCTTTCAAAGATCGATTGAAACAAATAAAAGGTGGGAAAATTTCTTTGGCATTATTCTGAGTAGGAGGCAACTTTAAGTTGAGGAGTACCGCAAGGGTCTCAAGAAAAAAATTGGCAAATTTTTCTTGTCAAGGTTAACGACGTGATAAACAAAAACTCTTCTTAGGAGAACCCAAGGTCAAAAGGGGTAACACCCAAGTTTAATTGTTTTAGTTAGTTTATAATTTGAGTAATGTGTTTTTTTTTTTTTTTGTTATTTCGTGTATACTAGACTTGACATGAGAGGTTTTGAGTTCTTGTGATGTGTAAGTGAAAACAGGGTAGTTCTAAGACTAAAAAAGTATGTGGAAATCAAAAAATGGAATAAACGAGTGATATCTCCCCATTTGTAATGATTTAATATTAGTTAGAGACATCATTTTTAGTGTTTAAGAAGTCTAAATACTTGATTTTCATATGTATTAGTGCACTTTCCTATTTCGTGTCTTGATTCAATGAATTATTATTTTTAAAGCATATTGGGTTTAATTGTTTGTTAATTGTTAAGCTTTAAAGATATATATGGTGATTAATTAGATGTAAAATCAATTCTAAGAGATAAAGGAAAGAAGACATGCATGGAAATTTGAGATAAGGAAGGAAAAGATAAGATATGGAAAGATAAAGTTGCCAAATAAATCTGAATTCCAGCACCTATGACCATATAAGTGATCATAACTAAAGATTGGACAGGTATTTGGATGAATGGTATGAAGCAAAGTTATAGAGATTTCCGAGACGATCAGTTTCGACTATTGGAACACGTCAAACGGATAAGTATTGAAGGAGTTGCGGCAAAAACAAAACAGCGGCAGATTATTACCTTTTCTATATTTTTGGGTTATGAATTTGAGTTGGGCTTGGAGTCCAAGTTACTTGTCTTCCACTCCAAGAAAACGAATTAGGTATTCTAAACACCTATAAATACACCCTTTAACCTTTGTAAAGTCATCCTTGCCTCCCATAAATTATTCCTTAAGTTTTATATCATTAGAGTTACTGAAGAGAGTAAGATGAAATCTATGTATCAATATTTAGTTTATTTCTTTCAGGTATCAAATAATATTCCCATAGCTTGGGTTTTGCATTATGTATAATATATGAATTCTATTTTCTTTCTATTTAAGTTTCTTTGAGAATTATATGTTTTGATCTGATTCTAGCTACTTAACCATATATTTGTTTATGTGTATTTATTTATTGACTGTCTTAAACCTGATCAATTTAGGGTTGTGCTAATAGTAGTTAGATGGTCACCCGGAAGGGGTGTCTAATTATTGAAACACCACATAAACGTCTAGAATAAGGAATTGGTCCTGACAACACCAGCCTAACTAGATAGTCATTAGGGTTTGTTTTAATCACCATATCACAAATTGAAGGAAAAGTTTGCTAAGGAACCTAGTAGCGTAGGATAACCCTATTTTAAACTGCCTCGTGGTTGTGTCGTAGCCTACCTATATGCTCTCCGGGTATATGTAGGAATTTAGAGTCCTGACTAAGTATCTAAGAGCTATTGTCTCCCTTATAAAATGAAACTGATAGAAAGAATTAGAAGGATTAGTGCATACTAGCAAAACCTAAGCTATACTCTCTCATCTCATATTTTCTCATATTTACTTTATTGTCTTTTATTTTACTTAGGTCATTTATTAATCTCTCAATCAATCATCTTTATTTCCTTTTTCTTTTAATTATTAATTGCTACTCTAATTATTTTCTCGTTCGTATAACACACTAAGTCCCTGAGAACGAATTCTTCTTATCATTAAAACTTGCATACGTCATGTAATACTTGCAGTACTGTGCCTGTCTAGGGTGGTTAGTGCATTGTTTTCTGGCTTATCTTATCTTATTTTTATCACACCCTAGGCGACACCAAGTTTTTGGCGCCGCTGCCGGGGACTTGTGTCTCGTTAGCGTGTGGGTTATCTATTTTGAGTAGTAGTTTTTAGTTAATTTTTATTCTTCAGTTTTTATTTTTATTTTTCCTGATTTACTCTTGTTGGTTTGCTTTAGTCTTTTTCAAGTTTTAGCAGTGCATCCTTGGCCTCCTCTCCCGGAGCCCGAAAGGAGCTTCACAACTTATAACAGACATATCCGAGAAGAAAGAACCCAAAGAAGAGCTATGGCAGAATTTCAACAGCAAGACGTAGATCCACCAATTATTCCTATAGTTACACCACTTGGACCTGTAGGCCAACAACAACTACCACCAGGAGATAACAGAAACAACAATAATCAGAACAGATTTGAACAAGATATCCCAAGCTTAGGAGCACCGTTTCATGTTCAACCATTAGGTTATCGTCCTCTAGAGATCCAGAATATCAAATTCAAGCCTGATTCGGGCATGCTCAGTCAATTTCAGAATTTCGGACTCTATAGTGGTGCAGCAGTTCAAGATCTGGTAAGAGTAATTCAGAAGTTCATGCATATTTGTGATGCCTATGTTACTCCAGGCATTACACGCGAGCAACTATATTGTCACATGTTTTCATTCTTCCTGACCGGTAAAGCTGGTGAGTGGCTAGATAGGCAACCTCCAGGTACAATAAATACATGGGCAGAACTTTAAGCCGCATTCTTCAACCGTTTTTATCCAAAGAGTATGAGACTCAAAGACCAAAGCGAGCTTGTGAAGTTTTGTCAAGAGAATGGAGAAGAAGTAGGAGACACATGGACAAGGTTTCAACAGAAGTTAGCTAGATGTCCACTCCATGGTTACACCCCGTCCTTACAGTTAGCTATATTTTATCAAGGTATCAACAGAGAGAGTAGATTGAGGGTAGATACTCTTAAAAAAGGAAATTTCGTGTTCATGAATCCTACAGAAGCCGTCGAAGGTATGGAAAACATTATTGAAACAGAAAGGAGTTGGCCACTTCGCGAGCTCCTATTACAAATACCAGAGGTACGCTTCAATTAGATGTAGAAACTGCAAACTCAGCTCAATTGTCCGCATTAGAAAATCAAATCAAAGAAATTAAGCTTGAGATGCAAAGGAATTTAGTCACAACAAACGTAGTGCAAAAAGTACAAGGTTGTCAACAGTGTGGGGTCACAAATCATACATGGGAAGAGTGCGAAGGAAATACAACATCTGTTTATTTTATAACCAACCGAGGAAATTATCAATTTAGTAATAGGAACCATCCGGGTATGCAGTATTCAAATCCACAGGGGGCCGCTAATCCAGGTCATTATCAACCCCGTCCCCAGAATAACTCTTTCCAACCAAGAGGTCAAGTTCCATATCAGGGAAATAAGAATTATAATCGACCTGCTCCTCCATAACAACCTGTTAATGATGCATATACCGATGCTTTAGCTCAGAAGGCTCTACCACAGTATCCTCAAGAAGGAGTTGTGGGTGATCAACAATTGAAGAATTTTATGGATCTTATGACCACTAACATGCATTCGCAGAACGAGAAGGTAAGAGAACAAGAAGCTTTAGTTCAGATTTTAGGTACGCAGGTAGAACAAATGAATAAAGTTCTTACTAATATTATGGAAGCAAAAGAATTGAAGGCTATCGAAGGAGGTGATTCCAATGTTGGGTTCGAAGCTTGTAAGGCTATTTGCCTTGAGATTGAAGAGAATAAGGAAGTACCACATGCTGCCGAAAGTGTCGTGAAAGTTCCTAGTACCGAAGAAGAACCAACCAAGTCTAGCCCCGTGGACTCTGACTGTTATGAAAATGAGGACGAAGATTCAAAAAAATCCGACTTTATACAACTTCTGAGAGATATGCAAGACAAGATTAGATCGGTTATGGAGTTACAAGCTGAGAGAGCTAAAGAGAAAGAGGAAGAAGTCTCAAAAGAGAAAGTAGAAGTTGCACCTGTAATTCTCCTAGATAAATCTGTAAAATAACTTTGTAATTTGAGTTTGTGTGTGAAACTTGATGGAGGAAAGAATTATACACGGTTTTTGTGTGGTGTGTGTTTTTTTTATTAGTTAAATGTTTATTTTAAGGATATAATAGTTAAAAGGTTTAAAATGCGAAAATAGATTCGTTTGGGCTAGTTTTAGAAAGAAAAAAAAGACTTAAATAGGGAATTATCCCTTAGTACAAGTTTATAAATGAATTTGGATTCTCTCCTAACTTGACTTTTATACTAACTCTACTAACTCCAATCACAATTAAGTAATTGGTTTTTAGCATTATCTTTATTTATAATTGAATTATTATGTGAGATATAATAGGAAGAGAGAAAAATAAATTATAAATAAAAATAATACTAAAAACCAAACTTAATTATGATTGGAGTTAGTAGAATTAATATAGAAGTTAGGAGAGGATCCATATTTTTTATAATTCGTGTCACGTAATTGGGTGGTATTTGGGTGGTATGAATTTGGGTGGTATATATCATTACTTTTTTTATAAATACATTATATTATATAGATTATCAGTAAAGGCATTAATCATTAAATTCATCTTTGTTTAATGAGATTTTTTTGTGATTTTTTCGTTTTGGATTTTATACGTCCTTTCGTTGTTTAGTAAATATTTTTTCTTTTTATCTACTATCAACCCTCGTTATAACAAACTTCATAAGCGCCCATTTTCTAAGTTAATAGCTTCATCTTTCACCCTCTCGGTTGCCTTCATTATATACATTAACAAATGGAGGCCAATTGTATAACTTCCGTTTAGATAAATCGAAAATGGAGGCAGCTTCAGTTTAGGTATATCTAGTTTGAATATCAATAAGTTGCTACTGAATAACCATTTGTATATACATCTTAAATTGTCTATTATAATTGAAACAAAATTCTCGGTCTGCCTTCAATGCACAAGACTACATGGTCTGTGGACGGTTGCTGCTGAATCTTAAATCTGGAGTAAGGAGCTAAGTGAAGGGTCGCCACTGTATATATACCAGGTTAAATTATCTGATAAGTCTCGCCCTCTTGCTCATATTTACGAGTAGCTCTCTTGTTCTTACTTCTCCTGCACATGAGGAGGCATATTACAAGCTAGTAAATACATCTAAAACACAAAATAAGATTTATAGCTATACTACTCTAAAATGTTGTTTTAATGTTTTAGAATTTCTGCTTTAGATAGAATGCTAGAAAATGAGCCACGAGCGCCACCAAGCGCTACCTGTCCACAAATACGACAAATTTATCATTAAGAAACATCATGTTCACGAAACTCTTACTAAGATTGAGATTTCCTGAAAAATATACCTTCATAATTACCATTTGATCTATTCTCGAAGTAATCGCGATACCTGCATATCCAATTTAGTAAAAGATCAAAAGGCCATAGAGAGAATAGTTGTGTCCAACTGCTATTCACATTGTTGATGATCTCGTCTTCTTCATGGTGGTTAAAAAAACTTTGTAGTTCGTAACGACAAACAGGGCATGTGTTACGAATGTGCAGCCACGGAACAATGCAATCATAATGATAAAAATGTTTACACGGAAGCTCTTTCACTTCTGTTCCAACCTCAAACTCGTCTTTGCAAACCGGACAATCTGAATCGTTTGCTAAATGGCTTGCCGTGATCATCACCGTTGGTAAAGCTTCAATTGCTGAAGCCGGTGCTGGGCCCGGTCCAGGACTATCATTTTGTAGAAGGCGAGTATCTTCTCTTGGTGTCTCCTCAGGACCAATAAATTGTAAAATAACCCATGCTCGGTGCTCACGTTGGTTTTCATCTTCTTGGTTCATTCTTGTGATCGATGGATCGAGTAAGCTAGCCAAGTTATCTAATAGCCTAGCATCAGAAGATGGTTCTAGCCGAAAACCACTATTAGATCTTGTAATATCGAGCTCAACCCGAACATGATAAAAACAGCGTGGACAAAATATTCCGGATGGACTAGCGGAAGTTGTACGGATTGATCTTTGGCAATACCGACACCAGTAATAGTGGTACGTCCTCATCCTCTGGACACCATTGACTATAACACGAGGGCGACGAGTCAAAGACATGATTGTTCGGTGGTTGTAACTTTTTGAAGTTGATGATTATAGGTGGAAAAGAAAGAGGTTTAGATGGAAGGTTTTATAGAGATGGTTAAGAATAGGAGAGAAAGGTATGGCTTTTCAGAATTGTATTGTAAAGATTCTTTATCTAGTGAAGTATGTTAAGTTGGAGCTTTCTTTACTCAATCTTTTGTAAGTCCTTTTGTGTAAGAAAAGGATGAGTGTACCATTTTATTGATTATCCCCGAGGCTTGACTAATTGTGTCCATTTTCTTCGCGGCTCTTGACTCTTTGTTAATGTGAGACTCCTTTTTTTTTTTTTCAAAAAATAGTAAAAGTTAATTACAACGTTTAATGAGTGCATAAGAAATTCTAAACTAATGTGAGCCTCCTAGGGATTGATTAATTTATAGGTAAAAACGTTTTTTAATTTAAAAAATAGAACGTATATACAAATTGTATACGTATTTTATGCATATATATTAATATAGCATAAGTTATAATAAAAAATATTAGGTATAACTATATGAATTTTGTGCAAATGCATATCCTATAAAAAAGCAAATAAAACGATATATAAAGCAATTAAAGATATATTTTATATGCATATATTGCATAACCTATCAATTAATTCGTTTTTCATTTTTTGTTTTTTATATGGACATATCGTGAAATTCAACATATTATATTATAGTCATAATTTAAGATTTCTGTAATTTAGTGGACTAATATCCCACAAGATTATAATACAAGATAATTTTTTTTTGTTAACTTTGATAAACTAATCAATATAGAATATACGGAAAACTGAAATTTTTTATTGATTCAGTATTTTATGATATTTTTTACATATACTAATAAAAATATTTTTATTATATGATAGCATGTCAAATCTCATGAAAATCGACTTTGTCACTCTCGATCTTTCAGGAGACAACTACTTATCATAGTACTTGGATGCTGAAATCCACTTGGGCGCTAAAAATCTTGGAGATACCATCAAGCAAGGAAATACAACTACCGTTCAAGATCGCGCTAAAACAATGATTTTCATTTGTCACCATCTCCACGAAGGCTTGAAACTGAGTACCTAACAATAAAAGACTCGCGTGAACTTTGAAAAAATCTGAAAGACCGATTTGACCACCACAAAAATTGATACTTCCTAAAGCTCGTTATAACTAGTCTCGCCTTCGAGTGCAAGATTTTAAGTCGGTAAGTGAGTATAGTTCTGCAGTATTCAAATTTAGTTCCCAACTAAATACATGTGGACATAATGAAGAAATGTTAGAGAAAACATTATCTACCTTTCACACCTCGAATATGCTTTTACATGAACAATCTCGAGAGCAAGGTTTCAAAAAATACCATGAACTAATTTCATGTCTTCTTGTGGTGGAACAAAATAACGAGCTTTTGATGAAAAATATCAATCACAACCCACTGGTTTGGAAGTATATTCTGAAGTGAATGCCATGCCAGCTCCTAAATATGGTCATAGTCGTGATCATGGCCATGCACGTGGACGTGGAACTAATCGTGGCTGAGGTCAAGGTCAAAATAACCCTGGGTTAATGGTGTTTATCAAAATTTTAAAGTAAAAAGGCTAGGAATTCAAGAGAAAGGGGATCTTTACAATGGTCGTGTAAAAAATTCAAATCGAGGTTGTACCAAATGTGGTATATGCATAATCATTGGGATCATAAGTGTCATACGCCTAAATACCTCGTTGATCTTTATCAAACCTCACTAAGACAAGAAAATGCATAAACAAATAATGTTGAACATACCATTTTGCCTCCAATAGACATCGCATGCATTGATTGCTCTGGTTTTTTTAGGATTCAAGTGGTGATATCTCCCACCTGAATGGTGATGGAACTGTTCATCGAGATTGATGATTTTATTAGGTGGTTTTATTTTATTTGCTTCATCGAGAGTAGATAATATATTAATTTATAATTCATAATTTCAAACTAGCTCATGAGCCAAGCTCGAGCAGGCTCGCTTCTTTATCGAGCTTAAAATGAAGATTGAGCTTGAGCTTGTTTATATTCGAGCCGATCTCGAACGAGCTTTTCTCTGAGCCGATCTCAAGCGGCTCGCGTGCGGCTTGGTTCATTTATAGCCCTAGGTGCTTGTATTTATAGGAGGGTCTCCAAGACCTGTTTGATAAAAATATCAAGTTATAATAAATAAATAAATCGATTGAAGGATGATAAACATGGATTTAATAAAATAAATAGACATAACCATAATATAAATGGGATTGTGTCAGAAAAGTGAAGTCCAGAAAAAATAACTAGATATATTCTCAAAATATGGGGCAAATTTAAGGAGTAATGAGAGTGCTCATATGAAGGGCGACACAAGATAGAATAGCGATTAGAGGTAATTTGATTAGGAGAGGTTTAGAGGTTTTGAGAATCTTTCCTTAGTGTGGGAAGAGTGGGAAAGATGTAAATCATCACTTTAGAAAATGTATCAAGGGTAAGAACGTGTAGAATCACATTAAGAAAGAAATCTAGTGGAACCGTCGATGGAATAATACTTCATCACAGTCGCGGGTATGCAGGAATATGCAGGGGATTCTGACCAGATGGAGGAGCCTCCCATACCTTTGCATATGGAGAAGTTCGAAGAGCGTTACCATAACGTGGGAAGGTCATCGACTCCTGGAGAACAGTATGACTTAACAGAGGCAGCATTGCTGCACCAAGGGAGTACAAACCAGGTTCCTGCAGGGTATGTTTTTGTAGAATTACACCAGGGACCTGCTATTGCAATTTTCGAGAAGCATATGCACAGTATTACGGTACCCGGATCATGTGTCTACTGGTCCCGATCGGAGAGGGAGCATATAATAAATCAACAAAGGCTTCATAGTACAGCAGGTCAGAAAAAGGTAGATGATTGCAACTCTAGGATGGACAACCGTGAGGCACTGAGTATGATATAATGTTGGAACAAACAAGTTTCGGTTAAGTGGACATTCACGGGACTAACCTAGAATATATTTTTAGTGCTCTAGTCGGGGTTATTTGGAATGAGAGAAACAATGTGGTATTTTATGAAGGGTAATTCTCCACTAAGGACAGCCTAATAAAACAGAAAGCAAAAAATTTAGCAACATGCTACATTGGAGCTTGGAACAATCAGCCAGGTAAACATGTAAGTAGTAAGAGCCATGTGGAGTTAGTAGGGTGGTGTAAGCACAACTGAAGCAACAGAATAAATACTGATGGTAGTTGCCACAGTCTATGTTATAGATCTCGGGTTCGTGGCCTTGGCGGTCGACCAGGGCCTAGCGTCTAGGCAGGATTACACGAGGCCTATGCGTGATGAGACAATTTTGAATCCCTTTGTGTAATTTTGTATATTAGTAATATTATACGTAACAATTATAACAATTTTAACTATTTTAAGTCATAAAATTCATCTAACAATACTATAGTATATATAAAAATACCAACATTTGAGTTAAAATATTAATTCAAGAATTCTTGAGAATAAGAAAAATAAAAAGAGCACATTGGCGACTATTTTTTGCCATAACCGGCGGGCTAGGCGCCTCTTCCACGACGACTAAGGCGCTAGGAAAAAAACGTCTAGCATTTCTACTAGACGTAAGCGGTAGAAAGGGAGTTGACGCCTAGGCGGTGATTTCTACAGCATGGGCCACAACAGACCATCACGGGGAGGACCATGAGGTTTATTGCGGGATATAGAAGGTAATTAGGTATATGGGTTTTCTATGAGTTTCAATTGCAGCTCACCGGTGTTAGCGAAACTAGTTTCCCTCCACGAGGAGGTGAGAAGGGCAGAAGAAATAAGTGTTAAAAAATTAGAGGTGGAGGTGGATTCGCAGGAAATAGTAAATTTTGTATCTCAGGTTGGACCGTGAAGATGCCCTTTTGCATCTTAGATCAATGATATTCATGCAATCATGTCCCAAAATACCTTATTTGGATTAAAATTAATATATAGGGAAGCAAATGATTTTGCATATTATTTGGCTAAAAGATTATTATACCAGACACAGGAGCGTGCGTTGATTATACTGAGCCTCTAGATGGACTATGGAAATTTCTCACTCGAAATAGGTTTGGTTGGAAATCATCCAGATTGATATATAATCCCGAGTTAGTTAGCTATTTGGTTGACTAATTACTATTTATACCATGGTCCTAGGACCTTTTTGTAACAAAAAAAAAATGAGAGCATTATTTCCTAAATAAAAATATTTTAAGTCCCAAGTGAGTTAACACGTGCCAATAAACTCAGTAAACGACTCAGGATTGGGTTTGTCAGCTAGTATCAAATCCATCCATCCATCCTCAGAAGATCTCTTCTCTGCTCTGCTCCGCTCCCACACCCCTAATCTCCTTCTCTCTCTCTCCTCTCACCCATTTTCTCTTCGAGAGAGAGGATTTCAAGAAACCCAACTAAACCTCTCTATCCCAAAAAAGACATTAAAAAAATTAAAAAATGTCTCACTCAATTTTTCAAACAGCTCAAATCATGCCAATCTATTCCCAAACCTTATCATCATCTAAGCAAACATCGCCGCCCCCGCCACCGACGTCGCTCTTTCTTCCTTCCACCACCGTCTTCCGCCGTTCCTCGCTCACTCCTGTTAAGAGGCTACCCAAGAAATTTTTCATCAAATCGTCCTCCTCAACTTTTTCGTCACCTGCTATTGATGGACCTGCTGTTGATGGAGAAGCTATTGCTAGCTTGGAGAGGTGCTTTCAGTCTTCGGATGCTCCGTCTTCTTCGATGTCTGCTCCGGTTATGAAGGGAGGACAGTTCGGTGCATTTGGTGCTGTTACTTTGGAAAAATCGAAGCTTGATATGACTCAGAAGCAAACTCAGACTAGTCCTGAGGTGTTTATTTGTCATATTAATTTACTGTTTTCTTTATTATTCTTGTTTAATTCGGAGTAAAATTGAAGATTTTCTCTTTGTTTATTAATTTATTTTAGGAGCTTAAATTGCTCAAAATTAGTAATTAGCTTGTTTCAAAGTAATTGATTAGTCATAATGTAAGTAAATTTGATCTAGTGAAATTATGTTTTGGGTTTGACTGATAAATAGCAATATGGCAGCTCGCAACTGGTGGAGGAGGGGGCAATATGGGAAAAAGCATTAACAATGGTGGTGGTGATGGAGGTGATGATAATGGTGATGATGATGATTACTTTGATGATTTTGATGATGGAGATGAAGGAGATGAAGGTGGATTATTCAGGAGACGCATTGTTTTTCCCGAGGTAACTAATTAAATTAAATCCAATCTCATTTTCCGGTTTCTATGTATTATTTAACTAACAATCTTTACACATTACATTAGCTTTTCGATCGCAAATTCGTAGATGCGGTTTTAAACGAGTGGCAAAAAACAATGATGGATTTGCCAGCTGGACTCAGACAAGCCTATGAAATGGTAAATCATGTTCTTAAGAATTTACATCATGATTTTAACTCTATTTATATCAGGGTTTATTAAGCTCAGCTCAACTCATGAAATTTCTAGCAATCAATGCTAGACCCACCACAGCTAGGTTCATATCTCGATCACTTCCTCAAGGATTATCTCGCGCATTCATTGGAAGGTAAATAAAAAGTTACAGCCTTCCATTTTTACTTAAATCTAACCGTCAATTCATTATCTCATTGTCTTTACAGAATGATAGCAGATCCTGCGTTTTTATACAAGCTTCTTCTAGAACAAACAGCTACAATTGGGTGTTCTGTTTGGTGGGAGATAAAAACTCGCAAAGAGAGGTATTAATTAACTATTAATTAACTTTTAAATTATAGTATTTATACTTTAATAATGAACTGAAAAAATATATTTAAATTAGGATAAAGCAAGAGTGGGATTTAGCGCTTATAAACGTACTTACAGTAGCAGCTTGTAATGCTGTAGTTGTATGGTCATTAGCTCCTTGTCGATCATACGGTCATACATTTCAATTCGATTTACAAAATACTTTACAAAAGCTACCAAATAATATATTCGAGAAAAGTTATCCACTTCGAGAATTCGATTTACAAAAGAGAATTCAATCCTTCTTTTACAAGGCTGCTGAGTTATGTATGGTTGGATTAACTGCTGGTGCTGCACAAGGTGCTTTGTCAAATCTTACTGCCAGTAAAAAAGAAGGAAGGTAAGAGTTTTAATCGAATTTTACCGAAATTTATCTGGTTTGATATTTTATTCACAAGGGTATTATAATAGGTTATCTGTGACTTTACCTTCTGTGAGCACTAATGCACTTGGATATGGAGCTTTCCTTGGTTTGTACGCAAACTTGCGTTATCAATTGTTATGTGGATTTGATCGAGCGATGATTAATCATTTTGATGTTATTGGAGTAGCGCTTGTTTTTTGCACAGCTTTAAGGTATAATTTTTGTATAAATTCAATTTATATGATATGATATAATTAAGAGCAAATTTCCATTTCCAGGCCAAACATTTCAAAAGTACTATTTGTAGGCCATTTCACTAATTCCGTGATATATTTCATAGATTTTAAGGGAAATTTGGGCATTTTTAAATAAATTATATCTTTATTTGACCACATCACAAACTAGGGATTCTATTTGAGTGTCCAAATTGCCCTTAAATATATAAAAAATATCTCACGAAATTAGTGAAATGGCCTAAATATGGTACTTTTGAATACGTTTGGCTTAAACGATGGTACTTTTGAAACGTTTGGCCTAAAAATGTTTTACGGCATATATAATGGCCTAATAATGGAAATTGCTCTATAATTATTAATAAGGGTAAATTTCTAGGGAGGGGTTAATGAGTCAACTGTTAGTTTCATGCCATGTAAGCAAAGGGCATTAATGATTTTTTGCAAATTTGACAAAGAAAAGGGGAAATGACCCAAAAAGTCCTAGACTCCAATGTTTGTTGCCCCAAAAGGTCTATAGCCATTTTTATTTGACCGAAAAGGTCCTGAATAATCATTAAGTGGGTTGATATCCCAATTTTACCCCTACTTATAAAATGAAAAAAATTACGACCCATTAGTAGTAACCCATACAACCCATAGGTAATATCTCATTCGTAGTTTTTGAACAACATAGTGACATTTTTGTCCTGAAATCCAGTTATTTATTAAAATTAGTGTGGATCATTTCGGGCAATCCATTTATAACAAGGACCTTTTTGGTCAATCACCCAAAAAAAAACCCATATAATAAAACACACTCAACTCACACACACAAATAAATAACAAGAGAAGATATTGCTAATTTGTAGGGTATAATATGTAAGTTAAAAAATATGTGTAGGGTGATGAATGTTCAAGTAGGAGAAACATCAAGATTAGCATGGCTAGGAGTAGAGGTGGACCCACTAGCTCACTCAGACGATCTTTTGCAAAAGGTGTATAATCGACCTTCAGATAGTGATCAAAGTTCATCAAAATGGTTCATATCGAAAAATGCAATAGTATCTGGTCTAGGACTATTAGGTATTAAACAAGGACAAAACGATACTATAACAGAAGGTCAAGCTTCAACAACTCCTAAGGCTCGAAGGAAAAGAATAGTGAAGAAAAAAGAAGCCACAACTTGATCTAAGCAAAGTTTTAATACACAATTTATTCAATTTTGCAGCCTGAAAATGCAGCCTCGGTTTTGTTCTGGTAAGGCGTTAAATGAGAGAGAGAGTGATGAAACTTGCGCAAGTGCAATACTTTTAGGCAATGATTATCATTTTAACCGTAAAAGGATATGTTGGGGAGATGTTTCTTCATATTTACGTGTTTGTTTTACTTGCAGTTTTTTTTTTTGTTGTTTGATTAGAATGCTTGCTAATAGGTGGTTTAGATTTAAGAATTGAGTTTTTGCTGTATACACTTTTGATTAGTGAAATTATATGTTTAATTATGATGGATCAAATGTTTTACTTAGTTTTCCTTTTGTTTGACATAGAAATTGGAATCCTTTATTTAAACTTCTTTTTCTTCATCAATACCCCCAATACTTTACTGTTTTGCATATTACACACTCCTTACGAAACCCATAGGTAAAAAAAACTCGATTTGAGTGTAGAATCAACACATTTGTGAACTCAAACTTGGCTTGGAAAAATCTTTGTTTATACTTGTTCTAGAACATTTACAAGTCAATCTTGAACATTGCAATTTGGTTCAGTAATATCTAGGATTCAATTTGGATTGATTAATTTACTGTCCTAGGTAAGGATGTTTATATATGCATTACCATGTTACACTTAAAATTCGGGTTAAATATGTCATTTGGACAATAAAAGAATATTTTATATACATTAATTACCATGTTAAATTTATAATCGGGTTGAATATGTTATTTAAAAATACTAAAATGTCCAAGGTTTGGAAAACCACATATTTTGACAAATAAATATAACTTTGCAAAACTTCATTTTCTCGATGTTAGCAGTGTGAGCTTTGTAAATAGGTTCAATTATTATTGCTAGTAAAAGTGACTTGCTTAAGTAAAAATTCAGTAGTACATAAACATTACTATTTACTCCTAGAATGCAACATAAACAATCTGAGAATGAAATGATTCCAACATCATTAATAGCTAAATACATTTAATCACACAACTAATCTTCGCTTACTAAACAGATCACACAATGCACAATTGATTTTCCTGTACAGAATTCTTCACCAATTATCTCAATTTGTTGCTTCTATAACGATCCTTCCCTACTAAAGCCCATACAATTCTTTGCAATTTGGTCCTTTAATAGTTAATACTAAAACATGTTGCTATTCATCCCAAAGAAAAGCTTAACCAGACCAGGTAAACCTCACTTATAACTTAACCTGCATTTATTAAACCTTGTTATGCTTACTTCATTCTTGTCCATCTATATCTCAACCCCACCCTATTGGAAAATCTCACCACGGACATTAAAAAAAACGTCGCAATTTAATTTTTGTCTATTTTTTTGAATTATCTACCTTGCTATTATCACTCAGAGTACCTTTCGATTTCCTTACATCTTTCAATTCCTTCTTTTGATTCAACGGTTCAGATTTATTATCATCCTCGTATGGTACCACATTAACAGGTGTCGCAGGCACAGTGTCCCAACGCTCTTTCAAGAAACTCATAAATGTCAACACCATTTTCCTTCGAAACTCAAGCTCCCTTGTGAAAAGATCGAATATAAAAAAAGAAAGAATATATCTAAATGGTATAATCATCAAAGCCGTGGACCCCACTAGTAACACCAACGCAATCTCTGTCGTTATCTGAAAACATTTAATAGTGTAATTAATATAGGGACCTATAGTGCAAATGTGCAATTAACTAAAAACATTTAATATACCTGAGGTTGACCAGCTAAGAGAATCGATCGTAATTTAAGTAACATAATATTAATATTCTGGAGAGATTTTTCAACTTCACGCATAGCTGCTTTTACAGCAATAATTTTCTCGATTGTATTTGAAGGAGGCTGATCTTTTATAGTAACTTTCCCGAAATATCTTCCGAGACGCCCTTGCTCCTTAAGCCCCTTTAATAATAACATTACTGCAGCTAAAATCATCATAGCTGTTGGAAATACATACGCAAGCATGTTTCTGAATTTTTTTTAATCAAAAAAACCTTTCGTTAGGACAATATTGAATAAATTAGCTTCCGTAATATGATAATATCATACACTTACCTGAAAATTAAAGTGTATGTAATTGCGAGAAAAGATGCTGTTAATCGAGGATCTTCCCAGTGTCTAAGTTTTTCAAAGTTTTTCGTCACAATGCTTAGAGGAAGCACCAATTCCTGCTCGAAAAATAAATAACGGGTTAATTTAAGGACCTATAGTGCAATTTTTGTGTATTATAGGGACTATAGCGCAAACCTTAAAAAGGTCGATATTATTGGGAATTCCTTCAATCATAGCAGCATCAATAGTAGCTTGAGTTGTTTCCGCAACTTTATATTTATCTCTAAAAGTCCTTGCAGCCTTTTCGATTAAATTTATATCACCAACTACAAGATTTTTACCGACGATTATACCCTTTTTAGCGACCGTCACGTTTTTCCAAAACGTGACCGAAGCATTAGAAGCCCACGATGAAGATCTCATCCATTTCCTTAAATACACACTTCCATCTATATCGAAAACATGACTCATGGAATCCGAAACCGAAACCTCGTGACTAAAACTTGCTCTTTGTTTTTCGAATTCACCTACGGGCCCACCCCAAGAACTTACGGCGAGAGTTTGTAAAACTACGTCACCGTAAGTTGCGTTTTGTAAATGCGCGAATTGAACGAGTTTCGTAGGTTCGTCCA
Source organism: Nemophila menziesii (assembly GCA_029959085.1). Taxonomy (NCBI): domain Eukaryota; kingdom Viridiplantae; phylum Streptophyta; class Magnoliopsida; order Boraginales; family Hydrophyllaceae; genus Nemophila; species Nemophila menziesii. The sequence continues at coordinate 20,943,082 of JARWIR010000007.1, read as the reverse complement.
ATAGTTTGCGCATGTATTGAAGAGCTTGAAGTCTCGCGATAGCGTTTATAGCGTGTCGAACCGCAAGTTCGTTCCCTTTTTTGGGTCCGGGTTCGGGCCTTGGCCCGGGACCGAACTCACGTATGAATTTGTATAGAGCTATGACTTCGCTAATCAATGCATGCCATACATCTCGTCTCATTTCGTTACCCAAATCGACAAATTCTAGTGCCCAAGTTTCCGATCTTGTATTAAACAATGATGAAATGGAATGCATTAATCTTGTATAGGGACCTATCGTGCAATTAACTAAAAAAGTAATGGATAGAAGAAGCTTACTCACTCATTACCAGAAGTTACGGAAATTGCGGAGTCGAAAAGATTAGATCCTAGCGGCCCCACTCGAGTTTTCTCTACTCGGGACCCATCTATGGTTAAATCTAGCCTCACCGCATCCTTATTCCCCCCAAAATCCACAGCCTACAGGGGTTAGAACGCAAATTAAGTAAACCACGAGGGGGTGGAACGCAAAAAAAAAAAAAAATTTACGTTACCTCAAAGTAGAGTGCCCTATCGGTCAAAATAAGTTTCCCGGGCCATGCCAGGTTATTTTTCCATTTTAAAACCGGTTGTTTTCTATTAGAACTAAGACAAAGAATCCTTTCACTTCGATTCTCGAATTCTCGAAACTTATTCGATTTTCGTGCATCGTGTACTCTACACAAGGCTCGAAAGTAAAAAAATAATATTAAGAACATCGTAAAATACGAAAGGACGATTCTAACCTCAGAAGTTCCTTAACATAAGTAGACCATATAGTAAACGAGATGCCATTTTGATCTCCGGAAAGAGCTTTAAATAGGTTATGTACAGTGGCCCAATCAGCTACACCAGATATAGCTGGAGCTATACGAACAAAAGCTTCTTCTCCTATAAGCTTCGTCTGAGTGTAGAATTTCATTAATGTTGATTAGATATGAACGGCTAAGATTAAAAGTAAAGATTACCTTAAGATAATCCCATTCAGATGCTCGGGATTGAGTCTCCTTTTTAGTGCTGTATGGATTCTCCCATGCAAGCATTGTTACAAATATTAATCTTTGAAATTCAGCTTCCTGTAAATAATAAATATTAATTTATTAGAATATTAAAGTGTGACGTGTACAAGACAAGGGACTAGAATATTAAAAAGATAAAGGACTAAATAGCAAACAAACCTTGAGGGAGGGATGAATATTGGAATTATCTCTAGATAAAAACCTAAAGCAGCAATATTCCACTAGATTACGAGCATCATAATAAACAGGTTCAGGAACAAGCGTTTTAAAGATCTTCTGCATTTTATTTCCATTCTCTCCATTCATCCTGCATATTATATGAAATGCCAAACCATGTTACTCATGCTTGTCTGCACTATAAGTCCCTATATTATGCGAAAATTGCATTATGGGTCCCTATATTATTATCATCACCTGCTGAACTGCTCAATGGAGTGAATTGCAGCTAGAGAAAGATCACCATTTGGCATTCGAGTATTAACAGTTTGCTCAACTGTGAAAAAGTTGTCTGTTTCTTGAGTTTTATCCTCAGGAATTTTCTTTCTATCATTCACGGTTTTTACCAGTGGTTTAGGGAAATCATTCAAAAAGTTTTGGGTTCTTGAAACCCATTTGTTAATTGCATCTGTTCAAGAGCAACATATTTATATCATAAATAAGACAATAGAATTATCTAGGTGCAAGATCTGACTACAAAAAGGTATGCAAATCAATCTTAAGCTCGGATACTATGCCAACTAATCTAAAAGCTACGTAAGTATAAAGAACAAATGAAATTGAAAAGGAACAATTAACCTTAAAGATTAAATAGAAAACATAGAAGTGATTAAGCTTACTAGTATCGATTTGATTAATCTTCAACTTAATATTATCACTAAGAGAAGGACCCACAAGCTTAAACTTAAACTTTTCGTCCCCCGAAGAAGATGATGAAGATGAAGAAGTCTTTTCACAGCATACGATCTTGGAGGAAGTAAATGGTAGTGTGTAAAAAGGTATTATGGGTTTAACTATGAATAATTGTGATGGCATCTTTTTAATTGTGTATTTAAATAGTTAAGACATAGAAAATCTCCAGATTTATCGGAGATGGATGATGATGAGAATGATGAATGTTTAAAACGTTGTGGGAGTTTTGTTTTACGGGAGTTTCATAAAGAAGAGAACGTGTGTTTTTGTTTTGAAGTATTTAGCTGAGAACAGGAGTCACTGTATTGAATCTATTTTGTGGTTCTTACATTTTCAAAGTATTTTGCAATTTGCATAATCATTTTTCTTTTTCGTTTTTTCCGATTTTTTTGTCACTAAAACCAAATTACCTTTTCTTTCTGATGTTGAATTTACCTTTATGAATAATAAAAACTGCAAATGTATCCATATCAGCCTATGTTCTTATCCTAAATAAATAAATACGAAGATATTTTGGGATGTAAAAATACCTATCGTGGATAATGAAAATATCTAGGGATAAGAACTATAGTAAACAAATACGACAAAGAAGAAAAAATATAGGGAAAAAAAAGGAGGAGTGAAATAAAACCGGAAAAAGGGAAAAAAAAAATAGGAATGGGAAAACCATTACAAAATTAGGGACTGTATTCATATTTTAATTTTTTTTATCGAAGTTTATATAATCTATAAATTTTGTTTATTTTATAGATTTTTTTTTATTTTAATAGATTTATAATAGTTTATTGAATTTTATGATAAATTTTAATAGATTTAAATAAATGTTAGCAAATTTTAACATAACTTACCGATATGAAATCCTATGAAGTCACAAATATCACTAATAGAATTAAATAAATAATTTCAGGTTGTGTTAATTAAGTGTTTCAGTATGTTTGAAAGGTATTTCAAGGATTGAACGAGTCTTTATCTGCTCCGCAAAAACAGCAACAGAAAATCTTCCCGTTTGAACGCAAAATGGCTTCGCCGCCGCACCACATGGTGGGCGACACACCGCCTCCAGGAAACCTACCACCGGAAAATCATACGAACACAATGCAAGAAGCAGCAACGGCTGTAACCAACAGTGGTCATCCTACTGCAGAATACCTTGCAAACGACGCTACCATGGAAGAATTCCCAGAACTTGGGACTGCTATTCTCGAGGGACGCGCAGGAAAGAGGCTTCGCGCCACACCACCTGCAAGGTCTGACGCCGCACGTATGGTAGAATCCAATGCAGCTGCTACAGGAACATTCATGGCAGAAGGGTCAGAAACTCAAAAGAAACAGACTGTGAACAACACCCCTGGAGCTAATATGAACTCAGGTAATAACACTAACACGTTTATTAGACCCAAATTATACGGATGGAAAGGAACAGTAACAGGAAACAATCTAGTGATTCCTATAATTGATGATAGTGAAGAAACTAGAGTTAATCGTATAATGGGTGAGGATGAATTTCTTGAACTAGAGGACCTAATTGAGGATGATGATGAATGTGGAATAGAGGATTCAATTCCGACTGTCATTAGGACTAGGGACGAGATTCAAGAAGGAGTTAGACTATGGCGCAACACAGCTGTAATTAGACTACTAGGCAGAGATGTTGGTTTCACATATCTATCATCTAAATTAAGGTAAATCTGGTCTCCTAAGGGACACCTTGAACTTGTAGATGTTGGGCATGGATATTACATGGTCAAATTCGAAAAGAGAGAGGAATTTGATTTCGCGCTTTCGGGTGGACCATGGATGGTCCTAGATCACTACTTAGTGGTGAGAGAATGGACCCCAAGTTTTAACGCTATAACGAATTCAATAACGACAACAACAGCCTGGGTAAGAATATCAAATGTGGGAATGCAGAACTACACCGCTCGTATTCTTAGGAAAATTGGTGATAAATTAGGCCGAACAGTGAGAATCGATCCTATGACAAAAGCGAGGTTAAGAGGCAACTATGCTAGGCTTGCTATAGAACTAGATTTGAAAAAACCACTTGAACCCGAGGTGAGAATTGGCTCAGATATTTGCAAAGTGGAATATGAAGGTTTGCATTTGATTTGCTTTGAGTGTGGCAAATTTGGACATAGAAAAGAGAATTGTCCTCCGAATAGTCCTACTAGAATGGAGGAAGATACGAATATGAACAAAGGCAAAGAGATTATGGTTGAGAAAGAGATAGAAATTCCTACTACTAAGACAAAATATGGGGAATGGATGACGGTGAGTCGAGGTCCAAGAGGTCAAGGGAGAGTAACATCGAGTAATACGGTTAAAATGAACAATCAAAATGGATTGGGAACGCGTTTTGAGGCGTTAAGAGTGGAAGAAAATATTCCGGAAAGAAGACAAACAGTGCAAAGCATATCGAGTAGGGGCCAAAGCTCTGGAACTAAGTCAAATAGTTATAAGGGTAAGAATGTATCTTGGGCTAACACGAACAATAAGAAAAGTGGGGGTACCAAAGGACACAATATAATTTCAACACCAAATTTTGAGCAAAGGAGAGTACTAATTGATGAAGTGGAGGTGCAAGAAATAGAGGCTATGGAAGTCACTAATGTAATGAACACAGGGGGCAAAAAGGGCGAAAGAAAGGGAGCGAAAGGAGCAAAAAAGAATGGGAACAAATCCGGGGCTTCAGGAAGTGGTGGTCTAAAATCGGGTGATAAGAGCTTAACTCAGGAGGTTCAAATGGAGGGGCTTGTAGATGTGAATGTTGAGGTGAGTAATGATATGCGCAGGGACCTAGCTGCAAATAAGCAGCTCTCGGCCCCAGTTCCTGAAGTAACAGTTTGGACTTCTGAAGTTGCAGAAATTTCTGCAGCAGAAATTGGAGCTGCAATTGCCGAAGATCACAGCACAGCAGCAAAATTCACCTTGGCTCCTCTTCCACCCGAGCCACTATGGTATAATGAACATGACAGTGAGGGAGGTTATGATGTGTGGCTCGACACCCAAGTCCAAGACTCGCTAGAGGCTGGACAGCAGCAAACCGAGCAACACGTGAGAAATAGGGATGAAGATACGGACATGGATTCTCGCGCATAATTGCGCCTAGAGGTACCTCAGTTATTTTTTTAATTTTTTATTAATGAATTGTATAGATGTTTCAGGTAAAAGTTGGAGTAATTCCAAATTCCCGATCAATATCCTAGTGTGGAATTGCTATGGAGCGGCTAAGCCACGATTTCGAAGGGTCCTACGGGACATGATGACTAATAATAACGTTTGGTTAACAGTAATAGTAGAACCGCGTGTAAGTGGAACAACTGCAAATAATATTATCAACTCATTACAGAAAGACAACTCGGTGAGAGTAGACTCGGAGGGTTATAGTGGAGGAATATGGTTAATTTGGAATGATTCGAATGTAAAGGTTAGAGTTTTATCCGCTGGCCGGCAGGTAATAAATATTGAAGTATCACAGATTGGATGTGTATCGTGGACCTTTTCTGCTATATATGCGAGCCCCGATTATAAATCAAGGGAATTGCTATGGGATGCACTTCATCAAGCATTCCATAATTTGCAATCACCTTGGATTGTAGCTGGGGATTTTAACCAAGTAGGACTAGAAATCGATAAAAAAGGTGGTGTTTCAGGGGTTTCAAGAAGAATGGAGAAGTTTGAAGAGTGGAGACATAGTTGCAATTTGATTGATTTAGGATTCGAAGGACCTTGCTACACGTGGTGTGACTCTTGGAATACGGGTCAACAAATCATGGAACGACTGGATAGAGCCTATGGCAACGTTGAATGGTTGAGTTTATTTCCTAATACACGAGTTATCCATTTGGCTAGGGTCCATTCGGATCATATGCCTATCTTAATCCAAGTTTGTCCGAATCAAAGACCTAAAATAAATTCACGACGGTTTAGATTCGAATCAGCTTGGTGCCTTCACAAGGGTTTTCAGGATTTCGTGAGTAACAAATGGAATGGTAATAATGTTGGTATTGGGGAAGGGATATCGGAAATTCAAGAACATATAAATAAGTGGAAGTTAGAAGAATTTGGAGACATCCATAAAAAGAAAAGGGAGTTGACTGCGAGAATTAGAGGTATTCAGAGATCCTTGCAAGTGTCCTATAACTCATCACTTCGAGAAATGGGTTTTCGTTTGACTAAATAGTATGAGGATATACTAGAACAAGAAGAGGTAATGCAGTTTCAAAATTCAAGAGAAAGGTGGATTGAATCCGGTGATAGAAATACGAGGTACTATCAGTTAGCAGCTTCAGTAAAGAAGAGAAAGTCTACTTGCACTAGATTACAGAATGAATTAGATGAGTGGGTAGAAGATGAAGAGGAGCTAAAGTTAATGCTACGGGAATATTTTGAGACACTATATGAAAAGCCAATTGATCTTGCGGAATAATTCTCGTTACCACAAATTGGGCCTATCGAAAATAATTATATTAATAGCTTAGGACAACCCTTCACGGATGAAGAGATTAGAGAGGTGGTTTTTCAATCAAATCCGACCAAAGCCCCTGGACCGGATGGCATGTCAGCTGCGTTCTATCAAAAGTGTTGGTCTACAGTGGGTCCCTCAATCTGTAAGATGGTAAGAGAAACGATTCAATCAGGCCACCTTCCTTCGGGTCTCAACGGTACGCTTATACATTTAATTCCTAAAGTGCCTGACCCGAATCGGGTACGTTTATTTTGACCTATTAGTCTTATAAATTCTCCGGTTAAGTTTATTATGAAGGCCATGGTCAATAGACTAAGGCCTATTCTATCTAACATGATTGGCCCTTGCCAAAGTAGTTTTTTGCCAGGTCGATCCACTATTGATAATGTGGTGCTTGTTCGCGAAGTAGATCACAAGATGAGGCACCAACAAGGGATAAAATGAACCATGGCTATCAAAATTGATCTTGCCAAAACGTATGACAAAATTCAGTGGGAATTTATAGAAGACACAATTAGCCATTTCGGATTTCCAGAGAAGTGGATCAAGGTTGTAATGTCTAGCATGAAAGAGAACGAAATGCGCGTTCTTTGGAATGGTGAACCACTACCACCTTTTACACCTCATCGTGGTATCCGCCAAGGGGACCCACTGTCCCCATACATATTTGTAATGTGCATGGAAAGACTTTCCCGATTAATCCAAGAACTTTGTACCGCGGGAAAATGGAAAGAGATTCAAGTTGGTCGAAACGGTCCAAAATTATCTCATTTATTCTTTGCTGATGATTTAATATTATTTGGTGAGGCGCCTGTTTTGCAGGTTCAGTTAATACAGGAGACTATGGATAAATTTTGTAATGAGGCGGGACAAACTATTAGTGCGGAAAAGTCATTAATTTACTTTTCCAAAAATGTACCCTCCAACTTACAAAAAGAGTTAGCAATGATGAGTGGTTTTTGTCATAGTGAATCTTTTGGCTCATATCTGGGAGTTCCCATTCTCTCGGGGAGGTTACCAAAAGGTTTTTATAAAGGTATAGTGGAGAAAATGAGAGGTAAATTAGCTACGTGGAAAACAAAACACTCTCGTTAGCGGGCCGTGCAACATTAGCTCAATCGGTCCTGAATGCAATCCCCGTATATCAAATGCAAGTGCTAAAGCTACCGAAATATGTATGTAAAGAAATCGATAAAGTAGTTCGGGACTTCATATGGGGTTCTTCGGCGTTGGAAAGAAAAGTTCATTGGGTAGCGTGGGACCAGATATGTAAATCAAAGGATAATGGGGGTCTTGGAATAAGAAGCGCGGAGAAATACAACTTGATAAAACTAAATATTCAATACAATCTCTTCCACCTACTTTTCTACCCATATTTAAAGTTGGATCATAAGAATTCCACTACTTTGTAATTTATTATCTATATTTTTATTAGTATGATTGTATTTTGTCGTAAAGATTTACATTAAAAAGAGGGAATAATCTGTAAATTTACCTGGGTAACAAAGTGCGTACAGAGGAGGAAGGGTGATGAACCTGCACACAAATTGAAGGTATACCCTGTCAAGATTCAATTCTACTTTCCAACTCCAACTATTTATGATTTTAAATGATTTTATAGTCTATACTTACATAAATACAATTAATGAAGTTTAGAAAATAATAATCAAACTCAATTTTAATATTATATTTTTAGGGTTTTTATATATAAACCTTTTCTGGTGTTTTATCAAATATCATATATACCCAAAACCTATTTTTGAATTCGATAGTTTTTATCTCAGAAAATCAAAAAGTCAAAAAATTAAAAAATTACCTTTTAATAATAAAACTTAAAAATTCTAATTAAATGATAGTCTTGATTTATCTTCTAAAATTAGATGTTTGATGAATTGCAGTAATTTTTGAGTTATTTTTCTGTTCATTCTTTTGCTGTGAGAAAGAATTTTTGGGTTTAAAAAAGAAATTAGGAAAGTGAAATGAGTAATCTGAAATAAGTAATTCATCTTCGTTCAAAAAGAAAAAAAAATGTAATGAGTTAATGTGAGGAAGTAGTGGACTTGTGACGTGTAATATATTAAAATTTAAAAAAAATGAATGGTTAAGATTTTATTTATTTATTATTTAAGGTATATAAGCATGCCAACTCACCTACTAGTAGAGACTAGTAGAAGAATTTACTAGTGGAGGATCCTATCTCAAAAATACCTATCGTGGATAATGAAAATATCTAGGGATAAGAACTATAGTAAACAAATACGACAAAGAATAAAAAATATAGGGAAAAAAAAGGAGTGAAATAAAACCGAAGAAAAAAAAAATAGGAAAGGAAAAACCATTACAAAATTAGGGACTGTATTCATATTTTAATTTTTTTTATTGAAGTTTATATAATCTATAAATTTTGTTTATTTTATAGATTTTTTTGATTTTAATATATTTATAATAGTTTATTGAATTTTATGATAAATTTTAATAAATGTTAGCAAATTCTAATATAACTTACCGATGTGAAATCCTATAGTCACAAATATCGTTAATAAATTTAAATAAATAATTTCAGGGTGTGTAATGTTTCAATATGTTTGAAATGTATTTTTATAGATATATTTTTTGAAATACTCAATATTTTCAATCAAACTATTATAATTTATTTTCTATAAATAATCACTATCAAAAAAGTCTTAAGTAAGAGTTGTTTACACCGTAGTGACTTAAATTTATTGGTGCGAAAGAATCAAAATTGAGTTCTTTAAAGTAATAACTAATTGACTTTTCATGTAGTTTTTTAACTTAAAGAATATAACATGGGTTTTTTAACTGAAACAATTGTCTTATAATAATGTTTAATTTTTCATGTAGATCTTTTAAGAGATTATCACTCAAAGGGTTTTGAAGAAACCTCCCCTAAGACCGAACAAGATTTCAGTAATCTACTCTTCTTACTAAAGGCCACGAATAAAAATTAACACTATAAGTCAAATTTTCAATTACATTTATACCATTTTTTTGTTTTTTTGCCTATATATATTACTGTATTCATAAATATTATAAAAACCTAATAATTATATTCTCACCTTTCTCTCTCCTCTCCCGTACAGACTCTCTCTCTCTCTCTCTCTCTCTCTCTCTCTCTCTCTCTCTTATTATGTTTAAGCAGCAAAACCAAATCGGAGCTCGAAATGGACCATCGCCAATCCATGGAGCTCGAACGGAGACGATCCTTGGAGCTCGAACAAAGAGGATCCATGGAGCTCGCCGGATCTTGGTAAGTACCTTGAACCTTAACGATTTATGGAGCTCGTTCCATGGCATCTTCGAAGCTCGTTTTGCCGAGAAGAAGTCAGATCCGTTCGAAGCTGTTGGTTTGAAGCTTCTCGTCATTTTGGTGTGAGGCATTGTTTTGCTTTCACCAGAGATGCTACACTGCTTCACTGGAGCTGATGTGAGACAGATCTGGTTCGCACAACAAAGTCGCCTAAGATAAACGAACTGAGAAGATGCCATGGCTACTTCGTTCTCAAGAGATCTGACAGGCCTTCACCTCGAGCGGCGTTGCTTCGCAAACGTTGGTGATCGACGTTGCTTCGCGAACGAAGGAAGAAGAAAGCGTCGGGCTGTGTAACATCTGCTGGAGAAGAAAGCTCGAAAGCTGTCGCCGGGCTAATGAAAGTTGCCATAAAAACAGCCTTCAATCGCATATGCTCGCCGAATCTACTATATATTTTTACATATATATATATATATATATATATATATATATATATATATATATTGAGGTGGTTTTGCTGCTTAAAGAAGAATGCTTAATAATTTTTTTTTTTGCTTTTTGTTTTGTAATACTCAGAAACGCAAAGCAGTGTTTTTTTTCTTTGGCTTTTTATGCAAATAATGTAATGAGTAGTGTAATTTGTGAATAAATCATTCACTGATTTTTCATGTTATTAGTTTTTGTAATTGTAATTTATTAATGTAATAATTTGAATTTTTTATTTAAATAAACTTTAATTAAGAAAATAATGAAACTCAGTGAAGTTATTGAGCATACTCAATAAATTTTCTAAGCATACGAGCATACTCAGTAAAGTTACTCAATAAAAAAAATTGAATATTCAGTAACTTTTCCGATACTCAGTACTTTTTCCGGCGATGGTCGGTGGTTGTGGTCGGAGCTAAAAAAATTTGATACTTAATGAAGGAGGAGAGAGAGAAAATGATAAAAGAGGAGAGAGATTAATGGTAATGGAGGAGAGAGAAAATAGTAATGGAAAAGAGAAAAAACTATTTTTTGTCTTATATACAGTATAAGGGTATTCATGACAATGGACTTCTTAAAGACCTCTTTAGAGCAGAGATGATTAAAGTGTTACTTTTAGGGCACTAAGATGGTCTTTAAGACCCTATAGGGAATTCACCCTCTTTTTAATTGAGGTTTTAGATGAAAAATAGCATGGATGAGTTTTTTTTAACCAAAGCAATAGTCTTACGGCTTATTTCTTTATGAAGTTTTTTTTTTTAATTTAAGTCTCACATAAAGAATATATAATTAGTTATAATTATTTTTCTTTTTCAATTTGTAAGAAGTTGGTCTAAAAAATAAGTCCATCAAAATATCTAGTTAAAAGGAAAGTATTCAAAGTAAAAAATTTATTCTTGAAAATCCTATAGAATCTAATACTTAATGAAATCCATTAAAATCCATAAAATTTTGAATAACATAAGATTTTAAACGATTGTTTAAAATTCGGATTGAATACACAAGATTTTAAAAGACTTTTTGAATTTCGGATTGAATACCACAAGAGTTTAGAAGACTTTTCGAAATTCGGATTGAATACCTCTAGACGTTTGAAATACAATGAAAATCAATAGACTGAATACATCCCCGTAAAGAAGTAGTGAATGGATTCAAAAAATGATATTATGGGCTAAAAGTCAACGTACGGGGTTCAGAGAGTGTAAATTTTTTAATATTTAGGATAGTGGGGCTAAAATATAAGTTAGGAGAGGTTGAAGTCTATTTTTAATAAGATTTTATACCTTAAAAATAATTTGAGTAAATTTCTCACTACATTCCAGAAACGGGGGGTTGTAAATAATGATGTCTTTGACTTATTAAATACTATCACAAATAATGAGGTTTGTCATGGTAGGAAGACGTCAACCACGACACTAATAGATATAAAAAAATATAAACCGCCAATGGTCACCACCTTTGAAGGTCGTGCTATTACGCCCTCATTTTTCAAAATGAGTTTACAGGGCCATCATGTTTGCAAGTTATGCCCGTCGAATAGATATAAAGGTATTTTTGATATTCTACTATTTTAACTTAGAAGAAAAGTGTTTCCTCTGATATGATGTTGTGATGGAACCACATCATTACAGGATTGTTTTTTCGAATACTAAGAAATACAATGGTTACAAAGATAAACCGTGATAATAGTCCCCTAACTTAAATGTTAGCCCTCCACGATCTAAATATTGTATTTTTAATCTATCACGTATAAAAAATTAACTTCAATTTTTTGGGTTGATGCTTTGAACCCTATTAGTTATTCTAATTTTAAGTATTCTTGAAACTGTAAAAAAAAAAAGTATTCTGAAATAATGTTATCATGTATACCAATTATTTAGTAAAAAAAGTTTTAAATAAATTATTAAGATAGTTTTGGTTATCCACAACATGAATATATATAATAACTAGGTAAAACCCGTGTCTGAAAACACTAAGGCAAAAATTCTGTTGACAGGAATCAAATCCAGGTTCATAAAAAAAACCCGTGTCTAAAAACACTAAAGCAAAAATAAATTCTGTTGACAAGAATTGAACCCAGGTTCAAAAAAAAAATAATTAATAAACGGTGCCAGAATCAATCTTGGCCACCACTTATGTTTAGCCCGATTAAATTCTGGCCACCACTTATGTTTGGCCAGAATTAATCTTGGCAACCACTTATATGGATAAATTTGGACATTGAAAAAACTTTGAAATATAATATAGATAAATAAAAAGTTATAAGAACCCAAATAAAAAGTGAGTATCTAGAAAAATCGTCGATAATACAAGAAGGTGAAACTATAAAATTGTATCGAGTGAGTGATATTTGAGTTCCATAATCTCTGACCACATTTAAAGTAGAGTAAAAAGAGTCCACAACTCCTCCATGTCCATGGCCTTATCCACTCTCTCCTTACCACCAATAACAACACTAATTCCCAAACTCCATAGCCATACAAGTTGTTTATCTTCATCTTCAGTACTCATCAACAACAATAATATCGCTTTCCCAGCAACATTATCTCTTTCCACTTCTACTACACCCTTCACCCCACCATCTCACCCTCGTACTAACAACAAATGGAAAAGCAATGTTTCCTTCTTTACTACATTTTTCAAGAAGACCGAAGTACCAGATGCAACCGCTATTAAACAAGAATTGCTTGATGCTATTGCTCCACTTGATCGCGGAGCTGAAGCTACCCCTGAAGATCAACAAAGGATTGATCAGGTCAAACTTCAACTTACTATCTTCATCAATTATTTCTAGTTGATTTCGGCATAAATAGTTTTAATAGCTCGATATTTTTATTTTGGACAGTTTGGAGAGTAATTGCTCACTTTTCTGTTTATTCGAATAGTTACAACTCTAACTATAAAACCCATTACGCTTTTATTACTCCCTCCATTCCACTAAATTTCTCCACTTAGCTTTTCAGATATATTAAGAAACATAATAAATGGCATTCACCATTTAAAAAATACCCCTAATAAAGTATCTTGATATCTTAAATATGTATTGGAATATAAATTTTAATATTTTAATAAAGTAAAAGTGGAAAAAGTAGGAAAAAGAACTCCTAAATGCACAATATACTTAGAACATTATTTTTAGTAAGTGGACAATTTCAATGGAACGGAGGGAGTACTATTTATGATGTTTTTAGTATTGTATTTTCTTTCGTCAGATTGCTAGCAAACTGGAAGCAGTTAATCCAACGAAGCAGCCATTAAAATCCGACTTACTCGATGGAAAATGGGAACTTCTATACACCACTTCACAATCGATATTACAAACCAAGGTAACACATGCTTTCTTGATCTATTAACGCATGTAATAGCAAGTTTACTCTTTTTCTAGTTATTTGACGTCATTAAAGAAAATAAGTTTATTATTGAAATTATGGTAATGCTTTTGTAGATTGAGAGTATACTTACAAGGTGACATTTTAAACAGAGGCCTAAATTGTTAAGATCGAGAACAAATTATCAAGCGATCAATGCGGATACTCTTCGAGCTCAAAATTGGGAATCATGGCCATTCTTCAATCAGGTTCTTATTTCATATAATAAATTTCGTGTAATGCAGATAGGACTGTTTAGATCATCCGAAGGCCCAAAAAGCACCAAAGAGAAAATAACCCTGGTTAACGATAAGTACTTTGAATTCGGTTCCTAATCTAGAAGACTCAAAACACAGCACTTCGAGCTGCATTTTGAGGCTTCTAGACTATAAAAGCATAAATCATACTACTTTTAACCATATAGGGCGTCATTTTATCTTTGCTACTTTCTGGGCCTTCAGATGATCCAAACTGGTCCACATATGCACAACATTACACTCCTTTATATTAATCATCTCCAAGTCAGAACCGATTTACTCAAATTCTAGTTAAATTTTTAATTGTTTCATTCTTGGTAGGTTACAGCCGATTTAACTCCTTTAAATGCTAAAAAAGTGGCGGTCAAATTTGATTATTTCAAAATTGGAGGACTGGTAAGATAATTTGTTTATATTTGAGCACTCTTTTGTTCAACTTTCGCATTCATACAACCATTAAATGAAATAGTAGGAGAATACATACCCTACACCAGATTTTGAAAAATGAGAGATTCAAAATGCTTGCTTTGTAATTATTACAGACTTTGACGATAAGCACTTCCGTTTCTATATTAGTTTATTAACATGACCTCTCTCCGGTGAACAGATACCTGTTAAAGCACCTGAACGAGCTGTAGGTGAGCTGGAAATTACATACTTGGATGAGGATCTGAGGTTAGGGTCCCTAATTACATAAATTTAGATTACATTTATAATTAAGAGAGTTTTGATTTATGATTTATTTTTACAACTCAAATTCTGTGTTCAACAGGGTATCGAGAGGCGACAAGGGAAATCTCTTCATCTTGAAAATGGTAGATCCATCATATCGCATACCAACCTGATATAAACGGCTCTTTTTCACAAGCAAGGCATCTTGTCATAATCAAATAATTTTATCAACATCCTTTGTTCATAAACACATGCATAGTCTGTAAGTATGATTCTGAATAAATTTTGGTTGGGGTGCACAACGCAAGGTATCAATTATTAAACGGACAAAAAAGAGCAGATACTACATTTGATTTTTAGTCAACCTCTGTTTCTTCCTCTATATAATAGGTATTGTAGGATTACCACAGAACATGTAATGAATTATTTTTTGTCAAACAAGAACATAGTTCTGATACCAATCCTCCATTAGTCAAGATTTATTTAATATTTGACAATTATAAAGATCATCCAATAATATTTATTAAAATTTATTACGAAACTGATAATTTTAAAATATATATATATATATATGATTCATACAAATAGATTTCAAATATATGAATGATGATAATATCCAAGTATAAAACATGACATTTACACAAAGAAAAAAAAAGAGTTAGATGATTATGAGAATTAATATTAGAATAGTGTTATTATTGTTTGGATATTGATGATCAGATGTTATCCCACATCGAGAGGTTTAGAGGAAGGAGAGGGTTGATGTTAGAACAAAATTAGATCGGTGGGCAATAAGTTACATACTTACCTGGATGGGGTCAATAGATGATCAAGAAGATCTATGGCCTAGGTTGGTGACCTCCATTGCACAAAGGAGGGGTGCCTGCCTAAGATCTATCCAAGTGATAGAGTCTACATCATAATTTGTGGTAGAGGGGGCCTGCGTTCGCGCGGCCCCTACCTAATTTTTAAGTAAAACTTAACATGATTATTGATTTATTTTGCTGGGGGTCAATCACTGATATTATTGTGCATATTAAAGGAAAGGAATTTCAGGATCTGTCCTCTCTATTCGATGATAATTACATGCTTTATAAAATATGGAAAGGAATATTTTATGAAATATCATTAAGCAAAGCTGTCCTCTGCTTTGGCAAGGAAAATGGAAGAGACAAACGTGTGATGAGATGTATATATAGATAATACACCTGAACGGTAACAGTACAAAAATTAATATATACTATAAGATAAACCTGAGTTTCTGAACATATACAATGTTTGACGTAATCGTTGAAGTTAGAAAATATAGATAATATATCAATAACCATGGAGACATTATTTTAACAAATACAAGTATTTGATATCACACCCCGAGCATGGAGAATTTATCATCTATCATTGGTAACATGTTTTATACTCAGAAAAGCTCCGCTGCACCAAAAGTTGCATGAAAAGAGAATCGGTTTTCCACTATATTCTAATCCTATGAAACTCAACTACATTGGCATCATCAACTCTCAATGAAAGCACAAGTTATCATTTTAAAGACAGATTGTATATTTTGGTGCATATTGATTATAAATACACCACAAGTCCACTAAAATAATAATTATAATAATAATCTACCTGGGCAACAACTTTATCACAGAGTTACATTAATTGTTAAATTTAACAGAAACTAAATAATTGAAAACAAAATAAATTAAAACTAGAATTGGTGGGGTGTGCCGGGCCAAGGCAATAGTGCAACACCAAGGCAACACTCGAGAACCCAAGTAGCAAGCTACCTTGATGGGCTCTCCCCGTCAAAAAATAAATTTAATATCGTGTGGACCGATGGTCCACATATCAGATATTAAACTGATAAGAACAGATACTACACTTGATCTTAGCCAAAAGGCCGAGAAAGGTATGCTTAATTCATTCTTCAACCACCTACTTTATTACTCACCTTCTATTTACTTCCCTTGTATCATCTTCGATGTGGGATGGGATATACAAAAAGAATTCAACAACCAACACCTTCATTCAAATTTTCATAAGTAACAACTAGCCAACATCAATGGGATCATATATATGTCAATGCTGATTCAATCTAATTATGTAACTCCTCCAAGTGACAGAAATCCGCTCTCAGGTTTTAATTTTTCCAAAATTGGTGGATTCGTAAGACAATTCTGTTCTCGCATTCATAATACTATTACTGCAAAATATTGGTTGCTATATGATATAACAACTTTTCCTATATTCACTGCAATAATTTTTTAATTACTATATTTTCTATATTACTCTACGAAAATGCTCCCCGCTAAAGCTTCTGGACAAGCTTCGAGGTTATTCAAACGATCATTATAGGATAAGAGCCATGATATGCAAGGGGGCATATGAAAGCTAGTGTGAAAAGACGTCGACATAGACGAAATATTCTGCCGGATTGTGGCAGATTCGCATCCGCCAAGTAACCTCTGTCCATGAAAACGCATTTTTGACTTATTTGGGTGTTTGAAAAAAAGAAAAGAAAGACTTATTTGGGTGTGAATTTGAGTTTGGTCGACGATTTATTCCTAGGATTGACCAAAGACGTTTTTAGTGTTTTGTGTCATTGCTCACTAAACTATCCCATCTTGCACATTAGTTTATCTTAGGATCCTAAAGTCTCTATGGATTAAACGAGATAAGGAAAAGAAGCCATCTCCAAGCCAAGTTTGGTAACACCTCCCCTTTCATGTCTTTCAATTATGTAACTAACTTTTTTATTTTATTTCTCTATGTATTTACTCAATACTTTGGATACTCTTGATGAACTTTAATTGATTGTGAGCTCTTGATGGTGAGATTGGAAGGATTATATTGTGTGTTGAATATTAACATGTACAAAAATACAATTTATCACATATACTATGTAATAGATTGTTCTAGTATTTGAATAATTTTCGAAAGAGGGGTTTGAATGTAGATATAATTTATAGAGTAATGATATATACCATCCAAAATCATACCACCAATGACGTGGCGTGAATTGGTTGGTAATAAATCCTATAATTTTAACGAACTTAATAATTTATTTCTCTAAATTTGATTACTCAATTTCAAATAATTTTTATTGAATAAATATATGACGTTAGACAAAATAAATAACCAAATTTAATTGTTCTTTAATTTGGAAATGAAAAAACTTTTTCTAGATCTTCCTAAATATATTTGTTTTTGCAGAATACAAATCTAGATAATTAAGTAGATAATTATGAAAGAATTTCGGAGTCTGGGTGGGGTATCCAGATCAAGAATTTCCTAGTTTACACGGCTATAACACAAAGGCGCGACCACTAGTATTGCCGATGCATAAACTGTAGTTATTTATACTATTAAAACCACTAGAAAAATAGCCTCTCAACATTGAAATAAATGAGAGGCGAGAGAATAAGAAAAAAAGATAACTTAACAAATTACAATGGGAGAAAAATTTGGACCATTTGTTAATTTGGGTTTATACTAGCCAACGTTGTTCAGTAGAAAAACTAATACACGAACACATAAATTAAGAACATGCATAGTCCAAGTAGTTCGGGTATGTTTCTTATTAGAACAAAAAAAAATAACAAAACATGATTTCGATGGCTTCTCCTAGGTTCGAACGAAAGCCTTAGAGTGTCGTGATAACCAACTACACCAAGAAACTATTGTTGAACATTTTTTCCGCCAGTCGAGTAATAGCCAAAGGAAATACCTACATAAGAAAAATTATATAACCTTCGAATTTAATAAATGATTAATTAAATGAATCATTGATTTTGCCTGGTCCAGGTTGAACGATTAAAAACATTTGGATACTAATGGACCAGCCATCTAAGCCCATTCACTTATTCCGAAGTAATTTCAATTGAGAATTCTTAAGCATGCATGTATGTGAATATGAATGCTCAAGTATATTCATGTCCCAAGCATGTAGATTAGTTAATTAAACCTGCTTCTAATCCCATAGTCCATCTTATAAAAAACATTCTCCAAACAATAAACTGTATTTGAAACCTAGCTCAAAGGATAAATATTCAACTACCTAGATTCTAACTAGAGATCATGGAAGTCAAAAATATTTTGAGTTTAGTAGTTCATTATGCAAACAAACTAAAAATTGTAACTTTGTTTATGTTCATAAGTAAAGCTCAACTCACACTTGCAAGGAATTAAGTAAAAACGATGAACTAATTGAAACAAGGTGGATTTTGTTGATCTTTGATTCTAGCTACCACGGTATATGGATGATAGATAGAGGATGGATCAATCATTACTTTGTTTCAAATTACTTCCAAGGTGTCTCCTCTCATCTCCAATATATGAAATATTTGAAAACGATTGGTTTTGCCTTTTATACTCCTAAAAAAAGCCAACAATCTCATTTTTTGTCTTTTTCTTTGCATACTGTTGCTAGTAGTTGGAAAACCTATACCTCTCCCTGGACAAGAATTCCTTGCTCAAAAGGCGATCTCTACCTCTGATTGAGGAAGCGAGAAAGACTTTTTCGCAAAACCCTGCCTGCGCAATCGACCTTTTTTCAACAACTTTTAGAATACTCTTTTTCGCGTCATTTTCTACACGAGGTCATATCTAATTCCTTAAATCACACTCTACATTAATCTCATAATAACATTATAAATAGAGGTGTATCGCTAGATGTACAAATTAAGACTACAAAATTAAAGACAAAGTGAAGGAAAAGTAAGTGGAAATGTCATCTAGTCAGGGTTTGGGAAGGTCTCAACAACTTTTAAAATACTCTTTCTGTCTCGTGTCATTTTCTACACGGGGTCATATCTAATTACTCAAATCACACTCTACATTAATATCATTAGAACATTATAAATAGAGGTGTATCCCTAGATGTACAAATTGAGACTGCAAAATTAAAGACAGAATAAAGGACAAGTCCATGGAAATCTCATCTAATCGGGGTTGGGAAGGTCTAAAAAATAGCTCTCTATTGTAGGACCATCAATTTGATAAGAGATGTAAATCTAAAAAATTGCTCTCTTTTATTATGCACAAGGATTTAAATATCCCCTTCTTTCGATTGGCTTCGCCCGGGTTCAAACCGGAGACCTTCAGTGTGTTAGACTGACGTGATAACCAACTACACCACGAAACCTATGTTAAACACTATTATCATCACTCCCATAATAACCACAAAAAGTACCTACATAAGCAATAAAATGTAACTGTAGAATTGAAGGAGTAATTGTTAAGTTAACTGTCAATTTCCCTGGATGTCTAATTAAACCATTTAAATACTTCAGGGTTTAATGAACCAACAACCGAAACTTATTCACATATTCCCGAGTTAATCTTCAACCGAGAAATCACATTATTAAGCATACCCAATATGAGAATAAGAAAGCTCAAGTATATTCATTCGCCAGCATGCACATTAGTTAATTAAACCCACTTCTAATCCTTTATTCCGCCTTCTGAATTAATCATAGACAAGCAATAACACACATAAGGTGGCCAATCGTATGAAAAAACACTCACTAAACAATAAAATGTATATAAAACCTAGGTCAAAGGACTATTATTCAACTATCTAGGTTCTAACTAGAAATCATGTAAATGTAGAGTATTTTGAGTTTAGATCGTTATGTAAACTAACTAAAAACTATAATTTTATTTATGTTCATAAGTAATGCTCAACTAATACTTGCAAGGAATTGAGTAAATTTGATGGACTAATAGCAATCGCATGGATGTTGTTGAGGATGATTGATTCTTGTTGCCACGGTATATACATGGTAGATTGAGGATGGATTTTCCATACTTTTCTCCAATATATATATATGAACCCTTTCAAAACTATTGGTTTTGCCTTTTATACTCCCTAGGAAGTGCCCTTAATCTCCTTTTTTGTGTACTGTAGCTAGTAGCTAGCAACCTCTACCTCTCGCTGGACGAGCAATCCTTGCTCGCTAAGCAAAATCTGCCTCTCGTTGAAGCGAGCGAGATAGCCTTGTTCAGTAAGCGAGTTCTACGCGTCGCTGGGCAAAGTATGTTTCCTCAGCCACTTCTTTCTCATTTTCTCTTTTTTCTCGTGTCGTTTTCTACATGAGGTCATATCTAATTCCTCAAATCAGCCTCTTCATTAATCTTAGAATATCATTATAAACAGAGGTGTATCGGTAGATGCGTTTGGCGCTAAATATTAAAGACTTCCAGTTTTAGACGAAATGAAGGATAAACCCGCAAAAAACTCGTCTAATCTAGACTTGGGAAGGTCTAACATAGCTCTCTATTGGAGAGCCATCAATATAATTAGAGATATAAATCCAAAGGGCTTTGAAAACACATTGCATTTAGTCATCATACACAAGGATTTAAATGTTCCCTTAAACAACTAAATATCCAAATATAACACAATATCTTACCCTTTTAACCCATATTTTAAGGTGTTAAAAAGTTTATGATATATGCACAAAGAAAGAAGGGGGCTCATAGAACGAGAGCTATAGAAATGAATCAATAGTACAAGAGTTTACGATATACATCTTTTCAACGCATTGAGCCTCGTTGGAGCTCATTTTTATTCTCAAGAGTTTCCTTCCATAAGCAATGCACACATTAGCCGTCAATTAAAACTGGTATTGAATTGATGATCAGATGCTATCCCACATCGAGAGGTTTAGAGGAAGGATAGGGTTGATGTTAGAACAAAATTAGATGGGTGGGCAATAAGTTACATACTTACCTGGATGGGGTCAATAGATGATCAAGAAGATCTATGGCCTAGGTTGGTGACCTCCATTGCACAAAGGAGGGGTGCCTGCCTAAGATCTATCCAAGTGATAGAGTCTACATCATAATTTGTGGTAGAGGGGGCCTGCGTTCGCGCGGCCCCTACCTAATTTTTAAGTAAAACTTAACATGATTATTGATTTATTTTGCTGGGGTCAATCACTGATATTATTGTGCATGTTAAAGGAAAGGAATTTCAGGATCTGTCCTCTTTATTCGATGATAATTACATCCTTTATAAAATATGGAAAGGAATATTTTATGAAATATCATTAAGCAAAGCTGTCCTCTGCTTTGGCAAGGAAAATGGAAGAGACAAACGTGTGATGAGATGTATATATAGATAATACACCTGAACGATAACAATACAAGAATTAATATATACTATAAGATAAACCTGAGTTTCTGAACATATACAATGTTTGACGTAATCGTTGAAGTTAGAAAATATAGATAATATATCAATAACCATGGATTGGAGACATTATTTTAACAAATACCACTAGAAAAATAGCCTCTCAACATTGAAATAAATGAGAGGCGAGAGAATAAGAAAAAAAGATAACTTAACAAATTACAATGGGAGAAAAATTTGGACCATTTGTTGATTTGGGTTTATACTAGCCAACGTTGTTCAGTAGAAAAACTAATACACGAACACATAAATTAAGAACATGCATAGTCCAAATAGTTCGGGTATGTTTCTTATTAGAACAAAAAAAAAAATAACAAAACATGATTTCGATGGCTTCTCATAGGTTCGAACGAAAGCCTTAGAGTGTCGTGATAACCAACTACACCAAGAAACCATTGTTGAACATTTTTCCGCCAGTCGAGTAATAGCCAAAGGAAATACCTACATAAGAAAAATTATATAACCTTCGAATTTAATAAATGATTAATTAAATGAATCATTGATTTTGCCTGGTCCAGGTTGAACTATTAAAAACATTTGGATACTAATGGACCAGCCATCTAAGCCCATTCACTTATTCCGAAGTAATTTCAATTGAGAATTCTTAAGCATGCATGTATGTGAATATGAATGCTCAAGTATATTCATGTCCCAAGCATGTACATTAGTTAATTAAACCTGCTTCTAATCCCATAGTCCATCTTATAAAAAACATTCTCCAAACAATAAACTGTATTTGAAACCTAGCTCAAAGGATAAATATTCAACTACCTAGATTCTAACTAGAGATCATGGAAGTCAAAAATATTTTGAGTTTAGTAGTTCATTATGCAAACAAACTAAAAATTGTAACTTTGTTTATGTTCATAAGTAAAGCTCAACTCACACTTGCAAGGAATTAAGTAAAAATGATGAACTAATTGAAACAAGGTGGATTTTGTTGATCTTTGATTCTAGCTACCACGGTATATGGATGATAGATAGAGGATGGATCAATCATTACTTTGTTTCAAATTACTTCCAAGGTGTCTCCTCTCATCTCCAATATATGAAATCTTTGAAAACGATTGGTTTTGCCTTTTATACTCCTAAAAAAAGCCAACAATCTCATTTTTTTTCTTTTTTTTTTGCATACTGTTGCTAGTAGTTGGAAAACCTATACCTCTCCCTGGACAAGAATTCCTTGCTCAAAAGGCGATCTCTACCTCTGATTGAGGAAGCGAGAAAGACTTTTTCGCAAAACCCTGCCTGCGCAATCGACCTTTTTTCAACAACTTTTAGAATACTCTTTTTCGCGTCATTTTCTACACGAGGTCATATCTAATTCCTTAAATCACACTCTACATTAATCTCATAATAACATTATAAATGGAGGTGTATCGCTAGATGTACAAATTAAGACTACAAAATTAAAGACAAAGTGAAGGAAAAGTAAGTGGAAATGTCATCTAGTCAGGGTTTGGGAAGGTCTCAACAACTTTTAAAATACTCTTTCTGTCTCGTGTCATTTTCTACACGGGGTCATATCTAATTACTCAAATCACACTCTACATTAATATCATTAGAACATTATAAATAGAGGTGTATCCCTAGATGTACAAAAACCAAGCGTAAAACTGAAAAATAAAAATAAATAAACAATTAAAACTACTTAAAGATTAAACACCGGGGTCGCACGCTGCAATCCCCGGCAGCGGCGCCAAAAACTTGGTTGGTCCTGGGGTGTTATAAAATAAAGTGCAAAATAGAGGAACCACTTAACCGCAAGTGTACGGTTGTCCAAGTAATACTCCGACAAGTCGGATTCGTTCTCAGGGATTGGACTGGTATAACCCAAGTGTTCAACAGATAAGTAGTAGTAATTGCAAATACAGAAAATAAAAGATGAGAAATATTTATTTGGTTTTTATATTAATCCTAAGAATGCATGAAAATAAATAACTGAAAATAAATACTAAAGGACTAGATGCAGATATGAGCTATACTTGAGTCTCGCAAGGAATCCACTTAATCAATATAATCTATGTTATGTTTAAGGGTAGAATTGGAATTATAATATTAGTCGGGACTCTAATATCTCCTAGCCCCCTGTCGGGTGGACCTAGGAGCTATCCTAAAGTATCATAAACACCTGTATGGTCGAATATGGATTTTCGGATGATAAGATTTTACCTCTTTGGCTATGTAACTAGTTAAGCCTGTCGGTCAATAACGGACATTACACGGGTATTACCTAGATCTGTATTCAAACCCCCCTGTCGGATGATCCATACGCCACTATATGGAATAGCCCAAATACTAAAATCTAATTCTAGTTGCGCGGAAAAGAATTAGTAATAAAAACAAAGTAATAACCAATATATAAAACTCAATCCTAATTAAATCATGCAATCCCAAATTCAAAACATAAATTAAATTAATTAGGGTTCATCCCTTTAATGCGATTCTCAAGCAATTAAGGTTTAGCTCATATTGAAAGTAAAAACTAAAAAGAAATTAATAATATACATGTCCTAATAACAGAAATAAAATAAGAACCTAGATAGAGGAATTGGCTTGAACTGTTGTTGGAGATATAGACAGTCTCCAGCTTCTGCTCTTGCTTCCGCCTCTTGACTCTCTCTCTAAAGATGTATATATTGAATAAATTGTGAGAGGTACTGAATAATGAGGTCTAAGGGGTGTATTTATAGGTGTTGGAAGACCCTAGGTCGAATATGCTTGGAGTGGAAGACAAGTCAAAGACTCTTAAATTCGTAGCTCTAAAAGATAAGATTCTGCTGATTTGATTTGGTCATATCTTTTTCAATACTTATCCGTTTGAGAAGTTCCAATATATGAAACTGCTTGTCTTGGAAAGCTCTTTCTATTGGTGCAGACCATTCGTCCAGAATCCTAGCCAATCTTTTATTATGATTTTATTCCTAAAACGTGGCTGGATTTCAGATTTCAAAAGGCAGCTTTATCTTTTCCTCCTTTGAATAAATCTTTACCAAAATCTTCTTATTTCCATGTAAATCTTCTTTCCTTTCATCTTTATCTTGACTTGGTCTCTAAGTAATTACCATCTATCTTTTAAAACTTCACATTAAATAAATAATTAAACTGCATATGCTTAAAAAGAATAAATCAATAAATCAAGACAACGAAATAGGAAAGTGTACTCTAAAAATAGAAACTCGACTCAAAATCATTTCCTAACACTCTAAAATACACTAAGACTCTCTATTCTCACTTTCTCTCCTTGGATTGGTCTTTCATGAATTTCAAGAACCAATTAACTTTGCATTAAAAATAGTCAAATTTACGCACAAAAGCTCAGATTCTGCAAATAGTTAATTTCCAAGGGGAGAAAGTGCAATATGATCAAATAAGCCTAAAAGTCTATCAAATAACTCATTTATTCACCTAAAAGGATGTCTCCAAGGGGCTAAGAATTAGAACAAATAGGGAGACATCAAGACCCCAAACTCAAACTTTTGTCGTCCCGACAAAGTAAAATAAAAACAAAGGCCTTTTAGGTGAATGCAGAAGGTAGAATCTAGAAAATAATCCCAAAGCACAACTTAAAACAAATCTCATATAGTCTAACCTAGGAATTAATATACACCTACACTTATCATGCAAAATCAAATACAAAACAATATCAATCCAAAATTAATTTCACAATGCTAGAAGGTTACGCTTAATACTTATCTCAAGATGGTGGCTATATGGTGTTCCTCGATCTTTACTTGTGTTGAATGTTCCACTTAGAATAATCCCTATTAACTCACTGTGCATCTAGGAATCACGAGGTCTTTACGGTTTTAGCATAGGCTGAAGGACGGTATGGTATGTATATTTGGTAAATTTGAAGTGAGCTTTTGGCTCTCTCCTCACTTACCATCAACAAAACTGTCCAAGAGCTTGAGTTTTATACTCGAATAACGTTCTCACTCAACCCAACTGACGCGCTTAATTAGCGTCCCCAAATTAACCCAATAAGCACTAAGGATGATTCACTTAAAAATTTCCACTTTGCCGGTCCGAATATAGTTTCTTTTCAAATCATTCATTTTTTTTTCTTTTCTTTTCTTATAGCCATGACTCTCTTTTTAATTTTGAGATATCATGCTATTTTTCATAGTTATGCCTATTCATAACTGGAGCTCGAAGCTTCTTTTCCATTCACTATTACCCCGGTAAAGGGTTACAATATAATAAACATGTGAATCATCATCATGTATAGCACAAAGCATCATTGATAAGCTCAAAAACTCCCAATCCCAATGTAAATTCCCATATAGTGGACCCACCACCCCAAACTCAAGCTCAAGACAGGAAGTCTCAGGATCGTGATTCAAGTGCGGGTCATATGGTCATGCCTAATAATCTAAAGGGAAATTGGCTTATAATGTGGCGACAAAAGAAAGGTTTAAAGGCTAAAAATTTGTCTAAGAAGGATACAATTAATTCAGGGATAGAAGGCCAAAAAGGATTCAAAGGGCTAACAAAGAACTGCCTCTATCATTTTCCTATCTACACAACTTGCTTCTAGTTCATACCTAAGTGGGTTCTCTACTCATTTAGATCTCACGTTCTACAAACCACCGATTATCCTTAAGCACAAGTTTACTTCTTTTGCATTGTTCATTAATTTTTCCTATCAATTATCTCATGTTTGCATGCAATCAAAGTTCAGTTTACATTAACTCCTAAAATCAACTATTTTCTATCATAAATTCATGAAAAGAATGCTTGATGGGGGCATTTAAAATACTCTACAACTCTACAGTCAAAACATTCCTCGAACTAAATTTAAAAAAAACAGTAAAACACATAAAATTGGGATGAGGCAACGAACCCCACCCCAAACTCAAAAATGAGTCGTGTCCCCACGACTCGAAAAAGACTCAAGACAACAATTAAACAATTAAAACAAATAAAACAAATAAGAAAGGGATAGGAAAACGTATCTGAACCAGCACGAAGCTGGTTTCCATGGTTGCGTGTAGGTTGAGCTCCTTGTGTTGCGTAGGTGGCATGTTGAACATTGCTCACTCCACGTAATATGATTGCATAAGCTCCAACTCTTTTGTGATTTTCCTATGGGTTTCAATCACCTCTTCATGAATATCCTCCCAAAATTCTTTCAACTACATCTTTCAACACCCAAAAGTAATACAAGGTTCTTCAACTTCTTCTTCCTCTTCATAATATTCTTGACCTCCCAATCTTTGACATCTCAATGGACCCCAAACTCAAAACTTCAAATAATCAAAAACTAGAGAGGAGTTTTGAAATTTGATGTTTTGAGGATTTGTAATGAAGGATTATGGTGTTATTTGAGATGGGTAATGGATATGTAATGGCTTGGGGAAGGTTTAATGAATAAGATTGAAGCTTTGATGAAGAGGCTAAAGCTTGAAGGAGAAGAATTCTTGATTTTCTTGAAGGATTGTGGTGTTGGATGTGTGTCTGGAGTGAAATAGGAGGAAGGATTTGATGTTCTTTGGTGTTGTAGTGGTCTTTGTGCAGGTATATAAGGGTTAAGTTCTGGAAAATTCGTCTTGGGGGAGGCTAGGGTTTAGTCTTGACAAGGTAAGAAGCTTATAAGATGAAGACTCTTCAAAACTGACATAGCGCGGTATACCGAGCATAACCCGCGGTATACCGCAGCTTCTGCTGCTCCAAATTTTCGTCTCTGCCAAGAACCCGTGAAATATACCCCGTGGCACGGGTTTTTGCTATTGTTCAATATATCTTCTCCGTCCAAAAACCCGCTGTACCTAACCCGTGGTACGGGTTTTTCCCTCATGCGGTATACCGGACATCTCACGCGGTATACCGGACCGCGCATCGAATTTTTTTTTTACTTCTGTATAAAACCCGCGGTAGTAACCCGTGACACGTGTTCTCTTCCTGCGGTATACCGGGGTTATGGGGCGGTATACCGGGGTTATGGGGCGGTATACCGGGGTTATGGGGCGGTATACCGGGGTTATGGGGCGGTATACCGGGGTTATGGGGCGGTATACCGGACCTCTCGCCGAATTTTTTTCCTTGAATTTCTTCTTTTGTTTCCTAGCACCCCAAACACTTCCTGCACCAATAACACACTACCTTTCTCATTTCTTTTAAAAGTAGACACTAAAACTCGACACTAATTTAGAATTATACACTAGGAATTGAAAAACATAAAGCAAATTAAACATGGGTTGTCTCCCAAGAAGCACTTTTGTTTATTACGTCTTTAAGTTCGACGTGTTACCTTCCATGAAGATGGTATTGAGGCCCTTGCGGTTCTCCTCCGCTTGAATTCGCCTCGTCCTTGGCATGTAAGCTTCAGAACCTTCCCCCTTAAAATTTTATTCAATCGATCTCTGAAAGGGGGAGGGTAGTATCTTCGTTTCGCCTCCTTGCTTTCATGACGAAACGTATTCTTCACCACACGATAGTAGATAACCGTCCTCAACGGTATAAGCTCATTTTTATTCTCCTTAATCTCGCGTTCCTCTTTAAAGTGTGGTGGGTAGGTGCTCCTCCTTGCCGCTTTACTCTCGCGGTGTAGCACCTTTCTTGCGTAGCACCTATTGATCATTTGTAGTAATAGAGGTGATTCCAATATTTTATCTCTAATGATGAGTTGTGGTGGAGATAGTGATTGGTGAACTTTTTGTGGTGGAGATTCAACTTCTATTGTATTATGATCTTTAAATTCTTCAGTGGATATCTCAACCACTTCACATTCGTCTTCGCTTTCAACCCAATCTTCCACTATTACCCCATCGTATTCAACAATCTCGATCGCCTCTTCTTCTTGTTTGCGTTCAGTATATTGATCATGTGCACGCACCATAGGAATAGGGGTCTCAGCTTCAATTTCTATGATTTTCGTTGCTACTCCTTCTTCCACCATGCTAATAGGGTTGTCAACCACATGGTGGTCTTCATGTATAACTGGCATGGTGGTCATATCACTATCACTAATATCTTCCTTCAACACCTCCTCCTCAACTACTTCTTCCAGTTGATCTCTTCTCTCTTCATAAGACTTGATACTAATTTCAACTAAGTTAGGAGGGTTGTTTCGGGCAGCCATTTCATCTAGACTCTGTTGTATGAGTGCATGGGTGGCTTTGAATTCCTCATCTCTTGCCTTACGCTCTGGTTCTCATGCTTGAAATTCCTCGCGTAGGCGATTGACTCTCTCTAGTAGTGTCTCTTGCTGATAGTGTTGAGGTGAGGGTTGTTGAATGTTTTCAACCCAATGGTTGTTCCATTCATGTTCTTGATGATAGTGATATATCTCTTGTTGTTGATTATTCCCGATCCATTGGTTGTTCCAATCCTGCTCTTGCGGGTATTGATAAGATTGTTGGTAGAAGTTACTACCCCATTGTTGTTGTCCCGAAGAGTCTTCCCAATATTCGTATGGATCGGGATCTGGGTAATGTCCTCTATACATCTTTCAATCAAATATCTTGAACATTACCAAAATAAAGAACCTGTAAAAACAAAACAAAAACAAAAACCTAGCGTAAAACTGAAAAATAAAAATAAATAAACAATTAAAACTACTTAAAGATTAAACACCGGGGTCGCACGCTGCAATCCCCGGCAGCGGCGTCAAAAACTTGGTGGGTCCTGGGGTGTTATAAAATAAAGTGCAAAATAGAGGAACCACTTAACCGCAAGTGTACGGTTGTCCAAGTAATACTCCGACAAGTCGGATTCGTTCTCAGGGATTGGACTGGTATAACCCAAGTGTTCAACAGATAAGTAGTAGTAATTGCAAATACAGAAAATAAAAGATGAGAAATATTTATTTGGTTTTTATATTAATCCTAAGAATGCATGAAAATAAATAACTGAAAATAAATACTAAAGGACTAGATGCAGATATGAGCTATACTTGAGTCTCGCAAGGAATCCACTTAATCAATATAATCTATGCTATGTTTAAGGGTAGAATTGGAATTATAATATTAGTCGGGACTC
Organism: Nemophila menziesii; assembly: GCA_029959085.1. Lineage (NCBI taxonomy): Eukaryota > Viridiplantae > Streptophyta > Magnoliopsida > Boraginales > Hydrophyllaceae > Nemophila > Nemophila menziesii. The sequence goes on along the minus strand of JARWIR010000007.1, from coordinate 20,913,436 downwards.
TAATATCTCCTAGCCCCCTGTCGGGTGGACCTAGGAGCTATCCTAAAGTATCATAAACACCTGTATGGTCGAATATGGCTTTTCAGATGATAAGATTTTACCACTTTGGCTATGTAACTAGTTAAGCCTGTCGGTCAATAATGGACATTACACGGGTATTACCTAGATCTGTATTCAAACCCCCCTGTCGGATGATCCATACGCCACTATATGGAATAGCCCAAATACTAAAATCTAATTCTAGTTGCGCGGAAAAGAATTAGTAATAAAAACAAAGTAATAACCAATATATAAAACTCAATCCTATTTAAATCATGCAATCCCAAATTCAAAACATAAATTAAATTAATTAGGGTTCATCCCTTTAATGCGATTCTCAAGCAATTAAGGTTTAGCTCATATTGAAAGTAAAAACTAAAAAGAAATTAATAATATACATGTCCTAATAACAGAAACAAAATAAGAACCTAGATAGAGGAATTGGCTTGAACTGTTGTTGGAGATATAGACAGTCTCCAGCTTCTGCTCTTGCTTCCGCCTCTTGACTCTCTCTCTAAAGATGTATATATTGAATAAATTGTGAGAGGTACTGAATAATGAGGTCTAAGGGGTGTATTTATAGGTGTTGGAAGACCCTAGGTTGAATTTGCTTGGAGTGGAAGACAAGTCAAAGACTCTTAAATTCGTAGCTCTAAAAGATAAGATTCTGCTGATTTGATTTGGTCATATCTTTTTCAATACTTATCCGTTTGAGAAGTTCCAATATATGAAACTGCTTGTCTTGGAAAGCTCTTTCTATTGGTTCAGACCATTCGTCCAGAATCCTAGCCAATCTTTTATTATGATTTTATTCCTAAAACGTGGCTGGATTTCAGATTTCAAAAGGCAGCTTTATCTTTTCCTCCTTTGAATAAATCTTTACCAAAATCTTTTTATTTCCATGTAAATCTTCTTTCCTTTCATCTTTATCTTGACTTGGTCTCTAAGTAATTACCATCTATCTTTTAAAGCTTCACATTAAATAAATAATTAAACCACATATGCTTAAAAAGAATAAATCAATAAATCAAGACAACGAAATAGGAAAGTGTACTCTAAAAATAGAAACTCGACTCAAAATCATTTCCTAACACTCTAAAATACACTAAGACTCTCTATTCTCACTTTCTCTCCTTAGATTGGTCTTTCATGAATTTCAAGAACCAATTAACTTTGCATTAAAAATAGTCAAATTTACGCACAAAAGCTCAGATTCAGCAAATAGTTAATTTCCAAGGGGAGAAAGTGCAATATGATCAAATAAGCCTAAAAGTCTATCAAATAACTCATTTATTCACCAAAAAGGATGTCTCCAAGGGGCTAAGAATTAGAATAAATAGGGAGACATCAAGATACTACACTTGATCTTAGCCAAAAGGCCGAGAAAGGTATGCTTAATTCATTCTTGAACCACCTACTTTATTACTCACCTTCTATTTACTTCCCTTGTATCATCTTCGATGTGGGATGGGATATACAAAAAGAATTCAACAACCAACACCTTCATTCAAATTTTCATAAGTAACAACTAGCCAACATCAATGGGATCATATATATGTCAATGCTGATTCAATCTAATTATGTAACTCCTCCAAGTGACAGAAATCCGCTCTCAGGTTTTAATTTTTCCAAAATTGGTGGATTCGTAAGACAATTCTGTTCTCGCATTCATAATACTATTACTGCAAAATATTGGTTGCTATATGATATAACAACTTTTCCTATATTCACTGCAATAATTTTTTAATTACTATATGTTCTATATTACTCTACGAAAATGCTCCCCGCTAAAGCTTCTGGACAAGCTTCGAGGTTATTCAAACGATCATTATAGGATAAGAGCCATGATATGCAAGGGGGCATATGAAAGCTAGTGTGAAAAGACGTCGACATAGACGAAATATTCTGCCGGATTGTGGCAGATTCGCATCCGCCAAGTAACCTCTGTCCATGAAAACGCATTTTTGACTTATTTGGGTGTTTGAAAAAAAGAAAAGAAAGACTTATTTGGGTGTGAATTTGAGTTTGGTCGACGATTTATTCCTAGGATTGACCAAAGACGTTTTTAGTGTTTTGTGTCATTGCTCACTAAACTATTCCATCTTGCACATTAGTTTATCTTAGGATCCTAAAGTCTCTATGGATTAAACGAGATAAGGAAAAGAAGCCATCTCCAAGCCAAGTTTGGTAACACCTCCCCTTTCATGTCTTTCAATTATGTAACTAACTTTTTTATTTTATTTCTCTATGTATTTACTCAATACTTTGGATACTCTTGATGAACTTTAATTGATTGTGAGCTCTTGATGGTGAGATTGGAAGGATTATATTGTGTGTTGAATATTAACATGTACAAAAATACAATTTATCACATAGACTATGTAATAGATTGTTCTAGTATTTGAATAATTTTCGAAAGAGGGGTTTGAATGTAGATATAATTTATAGAGTAATGATATATACCATCCAAAATCATACCACCCATGACGTGGCGTGAATTGGTTGGTAATAAATCCTATAATTTCAACGAACTTAATAATTTATTTCTCTAAATTTGATTACTCAATTTCAAATAATTTTTATTGAATAAATATATGACGTTAGACAAAATAAATAATCAAATTTAATTGTTCTTTAATTTGGAAATGAAAAAACTTTTTGTAGATCTTCCTAAATATATTTGTTTTTGCAGAATACTAATCTAGATAATTAAGTAGATAATTATGAAAGAATTTCGGAGTCTAGGTGGGGTATCCAGATCAAGAATTTCCTAGTTTACACGGCTATAACACAAAGGCGCGACCACTAGCATTGCCGATGCATAAACTGTAGTTATTTATACTATTAAAACCACTAGAAAAATAGCCTCTCAACATTGAAATAAATGAGAGGCGAGAGAATAAGAAAAAAAAGATAACTTAACAAATTACAATGGGAGAAAAATTTGGACCATTTGTTAATTTGGGTTTATACTAGCCAACGTTGTTCAGTAGAAAAACTAATACACGAACACATAAATTAAGAACATGCATAGTCCAAATAGTTCGGGTATGTTTCTTATTAGAACAAAAAAAAATAACAAAACATAATTTCGATGGCTTCTCCTAGGTTCGAACGAAAGCCTTAGAGTGTCGTGATAACCAACTACACCAAGAAACCATTGTTGAACATTTTTTCCGCCAGTCGAGTAATAGCCAAAGGAAATACCTACATAAGAAAAATTATATAACCTTCGAATTTAATAAATGATTAATTAAATGAATCATTGATTTTGCCTGGAATGGTCCAGGTTGAACTATTAAAAACATTTGGATACTAATGGACCAGCCATCTAAGCCCATTCACTTATTCCGAAGTAATTTCAATTGAGAATTCTTAAGCATTCATGTATGTGAATATGAATGCTCAAGTATATTCATGTCCCAAGCATGTACATTAGTTAATTAAACCTGCTTCTAATCCCATAGTCCATCTTATAAAAAACATTCTCCAAACAATAAACTGTATTTGAAACCTAGCTCAAAGGATAAATATTCAACTACCTAGATTCTAACTAGAGATCATGGAAGTCAAAAATATTTTGAGTTTAGTAGTTCATTATGCAAACAAACTAAAAATTGTAACTTTGTTTATGTTCATAAGTAAAGCTCAACTCACACTTGCAAGGAATTAAGTAAAAACGATGAACTAATTGAAACAAGGTGGATTTTGTTGATCTTTGATTCTAGCTACCACGGTATATGGATGATAGATAGAGGATGGATCAATCATTACTTTGTTTCAAATTACTTCCAAGGTGTCTCCTCTCATCTCCAATATATGAAATCTTTGAAAACGATTGGTTTTGCCTTTTATACTCCTAAAAAAAGCCAACAATCTCATTTTTTGTCTTTTTCTTTGCATACTGTTGCTAGTAGTTGGAAAACCTATACCTCTCCCTGGACAAGAATTCCTTGCTCAAAAGGCGATCTCTACCTCTGATTGAGGAAGCGAGAAAGACTTTTTCGCAAAACCCTGCCTGCGCAATCGACCTTTTTTCAACAACTTTTAGAATACTCTTTTTCGCGTCATTTTCTACACGAGGTCATATCTAATTCCTTAAATCACACTCTACATTAATCTCATAATAACATTATAAATAGAGGTGTATCGCTAGATGTACAAATTAAGACTACAAAATTAAAGACAAAGTGAAGGAGAAGTAAGTGGAAATGTCATCTAGTCAGGGTTTGGGAAGGTCTCAACAACTTTTAAAATACTCTTTCTGTCTCGTGTCATTTTCTACACGGGGTCATATCTAATTACTCAAATCACACTCTACATTAATATCATTAGAACATTATAAATAGAGGTGTATCCCTAGATGTACAAATTGAGACTGCAAAATTAAAGACAGAATAAAGGACAAGTCCATGGAAATCTCATCTAATCGGGGTTGGGAAGGTCTAAAAAATTGCTCTCTATTGTAGGACCATCAATTTGATAAGAGATGTAAATCTAAAAAATTGCTCTCTTTTATTATGCAGAAGGATTTAAATATACCCTTTCTTTCGATTGGCTTCGCCCGGGTTCGAACCGGAGACCTTCAGTGTGTTAGACTGACGTGATAACCAACTACACCACGAAACCTATGTTAAACACTATTATCATCACTCCCATAATAACCACAAAAAGTACCTACATAAGCAATAAAATGTAACTGTAGAATTGAAGGAGTAATTGTTAAGTTAACCGTCAATTTCCCTGGATGTCTAATTAAACCATTTAAATACTTCAGGGTTTAATGAACCAACAACCGAAACTTATTCACATATTCCCGAGTTAATCTTCAACCGAGAAATCACATTATTAAGCATACCCAATACGAGAATAAGAAAGCTCAAGTATATTCATTCGCCAACATGCACATTAGTTAATTAAACCCACTTCTAATCCTTTATTCCGCCTTCTGAATTAATCATAGACAAGCAATAACACACATAAGGTGGCCAATCGTATGAAAAAACACTCACTAAACAATAAAATGTATATAAAACCTAGGTCAAAGGACTATTATTCAACTATCTAGGTTCTAACTAGAATTCATGTAAATGTAGAGTATTTTGAGTTTAGATCGTTATGTAAACTAACTTAAAACTATAATTTTATTTATGTTCATAAGTAATGCTCAACTAATACTTGCAAGGAATTAAGTAAATTTGATGGACTAATAGCAATCGCATGGATGTTGTTGAGGATGATTGATTCTTGTTGCCACGGTATATACATGGTAGATTGAGGATGGATTTTCCATACTTTTCTCCAATATATATATATGAACCCTTTCAAAACTATTGGTTTTGCCTTTTATACTCCCTAGGAAGTGCCCTTAATCTCCTTTTTTGTGTACTGTAGCTAGTAGCTAGCAACCTCTACCTCTCGCTGGACGAGCAATCCTTGCTCGCTAAGCAAAATCTGCCTCTCGTTGAAGCGAGCGAGATAGCCTTGTTCAGTAAGCGAGTTCTACGCGTCGCTGGGCAAAGTATGTTTTCTCAGCCACTTCTTTCTCATTTTCTCTTTTTTCTCGTGTCGTTTTCTACATGAGGTCATATCTAATTCCTCAAATCAGCCTCTTCATTAATCTTAGAATATCATTATAAACAGAGGTGTATCGGTAGATGCGTTTGGCGCTAAATATTAAAGACTTCCAATTTTAGACGAAATGAAGGATAAACCCGCAAAAAACTCGTCTAATCTAGACTTGGGAAGGTCTAACATAGCTCTCTATTGGAGAGCCATCAATATAATTAGAGATATAAATCCAAAGGGCATTGAAAACACATTGCATTTAGTCATCATACACAAGGATTTAAATGTTCCCTTAAACAACTAAATATCCAAATATAACACAATATCTTACCCTTTTAACCCATATTTTAAGGTGTTAAAAAGTTTATGATATATGCACAAAGAAAGAAGGGGGCTCATAGAACGAGAGCTATAGAAATGAATCAATAGTACAAGAGTTTACGATATACATCTTTTCAACGCATTGAGCCTCGTTGGAGCTCATTTTTATTCTCAAGAGTTTCCTTCCATAAGCAATGCACACATTAGCCGTCAATTAAAACTGGTATTGAATTGATGATCAGATGCTATCCCACATCGAGAGGTTTAGAGGAAGGAGAGGGTTGATGTTAGAACAAAATTAGATGGGTGGGCAATAAGTTACATACTTACCTGGATGGGGTCAATAGATGATCAAGAAGATCTATGGCCTAGGTTGGTGACCTCCATTGCACAAAGGAGGGGTGCCTGCCTAAGATCTATCCAAGTGATAGAGTCTACATCATAATTTGTGGTAGAGGGGGCCTGCGTTCGCGCGGCCCCTACCTAATTTTTAAGTAAAACTTAACATGATTATTGATTTATTTTGCTGGGGTCAATCACTGATATTATTGTGCATATTAAAGGAAAGGAATTTCAGGATCTGTCCTCTCTATTCGATGATAATTACATGCTTTATAAAATATGGAAAGGAATATTTTATGAAATATCATTAAGCAAAGCTGTCCTCTGCTTTGGCAAGGAAAATGGAAGAGACAAACGTGTGATGAGATGTATATATAGATAATACACCTGAACGGTAACAGTACAAAAATTAATATATACTATAAGATAAACCTGAGTTTCTGAACATATACAATGTTTGACGTAATCGTTGAAGTTAGAAAATATAGATAATATATCAATAACCATGGAGACATTATTTTAACAAATACAAGTATTTGATATCACACCCCGAGCATGGAGAATTTGTCATCGATCATTGGTAACATGTTTTATACTCAGAAAAGCTCCGCTGCACCAAAAGTTGCATGAAAAGAGAAGCTCGGTTTTCCACTATATTCTAATCCTATGAAACTCAACTACATTGGCATCATCAACTCTCAATGAAAGCACAAGTTAACATTTTAAAGACAGATTGTATATTTTGGTGCATATTGATTATAAATACACCACAGGTCCACTAAAATAATATTAATAATAATCTACCTGGGCAACAACTTTATCACAGAGTTACATTAATTGTTAAATTTAACAGAAACTAAATAATTGAAAACAAAAAAAATTAAAAGTAGAATTGGTGGGGTGTGCCGGGCCAAGGCAATAGTGCAACACCAAGGCGACACTCGAGAACCCAAGTAGCAAGCTACCTTGATGGGCTCTCCCCCTCAAAAAATAAATTTAATATCGTGTGGACCGATGGTCCACATATCAGATATTAAACTGATAAGAACAGATACTACACTTGATCTTAGCCAAAAGGCCGAGAAAGGTATGCTTAATTCATTCTTAAACCACCTACTTTATTACTCACCTTCTATTTACTTCCCTTGTATCATCTTCGATGTGGGATGGGATATACAAAAAGAATTCAACAACCAACACCTTCATTCAAATTTTCATAAGTAACAACTAGCCAACATCAATGGGATCATATATATGTCAATGCTGATTCAATCTAATTATGTAACTTCTCCAAGTGACAGAAATCCGCTCTCAGGTTTTAATTTTTCCAAAATTGGTGGATTCGTAAGACAATTCTGTTCTCGCATTCATAATACTATTACTGCAAAATATTGGTTGCTATATGATATAACAACTTTTCCTATATTCACTGCAATAATTTTTTAATTACTATATGTTCTATATTACTCTACGAAAATGCTCCCCGCTAAAGCTTCTGGACAAGCTTCGAGGTTATTCAAACGATCATTATAGGATAAGAGCCATGATATGCAAGGGGGCATATGAAAGCTAGTGTGAAAAGACGTCGACATAGACGAAATATTCTGCCGGATTGTGGCAGATTCGCATCCGCCAAGTAACCTCTGTCCATGAAAACGCATTTTTGACTTATTTGGGTGTTTGAAAAAAAGAAAAGAAAGACTTATTTGGGTGTGAATTTGAGTTTGGTCGACGATTTATTCCTAGGATTGACCAAAGACGTTTTTAGTGTTTTGTGTCATTGCTCACTAAACTATTCCATCTTGCACATTAGTTTATCTTAGGATCCTAAAGTCTCTATGGATTAAACGAGATAAGGAAAAGAAGCCATCTCCAAGCCAAGTTTGGTAACACCTCCCCTTTCATGTCTTTCAATTATGTAACTAACTTTTTTATTTTATTTCTCTATGTATTTACTCAATACTTTGGATACTCTTGATGAACTTTAATTGATTGTGAGCTCTTGATGGTGAGATTGGAAGGATTATATTGTGTGTTGAATATTAACATGTACAAAAATACAATTTATCACATAGACTATGTAATAGATTGTTCTAGTATTTGAATAATTTTCGAAAGAGGGGTTTGAATGTAGATATAATTTATAGAGTAATGATATATACCATCCAAAATCATACCACCCATGACGTGGCGTGAATTGGTTGGTAATAAATCCTATAATTTCAACGAACTTAATAATTTATTTCTCTAAATTTGATTACTCAATTTCAAATAATTTTTATTGAATAAATATATGACGTTAGACAAAATAAATAATCAAATTTAATTGTTCTTTAATTTGGAAATGAAAAAACTTTTTGTAGATCTTCCTAAATATATTTGTTTTTGCAGAATACTAATCTAGATAATTAAGTAGATAATTATGAAAGAATTTCGGAGTCTAGGTGGGGTATCCAGATCAAGAATTTCCTAGTTTACACGGCTATAACACAAAGGCGCGACCACTAGCATTGCCGATGCATAAACTGTAGTTATTTATACTATTAAAACCACTAGAAAAATAGCCTCTCAACATTGAAATAAATGAGAGGCGAGAGAATAAGAAAAAAAAGATAACTTAACAAATTACAATGGGAGAAAAATTTGGACCATTTGTTAATTTGGGTTTATACTAGCCAACGTTGTTCAGTAGAAAAACTAATACACGAACACATAAATTAAGAACATGCATAGTCCAAATAGTTCGGGTATGTTTCTTATTAGAACAAAAAAAAATAACAAAACATAATTTCGATGGCTTCTCCTAGGTTCGAACGAAAGCCTTAGAGTGTCGTGATAACCAACTACACCAAGAAACCATTGTTGAACATTTTTTCCGCCAGTCGAGTAATAGCCAAAGGAAATACCTACATAAGAAAAATTATATAACCTTCGAATTTAATAAATGATTAATTAAATGAATCATTGATTTTGCCTGGTCCAGGTTGAACTATTAAAAACATTTGGATACTAATGGACCAGCCATCTAAGCCCATTCACTTATTCCGAAGTAATTTCAATTGAGAATTCTTAAGCATGCATGTATGTGAATTTGAATGCTCAAGTATATTCATGTCCCAAGCATGTACATTAGTTAATTAAACCTGCTTCTAATCCCATAGTCCATCTTATAAAAAACATTCTCCAAACAATAAACTGTATTTGAAACCTAGCTCAAAGGATAAATATTCAACTACCTAGATTCTAACTAGAGATCATGGAAGTCAAAAATATTTTGAGTTTAGTAGTTCATTATGCAAACAAACTAAAAATTGTAACTTTGTTTATGTTCATAAGTAAAGCTCAACTCACACTTGCAAGGAATTAAGTAAAAACGATGAACTAATTGAAACAAGGTGGATTTTGTTGATCTTTGATTCTAGCTACCACGGTATATGGATGATAGATAGAGGATGGATCAATCATTACTTTGTTTCAAATTACTTCCAAGGTGTCTCCTCTCATCTCCAATATATGAAATCTTTGAAAACGATTGGTTTTGCCTTTTATACTCCTAAAAAAAGCCAACAATCTCATTTTTTGTCTTTTTCTTTGCATACTGTTGCTAGTAGTTGGAAAACCTATACCTCTCCCTGGACAAGAATTCCTTGCTCAAAAGGCGATCTCTACCTCTGATTGAGGAAGCGAGAAAGACTTTTTCGCAAAACCCTGCCTGCGCAATCGACCTTTTTTCAACAACTTTTAGAATACTCTTTTTCGCGTCATTTTCTACACGAGGTCATATCTAATTCCTTAAATCACACTCTACATTAATCTCATAATAACATTATAAATAGAGGTGTATCGCTAGATGTACAAATTAAGACTACAAAATTAAAGACAAAGTGAAGGAAAAGTAAGTGGAAATGTCATCTAGTCAGGGTTTGGGAAGGTCTCAACAACTTTTAAAATACTCTTTCTGTCTCGTGTCATTTTCTACACGGGGTCATATCTAATTACTCAAATCACACTCTACATTAATATCATTAGAACATTATAAATAGAGGTGTATCCCTAGATGTACAAATTGAGACTGCAAAATTAAAGACAGAATAAAGGACAAGTCCATGGAAATCTCATCTAATCGGGGTTGGGAAGGTCTAAAAAATTGCTCTCTATTGTAGGACCATCAATTTGATAAGAGATGTAAATCTAAAAAATTGCTCTCTTTTATTATGCACAAGGATTTAAATATACCCTTTCTTTCGATTGGCTTCGCCCGGGTTCGAAACCTATGTTAAACACTATTATCATCACTCCCATAATAACCACAAAAAGTACCTACATAAGCAATAAAATGTAACTGTAGAATTGAAGGAGTATATGTTAAGTTAACCGTCAATTTCCCTGGATGTCTAATTAAACCATTTAAATACTTCAGGGTTTAATGAACCAACAACCGAAACTTATTCACATATTCCCGAGTTAATCTTCAACCGAGAAATCACATTATTAAGCATACCCAATACGAGAATAAGAAAGCTCAAGTATATTCATTCGCCAACATGCACATTAGTTAATTAAACCCACTTCTAATCCTTTATTCCGCCTTCTGAATTAATCATAGACAAGCAATAACACACATAAGGTGGCCAATCGTATGAAAAAACACTCACTAAACAATAAAATGTATATAAAACCTAGGTCAAAGGACTATTATTCAACTATCTAGGTTCTAACTAGAAATCATGTAAATGTAGAGTATTTTGAGTTTAGATCGTTATGTAAACTAACTAAAAACTATAATTTTATTTATGTTCATAAGTAATGCTCAACTAATACTTGCAAGGAATTAAGTAAATTTGATGGACTAATAGCAATCGCATGGATGTTGTTGAGGATGATTGATTCTTGTTGCCACGGTATATACATGGTAGATTGAGGATGGATTTTCCATACTTTTCTCCAATATATATATATGAACCCTTTCAAAACTATTGGTTTTGCCTTTTATACTCCCTAGGAAGTGCCCTTAATCTCCTTTTTTGTGTACTGTAGCTAGTAGCTAGCAACCTCTACCTCTCGCTGGACGAGCAATCCTTGCTCGCTAAGCAAAATCTGCCTCTCGTTGAAGCGAGCGAGATAGCCTTGTTCAGTAAGCGAGTTCTACGCGTCGCTGGGCAAAGTATGTTTTCTCAGCCACTTCTTTCTCATTTTCTCTTTTTTCTCGTGTCGTTTTCTACATGAGGTCATATCTAATTCCTCAAATCAGCCTCTTCATTAATCTTAGAATATCATTATAAACAGAGGTGTATCGGTAGATGCGTTTGGCGCTAAATATTAAAGACTTCCAATTTTAGACGAAATGAAGGATAAACCCGCAAAAAACTCGTCTAATCTAGACTTGGGAAGGTCTAACATAGCTCTCTATTGGAGAGCCATCAATATAATTAGAGATATAAATCCAAAGGGCATTGAAAACACATTGCATTTAGTCATCATACACAAGGATTTAAATGTTCCCTTAAACAACTAAATATCCAAATATAACACAATATCTTACCCTTTTAACCCATATTTTAAGGTGTTAAAAAGTTTATGATATATGCACAAAGAAAGAAGGGGGCTCATAGAACGAGAGCTATAGAAATGTATCAATAGTACAAGAGTTTACGATATACATCTTTTCAACGCATTGAGCCTCGTTGGAGCTCATTTTTATTCTCAAGAGTTTCCTTCCATAAGCAATGCACACATTAGCCGTCAATTAAAACTGGTATTGAATTGATGATCAGATGCTATCCCACATCGAGAGGTTTAGAGGAAGGAGAGGGTTGATGTTAGAACAAAATTAGATGGGTGGGCAATAAGTTACATACTTACCTGGATGGGGTCAATAGATGATCAAGAAGATCTATGGCCTAGGTTGGTGACCTCCATTGCACAAAGGAGGGGTGCCTGCCTAAGATCTATCCAAGTGATAGAGTCTACATCATAATTTGTGGTAGAGGGGGCCTGCGTTCGCGCGGCCCCTACCTAATTTTTAAGTAAAACTTAACATGATTATTGATTTATTTTGCTGGGGTCAATCACTGATATTATTGTGCATATTAAAGGAAAGGAATTTCAGGATCTGTCCTCTCTATTCGATGATAATTACATGCTTTATAAAATATGGAAAGGAATATTTTATGAAATATCATTAAGCAAAGCTGTCCTCTGCTTTGGCAAGGAAAATGGAAGAGACAAACGTGTGATGAGATGTATATATAGATAATACACCTGAACGGTAACAGTACAAAAATTAATATATACTATAAGATAAACCTGAGTTTCTGAACATATACAATGTTTGACGTAATCGTTGAAGTTAGAAAATATAGATAATATATCAATAACCATGGAGACATTATTTTAACAAATACAAGTATTTGATATCACACCCCGAGCATGGAGAATTTATCATCGATCATTGGTAACATGTTTTATACTCAGAAAAGCTCCGCTGCACCAAAAGTTGCATGAAAAGAGAAGCTCGGTTTTCCACTATATTCTAATCCTATGAAACTCAACTACATTGGCATCATCAACTCTCAATGAAAGCACAAGTTAACATTTTAAAGACAGATTGTATATTTTGGTGCATATTGATTATAAATACACCACAGGTCCACTAAAATAATAATAATAATAATAATCTACCTGGGCAACAACTTTATCACAGAGTTACATTAATTGTTAAATTTAACAGAAACTAAATAATTGAAAACAAAAAAAATTAAAAGTAGAATTGGTGGGGTGTGCCGGGCCAAGGCAATAGTGCAACACCAAGGCGACACTCGAGAACCCAAGTAGCAAGCTACCTTGATGGGCTCTCCCCCTCAAAAAATAAATTTAATATCGTGTGGACCGATGGTCCACATATCAGATATTAAACTGATAAGAACAGATACTACACTTGATCTTAGCCAAAAGGCCGAGAAAGGTATGCTTAATTCATTCTTAAACCACCTACTTTATTACTCACCTTCTATTTACTTCCCTTGTATCATCTTCGATGTGGGATGGGATATACAAAAAGAATTCAACAACCAACACCTTCATTCAAATTTTCATAAGTAACAACTAGCCAACATCAATGGGATCATATATATGTCAATGCTGATTCAATCTAATTATGTAACTTCTCCAAGTGACAGAAATCCGCTCTCAGGTTTTAATTTTTCCAAAATTGGTGGATTCGTAAGACAATTCTGTTCTCGCATTCATAATACTATTACTGCAAAATATTGGTTGCTATATGATATAACAACTTTTCCTATATTCACTGCAATAATTTTTTAATTACTATATGTTCTATATTACTCTACGAAAATGCTCCCCGCTAAAGCTTCTGGACAAGCTTCGAGGTTATTCAAACGATCATTATAGGATAAGAGCCATGATATGCAAGGGGGCATATGAAAGCTAGTGTGAAAAGACGTCGACATAGACAAAATATTCTGCCGGATTGTGGCAGATTCGCATCCGCCAAGTAACCTCTGTCCATGAAAACGCATTTTTGACTTATTTGGGTGTTTGAAAAAAAGAAAAGAAAGACTTATTTGGGTGTGAATTTGAGTTTGGTCGACGATTTATTCCTAGGATTGACCAAAGACGTTTTTTGTGTTTTGTGTCATTGCTCACTAAACTATCCCATCTTGCACATTAGTTTATCTTAGGATCCTAAAGTCTCTATGGATTAAACGAGATAAGGAAAAGAAGCCATCTCCAAGCCAAGTTTGGTAACACCTCCCCTTTCATGTCTTTCAATTATGTAACTAACTTTTTTATTTTATTTCTCTATGTATTTACTCAATACTTTGGATACTCTTGATGAACTTTAATTGATTGTGAGCTCTTGATGGTGAGATTGGAAGGATTATATTGTGTGTTGAATATTAACATGTACAAATATACAATTTATCACATATACTATGTAATAGATTGTCATAATATTTGAATAATTTTCGAAAGAGGGGTTTGAATGTAGATATAATTTAGAGTAATGATATATACCATCCAAAATCATACCACCCATGACGTGGCGTGAATTGGTCGGTAATAAATCCTATAATTTCAACGAACTTAATTATTTCTCTAAATTTGATTACTCAATTTCAAATAATTTTTATTGAATAAATATATGACGTTAAGTCATTCTAGGACATATTAGTAGAAAAAATAAATAACCAATTTTAATTGTTCTTTAATTTGGAAATGAAAAAACTTTTTCTAGATCTTCCTAAATATATTTGTTTTTGCAGAATACAAATCTAGATAATTAAGTAGATAATTATGAAAGAATTTCAGAGTCTAGGTGGGGTATCCAAATTAAAAATTTCCTAGTTTACACGGCTATAACACAAAGACGCGACCACTAGCATTGCCGATGCATAAATTGTAGTTATTTAAACTATTAAAACCACTAGAAAAATAGCCTCTCAACATTGAAATAAATGAGAGGCCAGAGAATAAGAAAAAAAGATAACTTAACAAATTACAATGAGAGGAAAATTTGGACCATTTGTTAATTTGGGTTTATACTAGCCAACGTTGTTCAGTAGAAAAACTAATACGCGAACACATAAATTAAGAACATGCATAGTCCAAATAGTTCGGGTATGTTTCTTATTAGAACAAAAAAAATAACAAAACATAATTTCGATAGGTTCTCCTAGGTTCGAACGAAAGCCTTAGAGTGTCGTGATAACCAACTACACCAAAAAACCATTGTTGAATATTGTTTCCGCCAGTTGAGTAATAGCCAAAGGAAATACCTACATAAGAAAAATTATATAACCTTCGAATTTAATAAATGATTAATAAATTAATCATTGATTTGCCTGGTCCAGGTTGAACTATTAAAAACATTTGGAAACTAATGGACCAGCCATCTAAGCCCATTCACTTATTCCGAAGTAATTTCAATTGAGAATTCTTAAGCATGCATGTATGTGAATATGAATGCTCAAGTATATTCATGTCCCAAGCATGTACATTAGTTAATTAAACCTGCTTCTAATCCCATAGTCCATCTTATAAAAAACATTCTCCAAACAATAAACTGTATTTGAAACCTAGCTCAAAGGATAAATATTCAACTACCTAGATTCTAACTAGAGATCATGGAAGTCAAAAATATTTTGAGTTTAGTAGTTCATTATGCAAACAAACTAAAAATTGTAACTTTGTTTATGTTCATAAGTAAAGCTCAACTCACACTTGCAAGGAATTAAGTAAAAACGATGAACTAATTGAAACAAGGTGGATTTTGTTGATCTTTGATTCTAGCTACCATGGTATATGGATGATACATAGAGGATGGAGCAATCATTACTTTGTTTCAAATTACTTCCAAGGTGTCTCCTCTCATCTCCAATATATGAAACCTTTGAAAACTATTGGTTTTGCCTTTTATACTCCTAAAAAAAGCAAACAATCTCATTTTTTGTCTTTTTTTTTTTCATATTGTTACTAGTAGTTGGGAAACCTATACCTCTCCATGGACAAGAATTCCTTGCTCAAAAGGCGATCTCTACCTCTGATTGAGGAAGCGAGAAAGACTTTTTCGCAAAACCCTTCCTGCGCTATCGACCTTTTTTCAACAACTTTTAGAATACTCTTTCTCGCGTCATTTTCTAAACGAGGTCATATCTAATTCCTTAAATCACACTCTAAATTATTCCCATAATAACATTATAAATAGAGGTGGATCGCTAGATGTACAAATTAAGACTACAAAATTAAAGACAAAGTGAAGGAAAAGTAAGTGGAAATGTCATCTAGTCAAGGTTTGGGAAGGTCTCAACAACTTTTAAAATACTCTTTCTTTCTCGTGTCATGTTCTACACGAGGTAATATCTAATTACTCAAATCACACTCTACATTAATATCATTAGAACATTATAAATAGAGGTGTATCGCTAGATGTACAAATTGAGACTGCAAAATTAAAGACAGAATAAAGGAAAAGTCTATCGAAATCTCATCTAATCACGGTTGGGAAGGTCTAAAAAATTGCTCTCTTTTATTATGCACAAGGATTTAAATATCCCCTTCATTTGATTGGCTTCGCCCGGGTTCGAACCAGAGACCTTCAGTGTGTTAGACTGGCGTGATAACCAACTACACGACGAAACCTATGTTAAACACTATTATCATCACTCCCATAATAACCACAAAAAGTACCTACATAAGCAATAAAATATAACTGTAGAATTGAAAGAGTAACTGTTAAATTAACCGTCAATTTCCCTGGATGTCTAATTAAACCATTTAAAAACTTCAGGGTTTAATGAACCAACAACCGAAACTTATTCACATATTCCCGAGTTAATCTTCAACCGAGAAATCACATTCTTAAGCATACCCAATATGAGAATAAGAAAGCTCAAGTATATTCATTCGCCAACATGCACATTAGTTAATTAAACCCACTTCTAATCCTTTATTCCGTCTTCTGAATTAATCATAGACAAGCAATAACACAGACAAGCAATAACACACATAAGGTGGCCAATCGTATGAAAAAACACTCACTAAACAATAAAATGTTTATAAAACCTAGGTCAAAGGACTATTATTAAAGTATCTAGGTTCTAACTAGAAATCATGTAAATGTAGAGTATTTTGAGTTTAGATTATTATGTAAACTAACTAAAAACTGTAATTTTATTTATGTTCATAAGTAATGCTCAACTAATACTTGCAAGGAATTAAGTAAAAATGATGGACTAATAGCAATCGCATGGATGTTGTTGATGATGGTTGATTCTTGTTGCCACGGTATATACATGGTAGATTGAGGATGGATTTTCCATACTTTTCTCCAATATATATATATATGAACCCTTTCAAAACTATTGGTTTTGCCTTTTATACTCCCTAGAAAGTGCCCTTAATCTCCTTTTTTGTGTACTGTAGCTAGTAGCTAGCAACCTCTACCTCTCGCTGGACGAGCAATCTGCCTCTCGTTGAAGCGAGCGAGATAGCCTTGTTCACTAAGCGAGTTCTACGCGTCGCTGGGCAAAGTATATTTTCTCAGCCACTTTGAAATTCTCTTTCTTTCTCATTTTCTCTTTTTTCTCGTGTCGTTTTCTACATGAGGTCATATCTAATTCCTCAAATCAGCCTCTTCATTAATCTTAGAATATCATTATAAATAGAGGTGTATCGGTAGATGCGTTTGGCGCTAAACATTAAAGACTTCCAATTTTAGACGAAATGAAGGATAAACCCGCAAAAAAATCGTCTAATCTAGACTTGGGAAGGTCTAACATAGCTCTCTATTGGAGAGCCATCAATATAATTAGAAATATAAATCCAAAGGGCATTGAAAACACATTGCATTTAGTCATCATACACAAGGATTTAAATGTTCCCTTAAACAACTAAATATCCAAATATAACACAATCTCTTACCCTTTTAACCCATATTTTAAGGTGTTAAAAAGTTTATGATATATGCACAAAGAAAGAAGGGGGCTCATAGAACGAGAGCTATAGAAATGAAGCAATAGTACAAGAGTTTACGATATACATCTTTTCAACGCATTGAGCCTCGTTGGAGCTCATTTTTATTCTCAAGAGTTTCCTTCCATAAGCAATGCACACATTAGCCGTCAATTAAAAATGGTATTGAATTGATGATCAGATGTTATCCCACATCGAGAGGTTTAGAGGAAGGAGAGGGTTGATGTTAGAACAAAATTAGATCTGTGGGCAATAAGTTACATACTTACCTGGATGGGGTCAATAGATGATCAAGAAGATCTATGGCCTAGGTTGGTGACCTCCATTGCACAAAGGAGGGGTGCCTGCCTAAGATCTATCCAAGTGATAGAGTCTACATCATAATTTGTGGTAGAGGGGGCCTGCGTTCGCGCGGCCCCTACCTAATTTTTAAGTAAAACTTAACATGATTATTGATTTATTTTGCTGGGGTCAATCACTGATATTATTGTGCATATTAAAGGAAAGGAATTTCAGGATCTGTCCTCTCTATCCGATGATAATTACATGCTTTATAAAATATGGAAAGGAATATTTTATGAAATATCATTAAGCAAAGCTGTCCACTGCTTTGGCAAGGAAAATGGAAGAGACAAACGTGTGATGAGATGTATATAGATAATACACCTGAACGGTAACAATACAAAAATTAATATATATACTATAAGATAAACCTGAGTTTCTGAACATATACAATGTTTGACGTAATCGTTGAAGTTAGAAAATATAGATAATATATCAATAACCATGGAGACATTATTTTAACAAATACAAGTATTTTATATCACACCCCGAGCATGGAGAAATCATCAATGATTCATTGGTAACATGTTTTATACTCAGAAAAGCTCCGCTGCACCAAAAGTTGCATAAATCACACTCTACATTAATCTTATAATAACATTATAAATAGAGGTGTATCGCTCGCTAGATGTACAAATTAAGACTACAAAATTAAAGATAAAGTGAAGGAAAAGTAAGTGGAAATGTCATCTAGTCAGGGTTTGGGAAGGTCTCAACAACTTTTAAAATACTCTTTCTTTCTCGTGTCATTTTCTACACGAGGTCATATCTAATTACTCAAATCACACTCTACATTAATATCATTAGAACATTATAAATAGAGGTGTATCGTTAGATGTACAAACTGAGACTGCAAAATTAAAGACAGAATAAAGGACAAGTCCATGGAAATCTCATCTAATCAGGGTTGGGAAGGTCTAAAAAATTGCTCTCTATTGTAGGACCATCAATTTGATAAGAGATATAAATCTAAATAATTGCTCTCTTTTATTATGCACAAGGATTTAAATATCCCCTTCATTTGATTGGCTTCGCCCGGGTTCGAACCGGAGACCTTCAGTGTGTTAGACTGACGTGATAACCAACTACACCACGAAACCTATTTTAAACACTATTATCATCACTCCCATAATAACCACAAAAAGTACCTACATAAGCAATAAAATATAACTGTATAATTGATGGAGTAATTGTTAAATTAACCGTCAATTTCCTTGGAAGTCTAATTAAACCATTTAAAAACTTCAGGGTTTAATGAACCAACAACCGAAACTTATTCACATATTCCCGAGTTAATCTTCAACCGAGAAATCACATTCTTAAGCATACCCAATATGAGAATAAGAAAGCTCAAGTATATTCATTCGCCAACATGCACATTAGTTAATTAAACCCACTTCTAATCCTTTATTCTGTCTTCTGAATTAATCATAGACAAGCAATAACACACATAAGGTGGCCAATCGTATGGGAAAAACACTCACTAAACAATAAAATGTATATAAAACCTAGGTCAAAGGACTATTATTAAAGTATCTAGGTTCTAACTAGAAATCCTGTAAATGTAGAGTATTTTGAGTTTAGATCGTTATGTAAACTAACTAAAAACTGTAATTTTATTTATGTTCATAAGTAATGCTCAACTAATACTTGCAAGGAATTAAGTAATAATGATGGACTAATAGCAATCGCATGGATGTTGTTGATGATGGTTGATTCTTGTTGCCACGGTATATACTTATGAGATAAATAACACAAGAAGTGCACATGAAGTTAAATACAATGCAAAGCACACGTTTATAACTAACTCTTAATAAGACAAAAGTTGTTAGGATGATAGAGTAGTAAGCAAGCTATTGTATTATATATATGTAGTACAACCTTTATGTAATGGTACACAGAAAAAAATACAAAATATTTGTTTCTCTATCTTTCATTTCTATCATGGTATCAGATTTGCCAAAGGAGTTTTTCGTCCTTTCTTCAAAATTTCGCCATTAATGGCTTCCTTTCTTCTTCAAATTTTTTAGGTCCGCAGTATAATCGATCCTGCATTCCGCTTTTCTTTTACTTTCTTACTCTAAATGGCGTCGTCTTCATCTTCCTTATCGCCATCTATCACGGCAAGCACGTCGATTCCACCTGGCCTCTTTCTTTTACGACAGAATTGGAGCTCTCTTGTTCAAATCAAGCTCGATTCTGCAAATTATGTCTTATGGAGGTCACAACTCGAGGCTGTTTTGGAAGCTCATGGCTACCTCAGTCATATCAATGGTTCTCGTTCAAAACCAGCTGTTTCTGATCCTCTGTTTGCCACTTGGTTGATAGAAGATCAACAACTTAAGGTATCATTACATTCATCTATGATACCATCCATATTAGCTCAAGTTGTCAAACTTCCTCATGCTTTTGATGTGTGGAATAAACTCGAAGAGATCTTTGTTTCTCAATGTAGAACTCATATACACCAACTGAAAATGAAATTATGTAATGTTAAGAAAGGGGATCGTAGTATGTCTGCTTAGCTTACTGAGATTCAAGAAATTTGTGATGGTCTAGAAACAGCTTCATCCGCTCTTGCGCTTGAGGATATTATAATGTATACATTGATGGGATTACCTAGTGAATATAATCAATTTAAATCGAGTATTCGTATTTCTAATGCTCAAACATCTACACTAAGTTTTCACTCACTTGGTAGCCTTCTTGTATCTGAAGAATTACATATGCAAATGGTTGAATCTCATGAGCCTGTAGCTTCTCACACGGCTCTGTTTTCTCCATATTAGTCTTCAAGTAATTCTTCTTCGTCTAATCCCTTTTCTTCTCGAGGGCGTGGTTATTCCTCTCATGGTAGAGGTTATACATCTCGTGGAAGATCATGTGGTGGTTTTTATAACAATTCATCTACTGAATTTGCTCAATCTTCACATAATAATGGTGTAAACTCTTCTAACTCAACTATTCCTACTTGTCAAATATGTTTAAGGTATGGACACTCTGCTATTGATTGTTGGAAGAGAGCAGATTTTGTTAATTTTCCTTCACCTCGTGCTCAAAATAAGACTGTTTTAATGGCTACTTCTCAGTCTTCTCCTACTCATTATGATCCAGAATTATGGTATTTGGATTCAGGAGCAAATAGTCATGTTACTCCTGACTTAAATTTACTTCATAATCACTCTTCTTATAATGGAAATGGTGTTGTTTCAGTTGGTAATGGTCAAAATCTTGACATAGCTAATGTTGGGACTAGTAAGCTTCTTACTCCATCTTTTACTTTTACTCTACAGTCTGTTTTACATGTTCCTTCAATAGCTTCAAATCTGTTGTCTATTTCTAAATTTACTAAAGATAATCATTGTTATATTGTCTTTCATAGTGATTATGTGTCTATATATTCTTCTACATCACATAAGTTGTTGTTTCAGGGCCCTTGTAAGGATGGTCTCTACTCACTTTCTTTCACTTCAAGTGTCAAGTCACCTAAGTCTCCATCTTCTTCATTTCAACGTCTTTCCTCAAAGTTTGTTCCCTCTGCTGCAAATAAATGGCATCTCAGACTTGGTCATCCTTCATCTAAAGCTGCAGATTCTCTATCTGTTATTTTACAAACTAAGATTTCTTTGTCTCAAAATGAGTGTAATGCTTGTGCTGTTTCTAAGAGTCATAAATTACCTTTTACATTATCAAACTCTATATCTACTGCTCCTTTTGATTTAGTTCATAGTGATGTATGGGGACCATCACCAATCAGTTCTTTTTCCTCTTATAAATTCTATGTTGTGTTTATTGATGATTATAGTAGGTTTACATGGATTTATCCGCTTACACATAAATCTTTTGTTTGTCAAACATTTCAACACTTTTATACTTTGATTCACACACAATTCAATCTTAAAATTAAGAAATTGCGTTCTGATAATGGTGGAGAATACATAAATAACTCGTTTGCCTCTTTTCTTCAATCACATGGTGTTATTCATGAAACTTCTTGTCCACATACACCAGAACAAAATGGTGTTGCAAAACGCAAACATCGCCATCTCATTGAAACTACTCGAGCTCTTCTATCTCATAGCTTTCTATCCTCAAAATTTTGGCTCGAAGCTCTTGCTGCAGCTGTCTATCTTATTAATCTATTACCTACTCCTATACTTAACAATTCTTCTCCTTATCAAATTCTTTTTAGTAAACCACCTTCTTATTTGCATCTTCGTGTTTTTGGATGCTTATGTTATCCATGGTTGCGTCCTTATAGTCCAAATAAGTTGTCTCCACTTTCTGAACCTTGTGTCTTTCTTGGGTATTGCTCAAATAGTAAAGGCTATAAATGTTATGCTTTAGAGTCTAAAAAGATGTTTGTGTCTCGCCATGTGGTATTCAATGAATCAATTTTTCCTTTTCAGAATAGTACTCTTTAGTGTCTCTACTATTGAGTCTTCTTACACGAATTATACTGATCTTTTCGATAATTCTATTAATCCTAATGCTTTAAGTCAGCCCTTTAATCCAATACTTCATTCTTCACCTTCTATCCCTGCGTCTAATGTGCCCTTATCTAATACTAATACCTCTACATCACAACCTCCTTTACAATCTTCATCTACTCACCATATGGTTACACGTCGTCAAACTAGTTCTCTTAGACCATCATATAAATGTCAATCTACTATTCTATCTTCTTCATCTATTGAACCTACCTCTTATAAAGAA
Source organism: Nemophila menziesii (assembly GCA_029959085.1). Taxonomy (NCBI): domain Eukaryota; kingdom Viridiplantae; phylum Streptophyta; class Magnoliopsida; order Boraginales; family Hydrophyllaceae; genus Nemophila; species Nemophila menziesii. The sequence goes on along the minus strand of JARWIR010000007.1, from coordinate 20,890,615 downwards.
GCTGCTAAGTCTCAGCATTGGCAACAAGCTATGTTAAGTGAATTTGAGGCTCTACAGAAACAAAATATTTGGGTTTTAGTACCTAAACCTCTTGGTAGGAATTCTATATCATGTAAATGGGTTTATAAAATTAAATGTAACGCCGATGGTTCTATTTCACGTTATAAAGCTCGACTAGTAGCACGTGGATTTTTACAAGAACATGGTATAGATTACAATGAAACCTTTAGTCCGGTGGTGAAACACCAGACAATTCGATTAATATTGTCTCTTGCTACTTCAAATGCTTGGAAAATTCATCAATTAGATGTATCTAACGCATTTTTACATGGTGTTTTGGAAGAAGATGTTTATATGGATCAACCTATGGGTTTTATTGACTCTACATTTCCTAATTATGTTTGCAAGTTAAAGAGATCACTTTATGGACTCAAGCAAGCCCCTCGTGCTTGGAATCAATTACTTACTTTATTTCTTGATTCACATGGTTTTATTGTTTCACCCGCTGACTCTTCTCTTTTTGTTCGTAAAAACAAAGATCAATTAACTATCATTTTAGTTTATGTCGATGATATATTAGTTACAGGTGGTGATTTTGATGGTGTTCAGTCTATTATTGCAGCTTTAAAACAGAGATTCTCTATGAAGGATCTTGGACTTCTTTCCTATTTTCTTGGTTTAGAGGTTATATCATCATCGCCTAATCTAATTGTTTCTCAAGAAAATTATGCAGCTACTATTCTGCAAAAGGCTGGTATGAGTGAATGTAAAAGTTCACCATTACCTACTCTTAACAAGTATACAATTGTATCATCAAAAGGACTTGATCTATTTGAAGATCCTTTCCTGTTTCGTAGTATTATAGGTTGTTTACAGTATTTAACCATAACTCGACCTGACATATCGTTTGCCGTTAATCAACTTTGTCAAGCTATGCATAAGCCTTCTAATGCAGACTTTGAGAGTATGAAGAAGCTCTTAAGATATATTAAAGGTACTCGAAATTACTCTTTGACCTTTACACCGTCTTCTTCTATACTCTCTGCCTACTCTGATTCTGATTGGGCAAGTAATTCACAAGATAGACGCTCAATTACTGGCTACTGCATTTTCTTAGGCTCGAATTTAATTTCTTGGGGTTCAAAGAAACAAACAACTGTTTCTCGATCATCAACTGAAGCGGAATATCGAGCTATGGCGTATGTTTCAGCTGAGCTCAAGTGGTTATCTTTTCTGCTTCAAAGCTTATCTATCTCAATTGTTACACCTACTATCTATTGTGATAATATCTCTGCTATTGCTTTAGCCTCTAATCCGGTTTTTCATACAAGAACACGACATATTGATGTTGATTTTCACTTTGTACGGGAACAAGTTAAGGCAAAGAAGCTCTTCATTTCTCATGTATCCTCTTCACTTCAGCTTGCAGATATCTTTACCAAAGGTTTATCTGCTTCTAGTTTTAACTCTCTTCTTTGCAAGCTTCCTCTCTTACGAGCATTCAGCTTGAGGGGGGATGATGAGATAAATAACACAAGAGGTGCACATGAAGTTAAATACAATGCAAAGCACACGATTATAACCAACTCTTAATAAGACAAAAGTTGTTAGAATGATAGAGTAGTAAGCAAGCTATTGTATTATATATATGTAGTACAACCTTTATGTAATGGTACACATAAAATAAAATACAAAATATTTGTTTCTCTATCTTTCATTTCTATCATATACATGGTAGATTGAGGATGGATTTTCCATACTTTTCTCCAATATATATATATATATATATATATGAACCCTTTCAAAACTATTGGTTTTGCCTTTTATACTCCCTAGAAAGTGCCCTTAATCTCCTTTTTTGTGTACTGTAGCTAGTAGCTAGCAACCTCTACCTCTCGCTGGACGAGCAATCCTTGCTCGCTAAGCAAAATCTGCCTCTCGTTGAAGCGAGTGAGATAGCCTTGTTCACTAAGCGAGTTCTACGCGTCGCTGGGCAAAGTATATTTTTTCAGCCACTTTGAAATTCTCTTTCTTTCTCATTTTCTCTTTTTTCTCGTGTCGTTTTCTATATGAGGTCATATCTAATTCCTCAAATCAGCCTCTTCATTAATCTTAGAATATCATTATAAATAGAGGTGTATCGGTAGATGCGTTTGGCGCTAAATATTAAAGACTACCAATTTTAGACGAAATGAAGGATAAACCCGCAAAAAACTCGTCTAATCTAGACTTGGGAAGGTCTAACATATCTCTCTATTGGAGAGCCATCAATATAATTAGAGATATAAATCCAAAGGGCATTGAAAACACATTGCATTTAGTCATCATACACAAGGATTTAAATGTTCCCTTAAACAACTAAAGATCCAAATATAACACAATCTCTTACCCTTTTAACCCATATTTTAAGGTGTTAAAAAGTTTATGATATATGCACAAAGAAAGAAGGGGGCTCATAGAACGAGAGCTATAGAAATGAATCAATAGTACAAGAGTTTACGATATACATCTTTTCAACGCATTGAGCCTCGTTGGAGCTCATTTTTATTCTCAAGAGTTTCCTTCCATAAGCAATGCACACATTAGCCGTCAATTAAAAATGGTATTGAATTGATGATCAGATGTTATCCCACATCGAGAGGTTTAGAGGAAGGAGAGGGTTGATGTTAGAACAAAATTAGATCTGTGGGTAATAAGTTACATACTTACCTGGATGGGGTCAATAGATGATCAAGAAGATCTATGGCCTAGGTTGGTGACCTCCATTGCACAAAGGAGGGGTGCCTGCCTAAGATCTATCCAAGTGATAGAGTCTACATCATAATTTGTGGTAGAGGGGGCCTGCGTTCGCGCGGCCCCTACCTAATTTTTAAGTAAAACTTGACATGATTATTGATTTATTTTGCTGGGGTCAATCACTGATATTATTGTGCATATTAAAGGAAAGGAATTTCAGGATCTGTCCTCTCTATCCGATGATAATTACATGCTTTATAAAATATGGAAAGGAATATTTTATGAAATATCATTAAGCAAAGCTGTCCACTGCTTTGGCAAGGAAAATGGAAGAGACAAACGTGTGATGAGATGTATATATATAGATAATACACCTGAACGGTAACAATACAAAAATTAATATATACTATAAGGTAAACCTGAGTTTCTGAACATATACAATGTTTGACGTAATCGTTGAAGTTAGAAAATATAGATAATATATCAATAACCATGGAGACATTATTTAAACAAATACAAGTATTTGATATCACACCCCGAGCATGGAGAATTTATCATCGATCATTGGTAACATGTTTTATACTCAGAAAATCTCCGCTGCACCAAAAGTTGCATGAAAAGAGAAGCTCGGTTTTCCACTATATTCTATTCTAATCCTATGAAACTCAACTACATTGGCATCATCAACTCTCAATGAAAGCACAAGTTAACATTTTAAAGACAGATTGTATATTTTGGTGCATATTGATTATAAATACACCACAAGTCCACTAAAATAATAATAATAATAATCTACCTGGGCAACAACTTTATCACAGAGTTACATTAATTGTTAAATTTAACAGAAACTAAATAATTGGAAACAAAAAAAATTAAAACTAGAATTGGTGGGGTGTGCCGGGCCAAGGCAATAGTGCAACACCAAGGCGACACTCGAGAACCCAAGTAGCAAGCTACCTTGATGGGCTCTCCCCCTCAAAAAATAAATTTAATATCGTGTGGACCGATGGTCCACATATCAGATATTAAACTGATAAGAACAGATACTACACTTGATCTTAGCCAAAAGGCCGAGAAAGGTATGCTTAATTCATTCTTCAACCACCTACTTTATTACTCACCTTCTATTTACTTCCCTTGTATCATCTTCGATGTGGGATGGGATATACAAAAAGAATTCAACAACCAACACCTTCATTCAAATTTTCATAAGTAACAACTAGCCAACATTAATATATCTCAATGCTGATTCAATCTCCTCCAAGTGACAGAAATTCGCTCTCAGGTTTTAATTTTTCCAAAATTGGTGGATTCGTAAGACAATTCTGTTCTCGCATTCATAATACTATTTCTGCAAAATATTGGTTGCTATATGATATAACAACTTTTCCTATATTCACTGCAATAATTTTTTAATTACTATATTTTCTATATTACTTTACTAAAATGCTCCCCGCTAAAGCTTCTGGGTTATTCAAACGATTGAATCTACAAGAGATGAGCTTAAATGCCAATATATAAACCATAGAAAAGGTTTAAGGAACGTTTCAAAGATATACCTTGTTTGGATGAGCTCCATGCATTGGGCTTTGAAGGTTTAAGAGCTGATATAATTTTTGTAGATGCAGAAAAGGATAAGAAGATTTCAATGTGGAAGCTGCTAATTCTTGCACTAGCCAAAGGTTTCAGCTCCAGTCCTGCTGCAGTGATTAAAAAGAATGCTGGTTTAATGGTGAGCATCTACTAAATTTCTTATTTCGAAATATTGATAGTAATCAATAATAACGCCAAATCTTCTAAGTTTACCTTATGTGTAATTCACTGTTTTTAGTGCAACCTGTCTAACCATTGCGTAGTTGTATCTGTCATATCAATACTATGTTTCTCTTGAAGTACATCTGCCACAAAGTATGATCTTTTAATTCTACAAGTGTTCAGATATCAATCATTATAGAGTAATGAACTATACAGTTGCGTAGAGCAATGACTAACTTTGCTAAACATCTCTTTAGTCTTTACTTAATTAATTTTCCCGTTTCTCCGTTATGTAAGACGAGCTGATGTATGCTCCGCTCCCCCTTATACAGTTGAGATGATACGTGGTCCACCCCTCTTCTTACTTCCACAATCCATTAGCTAAAAATAATGCATGTTACAAATATGGATTTAGTCGGGCTAAAGTTTATGTCTCGTAATTTGTTGATCAAATAATTGATGTATGTGAGTTATCCTTTTGGTCTGGTTCTGGGGTTTTGAACAGGATTCGTATCATGTCTATAGTAGAGTACCTTTTTAACTTAATTCAACGTTCAGAGTCACTTTGTCGACCTTCGGCATTTTATGGTGTTTTTATTCAAAAGAATGAGCAATGATGCAATTGATCACGATCATTATAGGATAAGAACCATGATATGCAAGGGGGCATATGAAAGCTAGTGCGAAAAGACGTCGACATAGACGAAATATTCTGCCGGATTGTGGCAGATTCGCATCCGCCAAGTAACCTCTGTCCATGAAAACGCATTTTTGACTTATTTGGGTGTTTGAAAAAAAGAAAAGAAAGACTTATTTGGGTGTGAATTTGAGTTTGGTCAACGATTTATTCCTAGGATTGACCAAAGACGTTTTTAGTGTTTTGTGTCATTGCTCATTAAACTATCCCATCTTGCACATTAGGGCTCGTTTGGAAGTGCTTATTTTAGAGTAAAAAAGCGCTTTTAGAATAAAATTTAAAATTTAAAAAAATTATTAAAAATAATTTTGAAATCTAAAATGATCTTAAGTGCTTTTTTCAAGAAGCACCAATTTGGTGCTTCTCATAAAAGTGCTTTTCAGGATTAAAAAAACTCTTAAAATGGTAGAAGCACTTTTAAGTGCTTTTCCAAAAAAGCACTCCCAAACGGGCACTTAGTTTATCTTAGGATCTCTATGGATTAAACGAGATAAGGAAAAGAAGCCATCTCCAAGCCAAGTTTGGTAACACCTCCCCCTTTCATGTCTTTCAATTATGTAACTAACTTTTTTATTTTATTTCTCTATGTATTTACTCAATACTTTGGATACTCTTGATGAACTTTAATTGATTGTGAGCTCTTGATGGTGAGATTGGAAGGATTATATTGTGTGTTGAATATTAACATGTACAAAAATACAATTTATCACATATACTATGTAATAGATTGTTCTAATATTTGAATAATTTTTGAAAGAGGGGTTTGAATGTAGATATAATTTATAGAGTAATGATATATATCATCCAAAATCATACCACCCATGACGTGTCGTGAATTGGTTGGTAATAAATCCTATAATTTCAACGATCTTAATAATTTATTTCTCTAAATTTGATTACTCAATTTCAAATAATTTTTATTGAATAAATATATGACGTTAAGTCATTCTAGGAGATATTAGTAGACAAAATAAATAACCAAATTTAATTGTTCTTTAATTTGGAAATGAAAAAACTTTTTCTAGATCTTCCTAAATATATTTGTTTTTGCAGAATACAAATCTGGATAATTAAGTAGATAATCATGAAAGAATTTCGGAGTTAGGTGGGGTATCCAGATCAAGAATTTCCTAGTTTACACGGCTATAACACAAAGGCGCGACCACTAGCATTGCCGATGCATAAATTGTAGTTATTTAAACTATTAAAACCACTAGAAAAATAGCCTCTCGACATTGAAATAAATGAGAGGCGAGAGAATAAAAAAAGAAGAAGATAACTTAACAAATTACAATGGGAGAAAAATTTCGACCATTTGTTGATTTGGGTTTATACTAGCCAACGTTGTTCAGTAGAAAAACTAATACGCGAACACATAAATTAAGAACATGCATAGTCCAAATAGTTGGGGTATGTTTCTTATTAGAACAAAAAAAATAACAAAACATAATTTCGATGGCTTCTCCTAGGTTCGAACGAAAGCCTTAGAGTGTCGTGATAACCAACTACACCAAGAAACCATTGTTGAACATTTTTTTCCGCCAGTCGAGTAATAGCCAAAGGAAATACCTACATAAGAAAAATTATATAACCTTCGAATTTAATAAATGATTAATAAATTAATCATTGATTTTGCCTGGTCCAGGTTGAACTATTAAAAACATTTGGATACTAATCAGTGTTCTAAAACAAGGCCGCCTAGCCGCCTAGACGCTCCGACTAGGCGTTCCAAGGTGCGTTCCGCCTAAAATTTCTCTCGAAGGTGGCTCGAAGGTTCGTCGACGAATAATTTAATTAATAAACTACCCAATCAAATTAATGGGTCCCCCAAACCGAATACTACCTAGAGTGCTAGCCAATAAATTACTAATTCAATCTAATCCAACTCAACACATAAAAAAATATAAAGAAAAAACTACTTAGGTTAGAGATTTTACGCGCGAGGAAAAATGAAGGTATGATTTTTCAAATTTAAGTCTAGATTTCTCGAATTGGTAATTTTTTAGGTTAATATGATAATATTTTATTATTGTTATATAGTTAAATATATATTACTTATGTTAAATTGATCTACTTTAAGTATATTAGGATGCATATAATAGTCAATTCAATGTATTAGTAATGTATATTTAATGTAAATTAATATAAAATACGCCTAGGGAGAAACCGCCTAAATTTCGATTAATAGGCCGCCTAGCCATCTAGGCGCTCGAAGGTGGTCGACCGCCCTAGTAGCGCCTAGCGCCTTTTAGAACCATGATACTAATGGACCAGCCATCTAAGCCCATTCACTTATTCCGAAGTAATTTCAATTGAGAATTCTTAAGCATGCTGGTGGGTCCTGGTGTGTTATAAAATTAAGTACGAAAATAAAGGAACCACAATTACCGCAAGTGTACGGTTGTCTAAGTAATATTCGATAAATCGAGTTCGTTCTCAGGGACGGATTAGGTTCAACTCCAGTATTAATCAGATAGCAAGAATAATTGTTTAACAGAAAAGTAAAAGAATAGATTTTTGTTTTGTTTTCTAATAACTAAAGATGCAAATAATAAAAACTAAATTACAATAAATAAAAGCAAATAAAATACTGACTTCAGATAAGAGATATACTCGAGTCTCGCAAAGAATCCACCTAGTCAATTTAACCTATGCTTTGTTTAAGGGTAGAATTGGTATTAGTATATTAGTCGGGACTCTAATATCTCCTAGCCCCCTGTCGGGTGGACCTAGAAGCTATCCTAAAGTATCATGAACACCTGTATGGTCGAATATGCCTCTTCGGATGATGTGATTTTACCCCTTTGGCTATGTAACTAGTTAAGTCTGTCGGTCAATAACGGACATTACACGGGTATTACCTAGATCTGTATTCAAACCCCCCTGTCGGATGATCACTTCGCCACTAAAGTGAATAGCCCAAATACTAAAATCTATTTCTAGTTGTACGGAAAAGAAATAGTGATTAAGAACAAAGTAATATCCAATATCTAAGACCTAATTCAATTTAAATCTAAACAATCCCAAATTCAAAACATAGAAATAATTAAATTAGGGTTCATCCCTTTATTGCGATTCTCAAGTATATAAAAGTTTAGCTCATGGTAATATTAAAGACTGAAACTAAATAGAAAGACATCATATTTAATTACAGAAAAGAAATATATAACCTAAGGATTAGATGACTGTTGATGGAAGAACATAATTCCTCCAGCTCTAGCTTCTCCTTTGCCTTCTTGCTCTGAAGTGGTTGACTCTCTCTCTAAGGATGTTATGAATTGTGTAAAATATGAGAGGTGGTTCTGACTCTCTCTCTAAAGATGTATATATTGAAGAATAATTGAGAGGTACTGAATTATGAGGTCTAAGGGGTGTATTTATAGGTGTTGGAAGACCCCAGGTCGAATTTGCTTGGAGTGGAAGACAAGTCAAAGACTCTCAAATTCGTAGCTCTAAAAGATAAGATTCTGCTGATTTGATTTGGTCATATCTTTTTCAATACTTATCCGTTTGAGAAGTTCCAATATATGAAACTGCTTGTCTTGGAAAGCTCTTTCTATTGGTGCAGACCATTCGTCCAGAATCCATGCCAATCTTTAATTATGATTTAATCTCTAAAACGTGGCAGGATTTTCAGATTCACAAGGCAGCTTTATCTTTTCCTCCTTTGGATAAATCTTTCCTAAATCTTCTTGTTTCCATGTAAATATTCTTTCCTTTCATCCTCATCTTGACTTGGTCTCTAAGTAATTACCATTTATCTTTTAAAGCTTCACATTAAATAAATAATTAAACCGCATATGCTTAAAAAGAATAAATCAATAAATCAAGAAATCGAAATAGGAAAGTGTACTCTAAAAATAGAAACTCGACTCAAAATCATTTCCTAACACTCTAAAATACACTAAGACTTTATTCTCACTTTTTCTCCTTGGATTGGTCTTTCATAAGATTTAAGAACCAATTAACTTTGCATTAAAAATAGTCAAATTTAGGCACAAAAGCTCAGATTCTGCAAATAGTTAATTTCCAAGGGGAGAAAGTGCAATATGATCAATTAAGCCTAAAAGTCTATTAAATAATTCATTTATTCACCTAAAAGGATGTCTCCAAAGGGCTAATAATTAGAACAAATAGGGAGACATCACATGCATGTATGTGAATATGAATGCTCAAGTATATTCATGTCCCAAACATGTACATTAGTTAATTAAACCTGCTTCTAATCCCACAGTCCATCTTATAAAAAACATTCTCCAAACAATAAACTGTATTTGAAACATAGCTCAAAGGATAAATATTCAACTACCTAGATTCTAACTAGAGATCATGGAAGTCAAAAATATTTTGAGTTTAGTAGTTCATTATGCAAACAAACTAAGAATTGTAACTTTGTTTATGTTCATAAGTAAAGCTCAACTCACACTTGCAAGGAATTAAGTAAAAACGATGAACTAATTGAAACAAGGTGGATTTTGTTGATCTTTGATTCTAGCTACCACGGTATATGGATGATAGATAGAGGATGGATCAATCATTACTTTGCTTCAAATTACTTCCAAGGTGTCTCCTCTCATCTCCAATATATGAAATCTTTGAAAACGATTGGTTTTGCCTTTTATACTCCTAAAAAAAGCCAACAATCTCATTTTTTGTCTTTTTTTTTGCATACTGTTGCTAGTAGTTGGAAAACCTATACCTCTCCCTGGACAAGAATTCCTTGCTCAAAAGGCGATCTCTACCTCTGATTGAGGAAGCGAGAAAGACTTTTTCGCAAAACCCTACCTGCGCAATCGACCTTTTTTCAACAACTTTTAGAATACTCTTTTTCGCGTCATTTTCAACACGAGGTCATATCTAATTCCTTAAATCACACTCTACATTAATCTCATAATAACATTATAAATAGAGGTGTATCGCTAGATGTACAAATTAAGACTACAAAATTAAAGACAAAGTGAAGGAAAAGTAAGTGGAAATGTCATCTAGTCAGGGTTTGGGAAGGTCTCAACAACTTTTAAAATACTCTTTCTGTCTCGTGTCATTTTCTACACGAGGTCATATCTAATTACTCAAATCACACTCTACATTAATATCATTAGAACATTATAAATAGAGGTGTATCACTAGATGTACAAATTGAGACTGCAAAATTAAAGACAGAATAAAGGACAAGTCCATGGAAATCTCATCTAATCAGGGTTGGGAAGGTCTAAAAAATTGCTCTCTATTGTAGGACCATCAATTTGATAAGAGATGTAAATCTAAAAAATTGCTCTCTTTTATTATGCACAAGGATTTAAATATCCCCTTCATTCGATTGGCTTCGCCCGGGTTCAAACCGGAGACCTTCAGTGTGTTAGACTGACGTGATAACCAACTACACCACGAAACCTATGTTAAACACTATTATCATCACTCCCATAATAACCACAAAAAGTACCTACATAAGCAATAAAATATAACTGTAGAATTGAAGGAGTAATTGTTAAATTAACCGTCAATTTCCCTGGATGTCTAATTAAACCATTTAAATACTTCAGGGTTTAATGAACCAACAACCGAAACTTATTCACATATTCCCGAGTTAATCTTCAACCGAGAAATCACATTATTAAGCATACCCAATATGAGAATAAGAAAGCTCAAGTATATTCATTCGCCAACATGCACATTAGTTAATTAAACCCACTTCTAATCCTTTATTCCGTCTTCTGAATTAATCATAGACAAGCAATAACACACATAAGGTGGCCAATCGTATGAAAAAACACTAAACCCTAATCCTATGAAACTCAACTACATTGGCATCATCAACTCTCAATGAAAGCACAAGTTAACATTTTAAAGACAGATTGTATATTTTGGTGCATATTGATTATAAATACACCACAAGTCCACTAAAATAATAATAATAATAATCTACCTGGGCAACAACTTTATCACAGAGTTACATTAATTGTTAAATTTAACAGAAACTAAATAATTGGAAACAAAAAAAATTAAAACTAGAATTGGTGGGGTGTGCCGGGCCAAGGCAATAGTGCAACACCAAGGCGACACTCGAGAACCCAAGTAGCAAGCTACCTTGATGGGCTCTCCCCCTCAAAAAATAAATTTAATATCGTGTGGACCGATGGTCCACATATCAGATATTAAACTGATAAGAACAGATACTACACTTGATCTTAGCCAAAAGGCCGAGAAAGGTATGCTTAATTCATTCTTCAACCACCTACTTTATTACTCACCTTCTATTTACTTCCCTTGTATCATCTTCGATGTGGGATGGGATATACAAAAAGAATTCAACAACCAACACCTTCATTCAAATTTTCATAAGTAACAACTAGCCAACATTAATATATCTCAATGCTGATTCAATCTCCTCCAAGTGACAGAAATTCGCTCTCAGGTTTTAATTTTTCCAAAATTGGTGGATTCGTAAGACAATTCTGTTCTCGCATTCATAATACTATTACTGCAAAATATTGGTTGCTATACGATATAACAACTTTTCCTATATTCACTGCAATAATTTTTTAATTACTATATTTTCTATATTACTCTACGAAAATGCTCCCCGCTAAAGCTTCTGGACAAGCTTCGAGGTTATTCAAACGATCATTATAGGATAAGAGCCATGATATGCAAGGGGGCATATGAAAGCTAGTGTGAAAAGACGTCGACATAGACGAAATATTCTGCCGGATTGTGGCAGATTCGCATCCGCCAAGTAACCTCTGTCCATGAAAACGCATTTTTGACTTATTTGGGTGTTTGAAAAAAAGAAAAGAAAGACTTATTTGGGTGTGAATTTGAGTTTGGTCAACGATTTATTCCTAGGATTGACCAAAGACGTTTTTAGTGTTTTGTGTCATTGCTCACTAAACTATCCCATCTTGCACATTACTTTATCTTAGGATCCTAAAGTCTCTATGGATTAAACGAGATAAGGAAAAGAAGCCATCTCCAAGCCAAGTTTGGTAACACCTCCCCTTTCATGTCTTTCAATTATGTAACTAACTTTTTTGTTTTATTTCTCTATGTATTTACTCAATACTTTGGATACTCTTGATGAACTTTAATTGATTGTGAGCTCTTGATGGTGAGATTGGAAGGATTATATTGTGTGTTGAATATTAACATGTACAAAAATACAATTTATCACATATACTATGTAATAGATTGTTCTAGTATTTGAATAATTTTCGAAAGAGGGGTTTGAATGTAGATATAATTTATAGAGTAATGATATATACCATCCAAAATCATACCACCCATGACGTGGCGTGAATTGGTGGTAATAAATCCTATAATTTCAACGAACTTAATAATTTATTTCTCTAAATTTGATTACTCAATTTCAAATAATTTTTATTGAATAAATATATGACGTTAGACAAAATAAATAACCAAATTTAATTGTTCTTTAATTTGGAAATGAAAAAACTTTTTCTAGATCTTCCTAAATATATTTGTTTTTGCAGAATACAAATCTAGATAATTAAGTAGATAATTATGAAAGAATTTCGGAGTCTAGGTGGGGTATCCAGATCAAGAATTTCCTAGTTTACACGGCTATAACACAAAGGCGCGACCACTAGCATTGCCGATGCATAAATTGTAGTTATTTATACTATTAAAACCACTAGAAAAATAGCCTCTCAACATTGAAATAAATGAGAGGCGAGAGAATAAGAAAACAAGATAACTTAACAAATTACAATGGGAGAAAAATTTGGACCATTTGTTAATTTGGGTTTATACTAGCCAACGTTGTTCAGTAGAAAAACTAATACACGAACACATAAATTAAGAACATGCATAGTCTAAATAGTTCGGGTATGTTTCTTATTAGAAAAAAAAAATAACAAAACATAATTTCGATGGCTTCTCCTAGGTTCGAACGAAAGCCTTAGAGTGTCGTGATAACCAACTACACCAAGAAACCATTGTTGAACATTTTTTCCGCCAGTCTAGTAATAGCCAAAGGAAATACCTACATAAGAAAAATTATATAACCTTCGAATTTAATAAATGAATCATTTATTTTGCCTGGTCCAGGTTGAACTATTAAACACATTTGGATACTAATGGACCAGCCATTTAAGCCCATTCACTTATTCCGAAGTAATTTCAATTGAGAATTCTTAAGCATGCATGTATGTGAATATGAATGTTCAAGTATATTCATGTCCCAAGCATGTACATTAGTTAATTAAACCTGCTTCTAATCCCATAGTCCATCTTATAAAAAACATTCTCCAAACAATAAACTGTATTTGAAACCTAGCTCAAAGGATAAATATTCAACTACCTAGATTCTAACTAGAGATCATGGAAGTCAAAAATATTTTGAGTTTAGTAGTTCATTATGCAAACAAACTAGAAAATTGTAACTTTGTTTATGTTCATAAGTAAAGCTCAACTCACACTTGCAAGGAATTAAGTAAAAACGATGAACTAATTGAAACAAGGTGGATTTTGTTGATCTTTGATTCTAGCTACCACGGTATATGGATGATAGATAGAGGATGGATCAATCATTACTTTGCTTCAAATTACTTCCAAGGTGTCTCCTCTCATCTCCAATATATGAAATCTTTGAAAACGATTGGTTTTGCCTTTTATACTCCTAAAAAAAGCCAACAATCTCATTTTTTGTCTTTTTTTTTGCATACTGTTGCTAGTAGTTGGAAAACCTATACCTCTCCCTGGACAAGAATTCCTTGCTCAAAAGGCGATCTCTACCTCTGATTGAGGAAGCGAGAAAGACTTTTTCGCAAAACCCTACCTGCGCAATCGACCTTTTTCAACAACTTTTAGAATACTCTTTTTCGCGTCATTTTCAACACGAGGTCATATCTAATTCCTTAAATCACACTCTACATTAATCTCATAATAACATTATAAATAGAGGTGTATCGCTAGATGTACAAATTAAGACTACAAAATTAAAGACAAAGTGAAGGAAAAGTAAGTGGAAATGTCATCTAGTCAGGGTTTGGGAAGGTCTCAACAACTTTTAAAATACTCTTTCTGTCTCGTGTCATTTTCTACACGAGGTCATATCTAATTACTCAAATCACACTCTACATTAATATCATTAGAACATTATAAATAGAGGTGTATCACTAGATGTACAAATTGAGACTGCAAAATTAAAGACAGAATAAAGGACAAGTCCATGGAAATCTCATCTAATCAGGGTTGGGAAGGTCTAAAAAATTGCTCTCTATTGTAGGACCATCAATTTGATAAGAGATGTAAATCTAAAAAATTGCTCTCTTTTATTATGCACAAGGATTTAAATATCCCCTTCATTCGATTGGCTTCGCCCGGGTTCGAACCGGAGACCTTCAGTGTGTTAGACTGACGTGATAACCAACTACACCACGAAACCTATGTTAAACACTATTATCATCACTCCCATAATAACCACAAAAAGTACCTACATAAGCAATAAAATATAACTGTAGAATTGAAGGAGTAATTGTTAAATTAACCGTCAATTTCCCTGGATGTCTAATTAAACCATTTAAATACTTCAGGGTTTAATGAACCAACAACCGAAACTTATTCACATATTCCCGAGTTAATCTTCAACCGAGAAATCACATTATTAAGCATACCCAATATGAGAATAAGAAAGCTCAAGTATATTCATTCGCCAACATGCACATTAGTTAATTAAACCCACTTCTAATCCTTTATTCCGTCTTCTGAATTAATCATAGACAAGCAATAACACACATAAGGTGGCCAATCGTATGAAAAAACACTAAACCCTAATCCTATGAAACTCAACTACATTGGCATCATCAACTCTCAATGAAAGCACAAGTTAACATTTTAAAGACAGATTGTATATTTTGGTGCATATTGATTATAAATACACCACAAGTCCACTAAAATAATAATAATAATAATCTACCTGGGCAACAACTTTATCACAGAGTTACATTAATTGTTAAATTTAACAGAAACTAAATAATTGGAAACAAAAAAAATTAAAACTAGAATTGGTGGGGTGTGCCGGGCCAAGGCAATAGTGCAACACCAAGGCGACACTCGAGAACCCAAGTAGCAAGCTACCTTGATGGGCTCTCCCCCTCAAAAAATAAATTTAATATCGTGTGGACCGATGGTCCACATATCAGATATTAAACTGATAAGAACAGATACTACACTTGATCTTAGCCAAAAGGCCGAGAAAGGTATGCTTAATTCATTCTTCAACCACCTACTTTATTACTCACCTTCTATTTACTTCCCTTGTATCATCTTCGATGTGGGATGGGATATACAAAAAGAATTCAACAACCAACACCTTCATTCAAATTTTCATAAGTAACAACTAGCCAACATTAATATATCTCAATGCTGATTCAATCTCCTCCAAGTGACAGAAATTCGCTCTCAGGTTTTAATTTTTCCAAAATTGGTGGATTCGTAAGACAATTCTGTTCTCGCATTCATAATACTATTACTGCAAAATATTGGTTGCTATACGATATAACAACTTTTCCTATATTCACTGCAATAATTTTTTAATTACTATATTTTCTATATTACTCTACGAAAATGCTCCCCGCTAAAGCTTCTGGACAAGCTTCGAGGTTATTCAAACGATCATTATAGGATAAGAGCCATGATATGCAAGGGGGCATATGAAAGCTAGTGTGAAAAGACGTCGACATAGACGAAATATTCTGCCGGATTGTGGCAGATTCGCATCCGCCAAGTAACCTCTGTCCATGAAAACGCATTTTTGACTTATTTGGGTGTTTGAAAAAAAGAAAAGAAAGACTTATTTGGGTGTGAATTTGAGTTTGGTCAACGATTTATTCCTAGGATTGACCAAAGACGTTTTTAGTGTTTTGTGTCATTGCTCACTAAACTATCCCATCTTGCACATTACTTTATCTTAGGATCCTAAAGTCTCTATGGATTAAACGAGATAAGGAAAAGAAGCCATCTCCAAGCCAAGTTTGGTAACACCTCCCCTTTCATGTCTTTCAATTATGTAACTAACTTTTTTGTTTTATTTCTCTATGTATTTACTCAATACTTTGGATACTCTTGATGAACTTTAATTGATTGTGAGCTCTTGATGGTGAGATTGGAAGGATTATATTGTGTGTTGAATATTAACATGTACAAAAATACAATTTATCACATATACTATGTAATAGATTGTTCTAGTATTTGAATAATTTTCGAAAGAGGGGTTTGAATGTAGATATAATTTATAGAGTAATGATATATACCATCCAAAATCATACCACCCATGACGTGGCGTGAATTGGTGGTAATAAATCCTATAATTTCAACGAACTTAATAATTTATTTCTCTAAATTTGATTACTCAATTTCAAATAATTTTTATTGAATAAATATATGACGTTAGACAAAATAAATAACCAAATTTAATTGTTCTTTAATTTGGAAATGAAAAAACTTTTTCTAGATCTTCCTAAATATATTTGTTTTTGCAGAATACAAATCTAGATAATTAAGTAGATAATTATGAAAGAATTTCGGAGTCTAGGTGGGGTATCCAGATCAAGAATTTCCTAGTTTACACGGCTATAACACAAAGGCGCGACCACTAGCATTGCCGATGCATAAATTGTAGTTATTTATACTATTAAAACCACTAGAAAAATAGCCTCTCAACATTGAAATAAATGAGAGGCGAGAGAATAAGAAAACAAGATAACTTAACAAATTACAATGGGAGAAAAATTTGGACCATTTGTTAATTTGGGTTTATACTAGCCAACGTTGTTCAGTAGAAAAACTAATACACGAACACATAAATTAAGAACATGCATAGTCTAAATAGTTCGGGTATGTTTCTTATTAGAAAAAAAAAATAACAAAACATAATTTCGATGGCTTCTCCTAGGTTCGAACGAAAGCCTTAGAGTGTCGTGATAACCAACTACACCAAGAAACCATTGTTGAACATTTTTTCCGCCAGTCGAGTAATAGCCAAAGGAAATACCTACATAAGAAAAATTATATAACCTTCGAATTTAATAAATGAATCATTTATTTTGCCTGGTCCAGGTTGAACTATTAAACACATTTGGATACTAATGGACCAGCCATTTAAGCCCATTCACTTATTCCGAAGTAATTTCAATTGAGAATTCTTAAGCATGCATGTATGTGAATATGAATGTTCAAGTATATTCATGTCCCAAGCATGTACATTAGTTAATTAAACCTGCTTCTAATCCCATAGTCCATCTTATAAAAAACATTCTCCAAACAATAAACTGTATTTGAAACCTAGCTCAAAGGATAAATATTCAACTACCTAGATTCTAACTAGAGATCATGGAAGTCAAAAATATTTTGAGTTTAGTAGTTCATTATGCAAACAAACTAGAAAATTGTAACTTTGTTTATGTTCATAAGTAAAGCTCAACTCACACTTGCAAGGAATTAAGTAAAAACGATGAACTAATTGAAACAAGGTGGATTTTGTTGATCTTTGATTCTAGCTACCACGGTATATGGATGATAGATAGAGGATGGATCAATCATTACTTTGCTTCA
Source organism: Nemophila menziesii (assembly GCA_029959085.1). Lineage (NCBI taxonomy): Eukaryota > Viridiplantae > Streptophyta > Magnoliopsida > Boraginales > Hydrophyllaceae > Nemophila > Nemophila menziesii. The sequence continues at coordinate 20,872,854 of JARWIR010000007.1, read as the reverse complement.
AATTACTTCCAAGGTGTCTCCTCTCATCTCCAATATATGAAATCTTTGAAAACGATTGGTTTTGCCTTTTATACTCCTAAAAAAAGCCAACAATCTCATTTTTTGTCTTTTTTTTTGCATACTGTTGCTAGTAGTTGGAAAACCTATACCTCTCCCTGGACAAGAATTCCTTGCTCAAAAGGCGATCTCTACCTCTGATTGAGGAAGCGAGAAAGACTTTTTCGCAAAACCCTACCTGCGCAATCGACCTTTTTTCAACAACTTTTAGAATACTCTTTTTCGCGTCATTTTCAACACGAGGTCATATCTAATTCCTTAAATCACACTCTACATTAATCTCATAATAACATTATAAATAGAGGTGTATCGCTAGATGTACAAATTAAGACTACAAAATTAAAGACAAAGTGAAGGAAAAGTAAGTGGAAATGTCATCTAGTCAGGGTTTGGGAAGGTCTCAACAACTTTTAAAATACTCTTTCTGTCTCGTGTCATTTTCTACACGAGGTCATATCTAATTACTCAAATCACACTCTACATTAATATCATTAGAACATTATAAATAGAGGTGTATCACTAGATGTACAAATTGAGACTGCAAAATTAAAGACAGAATAAAGGACAAGTCCATGGAAATCTCATCTAATCAGGGTTGGGAAGGTCTAAAAAATTGCTCTCTATTGTAGGACCATCAATTTGATAAGAGATGTAAATCTAAAAAATTGCTCTCTTTTATTATGCACAAGGATTTAAATATCCCCTTCATTCGATTGGCTTCGCCCGGGTTCGAACCGGAGACCTTCAGTGTGTTAGACTGACGTGATAACCAACTACACCACGAAACCTATGTTAAACACTATTATCATCACTCCCATAATAACCACAAAAAGTACCTACATAAGCAATAAAATATAACTGTAGAATTGAAGGAGTAATTGTTAAATTAACCGTCAATTTCCCTGGATGTCTAATTAAACCATTTAAATACTTCAGGGTTTAATGAACCAACAACCGAAACTTATTCACATATTCCCGAGTTAATCTTCAACCGAGAAATCACATTATTAAGCATACCCAATATGAGAATAAGAAAGCTCAAGTATATTCATTCGCCAACATGCACATTAGTTAATTAAACCCACTTCTAATCCTTTATTCCGTCTTCTGAATTAATCATAGACAAGCAATAACACACATAAGGTGGCCAATCGTATGAAAAAACACTAAACCCTAATCCTATGAAACTCAACTACATTGGCATCATCAACTCTCAATGAAAGCACAAGTTAACATTTTAAAGACAGATTGTATATTTTGGTGCATATTGATTATAAATACACCACAAGTCCACTAAAATAATAATAATAATAATCTACCTGGGCAACAACTTTATCACAGAGTTACATTAATTGTTAAATTTAACAGAAACTAAATAATTGGAAACAAAAAAAATTAAAACTAGAATTGGTGGGGTGTGCCGGGCCAAGGCAATAGTGCAACACCAAGGCGACACTCGAGAACCCAAGTAGCAAGCTACCTTGATGGGCTCTCCCCCTCAAAAAATAAATTTAATATCGTGTGGACCGATGGTCCACATATCAGATATTAAACTGATAAGAACAGATACTACACTTGATCTTAGCCAAAAGGCCGAGAAAGGTATGCTTAATTCATTCTTCAACCACCTACTTTATTACTCACCTTCTATTTACTTCCCTTGTATCATCTTCGATGTGGGATGGGATATACAAAAAGAATTCAACAACCAACACCTTCATTCAAATTTTCATAAGTAACAACTAGCCAACATTAATATATCTCAATGCTGATTCAATCTCCTCCAAGTGACAGAAATTCGCTCTCAGGTTTTAATTTTTCCAAAATTGGTGGATTCGTAAGACAATTCTGTTCTCGCATTCATAATACTATTACTGCAAAATATTGGTTGCTATACGATATAACAACTTTTCCTATATTCACTGCAATAATTTTTTAATTACTATATTTTCTATATTACTCTACGAAAATGCTCCCCGCTAAAGCTTCTGGACAAGCTTCGAGGTTATTCAAACGATCATTATAGGATAAGAGCCATGATATGCAAGGGGGCATATGAAAGCTAGTGTGAAAAGACGTCGACATAGACGAAATATTCTGCCGGATTGTGGCAGATTCGCATCCGCCAAGTAACCTCTGTCCATGAAAACGCATTTTTGACTTATTTGGGTGTTTGAAAAAAAGAAAAGAAAGACTTATTTGGGTGTGAATTTGAGTTTGGTCAACGATTTATTCCTAGGATTGACCAAAGACGTTTTTAGTGTTTTGTGTCATTGCTCACTAAACTATCCCATCTTGCACATTACTTTATCTTAGGATCCTAAAGTCTCTATGGATTAAACGAGATAAGGAAAAGAAGCCATCTCCAAGCCAAGTTTGGTAACACCTCCCCTTTCATGTCTTTCAATTATGTAACTAACTTTTTTGTTTTATTTCTCTATGTATTTACTCAATACTTTGGATACTCTTGATGAACTTTAATTGATTGTGAGCTCTTGATGGTGAGATTGGAAGGATTATATTGTGTGTTGAATATTAACATGTACAAAAATACAATTTATCACATATACTATGTAATAGATTGTTCTAGTATTTGAATAATTTTCGAAAGAGGGGTTTGAATGTAGATATAATTTATAGAGTAATGATATATACCATCCAAAATCATACCACCCATGACGTGGCGTGAATTGGTGGTAATAAATCCTATAATTTCAACGAACTTAATAATTTATTTCTCTAAATTTGATTACTCAATTTCAAATAATTTTTATTGAATAAATATATGACGTTAGACAAAATAAATAACCAAATTTAATTGTTCTTTAATTTGGAAATGAAAAAACTTTTTCTAGATCTTCCTAAATATATTTGTTTTTGCAGAATACAAATCTAGATAATTAAGTAGATAATTATGAAAGAATTTCGGAGTCTAGGTGGGGTATCCAGATCAAGAATTTCCTAGTTTACACGGCTATAACACAAAGGCGCGACCACTAGCATTGCCGATGCATAAATTGTAGTTATTTATACTATTAAAACCACTAGAAAAATAGCCTCTCAACATTGAAATAAATGAGAGGCGAGAGAATAAGAAAACAAGATAACTTAACAAATTACAATGGGAGAAAAATTTGGACCATTTGTTAATTTGGGTTTATACTAGCCAACGTTGTTCAGTAGAAAAACTAATACACGAACACATAAATTAAGAACATGCATAGTCTAAATAGTTCGGGTATGTTTCTTATTAGAAAAAAAAAATAACAAAACATAATTTCGATGGCTTCTCCTAGGTTCGAACGAAAGCCTTAGAGTGTCGTGATAACCAACTACACCAAGAAACCATTGTTGAACATTTATTCCGCCAGTCGAGTAATAGCCAAAGGAAATACCTACATAAGAAAAATTATATAACCTTCGAATTTAATAAATGAATCATTTATTTTGCCTGGTCCAGGTTGAACTATTAATCACATTTGGATACTAATGGACCAGCCATTTAAGCCCATTCACTTATTCCGAAGTAATTTCAATTGAGAATTCTTAAGCATGCATGTATGTGAATATGAATGTTCAAGTATATTCATGTCCCAAGCATGTACATTAGTTAATTAAACCTGCTTCTAATCCCATAGTCCATCTTATAAAAAACATTCTCCAAACAATAAACTGTATTTGAAACCTAGCTCAAAGGATAAATATTCAACTACCTAGATTCTAACTAGAGATCATGGAAGTCAAAAATATTTTGAGTTTAGTAGTTCATTATGCAAACAAACTAGAAAATTGTAACTTTGTTTATGTTCATAAGTAAAGCTCAACTCACACTTGCAAGGAATTAAGTAAAAACGATGAACTAATTGAAACAAGGTGGATTTTGTTGATCTTTGATTCTAGCTACCACGGTATATGGATGATAGATAGAGGATGGATCAATCATTACTTTGCTTCAAATTACTTCCAAGGTGTCTCCTCTCATCTCCAATATATGAAATCTTTGAAAACGATTGGTTTTGCCTTTTATACTCCTAAAAAAAGCCAACAATCTCATTTTTTGTCTTTTTTTTTGCATACTGTTGCTAGTAGTTGGAAAACCTATACCTCTCCCTGGACAAGAATTCCTTGCTCAAAAGGCGATCTCTACCTCTGATTGAGGAAGCGAGAAAGACTTTTTCGCAAAACCCTACCTGCGCAATCGACCTTTTTTCAACAACTTTTAGAATACTCTTTTTCGCGTCATTTTCAACACGAGGTCATATCTAATTCCTTAAATCACACTCTACATTAATCTCATAATAACATTATAAATAGAGGTGTATCGCTAGATGTACAAATTAAGACTACAAAATTAAAGACAAAGTGAAGGAAAAGTAAGTGGAAATGTCATCTAGTCAGGGTTTGGGAAGGTCTCAACAACTTTTAAAATACTCTTTCTGTCTCGTGTCATTTTCTACACGAGGTCATATCTAATTACTCAAATCACACTCTACATTAATATCATTAGAACATTATAAATAGAGGTGTATCACTAGATGTACAAATTGAGACTTCAAAATTAAAGACAGAATAAAGGACAAGTCCATGGAAATCTCATCTAATCAGGGTTGGGAAGGTCTAAAAAATTGCTCTCTATTGTAGGACCATCAATTTGATAAGAGATGTAAATCTAAAAAATTGCTCTCTTTTATTATGCACAAGGATTTAAATATCCCCTTCATTCGATTGGCTTCGCCCGGGTTCGAACCGGAGACCTTCAGTGTGTTAGACTGACGTGATAACCAACTACACCACGAAACCTATGTTAAACACTATTATCATCACTCCCATAATAACCACAAAAGGTACCTACATAAGCAATAAAATATAACTGTAGAATTGAAGGAGTAATTGTTAAATTAACCGTCAATTTCCCTGGATGTCTAATTAAACCATTTAAATACTTCAGGGTTTAATGAACCAACAACCGAAACTTATTCACATATTCCCGAGTTAATCTTCAACCGAGAAATCACATTATTAAGCATACCCAATATGAGAATAAGAAAGCTCAAGTATATTCATTCGCCAACATGCACATTAGTTAATTAAACCCACTTCTAATCCTTTATTCCGTCTTCTGAATTAATCATAGACAAGCAATAACACACATAAGGTGGCCAATCGTATGAAAAAACACTCACTAAACAATAAAATGTGTATAAAACCTAGGTCAAAGGACTATTATTAAAGTATCTAGGTTCTAACTAGAAATCATGTAAATGTAGAGTATTTTGAGTTTAGATCGTTATGTAAACTAACTAAAAACTGTAATTTTATTTATGTTCATAAGTAATGCTCAACTAATACTTGCAAGGAATTAAGTAAAAATGATGGACTAATAGCAATCGCATGGATGTTGTTGAGGATGATTGATTCTTGTTGCCACGGTATATACATGATAGATTGAGGATGGATTTTCCATACTTTTCTCAAATATATATATGAACCCTTTCAAAACTATTGGTTTTGCCTTTTATACTCCCTAGGAAGTGCCCTTAATCTCCTTTTTTGTGTATTGTAGCTAGTAGCTAGCAACCTCTACCTCTCGCTGGACGAGCAATCCTTGCTCGCTAAGCAAAATCTGCCTCTCGTTGAAGCGAGCGAGATAGCCTTGTGTGAGTGAAAAGTATCACCGTTTTAAAACAAAGAAGAAGAAACGATTTTGAAAGAGATGAAAAGTAATATCAATTTAAATGTAAACTAACTATTACAAGAATTGAAATTACAAATGAAAATCAACTTACACGGAAAACGAAACACTAATACACGGAAAACAATAATCCTAGCGTTAAAAAAGATTTCCGGCGTACCGGTATCTTTCAATCCACACGTTTTGATTGACGAGTTGACCAGCTAATGGAATAATCATCTTGACGGGAGCGTGATTGGTGGAGCCTTGTCTTCCGTTTTTCTTTTGATAGCTTGCCAGCTTCGCTTCTTCACTATAAGAGCTGGACCCAAAACTTGTTTCATTTTTCATTTTTTTTACTCCCCAAACTCCCCACGACCCACGACCCACGCCCCACGCCCCACGCCTCACGCCGCCGCCCCCGCCGGTGCCGGGCCGGGCCGGGCGGGTGGTGGTGGTGGTGGTGCGCGCGTGTGGGTTTGTCCAATGCCTTTTCACTTGCATGGGGTTGAGCTCTTTGGAAGCTAAATGCCATCACAATGGCTAAAAGGAGCTCTTCCTTCTTTTTGCCCACCGATGTGGGAGAAAGAGCTTTTGCCTTTTCTTTCTAATGTTCCAACAATCCCCCACACATTTGAAGACCAGCAAAAGGTTTTGAACGCAGGTGATCAGGTTTCCATGACTTTCAGCGTTTGGGTGAATTGTACTTAAGTGTCAATATCTTTCGATTTGAATTGTCACGTAGTGAAGTGAGGCAACCACCGAATTCCGTTTAAGTGAACATGCTCTTGAACTTTAACGGTTTCCGATAGAGGCCCTCACAACACATACTCTACCCTGCTGAAAGTTATGGTTTCCTCGAACCTCACCTTTTAGTTCATCAGGTCCTTCTCTAAGAACCACCCTTGTGGGCTATGAACTTTGTGGATACCTTTATTTACATTTGTTCAAGGACGTCTCCTTAACATTTTGTTTATAAAGGTTTGGGTTTTTGCTACTACCCTTGAATTCATCAAGTCCTTCTCGGAAAGACCACCATATAGGCTATGAATTCCGATTCATCAAGTCCTTCTCGAAAGGACCACCACAAGTGGCTATGAATCCATATTTCTTTAGTTTTATGCCATAGAGATGGATGGACATCATCTTGACTCAAGAGTCACATGTTCCCCATTAATGGGTCTCAACCCCATCCCCCTCGACGTATCCAGAACTACTCTCCTGGGTAGGCCTTTGGTAAAAGGATCAGCGAGATTTTCTTCTGATTGTACATACTCCAAGGCTATCACACCATTCTTCAGTAACTGTTTTACTGAGCCATGTCTGATGCGTATATGTATCTTCTTTCCATTGTATGCACTTTGATGAGCAACTGCAATGGCTGCTTGTGAACCACAATGGATACACACAGGTGTGGCCTTACCTTCCCAAAGGGGCACATCTGCTAAGAGACTTCTCAACCACTCAGCTTCTTGTCCAGCCATCTCTAGTGCTATAAACTCAGACTCCATGGTGGAGCGTGCTATACAAGTCTGTTTAGAGGACTTCCATGATATAGCACCTCCTCCTAAGGAGAAAACATAACCACTGGTGGAGTTAACTTCGTCATTTTCAGAGATCCAGTTTGCATCACAGAATCCCTCAAGAACTGCAGGGAAAGAGCTGTAATGCAGTCCTAGGTCCATGGTACCTCGCAGGTACTTTAGAAGATGACGAAGTGCAACCCAGTGGTCATTACTCGGGTTATGAGTATAGCGACTAAGTCTACTGACGGCGTAGGCAATATCGGGTCGAGTGTAGTTCATTAAGAACATCACACTACCTATGATTTTGGCATATTCATTTTGGGATACAGCATCTCCAGAATTTTTAGATAAATGAATACTAGAATCATAGGGAGTATTTACAGGTGTCACCTCAAAGGAGTCGAATTTCTTCAACATCCTTTCTACGTAATGAGACTGACTCAGGGAAATACCATTACTGATCTTAATGATTTTTACCCCAAGAATTACATCTGCTTCTCCCATGTCTTTCATGTCAAACTTAGAAGACAAGAAGCGTTTGGTCTCATTTATGGTATGAAGAGAGGTGCCGAAGATGAGCATGTCATCTACATACAGGCAGATGATGGTACTCTCTGATCCTCTTACTTTGGAGTAAACACATGAGTCAGAAGTGTTGACCACAAACCCATTGGAGATAAGGGTACTATCGAGTTTTTCATACCATTTTTTGGGTGCCTGTTTTAAGCCATACAAAGACTTCTTTAAGTTGCACACTTTATCCCATTGACCAGGAACCACACACCCTTCAGGCTGGGCCATATAGATCTCTTCATCTAGGTCCCCATTCAGAAACGCAGTCTTAACATCCATCTGATGTATGACAAGTTTGTGAATGACCGCAAGAGCGATGAGGGTCCTAATGGTGGCGATTTTGGTCACAGGGGAATAAGTGTCGAAGTAATCAAGGCCTTTCTTTTGGGTGAAACCCTTAATAACAAGCCTAGCTTTGAATTTTTTATTGAGCCATCTGGTCTCAACTTTTTCTTAAAAATCCATTTGCTGTTTATGGGTTTGCTGCCTTTGGGTAAGTCAGTTAATTCCCACGTATGATTACTTCTAATAGACTCAAGTTTGCTATTAATAGCTTCTTTCCAAAAACTAGCATCTACCGATCTCAAAGCATCGGCATAAGTTTTTGGGTCTTCCTCCATGAGGAGACAGGTGACAACCTGTTCACTTATCAGGTCAATGTGAAAACCTTCGGTTAAGAAGGCTGTGATAAAATCAGGTCCGAAACTGGACTCGGTCCTACGCCTCTTACTCCTCCTAAGTTCTTCCTCAGGAATACTACTAGGCACATAGGAGGTAGAGGGGCCAGGGGTACTATCACATAAAGGAACAGTAACCTCATCAGATAAGTTATTAGACGACAAAGAAGAATCAACAGTATGCACAATTTTCAAAGGGAAGATGTTTTCAAAGAATTCAGCATCTCTAGATTCAAAAACGGAGTTATCATCTAATGATAGGAATCTATAGGCTGCACTATTCTGAGCATACCCTATGAATACAGAGTCTATTGTTTTGGGTCCAACAGTGACTGTTTTAAAATCGGGTAGTTTGACTTTAGCCAGACACCCCCACACTTTTAAAATTTTCAGGTTAGGTGGAAACCCTTTCCACATCTCATAAGGGGTCTTATCTAGGGATTTATGGGGTACCCTATTAAGGACATAACATGCTGATAGAACAGCTTCCCCCCACATGTTGGTTGGTAAACCTGAACTTATTAACATAGCATTCATAGTCTCTTTAAGGGATCTATTTTTCCTTTCAGCTATGCCATTTTGTTGGGGTGTATAGGGGGCACTAAGTTCGTGGATTATCCCATTTATTTCACAAAACTCTTTAAGTGAATTAGAACTATATTCGCCTTTTCTATCTGACCTAAGTCTTTTGATTTTACAGTCTAGTTGATTTTCTACTTCAGCTTTGTATTTTAAAAACGCGTTTTCCGCCTCGTCTTTAGTTTTAAGAAGATACACTTTAGTGAACCTAGAGTAGTCATCTACAAAGGTTATATAGTAAAGTTTTCCTCCTCTACTAGCGGAGTTTTTAAAATCAGCTAAGTCAGAATGCACTAATTCAAGGAGACTAGTCTTTCTAGTGGTCACGGGCTTAAAGGGCTTCTTCGCAAGTTTGGACTCTACACAAATTTGACATTTGGAAAAATCATCTATTTTATTGAGGGGTATTAGTCCAAGTTCTTTAAGCCTTTTAATAGAGGAGATATTAAGGTGACCTAGTCTACCATGCCAAGTGTCAATAGATTCAACAACATAAGCAAAATCAGAGGCATTCTCATTCATTGGTACAGTATTTAAAACAAACAAACCACCATTCATGTACCCTTTCCCCACAAATTCATCATTTTTGGTAATAACCATTTTCCCCCCTTCAAATACAAGTTTAAGGCCTACTTTATTAAGAAGAGCTCCGGAAACTAGGTTCCTACGGAGACAGGGGACGAAGAGAACATCATTCAACTCTAGGGTTTTACCAGAAGTGAGTTTGAGAGAAACCTGTCCTTTACCGAAGACCATGGCGGTTGAGGAGTCACCCATGTAGACAAATTCACCATTTGTTGCTTCCTCGAATTTCTTGAACATGGATCTCGTTGAGCAGAAATGACGAGAGGCTCCAGTGTCAAGAATCCACTCGGTTTTGTTCTCAATTAAGTTTACCTCAACCATCACTGCAGCAATAACCTCTTCGGTCTCGACCAGATTTGCGGCAGGTTTAGGACCTTGATCGGCTCTAAGTTTGCATTCGAAAGCCCTATGTCCTTCCTTCCCACAAACGTAGCAAGCTCCTTTGGGTTTCTGAATCTTACCAGAGGTTTTGAACCCACCACCTTTGGAGTTGCCGCGGTTCTTGTTTCCCCCAGATTTGGATTTGTTGTGGCCTTGTTGTTTACCCTTTCCTTTGAACCTGCCTTTGTTACCTTCACCAGAACTTTCAACAAGATTAGCTTTGGAGGATTGAGTAGGAAAAGAGATAGACCTGTCTTTGAGTCGATTAGCCTCTTCGACTTGAATGTGGCTAATCAGCTCTTGTAGTGTCATTTCCTTCTTCTTGTGCTTAAGTTGATTGCGGTATTCGCTCCAGGAAGGTGGAAATTTTTCTAACAAGATATTGGCTTGGAGAACTTCACACATTTTCATACCTTCAGCAATCACATCTGTGCATAGGTTCTCATAGATATGGAGTTGTTCGGTCATGGGTTTTTGATCGGTGAGACGGAAGTTGTACCAGGCCCCAGTAACATATTTCTTCTTACCCAAATCCTCAGCCCCATATTTTTTCTCAAGTGTCTCCCATATGATCTTTGCCGATTTTTCTTTGGCAAGAAGATAAAAAATGAGGTTTGAGACATTGTTCAACATCCACCCTCGAGCCATGGTATTAGCTCGTTTAAACTTGGCTTCCAGAGCAAGATACCTAGTCTGTTCTTCTTCAGTTAGAACTCCATTGTCCACTAATTGTGGAGGATCCTCGTATAGAACGAAGTCCAGTTCATACTGTTCAAGACAGATAAGGATCTTTTGTGCCCAACGTTTGTAGTTGGAACCATTAAGAGATTCCACCTGATTCACGTTGGGAAAGACCTTTGCATTCAATGATGAAGCAACTGCCGTGTTTGGAAAAGCCATTAAAAACAGTGATAAGATAAAAGCTACAGAATTCTTTTTAAATTGTGAGTGAAAAGTATCACCGTTTTAAAACAAAGAAGAAGAAACGGTTTTGAAAGAGATGAAAAGTAATATCAATTTAAATGTAAACTAACTATTACAAGAATTGAAATTACAAATGAAAATCAACTTACACAGAAAACGAAACACTAATACACGGAAAACAATAATCCTAGCGTTAAAAAAGATTTCCGGCGTACCGGTATCTTCTAACGGAAAGACTACTACAACAGTTGTTTTTATCTCGGAGAAAGAGGGAGAAGTGTTTCTTTGCTTTGTTGATTTTCGGGGTGAGATTACAAGTGGGGAGTGAGCACTATATATAGGGGAGGGGAAGTTCTGAAAAGCCTTGTCAATTGTAACGGACCAATCACGTCCGTGATTTCCTCCAGTAAATGATTGACTGTTTTGGATTTGATTTGATTCCACACGTTTCTGCTGACTTTTAATTCCCCCACGTTTTGAATGCAATTGTAACCGCTGGTTGACTTGTCTTTCAATCCACACGTTTTGATTGACGAGTTGACCAGCTAATGGAATAATCATCTTGACGGGAGCGTGATTGGTGGAGCCTTGTCTTTCGTTTTTCTTTTGATAGCTTGCCAGCTTCGCTTCTTCACTATAAGAGCTGGACCCAAAACTTGTTTCATTTTTCATTTTTTGACTCCCCAAACTCCCCAATCCCCACGCCGCCGCCGGTGCCGGGCCGGGCCGGGCGGGGGGGTGGTGGTGGTGGTGGTGGTGGTGGTGGTGGTGGTGCGCGCGTGTGGGTTTGTCCAATGCCTTTTCACTTGCATGGGGTTGAGCTTTTTGGAAGCTAAATGCCATCACAATGGCTAAAAGGAGCTCTTCCTTCTTTTTGCCCACCGATGTGGGAGAAAGAGCTTTTGCCTTTTCTTTCTAATGTTCCAACACCTTGTTCACTAAGCGAGTTCTACGCGTCGCTGGGCAAAGTATATTTTCTCAGCCACTTTGAAATTCCCTTTCTTTCTCATTTTCTCTTTTTTCTCGTGTCGTTTTCTACATGAGGTCATATCTAATTCCTCAAATCAGCCTCTTCATTAATCTTAGAATATCATTATAAATAGAGGTGTATCGGTAGATGCGTTTGGCGCTAAATATTAAAGACTTCCAATTTTAGACGAAATGAAGGATAAACCCGCAAAAAACTCGTCTAATCTAGACTTGGGAAGGTCTAACATAGCTCTCTATTGGAGAGCCATCAATATAATTAGAGATATAAATCCAAAGGGCATTGAAAACACATTGCATTTAGTCATCATACACAAGGATTTAAATGTTCCCTTAAACAACTAAATATCCAAATATAACACAATCTCTTACCCTTTTAACCCATATTTTAAGGTGTTAAAAAGTTTATGATATATGCACAAAGAAAGAAGGGGGCTCATAGAACGAGAGCTATAGAAATGAATCAATAGTACAAGAGTTTACGATATACATCTTTTCAACGCATTGAGCCTCGTTGGAGCTCATATTTATTCTCAAGAGTTTCCTTCCATAAGCAATGCACACATTAGCCGTCAATTAAAAATGGTATTGAATTGATGATCAGATGCTATCCCACATCGAGAGGTTTAGAGGAAGGAGAGGGTTGATGTTAGAACAAAATTAGATCGGTGGGCAATAAGTTACATACTTACCTGGATGGGGTCAATAGATGATCAAGAAGATCTATGGCCTAGGTTGGTGACCTCCATTGCACAAAGGAGGGGTGCCTGCCTAAGATCTATCCAAGTGATAGAGTCTACATCATAATTTGTGGTAGAGGGGGCCTGCGTTCGCGCGGCCCCTACCTAATTTTTAAGTAAAACTTAACATGATTATTGATTTATTTTGCTGGGGTCAATCACTGATATTATTGTGCATATTAAAGGAAAGGAATTTCAGGATCTGTCCTCTCTATTCGATGATAATTACATGCTTTATAAAATATGGAAAGGAATATTTTATGAAATATCATTAAGCAAAGCTGTCCTCTGCTTTGGCAAGGAAAATGGAAGAGACAAACGTGTGATGAGATGTATATACATATATATAGATAATACACCTGAACGGTAACAATACAAAAATTAATATATACTATAAGATAAACCTGAGTTTCTGAACATATACAATGTTTGACGTAATCGTTGAAAATATAGATAATATATCAATAACCATGGAGACATTATTTTAACAAATACAAGTATTTGATATCACACCCCGAGCATGGAGAATTTATCATCGATCATTGGTAACATGTTTTATACTCAGAAAAGCTCCGCTGCACCAAAAGTTGCATGAAAAGAGAAGCTCGGTTTTCCACTATATTCTATTCTAATCCTATGAAACTCAACTACATTGGCATCATCAACTCTCAATGAAAGCACAAGTTAACATTTTAAAGACAGATTGTATATTTTGGTGCATATTGATTATAAATACACCACAAGTCCACTAAAATAACAATAATAATAATCTACCTGGGCAACAACTTTATCACAGAGTTACATTGATTGTTAAATTTAATAGAAACTAAATAATTGAAAACAAAAAAAATTAAAACTAGAATTGGTGGGGTGTGCCGGGCCAAGGCAATAGTGCAACACCAAGGCAACACTCGAGAACCCAAGTAGCAAGCTACCTTGATGGGCTCTCCCCCTCAAAAAATAAATTTAATATCGTGTGGACCGATGGTCCACATATCAGATATTAAACTGATAAGAACAGATACTACACTTGATCTTAGCCAAAAGGCCGAGAAAGGTATGCTTAATTCATTCTTCAACCACCTACTTTATTACTCACCTTCTATTTACTTCCCTTGTATCATCTTCGATGTGGGATTGGATATACAAAAAGAATTCAACAACCAACACCTTCATTCAAATTTTCATAAGTAACAACTAGCCAACATTAATATATGTCAATGCTGATTCAATCTAATTATGTAACTCCTCCAAGTGACTGAAATTTGCTCTCAGGTTTTAATTTTTCCAAAATTGGTGGATTCGTAAGACAATTCTGTTCTCGCATTCATAATACTATTTCTGCAAAATATTGGTTGCTATATGATATAACAACTTTTCCTATATTCACTGCAATAATTTTTTAATTACTATATTTTCTATATTACTCTACGAAAATGCTCCCCGCTAAAGCTTCTGGACAAGCTTCGAGGTTATTCAAACGATCATTATAGGATAAGAGCCATGATATGCAAGGGGGCATATGAAAGCTAGTGTGAAAAGACGTCGACATAGACGAAATATTCTGCCGGATTGTGGCAGATTTCATGCTTTATCTCGCCCGGGCCAAGTGAAGTTCGCATCAGCCAAGTTATTTCTCTATGTATTAACTCAATACTTTGGATACACTTGATGAACTTTAATTGATTGTGAGTTCTTGATGGTGAGATTGGAAGGATTATTGGGGTATTGTGTGTTGAATATTAACATTTACAAAAATACAATTTATCACATATACTATGTAATAGATTGTTCTAATATTTGAATAATTTTTGAAAGACGGGGGTTTGAATGTAGATATAATTTATAGAGTAATGATATATCACCCAAAATCATACCACCCATGACGTGGTGTGAATTGGTTGGTAATAAATCGTTAGTCAGATCAACGATTTATATTCAACCAAATCACGCCATCCATGTCATAGGTGGTATACTTGGGTCGCATATATATTTCCTCTAATTTATATTCGTATAAGTAATTAGTTTTGGAAATGTTAACTTACTTACAAAGCCTATATAAAGGTAGATCATCGTTCTCTTTCAAGGATAACTAACCACCGAGAGATGAGAATTGGACCTTAATTGCTTGATTATAAGACTTCACGATAGACTAAACAGGAATAAAGGAACCCGGGTAACTTGCATTACCTATTACCCTTGTCAAAGTCAGATTAAGTCGACTGTCCTATGGATGGTTAGTGTTTGCATCTATAAGGTTATGAATGCCTAATTATTATTATTATTATTATTATTATTATTATTATTATTATTATTATTATTATTATTATTATTATTATTATTATTATTATTAGAGTAAATAACACTTTTGCCCCCTGGGTTTATACGCGATTGACAGGTTGCCCCCTAAGTCTTAAAATGCGCCTCGATGCCCCCTAAGATTTAGTTTTGTGACCCGTTACCCCCTACTGCGTGTTCCGTCCATTTTCGCTGTTAAAAGTGACGTGGCATTTCCATGTCACAATTTTTTTTTTAATCCAGATGTTAATTATATGTTTAATTAATTTAAAACAGGGGTAAAAAAGAAATTTTATATATAGTTTTTATAATATTAAATATAAATAATAAAATAACCACCCCCCACCCCATCACACCCCCTAAACCCCCCCTCTTCTTCTTCCCCGTTCTTCTTCTTCTTCCCCAACTACACCTCTGGTTTTTAAAAAAAAAAAAAATCAAGCAACATAAACTTCTCATTGAGCAGCTTCTCCAGATCTTGAACCATGGAGCTCGATCTTGAACGCAAATGCCGCTGCTCAGAGCATCATGGAATTCCTCTTTGATTCTTGGGCAGGAGAGCTCGCCGGACTTCGACGCCATTGCAGCGGAGAAGAACGATTTCGATCTGCTGGATTCACGATATATTGCAGCTTAGGTAGAATAGGAGCTCAGATTCACGAACTCAGCACCATGGATTCACGAACTCATCACCAGATTATCTTCTCCGATGCTCAGATTCACGAACTCGGCACCATAGAGTCATGAACTCAGCCCCATGGATTCACGCTATATTGCAGCTTCTTATATTGTCCAAGTTTTATATTGCCACTCTTAAATTCAAGACACCATGTCTAACGTTTTGCTCTCCATATTCGGTAAAGCTGCTGGATTTAAAACCGAAAGCGATATTTTGAGTAGCAAGATGGTGGCTATATCCGTATTAGCATCTTTACCAATCATGTTCATAATCGATTTATTCTTAAATACTATATGGCCTTTAGTCCGTCCCAAGAAAGAAGATGCTACAACAATTGCTATAAAAATCAAAGGAGAAGAAGAAGATGAGAAAGAAACTCAGTGTAGTGTGTGTCTATGTGAGATCTCGAAAAGTGAAAGCTATAGAGTTCTTGAAAAATGTAACCATGGATTCCTCTGTATATTTTCATAATACGAAAGCTTTGTGCAGTTTAATTTTAGTAGAGATGTATAACTTTAGTTGTAATGTTTTGTGATTTGATTTGGGTTTATGGTAATTTTGTGTTTCAGAATTGTGAGTTCAAGTTCCCATTAACAGTGTCATGTGTACACTTTATATGTTCAGCAATCGGTGCATTTTTTATGATAAAAGTATTTAAAGTAAAGGCACTTATAGTGGTAGAGGAATGTTTTGGATTCCTCTGTATATTTTCATAATACGAAAGCTTATGTTGCTTGATTTTTTTTTTTTTTAAAACCAGAGGTGTAGTTGGGGAAGAAGAAGAAGAACGGGGAAGAAGAAGAGGGGGGGGGGGTAGGGGGTGTGGTGGGGTGGGGGTGGTTATTTTATTATTTATATCTAATATTATAAAAACTATATATAAAATTTCTTTTTTACCCCTGTTTTAAATTAATTAAACATGTAATTAACATCTGGATTAAAAAAAAATTGTGACATGGAAATGCCACGTCACTTTTAACGGCGAAAATGGACGGAACACGCAGTAGGGGGTAACGGGTCACAAAACTAAATCTTAGGGGGCATCGAGGCGCATTTTAAGACTTAGGGGGCAACCTGTCAATCGCGTATAAACCCAGGGGGCAAAAGTGTTATTTACTCTTATTATTATTATTATGGTTCTTTTGGGAATAAATTAAGTTTTGAGTTTAGTTTATGGTCCCATGCATTTAATTACTAAAATCTTGAATTGGTTGCCTGAAGATTAATGTATTCGTGACATAACATTATAAATTGATATGCTTGATCACACATGTGTGTTGAGATGTGTGTACAAGACTTGCAAGATCAATATGACATAGAGCAGTTGCACTGGACAACCAAAGAGTTGCAGAAGAAATCCTGAAAGTAATGCAGAGACATCAGACCCCAAGCTAGCCAAAAGAATAGTCTGTTATAGAGCGTCTGAAGGAAGAACCCAAGAAAGAAGGTCAGCGAACCTCCAACCTGCTAAGAAGACCGGACTGCGGCTAAGCATCCGATAAAAGAGCTTAGAAAGTAATAATTTTGGACATTCGGCAACACCAGACACGGACTACCAAAGATCATCCGATGAAGGCCCAATGAAAATAAAGGACAGGCCTCCGAGAAAATGTAACGAGTACATGATCCACTTTTCATCAATATTTGAAGACTCGAATCCAACAGACACCCGACAAGGAGAAAGCGGGTACCGATGCGGTAAGTATAGTGAATATAAAAAAGACGTTAAGGATAGGTTTAAAGACTAGATACCACAAAGGACCCGACCATCCAACCAGGGAGGGTACATATACATGAAGAGTTCAAATTTAGCCAATGAGAAGTTGACACGTGGACAAATTCGTTGGAGAGTTTTTTCCTATAAATTAGAGCTCTCAAGACGCTCAAAATTGACTCTTTTCTACACCAAATTTAAAGCTTTCAAAATCGTATTTTTTAAGAAAGTCCCAAACCAATCCATAGTCTATATATATATATATATTAGTTTGTATTTATCCCATATCCGCAATCATCCACTCGTAGAGAAGTATAAAGGATATATAGATTTGGTTTAATTGTAGACCTTAGGTGTGCTCTTCATCTATAGTGTGATCTTCCATAGACTAGACAAAAGTGGTTTTAGAGTTTGTGTAGGTGTATACACAAGTCAAAGGCTTCACCGGGTGTAATCATGAGTATAGATTATATACTCACGCATGTGTGGTGATACACAAAGGACGACGTTACTGGCTTGTGTAGAGTCATAGTAAGTGTAGATTGTAGACTCAATTTACTTGTATTGGTTATAACACAAGGGATTATCTTTAAAGGGCATTTTAAATAGGTTGTAAATGATTGTTCTCTCAACTTTAAGAGACACAATAGATTTTAGTGGGAGATCTTGCAAAATCATAAAGGTACATAGACCTTAGGTGGTGGACTAAGCCTACTAGAGTCGAACCACTCTAAATTGCTTGTTTGTTTTCTCTTCCCTATCTCTTTGCCTTTATGCATGCCAAGTGTTTGTTTTATTGCCTTTATATTTGTCTATGTATCTTAGTAATAGATTTTGCAATCTTATTACTTGCGTAATTGTTTTTTCGATTAGCGAGTAATGAAGTTTCAATGAGTTATAGTGTTCTAAAAATCCTTGCCTAGGCGCTACAAGGTGGTTCACCGCCCTAGGACCGCCTAGGCGACCTATATCATCTACGAACTTATAATTTGAAAAAAAAAAAATAGTTTCTATTAGAAAATGAACGAATAATATATTTTCATATAAATAAAATTTAGACCCGTCTAGAAGAAAAACTCATAGGCCCCGCCTAGGCTCTCGCCCAGGCCTTAGGCATTCGAAAGTACCTGACCCCCTGCCTAGCACCTTTTATAACATTGGTTGAGTATATACACTAAGTGCTTGATAGAGTGTATCACTCATATATCATAGATGTGTACCTCTAGCATCTCTAATTAAAATGCTATTAAGATTGGATCCTTAGATAGAGTCGAATTGCGTTGATTGTATTAGATTATTTTTATTCCGCATTGGTCTACTTATCCCCCCTATAGGACTATTTATTGAGAGTCATCAATGGAATTTTTGTGAGAGGAATATTACGTGTGGACTTAAGCATAACTTGTGTATATTAAATATTGGTTTTGTTGTGTTATAGTTCTATAAACAAGTAAAAAGTATTTCCAAAAGTAAATGACAAAATAAATTTGCATAGTAAATAATTTAATCAAATAAACAAAATAGAAATTACTTTCAGAGACTTGGATTGGATATGATGTTATTAATGTATCTAGGCCACATACTGTTGTCTTATGTTTGTTGGCTCCCAAGTTGAAAAATTTGTTTTTCCATATTTGGTACTTTGACTTCTAATAGTGCTTTTGACTTGTTGGCTCTTTGTGGTCTCCTTTCTACTCATCTTGAGTATTCTCCTTATCTTATTGACTCCTTAGTTTGGACTTTTTTTAGACACATTCTTCTTGGTCTAAGATCTATACAATTAAAACACAAAACTACCTCAAATTTCTCTAAAACGTGATTAATCTCATATAATAGAAAAGAATTCAAATTATGCATAATCAAGCGATAAATCACATCTTTTAATCATAAATTAACCCAAAATTATGTCTCGTGAGTATTAAATATATCACATAAGACGCAACATCGACCAACTATTTATAGAAAATGATTATGGGGCTAGGCATCAATTCGGTAATGTCATGGCTTTACAATTTTAGAGGTTTGAATTTACATATAAGTCATCCACCTGAATCCTATAGATATAACATCTTGTCTAGTGGTCCACACGTTTGTACATAATTTTAGGCAACTATGAAGTTTTGATATATCGAACCCCAATACCCACCTATTAATTAATTTCTTTAAATTCAAAAATTCAATTTCAAATGAGTTTTAACTAAGTAAAAGTATTACGTTAGACTTTATACAAATGTATCAATTAAGTCATCCTCAACCCGATCAACACTTGGATAAAGCCTATTTGACCATCAATCCCTACATGAATGGAAATTGACTAACCAAGAAAAAATGTTCAAGAGAATGCTAAACACAAGAGAGAGAGTGTAAGAGAAGCGTAGAAGAATACTACGTCGATAAGGGTAGATTTGTTCCTTGAACCTTCTCCAGTAAGGGCTATCAGATTTACTTGTTAACCCGTGAACATGATGTCTTGAACTATTCAGCATTTGTAAAAACCAAGTCAATATAACTTACATAATATGCTTCCAAAAATTATTTGGTTCTCACGTTTGTGTCCAATCAGGACCCTGTGAAAATACTGGTATATCATGAATAACCATCGAAGAATTTTTCCTTAAAAAAAACCTTGTAGGGATGCCAACCTGTGTTATTCCATATGGGAGGTCTCTTGTCGAGAGGATTCATCATTACTCTATTTTATGTTATCGAAGATATAATAATCATACAAAGTTTAAGTTATCCTTCAATTTTACATGTAGCATTATCTACTTTGTCTAAGGAATGGTTTAGGGAGGTCACCCCATAGTGCCTTGCACCGAGCAGTAGTTTCATATTTTGGTTTTCCTTTTGAACCTAAATTGTGGGATCCACACTCTGCTAAGTAGGTTTCCCATCATGGAAGATTAGTTTTAATAGGCTTATGACCATTCCCCTACACAACACTCATAAAACCTCTCTTTGTAGACCTTTGGTCATTGGATCTGCTATTTTATCCTTTGACTAAATGTAATAAATTTTGATAACTTCATTTGAGAGAAGTTGTTCGTCGATTATAACGTATGGTTCAAGACTTACCGTCATATATATCGTTTAGTTTCCTACAAATGGCACTCTTACTATCAAAATGTATGTAGATAGCTGGCATAGACTTTGGCCAATTAGGAATATCCTCTAAGAAGTTTGGAAGACACTTGGCTTCTTCGACAGCTTTTTCTAAAGTTATATATTCATATTACAATGTATATCTAGTTATGCATGGGTTTTTAGTTGATTTCCAAGACACGAATGCTCCTCATAACATGTAGACAAATCTACCTATGGATTTTGAGTATGTGGAGTTTGATACCAATTTGCATCTTTTATTCTTTGAGTACAACTTGATCTCCTATGCATATCAACCCTTCATTTGTAGTGTATCTTAGATACCTATAACTCTTACAATATAATTCCAATGGGTTTCAATTATTTGTAAAACTACTTAGCTTGCTTACTATATGAGCAATATCCGGCCTAGTGCAATCTGTTAGGTATACGAGACTCCCTATAACACGAGATTATTCTGACTGGTTGATCTTATCACTAGTGTTCTTAGCAAGATGTAAGCTTCCATCAACAAGTGTCTTAGCGATATTTATGTCACATTTACTGAATTTTTTCAATACTTTCTCTATATAGTGTGAGTGATAAATAGTATTGTTCTTTCGAATGTTCAGAGAATATTGATTTCTAGATAAACATTTGCAAGGCCTAGATATTTCATGTCTGATTTACTTGTAAGAATTTTTATGGTTGAGGTAATCACATCATTATTACTTCCAGTGATCAACATATCGCCCACATATAAGCATACAGTGACATATAATTTATCATTTCGTTTTACATAGACATATTTGTCACATTCATTTATCTAGAAGCCATTCGAGATCATGACTTTGTCAAATTTGTCATGTCATTGCTTTGGTGTCTGAATTATATCATATAGAGATTTAACAAGCATACTTGCTTCTCTTTACCTGGAACAATGTAACCCTCAGGTTGTTCCATGTATATCTCTTTGCCTAGTTCTCCATTTAGGACTTCTGTCTTTAAATCCATTTGACGAATTTCGAGTTTGTATATCTAAAATATAGAAATTAACATTTGAATAGATAATTTTCTCGTGACTGGAGAATATATGTCAATATATTCAAGTCCTTCCCTTTGACTATAACCTTTCACAACAAGGCGAGTCTTGTACTTTTCAACATATACATCGGGTTTTCAATTTCTTTTTTGACTATCCATTTGCACCCTAGGGGATTATTCCCAGGAGGGAGTTCCATTAGTACATATGTATGGTTTTGCACTAAGGAATCTATCTCACTATCTATTGCTTCTTTCCAATAAGGTGTGTCAGGGTTTGACATAGTCTATTTGAATGTTCGTGGTTCTTCATCTAACATGTAAGCTAGGAAGTCAAGACCAGAAGACATAGAGGTTATCATTCTCTTACTTCTTCTTGCTTCTTACTTGTTTGGCAATGACTATAGGTATTTCCCTTCAGTTGGCATTGATTCTTGATCTTGCTCTTCTTGAATTGCATTGTGTGTTCTTTACAAGGAACCTGATTCTTGTGCGGTCTTGTGCGAGAAAGTTGTTTTAAAGAAATACACATTTATAGATTCGGTCGATGTATTAACATTAATGTCAATGTGACAAGCCTTCTGCATACTACCTATATGCAACATTTTTGTGAGCATATGATATTAATTGTATTCGGTCCTATCTTGACCAATTTAGGAGCAGGGATTGCTACATTTTCATGCATCCCCACACTTTTAAGTATTTGAAGAAAGGTGATTTTACTTTCCATAATTCATAAGGAGTTTTTTCAATCTTCTTATTTGGTACCTTTTAAGGATGTATTTTGTCGCGAGCAAAGCCTCTCCTGACATGTTATGTGGAAATCCTCGATTAATCAACGAGACCCTTCATCATTTTCTTCAGTGTGCGGTTTTCGCATTCAATAATCCCATTTTTAGGTGAATAGGAGTCGTGATTTTATGGATGATTACATGTTTGGAGCGAAATTTCTCAAAAGGAGACACATATTCCTCTCCCCTATATATTCTAAGATTTTAATATTTTTATTTAACTTTTTTTCAACTTTAGTTTTCTATAGTGTAAATGCTTCCAAATCCTCATCCTTACTTCGAAACAAGTACATTTGACAATACCTAGTGCAATGGTTAGTTAAAGTTATGCAGTATTTCTTTCACCTCTATTTTGCACAACTTTAAGTCATAAGTTTAATTGTGAATTAGCTCTAAATGTACTAAAGTCCTTTCTATAATTTAACAGAGGTTTTGTTTAATTTTGACTCAATACATACTTCATTTTCCTTTGGTTGACACGTTTAAAAATAAGAAAATTCCATTTTCTAAGTTAAATTAATATATTCAATTTGACAAACTAAACTCTTCTTAAAAGTATCAGAAATCCATACAATGTATTGGACGAATATTCCAAAATACAGTGACACGTTTTTGGGTGAAACTACGAAGTATATGTAGTGGATTCGATGTTCCTGGGAGAGTTGCACGTTCTTTGGTTTAGCATCAAGATGGAGGAGAAGAAGGGTTTTACTATTTTATGCGCGGAGATTGATTTGCTAGAGTTAAAACTGTTCGTGAATGGCGATAAAGACCTGTGAATTGGTCGAATGGGATATTATGGGACTGCATTGGATATCTTGCGCATAAATAGAAAGTTTGAGGTGTATCATATCTATATCGAGAGAGGCTAACAATTGTACAGATCGGATAAGGAAAGGAGCAACGCAGTGGCTCAATCAGTACAATCTACAATACCTTTTGATGACTTGTGAAATTATATCACCAAAATATAATTAGTAAGATTTTCTTAGCAATCATTTATCTCAAATGTATGAAAACTAAATAAACCATTGTAATTGATCTCAAAGTTCTTTTATGTCTATAATAAAAATCAATAAATTCTTTTATAATACATCTAAGAGCTACTTTTACTCGAAATCAATAACACTACAGGTCCCTTCACCTTATGGAAAGGGCAAAATTGCCCCAAAAATCCCCAGTAGATTCCACATTTATGTTTAAATGCTTCATTTCACTTGCCATTTCAAGCATTTGATCAGTTGCTTCCCAACTCCATACATCACCTCTCATGGACAACGTCTCAAGTGCCTCCAATTTTCCGAAATCCAACTTATTAACTCTCCCTGCAAATAACAAAACAAACAGAATCAATTCATATCTCAATCAAAATTGAATAAATTGCATTGTTGATCCTTGGGAAGTACCTGAATTATTAGCGATAGAGAGACTCCTTAAGAAACGATTATTTCTAACTTTAATCCAGCTACAACCTTGAACCTCGAGAAATTGGAGCTGAGGAGCCGTTATAAGAAGCCAACAATTACCACCTCCATAAAAATCAAGCTTACACTTGTTCAAACAACTCATCTCAATCGCTACATAACTTAACCCTCTACAACGAAAAAGTGATAAGCTACTCAAATTCGGACAAGCCCGAAGTGCACTAGAAATAGCCGAATCATCCATCCTAGCCCCATCAATTTCAAGATTCGTAAGCTTCTGAAAACTATCCCATTTCGGATTATTGAACTTAAAATCACCCCACAAAACTAAACTTTCCAAATTCTTCGCGACCGTAATATGATCTAACTTAGAAGAGGCTTCATTCCTAGGCTCATAACCCAGTAAGTTGTCAACTTTAAGATCAAGCACATGAAGGGTAGGCCCGATAAGTGACAGCCACGAAGCTAGCCCACGGGCTGTGAAGGGGCAGTCCACTTTTAGTTTTTCTAGTCTAGCTATTGATGAGATCACTCGTAGAATAATGTCATTGGGATCATAATCTGAAGTGAGATAATTGTAGAAATGGACTGGGAAGTGAAGAGTGATAATGTATTGCATTGAACTTTTCCAACTTTTGGAGACTAAGTTACAAGCTGCAACATCTCTGGCATCACTGATGTTTGATAAAATTATATTCAAAACATCTTTAGGCAATGCTTCCATTAATTATCTGCCGAAAAATATTACAACGTAATGATTAATTATAGATCATGTGACAAAAGCTTGAAATCAATGTGGTACAAATTCAATTTAAGAAAGACGAGGGGCTAAGTGGCTATAAGAGAATCTAAATCACGAGGGCTGTAACTCTTGTTGATGAATAACTAGGCTGCTCGAGTAAAATATCTCACCATCAGATTATCATTTTTCAGAGTTTTCTAATTAAATGTCAAAATTCAATCTATAAACGATAAGAAAGTTAGTTTGTGAAACATCAATCGAGTGATCATACAATACTCCAAAAAAAAACTGATATTTGAAATTCCATAAAAACTCGAAAAAGGACCAACTTTATGTGTGAGAGATTAAACTTACCAGTTAGGTGAGTCTTAGTTGTACTAAAACACAATGTAGATATAAAACGATTTTATGGTTGCCGAGTTTCACTTAGCAGTTAGCAAGATCAAAAAGAAGCATTTGTATACTGATCAGGATCTCTTTAATAATTAAGAACTCGAAGTGGTGAATTGATGAAGAATTTTAAAGGGAGAAGAGTGTTGTATCGGTGCGGGTATCAATAAGAAACCGCTTTCCTTTTGAATTTTTTTGAAAATTCGACCGTTTAACAAGCCTGGAACTACTCTTGACCTACTACTTCTATATATCAAACTCAGTAAATAGTAGTTATGCTGTTATTTTTTTCTTTTAAAAAACATTGTAATAAGAAGGGAAAATTCCCAAGAACTATATAGGTCATTTCGGCTTTTGTCCTTGAGCTTCAAAAATCCTACAAACAATCCCTGAATTATGTTTTTAACGAACCATAATGTCCAAAGTTTACCCAAATCTTAGAAGGACGGGAGCAGGTTAAAAAATTAGAAAAAAGAAACTGGTCAAGGAAGAAGAAGAGTGAGAGAAATCTCTGAATTGTTTGAAATTAAATTCTTCATTAATGTAACTCTTGGTAAATCTTGAATGAGATGAAATAATTTAAGGATTATTCGTAGTAATTTTGAAATTTAAATCATGACCTATTTTGTTAAGTGATTTTGTTTAATCAATACTAGTCACAACTTTAAGTCATAGAATTAATAATATATATTGTAGTAAAATATATTAGTGGTAAAAAAGTCTAACCATACTTGATTGAAATGTAATGATCATCAATCTCGATCTTGACAAAATAATCATTCTGTATAAAACACATGAAAAATTGAGTATTCTTGTTTCATTATTTATATATGCAAGACACGAGTCAAATTATTATACGTACACAAACACGCTATTTTAGTTTTCTCTAAGAAGGAAATTGTATTTAATGCAAAGTTTACTATTAATTTCAAAACTTACCGTTTGAGTTCGTAATGTTTCGCAAATATATCAAACTTCTACTTAGTTTTTAAATTGATAACACAATAGGTTAAACTTGATTGTATAATAAAAGGAGTAATAATATACACCGCCCAAAATTATGTCATCCATTATACCATCAATGATATGGTCCAAATTGATTGGAAGTAAAATATTATAAGATTCAAAACACTAAAATAATTAATGAAACACTTTCAACAAAATTATGTCACATCGTAAGTGGTATAATTGTGGATGGTATATATCATTAATCTTTTCAAAAGACTGATTGATTTTACACATTTTATAAGTATTTAACATCTTACATAACTTTTAAAATATCAAAAAATTAATTTAAAAACCTTAATAAATATTGAGGGCGAGTAGCCAAATTTGACCTTATGAGAAAGAAAAAATAGGAAACAAATAATATTTTACAAGTTTAATTTCAAATTTCATTGCTAAAGCATTTAAATATGTGCATGAATATGTATTAAATTCATACTCAAACTTATTTCTTTCGTTTAATACATTGGAGGGGAATTTTGGACTCGGATCTAAGTCACAAACTCGGTTGGAATCATTCCCTCTTAGAGTAAGAAATAAAGTGACCAATTGAGCTAACCCCAACTGATTAAACTTATTTATTTTAGCTAAATTGATTTTTAAAAACTAATTTTTTTACTAAATAACATATAGTACGTATTTACAAAGAAATATCACATACATATTAGTATTATATTTCCATAAATCAACCAAATCAATATCGCCGTTTCACAATTACTTACCAATGAAATATAGTTCCCAATTCTGGGAATCAAATCTTCAACGTCTCTCTTAAAAATATACATATTTCCCATTGTAATGTTGGATCTAAAGAGACAAAAAAATTAAAATAAGAAAGGTGAAACTATGTAAGGATGCAATAAAATTATAAGGTGATCTATAAGATTACATTTATCATGAATACTTATATTAGGGAATTTTAATTAAGAACTGAATTGTGATGCTGGATCTATATAAGTACGAAAAAATAAAGACAAACGAGAATGGGGCGGAAGGACAAAATGAAAATGTAGAGTTGTTTTTAGGGTTTGGTTTATTGCAAATATATTTTTATATGTGTCTGAAATAATATATTAGGTTTTATATTTCATTTTAGAGTTGGGCCCATTTAAATGATCTTAATTAAGTCTTTAGTGGATCTCTTGGATATGAAGTTTTGTTCGAGAAATCTTGATCGTAAAACAGGTGATTTCGTGTTTGACTGCAATATAATAGATGAATGGGCTTGTCATGTGTTCTTAAATCCTCATTTTTGTAAAATTTAGGTCTCTCAATTTTAGACTTTCTCGCTTTCTAGTTTTATTGGATTAGTAAATTTCTGTGGCTACCTATAAGCTGCATTTTTATTTTCATTAATAATATAATTATATCGTAAGATAAATATTATTTTTAATAATGTGTTTTTCTAACATTTAACATTAAATACAATCGAGTAATTATTTAATATTTGTTATGTCTCCTCATTTGTGATAGATTTATGTTAAGATGAGACATCATTTTTAGTGATTTAGAAGTCATAATAGTCGATTTTCTTGAGAAATAGTGCACTTTCCTATTTTGAGTCTTGATTTAGTGAATTATTATTTTTAGAGCATATTGGGTTTAATTGTTTATT
The DNA here is from genome assembly GCA_029959085.1 of Nemophila menziesii. Taxonomy (NCBI): domain Eukaryota; kingdom Viridiplantae; phylum Streptophyta; class Magnoliopsida; order Boraginales; family Hydrophyllaceae; genus Nemophila; species Nemophila menziesii. Next base: position 20,845,374 of record JARWIR010000007.1, on the reverse strand, counting down.
TAGTGTGAAGTTTTAAAGATAATTATGGAGATTAATTAGAGTCCAAGTCAAAGACTACAACTTATGGAAAGAGATTAGCATGGTAATTGGAGATAAGGAAACAAAAGCTAAAAATATGGAAAAGGAAAAGCTGCCTAAATCTGAAATTCTGCAACACACGCCTAAAGAAGTGGTGATAACTCCAAGAAATAAGCCGATTTTGGTAAATTCCATTCATATGGACGTAGATAATTCGCTGAGGATTCTTTTGGTATATTATGGAGCAAAAACCGATCAATAACGAAGAAGATATGCTCAAAACAAGTCAGCATAACTTATCTTTATTTCCATACGAATTTGAGTTGGGCTTGGAGTCCACTACTTTGCTTCTCCCTCAAGAAAACGAATTAGGTCTTCTAAACACCTATAAATACACCCTTATATCACTTGTAAATCATCCTTGCCTCATAGTAATTAGTTCTTAAGGTTTTATTCTTCCAGTTTATTGTAGAGAGCAAGATGATGTCTTTTGTAATTTCTTTTAGTTTATTTCCATCAGGTATGAACTAAACCTCCCATAGCTTGGGTTTTACATCATGTATAATCTATGAATTTTAATTCTTCTATCTAAGTTTCTTTGGGAATTACATGATTTAATATGATATTAGCTACTTACCTTTATATTTGTTTATGTGTTTTGATTTATTGTCTTTCCTAGAACTGATCACTTTAGGGTTGTTTTAATAGTAGTTAGATGGTCACCTTAGCTGGGTGTTTAACTATTGAACCACCATATAACGTCTAGTGTCCGATAAGTCCTGACAAAACTGATTCTAACTAGATAGTCATTAAGGTATAATTTAATCACCATATCACCAATTGAATGAATTGTTTGCCTAGGGCCTTAGTAGCGTTTGATAACCCTATTTGAAACAGCTTCTTGGTTGTTCCGTAGCCCCCTTAGTCGCTCTCAAGGTCTAAGGAATGAGAATTTAGAATCCTGACTAAGTATACAAGAGCTAATATTCTCCCTTATAAACTAGATCTAATAGAAAGAATTAGAAGGATTAGTGCATACTAGCAAAACCTAAGCTATATCTCTCATCTCATATTCTTAGTATTTTATTTTATTGTCTTTATTTTCTTAGTTTAATTAATTAATTTTGAAATTCAACCTCTTTTATTTTCTGTCTTTAGTTATTTACTTTTACTCGTTATTGTTACCTACTCGTATAACACACTTAAGTCCCTGAGAACGAACTCAACTTATCAACTAAAACTTGTATACGTCCTGTAATACTTGCAGTACTGTGCCTGTCTAGGGTGAGAGTGCGTAGTTTTCTAGACTTTATTTATCTTGTTTTTATCACACCCTAGGCGACACCAATTTGTGAAGAGGATAATCAATTTAATTATATATTCAAATGTAGGGATTATTACCCTTATGGTGTTTTGGTTACATCTTTACACAGCTCAAAGAGTCGTTACTCCTAAAATATTCTAATTAATATGTTTCTATATTTCATAATAACATGATAATTATAGGTTGTACGGTAAAAAAATTCTGCTATTCTTTTAAGGCTTTTATTTTGCAGGTTGATGGGTTTTTACTATTGGCTTTCAAACGTTTTATTTTCTTCATTTTTGTGTTATGTTTTGTTTGAATTTTTATTTTAATTGATATTTTTAGTACAAAAATATGTTTTTCTCTTATTTTCTGTGTTTTAAGTGGATTTTTGAGTTGATAGTTTTGTTGAATTCTTGTGGGTTTTTACCTATTTGTATTCAAATATTTTTGTTGAGTTTTTTATATATTTTTTTTCCAACAATAGGTTTCCTCTTAGTTCAATGTTATATCTGGAATTATTTTCTTAGATTGTGTATCTGTAATTAGGAAAACGGTTTGAGTGGACTGTCATGCTGGCAGGTTGGAAGATGCTGGTTCTCAAGTAAGAGAAAACAAGTTATTGGTTTAGGGCCCGTTTGGGATTTCATTTTAAAATAATCACTTGAAGTGATTTTAAATACATAAACATATTTTAGACCCTTGAAATCACTTTTAGGAAAAGCACTAGATAAGTGAAATAATCACCTAAAGTGATTTTAGATGTCAAAATAATTTTTACTATTTTTTACAAATATTTTCGTTTTAATCGAAAAACGTTTTTAACTCTAAAATAATCAATTCCAAACGCGCTCTTAGTTATTTTTGGTGTATTTTTATTTTTTAAAATTATGGAAAGATATATTTTTTGTTACATAGGAGATCCACTTTGAACTCAGAGTTATTGACTCGGTTCGAACCTGTACCACTAGATTGGATGACCAAGGCCCTAGCCAGTGAGCTAATTCCAACTGGTTTATGGAAAGATATTTTAATACAAAGTATAATACACAAAAGATACCAAAAAATAGAAATCTTATATGGACATTGCGTGTGTGTTATACATACCTAAGTTGTTGAATATATAGATTTGAGTCTTTTGTTTTAGTTAAATATGAGAATAGTGATCATGTATTGTAATCAAGTTTGCTCAATGGGATGTATTCAGGGGCGGATCTGGGGTGGGTGTAGGAGTACCTGCCCCCACTCTACCCGACCTCCGGGATATAGTAATAAAATGGTCGATTTTTTTAGCAAAAAAATCCTTAATAAAATTAGCTTCTCACCCCCCCCCCCCCCCCCCCCCGCCCAGGCTTGGATCATGGAGGATACAGGGGGTGAAAAACTACCCAACTAACAAAATTTCTAGAGATAGCACCTTCAACTATTTTCGACCATCTAAAATTGATATAAAACAAGAAATATCGCAACTATGAGTTCATATCAAAATCCATTCTAACAAAAATAAAGACCATAAATTGACTAGACCGATGTACAACCAACTAATCTGAGTTTCGAGATCAAGATCAAGATATTTCAGGAAGATATCTGTAGATGATGATGAAAGATTACCGAATGAGTTTATGAAGATAACGCTTTTGAAAAATATCTTAGAGAAAGGAAGAATGAAAATTTAAAGCGAAAGTGATAGTTGTCAATTTGTTTTTATAATTTTTTTTGACACATCTATGTTTTTCATTTCTAGATTTCTTTCTCATTTATTTTAACTCAAGAAATTTTAATTTATTGTAAGTTACAAACTTTAACTTTATTATTTCTTGTAGTGAATTTAGCATTTAAACATGAATCCCACACATATATATGTATGGTATGTGTAATTTCTTGATTTGTAGTTTAGTTGATATGTTTTGTAACCCTAGAAATTAAGTTATATACTTTGTGTTTGTATAAGGTAGATGACATCAAGTGTTAGTTCTGGCTATTAAGGTCATTTGTGTGTAATTGTCTTGGCTTTTTATTCCAAAAAAGGTTTACTTCCTAGAAAATAAAACGCATGGATATTTTTTGTGGGACTAGCAGTGGTGCACGCAAGTTGGCCTGAACCACTCATATATCAAAAGATATACTCACTTAATCTAATATTTTTTAATCTTTTGTGAAAGTAAATAATTTTATAAAAGAAAAAATATTACGTGATATATAATTGAGGGTTCAAGCCTAATAAAATTAGGACGTAACGATGTCAACATACACCATTACCGCCTAAACTATTAATACATATACCACAAACTCATGTAATAACATCTTTACAAAGAGTACCGGAAACATTGGTACCAAATAAGTGACGGGTTGAGACCGCAATGGTCGAAGGATTATGATCCTTAAGAAATTAAATTTCAAGACTTAGACTGATGGGAAGAAAGTCGGCTAGCATTTTATTGTCCAACGTAGTTATCAACTCGAAACCAAATCTGCTCCCTATAAATTAAGATAAAATCCAAAGATACATTTGTATTAACGATGATCTTGTTAAAACTCGGACCAAGACAGTTATCACTAGTCCAAGTGATAATAATGAAAACCAAAACAGGATGGCCAAACAAGAATACAAACACAAACCAACGACCATCAGCCACCTCCTTCACCTAACACTCACCATACCGGACCTAGCCTAGAAAAATAAGGGGGGAAAGAAGATAATACCCTAGATTTGTATGAATTTTATGCAAATTAGCAAAGCAAGATTCAACAAGAGACCTTTCTTTCAATAGATTCGCCGGAGACGTAGAAGAGCAACTATTTAAGCAATCTATTTGGATACCGTTCTTGATAGTTGTGGTGGTGTTATAATGTTGCTAGGAGGTCAAGATGTGTGGAGGTGATTGTGTGGTGGTGGCCTGGTTGTGGTGGTTTGCTGAAGCGGATCGGTGGTGGTTGTCTGGCGATTCAGAATGCTAGTATGATGGAAGCTTCAGGAAGGGATGATGGATCCTCCAGTGGTGAGGAGTCTCTGGCAACTCCACAAGGGATTCGACGAGTGGTATGAAATTTTTCTTCCTAGAAATAGAGATGGAAACATACCGACTGGTAAACCAATTAACAAATCGATGCTTGGTGGTGATGGATGTAGAGATGGAGCGACTGGGTGTGACGGTGGCATGGATTCTATGTGTGGTGTCTGTAGAGTCGATTTCCATTGTTAGCCTTGCTTGTTCGGTTTCACGATAAGAGGGTGGTGGTTATGGTGAGATGTGGAGACGTGACGGTGGCCAACTTCGGTAAACAATTGCTAGGGCTAGATATTTCATGTCGGATTGACTTGAAAGCATTTCTATGGTGGAGGTAATCACATAATTATTACTTCTAATGATCAACATATCACCCACATATAAGAAAACAGTGACATGTAATTTATCATTTAATTTTACATAAAAACATTTGTCACATTCATTTATCTGAAAGCCATTCGAGATCACGACTTTGTCAAAATTGTCATGGCATTGCGTTGGTGCCTGAATTAGATCATATAGAGATTTAACAAGCATACTTGATTCTCTTTACCTGGAACAACGTAACCCTCAGGTTGTTCCATGTATATCTCTTTGTTTAGCTCCTAATTCATAAAGTTGATTTTTACATCCATTTGATGAATTTTGAGTTTGTTTACCGAAACTATAGAAATTAACATTTGAATGGATGATATTACCTTGATTGGAGAATATGTTTCAAAATATTCAACTTCTTCTCTTTGACTATAACTTTTCACAACAAGGCGAGACTTGTACTTCTCAGTAGATGTGTCGATTTTCAATTCCTTTTTTGAATATCCATTTGCACCCTAGGGGTGATTTTCAGGAGGGAGTTCCACTAGTACACATGTATGGTTTTTGCACTATGAAATCTGTCTCACTATGTATTGCTTCTTCCAATAAAGTGTCTCAGGTTTGACATAGTCTCTGTGAATGTTTGTGGTTTGTCATCTAACATGTAAGATAGGAAGTCAAGACCAGAGGACGTAGAGCTTATCATTCTCTTACTTCTTCCTTTTTATTACTTGTTTGGAAATGAATTTGGGTCTTTCACTGTAGTTGGCATTGATTCTTGATCTTGCTCTTATTGAATTGCATCGTGGGTTCTTTTCAAGGAACTTGATTCTTGTGTGGTCTTGTGCGAGAAAGTTGTTTAAAAAAATTTGCATTTATAGATTTGGTCGATGTATTGACGTAAATGTCAACGTGACAAAGCTTGTGCATGAGCTACCTATATGAAACATTATTGTGAGCATATTCAATAAAGATGCAATCAATTGTATTTGGTCCTATCTTAAGAAATTTAGGAGCAGTAATTGCTACATTTTCCATGCATCCTTACCCTTTTAGTTGAATTTAATAAGGGTCTGTTTGTATTTGGGAGGAAAAAAAGTAATAAAGGAAAAGAAAAGAAAAATTATAAAAGAAAAGAAAAGAAAGGAACTTTTTTGTTTGGATTAGAAATTTTTATAAAAGAAGATTTCGTAAATGATTTTGGATATTTATTGTTTGGATTGAAAAAAATACGAAAGGAAAGAAAATAAAAGATTAATTTTAGTCTCTAATCGTTAATAAAATTCCTTTCTCTTCATTTGACTCCAATTTGGAGTGATTATATATAAGGTTACAGGAGTGATTTTTGGAATGATTCCCTTTCTTTTCTTTTGTAAAAGTTTCTAATACAAACAACGTAAAAAATAAAAAATCATTTCTATTCTTTTCCTTTCTTTCCAGTTCTCTCAATCCAAACAGACCCTAAGTATTTGAAGGAAGATGGTTTTCCGTTCAATAATTCATAAGGAGTTTTTTCATTCTTCTTTTGTGGTACTTTGTTAAGTATGTAGTTTGTCGTGAGAAACGCATCTCCCCACAAGTTATGTGGAATTCTTGACTTCATCAACAAGACATCCATCGTTTTCTTCATTTTGCAGTTTATGCGTTCAATAATTCCGTTTTGTTGAGGTGAATAAAAGTCGTGGTTTTATGGATGATTCCATGTTCGGTGCAAAACTCCTCAAAAGGAGACACCTATTTCCCTCCCCTATTTGTTTAAAGATTTTAAAATTTTTATTCAGTTGTTTTTCAAGTTCAGATTTCTATTGCATAAATACTCTCCTTACTTCGAAGCAAGTATATTTGACAGTACCTTATGCAATGGTTACTGAAAGTTATGAAGTATTTTTTTCCATCTATATTTTGCACAAACTTTAAGTCATAAGTGTTGTTGTGAATTAGATCTAAAGGTACCGAAGTCCTTTCTATAAATTTAAATGAGGTTTTGGTTAATTTTGATACAATACATAATTCACACTCATTTTCAGAATTGAAGTTAATATTAGGTAAGAAGATGGAATTTAATAACTTATTTAATTAAATTAAATAAACATGTCCTGATTTATAATGTCATAAATTAGTAGTTGGGCAACCTATACCTCTCGCTAGACAAGCAATCGTTGATCACTAGAGCGGGAAATCCTTGTTCGAAAAAATCCTTCCTGCTCAGTTGACCTTTTCTCAACAACTTTTAAAATACTTTTTCTTTCTCGTGTCGTTCTCTATGAGGTCATGTCTAATTCCTCAAATCACACTTTACATTAATCTCATAATAACATCATAAATAGAGGTGTATCACAAGATGTACGAATTGGGACTGCAAAGTTTTAGACGAGATGAAGGAAAAGTCCACAGAAATATCGTCTAATCGGGGTTTGGGAATGTCTAAAAAATTGCTCTCTATTATGCACAAGGAATTAAATATCCCGTTAAATTTATTGGCTTCACCCGGGTTTGAACCAGACACCTTCAGTGGATCTTTACATTGAACTTAATTAATTAGTGTTTGAGTAGACATCCTACTAATTTGCTTTTGATAATTTGATATATGAAAATTTGCAAAAAGTGAAGTAAACTAGAATGGTTTTCCTTAATCATTCAAAGACTAAAACTTACAAAAATGTAGTCAGTCTTGTAACTTTTGGTCATATGAATACACTTGTAATTGTAATTGTAATTTTTAATTTGAAAAATTAACTTTGGACTACTACTTGTAATTGTGAACGAATTTACTAGTTTCGGTGAGCATATGAAGATTTATAATTATCTGACGCCTATTATAACTTAAAACTACTAGTTTTTATGAACTTGTATTTCAAAACGTAACTTTATTTATAATTGATATACTATAAAAGGTGTATATTTCTTATTTTATAATACAAAATTGGTCATGGAGCAAAGTTTGACCAACCCCAAACCCTACCCGAAATCGACCCTAATTCCGACTAACTCGAAACCAATAACACCTATAGTAATAGGGTTGGGTGGTGGATTTAGAAAATTCAAACACGCACTCATAGGGTTTGGTAGATATTTATCCCCATGTGTCGATAACCGATCCGGTGTGCACTCCTACTGCGGAGCGCCATAAGAAAATCCCGCAAGTATTGAATATGCACCTCAGGGTTAGTACTATAGATCGGAATATTATCAAAATAATCGATGATTAATATACCAAGAAAAGATCGTAAAGACTTATTCATGACACGCATGAAAGTACTCTAGGCATTAGAGAGATTGAAAAGTATAACCAGCCACTCAAACCCCTTTATGAGTTTTGAACACTATCTTCAGTTCACCTCCCTCACAAATATGGATCTGGTAATACCCACTCTTCAAATCCAACTTGCTAAATATTTTCGCACTACCTAATTGATCCAACAAATTATCCAAGCGCGGAATAGTAACACGGTAACATTCCCTGATTTTATTAATCGCTTGAGTATCCATACACATGCGTCAAGAAACATCCTTTTTTGGAGTAAAGGGGGCAGTAGGGCTCAATCTCTCACGCACGTAGCCCTCCACAAGAAAACCTTTACTTGACGACGCAATATTTTATGCTCCTTAGGACTCATCCAATCGTGGGGGAGATAGGAAAATAAGCACCTAGAACAAAGTCAAATTGATGTTGAATATCACGTAATGGAAGGTAGGTTTTCAGGTAATTCCCTTGGAAACACATCCGCAGATTTTGAAAGTAGTGGTTGAACCGCCGCTATAATATTAGAATTCTGAAAACTGAACTTTCAAAGCAATAAAAACACAACACTTGCATCCTCCATAGAATCCTCAAAGCAAGCATGAGTCAATAGATTAGTGATACTGCCCCCATCGATCTGCGAGAGATCTTTAGTGTTACTGGGTAATAACACAATCTTTCGACCACTAAATATAAAACTATATGTATTCATCCTTCCATCATGTATCACCTCTCGATCAAATTTTCAAGGAAGACCCAACAATAAGTGGCATGCCTCCATGGTCATAACATCACACAAATATTATATTTATATGTGAGACCAATCGAAATACTAACAACAACATGATTAGAAACCATGGCCTCATTAACCTTACTCAACTATGCTAATTTATAAGGTTTGTGGTGTTTTTCAACAATCAAACCCAACTTTGTAAACTAGTTTATTAAATTACGTTTCACAACTACCAGCATCGACAATAAAGCAACATGCCTTTCCACCAATTGTGGAAGTGGACTAGAAAAGGTCAGTGTGACCCTAATCATCCTTTTGGCTTTTGGGCACAAGAAGGTATTATGCAACATTAAATATTGACCCACATCTTCTTCAAAAAAATCATCCTCCATGTCATTCACGCCAACTTCTTTGTCATAAATAGGTGCATATTCGTACTCTGGTGTACGTGCCTTGGGTTTTTTACATTATACTTTTCGATGTCCTAGTTTAGCACAATTAAATCACTTTGGTACTCCCCTAGAAAACGTTGAGGTTGGGGCAGGTTTTGGACAATAATGGCTTATACAACAGGTGGTACGCGAGTTGCGACTATGGCTTACGAGCCATTTATTTTTTTTTATTATAGAGCACGTTGGTCACTAGATCGAACCTTCTTAACACATCCTGCAGTTGGACACGTAGTCCCCAATATACCGCTAAACCTATTGATTCACATTCTCATAAAGAACGTGATGCTAGATAAGGTTATTGAAATCGGTGGTATATCCACAAATCTTCCTCCTTGGTGTAAATACTGGGGAATTTGATAACGCTCACCTTCAAAGTTGTAAGGCAGAAATTCAGTTCTCATTTATTTCTTAAATTTCTCCCATGAATTGATTTTGGCTTTACCCAAGCGAGGTTTATTTTTCTTCAATGATTGATACCATGCTTGTACTCTCCCACGAAGCCTAGTCACCACTAATGGAACACGACGTTAATCAGGAACCTTTTTAAAGTCAAGAATCTTCTCCACATAATTGATCCAATCTAGAAACTCATCAGCCTACAATCCCTCAACATATTCAAGAACATCAACCTTAAACCCAACATCCCATATGTTGTCATCTTGTCGAACTTGACCACAAGAAAATGGGTTATGACCATAACCTTCATCCACTACATCAAAATCATTACCTTGTTGTAGCTAATTTGTCAAGGTTGTCATTTGACGCGTTAAAGCCTCAACCTATTGACGCAAGATTGCATTTTAATCATGTTACATATTTTATAGTATAGAAAGAGTAGCAGTAACATGTCGTGAAGGTATCGTTCCCAAGATACCAGTTCAAAATACCAACTGATGTAAAAACAATAGAAAAACACAAAATTGAAAGAGTGAAACTCAATATGTTTTTTTTTAAATTCAAAAGTTGTTTTTAAATGTCGAAATAAGTTTTATTATAAATAATATAGAAAGTAAAACTATAATGTGCCTAAATACGAAACCTTAAAATAAAATATTAAAAACAAGAAAAATAGGTACATAAAACCGATGATTTTGTATGGCGGATCAATCGATTGGTCCCAAAAGACTCGACGAACTAATAAAAAATATATTATGCACCATATTACGAGAAAGTAAGTTAAAGTTAGAGAAAGCCCTTCCGGGAATTTTTAAAAATCTTCAAAACAGATTTTCCGAATTTTTGAATGATCCAAACAAATTAAAATCTTCAGTGCATCAACCTCGTAGTCTGTTCAGATCACCTTCTTAGAACTCAAAGAAACCCTTAAAGATTGTAGGTTATTTTTCTTTTAACGCCCAAAAAATCAAAAATAATATTACTAACTTCAAATCTAATACCTTTAGGATAAAGCTCCCTCTTACCTATAGTGATATTTAAATCAGACGATTTTGATAGCTAAATCAGACAATCTAGAGAAAATATCAAATCCACCTTTAAATATATTAGCAATTTCAGTATTAATTTTGAAAAAAAAAATTATTCAGCAAATATACCTTGAACATCAAAATCAAGGTATGTCCTAAATTTGATGCTAAGCTTAGAGGAAGTTATAGTAATCACAACTTTAAATTTAGCATCTCATACTTACGACATACCTGAAAAATTAGTGAAAAAAATCTACCTTATTAAACTATTATTCGTATCTATTGAGATGGCAACAACTTGGGTAATCGTTAAAATCAACTGAGAATTATCGCAGTGGTCATTACATACAGCTTTATGGTTTGGTTCGTTGCTAAGAATGAAAAAAAAAATCAAAAACAGTTACTTAACCTAAAATTGTAATCGACAGAAAATAAGAAAATTGCATTTTCTAAGTTAAATTAATATATTCAATTTGACGAACTAAACTCTTCTTAAAAAAATCAGAAATCCATACAATGTATTGGACGAATATTCCAAAATACAGTAACACGTTTTTGGGTGAAACTACGAAGTATATGTAGTGGATTCGATGTTCCTGGCAGAGTTGCACGCTCTTTAGTTTAGCATCAAGATGGAGGAGAAGAAGGGTTTTACTATTTTATGCGTGGAGATTGATTTACTAGAGTTAAAACTGTTTGTGAATGGCGATAAAGACCTGTGAATTGGTCGAATGGGATATTATGGGACTGCATTGGATATCTTGCGCATAAATAGAAAGTTCGAGGTGTATCATATCTATACTGAGAGAGGCTAACAATTGTACCGATCGGATAAGGAAAGGAGCAACGCAGTGGCTCAATCAGTACAGTCTACAATACCTTTTGATGACTTTTGAAACTATATCACCAAAATATAATTAGTAAGATTTTCTTAGCAATCATTTATCTCAAATGTATGAAAAATAAATAAACCATATTGAGCATGTAATACTCATATATAATATATACGATGACCCCTCCTGACAGCTTAAGCTTTTGGGAGAATCGGTTATCTAACATGGTATCAGAGCCTAGATCCATAAGAGGTCGCGGGTTCGAGTCTTGCCGTCGTCACCCAATTTAAAAATTCACGTAGCAAAGACTAGACATGCAAAAAAATGACATGAATCTAGTTTGCACGTGAGGGGGCGTATTGAGCATGTAATACTCATATATAATATATAAGATGACTCCTCCTGATAGCTTAAGCTTTTGGGAGAATCGGTTATCTAACAAACCATTGTAATTGATGTCAAAGTTCTTTTATGTCTATAATAAAAATCAATAAATTCTTTTTTAATACATCTGAGAGCTACTTTGACTCGAAATCAATAACACTATAGGTCCCCATAGTATTTAAAAATTATACCATGTATCCTAAATATTTGCAGCTAAGAGCTAAAGATTTTAACTGAATCACCTTATGGAAAGGGTAAAATTGCCCCCAAAAATCCCCAGTAGATTCCACATTTATGTTTAAATGCTTCATTTCACTTGCCATTTTAAGCATTTGATCAGTTGCTTCCCAACTCCATACATTTTTCAACTTATTCACTCTCCCTGCAAATATCAAAACAAACAAAATCAATCCATTTTTCAATCAAAATTGAATAAGTTGCATTGTTGATCCTTGGGAAGTACCTGAATTATTAGCGATGGAGAGACTCCTTAAGAAAAAATTATTTCTAAGTTTAATCCAGCTACAACCTTGAAACTCGAGATATTGGAGCTTAGGAGCCGTTACAAGAAGCCAACAATTACCACCTCCATAAAAATCAAGCTTACACTTGTTCAAATAAGTCATCTCAATCGCTACATAACTTAACCCTCTACCATGAAAAAGTGATAAGCTACTCAAATTCGGACAAGCCCAAAGTGCACTAGAAATAGCCAATCATCCATCCTAGCCACATCAATTTCAAGATTAGTAAGCTTCTGAAAACTATCCCATTTCGGATTATTGAACTTAAAATCACCCCACAAAACTAAACTTTCCAAATTCTTCGCGACCCTAATATGATCTAACTTAGAAGAGACTTCATTCCTAGGTTCATAATCCACTAAGTTGTCAACTTTAAGATCAAGCACATGAAGGGTAGGCCAGATAAGTGAGAGCCACGAAGCTAGCCCATCGGCTGTGAAGGCAGATATCAATTTATCTAACTAACATAACAACACTGCAATGGTAAAATCTCAGTTAAATAAAATCCACATTGAATATAATAGTACCATAGTTTAGAACCATTCAAATACCACAACCAAATGCTGTTTTTAGTAATATTTAAACACCACAACCAGAATTCGCATCTCAAATTTTATGAGTAAAATAATAAAGTCTTTTTTTAAAGATAAAGATAAAAAATCCACTAAGGATCAGAACTCCCACCATCTCTTCAGGATCACAATATTACTTGAACAAGTGCCTAGAAAAAGACAATTACATATATTAGTATCAACTTGTAGCAGTTCGAGTACTAATCAAGATTTCACTTCAATTGAAGTTATTAATTCGGATTTGACGATCAAATAACAAATAATTTAGTCTAAAAAGTATAAATATGTAGTGTGATCTTGATTTGATCCCCCGTGTAAATGTAGCTTCCAATATTTAAATGAAAAGAGTTAGTGAATGTAATTACCACTTTGAACAACTGGACCATTATTAATTATTTTCGTCGAAAATCTCTTCCTTCACTGGAACTTCAAAAAGGGCTTCATCGGGATTTTCAGGACTTGACCTTGTTCCTGAACATTTATAACTACTTCATTTAAATGTGAACACAATCATATTTAATAACACATGAAAAAGAAATCAAAATTGAGCATTAGTTATGTATGAATACTCTTCCCATACCATGACCCTTTTCAAATTCTTCTCATCTTTTTCATTTTCATTTTCATTTTCAATTTCATAGTAGTGGATAAATTAGCTCCGACATCAACAGACATATTGTGAAATTTATATTATGTGAAATATATATTAGTGACAGAAGAAACTCCATTTTCAAAATTGTATGAGATGTAAATAATCATATATAAAGGATATGTATGTAAATAGATATGTCTATACATGTTAATACATTTATTATTAAGGAAAATATCTTCATTTTTGTATGACCATTTGTATTATAGAGGATATGAATGTGAATATATATATATATACATGTAAATATTCACATACTATAAAATTATGAAGGGAAATATCTATGTTACGCCGAACATCTTTTGATTATCATTTTGCATTAACTATAATTAAAATATCATATATGAGTGAAGAAACAAGTAAATAAAAAATATTGAAATAATACACCTTTGTTGATAGTATTTTTCCTCGATTTTCCCCTGGTTCTTCTCACTGACTCTCTACGAGTAGTAGGAGGACTGATTATACACACATCATCGTCGCGATAGGTGTTGCGACCTCCAGTGCTTGAGGTCTACATATCATAAAAGTTCAAAATTAGATGGTAACATTTATAATTTTACATAACATATATTGCTGCTAAATAGAACTAAACATTAAGTAATTTGTAACAGGTTTAAACATTTATAACACATATATATATTATTAGACTTAGTTTGGATGATAATGATTTGACTACATACCCTTGATCTGGTGCTCATACGATCCCCGATCTTCTTTTCATGAATGCCTAAAGTTCCATTCCTGAGAAAGACTCATTCTTATTTGTAAAATCACTAAGTAGCTGCAAAATAAATACTTAATAGCAACTTAATATGAGATTAAACAACATACCTCTGAGACGAACCTTCAACCAAGGAAGAAGATCCAGCAGGTGTTGTATTAGGCAGCATACCTTCAAGGCTAAATTTGTCATTCCCACGCGTTTCAAAAATCTTTTCCTTTTGATTTGGATTTGGATCAGTCGGGGAATTGTAAAACATAGATCCAACACCATCATCATCTTTTTCAGTCATTTCAACACTTGTTTCCTCTGGTTGAGGGGAAACTGAAGGATTAAGCATCATACTTGCGATACCATATGGATCACTATCAGGCATGACAATCTTATCAGCTAAAGATTCTCTTGGTTGAAGAGGCCCATGAAGGATACAACCTTGTCCAATATCATTCTCTGGAAAGCTTGGATTCTTTTCATAGATGAGATAATCATCGTATAGCTTATTCATCATGTTACCATTAACATTAGCACCAAATGTAGGATCTTAATAAAGTCTTTTTTTAAAGATAAAGATAAAAAATCCACTAAGGATTTGAACTCCCACCAGCTTTTCAGGATCAATATTCTCACGGTATTACTTGAATAAGTGCCTGGAAAAAGACAATTACATATATTATTATCAACTTGTAGCAGCTCGAGTACTAATCAAGATTTCACTTCAACTGAATGATCATACAATACTCCAAAAAAAATTAGTTATGCTGTTATTTTTATCTTTTAAAAACATTGTCATAAGACGGGAAAATTCCCAACCTGTCCCGGAACTATATAGGTCATTTCAGCTTTTGTCCTTGAGCTTCAAAAATTCTACAAACTATCCCTGAATTATGTTTTTAACGAGCCATAATGTCAAAACTTTACACTTAATTCTAAGTCTGGAATGGTCCGTTTGAAAGTATCCTGATATTGCAGTTTAACTGTATGCTTCACCCCTTGAAATCAATTGCCTTCTACTATTAAGCATTTCAATGTCACGATCAAGATCCATAGAAGGCTCCCCAAACCACTCAAGTTACAAACCTTTGTGAAAAATAAATATATGTGTGTTATAATTTAATGATCATTATTGTAAACCTGGAATTCGAATTAAGGTTTTAAATTAATCCCAAATTGGATAATTGGGGTTCGATTTGTTTCACTTTATTTGGTTTATTCAGAAAATACCCAAATCTTAGGACGGGAGCCGATTAAAAAATTAGAAAAAAGAAACTGGTCAAGGAAGAAAAAGAGTGAGAGAAATCTCTGAAATGTTTGAAATTAAATTCTTCATTAATGTAACTCTTGGTAAATCTTGAATGAGATGAAATAATTTAAGGATTATTTGTAGTAATTTTGAAATTTAAATCATGACCTATTTTGTTGAATGGTTTTGTTTTTAATCAATACTAATCACAACTCTTAAGTCATAGAATTAATAATATATATTGTAGAAAAATATATTAGTAGTAAAAAAGTCTAACCATATTTGACTGAAATGTAATGATCATCAATCTCGATCTTGACAAAATAATCATTCTGTATAGAACACATGAAAAAATGAGTATTCGTATTTCATTATTTATATGTGCAAGACACGAGTCAAATTATTATACATACACAATCACGTTATTTTTGTTTTCTCTAAGAAAGAAATTGTATTTTATACAAAGTTTACTATTGATCTCAAAACTAACCGTTTGAGTTCGTAATGTTTCGCAAATGTATCAAACTTCTACTTATATTTTAAATTGGTAACACAATAGGTTAAACTTGATTGTATGATTAAAAGGAGTAATAATATACACCGTCCAAAATTATGTCATCCAACATACCATCAATGATGTGGTTCAAATTGATTGGAAGTAAATTATGATTAGATTCAAACAGTAAAATAATTAATAAAACACTTTCAACAAAATTATGTCACATCGTAAGTGATATAATTCTGGATGGTATATATCATTACTCTTTTCAAAAGAGTGATTGATTTTACACATTTGATAAGTATTTAACATCTTACATAACTTTTAATTATCGAAAATTAATTTAAAAAACTTAATAAATATTGAGGGCGAGTAGCCAAATTTGACCTTGTGAGAAAAAAAATAGGAACCAAATAATATTCTACAAGTTTAATTTCGAATTTCATTGCTAAAGCATTTGAATATGTGCATGAATATGTATTAATTTCATACTCAAACTTATTTCTTTCGTTTAATACATTGGAGGGGAATTTCGGACTCGGTTCTAAGTCACAAACTCGGTTGGAATCATTTCCCTCTTATAGTAAGAAATAAAGAGACCAATTGAACTAACCCCAACCGATTAAACTTATTTATTTTAGCTAATTTGATTTTAAAAAACTAATTTTTTTACTAAATAACAGATAGTACGTATTTACAAAGAAGTATCACATACATATTAGTAATATTTCCATAAATCAACCCAATCAATATCGTCGTTTCACAATTACTTACCAATGAAGTATATTTTCCAATTCTGGAAATCAAATCTTAAACGTCTCTCTTAAAATTATACATATTTCCCATTGTAATGTTGGATCTAAAGAGACAAAAAAAACTAAAATAAGAAAGGTGAAACTATGTAAGGATGCAATAAAATTATAAGGTGATCTATAAGATTACATTTAGAATGAATACTTATATTAGGGATTTAAATCAAGAACTGAATTGTGATGCTGGATCTATATAAGTATGAAAAGATAAAGACGAACTATAAGGGGGCGGAAGGACGAAATGAAACTGTAGAGTTGTTTTTAGGGTTTGGTTTATGGAAAATATATTTTTATATGTGTCTGAAATAATATATATTAGTTTTTATATTTCATTTTAGAGTTGGGCCCATTTAAATGATCATAATTAAGTCTTTAGTGGATCTCTTGGATATGAAGTTTTGTTCGAGAAATCTTGATCGTAAAACAGGTGGTTTAGTGTTTGACTGTAGTATAATAGATGAATGGGCTTGTCATGTGTTCTTTAATCCTCACTTTTGTAAAATTTAGGTCTCTCAATTTTAGCCTTTCTTGTTTTCTAGTTTTATTGGTTTTGTAAATTTCTGTGGCTACCTATAAGCTGCATTTTTATTTTTATTAATCATATAATTATATGACAATATAAATATCATTTTTGATAATGTGTTTTTCTAACATTTAACATTAAATTCAATTGAGTAATTATTTAATATTTGTGAAGATGATAATCAATTCAATTATATATTCAAATGTAGGGATTATTACCCTTACGGTGTTTTGGATACATATTTACACACCTCAAAGAGTCGTTACTCCTAAAGTATTCTAATTAATGTGTTTCTATAATTATATAATAACATGATAATTATAGGTTGTATGGTAAAAAAAATCTCTATTTTTAAGGCTTTTATTTTGCATGTTGATAGGTTCTTACTATTAGCTTTCAAACGTTTTATTATCTTCATTTTTGTGTTATGTTTTGTTTGAATTTTTGTTTTAATTGATATGTTTAGTACAAAAAATATGTTTTTTGTCTTATTTTCTGTGTTTTAAGTGGATTTTTGAGTTGATATATAGTATTGTTGAATTCTGGTGGATTTTTATCCATTTGTATTCAAATATTTTTCTTGATTTTTTTAAACGATATTTTTTCCCACAATAGGTTTCCTCTTAGTTCAATGTTATATCTAAAATTATTTTCTTAGATTTTGTATTTGTAATTACGAATACGGTTTGAGTGGACTGTCATGCCGACAGGTTGGAAGATGCTGGTTCTCAAGTAAGAGAAAACAAGTTATTGGTTTAGGGCCTGTTTGGGATTTCATTTTAAAATAATCACTTGAAATGATTTTAAATCCATAAAAATATCTTAGACCCTTGAAATCACTTTTAGGAAAAGCACTAGATAAGTGATTCGTAAAATAATCACCTAAAGTGATTTTAGATGTGAAAATAATTTTTAATATGTTTACAAGTATTATTGTTTTAGTCGAAAAACGCTTTTAACTCTAAAATCATCAATCCCAACGGGCTCTTAGCTATTTTTTTTGTAATTTTATTTTTCTAAATTATGGAAAGATATTTTTTTGTTACATAGGAAAGCCACTTTTGGAGAACCTGTACCACTAGATTGGATGACCAAGGCCCTAGCCAGTGAGCTAATCCCAACTGGTTTATGGAAAGATATTTTAATACAAAGTATAATACACAAAAAATACCAAAAAATAGAAATCTTATATGGACATTGCGTATATATATAATTTACCCTTCCTACATACTAGAGTTGTTGAATATATAGATTTGATTCTTTTGTTTTAGTTAAATATGAGAATAGTGATCCTGTGTTCTTACAGTAATCCACCCCACTTCATTCTCGACTGTTCTATCCAATATAATTCTTGCGTAAGCAGGTTGAACTCGTAAAAACGCACCACCACATAATAAATCTAAATCTTTTCGTGATCCACCATCAAGACCGTTATAGAAAATTTTCAATTGTTGTTGATCTGAAAGGCCATGATTGGGGACTCTTCGTAAGCAATTCTGAAATCTCGACCAACGTCTACCCAACGCTTCATCATATTCTTGTCGGAAATGTGTTAACTCGAGTTGAGCATCTAACCTCATGTTGGACGGATAATATCTATCATAAAACGCAGCCTGTAACTGTTCCCAATTCGTAATTTTCCCTGGTTCTTGCGAATCATGCCATTCTCTCGCTCCATCTATTAAGAAAAACCTGAATGTAGCATAATACAATTGCTCCCTTGTTACTCCTTGCGTAATGTATGAATCGCAGATTTGCATAAATTTTTGCACTGCACGTAGTGGATCTTCTCCGGGCTTGCCACAAAAATTTCCGAAATTCTGAAACTGAGCTAGCATACCCGAATCTGGACGGAATCTCGGAACATCGATATTAGCTGGGCCAATCCCAAGAGGAGGGGCAAGGAATGGTTCTTGTGCTGGACCGGTAAGAAACCATGGGTCAGCTATTTGAACTTGAACTAGAGGATTTGGAATGACAGGTGGAACTGGAGGATTAGGAATTCATGGAGGCACTAGTGGCTGACCATTTGCGTTTAGCTGAACTCCTGGGTTCTCTTGATTATGAAGGTTAATATTATCCATTCTGTTCGCTAATTCTTCTACTTCTTGAGCTTCTTGTTCTGTCCTTCTCTTGTTAGAAAGTCTAATTAATGATTCTGGATGATTAAGGATCAGAGGTGATGGCTCAAGATCCTTAAACAGTCTCCTTCGCATACACCAAACCTAAAAACCTGAAAAAGATGAACAAACAAGCGTAAAACTGAAAAATAAAAATGCAAATAACACTAAAGGATAAACACCAGGGTCACACGCTACCGTCCCCGGCAGCGGCGCCAAAAACTTGGTGGTCCTTTGTGTGTTCTAAAATAAATTCAATAAGGAAAAGAGAACCACAACCGCAAGTGTACGGTTGTCCCAAGTAATATAGTTGATAAAACAGATTCGTTCTCAGGGACGGTCTGGTCGACTCTAATGCTTATCAGATAGTAGTTAATTGCACGTGAAAACAAGTAAATGATTTGAAGATCGATTTTTGGTTTACTAAAGCTAAAACAATAAATTAAAATACTAATTTAATGCAAGTAAATAACTAGACGCAAGAAAATAAAGTGTTTACGCAAGATGAGAAAGCAGTACTTGAGATACGCAAGGATTTCATCTAACTCTTATTTATTCCATGTTTCGTTTAAGGGACAAATTGGTAAAAAGTAATGGTCGGGATTCTAAGGTCATCCTTACCCCCGTCAGGGTGGACTAAGGAGCTACTCTTAAATGCTACAAACCCCGTCAGGGTGATTATAGTCCATTTTTAAGTGATGATGTTTATTTTACCCAATTTTCCATAGGATTAATTACGCTCGTCAAAGTCAAATAATTTCTATCCTACATTCATTAATTATTTATGTACCTAACCCCCCCTCTCCCCTCCGTCAAGGTGATCCAATCGCCACTAATAAGAATAGCCTAGATACTAAGACCGATGATTGGTTAATTACGTCAATTATAGTGATTAAGAACAAATTAATGAAAAATACCTAATACCCAATTTGATTTCAATTATAAAAATCTCAAATACAAAAACATAGAATAAAATAGAATCAGAATCAATCCATAATGCGATCTCAAGCACTTATTGAGTTTAGCTCATAGTAATTGAAAAGACATAAACTAAAGAAATAATTGGGTTCATAATGTTTTACAGAATAAAATAAAAGAACCTAATTATGGAGTTGAATTTGCTGAGAATCAGAGATATAGACAGTCTCGAGTTCTTGCTTCTTCTTCTCCTGCCTCTAGCTTCTTCTCTGGTGTCTGACTCTTAAGCGTATGTTGTATTATCAAAAAGGTGTGTGAAAATAGAAGTCTCAAACCCTTTTATAATGTTAAAAACGGATTAGGGCTTTTCTTTAAGGATTAAGTTAAAATAAGAAAAGCTCAAATCCATAATTAAGCCCAAATCCCGTAACTGCTACACCACCTCCACTAAAACAGCTCTTACCGACTCGTTTCAACTCGGATGACCTAATTCCAGTTGCTAAAGTTTCGTAACTCAATGGGGCACGTTTTCTTTTCACAAGTAAGAGGCTAAATCCACTCTTAGATGGCTCGAAAACAACAATATTTGACAACTTTCCAGATTTATAGCTTGAAATTCTCAATTCTTTCGAGATATTTCTTCTTGCTTTGACTCCTACATGATCTTTGACTTTATTCTTTAGTTCCACTCCTAGCTAGTATTCAAAACCTACAACTTTTCACACAAAACAAACCATATTATGCGCAAAAGTTTAATAAATGAAAAATACTTGAATTAAAAGAGGAAAATCGATTTATTGCATATTAACACCAAAAGTCTATCTAAATAGTCAAATAAGCACAAAAAATGATGTCTCCCAAGGGTATAAAATTAGAACATTTAGGGAGACATCAAGACCCCCAACTCAAACCATTGTCGTCCCGACAAAGAAAAACTAAAAACAAGGGGAATGAAGTAGATGCAAGAGAAAATAGAAGCTAGTAAATACACCCTAAAGCAATGCTAAAGATAAATCTCATATAGAAAACATTAAGAACTAACATACACATACACTAATCATGCAACATCAAACATAAATAACTTCAATCATAAAACTAACTTTGCAATGCTAGAAGGTTATGCTTGTACTTATCTCATTATGATGGCTATAGTTTGTTCCTCGATCCTTACTCGCTTTGAACGCTCCACTTAGTATACAACCTATTAACTTACCATGCACCTAGGAATCACGAGGACTTTACGGTTTTAGCGTAGGCTTAGGGACGGTGTGGTATGTATATTTGGTAAATTTGAAGTGAGCTTTTGGCTCTCTCCTCACTTACCATCAACAACTGTCCACGAGCTTGAGTTTACACTCATATAATGTTCTCACTCAACCCATTTGACGCGCTAATGTTGCGTCCCCATGTCAACCCAATATAAACTAAGATGATTTTTCAAAATATTCCACTTTGCCGGTTTATTTTATTCTTTCTTGCTTTTTATTTTCGCATTTCTTTTTTTTTTGTACAAGATACCCATGACCATCCTTTTGATGTGAACGGTCATGTCTCTTATAATTTTTCTTTTTCTCTCTCTTTTTTTTTCAAATCTCGGCAAAGGGTTACAAATAATAGTATCATCTGCATTTTTGTGCCTCAATATAAACACATATAATCCCTTCCCAATGTGTCTTCTCAAATGTGGACCCTCCACCTCAAACTCAAGCTCAAGACAGGTCTTAGGATCGTGATTCAAGTGCGGGTCATTTGGTCATGCCTAATAATCTAAAGGATAATGGGCTTATATCGTGGCTACAAAAGAAAAGCTTAAGG
Source organism: Nemophila menziesii (assembly GCA_029959085.1). Taxonomy (NCBI): domain Eukaryota; kingdom Viridiplantae; phylum Streptophyta; class Magnoliopsida; order Boraginales; family Hydrophyllaceae; genus Nemophila; species Nemophila menziesii. The sequence goes on along the minus strand of JARWIR010000007.1, from coordinate 20,823,264 downwards.
CTCAAAATTGGGCTAAGACGGATAAAATTAATATAAGGGATATCAAGCTAAAAGGCTTCAAATGGCTAACAAAGAACTGCCCCTATCATTTTCCTAACTACATGGTTCGTATCTAGTTCATATCTAAGTGGGTTCTCTACTAATTTAGATCTCACGTTCTACGAACCAAACATTTTCCTTAAGTACAAGCTTACTTCTTTTGCATTGTTTATTAATTTTTCTTATTCATTATCTATGTTTGCATGCAATTAAAGTGTGTTTTATGTTATTCCCTAAAGTCCACTATTTACTATCATAGATTCATCAAAAGTATGCTTAAAAGGGACATTTAAAATCTTCTACAGTCAAACGCAGCTCCTAATTAATTTATTGAAAGCAATTAAAAACAAATAAACACATAAAAACTGGGATGAGGCAACGAACCCCACCCCAAACTCAAAAATGAGTCGTGTCCCACGACTCGAAAAGACTCAAAGCAAATAAACTAATCTACACTGAATAAGGAAGGAAAGAAAACGTATCTTAACCAGCGCGAGGCTGGTTGTCAGTGTTGCGTCCAGGTTGAGGCTTTGAATTCTTCTTCATCAGTGGTTGCGTTTAAAGTGTTCTTCATCACCTCGAACTTTTCGTCAAATTTCCCACGTTTTCATTTATTACTTGCTCTCTAATCATCATCTCCTCTTCGAAGGTCTTCCCTCCATACCCAATTTTCTTTCTTCATGTTCTTCGCACCTTTCCCAACCTTCATGGTCATCTCTGATGACCCCAAACTCAAAGCTTCAAGAACTCTCAAAAGTTTTGGATAAAATTGTGATGTTGGTGTTCTTGAAGGTTTGGATATGAATTATGGATTGTTTAGAGCTGTGTCATAGGTATTTCAAGGTTATGGGAAAGGTTTAATGGATAAACTTTAAGCATTGGTGAAAGAAAAATTTGGATGAAAGTGTAAATCTTTGGTATTTTGGGAGATTCATGGTGTGATTGTGTGTTTGGATGATGTTTAGAGAGAGGGATTGGTGGTATATTGTTGTTTTGATGATGATTTTTGGAGTGGTATGAGGCTAGGGTTCGTAGGTGGATGCTGGATTAGGAAAGAAGCTAAAAACTTAGGATTTTAACCCTTAAAACCGCTTATCACAGCAATTGACCGGCTAGCCGGTCGTTGTGTCGGCGGAAAATAAATTTCGAAATAGAAAATTTTCCTTTTTTTTACCTCTGACGCAGCCTCCTTGCGTCATTGCTGACGCAATGATCAGAGAGTTCCTTCGTCATTGGTCGGCATGCCTGCGGCATGTCGCTGGCGCTTTCTCAGACGCAGCGTCGTTGCGTCGTTGCGTCGTTGCGTCGTTGCGTCGTTGCGTCGTTGCGTCATTGCTGACGCAGTGGTCAGAAACTTCTCCTTCATTGGCCGGCTAGCTGGTCATCTGACCGGCATGCCGGCGGTTCCTCGCTGGCGCATTCCGAGACGCAGTCATGCTACGTCATTGCTGACTCAGTGGTCAGAGAGTTGGTGGTTCTCAACTCGTTTGGCCGGTATGCCGGCCAGCTCGCCGGCTTGCCGGTCAAACCTGCTGTTGACTCCATAATCTTTCGTTTTCTCATCGTTTTGACCCCAAACTCATGACCTTTTTACCTCTGAAATCATCAAAAACAACTACTCTTCCTCATTTCTTAATGATAAACACTAAATTAACGACTTTTATCTAATATACACTACGAAAATCAAAAGACTTAAACTACTAATATACAATGAATTGGCTTTTGTTTAACGTTGTTAAGCTCGACGGGTTACCTCGTGTGTCATTCTTTAACATAACCTCCCTAGCAGTGAGTGAGATTGTCAATGTTTGCTACCCGAAATTTGCATCCTTTGGCTTTTATTCCAACTAATTTATCCGAGATAACCTTTGCAACCATGAATGGTCCTAGCCAAGAGTTTTCGATTCACATGTCTTTGGTGGAGGTTTAGGCTTTTTCATAGCAACTTCTTCACCCACCTTGAACTCCTTTTTTCTTTCTTTCTTTCTTAGGTTCTTTTGGAACCTTCGTGACACGTGCTTTAGCTTTCTTCTTTGCATGATCGAGGTGTGGACTTCCCTTAGGAATTGGAGGAACTTTAATTGGTGGTTTCTTTCTTAGCTCTTTTTCCTCCACTCCTAAGGTTTCCACACCCTTAGTTGGATCTTTTGGTACCTGTTCAACTACATCTACACGAAAGCAATCCTCCTTGGAATCTGGAAATTTCATTGGTCTGAACACGTTGAACTTCACCTCTTCGTATTGGATTCTCATAATCATTTATCCGTTTTCTACATCAATCAACGTACGCCCCGTGGCTAGGAATGGTCTTCTCAAGATAATGGGGACATTCCTATCCGCGTCGTAATCAAGTATAACAAAATCAACGGGAAAAATTAACGTACCTGCCTTGACGAGGACATCTTCTATTCGTCCCTCTGGATGTACGAGGGATCTGTCAGCCATCTGTAAGACCGTAGATGTTGGTTTCGCTTTTCCTATCTTCAACTTCTCAAAGATTTATTTGGGCATAAGATTAATACTTGCACCCAAATCGCATAGCTCTTTTCCTTTCCACTCATTACCAATAGATATCGAAATTGTAAAGCTCCCAGGGTCAAGTAGTTTGAGTGGTAACTTATTCTGACATATAGCACTACATTCTTCAGGTAAACCAATCATCTCATTATCGCAATATGGATGTTTGTTGGTGAGGGCTTTTTTCAAAAACTTAGCATACTTGGGTACATCTCGAATAGCTTCTAGCAACGTAATATTTATGCTAAGACCTCTTACCTTGTTAAAGAATTTTTGATAATCAGCCATATCACCCTTCTTTTGAACTCTCGATGGAAATGGTGGAGGAGGACAGTTTATTATAGTATCATCTTTCTTTTTTGAAACTTCACTAGACCTCTCCACTTCTTCTACCTCAACTTCTTTATCTTCATCCACCACATCTTTTTCTTTTCTAACAACTTCCTTCTCTTTCATAACAGGAAAAGGAGGTGGAGGAAGGTTCTTACCACTTCTTAGAGAAATGATTTTGCAATCTTCTATTTGGATTGGATTTTCTGTATCACTAGGAAGTTGCCCTTGTGGACGCTGGTTCAGTTGTTTTGACATTTGCGAAATTTGATTCTCTAACATCTTGATGTGTGCCTCAGAAGCTTGTTGCCTTTGGATTGCTTGTGTTTGTAGGGCAATCAATTGTTCTACGGTTTTCTGAAGTTTGTTTTCACCTTCTTGTGGTTGAGCGGGTAAGGCTTTCTGGTTCATGGTGTCATCATAATTGTCTTGAGGAGGTTGTCTCTGAACATAATTTCCTTGATTTTGCCCCTGGTAATTATTTTGCGGTCTTGGATTATAGTTGTTACCTTGGGGACGCGGCTGATACGCGTGAGTCGGATTTGCTGCTCCATTAGGATTTGAATACTGAAACCCAGGATGGTTTCTGTTAGGCTGATATCCATTACTATTCGAAATAAAATTTCCTCTGTTGGAAACAAACATCACGGATTCTTGATTATTCTGACAATTTTCCCACACGTGATCATTCACACCATAATACTCACATCCATACACCTCTTGTGCAGCGTTAACCTCAACTCTTTTACTCGAAAAACCTTCCTTCACGGCCAACGTAAGTTGCTTCAATTGTTGCTCCAATGTGGTTTTGAGTTTGTTATATAAGGAGGTGAACTTCTCTTCAATGTTTATGTTATTAACTCCTCCTTTAACAGGTGTTCTTACATTATTCCACCCCACTTCATTCTCGACTGTTCTATCCAATATAATTCTTGCGTAAGCAGGTTGAACTCGTAAAAACGCACCACCACATAATAAATCTAAATCTTTTCGTGATCCATCATCAAGACCGTTATAGAAAAATTTCAATTGTTTTTGATCTGCAAGGCCATGATTGGGGACTCTTCGTAAGCAATTCTGAAATCTCGACCAACTTCTACCCAACACTTCATCATATTCTTGTCAAAAATGTGTTAACTCGAGTTGAGAATCTAATCTCATGTTGGACGGATAATATCTATCAAAAAACGCAGCCTGTAACTGTTCCCAATTCGTAATCTTCCTTGGTTCTTGCGAATCATGCCAATCACTCACTCCATCTATTAAGAAAAACCTGAATGTAGCATAATACAATTGCTCCCTTGTTACTCCTTGCGTAATGTATGAATCGCAAATTTGCATAAATTTTTGCACTGCGCGTAGTGGATCTTCTCCGGGCTTGCCACGAAAATTTCCGAAATTCTGAAACTGAGCTAGCATACCCGAATCTAGACGGAATCTCGGAACATCGATATTAGCTGGGCCAATCCCAAGAGGAGGGGCAAGGAATGGTTCTTATGCTGGACCGGTAAGAAACCATGGGTCAGCTATTTGAACTTGAACTGGAGGATTTGGAATTACATGTGGAACTGGAGGATTAGGAATTCCTGGAGGCACTAGTGGCTGACCATTTGCGTTTAGCTGAACTCCTGGGTTCTCTTGATTATGAAGGTTAATATTATCCATTATGTTCGCTAATTCTTCTACTTCTTGAGCTTCTTGTTCTCTCCTTCTCTTGTTAGCAAGTCTGATTAATGATTCTGGATTATTAAGGATCGGAGGTGATGGCTCAAGATTCTTAAAGAGTCTCTTACGCATACACCAAACCTAAAAACCTGAAAAAGATGAACAAACAAGCGTAAAACTGAAAAATAAAAATGCAACTAACACTAAAGGATAAACACCGGGGTCACACGCTACCGTTCCCGGCAGCGGCGCCAAAAACTTGGTGGTCCTTTGTGTGTTCAAAAATAAATGCAATAAGGAAATGAGAACCACAACCGTAAGTGTACGGTTGTCCCAAGTAATATAGTTGATAAAACAGATTCGTTCTCAGGGACGGTCTGGTCGACTCTAATGCTTATCAGATAGTAGTTAATTGCACGTGAAAACAAGTAAATGATTTGAAGATTGATTTTTGGTTTACTAAAGCTAAAACAATAAATTAAAATACTAATTTAATGCAAGTAAATAACTAGACGCAAGAAAATAAAGTGTTTACGCAAGATGAGAAAGCATTACTTGAGATACGCAAGGATTTCATCTAACTCTTATTTATTCCATGTTTCGTTTAAGGGACAAATTGGTAAAAAGTAATGGTCGGGATTCTAAGGTCATCCTTACCCCCGTCAGGGTGGACTAAGGAGCTACTCTTAAATGCTACAAACCCCGTCAGGGTGATTATAGTCCATTTTTAAGTGATTAAGTTTATTTTACCCAATTGGCCATAGGATTAATTACGCTCGTCAGAGTCAAATAATTTCTATCCTACATTCATTAATTATTTTTGTACCTAAACCCCCCGTCAAGGTGATCCAATCGCCACTAATTGGAATAGCCTAGATACTAAGACCTATGATTGGTTAATTACGTCAATTATAGTGATTAAGAACACATTAATGAAAAATACCTAATACCCAATTTTATTTCAATTATAAAAATCCCAAATACAAAAACATAGAATAAAATAGATTCAGAATCAATCCTTAATGCGATCTCAGGCACTTATTGAGTTTAGCTCATAGTAATTGAAAAGACAGAAACTAAAGAAATAATTGGGTTCATAATGTTTTACAGAATAAAATAAAAGAACCTAATTATGGAGTTGAATTTGCTGAGAATCGGAGATATATACAGTCTCCAGTTTTTGCTTCTTCTTCTCCTGCCTCTAGCTTCTTCTCTGGTGTCTGACTCTTAAGCGTATGTTGTATTATCAAAAAGGTGTGTGAAAATAGAAGTCTCAAGCCCTTTTATAATGTTAAAAATGGATTAGGGCTTTTCTTTAAGGATTAAGGTAGAATAAGAAAAGCCCAAATCCATAATTAAGCCCAAATCCGGTAACTGCTACACCACCTCCACTAAAACAGCTCTTACCGACTCGTTTCAACTCGGATTGACCTAATTCAAGTTGCTAAAGTTCCATAACTCAATGGGGCACGTTTTCTTTTCACAAGTCAGAGGCTAAATCCACTCTTAGATGGCTCGAAAACAGCAATCTTTGACGACTTTCCAGATTTGTAGCTTGAAATTCTCAATTCTTTCGGGATATTTCTTCTTGCTTTGACTCCATTACATGATCTTTGACTTTATTCTTTAGTTCCTCTCCTAGATAGTATTCAAAACCTACAACTTTTCACTCAAAACAAACCATATTACGCGCAAAAGTTTAATAAATGAAAAATACTAGAATTAAAAGAGGAAAATCGATTTATTGCATATTAACACCAAAAGTCTATCTAAATAGTCAAATAAACACCAAAAATGATGTCTTCCAAGGGTATAAAATTAGAACATTTAGGGAGATATCAACCGGTATACAACCAACTAATCTGTGTTTTGAGGTCAAGATCAAGATATTTGAAGAAGATATTTGTAGATGATGATGAAAGATTACCGAATGAGTTTATGAAGATAACGCTTTTGAAAAATATCTTAGAGAAAGAAAGAGTGAAAATTTAAAACAGACGTGATAGTTGCCGATTTGTTTTTATAAAAAAAAAAAATTAAACATCTATGTTTTTCATTTCTAGATTTCTTTCTCATTTATTTTATCTCAATAAATTTTAATTTATTGTAAGTTAGAAATTTTATCTTTATTATTTCTTGTAGTGCATTTAGCATTTAAACATGAATCTCACACACATATATATGTGTGGTATGTGTGATTTCTTGATTTGTAGTTTATTTGATATGTTTTGTAGTACCCTAGAAATTAAGTTTGGATACTTTGTGTTTGTATAAGGTATATGACATCAAGTGTTAGTTATGGGTATGGGAGTCATTTGTGTGTAATTGTCTTGACTTGTTATTCCCAATAAAAGTTTACTTCCTAAGAAAATAAAACGCATGGATATTTTTTGTGAGACTAGCCGTGGTGCACGCGAGTTGGCCTGAACCACCCATATACCAAAAGATATACTCATTTAATTTAATATTTTTTAATCTTTTGTGAAAGAAAAACAATTTTATAAAAGATAAAAAATTACGTGATAGATAATTGAGGGTTCAATCCTAATAAAATTAGGGCACAACGATGTCAACATACACCATTACCACCTAAACTATAAATACATATACCACAAACTCAGGTAATAACATCTTTACAAAGACACCGGAAACATTGGTACCATAGAAGTGACGGGTTGAGACCACAATGGTCGAAGGATTATGATCCTTAAGAAATTAAATTTCAAGACTTAGACTGATGGGAAGAAAGTCAGCTAGCATTTTATTGTCCAACGTAGTTAACAATTCGAAACAAAATCTACTCCCTATAAATTGTAATAAAATCCAAAGATACATTTTTATTAACGACGATCTTGGTAACCCTCAGACCAAGACAGCTATCACTAGTCCAAGTGATTATAATGAAAACCAAAATGGGATGGCCAAACAAGAACACAAACACATACCAACAACCATCAGCCACCTCCTTCACCTAACACTCACAATACCATACCTAACATAGAAAAATACCGGGCCACGTGAATATAAGGAGGCGGAGACATACACAAGGATAAAAAACACCCCCAACAAAACAAACCTGACAAACTGTGCCAAGAAATAACCTATAATAGCCTACACCAAGCCAAAACAACAGTTCCCAACATCCAATAACCACTCATGAATGGCAGACACAAGTGGCCAAGAAAATCTACATTTATCAAGAATAATATATGTTGGCATATAGTCACCCTTTTAGGTTGTTTTACTGTGACAAAATCTTAGATTGTTTTATGTTAATTAAGTGATTATACTATCCTTCGTTACTCATCATATCATGCATCATTCTTTAGCAAAACATACTTGTTTATCACCTGGAATCAATAACATGGTCTTATTCTTTCTATCTTTCATATGATATTTTCTACACACTCTTCATGATATATCTTTGTGTGTTTAATGCCTTATTACTATTGATCTGTACTAGCATTTTATTGTAGGATCTTTTATTGTACAACTCTTATAAGGGAATATTATCCATTCAAAGCTTAAATTGCATCCTATACGGTACAATTTGGACCATTGGCAACATCATTACCAAGTTCAAGTGAAAAACGGTAAGACATTTTTGCTAGAAAAACGGTATGACGGTTTTATATCATTCAACGTCATTTCTCGCCATTCGAAGTTTATTCCCATTAAATAAAGGACCATACGTGGAAAAGAGTCGTCGGGACAAAGACAGTATGACGTATTTCAAGAGAACTTGTGATCCTTCTCAATAGAGTAATTAGGACCATTCTTGTCATATTTTTTTCGTGTTTAGAATTATTGATGTCTTCTCATTTGTCATGATTTAATATTAGTTGGAGACATCATTTTTAGTGTTTTAGAAGTCTATTTACTCGATTTTTTCATGTATTAGTGCACTTTCCTATTTCTAGTCTTGATTTAATAAATTATTATTTTTATAGCATATTGGGTTTAATTATTTATTTAGTGTGAAGCTTTAAAGATATATATGGAGATTAATTAGATGCCAAGTCAATTCTAAGAGATAAAGGAAAGAAGATATACATGGAAATTGGAGAAAAGAAAGGAAAAGCTAGGATATGGAAAGATAAAGTTGCCAAATAAATCTGGATTCCAGCACACACGACCACAAATGGGCTTATATCTCAATATTGGTGAGGAATTTGGAAGAACGGTCAAGAGAAAAGTTAAAGAGCTTTCCGAAGCGATCAGTTTTGACTATTGGAACGCGTCAAATGGATAAGTATTGAAGCAGTTATGACCAAAACAAAAATGTAGATGATTGTTAACTTTTCTATATTTTAGGGTTACGAATTTGAGTTGGGCTAGGAGTCCATTACTTGTCTTCTACTCCAAGAAAACGAATTAGGGCTTCTCTACACATATAAATACACCCTTATATCACTTGTAAATCATCCTTGCCTCCCATTAATTAGCCCTTAGGTTTTATATCATTAGAGTTATTAGAAGAGAGCAAGATGACATCTTTTATTCAATCTTTTAGTTTATTTCCTTCAGGTATGAACTAATTTTTCCTAATCTTGGGTTTTGCATTATGTATAATCTATGATTTATATTTTCTTTCTATCTAAGTGTCTTTGGGAATTATATGTTTTAATATGATATTAGCTTCTTACACATATATTTGTTTATGTGTTTTGAATTATCGCATGTCCTAAACTTGATCACTTTAGGCTTTCTTAATAGTAGTTAGATAGTCGCCCGGAAGGGGTGTCTAATTATTGAAACACCACATAATGTCTAGTGTCCGATATTGGTCCTGACAATACCGATTCTAACTAGATAGTCATTAGGGTATGTTTTCACCACTATCACCATGTTTGGAATTGAATTGCTTAGGTCCTTGGTAGCGCTTGATAACCCTAAGTGTATACTTTCTCGTGGTTGTGCCGTAGCCCCCCTAATCGCTCTCAAGGTCTAGGGTATGGGAATTTAGAATCCTGATTAAGTATTTAAGAGCTAATTATCTCCCTTATTAACTAGAATTTGATAGAAATAATTAGAAGGATTAGTGCATACTAACAAAACCTAAGTTATATCTCTCATCTCATATTTCTTCGTATTTATTTTATTGTATTTACTTTTCATTAGTTTAATTAATTCTCTCTCAATCAATCATCTTTATTTTTTGTCTTTTAATTAATTACTTTCTACTCTGAATTATTGCTCATTCGTATAACACACTAGGTCCCTGAGAACGAACTTTCTTATCATTAAAACTTGCATATGTGCTGTAATACTTGCAGTACCGTGCTTATCTAGGGTGATTTGTGCATCATTTATCTATCTTTATATCTATTATTTTATCACACCCTAGGCAACACCAATTATCTCTTGAAGCAACTTTCTCAAAACTTCATTTTAAAGAAATATCATGAAGGAAAGTTTTCCATTCGAGCAAGTGATCGTAGGGTAAAAGTTTGGAGAAGATACACTTACTTATACTTATACATCTTGCAACTATTCTGCCATAAATTTTTATACGTTTTGAATTGGCTTTCACGTTGAACTAAAAAGTTTCTCAAATATCTATCTCCAACAGCTTAGATGAAGGATGTTTTTTATCTGATCAGTAAATCATTAAGTAAATGTGAAAACACAGAATTATTCGGGCACCTTGTCAACGCGCTTCCCAAATTTCAACCAAAAATAGGTATCCCTTTTTGGAAAAACAATGATACCATTTTTCACTTTTACAACAACAAAATAGAGTCCTTTATGACCGTTGGGAGCTCTTTTATACCTATATATTAGAGTTACTTCAAGGATAAAATTACCCCTTCTTCACCACAACTTTATATATCATATAAAGGATTATTCCAAAACATTCAAAAGCTTAATCTTCATTTCATATTGTTAACATACATTTCCTTCTATAAGTGTTTACATGTGACAAATCATCAAGTGTTTAAGTGTTAATCTTTGTATTCAACTAAAACACTCCCTTTGCATACGTTTATCAAAAAGCCTTCTTGCAAAATCACATATTATATGCTCCATCATTATTGTGCTTTAGATTATCTATTTTCTCCATAAGTGTTGTGCTTAATTTCATACTTCCATTCTCTTGTACACATACACACACACACCCCCCTTTTGAGCTAAAACCTTTTCAAACGAGCACTTAGAATCCTTATGGTTATTTGCTCTTGATTTATCTTTTCTTGATAGATTCCTTAATGTGATGTGTTTTTAGCTTTTGAGTTGTTCTAACAAAATTTTAGAATGTGTTATCTAACAACTATTATGTAGGAATAGCATCATTTGAAAGCTTTAATTATATCCTAGATGCTCAATATTCCCCAACTAGAAAACTGTATAATGTTTCTAGAAGAAAATAACAGGATGCCATTTTCTAAGAAAACGACCCAAGATACTCAGCAATTTGTGGTTCTTGGCACATCATTACCGAATTTAAGGAAAATGGTGTGACGTTCTTAGCTAGAATTAGCATGATGTTTTTACAACATGTGACGTCCTCTTCTCACTTGTTGATTTTATATATGTTGAAGAAATGACGACACGTGGATTAGAGTCCTTAGAATTGAAATACAGTATAACGTTAAAAATGGGAAAAAACAATATGTCGTTTTTGTAAGAAAAATGATGAACGAATTGTTGACAACACCAATGGATATTGTATGGCATATAAAAGGAAATTATGGATATAATATTAGTTATAAATTTTCATATACTACAAGAGTCATTTATCCATAAATGTCTATTAAAAAACTTATTTGCTAAGAACATCCTCTAATAAGATTCTTTATTAAAAACATCCCTTGACAAAATACTCTTATATAATCATTTTAATCTTTATCATTTAAATTTAACCACCCTATTGCAACTTCCCACCACCACTACCCCACCACTACCCCACGCACCACCACCCACCACAACCACAACCACCACCACCACCACTACAACCTCAACCACCACCACAAGCACCACCACACATAACAACAACAATCACAACCACAACCACAACCACCACAACCACCACCACCAACTACTAATTCAATTACACACGTGCGTGTCCGTGAATTATTTTTTTAAAATCTTCATAACTAATTCTAAAAAAATCAGAAAAATAAAAAATTTGCATCTTTAGATAAATCAAATTAATATATACGTCTATGGTTTTTTTTTTTTTTTTTTGAATTTTTAAATTTGTTTTTAATTTGTTGAATTTCTTTTCGTAGATACAAATTCATTGTTTCAAGCAATGAATTTCATGTTTTAAACAGTGAATTTCACGTTTGCGAAAAGACAATTCACTGATTCAAACAGTGAATTTCATGTTTTAAACAGTGAATTCCGTATCTGCGAAAAAAATATTAAAAAAATTTAAAAAATTTTAAAAAAAAAAACATAGACGTAAATATTAATTTTCTTTATCCAAAAATGTAATTTTTTATTTTTCTGATTTTTTTAGAATTAGTTATTACGATTTTTAAAAAAAATCACAGACGCGCGCGTGTGTAATAGAATTAGTAGGTGGTGTTGGTGGTGGTGGTGGTGGTGGTGGTGGTGGTTGTGCTTGTGGTAGCTATAATGGTGGTTAAATACATGGTAGTGGTGGTGGTGGTGGTGGTGCCCTATTATTTGTTTAACATCAAAAATAAATATTGTATTAAAAATAAAATTATATATTTAATAATTAGGTAGTAAAGGTATAAAAATATAAAGGGGATGTTTTCTCTAAACAATTATTTTATCAGGCATTTTTTTTTTATAAAACAAATTATTGAAGGCTTAATTTAATAATTAGATACTTTTATTAGACTTCTTTTAGCAAATACTCTATACTATAATTCAGCACGAGATGAGATTTTTGGCGATGATGGTATTTCCTACAATCGTATAAAAATCCCATTTTGCCAACTTGAAAGCTGGTGATCCATCTTCACATGTTAATTTATATTTTGGCCCTATTGTGTATGCATTTTAGAGTATTCATGTTGCTTTTAGCGTGTGTATCTCTGGTTTCATGTTCTTCCCGACCCTTTTATTCATCCATGGTGTGTTTCACGATTCTAAATTCAAGGGTGTCTTTATTATTCCTACAGAAAAAAGAACATGAACAGAGGTATGGCTAGTTTAGAACGGTTTAGTCTTGTTTTTTATTTGGTGGGATAAATCCCACAAGAGTAAGAATGTATCACTTGGATTGATAATTTCACCATAACAACTAGTTAATTGTGCATTGTCTCCTTAATATTGTTGTTTATAAAAGTCATATCATTGCAGGTCTTTCTTCGTCGCATGTTTAATTGTGTTCTTCAAAGGAGACGATGAATGAGTACGTTTTATGAAGTTTCTTATCCCCACAAGTATTATTATGTTTCGACATTTTTACTAGACTACACGGTAGTATTGCAACAATGTATAAGGATATTTATCTGACTATGTACCAAGCGTAGTATTATGCATATCAAACAAAACTTGAACAATACATTTTAGGATTCCTCGAGTAATACTAAATCGATGATGGTCTGATAGAGAAGTGTTACCTATATATAGGAGGCTCTCTTGCATCATCAATAACACTCTTGAAGCCACAATTATCACCGTACACTTATATACTTCAAGCCATAAATTATCACATATTTCACTTTTAGATCATGAAAACAAGCCTTGATCTCACATCATTCATATCCAAGAGATCAAGGAGATTAATCAAGCCAAGATTCATCTTAATCCACTCAATCAAGGATTACAACAATCAAACTTCAACTTACACATCCAACTTCTGAAGGTGTCCATACTCTTACTTGTAATATTTGCTTAATTAGAAGCACAAGTTCAATTGGTTTGTAACTTCTCTGATCCAACCAACATGGGTTAAACTCTCTCTCTCTCTCTCTCTCTCTCTCTCTCTCTCTCTCTCTCTCTCTCTCTCTCTCTCTCTCTCTCTCTCTCTCTCTCTCTCTCTCTCTCTCTCTCTCTCTCTCTCTCTCTCTCTCTCTCTCCTCTCTCTCTCTCTCTCTCTCTCTCTCTCTCTCTCTCTCTCTCTCTCTCTCTCTCTCTCTCTCTCTCTCTCTCTCTCTCTCTCTCTCAATTAGAACAAAACCATAAGTGCTAGAGTTTAGATAATAAGGGGTATTTCTTAGGTTGTGATTTAGCCTTCAAAAGTCTCATAGGTTGTGGTTTAACCCAGAAAAACCCAAGTGTAAAGTTTTATATATCACCTTTAAGAGATAGGAGAATATTAGTTGAGAATCTAAATATCCTATAGGGATGACCCTAGGTAGTGAGTATAGGGAAACCGAACCAATATTAAATACTCGTGTAATCTCTTTCCTTAATCTCCTCTCATTTACGCACTTTATACTTTCTTGTTAATATCTTTCTTATCATTTGTTTACTAGCTTAGATTTCTTTAGATCACTTGGTTTAATCTTATAATATGCTAATTATATCATCTAACCTAACTTAAACTTTTCTAAGTGTTTACTAGTCTTACTTGTTTAGATTTCTTAGTCTTAAGAATCTTGATCTTAATCCCTCTTAGATTTATCCTAGTCTTTCTAAGTACCATTTTACGCATAATAGAAACCCTTAGAATTATCTATATATCACTTAAAAGAGCTTATATTATAGGTTTAACTTAATCCTTTATTTAGGAGCCTTTAATTTTTTGTTAGGCTTTGATTAGATTTAATCATATTCACCCTTCCCCTCTAAGATTCTACACATATCAAAAACTCAAGCTTGTTGAATGATCCAAATATTCAAAGCTTCATCATATAGGAGTCAGTTTCTCAAGCCTTCAAGATCATCACTTTCACATCTCCATTGAAGGCTTGATATTATTATTATGATATTTTCTCATTTAGGAGTATCCATTTTCATTCCACATACTTAAACCTTACACCACACTCAACTTTATATTAGAACTTAGCTTTTTTCTAGAGTTTAGTTAAAAGGGGGTTTTAATCTCTTGAAGAAGCAAAGCTTCCATTGTTGGAAGGGGGTTACTTCTCTGGAGAATTTCACAAGGAGGTAGCTTGAGTGTTCATGTTTAAGTTGTGGTTTAGCTTGGTAGAAAGTTCATTTAAATTATTTATTTTCACCTTTACAAAAATATGGATCTTAGGGAGAATCTTGAAATTCCTAAGGTGGATACCTTAGGTATTGAATATAGGAAACTGGACCACTATAAACACTCGTGTAATATTTTTCCTTAATCTCTTTATATTACCTACTCTTTTTATCTTGCTTGCTTATCAAACTCTTCTCTATATTTCTTGTCCCCCTAGTGTTTAATAGAATGCTTAAATGAACTATTATCACACTTAGGTGCTTAGTCCCCTTAGTGTTTAATTAAACATCTAAGAGAACTATTTTCCTAGCTTAGTTCATTAGTTTGCTTCCTATTACACTTTAGAATCTTAAGGTACTTGACCTTATAACTTTAGATAGTCCCTTTCCCCCTTAAGTAGATGATCACTTAGTAGATCTTGCATTGGCTAAGCTTAACCATCTATTTCCTAGGTAACCTTGAGCATTAACATCCTTGACCTATATAGCTAGCTCTTCAACTCTCATAAAACTTAGCTTTCACATTTACATATCTTAGTATCATTCTTGGAATCCTATCTTAAGAGTTTGACTTAAAGGTTTTATTAACCTTAGTTTAGGAGTCCTTTATTTTTTTTTAATTAGGCATTGATTAAATTAAATACTATCCATCCCCTCCCCCTCCCCCATCTCCAGGATTCTACAATATAGTAAATGCAAACACAAATAGAATCAACAAAAACATGTCGACACGAACAATACTGACCCTTTCCAATATTTACATAGAAACAACCACCTCATATCAACTTCAGGCAACAATGACACATAAATATCAACCTGGCCAACCTCCAACCTACAATCTCTGGAAGCTAACCAACCTGGAATCGAATTCAGCAACCATCCAATACCCTAAGTACCATAAATAGTTTGGACCCAACAAGACTAACCCAACCCAAAAAGAAGAAGATCCACGTCTGATGTCTCATATTTTGTGATATGTTTAAAGGGTCACGAGACATCATTTTTTCGGGGTTAGTGGATTTATTTGAGGGATTTTTCCCTATTAATTGACAATTGTTGATTTATTTGCTATTCTCGGATTTAAGTACTTATGGATCTTTTGTTCATTAATCATGTGTTAAGTGCGTCTCCCCTAGGTACATGGACAATACGAGATCCTAGGATGATTAAGATAAGTCAACAACCAAGTTCAACCCCAAGTCAAGGCATGAAAAGAGCAAAAAGACATTTTAGAAGGTCGAGTGAATTTACTGGAAAAACTTAAAAGTCGGCTGAATAAAGTCACCACACACATTTGGTGAAGATTGTGAGCAAACCCCTGGAGGTCAAGTTAGTACTTTGAGTTAGGAGTGTGTGAGAGGTGACGGTTCACAATTTTGAGTTAAGATGACAAAGTTTTGATATTGTTACACAGGGACTCGAACCAGTCCAGCATTAGTATAACGGAGCTGGGACAATTTTGACCCACCTAAGTGGGCCTACATGCCCAAAAACGTTTTTCACACATTACATATCAGCAAATAGATGATAACAACAGTATTTATCACTTTGGGAAAGAGGGAAAACGGCTGGAGAAGGAGAAGAAGAAGAAGAAGAAGCAAGAGCAAAAAGACACCATTCCACCTCCATCTAGCTTTCATTCCTTTGATTCTTAGTGTAATTCCTCTCCTTTTTATTTGATTTTTATCATTATGAATCATTCAAACATTGTATTTCAGTATTTGGGTATGAACCAAACTCTTTGTAGCTTAAGTATTGCTCATGTACGAACCATACATGATTATTTGATGATTTCGTGTACTTGGGATAATTGTGTTTAATCGAATTGTTTATTTATTTTTTCCGTTGGCTATATACATGTATGTTAACTTCTAGCCATTACCTTGATCAATTATCAGGTTGAATTAGTATTTTGATTATCGCTCGGGATGGGAATCGAAATATGGAACTAGTATACATACGTTTGGAGTTTGTTATTGAACTGATGTCTTAACTAACCGAATAGTCAATAGATTCCGTGTTTATGCGTTTGAAAGCGTTGCAGGGTCACTTGGAGAGGTACCTAGCATTGTAAGACAATACCCTATCTACCTGGAAGGAATTTTGAAAAATTATAGATACCCGACCAATAGAAAAAGACCAATTCACTCTTATGTGTAAAATCATCTAAATCGTTGCTATCGAGGATACTAATAAGACTCAAGCTATCCTTTTATATTTTTTCCCTCTCTTTTTGTTATTTTTCACTTTTAGTCAAAACCCAACTATCATTTACTTTTTATTTTTCAACTAAAACTCCAATCACTTTACAAACACAAATGATTAACTTCATAGTCCTTATATAAAACGATACTCTAATACTTACTTATTACTTGTTAACAACCCAACAACCCGTACACTTTGATTTTTATATCACGCTTCGGAGAAAGATGTTTACATCTTATTGCAAACAAACTAGTTATACCTATTTTAATTAATGAAATCATTTACCCACCCAAAAAAACTATCTTCACCCACCACCCACCTAACTGAAAACAAATCTCAATGGCCTAAAACTAATCCTCTCTACATATCGTGAGAGGCTTTCCCTCTACTAAAAAAATAGAAAAGAAAATAGTAAGCCCTTGCTTAATGACAATAAAACATGTTTATGTGCTTGATCTCAAGAATACTTAAAAATACATCTGGATATTAAAAATGAAAACTATATTCAGAAAATGAAATGAAAGAATGTAATACCCTGGTTCCCCGATTATTTCTAGAAAACAAAAACCTCTTTTTTTTTTTTTTTGAAAATGATTACAAAAATATTTTCACAAAAACTAAATGACACATTAATTGTGTAGATCAATATATTAACCAAGTCTAAATATTACCATCAAAAAAACATTACAAGGCTTCTTGTATGTTGCTCTTGCATGAAAACACAATAGAAGCATGGAAATGTCATATATATTTCTCCCTAACCCAATTACATTAATATTTCTCAATCCGCAAAAGCTTAATGCTCTCGTATAACATCGTCAAATCTTTTAATTTTCCAAAACTATAAGAACCTATAATCATTAAAAAGTCCCTAAATCAACTTCTTCTTCTGGAAATATCTCTTTAAGTACCATATCTGAACAGCTGAAACCGCAATACAAACTGCTAACGAAAACATACTGAACAATGCCACCCTTTTATTTGTCGTTTCACTCACTTTCCTCATATCTGATTCTCTGTTAACACATCATATCAACAAAATAAATTCATTAAAAAATAAACAAAAAGCAAAAAGCAAAAAGCTAAAAGACAAATTTCTTACCTAGACTTGAGAAATATTAGATTTTCATGAATAGCTTCAACAGCTCCTTCAAGCTTTTTTAACTCAAGTTCAACACCCTACAAGAAGTAAAAAAATCATGTAAAGAACCATATAATTGGAAGAAAGTGAAATAAAAGATTTTTCTAACCTCGATTTTTTCTTTTCTTGCAACTGAATCCCAATCTTTAGCTGCAATTCCGGTTTTCCAGTCAATATTAACACTTGCTCCAACATTATGAGTAGAATCTATCCAGAAACATGCTAAATAATTTCCATCTTCGGAAGTTGTGAAAGCAAACTGCCCATATGTCACATTTTCTTTGTGATGAAGAACGTTACCATATGGTGATGTCACCTATAATTGCAATACGGATTAAAGCGTAAATTCTCTAAACTTTATATAACTTTAAAACTAGAACTAGGGTTAATTGCACCATTGGTCAATGTATTATGCAAAATAGCAAAGTAAACCCCTGATCTGTGTTTCAAAAATAGCAAATATAACCATATGCTAATCCCAAAACATTGCACTACTGGACCCTGAGGCATGTTAGCACACTTCTGGAATAACACAGTGTTAATTGCTACGCTTTTGAAACACGGGTATATTTGGCTATTTTAGTCAACACAGGGACTAATGGTGCAATTTACCCTTGAATCGTAACTTTACTTTTATCAATTGGTTCCTAACAAAACAAACATCGTTTTTACATTTGCAAACTCGAACTCAAATCAAAGAGAACAATAATAATAAATAATAATAAAAAACCCAGCAAAAACAGATCCATTTCCGCTAATATGCATCCAACAGATATAAAAATCACAGCTTTAACCCAAAAAATTTAATTCTAAATCCTTAAAAAAATCACATTCTTAATTCGATATAAATCCAATTAAATACGAATCCCATCTCTAAATAACGAATAAAAATCCCCACTTTAACCTAAAATTGATATGAATCAAATTAAATTTGAATCTTTTTTAGAATAAACGAGAAAAAATAAAATAAAAATTGAATTAACCTTGGTGGAAATGGTTGGAGAAACTTGAGTATGATCCTCAGAAATGACAACGTAATCGGCTAAAACGACAACGTTTGTATGTAGCTCTTCTGAAACACATTTGGAACCCTTGGCCGGTAAATTCAACCACACTGCTTCCGTAACGCTTAAGAATAACAACGAGAGGAGTGATAACACTACACATCCACGTACGTTAGCACTCTTCCCCATTTCTCTTTCTCTATCTAGAATATTCTCTCTCTAAATATATGTGTATAGGAATGTTGTCTGGTCCTACGAGATCTTACAGCTGTCACAGTGTGTGTCTGTGTGATGTGGTCTCACGTGAGTATAAATTATTTGTAACGCTTCAAGGTTTTAATTTTCTTTTTTTCTTTTAAAGAAAATTGCTGTGATCTACCGTGGGCTTTATTAGTGGGTTGGGCTAAATTTATTTTTCACACCCTTCCACTACATTATATAAATTAGAATAATGCTGAGTATCAACCAAAAAGTGATTACCCAAATATCACATTTCTAGGTGATCCAATTAAACTGTTTCATATAAAAAAGAAAAAAATAATTAAGAAAGAGAATCAATTTAATTGGACCACTTAGAAAGGTGATATATGGGTGATCACTTTTTAGGTGATACCCAGAATTACTCTATAAATTATTGAATTTTGGGTAGACCGCCCAATACATTATATAAATTATTGAATTTTGGGTAGACGGTTGTGGGTGTATTAAGAATGACTTGATTTGATAAACGGATCAGATTAGTATATGAATTTATTGGGCGGGTCAAATATTACAAATAAAAGTTGTAATACAAAATATAATTTCAGATACTCATATATATATTTCAAATAATCTCTGATATTAAAAAATATGATATGAAATTTTAGAATTATATGAATTAAACGTAAAATGGAGATACGAAAAATAAACTAATTAGATATAATATTATTGATATTTGAGGGATTGTAAATTTTTTAACGAGAAGGAATAGAAAAAGAAATGTAGAGTGTGAAGCAAATGATCCCTAATATTTTATTTAAAACAAATGAGCAATATGAATTCTCTAGTTTTTTATAATATAGGGTAACAGGTTTCAACTTAACTCGGCAACCCGCAAAAATGTGTATTTTTAAAAAAATTTAAATAGCAACCTGCCCAATAAAAGACTTATTCATATAGTTTCGGGTTAGTATAGTCGGGTTATGCAGGTTATGCAGGTTTCTAACCCAATGCACAACCCTAAGTATAGTTGTTACAAAGAAAGGATCTCTTCTCACATGTATTGCAACAAAAAATATCTTCTCATCAATTACAATAATTAGGCCCTAGAAAAATTTATTTTTATTGAGACTAAAGTTGTAAATGAATCAAGTCCCTCGCGAGCTACTCGACCTTGGATTGTGTATAAATAAGCTTAGGTTCAAACTCAAGTTCCAATTTAAACTCATTAAACAGATTCCTAAAACTCAAATTCCAATTTTTTTTTTAAGTTTGAGTTAAGGAAAAATTTCTAAAACTCAAAAATAGAGTTACGAAAAAATTACAATATTAGTTCCAAACAATTATGCATCAAGAAAAAAAAGTTTTTCAAAAAAATAGTTTGAGTTAAGAAAAATTCTCAAAACTCAAAAATTTGGAAAAATTTCGAAATTTAAGAAGTTGAGTTATAGGAATAAAATTTCTATTCTTTATTTTTCCCAATCTAATATTATTTCTTTTCCAATCAAACCCTAAAAATTTAAGAAAGTTCACAGAAATTGAGAATTATAAAGATAATTAAGAAAAAAATGAAGTTGCATGGAGAATTAAGCCTAGCATTACAACCTTAAATACCTTATAATTTTTTACTATGTGATCTAGAAGCGATTGAACCAATAAATAGTAGTTAGATGGACAATTAGATATTAAGGTAGGATCGATGAACACTCTATAGCCTCCATGTCGAATTAAGAGAAAAACCTATATTTCGTGCATTGCAAAACTAATCTGATCTTGAACTTAAACCGTGTTGATTGTTTGTATGATAAGTGTATATATATGATTTAGTTTGTAGATATTATTACATGAAACTTGCTAAGTAGTTGCTTTGGGATTATTACTCACATTCTTCTATCTTCTTCCCATATGCTTACATGACTTACTTGATATATTTTGGAGACTTCCCTATGTTCTTATATCTTATTGTTTTGGGTTGATACAACTTTGAGTTCAGTGTCTTGATATCTCTATATTTTTGATAAAGTAATCTAGTCTATAGACATCATTTTAGGTGTATTATGTGCTTAGCTGAGTGGATTTTCCCTGTTAATTATCAGTTTCTGAACTCTTGCCTTGTTTTAGAGGTTTGTAACTTTTAGAACATTTTTTGTGTAATCTGTGTGATAAATGTGAAACACTTAGGTACGATTATGATAGTAGATGACAAGAAATGTTAAGGAGATGAATAAAGAAGATCCAAGACGAAATCAAGAGCTAAAACCCCAAAAAATTGTTTTTGGAAAGCGCAAAATCTTCCAAAAGTTGCCGGCCCAATGTAGACAGTGAAGTGTTTTCAATACTTTATAGAATCGACAGTGAATTTAGAGAATAACTTTTATATCCATAAAATTATTTGAATTTTGGTCGTGTGGACATTGGTTTCGAATAATTTGGAGCTGTAACAAAGGAGTTATGAATTTTACAAGCTTTATGGGGCAACAAGTCCACTTATTAAGGAAAATGGGCTTGAGTTAGATTAAGACTCTAAAACCTAGCATATGACCTAGATTTTGTACCTATACCTATATATATCGGTATTTACCCTTAGAAACTTGTCCTGGCTTGTCCTTGCATCCATAGCCTCCATATTATTCAAGAAATTCATTAAAGAGAAGCAGTCGACTTGAGGAGGAAGAAAAGAAGCTCGAGAGTCACAAACTCCTCATCTCAGCTTTCCACTCTACAAGTAGGTTAACTTATCTTAAATCCTTGGCTTAACCATGTTTGTAAGGTATTTACTCTTTAGTTTTATTTATTTTATCATGAACTAAGTTCCCCGTAGCTTGGGTTTGCAATATGTATAATACTTGAATTCTATTTTCCAGTTCTATGTTATTTAGAATTATATTTAATTCAGTTGAGCTTTTATTTTTATAATTGTATTTTGTGTTGCCTTTAGTCCAGCCCTAGCTTTAGCCATGTTTAGGACTGCCTTTAGTAGTTGGGTTGTCACCCTGACAGAGGGATTCAATTATAGAAAACAACACATAATCGTATAAAATGCGCCGTTTACCCCCCTGAGGTTTGGCCTGTTTGACAGGTTACCCCTCATTGTTTAAAATGTGACTGGCTACCCCCTAATGTTTATTTTCATGACTCGTTTCCCCCTGGTAACGTTTTCCGTCCAAAAACACTATTAAGTGTCATGTGCCTGGCACATGTCCGCGTTTTTAATATTTCGTTTTAATCAATTAATTAAGTTAATCCTAGTTTTTACAAGGTCAAAATAGGTATTTAATAATAGTTTTAATATTATTAAATATAAATAATAAAATAAACCACCCCCTAACCCCCCTTTCTTCTTTGTCTTCCCATTCTTCTTCTTCCGCGAATCCACACCCACCACCTCCTATCTCTCACTCCATCACTATGAAGTGTCGACACACAAAAACCTTTTTTACACCTCACACACAAAAACCCACTTCTGAATTTACTCTTGTTGAAACCCTTCTCCTATCCATTGCCTCATTTGCCATATATTGTGGCGGGCCATGTCCATGAATACAAAAAGTACCGAGATGAAGCTCTTTACCTTCGAATTTTTTATATAAAGTACGAACCTGATCAACTTCGCCTTCGAGTTTAATACGAAGCTCATTAATTTCATCAATGGGTATTGCTCATGCTATATTGATTCGAATTTTATCATTAACCCTAGTGATTAATGTGGGTCGGAGCTCAAATTCTGGTTCTGTTACTGCCTTGTTTCGTCTTGGCTATGGCGGCACCACCACCACTCGATTTTCCGGCAAGACCTGTGAAATATTCGCTCCTTCTGTTTCTCCTCCACGGCTAACACCATTTTGTTGTTCATCTGGTGGATGAAGAGTTTCCGATGGTTTTTTTGGTTGAGAAGATTCACGATCTTGATCGTCTAAGTTAGAAGGTGGAGGAAGAGGCGGCTCCGATGGTTTTTCTGGCTGTAAAGATTTGTCTTCTTGATCGACTAGGATAGAAGATGGAGAAAGAGGTTGCTCTGATGGTATTTCTTGTTAGAAGGAAATTCTGATCTTGGCCGGCTAGGGTAGAAGGTAAAGGAATAGAAGGCGGAGGAAGAGGCGGCTCCGATTGTTTTTCTGGTTGCAGAGAATTCCCATCTAGGTCGGGGAAGAAGAAGAAGAAGAATGGGAAGACAAAGAAGAAGAGAGGGGGTTAGGGGGTTGGTTTATTTTATTATTTATATTTAATAATATTAAAACTATTATTAAATACCTATTTTGCCCTTGTAAAAAACTAGGGTTAACTTAATTAATTGATTAAAACGAATTACGAATAAAAAATATTAAAAACGCGGGCATGTGACAGGCACGTGACACTTAACGATGTTTTTGGACGGAAACGTTACCAAGGGCAACGAGTCACGAAAACAAATATTAAAAGATACCCAGTCGCATTTTAGCAATAAAGGGTAACGTGTCAAATGGGCCAAAACTCTAAGGGTATGTTTGGATTGAAGGTATTGAGAAGAAAAGAAAGGAAAGGAAATGATTTTTGATATATTCAATTGTTTGGATTGTAATATTTTTTGAAGGAAAGTAATTTGGATGATTATTAAAATCACCTATAAACCCCTGTATATAATCACTCCAAATCGGGGTCAAATGGAAAGAAAGAATTTTATTAAATAAGTAAGAGAAAAAAATAGCATTGACACCTTACAAATAATGATAAAAATGGAAATAAGTTCATAAAAAAAATTCTTTCCTAATTTTTTTCTAATCCAAATAAAAAAAATACTCAAATTTCTTTATGAATTTTTATTTGTTAAAATTATCTAATCCAAACAACATTTTTCACTCTCTTTCTTTTTTTTTATAATTTTTCTTTTCTTTTTTTTTATTATTTTTTTCCTTTGTGAATACAAATAAACGAGACATTTTTTCTTTTATTATACAGTAGCAATTTGCTACTATTAATTACTAACATCACATAATTAATTAATGGGATCGGGATGTTTTCTTGTTAAGGTGGTGCTAAAGTTCAACCATCTTCAATTCGCTGGTCCCACTTTATCACTTGTTTAGAGTCTCTAACGGAACATCATCACTCATCCACATCTTATCCCCACATAATTTGCAAATAATAAAATAAATAGAATTTCTCACTGAAATGTTTCGAATTTTTTTTCCAAATGCATACTAATATAGAAAATAGCAAACGGTTACAAAGTTTTTAGCTTACCCCTAAAGGTTTGGTTTTGTTACATAAAATAATAACTAACTGGGAAGAAATATATCCCAATTACCAAACAAAGTGTTAAATGATAACTCAATCAGTTCTCTGTTTCTACCTCTAGGACTAAGCGAAAAAGAAGAGGAAGATAATTCAGCAAAATAATAAATATCACATATAATATTTCAAATTGAATGACTCGAAACATGTAGTCTTGAACAAAGGGGTTTCATAATAGTCTAGGAGTCTTTCTCAATAATAGCACTCCCAAAAGGAAACTTTGAAGCCAACTTAGTAGATCTCCGTGGCTTCTGCCTCTAACACCGAATCTGCTCCAATTTTCCAACTTTTACCTAATACAAATAAACCATTAGAGTTTCTTACTACACAAGAAATTGCAGCTCCTTTATCCGATAAACCTGCATCACAATTAATTTTAAATTTATTTGGTGGTGGTTTTTTCCATTTGTCTTTAAATTTGATGTTTTGTCTATTTATACCAGTGTTTTTTCTTGAGTTATTAGTACTATTACACCTAATTTATTCATCCAGAAAATTAAAATTATTAGGGTTAGAAATTTTATAATATTCTTTCCAAACTTATATGGCTTTATTAATTGTATTCAAAGGGTCACATTTTTTTCCGTTATAGACAAAATTATTTATATCTTTCCGAAATTCCCACATAAACATACAAATAAGTTCTAGAATCCTATCTTTCTTTTTAATTTTTTTGCAATATCTTGTACGTGTTTTTAAATCCATCGGTCTAACCTAGATGTAAAATCATTGTCAAATTTTATATTAAAATGACTAGTATACCATACACTTTTAGACCAGGTGCATCGGAAAAGCATATGTTCTACTGTTTCAATATTATTATTACAAATTTTACAAATATTACTGTTATTACACTTTCGGTTAAAAAGATTTTCCTCGGTGGATAAAAGATTTCTAACCGCTCTCCAAATATAATTTCTAATTTTTAGTGGGGTTTCCATTTTCCAAATTAGTTTCCAAAGACTTTTGTCTTTATTAGTAGATGTTGTTTGTTTATTCATATCATTAGTACTTTGATTTCCTCTTATTTCAATTTATGATACGTTTCTTTGACTGTATATGTACCATTTTGCAAAAATCAATACATATTTGGTCTTCACAATTTAATTTAGGTATTATCATTTTAGCTATTTTGTTTTTCATATCCTTAGGATAGAGTTTATTAAAAATCTCAATATCCAATGATTTATCACTTTTTATAAGTGGATTAACGCATATAAATTAAGAGGTGTTTGGTTTAATATTTTGATTGGTATTGCATATCCAATTGTGCTCATATATTTTTATGTTAGTTACATTACCTGATTTCCATTTTATATTCTTTTGGAATATTTCTCTACCTATGAGAATACTTTCCATCCCCATGAAGGGAACTTCCAAGTTTAACTTCAAGAAAATTACTATTGTTGAAGTATTTTCTTTTTAGGAGTCTATAAAATAGGGAGTCTTTTTTATTTAGTAGATTCCAAGCTTGTTTTCCTAATAAAGCTTTGTTCATTAGGTGTAGATCCCTAAAACCTAAACCATTTTCATATTTTTATATAGTGAGTAGTCCCATCTGGCCCAATGAATTCTTTTTTTCCCTCTATCACCCCACCAGAAGTCAGCAATGATAGAGTGGATTTTATTTATAATATCTTTTGGGAGTATGGAATTAGACATAATATAGTTAGGTAAGCTTTGAATAATTGCCTTTATTAATGTTTTTTTCCTCCTTCAGAGAGAAAGAGTGTTTTCTAGTTTTCAATTTTTTGTAAAATACTGTCAATTAAGAATTGAAGGTATTTAGATTTTGTTCTACTCCATCAAATGGGAGTTCTAAGTAATTTCCTAGGTTGTTGGTTTTTTTCATATTTAATCTTTTGGTCATTAAGCTTTGGATAAAAGTTGGAGTGTTAGAGCTAAAAATAACCCCACATTTATCAAGGTTGAGACATAAGTCAGTGGCATTTTTATATTTATTTATAATATCATTGAAGGATTGTATCTCAATATTATTTGTATTTAAGGAAAAAATGACTGTCATCAACAAAAAGGAGGTAAGTAATTTATGGATAGTTATTTCTAATTTTAATTCATGCAGCAGTTGATTTTCTTTTTTTATCTCTAATTAAATCATTTAGAGTTTGTGAAATAGGCAAAAGATCAAAGGGGATAGTGGGTCCCCTTGTCTAATTCCTCTGGTGGGTTTTTGAATTTAGTGAATTTCACCATTAATAAGGACTCGGTATGTGACAGAGGTAATACATATCATAAGCTTCCTTACCCAATCTTGATTTAAACCTATTTTAATCATGAGATCTTGTAAGAAATCTCATTCAATATATTCATATGTTTTTTTATGTCAGCTTTAACTGTCACCATATATTTGTTGATTTTTTCCCTTCTCTTAATGTGTGTCATTAATTCATGTGCTATCATAGTATTTTCTTGTATCATTCTATTTTGACCTTTTGGTTCATTGGAAAGTTAGAAACAAAAAAATCTTTAAAAACACTGAAATTAGTCCCTTGACCATTATGAAAAATTCCTATCTTACTTATGATGAGTTTAATATAAATAACACAATTGACTCTCAAGCAATGTCTTTGGAATACCAAATACAAAGATGCACCAACAAATTATAACTCTAGGAAAGGAAACAATACTCAACTTATAAATCTCATATCAGTAGATGCTTCATAGCATAAAACTACAATAACTCAGTTTTGCTTGTTTATTCAGTGATTCATAGGGCAAACTTTTGAAACGAAAAACATGGAACTTTAATGCACAATATCATGAGGAAGCTGAGGCAATTGGTATACAAGAAACAATCAAAGCAGCTGACTTACATCCCTCCCGTCTCCACACATTTTGTCTTGAAAAATGACTGTCGGTCACTAATGAAGCCGCTTATGGAGTGTAGAAAGTTTGAAAATCGTCATCTACTTCACATTCATGGAGATATTCAAATATTTGCTAGCACCCTAAGCTTGGATTTCCTTTTTGTTCCTCGGAAATCCAACCAAGCCGCCGACTGGATTGCAAAGAGGGAAAATTCCAATAACCTTTCTCACAATTGGGTGTCTTCACCCCCACCTTCTTTAGCTAAACTTATTATTAGCGACTTTATTTCATTAGGAAATGGTTAGATATATTTTCTTAACTTAATGTAATTTATCTACACTCATGTTTTATTAATCTAAATTATGTTTTAACGTCAAAAAATAAACTCTTACTTTTTTCTTTTCTTTTTGGAAATAACATTTTTTTTGTCAAGTGAATTTTCATTAATATGAGAACATAATACATAAAATATTGTAATTACATTAAAAAGAGAAATAAAAGACAATGGTAGAAAAATAAAATAAGATAATGAACAAGATAATTTTCCCTCATTCATTTTTCTTGTAGAATTAGGAGAAAAGGTTAAGTTTGATGAAAAAGATTTATCCTCACATAAAGATAGGTTAATTCTTCGTCTTGAACAACTAGCTAAATTCTCAAATCTTTGAATATGAGAGATTTTCAAAAACAAAATTTAATTGGCATTATAATCCAATTTGTTCAAAAAATAATATCAATACCTTAAATCATCTCAAGGTTGTCTGAGTAAAAGATATCACTCTGGTCTTGATTCTCGGTTGCAGTCTTGAGGGCATTAAGGAGGGCCCACTCCTCTCCTTCTGTTGATGATTTAACTAGAATATGACTATAATTACTTTGTTTATGATACCTTGTATATCCACTACATATGAAATTGACGAGTATTACATGGCTTACATAATTTTATTATAAAGATGTAGTATTATACCTTATAATTACATCACAAACAAACAAGACAAAAATCATTTTTACCCAAAACATACAACAAAATGGACTGATATTATTTTAAAATACAATGAGTACTCACCAAAAACAGTGATACTAAAAAACACTAATTATTTTAAAATCACACTAGGTAAATCAATAAATGCATACAAAATTATTTCTATTATCAGAAAAATAATATTACAACTAAAAATTTACAAAACTATTTAAAATAAATAAAAAAATTACAAAGGTTCAGTGGTTTACAATAAAGGATAAAGAAAATAAAAGAAACTCATCAAAAAATAGAAGAAGGACTAGAAATCAAGTTGTTGATGTTATCATGACGCCAACTTATTTTATTGAGTACAATGTTCTTTCTCGTAAGAACTAACGACTAGAAGGAGAGAGGTCCCGAACGACTTATTTTGAAAATCAGATATCATCAGCTGCATGGGAGATCATGAATAGATGATAAAATGAACAAACCACAAAGCACCGGAGCTCGAGACATCATTGACGAAGCACCACCGAATCTCGAGATCTCGAACAACCTGAATTTGCCAGAAAAAATGGATAACTTTTGCAAAATTTTTGGTTTTCAAAATATTTTCACGAAGCTTTGATGGATCTCCCCTGAACCTTTAACTGCTCTCGCCTTAAGCTTATATAGGAGCTGGAAATGGAGAAATCATGGTTGCAAAAACAGCCTCGAACAAAACTCCATAGACGAACCTCACTCGGAGCTTCACGGAACATATCGAAACGGAAATAAAGCCTCACAAATTGAAAACAAAGCTTCACAACCCTTCACTCCGTGGACGAAACCTTCACTTGACGGATCTTTTGAAGCTTCCTCGCCAGATCTACTTCTTCTGCCTCTTCTTTATTGATCTACTCTTATTGCTGCTTCTTCACTAAACTCTTCTCTTACCGTTGCTTCCTCGCATGAAGTGGAAGCAATGGTTGTTGCTTCTTCTTCTTGCCGACAAAACAACTTCCATGGCAAATCAACGAAGCTTCGATGTCGATCTACTCATAACTATGATGCTCTTCATCTAGCTTCGGAAATGAGAGAGAAGAGATTTTTTTTTGTTCATGTAGGTTAATGGAGGTTTTTTTCATGAAAACATCATTAGACGAAAACTACGTTCATGGAGGTTTTTTTTTCTCAACTCGTTAATGAAGATTGTGAAACTTTTGTAGAAGAGAGCAGAAAGATAGAAGAAAGAGAGAATAGAATAAGCTACAAGGAGGGATAAAAAGAGAGAGAATAAGTGGGGGTGAGAATATATATACATATATATATGGCAAAAATCATTTTAAGGATATAATATATGGTGGAAAAATAACGGTGTAATGTTAAATTTTATTAGTGATCTTTAATAAGAATAGTATATATGTAAAGTGTGGTTGAATTGTAAGAGAAAGTAAAGAAGAAGGTCTTCATAATTAGTTGGGCAAAAATCTCAAAAATAAATAGTTCAGGACAATAAAAATTATATAAGTTCTACTAGGATACATGAACACTTACAAATCATTGAGTACGAAGGCCTACAGCTTATATGCTTTAAGTGCGGCAAATTCGGTCATCGACACAGCGACTTCCCCAATGACCGGTCACAAGCATCTCAAAATCAATACCAGGATAGCAACAATGGGTCAGATCATGTTTCACGATCAGTTTCAACGAATCCTCCGGAGGTGTTCGGAGAATGGATGACGGTTAATAGAGTTAGAGGGAAGCCAAGGGAGAATAGTAATCAACTAGGAGGGAAAGTGGGCAACAAAATGGGAGGGCAGGGTCTAGAAAACAAGCAGCTACCCCGACGAAAAAGAAAACGGGCGTGTTAGAATCATGATACATTGAGAAAGGTTCGAGGTATGATGTTTTGGCTGACATGGATGATTCACATGTGTCAGAGGGTGTTAGAGGGAAGGTTTTTACAGAAGTTCAGTAGGGAAAAGGTAAGTCAATATTGAATACTAATGAAGAGGCCCAAGTTACTAGGCAAACATAAAGTGTAGGGGTTGGTGTTGATTCTTTGGCACACAAGCTAGTGAACACTATGGATTTTGGACTCAAGGGAGGGTTCTTCAACACAGGCACACAAAAAATATTATACGGAGATTTAGTGGGGCCATCAGAGAAAAAGAGAAAGGATGGAGGTTCAAAGGGTAGCAAAAACCCAAAGTCAGGATCGTTACTGGAGGGTTGTTTACGAACATTTGAACCATTGGTAGGTTCTTCAGGACTTAAAAGTGGAGTTATTTAAGGGGACAATATGGAAGAGGGTGAATTCAGGACGTGTGATGATGATGATCTACATGTAGTGGAGTGTCTACGAGGATCCGATATGGAATTAGAAGTTGACAGGGATCAAAATGCAATTTCGAGTATTATTGTGGGGGAGAAATCGGTGGGTTGTATTGTGGTTCTTGTTGGGCAGAGAAGAGTATGGAATGTAGTAGGAGGAAGTGGAGAGGACATACGAGTAAATGATGAATCCATCTTAACTAGAAATGAGGATTTGATACCAGGTGAGATGGTACAGTTCAGTCACGAGAATGAATCAGATTCAGTAAATGTTCATGTTCCACCTAATGATGCACTTAAGATTCGTGAATTGCAGGTGAGTCAGGTTCGAAAAGTAACACAAATGGGGAGTCGTGCCAGGAAGTGCCATGTCTAGGGGCTGAGTTGATTCCTATGTTTTTGGAAGGGTTGTCCATATCGTGGACTCGCAATCAATAGGTAGCTCCTAGTCCTGTACCTGGTGCAGGTGGGAAGGAAGGGTCTGCAGCGGACTAAGGGTGTTGAGCGCATCACTTTACAGTGGAGTTTCTCTTTTCCCTTTAGTTTTGGTTCTGTTATTTTTCTTTGTTTCTTTATGAATTATACATCTATTAATAACACAAGGATCTGGGCTCCTGCTAATCCTCTTCTTAGTATCCTGTTTTGGAATTGCCATGGGGCAAATAGTGAAGGCTTTCGTAGATCCTTTAACGAGCTAGTGGTTACACATAGACCTTTGATTTCTGTGGTGGTTGAGACTAAAGATGTTGGGGCAGAGGCAACCAAAATTATCAAATCTCTTCACATGTCGAAATCTATCTGGGTAGACGCGTGCGGTCGTTCAGGAGGGATTTGGATCATGTGGAATTCAGATGATATTTCTGTCCAATTGTTATCGGCAGGTAAATAGGTTATTAACATTTGTCTTTCTAATAAATTGTGTGCTCCTTGGATTCTGTCTGCAGTTTATGCTAGTCCGAACTCTTGGATCGTGGATCAATTATGGGATGCAGTTGAAGCAGCTTCCAGTACAATTGACGAGCCATGGTTGGTAGTGGGAGATTTTAATCAGACGGGGTTAGTTGAGGATAAGAAATAAGGAGTTGAAGGGAATATATCACTAATGATAAAGTTCGAAAGATGGAGGAGCAATTGTGGAATTTTGGATTTGGGTTTTGAAGGGCCCATGTTTATACATCTGAGGCATAAAGCCGAAGTTGAATAAAAAAACTAAACAACTATATACACTATCACTGAGAGTCTAAAACTAGTATAGGAATCGCACATCCACTCCTATCCCTAGTCACACTTTCCCACAAATAATTCGGAGGATCTACCAATACACAAGGACCTTCGCACGATTCCGCACCCTTCTTAGCTAACAAATCCCACAAGTGTTCGCTTCCCGATATATGGAATGTATTTCAAAGCCCGGTTAATTTTTTAACA
This sequence comes from Nemophila menziesii, assembly GCA_029959085.1. Lineage (NCBI taxonomy): Eukaryota > Viridiplantae > Streptophyta > Magnoliopsida > Boraginales > Hydrophyllaceae > Nemophila > Nemophila menziesii. The sequence continues at coordinate 20,791,283 of JARWIR010000007.1, read as the reverse complement.
TCTCCTGACAGCCTCTTCCAATATGGCAATTCCAACTCATTATTATCATCTTCATATTTCTTTTATAATTCTATCATTTAAGAATCTAAACAAGATCTAATAAGAGAGTTTTAAACACTACCGGTGAAATTGATTGAAGATTGTATTTAGGAAGGGTTAAAAGTTAACGAAATTTATGGGGTGCAGTTTTGATTTTTTTTAGGTATATTTTAGTTTTGGAAGGGTTAAAAGTCTAATAGTTAAGATATAGTGCTAAAATTTAGGGGTGGGTAGAGAAAGAATTGTAGTCTAGTTTTGCTAAGTTTTTTTTACCTAAAATGTAAGTTTCAAATATTTTTTCTTTAAACTCTGAAACTACATGGCCTCTTTTGATTCGCACATGCTATCTATTGAGCATGTAATACTCATATATAATATATACGATGACCCTTCCTGACAGCTTAAGCTTTTGGGAGAATCGGTTGTCTAACATGGTATCAGAGCCTAGATCCATAAGAGGTCGCGGGTTCGAGTCTTGCCGTCGTCACCCAATTTAAAAATTCACGTAGCAAAGACTAGACATGCAAAAAAAATAACATGAATCTAGCTTGCACGTGAGGGGGCGTATTGAGCATGTAATACTCATATATAATATATACGATGACCCCTCCTGACAGCTTAAGCTTTTGGGAGAATCGGTTGTCTAACACTATCGTGATCCATTAAACCATACACCAAATTTATAAGCTTTTGGGAGAATCGGTTGTCTAACACTATCGTGATCCATTAAACCATACACCAAATTTATAACCAAATGATCAAGAATATAACCAGTTGGGATTAGTTCACTAGCCAGATCTTTTGTTATAACCAAATGATCAAGAATATAACCAGTTGGGATTAGTTCACTAGCCAGATCTTTTGTCATCTAATTTGCATAGAGTCAATGACTCCGAATCCAAAATGACTCTTCTATTAAATGAAAAACAATTATCAAGAATATTATAATGTTTCACGGCCCAACGGGACACTAATAAATCACAGTCACGCTATTATTTTATCGTTGAATCTTATACCTTTTGTGCTTGCCTTTTTATATGATATCTATTCAGTATTCACTACACATACATTCCCTCTACTAACAAATCAAGAAACCCAAACGAACCCAAAAATGGAAGCTCTCATGGATCAATTCACATTCCTCTCCGATCAAGCTACACAAGACAAATCCTTCGACCCCTACAGAATCGAAGATCTAATGAAACTATTCGAAATTGAATCGTACAAAGCATGGGCAGCTATGGAACTCGAACAGTACAAAGAAGTAGAAGAAGCAGAAACTCTTCTCCAAGAAACCGAAGATTATCTCGATCTAACAATGGAAAGCGCCATGGAAGAATTCAAACGATTTGAAGAAGAAATGGAGAGTATGGCGAAAGCTGAGTATGAAGGTCTTGTAAGCGTTGCTGAAAAAGTTAGAAATATGGGGAAGACTATGGAGAATGCTGCTACTTTTGCTGCTAAGAGGTATATTGAAGCTGCTCTTGGTTCTGCTGGTGCTTCTATGAAGTCGGCCGTGAAAGCGTTGTCTACTAATTCAAAGAAAGTTCATCCTTCATAGGATTAATTTCACATCTGATAAAAGAAAAATCCTATGGAAAATTGGTACGATTTGTTCTTTTCTGATCTTATCTTAGATCCGGTTATCCTTATCATAAAGTGAATTTTAACCGTGATTATTTCCTGTAATAATTTAGTATTCCTATTTCGGTAAACTGAAGAAAAAGCAAGTTGTTATATTCTTATTAAACTAAATTTGAGTGCCTAAATTTGTAAACTGGTTAGAATTTTATCATCAAATGTGAGTTGGAGTTGATCTTGAAAAATATAGTTTTTGCACAAAGTGTATCCGGCTTTGGCATAGGTGGGATTAAAATAAGAGACCCAATCACCCCCACCATAAAAATTGTTTCTACTTCGATGTCAATTAAAATAAAAGAATTATAAATTCTAAAATTAAAAATCAAATCTCTAAATTCTGAAAATAATCTCAACTTTTCCCTACCTTTTTGTGTTGGTGCTTTTACGGCGGAGAGGGGCGGAACTCTAACAACGAACAAAGGTGTAAAGTATCGGTCTCAGTTGTGCAGTAGCGGCATCCATGGATTTGAACGACGAGAAGACACGCCTGAGCAGATTTGCTCGTTTCACGTCGGAGGTGCGAACTTCACAAAGGAGTTTGAGCTTTTTATTGCAGCAACAACCATATATTTGAACGACAAGCAACCACGTCGGAGTAGATGTTCTCGCTTCACAGCAGAGTTCGAGTTTTTTCTACAACTACCGATATAACAAATTCTACTATTGAATTTGGTGGCTTAAAGTGTTTATGGAGTGAGTTAACTTCATAAAGAGAGAACAATATTCGAGATAAATCAAAGAGAAAATATAAACTCGTATTGAATAAACTAGTGTTTATTAGCCGAATGATTATTTGAAGAGTGTATACATGTGTTTCTAATCTTGCAGCTATCGCCTATATTTTCAGGGAGTTGCCGTGTTTGCTTAATATTGATATAGTTTCGTTATTTATACTATTATTCGAAGAGTGGGAGATTGGATTTTCTCCTATGTTATTTGACGGCCATGTACTTGGATTATATTCACGTGCTGGACTTAGTGTTTCATGTTTGGGTTGCATCGTGTACTTCCATTAAGTCGTGGTTTTGTCTCTCGGGTTACCCTTATATGGGTTCGATGAACTCGAGATTGAGGCCCCTCGAGTAAATTAAGTGATGTTCTTGTTGTGCTTGTCTTGCCAAATCGAGGTTTTTCCCTTTATCGTCTTTGCCTTGACATGGCATGCAAGTGTTTCTCACGTGTGCCCGATTTTTCTTATATGTATTTGGATATTATCAAGTGAGGTGGTTGATTTTCTCGAACATGTATTGTAACGTACTTGACAAGATTTTACGATTCCCACTAACTCTTTATGATCGACGAACGTCTGCCGCCCTTTTTTTTTTCTTCCAAGGACCTTCATCATTAATTTTCCTTGGTTGTATCATCAATTACATCATCACGTGGGTGAACTTTATTTCGTCCTTTGGACTTCCCCAAGTTATATATATATATATATATATATATATATATATATCTTGATTTGGCTATACCTCATATGTTATTATCTTACTTTCACTTATGATAACACCACGAACTTCAAATGCATTGCCCTGCTGCTTTCCCTGGTTCACGACACTATTTCATGCTGCAAGCCTTATCACCAAAATTTCTACAATATTGTTCTTAAATTCAATGCCATATCCATGTCGTATGGAGCATTTATCGAGGATATTGAAAAAAGGCTATAAGTAGTCTAGTCCACATGCTATCAGAGGTTAGCGGCGAAGTATTTAAAGATTTAGAGAATTTCACGACGAGATGCAAAAAAAAGACCAAGTTATTCAGGAGTCACAAGAGCAAGTTGTTGCGACTTCCAAGGTAAAGAAGAGGATGCAATCTAGCCTGGGTGACCATTTTGAAGAACATTTCATAGAGAGTTCGGGGCTTTCGAGATGCGTGATGAAATCTGCGCGCACCATCAAGATTTCAAATGGGTTTTCAAACTACCCAGTTTGCCACACTGGCGGATGTTACCCTCTTTCGTCTGAAAACTAGGATGGCTTATCTTGTTTGGATTCTTCATCCGGTTCGTTGTCATCTTCTTGAGGGTTTTAGATATTTGTCATTTTTTGTCTTTTTGAAATGATGTAATAGTCTTCTCGAAATCTTTTTGCCCTTATCAATATATATTAAGACTTTTTGCTTTTCTACTGTTTCAGGTTCTTCTTGAATATTGTACCATAATCTATTAGCCTTCAAATGTTACCTATTATAGGTTTTCTGAGAGTTGGTTTGCCTTTATGATATAGGCTTATGGCATCATAAATACCTTCTTTTTCCTTTGACTATCTTATTCATAGGTTAAAGGTGATCATGAAGGAAATCACAATTGGTTTAAACACATGTTTAAGCTTTCACTCGGGCCTTTTAATTATGCTTATACACCCTAAAATCTTTTAGGGGATGTGATCTCTTCGAAGCACATAGAGTAGTTCATTTTATGTGCATTTTGACCACTTTGAATGTCTTGATGTTTCAAGGACCTTAGATTTAGGACATATTTCCTTTTTGGCCTACATTGTGAGGATTTAGGTCAAGACTTCATAACTGTGATTTTTCAAGCATGTAATGTGTTATTTTATGCGGTTCATTGCAAATAGAACCGTCCAGCTTGCAACACCCGAGGAATCAAATCTTAACTTACAACTATGTTACCTATTATAGATTTTAATCGAGATACTATGTGGATGTAACTTTATATACTTGATCGGCCTTCTGAGGGTTGAATCAAGGTTTATCATGTGACCGTATTTGACTATTATAGGTTTTCGTCGAGGTTCCATGTAGATGGAACCTTTTATACTCGATCACCCTTCATAGAGGTTTTAATCGAGGATTCTTTTGTACAACCATGTTGATCATTGTTGGATGTTGGTTGAGGTTCCACGTAAATGGACCCCTTTGTACTCGATAACCCATCTGATGGATTGAACCGAGGTTTTTATTATATGATGATATACTATATGCGTCCTAGAAGGGGGGGTTGAATAGGACAATAGAAATTAATCGGCTAATTTTATTTCAAGTAAATAAAATTAAAAGCTAATTTGAATCCTATTGTATTAGCAAACTAAATAGTATAAAACTAGATAATCCTAATAGACAATATTATCAAACTATTCAACTAGGCATTTTATCAAGCATATAGAGTGCGGAAATATAAAGAGTGTAGAGATAGAATACGATACACAACGATGTATAGTGGTTCGGTTTCCCTACATCCACTACCTAAGGAAGCCTCCTTAGGATTTGCAAGATTCTCAACTAATCTTCGTAGCTCTTAACCGGGTGAGATACAAACCCTTACAACCACTTCAAAACCCTTTGAAGGAAAAACACTTGTGTTATCACCAACACAAGGAACCAAGCATAAACCTATGCTCACACTACTCTCTTAATCTATTACAAGAACTAAGAGGAAAAGAAAAAGTGTTTAGGGGTGCTTGTTAAAGCTTTGTAACTAAACTCCTAAATGAGTAGATAGAACTAATTAGCTTCACAATGAATATGACTTGAATGCTCCTTTGAAACCTCCTTGAATGATAGAATTAATTGCTCTTAAGATTGGTAGATGGAAGGCTTAAGTTGTGTCTTGAATGAACTCCATTTTATAGCTGAAAAGATGGTCCAACGGTCATAAAGCTTCTCTCTAACGGATCTATTAATCTCCCAACGGATATAAGCTTTGTCCTCTAGTAATAGTGCTGAAAACCTCTCGTGCGGTGTACCGCGGGTAGGGTCCGGTGCACCGCGTGACTGTTCGACTGACTTTTGAGCTTACTGGTCGGACCATGTAGTGTACCGCATGCCTGTACCGTGTAGTGGTCCGGTGTACCGTGACAGTGGTCCGGTGTACCGTGCAGATTTTATGAGCTTACTGGTCGGACCATGTAGTGTACCGTGTGACTGGTCCGTGAGCTGCGGTGTACCGCGTGATTCCTCCGGTGCACCGCGGCACTGTTCTTTTGAATATTTAAGCTAAGTCAAATGAAGTGAGCACAACTAATCTAATGAGGGGTTTTGGAAAACATCTAAAGTTGTATAAAAATGAATTTTAGTTTAAAGGATGATTTGTCGAATATTAAAACGGGAATAAAAACAAGGTGAGGCTAACAATCTCCCCCTTTTTGATGTTTGACAAATCATAAACTTTTGAAGATGCCTAAGATTAAGTTTTGAACAAAAACTCCCCCTCAACCTAATCACAAGAGTTTTAATAAAAACTCCCCCTCACAAAATGCATTTTAAAAAGTTCAACTAAAATTTCTCCCCCTTTGTCAACAACAAAAAGAACAAAAGCAACAATTTTTGAAAATTTTAAGGGGTCAAAACACATTTTGAGTAAAAACAAGGACTAAAGAAATAAATGGATAACAATTAGAAGCTTCAAAGAACCTATAACATCAAGAAAAGATTAGCAACAAGATTATATACACAAAAAGCTCTAAACAAAACATAACATAAGAGAAAGGTTAGAGAATTTGCATGCCAATCTCACAACGAATTTTCTCAAAGAGATCTTGGGGTAGAGGTTTCGTAAAGATATCGGCTAGTTGATTTTCGGAAGTGACAAATTCAAGAACAATGTCCCCTTTTTGAGTGTGATCACGGATAAAATGATGACGGATTTCTATGTGTTTTGTTCTAGAGTGTTGAATAGGATTTTTGGTAAGATTAATAGCACTAGTGTTATCACAACGAATGGGAACACGATCATACTCTAGGCCAAAATCTAGTAATGTTTGTTTCATCCAAAGAACTTGAGTCACACAATTTCCGGCCGCAACATATTCGGCTTCGGCCGTGGATAAAGCAACACTATTTTGTTTTCTACTAGACCATGAAACAAGGGATTGACCTAAGAATTGGCAACTTCCACTAGTACTTTTCCTATCAAGTCTACAACCGGCATAATCGGCATCCGAATAACCTATTAGCTCAAAGGAGGTAAATCTAGGGTACCAAAGTCCTAGACTAAGGGTTCCTTTCAAATACCTAAAGATACGCTTAACGGCACTAAGATGGGTTTCTTTAGGAGAAGATTGAAATCTTGCACAAAGGCAAACCGGAAACATAATATCGGGTCTAGAAGCGGTTAAATAAAGTAAGCTACCAATCATACCTCGATATAGTTTCTCATCAACATCCTTACCATCTTCATCTTTGTCTAATTTTGTGGATGTGCTCATTGGAGTTCCAATTTCCTTTGCATCTTCAAGTCCAAATTTTTTGATCAACTCTTTTGTGTATTTGGCTTGATTGACAAAGATACCATCTTTCATTTGTTTGATTTGAAGTCCAAGAAAGTAATTTAGTTCTCCCATCATGCTCATCTCAAATTCCTTATGCATGCTTTTGGAAAAATTCTCACAAAGATTTTCATTAGTAGCACCAAATATAATATCATCCACATAAATTTGAACAAGAAGGATATCTTTTGAAGACCTTTTGATAAACAAAGTGGAGTCAATTTTTCCTCTTTTAAAACCATCATCTAATAAAAATTTGCTTAATCGTTCATACCAAGCACGAGGTGCTTGTTTTAAACCATATAAAGCTTTTGAAAGTTTAAAAACATGGTTTGGAAATTTTGGATCCTCAAAACCCGGAGGTTGTTTAACAAAAACTTCCTCGTCTATAAAACCATTTAAAAAAGCACTTTTGACATCCATTTGGTAAAGTTTAAAATTCATATAACAAGCAAAAGCAAGAAGCATACGAATAGATTCAAGTCTAGCTACGGGAGCAAAAGTTTCATCGAAATCAATACCTTCTTCTTGATTGTACCCTTGAGCAACTAACCTTGCTTTATTTCTAGTAATTATGCCGGTGTCATCTAGCTTGTTGCGAAATATCCACTTAGTGCCAATGATAGTAGGGCCAATTGGTTTCTCCATTAGTGTCCAAACTTTACTACGCTCAAATTGATTTAATTCCTCATGCATAGCGTTAATCCAATGATCATCTAACAAAGCTTCTTTAATATTCTTAGGCTCAATTTGAGATAAGAACGCTTGATGAGCACATAGAGCAATAATACGAGAGCGAGTGATAACACCTTCTTTTGGATCACCTAGAATTAGTTCACTTGGGTGATCTTTGATATGTTTCCAACATTTTGGTAAATCCGTACTAGCTTCATTTTGCATTTGATCATTTTCCTTAGGAGATTCATCATGAGATTTCACCTCTTGAGTAGGAGATTCTAAGGATTTATCTTGTGGAGCATCTTCATGTAATTCCACATCTACTACTTTCTTGATATTGAAAGGATTGGTCTCATCAAAGTCAACATGCATAGATTCCTCAATAGTACGAGTACGTTTGTTGAAAATACGATAGGCTTTTCCCTTAGTGGAATAACCAAGAAAAATACCTTCATCCGATTTAGCATCAAATTTTCCCAAATAATCCCTAGTGTTTAAGATAAAACATTTGCACCCAAAAACTCGAAAATAAGCAATGGTTGGTGGTCTACCATTCCAAAGCTCATAAGGAGTTTTGTTAATAAGGGGTCTAATTAGAACTCTATTTAACACATAACAAGCCGTATGAACGGCTTCTCCCCAAAAGTATGTAGGCAAACTATGTTCTTTTAGCATTGTTCTAGCCATTTCTTGTAGAGTTCGGTTTTTCCTTTCCACTACCCCATTTTGTTGGGGAGTTCTAGGGGCCGAAAAATTATGCTCAATCCCAAATTCATCACAAAAATGCACAAAAGGAGAATTCACATATTCACTACCATTATCACTACGAATGCAAGTAATAGAGTAGCCTTTCTCATTTTGCACCTTTCTACAAAGTTTTGCAAATTCATTGAAGGCATCACTTTTTAAAGCAAGGAACATCACCCATGTAAATCTAGTGTAATCATCAACAACAACAAAGACATATCTAGACCCTCCTAAACTAGTGACATCAACGGGACCAAAAAGGTCCATATGCAATAATTGAAGTGGCCTAACGGTGATGACCTTATTAATGGATTTAAAAGATGAACGATGTTGTTTACCAAGTTGACATGCATCACACAATTTATCTTTATCAAATTTGTAAATAGGCAAACCAACAACAAGATTTTTTCTAGATAATTTTGAAATTAAATCCATGCTAGCATGTCCTAAACGTCTATGCCAAAGCCAACTATCATTAACCACGGATAAGCATTTAATATTTTTGCACATAAGACTCTCAAGATCAACAACAAAAACATTATCCGATCTTTTAGCAATAAACATGGTATCTAACTCATCATTTTTGAAAACAACACATCTAGATGCTTCAAATTTAACACTAAAACCAACATCACAAAGTTGACTAATACTAAGCAAGTTAAAAGAGAGACCCTCAACAAGTAACACATTAGAAATAAGTAAAGAGTCCAAATTACCAATGTTACCTTTACCCAAAACGCGTTTCTTAGTGTTGTCGGCAAAAGTAACTTTATCACCTTTAGTTTTATATAAATTTGTAAATAATGATGGATTTCCGGTCATGTGTCTTGAGCATCCACTATCAAGTAGCCATATATTTTGCTTCTTGATGCTCAACCCCTACAAACAAACGATAATTTAAGCTTTAGGTACCCAATTTGGATTGGGTCCATGAGGGTTAGTGGCTTTTCTTTTTAAGACCCATTTAGGTCTTTTCCAAATTGGCACAAGAGATCCCAAATCCAATAATTTACGATAATAACAATGAGATGCATCATGACCAAGTTTTTCACAATAGGTGCAAGTGATAGAAGATTTTGAGGAGGATGGAATTTCATTTGAAATTTTTGATTTTACAAAGACATTTTTCAAAGATTTTTGGTGAGTGAATGGATCATATCCAACACCACTTTTTTCACAAGCCATTCTTTGAGAACCTAAAATCAAATCCAAGTTTTCTTGCCCACTAGTAAATTTTAAAATAATAGCATTTTGATCCAAAATCTTTTTCTCTAATAAGGCTTTTTCTTCCAAAAGATTTTTCTCAATAAGATGAAGTTTTTCATTTTCATCTATACTTTCATCACAAAGATTTTGACAATCTTCCAAAGCTTTCAAAACCTCTTTAGTTCTATTTTTCTCAAATTCTAAATCTTTTGTTAAAACTTTGTTTGTTTCAATAGAATTTAAAAAATCATTATAAAGGGAATCAAATGCCTCATGAATATCTTGTTCACTAGCATCATCATTAGTTAAAGAGAGTTTGGATTTTGGAGTTACCTCATCATGATTTGCCATAAAGGCAAAGTGAGTAGTACCGGTATCATCATCCGAAGAAGCATCTTGATCATTCTCAACTTTTCCCATAAAGGCAACAAGATTGACATTTTCATTATCACTTTCTTCTTCATCCGAATTTTGAGTATCCCAAGTGATATTAGCATGCATAGCTCTTTTCGGTTTATCCTTTTGAAGAAGAGGACAATAGGTTTTGATATGACCAACCTTCTTGCAATGATAGCAAGTGGGTTCATCTTGTTTGATAGCTCTATCATTCTTCTTGTAGGGTGTGGAAGAGCTTCCTTTCTTGGCAAAGCGTTTATATCTCATGAATTTTTTCATGTCTCTTGCTAGCATAGCCACTCCTTCATCTTCACTAGTTTCTTCTTCATGAGAGTTTTCTTCTTCACTTTCTTTCCTTTCTTTTCGTTCTTTCAACTTAGAACTCATGGCATGGAAAGCAATAGATTTCTTAATTTTCTTCTCCTCATCATCTCTTATCTTTTCTTCTTCAAGCACAAGTTCTTCCGTCATGAGGTTGCAAATGAGTTCATGAACCGTCATCTTTGAAAGATCTTTAGTGTCTCTTATAGAGTTGATCTTTGTCTTGTATTTCCTTGGAAGAGCAAATAAGATTTTTCGGCATTGTTCCTTGTTGGTGTACTCTTGACCAAGAGTCTTCAAAGTGTTAACAATGTTGGAAAATCTTTGATGCATAGCATTCAAGGCTTCATCGGGCTCCATACGAAAAAGCTCGTACTTAGTGATAAAAAGACCAATCTTGGTTTCCTTAATATCTTCCGTTCCTTGATATGATAGCTCCAAGAGTTGCCACATTTCATGAGCGGAATTGCATTCACTAACTCTAGCATATTCCGTGACGCTTAATCCATTGATGAGGATGTTCATAGCTTTGTTATTTTTGGTAAGTTTAGCTATGTCTTGATCACTATAATCATCTTCATCTTTTACCACCGTTGTACTTCCGGCAACGTAAGGAATATAGGGACCCTTTTTGATAGCCATCCATAAAAAGTAATCGATTCCTTTCACATGAATCTCCATCTTCTTTTTCCATCCAAAGTAGTCTTTTCCTACAAAAAGCGGAGGTCTAGTAGAACATGAACCTTCCGGTTGATTAGAATCCATATCGTATTAACTCTAGAAACGATTAAGTACAATAGAGCTAGGCTCTGATACCAATTGATATACTATATGCGTCCTAGAAGGGGGGGTTGAATAGGACAATAGAAATTAATCGGCTAATTTTATTTCAAGTAAATAAAATTAAAAGCTAATTTGAATCCTATTGTATTAGCAAACTAAATAGTATAAAACTAGATAATCCTAATAGACAATATTATCAAACTATTCAACTAGGCATTTTATCAAGCATATAGAGTGCGGAAATATAAAGAGTGTAGAGATAGAATACGATACACAACGATGTATAGTGGTTCGGTTTCCCTACATCCACTACCTAAGGAAGCCTCCTTAGGATTTGCAAGATTCTCAACTAATCTTCGTAGCTCTTAACCGGGTGAGATACAAACCCTTACAACCACTTCAAAACCCTTTGAAGGAAAAACACTTGTGTTATCACCAACACAAGGAACCAAGCATAAACCTATGCTCACACTACTCTCTTAATCTATTACAAGAACTAAGAGGAAAAGAAAAAGTGTTTAGGGGTGCTTGTTAAAGCTTTGTAACTAAACTCCTAAATGAGTAGATAGAACTAATTAGCTTCACAATGAATATGACTTGAATGCTCCTTTGAAACCTCCTTGAATGATAGAATTAATTGCTCTTAAGATTGGTAGATGGAAGGCTTAAGTTGTGTCTTGAATGAACTCCATTTTATAGCTGAAAAGATGGTCCAACGGTCATAAAGCTTCTCTCTAACGGATCTATTAATCTCCCAACGGATATAAGCTTTGTCCTCTAGTAATAGTGCTGAAAACCTCTCGTGCGGTGTACCGCGGGTAGGGTCCGGTGCACCGCGTGACTGTTCGACTGACTTTTGAGCTTACTGGTCGGACCATGTAGTGTACCGCATGCCTGTACCGTGTAGTGGTCCGGTGTACCGTGACAGTGGTCCGGTGTACCGTGCAGATTTTATGAGCTTACTGGTCGGACCATGTAGTGTACCGTGTGACTGGTCCGTGAGCTGCGGTGTACCGCGTGATTCCTCCGGTGCACCGCGGCACTGTTCTTTTGAATATTTAAGCTAAGTCAAATGAAGTGAGCACAACTAATCTAATGAGGGGTTTTGGAAAACATCTAAAGTTGTATAAAAATGAATTTTAGTTTAAAGGATGATTTGTCGAATATTAAAACGGGAATAAAAACAAGGTGAGGCTAACATATGACCATGTTAATTGTTATAGGCTTTTAGTCGAGTTTCCATGTAGATAGAACCGTTGTACTTGATAACCCTTCTATGTGATTGAATTAAGGTTTTTCTTATATGACCATGCTAACCGTCATAGGTTTTTGGTCGAGGTTTCATGTAGATGGAGCCCTTTTGAGGGACTGACCCAAGGTTTTTCTTGTATGACCATGTTAACCGTCATTGGTTTCTGGTCGAGGTTCCATGTAGATGAGACCCTTTATCATCAATAACCCTTATGAGGGATTAAACCGAGTTTTTTCTTTAATGACCATGTTCATCGTCATAGGTTTTTGGTCGAGGTTCTATGTAGATGGAACCATTTTTACTCGATAGATTGAACCAAGGTTTTGATTGTATGACCATTTTAACTGTCATTAGTTTTTGGTTGAGGTTCCATGTAGATGAAAACCTTTGTACTCGTTAACCCTTTTGAGAAATTAAACCGAGATTTTTCTTGTATGACCAAGTTAAATGTCATAGGTTTTTTGTCATAGTTCCATGTAGATGGACCCCTTTGTACTCGATAACCCTTATGAGGGATTGAACTGGGATTTTTCTTTTATGACCAAGTTAACCATCATATATTTTTTTGTCGAGGTTCTATGTAAATGGAAAAATTTGTTCTTGATAGCCCTTTTGAAGGACTGAACCACCGTTTTTATTTATGATCATGTTAACCGTCATAGTTTTTTTGTCTAGATTCCATATATGGAACCCTTTGTAAGGGTCAGATCGGGACTTCTAGGCATGATAACCAAAAAAATGTCACGCATAAACTATCAAACCTACCCTAAAAGTATTAGATCTATCATAATATTTAAAATCCTAATCATGGTGGAAATTAGATCCTAGAAAACTTGTATATACATATGGAAAATTCTTCCATCCAATATTGGATGATCCTACACCAATCATATTAATACACATACCCCATGTTTTAAACTTGCAAAAGTAACTAACATATTAATCTAGTGACATGTGTTTTGTTAAAATAATCAATTGTTGTGATATTAATATTGGACCATCCAATATTGGATGGAAGTCTTACCCTATACATATATATGATTTCTAGAATCTAGAATTAGTGGCAGACATATTTATCTTGAAATATTACTGGTTTATAATCTTTTCAATGACTGGTAGTTAGTTGAAACTGAACGATGAGCGACTACCGTATCTCAAGGTTTCTGCTTTAAGCTACACTTTGAATCCTCTAAATTTTCACCTCTGAATGTTGTTAATATCAAACCTATCGAGAATGGACTCGTATTTTTTCAGATTATAATTTTTGGAAGTTTTAATAACACGGCAAAATCTAAAGATTTGGAATAAACAATTTCTAGGGATAGGCGGTTTCGGCCCTAGTTGAGAGAGAGAGAGAGAGAGAGAGAGAGAGAGAGAGAGAGAGAGAGAGAGAGAGAGAGAGAGAGAGAGAGAGAGGTATTTTTTTCTTGGGTTTTGGAATAGTGAATTAAATCCAAGAAAAAAAAATTCCCTTTTGTTCGATTTTATCCTAAAAGATCAAGTCTAGTCTTTTCAGCCAATCAGAATAGAGTTAATCCTATGCAAATTTTTTTTCCAAGTATTTATCTTAAAAAATAATAAAATTAATTAAAATATGAGATAATAATTATTCATTAAAATTTATCTTGTTTTTATTTATTTTAAACTAATAATAAATATTGTAAAATCAAGATAATAATAAAATATATATTTTTCTTTTTAATTATTAATCCATTTTTTGGGTGGATGTGTGGTTCTTAAAAATATGAATTAGGTGATTACTTTATTTAAAAATAAGAAGTAATATTTGAATATTATTTTCTAATATCTATTAAAATAATTATTATTATCATTTTCTATTTTTGTTTCCATTGTAAACTATTTCTACAACTTTATTAAAAATATGATAGCAAAAATGAACTTAGCTTAGATGAGGGACCAAAAGACATATTTAACCCTGATTTTTTAATATACTAAAATAAAAAATTTATCCAACAAAAAGTCGTGTACCCGCTCCATCATGGAAACACGACTGAACTCCTAAGGGTAAATATTATATATAAAAGGACGACTTAAACGATCCTTGTCCTTGACCTACCAAGTTGGAATGACCAAATCACTCCTATTGTATCTCACCAGTATACTATTGAGTCTACATCATGCATGATTATCTTCTTATCTCTATCCCTTTTTATGTGAACTTCAAACCCTTTTTAATTCACTATGAAATGCATCTCTTGAAGAAAACAATTGCACTTCAGCTACTGTCTCTCCTTCTATGACAGATATAGAGAGTTAAGAGACATCATTTGAGTTGGTTTTTAGGTTTAATTGTAGGATGTATCCCTTTATTTGAAGTTATTTGAGTTTTAGATAATCTTGGATGATATTATGTATTTTTGGAGAAATTTGAGATATTTTGCACGTTAAGTGAGAAACTCCTTGGTACATGGCTGATATTAGACCCTAAGAAAATCTAAAAAGTTAAAAATTAACGAATAAACCCAAGACAAGTTGTAAAAGGATCCTAGAAGTCTATTTAAAGCTCAACAAGAATTGCCAACATATTTTTTTCATCAACTTTTGAAGGTCATAAATCATTATTAGTATAAATTCTGACCATTAAACTTAATCTCAAGATATCCATTTGAGTCTAGAGTGCGTGATAAGAAACAATTCAAAATTTGGAGTTGAATTGAAGAAGTTATGGTCATTTTGCTAACAAAATCCAAACTTGTCCTGATTTGGAAAAGTCCATTGGGCCACTTTTGAATCACTTAAATTGGCTCAATTGAGCTAAAATATAGTTGGGACTATATATTGGGTTTTAGCCTAAACACACATCACTTATCATATTAAAGGGATTGTGAATGCTTGTGAGCAAGGGCAAGATCAAGGCAACACCCTATTTCATAATTTTTCCATAATTCATAGTGTAATTCTTTTTTCTTTATAATTTTTAGGATAATTATGGCTCTTTTATCTTCTGTTTTCCTTTATATTATTATAAAATAATTTCACTAGTAGATTGAGATGCTTGGGTATGAACCCTAATCCATGATTTGGATTTATTGTGTATGAATTTTGGATTTTACCTTTAAATAAATCGTTGAATTATTGTCGTTGTTCATAACCTTGTTTTAATTGTTAGTTCATAACCTTGGGTATGAACCCTAATCCATGATTTGGATTTATTCTGTATGAATTTTGGATTTTACCTTTAAATAAATCGTTGAATTATTGCCGTTGTTCATAACCTTGTTTTAATTGTTAATTTCAAGTTTGGTGTAAACATATATTTGGACTGTTAGCTACTAAACTATATCCGAAGGGGGTGGGAGGTGGGGGGGGGGGGGGGTTAGTAGTGAAACTAGGATATTTAATGTTTAATTGAGTTTGAGAATCTGAAGATCTAAACTAGCTAGATAATCAGATAAAATTAGAACTTTATGCGTTAGATTATATTGTAGGTTCACTAAGAAGAAAACCCTAGTATTAAATAGAAAGCCCTTACTTACTAGGAAGACACGTAGGGTGAATTTAGATGTCCCGATTAGCAACAACGTTCAGATTTGCCCTTAAACTGCAATTAAGTCTATTCATGGTTAGTGATGAGTATGAGTATCTCGAGCTACGCTTTCTCTCACAATCTACACTATTTAGCTAATTTGTTTCTAGTCAATCATTAGCTTTATTTTTTTATTATTAATTAATAGTTAATAGTTAATATTAAGAAAACCAAATACATATCTTTTACTTTTTACTTTTTTTTTACCTTAATGAATACTAATAAAAAACTATAGTTACGCATTAGCTATTTAATCATTGTGGAGACAAAATTATTAGATACTGTATTACTTCTGACTACTCGTACACTCACAGATTTATATATTTTGAGTGGTTGATTTCTATCACACCTAGAAAGACAGCAACATCCCTTCCTTGTTTCACATTTCTACAACATATTTTATGTCACATCTTCTTATGTGTTGAGAATTAGAGTTTTAGTTAAACTACACTTATGCTTGAAACATAACTTCTAACAACTCTTGTGTAGAAAGTCTTATCATTAGTTGAACTTTGCTTATTGAAGAGAAAACGGGATCCCGATTCATAAAGTGGGTACCTTATTTAGTTTGCAAATGACAACTGCATTACAAAAGTTTTGTGGGATCCCAAAATACAAAAACATCACCACACTCTATCATTATGGTTTAAGAAGCATCATCCCGGTTCACAACGACATCCCGTTTTAAGCCTCAAAATGTCATTACTCAATTAGAAAAAAAGACGTTTTTTTAGCCGTTAGATCATTAAATGCACCAACGGGCAAATCGTACTATTCATACAAAACAACATTCCAATTTTCCAAAACGGGATCCCAGTTTGGGTGCTTCATAATTTCCAATTTGCAACTAAAGTAAGGCCAAACTTAAATTATAATACCCATTTTGTTGGAGCATTCAACACACCTTCATCTTCAACAACAATTACAACTTTCAAGCATTCAAATCAAGATATCTACATCATTATCAATCTTCCAATTATCACTTTCATATCCACATTTAAGGCTTGGCACATTAATTGTTCATCCTCTCTTTAGAAGCTTTTGATTTTATATTGTAAACACTTTAAATCTATACTTACTATACTCTTCCACAAGATTAGAACTTAGTTTCATTAGAATCAAAGGAAGAGGGGTTTTATCTCTTTAAAGAAGAGAAGCATCCATTAAAAAGTGGTAACTTGTGTGGGTGATCCCACAAGAGACTTAACTTGTTGTATTCGAGTTTAGGTTGTGATATTACCGTTAAAAGTCTCATCATCGAGTTGTGATTTATCTGGGAAAAATATCAGGTGTAATCGATTTATAACCCACCTTTAACAGTTATTTGAGCTAGTGGATGCATGGCAACCGAACCACTATAACCGATTGTTTAATCTTTAACGCAACTTTTACTTATTGCTTTTATTTGTGTTAGAGTATTAACCTGGCTTAAATCTTTATATATATATATATATATATATATATATATATATATATATATATATATATATATATATATATATATATATATATATATATATATATATATATGTGTGTGTGGCTCATTAGGTGAGTGATAATTTGTTTCAATTACTTTTCAAACTTATATTATCTTCCAAAATATTTCAAATTTGTACTATAATTGATTAGTGTTTTATTCATCTTCCTCTAAGACTTACGATTAGAATGACAAATATGTACATATAAGTGAATGATATGAAACTTGAATGACAATGCTCTCAACATATAAAGTGTTTGGAAAATTTGTGTGGGCAAGTTTGTAGTTGAAAACTTTCGGTAATTATAAACACATAGTAGGTTATGACCTTGAAAAGTTTCAACTCAATAAGGGCATAGAGTGTTAAGTAGTGTATGATATTTGGAAGATATGTTTGATGCTAGAAATGCATTGCTAAAAAGACACAGATAAGATTTAAGATGTAGAGCAAGTAATCACTTAATTAGCAACTAATATCCCAAAGAGTTGTCATATTGTAACAACCTAAAAGGGGGCTATATGCCAACAAACTTTCATCAGTATGGTGTGTGACACTTAATTCTTCTTCATGCACCATATATAGTGGTTATATCATTGATTGTCATGGATTTTTCCTTTTCCGTCATGGAAGTACCTATTTTTGTTAATATTTTAAAAATCTAGCACGAGAATTATGCATGGGATGAATTATATATAGGGTCTTGGAAAACATCTTTCTTCTCTATAGAGTAGTGTCTTGAAAGTTGTTCTTCTTAGAGACCTCATTTTTGACAATAGTCTTTCCTACCCTTACTATCACTAAAAGACAAAAAAGTGTGATGTCACTATTTCTCTCTCCTCTACCTACCACTACCCACCTACCTCCAACCTCCCACCACCTACCACCGACCTCCGACCACCGACCACCGACCACCGACCACCGACCTCCGACCACCGACCTCAGGCCACCAGTCAACGGAAAAAACATAGAGTACCGGAAAAAACATAGAGTACTCCGAGAATTTGCTGAGTACTCCGACAATTTGTTGAGTACTCCGAGAATTAAAAGAATACTCCAACAATTTAAACGAATACTCTATAAAAATAGTCGGAGTACTTTATGAAATAGAGAGAGTACTCTATAAAATATTAAGAGTACTCTTTTAAATTAAATAAATACTCTATAAATAACATGTGTATCTATTTAATAACAATTCTATTCAAAATTAAACCATTTACAATAGATAAATAAAAAAAAACCTAAACTAATTACAAGGTTGACCAGATCTGAAAAAAGAAAAAAACAACAACTAAACTAATGCGTACACAGTAGCGAGTAAAAAAAAAAACTGAAAAAGAGTGGAGTCCGCTGCTGCTGCTCCGGCGAAGATCTCGGCGGTGGCTTCGAACGGTTTCATTGCAAAAATCGGTGGTGAAGCTTGAACGGTGCTTGAAGCTTCGAACAGATCTCGCAGTGAGCAGCCATGGCTTCGAACGGCTTCGAACAGATCTCGCGCCGGAGTTGCAGTGACGCGAGGTGGTGGAGCTGACTTCGAACGGCTTCATTGCAAAAATCGGTGGTGAAGCTTGAACGGTGCTTGAAGTTTCGAGCAGATCTCGCAGTGAGCAGCCATGGCTTCGAACGACTTCGAATAGATCTCGCGCCGAAGTTGCAGTGACGAGAAGAGGAATATAAGCTTGAAAGGCTTCGATCTCCTTCGATCTGCAGATCTGCAGCTGTTAAGGTCCATGGCAGCTCTGATATATTAATGGAAAACGTTGCTCTCTCCTCGGCGAGTTTCGTGGAGTGTTATGGTGAAGGAGTGCTCACCGGAGCTTCAAGCAGAAGAAGGAGTGCTCGGCGGTGGTGGTGGTGGCCATTTCGGCGGTGGTGGTGGCCATTTAGGTGGTGTCGGTGGTTGTTGAGAGGAGAGAGGAGAGAGAAGCAGTGAGATGAGTTATTGATTTATGATTTAGAACGTGAATGAAATTAGAAATGGAAATAATTAGTATATATAGGTATATAAAAAACAAAAGAATGTAGTCTAGTAATTAGGGTTTTGGGGTTCATGTGTTAAAAAGTTTATTAGGTCTTTAGTAAGAAGAGACTCTAGGCAGGGTCCCCATCTTGAAGAGGGGGATGTGTTCAAGACCCTAAGTGGCATTTACTCTTATGCATGTGATAGAAGATAGTAGTGACAAATGGTTACGATGCATCAGAAAGTGGTGGATGCGGATTCCAACATCTCCCGTTCGACTTAATAAGGAGGATGACAAAAAAGGAAATAATTTCCAACATTTAAAGGTTTTATGCTTGTTTAGTTTACAACTGGTCCACTTGTCCAAAAAAAAAAGTTTACAACTGGTCCCAATCATTTGTGGTACAATTTATACTTTTTACTCACCAGAATGGAATTTGATAAGATATAATTGCGTCACATTTCTTCTCAAAGTAATTTATATTGCATCACATTTCTTCTCAGAGTAATTTATATCGACCTTTCATCATTCATAAATTAAATAATTGTCTCATCAAGTTCGTTTTTTGGGTTTCGGTTTCACATAGAAATACCAGACCAAACCACTTATTTTTGCAGATCCTATGTCGAATCGGATAATTTTCTCGATTGTTAGTTTTGTCAGTTTTCATATCAGTTACGGTTTTTTTCTAATTTAAGGTCTTTAGTTGAGATGCTCTTTAGTTGTACTGTGTAATTGTGTTGAGCTAATAAAATGGGATTTGTTGATGAGAAAGAAAAAGAAATCGTCCAAGCTCAACGAAACTCAGAATGTGCGGTAGCCCAGTAACAGGCCCATGATTTCTAATTTTTTAGCTAAAAAAGAAAATCTTTAAGCCCATGACATAATCGACATTGTCCTAACGACAAGTCCAAAATCCAGATCATCTAAACACGCAAGGCATCACCATTCACCATCGATCAACATCTACATATTCATCTCAACGGCTCAGATTAAAAGATGAGGATTGAGGTGGCCCACTAACTCACAGAAAGTTCGTCCCTCTCTCTCATCTAATCACAAATTCACAATAAACCCTTTGCTCTCTCTCTCTCTCTTTCAACAAAGCAAACCTTTAGCTTCTCCTCCAATATGTCTCAGGTACTAATTTATTCACTTCAAATGAAATCATTATCACATTTAATTATCTGTTAATCTTCTTATACTGATTTTATACTTTAATCTTCCGATACTATTTATTTTGATCAGTTTATTTGACTTTTTGTTAGTTAATTATACTCATATCCATTGAATTAAATAATTTTTATGATTAATATTGAATTAAATTATTAACTTTGATTCAATCACTATTGTTTCTTTTCCAGGAAGGTAAAAAATCTCCGGTCGTAAAAACTGGTATGCAATTTCTATTCTTTGGGCTCATTTTGTTCTGTTCTCAACTGTTAAAGTGGATTTTGTTCTTATACTATGTTTGTTTTTCAGAGGAAAAATCTGGATCAGGCTCAGTGCCACAATCTGGGCCCGCAATGAATCCCTTTGATTTCTCCGCCATGTCTGGGTTACTTAATGTAACTCTCTATCTCCAAGTGTCTTTATATACTTTAATCCTAATTACGAATCTCATGATATAACTATTATAGGACCCAAGTATCAAGGAATTAGCTGAACAAATAGCAAAAGATCCTTCATTTAACCAAATGGCTGAGCAACTTCAAAAGAACTTTCAAGGTGCAGCTGAAATTGAAGAAGGTATTCCTCAATTCGATACACAACAATACTACTCAACAATGCAACAAGTCATGGAAAATCCTCAGTTTATGACCATGGCTGAACGTCTCGGAAATGCATTGTTACAGGTAATTTATTATTAAATAGATAATTAAATTATATTCGATTCTTTTAACTCACTTGTATACTTTTTCAGGACCCTTCAATGTCAACTATGCTTGAAAGTTTGACTAATCCTGCTCAAAAAGACCAACTTGAAGAACGCATGGCTCGTGTCAAAGAAGATCCGTCTTTGAAACCTATTTTAGATGAAATCGAAAGTGGTGGTCCCGCTGCAATGATGAGGTGTCATTTTTAGTTTCTTAGATATAATATTAATATCGGAAAAGATGAGGTGGCGTTTTTTTTAATTTTATATTTATTTTTTAACAGGTACTGGAATGATAAAGATGTTTTACAAAAATTAGGTGAAGCTATGGGTTTTCCTGTTCCTGGAGAAACAGGTACTTCTACTGAAAATGCTGAAACTGAAGAAACTGATGAAACTAATGAAGAAGAATCTATAGTTCATCACACAGCTAGTGTTGGTGATGTAGAGGTATAATAATATTAATTATTTTATTTATTTATTTATTTATTATATACTTATTTGCAATTGATCCAGGGATTGAAAAAAGCTTTAGCTAGTGGTGCGGATAAGGATGAAGAAGACTCAGAAGGAAGGACAGCTTTGCATTTCGCTTGTGGATATGGAGAGGTATGAAAGAAATTACGATTTTAACCCTTTTCAGTTTAATTATGATTTTATTATTATTTTAGGTCAATTGTGCTCGAGTTCTTCTTGAAGCTGGAGCGAAAGTGGATGCTTTAGATAAAAACAAGAATACTGCTCTTCATTATGCAGCTGGTTATGGAAGAAAGGAAAATGTTGCACTTTTACTTGAAAACGGAGCTGCAGTGTAAGTAAAAATATAGGGACTTATAGTGTAAATTATTTAGTTGTATGTGTTAATTTTGTTTGTTTTGTGTTATTCAGAACACTTCAGAATATGGATGGAAAGACACCATTAGATGTTGCGAAACTGAACAATCAAGATGATGTGTTAAAGTTGCTAGAGAAGGATGCGTTTCTATAAGTGAAAAGTTGAATGAATGTACACACTTTTAAACTTTTATTTGAGGGTCTGTGTATTTTATACATTTTCTGGGTTTTTTAAATGTCAACATTTGTAATATGGTCTATACTGTGTAACTTTGATCGATATTTGTCTTTGATTTAACACCTGGTTTTTTGTTCTAGTGTTTGTTTAGATTGGATAACTTAAAGCATCGTAGAAGTTTCACTTGATTAGAAATCACCTAGTTTATATTACACTTTGCTTGACTATTTTACATGATTGAGGAAACAAGAGTAATAATTTTAAAATCATATTATCTTTATTCATAATATTGTTAGTCTAATTACTAGTACATATTTTAACTGTTGATTTACGGAGCAATAGTTGATTATTTTGAATTTCATTGTTATATCTTATGGGGATGTATTCAATAGAGAGTATATGATTTTCATGGATTTTAAAAGTTGGCGGTACTTAGGGCTCGTTTGGAAGTCCTTATTTCAAAAGAAAAAACGCTTTTTTTAAATAAAATTTAGAGATAATTCCCACTTAATTACAATTGCTCACTTTTCATTCTCAAAAAAAAGGAAGGAAGAAATTAGTTCCTACTTACTCACAAAAATTCAACTTAATTCCCAATTAATTACTTTTGGTATTTTTAGCTTCCATTTTTACCCCTTATAAATACCTACTTCATATCTTAATTAAATCATTAATGCTGAAACCCTAACATTTAATATTCTTTTATTTTTCTTTTTCCTCTCTTTATTACTTTTCATTTCAACGCTCCAACAAATGTCAATCACCATAACTAACCTTCTCACCTTAATCTCTCTCGCGGCTCAAGCTATCTTCACTTTCTGCTTCGAATTAATTCCTAATTTCTCTTGATTTTGCTCTAATCATTCATATATATCACTTCACACGGTAAGACTGTTGATTTTTTCTTAATTTTTCATGCTTTTAATCGTTGATTTTTTTGATAATATGAGTTGCTAATGATGATTTGTTGTTCGAATTTGATTTTTATCATGTTTTATCTCGTTAATAACTCTGTATTATCATTTTATTCACACTTTTTGTTACATCCATGAAATTTTTCTATCTTTGCTGTATTGTGATATTATGCTTATTATTTTTGTCTTGAATTTTCGTGTTTTGATTTCGTATAGTTGTTATACACTACCTTTTGCTGATTCCAGTGTTACTTCACATTTAGTATTGTATAATTTTTTGATTTTTTGCTGTCGTTATTCTTATTTTTTTGCAGGTAGTTCATTCATCGTGTTTTTTTTAGTTGCTTTGCTTCACTATATGTGTGTTGATTCACTGTATGAATTGTGTTTATATGAGGTGTTGTTATCACAATAGATCATTTTCTATTTACTTTCTCTGGATTGCCTTGATGTTTATAACTCCATATCTACCTATATGTCCTTGTCATGAAATTTCATAAAACTTTTGGCTAATTGCGTGTTTTGTTTGAGAATGAACACTTTAGGGACCTATAGTGCAATTAGATTCTACAAATTCTCCACATGTTATTGTATATGCTTGATTATCTACATGAACATATTATATCGTTTATATTACGATTTTTGTATAATAGTTTCAATTTATTGGAATCTTTATGTAACGACTCACGTAATTTAACACAGGGACCTATGATGCAATTATAAAAGTGTTTGTATGCTTCATATCGTTATTTTCTGCGTGTTTGTTAGTTGCAGGGTGCAATATTTTGTGTTGCATGAACACAATAATTTGGCGATTGTGTCTTGCTGCAACACATAACCCTCATGTTTTGTGTATATTTTTTTTTAATTTGTTTATCTTTTAATTTTGTCACGCTATGTTAGTTGCATACTGCGTCTTTTGTGAGTTGCATGCACACAATATCGAATGCTTTTGTCTTGCTGCAAGTCTGCAACACACAATTGCTACGCGTGTTATAAGACTTTTTCTGTCCTACTGACTTCTTACCTTTTCTTCTGTATTTTTTATTTTTTTTCTTTGCAGATGTCTTCTCCGCTCATGGTTATCTTCCAGCTTGGGCAGATTTAGTCCGTCCAACGATTCGAGCTTTTCAATTGTCTAGGTTCCGTGGTTAGCTTTGTCGCTTCGAAATGGCCATGTCTCGATTCCAACTACATCTCACTTCATTACTCAATCGGAGAGTCGGGACGATTGTTGTTAGACTACGACGATGCTTATTGCAACATGCTCACTATGTTGACCATCAATCCAGTCTCGAGATGACCCAACCGCACTTACCACTGTGACGGTTCTCAAAAGCAACAGATGGGACACTTCCTTGCACAATATTGGCCAATGTTTTTACGGTGGAGCCAAAGATTTCCGCTACACACTGAGGAAGTACGCTAGTGAGCTTGGATTCGAGTTTACCCTCTAATGTAATTGTGTTGGCCGAATAGGCGCGTATTGTGTCCATTCTAAATCTTCTGGATGTTTATGGAGAGTATATGCAGCTGTCCAAAAGTCAACTGGATACTTTTATATTAAGAAGTTTGTATTAGAACTTTTTATTATGAATCGTTTAATACCACTTGACTGTTTGTGATTTTGATTTTTTTTATGTAATGGATCATTAACTTTCTGAATCAAACATTATGTTATGTTATGTACTGTTTTGTGTGTTGCAGCTTTCCACAATATGTATTCTTTTGTGTTGCAGCTTTACACAATTCGTGTTATTGTGTGTTGCTATAACACACAATTCTACTAATCGTATACCTATTGTCATATTACCTATTGTGTCCTAAATATGTACTGTTTTGTGTATTGCAGCTTTCCACAATATGTGTTCTTTTGTGTTGCAGCTTTACACAATTTGTGTTCTTGTGTGTTGCTATAACACACAATTCTACTAATCTTATACCTATCGTCAGAATACATATGATTATGACTTGTAATAACACACAATCTTACATGCACAGACATTAACATTTTGTCATTTTTTTTGGTAATGTTTTTTGTGTTGCATCTTTACACAATATTGTTTGTTTTTCTGTTGATAGAACACACAATTCTATTGAGTTAGAATTGCTTATATAGCTACCTGTTCTGACTTTTTTTTTTTGTATGTATTTACTTATTTATTCATTTAGTTTTTTTCTCCTGTTTATTGATTGTGTGTTGCATCAACACACATTCATATTGATTATGACTTGCATAAACACACAATCTATCATGCATATTCTGTTATTATTTAATACTGCTTTATTGTTGTATACGATGCTTATTTATTGTTGTGATTTGTTGTTTATTATAATGGTTTAATCTTGATTTAGTGTGTTTTTTGTAATACACATCTTAGATATTTTTTTCTGGTTGTTTGTTTTTTTGGTTTTTTTTGTGTTCTTGGAACACATAACTCGTGCATTGTGGGTTGATGCAACACATACACAGGTTGCTGAAATACTTAACACATACAACTTTTGATATGCTAGAACGCAAAACAAGTCAAAAAGATACACATAATATCATTTAACCAAATTTGTCACAAAACAATTCAAAAACATAAACATAATATCATTCAATCAAATTTGTCACAATCCTTCAGTTATCCTCCTCTTACGCTTTGCTCCTGACTTTTTGTTCTCAACCTTCAGACTCTTTAGAAGTCGGGGCAGCCTAACACATTCATCCTTTGTCTCTCCGACTTTTGTCTTTTCCATAACTGTATATGTATAAAGATAAGATTATTACTAAAAACCAAAATAACATTGAATGATAAAAACCGATGAACACATCAAATTCATGAGTTGTGACTTGCTGCAACACAAAATATGTGTTACACATACACAAATTTTGTTTGATTGTGTGTTTAGGTAACACACAACATTCCATTTATCACATCCAGATTATCAAATATGTTCAAACCACTGTAACCACACAATATTGACTAACATCTACTCGTTTTGACTTACTGCAACACAAAATAGGTGTTTCATATACACACAATTTTGTTTTCCTGTGTGTTACTGTAACACACAACATTTCATTTATCACGTCCAGAATATGCAATATGTTCAAACCACTCTAATCATACAATATTGACTAACAACTACTCGTTTTGACTACCTGCAACACAAAATATGTGTTTCATCTTATCACAAATGTCCATATATATGTCATAAGTACTTGTGTGTCATGAATTGATCTATCCAGTAATTTTTGTGTTACTATTACACACACATATTGTGTTTGTGTGTAGCTGTAACACACAATAATGCATTTATCATATCAATCTACGCAAGCACTCATGAACACATGCTCAATTTACACATACGCTTGAGTTTCAACTCTATAATACTCAATTCCACACAAATTAATTGTCTATACACCTGATTATCAATTTGCGGTTGTATATACGATATAAAAACAAACAAATTACTCAGTTTCACAAACAAATCGCAACTATTCACATTAAACATGAAGATTAATAAATATTCGATTAAAATACTCTGTTAACACCAGAACATGTTGCAAATTCAAATACGAAACACAATAGAAGCATAATCGAATAAAAAATTGCTGAAATAATTGCAATCTGATGTTATAATTCTTCATTCATACCTAGGGTTTCAATGTCGATTCTTTAACCGTTGAATAAACTTGTATCTGCTTCGATTCTTCTACTTGTTTCAGTGATTCCTACTTGATGTTGCAGTTATTATGATAGTGTAACAATATATGATAGTGATTCTGAGTTCGGCTATGGTTTATTGAATTTAATGGCAGCGAGAGAGAGAGAGAGTTCTAGCGTGTGTGTGAGTGCGTGAGTTTTGTGTGTGTTTTAGTGTGTGCAGTTATAAACAATTTATTATTTATACTATTTTCATTATCTAATATTATTATTTATTTTATTTGTTTGTGTATTATTAAGCTAAAAGGGTATTATGGTAATCGGTTTAAAATTTGTGCTTAATTGGGAATTAACTCGAACTTGTAATTAACTGGGAATACTTACGCTCTCCGCGTAATTAACTGGGCGTTGTCCCTAAAATTTAAAGTTTCAAAAAATTATTAAAAATAAAGGGTAATGAGTTTATAAGGCCATCAGCTTTTTGGGTTTCTATTATAAGACTCATCCTTAACTAGTTAGTTAGTGTAGACCAAATACCAAATATACCTTCCCCTCCCCTTTAAACAGAGTGAAGGGATCCAAAGCTAAGCATCAAACCCATTAGGGTTGTGGAAAACATAAACCATACCTTTCTCTCTTCTCTCTCCCCTTTCTCTTTTCTGTTTTCTCTTACGAACCAAACAATATTACCATCATCACCCATCCCACCCCACCCACCCCTCATGTCTCCTGCCGTGGACACCATCACCCTCTCCCTCACCATAACCACCCCTCTCTTTAACCTCACCATCATCACTCACCTTCCCATTAATGGCTTTCACCACCATCTCCACCGAGCCACTCTCCTGCTCACTATCCACCACCTCCCTGTAGCACGAGAAATTGGCGCTGCTTCACCGACCACCACCACCACGCTAGGCCATATTCGCACCACCACCACCACCACCACCAACAGTGACTGAACTCCGGTCTCCAACACCTCCGTTCATAGCCTTCTCCATCTCCATCACCATCAACGTCACCACCCATCTCCCCTCCCCTTTCTGAGCTCTCTGAACAACCCACCACCACCACCAAGAAACCGAAGACCACCAACATCACCCCCTCCTCTTCCGACCCACCAATCCACCATCTCCACCAACATCACCATCCTCTCATCCATGTTAGAACGGAGCCCAAACCTAAGTTTTGCACAATAACCCCACCTGAACCACATCTCCAGCACCACGCGCCGCCTGAACCAGAACTCCACCATCATCATCATCATTAAAACCTGATCTCACCTCACCTCCCTCATTAAAATACAAAGATTTCTTATATCACAAGATTTTAATATCAAACAAAACTCACATCTTAATTAATTGAGATTTTTACCAAACGGGTCTTGAAAACCCTTCATCAAGACAAAACCATCTATATCCAATCCACGTTTCTTACTAACGGTCAGTTATAAATTTAACACTATAGAACTGTTTTTTCAATACCCATTATACCCTCAAATTTTTTTACCCACTATATATACTAAATCACACAATAAACACACACATTTGCCACCTACAAAACCTAAGTCCCTCTCTATACTCCCACTACACCCACTCACCGGAATGGTGTTTCACGGTGGCTAAACAACAACTTAAACGTGGTTCCTCCATTCTGTACTAAATTTGATGTCAAGCTTTGTTCGAGATCTGCCATGCCGATTCCTCCATTTCTCCATGGAAGCTATGTTCGTGATCAATTAAGCTTTGTTCCAGATCTAAGAAGCTTTGTCGAGATCTAAGAAGCTTCG